>CM057459.1:1292682500-1295182500 GCA_016271365.2 Neoceratodus forsteri
AGGCTACCATCCTAGGACCCACTCCCAGACTGGATAATTTGTTTATTAATCTTTTGTGCGGGACTGTGTCAAATGCTTGCTAAAGTCTAGGAAGACCATGTCCACAGCCCCTCTCTGGTCTACTGCTTTGGTCACCCAGTCAAAGAAATCAATTAGATTTGTCTGACAGGACCTTCCCGCAGTGAATCCATGCTGTCTTGGGTCCTGTGCCCTACTGGCCTCTAGGTACTCAACAATTCTTTCCTTCAAAATTGATTCCATGATTTTCCGTACCACTGAGGTCAAACTGACAGGTCAGTAGTTTCCTGCCTCTTTCTTGCTCCCACTTTTGTGAAGAGGAATCACATCCACCCTGCTCCAGTCCTCAGGTACCACACCATCCTCCCATGATTTATTAAAAAGGGTAGTCAGTGGTGTTACTAGTTCTTCCCTTAGTTCTTTTAAAATTCTGGGGTGAATCCCATCAGGCCCCATTGCTTTAGCCACCTTCAGTTTTAAGAGTTCTTTCAGAACCCTTTCTTCTGTGAAAGGACTGATATCAACCCCCCTATCCAGGGTGTTTCTATTGACTGGATTAGGTATTTCCCCCTGCTTTTCCATTGTAAATACTGAGCAGAAGAATTTGTTCAGTATCCCTGCTTTTTCACTGTCGCTGTCTGCCCAACCACCTTCCTCTTTGTTCAGCCTCAGTATCCCTGCCTTAGTCTTTCTTTGCTCCCTAATGTACTTATAAAAGGTTTTATCCCCCTTCTTAACCGAGTTGGCTATCTTTTCCTCAGTTTGGGGCTTTGCTATTCTGACTGACTTACCCGCTTCCTTCTTCTTTAACTGGTACAGTTCTCTGTCCTGCCCCTTCAGTGTTTCCTTATGCTTCCTGAATGCTATCTTTTTTCCCTTACCTTCTCTGTTACTTCTTTTGAGAACCATAGTGTTTTTTCTTTTGTTTTGATTTGTTTATTTGCGTCACACAAAGACTTGTTGCCTCTGTGATAGCAGTTTTGATGTTTCCCCATTGTTGCTCAACCCCACCTTCTTGCCTATTTGCTAGTGCTTTTCTGAGGCACTCTCCCATTTTGACAAAAATCAGCCCTGCTGAAGTCCAGTACCTTCACTTTTGTGTGGTTTGACTCTACAGCTAAGTTTATCATGAACCACACTGTTTGGTGGTTGCTTGTTCCTAGATGGCTACCCACTTCAAGATCAGAGATCCTGTCTCCATGCCCATTTGACAGTACGAGGTCTAAGATTGCTCTCTCCTGAGTGGGTTCCAAAACTAGCTGTCTGAGGGATGCCCCCCGTAGGGCATTGAGAATGGCTCTGCTCTTGGATGTGGCTGCAGCAAAGGTGGTCCAGTCAACATCTGGCATGTTCAGATCCCCATCAGCAATATCTCCTCTTTCTCTGCCATCCCAAGGATGCCTTCTATCATTTCCTTGTCCATTTCCTCCCCCTGAGATGGGGGTCTGTATACATAGAAAACATAGAAAAACATAGAAGTTGACGGCAGATAAGGACCGCAAGGCCCATCCAGTCTGCCCATTTCTTTTTCTACCTTATAAATGTGCCATCGGCCTTTGCTCTGTCAGTGACCTATCTATTCATAGTCATTTGTATTGCTCCCTTATGCCTATCCCATGCCTGTTTGAAGCCCTGCACTGTATTCATAGCCACCACTTCTTGTGGTAAGCCATTCCATGCATCCACCACCCTTTCTGTGAAAAGAATTTCCTCACATTCCCCTTAATCGGCCTCCTCTAATCTCATGTTGTGTCCTCTGTCCTGCTATTTTTCTTATATTTAAACATGTTAGACTCTTTCACCTTGTTTATGCCCTTAAGGTGTTTGAATGCCTCGATCATATCACCTCTCCCTCCTTTGCTCAAGGGTATACATACTGAGCTCCGCTAATCTGGCCTCATTGTCTTCTGGATGCAGTCCCTGCACCATTTTGCTGCCCTTCTCTGGACTGCCTCAATTTGGTTAATGTCCTTGTGAAGGTGTGGCCTCAATACTGCATGAGTACTCCAGATGGGCCTAACTAATGTCTTGTACAGAGGGATTATTACCTCCTCTTACGACTTGTGATACCCCTACTAATACACCCTAACACCCCCTAGCCACCTACTGCTTTAGAGGTCTGCTTGGATGATTTTAGGTCATCAGTGATGATGATGCCTAAGTCTCTTTCTTCCTTTGTGACTGCTAGCAACTCCTCCCAGCCTATAAGTGGCTTCAGGTTTCTCTTCCCTATGTGCATGATTTTGCACTTCTTTGCATTAAATCCCAGTTGCCACTCTTCTGACCATTCTGCTAGTTTATCCAGATCTCTTCTCATTCTGCCCACTTCCATCTGGCTCAGCTACTCTGTTGCAGATCTTGGTGTCATCTGCAAACAGACAAGCCTCACCCTCTAGTCCATCTGCAAGGTCACTAATGAAGATGTTGAATAGGACTGGCCCCAGGACTGATCCCTGAGGTACCCCACCTGATTTGCATCTCTTCTGACTGTATACCATTTACTACCACTCTCTGTTTCTGCCAGTCAACCAGTTTGCCACCCAGTTGACCAACTTCACCCACTCGAGCCTACCCAGCTTATTAATCAATCTCTATGTGAACAGTGTCAAAGCTTTGCTGAAGTCAAGGTAGGCTGACATCAACTGCTCCCCTTGGTCCACCACTCTGGTTACCCAGTCAAAGAAATCTATGAGATTAGTTTGACAGGACCTTCCTTTTGTAAACCCATGCTGTCTTGGATCCTGTACCCCTATGGATTCTAGGTGTTGCACTATCCTTTCCTTAAGGAGTGCCTCCATAATCTTGCCCACTACTGAGGTAAGACTGACCGGTCTGTAGTTCCCTGCCTCCTCCTGCCACCACTCTTGTGGAGTGGGATCACATGAGCCCTTCTCCAGTCTTCTGGGACCTCTCCTGTGCTCAGAGACTCACTAAACAATTCTGCTAATGGCTCTGCTAGTTCCTCCTTTAGCTCCTTAAATACCTGGGATGTATGCCATCAGGTCCCATTGCCTTATCCACTCTGGAGCTTAGCAAGCTCTTGTAGGACCCTTTCTTTTGTGAAGGGAGTAATGCTCACCTCCTCCCCTGTGTCCATGATGCTGAGCTGTGGGCCTGCCTCACTTCTCTTCAGTAAATACTGAGCAAAAGTATCTATTTAGGATAGATGCCTTACAGGTCCTCCTCCTCACATGCTTCCTTTTCTCCATTAAGCTTAGCATACCCTCTGGACCTTCTCCTTTCACTAATGTATCTATAGAAAGTCTTGTCACCTTCTTTACTGTTACGTGCTAGTGTTTCCTCAGTTTGGGACTTTGCCTGCCTTACTGCCTTACCTGCTTCCCTTAGGCAGTTTAGGTATGCTCCTATCTTCATCCGCTGTGTTCCTTATATTTCCTGAAGGCCAGCCTTTGGCTCTGACCTTTTCTGCTACTGTATTTGAGAACCAAAGTGGTTTCCTTCTTCTTGCACTTCCTTTTCTGTCTAACACAATGGGATGTTGCTTCAAGTATTGCATCCTTAATCGCTTGCCCACTTTGCCTGTGTACCCCTCACCTGTGTTTCTTTTGCCAGGGCTAGCTTAACTCTGTTGGCCATCTTATCAAAGTCAGCTCCTCTGAAGTCCCATATTTTTGCCTTGAATGGGATGATTTAGATGTAGTAGACAAATTGAACCATACCATGTGATGGTCACTGGCTCCCAGGTGACCTTCTACCTGGAGATCTGTGATCCCTTCTTTGTTAGTCAGTACTAGATCTAGGATAGCCCTGTCTCTTGTGGGTTGCTGTACCAGTTGTTTGAGGCCCTCCCCTGCAGAGATCCACTATGAGTCTAGTTCTGGCAGATGTTCCTGCTGGTATTGACCAATCTGTATCTGGCATGTTGAAGTCTCCCATTATCAGAACCTCCCTTAGCTGTCATGTTTTGTATATCTTCTAACAGTAATGTGTCTATGTCCTCCTCTGGTCTGGGGCCTGTAGACAACCCCAGTTCTTATGGCTGTCCCATTTCCTGTTTCAGGGTGACCCCAGTTCTTCTGGCTCCTTATGTGTATTCTGAATTTCTGTAGCTTTGATATTTTCATTAACATACAGGGCCACTCCTCCCCCCTTTTGCACCTCGGTCTCTTCTGAACAATACATAGCCAGGTACTGAAGTCTCCCAAGTGTGGTTACTGGTAAACCACGTCTCACTAATTGCTACTATGTCCAGTTTAGCCTCTGACATTATTGCCTGCAGGTCTGGGATCTTATTTCCCAGGCTGTGAGCATTTGTGTACATGATTTTCCATTGGCCAGATTTTGGCATGTTAGTTGTTGGGTGAAGTTTGGCATTACCCCTGTGCATCGTATGGGGAGACAAACCTTTTTTCTTACCTGGTGATGCAAATGAATGGCAAACACACTGAATTCCTGTTTGACCACTAGCTGAGGGGAGGGTGTTTTCCTCGATTCGACGATAGGTGCAAACCTCTCCCATTTACTAGTTTTAAATATTCTGCAAAGACGTCAAACTTCTGCCCAATGCACTGACTCCTCTTTAGTCAGATGCAGTCCATCAAATTTAAAGAACTTTCGCTCCCAGAACTGTTGCCAGTTCCCTACAAATCTGTGTCCTTTTCCTGGCACCAGTCCTTGAGCCAAGTGTTTAGCTCCCCTTATCTCCCTTCTCTGACCTTCCATCCATCTGCTCCCTCTCCCAGACTGGCAGGATCTCAGAGAAGGAGATGCAGGACGAAATAGATGATAGTTTGTCACCCAGCCTAGTCAGGTGTTCCTTGGTCTCCACAACTGACTGGCTGGCAGATCATAGTCCCTATATGTACTAGGACATCAATGTTTTCTCCTGCTTTGTGAAAAATTTTAGCAATGCGGTCAGTGTCTCCCCATGCTGATGTACCTGGGAGACATCTGACCATAACCCCTAGCTGGAGATGGGTATCAACTCCCCGAATCATGGAGTCTCCTATGATCAAAGTTTTTTGTTTCCTTTGTGCTTGTTTAGTTTTTGGTTCCTGGATTGGGTGAGTTTTGTTGTGCTAGCTCCTGTGCATGATGTCCTGCTCTGCAGTGTCTTCTGCTCTTTATTTGATTTCAGAGATAGAGGCAGATACCTGTTTGTAGTGTTTATATGGTTTTGGAGGCAATGTGATGGAGAGCAGAGAGTGATGGGGCACTGATTTGCTCCTCCTAACCACCTGCCAACCTCCTGGACCAACTACCCTCTACGGTTGAGGTTTTTCTGTTGGATGCTGGGGAAATGGTGGGTGGTTCTTATAATGTATTTCCTCTTCAATATGAAATTTGAGGCGTGCAATCTCTGTCCATGCTGCCCGGAGCTGAGCCCTAAGATCTCCAAAGGCCCAACATGTAGGACAGTGTCCTAAATCCTGTAAGACTGTCCTTCTGAAAATTGTTCCACAGTACCTGCAGTTAATGAAATCCATTCCAAATAAGTTGCTGGGTTTGTAACCTAGTCATAGTAATTAGAATAAAAAAAATGAAAAAAAATGCAAGTAATGGTTTAATTGTGCTTTGTTTAACTTGTTATAACAAGTTAAATTACTAGTGCCCCTGTAAATGAGATCACCTTGTGGAGGCCCCACTGATGCCCCTTCCTGCTCTGCCACAGGAAATGTCACAACTGTGGTACCCTATAAAAGGAGTGTAGCGTGGGGTGGTTGGGGATGGGGTGGGTGGCTGGGCCCTTCCCTGCCTAAAGAGAAGAACCACAGATGAAAGAACAAGGAGGTAAGAGCAGAACAATCAGTCAACAACAAATGCAGTAACCCTGAAAGCTTATCCTAATGTTAGATAAAATTGTAAAACCTGTAAAGCACCACCTGTAATAATTTCAGAGAAGATATACCCTGTAAGAAACACTTTGCTCAGAGAAAAATAAAGCAGTAACAGAAGATATACCTTGCAAAAAGACAATTTAAATCAGAAGATTACAGCAGTAATCTGTTAGCACACACCTGTAGGCACACCTTGTAATAATGCAGAAGAAGGTATACCAGCAACAACAATTTGAATCAGAGAAAAAATAAAGCAATGAAATGTTAGCAACAAACAGCAGCAATCCCTGTGAGTAGAAAATAAAAACACCACCACACAGTAAATCTGCTTAGCCAAACTAAGTCTTAATCATTCTCCCTTGCTCTGGTAAGTTTCTCTACTCTGCCTTTCAAGCAGTCTTAGAAGGAAAGAGCTCAGGTGAAGCTAGGTGCCTTGGCCAGCAAACCAAGTCTTCTACCTCCAAGATATCAACTAACCTGACTTTTTAACCCCTTTCTGTTGGAAATTACTGACAGTTTGCCAGCTCCACCCCCACACACACACCTAATCCTTTGGAAGAGCTGTGGGAGGAAAAGCAATTAGCTCATTCAATGTGAGAAGGAGACTGAAACACCTCTGAGACAACAAACCTTTTCAACAAACAAGAATAAAATAAAACACAGTGTCAAACAGTAATTTTGCTTAGCCCAATGATAAAAAGTCACAAAATGTAAGCTCCACCTGTGATTACAGTAATTTCAGAGAAGATATACCCTGTAAGAAACACTTTGCTCCAGAGAAAATAGCAGTAACAGAAGATATACCTTGCAAAGACACTTGAATCAGAAGATTACAGCAGTAATCTGTTAGCACACACCTGTAGGCACACACTTGTAATAATTCAGAAGAAGGTATACTAGCAACAACAATTTGAATCAGAGAAAAATAAAGCAATGAAATGTTAGCAACAAACAGTAGCAATCCCTGTGAGTAGAAAATAAAAACACCACCACACAGTAAATCTGTTTAGCCAAACTAAGTCTTAATCCTTCTCCCTTGCTCTGGTAAGTTTCTCTACTCTGCCTTTCAAGCAGTCTTAGAAGGAAAGAGCTCAGGTGAAGCTAGGTGCCTTGGCCAGCAAACCAAGTCTTCTACCTGTATACAACCCCTGTATGGATTGTGGAGCAATTTCTAGTCTCCAGGGTGACCCACAGTGCCTCCTCTCAAATTTGGAAATAATCACCTCCAGATTATGATTAAGTTGGGCTTTACACAGGTGGTTACCTCGGCTACCAATATAGGGAGTCACTCCTTGTATCTTGTGTTTCTCCGGGGGATGGAGATCATGGATCTGGGGGTGAAGCCAGTCGGTTGGTCAGACCATCACACCATAAGGTTCAGTTTTGGGGCACCCCCAAATACGTCTACCCATATGGAGATGGTCCAATATCACCCTTTAAGGGGAGTTACCACAGAGGGTCTATTGGTGGTGCTGGACCTATTGGGTTTATTGAGTGAATGTATGAGTCCAGGGGGTCTTGTACTCACCTATAATAAGGTGATGGGGGATACCCTGGACTCAATTGCTCCTGTTTGTGTTTTCCCACACACACTCTATGCCCAAGGACCCCTTGGTTTGATGGGTCCTTGAAAGAGCTGAGAAGAGTTCATCAAAGGCTAGAGAGAGATTGTTGGAAATCTGACCTGGAGGCTGGCAGGCTTAGATTGACGGAACATTATAAGGGCTATCAATCAGCAACAACCCATAAGAAGGCAGAATTCTTATCCAGGGAGACCGCTGCTGTGCAGAATCGACCAGTTCATCCCTTCCGGACTGTGGACAGATTGTGCAATTCAGTCTGTCCTCAATCTGGAAGAGATTTTTCACAATTGAAGTGTGATGAGCTTGCTTGATTCTTTGCAGATAAGATTGCCAGCAATCAGGTTGGGTATTGGTCCAACCTCCTATGAGGGATTGTGGAGATCAGCAGGAGGTGACGAAAGCTCATTCCCATCTGGTCTGATCTAGCCAGCCAGAGTTCATGAACATTGTGAGGATTGTCCAGACTTGTGACTCAACCAGATGTAGCTGGATCTGTGCCCTACACCACTTTGGGGGCGTATCAGATGTCATCTGCCTGATCCTTGCTGAAGCTGTTTGAGTTTCTTGGAGGAGGGGGTCTTTCCTGATCCCCTCAAGGAGGTGGTCGTATGACCACTCCTTAAAAAACCCTCCTTGGATCCAGACTGTCTAGCTAATTACAGGCCTGTCTGTAATCTACCCTTTGTGTGTAAGGTTATTGAGAAGGTGGCTGTGTTGCAGCTGGATAACCATCTTACAACCCACAATGTCTACGATGCTCTCCAGCCTGGGTTTAGGAAGAGACATAGCACTGAGACTGCCCTTGTCCGGGTTTTAAATGATATCCTAATTGTAAGAGATCAAAAGGCTCATACTATCTTGGTCCTTCTTGATCTCTCAGTGGCATTTGACACTGTGGACCATGGTGTGCTTTTGGAGTACCTGCGACTTCTCTGTGGACTGTCTGCAACAGTCTTAAAATTATTTCTATCATTTCTAATAGGCAGGTCTCAGAGGGTTGTAACTGGAATTTATTCTGCTGATGCTCTCTCACTGTCCTGCGGGGTGTCACAGAGCTTCATATTGGCACCCATGTTGTTCACAGTGTCTATGCTGCCATTAGGAGATATCATTAGATGATACAGCTTGGGTTTTCACTGCTATGCAGATGATATCCAACTGTATATGTCCTTTATGCCCGGAAGGATGCACAGTCTCCATGCTTAATAACTGTCTAGCTGAGATCAAGAATTGGATGAGCGCCAGCTGGCTAAGGTTGAATCTGGATAAGACTGAGGTGTTGGTTGTAGAATCGGGCCATCCGGAGGTGGGTCTTGTGTCTGGGCAGCCTTCAGCCTTAAGGATTGATGGTGTCCAGCTCATGACCTCAGGCTGGGTGCGTAACTTGGGCATTACTTTTGGCAGTGGCTTGACCCTGATATCTCAGGTGTCTACTGTTGTCAAATCCTCTTTTTATCATCTGAGAACTATCACCCGGGTGAAATACCTAGTTTCTCTGGCTGACCTCTCTACACTGGTCCTCACCTTCATGACCACCTGCCTTGATTACTGCAATGCCCTTTACCTAGGGCTTCTGGGGGTCGATATCATCACTTGCAGCTAGTGCAGAAATGTAGCAGCCAGGCTTTTGACTGGTACATCTAGGAATAGTCATTAGCCCTGCACTGTGTGAACTGCACTGACTTCCTGTACAGTGACAGATCACCATTAAGGTTGGTTTACTGACCTACAAGCCCTACATGAACAGGGACCCCAGTATCTGAAAGAACACCTGATTCCCTACTACTCCTCCTCCCACCCACTCTGATCTATTGATGAGGATTGTTAGAGATTCCCAGGGTTCAGTTAAAAACATTTGGTGCACATGCTTTTTCTTATGTTGCCCCTACCCTGTGGAATTCTTTACCTCATTGGCTAAGGGAATGCCTGACCATCTCAAACTGCAAATCAGAGCTCAAAATGTATTTGTTTCCTTTTCCTGAGGGTTTTTAAAATGTATGCTATCTATGGATATCATTATTTCTTTTAAAAAGTGTTGTTTCAATTTTATTGATTGTACAGTGCCTTGGTCTTGGAAAGCCACTTTATCAATGAAGTTTTACTTTACTTTACTTACTAGGTTGTAGCAGACCAATATTACTTTCAATAAATTATTCTTAGTTGTGTTACAACTTACTGAATATAACACTGATTTCCACACCTCACATTTCATTTACAACTGATATGATGGTTTCCATAATAAAACAAACTCTGGTCAAAGCTGATATGGTTGTGCCAAGCTATTACTGTGAAGTGGCAGCATGGATCTCAGTGTGCAGCGGCAATATTGGAGAGGTGGCAGTGGCAGTTTCTGTGTGGATAAATACAGTTGTCAGAACTGTGGTGGTGTGCCATTCACAAGATGGTGGCAGTGATGAAAATGTGCATGCATGATACTCGAGCATGCACAGTTTTCCTTGAAGTTTGCTCCTGAAGTACTGCACCCATGAGGAGGGGGCAACCGTGCTGTGGAGGGGATCTCCATTGTGGGGGACAGTGCCAATGGAGACAGCACTGTCCAGACATTGTTGCATCACTGTAAGAGAACACATGGTCACATTTTGGTTGCAACCCTCTGTTCTACTACAGTGATGGCAAATTGTCTGCTGAGCCCTGCCCATGCACCATAATAAGATGAAAATTAGCCGTTATTGCAGACAACATGAACTCAAAACAGTATTGTAGCTGCATGAAATACATGATGCATCAATTGCAGGTGGGTATGGCACCTCCATCCATCCCTGTAAAATATAATTTTGCAGCCATATTGGCTGTGACTAGAGTTTGTTTAGCACTGAGAGGGTCACCATGGGACCCAGGAGGGAGCCTGATTAAAAACTAGTATTAGAGAAGTGTATTGGATCTACTATTTGGTGGCACTAAACTGGCCAAGACTAAACAATTAATCTGAGTTGGCACAGTTACTATAGAATATAAAACAAAAACAAGGTGCTGCGTCAGCATGTGGTCTAAAGTAAAACACAATGGATATATTTAATGCACAAATAGAGAATAGTGTTAGAAATCTACATTTTGACCTTAGGCTTCTTCAGGAAATTTCTAAAAGAGAAAAATAAGTTTTTTTCTCTTTAGATATTTTCTAAAGAAGACCTGAGGTCGAAACATAGATTTTTAACTCTATTCTCATTTTCAGTGTATATTAAATATAAACATTTTATTTTATTAGAGAATATGCTCAGGTTACTATATTGTTGGAGTTACCCAACTGAGAATCACAGTAAAGACAATTTGACTGAATTATTAAAATGGGGGATTTGAAAGTGATCAAGTCTGACATCCTAGTCTCATATTAAATGAAACTGTTCATAAAATATTTATCAGATTGTGTTGGGAACCTATATAAAATGTATTCTCTGTACTTTAAGATCAAGTATGCTGGGGTAATCACTTATTGGTTACTATAAAATTAACTATTTTTTAACAGTTGTATTTAAATATAAGTTTGGAATTAATCCGCAATGCCTTCAGACCTGAGGATCCTAGTAAGATTAAGCATTTCAGTTTTTAATTCCTTTCACTCTGTTGTATTTCTATCAGAATGTAAGTTAGGAATAGAGTAATACATGTACAGGTTTAAGTAAGTACTGAGATTTGAGTTCCACACTGAAAGAAATTGTCTGTAAAACGTTTATTAGACAATCTTGAGAACTAGCCTGAAATGCATTCTCTGTACTTTAAATTGGGTTTTGTATCACTGGATCCTTCAAAATTAACCACCTGAGATACGTGTATTTAAATGCAGGTGGAGAATTTCTCATGATGCCTTTAGTCATGAGAACACCAGTGAAATTAAGGACTGCAATCTTTAGTTCCTTTGAAAAGGTATTACTCTGAGCTGTATCTATCAGAACAGAGTTTAGAACAGAATAACAAAGGTCTTGGTTTAACTAACCTTCTGGATGTTTAGAAAATGTTAATTTTTCTTTGTTTTTTAAAATATTACTTATTGATTGGTGGTCACCTCAGCACTGGGAATTATTATCATCTTTAAGAGCCTGCTATTTAATAAGCAGGTTGCAGAGGATCACACTACCTTGACAAAGCACCGGAGGACAGGTATGAAACATTGAGCTACAGGGGTTCTTCCTGCTAATTCACTGAATTGTACTTTGCATGTGTACTACAGCTTTACATGTGGCTTTGAATAAAAAGTGAGAGATTAGCATAGAATGCTTGGCCATGATCTCTTTGGGCTGAGTGCCTAACCTCCATCCCTGCTGTTCTGGTTCCATGTTGTGAGCACCACTATGAGTGAGTGGTCTTCATCAAGCCTGCTCCATCCACTGGCTACTGGTTTACTAATATGTTGGAGTGTCTCAAAATCAAATGGGCCCAATAAACAGTGAATAACTAGTAACAAATATATGAGTCCATCTGGCAACCCATTATAACTGCACTTGAAATAGGGTGCTTCCCCACCTAGGGAAAAATAATTCCTTTTATAAGGTATACAATACCTGTTGCTAGAGACTTGATCTACTCAGATATGGAACACCATGCACAGTAATGCCACTAGCTGGATACAGGAATATGGGTGTGAATATATGTACTACAGTACATGTTACTTTGAATGAACATGAGGCATAAGCATGTTAATCTGTCCTAACTCGCCCCCCACCCCACACTGGGGTATAAGGAGAGTGTTCTGAAGGTGGTAATGCATTTGTATGTTTGCCATTTCGTGTACCATAATGTATTGTACATGTACTGCCATGAATGTATTTGAAAAAATCTGAATGTGTTTGATACTTTTCAATAAAAAACATTTTATAAAAAAAATAGAATATAAACCAATATTTAAAAAACATCTGCAGAAAACAAAGGCTAGCAGGTTAAATGCAGTTCTCTCTTAACAATATACATTATGTCCACATGGGTCATCACTTTCTATGAAATGTCTGCTCCCTTAATTTAAGATAAGAAATACTTAGACAGGGATATCTCTTAAAGGGGAATTTATGGCTCCTTTTTACAAAAGCTGAAGGACCTAGAGGTCCCAATTTACAAATCCACATAAGTATAATTTGTAATACACGTATCTGTCCTAAATCTTTCCTTTTATCTGGCTAATCCTATGACTCCCCCACTGGACATACTTTACCCAGAGTCTTCCACAGCTAACCTTCCGATGACACACATGACAGGCTATCATGTTATACTAGCGCAGCTCAGGAGTACATGCACAGTGCTACAGGTGAAACCTCAGGAAATAAGACATATAAAGACTGGCTGACAAGTTTAAGCATGAATATGGCATCTTCTTAACTGTCACATCAATTCATAATCCATACTCAGGTCACACAGAGCAGCAGCAACAGCTGGCAGAGTCAGGAATGTGTAGTAGGATAAGACAGTTTGTTCAATTAATGAGTTACCATAGCAGTCACAGCACCCAATTTATGCATCCCCAGTAAATATGCTGCATCAAAAACAGATCTGACCACAACCAACAAAGCAAACTACACTACCTGCATCATTACATGTCCACACCAAACTGCCTCCAACTCACAGAACCTCAGTCCGATTGCACAACTGATTGTGGAGATAATGGCCTTCAGCTATTCTCCATAGTAGATGACACTGTGTTTTGAAGACTACTGCATAAGCGGAGGCCCAAATACAATATATCATCATACTTACATTTTCCAGGCATATTTTCCCAACATATATGAGTTATTACCATTCAGATGCTGACACTTCTGAAGGAGAGAGAGGATAAATGCATTTTAGTACTGTAGTTATAGCTGGAGCAGTAGTTCAAACCAAAACTTCCTACTATAAGTCTCACTGCATATTGAGTTTTGTCCTCATCAAGAGGCCCCACCCCATCTCTACACCCCCCCAATCATGCAAGATTTATGTTGAAGCAGACAGCCTCACAGAAGCACACCAATAGAGGAACAATTTTACTTAATGTGTAAAGAGAGAGCACAGTGGGGAAAATATTCTATGGTTCATTCACTCACAACTTGACATCTGAGTATACCATCACAATCCAAAGTTGGGAATGCTTGTGATCAATGATAGAAGTAAAGTGTTCAGGCCATGAATAATGGAGATTTCTGCCATGTACCTATTTATTTATTTATGTAAAAACTGGTGACTGGGACAGGCACACTGAGTCGATGCATGTTTCCAGGTATGACCAAGGAGAAAAGGATTACAGGAGATGCAGTGAACAACATTCAGTACATTTCATGGAATGGAGTAAAGTGCAATCACCATACAATACAACAATTTTGCAAGCACAAAACTTTGTACAGAATTAAAGTGTAACGTTAAGACATAGCAAGTCATGACTTCACATGTGTAAAAATATGCTACATAAATACTACCAGAGCCAGTCAAAAAATGCCAGCATTGTAGTGTATTAGAGACCTGTTAGATCAAGAAAAAATTTATCCTGAGCAACCAGTGTCACCATGGAGGGTCACCTATGGGAAACAGGTGCAGAAGGAGGTAAGAGAAGATTCAGCTGGTGCCTGAAAAAACCTGAGGAGCTGGAATGGTTTAGGAAGAGGGAAGCAGGTTCAGAAGTGTAGAAAAGTGATAGGAGAAGATGGATTGCCAAGCAGGAGAACAGGGGTGCTCTGGTCCCTGGAGTAGAGGGAGTACATAGCAAGGTCCTGGAGAGAGGGGTGAGGAAAAGTAGGGGGACTGGGAACCAAACCAGTATTTGGAAATAAATGTACATATTTTTGCACATGCACTGCATCTGGTAGTGAGTTATGTGCATGACAAACATGTACAGCTAAAAGAAATACTGGATAATGTAGAGTATATCACTAGATATTTGCATTTTTCTGCAACACACAGGCAGTTTCTCCACCAGTACCAGCAGAAGCACAGTGTACTGCAGCATTGCTTAATTAATAATGTAGTGAGTAGATGGAACTCCATGTTTCAGGCTTTGCAGTTTTACTGTGTGGCCTGTGGGGAATATCTGCAGAGAAAAGTGCTGCAAAATTGTGTTCCACTTTGAGATTTTGTGAATGGGCCACCAAATATTTCAATGCTGAGTCAACAACTCTTAGCATCATCTTTTTGTTGTTGAGTCTACTTGAACAATACACATGCCATAGTTTGTGCTTTTCTACAGCAATCAAACACAGCAAGGCTGTTGGTAGTGTTCACTGGGGGGAGCACTGGTAGTGGTGAGAATGACAAGGATGGTGATGGAGAAAGTTGTAGTGACACCACTAGCTCATCTGAGTCATCACAGCAGCAGCATAAGCAGGTTGTAAAACTCATTAATAAAATGGCAGAGATGTTCTGACATTATATTGCACACAGATTTGAAAGCCTTACTTTGGGCACACAATTTGGCATGGTAACATAACTGGATTCCATGATTTTGGATAAGATGTTAAACCAAGATCCTATCTGCCTCTTCTGGTGTTTTTTTAGGTGGACTTTAACAGTACCATGGAACTTCTTAAGAAGAGTAGGATAATTTTTATTGTAACATTCAACAACAAATAATAATACACAATGTTAATTTCACATCAAATAATATACAAATCATAAACAAAGATAAAAAAATAAAAGTATTACATTCATACATAGACAGATTTTCTTACAAACAAGATTTTAACACACTAAATTTTGTTATAAACTAAAACGGAAGAAATTCACCCATCTCCTGAAGAGTAAGGAGTTTTTTACCTCAAAGAAAACAATAATATACTAACAATATTAACTGTACACAGAATAATTTACCAAAAGGAAATAAGAAAAGAAATGAGTATTATAATCATACTGTTGCTAGTTTGTTTATTAATGAATATTTGTACAATCAAAAGTTAATTGATACATCTTTAAAGGGAAACCTTTTCTTCAAATTATATACTAGAAGGATAAGTTAAAGAACAAATACTAGTACTATTAGGTAGAAACTCATATGACCTGTAAGTTGAAAGCTATATATTTTTCCACAGTTTTTGACATCTGTAGAACAGCAGAGTATTCCATTCTATGTTTTGGAGATGCTTGAGTGTCTTAGAGATTTGTAGGAATAATTGTTCATGTTCTAAAATTATCTGTTGTAGGGACCACTTACAGAGGGATTGCCATATATAATATTTAAACAGGTAAAAAAAGACCTGAGTGTATTGGGATGGTAGTGTCACCAGGATGTGGGCAAAATTCCCAATAGTAGTATGTCAGGCAGAACGTTGTAAAAAATAACTCTATCCCCTTCATGTTTTAACTAATTGCCAAAAGTTTATTATATAGGGGAACTCATAAAATAGGTGTTTGATTGTTTCAGAGATGTCTGCTCATGAGGGTCTAGGGCAATTCCTTTTCGTTTTTTTTGTGTGCTTTAAATTATTCGTAACATTCAATTTTTGATGTGCACTGAACCAAAGGACATCCCACATAAGGGGGGGGGGTTCATGGGGTCTGTCAATGTATTTTTAATTTCCTTCATAATGAAATCAGGTTTTAAAAGGAAAGTGGGGGTATCATGAAACCAAAGGGACAGGATTAAGTCATAAAATGATCTCTGTTCATGATTAAGAGAGTGAGTTTTGTGACTATTGTTTTAATTTTAAAAAACAGAGTTGAAAATGTGGTGACATGTCTCAAATAGGCTTTTTTTTTAGGAATTGGGGTATTAGGAAGCCAATCCATGAGTATATTGTTAATATCATCTAAAACTCACTGGGTTCATAACATAGTTCTGTGCTGTAGTATTGGTTTGATGTTGGAATAGATAAAAATGCTGAAAAAAAAACACCAGGGGGTAAATCATCTCTAAGCCATCCCATGGCAATAGACAAATAGATGAGTGCCCTCTTCACATGTGTTAGCCTTTTTCCACATAAAGGAAAAAAACAGCTATATAGTATCACTTCTAAATGTCTAGGGAGAAAAATATGACTGAGGTGTAAAACACTGGGAAGAAAAGGATTTCATGATGCAGATTTTCTTTTTCTTACACATGTGCCATTTGTTCCACAGTTTAACTCTCAGTGGCTTTCTTAAGGGTGACCTCCCAATTCAGGGTAGCTAGATCTCTTTCTCAAAAACGGAGCCCTAATGTTTTCTGTAGAGTTTGGGCAATCTCTATGCCCATAATAGAAACTACTTGTGAATGATGTCTGCCTATCAGTATACAAATGCTTTTTGAATAATTAAGAGTCATTCCTAGCACTGTTTCATGTTAAGCTAGGATGGGCCATGTGCCAACCGCTGACTGGATATCTACTAATATTAAAATCAAGTCATCTGCATATGTTAGGGCTTTAATTTCCTTGTCTTGACTAGAAACTGATAGGCTGGTTATAGAGTCATGCATTTATATAGCTTGGATCAAAGGGTCCAGGGTTAGAATATAAAGTGCAGGGCTCAGAGGGCAGCCTTGCTGTACTCCTCTTCATATTGCACACTTGTTTCCAATTCACCCATTAATATAAGGTTGTACTGTTGCTGAAGCATAACATTTTTTTTTATCCAAACTATAAAGGAGTCGTGAAAGCCATAACATTTCATGTATTGCCATAAATAAGGGTGTATAACTGAATTGAATGCTTTTGTTTGATCCAAACATAGCATATAACCAGACATTTCTCCTTCAGATCCCTTAGCCATGATGTCCCTTATTAAAATTAAAATATCAATAATTCTCCTACCAGGTACTGAACTCACTTGAACAATTTGTATTAAGTGTGATAGGGTTAAGGAAATTCTATTATATAAGAGTTTTGTGAGTATTTTGAAATCATAATTTAATAACAGATGGGTCTCCAATTGGTTAATTGTGACCTATCACCATTTTTGAAAATAAAATGACTAAACCTAGTGACATAACAGCTGGTACAGATCCTTCAAAAGCATAAAATTATAAGTTTTACTAACTGACTCAAAAGTCCTGGGATGATAATTTTATTATAAAATTTCGCAGTCAGGATGTCAAGTCCTGAGGTGAATCAATTTTAGTAACTGGATTGTATTTTTAAGTTCCCATGCAGTAATGGGTTGCTCTAAGATATGTATAAATTCATCTTGAATTTGTGAATGGTTCTGTTTTTGTGCCCAGAGATGTAATTCATTTAAATTGGAATTTGGTTGCTGAAAAGCATGTGTTAAAAATTTTTTGGCAGTTCGTTAAATATCTGATTTTTTTGTCACTAAGGTACCTTCACTATTTTTTAAAAAGGGCATAGTCCTATGTTTCCTTTTCACTTGACAGCTATCAAATTGGTTGTTGTGGTATGATTTTCCTTGTGTTCCAAACTTTTGCTTCACGTTTAGCTACACCAGTCTGTCATACTGACATTGTGCCATGTCATTTTTGATTTGTGAAATTCTTTCTGTATTATTGGTATTAGAGGTGCTTTGATGAGAAATGAGTTGATATAATTCTTGTAATTTTTTTATACTTCTGGGGCCAGATTTTCAAAGGGCTCTTAGATCCATGCAAGCTGCGTCAAACAACGAGCTTGAGTCAGATCTAGGTGCGCCAAATTCTGTGGCCATATTTTGCAAGAAAAGTGTTCATTGTGACAAAGTCTCCCAAACTGATGCAGGAGGTCCACTGCATCTACTAAATGGTGTAAAGGATGAGAATGACACAAGCTGCACCAAAATAAATGGTGCAGGTAGAGTCAAAAATGGTGCAAGTTGAGCAAAAAATGGTGCAAGTTGAGTCCCAAAAAATGACTCAGGGAAAGAAAATGTCACAAACTAAGTACAAAAATGGTACAAACTAAGTAAACATTGTGCAAGCTGAGTAACAAAAATGGTACAAGTTGAGTAAAAAATGACACAAAGGATGAGAATGTTGCAAGCTAAACAAAACAAAATAGCAGATGAAATGCCCAAAACTAAGCCCCAAAATGTTCAAAACTAGTCCTGTACGAGAATACTGGCCTTTAATAGTAGCATAGTCAGGTCTGACCACCTGCTTTGGGTCTCTTTATATGTTGTAGTGTCCTTAGACCAGCTCTGGCTGGTCTAATAGTGACAGGCATCTTAGACACAAGGACAGGACTTGCATTATTTGAAAAATCCCAAATAACGGGATGGTACATCATTTTAGTGATGCAGTCATCCCTTCTGACTTAGCACAGGCATTGTGTTGATGCAGGCATGGGGCAAGCCACTATGGTGCATGCAGACCTGTTTTTGATACAAGCACCATTTGAAAATTAGAATTGGTGAAAGGTTTGATGAATCCTGCTCCTTGCATCAGTTGTTTTTGATGCAAGCACCCTGCCTCATTCTCTGGTCTTTGAAAATCTGGCCCCTGGTTTTTCTGTGCCCCTTTTAATTGCCCTGTAAGTTTCAAAAAGTTGATGAAATCAGTTTTTGTTTCTAATCACCAGTAAGTTTGAGTGTCATACAGAAAATCTACTGATGCCCTGGCCTGTGTTATGTGTTGTAGGCCCTGGAATATTTCTGGGTCCTCTAATAAGGACATGTTCAGTTTCCAGTAACCCTTGCTTAAATGTGCATCTTTGTAATTAGCTGTTGATATTACTAATAAATCATGGTCTGAAGTTGGGACAGTTTGGGTGTGGGCTGACACTAATGATAAAGTAGGGGAAAGAAAAACATAATCGATTCTTGAGGGTAGTTTACCTCTATGGTATGTGTGTGCTGGTTTTGTGTGTAATTTTGAAAAACTATCTTGAAGCCCAGTTTGTAAAAATAATTTATTTAAAAATAAGGTGTCACAAAATACTTTGTCTGCAGTCCTGTGTCTGAATGGAACCTTCCATAGTTGAAATCCCCAGCAAAAAATAATTTGTTTTGATGTAAACAAAAATGGTTGTATTTTTTTTAATTAGCTCTATTCTCCCTGCATTAGTTTGTACCACATAAATATTTATTATCCTGGGATCTGTGTCTAAAAAAGAAATGTCTAACACAAAGGCTCGTCCTGGGAAAATGTCTACTAACTGTATAATTTGCATGTTCTCATTATTAATACCCCCTCCTACCCCACAAAACTGATCTAGTCCAATGGACCATATACTTTTGCCCACAAACCATGTTGGTTCTGCAATTTCTACTTCTCTGGTAATATGAAGCCTAGTGTCTTGTAAGCATACTAAATCATAATAATTCTCTTTGAAATATGCGAATGTAGCTCCTCTCTTCCTATCAGACTTGATACTATTAGTATTTAAAGAGGCAGTCTTCAAGCTGTATAAGTCCGTAGGAAGAGAAGGAGCTGAAACAAAAATGTGTTTAATGGTAAATTTTCTTTTCTTTTTTTGTCATTGCTCTAGTTTCTCATTTCTTTCCTATGTGTTTAGTCAAGTCAGTTTGTTCTAAATCAAATGTATCTGAAGACATTTCCACTTGGGATGAGGTTACTGAGAGAGAGTCTGATTCTTCAGCCATTTCTGTGTCCCCCCCACTGAAAAACATTGAACTCATTGGTCAATGGTATTGGCTCTGTGTCTTTTGGGTGGTTAAGAGTCATTTTGGGTCTGCTTTTTACTTCAGTTAATGCTGTTCTTTCCTCCACTGGCGGGGGAGGGGGGGGAGAGGAGGCATATTTGTGTTCTCAGCCTTGGGTATGACTTCTGCAGATGGAGTTGTAGGAATGGTGACCATTACATTTTCAGCAGCATTGATTGGTATAGTAGAATGCTTAGCTGCTGGTGCAGAAACGCTTTTGTCGACAGGGAGTTTATTTTGATGACGTGCAACTTTATTGATATAAAAATCATGCTCAGTGTAATCTGCATTTGTGGTGTTGTGTTCCACCCAAAGACAGGTGATAATAAAGATGTCCTTCCTTATCACAGAGGTTGCAAATGGGGGGTGCAATGCAATGAAAACTGGAATGACCCATTTCCCCACATACAAAGCATTTTATTTTATCACAGTTAATGCTAATGTGTCATGATGACCCACATTTAAAACATATGTTTAGTTGTCCTTGGCAGAAAATGATGCTCTTATCCCCCCCCCCAAAAAAAAAAACACAGTTTGGGAGTTGTTCTATTCCTTGTGAAGTAGTTTTCAATTTCATTTTAAATGTCCATCCTCCTGTCCAGAAGCCTTCATGGTCAATAATCGGTTACAGTGTTTCTTGGATTGAGCATCTTTTTCTAGTCAATATGTAATGTCAGTTAAGTTTACTCCCTCATTTCTGAATAGAATCATAACAGTCTTGATGGAGGGTTTAGTGAGGGGGAATAATCTGAAAATGCAACCGAATGGGACCAGATTTGTGAGCTGCATGCACCATCCAGAACCTGTTCAATAAATCTTCTGATCTGAAACTAATATCAAAATGTGTTTCCCCAGCAGAGTGAATAAGGGCATAAACCTTTGACTGTGAGAACCCAATTTTGTTTTTAATTATATATTTTCCAATAAAGAATCAGTCTGGTGGTTCTTGCAGGCCCCCCTAAATATCTTAGTCTCACAGCATGTCTACGTTTGGCATTTTCGACTGTCTTATGGAGCAGAATTTCATAAGTGGGTCTTTGGGATTCTGTCAGAGTTTCTGTTATGGTATAATTTGGTACATTTACATTAATCGATTCTGTAGCTACAGTTTCTATTTCTACTACAGACAGAGCTTCATGAAATATTTCATCGTTATGCTCCATGGGTTCTGCTACATTGACAAGACCAGTATTTATATAAATAGTGACATTTACCTTTACCGTTATTTCTGCTTAGTTTGCTTCAGGATTTATATTGGTGGAAGTTCTGGGTTTTGTGTTTTTCAGCTGACATTTCAGTGGATCTTATCCCGGTTTCCATTCAGGTGTGCCAGGCAATGGTATGTCTGGATCAGGAATCCACAAGCCTGTACTGCCTTTTTTTCCATCCTGCAGACTGCAATGCTGCTTCTGGTGACCATCCACATGTAGAATCCATTCCATCTTCACTGGGCGATGTAGAGGTTTGATTCGGGCATTGCTAGGAGTGCCAAAAAGAAAAACCTGATGTAAGACAGATTTTTTTTCTAGGCAACATCAGGGATCTATTCATTATACACTTTCTTTTTCTTTCTTCTGCTAATTTATTCTTTTCAGCTGAATATTCCACTTCTACATTAAGGAGTTGCGCTTGTAACTCTTGTTTTTTTTTCTTTTCCTGGTATTCCTGCAGGGATTTCTCTGTCATGATGATATCCTCATCCTCTGTAGGTTCCAGAGGCTCGTTAGCATACTGTTGGTTATCCATAGGATCTGCTGAAATTGGGTTACTATTTGCTCCCTCAGAAGGTTGAGTGTTGTGCACACTCCCACATCCTGGCTCCGAACAGACCAGTGTCGTCCATTCTCTCACAAAGGGTCCCCCAAATGTCGAGTAGGGGAATTTCTGTGGTGTCCTGGCAACATTTCCCCCATTCACTAAAAATGCTGATAAATTAATCTGGTTCAATTTCTTTTTTTTTTTTGCATCTGTATACACACATTATGATGTAAAAGACCCACATTTATGCCTTAATAGTAGAAAAATAGAAATTGAAGTATTAAAATTAAGGTAATGCAGTAAAAGGTGCTGTTGGTTCTGGATATATAGACCCCTTTGAAAATACACACACACACACACACACACACACACACACAGTATGAGGCTTTAAAAAGGCAGTATTGTCTAGCTTCATGTAACAGATGTAATGCCCAAGAATGTTTTATCTTGCTAGTTTTGTTATCTTTATATGTTTTAGTTGTGTGATCAATCCTAGGTTACAACTATGCTTGGGAGTGGACAGTAACTGTTCATGCCTTGCAAAGGCTCTTTTGTTTTACTTAAACTTCAAGGACTGAGCCCCCCTTTCATCTAAAAAGCTTTTGTTTTGGTTAAACATAAGATGGCTGATTCTCTTTCAGAACACAAAGACATGTTTTAAATGTAAACAAGGCCAACATAGAAACATAGAAACATAGAAGTTGATGGCAGATAAGGACTGCAAGGCCCATCCAGTCTGCCCATTTTTTCTACCTTATGAATGTGCCATAGGCCTTTATTCTGTCAATGGCCTATCTATTCATACTCATCTGTATTGCTCCCTTATGCCTACCCCATGCCTGTTTGAAGCTCTGCACTGTATCCGTATCCACCACTTACTGAGGTAGGCCATTCCATGCATCCACCACCCTTTCTGTGAAAAAGAACTTCCTCATATTACCCTGTAATTGGCCTCCCTCTAATCTCATGCTGTGTCCTCTTGTCCTACTATTTTTATTATGTTGAAACATGTTAGACTCTTTTACCTTGTTTATGCCCTTAAGATGGTTGAATGTTTCAATCATATCACCTCTCTCCCTCCTTTGCTCTAGGGCAAAGGAAATTATTCCTGCTGGGTAGCCAATCATCATAATGAAAGGAAATCCACAAAACCAGTGTAGACACATTCTGGAAAAAGATGGTCCATAGAGATCAAAGAAACAGTCCAGGCTGTGATGCCAGAAATGCATGTATGATGATGCTGATGTGGTGGACTGGCCAGCCAAAGGCATTTCTCTGTATGTTTTGCACTTACAGTTAGCTATGCTTTAGGATTCTGAACTAGCAACAGCATGTGTTGGAGTCTGTCATAATTCACCAAGTCCCAGCAGGGGATAGGCAACTTCTACTCTACTTAAAATCTAGATAGCTTTGAGTTAGATTTTCCTGTGAGGTCTCTATCTTTTTCCAAATATGTTTTTTTTCAATCTCAGTAGAAATATTGTGTTTCCATAGTCTTCAGTGTGTATTATCTTGTGACATATGTAAATATTTTATAGTATTAAAAGTTGTTTTTGTATATATCATGCTTTCTGTGACAGAATCATTTCAGGTATAAATAACCAGGGGTAAACTGGCAAGTCCATGGTCTGTTTCGGAGGAGTTAGGCTACAAAGTGATCATATCTAAGGCAAAGTATTTTCAGCTGCAACAGAAGGGGTGGGCTTGCCCTTTGGGTAAGTAGTTCCATACTATGCGGGCAGTCTCTCTGGTGGGATTTGGACCTAGAGATATGCCAAGACAGCATGTGGCCGAGTGGTGGCAGCATACCAAGGTAACCATGGCAGCATACCAAGGTAACCCTTTCAGGCATCTGCAGGATTGTGAAAACTGGTAGCAGTCACAGTCTGAGTTCTGGGAGAGAAACAGTCTATAACAAACTGGTGGCAGAAATGGGATCTAAAATGGATTGTCAGTAGAAAGGCTATCTGTCCAGTCACAGAGCCAGATATACAAAGGGGATACTCATATAGTACCATTTTTATTTTGTTATATGTAAGAGTAAGAAGCTAGAATTTACTAAGTCTGGGCAAAACAGGAAATATACAGTGACAGACCTTGAGGAGTTGTGCAAAAAGAAAAGGATTGTCTTTGAGGAAGATCAGCCATGATCAGAATTCATAGACATCTTTAAGAAAAGTGACCAGGGAAGCAGTGCAAAAGTGGTCACTGCTTGCCAAAGTTGTGAGACAAAGCCTAGGGAGTGTGCAAGTGAGCCAGAGCCTACAACTGGAGCAGCTGCACAGATAAAGATGATGTAGCTGAAGTTCTTCCTAATTAAGATGAAAGCAGATGTGGAGCTGCAAAAGACAGAGTTGGAAGCTATGGAGTGTGAAAGGCAATACTAGCATGAGATCTAGCTAAGACAGCATGAGAGAGAGAGAGAGACAGATAAAGAGAGATATGAGAGAAAGAAAAAGTGAGAGGAGCATGGAAAGCAGTTCCAGCATGAGATCCAGATGAGAGAGAGGTGAGTGCAAAAACATCAGTAGGAGATGGAGATTCTGCCCCAGAATAGGGGCTATGGTAGCAGAGTAGGTAGGTAAGTAGGGACATTAGGGCACACTAGGTGGGCCAAGAGGTCTTTTTCTGCTAACAGTGTCTATGTTTGTATGTAAGACAGCACCACAATCCTATGTATTGGTATCAGGTGTTTGACCCAAGAAGGTTAATTCCAAAATGTTTCCCAAGTATCAAGAGGAGGATGATCTTGAGTTATTTTAAAAATCTTTTTAGAGAATGTTTAGGCAATTTGAATTGGGCAGGGCTTCTGAACTCACCTTTCACTGCCCTTATGGGCAGGGTATTAGAAGTCTTCACTAGAATGGACAATGAGGATTGTATGTAGTATACTAAAAGTGAAAATGCCTTGTTAAAATGTTTTAAATTGACATTTAAGGTTTATAGACAAAAATATAGAGGTTTAAGGAAGGCATCAAATGACAACTATTCTGAAATGTGTGTACAAAGCAATCTGTTAGAGCAATGATTAGAGGGTGCAATGGCTAAATCTGTGGAACAAATAAAGGATTTGTTCTTTGTGCAACAGCTCTTAGAGTCCACCAGAGGAGTTGAGAAGATGCTGCTCTACTGCCACCTTGGTGACCACAGGTAGCAGTGCAGTTGGACTGGCATAGGGGAGAGGGAATGCAGGCTGGTGCTGCCCTAAGCATGGTCATGTTCATGCATGAGCATGTGCCACCAAGGATGGATCCATAAAGTGAAAAGACCACAGGAAGGCAGGATGAATGCTAGCTTCCTGCAGGTCCTGCACCAGTGACGTGGCACTCCTCTAGTCTGGGACCTGGTCTGAGTGGTATGAGCCCTGGCACTCTGCCCCATGTTGAGATATAGTGACAAGTGGAGGACAGAGTTGGAAGGTAAGCCCACAAAAAAGCTGGGTGAAGGGACTGGGAAGCAGGCTAAAATGAGGGCTCAGCCACTAAAGGGGACCAAAAAAAAAAGGGATAACCCATGTAAGCTTGCAGCTGAGTTGTGACAGCATACCAAGATAACCATTCCAGGCATCTGAAGGGTTTGAAAACTGGTTTACCTCCCAGGGTGGGGCAGTGAGACTGGGACATACAAGGCAGAACACATTGATCAGTCATTGGCAGGGCAGGTGGGATGACTGGGCTCTGAGCAAAGCATCATAGAGGTAGGCTGCCTATTTTATTTAGTAGCACAAGCCCCAGGCAGGAGGAAAGTGCAATGACATCTGCATCTGTTCCTCTCCTCAGCAAGGTAGGCACTGGTGACTGTGAAACTCCCTAGCCTCCACCGGAGACCAACATGTCACCCAATACTGAGCTCACCCTCCCCCCCCAAAAAAGGAGAGCAGTTATCAGAACATTCAATCCTTCTTCCCCTGGCCAGCCCTCCATGTCCTGGGTTCATCACCAAACCTGTGTTGCAACAGAAATCCAACCGCTGCACCGGCAGGCCGCCCAGCACAGACAGTTTTAAGAAACAACCAAAAATCAGCCTCCTCCTGCTTATACTGCACCTCCTCCTCCTCATTCAACTTTGCATCCTTCCAGTGCCAGATAACAGGGTGAAGGCATATGAGATCAACTGGACAATGATCTGGGGTCAGCAACAGATGTTTGAGAGCTTTTGGCACTGACTGCCAACACTGTACAGACATTTTGAAGGAAGGCAAAGACATCTCACCAGACAAAGTGATGGAGACTTCTCTAGTGAGCACTGTCTAGCCAAAGTATGGTAGTGCTCAGTGTCATGTTCCTTCTTGTCTAATCATGTTAGTCAGCACCTTCAGACATGAGCTTGAAAGAGTAGACAGAAACCATCCCTGCTAATGGCTTAATTGTTATGGGTTTCTAATAGTTATCTCTACACATCACCCAGGGAATTGTGACAATAGTGTCACACCATGTCTAGACAAGAAGGACCATGACACTGAGTGCCATTGTAGTTATCCAAACAAATTCTTGCAATAGAGGAAAGTTATTTGGCCCGCACTGGCTAAACTGCCTTTGTATATTCTCAGTATGCCCTACTACAGCAGAGGTTTCAGAAAGATTTTTCAGTACAACTGGTGGCATTTCTTTACCATATACACTAGAGTCTGTGAATATTGAATTCTTAAACTTTTTAAACTCAGCTTACCACGGGATCAACAACTTCAGCTATACATTTAACTATTCCAATGTGCAGGAAGTCACACCTACTATTATCATTTCTGTACCCTATTGTAAAGACTCACTTGGCCTCCACTTGCCCTGGCAGCACCTCAATCTAGCTCACCACTCCCAGTAGGGCCAGCAACACTCAAGTCCTCCTGAAATCAGTACCATTTGTATAATGTCACCATTTAAACAAACAGTTGGTTATCCCATTATCCTGGTTTATTTTATTTCTTGAAATAAATTAAATTTTTGATTGATTGCTTGGTATAGTTGCGGTGAAATTCTGGTGAAATCACAAATTTCACTGTGCAAAATATTTCATGAAATTTTGCTCATTCTGTGAAATATTTCACAGGTGTAAAATGCAGAAGTTCACCCACGAAATGCGGAATTTCACCTATGAGCGGTGGAATTTCAAGTGCAAGTGGTAAAATTCCACATTTTGCCAGTGGAATTTTGCATTTCGTACCTGCAAAATATTTCACAAAATGTGCAAACTTCATGAAATCTTTTGTAGAACGAAATTCTGCAATTTTGCACAACACTATTGCTTGGTTGATTGATTGTAAAAGAAATTAGAAACAGGAGCCCACTGAAGATGAGTTGGTGCATCTCCAGCAGACAATTTGGAGTAAATAACTTTTAAAACAGGAGTGCTTTTAAAGTCTGCACTAGCCATTTAAAAGAATTATTCTTTTGTCATTAATTGAGTTAAGTATTGTGGCAAAATAATGTCTGACTCATGTTTATCAACTAAGCAGTTAGCTGAAAGATTTTAGCAATATGTTTTGATATTGTTTATTTTACCAAGCAAACTTTGGAGACACAAGGAATCCTGAAAAATATGTAACATTCAAGAATCAGATTCTCCGGCATAGCAATTAAAATATTTTCAGTTTTCAACTCATTACCGAAGTATGACACTATTCTATTGAGGCACACTTAATTATGATATGATATAGGCAGACCCTTGAGGAATCCATAAACCTTGTTAAATACTGTATTCCACATGGCAACTTAGCAACTTTTAATAATGCAAATTCTTCATTTACAGTCTGCAGAAGGACTGAAATGCAGCTGCAGTATCACCGTGTCTCGGTATAGCCACATTACATGAAGAGAGGTAATGGCAGATACTTTGTGGGTCTATCATTCACAGTATACATGATCTATACTTGATGCCAGAAGATGTTTTAGAGGACTGCTTGTATATTATTCATTATATTCATCACATGAGGGAAAGGTACTGTATTGATTGTTAAGGTATTTATTTTTAAAATATAAGGCTTGAAAATTGCATCTCTTTTGATAGTGGTTTACTCTAACTTTAGTCAAAATTCACAGAAAAAAAGGAACTAAACAAATCATAATATATTACAAATAAAAAAGCATTAAAATACCCTTTCAACAGTATTATGTCAACATACAGTGTCAGCACTTCAAATGTTCAGTACTACCTATGACTAAATGTGGCTGCTACTTAAAAACAATACATTTTATGGCCCAATTTTCAGAACATCTGCCCATCCAATGCGGTTGCTAATAAAAAAGAAAACTGAGCACTCATTCTCTGCTATCTGTAATGTCCTGTACTGAGGGAAATCCCCACATCAATGTATAGGCTTTGGATTTTTAATTTTTTAGAGAAACAAAATTCCATTTAGTGCCACACATCAAACCAACTTTAAAAAACAGATAAAAGGGAGTTTCAGTAAATTCTAAAATGGTTTGTGTTACAGAACACTGCCTACACTGAATGTCTAGGGAAAGTATCACAATTGTTTAGCACATGTAAGCTCTGGTGTTGTCTCTAGAAATTCTGGGTAGATGAATTTGGGTTTATACTGTAAACCATAAAATACAATAAACATATTCATATCGGCAGTCAGAAACCATACAATTTGTATCAGGGTACATATATTTATTTTATTCATTATTTCCATTTGATCCTCCTACTATAATTGATAGAAATATGTACACATTTTCATTAATAAAAGCAAACAACATGATCAACTTGACAGTATGGTGGTTGTAGGGACTACTTCCCAATGCCAATAACCTGGGTATGCTCCTCAAGAAATGTGGGTTTCTTCTTATGCTGCATTATTGTAGCCTAATGACTAACTATGGTGTGCAAAGTCCATCTGCTACATCTAACACAGTCTTTGTCATAAAGTAAAAAAAAAAAAACACTTATTTTGTGCAGCCATTATAACAAAACATATTAGCTGGGACTTCACATTAACATGAGAAGGTGAAACATTACCAGCAAAATGCAGTACACTGCACAAAATGTGTGCTGGAGAGCAGAATACATGGGTGATTAGCTGTCCAAAGGATCGTCACCTGGTACATGCTATAGCAAGATGCTGTGATTCCCAGTGTTTGCTCAACAATTGAAGAATAACAGCAGAATGAGTCAGACGTGTCTCTGATTTCTGAACAAAATCAGTCACATTAGTTTGGACAGTTATAGTTACTGCAGAAACATTTGCTTAATTTCAGTTCTAAAACTCTACAGAAGGGAATTGAAAAGGTTTTATTTCAAGAGAAAATGTGCTGAGATAATATTTTGATAGGGATTACTGTTGTTGTTATTATGGTAGTGCATCCAAACTGAATCTGATAGAGTGGTGAGCCAGCTCCTAGATTTAGTTTTGTTTGACTAAACATTTTAGACTTTTATGTTTTTTTGTTTGTTTGTTTTTTATTTAAGGTCTTTGTTGCTGAACATTGATTGCTAGTGGTCAATGGAGACCAAATCTGTGATTTTGAAAGTGAGGTGACTTTTTAGTAAAAACACATTTTACATTATAAAATATTATTTAACTGTTCCAGAAAACAGTCAGCATTATTTGTGTAGGGATGTGAAGAACACTCTGGGGCACCTCAGTGCTAAACCAGCACAACGTTTTGCTTATAAAGGAGTAAACAATATATAATACTGTAAATATGTTTAGTCAGTGCCAGACAACCATAAAAATATTTGTACAGCCTGTGATGCAATAGTCCAGGGCATTTCAGTGCATTGACAGTAAATGTTTGTTTTAAAGCAGCAGTGCAATGAAATAGGCAAAAGAATGGCCCTATATTTTGTCACTACAGTATAAAAAGTCTATGTATCTTCCAGTTTTATTTGGTGGCAAAATGTTCTTTGTTCTACCAAATGTGAGTATTTTATGTTTTAACTTATTTTTCTAAAGGAAAAGATGACTGCCACACTTGACTTAGATATATAATACCATTGTAGAGCTGGTAAGCATCAGGATAGAGAAAATAAAATAAGTCATGATGAGCATCATAGGAGGTACCTGGAAAAGTGGATCTGACAGGTATGCTGATAACTTTATTAACTGTAGCTGAAACTATCCTTTTGGAAAAACATTTTTCATTGCACTGCTGCTTTAAAGAATATTATATAACAAAATCATGATGGGCACTGCCAGATAACAGTCAGAGTTATGTGTTTAGGACATCTTAGTGCTCACATCACTATAATGTGAACACTGGCAGCATATAGTGAGGTGGTTCAAGGAAATGATAGAGGTAGGAAAGGTCACTACATGAGGGCTCAGCATCAGAATAGGAAGGAAAAGAAAAAAGAAGGTCATCACAACCATATGTGTTAGGTATCAGCATTCACTGCTAGATAGCACAAGAAAGAGACATTGACAGCAGCTGGTTTGGCTGCCACGATTCTGTGTGCAAAAGCAGGAAGGCTGAGCACCTGCTTATCCCCACCCCAGTAGCTCCAACACTAAAGGAAGGGAAGACAGTCAAGGAAAAGGTTCTTGAAGATAAACAAGGGAGGGATAGTCTGAGGAGATCAAAGAAGAAGTAGAGGAAATGGAAACTGAGGCTGATTGCATAACGTATGCTCCCTGTGAACTTTAATCCAAAAAAATCAAAAGTAAATAGTTGGGACCAAACTCAAATTATCTGAGCCTGCTACCCAGCATTGGACTAAAATCCACCAAAATGTGAAAGGTGAACCTTCCATCAGTAGGGTGGTCAAACCCTCCAGGTTAAAATGTTCAGTAAAAGGCAATAAAGCCAATCAACCAGATAAACAAAAATACATTAAATAAAAAACAAAAACAAATGAAAGAGGAGTACTTATTAAAGACAACCCCACTCAGCCACAGCAAGTTACCATTACCCATACAATTTACTGGTGTGGACTATTTTATTACTGATCACTAGGATGATGGCAAGGCAATACTCCAGCTATGCTAAGCACATCCCTCCATGGTGAAAAGAGATCACATTTTACAACTGGTGGGCAGCACACCCACCTTAAACACAATCATCAATTGCTACTGGCAAAACATCAGGGCAAGGTTAATGGGGTCCAGGAAGCACTTGCCCCTCACACCACACAAGGCCAGAAAGGGCAGACTAAGGAGGAACCAATGCTGATTTTGAATTCAGTAAATGGATCAAAATCTGTTGTTCTGGACACACCCAAATCAGTTTCAAACTTGTTTTCCTTCAGCACTTCAGAACTTCGATGTGCTGTACTGATGCAGCACATTTTATGGGGAGCAAACACTGAGCTTCTCCACTGTGTTGGTAAGCCACATGACCTGCAGCAGCCAATCTGCACTGCCAGAGACTGAGAACTCCTCATGCTGCACACAGCTCTGTGCCATTCCAGTTTCTTTCAAATGGAAAGGGCCTGTCAACTGAGACATTTCCATGCACAGTATGTGAAAAAGAGTGACTTTTGATCAGACAACTTCATAAATCATCAGAGATGTGTTCATTATCATTCCATGTAGCACATTCTGCATTTACCTGTAGTTTAGGCAGGCAGGCTAGTAAGCCATGTTGCAGGGGAGAGGAGAGAGTACTCAGTATCAGACTGTACAGTTATGCACTGGGGCTGTAGGGCTGGCCCTGCAGCAGGAATAGGTCAGAGTGAATTTAATAGGCTGGGAAAGGTGCAAAGGGATTTTTGAAAGATTTTAAAGGTTTGTATTTGACAAACATGATTTAGTGTGTAGTGATGAGGGAATATAAATCAATGTAGCTATTTTTTGTTTGCTCCTCCCCAACAGGAGTCTAAAGAATTTATCCAGTCAAAAATTGACTGCTGGTGGTGTGGGCCTTGAAACTGGAATTCATCTCTATTTTTTTAATTGTTTTTGCCTGTGAGTAAAAACTATGTAGTAGTAGTAGTACTAAAGTAGTGGTTGTAAAATGTATTACTCAACAGGATATAAAATGTTAGGTCTGAGGGACTTATTTTACAGAGTTGTCTTGCATTTAAAGTAGTCCTGCATGTGATCTACACTGCTGGATTTTCAAAGGGCCTGAGATGGCTTAGGGGCTATGTCCCATGACACAACCCTCTAGTGCAAAGAAAAAAATTGCTGCACTGACAGACATACTATTTTCTGCCCATGATGTGTATGAGTGGCAGGTGCAGCTGAGAAGGAAGTTACACCTGATATCACCAAGTCTAGCCTTTTGGCACAGCTGTGAGGAGATTGGTGTGTCAGAGTGGGTGATGAGATTGTGTGTCTGCGTGTCTGCCACTGTGTTGTGTAGAAAACATGGGGAAACAAACTAGAGGAGAAATACATGCAAAGGGAGGAAAGGAGCAGATAAATGTTCAACCATGCCAGGTCCACCAAGTACAACTTCTATAGGTGATGGTGGCAGAAGAGGAGATGGTCAAGGTGGTAGAGGTACTGGGAGAGCGTCAATGTCATCAGCCTATGATAACAAGATAGAGGACATGATAGCACAGCTAAAGAAACCATAGTTCATTAGTCTCCAAAAATCCACTAGTTCTACTCCCACTGCAGTGCAAGAAGCATTACCTGCTCGTCATTCAGTGCATCTGATGATGAAATCATCCTAAGCAATGCAGGAGCACACCACTTTCCCTCTCTTCCTTTTTCAGGTGCTTCCAGCTCCCTTACTCTAGATAGAAGTGATCCATCAAGAAATGTAACATCTTGTTCTCATAATAAATTCATTTTACATTTGCTGCCCAAGTCCCCCATCACTAGAGGGCTCTGAAACCAGCATGAGTGAAGGGAGTCAAGTGGCTAACCAAACTCACAAGTTCAATTTCATGGTTCTTATATTTTGGGCATATAATAAAATGAAAACAGCAACAATAATAATATTAGTAAATAAACATGATTGATTCAACTGGTATTACATCATATAATTTCAGATAATATTATCGTATCTTCTTATGTAGCCAATTATATATCATATCAGAGATTACATTATATGTAAGCAATAAGATATGACAGTGTTTTAGTTGTTATGAGATAACTGCATGCCTAAGTGCATGTAAGGCAGGAGACTGCAGGCTAACTGCCTTCACCATTTAGGCATGTGTTTATCACATAACAACCAACACCTGGAGTGTCTTATTGAACTTATAAAATAGGTAATATTTATTAAAAAAAGACACTGACAAGTATTTTGCATTTGAAATTGTATATTTTTATTTGCCTAGAGAATCTATTTAAGAAGAGAAAAATAGTCCCTAACTAAATTGGTGTATGTGAGTTTTGAAGCTGTTTGTGGGGACAACAGGCTTTCTGTTAAACGATTCATTAACTGAAGTGCCATTGAGATGTTCTGAAACTGTGTTCTGAGTCAGCATGAGACTTGTTAAAGTGTGCTATTTTACAGCTTTAAACTCTGTCAAACATCCATTTTACTTTGTGTTTATAAATTGTATGCTGCCTTTAATGTTTTACATCCATTATGGCTATTTGTGTTATTTATTTATTATTGTGCCTAATGTTTACTTTTCCACCCCCCATACACACACACGCATCCACTGAACACATTTTCTTAGATGAATAACTTGGAGTAGAGACGAGCTGCATGAATGTGCCAGCTGACCACTTTCAACACCTTCGAGATCATGCATCAATCATCACACAATAGTGAAGATATTGAATCTGCTCAGTTTCTACATGTGTGCAGCTCTTGTTAGCTTCAGGTCACATGTTTGAGAAGGACTCGTTTGGTGGCAGTGGAAGATACTTAATTTTGGCGACAGCGCCGACAGTGCCGAAGTCACTATTAAATCCAGTCTGCTTTTGCAGTCAGTCAGGAGGCTGGTAACTTATTTAGAAATACAGTGATCACAGTACCATTTGCAGGGAAGGTAGGGTTGGTAAGAAGGTGTGGGATAGAAGTGGTTTCTCTTTGTTATGTATTTCATGCGCATAACAGCCCACTGGGAACAACTGCAGTGTTTTCCTGGGGCCCCAAACACCATGTCTGGGAAGAGGATGTGCCCTCCCACCACCCCTAACATTCTCAGCAAAGCAACTTTATTTGTGACCTTCATATCATAATCAAATACAGAGTGGCCAACAACTTTATTAAGCTTTTTAAGAAAATGGAAACTTGACTGTGCCCATTACTCCTAAATGGTGGCTTCAATGGTATCAATAACGGGTGGTTAAAGGGATAGAGGATTTGAGTGTCACATTATATTAACCAGGCAGTGCAGCACCTTTTCAGCCAAGCAGACATCAAGTACAAGGTGCTATCTGACTATATGCTCCTTTACACTACCTGTGATGCCTCAGGAGCTTCCATGAGCTTAACAATAGTGCGACGGCACCTTCTGGATGGACCAATCCTCATCGTATGGTCTTGAAACATGACTGCCAAGTATTTAGTGGCCAAATGGCATCCATAATCCAAGCAGTTCACATTATTTGTGTGTTGATCCAGCCATTGTGTATTGAGCACCGATTTGGGTGAGGTTGGATGAGCATCCACAGTCAGCTTTCCAACTTCAGGGAGGGAGGTTGTTGGCACTCAGCTCATGGTGACACCCAGCAGTGGCTGGGTGTACACTAGGTGGGACCAGTCTGTAGGGAAGGACAGCAGCAGACATCTACAGGGCACATGTGGGAGCAATGTCCATGTGCTGATGTCCTTGCACATCCATGTCTTTGAGGAAACCAGGAATGTGAAAATCCTCAGCTGCATCCATACAATGACACGCCTGTTCCTCAGCCCCAATAACGCCACCAGCCTAAGTCTCAGTCAGAAACATAGGTGGATCTTAGTCTCTCCTTTGGGAGCTCTGCCATAGGGAGTAAGCTACAGGGACTCTGGTCTGGGAAGCTGATGAGGGATGCCAAGTGGGAAGGGGTTTAGGGGGGTCTGAGTTTAAAACTTACTTATTTTTGCTGGCCTTTCCAGACTGACTGAATGGTTTTTAAATAATTATACTGCTCTCTGTTTTATACTGTTGTTATAATGTGTGCAGTGCCTTGATATTCAAAGGTGCTATATAAATAAAGAGTGATTGACTGATATGGGGTACACCCCACCTGCCAGCACAACGATAAACAGAATTAAAAAAAACTGAACACTTAGCTGTGGCTATTTTCTCCAAAGCACTGTATAGGTCTCTTTTGTTCAGGTATAGGGCGTAAAGGACCCACTATGACAAACGCCCTCTTGAACAACTTTTGTTCTGGTAGAGCTTTGTCAGCCTGCTCCACACATGGAACAGTATATTGCTACCCATGATTCATTGCACTGAGTTTGTACTGAAAACAACTTTTCTCAGGTGCCATCATCAGTTTTGTGCTCCAATAATACTAAAATATTACAGCCTAGACTGTATTTCTCCTGTCACTCTGCTGCTCTAAATTAACTTGCACACACTGCCTAAAACAGTCTCTCTCATTCAAAAAATAAAAAAGAACAGTGATAGCATTACACATTTATTTTATTTATTTAAAATGTGGTAACCAGAAAAGGCACACTAAGCCAAGGCTAGTTTCCAGGTACGCCTGGGAAGGAGGAATACAGACATGAGCAATTACAGGACATCCAAAGTGCATATCCAAAATACATAGACAGTTGAGGCATATTAAAATAAGTGGGAGGCCCCCATGTGATCTCGCAACAGCATAGTGCCTAGCTAGAGAAGAGAACAGTACAGTACAAGGGGGTCATTACATGGCTGCTGTAAATGAGGCCTGCAAAAGTGCATGAGAAATTGAACTACATGTATTAGAGAGCAGACTGGAGGCCAGAAGCTCAGGAGACCCATTTAGGGGATAAAAGGCTGAGGACAGGGGGATAGAAGAGGCCAGGAGAAGGGAGGCAGGAGATTCAGGAGAGAGACTGACAAGTAAAGAGAAGAACAGAAGTATGCTTTAGCAGGAATCTAAATGCAAGGAGAGAGAGAGAGAGTGAGCCAAAGATAACAGGGAAGTAGATTGCAAAGGGAGGGGAGATGATAGGAGAAGGTAGCCTACTTAACACATGTGTGAGGAATGGGGAATAGAGAAGTTATGAGAATCCCTGGAATGCAGTGAGTAAGAGGAGGGGAGGGCAGGGTAGAGGAGTGAGGAGGGATAAGAGGAAAGGGAGTCAAACCAGACATAGTAAAGGAACACAATTTCTGGTTGCTTACTGTCATAGTACATTGTAATAAACCCTAAGTGGTAGGAACTCACAGGTTAACACCTCAATAGTGTAGTGACATCGTAAGGTACTAACTTAGTGTTGAGACCCAGATTGTTCTTAACCTTTAAGGGTAAGTCATTCTCTATATAATCCATTATATAGTGAGATGATCCAACTTGCTGCTCTTATACCAAACTGCCCCTTGTGTGCTACTTCTGAGCATCCTAAAGGTTTGTTTCCTCTTGATAGACAAGATACAGTACTTGGCAGATAGAGTAACTGCACTACACTGAGTGACCTAAAATATTTTGCTCGATGTCGAACATAAGTTATGGTATTAAAAGTCTTGCTTTAGGTAACTTCTGATTAGGAAAAGCTTGTTAGCATGCCTACACAATGAATTGTGCATTGATACCCTTGTTGCTTTGTACTGGGCTTGGTGCTTGAGTTTATACATATGGCTGGGACAGAGGTGCAGAAACCAAACAATTTTTACAAGTGTACTAGAACATTTAGGGTGTACATCTGTATAGAAATAGTTAAATAATATGAAAATAACGAAGAAAGATCACAGAAATATAGTACTGTAGACCTACTGAGATGCTGAAAATGGTCTTTCATTTGATTCTTCTCCTTTCTCTTTAGATTGTCCATTTTTTATGAAGACTATGGTGGGGAACAATGACACAGGGTCTGAAGTAACTGAATTTATTCTCACTGGTTTTCCATATTTCAAGAATTGGCCATGCATTCCTTTGGTTGTTTTTCTGATAATCTACCTCACTGTGCTAACAGGGAATGGTTTGATCCTCCTTGCAGTTTCAACAAATCACAAACTGCACCGCCTAATGTGCTTTTTCTTACTAATCTAGCTGCAATAGACATGTTCTTTACAACTACCACAATACCAAAGATGTTAGCTCAGATTCTGATGGGTGCTAATACTATATCCTTTGCTGCTTGCTTTACACAGGTGTATTGTTATCATTCACTTTTATTGGCAGAAGCATTCATTCTTGTGGCCATGGCCTATGATCGCTATGTAGCCATTTGTAGCCCTCTGCATTACACAGCCATAATGACAAAAAGAGTGAACATTCAACTGGTAATATGTAGCTGGATATTGCCTTTTCTGATTGCGGTACTGCCAATTAGCTTAGCAGCACAATTACCATACTGTGGGTCCATAATCCATCATTGTTTTTGTGAACACATGCTTGTGGTGAGATTAGCATGTACAGATGTCACTGCTCATAATTATGTTGGTTTATCTCTTGCTATGTCTGGAACCCTCATACCTTTTAGTCTAGTTGTCTTTTCATACATTAAAATACTTCTCTCTGTTTTCAAGATTAACTCTACTGAAGGACGCAGTAAGGCTTTTTCCACTTGTTCCACTCATCTGATAGTAGTGTTTATGTATTACCTGCCAATTATTATTTCAATTTTTCCTTATGAGATTGGCAATGTTTCTGATGATGTCCATGTCATTAATTCTATTTTGTTTTCTCTACTAACTCCTGTGGCAAATCCCATAGTTTATACTCTAAGAAACAGAAAATAAAGAAACAATTGGCAATGTGTTTTCAGAATGAAGGCAATATCTCCTCAGCTGCACCTTTTATATCCATAATTACTCATTAAAATGATATGTGAATGTAAAGGCAAGACAACTGTGTTTGTATAGCCCCCTATCCTGTGGGCTCAGGACATTTCAGAAGGTATAGTACAGCACATAGATAAGATAAAGCAACATAAATAAATAAATAAGTTACACTGAGTCCAAATACAATATTCAACATCCTGGTTTAATATGAACCTAAGTAATAATAAACTTAGACATTACACAGAAAGAAACAGAAAACTGGTTCCCAGATGTCAAAATTCCCAGAGTAACTGCCACCATAGGCTTGTTCATGTAAGTAAGAGTTCAGCCCATTTTTGAGCATCTTCACTTAGTGGGACCTCTTAAGGTGTATGGGCAAGGAGTTCCAGATAATAGGTGCAGCAACTGCAAAAGTCTGTCTCCTGATTGTTTAATGCAGGGGTCTTTGTACAGGTAAAAAAAATAAGATCCTCACTGGAGCGAAGAGGGTGACCCAGAGCATATTGGGCCATGAGATCTTTTAGACAGCCCAGCCCCAGTTTGTGCAGGGCTTTGCAAGTTAAAACAATCACGAAAGTGAGGTGCCACCAAATTGGTAACTGAAATCATTACATCACTGATTATCCCAGCCACAGCATTCCATGCCAACTATAGGTGGTACCCTAACTTCCCAGGCCTTAGGTACACAGCATTACAGTAACTGAGTCAGAAGACAACAAATAAGTGTACCTGGATCATCAGGTCCTTAAGTACCTGACAGGGTTTCATCTGGGTGATATACCTTGGAAAACAACTTTTTGGTATGGGTTATATTCATAAATTTATAAGCAGTGTCAGTGGCTCAGCAGGTAGCACACTTGCCTCTGAGGCAGGGAGATCAGAAGGCTGTGGGTTCTATCCTGACACCAGGCAGCTGGGTTAATATCCCAATACTGACACTGTAGCGCAGAATGAGGGGTGCTGCACTCCAGGGTGCCGTCCTTTGGATGAGATGTTAAACCGAGGTCCCATCTGCATGTTCTGGTGGTAGTTCAGGTGGATGTTAAAGATTCCATGGCAGTTTTCGAAAAGAGTAGGAGAAATTTTATTGATATTCAAGACCAACACGAAAAGAATACAAGTACAAATGATATGAACAAACTTAAATACAGAATGAAAGAAAAAGAAAACCACATATACTCATATCAAACCCTATTATTTCCATAAACTGAAATCTTCACCTCTTCTCCAAAACTGATATCAACCCAAAATAGAGTATACGCTGTATAAACTTGTTATAGTACATTCATTACACCAACTCAGTACATCCCTTCCTGATTTACACAAGATTACAACTCAAAAAAATATGTACTATATAATTTATGTCAGAAGAGAAATATTCAAACAAATCAGTGTATCCCTTCCCATAAATAGTCACTTGCTTCTTCTCCCAGTGTCTTCTTTTCATAGATATATACCTTGTCTAATTCTGCTTGAAGTTTAAAACCATATCTTGGAGCGGTACATCCTCATTTCTTAATACTCTCTGACACCTAGCCTACTAGATTGTCCATTTTATAAATGCAAAATGACATATACTATGCAGAGCTCTTTTTCCATTTTTCCAGCTAGGCAGGATTTGGTCTTGTACCAGGGTTTTGTACGTTATAGTAGTGAAAACATTTTCATTCCACATATTTGCTAAGAGAGCTCAACATCCATTAATGCATCTACAATCAAAGAACATATGCTGTATAGTTTCAATCTTATCTTGACAGCCCCTTTCAGTACATACCCTTTCCTCCTGACTTTTATGTTTCTGGTTCCCTTTGATGTTAAGCTTACCAAGCCCACATAGCCAAACAATATTTGCATCATCAGAGGAATTCTAGCCTCCATCATGCTATCTAGCAATTGTGCACAATCAAGTCCTGGTTCAAGTAGAAAGACAGACTCTTCAAAGTAACATTTTTCCAACAGAGATTTATAAATCTGTTTCTTCATCATGTTTAAAGCCCACTTGTGCTCTATCTTCCACGTATGAATATATCGCAATGTGGTCTATACATATACTGGTAAGGCTTTATTAGTAACATGCCATTTCCTCCGCCTAAACTTTCAGAAAATCTGCACTCCACTTTTGCATCCTACTGGTTCCTGCATTCTAATTTCCCAATATTAATGGTCTAATATTTGAGTAAAAGAAATAAGCAAAAAAATAAACCAAGGGTGATAACATATTGAGTCCCCCTATTTCCATGCCCTCTATGTGTGTGCTCTCTTAACTGGGTTCAGTCTACTCCTCCATAGTAGTAAATAAATACTCCTAAAATTTGTGTATGCATGTCAAAAGGTAACGGATATATGTACAATATATATATTAAACAATTAGTGCTATATATGCCCACATAAAATGCACTCTTTTTTTTCTTGTCATCTTACAGGATTTCCATGTTTGTACCTTCTGTAAGGCCGTATTATATGCTAATTCCCAATCTTGTTTTTCTGCCTCCTTGGTCCCAAATTCAAGTCCCAGAATTCATAGTGGTCCTTTTGTCACAGGAATTGTAAACTCAGGATCCACAAGTGCAGTACCAATTGGTAACATTTTACTTTTAAAAAGGTTTATGCGTATCCCTGTGTCCATTGAAAATTGGTCTATCATGTGTAAGGCTGTCTGTCCATCTTTCAGAGTGGCTACTGTCAGAACACAGTTGTCTGCATATGACATGACTTTTCTACATACCCCTCCTGTTTTACTCTTTATTGGTGTTATCTCGGCTGTATTTTCTATCAATTATATTATTGGGTCAAGTACAAAAACATGAAGTAATGAACTCAATGGGCATCCCTGTCGCAAACCCTTTTTTACATGTACTGGGATGCCTAGGTGCCCATTGATCAGGGATGTTGTCTGTACGTCCTTATAGAATAGTTTTATTACTTCAACCATCTGCTCTTATATGCCATATACTTCCAATACTTTCCATATATGTTCCTGTTTAATGCCATCGAATGCCATCTCCTGATCAATGGAAAATAAATATCCATCTGCTTCCAGTCCATCCCCTGTTCAACTATTTCCTGACATGGATCAAATTCTGATAGATGTCCCTACCTGGGATTGCACATGATTGGGTTTCCAAGATACGTTTTGTGCAATCTTTGCTAGCCAAGCCATCAATATTTTGGTCAGTATTTTGTAATCCGTGGTCAGTAGGCTTAAAGGTCTCCAGTTGCGTATGTTTTGTGGATCTCCTTTATATAAAAAATCATAATGTCCTCCTTCATACTCATACACAGCCTGTGTTCTTGCTGCATCATCTCATATATTGTTTCCAGCACAGGGGTTAGTAGTTCTATAAAAGTTTTGCAGAAGTCATTTGGTACGTCATCAATTCCAGGTGTTGTGTTAGTTGACAATTTGCTAATAGCCATTTTAATTTCTTCACTAGTAATGGGTTGGATTAAATCTGTTTTATCTTATTGGGAAATGTGTGGAATGTCCAGATCTCTATATAAATCACCCTCCAAATCAGTGGTACTACAGTTTTGAAATGTGTGACTTTAATGTTGTTGTACAATATGCTGAATCATTCTATTATCTGTTGCTACTTTGCCCTTATCATCTTTTAATGCTGTGAGAATGGTTTTCTTAATGCCTTGCAATTCTTTGTCATAAGGGTTTACTACCTCCTTTTTCCCTTTTGTCATAAATTTTTGATTTACTGCCAGAGTGTGCTCTTGCTCTTTTAGGTAAGCATACATATCGTCCTTTATGGTTTTTAATTTTTTATCATAGCTTCTCTGTGGCCTTTGAGTTATAAGCTTTAAGTATTGTGTTCTAAGTCCCAAATATTTTATATATATCTTTTTCGCTGTCATACTTGTCATGGTGATCATAAGCTCCTTAATGTCCCTTTTTGTATCCTCCCACCACTCTGTTGGACTATCATAAAGGAAACTAATCTCAGATCTGATTTTAAACAGTGCCTGTATTTCTGTAGTGTAGGAGGTGTTTTGGAGGGTAGAAGTATTCATCTTTCAATTCCCTCTCCCTATTATAAGCTTGCGATGGGACCCTATCTCCATTTTAACAGCCAAGTGGTCTGAAGTTTTTAATGGAAGGGCTTGTACTGACTTACCAGTGATTCTTTCTGTGGTAAACCAGAAATCAATTCTAGTAGACAGTTTTCCTTTGTGAAAGGTATGGGTCAGATTAATCCCCACAATATCATGAATATCCTATAAGCAATTTTTTAAGGATCTCAGTTAGTGTGTTAGTATCACAGTATTTTAATTGTTTTGCATCCCTAACTGTGATAACTAAGGCGGCAGTTAAAATCCCCTTCCCATAAAATTATCTTTGAGGTTTTTAAATAGAGTTCTAAAACCCTGAACAGAATTGTCCTGTCTGCCTTGGACTGAGGGGCCTATGTGTTGATCAGCCTGTAAGTAATGCCATTAATGCAAACATCAGTTATCAACATTCTACCAGGTTGAATGTCTAGTATTTTAAAAATGTTATCTTTTGTCTGGGCAAACATAATACCTACACCTGAACAGGTGTCTTCCCCTATCGACCACAATGAAGGTCCCCATCTCCAATCTCTTTAAACTTGCATGATTTCAGGGGTGCTATGTAGCCTGATATCCTGCATAAAATAAATCTGCCCATCTTCTGCTATTAAACTGGCAAAATTAAGCAACCTTTTTTTCCCTGACATTTTAAACTATTGACATTTGATTTAATACAAGAAATAGAAGCATTCATTTTGGGTCAGTTTTTCCTTCTCATTTTCTCTTTTCCTCTTTTTCCTTGGCTTTCCTCTCCTGTTGCCTCTGGTAATATCTGGCTGTGAAGATATAATAGGTTACATCAGAGTCTCTTCTTGTGTCCTCCTCTCTATGCCCATCAAGGCTATATGTATTCTATGTGTGTGAATGGGTTCTTTCTCCTTAAGGTTACTCTGTCCCATGGTAAACTTGTAGGCTGCCTTTGACCTTGTGACTCTTTTAAAAGAAGAATCAATAAGAGTTTCTGGTGGAGGCATCTCTTCCTCCATTCCTCTATCTACTGGAAAGATTTCTGCTGTGTCCACAAATTTGGACATGTATCCTGCAGTGAGCTCAGCCTCTGACCTTACTAGCTGTTCTGGCTCCAAAATGGGGTCTTCAGGAATTTCTTGTGTATGTTCTATTATATCTTTTCCTGGATTCTTAAGTTGTACCACATTACCCACTGGTGTATCCTGAGAATGAACTGTGTTTTCTATAGTTTCATTGTGTCTCCTATTTACCCTTTGTGGTTTAGGGTCCGAGTTCTCTGTTTCTGATGTGAGATTATGAAGTCTCACTTTTTCTTTCTACACTGTTGCCGCATATATGTCCTGTTCTGCACTTAGCACCTGGTCAAGACAATTGATTCCTGAATGTGTGTCCATTTTCATCACATAGCTTGCACTTCAGGGGTTGCCTGCAATGTGCCCCTATGTGGCTAGCTCTCCACAGAGCCCACAGCTTTACTTCTCACAAACATTGCTGAGATGTCCCACATCCCCACATACATAGCACACCCTCAGTTGTCCGGGATAAAATATCACACCCCTGTCTCTACCCAGAAAAAAACAATTGGGTAGAAGTTTTGTGATCCCATTGTCTTGTTTCAAAGTTATTTTATATTTCCATCCCCCAATCAAGATGTGTTCCTCATCCAAGATGGGTTCTGGGTATCCATTTATTGTACAGTGCTGCTTTGGCCATTATGTAATGTCTGCTACATTTACCCGTTTGTTACGACAGAGGACTGTGATTTTATTAAAACTGGGTTTTGTTAAGGGTATTATTAAGAAGGGTCTCCAGGAGATGTGTTTTTTTTAAGGCCTGGTATTGCTTCCAGAACCTCCAATCCTGCAGGGTGTCTGAAGCTAATATCATACATGGTGTCCCCAGGCATATGGATCAATGCATAAATTTCATAAGCATAATATTTCATGCTTGTCTTGAGTAAAGCTCTCCCCACAAATATCCTGATCGAAATATCATTCATGTCGCCCCTGTATCTGAGATTAACTGCATTCCATCTTGTTGCTGGCTCAGCTCTATTATTTCAGTTGTCTGGAAATAGGCGGTTCCTGACATTTGTATTCCACACATTATAGGGTATCTGCTCTTCTTGCCTTGGTTTCTCATGTGTATTATTTTAAGTGTTTAGTTTATCAGCTATTGTTTGGGAGGGCATACATGCTTTGCCCAGTGCCATGAATAATATCAATTCTGGGGTAGATGGGGGCAGGTGAAACCTGTTCCTGTACCTTCTGTATACGTTGAGTGTATATTTCTCCTTCCAAATGTTTAATATTCATAATTAAATCTTTGAGCACATTCCCTGATGGGTATTGCATTTCTCCTATGGGAATAATTTGTCCTGGTGTAATGTTATCTATGGGGATCTCACTTTCAGTTTCATCTTCCCCAGACGTCCTCATGGAAGTCTGTGTACCTCAAAGGTAATTGGCAGTTAGCATCCACCCTGATTCTTCTAAATTTCTTCACCCATCCTGCACCCTGCAGTGCTTCTGTAACCTGCTCTGGTGTGATTGAACTTGGACTAGTAGAGGTAAGAGGTGTATTAGCATCTCCCACACTTTCTGTTTGAATCTGCCCTTTCTTCTGTGCAATCTGCCCTTATTGACTTTTATTTAATATTTCTTTCTGCATACATTTCTTTCCTGTTCCTCCTGTTGAAATGCCAATTGTAAAAGTTTTATTTTGCTGCTATAACAGAGATTTGCCTGATGTTCCTGGCCTTTCCGCTATCCCAGTGTCCCCCATAAATATTTCTCCAGTATCTGGCATCATGTTTTGTTGCCTAATCATTTTGTTCCCATCTGAATCATTTACTGGGTAAAAAGTGGTACCTGTAACCTTGGAGAGCTGGTGTCAGTTTCCTGAATCTTCTTCTCATTTTTCTGTATGCCTTCACTTTCAGCTGCCCAGGGCTCTGGTTTCTCATCAAGTCCATTTGTTTCATGGACTTGCCTGTCCATCTTCCTATGATGCCCCGATCCTTCAGAGCTTGCTCCAAAAGGTTTCTAAGCTCTAGGAACATTCTCTCTTCTTGCTGCAAATGCTCACGAATCACCTCTTCTGAATTCTCCAGCTGGATATCTCCCATTGAGTGCTGAGTATTATCCAAATCTGCTGCACGGTGAGTGCTTCCACATTTCATCACATTTTCTGTAGTCAAAACAAAGGTTCTATCTCCTAGTATAATTTTTTCTTCCTGTATTTCTGTCTCTGGTGGCAGATAGGCTGAGCAGAAGACCTGCTCCTGGCATGTCAACATCCTTCCTCCTTGCCGACTCAGGGGACCTGGCCATCACAGCTCCAGTCACAGCTCCCTCTACTGTAGCAAAGGGGAATTTTGTGTTTATTGAAACTCAAAAGAAAACCACAAAAATACAAAACAAACAATGTAAACTAGAAAAATACAGAACAGAACTAGAATACAATCATGTAACAGGTGCATCAGAATCAGTGATCCATACCAGATTGTGCCAGACAGTGGACATATATCTAACAGTTTGAGACTGCTTTTCTTCATAATAAACATCATGCAAGGCCTTCAGAAAATTAGTAGTAAGAACAGCATAAGAAACATCTTTTTGTTTTAAAGTAAACAAGCAGCGAGCATTCCAAATATTCCATTTAACAACAGCAAAAACAAATTTAAAGTACTATGATGCGAGCTCTCCAAGAAGAGCCATATTTACCATAAATTAATTCTTCATAAGAGACAAATTTCAGAACAGGCATGTTCAAAGAACAGCCAAATGGTTCCACATGGCTGAATAAAAGAGCAAGCAAAAACAAATGATGGATCATTTCCAATACTGCATTACACTTATGACTAACACAGTTAATTTCCTCAACCATTTATGTTTCTGATTAACCTAAACATTTAATTTTTGTGACAACAAAGCCATACACATGTCGTGAAATTTCACAGGAATCCTCTTATCAGCAAGCAATTACACTATTGGCTCATATCCCACATGACAAATAGGAGCAGTCTTATCCTCAGTGAAATGAGTAGCCAGAACTTGCCCAGTCAACTGCTTTTGCTGGACAAAATAACAGCCTCAAAGGTGATATGCCACCTATGGAGATTAACAAAGACCTCATGGAAATACGAAGGGCAAAAGGAACTGATTTAAAAGATTTATGAACATTCCCTTTCCATCCTGCATACCAACTAGAAACTTTACCCAGAAATAAAGGAAGCCACCCACAATTCTGCTGTAAGCACAGAGGCCACAGATTAACATGTAAGAAATGGAAAAAGAAAAACCAAATTGGGCGAACCATACCCAGGCCACCCTCCTTAACAGGTAGATACAAGATATTCCTTTAAACAGGATTTAATCTACTGGCCCAGACAGCATGAAAAAATTAACTTAAAATCAATGTCCCCCTTTCCTTAGGAGGTGGAAACACCGAGGCAACATACTAAAAAAAAAAGGAATCAAAACGTTTCACATAAAAATACGCTCAGCTTCCCATGGAAACCTTATTCCTTCTATCCACAAGGGTGGATCCTTTGAAGACAGGCATCCCAGTTTTGCAAATCCTGCCTATCCCCCAAAAGTAACACCCAGAATATGAATAGGTTCTCGAACAAGAGAAATGCCAGCCAAGTCAGTAGAAGAAGCAGCCAAGGAGCCAACCGAGGTACTGAACACCGTACCAGTACATTTGTGAGTATTAAGCTGTACACCTGAAGTGGACCCATATAAAGAAAAAAAATTCAACAATTCATGCCACAGCCTAGACATCTCAAACAATAATATACAAATCATCAGCATAAGCAAGAGCAGTAAAGGGAAGATGGACCGATTGCAAAGTCAAAGGGGTAAAAAATCTGACATCATTCAAGACTCAAAGCAATATATCAATGAAAAGACATACAAAGAGGGCTAAGGTGATGGCCCTGTTGAACTCCTCTATGGACAGGCAGCATTGGGCCTAAATAACTATTAACCAAAGGTTGAACAACCGCAGTCCGATAGGCAGAGCGAATCCAAGCTATAAATCCTGGAGGCACTCCATAAGTCACCAAAATATCCCATAAAAAGTATGGTTAACTAAATCAAAAGCCTTTTGTTGGTCCAAAGTAAGGAGAAACTGCTGAGAACCACAGAGCTTCCCAGCTTCAAAAACCTCATGAAGCAGCAGTAAGTGATCAGTAATGGTTCACCGAATATTACAGGTTTGGACCTTGAGCTAACATAGGAAGCCACACTCACCAGGCAATTATGCAAGATTTTCATCAAAATTTTAAAATCAACATTAAGCAAACAAATGGGTCTCCAATTATCCAAATCCTTCTGTTCACCCTTTTATAAAGAAAGGTAACAATACCAGTAGTCATATCAAGAGGGAAATCACCAGAATGCAAAACATAATTATACAGCAGTTAATTCAGTGGCAGTCATGGGACACAAAAGTTGATAAACCTCACACGGGATACCATTCTTCCTGGGGATTTCCTTTATTTAATGCCAAAATAACCAGTGTAACCTCCACAACCCGCAAATCCTGGGTAAGATCTCTAGAAAGACTATGGGGAAAATCAGGATATTAACCAGTTTTTGCAAAGAGAAAATGGCCCACATCACCAGAATATTTATTAAAACTGGCCATGTAATAATCAGAGACAGCAAGTGAAATACCCTGTGGCATGGTTTGTGTTATCGATTAGAGTCTCAGACCTCAGCCACGTGTCTATGCTTCACTCTTTCAGCACACTTGAGAAATGGACAAACTGAGGCCAACTTTCCTTGTGTCCCAAAAGCCTGTTGCATCATCAAGGAAGCAAGTTGTTTGAATGAAAAGCTTCATATCATGCTGAATATTATTTCTGGTGGGTATAATCATGTGTTGAGATGTGTGCTAAGCTCATCACCTTTGCAGCTAAGAACGAAGGGTGTGATATCAAACCTTATCTGCATCCCAGACAGTTTTACTCAATGAAATCAATAAAGCACTCAAGTCAGATTTCAAACAGTTCCACCACAATAATGCACTATCAAAAAGGTCAAACAAAGTCTTTTCCCCCCGAACAAAAACAAAATCTGTTGCGAAATATACTTGTTCTGCAACAGAAGAGTATTAAACCTCTGAAGACCAGGCCCAAATGGAGCAGTAGGATTCCCAAGTACAATGCCTAATTCCTTGTAATCAGAGTATTCTACAGAAGTAACCCATACCCAATGTAGAGAAACAAAATTACTAAAAAAAAGAAATCAATACGGGTGGCATGGTTTCCATACTGAAAGGTATGAAGCCCCCTTACCATGCTTAGTTTTACAGGCATCAATCAAAGATGCAAAATGGATCACAGAATTTAAAAAATGTCATATCACAAAACACTTTAGATGTTTGTGCAGTACAACCTCGATCCTGAAGTGACAACCCACAATTAAAATCACCACCAAAAATCACAGGTCATGTCAAGAACAAATAAGGGTGGACAGCATCAAACAAATCAACCCTCTCAGCCTTAGATTGAGGAGCATAGATATTAATCAGTCTATAATAGCAAGAATCAGTTTTAACATCCAACAGTAAAACACACCCAGGGAGTAAGTCCAAAAGCTTTAAAACCTGAACTGGAACTGTAAATAAAATCCCAACCCCCAAACACCGATCCATACCCACAGACCAGTAAGAGGCCCAATGAAATCACTCATTTGAAGCTTGTGAAATCTTAGTAACAGTATGTAATCTGGTATCCTGAGAAAATAACATCAGCAATATCTCTAAATGTGTAAACACATTCCCCTCCTAAGTCTGCTCTTAATACTATTTACATTAAGTGTAATCAATGTGAGTTGTGACATCACAATAGGAAAAGTGGACCCTTATTTCTTTTAACATGCTTCCCTGGAATGCGTGCCTACCCTTGAGGGCAACCCATCTTCTGGTTTTCCCAATCACTTCAAATCATCCCCACTTCACTAATATCTGAGTCAGAGGCAACCTCCAAAGGCTGTGATCACCAGAGGAAGCCTCAGAGTCAGGCCCTGCCCATCCTCCAAATCTTGTAATGGGCCGAACTTATTTGAGAGAGTAGTTTTAGAGACCTTCTGGACCTTAGAGGCAGGTTGTTTCCAGGCCTGTCAGCACTGAGAAACCCTCCTCCCAATCTCTGGAGCAACTACTAGGGAGGTAGAGGGCATAGACACAATACCAGGGTCCGAGGGGACAAACAGGGTCTACCTGCATTATTACTCACAGTTGCTCTTCCATATGAAGAGTAGGATCAGGAGAATGAACCACCTCCTCATCATCAAGGGGAGGGACTGGAACAGGAGGTGCAAGAAGGGGCACCACAGGATTGGAAATATAAGCAAAGCAGGTAAAATCCCATTGTGCAGTAGCTATTAACAATCTCTGCTCTTCCAGGTCTCCAGACCCATCCTTCCAATGAGCAGCTTGGGGACAGTCACTGAAAACATGTCCTCCCATCCCACATAAATTACAGCTGGCAGTCTGGGTACATTGTGAGCTGGAATGACCCAGAAAACCACAGATTATGCATCTAATTTTGTCATAAGTAGCACTAATATGTCCCTTGTCCAGGATAAAACAAAACCTCTATCACCACCATGAGAAAAAGGATTAGGCAGATGCTAAAGTTTGCCATCAACAATTTTCAGGGAGACACAAAACTTCCACTCCCATGTCCAAATTCCTCAGCAGCAAAAATAGCTTAGGGTGTGCTAGAACTATACATTTTTGTTTTAACCAAAATGATAAATCAGTGATGCTAACCCCTCATTAAGAAAAGGACAGTAACAAGTTTCTGAGTCAGTTTAGTTAAAGGACAATCTCAAAAGAGCCCACAATTTAGTACTTTTGACCATATGGTAGCAAGCCCAAAATTTTTCAAGACCGGACTGCAGTTTGAAACTAACATCAAATACAGTCTCCCTGAAACAAGTATAAGGGCATAAAGTTCAGTAACATGAAATTTCAAGGATTCTTGCAATAAGACCTTTCCCACATAAGCCTGTCTGAAAATAAATCCAGACCCCTTTATAGAGAAGGCAAACAGCATTATGTCTTTTGGCAGGAAAACCCTCTTCTGGAAAAAGGAAGCATAAGATTTGGACTGCTGATCACCTCAACCTCCCCTCCCATATCTAACCCAGGGCGATCAGAGGAGTTCATAGGATGATCATCAGAATGGGGGTCATCAAGGTCATGGGCTGCAGGAAGGGTAGCAGACCAAGGTGTAGGAGTTGGCAAAGGAGGAGACTGGTATAGTTCAGATTGTTGAAGGTCCAAAACTGGGTTCTGGGTCAATGATAAGTCAGAAGGCAGCAAAAATCAAGATGATGCTCAGAGGGCGTCTGCAGTATAGAAACAGCAGCAGCAGGCTGAGAGACACCAGGAGCCACAAAATTACAGGGGCATCAGATTTGGAACTAACAGTACTCATGATAGGTTTAGAAAGTCCAGGAACATGGATGGGGCAAGCCCAAGGTCCATTAGCTGAGTCGTGGGAGAGCACCCAACCTGCCACCTTAAGTGAACTGTTGATGGACCACAGTTCCATAGAGCAGCAGAAAGTTCAGCCTGTATTGTTTCACAACAGCCTTCTTAAAAACACAATTGGCAGGAGAGGTCACAGAAAAGGAAAACACAGAAGCCGCCACCTGATCAGCATCAGTAGACCGAACAAAGATAGGGTCAGTCAGTGTCGTAGCAGCCATTGTCAGGGCAGCAGGCCTATTCTGGGATGTAGCCTGATAACTCCTGCCAGTAGCCAGTAATCGGCCCTGGACCAATGGAATAGTCACAGAAGATTTCATTTGAACAAGTTCCAAAGCTTTTATTAAGTTCATCCATTTTCTGATGGTACTGTAACTCGGTATCTGACAAAGCCAGAATAATCTTCTCTGCCTCAGGTAACCATGGAACAAAATTGGAAGCTGGTAATGAATCAGAAGAATCCATGATCTCCACTCCTCGGTTCTTGCAGTAGGGATACCTTCAACAAAAGTAGAAGCCACATCAGAAGCCATTGAAAATATCAGTGGAGGAGCCTCCGCTCCCAACCTGCTGCACCTCCAGCTCCATGCTCCGTCACAGACAGACTGAGTCGGACATCACTAGCATGGCTCCTACCGCTGAGTAGGGGAATTATTTATTGTTAGAAATAAAACATCGGTACATACACAAAAATGAATGCATGAACCATGAAAAAAATTACAAATCCAACAAGTCTCTGGAAAAAAAATAAAACAACATGGAAAAAAAAAAGAACAAAAACAACTAAAGCCCCAGCACCATGAATAAACATAATAAATATAGCAATCTTCAGACAATAAGTTCATCAGTAGGATTAAATACAAAAAACATACTTCCAGTATTCATGGAACTGAGGAGCTGGCAAAAAATCTAATTCAAAAGTCTTCTGGGTCAGCAAAGCTGTTTCAAGATGTAGAAGTAAAACTGAAGGTAGGGTGTAATAATACTTTAAGGAAAATAAACAACGTGCCTGCCACATATAATATTTAATGCTAGCAAAAATAGCATTCAATGTGCTAGCATGATAACGTGAGAAGGAGCCTGAATAATCCCCAAGGACTAAGCATTCATAAAAAACATATCTAGTGCCCCCCATCCCCATGTTTTAAACAAAGTAGACCAAAAAAGCTTGGCATAATGACATGAGAGAAAAAAATGTTACAATGTTTCTTCCACCCCAAGACATTCAGTACTAATAATTATCTTTCAGTAATAGCTTTGTGTTTTAAATTACCCTTAACTCCCAATCTCCCATGGCAGCTAAGCCAAGTGACATACCACATTTTAGCAGGAATGGGTTTATCAGGCATTCCAGGTTAATCCCATTCTACCATCACCTCCTCCTACTATGTGTCACCAGAGACATCCTCACAGGCATTGACAAAGGACACATCACCATGGCCATTTTTATAGATCTTGCAAAGGCTTTGATACCATCTCACATTCCTACTTATCTCCAAACTTAGTGATGCAGGGCTAGCTCACCCAGCTACGGACTGGTTCCAAGACTATCTAGTGGGTAGGATGCAAGTGGTCAGACTGGCATCTCACACATCAAACCCCCTTCCAGTCACTTCAGGAGTCCCCCAAGGTTCTGCCCTAGGACCAATACTCTTCTCCATTTTTCTAAATGGCCTCCCCTCTGCATGCTCCCACTCTTCCATCCAAATGTATGCAGACGATAATGTTTTGCACACATCCAGCCCCTCAACAAGCAAAGTAGCATCTCTTCTTCAGGAGGATTTCTCAGCCATCCAGCACTGGTTCATGGTTAACCAGTTATCTCTTAAACCCCCAAAAAACTGTGTCGCTTACATTTGGCTCCAAACAAAGACTCTCCCGCCAAACCCCCTTTCCCCTGTTCAAAACCCTGGAAGGGGCACTCCTTGAGCAATGCACTAGCTATAGATACCCAGGCATCTGGCTTGACCAGCACCTAGATTTCACCTCTCACATAGACTCCCTGCATAAGAGGCTGCTCCCAAAACTGGGGGCACTCTATCGAAACAAAACCTGTCTCCCCAAGCAAACAAGGCATGCCATAGTCCAAAAAATGATACTCCCTGTACTAGATTATGGCGACATAGTATACTCTATCATCTCTGCATCCACCCTGGCAAGTCTAGACACCCTATTCCACTCCTTCTGTTGTTTCATCCTCGACTCCCCACAATCCACTCACCACTGTACTTTATACAGCTCCCTAGCCCTACCATCTCTCCATGACCGCAGATTAATAAACTGCACTAAGTTTGCTGCTAAATTCTGGACCCTTTCCCTCCCTCCCTACCTTGAATCTACTTTATCCCAACAACCTCCCCCTGTGAACTCCTTAAGAGGCACAGACCCCAGACTTCTACATGTCCCACTTATGTGCATTACCAAAGGCAGTCAGCTTTTAAATTCAGAATCCCTCAGATCTGGAACACCCTTCCCGCCCCCATCAGACATGCACAAAATCCCGGTCACCATACCAGACTACTCCAGACACACTTCTCCTCCAGCTGCTCCTGCTGAGTTATAAGTTATAGCTCTCTACAAATTAAATATTGAACAGTGGTACTCCTGTTATGTGTATATCTGTCTGTAAACTCCTGAATTATGGTTGCCAGGAGTATACGTTATACCTATACTCTATGTACTTCATACTCAAAAACTGTATTATAATTGTACAAATCATATGCTATGTTCTGCATTGCCAATTACTGTACTTGAAATTGTTCTTCTATATGCTATGTACTGGGCCTAGGCCCCAGGTTGCATCTGGAATCGAGCATGTTGCTCAATATGAATTCTGGTAAATCTCAGAATAAATAAATAAATAAATAAATATCATTCAAACCCTTAAGGCCAAATATGTTTTGGTGGAAGTATTTGGGAAGTCAACCATAACCAAAAATTCTGGGTCATTATGTCAGCATATAGAGCTTTCCTAGAAAGTTGATAAATCCCAGGTTTAGTAAGTTTCAAGTCTGTAATTTGGCTACTACGGATCAAAGAAATGTAGGTGCTCCTGATGTATCCTAACAATGGGAACCTCAGTAGACCATTTAGCCAAAAGTCCTATGTCAAAATGTCCAAAAGTCCCATGAGGTTGCCTGATATCATGCCGGCTCCTTAAAAGTAGAAGAAATTAAAAGGAATAACAAAAACAATGGATTAATCATATTAAGTCCCCTCACCTATATGTAAATATATAAAATCACGTTTAATGGATTCAAGCAGCTCCCCAAAGCATTTGGAAGACAATGCTGTATAATCGAGTTTCATAATATTTGGCAGGAAATATAGAACAGATATATAAAAATAAAGGAAGAAGAAATTTCTTTATAACCAAAACCCGCTTTTATCTGGAAAAGATCCTAGATTTCCATAATTGTACTTTGCGTTCCCCCAATTCAATACATGGTTTCAAATTGATGTCAGCTAAATCTCCATTACCGAAATAGCATCCTAAGATTTTAATGGGGCCAGCAGTAATAGCTATCTGCCCTATAAATGAATCTAAAGGCCCTGTTCCCAAAAAGATACCCGTACTCTTTTCATAATTCACTGTTGTCCCAGAAATTGTGCTAAACTGAGCTTGGATGTCTAGATCAATAAGGCCAGAAGCTGTATCATGAAGGAAAAGACACATATTGTCTGCATAAACAGCAAGCACCTGAGCAGGAATTTCTGTAGCTGGAGAAAGGCCTATAATATCCTGACGTTGGAGAAGATCCTGAATTAATGGGTCCAATACAAAACTATAGAACAAAGGACTGATAGGACATCTCTGGCATACACCCCTACGAAAATTGACACCTACCCCTGTAAATCCATTCACCAAAGGGAAAGACTTGGCTGATTTATACAAAAGGGTCATCCAAGCCCTAAATTTCTGGGAGAACGCATATCTGTAAAAAACTTGAAATAAGAAATCATGGGAAACGTAATCAAATGCTTTTGCTTGATCAAGTGACACTAAGTACCCTTGAAATTTCTGTAAATGACTGCACTCACATATAATTCTAAGCAGTGTTAAGTTCTGCTGGATGTTGCAGCCAGGAATCGAACAGGTTTAAACTGGGTGAATGAGGGTCTAGGCCACCATGCAGTCTATGGCATAAAATGGCAGAGAAAATTTTATAATCTGTATTCAAAAGGCTAATCGGCCTCTAATTACTAATATCATGTTTAACCCCTTTTGAATAAAAAATAAGGCGTCAGAAAAATTTTAAAATGGTATGTCGGAATCAAGCATTTCATTATAAACATGAGTTAGAATACCACTAAACCTCATCCGAAAATTTTTATAATATTCATTAATAAGGTCATCTGAGCCAGGGAGACCTGAGTCTTAGAGACGAGCAATTTACTTGACCTCAGCTTGGGAAATGGGGAGGTCTAAATCCCTAATTTGGTGAATAGATAGCTCTGGGGTGAAAAAGTAAAGAGCTCCCAGTTACCCTGTGATTGAAAAGCCCTTCCATGGTGAGTTTGCAAAACCTGTTGGACAATGTAACATAGCTACATCAGAAGTTTGTAAACACCCTCTAGGTCATAAAGACTATTCATTTGCTTCTTTTCTAATGCTTGTTTGCAAGCCGAGAAAGAGTCAGAGATGGGTGTACTTCAGACCATAGGACAACTCATCATGAATATGATAAGCTTCCCATAGTGAAACTGTTTCATATTAACCTTGAGCCAACTGATCTGGTCTTGTATTCTGGGCAGGGGTAACATCTTGTAGAACTGGTCCCTATGTCCCAAATATGCAATATAATCCTCAGTTAAAATGGATTTATGAAAAGAGGATGAAACATGCCGAAATTCAAGTCTGGTGCCTGCCCACCATTCACCCCATGAAACATAAAGCCCAGCTATCAACTGCTGCCACTCTAGTGTATCCTTAATGACAGTCTGAAAAGTACCTGAGTTAGGGTTCAGCTTCTATCTTGTGGATAGAGCAGGAAATCTGGGAGGAATATGGGAGAGATTAAAGCCAACTTTAACAGCATGTGATCAAAGAACCTCGAAGGGTCAAATCAAACCTGACAGGTGTTAAATAACGAGAGGAAAAAACAAAATCAATTCTAGTAGCATAACTGCTGTGCCGGTAGGTAAACCCAGAATCAGAATGTAAAGCCCTATAAGTATCCCGTAAGGAAGCTTTCAAGAGGAGTTTATGAAGAGCATGAGAATCACAGTAGACCTTTAGTTGTAGCTGATCTTTAAATCTCAGATCCAGGCCACAGTTAAAATCCTCCCCCCCAAATGACATGTCTGGGGGAAGATAAATAGTGCTCAATTTCATTAAACAAGTCAATCCTAGCTGACTTTTCTTGTGGGGCATAGATGTTGATTAGATGGAGGGATAACCTTTCAAAACAGTTCAAAGTAATGCCCTCCTGGGACAATATCCACTAGTTGTAAAACCTGAACCTGTGTGTGATAAAGAATCCCAACCCCATCCACTGCATCGGGACCAAAGGACCAAAAGGAAGGACCATAAACCCATAATTATTTTGTCTAAGCAAATCTAACAAGGAAGAAAATCTAGTTTCTTGCAAAAACAAGATATCTGCAGCCTGTGACATGCAATAATGTAAAAGCCCCAAACGCTTCCTTGAATTTTGTATACTGCATGTGTTAAGGGAGATTAGGTTTAATAAAGCCAGAAAAAAAATTAGGTTTTGTCCTTTTTACACTTACGCCCAGACTTTTCTTTTAGATTCCAGTAATGCAGTAACCCCCTCTTCATCGCATTCCATACCTGACATAGCTCCTGAGGCAACTGAAATATCAGACTCTGAGTCCTCATCTGGGTCCTGCAAAACCTGAAAGGTATTTTGAGTAGAAATCGAGGCTGTCTGGGCAAGTGTTTTGCATTTGACCTCGTAATTCTTTTTGGATGGGGTTTCTTAAATGCAGAATCCTGGGGAAGCAGACAGATCTGACAGGGAATGCTCTTCTGTTTCTGGTGGCTGGGGAGCATTAGGGTTGTAGAACTAGGATCTGAAGTGGTAGCTTAGAAGCAGGGGCACCTGGTAGAGCTGAGGTGGAAGGCCCATTTGTAAAAGAGCTTGCATCATCAGTTCTAGGCCGAAACCTATCTTGTGCTTCAGAAATTAAGATTTCTTATCCAGGCCCCTGAATTGTTTTGGCTAGCATGAGGACACTGATGATAGGCATGGTCCTGTGCATCACATAAATTGCATCTAAAAACATGTCAACAAGTCCCACTATCATGGTCTAAATCCCACAAAGTGCACATTAAATTTTGTCGCATGTACTGCTTAAATGATGGGCACTCCCACATTTATAGCAGGCCTTAAGTTGACCCGGTAAAAACATACTCCCTATCTTTTCCCAAAAAAGCTATTAGGAATGTGCTGTACATTATCCCCAACAGTGTGTAGCTTGATCTTAATTTTCAGCTTCCTGTCCAGATGTCTTCCATCGATAATGGGCTCAGGGGACCAAGTACTGTACATTTGCTTTCTAGCCAATAAAGAATATCCCCACATTAACCCACTCATTTCTGAACATGACATTAATGGTCTTATATAAAGGCTTAGTAATAGGTATAGCCCAAAAGGTGTCCATAATGGAGAGGTCTTTAAAGCTTCATATTTTGCCAGAATCTGTCCAGACCTGAAAAGACTGAAAGCTTACGTCAAAGGTGCTCCCCTCTGATGTTGATGAGGCATACATTTGAGAGGCCTGAAAGTTCATGGAATTCTTCAGCAGCCATCGGGTGACATAAAATTGATCAGGGTGCTCCTGCAGGCCCCCCCTATAATGAAGGCGAATAGCGTTCCGCCTGGGGCTTGTTCCAGCCTATTATTTCTGAACAAGTCAGAATATCATGGGCCAGAATGGAAAGAGTCCCTCCTGGGAGATGGAGGGGGGAAGTATGAGGTAGATCAGAGTCATTCCCATCTAAAGGTACATGTTCAGTAATAGCAGGGCTACTACAGTCACCTGAGATATTAGAGGCTGGATCCAACCCCATAGGAGTCGACTCAGAGATTCCTGGAATCAAAGCTGGTGTGGGCATAAAAGAAATCCATTCATAATCTGAAATCCAGTGTCTGTCCTTCAAAACCCAACCTGTGTCAGCCAAGGCTGAATCCTTGCTGCAGTAAGCTGAGAGAAAGGAATCGGGCCAAAAACTTGATTTCCGCATTCCACTCTGGGCGTCGTCTGCTGTAGAAATCAGCTTAGGGTCTGTGTCAAAATGCCGAGGTGAACATTCAGCTGACAGACTGTTAAATCTTCACTTTCCCCTCAAACACGTGCTGAAGGAATATCTATCAAAGCAGCAGAATCCAAAACCTTCTTGTCAGAAGATGATTCAGGAAATAAATTCCTTCCAAACTCCCTCTGCACAGTTCCAACCGCGCACATCACCTGGAAGCTCAGAAATTACATCTCCAGTTTCTGCCGCATCTTGGGTGAAGCATCACAGGTTGAGCTCTAGCAAGCTCCTCTCCAACCTCAAGACTCACTTCTGTCTCCATGAAAGATTGTGAAGCATCTGTCATGTCTCAGATGCACAGCCATGGCTCCCCACTGTCAGCAATGCAGTAGGGGAATTTCCAGTGTCCTGTCCAAATTTCATTCACTGGAAATACCAGCAACAGCTTAATCTGGTTCAAGATCAGTTGACATTCATCTGTATCCCTCTCCCGGAGTCATGCCTTAAAATAGGCCGAATTTGTCTAGTGCACTTACCCAGTCAACAAAAACAAACTAAATAAAAATAAATAATTTGATACGCTTGACCACTGGGAGATCCTTTAAAAATTGAGGCTGTTGGGATTAAAAAACATTGCTCTTGATTACATTCACAGCTACACATAAATGGTTTCACTAAGCAATTTTAAATCTCATTACAGAGTCATAAAGTCAAGAATACTGCAAGGTTCTGTGCTTGGTTTTGTGCTTTTCAATCTGTACAAAACTGATGATAGCCCTCTTCTTCAGGAGTTCTTCATCATTTGTATACAGATAACACTGTGATATATGTGGCAGGCACATCAGCCAATATAATTCAAACTTAACTGCAAAATGACTTCAATGCTCCACAGGGCTATCTCTGGTCCCATATGCTAGTTTTAAAGGGAATAGAATTTTTTTATTTATCTGTCCTGTGGCTGTTGCTTATCCTATTGATGGAGTCAATCAGTAAAGTGTTAGTCACTATCTGAACTGACCATATTTGTGAAACGATATGGTATTTTTCCCTCATTCTGTTTTTTTTTTTTTTCCTAATCTGGTGGCTACTGGCAAACAGTTTCATAACCATCTGCTTTGTCTGGTGGCATGCAGTTCCCACCTATGAAGTTCATGATGTAGGTGCATGCAGTGTTGTAGCCAGTAACCCTTTCTGCTCCAGATGGCTGTGGTACCGAACAGATTATGGAGGAGTTTCAAGTAGTAGCCCTCTGTTAATATTTTTTTCTGGCACACAGAGGGACACACACCATTACAATACTCTTAGGAAATGTAACAGACACAATGTACTGTCTGGCAAGTCTTGCTGGTGTATTGTATTTGCTACTGGAATCAGGTGAGTCCACAAAGAGAACAAACAGCAATAACATTTAGCTGTGTCAGGCTGTGTTCTTAAAGGGACCTTAACAGTCTGTATCAGGCTCGAGGAGAGGTTACAACAATGTAAGAAGAAAGGAAATGTGAAAAGTATTACCAACATAATTTTTATTTCACATGCTGACAAAGGGCCATGTTCATACGGATCTTTAAGATCAGGTTTGCCAAATGTATATGTAGCTTGTTTGGTTGGATTCTGTCTATGAATCAAATTAATGAGCATTCTATATTGTTTCTTTTTGCCCTCAAGAAGATACTTTGCTTTTTACAATCAATGAGTCAATCAATCAAGCAGTCTTTATTTAGCCATGTGAAACTCCATTGAGCAAGCTCATGTTCAAGAAGGCCTGGTAGGTACAGAATAAATAATACAGTAGCACAATAGAACATATAGCACAAATGGGCATAGTAGTACATTACATAGCAATAAAAGCAAGGTGCAAGGATAACCAATGAGGCACAGTTGTAAGGAGAACCCTCATACCAGTAAACAGTACAGCAGAAGGTGGAAGCATGTCAGCACCAATGTGCCAAACCAGTGATTTTAGACACTGATAGCTCTAGCAGAGCAGAGTTAATGCTAGTAACAGTGCAATCCGAGGGCTTAGCAGCAAGTAGAAAGCAAGGATGAATCCAGGAACATGGCTTAGGATAATTTTAACAAGAGAATAGAAAGTGTATAGGGTTGACTGTAAAAATAGCAATGTATGGCTACAGTTTAACAACAGGAGGGCATTGACAATGCTCTGAGAAGTATCTTGAATAGTGACTTGTATTCACAAAGCCAATAGGATGCACCAATGTTATGGATTTCTGGATGTTGTTCCATAGCTGGGGCAGCACATAGCTGAAGGAGGCTCTGCCAAATGGGAAAAGACTTTAGGCACAGCTAGTGAGATGTACGAACAGGCAAGCTTCAAGGTGCAGGAGGGCAGACAGTCAGGAATAGGAGAGTAGCATCTGGATATAGATATAGGGTCCATAGTATAGCATTCCTTTGCCTCCTGAGTGAAGTGAGGTCATCCTACCATGGAATAGAGTACAGTGATTGGCATTATAAGCCACACCTGAGATGAAACGTAGCCCTGTGATAAAAGTGGTGTCAAGCTTTGATAGGGCATTTTGGGACTTGGCATACAAGAAGTTTGCATAGTCCAGGATAGCTAGGAAAGTGGTTTGAACTAAGCTTTTCTGGCCTCCTGGGTAAGCAGACATGATTCTAAAAAATGTCCTAGTCTAAGTTTTTGAGAGCTTGTCATATGATCAGTAAAAGAAAGTCTGTTGTCAATCCATATAACTAGGTACTTGAACTTGGTCACATAGTCCAAGTGACTATGTGGTGATAGTGTAAATATTGTCATGCTTAAGGAGTTTATGGACGGTCATTGGGGATAACAGCAAGCCTTGGTCTTTTAGCATTCATTAGAAGCTTTTGACTCAGAGGTTTTGTTGCAGCATAAGGAAATCTGCTTGCAAGCCTGAGTAGGCACTTTGGGAGCAGGCCTGGCAGTGTGTAAAGTACTGTGTCATCAGCCAAGACACGTGTACTAAAAAAGTTTGATTCCACGGTCAATGTTGTTGATATAAAGTGAGAAGTAAGTGTCCCAAGATGGAGCTTGAGGCACTTCTGCTAATCTGTTTTAGAGTGAGATCTCCTATTGCTTTTATTTGCTGCATCTGCTCTGCCAGGTAGCAAAAGAACCATTTTAGGAAGGCATCCAGATCAATGTTGTGGAGAGTAACTAAGAGCAATGCATATTCCATAGTATCAAGGCCTTGCTTAAGTCGAGGAATACCTGCATATCGTGATTCTTTTGTCAAGGGCTTCCTGCCAGTCATTTGTGACTTTAGCCAGAGCTGTGATTGTGTTATAGCATGGCCTAAAGGCTGATTGCACAGGTTTTAGTAGATTTGAGGCATCAATGTAGTTTCCAAGTTGGTAGTTCACTAATGTTTCCAGCAGTTTTGATAGGGTGGGAGAGGAGATTGGCCTTGTAGTTATTTGGGTCTCTGTGGTCTCCTGATTTGAAGAGTGGTAAAACTTGGGCAGTCTTCCAGACAGAAGGGGTTTCCCTGCTTGAGGGACATAAAGAGGTGTGTTAATGGAGCTGCCAGCACTTGGTGACTGAGCTTTGTGGTAGGCCAATGAGGTCCGCTCCTGCAATTTTTCTAGCATCCAGCTGAAGGAGCAGGTACACTACCTTGTAAGTTGCCGGTTGGAAGGAGAAACCCATTACAGATTGCAAGTAAGCTGTTTAGTCAGTTGTAGTGATAGTATAATATGTTGATTATTGTGACTCCATTTTGTATTATGTGACTCATTTTGTATTATGTGACTCCATTTGTATTGTGTGACCCTATTTACATGCTGCTTCATTTAATTGGTGTTTTGTTCTTTAGATAGCCTCATTATTATGTTTTGCTTCAGACAGTGTATTTTTGGTTGACTTGAAGGTCGTACACAAGATGTTGTGAGAATCTCTGGCATAGTTTGGCTTATGATGTTCTGGACACCTGGCCAGTGCTTAGGCATGATGATCTAACGAATGCCAACTATTTATTATGAGAATAAGTGGTGTTTGTCATGCTGAACTCGATGTTCTGGGCACCTGGCCAGTGCTTAGGACATGATGGTTTAGCATTTCTAAATACTGATAAAACATATTAAATGTAGCTTTCTCATGCCTGGTTTGAAGCCTCCTCAGGTGACGATTGTCTGTGGGGCCAGTTCCCTGTTCGAGAGTCTCTGAACAGGCTGGATATGGGGTTCTAACATTAAGGTGGGTTTGATGATGCTTTATTGAATCGGTGATTATCGTGTTTTATTAATTGAAGTATATGTTAATGCTGATAGTAATATTGCTAATGAATGAATGCTAAAGTGTAATCATTAATGCTGATAGTGACATTGCTGTTACATGAAGTGTAATTATCTTTGCTTGCAATAAATTGTGCTGATGTGTGAATGCCAATGTGATTATTCCTTTGTGACTCTTCGATTAGGCAAGACAATTTTATGTGATTGGCAGGATTCGAAAATAAAATGTCTATTTTAGGAAAAGGATGAGTTTTTTTTTTTTTAAAGGTGTATTAAGGCTCAAACAAGCAAGGGCAACTGCCTTTGTACTTGTAATTTATGCTTGCTGCAAGTATATACTGTTAGAGCCAATGATGGCTTTCACAGTTCAGGCTGCTTTTAGGAAGAAAAGCAGTGGCATGATTAATGAAGTTAGATACAACATCTAGAAAGAAAAATAAACTACTGTGGATGTACGTACAGTAGGTGACTACAGACGGATGATTTGAAAATCCTTCCCATGTTGCTTATCTGTGTAGTTTCAAGTTTTTGTATACATTTGATCCTAAACCCAAGCACTGGGGACCTCTACCAGATGGATCTCAACCTAGTACTGTTAGAGATTTTTGTTTGTTTTCTTAAACTGCAAACCAGAGCTCTGGAAAAGACCTGGTTTGGCAGGTGCTTACTAAATGGCCAAAAGAAAATCTTTGAAAGGGTTAAACCTTGAAAGAGTTAATAGCGTTGGAAATTATCACGAAGGTCCTGCAGTCAGTTTTTACTTAGACTAGTATATCGAAAAGAAGAAGAAAAATACCTTGGCACCGGTAAGTCTGAATTTTTTTTTATTCAAAGTTGTTTTATGTCTGTCTGTTTTATTTAAACAAGGTAATGTTCTGTCTTTCTCAGGTATATTTTCTAGCTTAGTATCTGTGTTCTGTGATCTATGTTCTGTTGTCAAGGTTGTGAGATAGGATTGATCGCCTTCAGTGCACAACATATTACAGAAAAAAAAAAGAAAGAAGAAGTTTCTTTGCCTCATAGCTGACTGTTTTAATTGGCTTTATTTGTAACGAACATTTGTGCTGCCTAGATAGGGTCAGTGAAGAACTTTTGTTTGGTGGAGCAGGTGTTGATTATGACGTCATATAGATTGCAATGTGCAGAAAGATTGTAGTTTGCAAGCCACTCGTTAGGTGAAAATGTAATGTTAATAGCTATAAATGGTTTTATCATACTTCTAGTTAAAACCAGAAACTTTTGCAAAATGGCAGAGTGCCATATTTTTAGTTATGTGCCAAAAGGTGTAATCATGTTATACTGAGATGTGTCCACTTACAGATGATGTGTTTAAACAGTGTTTTGTTCTGGAAAGATTTGGCATGGCAATATGTATAAATGTGTTGGTTTAAAAATTGTCAGTGTTACAAGACAGCAGGTGAGGTTACATATATCTAAACCACGTGCAGTTTTCTAATGGAACTATGGGCACTTACCTCAGCAAATTGGTGTGAAACAATGTCAGTCTTATTTTGTGTTAAGTATTTCTTTTTGTGTATGTGTAGTGTGTACTGTCTTGGCCACAGCAGTTTTCTTGTGTAAGATATTTTGATATTGGTGGTGTTCAAGGACACTACAGGAATGGCTGGGTTTGAATGACCTTGCATGCACACTGTGACCTTTTGCACGTTATTTGACCTTCTTGTGTTTCAACATTTTATGTTACTACCAGTTCAAACTTGATGTGTATTCCATGCCTAAAGCACAACTTTTCACACAAATGTATGTTTTCATGGAAAGCACACCAAGAGGAACTATGTAATTTGACTTTTATTGCAAACTAGTATTCTAAGTGAAGAGGAACAACTTTACAATTTTGAAAAAGGACTATTACAGCTGTTTTTTTGAGTTTACCATCTACAGAGATACGTGACGACGGTATTACCATCAATCTGGACATTTTGTCATGCTTAGGATAAAGGGAACCCAGGACGCTTCTTTTTATCCTATGGAAATAATCTTGTTTTATTTTTAAACTGATGTGTTTTGTTTTTGTTGTTTGTCTGTGTTTACAGCTAACCTTTTATTGCTACAGTATTCTGAGGCTATCTCTGCACCTCGAGCTGTGTCTTCCACTAGTAGGAGCTTGAGGGAGGGTAAGCTACCCTTCCTCCTTCCAGTGTAATCACCCACAAAGGTTGCAAGGTACATGTCATATTTATACTGATTCATGGTCTGTAGCCAATGGTTTAACAACCTGGCTGCCCACTTGGGCTAAGGATGAGTGGAAAATTTATTCAAAGAAATATGGGAAAAGAACTGTGGCAGGAAATATGGACTATGGTGCAAAAATACTCAGACCACTGTATTTCATGTTGATGCTCATTGTGCTTCAGATACACTAGAACGATGGTATAATTCTATTGCAGATGAAAAGCTAAGATTCTTCCAGTGGATATTGAAGAAACTCAAAGTCAGCAGTTATCAGGGCTGGCAAAATGGGTACATCAAAATGTGACATTTGGAGAGAAAGCTCACTTACAAGTGGGATATAGTAGGTGTACCCCTCAACATTGGATTTGGTTAAAACTGTTATTGCTCAGTGTCCTATAGCCAACATGGGCAATAAAGACCAATCCTCAAATTGTGAAAAGGACAATTGGGGAGCCTACGAAATGGAAAGAGAATTTGCAGAAGTAATTACAAATTCCACTGAGACATTTTGGTTGATAGCACCTAAATCAGAACTAGCCTCAAAGGAATACAAATTTTGGGAGGGGTGATTGATTGTGATTATCAAGGAAAGTGAAAGTAATTTTGTTGAATAGTAGAGAACAAAATCTGTTAATCCAACAGTATGACAGAGTGGCTCAATTGTTAATTATTCCAGTTAACAAAAGACCCCTATAAAGGGACAAGCCCCACACTCTTAACAGCAAGGGGGATAAAGGTTTTAGATACAAGAGGTTTAACAACGGTGCCAAAATATGGGTTACAAACTCAAATGGCCCTCCTGAACCAGCTGAGGTGATAGCCACCGGACGAGACAACACTGTGCTAGTCACTGATCAGGGAAAGAAAATGGGAATACGTGCCTGCACATAAATGTTATTTCGAGAATAATGAAATTTCAGTGTCTTTCTAGGTCCAGCAATGGATTTTAAAAGGAATGCTGGTGTGTCTTATGGTCCATTGGCAGAGCTAGTTACCCCTGGAGGAAGGATTCAAAGGGTTAACTGTAATGACACTGTTGTAAGGAACTGGAGTTGGAAAATGATACCAAAGATAGAACCCAGGGAACTTTAGCTGCCCATCCAGACAGAAGTGTGGTACTGAACATGACATTTTCTCCAGGGTCAATTTGGATGACAACTGGTGGCTCAGTGGACAATATGCCTCACGAAACAGATGAAATTTCTTTGCAGAATAAGACTGTTATTAAATGCTGCAACTTACCGAATAGTTGCATGGTGACTGTACAACATAGACTTGATTGCTGCATGAATCAAAACAGACATTTTCAATGCAAGTATTACTTTGATTGACATAGACACGTTATTCTGCATGAATGCTACTGCAATAACTAATAGAACTATTTGGGCAGATCACATTACAGTGTTGAAAAATCATCCTGTAATTAGCAATGATAGTTAGTCCATCCATGTACATCAGTAGCGAGCGGTATCAGGAAAATGTAATCCATTTTAACATAACGTTTATGTTTAGTAGAAAATGCAAATATAAGAGCTTGGTATGATATGCTTATTAGGTGGAGCAGGGGCAGGCATGGGAATTTTAAATAGTGGATATAGAAACACTGACTAATAGGCTTCAGGCAGTAGGAATTGATGTATTTAGCTTAATTAACTTACAAGCTCAATGGATGCCAACTGTTTTCTTATCACAAAGATTAACTTTGAATTATGATTTTGAGTTCTTGCAGTTATTTAATGCTTCACAGGTATGGGGAATGGAGTAGCAGAAAATATTTCGCGATTTATTGATTGGACAGAATGCACAATGCGACATATGTATTCTATAATGCAAAAAATAATGCCCAGAGTGATTTAATGAGTAATAATGAATATGTGTGGGGACCGTGTTCAAATCATGGATTCCTAGTAATCATTGGATTGTAATGTCATCCACCACAGTAAAATGCACAGATCCCTGATAATGAGCAGAAGCTTATTTTGTATTGGCAGCCCAATATTTTAGATCAATCAAGATTGAGTATCTCATTAAATAAAATTAAACAGATAATTCAGGAAACAGATGTAATGCAGGCTCATTTGGCAATAAGAAATAAATCATTAGTGCAAAATCAGGTGCAAACTACGATAGCTAAAAATAAAATGATTGATTTAAGTTCCAAGATTCAACAAGAGACTACTCATTATTGGTGGGATATTTTTACAGGATGGTCTCCATCAGCTACAAAAGTGTTAAATATTCTGATACATCCTATCATAATCATTGCTGTAGTGACTTGTTACTTATCATGTTATATTCGGTAATTTTGCTATGGTACTCAATATCATACAAATCGTATTCACAATAATCAAAGGACCGAATGTAGTGATAGTATAATATGTTGATTATTGTGACTCCATTTTGTATTATGTGACTCCATTTTGTATTATGTGACTCCATTTTGTATTGTGTGACTCATTTTACATGCTGTCTTCATTTAATTGGTGTTTTGCCTTTAGATAGCCTCATTATTATGTTTTGCTTCAGACAGTGTATTTTGCTGACTTGAAGGTCGCACACAAGATGTTGTGAGAATCTCTGGCATTGTTTGGCTCTATGATGTTCTGGACACCTGGCCAGTGCTTAGGGCATGATGATCTAATGCCAACTATTTATTATGAGAATAAATGGTGTTTGTCATGCTGAACTTGTGATGTTCTGGGCACCTGGCCAGTGCTTAGGACATGATGGTTTAGCATTTCTAAATACCAGATAAAACATATAAATGTAGCTTTCTCAATGCCTGGTTTGAAGCTCTCCTGCAGGTGGACGATTGCTGTGGGGCCAGTTCCCGTTCGAGACTCCTAGCCAGGCTGGACAAGGGGCTTCCCAGCCATTGGAAGAGGGCTTGGATGATGCTTTATTGAATCGGTGATGTATCATGTTTTGCTTAATTGAAGTATATATTAATGCTGATAGTAATATTGCTAATGAATGAATGCTAAAGTGTAATCATTAATGCTGATAGTGACATTGCTGTTACATGAAGTGTAATTATCTTTGCTTGCAATAAATTGTGCTGATGTGAATGCCAAGTGTGATTATTCCTTTGTGACTCTCGATTAGGCAAGACATCAGTGCATCACACCAGAGAAATGGGGAGAAACAGAGAATGTGGAGGCGAAATGGGCTGAAGCTGTTGAATAATTGTGTGTGTGTGTGTTTCACCAGAAGAAGTGTGAAAGATGAGAGGGGGGCTGCAGACTGGTTTATGGCCACTGTCAGCTTGTCTGTAGTAGAGCAGTAATCTCTAGTTGTGTAGACTTGTTGATTTAGTCTCACAACAGCATAGGCACCCCATAAATGATAGGTTGGCAATGATTAGAAGGATGTCAGAATAGCAATTACTTAATGGGAGGGTGAGCAATAGTGCACCCAGCATCTCAGCCCTTTATTATCCAGGTAATGGTAAAGGTTAGAGAAAGAGAGAGAAAATCAACCAAGTCAAACAACTAAGAGATCTCTATCTACCATGGACAGTGGCAGTGGTCATGCACATAGCTAGACAGTAATTAAAAACACACAGGCATATCAACTCATTCATCAGCTTCTGACACATTCAGCCTCCACATTCTCCATTTCTCCAGGGTGATGCACTGACTAAACTGTTTTTTCAGAACCAGTAAAACAAATGTAGATTCTTGCAGAACAAAAAAAAAAAAATACAGAACGGTTACTAATTTTATTCATAGCCTGAATCTTTTCTGACTAGCATACCAGTCACACACGTTACATACACACTTGAGAAAATGGCTCTTAACCCTTTGTTAGTGCTTGAAATAAAAAGATTTTAAGTGTAATACTTGTTCACAGTTCCTTTTTCCTCTTATTTTGTAGTGTTTTTATCTCATGTAGGTCCAAGGGTGAGAAACTGCAATCAGTGGTGTAGGTTTGATGTGCTGCTGCAAGGGTGGGCTAACCCTTGAAAAATGAAACAGAGGGTCTGAGTGCAGTACACTCACAGGAGAAGGATAAGTATTTCTGCATCCTAACTGCTCATCAGTATAAAGAAGAAAAGGACTAATCCAACAGCAAGATGAATGTAGTAAAGTTTTGTAATTTATTGGAGTCATTAGCCAGAATAGAAATAATAGTAGTATAAGTTCATATACCTCATCAAATGTTAAATTTCAGCCAATCAGTACATGCCACATCATTTGTCAGGTGGGTGTGGCCTAAAATTGACCAATCAGAATTGTCCCTTGTTAAACCGGAAGTCCCTCCCTAAATGCATTAGCCCCACCCACTTTTGCTGCAAGTGACGTACGCTCAAACCATGTCCTGCCCCACTTGCCCCAGGACATGACACACGACTGAAACCTCAGAAGTGACATAATGCCACCATTTTGTAATTGTCCTATACCCTCCTTCCTCATGCTCTCCCAAACCTCTGCCACCCACCATTTTGTAAGTGTCCTATGCCCTCCTTCCTCATACACCTCGAACCTTGTCACCCCATCCTAGCTGGAACCCGAGTCCCACCATGCTAGCTCAAACTCCTGTCCCCTCCTTTCTCCTGCACCCCACTGTCCTTTCTCAACCCCCTGTTCCTCTTCACCACCATGCCCCAACTCACCCCAAAAAATAAATTAGGGTTTATGTAGTGTTATGTGCCCCCTGTCATCTTGGGTGTATAATTGCCGGGGCATTTTTTTTTTTATTAGGATATTTTCAGAAAGCAGCATCTAGGAGGCAGCCTGATCATGCAGAGGTTTCGGAGATCTGTTTGGAGACCCCCCCCAGAGGGAAATTCATCTGACTATGTGAGTACCCCTTTTTCTGTTTTATAACAAGGTATAAAATAATTAACAAGCATCTGTAGGACTGTGCAAAACTTGCACCAAAAGGATACATTTATGTTTATGTATATATCATTCATAAACTAAAACAGGGACCTCCATGTAAAGAAGATGGTTAAACAGTTTCTCTGGACTGCATTGCAACATGTGTGTGTGTGTGTGTGTGTGTGTGTGTGTGTGTGTGTGTGATTAGACACATAGGAAAGCAACGTTGTATATGTAGATGTGGAATAGAGATGGCCTCTGGACCCCTTGTACTGTTATCAGTGGGCTAGATGTTTTTAAGACTGAAGCAACATCTGTGTTTCATTTACAAAAGGGGCTATTATCCCTCCCTGCAAAAGAGAGAAGTCATATTTTTCATTATATACTGTACTCTTCAGAAAAACATTGCTTTAAACATGAATACTATAAAACAGTATATGCCACTAGACCATTGACTTAGAAAAAAAGGCACATTCTGCATACCTTTTAGTATACAGTGGCCCAGGCTTTTGCAGAAAGAAAAGACAATGCAACCCCCAGCAATCACTCTGAGTCAAAAGAAAAAACCTGTAAGCTGTTTTGTGAGGGCTTTTATATATTTTTTCCATGTGGATGGGTGGTGCTTTGGATTGACAGCACCACATGTTGAACATTTTTTCAGTAGTAGCCACGTACTTGGTGGGTATTATGATAAAGGGCCATTGGACTGACAGTGCCACATGTTCAACATTTTTCAGTAGTAGCCACATACTTGTATGGTGTGGTGGTGGTTTACCAAGGGGCAGTCCAAGCTTACAAAGCCTGATATAAACTCTGCAGCTCTTGTGTATCCTGTGCTAGGACAAAAGACTAGAGTGAGACTGTCAAAAATACCACCTGAGTTGCATCAGAAACAGGCTTTTGATAGTGTTTCTCATGATTATTTATACGTGTATGTCCTTTATGAATTTTCCACTTATCTTCAGATTGGCTGAAAATGTGTTATACTGCAACACTGGCACTACCTTTTGTAAATGGTTGGGTAGGTTGTCCTGTTTGGTTACAAAAGGTGTTCGGCAGGGATGTCCTTTCAGTCCCCTATTATACATAATTTCTTTAGAATCCCTTCTTACACATCTTAACGCTGCTGATGATATTAGAGGATTGTCTTTTAATAGTACGTGCATAGAAATTAAAACCATTGTTTATGCTGATGATGTTTGTCTTACCTTGGCAGATCTCCCCCCTGGTGCCATGTCTCTGTGGCCTTGCTGATGGCATATGCAAGGGGTTCTGGGTCTCACATTATTCTCACTAAAAGTAAATATTTCCCTCTAAATTTGGATCCTGAGGTAGTATTGGATTGTCCACAAATCCCAATCTGTATAGGTCCTGGTAAAATTTTAGGCCTTTATTGGGGTGTGGTGAATCCAGCTTTGTATAACTGGAATTTCTCTATCAAGCAAGCACCATTTATGGTCCTAACTTGGAATAAGTGGAAAATGTCCAAAAAGAAATGGGTATTTATGGTCAGATCCTTTTTGTTAAGTATGCTTTTATATTTAAGTGTGTTTTTTCCCCCTCCGACTTCCTTGGACACCACCCTTTATGGTTTATTTTTTTTCTGCAATTTGGGGTAGTAGATTGAATCCTATTAAGAAGAGTATCTTATATCAGGATTTTAAGTTGGGGGGTATTAGAATGGTCAATCCTATTGTGTTCTTTTTCATTGTTTATTTCAAAAAATGTTTTCCTTTACTACACAATGTTGGGAAAATATCGAGTCCTGGGTTGGAGACACTGTCTCCCTTAGCTTTCACACTGGGAGTTACATAAAGTTTTCCAAAACAAATTTCTTTGAAAGGGCTTCCTGAACATTTTCAATCCTGTTTTCAAAGTTTAAAACATGGGGTCTTTTCAAGTTTCATTTAATCTCTTATCAGAGAAGTCGTTATATGAGAAGATTATGGAAGGTTTTTGGTCCCTTCAGCTTTTTCTGTTTACTCAGTATCAGATGTCTCGCATATTAGTAACATGTTAATTTCTAAAAGGATCCCTGCTTATTTGTGGGATGTGGTATGGCTTACAGCTCATTTGAAATTAAATGTGAAGGGTAATTTAAAGCATAAAGGTGTCTCGGTGAGAGGGTGTCCTCGGTCACTTTTGTGTCATGCCCCTTTAGAAACTGTGCAGCATTTATTTTTTGAATGCCCCTATGTTCTTGAATTTTGGGCCTATGCTACTACTCAATGGCCACATCTACCTTTAAACACTTTAACAGATCGGGTTTTAATTTTTGGGATTTTACTGGCCTCCAGGAGTAATTTTTACTCTGATACAGTGTATGTACTCTTTGCCTGTATTAAATATCATCTTTGGCAGGCACATTGTGCTTGGTCTTTACAAAAGCAATATTTGTCTCCTGATCAGGTATTCTGGAAACTACATTATTCCTTTCTTCAGATTCTACAGTTTGAAAAAAGACAATTTTCTGAAGTTATGTTTCAAAAATTTTGGAAACATTTGCATTGGTTGGATACAGGGTAATTCTGATTTTTATTTTTTTCATATCTTATTTCTTCATACATTTTTCTTCATTTTTAAGTTTTCCAATATCTGTAATTACTTTTGTATATTTGTAAATTGTACTCACATGCATTATTTCTGTTTGAAATTTGTGTATGCTGTATTTTTTCTGTTTTCTTCTGATTTTCTTTCATTATGTTTTGGTATGACTTAATACAGTTTTTTGTACATTTGGTTTCCGGTTTTGAATGAAAACTTCCTCTACTCTTCTAGTGGGGATGGGAGTGGGACTATGTGCATACACAAATTATTTCTGTTTACAAGTTTCTGTATGCTGTATATCTTCTTTATGTTTTCTGATTTTATGCATTATGATTTTGTATGCTGTAATACAATTTTGTATATTGTGTTCTAAGTTTTCAATAAAAATTCCCCTACTCTTTCGAGAAGTCCACTGAGAACTTCCCTACTCTGCCTGCAGGGTGCTGTCACTTCCTGTGGACAGGATGGAGGGCTCAGTTTGCAGCTGGACACAGGAGGAAGAGGAAGTGCTGATGTGGCAGGGGAGCAGGATGTGCTGCAAGACGGAGGCCTGGTTTCAAGCCCAACAAACTTGCAAATGGGAGAGGAAGGTCAGAAAGCTATTGTTTTGGAGGCTGCAGTTTCAGCAAGTGAGAAAAACTTAAGTACATCAATGGAGGAGAATGATGTGCCGGTATGTTTCTTTGAAGATAACATGGATTAGTCTCAGATCATGGAGGATGCTGAAGAAAAAAAACAGGTACCGTACACCATGCCTGATAATGTTAAGAGTGTGTCAGATAAAGAGAAATTAGTTTTAGAGCTGCTAAGAAAAGAAGAGCAATTTAAATCACAACATGAAGCGCTGCAAAAAGAACTGTCAAATTTGCCTGAAACTTCTCAGATAGTTCTGTGTTGTGACTCACATGGGAATCAGCTGTGTGATGACGTGGCAAAGAATGATCTCCCTCCCGGTTCTGCAACTTTTTCCCCCGGACTTGAGATCTCTTTGGCTGGCAGTAGTAAGCAGCAGAAAGCTGTGTGCCAAGAGCCAGTAAAGCCTCCTCTCCCTGCAAGACACAGACTGGGTCTTTTGATTATTAGTGGAGCCCCACAATCAAAGGCCACTCCAGTGAAGAAAGTCCCAATTCAAACACCCACTGTAAATCCTGCACTTACAGCGCATTCCCCATTGAGACATACAGAGACAAATGCTTAACTGATAGCTTTACAAAAGAATTGGTCCCCTGCCTGTGCGCTGGAGAGTGCGGGTTGGTTGCAGAATGCTTCAGGTACCTGGGAAGTGGATTCAGAGAACAAAACTGTTATTAAATTCACGCTTCGTGACGCTTCGTCTGGAGATGTTTTTGATGCTAAAAAGCTGGATAATGTGTGCAAACCCTGCCTTCCTACTACTACTAGTCATTATTCACCTGAAATGGGCCCCAACGAGGCAAGTAACAAAAGTAACATGGCCATGGTTACAGAACATGAATCTCAAGCACCAGTCAACAAGAGGAACTTCGTCCTAGAATGGTGCCTGCAGAACTATATTTTGAGGATCCAAATAAAAAGCTTGGTTGGACCCCATGTTTAAACTGGCAGATTTATATCAGAGTAAGGGAACCAGCACTGAGGAAAAATGCTGTGAGACTTATTTTAAGGGTGGTTTGGAGGATCCTCAGATAGGCTTTATATTGCTAAACAGCTGTTAAAGGGTACAATGCATTTTTTCTTCTGAAATTTTGCTCTGATTCATTTAGGTAACAGAAATTATGATGTTAGTTTCAAGTCTATCTCAAGTTTAGATAGCTTCTGGTCTCAATTTCAGTCTCTGAAAAATAGCCCTTTATGGATTCCCTACATGGCCATCCCTCTTACTAAACTGGCAGTTAAATACATCACTGTCATGTTTCATAATGAGGGTGTCCATGTAGAGGACATCCTATTCTGGTTGAGGCAAAGGTGTGAAATTCTTGATAAGTCTGTTCCTATTTTAGATAGTGAACAAATATGGAATAGTGGCTGGAAAATAAAAGTTAAATTATTTTCCACAAATAATGGGCTTGTGCATTTGCCTAGTACATTTTATCTGGGAAGGGACAGGGGTGTTTTATTCTACATGGGGCAACCAAAATCATATTTTAAATGTGGTTCACGTACTCATTTGAGCAATGCCTGTGACACCCCCAGATGTAACCATTGTTTAGATTATGGGCACAATTCCTCAGCATGTGTAAATTTTTTTAAATGCAATTTATGTGATAACACAGGACATGGTTATGGGAAGTGCCCTTGGGCCTCCCATAATTGTGAAGATTGTCCCCCCCAGGATGGTTTTATAAATAGTGCACAACAGTTACAGGCCCAAAAAGTTGCTGTTGCAGCAACTTAGGGACCTAGTGTTCAGGACCCCTCTCCCCCTGGTGTTGCTGCTAAAACAGACACAAGTAAAGGTCCCTCTGAGGAATTTTCAGAAACTTCACTTAGCACTAGCAAAATCTCTGACAAACCACAGACTAGAATAGCTGATGTTGCTGAAGTAGAGAACATGCCCCTACCCCCACCACCCAGCCAAGAGACAAAACAAAGGAAAGCAGCCACTAAAAGGAATAGGTCAGGCAAAACTCTTAGATGTAAAAGCAAGGAAGAGAAACTAGGCACAGCATCTGGGACAAAATCTTGGAGAAAAGGAAATAGATCTGAGGCTCTTGCCCTAGATAAATCAGATGAAGATTCAGAGACAGAGTTATCAGATACCTGTTCTACAAACACTGGCACTATGGAGGTTATTTCTGATGTGGATGATGGGGGAGGGGATACACATATTGCCCAAAGGACAAGGAGACAGAGACATAGCAAAACCTCTTGATGTAGTTAGCATTTCCTTTTTTTTAGCCTTTAACACATGGACTCCTTACTTTAACATCTACAAATGTAAATGGCATTAAAGGGACTGCTAAGATGTCTGTAGTTTTAAACTCTTTAGCTCAAGAGAATGATGATATTGTTTGTTTGCAGGACACCAGGCTTAAGACACACACAGAGTTACAAGCAGTTACAAAACTTTGGGTTAAAGGGCCTTCCTTCTGGTCAGTAGGCCAAGAAAGATGTGATGGGGTAGGGATTTTAATAAATAATCCTGGTATCAAAGTAACTAAACTAGTAGAAATTGACCCAGGGAGAGCATTAATGCTAGACATCTCTCTATATTCTGAAAGATTCTGGATAATCAATACTTATGCACCACAGACTAAAGCTCTTAGGGTTTGTCTATTTCAAAAAGTTCAGCCATACCTACATACCTCTAGATTATTAGTTTGGGCTGGTGATTTTAATTGTGGCCTTAAGACAACAGATAGAGGACTGAAAACTGACAAAATGTTTTGTGATTCTACAGCCCTTAACAAAATAATTTTAAAAGCAAAATTAATAGATTCCTATAGGGCAAAGTTTCAAAATGGTGGAAACACTTTTTTTAAAGGGCATTTATCCACCAGAATTGATTTTGTTTTTGTTTCTGAAATCTTAGTGATTTTGAATGCTAATCTTTTGGGAGAGAATTTTCAGATCATAAATCATTAACAATAAAGGTTACTTGGAAAGATACTACTAGAACTAAGAAGAACTTGTGGAGGTTGAACAATTCAATTTTAACAGATGAACAAGTGCAGAAAGCCTGGAGACAGGAATGGGAAGCCAGGGTATCTGTGTTTGCAATGTATGATAGTGCTGCCCTCTGGTGGAAGATACAAAGTATCCTGAAACAGTTTTCCAGACACTTACAAGAAAGAGTACAAACAATGGGTATTTGACATACTTACATCTAAGAGCAAAACTGCAAGCACTAATTTCAAAATCGAAACATTAAACAAAATCTAGATAACAAAATACTAGACATTAAAAAACAAATGTGCTCATGGCAGTATGACAGAGCCAAAACCTTGGAGCAGGAATTAAGATTTGGCACTAACATTAAAAAAGGAGCATTAGATCCCTTTAAAGACTCAAAAAATAAATATTGAATTTGGTCCATGCACATTTTTTAGAGACATTTGGTTCTGAACTACACATATCTGATAATAAGAACATATCCTCTTTTTTAAAAAGCAGAATTAGTGATGCCTGGTACATGGAACTAGCTAGACAACCTTCCTGTAGCATGCTATTATATATTGCTGTCATGGCTGGTATCAAGTCTTCACAAATTTTTTTATAAAATTCTGCCCCATTCCATCTGACCCAGGGGCTGAGTCACTCTTCAGACTTTTTATAACATTCCTTATCTCTTCTCCCTGTATTGGGGCAATTAAATGACTTTTTTCATTGTCCACAAGTGAAGGTACATTCTGGAATATGTTCTTATTATCAGATATGTGTAGTTCAGAACCAAATGTCTCTAAAAAATGTGCATGGACCAAATTCAATATTTCTTTAGGAGAAGCAGTAGATTGTCCAGAATGTAACCTTAGTTTATTTAGGAACCTATGTTCCCACTTTATTTTTTGAGTCTTTAAAGGGATCTAATGCTCCTTTTTTAATGTTAGTGCCACATCTTAATTCCTGCTCCAAGGTTTTGGCTCTGTCATACTGCCATGAGCACATTTGTTTTTTAATGTCTAGTATTTGGTTATCTAGATTTTGTTTTAATGTTTCTGATTTTGAAATTAGTGCTTGCAGTTTTGCTCTTAGATGTAAGTATGTCAAATACCCATTGTTTGTACTCTTTTTTGTAAGTGTCTGGAAAACTGTTTCAGGATACTTTGTATCTTCCACCAGAGGGCAGCACTATCATACATTGCAAAACACAGATACCCTGGCTTCCCATTCCTGTTCCAGGCTTTCTGCACTTGTTCATTTGTTAAAATTGAATTGTCCAACCTCCACAAGTTCTTCTTAGTTCTAGGAGTATCTTTCCAAGTAACCTTTATTGTTAATGATTTATGATCTGAAAATTCTCTCCCAAAAGATTAGCATTCAAAATTACTAAGATTTCAGAAACAAAACAAAATCAATTCTGGTGGATAAATGCCTTTAAAAAAGTGTTTCCACCATTTTGAAACTTTGCCCTATAGGAATCTATTAATTTTGCTTTTAAAATTATTTTGTTAAGGGCTGTAGAATCACAAAACATTTTGTCAGTTTTCAGTCCTCTATCTGTTGTCTTAAAGCCTACAATTAAAATCGCCAGCCCAAACTAATAATCTAGAGGTATGTAGGTATGGCTGAACTTTTGAAATAGACAAACCCTAAGAGCTTTATTCTGTGGTGCATAAGTATTGATTATCCAGAATCTTTCAGAATATAGAGAGATGTCTAGCATTAATGTTCTCTCGGTCAATTTCTACTAGTTTAGTTACTTTGATACCAGGATTATTTATTAAAATCCCTACCCCATCATATCTTTCTTGGCCTACTCACCAGAAGGAGGGCCCTTTAACCCAAAGTTTTGTAACTGCTTGTAACTCTGTGTGTGTCTTAAGCCTGGTGTCCTGCAAACAAACAATATCATCATTCTCTTGAGCTAAAGAGTTTAAAACTAAAGTCATCTTAGCAGTCCCTTTAATGCCATTTACATTGTAGATGTTAAAGTAAGGAGTCCATGTGTTAAAGGTTAAAAAAGAAATGCTAACTACATCAAGAGGTTTTGCTATGTCTCCGTCTCCTTGTCCTTTGGGCAATATGTATCCCTCCCCATCATCCACATCAGAAATAACCTCCATAGTGCCAGTGTTTGTAGAACAGGTATCTGATAACTCTGCCTCTGAATCTTCATCTGATTTATCTGAGGCAAGAGCCTCATATCTATTTTCTTTTCTCCAAGATTTTGTCCCAGAAGCTGTGCATAGTTTCTCTTCCGCTTTTACATTTAAGAGTTTTGCCTGACCTATTCCTTTTAGTGGCTGCTTTCCTTTGTTTTGTCTCTTGGCTGGGTGGTGGGGGTGGGGGCATGTTCTCTACTTCAGCAACATCAGCTATTCTAGTCTGTGGTTTGTCAGAGATTTTGCTAGTGCTAGGAGAAGTGTCTGAAAATTCCTCAGAGGGACCTTTACTTGTGTCTGTTTTAGAAGCAACACCAGGGGGAGAGGGGTCCTGAACACTAGGTCCCTAAGTTGCTGCAACAGCAACTTTTTGGGCCTGTAACTGTTGTGCACTATTTATAAAACCATCCTGGGGGGGACAATCTTCACGATTTTGGGAGGCCCAAGGGCACTTCCCATAACCATGTACTGTGTTCTCACATAAATTGCATTTAAAAAGATTTACACATGCTGAGGAATTGTGCCCATAATCTAAACAATGGTTACATCTGGGGGTGTCACAGGCATTGCTCAAATGAGTACGTGAACCACATTTAAAATATGATTTTGGTTGCCCCATGTAGAATAAAACACCCCTGTCCCTTCCCAGATAAAATGTACTAGGCAAATGCACAAGCCCATTATTTGTGGAAAATAATTTAACTTTTATTTTCCAGCCAATATTCCATATTTGTTCACTATCTAAAATAGGAACAGACTTATCTAGAATTTCACACCTTTGCCTCAACCAGAATAAGATGTCTCTACATGGACACTCCTCATTCATGAAACATGACAGTGATGTATTTAACTGCCAGTTTAGTAAGAGGATGGCCATGTAGGGAATCCATAAGGGGCTATTTTTCAGAGACTGAAATTGAGACCAGAAGCTATCTAAACTCGAGATAGACTTGAAACTAAAATCATAATTTCTGTTACCTAAATGAATTAGAGCAAAATTTCAGAAAAAAAAATGCATTGTGCCCTTTAACAGCTGTTTAGCAATATAAAGCCTATCTGGAGGATCCTCCAAACCACCCTTAAAAATAAGTCTCACGGCATTCTTCCTCAGTGCTGGTTTCCCCTTACTCTGATATAAATCTACCAGTTTAAACATGGGGTCCAACCAAGCTTTTTTATTTGGATCCCTCAAAATATGTTCTGCAGGCACCATTCTAGGATGAAGTTCCTCTTTGTTGACTGGTGCTTGAGATTCTTGTTCTGTAACCATGGCCATGTTACTTTTGTTACTTGCCTTGTTGGGCCCATTTCAGGTGAATAATGACTAGTAGTAGTAGGAAGGCAGGTTTGCACATTATCCAGCTTTTTGCATCAAAACATCTCAGACGAAGCGTCAGAGCGTGAATTTAATAACAGTTTTGTTCTCTGAATCCACTTCCCAGGTACCTGAAGCATTCTGCAACCAACCCGCACTCTCCAGCGCACAGACAGGGACCAATTCCTTTGTAAAGCTATCAGTTCAGCATTTGTCTCTGTATGTCTCAAGGGGAATGCGCTGTAAGTGCAGGATTTACAGTGGGTGTTTGAATTGGGACTTTCTTCACTGGAGTGGCCTTTGATTGTAGGGCTCCACTAATAATCAAAAGACCCAGTCTGTGTCTTGCAGGAGAGGAGGCTTTACTGGCTCTTGGCACACAGCTTTCTGCTCCTTACTGCCAGCCAAAGAGATCTCAAGTCCGGGGAAAAATTTGCAGAACCTGCAGGAGATCATTCTTTGCCATGTCATCACACAGCTGATTCCCATGTGAGTCACAACACAGAACTATCTGAGAAGTTTCAGGCAAATTTGACAGTTCTTTTTGCAGCGCTTCATGCTGTGATTTAAATTGCTCTTCTTTCTTAGCAGCTCTAAAACTAATTTCTCTTTATCTGACACACTCTTAACATTATCAGGCATGTGTGTACGGTACCTGTTTTTTCTTCAGCATCCTCCATGATCTGAGACTAATCCATGTTATCTTCAAAGAAACATACCGCACATCATTCTCCTCCATTGATGTACTTAAGTTTTTCTCACTTGCTGAAACTGCAGCCTCCAAAACAATAGCTTTCTGACCTTCCTCTCCCATTTGCAAGTTTGTTGGCCTTGAAACCAGGCCTCCGTCTTGCAGCACATCCTGCTCCCCTGCCACATCAGCACTTCTCCTCCTCCTGTGTCCAGCTGCAAACTGAGCCCTCCATCCTGTCCACAGGAAGTGACAGCACCCTGCAGGCAGAGTAGGGAAGTTCCAGTGGACTTCTCGAAAGAGTAGGGAATTTTTATTGAAAACTTAGAACACAATATACAAAATTGTATTACAGCATACAAAATCATAATGCATAAAATCAGAAACATAAAGAAGATATACAGCATACAGAAACTTGTAAACAGAAATAATTTGTATATGCACATAATCCCCATCCCATCCCCACTAGAAGAGTAGGGAAGTTTTCATTCAAAACCGGAAACCAAATGTACAAAAACTGTATTAAGTCATACCAAAACATAATGAAAGAAAATCAGAAGAAAACAGAAAAATACAGCATACACAAATTTCAAACAGAAATAATGCATGTGAGTACAATTCTACAAATATACAAAAGTAATTACAGATACTGGAAAACTTAAAAATGAAGAAGAAAAATGTATGAAGAAATAAGATATGAAAAATATAAAATCAGAATTACCCTGTATCCAACCAATGCAAATGTTTCCAAAATTTTGAAACATAACTTCAGAAAATTGTCTTTTTCAAACTGTAGAATCTGAAGAAAGGAATAATGTAGTTTCCAGAATACCTGATCAGGAGACAAATATTGCTTTGTAAAGACCAAGCACAATGTGCCTGCCAAAGATGATATTTAATACAGGCAAAGAGTACATACACTGTATCAGAGTAAAAATTACTCCAGGAGGCCAGTAAAATCCCAAAAATTAAAACCGATCTGTTAAAGTGTTTAAAGGTAGATGTGGCCATTGAGTGGTAGCATAGGCCCAAAATTCAAGAACATAGGGGCATTCAAAAAAATAAATGCTGCACAGTTTCTAAAGGGGCATGACACAAAGTGACCGAGGACACCTCTCTCAGATGACACCTTTATGCTTTAAATTACCCTTCACATTTAATTTCAAATGAGCTGTAAGCCATACCACATCCCACAAATAAGCAGGGATCCTTTTAGAAATTAACATATTACTAATATGCGAGACATCTGATACTGAGTAAACAGAAAAAGCTGAAGGGACCAAAAACCTTTCCATAATCTTCTCATATAACGACTTTCTCTGATAAGAGATTAAATGAAACTTGAAAAGACCCCATGTTTTAAACTTTGAAAAACAGGATTGAAAATGTTCAGGAAGCCCTTTCAAAGAAATTTGTTTTGGAAAACTTTTATGTAACTCCCAGCGTGAAAGCCAAGGGGAGACAGTGTCCCCAACCCAGGACTCCCATATTTTCCCAAAATTGTGTAGTAAAGGAAAAAAATTTTTTGAAATAAACAATGAAAAAAAGAACACAATAGGATTGACCATTCTAATACCACCAACTTAAAATCCTGATATAAGATACCCCTCTTAATAGGATTCAATCTACTACCCCAAATTGCAGAAAAAAATAAACCATAAAGGGTGGTGTCCAAGGAAGTCGGAGGGAAAAACACATTAAATATAAAACATACTTAACAAAAGGATCTGACCATAAATACCCATTTCTTTTTGGACATTTTCCACTTATTCCAAGTTAGGACCATAAATGGTGCTTGCTTGATAGAGAAATTCCAGTTATACAAAGCTGGATTCACCACACCCCAATAAAGGCCTAAAATTTTACCAGGACCTATACAGATTGGGATATTTGGACAATCTAATTCTACCTCAGGATCCAAATTTAGAGGGAAATATTTACTTTTAGTGAGATTAATGTGAGACCCAGAACCCTTTGCATATGCCATCAGCAAGACCACAGAGACATGGCACCAGGGGAGATCTGCCAAGGTAAGACAAACATTATCAGCATAAACAATGGTTTTAATTTCTATGCACGTACTATTAAAAGACAATCCTCTAATATCATCAGCAGCGTTAAGATGTGTAAGAAGGGATTCTAAAGAAATTATGTATAATAGGGGACTGAAAGGACATCCCTGCCGAACACCTTTTGTAACCGAAACAGGACAACCTACCCAACCATTTACAAAAGGTAGTGCCAGTGCTGCAGTATAACACATTTTCAGCCAATCTACAAAGATAAGCAGAAAATTCATAAAGGACATACACGCCCACAAATAATCATGAGAAACACTATCAAAAGCCTGTTTCTGATCAAGGCTAATTACAAAACCCATAAGGTCTCCAGACTGTCCCCTAGCAAATATCTCACGTAATAAAATAAGACCATCCTGAATCGATCTGCCAGGCACAGAACAAAACTGAGTAGGATGGACTATATCATGTAAACAAATGGATAAACGATTACTAAGTATTTTCGAAAGAAGTTTGTAATCACAATTTAAAAGAGTAATCGGTCTCCAGATGTCCAAACAAGTTTTAACACCTTTTTATGTAATAATATAACCAAGCCCATATACATACTAGGGGCAACAAATTAATATTTAAACTATACGTAAAAAGACCAGTAAGTTCCTTTACTAACAAGGAACCAAAAGTTTATAGAATTCATTTGGTAACCCATCAAACCCAGGCCTTACCCATAGGAGAGTGAACAATAACATCCCTGACTTCTTGCTCAGTTACAGGTTAAGTAAACCAGGGATCAAATGCTCAGGAATCTGAGGCACTTAAGTGTACAGAGATAGATTTAGTAACATCTGTCAACAGTGTTGTACTTATGTTTCAGTGTATTAAGCTGCATTAAGATGGCGTGCATAAAATTCAACAAAACAAAACAGTATTCATCTGCAAGTATCTGCAACCTCAGCGAGGAAGCTTTGTAAGGGTTCTGGTGAGAAAGTCATCTGTGAATTCAAAGAAGATGGAAATCTTGGGGCTATCTATAGGAGGTATAAAGTCTGTTACCCCATGTTTGACTCAAAGTCACAAGGAAGAGGGTGGACATTGGAGTAAGGGCCAACAATAGTTCTGGTTTGCAGAAATGGTATGGAGCCTCCTGATAGCAGGTCTCTATATTTCGGTTTATCTTCAAAAAGAAGAGGTCTCTTCGGACAGGACACATGCATAGTGTGGAAAATTATTTCTCTATCAAAGGACTGTTTGAGTGTGTGTATGTATATTTATATATATATATATGTGTGTGTGTGTGTGTGTGCGGGTATGTGTGTGTATATCTCTCTCTCTCTCTCTATATATATATATATATATCAATCATCTCTATAATGGGATTATCAAGACAGTGGACAAATTTCATGAGTGACTGTCGTATATCGTAGTGAAACCACACACCTACACTTTACTCACCTCAAAACAATTTTGCCATTTTAAGATAGATAACCACTGTGAGGTGTGTGGGCCTGATGATAACACACACAGCCCAGGTAGTTGATGCATAACATGCGACCTTATATTGCAACAACACACACCAAGATAATAAGTATCAAAACGACCACCACCCTACAGTGGGTTATTACACACACACACACATATAGACAGTACTTGTTGCCAAAACAAAAACTACATTAATACCGGTATTATAATACAAAGCACACAAGCAAGAAAATGAAAACAGGGTTTGACTCACAGTCTTAACAAATTGGTTGTGGTGTTCCTGGGTTCCCAACCTTGATGCCATCCCACTCCCAAGCCATAGCCTCTTTTAAAAGCCAGTACAGCTCAACAGTGCCTCGACCATTCATACCTGTAAAACAAGAACAACAATGGGCTCACAAGGACCTGCAACCGTTATGAACTATTATATGAGAAACAATGAAGTAAACAGAAAAACAATACTTATCTGATACATATGGTCAGGGTCCTCCTACTCCCAGTCAATGTCCTGTCAGACCGGCAGATATAAAGAAAATGGTCAGTGAAAAAAAATACTGATCAGCTGGGTCAGTTGGAAGGCTGTAGAGTTAAAATAAAAAAAAAGTGGGTGGGATACAGACCTGCACACCATCAACCTGGCACAAGATGAACTCGGCCTCACAGGATCATGGTTGGGGAGGAGGAGGAGGACTCCTTGCCGTGCCCTAGAACCCATCTTTTGGGGGTAAGTCGTCATGTTGCTCCACACATCAACCAACACAGGGGGGATAAAACACAGGAACAATATTCTGGCACAATAATGCTTCCTGGTGGTGTAGTGGCCCCCTCCTTCCCAACCTGCCTGTAGAATACACAAGACACAAGTATGTGATGGCAAAGGGACCATAAGCCCTTAGTCTGCCAGTTGCTAGATATCCTAGGCCTTTCTGTATTCCCCCATGAGTTGCCTCTGTGTTATTCCAGCCTCGTGAACCCTCCCACCATTTCCCTCAGCATTTCAGTTGTCCTGCCCTCTCAGTGAAGTACTTCCTAAACCTTCCTCAAGTCCACCCCCAAACAATTTAATTCCAACTACCATCCATTGCACACCATATGAGAGCCAACTATGACCATCTCTAGGCAGATATACAGATACAAAGTCCAAAACTTCCTTCAGCTGGCAACAAGCAATAAGTTTCAATAACCTCCAGTACATTTGAGCCTACACAATCTCTGATCAGATCTTTCCACTTCACTGTTCTCAGGATGTCAGTCATGAGAACAACCTAGGAGTTCAGTAGAACCATAAACAAGATGAAACCTATATAAACTCTGAAATGCGCTGTAGGACAATCCCATAAAAGGACTCCAGGATCTACATAAATGAAGCTGTCAGTGCAGAATCAAGAAACCAGTCTCATAATCACTACACTGACACACAACGAGCAAGCCAAATGCTTCACATACAAGTACACAGCAACAGACCCACATATGTAGGACCTTGACAAAAGCCAGCAATGCGTATTGTGGTAAGGAGGACAAAACCTTTACATGCAGGTCGTCAGGGAGAAAAGGAGGCAGGGAGATGTTGAGTGTCTGATGGGTGGATGGAGGAAGATGACTGCAAAATACAGAAATACTGAACAAATACTTCTGTTGGTTTACACAGAGACAGAAATAGGCCAGCATAATAGGATGGAGAGATCATAAAAGGACACAGCTCCTTTGCAAAAGGATCCTCATGGAACTAGCAGCAATAAGGCTATGGGCCAGACAGTGCACCCTGGACACTGAGGAGCTAGGGACGTGTGTGGACCTCAACCCTGTTCACCTGTCTTTGTAAACTGATGACATGGGGATTGGAGAAGGGCTGTTGGTCCCACTAACAAAGTGTTAACAGAATGCGGAACTACATACTGGTCAGCCTGACCCATCAGTGGGAAAATATGGAAACTGCTGAGGAAAGAATAGTACAGCACCTGGTTGTCAATGGTCTATAGGGAAGTGAGGAAGACATTGTTTAACCAGGGTAACACTAGCTGAACTTGTTTCCAGATGCAGCCTGGAACACAAGGAAGTTAAGTAACACTCAGAATCACAGTATGCATAGATGGTGTTGATTCAAACCCAGGTCTCAGATCTGTAGCTCAAACCTTCATCAATATGCACACACCCAACCCAGTTTGGTTTTATATAGGAACAGGTTGTGCTCACAAACAGAGGTTTTGAATGGGTAACAAGGAAGGTGGATGGAGGAGATGTGGCCTACCCAGATTTCAGCAATGAATGCTGTGACACTTTGCCACACAGACTGGTAAATGGTGGAAGGCTTAGGGTGGAACAGAAAATAACAGGTGGGTGAAGAACTAGTTCAAAGACTGAAACCAGAGGTGGTGGAAAGGCAAATGGGGTGCATTCAGGGTGAGATGGTGTACCCCAGGGTTGTGCTGGACTCATCCTTTCTTAATATCTATAACGTTAGCCCATTCCAATCAGGAGAGAGCTGTTCTTTCCGGACGGGCTTATCACTGGAATTCTGGGCAAGCATTCTGGGGCTGCATCAGAGTAGGAGAGGATGGGATCACATTGATCTAAGGAAGCTCTTGTTGGCGAGAGGACAGACATGCAGGTCCCATCAGCCACAACTTTGAAAGCCAGCGACTCAGGAAGGAAGCGCAATCAATGAATAGAGCGCAAACCTTTGACTGTGTGACTGGGCCATAAAAACAAATAGTCAATCACAATCAGAGGAGGAGAACTGTTCTTTGTTCCACACCCACACAGCCTCTACCTCTATAAATAATGGGGGGGTGGAGCCCAGCAGGGCAAATCGAGACTGAGTGAACTGGAACATTAGGAAGCTGGATTATTATTGATTGGGGAAAGGGTCCTGTACACTGTGCTGTAGCCAACACGACTACACCAGAAGGGTCATAATAAAAACAGACTATAATGATGTGTATGCCAACCACATCTGAGGAGGAGGCAAACAGCGAATCGATTACTGCTAGGGCCTCTGAGCTGACTGGTGTTGTGATGGGCTAATTTTGCTTGTGAACCGTCTACTGCTAGAACCAGAAAACTGGCTACTGTCAAGAAAAAGGAAAATTACTGAAATCAGAGGGGCAAACTGTATGGGTTTAGTGCAACACTGACTGAATTATTTCTGTTAGAGGGGCACTGCTCACCTAAAATGATTAGACTTTGGGGTGTGTGGGCACCCAACCGGTAGAGTGGTTGGGTGTACAGGGTGTGAGGTGGCAATAATATTAAATTGGGCAAGGAGGTTCAGAGGTGCCTTGTGTTTTCAGTTAGCAGGTCTTAAGGGAGGAAGCAGAGGGAGCAGAAGGCAGCTGGAAGGTGGGAGGGGTGGGGAGAAGGTGCTGGAAGGACCTCAGCAAGGAAGTGAACCAAAGCCAATGGCACCTTGAGGAACAGGTGGACAAGGATCATATGGTCACTCAGGAGGTGAGGGCACAAAAAAGCAATGTAGCAAATCACTTTGTAAGGTGGCTGACCAGAAGGAGGGCACAGAGAGCAAGTCAGGGCAAGCATCACATTACTAATCTATTAATGCTTGCTATATCACAGGAGATGAGGTGGAGGCTGGCGGGAGGAGAACAGGCAGACACAGAGGTTTGGTCAAGTAGCTGGGGGTATGGGGCAGGAGAGAGAAAACCAGATCCACAGAGGGGGAAAGACATTAGCCTAGGTGGGAGGGAGGTGGGGAGGAAGGGTGAGTGCAAAGTGAAGCCAGGGTGGGAGGAGGGAGGGACTAGGGTTGGGCAAGCATCCAGGTTAGAGAAGTCAACCAGAGACAAAGAATACTCCTAGATAGGCCAGCTTCAGGGTGGGAGAAATCAGATAAGATGGAGAGGAGGGGAAGATGGGGGGGCAGGGAGAAACACAGCAGATGGGGTGAAGGATGCAGAACTTGGGGGAGGCAAGGAGGAAGCAGTGAAGGGAACCTGGGTGGGGATCTGAGGATACCAGCCCAGAAAAGAGTCCACGGAGATCTGGGTGGGGGCAATCTGTGCCATCCAGGAGGTTGGGGGCAAGGAGGCAAGCTGGGGCTACAGGTGAAGAGAATGAGCATGGTAGAAGACAAGCACAGGCTTGTGATCCCCAGGCTGAGGGGACAAGAGAGTTAGCTGGGGGTTGATGACAGAAGGAAAAGACCTGGGCGGAATCAAACAGGCCACAAAAGTGGGGGAGAAAGGTGATCCTGCTGGGTGACTCCATGACTGGGGCATCCAGTGGGAGGGGCGGAGAGGAAAAAGCAGCCAGTCAAGGCTAAATGTATCCCAGGCCTAGCAGTATCAAAGCCAAATTCCAGCTACCTCTATTGCTTTGGAATCACGAGGAATCCCCAGGCGAAACATCAGGAACAAATGACTTAGAGAACAGTGAACTAGAAATCAGGCAGATTCTGGGGACATCACAGGGTTTTCACTCTATAGAAGGCGCAATGTCCTTCTTTGATTCTGCCAGTACTAGGGTGTCAGGGAGACCAGGCTATATGACTTACAGGTGTGAACCAAGCGGCTCAGGGACTGGCGCAGGGGCAGAAGGAGTATGGGCTGGTGAGAGACTGGGGATACATGGGAGGACAGGGGTTATGTGCCAGGATAGGCTACACCTCAACTTGGAGGAGGAGATCTTGAAACTAAATCTTGCTGGATTCATAGTCGAGAGGTGGAGTTTAAACTTGCAAAGGGGGTTAAGTAAAGAGTAGCTCAGGAGGGCTGCTCAGGTCCAGATCAGGGCAGAATTAGGGCAGGTAACTGCGATCTAAATCCATCCAGAGCTGTACAGAAAAGGGCATCACAAGGACTGCTCAGGGTCGAGATGACTGGAGAAGGGAGAGAGGTCAGGATGGAGGACAGCCCTGATCAATGCTAGGAGCATAGGCAACAAAATGCCAAAGCTCCAGGTGATGCTGGTTGAGGGATCAGTGGATGTGGCAGCAATTACTGAGACATGAGCCACTCAGAGAAACGACTGGGACCTAAATTTGGTGGGCTACAAATTATTCAGGAAGGACAGAGGACAGGGAAGATGGAGGGGTGTGGCGCGATGATCAAAAATGACATAGCGGTTAGTGGAGTGGCAGAGTGGAGGATCTGGGTAACCCTACAAAGAGGGAGGTAGATTGAAAATAGGGATGGTGTACAGAACCTCCAATGATGGAAGAAGCCCTGGAGGACAAACTAATTGAGAAACATCAAGGGGCACTGTGACCGTGGAAAAGGGTATGGTGGTGATCATGGGTGACATATGTATGCGAGGACAGACTGGGACACTAAAGAATACTCTGTGGCCAGGAACAGAGACTGATGGATATGTTCAATATGCAGCCCTGGTCCAGCGGGTGGGGAACCTACTAGGGAGAAGCGGATACTGGTTGTGTCCTAGCAGACGGTGACCAGGTAAAGGGCCTGAAGGTGTGCAGCCAGCTGGCAGGTGGTGATCACCACAGTTTGGTTTCTGCTGTATCTGGGGGAGGATAACCATTCTAATACAGTAGTAGTGGACTTCAGGGTAACAGACTTTGTGAGCATGGGCAGGATTCTACAGGGAGCTTGGACAAGATTAGGCCAGACATGGATGCTGGCAGCTTGTGGGAGAGCCATTAAAAGGGGGTGAAGGAGACTACTGACTCCTGTACAAGGTAAGCGTAAGCATGGTGAGAGCCAACAAGACGTGTTGGTGGACCAGGAGGTGCAGGAGGCAGTGAAGGATAAAGGCTGCCTATGCATGTTTTAAAGCGCTCTGGGGGGATACGGGAGGGGTATGAGTCGATGGCGGAAGGGTCACCACGGTGAGGAAGCCAAGGTGAGGAGGAGCAAAAACAGCTAGAGATATCTGAAAGAGGTAAAAGGATTCTATAGATACAAGGGAGAAGAAAGGAGACACAGATCAGCATGATTAGGACTGAGGAGGATGGACTCAGGAGGCAGGGAAATCAGGCAGAGGTGCTAAATCATGCTTGCCTTGATATTCTACGGAGGAGGTAGGGGATCCCTACAGCCCAATGGGAAGGAAGGAGCCAGCAGAGTCAAAGAGGTCAGATGGAGTTGAGAGGACTGAAAGAAGTTGGGGTATAGGCTGGGCCAAAGTCTAGAAGGGGATGGGTGGTTAAATGGGGCGGCTGGGAGAAGGAGAAATCACAGTGGAAAGGGTGAAGGAGGCCCTGGACACTAAAACTGATAAGGCACTGGGCCAGATTGACTGCATCCGAGGTTATGAAGGAATTGGCTGATGAGCTAGCAGCACCACTGGCAGCACTCTAATACCTCTCTGCTGACAGGATGGGTGCTTCAAGACTGGAGGTGGCTCATGTGGTGCCTATCCACAAATGGGGGGTCTGAGAGGAGATGGGGAATTATAGGCCTGACAGCCCTAACGTCTGTGGTGGGCAAAAGTAATGGAGGGCATTATCAAGGATAGGCTCAGGAGGCAGCTGGAAAGGTTGGGCAACTGGATGACAAACATTATGGTCTCATCCGAGGAGATCGTAGAACAACCCATAAATTTTTATGACTATGGGACCCTGGACCGGCATAGACCGGAGGATGTCCTATGCCTGGATTTCAGTAAGACATTTGATTCGGTACCCTAAAATGGGCTGCTATTAAAGCTGGGGTGGGAGGACAGTTGCTCAGATTGAGGGGTGGTGGGAGAGCGAGAGGACAGTTGCTCAGATGGGTAGAAAATTGGCTAACAGAGGGCAAATACAGAGGGTAGTGGTGAGTAGTTTCCTCCTCCACGAAGGTCACCAGTGGGGTCCCCAGGTTCAGTACTAGGGGCCACTCCTGTTCAATGCCTATGTCTTCAATATGGGGAGGCGGTTAACGAGTAGGACTAGTCTCTTGCAGATTCACTTTTTGGAAGGAAACTAGAAGCTTGGCGGATAGGGACGAGCGAGAGAGAGACAGTCAGGGACCTGGATCACCCTGGAGGGGTGGACAAGGAGGTGGGGACTGAGGTTTAATGCAGAGAAATGTTGCATGCTGCATCTGAGGGTCAGAAACCTGGGCCATGTATACACCGAAGTGTCATACTGCAACCACAACAAGTGAGAGGGATCTAGGGGTGGTGGTAGGCGTCAAAATAGAATAACACTAAAAACTGCAGAAGAACAGTGGCCAAAAGCAAGCAGGATACTCCATAGCCAGGGATTCGTCCCAGGAAGGAGGTGATCCTCCCTCTGTAATCCTTGGTCAGACCACATCTCAAGTACTGCATGCAGTTTGGAGACCTCACCTCAAGGATGATGCAATACTGGAGAGTGTCAGAGGAGGGCAACAGGATGCTTCAGAGCATGGGAGGAAGGCCCCTGAGGAAAGGCTGGAAGAGCTTGGGCTGTACTCAATGGAGGAGAGAGAGATGGGTGGACATGATAGGGTCTTCAAATATGTAAAAGGAATAAACAGGGGCGGTGCAAAGAGATGTTCAGACTAAAGAAGGTGGGAAACAACCAGGTGACATGAGTGGAAGCTAGGGAGGAGAATTTACGGGGATGCAGGAGACCTTCCGTTGAGAGGTGGGTGGAGCCCTGGAATGCACTGTCCAGGAGTCTGGTGGAGGAGGGCACAGTGGAGGGCTTGAAGAGGAGTGGGACGGTTCAAGGGTAAGCTGAAGAGAGATGACCCTCTCTGGGGCTGGGTGGAAAGAAAGAACCCATTAGGAGCTGGCTACCGAGCAGACACAACAGACCATCGGCCTATTCTGCTGGCTTTTAGTAACTATACAGAATATAGCAGAGGAACTGCAGGAAGGTGTGCCTATTTGTAGATGAAACGAAGATCTGCAATAGGGTCAGACACCCTGGTAGGAGGTGGAGGCAGTGAGGAGGGCCTAACTGATTCCTAGAGGAGGTGGGAAACTTGGCAGCTGAAATTTAATGCCAAGGTGCACAGTAATGCACATGGGTGTAATAACCCGCCAAACCATTTTTCACACTGGGGGTAAAAAGGAAACTCAACAGGACAGAGATCTGGGGATTATAATTTCAGATAACCTTAAGGCAGAGAACCAGTGCAACACAGTGGTGGGCAAAGTGAATAGAATGCTGGTGTGCATTTGGAGGGGTATAAAACAGAAAAGGGAGGTGCTGATGCGCTTTATAAATCCATGGTGAGGCCTCACCTGGAGTATGGGGTTTAGTCTGGGCCTCACCTACACAAGGATATAAGACAGGATTGAAAGGGTTCAGACAAGGGCAGCAAGATGGTGCATGCTATGCATAGGCAGCCCTATGAGGAGAGTGGAGAGAAATCTGATCTGTACCGCTGGAGACTAGTAAGGTGAGTGGGAAGCTTATTTGCAAGGAAAATAAGTGCTAGAACTAGGATCATAAACTAAGATAAGAAGAAGAAAGGTTTAGGGGCAATGTGAGGGGCATTACATCACTGAGAAGGTGGTGGAGTCCAGGAACTGACTACCAGAAGAGGTGGTGTGCGCCAAAAATGGTGAAAGGATTCAAGGGGGCTGGGACAGACACCAGGAGCTGACAGTGGGCAGAGTGGGGTGTCTCTTGACAAAGATGATGATTGGGGGTGGGGTGAGGGCAGACTCGAGCTGGTCAAAATGGTCCTTTTCTGTCACCAGATTCCTATGATTCTGAGGCAGTTAAGTAATTAGAACTTACCTGTTCCATCAGAGTAGGGGGTCCAGAGTTGGGGTGTCCTTGGTCGGGGTATCCTGGTAGGACCTGAAAGGAAGAACAGAAAGGTTGAAGGGACACAAAGGGTCGGAGTGCTAGAGGAGAGATTAGAGTGTTAGAATTAAACAAAGACACTTAACTGATTGGTATGTTTAGTGGACCTGTAGAAAAAAAGGAAAATAGATCGGTATGGGGAAGTTATAGTAGCAAGAGTAGAGATACAAATATGGTATATAGCACAGGAGTAAAGGAAGAAGTTTCAGAGAAAAGACAAACTAGGCCAAAGTAAGGAAACTAGAGATGGAATAAAAATGCAGGCTGGCTAAGAACAGAGAATAAAAGCGGTATTTGGGACTGGCACCCCCTTTAGTGCCCCTAGGTGACCTGCAGGTAGCCAATAAATTTAAGAAGTAGTCCAGATAGGCTGGTGGAATGCATTTGGGCTAAGTGGCCCTATATTATTTAAAAAGGGGACACTGGTGGTTCAGGAGTCTTGAGTTGTCCCAGGAGGCCAGTGGTTTGAAAGGTATAGCTCTGGTGATATAAGGGTCACTCCTCATGGACAGTGGCAATTAATTTTTTATATTATCTTTCCCTGGAACCTAATGTGGGGGGTGATGTCCTTGGGCCCAGACTGTATGTAGCAGGCAGGAGGCTGTTCAGAAAACTGCTGACCAGAAATGCTGCGGCTGTTGCTAGGCAGCCAATTTAGTGCTACTGAACTACAGTGACAGTAATAGCAGGCACTTTCAACTACCAGTCCAGGAGGAGACACTAAAACAGCGAGGGTCTGCAGAAGCCATACAAGAGAGAGACGAGCTGAATATGTATGCCCTTGAGGGAAAGGGGCAGGGAGACAGGACAGAAAATGTCAAGCACCTCAAGGGAATCAACAAAGTCAAGAGAGTAGCATCTTTCAGAAAAAGAGATGTGCAAGAACAAGGCCAAATTTGAAGATAGAGGGACGGCTCCAGGAGCAACATGAGGAAGTATCTTTTCACAGAGAGGGTAGTGAACACATGGAATGGCCTTCTAAGGAGGTTGTGGGGTCAAAAATAGTGGGGACTTCAAGAATACATGGGACAGACATGAACCAATTCTATTGGTGGGTAGGAGGAAGTCAGCTGTTGGATAACTAGGATCTGCAGCTTATCCACTAGGTAGGAAATGGGCCAACTAGTGGGCCAAGCAGTCCTTATCTGCCATCAAGGTCTATGTGTCTATGATTCAGCCCACAGAGCTCAGGCTGTAACCCGCTCCATGTGTGTGGGAATGAAGATGGGATATTTTTTGGGAGGGAAGAGACTAGAGCAAATGCGCCTCCCTCTACCCATCAGCCACAAAGTGGCATGTGAAGAAACCCCCACCGGGCAGAGGGTCTGGAGGGTGGGCAGCCAGCAGTAGGTGACAGGAACCTTTAGCTAAGCCACATGGTGGCAGACTGTAGGTACCCTGAGGGCCTGGTTGAAAGGACTGGGAGAGCAAATGCACAAGACAGGGAACACAAAGGAAAATCCACAGTGCAGCTGAAAGGGCAATGCCTGAACTTGACTTAAAAGTAGCACTGTGGGTGGGAGGCAAACAGGGAAATCAGTGGGCTCCCTGACAGAACCATAAACAGCAAGCACTGCATACAGTTAGAGCACACAGCAGCTAATGTCAAAGTACCAGGGGCTAACAAAGGATTTGGGGAGAAAAAGAACATCATAAAGTCCAGGACAGCTCACCATTAAAAACACAGAGCACTAAAGAGAAAGAGCCCTGATGGGTTATAAATATTAAGTAAATTTATGCAATAAGAGTGGACATAAATGGAGTGTGATAAATCCATCTTATCCAAGCATATACGTGTATACATGCAGAATCTTACATTTACATATATATTTATTACGTCATCCTCGATTAATGTGCATGGTGGACTGCGTCACATCCCCATCCCTCACCCCGTTGTTTGACACTGCTTACTAGTATCTTGCTTTTAGTTTTGTTTCTTCCAGGTTGACCATCCCTCAGCCCTCCACGTGCCATTTAGTCATACTTCTCCCTATTCTTCCCACTACCATACAGTGATCATTTGTTTCTGTTTAACATTTTTTTTTTTTTTGCTTTTCTACCAAACCTTTTCAACTGGCTGCTCCAAGCTGCGCTCCAGCTGTCCTGCACGGTCGGCATTCTGTTGCCGTGTCCTCGCCACACCCTCTCGATATAAAAACCAAACATTTTTTTACACTGCTTCCCAAAACTGAAAGCTTCCTTTGCCTACTTCTTCCACTCTGGTTTCCCCAATTCTACTACAACTGCCACCAGAGCTCCCAGTACACATAGAAACGTCATCATTTTTTCCTTAAACTGCTTGCTCAAACCCCACTGCTAGTAAGCGCCTCACTCTAGGTCACACTTCAGCTGTGGTTTCGAAGACCTACAACTGCAACAAGAGGCTCCTGTGAAGTCCTTCTCTGTAAACTCTAAATGGTCTCCTGTGGCCCTTATGGCCTCCTTCTTCCCTGCTTATTTACTGAGATTTCCCTATGTCTATATACCACACATGTTTTAAGCCCCCCACCACATTTCACTCCTGACCTCCAACACTATAATGCTGTCAGTCTGCTCCAGGTGTCTACTACCATTCAGTGAAGTAGTAATTCCTCACATCCATCTTACCCCACCGTTAGCTTCATCATGTCCCATGGTCCTTTTCCTATTTGAAGGAGTCCCCCAGCACCCTGTTCATCCTTGTAAGGTACTTGTGGGTCTCCATCATGTCCCTCTCTTTCAGGGTTTATATGTTGAGATCCCAGTCTCCTCCACAGGGCTTTTGCCACAGCCCATAGTACAATTTTAGTTTCCCTCTATACTGCCTACACCCTATGGCTTTTCTGAAGTTGCACCTCCAAACCTGGACACAGAACTCTTAGGCCCTGTCCACACTACTCCTCTGTAACGTTACAGAAGAGTTTTCATGCTCGTTGTTGAAACCACATGAGGGGTTTCAATAGCGGTATCTAACTCAGATACCTTGGCAACGTTACTGGAAGCGAGTGTGGATGCTGGCACGGTCCCCTAGTGCAGCACAAGCTCCATTGTGGGATCAGGCGCCACACGTAATGGTCGCTGCATTCCAAAGTGTGGGTGGTGGTGCCGGTCCTGAAATGGACACCGCGGCAGTGTGGACACTGTACCACTCCACGGTTGCATGGTTTCTATCTGTTCACGGGGCCTGAGATGTGCAGTGTGGATGGGGCCTTAGTTGGATCTTACTAACAGGGTTTGACTTGCAACTTTACCTACCTCCCTCCTCCTGCTGAAGATACCCCTCCTATGCAGCCCCAGCATCCTTCTGAGTCCTACCCACTGCTTTGTCACACAGTCCAGCAACTTTAAAGAGACTCACCAAGGTAGCGGAGTAAACCTCTGCACCATATCCACTCGGTGCCTTGCCAGAGGACTAATAGAGTTAATATGTCCCCACATTTTAAGCCATTAAAGTTCTGTCCTTAAATAAAAATATACAAACCAGGACCCAAATTCCCAGTTGCTTGCTGCTGCCCCAGCTCAGCTCCCACACTCTCTAGCAGGATGACGAGATGCCAGTGAGGCAGCGGGGTGCTCGTCTTTATCTGTAATGGTGGCAGCTTTTCTACTGATTTTTAAATGATTTAGTGACCACCTGGCAATGAAACGTGGGCATCAGTCAAGTAACAAGGCCTTGGAAGCTGAACATGCCCATTTTATTGCCAGGTAGCCACTATTTAGTTTAAAATCAATAGAAATGCTGCCTATTACATTATAATGGAGTGCCCCTACGCTCTTACTGGCATCTCGTCATCCTGCTAGTGAGAGCATGGGTGGAGCTTGTGCAGCAGGAAAAAAACAGGAAGTCCTTGGGACCCAGTTAGTATATTTTTATGAGAGACAGAACTTTTAATGACTTATAAATTTAGGGACATATTAACTTCCTTGGGGTCTTCTGGCGGAAAGCAATCATGGGTATGGTATCTTGGCAAGTCTATTTTAAGATCATAATAACCCAAGGCCCTCCCTACTTAGAGTGATCATCAGTACCAACCCTATAAAGCAACTCCTGGTTTCCTATGCCCTAGGTGCACAATTCTGCACTTTTTCATTGAACCCCAACTGCCCCAATCTTGACCACTTTTGAGTTTTTCCAAGAGGCATGTGCATGCTCTCTGCTCCTTCTTAATGCCCACCTACAAATTTTGGTATTGTCTGCAAAAGGCATTTCTTTGCCAGTTTTCCTGCAATGTCACTTATGAAGACACAGAAGAGGATCTGCGCCAGTACTGAGCTGAGCTTCTCACTGTCCGTCACTGTAATAAGTGCCATTAACCATCACCCTCTGACACCTTAACTCTACCACCAATTACTACTCCATTTTCCAACCTGCATTTCTGGTCGCCCTGCCCCTTCTGTTAGCTACCACAACACTCATCACTCTGGCATCTGCCAGGACTTGCTCCACCAAAGAATGAATCCAATATGAGAGCAGCTGCCTAGGTAGTCAGGATACGTTTGCATGTTCTTCCATCCCTAGGACATAAGTGGCAAGGGTGCACAAACATGTGCACAGACATGTGTAGCACAGCACCAGTCAATGCCTTCCCACCCATGGGCTGCTCCCACCTGCACTGCCACTTGTGGTCACCAGTTGGCAGTTACTACAGCTGATATGGCTGTCCTCCTTCCCCAGAAGAGAGCCTCTTGTATAACAGAAGATCCTCCTACTCTCCCCAGAGAGCCCCTGATGCAGCTCATTCCTGAACTAAGGTCACCAACGCTGCAGGTCATAGAGCTGCTGTTAAGCTGAAGGGCACACATGTTAACCAGTTTCTAATTAATTTTACCACTTTGGATCCCTCCTAGGCTGATCAATCTCTTTAGCCTCGCCCCCCAAAATAGTCAACCACTCTCCTCTCTGCTAGATCACCTTCCAGGCAACAGACTATCCTCCATGCAGCTGGACAATCCTTCTAGGCCCAGCCTTTCACATAATGAGCACTGAGCTAGAGCACCACACAGGCTCCGGGTCAGCCGCTTACCCAGCCAGTCACCCTCCCAACATCTGGACCAGCCTCCAACTACATTCTATACAACCTCCATGTAGCTGGAGCACCACCCCAAACCTCCACTCCAAACAGACCACATATCTGAAGCTGTTCCTCCAAGCCCATGGACCAGCAGTCCCCATGTAACCACTCAACCTACAGCTAGATCCACCAGAAGCCTCATACCAGCCTCACAATCCAACCACCCACCCTGCAGCTGGACCTCACTTCCAACCTTGAACTAGCCCCACCACCACCACCAGCCACCCTCCCTGCTGCTGGCTCACACTTTCATGCCCTGGACTAGCCTCCCTAGCAGACAATCCTCCCTGCAGCTGGACCCCTGTGTTCATTCCCACCCACAGACCAGCCTCCCTCCCTCTGCAGGTTGAGTAACCTCCCAGAGCTGGACACCCTTTCCAAAGCTGGACACACCCACTGTCCAGAGCAGAACCTCCCTACATCTAGACCCACCCAATCACCCTTCCTCAACCATGGACCCCATACTTCTCAACATAGTATTAAAAATATATATATATGTGACACTAACATATTGCATTTGCAGTGTCAGTGGCTCAGCAGGTAGCACACTCGCCACTGAGGCTGGGAGAGCAGAAGGCAGTGGGTTATATTCCCATACCAGACACTTATGTTAATATCCCAATACTGATGCTGTAGTGCAGCATGGGGGCGGGATGGCTGCACTCCTGAGGCACTGTCTTTCAGATGAGACGTTAAACCGAAGATCCCATCTGCCTGTTCTGGTGGTAGTTCAGGTGGATGTTAAAGATCCCATAGCCTTCTCGATAAAAAGCAGGAAATTTTCTCCGGTGCCCTGGCCATATTCCCCCATCCCCAATTCACTAAAAATACCACTGACAGCTTAATCTAGTTCAAGGTCAGTTGGCTTTCATCTGTATTCCTCTTCCTCCAGGTCGTTCCTGAAAATAGGCAAGAATCTGTCTAGTGCACTTAGCCAGTCAACAAAAACTAAATAAAGTAAACATAAAATATGAATTAATGCAGTCTTCAGCTAAAGAAAAAAAATACACTGGTCCCCAGAATACAAAATGGATTTGCAACTGTCAAATACAAATATTAAAACAAAAAGAAACAGTTCCCCACAAACACACTCAAATATCTGCAGTAAATAATTCTTCCTTTAGGGTAACTCAGATTTTCTCAAAAAGTTGTAATCTTTCTCTATGCATTCTGAATTTGCTCAGTTATACAATCTTTCTGCTGTTCATTCTCCTGCCCCACCACCACCAACACTACTTTAAAGTAACTAAATCAGCAAAATTCCACAAATAACAAGTAATCTAGAGGCAGAATGCATTCTAAACACTTTAAAGGGGAGGGTTAATTGAAAATAAAATATGTATTTCAAAGTTTTGCCAAGAGTTCAGAGAAGAGAAAATGTTTTCAAGACAAAACATTGAAGAGAAACTTGTACAGCATTTCATTTGAAAAAAAAAACACCTGAGTGATACTTTCTTTACTGTATTTAACATTTCAGGAATCAAAAGATGTACTTTTTAAACATAAGCTCTTACCTTAACATATAAATCTTAGCTGTAGGAAACCTCAGTTGTTCAAAATGGAGACCACAGAGCACTCGTGCAGTTTCATCAGACTGAACACAGACAGGAAGAGAGCTGGGAAATGTAGGCCTCTGACTGTGTAGACTTGTGGGAGATGAAGGTTAGAACAGACTTTTAAAGGGATACTGCCAACTTTTTGCACCTAATTATTTCAGGTAAAAATCCACATTTTATTATTACCTTCTGTAAAATTCATTGGTATTGCTGGTTGTTTTATCTGTCTCCCTTGCTTAGTAGAACTAAAATGCACGGTAATGTACCCAGCCTTGATTGGCTAATTTAAATCCTAAAACTACTCCATGACTGTAATCTTAATTTATGATTCAGTTGTATTAAAAACAAGCATTTGTCAATGCTGAATGTTTGCTTGCTGGCATTGGCAGTGGTAGTGTAGAAGTTACAGAGCTGCATAATAGGAATGGCAGTGAAGTATTGAACTGAAACAACCCCACCACCACACTGCAGAGAGTGATAGGCATTGGGGTGTGTGTTTGGGTTGTCAGGTATAACAGCCATGCAATTTCACCACATCCCACCCTGCAGACACTGACAAAGTCACGGTGTTCCTTGGGGTCTTTGGTCTTATGCACACCCATTTCATTAGGAAATATGGTGAGATGGGTGCGATATAGGAGAATGGGGTGAAGTTTGGGGCCGAAGAGTCCAAGGCATACCTCGATGCCTCTCAATGACTGCAGGGTGTGGAATGGTATGAGCATCACAGGCAAGAATCCCAAGTCACACCCTGATGCCTGTCATTCTCTACAGGGTTGGGCGTTATGGTTGGAAACCTAATACCTCAGGCATTCTTTGGTATTTTCACTCCAAATTTTCAACATGCTTTTTGTGACTCCACCTCATGAACAGGGGAATATCAGTTTGTTAGCTGAAAGCTGCTTATGCACAGTGACTATGGCATTTAGCACCACAGGTGCAAAACATTCTGAACAGGATGTAAAATGACAGCTGTACTGTTCATGGGGAGGTGTAAAATGGCAATGTTGCAAATCTGTAGTAAAAATATTAAAAAATGGTGAAGTCATGAAAGACATAGAAACTGTGCAACGACACCCGTGAATATAATTAGGTTGAGGTTTTTACAGCAGATTGTCAACTCAGGCATTTTGGTGCCTCTAATCATGAACAGTGTCACTCTGATTTTTTTATCTGTGCGAACAATGATTTCCCACAGCGATCCAAGACTTCAGCGCTGAAAGTGTGAAAACACACTTCAGCCATGTTGTGAAAATGACAGCTGTACTGTTCATAAGGAAGTGTAGAAAATGCCACTGGTGAAAATCTGGGCTGAAAATATGACAAAGTCATGAACTAACGAGGGTGCGTGGAAACTGAGCAATGCTCACTCGTAACACAGTCATTTTATGTACTTTTGTCACCAAATTTTCAACATAGCCATTTTAAGACCTCTGCTCATGAACAGTGTAACTGTGATTTTCTTAATCTGTCCTAAACATTGCTTTCGCACCAACTGCACCATTGTGCGCTATATGCGAAAAACACGTTTTAGGTGACATACGAAAAAATTGCAGCTGTACTGTTCATAAGAAAGTGTATTAATGCCAATGTTGAAAATCTGGAGTGAAAATATTAAATTTGCAAACTACGAGCATGCATAGGAACTGTGCAACGCACGCCGTGAATACAGTCATTTTTTAGGAATTTTTCACCAAATTTTCAACATAGCAATTTTAAGACCTCTGCTCATGAACAGTGTCACTGTGATTTTCTTAATTTATCCCATACATTGATTTCACACACGACTCGATAGCCATTGTGCTTACATAAGCAGAAACACGTTTTGGGTGAGATGTGAAAAATGACAGCTGTACTACTCATAAGAAGGTGTGGCAAAATGGCAATGTTGGAAATCTGGGTGAAAATATTGAAAATTCATGAACTTATAGCGTGCATAGAACTGTACAATGCGCTCGTAAAACAGTCATTTTTAGAATTTTTCTCAATTTCAACATAGCCATTTTAACACCTCAGCTCATGAACAGTGTCACTGTGATTTTCTTAATTTGTCCCGTACATTGATCTCGCACACCGACTGTGCCATTGTGTGCTACATGGGTGGAAACATGTTTTGGGTGAGATGTGAAAAATGGCAAATACCGGCATTTCCTCAGTTAGCGGTCAGCTTTGAAGAGTGCAGATGTGTTCCGGTCCACGAAGATCGTCGCACCGAGGTCCGGAGGTAAGTATGGGGTGAGGGGTGTGGGGAGGCAGGGTGCGCAGTGGGTGGGTGTGGGTTGTGGGAGGGGCCAGGGAGACTACGTGGGACCATTTTTCTTTACAGGTAAAAAAACGACGTGGGGCGTTTGCCATGCTGGGAGGGCTCCCAGCGTGCACAAGGACAGTTGGGGGGCCATTCAGCTGATGGGGGATTGGGCACCCCGTCGGCAATGTCGATTACCACGCTGGGGTGGGCTCCCAGCATGGCACTTAGTACTCGGGGAGGACAGTGGAGCCGGCGGGGGATTGGGCACCCCGTCGGCTATATCGACTACTTGCCACTGGGGTGGGCACCCAGCGTGGCATTTCGAAGGCTTGGGGGATGCAGCTCAGCCGACAGGGATTGTTTCCCGTCAATATTCAGTGTGTGCGTGCATGGGGGCGGGCGCGCTGCGCCTGCGTGGCGTCTGTGTGTGGGGGGAACTGCACATGACAGCGATATCTTATCGCTGCTCACTCAAGCGTAACTCCCTTTGAACTGTATGCCACTGCATTTTGGAGCTTGTCATAGACAGCTCCAGAACGCATTGGCTTACAGGGGCCGTGCCTGCTAACACACTGACTGAATTGGAGGAGGAGGTGACACACCTCCGAAATCTTCAATGATGGCATCTATGTTTCTTACATGCGTGCAAGCAAACATAAAAATTGTACTTAAGAGCATTGCAGATCCATTTCTAATCCTCCTTTAGCAATAACTTACTCTTGAACAACCAGTCTGCTGAAATACTTCTAAGAATTTAGTATTCTTAGCGGTTGTATTTTGAATGATGATTAAAGATTATTAAAATGACTAAAATTAGTCTTTGAAGGTAAATTAATGAATGCTTTAATACTAAATTTAGTATTTGTCTTCAGTGAGGGTTCCTAGCACAGCCCTTTGGGCCTGCACCCCCATGACCACTCACATCTTGAACACCCCGTCTGGATGACCACCCAGCTGGACAACCATATCAACATCCCACTTGACCTACTTCTAAATTACTTCTAAATGCCAAAAACAAAAGCTATGTTCTTTGCCACAAAGAGTTGCTCTGCCATTACCCCATCACCCTACAATTATCCACCTTACTTGAGAGAAGCTGGAATTTGTGGACAAATTCAAATATCTTGGAGTCTGGATTGATAATAAGCTTGACTACTCTGTCCATATTGAAGAGCTACTAAAAAGTTGAGACAAAGGCTTGGCCTATTTTACAGAATAAAACACTACCTTACCAGAGACTCCAAACAAAGATTAATCCAGGCATCATTCCTATCCTCATTGATTATGCTGACTTTCTCTATGGCCATTGCTCACTCTCCTCTTAAATAAGCTGGACACCCTGTATCATAGATCCATCAGATTTATTACTGACCTTCCCTCCAGCACCCATCATTGCTCTCTTTACATGGCAGTAAATTGGACATCACTACAACACAGAAGAAATAGGAATGCTGCAGTCTGGATCTTCAAAGCTTTATCAGGCAAACTCCCTCCTATATCACAGACTGTTTTACTCAATTACTTCTAGGCCATACACCTTAAGGATCAGTAAACTCATCATGTAAGGTTCCCAATGCCTGCACCTGGTTTGGGAGGGCTGCTATCAGCTACTCCCTACAGTTACGTGGAACTCATTCCAAAAATCTATGAATCTAAATACCCTCTACCTTATCATCCTTCAAAAGATTATTCTCCACCCTATTTCCAGAGTTCTGCAATTGCTTCCATAAGGCCTAATCTCCCATCCAACCTACATCCCCCTTCCGTATTCCATTCTGTTTAGTTCTCCTTCTATTATCCAGTCAGCTGCTATATTCTTATAAAAGCCATAAAGGCCCTATTATTTGTACACTATGCCTGCTATATCTATTCTCTCCTTTTTTTACAGGTTAAGTGATTTTTACTGTGCCTTGTATATATGTAAATTTTTGTATACTCTCATTTTATGTCATTGTACTATTGTTTATGTTATTTTCTTGTCCATGTAAAATACTTGTACTCTTATTTGTATGACCACTCAGGTCCATCTTGTAAATGAGCTACGCTCAATGATGTTCACCTGACTAAATAAAGATTTTGATTGATTGATTGATTGATTGATTGACCTTTCCTAAGCTGTGTACCTTGCCTGCAGCTAGTCCACTCTACAAGCCCCAAACCAACCTCTCCCCATCAACTATCACCCATCCTGTAGCTGGCTGCTCCAGACCATCCTTCCTACCCTCAGACACGATCCCCTGCAGATGGAACCCTCCAGACCTGCCACCCCACCTCAGTAGACCACCTCCTGCAGCTGGACCAATCTCCCAGTCTCACCAAACAAAGCACCCTCCTTAGAGCTGGACCAGCACCCTCTAGATAACAACTCTTTCTGCAGCTGGACCCACCCACACTGCCCATCTTGCCCAGATACCAGTTGCCCATCCACCACTGACCACTCTGTTTGCATACAGAAAACTCTGCCCTGCTAGGTACCTTTTATAATCCCAACGCTAATTAGTTTGACACTGCATCCCACACACACAAACCAACAGCCCCAGCAGCCCAACACACAGTGGCCTGACCTAGGACAGCGCCTGACACACTGCCAGGCCAGAGGAGGTCAGAATGCTGCGCGGCTGTTGAGTGGATTTTCACAAACACATGAAGCACCCAATCCTGACCTATGCCACCCATCCCAGGACCTGAGGCACTACTGAACAGCACGGACGATGTGAAAACACCCACCCCTATGTGGTGCACCCTCCGAGGACACACTGACCTGATCACAGAGCCCCGGTAAGGATGACTGTCTCACCATCCGTGGGACAGGGATGAAACAAATAGTCGTGCATGCCCTAGTGTGTTGACCAGCCATCCCAGGCAGCATGGCGGATTGTCCGTGCATCCCTGCATGCATGATTATGTCAGCTGACAGCCAGCCAGCTGGGCATGCACGAAGGAGTTGGAGTACCATGCCTGTTGGTCGGTGCATGCATGACACTGCAGGCACACAGCAGAGCAGCACAGCATGAGCATGGATAGCTGCACCAGGAAATGGTCCACAGCAACACCACATGTGGATGCCAGGACACAGAGCAGCATGCCATCGCACCAACCTTGCAATGTGTGCATGTGGCGTGTCATGCTAGCCCACTATGGGCCTGCAGTAACCACACAGAAAAAGTCTGGAGGTGTTTGGGCGGCCTGTGCCACAGGAGCCCACTGTGGCATGAAGGCTGCCAGGTGTGTTGTGGGGGGTTCCACAAGGGCCCATTGCGGGAATGCTGTTACCACACACTTGGACAGCTGGAAGGATTGGTGGGCACTCACACAGCTTCAGACCTGTAGCAACATATGGCACACATGAACAGCTGAAAGGATTTTGGGGGACTCACACACAGTCAGGCCTGTGCGACATGCGACACACAGTGCAGATGTGGCAGTGTGCAGTGGGCTGCTTGGCGATATCCAGCAGTGTTGTGATGAGACATTACCACCAGGTTGGGTGCATGTTAAATGTGGGGTGAAACTTTATTCAACAGTAGGGGCCACTGTGGCAACCTGGTGGCTGTGCATGATGTGTACTGTGAGTGTACAACTGTCAGGTTGCAAGTCACCATGGAAACCCCTATAGGTGGTGTTGGGTGCCATGCCACAGAGGAACTTCAGCAGCTTGCCCTTGTCCTTTGATGCTAGTACTATCCTTATCCACTCCTTATGGCTCTTCTTGGGTGGTGTCCATGGCAGTCCACAACAAATGCCTTCTCTGGTGACATAGGTCCATTGCTGTTCCTGTGGAGTTCTGCTAGCATTGTCATGACCCCTACCTGCACCTTCCTGAGCAGGGCATGGAGATGGCAGTGCCAGGTCTCGACATTGCTTTAGGTCCACAGTATACCTCGCTCATTGAGATCTGCAACCAACCACAGCTGAGTGGGAACATGGGGTCGTATCTCATGGGCACCTTGGTCACCCTACTGTACAGCCAAATCCTGCCCAGCACATGTGTCTGCTCAAACAATAGAAGAGTGTGGTGGCATTGGGCGGAATGGTTGACTTCAGGAGGCTGAATGCTGCTGGAATGTCCTGTGCCAGGAGATGGGCGAGGGCCACGAGTTCATGGATCTTCAGGCTGAAGTCTGGGTCACTTCTGTACTGTAGTGCAAGGCCAAAGCTCTGGACCTTCCTCCACACAATCTGCCCAAAGTGGAACAGGCATCCCTTGTTTATGGCTTGGGAAATTCCATCCTATAGGCATTGATCGCAGCCTGCTCAAAGTCAGTGATGATCGTAGGTGGTTTGAGGGTGCAGGACTGTATACTGGCATATTTATTCAGCTCCTGGAACAAGGTGCAGTAACATTGCAGACTCTTTGTCATCATCAGTGTATACACCAATGACATAATGAGGTTGTTAGGGCCCATCCCCATGGGTGCATGGATGGTGTACAATGAGTGAACAAGTGTGGCACAGTCTTGAACATACCATCCATCATCCAGAAGAGTGCCTGTGCTAGGTTCCTGATGTTGTCCTCTATGGTGAGTAGAAGGACCTGGTGGGTGGTGCTGCGGTGATCCTGCTGTACCATGGCCATCCAGTCACCGTCTGTAGCTGCTTGGGGAGATTGAGGTCAGCCAGTGTCACTGGTTCTGGTGAGAGGTCCTTTGCGGCGGGTCCTGTTCACAGTCTGCAGCAGGCCCTCTTGCTTGCAACGTTGCCACAGCTCAGTGGTCATTGCAGTTGCCTTATTCTGCAGTAGCTATGCGGGCTAGCCATGGTGCTGTGTGCCTTCTACTTGATGCCAGCCAACACCTGTGCTGGTAGAGCATCTGTTACCTCAGAGCATGACTGTGCTCATTCTTTTCTTTAGGTGGTGCTGGCCATCCTGGAGCAGTGTGAGGGCCTGGCTGAGGCAGGACTTGGACTTATGATGCTGGCAGCACTGTTACGCTGTCTCAGGCTGTCCGGTGGTGCTGAGGGTTGGGCGCTGGATGCCATACCTTGTGCCACACCAGTGACCCGGGTTCAGGATTGAGCCTAGGCCATTGTGGGTCGGCAGGGGAGGACTGGGATCGAACATCCATAGACTGCTTTCCCAGTCCTGGGGTGGGCTGGGGAATTTCACTGTGCTGTAGCAGCCCCTGGGGATGCTCAGGGCACTACTAGTGTCAGTGACACTATGGGAGATATGGCAGATGTCGATACGTTGCTCCTGGATGTCATTGCATGTCCGTGCTACTGGGGTCAATTGAAGGAAAATGGCTGGGCATGACCTTGCAGCTTGATGGCTGTGCTCTGACCCACCCATAGGACTTTGGTGGAGTCCTGTTGAGGAGGGTTTGGGGCTGTCCTGGCTGGTAGAGGCAGAGGGAGCCCTCCAGCAAGATGGCATGATGGCCATCCCTGATCCTCCTGGGTGCATTTTGAGCTACCCAGCTCTCCAGGTGGGTGCAGCTGGTTGCTGGATGCCCCAAGCTGGAGTGTGTGTTGCAGCAGGTGAAAATATGATATGTTAAAAAACAGTACACTGTCTCATTGCAGGTCCATTCATGGACCAGGAGGCAACCATTCACATTAGCTTGGACTTTCCCTTCCTGGATGGTACCACCTCACAGATTGTCCCTGTTGTTGGGGTTGCAGTTGAGCACCCTGGCCCCTCGATGGCTTCCACGCTGTCCTCCATTGTGCCAGAGGACTGTCCAACACTGACCAGCTTTGGTTCCAGCTCAGGCATTTGGGTGTGATTGCATGCACATCACACTCCATGAGCCACACCTGTGGCAGTTGCTACTTGTCTGTGGGTGGTTTGTACCAGTAGTGTAGTGCCACTGTCTGCCCACAGTCCCAGTGTTTCAAGGCTGTACTGTGCACCATGGTCACATTCAAGTTCTGTGTCCACAGTGTCCTGTGCCCCTATCAGCTACTGTGCTGCAGTGGGGCTATGCTCCATGGTACACTTCCCTGCTGTCCAGCATGCAGGGATGCAGGGGTCCCTGTGTGTTTTGCACTCTACCTACAGGTCAGTGTTCACCTACCTAAGCTGGCCTTTGTACCCCAACAGCAATGGCATCCATAGTTCCATGCATGCCTTCATGAGTCCATGTCTGTCCACTGCCCCCATGCATCATTTTCTGATGCCTACCTGAGTCTCTATGTTCTCTTCAGCTGTAGTTCCTGACCTGAGACTTCTTCAGTAAATGATATATTGTAGCCCTCACTGTGCTCTTTTTATAGAGCTTTTTTTCTGCCCTGTGCTGGTTTGTTTGTCAAGTTTCAGTTCACCTGCTTTGTTTACTAACCACTCTCCTGCATCTGAAATGGGCCCTACTCAGCCAACCACTCTCCCTGCAGCTGACACCCCTTTTCAGCCCCTGGAGAAACCTTCCCAAGGAAAGCACTGTCCATGGACCATTTCACAGTTACAAGGAGGGAGGAAGGGCCCCCAGCTGAGTAGGAAGCAACTGCTGGTGGGGGACTTAATGGGGATAGACTTGAGCAGGGTGGGGTAAAGGAGGAGGTGAAATACCTGAGAGGTACTTTGGCTTGGAGGATGAGAGCAGATACAGTGTATCATTAGGCAGCAGGAGATGAGAGGAGCTAGATGTCATTGTCCACCTGGGGACAAATGACCTAGCAAGGGACAGGGGTAGGAGTAGTGCAGGGAAATTTCAGGGATAGTGGGAGGGTCCTCAAGCATGCATGGTGGCTTTTGCCAAAAGGTTGCCTATATACATCTTGGGAGAATATAGGACTCTCCACACAGCTTTCAACAGTTGGTTAAAGGCATGGTGCAGGGTGGGGCTCAGTACTAGGGTGGGCCCCTTCAGTCTTCTTAAATGAATTGCAGAAGAACTGAATGGAAAGGTATGTCTTTTGCAGATGCCACAAAACCTGTTATAGGGTTGACACTCAGGAAAGTGTGGAGAAAGGGTTCACCCATGCTGGTGTGACAGCCATGTTGCTGATGCCAATTACAGTACAGGCCACATTACAGCACCAGACAAAAGTATCCTGGGAGTTACACCACCAAAGAGCCCTCCTGGAGACAGTCCCCATTGGGCCCCTCCCTAATTATCCCACAGGTCCAGGTTCTTAATTTACGTGTTCTCCAGTCTTACCCCATCCTACAATCACCCGCAGGTATACAGTAGATTGTTACTATCCCTGATGTTCAGTAGTTTCCATTTATTTATTTACTCATTCATTTGTTTACAGAGTAGGTGCACTGGTCCAAGAACCATTTTCAGGCATGACCTGGGCCATTGAGGATAGCACAGGAATACAAGCAAGTACAGAGGAAGCTGGGACAAGGCATACAATAGATAGTAATAAAATAAACAGGATATTTATATGAAGATATATATAAACTTGCAGCACAATGGATAAATAACATTTATGACAATAGCAGGTACAGTAGTAGCCAAGTTGTAATACAAATTAGGCATGATCTGAGATGAGTAAAGGAAAAAGTGCATCATGGCAGTGTAGGTATGGACCAAGAAGGAAAAGGAGGAAGGGAAGTAGAGCATGATAATAAGTTGGGAGACAGAGCAAGTAGTGGAGGACAGAAGGTGAGATCAAGGAGAGAGTGGAAGAGTCCTGCAGAGTCAGTGGTGCTTAAGTGGAGTGGGCAGGTTATTCCAAAGAAAGGGGCTGCAGATGAGAATGCACATTTACTCAAACAGTGGAGACTAGGGGCAGTCAAGCATAGGGCCAGCAGTGAGGCAGCGCTCTAGAACAAACACTTTTGGCCAAAGAAGGTGGGGTTGCGGAGAGGTAGCTCAGTTTTGGATGGCCTTATTGACTGTGCTGGCCAGGAGATAGGTCTGTTGGACTGATGGGAGAAGCCAGCCCAGGGCCTGATAGAGTGAGCAGTGGTGTGTTGAGTGAAAGTCCTTGCCCCTGTATATCCAAGTCCCCACCATGACCCAGTTAGTTCTTACAGCAAATACTACCCTCTGGTCCCCAGCCTTACTATATATTTGACACCCTTCCACATTTGGCACAGACCATCCTCTCAGCTCCTTGATCAGGCAAAATGGATAGTTCACAATCATGTGCTAACTGTACACAGCTGTTTATACAATTGACACATGAGAGCAAAACTGGTGTTCTGTCCTCAGTTGGTCACAGAGGTTCAGAGTGTCTGTGCCAATTGCCACTGTGGGGAGAGTGCGTAAACATATGGTGGGGGCCATGAATGAGTGCAGTGGTGGGACTGGGTGAGCAGGTAGTTATTGGCCATTTCCTATGTTTGGAATGGACAGCAGCACCACTGAACACCAAGGGAAGTGTGATATTACTGATGGCAGGAGCTCAAGGGGCAGTGGTAGGAGGCAGAGGTGATTACTACCCTAGTTTAGGGAGGCAACAGCTTTTAAGCCATTTACCAACTGGTGAGACTCACTAATTATGCTATTCAAGATATCATTTTGTGATCCTACCCTGTTTTTGGGGTGCAAAGTGTTGTTTGAGAGTCACTTACCCATTTAAGCGATTGCAAATGCTCTTTTGAATATTCTGGTCTATAAACAATAACAGTCCATTACCAGTAAGATAAAGACAAGGGAACAAATACAAATATGGAATTGAGAGCTGTTCTCCATGAGGTTGATAATGTAATTTATCTTAACAATGTGTTAGAGTACAGATGATGAGATTAATACTGGTACCACTGTGCTACCACATGAGTCTAGGGTTGCTGTGAGAGGTACCAAATACTGAAATGTCAAAATAATGCAGTACCATTGTGCTACCAGTGTACCAGTATTTGTAGGAGCTGACAAAAATCTCAACATTTCGTGATACCATTGTATTACCAGTGTATGTGTGAGAGACAGAGAAAATTGTAAAATACCATAGGGATACCATTCTGCCAGTGCACTACCAATGCACAGAGGAAAATCTATATATCACCTACCACTGTGATACCAGAGTACCACTGTAGTACTATTGTGGATTTTCACGCGGACCACAGTATTGCCCATTGCTATACCACTGTAATGCCATTGTGACAAATTCAGTAGGGGTAACCAGATTGCTGAGACAATGCAGTGCTAAAGAAGTGTGATAAAAATTACAAAGTGTTGCCAGTGCTACTGCAGTGTGCAGCAAAATTTTAAGGAAATACAGTGCTAAAGAAGTGTGCATGAAAATCCAACAATTATTTGCAGTGCTCTAACAGTCTGCATCAAAAAATAAGAAAGATTGAGCAGTGCTACTGCAGTGTGCAGCAAAATTAGTGAAAGAAATGCAGTACTAAGAGGTGTGCATGAAAATCTAATAATTATTTGCAGTGCTCTTGCAGTGTGCATCAAAACAAAAGAAAGATTGAGCAGTGGTACAACAGTGTAGCAGAATGTCAGTGCAGTGTATTAACAGTGCACTGATGAAAAGCAGTGCTTGTCAGTCTGGACTGAAATAACACTGAAATAAGACTGAAGATGGAAGTGTACTCTCCACTTCCCTTGCTCCACTGTAATTTCTCCTCCCAGCCCACCCCCCTCATTTAACCACCCATCCCCTTCTAGACTTGGCCCACCCTAGAACCCCAACTTCTTTCAGTCCTATAGACTCCATCTGACCCTCTCAACTCTGCTGGCTCCCCTCTCTTCCATTGGGCTGAAGGATCCCTGCCTCCCTGTAAATATCAAGGCAGAGTATTCATTTAGCACCTCTGCCTGATTCCCCTGCCTCCTGAGTCCATCCCTCCTCAGTCCCTAATCATGCTGATCTGTGCCTCCTTTCTCTTCTCCCTTGTGTATCTATAGAATCCCTTTCCCTCTCCAGATATCCCTAGCCAGGTTTTGCTCCCTCCTCACCTTGGCTCCCCTCACCACTGTGAGGACCCTTCCAGCCAACAACTCATACCCCTCTCCCCCTAGAGTGCTTAAAACATGCATAGCAGACTTTTAACCTTCACCGCCCCCTGCACCTCTCTGGTCCACCATCATGGCTTGTTGGCTCTACCATGCCCTACCTTTCCTTTGTACAAGTTAGTAGTCTCCTGCACTCCTTCTTAATGGCCTTACAAGCTGCCAGCATCCATGTCCGGCCTAATCTTGTCCAAGCTCCCCTGTAGAATCCCACCCATGCCAAGAAGTCTGCCCCCAAAGTCCACTACTACTGTATTAGAATGGTTATCCTCCCCAGATACAGCAGAAACCAGACCGTGGTGTGGTCACCACCTGCCAGCGAACACACCTCAGGCCCTTCATCTGGTCACTGTCTGCTAGGACAACATCCAGTATCCTTCTCCTAGTAGGTTCCCCACCTGCTGGACCGAGAAGGCATCCTGGAACTCAGTCTCTGTTCCTGGCCACAGAGGGATGCCATAGTGTCCCAGTCTGTCCCAGCATATTAAGGTCACCCATGATCACCACCATACCTGCTCCACGGTCACAGTGCCCTTGATGTTCTCAACTAGTTTGTCCTTCCAGGGCCTCTTCCATCATTTGGGGGCATCTGTGCACCACCTCATTTTCAATCTTTACCTACCCTCATTTGTAGGGTTACCCAGATCTCCTCCCACCCCACAGCCTCCTCCACTCCACTAACCACTATGTCATTTTGACTATCAGTGCTACACCCCCTCCTCTCCTCTTCTCTATCCTTTCTGAATATTTTGTAGCCCACCAAATTTAGGGTCCTAATCATTTTCTGAGGGCCCATGTCTCAGTAATTGCTGCACATCCACTGATCCCTCAACCAGCATTGCCTGGAGCTTGGGTATTTTGTTGCCCATGCTTCTAGCATTGATCAAGGCCGTTCTCCACCCCGACCCTTCTCCTTTCTCAGTTGTCTGGCCCTGAGCAGTCCCTACATGCCCTTTCTTGCACAGCTCTGGATGGATTTCATCATGAGTCATCTGCCTTCTTTTCATGCCTAGACATGGACCCTTGAGCAGCCTTCCTGGAGTCACTCTTTTACTTAACCCCCTTTACAAGTTTAAACTCCACCTCTCAACTATGAATATCGGCAAGTTTTAGTTTCAAGATCTCCTCCCTCCAAGTTGAGGTGTAGCTTATCCCTGGCATATTACCCTTTGTCCTCCCATGTATCCCCCAGTCCCCCACCAGCCCATACCTTTCTGCCCTGCTCCAGTCCCTGAGCCACTGGTTCACACCTCTAAGTTTATATTTGGTCTCCTGGATGCCCTAGGTACTGGCAGAATCTCAAAGAAGGAGATTGCGCTTCCTATAGAGTGGTAAACCCTGGCCAGTTCCTGGAATCTTTGCCTGGATTTCTAGTTCACTGTTTTCCTCTAAGTCAGTTGTTCCCAGATGTTTTAGGAAGTCTGAGAGTTCTCTGTGTTCCAATGCTATCAAGTATAGCTGGAATTTGGCCTTGTGCATGGATAGGCAGTGGATTCATTTAGCCTTGGTGGGCTGCATTTTCCCTCCTGCCCCTCACTGGATGCCCCAGGTCATGGAGTCACCCAGCAGGATCACCTTCACCCCCACACTTTACTGGCCCATTTGATTCCATCCAGGCTCTTCCTTCTGTCATCAACCCCCAGCTTACTTCTCTTGCCCCTCAGCCTGGGGATCACAAGCCTGTGCTTGCCCTACCATGCTCATTCTACCTGTAGCTGCCAGCTTGTTCCTCACCCCCCAATCTCCTGTGGCACAGATTGCCCCCCCAGATCTCCCAGGACTCTCTTTCTGGGCTGGTATCCTCAGATCCCTCACCCAGGCTCCCTCTACTGCTTCCTCCTTGCCTCCCTCCCCCATTCTGCATCCTTCACCCCATCTGCTGTGTTCTCCCTACCCCCTCATCTTTCCCCTCCTCTCCACCTCATCTGATTTCTCCCGCCCCGAAGCTGGCCTATCTAGAGTACTCCTTATCCTTGGCTGACTTCCCTAACCTGGATGCTTGCCCGATCCTAGTCCTCCCTCCTCCCACCCTGGCTTCACTCTGCACTCCCCCATCCTCCCCACCTCCCTCCCACCTAGGCAATGTCTCCCCTCTGTGGATCTGGCCTCTCTCCTGCCCCATCCCCCAGTCTTACTGACCAAACCCTCTCTGTCTGCCTGCTTCTCTCTTCCTGGCAGCCTCTCCACCTCATCTCCCGGATATAGCAGGGTGAATCAATTAGTAAGTGTGGTGCTTTCCCCGACTTGTTCTCTCCTGTCCCCTCCTTCTGGTCAGCCATCTCCCTATGAAGTGATTTCCACATTGCTTGTTTCATGCCCCACCCTTCTGAGTAACCATATGATCCTTGTTCATCTGTTCCCTTGGTTATGCCATATTGGCCTTGTCTACTTTCATGAGGTCCTATCCACACCTTCTCCCCACCCTCTCCCACCTTCCAGCTGCCTTCTGATCCCCTCTACTTCCTCACTAAGACCTGCAACTGAAAATACACTAGGCACCCTATGAACTCCATGCCCAATTTAATATTATTGCCACCCTGCACCCTGTACACCCAATCACTCTACTGAAGGTCCCTTTGGCCACCCCCAAGTCTACCCTCATTTTAGGTGAGCAATGCAGCCCTCTAACAGAAATAATTCAGTGTTACACTAAAAACCCAAGCAGTTTTCCCCCACTCCAATTACAGCATTTTCCCTCCACTTTCTTGACAGTAGCCAGTTTTCTAACCCTAGCAGTAGACAGTCCATGCCAAATTACCCACCACTACACTAAGACAGCTCAGAGGCCCCAGCAGTAATCAAGTTACACAGTTTGCCTACTCCCACAGATGTAGTTGGCACACAGTCATTTATACAGTCTGCTTCATTATGCCCCTTCCTGGTAGTAGTCAAATGTTGCTCAAGCAGCACAGTGTACAGGACCCTTTCCCTAATCAATAACAATCCATCTTCCTAGTGTTCCAGTTCACCAGTCTCGACTTGCCCTCCTCCAAGGCTCCACCCTCACCAACCATTTAATAGAGGTCGGGGCCAGGGTGGGTGGTGTGGAACAAAGAACAGCTCTCCTACTCTGATTGTGACTGGACTATTTGCCTTTTATGGCCCAGTCACACAGTCAAAGATTCGCACCCTATTCGCTGATTGGCGCTCCTTCCTGATTCGCCAGCTTACAAAGTTGTGGCCAATGTGGCCCCGTATGCATGGCCTGTCCCCCGGCAAGAAGAGCTTCCTTGTCGATCACTGATGTGATCCCATCCTCCCCCACTGCCGATGCAGCCCCAGAATGCCTGCCCGACCCCTTCCAGTGACAAGCCCGGTCCGGAAAGAACAGCTCTCCTCCCTGGTTGCAACTGGGCTAATCGTTGCTACAGATATTAAAAAGGATGGGTCCCAGCACAAACCCCTGGGCACACCCTCCCACCCTGGAATGCACCCCATTTGCCTTACCACCACCCTCTAGTTTCAGTCTTTCAACCAGTTCTCCACCCACCTTGTTATTTTCTGTCCCACCCCTAAGCCTTTCCAGCTCATTTACCAGCCTTCTATGTGGCAAAGTGTCAAAGGCATTGCTGAAATCTGGGTAGGCCACATCCTCCCCATCCACCTTCCTTGTTACCCAGTCGAAACACTCAGTTAAGTTTGTCGAGCAGACCTCTCCCATAAAACCAAACTGCCTTGGGTCCTGGAGGCAGTATAGCACATTGGGTAAAGGCTCTGAGCTACAGATCTGGAGACTTGGGTTTGAATCCAGCAGCCATCTAAGTGCATACTGTGGGATCCAACTTGTGCCCTAGGTTGCATCTGAAACAAGCTTCAGCATAGTGTGCTACTCCTGGTTAAACAGTGTTCCTTCCCCACTTCCCTGTAGACCATTGACAACCAGGTGTTCCACTATTCTTTCCTTCAGCAGTATTTCCATTACCTTTCCACTGTTGTGTTCAGGCTGACCAGTATATAGTTCTCCATCCTCCCTGTTCCCACTTTTGTATAGTGGGACCACCTCAGCCCTCCTCCAATCCCTGGGCATGTCACCAGTTTACAAAGACAGGGTGAACAGGGTAGTCAGAGGCCCTACTAACACCTCCCTTAGCTCCCTCAGTGTCCAGGGTGCATCTATCTGGCCCATAGCCTTATTTCTGCCAGTTCCATGAGGATCATTTCTTTTGCAAAGGAACCTGTGTCCTTTTCTGTGATCTCTCCATCCTTATTACTTAATGCTGGCCCATTCCTACCCCTCCATTGTAAAACCGAACAGAAGTATTTGTTCAGTATTTCTGCTTTTGGTGGTCATCTTCTACCTCCCTCCATCCACCCTTTTCAGACACTCAATATCTCCCTTGCCTTCCTTTTCTCCCTGATGTACCTGCATGTAAAAGGTTTTGTCCCTCCTTACCACAATCCCCACTGGTTGGCTTGTAACAAGGGTTCCACACAAGTGTGGGTCTGGTGCCAATGTGCACTTTGCATGTGGAGCCATTTTGGTTTGCCTGCTGTGTGCTGTAGTGTAGTGGATTATGATTAACTGGTTTGGCTTCATTCTGCACTGACAGCTTCATTTGCAGCAGATCCTGGAGTCCTTTGTGGTGGAGATTGTCCTACAGTGCATGTTAAGAGTTTATATAGGCTGTCATCTTTGGTTTACTGGCCCCACTGTACTCCCCTGGGCTAAGTTCTGTCACGGACTGACGTATCCCTGGAGAAGAGCAGAAGTGGAAAACATCTGATCAGAGATTGTAGGTCCAAATGTGCACTGCAGGCTATTGGAACTTCTATTGCCTGTTGCCCTGGTGCCAGCTGCAGGGAGTTCTGGTACTGGTTGTGGCTGCGGATATCTGCCTAGAGATGGTCACAGTTGGCCTGCTGTGGTGTGCTGTTCTGCAATGGAGTGGTCGTTGGAAATTCTAAATCATTCGGGGAATTTAGAGGAAGGATTAGAGGTACTTCTTCACTGAGAGGGTGGTAGACAACTGGAATGGGCTGCTGAGGAAAATGGTGGGAGGGTTCACGAGGGCATGGGATAAGCACAGAGGGCAACTGGCATGGGGAGGACTACAGAAAAGGCCTAGTGGATATCTAGTCAAACTGGGCAGACTAGGTGGGCTTGGTCCCTTTCTGCCATCACATACCTGTGTTCCTATGTATTCTACAGGCAGATTTGGAAAAGGGAGGGGATCTACTACACCACCAGGGAAGCATTCATTGTGCCTTGAATATCTGTTCCTTGGTGTCTTTATCCTACCCTGTGTTGGTTGATGTGGAGCAACATGACCTCCTACCCCAAAAGATTAGTTTAGGGGCACAGGGCAAGGAGTCTCCTCCTCCCCCAACCATGACATCCCCTGAGTGACGAGTCCATTCTAAAAGCTAGGTTGATGGTGTGGTACAGGTCTGGTATCCTTCCCCAACCCACTTTTTTTTTTATTTTAAGCTCTACAGAGCCTTCCCATCTGACCTAGCTGATCAGTATTTTTATTTTTCATACTGACCCATTTTACCTTTTTATCTACAGGTCCAGCAGGACATGGAGTAGGAGGACACTGACCATATGTATCAGATAAGTATTGTTTTTGTTTGTTTCCTACATTGCTTGTCATATAGTAGTTCATAACGAGCTGCAGATCCTTTGTGAGCCCATTGCTGTTCTTGTTTTACAGGTACGAATGGCTGCTGTGGGAGACACTGGGTTGGAGCTGTACCTTGTGCTTTAGAAAGAAGGCTATGGGCTGGGGGTATGGAATGGGCATTAAGGTTGGGAACTCCAGGGAATACCACACAACCAATGTGCCAAGACGCGTGAGGTTTAAACCCTGTTTTTGTTTTCTTGCTTTGTGCGCTTTGCATTCTAATGCCTGCATTAATGTAGTGTTTTGTTTTGCAACAAGTACTGTCTCATATATTGTGTGTATGTAATAGATAACCCACTGTAGGGTGTGCGGTCACACTCTTGATACTCGACGCCTTGGTGTGCTTTGTTACACATGAGTCCGCAGGCCGAGTGCATCAACCACCCAAGCCATGCATATATCATTGTGTGACTGCACACCCCACAGTGGGTTATCTGTCTTATACAATGGCAGAATTGTTTTGAGGGGAGTAAAAGTGCAGGTTTGTGGTCGCACTCTGATATACGCATGGTCACCTAATAGTGTTTGTCCAGTGCGATTGATAATCTTATTATAGATGTAATATACATACACACACACACACACACATGCGCGCTTCACTCGGAACAACCCCTTGATACCAAAATCATTTTCCTCACTGTGCATGTGCTCCAACTGAAGAGGCTCTCTTCTCCTTTAGAAGATAAACCTGGAAATACTGGTGAGGCCCTGCATATCATGGAGGCTTCCATATCATTTTCTGTAGACCAGAACCATCCATTTTCACAAATCAATTTTCTGCAAACCAGAACCATTGGTGGTCATTCCTTTAACAAAATGTCCACACCCTTCCTTGTGATTTTGAGTCAAACATGGGGTAACAGACTTTATTACCTCCTATAGACATAGCCCCCAAAATCTCCATCTTCTTTTGAATTCACAGACGACTTTCTCACTAGGAACCCTTAAGCAAAGCTTCCTCTGCTGAGGTTGTAGATACTTGCAGATGAATACTTGTGTTTTTGTTGAATTTTATGTGACACCATCTTTAATGCAGCCTAATACACTGAAACAGAACTGTAGCACTGCTGACAGGTGCTGCTAAAATCACACTGCACACTGAAGTGCACTACATGTGTTGATGCAGTGCTAATTAACTATAATACGTTCTACACTGAAAAAGCAATGCAACACTGCTTCAAGCAGTGTTGCTGCACCTACACTACTTCAGCCAGTATTGCTGCACCAACACTGCTTCAGGCAGTGTTGATGATAAAACACTGCTACTTGCAGTACTTTTGCAGTGTGATTGCAGTGCTAATTAACATAATTTGCACACTGTGTTAGCACTGCATGTACACCAACAGAGACCTGAAGATGCACTGATTAAACACTGATGGACTGCATTATGAAATGTAGTGTGCAGAAGTAGTACACTGCTACTGTAACGTTGAAATAACACCATAGTGACTATTTGAACACTTCCTTCCCTCTGGGTTATTTCTAATAGGATGAAAGTTTTCACTGAAATGCTTTCCAAGCTCATAATTTTCCTACAAGTGCAAGCAGAGCTACGGTTCTTAGAAACACCTTGAAAGAGTTAAATTGCCTTTGTAGACATCGAGCAAGACAAACTGAGGATGATTTAACATTCATGAATCATTTTTCTTAGCCCACCCCAACCTCTGTTCTGCTTGCACACATATTGTCCAAGCATTAGTTACATAGATCTCCTCATGCATATTTAGTAGCCATCTGTCTTTCTCCTGTAACTTGAAGCTGAATTAAATAAGAAACTTGAAACTGAAGCAGGACTTTCCCTTCAGCAGTACAGAGCATTACCACAAGCTGTAGCTCCAGAAGCAAATGATTTGATACCTTTTAATGGACCAACATAGATGTAACAACAAGAACAAAGTGCTCTAGCTTTGGACCAACCAGTCCTTCTTCAGAAGATCATGGCAGTTGTTTAGAAAATACAATACTTATAACAGCTAGATAATGTAGAGAAAAACAGAAAAAATCCCCATTGGTTTAAAATACTCATTTAAAGAAAAAAAAGATGATGTCAGAGAAGTTTAACAGTACCATACTGCCTTCAGCCAGAAGGAACCCTGGGTCAAACGTGCTTGGTGGAACACACATACAAAGAATCCTAATGCATATAAATTTAATTGACATATGATAACACTGCTGAAGCAGATAACTCCTAAATCAAGCTATGAGTGTCACAGTTAGTATAAGGATGTGATTACTGAAAGGCAACCCCACTCAGATTAAAGACAAACTAAGATTGTTATAGGGCTCATGAAGTTTCAATGTCTGCATTATAGACAAGAATTTACCAGTAAAGTTGTCTTAAAACATCAGTGCACACTGTGTGATGTGTAAAACCTAGCTGGACCTGTCACCCAGCTGTACTCTCAAGCTAGACATAAGGCCCAAGAAATTTCAAAAACCTCAGGACTATATAAATGATAATTTAAATATAAATTGATAATAGTAGTGTCAAACAAAAACTCTAGTCGAGGAACCTTAAGGAATTAAGACCATGTAGCCTGATATGTACTGATGTCAATATACACTGAGAATGTAACAACTTGATGTATCACAAGTGTCTAAGGAATCTGAAAAGACATGACAATGTAATTTCTCTCCTCCAATTCTCTCCTCCTCCTCCAGGACCAATACGGCAACTACTAAATCTAGATTTCACAAGCTGTAGCTTCACCTCAAGCATCGAGGAAGCTACTTTATTAAAAAAAATGCCACTCTGTCACTCAGTTTCTGCCCCCAGTAGTACACGGATGTGCATCCCCTGCCAATCAGCAGTGTAACTATGGGCAGGTCTTCCTGTTGACTCTCTCCGTGAAGGACCGTTACTGGGAATTCAGGTGAAGAATGAGGAAGAATGGTGTAACTGAAGGCTCATGGAAGAAGAGGAAGTCATGAAGTAGAAGCCAAGAAAACATGAGCTGTAGCCCGTAAGGGCTCATCCACCATACTGAAGGTGAGTGCTTCTTTTCCACACCCCTGTGTCTATTTTCCCAACGTTATGGCGAGGCATGCGTAAAGTTTTTTTTTTTTTTTTTGTTGAGGCCTACCCTTGCCACTCACTGCCTTTCTCTGCCTGTCTGCTCATCCCCCCTCAGTTCTTTCTCACTGACTTGATATGCAGTCACAGACTGGAACCTTGTAATTGGGCTAGCCTCCCAAAGTAGCGATGGGTCAGGTAACATATAACCCGCTATTACCAGTAAATCTGTGTTCCCCGAAATGGACTGCAGAAGAAAATGCAAGATTCTAGGAGTCCTGTTTCACTGTAAAAATGTGTTTGAATGTGGTAACCTGGATATTGCACTACAGACATCAGCTCAAGATCTGAGAGCAGAGAATGAATGTGGAGCAAAAATAATTGTCAATTTACCCCTTTGCAGTCTCCCTGTTCATTTATTTTTGTCGTTGATGGTTCTGCCTTATTTACTTTAAGTGTGCAAACTGGTGCCTTCCCTATCTTGGTGGGTACACACTGGCCTTAAGAGTTCAGGAAAGTGCTCTTGCTGTCTAAAATTAATGGGAGTTTATTACTGGAACATATGGCCCTGGTGCTTTTATTTTATCCACAATGAGGTTTACCAAAAGAGTTTAATTCAAATCTCTTGTGTGCATGTTGGGGGTACTACTCTTGAGTTGCGGAGGGGGAGAACTTTGCTTCTGATTTCAGGGGAGAGCACGACACCTGTATTTGGGTGAGCAGGAGTGTGTGTCTCCTGTGTTTGGGTGAGGGGAGGCGTGCCCGCTGTGTTTGGGTGACTGGGGAGGGCCCAACACCTGTGTTCGAGGAAAGTAGTGAGCCTGGCACCTGTGTTGGGGTGGTGGACAGTGGAGAGCCCCATGCCTGTGTTGGGGATGGATGGACAGCCCTGTGCCTGTGTTGGGGGGCAGTGGAGAGCCCATGCCTGTGTTGGGGGCGGATGGTGGAGAGCCCTGTGCCTGTGTTGGGAGGCAGTGGAGAAACCCATGCCTGTGTTGGGGGAAATGGTGGAGAGCCCCATGCCTGTATTGGAGGTGGATGGTGGAAAGCCCCATGCCTGTGTTTGGGGGATGATGGAGAGCCCGTGCCTGTGTTGGGGGCGGTGGAGAGCCCGTGCCTGTGTTGGGGGTAGTGGAGAGCCCGTGCCTGTGTTGGTTGGGACGGTGGAGAGCCCCATGCCTGTGTTGGGGGATGGTGGACAGCCCTGTGCCTGTGTTGGGGCGGTGGAGAGCCCATGCCCATGTTGGGGGCAGATGGTGGAGAGCCCTGTGCCTGTGTTGGGGAGGCAGTGGAGAACCCCATGCCTGTGTTGGGGGAAATGGTGGAGAGCCCCATGCCTGTATTGGAGGTGGACGGTGGAGGCCCCATGCCTGTGTTTGGGGATGATGGAGAGCCCGTGCCTGTGTTGGGGGTAGTGGAGAGCCCGTGCCTGTGTTGGTTGGGACGGTGGAGAGCCCTGAGCCTGTGTTGGGTGTGCGTAGAGCCCCATGCCTGTGTTGGGGGAGACAGTGGAGAGTCCCATGTCTGTTGGTGCAAGGGAGTGTTCTGGTCACTGAGGGGTGCCTGAGGGATGGAGGGAGTGTTCAGGGGACTGGGTGGGGCCTGGAATGAGGGTGAGTTTTCAGGGGACTAGGGTGAACCCGGCTCCTGTGGACTGGGGGTGGGGAGTGTTCAGGAACAGGGTGGAGCCTGGCTCCTGTGAACAGGAGGGAGTGCTTGGGATCTGGGGAGCCTGGCTCCTAGGGATAGAGGGGTGACTGGGGACTGGGTGCAGCCTGGCTCTTGGGGGTGTGTTTGGGGACTTGGGGAGCCTGGCTGTTGGGGACAGGGGTGGAGTGTTCAGGATGGCTTGTTCATGTGTCAGGAAAGGTGGTCCAGTTGCTGCATGTGGCTCTGCACTCTGATAGCAGTGCTTGAAAAGCAGTTCAATGATGGAGTGTGGTTGATTGGGACAGACAGGCTGGTCTGAGGTGGTAGCCAGATATGGGTTGACTGGTAGGCTGTTGGTGGTCCAACAGTAGGGAGGATGGTCTTGATGTGCAGGGAAGGGTTGAGGCAGCCCACTGGTGGTGAGGGGTCCAGCTGCCAGGGGAGGGGCAGTGAGGTCTTCAGGATACTTTCACCAGGAAAGGAGGCACTACTAGTTGTTTGTTTGAACTGGGTTTGGCAGCTGGGGTCCCAGGTTTCCTAAATTTAAATTTCCTCATGCAATTGTTAATGATTGCCCATAGAAACCCAAGTCAGTTGTTGGCCAACCCATGGTAGGGACATAATTCAGTGAAGTTCCAAACAGTACTAACCACTGTTGTTGATAAACATGGCCCCTCCCAAAGGCAGCAGTAAGCACTTACCCTGTGCTTCAGCCTCTGTGTTGGGCAAGATTACTTTATACAGATAACTTTGTTCACATTGTAGTCATTCCAGGTATAACACAAGTGGCCATACTTGTGCAGAGCTTGCCTTAGCATTAGTAAAGCTGGTGTCAGCTTGACCCTCTGCTTCAAATGTTAGGGTCAGACCAAAACATTTTGGGGTCAGAAATTTGAGTGGCTTAGTACAACATTATCGGATACTTTTTTTTTGCTAACAATATTGGTGCAAGCCTTTCAATTTTTAGTGGCAATGCAGGAGCAACTATTTTTGTGCTTCAAAATCCTCAAAATCCCAATAGAGGGTTAGTACAAGCCCTGCTTGTGTGGGAAGTCTGACAGCTGCAGAGGTGAGCCAAGTGTAATTGCTACGTGCACTTCTGCCCCAAGTTGTGCAGGGCCCTGTCATGCACTGTAGACACTACACTTTGTCACATGTGCTGCTATCTCACACTCTCATGTGCACCACTGACCCCACACCCCACTGCACTAGCAGCACTCCACAGTGCAATGTGTACTGCCAACTCTGCCTATACTACGTGCACCACCAGCAACACTGTGCCATATGCACTCTCATCAGTGTTTGTTGCCACATGCACTGCTGTCTATGTAGTTCCAGTGTGCAGCAGCCGATATGCTGTGACTCACGCAGTGCTGACATGGTGCAGTTAACCACCACAGCTGTGCTGCTAACACCTCAGAGTGCTGCATGCACTTCTGTCTCTGTGCAGCACTCGGTGCCACTGAAAAGTGAAATAACCCCAGACCCATAGTCCATTGACAGTGAACATATGCTCATCTGACTCTGAGACAGATGTACTACCAGCTGAGCCACACTAGCAAGTATTTGCTGCTGCTTTACAGTATTGTACCCTGTGTATGTCACTGCACTGTGAAGCAATTTCCTAAAACCTGCCTATTCCCACAAAGCCCAAGTTCATGCCCTTCATTTGCCATTTCTCATTTCTTCATCTTTTTCCATGTTACAGTTTGTCATCTGAACTTTCTTTTGTGATACCTTTCGGTGTTGTTTTTTACAAGCACCGCACGTTTGCTTTACTTAAAGTGCTGACACACTGCATTCTGCAAGATGAACCGCACTGTTTGATCCACTGAATACATTTTTTCCAGATCGTACCAATTTTGAGGATCTGCCATCAATGTTTCTCTGTTGCTAGTGATCCTCCTCCCAAATCACCATCCCAAAGGTAAAACTGAAAGTTCCCTGGTGTCCAGTGGTTCCCACCCCAGCCAACTGCTGTCCCAAAGTTAAGTATGAACGTGCCCTGGTGTATAGTGTTGCCCCTTCCCGGCTGACCAGCAGCCCAAAAGATCCCCTAGTCCTAGTGGTCCACCTCCCATCAATGGCCACTTGATGTGGTTTTAAAAAAAAAACATTCCCTGGTGTCCAGTGGTTCACCTGCCCAGCACCCAGACACCATTTCCATATTCTGCCATTCACAGAAGAAAGGGTTTGAATGAACTCTTAAACTGAAGGTGGACAAAGCAATGGGACCTGATGGGATTCACCCTGAATTCTAAAAGAACTAAGGGTAGAACTAGTGATATCACTGACTACCTTCTTTAACAAATCAAGGAGGATGGGGTGGTATATAAGGACTGGAGGAGGGAAGATGAGATTCCACTTCACAAAAGTGGGAGCAGGGCAGAGGCAGAAAACTACAGACCAGTTAATTTGACCTCAGTGGTAGATAAAATAATGGAATCACTTCTGAAGGAAAGAATTGTTGAGTACCTAGAGGCCAGTGGGGCACAGGACCCAAGGTAGCATAGATTTACAACGGGAAGGTTATGTCAGGTGAAGCTAATAGATTTCTTTGACTGGGTGACCAAAGTAGTAGACCAGGGAGGGCTGTCAACATGCCTCACGTAGACTTTAGCAAAGCATTTGACACAGTCCCACACAAAAGATAACATACAAATAAGCCAGCCTGGGAGTGGGTCCCAAGATGGCAGCCTGGGTAAAAACTGGCTGGACAACAGAACACAGAGGGTAATAGTAAATGGAGTCCACTCTGAAGAAAGGGGGTTTATTAGTGGGGTACCACAGAGTTCAGTACTGGGACCAATCCTCTTTAATGTCTCTAAGTGACTTTATGGAGGGACTGGAAGGAAAAGTATGTCTTTTGCAGATGACACAAAGATCTGCAACAGGGTTACTACTCAAGATGGGGTGGAAAAGGGTGAAAGGGACTTGGCAAGGTTGGAGGAATGGTCAGATGTATGGCAGCTTGGATTCAATGCAAAGAAGTGCAGAATAATGCACCTGGGAAACAAAACCAAGGGCAAGAGTGCAGAATAGCGAGGAGGGTAGTAACAAAAAAAATGGAAAGGGACCTGGTGGTAGTTATATCAGATGACCTAAAGGTAGGCAAGCAATGTGAGAAGGCAGTGAGGAGGGCTGGGAGGATACTGGGATGCATAGGGAGAGGCATCACCAGTGGAAAACAGGAAGTTGTTGGCCCTCTGTACAGACAGTTGGTGAGACCCATCTGAGTATATTGTGCAGTTCTGGAGACCCATCTCTGCAAACACACAGGCAGGGTGGAGGCTGCCCAGAGAAGGGCAATCAAAATGGTGCAGGGTCTGCACCAGAAGACACATACAAAGAGAGACTAAAGGAGCTGAATATGTTTACCCTTGAGGAAAGTAGGAAGAGGGGGTCATGATAGAAACTTTCAAGTACCTCAAGGGAATCAACAAAGTCCAAGAGGGTATCATCTTTCAGAAAAGAGATATGCAAGAACAAGGGGCACAATTTGAAGATAGAGGCGGGACGGCTCAGAGGTAATGTGAGGAAGTATTTTTCATGGAAAGGGTTGTGGATGCATGGAATGGCCTTCCTGAGGAGGCTGGGAGTCAGAAACAGGGTAATTTAAGAATGCATGGAACAGACGTACGACAATTCTAGTGGGGGTAGGAGAAGATAGGCTGTCCCACAGCCCCTAGGGTGCATACTGTGTGACCCTGAGCAAGTCACTTAACTTCCTTGTGCTCCAGGTTGCACCTGCAAACAAGCTTTCAGCTTAGTGTGTCTCACCTGATAAAATAATTGGAAAAAAAACCTCGGATTTGCAGCTTATCCATTAGGTAGTAAATGGGCAGACCAGGTGGGCCAAGCAGTCTTATCTGCCGTCCAAATTTTGTGTTCTATGTCTGGTGGGAGGAGGGACCACTGGACACCAGGATCTTTAATCTCTAACACCAGGCCAGTGAGCCGGGGGTGCAGGCACCACTGAACCCTAGGAAATCTTTCAGTTTTACCTTCAGGATGGTGATTGGTGGGGGGTACTAACATCAGGGAAACACTGATGTCTCCGTCGAGGATGGCAATCAGTAGGAGGGACACAGTTAGTGGCAGGGACTACTGTGTTAGGGTCAGGGGGCATGGCACTTCTCACCAACAGCTAGCGTTGAGTGGGATTAAGTCGAGATTTGGATCTACAGTATGTGCGCTGCTAGGGAAATACAGAACAGCCTTGCACATTGCACATGCTCTGGATATTGGACTGCACCAATATTCGGGTCACTGCCCTTCATTTTCAGTGTGCCCCCGACTATTGCCCAGGTGCAAACAGACCTTACCCAGCTAACCAGTCTTCAGTATTGCTCACTCCGCGTTGAATCTGGTTTGCATGGGCAAACCCAGTTTTGCGCCTTAGCAGAGTTTTGAATATCGGTTAGCTGGTGTCTTCATCCTGCCCTGTGTCAGTCAATGGACTGAGGAACATATCCCCACCCCAAGAGAGATTAGTCATAGGAACACTGAATCCACCGATGACAGCCCCGAGTGGGTCCATTCTAAAACCCAGGTCAGAGGTATGGTATCAGTCCAGCATCCCACCCCACACCACCTTTTTTTTTCATTTTCAACCTCTGCAGGTTGTTCCGATCCGACCTAGCTGATAAGTAGTTTTTTTTCATACTGACCCATTTTCCTTTTTACATTTAGTTTTGACAGGAGACGGACCGATACATATCAGATAAGTATTGTTTATTTGTTTACCCTACATTGTTTGTCATACTTGGTTCATAAAGAGCTGAGATCCTTTGTGACTCAATTGCTGTTCTTATTTAACAGGTGTGACTGGCTGAGACACCTCTTATCTCTGGTTCCACAGGAACCAGGTAAGAGATTTCTTATCTGGGCCAGGATGTTAACCTGTAATGGTGCAACCCCAAATTTATGACTCTGTAGACTTTCACTTGCTAGGTGGTTGGTGATGCAGGGTTTGACATATTGCCACTATTCAGTTAAAATTCCACTATCACTAAAGGAGGGAAATTTACTAAAAAAAATGCATTAATGCAGACATTATGGTAGAAGAATGCAAAGTGCTCAAGTACACAAAAAACAGAATTGGGGTTTTGAGACCTAGAAGTCTTGATGAATCAGTGGGGTATTGGTCCTTGGTGTTGCTGAGATAATGCCCACCCTCCCTTAAAGAGACATGATGATCTCTTGTATCATATGGGGCCCTTATGGGAAGAAAGCTACGACTGGTTCTGTTAGCTGTGTGCGAAGCCATACTTCTTTTCTTCAAAGAGTAATTGCCATGAGGCTGTGGCTTGGAGCTGTACCTTGTTCTTCTGACAGGAGGCTACGGGCTTGGAGGAGTGTATGGGCATTATGTTGGAAACCCCAAGGACACCGCACCATTAATTTGCCAAGATTCCTGATGCTCAAAACCCTGTTTATTTCTTTGTGCACTTTGCATTCTTCAACCCTAATGTTTGTGTTAATTTTTTTTGCAATGAGTACGCATTGTATGTATATATGGAAGGTACATATAATGGTTTGGGGAACTTCATGGCCATAAGCAAGCAGGAGGCAGTATAGCATAGTGGTAATGGCACTGAACCTCAAATCTGGAGATCTGGGTTTGAATCCATTTAGTCTCTACTCCCCCACTTATATACTTTGACACCGACTGAGCAAGTCACTTAACTTTCTTGTGCTCCTGGTCGTACTCTGGAAACCAGCCTTGCCTTAATGTGCCTTTCCTGGTTAAACTATTTCCCTTCCCTGTAGGAAAGTTATTCTGCACCAATAAAATAAGAGAAATGAAATACTGATGTCACATAACTTTTATATATATTCAATCTTTGTGACTGTCAGGTTGGGGGTTGAGGTTTGGATTGTGGTTGGCATTCTGGGTCGCTTACTCTGTTGTTTTGAAGTTCCTTGTTCCCCAAATAGCAGCAGCATTCTTTTCTTCACTCTCCTAGATTGTAGAAAGGAAGCAATTTATTTTTACATAGCACTGTTCATGCAAAATTCATCACAAAAATGTTTTACAATATGGTAGGAGAGAGGAGCCTAAAGTTCTTGGGAATAAGGCTAACTAAATCAAATGTCTGAACATTTTAACAAGTCTTTAAACACTTTTTGTTTTCTGCAATATGCAAGTCTGTCAAATACCTGCTAACCTGCTGGAGAAGGTCCAGAGGAAGACTACAAAATATGATAGCTGGTCAGCTAGGTAAGGCATACGAGGAGAGGTTGAGGCACTGAACATCTATGCCCTGGAAGATGGGGGGAGAGAGAGAGAGAGAGAGAGAGAGAGAGAGAGAGAGAGAGAGAGAGAACATGATTGGGCCCTCGAGTAATTGAAGGGATAAATAAGGTTGATAAGGAGAGTCTCTTTAAGGCTGAGTGGCAGCCATAACATGAGGGGCACAGTCTTCAACTGGAGGATGAGAGGTTTAGGAGGGTGGTCAGGAAGCACTTCTTCAGAGAGAGGGTGGTGGAACTTGGAATGCGCTACCAGACAAGGTAATCTCGTGAAGACAGTGGGCAGCTTTAAGAGAGGAAGTGGACACTAGCAGGGACCTAGGACTAAGGCCAGGTGATGGACAGGTGGGGCATCATTGAGGGAGCCGCAGCATTTTACAAACTTTCATCCTTGGGAATGGGGCACACAGCAGCAGTGCCTGATGCTGTTTTTCCCAGCCAGCCCCATGAACTATAAAATGGGCCAGGAGACACTGAAGCAGCTGCAGCATTCCCCCATGTTGCCTCAGTGTGCCACAAGTACTGTGCCAAGAGTATCAGGGTGACTCGGGGGCTGAGTTTACTGTGTGTGTGTGTGTGTGTGTGTGTGTCTGTGGCATGTGTCCTGCTGAAGCGTGTAAGTCAAGCAGTACCTTTATAAAGCAACTACTTTTAGGTTAAAAATCGTGTGTCATATTTTTAAAAGTACATGAGACTGCAGTTACAGTCCAAAATAAATGTTCATTTCATGATTTAAACAAATCAGTACTAAGCAAAATACTTTTACTACATCACAAAACACTGACAGTACTCAAAATGAAGCAACCCCATTAACTGAAAAGCAAACTCCATATGAAAAGTGGAGTGATTTGAATTTAAATACTAGACATGGATGTTTACATTTCTCAAGTGGCCAGTACTTTCATAAATAACCCACCTTTTGGGAACTCAGTGGTATAAATGATCTCTTCCATTGCCAACTGATATGGAGAATGTCAGTGGAGCAGGAGCAAGCTGCATAGAGTGAATGTCTGATCGCCTTCTCTAGTGAGCAGGAGGCGCTGTGATTTTAGCTCCTGCTTCCACCATCGAAACCTTCAGCTCCTGCACAGTGTTCACCTGACAGTGGAAGGCTGGAGGAGAACAGATGCATGTCTTTTAAAGTCACTGTGGCAAAACAAGAGTTTCCCCTCTGCACCTGGACCTCCAGACCACCAAATTGAGGTCCAAGGACACAGACAAGGGATCTGGGAGGCCACAACGTTGTCTTTAAAAACACATGTAAATAAGCTAGCAGCTGGCTGCTGGGAACTGTAGTTCTGCCCCCAACCTATATTTCCTAACCCCCTGAAGACACCAGTGCCACCATGCTTCTCAACCTTGTGTCACTGAAATGAGGGTCATGGACATTTTCTGCTAATCACGATGAGGACATCAGACCCTCAGAATGAGGGACCTCCTCAAACCCTAAAAGTACAAGTTCTGAGCACTGTATGAATTGTGTTTACTTGTACAATGTTTATTTTGATTCACCATGTTATAATATGATGAATTTCTGCTTTGATGTCTTAATTTACGTAACATTCTCTGTATTGGCAGCAGCTTTTCTGTAATGGACAGGACACTTTAAGGGTAAAATGAGGGATGTACTTCATAATAAGGGACACTTGAGAGATATGGAATGCCATTTTATTTATACAGAAGGGTTAATAGCCCCACTAGTCTTCACTAGCTCACCTGAGGTAAGTAAAATATTGGCCACTTGGCCACCATTATAGACAAAGGGTTTTTAGCGAGCCCTTCCCCAAACCTCACTCCTTTACTGGGCTTTTGTTCTTTTATTGCTTTTTTATTCTAACCTATTTCTATTTTTTTTTTGTTTGTTTGTTTTTTAACAGGTCTGACAGGACAAGGGTTCCTAAACCTTATCAGATAAGTATATTTTTATATCTTTCTTGTCCCTTCCTCCCTTTTGAACACCCCTAAAGAGCTGCAGATCCTTTGTGACCCCTTTTCTATCTTTTTATTTTACAGTTAGTGTACATTACCCATTTGGACTCCTACCTATGGCTCCTTAGGGCAGGTAAGTTCCATATTTTACTTATCACTAGCTGTTGGGATGAACATATTATGGAGACTACGAGGGTGTCCAATCGCCACAGGCTAAGGAGGCTGGAGGGAAGACTGCAGTGCCTTGGTAGCAAGCTGGAGAGGGTGCTGGCAGAGAGAATGAGAAAGGGCCAGGAGGGCCTCACCAGGGTAATGGGAGGGAGCATCAGGAGAAGGACATTAGGTGGAGAGAGGGGACAGGGAGGGAGTGCAGTTTCACATCTGATAGGGGTCAGCGTTGAAGGCAGGTCAAGGGACAGGAGGAAGAGTCCAATGCAGGACAACGTGGTGGCAGACAACAGGCTTGCAGAGCTGACAACAATGGTGGAAGAGGGGAGTTAGGGGAGCACCAGGAGAGGGAGACAAGGGAAAGGGACTGAGGAACAGGGTCAGGCAGTAAGAGGAGGGTAGCAGGGGAGAGGGCACAGCTGAAAAGGAAAGTGTCAACAGTGGGGTGTAGGAGAGGGACAGTGCTGATAGAAACATAGACTTTGACGGCAGATAAGGACGGTTGGCCCACCTAGTCTTCCATTTCCTACCTAGATGATAAGCTGCAGATCCTAGTTAACCAACAGCCTATTTCTTCCTACCCCCACAAAAATTGCGTTATGTCGGTCCCATGCATTCTTGAATTCTCACACAGTTTTAGGACCCCACAACCTCCTCAGGAAGGCTGTTCCATGTGTCCTCCACCCTCTCTGTGAAAAAATACTTCTGCATTGCCCTGGAGCCGTCCCCTCTATCTTCAAATTGTGTCCCTTGTTCTTGCACATCTTTTCTGAAAGATGCTACTCTTGGACTTTGTTGATTCCACTGAGGTACTTAAATGCTTCTTCATGTCCCCCTCTCCCTCCTTTTCTCAAGGGTATACATATTAGCTCCTTTAGTCTCTCTTCATATGGCTTCTCTTCAGACCCTGTACCATTTTAGTTGCCCTCCTCTGAACTGATGGTCAGACAAAGGGTACATAGCTAAAGGGGGACAGGGGCAGTGTCGCATGAGGGGAAGGTGGATGGTAACATGGGACCAAGGGGGGCAAGGGAACACAGGTCAGGAGTGGAGAGTGGGAGTTATAGGGTGAAGCATAGTGACATAAATGGGCAAGGAAGGGTAGATCTTAGTAATGGAACAGGAGGTTAAGGGGAGGGTGGAATGGAGCTGAGGAAGGGTGTGTGCTAGTGGTGGGGACTCCTATATTGAAAGGGATCAGATGGGGCAGTAAGGGGAAAGACATAGTCTAATATGGGTTGGGTGGGTCTGTTCCCAGGTTGGTGGCAGGCTGGGCAGGGCAGGCCATTCTCAGATGCACAGGAGAGGACTGAGGAAACTGCATGTTGTGGTGCATGTAGGTAAGAATGACCTATCAGGGAGACAGAGATAGTAAAAGGAGATTCAAGGAACTGGGTAAGCTAAAGCGAGGAGGAAGGGAATTGGTGGCCATCTGGGAGGTGCCCCTGTACCCTGTGCAAGTAGGGAGAGGAAGGAAGGATAGGGAGCTCAACACCTGGTTGCGGAATGGTGTCATATCAGGGGTATGGGATAGTAGGGGCTGGGGCAGAACATGGGAAGTAATACCCTGTATGCAGGGGCAGGTATCACTTGACCAAGGAGGGAAGGGAATATTGAAGCAAGGCACGAAGGGGTACATAGCAACAAGGGTAGCTTTTAACCAAGAAAGGGGGTGGCAATGGAAAGCTGGTAGGGCAGGGTTTCTAGTGAGGGAAGCTTGACGAGCCTACCCTCAAGCTACAGGGAGGTCATCAGGGTAGGAGCAACGGGGGTAAATCAGTGGGGAAGGGCTAGGAGGAGGATGGAAAGTAGTGTCACTAAATGCGAGGAGCCTGGGAACAAATCAGCTGAGTTGCAGGCCTCTTGGCTGTGGGCAGGTGGACATTGCAGCCATAATAGAAACTTGTGTCACACAGTACCAGGACTGGGATATGATGATCCCTGGATACAGGCTGTTCAGGAAGGACAGGGCAAACAGGAAGGTGGATGGGTGGCAATCGATGTAAGGGAAGGAATAATGTGCATAAGGGAAGAGGGGAGGAAAGGCAGTACAGAGACCCTGTGGATGCAGTTTTATAATCCAAAGGGCAGGGTAAAGAGGATGGGGGTAGTAGGGTACTGAGGAACTGGCAGGTAGCCTAGTAGCACCACTGGCTGACCAGTTCAATACCTCTCTGCACACAGGATGTGTCCCTCAGGACTAGCAGTTAGCCCATGTGGTGCCTATTCACAAAGGTGGTCCAAGGGATGATCCAGACAACTGCAGACTGGTGAGCCTCACATCAATTGTGGGTAAGCTCATGGAGACAATCCATAAGGAGATCAAGAACTAGCATGCTCTAACCTTTGTATTGCTTACAAAATGTAATTCACATTTCTGCAGAGGGTGCTACTGGTGTGTAGCATATAACAAACAAAACAAAATTCGTGCACAACCACCTTCCCCCACCAAAAAAAACATGGCACATATTAGAATATAATAATTTTAACTGCATATTGTTTTTCTTACTTTAAACTCTGTGAAAGGGGGTCCTCTTAGTTATCAGATTGAAATTCCAATGAGCAAGCTAAACAACCACATCACGGTGGGATCCATGGTTTGGTCCCAACATTAGCTTTTCAGCTCTGAAGTCCTGCAGTGGCTACTTATAAATATAGAGTGCAGTGCCTAATTGACTCCTTTTAATGAAGTGCTTCCACCCAGGAAATGTCACATGCAGTAGAAAGGAGCATGCTAAAAGGAGCACCAAAACTCCACACAGGATGTGTCCCACAGGACTGGAGGTTAGCCCATGTAGTGCCCATTCACAAAGGTGGCCCAAGGATGATCTAGATAACTACAGAGTGGTGAGCCTCACATCAGTTGTGGGTAAGCTCATGGAGACAATCCTTAAGGAGAGACTGGTAATTTGGAGGACACTGGGCTCCAGGACAGGCAGCAGCATGGGTTTATCTCTGGCAGGTCCTGACAGACAGACCTGATTGAGTAGTATGATTGGGTGATCAGGGAGCTGGACAGGGGCAATGCAGTGGATGTCCCTATACTTGGACTTCAGCAAGCCCCTTTTTTCAGTGCCACATGGGAGGCTAGGAGGGAACCTAAAAGATGCACGGGTGAATACTAATGTAACCCCAAGGTGGTGCTATCCTAAGGGCTACTACCCCTGCTTGCATGCCTTGGCACAGGTTGAGGGTCTGAGCTCATTGAACAGGTGCCTCCATCCCAAGGAATGGCTCTGGGTGAGAGTAACTGCTGTTGGTATAGCCCTCCAGGATGCTACAACCCCCACCAACCCCTCAAGTGGCCTAAACAGTATAGCAGCAAACATTCACATGTACTATATGGCAGTAATGACTTGCTCACTCCCTTGCACTTACCACCAGAGCTGGATCCTTTGCAGCTGCCCTGTGGACCCCCTACTAAGTAAGACCTGTAATGCAACAGTTCAATGGCAGTACAATACCCCTACCAAAAAGGTACAGACTAGCCAGGTCAAATGCAAAAGAACAAAATCTGATTTATTCAGCCCAGCATCTCTATTTATCAACTAATGATCAACTAGTTGAATGCTGTTATCAACTAATGCTCAACAAGTGAGTGCTGTTTTGCAGAGAGATTATTTATTAGTTAAGATCAACAAGTGAATAATAAATGTTGAACTAATACTCAATTCTTGGATAACTGCATAAAATATTAAGAATTGGTTAGTAGTAGGTGAACAAAATGAGTTAGCTACTAACTCATTTGCATGTGAAAAATCAACCAAAGCAAAACTGAGGAATAATTGAACATTAGCGTATTATTAGTGGTTTGAAGCAGTTGAGCATTAGGTAAATAAACAACTGCTGAAACTGTTAAGAATTGGTTAGCAGTAGGGTGAACAAAAAGTTAGCCACTAACTCATTTGCATGTGAAAAATCAACCAAAGCAAAACTGTGGAATAATTGAACATTAACTAATTATTAGTGATTTTAGACAGTTGAGCATTAGGCCTATTTTTGGTATGGTTATGTGAGATGGTGAGTGCTCGACTTTTACCTTTTATCTTTTCTTGTTATAGCTTGGCAGGTCCATGGTATGGAACTGCTAAAAATCTAAATATAGAATGATCCCACTGCAGGTCCATCCTTTTGGTCAGTGATTAACATATTAAGTGTGCACTACATTTGTACTGGTGTAAAAGAAAATCCCCCTTCAATGTTTTTATCTTGACCATCTTACTGAGATTAATTACAGCATTTGTTGGCAAGCAGCCTCCAGCTTTACATATTTTGAATTTACTGTTCAAATGACTGAAGTTTGCTGCATACCCATTTCACACATTAAAGAGGGAGTCCAGCCAAAAGTGCTATATTGCAGAATTAGAATAAGCATACCCCCAATAAATCTCATACCAAAATTAGGTTTCTGATATTTTCATTTCAAAGTTATGAGATATTTTGTAACCCTGCTTTCACTACCTGTTCAAAAAGCCAGTTTCAGTGAATAGCCATGTCCTGAACTCACAGCCTAGTTCTTGTTGTCAGCAACCTTGATGGCTCCGCTTCTTTGAAGTTCAGGAAAATATAGCTGTAGTCATCATTAAAAAAAAAAGAAAACTGATATAGGGTTGGCTGCAGTGCTTGCATTTTCAGAATGTTCAGGTGCATGGTACTGTACTTCAGAATGCCTCAGCAGGTGGTCTTGGAATGCAATGGTAAACCACGGTATAGAATATCAAAGGTGGTGCACACTTTTAAAATGCTGGAGTGGGGTGGGGGGACATGCAATCTCTGACTGTGGAAGGGATGTGCCATCTCAAAATGTGGTGGGATGCTCAATCTCAGAATGTAACAGGAACACACATTGAGGAATTTGGCAAGGACTGCTAATTTTGGAATATAGTGGAATGCACACTGTTGGAATGTGACAGGACACACCATTTATACTAAAATGGCAACTCCCTGCCACATTCCAGAATTGTAAACACCCACTACATTTCAAAATTATGCATCTCATGCCCACTGCATTCCAATATTGTGCATCCCAGCCACATTCTAAAATTATGCATCCCTGCCACATTCCAAAACTGCACATCCCTCTACATTCCAAAGTTGTGTTTTAATGCCACATTTTGAAATTATGTCACAGCCACATACCAAAATTGTCACTGCCACATTCCCAAATTGTGCGTCACTGCCACATTCTGAAATTGTGTGTCACTGCCACATTCTGAAACTATGCATCACCACAACATTCTGAAACTGTACATCATTGCCACATTCTGAAACCGTGCATCACTGCCGCATTTGGAAATTATGTCACCACCATATTCAGAATCTGCGGCCATATTCCAAAATTGTGCATCACTGTGACATCCAGAAACTATGCCACCACCACATTCCAAAACGGCATCACTGCCACATTCTGAAACTTCGCATCACTGCCACATTTTGGAAATTCTGCGTCACTGCCACATTCCAAAATTGTGCATCACTGGCATATTCAAAACTGTGCACCACTGCCACATTCTGAAACAGTGCATCACTGCCACATTCTAAGATTGTACTATCTTGTCACATTCAAAATTGTGTGCAAACTTCCACGTTCCAAAACTGCGTGGCATTGTCACATTTGAAAATGTGCATCCCCACCCTATTATAAAATTGTACATTCCCAGTCACATTCTGAAAATGATATTTCATGTCCAAGTCACATTTTAAAATTGCCCATCCTACTTCATTCTGAAATTACATGTGACTACCACATTCTGAAACTTTATCACTCCATATTCTGAGATTCTGGGCCCAATTGTCAGAGAGCCACTAGATTGGTGCATGTTGCTTTGATCCACAGGTTTGGCGAACTCTGGGTGCACGTGGACCCTGCACCCAATTTCAGTACAGGGGATCCCAACACCAAAAGTCCCCAGAGTTGCAGCAGTGGGAGTGCTGCAGCGAACTTTGATGCACCGGAGGGGTTTGATAGAGGGCCCCATCAAGCCAAACCCTGCCTCTTGGCATGATGCCGGTCTAGATCCACAATTCTGATGATCTTTCCAAAACCTGACAGGAGAGTGAGTCATAGATGTTTTGGGATGTTAAATAGGCCTTCAGTTACATGGCCACCACCTTCTCAATAACGAAATGCAGGTTAGAGACAGGTCTGCAATTTACCAGGCAGTCGGATTCAGTAAATATTCTTTCAAGAATGTCTTAACAACTGCCTTCTTCAAGGGTCCTGAAAGACCCTTGTCACTAAGGAACCACTGACTATCTTGGTAAGGACTGGGCCAATGACATCTATGCACTCCACTAAGAGGCACGCAGCCCCAGATCCAAACTACAGGAGGCTGGCCATAGCCCCTGGACAACCTCCACTGCATCCACAATGGCCAACCAGTTGAAGCTGGACCAGACAGACTAACTGCCTGTGACTCTGAGCCCATCACTGCAAGGCCCACTAGAGGTGGCTGACTGGATTTCTGACCTGACAGAGGCAGCCTTATCAGTGAAGGACAGATCGAACTCTTCACATCTTAACTGTCAAAATACTCCTTCAGGCTGCAGACAGGCGGATTACATAACCTGTCCACAGTGCGGAAGAGCTGAGTGGGTCTTTTAGTCACTGCAGCAATCTCCTTGAACAGGAACTCTGCCTTCTTACAGGAGATTGCTGATTGATAACTCCTATAATGAGCCATCAATATAAGCTTCTCCTCATCCAGAGCAGTCCTCTGCCAGTGCCTCTCAACCTTTGATCCATCATCATGGGTGCTGACTACGGGGGTGGTTGGGGTTGAAGCAAACTCCTCTGAGTTGAAGTGGGTTTTGTCCCCCTGGGGCCTGGCCTGTGATTTTTTTTTAAATTTTTTTTACTTTAAAGACTTGTGGTCTCACAGGCAGTGGGGTGTGGGGAGGAGTCTGGTCTACTATATGACCATGGAGGCAAAGTGGAGCTTAGCCGCACCTGTGTTTATGTTTTAAATTAATTATGCTGCCATGTGCCAGCTAAGAGGGAAGCACTGTAAGCAGTGTGCACAATCTCTGCTCCCTCTGTCATGGCTGGTTTTGGCTGGCTGCCCATTGGTGCGTATTAAGGTACAGGGGTGGGCACTGGTGGGTATTCCTATCAGTTGCGTGGCAGCTTGGGCCAGCCGCGAAGTAGGCATCGCCTGAGGATGCACAGCACATCTTTGGTGCCAGGTCCACCATTTTGTGTCCTCTTAGCAGTAGCAGATGCCAGACGAGATGCTGCCAGCAGAGAGACGGCAGTTTAATTGCCTCCTGGTGTGGACTGAAATCTAACTGAGGCAGTTCAGGGATTGGAGGAGGCTCAGTAGCTAGCAGACCAGGTCCGGGAGCCAAGGATGGTTGTTGGGTGGGGTCACTGGTTAGCCCACATTGAATAGGGTCTGGCACAGCAGTCAGACCTCGAGCAGGCGAGGAGCAGCAGTGGTGTCAGTCATCGAGTGGAACAAGCAGCAGAGAAGGCCACAGAAGAAACCGTGAGACTAGAGTCGGTTAGTTGGCATGGCAAGCTGGCTGGGTCTGGTAGCCAGGTACTGTACGCTGTCTGCCTCATTCTGTAATTTAATGGAAGAGGAATCTTCTTAAGACAAACAATATTTTCTTGCTTGCAGCAGGTCCCAGATATTCTTATTATTAACCAGGTTGATGAGTGTGTTGTTTTGTAACTAAAAAATTGATCATTCTTTTCACATGACATGACACTAAGTACTATGTGCACAGTGCACTGACTGGGTAAAGTTTTTTTTTTTTAATGTGGCTACTTACTAAAAGTGCATACTTTATTTTAAATGAAGGACCACTTCCTTGAAAAATCTTTTGTGAGAATGCATAATGTTGGGACTTGTGACTGGTGGTCTGTAGGCACAAACGCTGAATAAGACTTATTCAGACAATGTTTTGACCACAGGCATAAACTGTAAATTTTCTGAAGACCTAACTAAGAAGTTGTAGTAAGAACTTAATTGCTGCTTTGTGAATCTTTTTCAATCTCTGTGTAGACAAGCTGCATGGTTCTTCTACTGAACTGACCCTAGCAATATGTTGCAATTGCAGGAAATTATGCAGGCATGGGTTATTTTGATAAACACAAAAAGAGGCAAATTTTTGTGCCTTATCTTTAGGGGTTGAGAGATTAAAACCAAACAGATGCTTTTAGTAGCCAGTATCATCCTGGAGGCTTGCTCTTCCACATTTGGAGAGCTAAAGTCCTGCTACTTTCAGCATGGGAATAGGGCAGCAAAGTTTTGAGGCCAAAAGATTGCTGCCCTTTCTCAATGCTAAAAGTAACAGAACTAATGTATCAGATCTGTACTAGACTACCAGATCAATGCTGGAAAGCAGATGTTTAAAGCCAGATGATACCTTGATCGGTTACTGCTAAAGGAACAGGAGAAGCTTCGTACAAGGGCCTATGACTCAGACGTCCTGAGCAGACAAGCAAAAACTGGTATAAGGTTAGGGAGGGCTAAACCACTGGACTACCACAGATACTGGCAATTGAGGGTTAGGAAGAGGACTACTAGACCACCAGTGACTTGCAAGGGAGACCATGGTGGTGGGGGGGATGACTGGACCTCCAGTGCCCTAGGACAAGGGAAGGGCATATCCATCCTGGAAGCCAGTTTGTTCAACACTGTACCCATGGTGCAGCATGGCATGAGGCATCACACACCACTTGCATTATGTCTCTGTCTAAGTCTAGACTCTTCCCATGCCCTCTCCTGACATGCTGCATGCCCAGTTTTGTGTGTAGCACTTTCAAGTGACAGTGCAGTGATGGTTGTGGTACAGCCAGGTTCCACACATCAAACTGTAAAAGTATAAAAAGAAACTACATGCCAGGTCAGTTTTGATTGCACCATAAAGTGGAATAAGAGGTCAAACTGCCATTTCCTGGTCACCAGGAAAAAATGGTAGTTGACCACTATTCCCTTTATGGCAAATTCAGAAACAGTACAGGTTGCCTTGGTCATTCAGTAAGGTAATGGAAGCTGAAGCATCCATGAGCATGAAAATGCTGCCTGCATCGAGGGGGGATCAAATGCTCATTGAAACTTGCTGGCAAGAAGGGTAAGGGCTAGCATTAGCACTGCCTGAGGTGGCTGTTTTTCACCGGAAAGCAGATGCATGATGAAGACCATACGTATTTGCCAAGGTTTTGCTCTTTTTAAGCCCTGTTAGTGTCTGGCATTTAAGGTGGTCTCTCAGGGAGAACAACCCACCTTGACCTCAGAAGTTGGACATTTGTTGGGGGTGGATAGGAAGTCCTTCTTCTGCAGTTAATGGCCACTTACAAGCTGTAGTTCACAGCTGTTTTAAAGAGGACTCATACCAAAAGTGCTGCATTGCTCTGCAGTCAGATTTATAAAAAAAAAAAAAAAAAAAAAGGGGAGGGGAGGGAAACAATTCAGCAAGAATGTTTGTACTTGCCAGATATAAGGAAAAGAGTGTTTCTTCCAGAGAGAATTTGAGTAATTTGGAGTGCAGTCTGTTAAGATAACCTCAAAATGCACTACAGAACACCAAAACCCCACAGCTTCTGGGGCCACCAAGTCCCCAAGACCCCCAACCATTACTTGAGCCCCAGCAGTAAAACAAAAGTTGACTCCTATGCTCATCATCCTCATCATCTGAGATCTCCATCAAATCAGGGAGATCTCCATGTGAGGTGAGGGACAAACACAGACAGGTGCAATGGAGTCAAGGATACTGGTAATCAAATCAAATCACTTTTTATTTATATAAGGTGCCTTTCTTAAACCAAGGCACCTGTACAATATTACATACAACAATAAATAGTTAAAACAACATTAAAATATTCAAAAATCATTATAGGCTTTACTAAAAGGTAGGTTTTCAAAGCTCCTTTAAAACTTTGGACAGTAGGACAGTTTCGCACCTGACGAGGTAGAGAATTCCACAGGGTTGGGGTCATGAAACTAAAAGGATCTGGCCCCTGAAGTTTTTAAGCAACCCTGGAATTCTAGCAATCCTCGCAGTGGATTGGAGAGAGCTGGGGGACAGTAAGGACAGAGGAGATATTTCAGGTAAGCAGTTCCCTGATGGTGTAGGGCCTTATGGGTGTCACAACTGACCTTGAATTGCCAGCAACTGGCAGCTAGTGCAGTCCAGCGAGCACAGGCATTATATGACTGGACCTAGAAGAACCAGTCAGCAGCCTAGCTGCCATTCTGCACTTGCTGCAGGTGGTGAATCTCAACTCCCGGTAGCCCAAGGTAAGGGCATTGCAGTAGTCAAGGTGGGAGAGTAGCGGCGTGGACCAAAGTAGGAAGATCATCTGGAGAAACCAGGTGCTTCACCCGGCGATGTTCCTCAGATGGTAAAAGAGGTTTTGACAACCGCTGACACCTGAGATTTAAATGTCAGACAGTCATCAAAACACAACGCCCAGGTTCCGCACTGGTTTGAGGTGTCAGCTGGACACCCCCAAGCCATAAACCCAAGGGCGATCCAGCTAACAAACCCACCCCTCAGTGACCCTGGTCCACAACCAACACCTCAGTTTTTTCCGGGTTCAACCGCAGCCAACTCACATTCATCCAGTCTGGATTTCGCAAGACATTTGTTAATGACCGAAATGGCAGCATCCTGACCAGGCATAAAAGGAGATGTACAGCTGGGTATCCTCTGCATAGCATTGAAAACCCAGACCGTACTCACCTAATAATCACTCCCAACAGCAGCATATACACTGCAATATGGTGCCAAATGAAACCTTTATGGTACCCGCGAGGATAGGGAGACTGATGCCGAGGAAAAATCTCGGACACCACCCTCTGAGTCCTACCCTCAAGGTAAGATTGAAACCAGCTGAGAGTATCAGACAGTCCACAGATAGATCACAAACGTTCCAACAGCACACCATGGTCCTCCAGTGTCAATGCTGTAGAGATCAAGAAGGACCAAGATTTAACAGGTCCGACTCAGCTATTAGAGGTCATTTAGTACCCAAACAAGTGCTGTCTTGGTACTATGCCTTTTCCTAAATCCAGACTGGGGAGAATCATAGACATTGTGGCTGGTCAAATGTTCATCCAACTGCGATGCAACCACCTTCTCAATAACTTTACCCACAAAGGTAAGTTAGAGACAGGCCTGTGGTTGCCAGACAGACCGGGTCCAAGGAGGACTTCTTAAGAAGGGGCTGAACCATAGCCTCCTTAAGAGGATTTGGAAAATCCCCTCTAAGGACCTCCAGACTATCTCAGCAAGGACGGGCCAATTTTGTTCACACAACCCATTAAGAGATGTGTGAGGCCCGGGTCCAAACCACAGTTAGGTCGGACGCAGTGATTGGATGATCATCACAATGCCACTGATTATGGGGAGGCTGAAGTCAGACCATACAAACTGGGTGTCCGGCATCTCCTGCCGACCATTACAACTCCCACTGGAGAAGGTCAAGCAGACATCGGATCTGATTTTGGCAACCTTATATGCAAAGAACAGAGCAAACTCCTCACACTGTTCTGAGAAAAAGCTCTTCTGGGCTGAAGACGGATTGGATTGACACAATCTGTCCACAGTCCGGAAGAGCTGAGCTGGTCTATTTCTGTGCAGCTGCAATCTCTCTGGACAGGAATTCTGCTTCTCTACAAGAGATTGCGGATTGATAGACCACATAGTGGTCCATCAAACCAAGTTTGTCACCATCCAGACCCAACCTCCGCCAGCACTCTACAACCTTCTTCCAACTCTCCTCAACTCCCTCAGAGTCCTCAGAACCAAGGAGACCTGGGACGAAGAGTGAGAGGATGAACATGAACAGGAGCAATGGAATCCAGGGCCCTGCTACCACCTTATTATAGGCTAGTACCAGCTCTCTTGGATCCATGCAATCTCTCGGTAAGCCCGTTAAGTCCTGCACCGCCATCTGGTCATTCGGTAAACACCTCTTAAAGGCGGTACCGACCATTTCCATAGGGGCTGACCTACATGGGGTGGCCTCCCAAACTGAACCCAATGGAGTGATGGTCCGACCATCCCACTGGTTCCACCACCAAGTCGGATATCTCCGCCCCCAGAAAAGAGCACCAAATCCAATGAATGACCACCAATATGGGTTGAGGAGGAAATAACCTGTGTGAAGCCCAGTGAAATCATTAACTGGAGGAAGTCTTGACCAAAATGTGAGAGTTCATCATCAACCCAGGCACTGAAGTCCCCAGAACCAACCATCTGGGGACCCCAATCAGGTCGACAATGAAGTCTGCAACTCCACAGGGAAAACATTCTCATCACCTGGTGGACGGTATACGAGAAGTATCCTGCGCCCCACACCCTCGCCTAAGATACATTCAAAGGATTTGGTAGTTCTCACTGGTACCTCCACTAGGCCAGTTCTGATCTAAAACAGATAGCAACACCCTGCCCCTACGATCCACCCTCGGTGTATCACTGAGTACCCGGCTGGAAACTGCTGCCGCCTAAACTGGTCCAGCATTCTCATACAGCCAGGTCTCAGTGATGCACGCCAGGTCAGATGACCCCACAAAATCAGCTATAATAGCTGTCTTGTTTTTAATAGACCTGGCATTGCACAACACCACTCGAGTAGGATGAACCTCTGAGGATGACCATGCTACCTGCTGACTATAGTCAGAACCCTTGGTATGGATACCAGACAGGAGAACCCCTTTCCTGGGCCCATTTCTACCCAGGGCATCTCCTTGTCTCCCACTATCCTATCAGCTCACTCCTTTCCGTTCCCCCTCAGACCTAGCCCTCAGTCCTCCTCCTCCTTCCAACAATTCCCAAAGCCCTACACCATCTATAGACTTCTGGCGGAAGGGGAGACAAGAAGAAGGTCGAAGGTCCCTGAGCCTGGAGTGGAATAATACCCGATTGTCCTTGTGTTGTCCCAACACATAATTAACACAACAAATAAACAATCCTAAAAATTAACCCACCTCTTAAAGCTTAAATAAATAAATACAAGCCTTTTATAATAAAAAATAAAATATAATATAAAGAAACCAACAAACCTCAAACTATTGATTTAAGGGCTCTCACCCCTAAACCCAAACAAAAATATAATCAAATACAACAAAACACTAACTAAATTCCTCCTCACCCAGTCCTCTCACCACTGGGAGAGAAATACTCAAACTATAAATCTAATAAACAAATAAATAACTGGATACAGAGTCCTCTCACCACCCAAATATCCAGACAATAAAAAATATTACAAACCAATTCCTTTAATCCAAACTAAATATCTATAACTTAAAGGGCTAAAGTCTGAAATCAAATGTTCAACACAGTTTCACCAAACTCTAGGTTGGCCAGTAACCAGTTCACCCTCTCACAGGTGAAGACCAGTTCAATACTGCAGACCGCTCTTATTAAGCTCAAAATGAGTCAGAACTTGTCTCTCAAAAGATAACTCAGGTTTCCAAATGAGCTCACTTTCACTTGAACAGCAGCAGACCTCAAGCAGAAGTCTCATATTCAAACTACATAGGAGCAGTCTGCAATTAAAGTTCTCTGTGCAAACCCACAGAGCAGGAAAGATCCAAAATCAAATATCCAAACTAAAATTAAAAACTCACCATTGGAACCAGATACAATGGAGCAAAGGAAATCAGTTCAGAATACCCAGAGGATAAAAGTTTGATTCCTTCACACAGTCGAAGGACGAGAGTTTGATTCCTTCATACAGCCAGCTAGTTCATAACAAGCATAGCTTACAAAACCAGATAGCTTTCAAATGTTACATGGCTTCAGGGAGATCCCCACCCTAACCCGATCCTCTTCTAGATCCACTCACTGCAACGGCTGCCCGCCAGCTACCGAACCGTGAAAGCAGAAGAGCCGAAAGGCGTGACCAAATTACACATTATAGGCCAGAACCATCTCCCCCAGCTCCTCACATGCACTCATCACACCTGATAGGTCCTGCTCCGCTGTCAGACCCTGTGGGGTCAAACCCTAAAGGGCAGTACTGGATCTTCTTCATAGGAGGGTCAATTTGGGGTGCCTCAAATGAGAACCTTACAGTATGGTGATCAGACCAAGTGACTGAATCAACTATTAGGTCAAAGACCTCCATTCCCAGCTGGAAGACGAGGTCCAATGAATGGCCATGAATATGAGTTGCAGAGGGAACAACCTGTGTAAGGCCCAACAAACACATTAGTCAGAGGAAGTCTTGTCCAAATTGTGAGGGTTCGTCATTGACCCAGGCTTTGAATTCCTGAGAATAATCCATCTTTGGGACTCCACACAGCCTGATAATGAAGTCCGTGACTTCCTGCAAGAATTTCCTCCCATCCCCAGAGACCGTAGATGAGAAGGATTTTGCAAACCACACCTGCACACTATACACATTCAAAGTATCTTGTAGTTCCAGACAGGAATGCTGTGAGGCTCAAACCCAACTTAAAACAAATTGCTACTCCCCTACCCTGCAATCCTTTCTTGAGTAGTGTGTCATCAAGTACCCAACCAGATAGCTGCCTCCAGTATTAGACAGCATTTTCATGCTGCCAGGTCTTGGTAAGGCAAGTCAGATTGGATGTTGCAACATGATCAGCAATAGTTGCCATCTTGTTTTTAATCTATCTGGTTTTGCATAACACTGATTTTCAGGTACCAAAACAATGCAGCCATAAATGGGAAGAATTTTGGCACACGAAGGAAGAATCTTGGCTCACAAAAGCAAATTCTTCTGCCATGAACCAAAAATTCTTCTTTTGTATCAAACATGTATCTGAAAGACCCTACTGCACATATTCAGATCTGAAATTTCAAATCCTTGTAATTCAGGAATGGATTAATGTTTTTCCACAAACCAACAAAAGGCACCATTCTAGGGAAACGTCTGCCGTGAAATTTCAGAACAAAATTCCAAACCATCTGGGTTGTGGGTGAGAAACAAAACAGCAACCTTCCATGGTTTTCCTCTTTTGCCCTATCTGGATATTGGAATCCAGACATCATACATAACAAAACTTGCCAGAGCAAGAGACCTTGCCTCAGACTGCATAAAACAATTTCATCCAATTCTGTTGAGCGGAGAGCTATTAAGGTGCAAAGTTAGGGTTTAACATTAAATAATTTACTCTCACCTAACTATAGGGTGCTACTGTGCCCCTATAATATACTATAGTTGTAATTGCCATGTTTTCCATCTTTAGCTGCATGTTTGCAGTTCCAGGTTACACCTGAAAAAGGGCATTTGGCTCAGTGTGAATGTCTTCTGTCCCTGAAAGAAAGAAGAGCAGCCTGTGGGATGCTCTATTATACAATAATAACATTTCCTGTGATCTGATTGGTCAATATGTATGACTGGGACAGTGAGGTTACCTGAGTATAACCTCACTGTACAGCACAGGCACACACACATGACCGCATGACAGGCTCACGAATCATGCCTCCCTTCACACATTAGGGGATGCTCCAAGCTGCCAGTGTAAATGACTTTGCTCTGACTCCGCTCCCCCTTGTTGGTAACATAACAGTTCCCTTGTCCTCTTTCTATTCTGCTGTCCTCACCTGCCTATATTAAAAAAAACTCTCAGAATAAACATTCCACATAGCAAAACACTGCCTAAGTCCTGTACCTCACGAAATGGGATGTAGCACATACCCTATTCAGTGAGTCACCAACACGAACTCATCGGTCATGAGATTCACTAACGCTGCTCAGTTTGGCAGAGAAAAGGTGCAACAAATCCTCAGTTCTTGCCCTGCTCCACAGAAACTGTAGCCATACCTACAGCGTCTTTGCTCCCAGGAACAGGACCATGTTTGTGTCTCTCGCTAACCACCTCAGCCACATGATCCATGCCATCAGCTCAGCAGCTCGCATGCCAGCAAAAAACAAAAGCCTCAATTACTTACACAGTTAAAAAAATTACAAGGGTGTACACAACCCAACATGCAGGTACAGCCTCAGTGTGTCCCTGGGGACAGAAAAAAAGTCTGTGGCCAGATAAACAGAACACAGTAGGTACTGGTGATGCCATCTGGGCAAACCCAAACAGCAGATTTTTTCCAAAACATCTTCATCCACAGAAAAAAAAGAAAGGAAAACCTTATTTAAAACAAATGTTTCTACTTTTTTTTTTTTTACATAGCCTAGTGCTCCCTGTTGTCCTTCCACCTTATGACAATGGGGAGACATGGTATTGTATTTTCCTTTTACTCCGGACTCCGGTATGTAGTTCTTGCATGTGCATGGAGGCATGCATGCATCCAGCAAGCTCCAGGTGGCCCCATCATCTCTCCTGGCCTAGTGCCTAGGATCCCATCGACCTGGCACTGACACTCAGCCTCCTCCGGTGGCAGCCAAGAGTCGGGGAAACCTCATGTCCCTCCCAGAGGAGGAGAGATGCCTGGTGGCTGCCTAATCCTGACTCTGCGCCCTCCCAGCCAGCTCTTGGTGGTCTGGGCACCGCTTCCGCCCGCGTCGCCATCATGGTGCAAGGTGTGTTATCCAGCACCTCAACCATCTGCACCACTCTTCTGGCCTTACTTTTTTATTTGATTAAAATAAAAGTCATTGTATAATAGCAAAATACACTCCAGGGTGTGAGTCCTACTGAAATAATCTCACTTCTGGGGTGTTGGATGCATTCGCCTGTTGTCTCAAGCCCAACCACCGCAGGCATGAAGTCATCCAGCACAACCAACACTGTGTCATGCATTGTGCTTAATTCTCTCCCCTCACTGGCCCCATGCAACTCATGTATGCTCCAGAACTTGGTGGCATCACTACTGAGGTGCAACTGGGAGAGTCCATACAATGCATTATTGTGAATGGTAGGGTAACTTTCTCCTCATTTGTATACTTTCATCCTGAATGTCTTTTTAATCAGTACTTTATTTCCTTATCTCCCAATCTGCCCCCATCAGACCATTCCCTCAAACCTTATCACCTGGCTTCCATGAGACATACCTCATGCTACATTGTCCTCTGTTACAGGACCTAGGGGAGCCCTGTTGCTAGTGTAGAACCTGTAGGGAACTGGACTGTTATCCAGTCACAGTCAGAGTTTTCCACCATTTTTTTCCTCAGGACCACATCACTTGAAATGACACATTGCATGGGATCTGCTGCCACAGAGACACCCTCTGGCATCAGGCAGGTGGGATCCCTTCCTTGCATCCTACTGTGTGCCACCTAGATTCCTTCAGGTAGTAGCCACCTAGTGGGATGTATTTACCCCACCCTTCCTGAGGGAGGAGAGCTGTCCTGGGATGCTCAATCCCCCTCCCCCACCAGCCCCTGAGCAACCCGATCTATTCCGACCTGGGTCACTGGTGTGGTAGGTGGTCTGGCACTCAGTGCCTCAGCCCACTGTGCTACTGGGCTGGATTACCATGAACAGATTTTGAGTTACACATCTGAAGATTTGGATGGTCCTGCTGATCATAAATTTATTTATTTGTTTTGTTATAGATTTTTGAGGGCCTGCCCCAACTTCCTGCCAACTGTGAGGGAATGTTTATATATCCTAAAGCTATATTTGCTATTATATGCCTTAAAGCTATGCTTGCTTTGAAAGTCATGCTGTAACAAAGTCATAATAGAATGTAGTAGAAATTTCTGAGTTCATGTTTTCTTTTTACAGGGTTATAGAATGATACTGAGGTTACTTGAGGTACATTTGTTAAAACAGAAAGCTAAATAAAACTGAGCAGAACTGGTTGTACCAGCCTGTATAACAGGCTTGGACAAAATATAAAGATAACAGCACGTAGAGACATTGCTATGGTGTGAGTGAAACTCATTGTCTCTCTCAGGTCAGCTTGACCCAGGCATATGTATCAAGCAGTATTGGGAAAGAAATGGAATAAGTAGTGGAAAAGTACCTCATACATATCAACTTTTTTTTTCTGTTACATTGCTGAAAACTTGTTATACTGTCTTATGATTGGCTTATACTGAAATGTTGGTATTTTCAAGATAAAAAGTGCAAAATCTAGCTTATAAAAGCTGCTCTAAATTATATCGGAAACCTTCTCCGTTGTAGAAGTCCCACATGCATGTGTAAGGTTTGATCAAATAAAGCGGCGTTAAGACAAAAACCCAGTGGTGTGGTTTTGCCCGTGGCAAGCGGAGTGGTTGCTCAGGTAATACTCACAGTGAGAGAATTTGCGATCACAGTTTTGGTATAGTCGGCAGGATGAGTTCTTGGTCCGTGTCACCTCATGATCGGGTTGTTTCCCTTGGACAAAGAAGGACATTTTGTGGAACCCCATCAGGACGTGCGCCCTAAAGGGGCAGCGACACTCATCATCACTGTAAGTACAAGAATACCTTGGGCAGTGTGCACTATAAAGGACAGGCCTAGATAATATGGGAAACAAGGGAAAAAAAAATAGCTGGGTCCAGAGTTAGTATTATCTGGACGGCAAAAATGTATGTTTGACAGAAGTTTGACCAAACAAATTACAAGGGCAACTGCACTGCCCTTTGTACTTGTAATTTGTGCTTGCTGCAAGTATATACTGTTAGAGCCAATGATGGCTTTCACAGTTCAGGCTGCTTTGAGAAAAGCAGTGGCTGATTAAGTAAAGTTAGATAAGCAACATCTGAGAAGAAAAATAAACTACTGTGAATGTACGCACAGTAGGTGACTACAGACAGGATGATTTGAAAATCCTTCCCCCATGTTGCCTATCTGTGTAGTTTCAAGTTTTTCTGTATCAATTTCAAGTTCCTTTGCCTCCTATAGAGGCTGAAACATTGATCCCAAACCCAAGTACTGGGGACCTCTACCAGATGGATCTCAACCTAGTACTGTTAGAGATTTTTGTTTTGTTTTAAACTGCAAACCAGAGCTCTGGAAAAAGACTTGGTTTGGCAGGTTACTAAAATAGCCAAAGAAAACCTTTGAAAGGGTTAATAGCTGCAGCATTTGGAAATTATCATGAAGGTCCTGCAGTCAGTTTTCTTACTCAGACTAGTGTATCGGAGAAGAAGAAAAATACCTTGGCACCGTAAGTCTGAATTTTTATTTAAAGTTGTTTTATGTCTGTCTATTTTATTTCTGTAATACATATACTAAACAAGGTAATGCTCCATCTTTCTCGTGCATATTTTCTAGCTTATATCTGTGTTCTGTAATTATGTTCTGTTGTCAAGGTTGCGAGATAGGATTGACTGCCTTCAGCGCACAACATGTTACAGTAAAAAAAAAGAAAGAAGAACTTCTTTGCCTCATAGCTGACTGTTTTAATTGGCTTTATTTTTAAAGGAACATTTTGCTGCCTAGATAGGGTCAGTGAAGAACTTTTGCTTGTAGTTGTTGGTTGGAGCAGGTAGTGTTGATGGTGAAGAGTTATGGCGTCATATAGATTGCAATGTGCAGAAAGATTTGTAGTTTGCAAGCAATGTGCCAAGCCACTGCTAGGTGAAAATGTAATGTGTTAACAGCTATAAATGGCTTTATCATACTTCTAGTTATAACCAGAAACTTTTGCAAAATGGTAGGGTGCCATATTTTAACTGTCGCCAAAAGGTGTAACCATATTATACAAGATGTATTCACTTACAGATGATATGTTGTGCTGCGTTTTAACGGAGTTAAAATGTGTTTAAAAAGTGTTTTGTTCTGGAAAGATTTGGCATGGCGATATGTATAAATGTGTTGATTTAAAAATTGTCAGTGTTACAAGACGGGGGAGGCAGCACATATATCTAAAACACGTACAGTTTTCTAATGAAACTATGGCATTACCTCAGCAAATTGGTGTGAAACAATGTTAGTCTTATTTTGTGTTAAGTATTTCTTTTGTGTATGTGTATGTGTGTGTACTGTCTTGGCCAGCAGTTTATTGTATGCACTATTATTATTTAAAGATATTTAATATCAGTAGTGTTCAAGGACACTAAAAAAATAACTGGTTTAAACAACCCTTGCATGCACACTGTGACCTTTTGCACATTATTTGACCTTCTTGTGTTTCAACATTTTATGTTACTACCAGTTCAAACTTGATGTGTATTCCATACCTAAAGCACAACTTTTCACACAAAATGTATGTTTTCATGAAAGCACACCAAGAGTGAACCATGTAATTTGACTTTTTATTGCAAAACTAGTATTCTAAGTGAAAAGGAACAAACTTTTCTTCTCGTCTCACTGCTTCTGACTTGCAGCCAACACAGGCAATACTCCAGCTGGAAGTGGAGAATTATTCATCATCTCCCATATTTTTATTATATATATAGTACGCTTTTGAAAAAAGGACTATTACAGCTGTTTTGAGAGTTTACCATCTACAGTTAAAAACAATGGCTTTTTTTTTATGTGTGACCATGGTGTAATCATTTTTTGTCTTTTTGAAATGCATTCTAAGAGATACGTCGTGCGGTATTACCGTCAATCTGGATTTTTTATAAACTCAGCTGACATTTTGTCATGCTTAGGATAAGGAACCCAGGGACGCTTGACTTCTTTATCCTATGGAAATAATCTTGTTTTATTTTTAAACTGGTGTGTGTTTGTTTTGTTGTTTGTCTGTGTTTCTTCTCTTTCTTCTAGAAAAGAAGTTCCCATCTTTATAGTAAGGTATAACACTTACTAAACTAATTGTAATATTATCTTGTTATAATTTAAAGTGTAGTAGGTAGGGATCATGTCACCATCCACAGCTAACCTTTTATTGCTACAGTATTCGAGCTGTCTCTTTCACTTGAAGCTGTCTCTTCCACCAGTAGGAGCTTGGGGGAGGGGTAGCTACCCTTCCTCCATCCCTTCCAGTGTAGTACCCACAAAGGTTGCAAGGTACATCACTGTTCCCCAAAGGGGTAAATAAAGAAAATGTATATTTGCCAATAATTGTTTCTTATTTACAGGTTTTAAAAAGACCCAAGGTATTTTAACAGCATAACCCAGCCAAGCCTTCTGTTTTTCTAGTGCAAACAGTTAAATCTCACACCTATTATTGGTACAGGGTTTCTGCCCTCAGCAAGTAATCAGTTACGCTGGAGGGTGAAGTTGTGTAGTATGTCCACACATATTCATTCTTTTGATTGTCTTTTCAGCTTTTTATCCTGTTAAAACAAATGCAAAACAACTTTTGTCATTGCCTTACAGCAATGAATGCATTTTTCAACCAGTAAATTCACAGTACTCTAACATTTCTGGACTCTAAGCTAAGTTTACAGTCTACATGTGTTGTTTAAAATGTATTTTATGCATTATGCTCAATACTGAAATTGTTCTATTACAAACATGCTTATGTTTCATGTTTATGTTATAATGTTTTGATATACATCTTGCTACACTGTATCATTGTGTATTCAGAAAAGTGCTCCACATGTATAACGTTTTTAATGCTCATAACCAAACCTAATACTAGGGCCAGCATTGCTGACCCACCCTACAATATGTTCCAAAGCAAAACCAAAAGTAAAATTAATGCTCCGTTTGTCTTATTACTCACAGGTACCCCTGAAGAATGAGTGTACTCTATGCAGGTTTTGTCATTTTAAATTTTAACAATTATAATATACAAAATTTAGAATGTACTCCAAACCTATGCTTCAAGCCTTACCCCACTCAGTACTTTGGAGTATTTCACTATACAGGGTAAAGAAGGTAGACCTTTTCACTTGTCACAGGTGCAATAGGCACTGTTATTAAATTGGCATAGGCCAACAACATATGTATTTGTCCCACTAATTGCATTGTGTAAAGGCATATTGTTATGAACAATATGTTTGAAGCGTGTAATTGTAACATTACAAAATTTTATAACTCAGGTCTCAGTCAGGCCTGCTTGCAACAGACAGGAAATAATGTTCATCACTGTCATAACTGCTTCTGTGATTTAAAAGCAGGAGGTAACCATAACACTGTCATGATTTACAGATGGTCAAATGGTATAATTGAACCTCGCCTGCACCCCCAGGTGTGTGGTTAATGTCCCATTTTTTTTCTCTTTCTAATTGCCAAATTTAGGCTCTGTCACACCACTCTTTACAAAACAAAAAAGTAAATGGTTTAAAAGATTGTTATTTATGTGTTTTTAACTCAGTGTCTAACACACTTTGCAAGTTTGCAGGTTTCCACGGTGTGGCACACATAAGATCTCCACGCTCAACAGCAGTAATACTTTCATCTAAATTGCCAAGACCTTCATCTTTTTCCTTAAAAAGAAAAACAACTGCCACAGTTTTGATGTTATCACCATCTTTGTGCCTGACTGGTTCCTTATAAGGACTATTGCATGAATCCAGTTATTATTACCTCTGCAAGTGTAATGTTTTCAGCAAATTACACCTATTTGTAGAACTTTAAATCAACTGAAGAAGGTCCAGTCAGTTCAGACTCTGCAATCAAGCTTATTGTTTCTGCTTACTATGAAGTTAAGTCTGGGGAAGGCACTCCTAACTCCAGCGAAAAGATTCTGCTTCAATTGACCTTCAAGCAATACATCCATTTTCTTCACTGCCGCTTGTTGCAAACATGGCTGGTACTTTCTACAACCCTATTGCTCTGTTATGGACTGTGTTCTTAATGGTTTTTGTCAATTGTTACCTTTTTATGGACTGTTAATCTTTATGCCGGGTGTAATCAACTACCACAAAACAAATGCCATGCCAGTGTGTGTGTGTGGCTACTCCATTAAAAGGACTCAATGCACCCCTGGCCAGTGTGTCTACTAATCAGCCATCCAGCAGCCAGCAAAATGAACACTGACTTTTCTACTATGCTGGTGTTTTGTTTTAAATTACTGTCTGCATTGCCCCATATGCCTTGTGGGGTTACCACCATTCTGCAAATGACATTTCATCTGTACTGTAACTACATCAACCTGTAGGTACTTATATGAACTTATGAACTGTTAATTTCATGGACTGTTATGTTTTATAAGGACTTATCTGTCAAGAGACATTATCAACAGATTCTTCAATCAAGAGCTCCAAGGGTGTGCCACACTCAACACAAGGTAGCATCTACCTTATTCACTCTCAAAGTAAATTCCATGAACTCTTTTCATCAACAAAATTGTTATGTAATTTGTGTTATATGTGGTGTCACATGTTAGCATTTTTCACATATTTCAATTGTGGTGTTGACATCCCTCAATTCTGTATTATGTTTTACAAACTCACGATTTGTTCGGTCTATAACCACCCTGTACCAACTCCAGAACAGAATGCTTTTATAAATGCCTTGACTATCTGTATGCTGGCATACAGATAGTCAAAGCATTATAAAAAATTAAATCATATACCTATTCACCTAGTCTAACAGTCTAAAAGTAGAAATGTTTAGTTTTTTTTTAACCTTCAGTTATTAACTAATATTTTACATTTATATTTCAATTTTTGTGAATGTTGAGTCTCAAGGGCCTCTATCTTCAGGGTGAAATTATTAACAGTGGTCAGTGGCCAAGGTTTTAGTAATCAGTGACCAAACTTTTATCAACAAATATGTAGTTGGCTAACCATAAAACTGAGGAAATAAAAGGTGTAAAATGGCTAGTGTAAATTGCTAAAGGCTAGTAAAAGGTAAAAATGGTTAGTAAATGACTAAATGATGCCAACATGTAAATTAGTATATCTAGTAGCAAAGGCTGCAAGTGGCTAAATACCACCATGTCACTTAATATGTGTGCGTGTAAGACTTTAAAAGGTTAATTGTAAAATTCTATACAATGAAAAAAAAAAATAGCAAAGCATAAAATGAGGCTGTGGCTGAGATATGCACACAGCTGTGTTTAGCCTTGACTGTTAAAAGTTTCTCATCATATAATTCTCTCGTGTTAAAAAAATATGTTTAACAAAAACTGATAAAAATAATGAAATACCTAGTTTAGTTGCTGGTACAAGGTTACTTTGACATTTGTAGCAAGCTAGTCACTTCTCTCATATGCTTTCTGGCTCCCAAACAAAAGTTATTTGAGATAAATATACTATTCTGTCACCATTTGTTTTCCCTCCAAGAGTGAGAATAACTGCCCTGTCTTGTAAAATGTCAGGTACATCTCGTAACCAACCAATTTTATTACGGAATGTCTCAAAATTGTAGCTACAAATATGTATAAAAACTTTAATTATGAAAATGTATTAATGTACAGGTGTCCAGGCTATGCTGTCATAATTTCTTGGGAAATTCCAGCCTTGCATTTTTTTCTAAGCTTGCTACACATAAATATGGGACCCATGGTCATGGCTTATAAGCGGTAGTTGGTGACTGGGGTGCTACTCTTCTCCATTGGGTGACAGTACTTGTAAGTGGTCATATTGGCACTCTGGCTACTGACTGTCCTAATCAAACTTCTCCCACAATGCCTGTACAACACAATGGTGTCACCGGGATGCCACCCACCTGCCCCTTGCTACAACCCAAACAAAAGGACACCATTAAAATGGAGGGGTGTTTCCATTACAAAAGAGCCAAATTGACCAAAATATGAAGTGAGAAAAAGTAAAAGGGATCGGTTAGTTGATACATAGTATCAAAAGGGGGAGAGTGTGAGGAATGTTTATATATCTTAAAGCTATATTTGCTATTATATGCCTTAAAGCTATGCTTGCTTGAAAGTCATGCTGTAACAAAGTCATAATGAATGTAGTAGAAATTTCTGAGTTCATGTTTTGTTTTTACAGGGTTATAGAATGATACTGAGGTTACTTGAGGTACATTTGTAAAACAGAAAGCTAAATAAAACTGAGCAGAACTGGTTGTAACAGTCTGTATAACAGGCTCGGACAAAATATAAAGATAACAGCCGCATTAGAGACATTGCTATGGTGTGAGTGAAACTCATTGTCTCTCTCAGGTCAGCTTGACCCAGGCATATGTATCAAGCAGTATTGGAAAGAAATGGAATAAGTAGTGGAAAAGTACCTCATACATATCAACTTGTTTTTTTCTGTTACATTGCTGAAAACTTGTTATACTGTCTTATGATTGGCTTATACTGAAATGTTGGTATTTTTCAAGATAAAAGTGCAAAATCTAGCTTATAAAAGCTGCTGTAAATTGTAATCGGAGACCTTCTCCGTTGTAGAAGTCCCATGCATGTGTAGGTTTGATCAAATAAAGCGCGTTAAGACAAAACCAGTGGTGTGGTTTTGCCCGTGACAGCAGGAGTGGTTGCTCAGGTAATACTTACAGTGAGAGAATTTGTATCACACAACCCCTGACTTCCCCTTACCTTGTCCCACCTCTGTTCAATCCTGCCATCCTTCTTGTAGACTACCTCAAATGGGAGCTCATCCCACCTAACATCACCTACTCTGTACAGAATTGTCTTGTGATCTCCACCTCAAATCAATTATAGATAGCAGTGCCCTTGTAGTCTTGAGTTCACTATGATGAAAAGGTCCCCAATATTTGTTTATTGATTATAAACTTTAATGTGTTCCTGAGGAGATGTTGATAATGATTTCTCAGTTGGTAATCTATCACCCACACGCCACATGCAAGAGTGCAAAATGAAACTTTAACATTACTGAAAACAAGCTGATAAAGCAGGTGAAAACAGTATAGTTGAATAGTTACAGTGCCTTCAAATAACAGACAGGCAGTGAAGAATTGGGAAGGAGGGACAGGAGGGAGGATGGAAACGAAAGTGCCTCTAAGTAGGGAATCTTTGGAAAGACTAGATGAATTGTTCACGTCTTTTTTTGTCGATAACTTTTCTATGTTTCTATAAGCAGATACTGCATTGAGCACTGTGATTATGATTGTTGCATTTGAGAAAGGTACCACTAGATGGCAGCATTGTACAGCATTAATTTAGGCTAGGCATCCTTGTGGCTGTATACTTTTTAACTCTCTTAGTGCTGCATCCATTCTAAAAGGTGAACAGATATTCTGGTATAAGTGTTTATGTTAGGAAGGGTTGGGGACAGACCTTGCAGATGCATGTTCTACCTGTCCCATCTTGTACTTATAGCACGGACAGTTTTCAAATTTTGGAAATACTAAAGAAAAACAAATAAAACATTGCTCAGCCACATTGTCCAGCCAGGCTGCCTGTTGGTGCAGAATTTAGTACATTGCCTCCCATGCCGATGACCAGGTTTGGAAGTGTGTGCTGGCATGGGGGATCAGTGTGGTGCTGAAAGCAACACCTCCAGCTCAGGGTGAGATGATTCTGGGTTCTGCCCCAAAGAATCCCTGCAGTGGGTTGGGAGATAATTCACTGACACAGGGATGCAATGTGTGTCGCTGTGACAGGCATCTCCTGCACCTGATAGGATGGTGGGAGGAGGAGGAGGGAGAAAAAAGACAAGATCTTTCTAGAGCCGATGTGGCTGTGGTGAGCTTGAAGAAGCTCTGAGGAATGATCACTGCCAATGGAACTGCACATGCACAGCACTCGTGCATGCGCCATTGCAGTGAATGGTATACTGCCATTCCCAAAATGGTGGGACCAGCAGAACTGCACATGCATGTGTGGCACACATGCGCCAGTTCAAGATACAGAATGAAGAAGTAGTGGCCAAAATAGTGCCACTGTAGCTCTGTGGCGACCATGGCAGGCTTCTTCAAGCTCTATTAGACTGTTGGAAGGATACTTTCAAAGTCTAATGGAAGCATTTATTTTATTTGCTTTTGTTAACCAGGTGAGTGCACTAGTCATAGAGATGCCTATTTTCAGGCACGACCGGGAGGGTACAGGACAAATACAGAAAACAGCAGCAATGTGATGCAGCACCATAGAATTAGGTTATACAATACAGAGATAAGTTGGAAAAGGATAAGAGTTTGTAAACAACTTGCAGGACAAATTATACATGGTCAGACAAAGTTAAAATAGGTAAAATGATGCCCACGGTCACTCATTTTCAGAGCGACACCAAAACGGCTGCAGATTCTACCCACAGCCAGTAAAACCAGGGCACTGAACAATTTGAATTACAGCTGCCAGCACTCTTGAGCCTTGCTTCATATACAGTGGAGCCTGCCAGAATGTGGTTTGGTGTCACAGGACACTACATGGCAAAATGAAATAACTGACATTGAAATTGTCTTGTTCCCTGTAGTAACTTTGCTGCAGTATTCTGCAGCACTGTGTAGCATCCTGGCAGGCTCCACTATAAATTCTGATTGGCTCTGATGATAAGGGGAGCATCAGACAAGGCTCAGAGGTGGGTGTCACCTGCACCTGAATGGAGGAGTATGTGGCAGCTCAAGGCCAAACAGCTGAATAAAACAAGCATTTGTCAGCGCTGAATGTTGTATGTGGCAGCAATGTATTTTGTTAGTTGAATCACAGGTTAAGGTTACTAAATGCTGATTGTTACATACAGCATCTGTTTTTCCTCCTTGTCTCCATGTCACTGGCCATACACACAGGCATGTTGTGTAGAGCTTTATGTGGAAGGGGATAGTCAGCCAATAGCCCTCCTCATCAGTTCGAACATTGGGGGGCTACGAGAAGTCAGTAAGGTGGACCAAAGCGCAAAAAAGAAAAATATACCAATTAAATCAAAATGAAATGTTCTCAACTTGTATCTCCGCTGGTTAGAAATGTTGCAGCTCACATTGGAGTCACTGTCTGTCACACCTACTGTGTAGTTCTTCACTTCTCTCTATTAGGAACAGTTTATGTCTCTCAGATCAAAGCACTGTTATACAGAGAGAGGTGGCATGGAACAGTAGGACTACCAATATGCTGTGATTACATTCCGCGTATGTTGTGCAACTTACGCAGCTATTCTGCTCATCGCCTATCAACAGACAGGGAACGCGATAATGTAAGGTACTGATTTTGGGTGCAGGTGGCCTTGTCTGCTGGGTAGGGACCTGCAGTCAGGACCGAGGAGCCCTAAGGGGCATTATTTCTTCTGGAGGTGTAGTCTACCTGATCAAGGGAGTGAGGGAGAGCCATAGGGCCTCTGTGGTCGACTCTTGTATAGTGTATGGTTGAGCACTGTTCTGTATGGAAAACCATACAGTGGAAAAAGTCATTTGCATTAGTAGTGACATAGCTAGTAATGCAGAATACTGTCATTCTCCATTAGTAGCTATGTCACAATGCAACCCCCCCACCAGCTCTGTTCTTAGGACAGGGGTATTAGGCATTTGTGCATGAGCTGGGAGGTGATCACAAGGCTGAGAAATGGGTGTTGTGGACAACAATGGCTGGCCACTTCTACAAGAAGAAAGTAATCAATTCTGTTTTTTTTGGACCATACACTGTAAAGAACAGTGTATGGGTTCTTACACACAATGTGGCTACTCTTTACCATTGTGGTTACTATAGCGACTGAAGGACCTCTAGCTTTGCTGTCGATAGTCTGTTGTTGTCATAGTGCAGCATGAGAGGGTGCTGCACTCTGAGGTGCTGTCTTTTGATGAGACATTAAACCGAGGTCCCATCTGCCTGGATTGGTGGTAGTTCAGGTGGATGTTAAAGATCCCATGGCAGTTATCGAAGAGTAGGGAATTTCCCAGTGTCCTGGCCAAATTTCCCTCATTCACTAAAAAATACCACCAACAGCTTAATCTGGTTCAAGATCAGTTGGCATTCATCTGTATCCTCCTCCCCGGGTCATGCCTGAAAATAGGCAGGATTTGTCTGGTGCACTTACCCAGTCAACAAAAACAAAATAAAAAAAATAGTAACCACCTGGGTAAAGAATAACCTTTGTTGTGTATGGGACACCACATACTATTCTATATGTGGCTCTCATGCAAACGTTAGAGGTCACATTGCATGCAGTGTAAAGGTTGGCATTATTATAGAGAAAGATATTTATTTTGGCAGTACCTGTCTGTCTCTGTGTAGGAGACACACACATACAAGACACAGACACACAATACCTAAGCTAGTAAACTGTTTTAAAACACACACACACACTTGGCTAGTAAAATGATTTAAAATGCACACACACACTAATAGTCAAATGTTTAAAACACACACACACGGCTCACAGTTGGCTAGTAAATTGTTTTAAAACACACACTTGGCTGGTAAAATTATCTAAAATGCACACATACACACACACACACACTGCTAGTAAAATGTTTAAAACACACACACTTGGCTAGAACATTTTTAAAACACACACACACACACACCTTGACTAGTAAAATGATTTAAAATCGCACACACACACACACACACACACACATATGGCTAATAAATTGTTTTAAAACACACCCACACTTAGCTAGTAAAATGATTTAAAATACACACACATAGTTGGCTAGTAAATTGTTTTAAAACACACCCACACTTGGCTAGTAAAATGATTTAAAATGTGCACACACACACACACACACACACACACACACACACACACACAGTTGGCTTGTAAATTGTTTTAACATACATACATTTGGCTAGTAAAATGATTTAAAATGTACACACACACACACACACACACACACACACACGGCTAGTGAATTGTGTTAACTAGGGGTTTAACATATTGACAAATGCAGGGTGCAGAGAGTAGTTTTCTGCTTAGATGGACAGATTTGCTTCTTTTTTTCCTTTTTCCCTTTCATTTTCTTTTCACAGAATTTAGTACTTTAAAATGACAAACAGATTTAGTTTAGTTGCGTGATTGGTCCTTCTAAGAAAAGATATAGAAGCATATGGTTTGATACCTTTTATTGGACCAACTTAGATGTTACAAAAGAATAAAGTGCCTAAGCTTTCAGACCAACCAAGTCTTTCCTCGGAAGCTGATGACAGTTATTTAGAAAATCCCATACTATTAACACCCAGGTCATGCATAAAAACAGAAATAATTCTCATTGGTTTAAAATGCTCATATATATATATATATATATATATTAACCATAGTTAGGTTTGAGGAGCCATTTCTATGTTAAACCCCAAATTTTGCACCTTAATAACTTTGCAACCGTTTGACAGATTTACCTGAAATTTGGAATACTTAATCAAGAACCATAGGCCTTGGGATCTGCCAAGTTTTGCACTGGTCGGATATACGGCTGTGGAGTTAAGCGAGATCTGCGCGTGAGTTTACACTTTTTCTGGAATTCTGCTGTCGCTACTACAGGTCGCATGTATTTTGGCGAACCTGCCCAAAATCTTCAGGGAATGTGTGGCCAGGGTCCCCGATATGCCTTTCAAAGATTTCGTGGAAAAATATTAAACGGTTCAAAAGTTATTCAAAAACAATTTCCCATTATAAGTCAATGGGAAAAATTAACAAAAGTTCGACAGTGTACGAAATGCACTTTTACTGTCGCAAATGGCCCTGTTACTGTCACAAATCCACCGTCTTGTTTTCAGTTAGTGATCAGAAAAATGCTTGGCATTTAAAATTGAGACCCTCTAGCAATCTTATTCTTTTGTATTCACCTAGTCTGGCCCTGGGGATGCTAGCCATGTCTTTATTTTGGGTAAAACACCCCAGAAATATGTTTTCAGATTTCTGGAAAAAGTACTTTTAAAGTAGTTTCGACTCAGTGTGCAAATTTTGCTAAAGCTTCGTCAAATTGCGACACTATTACTGCGACACTATGTCAAAATAACAGTAATTCTTTGCCACTCCGCTGCAAAGAATGGTTGGGAGTTTTAGGCTGAAATTTGAGGGAATGCAGCCGACATCTCACAGATGTGCCTTTCAGTGTTGTATTGAAAAAATATTACACGGCAGCAAAGTTACGGCACTCCAAATTTGATGGTTTTCCATAGGATAACATTATTGCCTGACGCATTACAGAAATCCTTTGGCACCCTGCTGCAAAATAACGGTTTGGTCTTTTTCCTGAAATTTAGAGGGAAGACAGCTAACAGCCCACAGATGTGCCTTTCAGTGGTTTGGTGAAAAGATATTGCAGGGAGGCAAAGTTATGGCACTCTGAACTTCTCTTTTTCCCATAGGATAACATTATGGTATTCGCGCCTTTCAGGGCCCGTATCTTGAAGCGGTGTGAGATACAGACTTTTCGTTGGAAAAATAATTAGCCCTAATTGGGGCTAAGTACAAAACTAGCCAGGACAGTCAGAATCATATGATTTTAAAATTTTTTCTACCGTACGGTTCCTGAGATATAACCTATTTAGTATTCCAAGTCCTCATTTTCTGCTCGATACCCATTATTATGCATACATTCTTTGTACTCACTGTCTTTCTTTATGCAGCTTTTGGGAAAACCAGCCTGTGCCCTTACATTACTGTTACCATTGCCCTTTATGCTTGCGGTTCTGTACGTTTCACTTACCATTGACGTTCACGCCACCATATGCGTTATCCTTTGCATTTTCATTTGCGCTTGTGTTCCTGTTATTTTTGCCATCTGTGTCTACAGTACTGTTTCTCTATCTGTTTCACTTTGTTTCACCATGACCATTGACATTTCCGTTGCAGGTACCATGTTACTATGTGACAACAAATCGCGTGGCAGACCGTTCCGTCTCACGCCACCATGTGTGTTACCCTTTCTGTTCTCATTCACGCTTGCTACCATGTGTGCCACTGTTAGTGTTTCTGTTTGCATTGCTGTTCCTGTTACTATGCCACAAGACATCACATGGCGGAAGCGCTGGGCCCAGAGGGCCCCTGCGCTCCCTGCTGCCGTCACATTCACTATTTCTCGTTATCATTCTCAAAGAGGAATTAGAGGCAAAACTCAGTTTAATGCATTAGTTAAGGTTGTTCCACAGCGACAAAAGTGAAGAAATTCAGAGTTAGGGTTGAAAACCCCTTGGACCCCGCCCACCCCAACCCGGCACTGGGGTGCGCATTGGGATCGTCGGTCCTAACTCTCACCCCATTCTCCTATACTTCTGCTGCTTTACACATGTCATGGGGTGAGAGTTAGGGCTGATGATCCAATGCACACCCCAATGCCGGTTGGGGGTGGGGTCCAAGGGGGTTTTCAACCCTAACACCGAATTTCTCACTTTTGTCGCTGTGGAACAACCCTAACTAAAGCATTAAATGGATTTTTTTGCTCTCATATATATATATATATATATATATATATATATATATATATATATATAATGGTTTAAATGAGCATTTTAAACCAATGAGAATTATTTCTTTATTTTGATAATTGTGGAGTTTCTTTTTGGCAAAGGTTTGATGGAATGTACCTCAAAATGGAGTTTAAAAATCTAAAGGAGGTATCGTCCTTTTCCATTGACTTGTCTACCTTTTGCAAAACTTGATAAAAGCTTTACTTTCTGATTAAACATTCTGACTCTATAGACACAGACATAAAATTTTTAAGCTCTGATATCAAAATAGCACAAGGGTCACAGAAAGATCTTGAGAAGCGGTCTTGACAAACTTTAAAAAAATGCTTATAAATGGAGCTTTGCCAATCACAAATGTTAATACAATAGTCTCCTTCAGAGGAAGATGGAGTCAATGGAAAATACCTTACATTATAAAATCTTATACTCTGGTTGTAGTCCCTACAATTAGGGATCTTGTTAAAGATCTCTTTGTGAATGCCTTGCATCTCCCAACTAAAAATCTACCTTTTGTCTGAGTCTCCAGGGTATCTACTAGAAACTCTGCTGTTACTTCTGAAGTGCAAACAAGCGAATATTGCAATTGTGACTTCAAATGGCTCAGAAAAATAGTCACAAAATGTTGCTCAGGATATGAGTTTTGAAGTTTTGCCTCCAAATTCTGCAGCAGTATTTAATGAAGTTCAAGTTATTGCAGCTATATTTCAAAGTCTCACAGGGCACTTGAAACCTGATATTATTTTCTTTAGAATTTGACACTGATAGAGCTCTAATAATTGTAGCACTAAGGTAGATCGGTGACTGGGGCCCACATATTCAAAGGAGATGCATTGCCCAAAATGGAGATGCATGCGATCTCAGAAAATGTGCAGAAACAGAATATTCAAAAGGTAGAGATGCGTTGTGCATTTCAAATGCATGATTGTGCAGAAATAATGTATGCAGTGCAAAGAAGGGGCGGGTACATGAATATGCCACACATCCATATATTCAGCACAAACTGTAAGACTCATCTGCTGTGCATCATAGAAGTGTGTGGCACAAATTTAGGGCAGAAAAAGGATGGCTTAAATTGGCCAGCCACCCACAGGATGGCCACAAAACTGCAGACAGGCTATCCCACGACAACCCTTGGAAGTGCACCAGGACATGCTCCAGGCACCCATACAAAGCAATCATGCCAGGATGGTGTACCCAAAGCCACAGGTGCCAGCACACCATGGGCACCACCCAGCCAGCCAACCCGCACACCACATTCCAGACATAGACACCCAGCTGTCACATACCTGTGCTGTCAGGTGCCCCCCAGCACACCAGTGAAGCAGATGGCCACACTGCAGCACATGTACCAGGGTCTTGGCATGCACCCCATGTGGCCTGTCGGCACCATCTGTGGTGTTATGCATCCAGGGTGACATCTACAGCTATGGTACCCAGGTAGCCTGTTGGTATGAGTGGCAGCATAGCATGGGCCAGGGACTGACCTGTTGGACACACCCACAGTGGTACATTATAGGTGCACAAAGGTGGGACCCACCCACTCAGGCACCTGGTCACCTCTGCACACTGCCGCTCCTTGCAGTTATCACCATGTTACTGTCATACAGGAGTGTGTGGGTACTGCAGGTGACTGTATGCTGCAGACAGAGCTGGCGTATCACATACATGTGGCATACCAATCAGATTGTGTCACCTTGTGCTCCCCTGTTGCTTATCCAGGTAGGCCCATGTGTCCACTGTTCAGGTGGTCCCCTACCCCAACCTGACCCTGTAAATGGCTATGGGTAATAGCACTGTACCCAGGCCAATGAAGTCCACCCACCCACAAACATTCCATCTCACCTGCCTGCTAGACTGCAGTACCTCCTGTTCACCTTTGTGGGGTGGTGAGGGATTTTCTAAATAACTGTGCATGCCTGGGGTATGCAAATAGCCTGAACACATTCCAGGAATGAGCTTCACATGTGGAAATGGTCTTGGAATGTGCAATGAGGCCATTTGCATATTCTGACTGAATATTGCACTTTTGTGCAATGTACATGTAGCTGCCAGCATGCATTTCCCTATGCTCTGGATAGAGCTCAGGTTACCTGCCATGCCACGCATCTCCCACTGCATGATCATGCATGTTCATGATATTCAGTCAGATATGCATGACTGCATTCCATAGCTCATCTTCTGAATATACCGCTATCTTGTGCGGCACATCTCAGTTACTGTGGTGCAGGCACTTGCGATGTAGCCTGGCACTTTTGAATATGTAGCCCTGGAAGTTTAAAGTATAAGATGTCATGTATTCCTGATATCCCCAGTCACACTACAAAGGAAAGCCGTTTCTTCAATTTAAGGACAATATTGATGACACTGGGCCAGACTTTGCATTACTTTGTCTTGCAAAGCACTGGGTCACAGAGCAAGTACAACTTTATATATTGGGAGAGCATTTTAAAGAAGAAGATACAAGAAGGAAAAGGAAATGCCCAACTTAGAATAGGCTAATGATGGATGATGAGTAATGGATAATTCATTATGATATTAAGTTGATCTCTTAACCAGAGTAATGTTATTTCTGAAAAGAGGAAATCAAGACTAGATGGTTAAAAAAATATTGCCATTATAAAAGCTTTTAATCATTAGGCTTGATGTTATCCTTCCAAACTTGGAAATAATGATTATTACTTCAATTCTAGATAAATAGAATATATAAATAGTGATTAAAGGTAATTAACTCTGGTAATATGATTTATATAGGAGTGTAATTTTCTTTTTTATTTGATTACTTTACCTGTTTTATTTACCATTGGAAATAATTCTCGGATTCCCACTATATTGTGGACTTTGCCTAGTAATTTACCGGTGTTTTTATTTATTTGTTGAGCAGCGATTAGCTTTCAGCACAAGTGTTCATTTACAGAGGTCTCACAATCAAATGCATAGTCAGAAAAACATTACAAGTACAAGAAGGAGTTCCAGAAGAAATGCAGTCAGTCAGGCTCAAAGCACTTGAGGCAGAGAAGAATTACATATAATGCAGTTTTGAAATAATCCATAGAGATCCTTGTATAAAAAGTCACAGGGTATGTACTGAGAGAAACTGAATGGAATAGTTTATTTAGTATTTTGATATATTTTCTGTCTGAATAGACTATATTGCGTTAGTAAGGAAATTCAATAGTTAGTGTTATGTATTAATATTGTAATTATATGCTATATATTCTGAAAATCTGATAAAAATTATTAAAAAGGAATGGTACGACCATGACCTGCCTCTATGACCTTCACTGGAATTCCGGCAGGACACAAGGTTTACTGGTGTAACAGAAGATTCCAGCAGTTCTGGTGAGCATTCCTTCAGGTCAAGGCTTTCCTGCAAGTCGTGGTCATGCCATTTTGCTTGGTGGTGTCATTATGGGGAGGGGTGATGTTGATGAACCACTCTGTCAGGTCGAGGGCAATGCCTGCGGGTCAGGGTTGGCACTCTGACTTGTTGGGGTTGTGCCAAAATGTCCCTGGTTCTCCCAATGCCCTACAAATAAATGACCCACTATGTCTAAAAATAGTTCCAGAAAAACTGTTCATGATATATGGTGCTGCAGCAACTCTATCTTAATACTTGTTCCACACTGTCAGTTTGGTTAACAATGTTTTTCATGCTAACAATACAGTCTGGAGGGAATTCCGTACCCACTTGTGATTTTTCTTTACGAAAGCATTCTGCTGTCAGCAGCCATTGGCCAGTACCATGTAACAAATGTAGCAGAAAAGGGAAAGAGAAAGTGCAGCCACATTAGACAATGCATGTCAGTGAAAAACAGAGAAAGGCAATGAAAAGGAGTTGAATGTTTTTCGTGTTATGTTTTTGCATGGGACACATGGTCCAGTATTATGCAGAGCTGACGCTGCAAGGAGGAGGAGGAAAGAGGGAGTTGGCCTGTGCTACTCTATGTGCGTGAACTGTAATGCCTGGTGTAACTACTGCAACTAACGGATGTGCAGGACTGACACCATGACTCTTCGTGAGGAGTTGAAATCATGCTCACTTGGGTCTGTAGGAAAGTAGCACACTACTTCTTCGGATTTCAAGTTCAGTAGTCAATCAATCAAATCTTTATTTAATCAGGCGAAACACTATTGAGGAGAACTCATTTTCGAGGTGGAACTGAACAACATACACATTAAGAAGATATATAAACAGTATATACACATTCATTGTTCTGTACATAGAGTAGGTTGAACACCTACTATACATAAGAAAATATACTAAAAAGTACACTATATGCATTATTATATAAGGGCAAAATAATGCTCACATCGGGTATTCGGGAGAATAGGAACATTCCGGTACTTATACAGAGGACAATATAATTCTGAAAAACACAGGCTGGTACTTAGATTAACATAGCATTTACAAGTAAATTAGTGAAAACCTGGGGTTAGGGTCACAAAAGCAAAAAAGGGAAGATAATGTGAGGTAGGCTTAAAGCATAAAAACAAGTGAAGCAAATGTATAGGGAAGCTTGAAACATAGATAAGTCGAACAAGGAGGACAAAAAGCAAAGGTTTAGAAAAAGAAGAAAGGAGAAGGGAGAAGGGGACCAGTGAGGTGAACCAGTGAGGGTAAGGGACAATTGATGACATCTGAGGGATATTTACTGACTCCACTACAGAGCAACTGTTCAATGATAAGGGAGCTTATTAAGAGGGAGAGGAAGGGGAGTGGTAGGTAGCAGGAGCCGGTACCAGATCAATGATATGGGAACCTATAGTGAGGGATGAGAAAAGGTGTGGTAGATAGGTAGTAGCAGTAGATGTTGCAAAATGACATTTTTGTTGGTGTATATCCATGGGGATGCGGGATGCATTTACTGTTGGAATGAGACTAGAATCAGTGGGAAGGGTGCCCACTGGGCTGGCACTATGGTTGGGGTTTGCTGCACTAAAGCAATGGAGGTGGGGAAGCACAGCACATGGAGGGATGGAGTGAGAAGTTTTTGTTTATATGTCACTACAGAGATGGTTCCAGCTGTTTCTTTGGGGCTGCGTGTTGTTATGCAGAGGTGAAGCACATGCTGGCTTTATGCAAATGGAGAAGGAACCGAGCGCTCTTGTTGGGCGCTTCAGTTCTTTGAAGTACACACAAAGTTTACACCCACGAAATTCTTACCATTGTCATACTCAGCATGGTGGTCATTGGCCTGTCAGAGAGACAAGCCCAATGCAGATTGATCTGTATTAGACTATTCCGTGACACACCTCTGAAATGCCCGTTCTCTGAAGCAAAAGCAAGATGTTTCTTATGCACAAGGAGACATAAAAATGTTCCCCACTTGGACTGCCCTGAGGTAACAGTTTTCCAGCACACACACAGACTTCCAGCGTGTCCATGCTGGATCTTTACTATGCTGACAGGTCATCAATACTGTGAGTGGAAGAAGCTGCAAGAGGAGGAGATGGTAGGATCTGTTCGATGGAGGTCTGCGTTGGATCCTTTCATACTGCCTGGTCTTTCACCTCCACGCTGATTAACTGCAGGGATGCTCCTTCACAGTGTTATTAATACAAGCATTCTTTCTCCATGGTGCACCTATTTAAAGTATCACTTGTGATCTATAAATAAAACTGTGTTTCAGATTCCAAAATTGAAGTCCACACAGTGTCAGCGATAATTTTGTACCAAGCCTCACAATGACTTGCACTCAAATGTTCTAGAATACGAGTGTGTTGTTTATAATTTTAAGAAACATATAAATAAAGCTGTATTTAGAGTTAGGCCATTGCCTTTATGATTTGAAATCTTTCCTTTGTACACTACATATATGCTGCAGTGCTGTTCTGTATTATCATTTTGCTGTGTAGTCTCTTGCCCTGGGTCTGTCTTGAAAATAGGCTTTGCCTCTGAGCACATACCTGGGTGACAGATAAATGAAATAAATACAGTACATAAATAAATAACAAATAAATAATAATAAACTAAATAAATAAACAAACATGTTATGAAATCAAGAAACACATCATGTAAACTGCCAGTATTAAAGCGTGTAGCATTGTCCTTTCAAATGTGGCACAAACATGTGCAGAATGTTAGCACAGTTCCCAAAGCTTCAAAATAATAAGATTCAAAATGGAGTACGATGGGTTTAAGTTCCAGAACTGATGATGCAAACACAATCCTGGTTTTGGTCTGCATCTGCATTATTCAAACTACGTTAACATTTTTGAATACTTGTTTCAAATGTACTGATGCATATGCAACCAATTCCTCCTTTACTGCAGCCTACATCCAAAAAGGAAATTGTATTTGCCCAGATTGCTGCAGTTGCAACAAACTATTAGACTATGTTTAATGTTGTCCAGATTTTTGTCATGAGTTGTGAAATGGTGCTAAACTGTGCTGCAAATCACAGATACCTCATTAAAAATCTAGCCCCGTAGGTTTAGTGTTACAGAGAGATTTTATGTTGTTTTATTTTTGCAATAGTTTTGTGTCCAGAAGTTGCTTTAACACAGTGGAAATATCAGTATGTGACTGGGTCACCATGGGTGCCCTGCTTTATGGGCTTAAATAAGGCTGAGCGGCCTGGGTTGATAACTTCTGATTGGGGGTGAGGGATGTATACAAGGTTAAGTTTAGTTGCATGGTGCCTCCACTAAAAGAAAATAAGAGTGGCCCTTTGTGATGAATTGGCACACAGCGGAAACCACCTTGACTCCACTCCTTGCCTGTGTTGCGTTAGACAAGGCAAACAGTAGGAGAACAAAACTGGCTTTATTTGCTTTTTCCCTTGCTATTTGTGGAGTCTGGTGTCCATTTTGTTCTTCTACAGTATGGTACAAACCCTTGGGATGCTGTGCCTACCCATCTCTGCACAGGATCACCCCACCCATGAGCCAGTATAGTGCAATGAAGAGGTAAGCTAATATCAATTATAAAAGCATTTGTCAATGCTGAATTATTTCTTGCAGTGTAACAGAGCTTTAAAGAGCCCCTTTATGTTGCTGGCACAACTCTAAAAAGAAAAAATTAATACACAAATTTAGCTTATATTTCAGACTTGTTATGTTATATGCCATACCATGCGCACATGTGCAGTGAACATTTGCTATTAGAGTGGGTTTGCAGAGTGACACTGTCAGTCCAATTCAGAGTGGTTTGCAAGGGGCTTGACAGTGTCACACAATCATCAGCCAGGCTGATTATGTCACTGTTGTGGCTTGCTGGTGGAAACTTTGTGTAGTTCAAAGGAGAGAGCCAACCCAATCATAAGTCATCTCTTTCCTTTGATCTACATAGTGCTGCTCAGCAAGCACAACAGATCTATAATGATCAGCCTCCTAAAAACTGTCGCTCATAGGCTGAATTACACCCTACAAAATAGAAAACCATCCATCGATGTCTGTTGCTGCTGTTGCCATTACTGACCCCCCACCCGCCCCTTCCCACTCAACAACCCCCACAAACATAACACCAACACTGGGGTGCCTAATCTCCAGTGTCACCAACTGGAATAAGGAAAACCATTGCTATAATATATTTTTTAATATATCCCATAAAAAAAACTGTCCATTGATATTTGTTGCTGCCACAGCTGTTACTGTCCCTCAACCCGATCGGTCTCCACTTATTACCAATCACTTCAGACCCCCATTGAAACATAACGCTGACACTAGGGTTGCCCAATTCCCAGTGTCATCACCTGAAAGAAAGAAACCATTCCTAGTATTTTCTTATTATACCCTGTAAAAAGAAAACCATCCATTGATGTTTATTGCTGCTGCCTCCATTAGTGTCCCCACCCAACCCTCCCACTGAGCACCCACCCTCCCATGCTCTTACTTACTTACTTACTGGGGATCAATGCCATAATCCTCTCTGGGCTGCAGACACATCTTCAGTCTTCAGTGCCAGATCATGAACTGAGGAAATCAGGTATGCGGTTTGATGTATTTCAATGGGGTTTTGAACTTGTTGTTATAACTTGGTTGCTTCTGAATATTTTTGCACCAGATTTTCAACATGCCTTTTGCACCCACCTAATGAACAATGGCAGTGAAATTAGGTAAATTTGTCCCAAAAGGTGATTTCATGGTTGCTATGCAAAATCACCTTTCAGGCAGAAGTTGAACATTTTCTCTACCCCTTTTCATGAGGTGGGGTTTTAAGAAGACTATGTTGAACGTCTGGGGCAAAATATTAAAAACAACCAAGTTATGAGTCTACATTAAAATTTATGAACTCAGGCTTGTAACTTTTAGTAATTTTCAATATTTTGACTGCAACAAAGTTGTCTGTCTTAGGCTGACATTTGGTATTACAATTTCAGCTAGAGGCTGGCCTAGGATTAGTTAATTCTACTTGCTGTTGAGAGAGTTAGTGTGGAGAGGATTTTGTAAGTTTTGCTATTTTTTAATTTAGCTTAAAGGTTTCTGTGGCTGTGTTTTGAATTAAGCTTAAAGGTTTCTGTGGCTATATCTTTTGAATTAAGCTCAAGAGGGGCACAATGGACCCATTTAAAGCTGAAGGGAGGGCCCTAAAGAGGACCTGGGGTAAACAGCTAATTTCTGTACTGTATGTGTACTGAGACTTGGGAATGCTATTAGTGGGTTTGTATTTGTGTTCTTAAACAACTGCAATCAGTATAAAGAGACTGTATTTCACTGTTCTGTATAGGTAGTGTGAACCATGGGTAGGATTGTGGGTGCAATGGTTGTGGGGCAGAAGTGTGGATGAAAATACTGTGGAGGCTGGGAGGTGTCCAATATGCCACAGGCTAAGGAGATTTGAGGAAGAGGTTCAGTGGATTGGCAGGGAGCTGGAGAGGTTAAGTGGGGAGGGGAGGTTGCGCTGGTAGAAGGGCTGACATCTGAGAGTATTGGGGGTACCACAGAGAAGGAACAGTGGGTCAAGGAGGGAGGGAGGGAGGGGAAAACTAGACAGGAAGCCAGCTAATAGCTAGGTAGGACCTAGCAAAAGAGGAGCAGCAGTAGGCAAGAGGGAGAAAAACACATAGTAATGAAAAGAGGGTAGGAACATGTTTGTTATACTAGCTACACATGGGAAGGGGAAGACACAGGAGGAGATTGCACAATGGATAGCACTCACGAGGAGGGGAGGAGGGCATTACACTAGAGGACAAATTGAGCATGGCATGACAGGGGAAAGATAATACGGAGAGGTGAAGAGGAAGAAGGAGGTTGGCAGTCAAACAGGAAGAGGGGAGGATCTCACTTGAGAGGGTCAGGGAGGAAGACACTGGGGCAAATGGTAAAAGCACTGCCTTAAGATTCCTCAGGACTGAGAACCTTGGTGAAGGTGTAGCGACAGGCACAAGGAAAAAGGAGAGGGTGTATTGGTGTTGGGGACTCCATAATCAAGGGGATCAGATGGGGCAGAAAGGAGCGACACAGTCATATATGGATGGAGTCCATACCTGGATTAATGGCAGACAAGGCAGGACAGGCAATTCTAAGGTGCACAAGGAGGGATAGGAGGAAACCGCACATTGTGGTACATGTGGGACAAACAACCTAGTGGAGGAAACTGTGGAGGTAGCAAGGGAAAAGGCTGAGGAAGTGGAAAGGTTGTGTGAGCAACTGGGAGTCTGTGGCCTTCTCGGAGGTTCTCCAGTACCCTCTGCAAGCACAGTGAGAAAGGAGAGGACTGGGAGTTAAACGCATGGTTGATAGCATTGCAAAACACACTCAGCTGTTTCCCACTGTGTTCTCACACTCCCCAGCTTATTCAGAAAAACTCACATACAGAAAGAGCAAACAACACAGAAACAGGAAAAGAACACAGGAAAACATAACAATACTTCTGAAGCTCTACTCCTATTGTATTAGTAGCACACGTGATGTGCAGATCGTGCCATGGAAAATATTCTCACTCCTGCATCATGAGCTCTTGATACTCTCACTTGTGCCTTGGCACTCCTGAGTATCCAGAGCTCACTCTGCAGATTGAGAATATTTCTATATTACACCCTGCCCATCAAATATCAAATTTTGTGAAAGTGTCGCAATTGTGACAGTACTTTTCCAGACTATGGCCAAAATGACAGGAGTTATTTGCCACCCTGCTGCAAAAGAAAGGTTTTGTCTTTTGGGCTGAAATTTGGAGGAAGGCAGCCAACATCTCACAGATGTGCCTTTTGGTGGTTTGGTGAAAAAATATTGCATAGCTGCCAAGTTCGATACTTGAAATTGATGTTTTTCCCATAGACTAACATGGTGGCGTCGCCTTCGTGCCTTTCAGGGCTCGATCTTGAAAACGGATATGGAATTTTTGTCATGACAATGTATAGTCCTGCTGGCCATGCATTCAGCGAAACATAGCCTGGAAACTCATGAATCATGTGAAATTTACATTTTTTTTTACGTCATACAGTTCCTGAGATATCAGCAATTTAGTATTCCAGCAGCTCATTTTCTGCTCCGAGGCCCATTATTATGTATACATTCATTCTATACACTGTGTTTCTCTATGCAGCTGTTCAGCAAATACAATGTATGCTTCTGTTACTGTTACAGTTACCGTTCCCACTTGTGTTTCCGTACCTGTTTGCGTTACACGTTACCGTGTCGCCATATGCGTTACCTTTAGCGTTCTTGTTTAGTACACATTGCATTAGGTGTTTCATTTCTGTTTACTTTGCCATTATTTCTGCTGTTAATGTTACCATTTAAATTTTCCAATTCCCATACCATCACCATGCGCATCACGGTTTTGCGTTCCTTCTGCGCTTGCGATGCGTTGCGTTCTGTTTTCTTTGGAGTTATTGTTACTGTTACCATTACCATTAGCATTTACAATTGCATTACTGTCACCATGAGTGTCACGGTTTGCGTTTCCTTACGCTTGCAATTGCGTTTGTGTTTCTGTTTTTCTTTGGAGTTATTGTTAATGTTACCATTACCATTAGCGTTTACAATTCGGTACAGTCACCATGCGCATTATGGTTTGCATTTCGTATGCACTTGCGTTTCTGTTTCCTTTGGTGTTGATAGTTGCTGTTACCATTACCATTTGCATTTACAATTGCAGTACCGTAACTGTCGCATAACGGTTTGCATTCTGTGTCCTTGCATTTGCATTTCGTTTCTGTTTCCTTTGGTGTTATTTTACTTACCATTGCCATTTGCATTTCCAATTGCGGTACCTTCCCCTCGTGTTATGGTTTGCATTTCCCTATGCGCTTGCATTTGCCTTTCCATTTCTGTTTCCTTGGCGTTATTTTTGATGTTACCATTACCATTTACATTTGCAATTGTGGTACCATGACCATGCGAGTTATGCTTTGCGTTCCGTACGTGCATCTGTTTGCCTTTCCGTTTCTGTTCCTTTGAGATTATTGTTGCTGTAACACTTAACACTTGCATTTACAATAATGGTACTGTGACCGTGTGCATTACCAGTTGCATTTATATCCACGCTTGTGTCTCCATTTTCATTACTGTTAGCTTTGCCGTTACTTTGCACTTGCATTTCTATAAGCGTTTGCATTACTATTTGTGTCACCATCTGTATAACCATTAGCGCCTGTGTTTGCATTGCAGTTACCATTACTATGTCACTACATATCATGTGGTGGGGCGTAGGGCCTACCACATTCTATTCACTATTTGCAGTACTCATTCTCATAAAGAAGAAATTCATGGCAAAACTCAGTTTAATGCATCAGTTAGGGTTGCTCCACAGCAACAAAAGCAAGAAATTCACTGTTGGGTTGAAAGCCCCTTGCCCCCAGCCCGTAACCCCAACCAGCATTGGGGTGTACGTTGGGTTCATCGGTCTAACTCTCACCCCATTCTCCTATACCTCAGCTTGTTTACACATGTGATGGAATGAGAGTTAGGGCCAATGGAGCCCAATGCACAACCCAATGCCAGTTGGCTGATGCGGGCTGGGGGTGCAAGGGGGCTTAAACCCTAAGAGCGAATTTCCTTGCTTTGTCACTGTGGAACAACCCTAACTGATGTATCAAACAGAATTTTTGCCATGAATATATATATATATATATATATATATATATATATATATATAGCCAGTGGTTAAAGGGCTGAAGGTGGCCCATCTAAATGTCAGAAGCCTGCTCCCAAACCTAACAGAACTTTGTGTCTGGGTAACTTCGGCACAGTCCTGACATTCTTGGAATTACAGAAACCTGGCTGAAGCCTTCCATCCCCAGCTCAGCATGTGCCTTCCTGGTTACGACCTTATCCACGAGATAGTCCAGGAAGTAAGAGAGGTGGTGGCATCCTGGTCTACTACAGGAACCATCTAAACCTGTCCACCCTCCTGATCAACAGACCATGCAGTCCCGCTGTGAGGCTCTGCACACGGTACTGTTACTAGGGATGGCAAAAAGATTCACATTGTATTTGCATACAATCCTCCAAAAGGAGGCATAGAGGGATTGACTGGTCTCCTTGGTGCAGTTGGTGCTGCAACACGGCAGAATGAGCTAATCATTCTGGGTGACCTCAACCTAAATTGGTTGGGTGGCAATGCCAAGGCCTTTGAACCCTGACTTACCAGTCTCTCTGACTCAACTTATCAAGGATCCTACCAGATGCCCTACTAATGGTGGTGAGGGCTCACTCCTGGACTGGGTCCGACAAATAGACCAGATAGGATCAGCTCGTTGGGTATCCTACCGGACTCTATCTCTGATCACTCCCGTGTACTGTGTCTGGAGGGTACCACATCAAAATTCCCCATAAAATTTTTCAGATCAGAGACTACTCCAAGTTTGATCTGTCCTCCTTTCAAAATGACATCAAGTATACAGATTGGGGAAGTTTGGAATGCTAAGGACCCCACATCTGCTGTCGGTCACTTTCTTTGCTCTCTAAGGGCCTTGCAGGAGAAAATACCCCCTCATCAGATGGAGGGTGAGGAATGGCTACTAAATGGCTTCATGGTAGCCTCCTGGCACTCCTCAACACTAGAGATAAGTACTGGGCCAAGTTCAAGGCCACGGCTGACCAAGCCATCTTTCTGAGATATAGACAACTCAGAAATGAATGCATAAAGAACATTAGGATTGCCAAGAGTGAATTTTGCAAATCTGCTTTATTGAACTTGGCTAGGGATCCTAGAAGGTTCTGGAGGAACATTAAACAAGTTGTGAGTGGTACACAGAGCACTGAGTCCACTGACATGATAATCGATGGTTGAGCTGTAACAACTGGAAACCGCCGTAACTCCTTCAACCATTATTTTGCGGATCTGTGAAGTACACCTTGTCGTTCCCAAATGATGATGGTGTCAGTGGCAATCTGTCCACAGCACCATCTTCACTCCGCCTGCCTTTTCTGTTCAGGGCAGTGGTAGTTCAAGAGGTGCAGAAACTGCTAGCGGGACTCTCCCCTACTCAAGTGCCGGACAAGATGGCTTAGAACCCAAGCTCCTCAGTCTTGGTGCCCCTGGCTGTACCTTTGGTGGCACATTTTCAATCTGTTCCTGGCAACTGGAGTTATCCCAGACATGGAAGGTTGCCAGGGTAGTCCCAATCCTTAAACAAGGGAACCCTAAGCTGATAGAGAACTATCGCCCTATATCTATCCTGTCGGTGGCTAGCAAACTACTGGAGAAAGTTGTGGCAGGGCAACTCTCAGAGTACTTACAGGCGCATGACATAAAGACTCCTGTACAGCATGGATTCAGGAAGGGCATGGTACCTCATCAGCTCTAGTTACTTTACATCATGGATCAGGAGGCCATGGACCAGGGTAAACCTCGGGGCCCTCTTCATTGACCTCTCGAAGGTGTTTGACCTGGTCGACCATGCCATGCTGTCGACTCAGCTTAGAGCAATTGGTCTTTCCACTACTGCTCTTAGCTGGTTCGACAACTACCTATATGGTAGAACGAGGGTCAGGGCAATTTGCAGAGCATTTGGGTCCTATCTCAGTAACGGTAGGGGTCCCCCAAGGCTCCGTCCTTGGACCAATGCTCTTCTCCATTTTTATAAATAACCTCCCCAAAACTGCAGCCCACTGTAAACCAATTCTCTACACAGACGATCTGGTTATCCTGTCTCACTCCCATGAGGTGGTGGTCATCAATCAACAACTGAGTGAAGACCTTATAAACATTCAGGCATGGATCCTGAACCACAAGCTTGTCCTTAACCTAAAAAACCCATGCCATGCTCTTTGGGTCCGGGCAAAAGTAGGGCCGTCCGTGTGCCGCTTCTGTGTATCCGGCAATGGAGATGTCCTGATCCCTATCACGGACAACTTCAAATACCTGGGAGTAATGCTGGACCCACAGCTCATCCTTGGCCTTCATATTCAGAGGATATGTAAAACAGTGAACTGTAAACTGGGTCAGGCCTACAGGAGAAAAAACAACCTCACACCAGAGCAGCATTACTGCCCTTGCAGAGAGGGATGCTTCTTCCCTCTTTGTATTATGGGCTCCTGCTGTTTGCTAGCACCACTAAGGCCCATCTCTCCAGGTGGTCGACGGTTTATATAACAATATCTGTCATTTCCGCCCTATCGCCCCCGGCTCACTCATCACTGTGAGCTCTACAACAAGCTACACTGGTTCTCTACCACAAAGTACATTGACTTTGTTCTTGGTTGCTTCACTGGTAAGGTCCTCAACATGGGTACCCTCCAGGGGTGGCAAGCTTGCTGGCCCAAACTGCCCACTCATCATATCACCTTAGGTCTCAGGGTCTGCCACACTCAAGGTACCTGTGACTAGGACCAAGATGGGTGAAAGGGACTTTGCAGCATGTACCCTAAACTTTGGAATACCTTCCAACCCAGGCTGTGCTGCCCTCGCAGGGCAGCCTGCACTCTTCCCTATGGAGCCATCTTAAAAGTGCATCGGCCTGCAGATGTCAAAACTCCCATGACATATGTTTAGCACTGCACCCATACAAAACTGCTGGCCTTAAAATGTAGTATTTCTGTACTGCCCCAAACTTGATGCAAGATGTGTAATCTTACCTGTAGTCTCTTGATGTGTAACCTGTTCCTAATCATGGGATGTGTAATCTTACCTTGTAGTCTCATGATGTGTGATTTGTTCTTAATTATGTAACATGTTGTCCCAAATGTGTAAGTATGTAATTCCTGTACTCTCCCAGGTCGTACCTGAAAATAGGCAAATTGCTTGTCTAGTGTACTTACCTGGTTAACAAAAGCTAAATAAATATATATATATATATATATATATATATATATATATATATATATAGACATACATATATATATATTTTTTACCACAGGAAGCAAGGGAGAAAGAGAGAATAGAAACTACAAGGGGAGAAGGGATAAGGGAAATTGTGGGACCACTGGAGTGGCCAATTCCTAGGTGCCACAAGAACAATTTGATTCCACAGTCAGACACGTGGCAGCATAGGAGAGGGCAAAATAGATCCTTGCTCTCAACTCTGTCTGCATGACACATGGGACAGGGTCTTACCTAACCCTATAATTCCCCCTCTTTAAGAGGGAATTTGTTTTTTCTTAAAAAACAGGTTTTCCAACATACAACATATGAACCTGCCAGCAGATAAAGGTCATATGGTCTACTGAGTCAGCTTGAATGTGCAGCTAGCAGCCTTATACTGTAGCTACACCTCCCTTCCCTCTGCTCCCCTCCAGTGACCCTCCCCTTACCCTGTCACATCCTCTTTGAAGCGGACCACCATATTGCAGGATACCACTTCCTCCGTAATACGCTCAAACCTGCCACCACCCTCTCCATGAAAAAGTGTCTCTAATTTTCCTCTAAACCTAACCCCTCCAATCTCAGATTGTGCCCATGGGTGTCCCTCCCCTCCTTAACTGGAAGAGCCCTCCCATGTCTGTCCTATTTATCCCTTCATGTATTTGAAGGTCTCAATCATGTGCCCCTGTCCCTCCTCTACTCCAGGGAGTAAATGTTCATCTCCTCCAGCCTACTGTCATGGGCAACTCCTCTAACCAGTGGATCATTTTGTTGCCTGTGCTGCTGCCTCCAGTAGCCTAATATCTTTCTTCAGGTATGGCTACCAGAACTGCACACAGTACTCCAGGTGTGGTCTAACCAGTGACCTGTACTATGGCAGAATCATCTCTCTCCTCCTGGAGGATATGCCTCTGGCAATACAGCCCAGCATCTTGTTAGCATTGGCAGCTGCCTTTATACACTGCATGGAGGTGTTCATTGCTTCCATTATGATTACCCTAGTTGCTTCTCCTCCTGCTCTGTCTTGGTCAGCTGAATATCTCCTATCTGGTACCTTCAACTCTGTTCCACACAGAAGGCTAGAAGAAGCTTGACCACACAGGGTGGTCCAGAAGTAGCCAGATGGATACTAAACAGGTTACAAGGCAGAAACCAGAGGGTACAGGTTAATGGAATGCAATTGATAGAAGGCAGGGTGACCAGTGGAAGCCCCAGGGCTCAGTGCTAGGCCTCTGCTCTTCAATGTTTTTTATAGCAGACATCACTGACAGACTGGAAGGGAAGGTGTGTTTGTTCACAGATAACACCAAGATATGTAACACAGTAGACATCACAGAAGGAGTGAGCAAGATGGAAGCTGACCACAAGAAACTAGAAGAATAGTCTGAATGTGGCAGCTGAGGTTTAATGCCAAAAGTGCAAGATCATGCACATGGGAAAGAAAAATCCAAGAAAGGAGTATTACCTAGGAGGTGAAAGACTGGCAGCCTCAAACAAGGAACTAGATCTGGGAATCACAATCTCAGATGACTAGAAGGTTAGTAAGCAGTGTGAGAAGGCAACATTGAAGGTCAACAGAACTCTGGGCTGCATGTGGGAGGCAAATCACAAGCAAGAGGAGAGAGGTGGTACTGCCACTTTATAGATCATTGGTCAGACCTCACCTCAGGAAGGACATTGACTGGGAGGAAACAGTACAGAGAAAGGTGACAAAAATTATTCAGGGTCTGCAGGACATGTCCTATGAGGAAATACTTTGGGAACTGAATATGTACTCCTGGAGCAGAGAAGAGAGAGAGGGACATGATTGAAACATCCAAGTACATAAAGGCATTAACAAGGTGCAGGCACAGGAACTTTTTCACTTCAAGAAGGGCTCCAGGACCATGGGACATGATCTCAAGCTGTAAGGAGGAGGTTCTACCAACACGAGAACGTTATTCTTAACAGAAAGAGTGAAGAATGCCTGGAACAGCCTGCCCCAAGAGGTTGTGGGGGTCAACACTGTGGGGATTCAAGAATGCATGGATAGACACAAGGGAGCCCTGACTACAAAGGGTAACTGCAGTGTCAAAATAGGTCTCAAACAAATGGGCAGACTAGACAGGTCTAGCAATCTTCTTCTGCTATGAGCTTCTATGTTTCTGTGTTTCTTCCTTGGATTCTTTTCACTCCAAATGTTCAGCATGGGCTTTTGGGACCCACCTCATGAACAGTGGCACTATCATTTTGTTACTCAATCCCGAAGGCGATTTCAAGATAGTGACTGCGCCATTAGGCTACAGGTGCAAAAACACATTTTAGGCAGGATGTAAAAATGACAGCTGTACTGTTCATATAGAGGTGTGAAAATATCAATGTTCAAAATCTGGAGTGAAAATATGAAAAGCTAGTGAAGTAATGAGCATTCGGAGAAACTGCGAACGACACCTGTAACACAATCACTGTTTGAATTTTTCACTAAACTTTCAACATGGAGCATTTTGGCACCTCCTCATGAACAGTGCCACTGTGATTTTGTTAATCTGTCCTGAAAGTTGATTTCCACCAGCGACCGTGCCATGCTGCACCACAGGTGCTAAAATCCATTTCAGGCAGGATGTGAAAATTGCAGCGGTACTGTTTGTAAGGACTGGGAGGTGTGAAAAATGGCAATGTTGAAAATCTAGAGTGAAAATATTAAGAATTGGGAAAGTTACGAGCTATGAGAAACTGTGTAATGCACACCAGACGAAGAATTAAATTTTGGGAATTTTTCACCAAATTTGCAACATGAGTTTTTTAGATTCCCACATGAACAGTGGCACTGTCATTTTGTTAATCAGTCCTGAAAGGTGATTTGGCACAGCAACTGCAAAATCACCTTTCAGAACTGAGTAACCAAATGAGAGTGACAGTAGTTCATGAGGTGGGGTTCCAAGAACCCATGTTGAAGATTTGGGGTCACAATTCCTAAAACTGGCTGAGATATCAATCTAGTTGCCCCCTGACTTCCATGATATAGCTTACCACCATTTCTTCAGTTTGCCAGTTGGCTTTGAAAAATGCAGACATGTCCTGGTCCATAGAAGATCACTGCTCCAGACCTCTGGAGGTAAGTACAGGATAAGTGTGTGTGTGGGAGGTGGGTCCTACAGAGGGATGGTGGGGGGGGGGTAGGAGGGGGAATGGGATGAAGGGGAAAAAGACTTCAGGGACAGTTTTCTTTATTTTATAGGTTACCAAAAACATTTAGACGTAATGGGATGGGCTTCTAGTGTGCCACAAAAGTGTGTGTGTGTGTGTGTGTGATGTGGGGTGGGGCATGCCAACATGGGGATTGGGCACCTTGATGTCGGTACTTGAAATATTCGGGTGGGTGAGGGGGTCATCTGACACCGGGAGGCATCCTGATGTCAGAAACATAAAAATTATTTTGGCACATTGGGGTGGGCTTCCGTGTCATATTAATGGGGAGGGGATACATGCCAACATGGAGATTTGGCACCGATGCCGGCTTCTGGGGAGTGTGTGGGGTGGGAGGAGCCACCAATGTGGAAAGCCACGCCATGGCTCATTTATTTATTTATTAAAATGGTTCACCAGGAAAGGCACACCAAACAAACAAGGTGCTTGGTGGCAGGAGCCAACAAGAACTATAACTCCAGCCATGGGCATTACTGTGTAGTGTAATGCGATGGCCAGAGTCTTGTCAGCAGCTGCCAAGAGAGAGAAGGAGCTTGTTGATTCATTGATGCTTGAGGACAAGTCCCATAAAGCATCAACTCGTAATCAGCCCTGATTGGAGTGGCACTTTTCTTTCAGGTGAAGACCACATCTCGTAAACTGCTGTCATAGACAACTTGTCAATTCATTGGTGCCTGAGGGATGAGCCCCATAAAGTGTCAACTGCATTGGGCAGAAACTCACACACCTCAAAAATGTTGTACTGTCCCAAGATGTTTCTTGTGCATGCATGGCACACATGCATGCAAGCAAACATAAAATGAAGTAGCACACTTCCTCAGGGCATTTCTTCATCACCCGATGCCCCCTCCTTCCGCCTGCACTGGCTGCTCCTCTGGTCCAACAGTCCCATGTGTTCCTGCTGTCACTCGTTCTGCTCTGGTACTGTTCCCCTCATCCCTTCCTGCTGCTCTGCTCGATCTGCCTGCAAGGGTCTGGACCTCTGAATATGTAGACCCCTCTCCTGTTGTTTGACTTTGTGGACTTTTCTCAATTACTGATTGGCTCTTCCTCTATGAGTCCCCTCTCTCTCAGAGTCAATCAGTTGTGATTTGTTCCCACTGCCCTTGCCTTCCAGTGCTCCTTCTGTTTCCCATGCCAACAAACATCCCAGCAAGGGTCACAGTCTCATAAGCCCCTTTCTGTTCTCTGACCCACTGGCCGAGGAGCACAGAGAGCAGCACCCCGGACAGTCAGATAATTTTAAGTTATAAGTTGCTCCTGCTGCACTCCCCACTCAGGTAATTTAAAAGCATACAGCAGAAAGCCCACAGCAAGTGAAGAACAAAATGAAATAGCACACTTTAAAGTTATAAGTTGCTCCTGCTGCACTCCCCAGTCAGGTAATTTAAAACCATATGGCAAAACCCACAGCAAGCGTAAGAACAAAAATGAAATAGCACACTTCCTCAGGGCATGTCTTCCTTGCCCTATGCCCTGCTCCTCCCTGTGCACTGGCTGCTCCTCCAATCCAACTGTTCCATGTCTTCCCGCTGCCACTCATGCTGCTACAGTGCCATCCCTCTCACCACCTTCCTGCTACCGCTGCTCCACTCGATCTGCCTGCAAGGGTCTCCAAGGTTTCCAAAACTGTCTTTAATTTCTTTAACATTGCTTTATAAGCTGGCCCGGTGGTTCTGAGGGTTGAGGCGCTGGATGCCACACCTCTCACTACGCCAGCGACCGGATTCAGGAATGAGCTCGGGTCATGAGGGTGGTAAGAGAGGAAGAGATTGAGCATCCAGAGGACTGCTCTCTTCCCGGGAGGGCTCTAGGGGCTGTGTCGCACAGGACGACCTCTCGTGGAGACCAGGGATAGCTGAGTTTGTGTCACCACACATAGCAGGGGCAGTGCTGTGGCAGGTGTCAACAGTAGTGCCATTGATGCCATTGCAAGACCGAGACATGGGAAATGGAAAAATGGAAAAAAACCTCCAGAGGATGAGGCAGAACACTGCCACCAGCTCCACACTCCCAATGCTGGGCTCCTCAATATTCCTTTCCTCCACCCCAACAGGCTCACTACACTATCAATAGAGTGCCCTGGGAGGATAGGGACACACGTCCCATGGGGGCTTAGATCTGGGGTGTAGCCTGGTTGGAGTGAGGGAGTAGTTGTGGTCACCACAGCGGAGGTAGAGAGCAGGTTATGCAGATGCTGGAGAGAGTTCTTTGGCTAGGGGGAATAAAGTGTAAAAAGAAATTGCTTTATAACATTTACTGTTCTTTACGTATCCTTTATTCCATAACACCTTTAGAGCAAACATTTCAAGGAAGCACTTACAGCCTTCTGAATTCTCATTTCCTGAACCATATCTTGACAGAAAATTAACACTGACATCTCTTTTCCTGATTTGTGTATTACTCTGAATTTAAATGGCTGTAGTGCCAGGTACCATCTTGTGATTCTGGAATTTTATCCTTCATTGGATTATGCCAGCAAAGAGGATTGTTATCTAAGGACAAAGTCAACTCCTTTGTAGCAAGGTATTTCTTTGAAACAATGGAGTACTTTTTTCTCTGTTGTGCAGTTTCCACTAATGTACTTCCTTCCCATCTATATTCTGAAGCAGGATGGCACCTTGGTCTAACTCTGATTTATGTGTCTGTAACAGAAATGTTTCTCAAGGTCTGGACTTCTTGAAACAGGGGCTGAACATAATACAGCCTTGATGGTTTGAATAGGCTCGTCCCACTCTTGGGACCATTTCACAGTATTCAGGCACCTTTTTGTGAGTTCAGTGAGAAGAGTAGCTAACTGGGCAAAATTGAGAACAAATCTCTGGTAGTAACCAACCAGACCTAACAATGACCTTGTTAGTTGGACCCAACCCAATTCTATCCCTTCCATCCCTTCAGCTCTGTGTTCTTTTTGATTCAATGCTGCTCCCATTTGCATTTCTACCTCTCCGTCCCATTCTCTTTGCACTTATTTTTTTTTATTTAAAGTTTATTAAAGTTTTCAGCATACAACAAATAACACAACATAACACCATAGATATAGAATGAGTCCAGGAATAAGTGGGAAACCCTCTTTGCACTTTCTATCTCTCCTGTACAGGAGAGCCCTGACAGAGCAACTTGTTATTTTGAGTTATCCATGTCTCTGATATTGCAAGGATGCCAAGACTGGAGTCTGTTACCACTGCCTGGAGTGTACTTATTTTGTTTCCTAAGGTTCTGGCATATAGGCATTTTCCATTCTGCCCCTCCTTCATTCTTCCTCATGCTACCTTCCCTATTTTCCCACTATATTTATATTCTTCCTAGTCTTTTCCTTTTAGTATATACCTAATTATATTGTATTGTACTTATGTTGTTGCAGTGTCCATGTAGTTTGTTATATCATGTTGTTATTTCTACAAATATGAAACTTTTGAACAAATAGGACCACCTTGTAAATAGGGCTATGTTTGTCCTAGTGGTGTTTTTGTATCAACTTGTTACCTGTTTAAAATAAACATACTACTATTGTCACAAGTCCACTTCCTGTGGTCAGATTCTCTGCATCACAACGAATCCCTTTGAGACGGGGTGGGGTGGGGTCAGAGATTCCCTTTCTCCATGTGAGGGATACAAATACAGTCTTAAGTCTGTGTTCCTGAGGTAGAACTCCCTTGGCCACTGCACTATGAACCAGAAAGCCACAGGTGTGTATAGGTTTTTAGGGGTGGTGGTGGTGCCTTATACACCCCATTACTGTGTCGTTCCCCAGAAATGCAGTGCTCTGTTCAAACCCACCCCCACAGGCTCCTTTGAGACCCTTCATATTTCCTCCCTTCTTTTGTTAAAAGTCCCTGGTTAACTCTTTTGGTAGAGGTTTTGCCCTTACAATCACATAGGTGTAGTTAGTCTGAACAACTCTTACCTAGGCAACACACACAAACAACATAGGCAGAATTATTTTAAATAAGCCAAAGGCTTTACTAACTAAATTAATTAGAAAACAGTAAATACCATAAAGACAAAATAATTTAGAGATTGGTTATAGGATATTGAAAAGAAAAGGAAAGTATACATAAAAACCTACACTTTAAACTCTGAGATTAAAAGTTTAACTTGAGTCCTTAGATGGAATTTTGAAGTGCTAATATGTTCTTAGAAGTGTATAGTTGAAGTCCTGTCACTTAGTGATCCAGGAGAAATTGTCTCTGTCCTTCCAACTGACAGGCTTCAGGCAAAAAGCAGCAAAGGCTCAGATACCTCTGCATTCTGGTTTTAAAGGGGTTCAAAAGGGCAGGTCCAGTCAAGTGGCTGGCCCTGTGACTGGCTAACATTTCAGTTTCTATGGTTACCCCACCAATCAAAGTTCAGTATTTTATTACAATAACACAGATATGCAGTTTTCTGAACATAAAAAATAACATGAGTTTAGCCAGCTCAAACCAGATTTTCTGTGGAACAGTCCAGCCTCTCTGGGAGGTGGCCATCATTACTCAACACTAAATACAGCTATAAACATAAATAGTAGCCCATTCAGTCTGTAACAAGATTAGCTCACTGTAGCCTTGCAGATACAATAGGAAGCCAGACATTCTGTCTCTTCCCAAGGCTCTGGACTTTCACAGCAAATTGGCCTACCTGGCCTCCCAGCTAGGCTTAATTATTCTTTTGTCTCCTGTTAGATCATTTAATTAACTCAGTTCCTGGCTAGCAACAGCCAGCTTTTCTGCTCAGTAACAGGAATTCCAACCTTAGTCTAGGGTTTATGGCTTTTTCTGTACCCTTGATCCCTTGCACTTCACAGGCCACCATGGGCGTCTCAAATGCATTATCTACATTAAGTAATAAAAACGTTACCCAAATAATAAAATATAGCCTTATCTCACCACAACTACTAGTTCTTTTACTCTTCTCTAGCCTTCTTTCCCCACTTACCCCTTCCCATACCACCACATTTCTTCCACTTTCTGTCCTGCTGCCACTTGCCTAGCAATTTTACCCTAGTTGTTTAACTCCATGGATCCCCCATCCTCTCTCCTTGTTCTCATTTGAGTTTTTCTCCCACGCTCCTGCCCTGCCCCACCACATTAGTCCAGGAAGAGTCGGTATAGTCTTCCATATCTGGTTTATTGCCCTCATTCATTAATTCTTTAGCACCCCACCCGAACAAGTTTAAATGTTTCTCTGTAAATACTTACGCTTTCTGTCCAAATGCTGAGGCACCTTCCCTATTTGGGTATAGAACGCTCAAACATGCCAGTGAGGTCTATGGTTCTTTGTAGTAGGCAATCACGAAAGCTCACAGAACGAGACTGTCCATAAAAAATCCCTCAAAAACACTGTTACTCTCTATCCTATTACTGTATAAAAATGGGATCCCAATCTACATTTCTCTTTCTTGAATCTTTATGTTTTAAAGTATTCCATGAATCAACACGCATATTTTTAAATTCAACATTCCAGCACAAGCAGTGCCATATTTCAGTCATGCCCCTATATTGAGACCTGTCTTCATTTCAGACACTTAAAATAATTATTCCTGACTGGCCCAGTGGTGTTGAGTGTTGAGCAGTGGACACCACACCTCCTTTTCGCGGTGACCGCGTTGGTCTGAGCCCGGTCCGCGGGGTCGGAGGAGAGAGAGGATCGAGCATCCGTGGGACTGCTCTCCTCTCTAGGAGGATTCAGGGTAGCCCAGTATGGCAGCGGCCCTGGTAGAGACCAGTGGCACTGCTACATACATGGGCTTGCTAGCAAGTGAAGGGGTAGACGCGCGGCGGTTGTCTTCAGGACGTGGGTGGGAGCACCCACATCTCGGGCTATGATGGCATTGAACATCCCAACGCCGGGGCATAAACACTACAGAAAAAAAACTCTGGTCCGGGATAGGCAACGCCCTCCTGAGCCATGCCACGCCACCACATCGCCAAACACAGAAGCCCTTCCACCGCCTTCAATTTGTTCAAGCCCATGTCCCTGGGGCCTGGGGAGAAATGGTAATGTCCTTGAGGATGGCAGGGCTCACAGTGGTTGGTAGAGTGGCACTTTGCCAGTGGTGAGGCCTGAGAGAGTTCTGGCTCCAGGGCAATAAAGAGAGTTACAAAAAAAAAAAAAAAAATATTCCTAATGCTTTGTAATTTCAGATTCCTTCCTCAGTGTGGTGGTGATCTATTTATTAAAAACTTTAGTCTTATTAATTATTATATACTGGTTGTAATATTAAAATTATTATATTCTTTAAAACAAGTTATTATTTTTATTTTATACTTACCAGAAATAAAAGACAAAGTTTAGGTTAGAAATAATTGCCCTGGGGCAGGATTCACAAAGAACAGATGCCCACACAAAAATGATTTGCACGATAGACTGTAATAGTTAGGGGTGGGGCAGGCAGTGATATTTACAAAGAAATAGCTCCATCACAGAACACATAGTGAATGATGCACAAAGCCAGGAGAGCAATGGGAGACAATGGCACAATGCAGACAGTTGCCCAAGTTACAGAATAGCACAATGTAGTGCAATTGTGCAGGCAGAGAAGGCTAGAGGCCAAGCACAAGACACTGCAACAAGGCCACGGAGAACAGCAGGAAACATAGGCCCACAGCAAGGCAGACACACTTGGTCAGGCATGCCACATGCTGCCAGACAAGTAGCCACATGGGAAATGTGTGGTAGGCCCTTGAAGACACAGACACAGGGGATAGCACAGCAAAGCACGTCCAAGTGGGCCACATTGTGTTGTGGCCCAGCTGGTGATATATGTGACTGGGCAAAAGGGGGAGGCACAGTGTGGCCTGTATGGCATAGTAGAGAGCTCAGTAGGAAGATGCCAGCAACAGTCCAAGGAACGGCCCCCAATGCTGGCACATGGGCAGAAATGGAACCAGGCATGGTGGATGCCTGCCAACACACAGGTGCACGTGGCAAGGGACAGAAGTGGTACAGTGACATGTGTCACCCCCCAGACCTGAACAAGTGGAGAGTGGAACAGTGCACACCCCAAGTGAAACACCACAGGATGAAAGAACTAACACAGGACACAGGATAACAAATATGTAACAGCTTTAATAAGCACCTGGTTAAACAATTGGAAAAGCAAACATGTATGATCAAGGAACAGCAAAAACAACAATATATAAAACAGAATAAACAACAAATACAAAAGAAATGCAAGTAACAACAGATGGAAGGAGGTAGGGAAGGAGTGTGGGAAAAATGGGATGAAGAAGGGGTGTGGGAGTAGGAGTAGCTATATACAAGGTAAAACAATTCACACCAGAACAATATTTACAAATCAACTATGTACCAATTAAGACTGGTGGAAGTGGTGGGAAATAGGTGAGGGGTTAGGGGCTCAGGTAGAACAGAGTCAAGGGCAGGAGGAGGGGTTGGGGAAATGTTCTGTTTTCAAGGAGGTCACAGCCTGTAGACCTCCTGCAGCTCCCTCAGGATCTCCCCTGCTGCTCCAATATATCACACAGTAGTCTGGCCTGCTGCTGGGCCAACAACTCCATTTGAGCCCTCCATCTAGGTCCATGTCCCTGGAAGAGGCTGCTGAGGTGTACCTAGGAGGAAGAAAATGGTGCACTCAGTACAAATGTTGCTATAGTGCTGAGATGTGCAATGTACTCCCCAAAACCCATGTGATGTGTGTCACAGATGCTGATTGTGTGCTATCCAGAGGCAGTGGCACTGCCTGCCAGCATGTGGAGGTCCCATGCCCAGGAATGCAGTACATGACAGAATGACAAGTACCAATGGCAAGGTGTGCAAGAAGGCCAGGTAATGGGACCCAAGTTGGTGAGAACATGCCGCCCAACATGAGGGTGAGGAGAAGCAGAGGTGGACCCCAACAGGCAGCAGCAGCCATGTCTGGTGGGCCAAACAGACAGGTGCAGCATGGGCTCAATGGGCACAGTACATGGCAAAGCAAATACAGGGTGCTGAAAGGACGTGTGGCACAGCCCACAAAGGGCACAGCACTCCAACTGTGAAATACCACAGATATGCCCCACTGAGAGCTCTGCCTGTGGTTGGTCACCTGAAGAGCAACAGCCCAGAAATATTGTGGGGAACCAGCAGTGTGACATAGACATGTGAAACATGGGACAACAAGGCACACAGGGTGACAGGTGCAGAAATCATGTGCAAGGCTGTACCACATGGCCACCTGTGGAGGGCCAGGAGATGGATAGCAGCCATGTGCCCACCAACATAGCCCCGGAAGCCCCTGGAGTAGGTGGAGCCTGGGGAGCATGTGGCAGCATGTGTAACATGGCCTTGTAACCATTGGCAGAGGAATCTACCAAACAGTGGGAGTCCAGACATTCAGAGGACACATGATTCCAGGGCACCAGGAAAACAACTGCAACAATGCAGACATCCTGATCATCCATCCTAGCATTCCACAATCCTGGATGATACACAGGTCTAGGGCAATCTATGGTGTAGTGACTGTAATGCATGGGCCACACATGGCAATGTACACACACAGGGACAGGAACTGTTGGTCATGTGTAACCCCAGCAAATGGGGGTTCCCAAAAGTCTTTCAGGAGCTTGCCTGAATGCTCCAAGTCTGAGCGGTGTTCAGCGCTTAAGCTACTTAAAATGTGGTTCCAAATGAGTGCTATTTGAGCCTCCACGTACTGTCTCTTTAAGAGCTGTCTGCTTGCAGACTTACTTAGTTTGTATGGGGACTGTGTATTTAATGCTCGAATCCTGCCTGAGCCAGCTGTCAATTACCGCTCCGCTTCGTCAGCTACATGTGCAGACAGAGCTTTGTTGAAAGATATTACTATTTGCCAGAAATCATTTGGAGCGACTGAGAAATGTAGTTTGTCTAACCTGTCTTCATTTCAGCACGAACTATTTCAGTGTAGCTCTTTCATTTTGGTCCTGAACTGCTGAAATGGACCAATCAATGGGAGGGGTTCCCTAAAATGGAGCCTGTGGACGAATCGGAACTTGACTCTCAATTCTGGAGCCAGCTACAAGGGATTGTATGGGCAGTGGCTCTGGGAAATGTAGTTTTGACCTTGGCACCTTTTTCCACCAACAGAGGGAGTCTTATTGTGAGTGACAGCCGACTCAGCCAACTGAACTGGGAGGAACTCAAAGGAAATGCCCTGCTCTGTTACTGGAAAGCTCAGATAAGTTGTGACAGTGAAGAGAGAAGGAGCTCTGTGCTTCTGATTGTATAGTTTCTCGTGGAAGCACGTGTGAGGCCCTGAGGTTGGCCTACAGCCATTGTAAGTGCCATTTCAGACTGAATCCAATTTGTGAGGAGAAAGAAGGAAGTCTGAAGAGTGGGAACCAGGCTCACCCTGTAGAAGACGAGAAATTGCTGAATCGCACTCAGTTTGTCAGAACTGAAGCTAATGTGTGTGCTCCGGGCATTTTGCAGTAAGTGCGATCGGGTCGAGGAGTAGCCTACCTGGTATAGTACTTTCCTTTACATATGAATGTGCATAGTGCTTGTGGGGAATCGCTATTTCCAATTCCCCTGTACTGTGTGCTGTGTGTTGAATCTGGAAGCAAACCCCAGCTTGTCTCGACTAAATCCGCTTGCTATCAACTGCAGTGAGGTCCAGTCACAAGGACCTTGTCTCCATGCCCTGTTGTTCTGACAATCCAGAAGAACATCCACTATCCGCCCTCAGCTTGGGTATTGTGAGTACAAATCAGGGTATTCCCCGCAGCCTGTTTTCAATCACAAGTGTGTCATCTAATTCTTGTTGTTTCACTGCTTCACGGACTGAGCCATCTGCCTCTGGATTATAATTGGGTGTTGTGCATATATTTTCACCTACAGGGCCCTATCCATCTGCACCTGCTGGCCAACCCTGGGCAACAGATCTGGCTAGCCCCAACCTGGGTACCCAGAGTTTGACTTTTCAGACCCTGTATGTGTGCACAGCACTGTGATTTAATGCCACCAATCAACCTGATTTCCCTCCGTGTTACTGTCCCCTAAATAAATCAGATTTCTTGTTGTTATACCATATACTGTCTGTGATGTTGGTACTTATTGAAACAGTATTGTATTTCGCTGTGCATGTTGTTTAACCTTATTTTACAGGGGTCCTCAGAGACGTGCTGCAGAATCAGTCCTCGGTGGAAAGTGGTACTTTATGAGTGAACAGTGTGTATATGTGGGGTATTGGGGCTGTAACTCCTGTACAGTGTGAGCCAGTAGAGGGAACCAAAGGGTGTCACGGTGTCCCAGAGGGCTGTGATCAAGCTAGTCTAACCACTACAAACCCTGACCTCTGGGTGGAGGCACCGCCATAGAATCTAGGCCCCTCAACCTGTCAGTAGTGAAGCAGGCAGGGTAGAAGCCCTTGGGATAGTGCCACCTGGGGGTTTACATGAATGGCTGGAGGAGAATGAAGACAGAGAATGCGAAGTCACAGTGCAACCCATGCAATATTGAAACAAAACCAGCATGGAGATACATAACAAAGTGTAATGCTGGCTGCTCAGCAGTACAATGTATGTTCAGTAACAAAGGTATACAGTAGGCACCCTGCTGTCACTGGGTACATTCCACCAGCCCCATGTCACTTCTGCCCCAGTGATGGTATTGGGAGGGTAGAGTTATACCATGACCCATGGAAGAAAAACCTGAGGGTCTACTGCGCCCCGACCCCATGGCTCCTGCAGCAAATGCCTGTAACCGCAGGCACCACAGCAAGTGGAGGGCTCAGCAACCAAATACAAACATGTCAGCAGGGGCAGGAGAGATGTTGGCGGGTGTCTGAAGTGGCCTGCATCAGTCGCATGGGGAACATCCTGTGGACACACAACTGTGGCAGTAGATAGATCATAGGATGCCACACCTGGCAGGCCATATGTGCATGCCCACAGTGAGTGTACCATGAACACCATGGTGGCACTGGCCAGCAATGGAACACCCACATCCCATGGAAAACACCCAAAGAGGAGCACAACAGCCTAAACCACAAAACATATAGCTACCACTAAGACCAGTGTGGGCAGCCTGTGGCCTGAGGTCACATGTGGCCCACCCGGTGTTAACCTGCAGCCCCCATGTCCATCCCATAACAGAACCTACTAATGCTGTATATAACGTCTCAGGCTGTTTCCAGTCCTGTGAAGAAAACTATTGCAGTCAATACATAATATCTGCTATGATACTAAGGAAAGGGGTCATGTGGGAGTCTTGCTGGGTCTTGCTACCTTCGGTGGTGCTTGTGACCACATCTGCAGACCTCTGGTATCTCAGGTTGCCTAACACTGATGTAGACCAACAAAACAGGCAGACATGACAACCACCCAGGGGCAATGGAGCACTGACTGGTGGGGAGATATGGGGAAATGGGTGACTGGACCACACTAAGGGTGCCATTGAGCATGACTGAAGACCCCAGGACAATCAAGTGCAGGGGTCATTGCTGCCAAAGGGCATCCTGGCCTGACAAAAGGAATGTGGTCAGCCTGAGACACAGATGCCCAAGCAAGGGAAATATCACACTGGCACCAGACCAGACAGCCACAGACAAGTGTCTGTGGACACACAGACAGCCATGTGCAGGACTATGGTGTGCGGCACTATGACAGTGCTGCAGTGTAGAACCACTGTGAGGATGTGCATGACTGGAACACATGGGCAACCCACATCCACAAGGCCACAGGACAGCACATGATAAGGGGACAACCAAGGACCCTGTGGTCGAGAGGCGCAACCAAGGGACAGATAGACCTGACCTGGGAGCACATGATGTGGGAACACCACACACGTGGAGCAGCACAGCAGGGCTGGATCACTGCAGACACCATGAACAGGGGCCCCAGGCATGTCGTGTGCATTCTACAGGGCCAGCATGTGGCAGGGCATGCACACACACAATGTCCACACACTGGACCTTAGAGTGCACTGTCCCTGGTGGTCTGTATGCCTCAAGGCATGCCTTGGGCAGCAATAGGGATGTGGGTTACCAGGGCTAGAACATCACCTACCAGTGGAGAACAGTACCCAGTACCAGAATCACAGGCAACCAGGACATGGTTGACAACATGCAGTTCATGGTCACTGCAGATGATGGCAAGAGAGGCATAGGCAGTTGGCATACTCACGTGATCAGCTGCTGCCCGGGCATGGGACATGCAGTCCAACCTTTGTCATTCTGTGAAGCTCCCTTCACCCACACTAGGCCTCTGGTGGCTGTGCCTCCAGCCTCTCATTCTGTAACAGAACAAGAACAGAAACTGTCAGTGGCATGCATAAGCGTATTAAGGTCCCAACATCCAACCCAGGACTATGCTGACAAGGACCTTGGTAGAGAAACGTCTGTAAACCATGAGTGCATGGACCATGCACAGCTGCAGCATGGTCACACATGCCCCCCACACACATACACCTGGCCAATGCCAACAATGGCACCACTGATGCCAGAGGTGTGGCACCTGGCGGTAGAGACCCTGTGGGCATAATGTGCACACAGGCATGCACATAGGCAGCTGTAGCAGCATCCCACTGGTTAACAACCACACTGTATGAAGACCCCACTCACTGGTGGACATCTCCAGCACCCTGTGTCCACAGACAACATCCTCCAGAATATGTAAGACCCAAACATGCCTGGTTAGCGATGTGAACCTGCAAGGTGCAAAGGCAAGGCCCTGCCAGATGAACAGCTTTCAGCCATGTGCCTGGCAGATGTGGCTGGTGGACCTGGACATGTTTGTGACCCATGGGCAGCCCATATGGGGCAGCTGGGCACTCATAGGCTGCTGTGTGCAGACATGCAAGGCACCTGTGAACTACTGTAGCACACATGGGAGGACAGGTGGTGCATGATAGTGTGTGGGGGCATGTGACTGTAAACACAATGACAGCATGGTAGACACGGGCAAATGCTGGGTGGGGACTGAGTGGAATATGTGCACCTAGCACATGATAAGACCTGCCCTCCAGGGGCCCCATGCAGGCCCCTCATCACAGGACAGCTAATTGACATCAGTGGCAACAGGCACATGGGCCCACACTGTATGCCCTGAACCATGACACTGCCCATGTATGTGACTGGCATACGAGCAGGCTGGTGGTGTGAATAACATCACTGACATGACTGTACAGAGTGACACAGCTGTTGAACACTGCTTGTGAGATCACGTTGCATACTTTGTGATGGGCACTCATTGGCCAGCACGATGGGCTGGGCATCAAACTGGCTGCAAGGCATGTCCCATACACTCACGATGACATATTGAGTGGGCTGCCAGTGAAGAAGCAGTGGTACACCACCAGTGGGGTGTATACATGAGGAACACAGGCACATAGGTGGGCATCATGGCAGGGTACTAATGGCTGTGGACCATGGTAACCAGAACCATCTGGGAGGGTATGGTGACCACTTGGATGGATGCAGATGAGATGGGACAGTCCATTGTGGAGGAATGCTGCTGTAACCAGTGGCAGTTGTGGTGGTCATAATGATACAGGCTGTCACGGCCATGGGGCATGCATCTGAGGGCTGGACCCAGTGGCCACATCAGCATTGTCTGGTAGTGCTCCACAGACCAAGTGTTGTGGATACCTGACTGTGCAGTGAGGTCCTCTCCCAACATGGTTGCTACATGCCACTGCACAACTGGTATGGCCATGCAGGACAGGAATACCACCATGCCTGAACTGTCTCGGCAGCATGTTGCCATCTGTACCATGTGCACAAAAGAGTCCCACCCACAAACCAGGGTCACAGTCTGCATTCTGCTGGATCCCATGACAGGGCATGTCAGGCACAGCACATGCTGTGTGGGCAATGCAGTAGTTGGCGTATTAGGTGCTGTGCAGGTTACGTGTTCCAGTGATGCCCATGACACATGGATGTTTAGCATATTCTGCTGTGTGCGGACATGGGGCTAGTGGCCCTAGTGGCCCCCTGGTGAGATGCTGACACCGCGCGCCCTATGGCTCTCAAGGTGCATGCTCCTCACATGCTGTGTGTCTGCACAGGGTGTATGTGGTGGCATGTGTATTCATGCTTCAGCTGGACATGAAGGGACTGCACCACGGTGCACACAGGTGGTGCCGTTGAGGACTGTAAGAGAGGTGGACATTGGTTAGCAGCATTCAGTACCTGGACCATGAGTGCCTAACTAGTCACAGACAGGCAGGTTTGAACCCCTTCCACTCTCCCTCTCCCCTTAGTTCACCTTCTTATTCTCCCTCACCCTCTCAAGCATTCCATCCCTCCCCTGCTCCCTACTTCCCTGCTCTCTCAGTACTTTCTGCCCCACCTCCCACCCTCTCAATCCCACCTCTGCCACCACCTTTTCTCCCCTATCCTTCCCTTCATCCTCAACATCCTTCCTCTAAGTTCCCCCCAGTCCGTTGTTTTCCTCTGCCCTTCCTGCCCCACCACCATCTACCTCCTCCCTCATTTGCTACCACACCCTCCCCAGACTCACCCCCAACCTCACCCCATCCTCCTCCTCCTCGAAAAATCCTTACTGGTCCTTTGTCTCCTACCAAATCTGTCTAATATTTATTCCTGTGCTCTATGTGTACCTCATGTTCTCACCTTTCTTGTCCTTTACTTTTCGTTATCCTCACTGCTTAGCACACTGTGGCATGAACTTGTGTAAATAGGTATTTACTGTACATATCCTCTGGAAGCTTATTGTTATCATTATTGTTACTCATTGTTACTCACTTGTTTACCCTATTGTTGTTACCCTCCCTCCTGAATGTATAATTGTTGATTATGTTTTGAGCCTTCTTAATCGCTTCGGGACCCCTTGTAAATGAGCTTGCTCAATGGACTATCTCCTGCCAATAAACTTTGGCTTTGACTTGACTTTGGCTGATACCACAACATACATTGCACAAGTGCACGTCGGTCATGAAACAGAGAAACATAGACTTTGATGGCAGGTGAGGACCGCTTGGCTACTCAGTCTGCTCATCTCCCTACCTATTGGATAAGCTGCAGATCCTAGTTAACCAACAGCCTACTTCCTCCTACCCCCACTATAATTACCTTATGTCTGTCCCATGCATTCTTGAATTCCCCAACTGTTTTTGACCCCACAACCTCCTCAGGAAGGCCATTCCATATGTCCACCACCCTCTCCATGAAATAATTCTTCCTCACATTGTCCCTGAGCCATCCCCTCTATCTTCAAACTGTGCCCTTGTTCTTGAACATCTCTTTTTCTGAAAGATGCTACCCTCTTGGACTTTGTTGATTCCCTTGAGGTACTTGAAAGTTTCTATCAAGCCCTCCTCTCCTTCCTTTCCTACGCAGGTATACATATTAAGCTTCTTTAGTCTCTCTTTGTGGTTCAGGCACAGACCCTGCACCATTTTAGTTCCCTCCTCTGAATTGTCTCCATCCTGTCTATGTCGTTGTAGAGATGGGGTCTCCAGAACTGCACACAGTACTCCAGATGGGGTCTCACCAACTGTCTGTACAGAGGGATGACAACTTTTGTTTTCTACTGGTGATGCCTCTCCTTATGCATTCCAGTATCCCCCAGCCCTCCTTACTGCCTTCTCACATTGCCTGCCTACCTTAGGTCATCTGATATGACTACCACCAGGTCCCTTTCATTTTGTTGTTGTTAGTACCTCCCCCACCACCAGTACATCATGCCATACTGGAGCATCACTACGTACTACAAACTGCAAGCAAAACACAGATGCACGTACATATGCGAATGGCGGCATGTGCCAGGCACATGCAGGGTGCTATTGGCCCGTGGAACACATCGACATTCACTGGGAGGAGATGCCAACCGTAATGTGCAAACGCATGCAACGTGTAGCAGGTGCATCATTGTACATGGACCGAACATTACGCGATTGGACTGTAACCGTACAGACATGCCTAGCTGGGAGTTGTATCCCACCATGATGGGCACCCATGTCAGTGGTAGGTCTGTGCTGCTGCAACAATGTGCAGTGGGCATCCACATAGAGTGTGTCACCTGCCTGCTACCGTGCAACCAGTGTGACCACAGATCTGCTGAAGCGGCCCTGTCCATGGATGGGCGAGGACATCACAGAATGGCCAGGATGCCGATACAACCCTTATGCCACCTGTCCTGTGGATGGGAGGCCCATCCCCTACGTGCCTGGCACCAGATGACTAGATAGAGAACTCCACTCACTTGGACGTGGTGTGGTGCTAACTTGCACCATACCTGATATCGCTGCAGACATCCTTTCTCCCTCCTCCGCGGTCTGCACATCGGTGCCAGCACTTTTCCCCACTGCGGAGTACCCCAGTACGCCTGCTGAGGTCCCAGCCTATATCAGCCCCGTCGTGCCATTGGACCCCAGGTCATCCTGCTCTAACAGTTGGCTCTCCTGGGGACCACCAAGTCAACTAGGTTGGTCAGCTGCAGTTTGGTCCAATGGGCAGTACGCTGCATGACTCTGATATCAGCTGGTCTGCTAGTGGGCATCTGCACCTGAGGCCTACCTTCAGTTCTGGAGCACATTGACTGTACACGCCATAGTGCAGATTTAGTATGATTGACATATCATTGTACCACATTGTTAATTCTATAGCAAGACCCATTTGCACGATATCAGTAAAGTGGAGACTTTGCGCTCATGCGTAAGCGGTGGTGGTGGTGGTCGCACAACATTAATAGTGTGCGTGTGTGTGTGTGTGTGTGTGTGTGTGTGTGTGTTGTGTGCAGTGCAAATGTGTGGTGCAATATAGCTGCCAGATGAGAAGGATCTGGAAATGCCACAAATCGCACAAACCTTATTGCACTATTCACAAACAGCACGGTGTAGCCACATCGGGCAAAATTGCCTTTGCATTGCATGATTCCAAAACACTGCTATTCACTAACCTGACATGTACATGAACCAATTAAGAAGTCAGTGGGCAGGGTGGACTATTAGCATCTCATTCTGGAACATTCTAGCCTGGTGGCACTGAGGGTTGGGGCGCTGGATGTCACACCTCGGTTGACGCTGGCAACCCGATTCTGGAACGATCTCGGTCATCGGGCATCAGCAGGGGCAGGAGAGGATTGAGCATCTCGAGGACTGCTCTTCTCTCTCTCCTCTCCTGGCATGGGTGTGATGTTTCTCCCACTACATGGCGACTCCTGGTGGTCTGGGGTTGCTGCAACCTGCGGGGACTGAGTAGAAGGGTATGATGGCTCGGTGGATGTCCTGCAGGTGTGTGAAAAGTCGCACATCACACGCTGGAACAAGGAAAATAGGAAAAGCCCTGGCACCCAGGTAGGCAAAGGCAGGACCTTGGCTGGAATCCCCTCGCTCACTGCTGGGCCCATCCTGTCTTGCCTCTGGCTCCTCTCCTCACTCTGGTGGCCCACTAGACTTCAGATGGAGTGCCAGAGGAGTGGCAGGCCCACCTCGAGGGGGTTCAGAGCTGGGGTTGACATCTGGGTGATGGATAAGGAATGACCTGGGACAAAGGTGCGACTGTGAGCATCTCAGGCAAAATGGGATAGAATGTTGGACCAAGCGGCTGAGCTGGAGAGAGACCAATGAGACCAGAGAAAGGGGGCGTAAATAGAGTTGACAAAAAAAATTGGAATATTCTGCAAACATTTAAGTACTTCTTTTCCCAGTGTTTTAAATGGAGAACCCTTCACCACCTATTGGTGGCCGTGGAATTGCATATCATGGAGCCAATACAGGCAGCAACAGGTGTGAGCCAGGAGGAGAATGCAACACAGGAAGGTAAGCAACTTAAACTCTCCTTCTCTGTGTGTGTTGTTAATCCCCATCCATTTTCTGGTTAGTTACATCATACTAAACACCTCCCAGTGTATGTTATTACATGTATATGTAGTTAGGCATTGTTTACTGGGATTGGGGCCTGAGACAATGCTGCCTATTTTTCAGCCCCATCCTGGGGAGGGGAGACAGGTGGATGCCACCTGTGAGTGCACCTGATTAGGCTGTTAGTGGTATTTTGAGGAATGTATGTATATTGGCCAGACACTGTAGAGGGTCCCTACCCTTATTGAGTAGTGCCATCTGCTTGTCATTGAGCAGGGATTCACATGCACATACCCTGCCATCACTTTTGGAAGCATGTCCCTGGAGGTACACTTACCATGCTGTCAAGTGTCACCTGTGGGCTCATCACCTCAGCAGCACAGGTGGTCTGTGTCATGCAGTCCAGCCAGCCTACATGACCAGGGACCATCCATTCCACCACTGCATGTTGTGACCCATGCCAAAACACACATCAGAGCTATCATACACTGCCTGTTGCCGGGGAAGGGCCACCTCAATGTCATGGCCCATCCATTAGCATGGTGGCCTCTGGCCAGTATGTACATATGGCTGTGTGCCTCTGTGCATTCCACGGCATGCACTCCACATCCTGTCCCCAGTGGTGTCATGGGGCAGTGCATATGTGTTTCACAGACCTGTAGGTTCATGGCCTGGGATTCAGTGTTGTGTGCAGATGGGATCACCCCGGTGTCTGGCACCCTGACATGCGTGACACTGTTGCTGGTGGGTCACCAGTAACCACTGTACCATACCAGTGCAATGTGGCATACATGCTGTGTGCAGCCCGCAGGTGTCCAGTGCCCACATGTCCAGGCCTGTCACTGCACAGGGATGTGGCACACTCCTCCATACCTGTGCTGCTCCTGCACTGTACATCTGCACGCATTCCCATGTTGTGCATTTCCTGTGTTTCTGTTTTGTCCTGGTGGACCCACACAGACCCCACATGGCAAGTCAGACCTTTCTGCACAGGTCCTGCCACAGTACAACCACAGCCAGTGGTGGTGGAGGCACATCCCTAGGCATCCAGGGTACGCCCCCAGACAACCAGACCCTCAGGAGGAGAGTGATTCAGAACTAGCAGCAGATAGTAATCTGGAGACATGGGAGGCCAGCCTGCAACTCTTCATGGCAACACAGTCATCAGTGTCGGATGTTACTGCATCCCCATAGCATCACCACCACCACAGATGTTGCCCAGCACCTTCCAACATGCATCCATTCCCCAGCACCACCACAGGAGCCCATGTAACAGTTCCAGCCCAGTCTTCCAATGCCTCCATTCCCATCTCTGTTGCATCCTCCTCCCAACCCCATGTCTAGTGTTGTGCCTACCTAGGGCTACCACAACAAACAGGATCTGGAGTTCCCACTTGCCCAGGGACAGCATTGGGCCAGAGACACAGGGTACCAGGTGACAAACACCTCCACCTAGGCTGTCACCAACTGTTGGTGTTGTCCTAGGAATGCACCCATGTTCTCCAGCCACCCACCCATCTCAAGGCCACCCCAGCACCTGTGCCTCCTGTCAAACAGCATGCTGAGCACAGTACACATGACATGATGCTTGCTGCCATGGACACCCAGGCCACATCCCAGGGGTTCTTGAGGACACACATGACCTACTGTGACAGTATGTTCACCTCTGCCAGCAGCACCACCACCTAGAGATGCAGTAGGCCCAGCAGTTTGGGGAACAGCTCATTGACACAATGGTGCATATGTTTGGGGAACTCACAAGGGTGGTTGGTTGCGGGGAGGGCACAGCAGGTGACACGGTGACATGCTCAGGGCACATTGGCAGATAGGAGACAGTCCTCTGTCTCACAGTGGGGGCTGGGCATATGCCCACACCACAGGGTCTTACATCTGCTGCCAGCACAGCTGCATCCCCCACAACCCTTTATCCATCACACACCCTGGTTGGCAGATGTTATCACATGCATCCATATCCCCACACAGCTGTGCCAGCTCCTGGGCAGCATCTCTGACCAGTGTGTCCTCCCACTCAGCCTCAGCATCCTCCAGGGGCAATGTCGGCATCACCCCATCCCAAATGCCACATATGTCTGCATACGTAGTGGCCTCCAGAGATTGTAGCCTGCCATGTCCCCAGCTTCCCCTTTCCCCACTCAGCCAGGTACTGTGCATGGGTTCCTTATCCAGTGCCCCATTCAACTTCTGCCCCCTTACTATTTGGTATCCTATTTAACATGGCTGAGCGAGGTGTCCCTATCTACTTCTGTGACTTGTGACACTCAAGTTCTTGCATTGTGTGACCCTTTCATTTGGTTCCATTACATTCCCATGCAATTCCACACTTTTTGTTTTGCCATTGCTATCTGCAGTTTATGTTTTGTTCCAGGATAAGTCATGTGTTGCTTTGTCATGCTTGTTCCTTTGTGTGTCTGGTTTTCCTGTATCCTTCAGTTCTTGATATCTGTTGTAGGGTTGTGCATGTTGGGCACTGTGCTGTCAACTAAACTCATTCATGGTGCCATGTGTGTTGTCTGCTCATTACTCACCTTCTGTTGGCTTGCAGCTGTTCTCTGATGTGCTGCCGGTATTCCTGGGCCCTCCGTGCATTGTGCAGGTCCTTGACATGCCTCTGGTGTGCCATCTCCTTCCCTCCAGCTCTGAGTCTGTGGATCTCTGTTCCTCTTGGACTGGCAGCAGTATTCTATGGGCATGAACCATGCTGTGTACCATACAACAGGCAAGGACTATGCCACAGAGTTTCTGAGGTGTGTATTGTAGGTGCCACCTGAGTGGTCCAGGCAATGGAATCCCATTTTCAGCATGCCAAAGACCTGCTCAATGATGTTACACATAGCAGTGTGTGCCAATTACACCCTTCCTCTGCCTCATTTGTGGGTGGCGGATAGGGGTTATGAGCCAGGGGTGCAGGTGTAGCCACTATCACTTGTGAAGGACAGAGCACATGTGAGATGGGACATGTCTATGGTGCAGTACTGTGACCCAGACTGGCTTTTCCCATCCTACCTGCACCTGCTTGTGACCCCTGCTCTGTCTCCATTCCCCAGTCCTGCTGTCTTTCTGCTTTCTGCTATCTTCCCTGTCTGTATATCTTGGAGCATGTATTTTCCCTGCTGCCTTCCTTTACTCTTCTGCCATTGATACTTTTGTGTCTGCTTGTTGCAATATATTATTGTAGTGTACCTTGGCCTTTTGTTATTATTAGCTATTGCCTCTCCTCTCTCCCAGAACACATCTGTTTCAGGCTGTGTTCAGCCCACTGTGTTCTTCCTGGTTACATTTCAGTCACTACCTACATAACTTGGTCTTCTGACACCTTTTGGCATACTCCTGCACATCTCCCGGCCACATAACATGGACTGGTCTCCTTCATGGGTTTGGCAGCTTATACTGCGATGCAATATCACATTGGCCAGTGGCCCCTCTGCAGGCCATGTCAGACACCCACCCTTTCTAACTTGCCAGCTATCATGGTGTTCTCACATTCCAGTGCCTTCTTAGGGTTCACTCCTTTCCCACCCTCTGTGTGGCACTACCCAGTGTGATCCACAGGGCATGCTGGTCACAGCCATGTTGTTGTACTCACCCACCAGGTGACCTATTGGAATACTCCTATCTCAAATCTCTGGCACAACATGCTGTTCTGCCAAATGAAGGGTCGTGACTGCCACCAGGGTAGCGATGCCACCATGTTGGTGATGCAGCCAGGAACATCATACACCACCTGGCAGTTGATCGGTAAAATCCTTTCCTATTAAGGTAGGCATCTGAATCCAGCTCAGGAGGTATGTGGATGGCCACATGGGTGCAGTCAATGACACCAACTACACGTGGCAGGCACACTACCTGGTAGAACTGCCGAACTGTTGCTGTCGCTTCTCTGTTGTGCTGGTGAATACTCTGAATTCTTTCCAGCATGTGGCAGCACAAAAAACTAGGAATTCAGCCAGCAGGTGCGAGGTGGATGCCTGTGACATTCCTTTGGTGTCCCCAATGGGGTCTGGAAGGTGCCTGTTGCCAGTAGGCACGGCAGCAGTCACCTTCATCTCCACCACCAGGGCTTGACTGCAATGGTTGGTGTTCGAGGTCATCTTCCAGGAGTTCACATAGCTGCCTGAGCATGGCCCAGTTGAGCTGGAACTGGACAATCAGCTGGTATTTGGTCAAGGTCTCAAGGAGATTTTTTGACTGGAACCATCTCTGTAAGGCATGGTGGCTCCACCAGCAACAGATGGGCCAGGGGTATCCTTCTTCCTGTTTTTCCCTCAGAGCCTCCCCAGCATGTACAGCAGCTGCAGTGTGCTGTCAACCATTATGCTGCCTGCTGCATTTCCCTCTAGCCTCTGGGCTTTGCCAAATTGAATTGCTTTCTATAGGTGGTAATTTGCCCAATTGTATTGAATTGTGAATTGCAGTGCGCCTGTACGCATGGTCACTCCTCCCTTTGCACCATGCATACATTATGTTGCCACTATCGCATAAGCAGCTTTGCTCTGGGCAATTCTACTTTTGTGAGTCGTGCCTCGATTTGCAAAACCCAGGCACAGTCCACTAAATGCTTTGCCGCGATGCTTGAGAGCTTTGTGAATCTTGCCTCTATACTGAATGTTCTTATGACAGGTCTGTTCCACTTGCATATGATCCAATTAAAATTTGAATATCACAACCAGCATATAATAATTAGACTAATTCCTTATTGTTATTATTTTATTTTGAATAGACTACCAGTACTGTGAGGAAGGATTTGGAATTCGAAACACTAGGAATAATTGTTTTTAAAGCTGAAATGAATACAGGTTTCAATACAATTATATGGCTGAAACATGACACTGCTGTTGCTGAAAAGTTGAATTTAAAAAGTTTTAGTTTTCATTCATGAAATACTTTAAAACATTAAGATACAAGAAAGAGAAACACATATTGTTGCTCTTTTTATTATAATAGTGTAGAAGCAAAATTGGTTTGATTGTTTCTTTTTGGTGTACACCATAATTATGGTTGTGGGCAGAGCCTACAGCCATCTTGCTATCTGTAGCTGGAAAATGGAGTATTGTGGAACACATAATTTGGACTTTTCAATGTGTCCTTTCATGCCAACTGAAATAAATACTCCCTTTTTTCTGTTAAGATTGTTGGAGACATAGCTCCAAACTGCTTACCAGATGCCATTAGAAAACTGAAACAGCTTGTTAAATATTTGTTAAATATTGGTTGCCTATTAAACTGGAGATTTGTTTACCCCTTTGGAATGCAACAACTTGCACATTTAAATACTAAGCATTTAAACAGCTTCTTGCTACAGTTTCACTTGAGAATGTATTGTCTTTCAAGATATGATCATACCTCCTAAATATCACCCTTTCACTCTGCACATCTATAATTTACACTGTTTTTAACCACTAAGACATGGTCTCAGACACATGCCAGGTCTTCAGTGAACTACTATTCAGTAAATATGAATGTGGCAGTCAGCAGACATTTTCTTTCTACTATGCTTTTGGGAAAAAAATATATCGAGCTACAGCAAACACACATTCACACACACAGTCACACCATCCTCATGGTCACAAAATTCAAAATAAATGTTGCATTCTAATATATTAGAAAAAAATAACTATGTTATTGAACACAGTGAAGTTTGTTCAGAGTAGAGTTCATTTAAATATTTCTTATCCTATATTTTGTATCCTGGATACACGCCACACACACACACACACACACACACACACACACACACACACACACACCTCTGTAAACACTATTGTCATCCTGGAACCTGATTGGCTGTCTACCCTTTGCAACAGCGAGGTTATCTGAGGACAACCTCACTGTATTGATTTGTTGTTGCATTGTTTACATCTTCTCTTAAGAAACAAAGATATATTGCCACCCTAAAATCTACTAAAAAGTTTTTAAATGTTTTTTATTTTAATTTGTATAATAAAGAGCCATTGTATAACAGCAATAATGCACACCAGTGTGTGGACGTGCTGGAATAACCTCACTTTTGGGACATTTGCCTCTTGGCCTGCAGCCTCGTGCCCAACCACCCAGGCATGAGGTTATCGTAGCATGACCAACACCCTCTCATGCATTATTGCTTAAAGAAACTGTTTATGCCAGTGAACATAGTGAAGTTCAGTTTAGAGTAGATTTCCTTTAAATATTTCGTATACTATATTTGTATCCTGGATGGCGCTGGGAGATGCTACATCCATTGTCATTGGGATCTTCATTTACACATTTTGCACTGTATTTACTCAGGCAGTCTCAGATTAGATGCAATATCTTGTTTTCAGTGGGATCATGATTTTACCATTTTGATAATGTATTTCTTCCGGTAGCCTAGTCCAGGGCACCCATATTCAAAGGAGATGCATGGCATACCCCAGCAGAAAAGGGAGATATGCCATGCAACTCCAACAATGCACTGCAGTGTGATATTACAACATGCGGGGTGAGCTGGCCACAAGAGAATGGGCCAGGGTGCACACAAATAGTATGCCATGCAAGTAGAGGGTGGGTTACTATACATACTGTATGTTGCACTGCAGCATACTCAGTGGGAATGCACCCTCACAGTTCAGAGCAGTGCGGCCCACAGGCCATGAATAGCTGGCCTAACTTGGCCAGTCACCCACAGGCAGGCTGTGGAGGTGCACCCAGGTGCACAGCAGCCTGGCAGCCCTGGTGGACTAGAGATATGTCTCCCATCCCTGATCAATCCAACTCATACCCGAAGAGCTCCATAGTGTAGGGCCCCCTGACCCAATCACACCAGAGGAAACCACTGTCCATTTCCATAGCATAGAGAACCCCCACCCACTGCCTCAATATAGACACCCCTGCTGCCCCATACCTGACCTGTTGCAGAGATTGGCACTGCCCTCCACTCCCTGCCATGGCCAGCCACCGACTGCACTGGACCCAGGTCAGGACCTGCACTCTGGAATGAACCAAGTGGCTGTACCATGCATTGGGGCACTACGTAAGCTATGAACCCACCAGTGTATGCAGCTGTGTGTATGTCCCTGGCAAACTGTAAGATGGAATTGACATACTCCGATGCATGCCTTGTCAATGCTATATCTTCCTGCTGTCATACACCACTGCAGACCCACACTCTCCCTGTTCCTCTGTGTAATATGCCATCATCCAGACTGCTGGGGTGACCTTGGTGCCATGGGGTGCAGTAGTTGCAGTGTATGCTCCAGGCTATGGATAGTGCATCTGCAGTTCCCAGATTGCACAAATGAATGGGAGGTCTGGCTGTAACATGTCTGTTCCAGGACCTGTGTGAGTGGGTACAGCATTCGACTGTCACCCACTCTGAGCAGTTCAATGGCACTGGGATGATGGATCTGCATGTGATTGCCTGGGGTGTATGGCCACTGGGCATTATCACCCACACAGGTTTGTGCCTATGTGTGACACATTCCAGTGTCCTACTGCCAGTACTCCACCACCTGAAAATAAGATGCCATTTCTCTGTAGAACTATCCAGGCTAAATATAAAGCAATCAGCAGGCATATTTTAGGAAAATACATTGTAAAATGTGTAAAAGGAAAACCACACGAAACTGCCTCTCAGCAGATCTGCATTGTTCAAACTCATTAGAAATCATGGGTAAAAGCATCCCAAATGCTCTCCACAGCCATATCAGCTCTGACCAGAGTTTGTTTTAAATAGCTTGCATTACCTGAAACTAGCCCTTTAGCACCCTAAGGAAATTGCAACCCTCTGTGCTGCATTGTTTTTGCCATCTGTTGAATTTGAAAGTTTTGACCTTCCTACCTTTTCCTTCTGATGTACTAGTACAGTTTTGAGATGGTCACCATAGCTGCAAGTCTACAACCTCCTTAAGGGGTTTTCCTAGCTTACAGATCAACAGTACCAACTCCATAGACTTGCTTGCTATCATGCTATGTCATTTGTGCTTTGGTGGATAAGCTTATCTGATCTGTTCCATACATTCTGAACCAGCTTTTCAACCCTGGAATGACCCTCCCTGCTGTTGCCGTGGTAGATATTTTACCATTGTATCCTTCCTCTCTCCAGCTGCTACCAATCCTTAAATTCCTTTTACAGTAGAATCATCTACAACTAGAACCTTTCTGGCTGGTCTCTACTGAGCAGATCCATCACCTCTCTGCTTGGCACCTCCAGGAGCCCCTTGAGGCTTCTCTGCAATTGTTTGATGATCATTTCTACCTTGCTCTGTTGTGTTTACCTCAGCACCAAGCAGATTGAAGCAGTTATGCTTTACCAGGTATGATGCCTCTTCCTCCAGGGGCACCTCTTCTGCACCTCATCCCCTCCCTTCCCACCATGCTCCAGCTACTGTACCAATATTTTGAGGACTAGAGTTTCATGTGGTTCTCCTAGATCCCACTCCAATCTTTCCCTCAGCCTCCTGAGGTCTTCCTTGGTCACAGCTAACTTCTCTGTGGGTGCTACTCTCTTAGACATTGGTCAGCAGCCTTTCCACAGGAACACCCTTCTAAAGACGCCACTCTGTTTATTCCGCTGCTATGTCCCCACTTGCAACTCTTGGGAACTGCATTCTTGCCCCAGATGTTTACATTATAATATGATATCTCTCAGCAGTCTCCCATTTTCTGCTCCTTCTGTCCTGTGTGTTCCTAGCTGCAAGCCCCTCTGTTGTTCCCTTAGCTAGGTGTTACTACTGATGGCTAAGACTCCCAATCTTAATCCCTGCTAATATGTCTCTTTTCACAACTTTTAGTGTACACTAGATAGGGTTTTATTATTGAAGGCCACAACCCCCTCCCTTATGTTCTGTGCATTCCCAGTGTAAGACTTTGGGAAGCACTGTTTCATAGACCAGTTTTGTCAACTAACAGCTACAACTCAGTTATGATTTTTTGGAGCAGGCTAATTTTATTGTTTACTCAGCAACTCCACAGATACGAGTTCCAACAAGCCCTAATTCTTATGCAACCCAATACTAACCTGCAAAGAAAAACATTTAAAAACTAGATTATATGGTGTGTCCTACCATGATGAAATCCAGTTCTGTAAAATTCTTAAGCAGAGTTATTGCAGGAAACAAGGCTATTTCAGTGGCAACTAATCCTTTTTGTCATGCAGGAAACTGTGATGCTGCACTTTATAATAGCTTGCTAGATTGTATATACAGATACCCCTCTGTGTATGTCTCAGGTATGTCTTACCTTGGATCAGATTATGTGGAGAAGAGTCCTCTGTGGAACTGTAGACCACCCGAGAATGTTTCTGCGGATGTTTCTACCGTTCTCCTGCCTTGTGGTCCTCACACCATGACATGGCTCATGCAAGAGCTCACTTGTTTTTATGGGAAATAAATCTTTGATGCTACTGCTTGATTGGTGGTAGCAGGTCATGTGACCCTGTCCCCAGCCACTAAGGTAGAGAATTGTTATTTATTGTAATTTTGTTTTATTTAGAAGGCATACTAGACAGTGATAGCTTGTTTCAAGGGTACATCTTAGGGGTGGCTTACATGGCCATCCCTCAGTGTCCCACAATTCCTTCTCCCTTCCCAACCATAAGAACACAAGCAGCATTGCAGTTTGAAAGTAGATGAAAAAAACTATTTTTGTTTGGCTTTCTGTTGCCAGCCGGTGGCGTGAGGGCTGAGGTGCTGGATGCAACACCTCGCACCATGCTGGTGACCCAGGCTCAGGAACGAGCTCAGATCATTGGAGTTAGGCGGTGGAGGAGAGGAGCATGAGTTCCTGCCAGTGGATGGCTCTCCACCTCAGGAGGGATCTGGCAGGCCTCTAGGTGCTTGACCACCACCCAGTGGTGGCTGGATGGTGGTGCCATCTCTGAGAGTCCAGGTGCAAGGCCAGTGGAGGGTGGAAGGGGCTGTCATCTGAAGCTGTGGTACAAATGAGTGCCTCCACACTCATATGGAGCTGCTTTCAGGGTCCTGGAAAGACAGGAAGGAGAAAAGTGGAAAAATCAGGGACATCACTTGGACGATGCCTCTGGGCTGGCTGGGGAGTTCTGCTAGGATGCACATAGTGCTGGTGAGTCCCAAACCACCCCAGGTTTGGTAGGGTGGAGGGAGACTAGCAGTGCCCACACTGAGGATAAAGAAAGTCTCAAAAAAAGATTTTGCTTTTGCCCTCTTACCACCACTCTTGGCTTGACTCCTCTGACTGAAGAAAAAAGGCACTATAAGGGTTCTTATACTGTATGGCCACAAGCACCTAATTGGTGCTAGCAGAGCCTGAGACCTTGTCCCCAACCACAGTGGTGCCAAATCTGAATACCAGCTGCCCCCAAGCCTTTCATGTTTCCCTCTCTACTCCAAGCCTCCCTTCCTCACCCCATAAACACAATAAGTAATGCTTCCTTTTCTGCTTTTATGTTTTATATGAGGCACCCAGAGCCTCCAGGAAAGGTGCCAAAGAAATAAACTTTGCCTTGCCTTGCAGTTTTAAAGTAGTCTCTTTGTCTCTCACTGCCACTCCTGGCTCTACTCCCTGACTGAGGTGATCAAGACACTTTAAGGCTTTTTGTGCTGTGTGGCTGCTACACCCAACTGGTGCTCACAGAACATGTGACCTTGCTCCCAACCACAATGGTGCCAAATCCATCCACTGACCACCCTCCCTTCAGTCTCTCATTAAGTCCATTCATCCTGTAGACTTCCTTCTGACCCCAAGAACACAATTTCAATTGAGCTCCTTTCCTCTCTCACCATTATTTCTAACTATTATCCCCAACTAAAAAGATAAAGATGCTGTAAGGTTTTTAAATTTTGAAATTGTAGTGCTTAATTGACACAAGAAGATCATGTGAATCTGACCCCAACTACAATGACACCAAACCTGGCAACCAACCACCCTAACCTCAGTCCTTCACAATTCCTATGTCCTGCCACCCTCTTCTTGACTCCAAGAACAAAATCAGCAAAGTAATTTTGAAGAGGTAAAAAATATTATTAGATGGAGCTCTTGCTCTCTCATCTGGGACTTCTGAGAAGTTCAATAAGTAACACCATTCACTGCATAATGTAAAGATAAAACATGCAGTATTGTTGAATAGTTGGAGACTCTCCCTGTAACACTTGTAAGAGGCTATGAACATGATATAACATCTTTATTACAGCAGTAGAAAATCTAATCTGGATTACAAGCAGTATCCTTTAGTGAGTTTGAATGCATTCAATGCAAAATAATTACCTTTACACCAATTGCACAGTCTGAGAACATTTGGAGAGGTGGAAACTCAGCAGTAGTCTCTTTTTATACATTGTAGATTTTGAGCCAGATATAAACACAATTGAAGGTAAGGTCCAACTTAATATTTAGCTGTAAAAGAAGTACTCCAGAGCTAGCTTCCAAGTAAGTGTCCCTCAATTGATGGAGATATTTTTTTAGACTACTGAATCATGGAGGTTTTCAATGTATTTTTATTTATGTGTCTCGTATACTAGCATATAGATGTAGTGCTAGCCCCATTAAAAGACAGGAGGAACAGCTTAATATTTGATTCTGATGAGTTTCAGGGACTTGATAAGGTGCTGTAGTGAAGCAAGGAGAATGAAAAAGATAAGTAAAATTCAAAGAAGACTGCCTGAAAAAGAGAGACTTGGTAAATGATTTGGGGAAAGCACATAAAACAATGATCTTTTGTAGATTTAATTTAAAGAACACTACAGTCCACTTCAGTCTTAACTTCTAGTAGGCACATCAAAGGAAAGAAGGAGGTTACACAAATGTGAAAGGCCAGTAAATCTGAATATCATTGGCACAGAATTTTGAGACAGCTTATGCCGATGAAGAGTATGTAGCAGCTGCAGTAGATATAATGTGGCACAGGAAGTAAAGTCATTTTTGTGGTATACTAACAGTTACATTTAAAGAGATGAGAAGTTACCACCTACCACTTCTTGAGAAAATATGATATCCAAACCAGACCAACAATGTATTACTCAGTAACATTCAAAAAACTTCTATAACACAAATGGTACATGTTGAACAGCAAGGTAAATCAAACCCAGGTGCCCTGCCAAATGTCAAAATTTAACTTTTAGTAGGTTTTGAGAAAGTGAGGGAAGATTTGTTGTGACAATTGTGAAAATCAGAAACTACCTGACAATTTTCCCTGAAATTTCTTAACATCCACTAGACTATTTTCATTAAGCACATTATAAGTGGCATAAGAATTTTTTTTACTTTACCATTCAAGAAGCACATTCTCTGTTAATTTTCACATTGATTTTATACTTTTCTTATACCTCCACTTGATTTATCACTACCTTTAAAAAGTTTATTAAAATAAGCAGAAAAGTAAAATTTAGCCCAAAAATGCCACAATAATACTAAAGAGCATGGTTATGACTACTGCAGTAAATAAAGGTAAAATTCAATGAATTTCATGAATACCAAAGGTCTATGAATATAGGCCACTTAGTTATAAGAAGGGCTGAAATGGAATTCAGTGTACCTCTGCATAGGACCCTAGGAGAACACAATACTGAACTGTAGTAAATCCATGCCCACTACACGTTTTGATTTTCCTTTGTGGTCTCAAAATCTTCAAATCATTAAGGGATAGGCAAAATGAATAACTAAACAATTTAGCATAAACATCTAGTGCAGCACAAAATTAATCACTTTAGAGACTGGAATCTAAAGCAATCAACAGGACAGTAACATTTAATGTTTTGTGCAGTTACACTCTTTTCTTAAACTGCATTTTAACATACATATACAGTACAAGTTCAAATACTAATCATGAAACAATATTGCAATTCTCCTGTCCTCACTTTGATATGTTCATGCACAAGTTAAGTAAACATGTATACAAGTTCAGGTTGTAATCAGTGAATAGTCATGTAATCCTCTTGTCCTGTTTATGCATGAGCTACACTCTTATTGTACCTCAACAGGTCCTGCTAAAGCACCACCAGGGTATGAAAGGCAACAATTTCTTCAACAGTCCAAAGAATGATTCTCTTACTTAAACTTTGGATCACATAACCATTGGGATGGCTTCATAAGGCACAATACAGTTCCTCAATTTTCTGGATTTAAGTCTGATTAAGCTGCAATAGTCTTTTAATGTAGTGTAACTCAAGGAAATCAAATGTTTAGAAATATTGTGTGATGTGGTAGCACAGAAAGATATTCCTCTTTACAACTGTTGCTGTTTTATCACTAGCAAATTGTTCTTTTGTAGGACCTGACAAGGTATGAGAACTAGGAATGTATTTGTTTCAGGTGATTCAATGCCTTGAATGAACAAGAACATATCTTTAAGTGTATATATTCAATGACTTATTCATGCACAAGATAGTGTACAGTAAGTTACAGTAGGAAAGCTCTTTATTTGATAAGTCAAACAGTGCTCTCTCAAATTATCCCTTCTTGGTATTGACAGTGGGACTAACAATCCTCTTTGTAACTACTTTTGTAACATTCTTCTTATCTCTTGTGTTCGAATTCCATAGATAAGTGGATTGAAAGAGAGAATTATGAAACATGCAGTTGACATGAAGAATTGCATAAAACCGCGAGGTAATTATTTCACCCAATTCAACCTGAAAAAATACCAGGAGGCCACCAATGAAATATATATAACAACAACAACAAGTGTGTTATACAGGTGTTCAAGGCTTTAACCTTAACACCACTGGAAGCTCTGTGACACTCTCCTGAAAATCTGCACATAGGAATAAACAATAATAGTAATCAATAGGGTGCCATGACTTATGACATACATGTTTCATATATATTGTTAACAGTGACATCTGCACATGACAATCTTAAAAAGGTCATGGTATCACAATAGATATTTGGTATAATCACACCACATATAGAAAGTCTTAGGGTTAGAAAAATAAATGACATAACAATGCAAAAGAATATAGCCATGGAAGTATTAAAGTGTGCACACCCTGACTTTTGCCATGAGGCTGGCATACCTTAAAGAGTTACAGATGGACACATATCGATCATATGCCATCAGTGCCAGGAAAGACATTTCATTAAAAGCAAACGTGTAGTGAAATACATTTGAATGAAGCAACCAGTGTGGAAACAGTTTTAGTTTCAGACAGAATGTCTGACATGAGTTTTGGAAGGACTGCAGTGCTCCCATATAATCCATTTAAACACAAATTGCAAACAAAATTATACATAGGTTTATGGAGGCTTTTATGCAGGACTATCATAATAATAAGCAATGCGTTAGTAAAGGATATTAATAAATAAATTATAAGACAGCCCACAAAATACAAGTACTTAAAATGATCAATTTCATCAAATCCAGTGAGTATAAAAGTACTGCCACTTGAACTGTTTTCCATTTTTCTTCACTGTTTTCTAAATGAGACTCAAAATCTGCCTATAGGTAAATATAGAATATTGTTTTGTGAAAATGGGCAAAAGTACATGAAAGGGTCTACAGATATGCTGCCTTTTCTAATCGTATCTTAGAAACTGTTATGTTGGTCACTTCAGTTAAACCCCAAGCTCAGTGAACAAAGAGTAATATATCTGCAACAGAAAATAAACTCAGTGGTAAGGACTGAAGTTAGATTTAAACCATAAATACATTACAATCAATAAAGAGTGTATCTATTGATATAAATACTATCTGATGGGGTACTTCCAGAATGACTACTGGGATCACTGCAGCATTAGTAACAGATCATAAAAATCCTAAAAGCACATTCATTTAACAATTTTACAAAATGCAGTGTACAGTCTTGTTTGTGTAGCTTTCAAAAGTCTGTGCATTTGTTAACCAAATCTAAGGAACCAACTGGGTTTTAATTTTTAAAACATTTCTTAAATAAAGTCCATGGCCGGATATTCAAAAGGTTTGCGCCATAACGCAACAGGGTTCTGCATGCTCAAGTCAAACTTGCTCCATTCTGCGATATTCAGCAGGAAGCAGTTCGCCACAGAAAACAGGCTGAGCAACAGCGCAATGCAAATGAATGCATGCTCAACAGGAGGAAGGAACATGCATAAACTGCACAGCCCGATATTCAGTCGGGCTGTGCAAGGTGTAGGCGCAACCCCAACCTGCGCCTGCACAACTTTGAGTCAAAAAAAGGAAGTTGAGGGCCACCCACAGGTGAGCTGCTGCATTGCAGAGCAACACAGCAGCTGCCACCGTGGCTGGCCCCTAACCCAGTCCCTGTGCCCCAGCCCGATCGCGGGCATCGGATATGGCTCCCCTCCTCCCATTCACATCCCTGGTTGGTCCAGTGGGCCGAAATGCCCGATCACGGGCAGAAAGTATACTGAACCCCATCCCATGTGCCCGATCGCGAGCAGAGAAAGAATACAGACCCCCACATCCCATGTGCCTGATCGCAGACGGTAAGTAAATTGTACCCCAAAACATCTCTGGTGTCTGTGTGGATCCCCACCACCCACAAGCCCACCACCCGCTCCCCGGCGGCAGGCGGGTGGCATCCACACACGCCCGCCCGCCCGCGCCCGCCCGACTGACTGGCGGTAGGGCTGCATGCCCATGGTGCAGACTAGAGCCCGCCGCCGCCGGGGTGAGCGGGTGGTGCTGTGGGTGGGTGGGTGGGTGGGCCACAGTAGACACCAGAGAGATGTTTTGGGGGAAATTTACTTTACTGCCCGCATCGCGCTACGGGATGTGGGGATCTGTATTCTTTCTGCCCGCGATCGGGCACATGGGATGTGGGGGTTTTTATTCTTTCTGCCCGCGATCGGGCACATATGGGATGTGGGGGTCTGTATTCTTTCTGCCCGCGATCGGGCACATGGGATGTGGGGGGGGTTCTGTATACTTTCTGCCCTCGAGCGGGCATTTCGGTCCACTGGACCACCAGGGAGATGTACGGGAGGAGGTGGGGGAGCCACATTGCTGCCCGAGATCGGGCTGCAGGGTGCGTAAGTCAACGACGGCTGCTGCCTGGCAGGGCGCCAGGCGCAAGTCCTCGGGGATCGGCGCACCTACATGCTAATGGCATGCAAATGGGGCTATAATGACATGCCAATGGCCCCCCCTGTGCCTTGCATGTATTATGGCCCCATTTGCATGTCACCTTTTGAATATTGTGATTTTGTGCATGGTGCAATGGTACTTGCGCCACCGCAAGTTGACTGCTCCACTCTGTCAACTTGCGCTTGCACCAGTTCCACTGCGCCATGCACTGTGGCTATGGCTGGGGAGTGATATTGAAAGGAGTTGCTCAATAGCGCAACTCCTTTGAATATCGCACGGGACACACCCCTGCGCATCTATTTTGCGCAGCGCAAGGACTTGCGCCTTTGAATGGCGCAGTTTGAATATCCGGGCCCATATCTTCAGTTTAGATGATTTTGTTGAAAATGGCTTACTGGTAATTTTAATAATTAATTTAGAAATAAAATGAAGTGCTTAAAAAGAGCTGCCATCTAAGAGAAACTTAATAAAGCACAGTTTACGTCTTACCTCTCCTTTTGTCTTTCTAGACCTCTACAGTCTGCAGTGAAACTCCAGAATTTAAACTTGACATCTCTCATGGGAACTTAGTGTGTCACCTGTAATAATAACTCAGGGGAACATTTCTCATAAGATGGTTTTCCTGCAGCTATTCATTGGTCACTAGAACTGGTTGTTACTTTAGTTCATCAGAAGCTCTAATTCCAGTTACTGTAAGCATACCCTCAACATTGCAAGCAGTCTCAGCTGGTAGTATTCTTGCCTCTCAGCCACAAGTTTGGGGGTATGCATGCCTCACTGGAAATGTTTTTTATTCATTTATTTATTTATTTCAGATTGGGATTAATACCTTTGAGTCAGGGACTCGTTTACAAAGGTTCCAGGTCACACAGATAACAATGGACAAACAGACAACAAATAGGTTCCATAAGTTTCCAACTATACATAGTAAGTTTACATTAGCAGTTTAATAGGAAGACAGTGGACCAGGCAGGACAGAGCAGGATTAGAAATAAGTACAACATCAAAGAACTGTATCATGAACATAGGCAGATTATTTTATCCATTTATTTTGTTTTTGATTACTGGGTAAGTGCTCTAGACAAAGAGGTTTCCTATTTTCAGTCATGACCCTGCACGATCCACATTACATGTTAGGGAGTAATGCAGTAAATGCAGGGCAAAGAAAGAGGACCAAGGATCCCTGTCATTGTCCAGTATTGAGGCAGCCAGAGAAGGCTTTGTCAGGGTGAGTCAATGAGAAAGAAGGGTGATGGAGTGCCAGCAAGGTTAAGGTGGGCAGGATGGTAATGTGGGTGTAGGAGGAAGGGTAAGCAAGGGAAAATTGTCGAGAGGAGGGAGTGCAAATGGGGACTGGACGGTGCAGTGGAGTGGGCTGTTTGGAGTAGGAGGGTTCGCATGAGTGGACAAATGGTGTTGGGGGAGTGGGGTGAGGGAAATACAGAGGTGGGCAGTAGGGGCAGGGGGGCAAGAAATTGTTTCTATTGTTCCCAGGGGGCAAGGCAAGGTAAATGGATTAGTGAAAACATTTGTAATCATTCACAGGGGCTGAGTGTGCTCAGAGACCAGTTTTGAATTGACTAATCTTATCACATTCAATCAGGTCCTTGGATAGTACATTGAGCCACTTCAGACCACGGAAGGGGAGGAATCTCTAGGCTATAGCTGTTCTCTTAAATGGTACCACCAAGCCCCCTTTGACTGCATTCCTAGTCCTGATTGTAGGTTGAGTGGATTTGAAGAGGCAGGAGGTTGAGTTATGGGTAAGTCCTAGCAATGACTTCTTAGCTAGCAGGCACATTTAGTATAGTACCCTATAGTGGTGGTGGGGGAACCATCCTATCGCATGACAGAGGGCACAAGTATGCGTTCAGAGATCAGCCCCCAGGACTAGGTGGCAAGCTTTGTTTGGTAGGGATTTTGCCCTTTTGAGGGAAGTGTTGGTATCAGCATCTTGAATAACAAGACCGTAGTCTATGGTGGATAAGAACGAGCAGCTTGTGACCAACTTCAGGGATTCGGGGGTCAGTAGAGGACACCAAGCTTAGCATTGACATTCTTTACAACATGGTTGATGTGGGTCACAAATTATATGGTATCATCTAGATGAACCCCGAGGTCTTTGAAGGTGTGGACTTGTTCCAGAATGTCACCTTTGAGACTCAGGACCTGCAGAGGCCCAAACTTCATCTTGTTTTGTTGGGTGGAGAAGCACATGCTCTTGTTTTTTCTATAGTTGAGCAAATGTTTGTTGCATGAGAACCATTTTTCGAGTTTGCAGAAACTGTCTTGCAGTTCAGCAGAGAACAAAGATAGATTTTTCCCTTTAACCGAGATGACCGCATCATCTGCATATAGCACAATGTGCACAGGACATTCAGAGTGTAAAGATTTGATAAGGAGACTGAAAAGGAGTGGTCCTAGGATTGAACTTTGGGGGACACCTAGGCTCACTGTTCTTGGTTCTGAGAGTCTCCCATTGATTGTGATGCATTGCATCCTGCAGGAGAGGTAGATGTCAAACCATTCCACCATGTCTCCAGACAGGCCTAAGCGGAGGAGGTTCTGGAGTAGGAGTGTATGGTTGACAGTGTCGAATGCCTTTGTAAGATCTATAAAGACCGACCACACTGTCAGACCTTCATCAAAGGCATCATATATTAGGGAGGTATAATCAACCAGGGCGGAGAGTGTAGACTGGTCCCTCCTGAACCCGTGCTGCTGGACATAGAGTAGGCTGTACTTGGATAGGTGCTCTGTGAGCTGATCTGAGACCACGCGTTCAAGTATATGGGCCTATCATAGCTAATGCTGCCAACTATACTGTGGCATCAGTGGGATGCTTCATAATTTGTCCTACAGATAAGGCATTTTTCTGAGTCCCTTTCTACCCGTGTTTAGTAGTTGTCACAGTAATGTTAAACATAGGATCTAGCTACAAGCAAAACAAATCACAGCTCGCACCAAAGTAAACCAACTACAATGCATTTTTAATAACATCTTACATTTTAAACCAATCCATTTTTCATTGCTAAGGATATTAACATGAAAAGGAACCTCAGCATCGTATGGTTCCATTGTACCTGAGGCTGACTATGGATCTGAAGTTCTAAAACATTGCAGTGCTTTGTTTCCATAGCTACCTGACTGTCTGCCTATCTATCTGTCTGTCTGTATATCTGTCTATCTACCTATCTGCAACCCCTCATCAACTCACCAGACTTGTCTGTCTCTGGGCCCTGCCATAGCAGTGGGCTATGGCCACAGCGTGACTCCCTTGTCTAGCGGTGTGGGAGATGGTACACTGGCTGGGGGCACCCCTTATGAAATATTTCACCACAAGCTGCCACCTTTTATTATTCCTTAGTACCTACAACTAGCCACAAGACCCACCAGATGGCACAGACATACTAAAGTTCAAGTGCTTTCCTGGTGAGCAAGTTTTTTTGAGTCAAAGCCACTACTCTGGAAATTTCACAGTGTTTAGCTCTCTGGAGCTGTGCTATTTAATCCAAAAATAGATTGCTCTTTCACAACTGCACTTTATTGTACTAACAATCATCACTGTGCAGTTATTGGGACTGCTTTGCAACTTTACTATCATAAGTATGCATATACATAGAAACACATACTTTGATGGCAGATAAGGGCCGCATGGCCCACCAAGTCTGCCCATTTCCCTGTCTACAGGATAAGCTGCAGATCCTATTTAACCAACAACTTATTTCTTTCTACCCCCCACAAAAATTGCCCTATGTCTGTCACATGCATTCTTGAATTCTCCCACAGTTTTAGACCCCACAACCTCCTCAGGAAGGCTGTTCCATGCATTCACCACCCTCTCTGTGAAAAAATACTTCCTCACATTGCCCCTGAGCCGTCCCCCCTCTGTCTTCAAACTGTGTTGCCTTGTTTTTGCACATCTCATTTTATGAAAGATGCTGCCCTCTTGGAATTTGTTGATTTCACTGAGGCACTTAAAAGTTTCTGTCATGTCCCCCCTCTCCCTCCATTCCTCAAGGGTATACATATTAAGCTCCTTTAGCCTCTCCTCATATGGCTTCTCTTGCAGACCCTGCACCATTTTAGTTGCCCTCCTCTGGACTGCCTCCATCCTGTTTATGTCCTTGCGGAGATGGGGTCTCCAGAACTGGACGCAGTACTCCAGATGGGGTCTCACCAACTGTCTGTACAGAGGGATAACTTCCTGTTTTCTGCTGGTGATGCCTCTCCTATGCATCCCAGTATCCCCCCAACCCTTCCCATTGCCTTCTCACATTGCTTGCTAATCTTAAGGTCATCTGATATGATTACCCCCAGGTCCCTTTCCATTTTTGTTGTTGTTACTACCTCCCCCCCATTGTGTAATCTTCCTTGGGTTTTTGTTTCCCTGGTGCATTATTTTGCACTTCTTTGCATTGAATCAAAGCTGCCATACTTCTTTTTTTTATGGTTAATTTGTTTATTAAGATTTATCCATTACATATAGTACATTATACATTACCTGAAATAAGTAAAATTTCACATTATATACTAGGTAATAAGGGTAATAATATGTTTAGCATATTGATTTGTCAAGTTACCAGTATACTAAGTTGTGTGTATAACACCCTAATAAAGGGTTTGTATATTCACTTGACACAATATATATCTATCAGCTTGTACTATAATGGAAATATAATAGAGGAAAAGAAAAGAAAAGGAAGAGTTCCATTTAATGTAATTATTAGTTTTATGCTAAACATAAGAGCTGCATAGAAGGTTGTTTATACAACTGAATCTGTACTTGAAATGTGTCTATTTAAAGAGAGAGAAAGAGACATTAAAAGATATTTATCACTTGTGAGTTTGAAGAAAATTTAAGTAATCCCGTCAGCACAGATAGAACTCGTTGAGTCGGTCTGTTATCAGATATGAAATTCTTTCCAGGGAGGCGATGTAAGTCAAATTGTTTAAAATATCCTTAAGAGTAGGTATTAGCTGAGTTTTCCAGTGAATTAAAGTCAGTCTCTTAACTTGCATGAATAAGATCTGTAGCCATTTATGTTGGTATTTTGTTAAATTTATATTATTATTTATAATTCCTAAAAGGCAAAATTTAGGTTCGAAAATAATGTCACGTCTGACTGATCTGAGACTAAATTATGGACAGCTGCCATAGATTAGATATAGGTTTACATGACCACAATGTATGTAAGAGATCTCCATTTGGCGAGTCACAGCACCAACACTTATTATTGGGTATTAAACCTATATTATATAAATGAGACGGTGTTTTATACCATAAATGTAAAATTTTAAATTGAATCAACCTACTACGCATGTCTTTAAAGGAGTCATGACAAAGTTTCCAACAACTGTCCCAATGAGAGTCTCAAGCTGCCATACTTCTGACCATTCCTCCAACCTTGCCAAGTCACTTCTCATCCTTTCCACACCTCCTTGTGCATCAACCCTTTTGCAGATCTTTGTGTCATCTGCAAAGAGGCATACTTTTCCTTCCAGTCCCTCTGCAATGTCACTTACAAAGACATTAAAAAGGACTGGACCCAGTACTGAACCCTGCTGTACCTCACTAGTAACCCCTCTTTCTTCAGAGTGGACTCCATTTACAATTACCTTCTGTGTCCTGTTGTCCAGCCAATGTTTTACCCAGGCTACCACCCTGGGACCCACTCCCAGGTTGGTTAATTTGACTATTAATCTTTTGTGTGGGACTGTATCAAATGCCTTGCTAAAGTCTAGGTAGACCATGTCCAGAGCCCCTCCCTGGTCTACTACTTTGGTCACCCAGTCAAATAAATCAATTAGATTCGTCTGACATGACCTTCCCGCTGTGAACCCATGCTGCCTTGGGTCCTGTGCCCCACTGGTCTCTAGGTACTGAACAATTCTTTCCTTCAGAAGAGATTCCATCACTTTTCCTACCACAGAGGTCAAACTGACAAATCTGTAGTTTCCTGCCTCTGTCTTGCTCCCACATTTGTGAAGGGGAATCACATCCACCTTCCTCCGGTCCTCAGGTACCACACCATCCTCCCATGATTTGTTAAAAAGGTTAGTCAGTGGTGTCACTAATTCTCTCCTTAATTCTTTTAGAATTCTGGGGTGAATTCCATCAGGCCCCATTGCTTTGTCTACCTTCAGTTTTAGGAGTTCTCTCAGAGCCCTTTCTTCTGTGAAAGGACAGGGATTGACCCCCCCCATCCAGAGTGCTTCTGTTAATTGGATTAGGCACCTCCCCCTCCTCCTCTTTTGTGAATACTGAGCAGAAGTATTCATTTAGTATCCCTGCTTTTTCACTGTCCCTCTCTGCTCACCCACCATCCATTCTATTCTGGATCCCACCCTCATTTCAAGACTGTGTTCTGGCATCATCTTATGCAGACTGTACTTGTTCTGATCCACCCTAACAATCTTGTCAAGCTCCCTGACCTCACTGTGGCCTGCTCCCCTGCCCCATGCACTTGTTCATAACCCTACTTATTTTTTGACTTTGGATGACTGTATCATTACATATTGCCCTGGTCTGCTCCTCCTACCTTCCAATATATTTCTAATTGAAACTGTAGAGTTAGTTCCTGTATTTTTTCCTTCACTGTACTATCTTTTGTAACAATATATGGTCCACCTTTTAACTTATACTTTGCTGTACTGGATCTACCATGATGTTTCTAAACTCTCCTTATGATGTATAATTTTTAAGTTGTTCATACCCTGAAAACGTAATATAACCTTGTGTTTTTCTGTAATCTTGCTTGGATTATGTTTCTCCATCAAACTCTGCACATATGTACAAGGACTTGATTCCTTAAAATGTAAGATTGTTTCTCTGTGTTGAAGTGTTCTGCACTTATATCCAAGATGTTTTGTACTCTCCTGGGTCATGCCTGAAAATAGTCCCACTGCTGGCTAGTGCACCTACCCAGTAAACAAAAACTAAATGAAAAAAAAAATATTCAGCATCGCTATCCCTCCCTTTGTCTTTCTCCATTCCGATATACCTATAAAAGGTTTTATCCCCCTTCTTAACTGGTTGGCTAGCTTTTCCTCAGTTTTGGTCTTTGCTATTCTGACTACCCTCCCTGCTTCCTTCTGCCTTAACTGGTACAGTTCTCTGTCCTGCTCCTTCTGTTTTTCCTTATACTTCCTAAATGCTATATTTTTCTCACTAATGTTCACCACCACTTCTTTTGACAACTATAGCGGCTTTTTCTTTCATTTTGATTTGTTTATTTGCTTCACACAAAGGCTTGTTGCCTCTGTGATGGCAGTTCTGATGTTTCCCCATTGTTGCTTCACCCCTCTACTAGCCTGTTTGCTAATGCTTTTCTAAGGCACTCTCCCATCTTGACAAAGTCAGCTGTCCTGAAGTCCAGAACCCTCATTTTTGCATGGCTTGACTCTGTAGCTGAGTTTATCATGAACCACACTGTTTAGTGGTCACTTGTTCTCAGATGGCTACCCACTTCTAGATCTGAGATCCTCTCACTGTCCCCATTTGAGAGTACGAGGTCTGAGATTGCTCACTCATGAGTGGGTTCCAAAACTAGCTGTCTGAGGCATGCCACCAGAAGGGCATCGAGAATGGCCCTGCTTTTGGGTGTGGCTGCAGCAAAGGTGCTCCAGTTAACATCTGGCATATTCAGGTCACCTATCAAGAGTATCTCCCCTTTCTCTGCCATCCTAAGGATGCCTTCTATTATATCCTTGTCCATTCCCTCCCCCTAACATGGGGGTCTGTATACAACCCCTGTACAGATTGTGGTGCCATTTCCAGTCTCTAAGGTGCCCCACAGTGCCTCCTCTCCTCCGTTTACTCTTTTGTTCAGTTGCTTTTATCCCTTCCCTTATACAGAGAGCTACTCCACCCCCTCATCTCCCCTCCCTGTCTCTCCTGGAGGTTGTATACCCTGGTATGTTAATATCCCAGTTATGGTTCTCTGTGTACCATGTTTCTGTGACTGCTATATACATTGTGACTGGTCTACATCTTGTATTTCCCTGTACATTTACAGCATTATAGCACCTGCTGTATTGTTGTTTTTGTTAATTCTCACAGTTGATACTTATTTTCTCTATCTCAGATATGTTTATGTTTTAATTATGCATGCACCTTATTGCTGCATTTCTTTTTGTGCTGTTACTTTATGCTCACCTTTCTGATCCCTGCAGTATCATGTGGGAGTAACAGCAACTAATGAATATGCTTATTTATTTATTGAACAAATCAGAATTACAATCCTTTGAGTTAGAGACTCATTTGCAAGGGGTCCATGTCAAGTGAGGCATAGTACAGAACAGTTGGTACAGAGGAGAGACTACAACAGAAAACAGGATAAATTCAGAGGGTAACTATAGTACCCTGGGTCGAATAGAAACACTAAATTACCAAACAATGTTATACAAACTTCATAGGCATAGTACAGAACAGTTGGTACAGGGGATAAATCCAAACAGAATGCAGGATAATTCTAGGAGCAGCCATAGTACCCTGTGTCAAATTAGGCACACAATATAAGCAGCCAGTATTGTACACACTTCAGGTAAAGACAATCAAGGTGAATACACATCAGGTACAGGATAATACTGAGGGTAGCCATAATACCCTGCATCAAAACTGGCATACAAATTAGAAAGAACAAAAATGTGACACTGATCCAGAAGGGAAGTAGATTAGGTTAGGTGCAGTCACAGACAAAACAGGTGAGGAGTAATTCTTTGATACTAGATCTAAATGGGGCTAAGTTTTAGTTCTGAGGAGATTGCAGAGGGTAGTTCATTCATGTAGAAAAAGGCTCATTGTCCCAGAGGCGCCCTGCAGTGAGGGACTATTAGAGGGGCTTCTGAGGAGACTCTGGTAAATCTAGATGGGGTGGGCAGAATTAGGTTGCGAAGCCCCGGCGGGGCAGGGGAGGAAGTTGGAGGCAATTTTTGTGGCAAGGAGGCTAGAGTGGTATTTTATCCTGTCTTCAGAGTTTTGCCAATTTGTAAACATATGTAGTTCACATGTGTGAGTGAGCCTGTCACAGCCTGAGACCAGATGGCAGGCTTTGTTAAGGGCAACCTTGATGTGGTGGAGGGCAGTGCTATCAGCCACACCATAGAAAATGATACCATAATCAACTAGGACTAGAACTGAGGAAGACACAGCCAGATGGAGTGCATCAGGTGGCAAGCACCGCTTGTGTCTGTATTGGTTGGCCTTAGAAAGAAGATGAATATGTTCATGGTAAGTGAGAGAGGAGTCAATGGTGATACCCAGGTACTTAAATGAATTTATTAGCTCTAGGGGGAGCTTTGATAGTTAAGGATGCACAGAGGGAATTCACAGTGTTTGTTTTGGTTATGAGTGAAGACCATTGCCTTCAGCCTGACCTTTGACTGGTGATGCTATCTTTAGCTCTGGCCAATCCCCTGATAATTGACTTCTCAAAACCTTTATCTTACTGAATTTTTAATCTTGTTATGGTTTCTATGAAGTTTTATTATTTTTTAATTTACTGCTGTATGTCCTCATTTATGTTCGGCACCCAGAGCCTCCAGGATTGGGCACCTTATAAATAAAATTGCCTTGCCTTGTTTTTTAATAATTAAGCACAAGTTTGTGCTTTGTGAACCAGGCTTCAGCTTCCAAGAAGAAACTCTTGAGGTCAGTTTGAAGGGAGGAAGAGTTAGGGTGGCTGTGAAAGATAAGTGTCATCCGTATATAAAACCAACTGACCAGAGCAGGCTGACAGTTGTGAGTTCAGAAAGAGACTAAAGAGGAGTGGACCCAAAATGGATCCCTTTGGGACCCCAGATAGAACAGGAGGGCTGGAGGATAGGGAGGGGTTAATTTTGATCTGCTGTGATCTATCACTTAAATAGTTCACAAACCAGGAGGTTGCTTCCTGTGTAAGCCCCAGGGTGGGCAGGGACTTGAGGAGGAGGGAATTATTGACAGTATTGAAAGCCTTAGTTAGGTCTATGTGCACAGACCCAACTAAGTGTTCATGGTCTAGGGATGTGTAAATGAAGGAAGTATACTCCAAGAGGGCATTGGTGGTACTGTGTCCCTTTCTGAACCCATGTTGTTTAAGGCACAACAAGCTCTATTTTGATACATAATTAGTGATTTGGTCAGAAATGATTTTTTCAAGGGCTTTGGATATGGGGGGAAGGATGGAGATTGGGCAGTAGTTACTCAGGGAGGTGCAGTCACTGCTTTTAAGGATGGGAGTAATTACTGCCTGCTTCCAGAGGGAAGGGAACTGACCAAGACAGAGGGAGAGGCTGAGAATTTTGGTGAGGGGAGGTGAGGATAGTATTCAGGACAAGGCAGAGGAGCTTTAGGTCCAGTATGTCATCACTATGATGAGATTTGCCTAGGACTTTTGTTAAGTAAGATCAGGCTTCATGGGTGGAAACAATCCCAAGCCTGGAAAGTGATATTTTGTGGGGGATGCATGCTCAGATGGTGGGTCAAATAAATTGGGGGGAAGCACGCTACTAAGGTCAGAGAATGCAGAGTTGAAGGCATTAGCTATGAGTTGGGGATCCTGATTGAGGATTCCATTGACAAGAAGTTGGGGGGGATACTGATCTACTAAGCAGTAGATCAGGAAGGGGCTGTGGACTTGGCATACCTAGACTTTAGCAAGGCATTTGACACAGTCCCACACAAAAGATTAATAAACAAATTAGCCAGTGTGGGAGTGGGTCCCAGGGTGGTAGCTTTGGTAAAACACTGACTGGACAACAGGACACAGTGGGTAGTAGTAAATGGAGTCCACAGTGAAGAAATGAGGGTTACTAGTGGGGTACAGCAGGGTTCAGTACTGGGGCCAGTCCTTTTTAATGTCTTTATAAGTGACATTGCAGAGGGACTGGAAGGGAAAGTATGTCTCTTTGCAGGTGACACAAAGATCTGCAACAGGGTTGATACGCAAGGTGGGGTTTAAAGGATGAAAAGGGACTTGGCAATGTTGGAGGAATGGTCAAATATATGGCAGCTTAGATTCAATGCAAAGAAGTGCAAAGTAATGCACCTGGTAAACAAAAACCCAGGGCAAGAGTACACAATGGGGGGGGCGAGATACTGACAACAACAAAAATGGAAAGGGATCTGGGGGTAGTCATATCAGATGACCTAAGGTGGGCCAGCAATGTGAGAAGGCAGTAAGGAGGGCTGGGGGATACTGGGATGCATAAAGAGTGGCATCGCCAGTAGAAAATAAGAAGTTGTTGGCCTTCTGTACAGACAGTTGGTAAGACCACATCTGGAGTATTGTGTACAGTTCTGGAGACCCCATCTCTGCAAAGACATAGACAGGGTGGAGGCTGTGCAGAGGAGGGTAAACAAAATGATACAGGGTCTGCACCAGAAGACATATGAAGAAAGACTAAAGGAGCTTAAGATGTATAGCCTTGAGGAAAGGAGGGAGAGGGGGGACATGATAGATACTTTCAAATACCTCGAGGGAATCAACAAAGTCCAAGAGGGTAGCATCTTTCAGAAAAAGAGATGTGCAAGAAAAAGGGGGCACAATATGAAGATAGAGGATGGCTCAAAAGATAATGTGAGATATTTTCTTCACATAGAGGGTTGTAGATGAATAGAACAGCCTTCCTGAGGAGGTCATAGAGTCAAAAACAGTGGGGGAATTCAAGAATGCATGGGAGAGGCATAAGGCAATTCTAGTGGGGGGGTAGGAGGAAGTTGGCTGTTGGTTAACTAGGATCTGCAGCGTATCTGTTAGGTAGGGAAATGGGCAGACTAGGTGGGTCAAGTGGTCCTTATCTGCCATCAAATTCTATGTTTCTGTGTTTCTATGTACCATTGAGCTCTTTGATATTATCCCAGAACTTCCACCCTGATCCCCAGGAGGATGAGCGTGCCTCCTGGCAGTGGGCTGCCTTGGCTTTATGAAGTTCCCAGGTGCATTTGTTTCTAGCTTCCCTGTAGCATTGTCTGTCAAGGGCTAGGCCAGAATCAAGTGCCTTGTGACAAAGGTTGTCATGATGGCTCATGAGATCCAGAAGGGTATGGGAGATCCAGGAGGTGGTGTGGCCTTTGACAGCAAGTTTAGTGACTGGGGTGAAAATATAACATGCAGTGTTGAAAGCAGAAATAAAGTGGGCTAGACTGCTGTCAGCGGATAGTGCTGTGTCATTGGGGGACCAATCATAATTCAAGAGGTATTTCCTAGAATGTGTAAAGGAGCCTTTTTTCAGGCAGCATTGATGGGTAATATTGGGGAGTGGGTTAGAGGACTTGGTAGTCCACAGTCAGAGTTTGGGAGAGTGGTCACATAAGGTATCAGGAAGGACAGAGACTGTGGAGAGCAAATGTGGGCAGTTAATAAGGATTAGGTCCAGTAGGGTGGATGAGCCTGTTTTGTGATTGGGCCCCATGGGAGATGGGATGACTTGGGGAAGGTCCTTGGCTGCTATAATGTCCTTATAGGTAGCAGCAGGTGATAGTCAGTTGACGTTCTGGTCACCTAGCACACTGAGTTCACTGTTAGATGGTAATTAGGAGATGCAGGAGGTGACTGCATTGAAGGTTAATTTTTGATTACTGGGTGGAATGTAGACTGTCATAATATGTAATGATTTACCTGCATTTCCCACCATCACTTTAACAGTGAGTGCTTGAGCACTATGGGAGAGAGAAGGGGTTGAGACTAATAGAGCTTGTAGCAGTTTTCATATGTAGAGAGCACAGCCACCTCTTCTTTTGCCTTGTCTGTCTATTCTGAACATAGTGTAGCCTGTGAAGGCCTTTGTGGAGTCTGGGGTCTCCAGGGACAGCCAGGTTTCGATAACTGCCAGGACATCAGGCTGATGTTGGGCCAACCAGTGTTGTAGAATGACATGCTTTTTAAGGAAACTGCATATATTTAGAGAGGCAATTAGGAGGCCATCCTTGCTGCCATTGGTGGTGGAGGGGGGGACTGATCCAGGGTTTGGGTGTTTGTTTCCAGATAGTAGTTAGAGAAGGAGGGCATGCCAGAGGATGGTTGCTTTAAGTAATCTGGGTTTAAGTGAAGGGTAGAAGAGATGGAGTGAGGGTTTGGATACCACCACTGGGATAGTGAGGGAGACGATGTGGTGTGCTAGGAGAGCGGATTGGTGTAATTTGGCAGGGTAGGTGGGAGTGTCTGTCCAGGGAGGCTGAGTGGCTTTGGACAGTGGGGTACTAATGGTATCGCCATGTAGGGCAAGTTGAATGAAAGGGACCGGGGTACCAATGATACCAGAGGGGAGTTTGAGTGAAGTGTGGAGGGCAAAAGGAGTAGTAGGCATACAGACAGCTGGAGGTTCCAAAAGAGTTCCATTATGCGATGGCTATGAGATATCCATGGGTGGGGACTAGAGACCATAAGACAGTTGGGATGCCATTTGTATACAATAAGTACAGAATTTATAAGGAGCAAAAGTAGGGCGTCCCATTGGTGTAGAAGCAGAGTTGCTGAATATAGTCCACAAGGTGCAGGGTTCGAGACCAGGAGCGGGAGGGAGGGTAGAGGATGCTAGATGGGGATGGTGAATAGCAAGATTGAGGACACAGGGTTACTTAGAGGGGGGAGGAATATTAATAGGGAGCTAAGAAAGAAGAAAAGGGAGAGCAGGAAGCTCAAGACTGATCCCTAGTGGTTGGCTAAGAGAATTTGCTAATGGAGGAATGAGTACTTATTCCTTGGGTGGGAGGCTGGCTTTGGGAGGGAGGGTGGGGAGTTGACATGAAGCGTTAATGGATAAACATCCTTCGGTAGATCAGAGGGTAGTAAAGGCCTTTACCTTTATCAGTGGTCGCTCTCTGTGTGCTCCACACTTCCCTGTAGGGGAACAGTGGCAATAGCTTGTCTGTGTGGGAAGGGGATTCTTGCACTGCCTAAGATGGGAATAGAACAAAAGGAGATTAGTAACAGGAGCTCTGGCTGGAAGTCTTGGCAAGGAGACTCTGCAGGACACTACTGCACATTCTCAGCATTCAGAATGGAGAACAGGGCTAGACTGTGACCTCAGCTTCAGGTAATACACAATACAGTTTGGCACATTTTACCTTAGTAAGGCTCTAAAATAGATTACCATGCTGCAAAATACAAAATACAGAGATTACAACAGATGCACCTCGAATCACCCCGCAGTCTGGTCCAGCGGTGCAAATCCCCACCGAGTTAAAGTACAGCAAGGTATAGTCTCCCACCCCCATCGGAGTCAAAACAGCAGTTAAGGTACTATACAGTATAGACTCCCAACCCCAACAGAGTTAAGCGACTATCCCCAAAAGCAAAGACTATCTCCCGGCTCTGCTGACTAAAAGTACCTGACTGCAAGCAGCCAAATATAGTCCAAACACCCTTAAATATGTCTGATGGTAGTAAAGGTCTTTACCTTTACCAGCAGTCACTCTCTGTGTGTTCCACACTTCCCAGTAGGGGAACAGTGGTGATAGCTTGTCTGTGTGGGAGGGGGTTTCTTGCGCTGCCTTTGCCAGCAGTCGCTTTCACCCCATGAGCACTCAGTAAATGTCACACAAATCCTGGCTTTAGCATTTTAGCTTTCTGATTGGCTGTGAATGCTTAAAAATGGCTACTGAACACACAGTCCCTTAAGCAGATTTTAGACAGTCCCAATTAAAGTCCTGGTGCAGCCAGAATGTTTTGAATATTTGCCCAAATGCCCCATAGTTCAGTAGCCACTAGTGTATACTTGCTGCTGCTGCCTAGATCAAGTGTATTTCTCATTCTATATGCCTGTTTCTGTTGCCAATATTTAAGAACACTTTGCAGCAGGCAGGCTGTATTCTCTGTGTCCCAACATTAGTCTGGTGCAGTCAGGTTAAAGCATTTACTTATTTTAAACACGTTGCCCCTTTGTAAACCATTTGTCTCCAAACCCACACAGTACAGTAGTTACATTACTTTATTTACACTCAGACACATTTCTTTTCTTTTCTGGGGATCACTGATACTGCTTCCCTGAGGGCAGAACAAATCCTCATAAATATTCATAAGAGTGGGGCTCTAGCTTATTAATATTCATGAGCCCCGATTGAAAACACCTGGTGGATCTTTTTAAATTTTTCAGAAGACGGGCTCTCAGGGCCCTCCTTATGGTCACTGGGTTCCCCTTAACTGATGGGGACACTGGGACTGCTGAACAGTTCTCCTGTTCTACCACAAATGCCTGTGGTTCACCCGCTTAATAATAGAAAAACTGATAGGGCCAGAGCCATCCATATGCAGGGTGGTGTCTCCTCAGAAATACAAAATGGCCTGTCTTCCAGTGCAGGAACTTCCCACCCGGAAGACATTTTCCCTAAAAAGAAAACCAACGCATGGATGGGAAGTCTCTCTCTCTCTCTCCCTCTCCCCCTCTCCCCTCTCTCCCTCCTCCCTCTCCCTCCCCTCTCTCTCTCTCTCCCTCCCCCCACCCTGTATTGCTCACGAATCTTGGTCACATAATAGCCAGAGAAAATGCAAGCAGAGAAGGACTAACATCTGCCAACTCCACTGACTGACCTCCTGAGCTGGAATGGACTACATGCTTCAGCTTTTTCAAAAAAAGACAAGGGCTTATTATGAATCAGGAGAGGAATAACATCCCTGATTCAGTCTTTTTTCTTTTAAATTAAGGTCAGGAACTTCCCCAAGGTTCCTGTAATTATCCTGGCCTTTGAAAGGCAGGGTTGGAATCTGCCTGCACATCAGTTATCTCAGCCTAAACCTGCTGTACCACACCTGAGTGTGCCTGTCAGTGCCACCCCCACAACCTGAGGGGGCCTTATAGGTGATGGGTGTATCTGCTGAGATGTCCTGCTGAACATCGGGGCTCAGGCTAGCTCTGGAGCAACAATGTAATATCTATCTATCTATCTATCTATCTATCTATCTATCTAACTATCTATCTATCTATCTATCTATCTAATCTATCTTATAGGGGTGCAGTCATACCCCTATAGTTAGGGCTGAGTAGGCACATCAATGTTAAACTCAAAATGTTGCACTTTAATAACTTTGCAACCATCAAATGGATTTGCACAAAATTTAGAATGCGCTGTCCAGTGGTGTAGGTCTCTTGATCTGGCAAGTTTTGTTCTGGTCAGATGTGTAGTCTCTGAGTTACGCAGAGGTGAAAAAACATTTTTTTACCCATTGACTTTGCTGGGATTTGTCTTTGAACTTGCCTACAGCCAAAAGGGTTTGTTTGGTATGAAAATTTCAGGACAGAAAGGGACTACCCCACAGATGTACCTTTTTCAAGTCTGGTGAAAAAACAATAAGCCGTTTTTAAGTTATTGCAATTTAAAAATGTGAAAAGATCATTTCTGATCATGCTCAGTAGGCACGTCAATATAGCTGGTTGACACAAAAGAGGAATCCTGAATTGTATGAGAACATTCCTCTTTCATGTGGCCGCCATCTTGTTTCCAGTTTGCATGAAATTTAAATTTGTAAACCTCCTAAAATGATATTCTGGGGAGGAACCAACTCATGTAGCTTGCTTATTGTGACCCCCTAGGTGCATTCTTTAATGTTTGGAAAATGCCCTTAACATATGTGTTCTTTAACATTTAAATTATTTGTTTGTATTGGCGTCATATGACGTAGGATCTTAGTTTGTATGACGAGATATGAACTAGGATCCTACTTTGTATAACTCTGATATAAACAAAGAATTTAAATGAGGATATCTCAGTCATTTTTTGGTATTTCCACACCAGATTTTCAACAAAGGCATTTTGGGACTTCACCTCATGAACAATATCACTGTCATCTCATTACTCAGTCCCAAAAGGTGATTTCGTGGTCACCTCACAGAATCACCATTTGATAAATGAAATCACCTTTTGGGACTGATTGATGAAATGACAGTCCCAGTGTTCATGAGGGGAGGTCCAAAAAAAGCTCATGTTGAAAATTTGGTGCACAAAATCTAAAAAATGGCTTTGTTACTAGTGTCTGTTGCGCAGTTTCTACGCACTCTCATAACTTCTACAATTTTTAATATTTTCACTCCAGATTTTCAGGATTGCCATTTTTTTACACCTCCTGAAGAACAGTATAGCTGTCATTTCTTACATCCTGCCTTAAATGTGTTTGTCCTCCTCTGGTGCAGAATGGTGTGTCACTGTACTAAATCAACTTTTGGGATGGATTAACACAATCACAGTGCCAGTGTTCATGAGGGGATTTCCCAAACAGCTCATGTTAAAAATTTGGTTAAAAAATTCCCCAAAGTGACCTTATTACAAGCATGCATTGTGCAGTTTCTATGTGTGCTCATAACTTCACCAATTTTTCATATTTTCCCTTCTGATTTTCAACATTACCCTTTTCCACACCTCCTCATGAACAGTATGCAGCTGTCATTTTTCACCTCCTGCCCAAAATAGGATTTTGCACGTGTGGTGCAGAATGGCGCATTTGATGTGCAAACTCAACTTTCAGGACAGTTTAGCAAAATGACAATGACATTGTTCATGAGATGGGGGTCCCAAAAATGCCATGTTGAAAACTGTGTAAAAAAAAATCCTAAAAATGCCAGAGTTATATGCATCTGTTCAACTGTGGTGCCTGCAATGCCTTTAGGTGCCCACATCTCAAAAACAATTTGCGATACAGATTTTTCACTCTCTGCAGCTAAGGTAGCACTTGTGGGGGTTTCAAAGTCATGATTACAACTGCAATGGAATTTTTTTCCATAGCTGCTACTGTTACTGAGATATTGCCAGATTAGTGTTACAAGTGTTTCTTTTCATGACTGTAGGGCTGCGGTATGTCCGTACTTATGTGTTAGTGGTAGCACAGGGTCCAGAGGGCCTGTGTTCCCACTTATCCATATCATTATGCAACAATGGATAGTATGAGCGAGCGCAGGGCCCGGAGGACCCATGCTCCCACAACCACATACCAGTTACATTACGCTTTCTGAAAAAGAAGAGAAATTAATTTCAAAAACTACATTAATGAAGCAGTTACTGTTTTAATTAAAGCATAAAAAGCTGGAAAAGTCGATGTTAGTGTTCCCAGCCATACTGCCCCCCCAACCCCTCACCTTCCACACACCAACAGGCATCAGGGTGTGCCTTGGAGTCATTGGGCCTAACTGTCACCCCATTCTTCTATACCAAACCATCTCATCCTGTTTACACATGGAATGGGGTGAGTAGTATAGAGTTCATCTATCTCATCAAATGTTAAATTTCAGCCAGCCAGCATGTACCATGTCATTTGACAGGTGGGCGTGGCCTAAAATGGACCAATCAGAATCATCCCTGTATGGTGCAGGAAGTCCTGCCCTCTGTGTAGGCTGTCCAACCTTAAATGCAGGGCATCCCATGTCAAACACAGGAAGTGTCGTACCAAACACAGCAAACGACATATTCACGAACCCAGAAATGACACATCATTCCTGTTCTATGTCCCTACATCCTTCCTCCTCTATCCCCAGTCCCCTTGAACCTCTATGACACCATCCAAGCTCAAACATAAGTCCTTCTTCCATCCCCTTGAACTGCAACCACCCCATACTAGCTGGAACCTGAATCCATTCTCCACCCCTCGACCCCCTTCCACAATATCTTGGCACAAACTCTCCCATCCTCCCACCTTGTCCCAGCACCACCCTTGCACCCATCACCTACCTCAAACCCTCCTCTCTCCCCTCCTTTCTCCATGCCCCACCACCACCTACATTGCACCCCATCACCTACCTGGAACCCAAGTCTCTCCCCTCCTCTCACCTTGTATCACTATCACCTACCTGGCAATCCCTCAACCTCCTCCTGTCCATCTGTGGTATGACTGCAGGGCACCTTTTTACTCGGGGGATATTTTTTGTGTGTGAAATGTGCTCTTCAGTGTAAGGAAGTTCTTTTAGCACAATGCAATTTAAGTATTTATGAAAAAACTGTGATTTCTCTTTTAATGTGAAAAAGAAAATGAGTTCTAACTTTAAAAGCAGAGACAGCGTGTGTGTGTGTATTGAAGCTGGTGTTTCAAGGGTTTGTAGTCTAAATAAACTGCTTCAAATGCTAAAGTCTGAATTAAAACATACATACATACATACTCTCTGCATTCTGTTTTTCAAGAGGGTTTTATCCTCTCTGCATTTCCTGTAAGAACATTTTATCTTTGCTATACAAATAATTTCTATTAAAAGAATGCATGTTAAGTATTTATGAAAAAAAACAGTGATTTATTTTTTAATATGAAAAAGAAAATGAGTGCTAACTTTAAAAGCAGACACTCTGTGTGTGTGTGTGTGTGTGTGTGTGTGTTGAAGCTGATGTTTCAAGGGTTTGTAGTCTAAGTAGACTGCTTCAAGTCCTAAAGTCTGTTTAAAAACAGTCATACTCTCTACAGTACATACATTTTCTTTTAAATTAATACATCAGAAATCTGGTATTTTGGTGTCAGAAACTAAACATATTTTTCTATTTCCTTTGAAAAAGATAATTTACAAACATCACTGCTTATCAAAAGCAAATATTTCTACTAAATATATATTAATGTACTGTTGAAAGTATTTGAGAGCATTTTAACCTCCAGAAGACAACAAAAAGTGCTCTGCATTACCTATGTAAAACTGAAAAACCAGTAGACTGCTTCATAGAGACTTTTATACTCTGAGAAACTTAAGAAAATTCCTATTAAAAGTTCATAGTAAACATGCCCTGCTCAACATTACAGTATAAAAATCACACGCTAGTCATTGTATGTATCACTTGAGATGACATAACTATATTTATCAATGGAGGTCTGTCTTTTAGAAACCTTTTGCCAGTCTTGTCACGGTCACATAGATGGTAGTTGATATTAATAAACCCCCTAGTATACATGCTGATTTGTGGTGCTAGTCATAAGAGATGACATAACTATATTTATCAATGGAGGACTGTCTTCCAGAAACCCCGTGCCATCCTGATGGCCACATAATGTGAGCTCATCTGGCAGGGGTCTTAAATAAACCCCTGGTTGGAGATGAGCCAGAATAGCTTTCAGAGCTGAATCAAATCTACTTTATAGGATCTGAGCTGATTATCCAAGAGGTTGAAAAAGATGGCCCAGAGCACAGCATCTCAAACTAACATTCTGGTAATGGAACAGATGGTTACACCACCAAATGAACAGCCAGGAGATGAAAAGCCTGAAGAGAAGTTGCCCTTCTGGCCCAAACCCATGTATGTGTGCTACATAAAGTGTGTAAAGAATGTCCAATTCAAATTTTGGCCAGTGGAAGGAGTTGTGACATAAAAGGAAGTCTCGCTGCACAGTTTGGTGAATCAGAAAAAGCAAAAACTGATCCTGATATGACTATCGAAGAGGCACAACCACAAGACCTTGAATAAGAGCTAGCATGTGATTCTGTTGTGGAGAAAGATGTGAAAATGAAGCCCAAAACAGAGAGTGACATAGAGGGAGAGTCAGATAAGGATGCCAAGACACAGGCAGAAGCAGCAGCCAGCCAAGAGGCAGATGGTGACACTGCCACGACCAGCAAGCTGCAGGCTAAGAAAAGAAAAGATAAGAAAAAGCAACAGGCTAAAGAAGAAGAAAAAGATGGCAAAGCATCTTACACTGCGGAGGAAAATTTATGTTTTGTTTTTAAACACTAAAAAATGAGTGAGTGGAGACATGCGTGCTGAGTGTAACTGAACAGATGAGTTAGCAGATGAACTGGAACTTACTGAGTAACAGGACCAATGTTGTTTTCTTTTTGCTTTATCAGAATGATGGATATGGAATGTAGCAACAGTCTTATTCAGACAGCATGGATACTCAAGTCTCCACAAATCTACTGCTTGATTGTGTTTGCTGTGTGAAAGATACAGATGTGGTTATTAATCAGATTTGTGAGGGTCAATATGTTAGAAAGTTAGAGAGCAATAGAATGCTTGAAAAAACAGAAAACACTGTAATCACTATACAGCCACAACCATCTTCATCTACTGAGATTAGACAGGTTTCCTCAGGTGAAAAATCAGGTCTAAGTATTAAGCCACCAAAACTGACCACAATGTGTATTGTAAGTATGTTATGTACCATACCGTTTGTGGTGTAATTGCCACAGTGATAGAGAGAGTGATACATTGTGAAATGGTTGATGCCTGTCCTGGGTGCAAGATAGATGACCCTAGTCAGATGAACCATACATGTATCTTTGATGACTTGACAGCTAGAGAAGCATACAAAAATGTTTCTGAAGCCATACATATAGGGCATCTCATGCCTGTGATCTTAGCAATAGCTATGAAATAACAGGGCTTAAACATGAGCAACGAAACTATAGAATCTGTAAGTCATGTTTTAAATGATGTGAAAAGAGCTGATGGCCCCATGGGCTTACTTACACATATGTTACAACAGACAGACTGTGAGATTAAATAAGAGGCCAGACGTCTAGTCAGTAAATGTTTCTTTAAAAAATTTCTAACAAGAACTTCGGGGACTTTGTTAAATTTCTAAAAAGAAATTAAGGGACTCTGTTTTTGTTGTGAAAATTCATTTAACTGCTGATCTGCTACAAGTTATGTGTAAATGTTGTAGAACCCAAAGCTTCATATTTTATTTTACAGAGAACCATGAGGGATGCAAGCAAAGAGAGTGTCCAAAGACTTATGTATCTGATCATAAGCCATTACTACGATCTTTTCGCTGCCTGACTTTGAAGCATCCCTTTCTGACTTATCTTCTACCATGGAACTGATGTTGCATGCCCCCTCAGACATGTGGGAGGATATAGATGACTATATGAAAGAATCTGAGTTGACACTTTTAGAAAACATTACAGTGACTGTGCCTATATTCATAGAAGATCCTGAATGTCTTTGTAACCTGTATATATTGGTAGTTGCAGCAATGTGTGTGTCTGCTTTAAAGCAAAGAAAAGAATGTGATATTTCTCATACTGTGAAAGTGGCTTCTTCAATTGTTATGATACTCCATGAAATGAAAGAGCACGAAGCATGATGTGTATTCATCACACTTTTGCAGAATGTATCACTTAGTTTGTATTTAATAAATGTGATGTAGCAGTCATTTTTTCTGAATAAAAAAGTGACACGCTAATCTGTATAACGTGTATTATGTGCTTTCAGATGGAATAGAAACATAGAATTTGACGGCAGATAAGGACCGCTTGGCCCACCCAGTCTGTTCATTTCCCTACCTAATGGATAAGCTGCAGATCCTAGTTAACCAGCAGCCTACTTCTTTCTACCCCAACCCCCTAGAATTTCCTTATGGCTGTCCCATGCATGCTTGAATTCATGAACTGTTTTTGACTCCACAACCTCCTCTGGAAGGCCGTTCCATGCATCCACAGCCCTCTCTGTGAAAAAATACTTCCTTACATTACCTCTGAGCCGCCCTCCTCTATCTTCAAATTGTGCCCCCTTGTTCTTGCACACCTCTTTTTTTGAAAGATGGTACCCTCTTGGACTTTGTTGATTCCCTTGAGGTACTTGAAAGTTTCTATCATGTCCCCCCTCTCCATCCTTTCCTCGAGGCTATACATATTAAGCTCCTTTAGTCTCTCTTCATATGTCTTTCAGTGCAGACCCTGCACCATTTTAGTTGCCCTCCTCTGGACAGCTTCCATCTTGTCTGTGTCCTTGCGGAGATTGGGTCTCCAGAACTGCACACAGTATTCCAGATGGGGTCTCACCAGCTGTCTGTACAGAGGGATAACAACTTCCTGTTTTCTACTGGTGATGCCTCTCCCTATGCATCCCAGTATTCCCCCAGCCCTCCTTACTGCCCTCTCACATTGCTTGCCCACCTTTAAGTCATCTGATATGACAACCCCCAGGTCCCTTTCCATTTTTGTTGTTGCTAGTATCTCACCCCCATTGTGTACTCTTCCCTGGTTTTTGTTTCCCAGGTGCATTACCTGCACTTCTTAGCATTAAATCTAAGCTGCCATACATTTGACCATTCCTCTAACCTTGACAAGTCCTTCTCATCCTTTCCACCCCACCTTGTGCATCAACTCTGTTGCAGATCTTTGTGTCATCTGCAAAGAGACATACTTTTCCTTCCAGTCCGCCTGCAATGTCACTTACAAAGACATTGAAGAGGACGGTCCTAATACTGAACCTCGCGGCACCCCACTAGTAACCCCTTCTTCAGAGTGGACTCATTTACTGTTACTTTATGTCCTATTCTCCAGCCAATTTTTACCCAGGCTATCATCTTGGGACCCACTCCCAGGATGGCTAACTTGTATATTAATCTTTGTGTGGGACTGAGTCAAATGCCTTGCTAAAATCTAGGTAGGCCATGTCCACAGCCCTCCCTGATCTACTACTTTGGTCACCCAGTCAAAGAAATCTATTAGATTTGTCTGGCATGACCTTCCCACAGTGAATCCATGCTGCCTTGGGTCCTGTTCCCTCTGGCCTCTAAGTACTCGACAATTCTTTCCTTCAGAAGTGATTCCATCATTTTCCCTATCACTGAGGTTAAACTAACTGGTCTGTAGTTTCCCGCTTCTGCCCTGCTCCCACTTTTGTGAAGGGGAATCACATCGGCCCTCCTCCAGTCCTCAAGTACCACCCCATCCTCCCATGATTTGTTAAAGAGGGTAGTCAGTGGTGTCACTAGTTCTACCCTTAGTTCTTTTATAATTCTGGGATGAATCCCATCAGGCCCCATTGCTTTGTCCACCTTCAGTTTTAAGAGTTCTTTCAAGACCCTTTCTTCTGTAAATGGGCTCATGCTCCTGATATTCCAGTCACTCTTAATGGCTACAATGTGCTGTGTGATAAAGGGCATTTTAAAGACCCCTGTATACTTTGGAAAGTGCCATGCATTAAACGTATGCTGTGAAAGTGCTGCACCTTGACTGGCAGAAAGGACAATGACTGAGATTAAAAGTATGCCCCAAATTTTATGGCATATGTATATTGATGCAATGAACAACAAAAAAAAAAAACACACAGACGTATGTAAGGTGAATAGCATTTTTGATTCTGCAGCAGTACCCCTCAAAGATCACCCTGATTATTTTTAGTGGTGCATGGCACATGTGAATATGTTTTGTGCCTACCTTGTCACCAGGGGGAAACTGGATGAAACCCTTGTTTGTGTGAAACATACAGCGCAAAAGTTACTGTCTCTGGGCATGGTAGAATGTGAAAGATTCTGATAGTGTAGAAACAGGATATTATGTAATCATTCTATGCATACTATGTGTTTCGGGTATATATGCTCTTTAAAACACTGTTATGGCTTTTGTATGTAATTAATATACGTATCAGTTTATGTTTTGTATGTATGAATAAAATATAATCACATATTGCAGTTTATGGCTGTCATCGAATTTTTAGGAAAAAAAGAGCACACATATACATATACAGTACATCATTTTATGGGTGACAAGAGGTTGGTTAGTTAACAGATGTATTTTGGTACTGATGAAAGAAGATGACTGACCAACTGCTTCAGAATATATATTTGAATGCAAGAAAAGTGGGCAAATTTAGCGGTGTCGCTCAGTTATATAAAGCTACAAAATAAATTGATAAACGTGTGACCAGGAAAGGTGTTGCAGAATGGCTTGCCAAGCAGGACCCCTATACATTACACAGACCAACAAGACTTTGATTTAAGAGAAATCCTGTCATTCTTTTCGACATAGATAGACAAAGGCTAGCCGATTTAGTGGACATGAGTCAATATGCAAAGTACAATAATGGGTTTAATTACATCCTGACGTGCATCAATGTGTTGTCCAAGCATGCCCAGGTAGCAGCTTTAAAAGATAAATCAGGCAAGGCAGTGTTGCAGATTTATAAAAGTGGATGCATACCTGAGAAGTTGCAGACTGATCAGGGTAAAGAATTTCTAAATGCCTCCTTAAGGGCATTATTAAAACAAAACAAAATACACCATTTTGTAATAAATAATGAAGTTAAGGCTAGCATTGTAGAATGGTTCAATAGAACTTTAAAGACATGCATGTGGTGTTACTTTACAGCCCAAAACAAATGGAAATATATTGATGTGTTGCCTGACCTGGTGCACAAGTATAATCATACTTACCACAGAAGCATTACACGCAGACCAGTGGATGTTAACCCTTCCAGTGCCCTGGATGTATGGAAGACCATCTATGGCAAAATAGTTCTTGGCAAAACACAAAAGGGTACCCCTCAGAAAAGTGATCACGTGAGAATATCAAAGCTGAAAGGGGTGATTGAAAAGGGATATGAACAGACATACACAGATGAGATATTTATTGTGATGGAGGTCTTAAAAACACTGAGACCCCCCCATAAGCTAAAAGACTATCACGGGGAAGACATCAAAGGTACTTTCTATGCAGAAGAGTTGCAGAAAATTGAACCAGATGAGGACCGAGTGTATAGGGTGCAGAAAATCCTAGCAGAGAAAAAGCGTGGCAGAAAAACTTGGTATCCGGTAAAGTGGCTAGGGTGGCCTGATAAATTCAATAGCTGGATCGAGGCAACACAAGTTCAGGACATTAGAAGCAGATAAGATTTAAAAATTGTTAAAAAATGTTTTTTATATCACCTTGCCTAGCAACGCTTCACACATTTTCCCCAACAATACTACATCCACTTTTACAGTAAAGTTACCACAAATGATGTAACTGCCTCGTGAATGGGAAGTGGGATTAGCAGAAATTCAGTACCTTCATACCTGGGACAATGTGCCTGCACAGAAAAAACAGGTTCAATATGCTCTATCAGCCTCTAAGTGTAGCCCATAGTAAAACGTCACCAACTAGCCCCTTTGTTGAGTCTGAAGAAAGTAAAATTCCATCAGACTATTATCCTAACATGGCGAGTGTTATTTATCAAATTAATAAAAGCATATTTGAAGCAAATGAACTGCCAGTGGTTTTGGAACAACAAGCCATCAGGAGAGAAATAAGCATTGACAGCGACATCAAATGCATTCTGTTTATGCACAGGCAGTTACAGTACCTTTTGGGTTTTAGTAGATTGGAGGTAGGTGTAGGAAAGACTCTAACAAAGAACCCTACAGATACTAATGTTTTTTTTTTTACACATTATATATCTACACTGACATTATCATGCATTAAATAGTGGGTGACAGTCTAGTGCCTCTGCTGAGATGCATACCCATCAGGGATCAAGACAATGAGATAGTGATCGTGACCTACGATAAGCCCCATTATCAAACAGTCAGTAAACATCAGATTGATGCAGTCACTATTGAAATAAAGAATTATCAAAATTAACCTGTGCCATTTTGATTTGGAAAGGTGATCGTGAAGTTGCATTTTAGCCCCCAGAGAGTACTTTAACATTTAAAGAAGGATGGTGATTGTTCGACATTATGGAGACTCTGCCTTGTACAGAAGCTATTACAAGGCACAGACAGGATACGGCCTTGTGGGATTTCATGGACTTCCTACTACGTATGGTTCTGGAAAGGAGGGATATTTCATAGTCTGTTTAGAAAAACAGTTCCATTTTTAAGAAGGGGATTCGAAATTGCCAAACCACATCTACAAACAGCTGCTAAAAATGTCGCAAAGGATGTTGTGGGGCATGTGACTAGTACTGATGCTCAAAGGATGTCAGGAGGTGATAAGACCATTCAGGGTGGTTCAGGGCTGATTGCGGTCAAGAGAGGTAGAAAGAGAAAACACAGAGTACACCCTTCGCTTCTCATTGGACCTCCCCACTACTTTAAAAGGCGTGCCTCAAAACACAAGACGTCACATAAAAGAAAGAGGTCAAAGTCCAAAGGACCTTTGAGGGGATGTAAAACCAGAGAGATTTATTCTAAAAAACATGGCTTTCATGCACTGTGGTTCTGAAGAATGCACAAAATCAGAACTGGACTTGTTTGTCATTGCTCCCACACACAGACAAGCATTGAAAAAAGCATTTATGTAGAGATACCCACTCTGGCTGCCCTTTCAGAAAACTCACCAATTGAATTTTATATAGCAGGGAATGGTGAAGACTATTTGGATCTAAAGAACATGCTTTTTTACCTGGTTTGCAAAATCACTGAAGCAGATGGTGGTGATATACCTGCAGCAGCCAAAGTGGGTCTTATAAACTACCCAGTGGCCACCATTTTCAGCCAGCTGGCTGTGACTGTCGGTGACTCGCAAACTTTGGCTTGGTGTACTTCTTTCCTACCTCTCATGCTCCTCCTCCCTCCTCCCCCCCCACCTTCCTCCCACTCCTCAGATCCTCAGAGACTTGCACCCTGCTAGTCCCTCATTGTACTACCTCATCAGCCAAACAGGCTTCTCCCATTGCTTCCCTAAAATCTGGAACTCCCTTCCACCTCAAATACGACACTCCTCCTCCTCCCACTCCCTTTCCTCTGCCTTACATAGCTTTCTCTCTTCTAGTTGCTCCTGCTTCAATCCACCTTAATTTGTTCCTCTATGAGCCTTCTTCAGCTTCATGCCCACCTCTTTTCTGCAAAAACCTCCACTACATCCTCACCCAGCACCCCTTCCTTTCCACCTTACTCCCACCCAGTTCCCTCCTCTGTACATCACCTTACCCTCACTACCCACTCACCATTGCTTGGCCTAGGCTCCTGGCAGGATTCTCTGCATCCTGGTGGGGTCCAGAACCTAGGCAAACATCTTCCTCACCTCCTACTCCCACCCCATTCATTCCTGAAAGGGCTGGGTCTTGGCTCCCTCTTCTCTCCCACCCCCCCTCCATTTTGGTCCTTCTGAAGCCTACTCCCCATCACTGTCTACTTCCCTCCTGTCATGCTCTACCTCTGCTGCCTACAACCTGCTTCCCTCTTGTAGTGCCTTGTGCAGGCAGGGTCCACAGCATACTGGAGGGGCCAGGGCCCGGCAGGCCCTTCTCTTCCCCCTCTCTTCCTTTCTGACATGCTCCAACTCCCACTGCCTACAACCTGCTCCCTTCCTGTTCATGCTTGACCTCCACCTGTGTAGGCAGGGTCTCCAGCATTCTGGAGGAGTCAGGCCCTGGCAGACACTTCTCCTCCATCCCTTGCCCTCTCCTCCTCCAAATCTCCCCCTTTCTACCTCCCTGCTCTCTGCCTATGTGCCCCCCACCCACCCACCTTTCCTCCCTCCTTCCTAGCTATAGTTATTGGCTAACCCCAATCTCTAATGCATTTATAGTCAACCTTGCACTTTTGTTACACCTTGCAAATTTTGTTTTATCTGTGTCTCTCCTTGCAATCTTGCCCTAGTTTAACCTTCTTGTATTCTATCCAGCCATTTTCTAACTACAAAACTATGTCCCACCAAGTGTTTGCCAAAGATATTTGTGCTATCGTATCTATCTAGTGCAAGACTATTAGCATTATATCCATCTAATTCATACCTGTTAGCTTTCCTCCTTTTCAGTTCTTCTGTATAGTCTGCTCACTTTACTGAATGTAATCAAATTGTATCAATATTGCGTACCAAATCTCTGTATACTATCCTCATGTTCCGTTACCCCCTAGGTCACACCGGGGGACAAGCAACTTGTTGCTCAGCATGTCTTCCTGGTGAAACATTTCAATAAATAAAAATACCATCAGATCAAGGACTTTATTTTCTCTGTACTGCCTTTGTAAATAATTCTACTGAACAAATTTTTGTTTTTTATTTTGCTGTTAATAATAATAAAACACTCATTGTGAATTTTACAACTACTCCTGGTCATCCTATGCTTCCCGATCTGTGCCTTAACGACATGTACTAAGTGAGTTTTGTGTTTTTCAATGCATAACGCAGGACTAGCATAGCAGTAGTAGTAGTAAAACAATTTATTTTTATACAGGAAAAGAAGTACATGTCATAAGGGTTAGATACCCTGTTTTTAAGACAGTTCTGTTTCAGATGCTACACCCATACATATATCAATACTATAGACATCTACATACCTGACATTACTTCAATCATATAACACATTAACACATATTTTAAATCAGATCAAATACATATCACATACATACAAATGTCAACAGTGGCATTCAATAATAAAAATAGATTTCAAGTTCCTATCAAATTCCTCATATGATGTTAAAGTGCACATAAAATGGTGTAGATTATTTTACCTTACAGAAGCTTGATATTTTAAAGATTTTGCCATAAATCTTGTCCTTTGGGAATTGCTATGTTTTTTCATGCACCAATCTGGTCAATGCTCTTGCAGTGTTGGGACAGGGCATTACATTAATAGAAATGTAATGTGCTGGGTATTTTGTAGTATATGTGTGAAGCAGTTTAAGCCATACCATATCATTTCTTGCCTCTAAAGTGTACCAATTAAAATCACTCAATAGTTTGCAGTGATGCATATGGAAGCTGCTCCCCAAAACAAACCTTGCTAATCTATAACAAAGCTTGTCCAGTTTAACTAACATACTTTTATTTGTCACCCTATAAATAATGTTTCCATACTCTAAGGCTGGCATAATCTGCTGTTCTACCATGGTCCTATGTGTCTTTAAATCCAGACACCCTGATGTGCGGCTCAGGGCCCTCAGTTTTTTGTTTGTTGTTTTTAACAAATTTGAGACATGCTGTATAAATTTTAATTCAGTATCAAACTATACCCAAACAACAATATTCTATTACTTGTTCCACGTGTGTACCCTTTAGAGTAGTTATATTCAATAATAATTATTTTTTTACCCCAAAATAGAGAACCTTAGTTTTTCTAGTATTCATTTGCAGCCTCAACCTGGTGAACCACTCCTCAATAGCATTAAAGTCAGTCTGTAACCTCTGGGCAAGTTCTATTTTGCATTCCCCAGTGGCTATCAGTGCCATATTGTCTGCATAAAGTCTAGGGTAGTATGTTTTAACATTTTAGGGAGGTCATTTATAAACATCAGGAAAAACATAGGACCCAATATGGATCCCTCAGGTACCCTTTATTTCCTTACTGAGATAGTGTCTGAGACACTGACACCTTCTGTGTTCTTTCTTCCAAGTAAGATTTAACTCACTCCCCAGATCTGTCAGTGATACCCATTTTATGTTGGCTTGCGCTTGTGCTCCAGCCAACATATTGCAGTAGTAGCAGATTTGGAGTTGCGGTTTCTGTGGGTGAATGCAAGGCATGCATCAGTAGACGCATCTCTCATTCCCCTATAAGCCAGCATGCAGGTGATAAGTAAAGTGGCCACCAAATCTAAGAAAAGTGCCGCTGCAATGAGAGGCAAGCTCATCATGCAGCTGCACATGAACACGCCTCTTGACGTGCCCTTCCTGGTGAAGCATTCCAAGAAACATGGCAGCAGTGACTGTCACCAGCTGCCACAATGCCGACTTCAGGGTGCCCAATCCCCCTGTCAGCATGCCCCAACTCAGTTCATGTGCTGATAGGGGAGCCCACTCCCCATTGGCATAATGTCCCCCCACCCATTTCAACTGTATTCCGAGGGGGTACCCAATCCCCCTCAGCATCATGCATCCCCCAAACAGTCTTTCTTTGCTGACAGGGGGCCAAATCCCCATCTGTTTCAGTTCCCCCATTCCCAGTTCAATCTGCTGATGGGGGAGCCCATTCCTCATCAGCATAATGTCCCTCCCCATTTTTTGTGTGCCGAGGGAGGGTGCCCAATCTCCCTAGGCTTTTGCCCCTCTCGGTATGTGCTGATAGGGGTGCCCAATCCCCCATCGGCTACAGACCCCCAAAAAAACACTCAGGTGGCACACTGGGAGCCTACTCCAGCAAGCCAAATATCCCTGTAAAAGAAAATAAAAACCTTCCTGCGATGTTTTCCTTTTTGTTGAAACCTGTAATACAGAAAATGGTCCCTCATCGAGTCTGGTGGCCCCCTCTCCCAACACGTGCCCACCTTTTGCGCACCCTTCCTCCCCACCCCCACCCCATACTTACCCCCGGAACACAGCGCAACAATCTTCAGTGGACCTGGAACACGTCTGCACTCTTCAAAGCCAACTGCAAACTGAAGAAATGCTGGTAAGCTGTATAATGGCATAAATAGGTTTTTCAACTTTGGTGCATATCTCAGGCATTTTTGGGAATTTTGGCACCACATTTTCAACATGGGGTTATTGGGACCCCTCCTCATGAATTCAGTCACTGTCATGGTGTTATTCAGTCCCGAAATGTGATTTCATGGTCACTGCATGGAATCACCTTTCAGGACCAATTAATTAAATGACAGCACCACTGTTCATGAGGTGGTCTCTCAAAAAGCCTATGTTGCAAATGTGGTGAAAAAAATCCAAAAAATGACTGTTTTACGAGCATGCTTTGTGCAGTTTCCACACACGCTCATAACTTCATGAATTTGTAATATTTTCACGCCAGATGTTCAACATTGGCATTTTTCCACACCTCCTTATGAACAGTACAGCTGTCATTTTACATATCCTGGCTGAAATGTGTTTTCACACTTCTGGTGCAGAATAGCATGTTCGCTGTGGGAAATCAGTTTTAGGGACAGATTAGGAAAATGAGAGTGACACTGTTCATGAGCAGAGGTCCTAAAATGCCTGTCTTGAAAGTCTGGTGATGAAAGTCCATAAAATGACTGTGTTACAAGCATGAGTTGCACAGTTTCCACACACCCTTGTACCTTCGCAAATTTGCAATATTTTTGAGCCAGATATTCAACACTGCCATTTTTTCACACCTCCTTATGAACAGTACAGCTGTAATTTTTCACATCCTGCCCAAAATGTGTTTTCGCACCTGTGGCACACAATGGCTTGGTCGCTGTGGGAAACCAACTTCTGGGAGAGATTAACAAAACCACAGTGCCACTGTCCATGAGGGGTGGTCCCAAAATGCCTATGTTGAAAATGTGTCTGTGCAGGGTGAGGGTGAGGCTGGCATCAGTTCAATACTTCACTGCCATTCCTATTATGCATCTCTAACTCCTGCACTACCAATGCCAGTGAGACAACATTCGGCATTGACAAATGCTTGTCTTTATCTGTTTTAATAACAAGGAGTGGTCCACCAGGTCAAAGGCTTTTGATAAATCTACAATATCACAGCAGTCTCGAGTCCAGCATCTAAAGAAGTGGACAGTAAATCATTGAATTCAATCAGTGTTGATGTTGTAGAATGTCTTGTTCTAAATCCTGATTGTAGGCGAGTTAATATGTTATATTTTTCCATATATTCCATGATTTGCAAGTGAACCTGCCTTTCTAAACATTTGTACAGAAATGGTAACAAAGCAATAGGTTGGTAGTTTCCTGGATTGTCAGATCACCCCCTTAAAAATAGGAATTATTTTTCTTTGTTTCCATGCTGTAGGAAAACTGCTAGTACACAAACTCCAATTGAATATATATGTTAGAATAGGTGCAACATATTCTTCTGCTAATTTTAAAAACCTTTCCTCAATGTTATCTAAGCCAGGTGCTTTATGTGTCTTAATACTTCTCAATCCCTTTCTAATTTAATTAACTGTCAATTTTTTAAACCTGAAAGGAGGAATATTTTCCCTGCCTACTATCTCAACCCTCTTATCTATATCTTTACAGCCATGTGCCATCACACCTGGGAGATCAATAACATAAGTATTTAGCAAATCTTGATATTTCTAAGGGGCCCTGCACCAGTTTATCCCTACATTTCACCTGTTGTATCATTTGCTGTATATTTTTCACTGGATTAGTTATACTGTTTACATTTTTCCAGAAAAGCCTTGGATTATTGTTTCCTGTCACTTTAAACTTGAAATAGTTAGCCGGCCTGGTGGAGCTGTAGGTTGAGGTACTGGACGCCACACCTCACACCACGCCAGTGACCCAGGTTTGGGAACGAGCCCGGGCTGGCAGGGGTTGGCAGGGGAGGGAGAGGATTAAGCATCCGATAGATAGTTCTCCTCTCCTGGGGGGGAGGTCTGGGGGTTGTTTGGTGTACCAGTGGCTCCTGGTGGAGATCGGGGGTGCTGCACAATACAGACAGCACAAGTAGCGTGACTGATGCCGGCAGGGCTGCCTTGCACCATGGTGTCAGGGGTGCCAATGTAAGGGAGGTGGGGGAAAACACTAGAAAATGGAAAAGTCTGGCTTTGCGGGGTAGGCGATGGCACCTGACCCCCATGCGCGCTGCTGGATCTGACTCACCTGCCCTTCCAGTTCCTCTGCCCAGGCCCTCACCTACAGCCAGAGTCTTACTCTGATGTGCACCCAAAGAGAAGGGGTGGACCCACCCTAGCAGGATTATGCTGGGGGTGCTGGCTGTAGGAGGAGGGGTGGAGAGAGGAGGCTTAGGGCTTAGAGGAACTGAGGTGGGCAGGAACAGGCAGGATACCTGAGAGAGGCTCCGCAGGCCGTGACCAGTGGGAAAAAGAACTATAAAACAAAGAAACAAAAAAACTTGAAATAGTTTTCCTTTGATTTTTTTATTAAGTTCTTACATTTGTTTCTCTTAACTTTAAATTTCTCCCAGTCAGTATGTATTTTGTTTTTTCTAGCTATTTTCAATAGCCTATTTTTGATTCTAATTTTTTAAAGTAATTTTTCTGTCATCCAAGGCATTCTAGCTGCATTTTTACTCCATTTAATTAGAGGAGCATGTCTGTTACAAATTGACAAGAACGTATCAGTAAATTATCTAACTGTCTCATCCAAATCTGGAATCAGTTTAGACATAGCCCATGGTTCCTTTTGCATGTCCAATTTAAATCTTTCAGGATTAAAATGTCTTATTTTCCTGGACCACCGCTTGTCCACATTCGTACACCCCAGTTGCTTACGGATTAGTGTTGCATATATTAAGCTGTGATCACTAAAATAAGGTGCTCTATCTTTTGCTTCCTGCACCATAACCTGCGGGGATACTAGTAATAGATCCAGGATGGTTCCTTTTGCCAATAGGATTGTGTACCTTGTGGGCATTTTAACATATTGCCTTACCCCTAGGGGTGAGACCATCTCCTTTAATTTCTTCCCTTTAGCATTATCCCAATATGTAGTGTAGTGGTGATGTGATGTGATATGCATGTACCTTGTTATACATGGTTGCACATGGATCGAGCCACATTATATGCTTACCAGGGTATACAGTGAGGCAGGAGGCAGAGGCACATGTGTTAACATAACAAAGGTGAGCGCATGTCAGGTCAATCACACAAAAGTAACACAAGGTTTGCAGTATAACTGCACTAAGATCTGTCACACCTTTATTCCCTTTTCAGTCTTCGAGTCACCTGTCACACCTTAATTCCCCTTACAGATTTTGAGGGGCCTGGCACAGCAACACATCCCTCCAATGGCAGTGATAGGTTAGTTATGTAGACTCACTTTGACGCTATTGGAGCCAATCCTGAAGAGGCACCTCCTTCCTCCCTCCCTCCCCACACACACAATACTTTCAATACTTAGATGCATGGGAAATGCCTTCCTACTTCTAAAAGTCTACAGAATGCTGAGCTGCTGCCTCTATCCATTTCCAGCCTACTTTCAGTTCAGACACTGCAACTGCATACACAAGTCAAAGCTGAGGCCTGCAAACATCCTGCAGTAATTCACACTTAGTTTACAGGATTTGGAATAGCACTCTCCACTCTGACCCCTACACCTTCTAAAATCGTAAAGAAAACATTGCCACCCACTCCTCTTCCTTCCAAAGAACTTGACAAACTGTTGTTGTTGGTTGTTGCCCACAGTCTTAGTGCACTCAAACATCCTGACTTTACAGCTCTAAATTCTGATTGTTATACACCTGTTTATAGCCTTTGTTTAATTGCTCAAACTTTATCATGGTATCTGCGCATACATATTTCCACCTCCATGCCCATTGTTCAATCGTCCCAGTCTTTATTACTTATCCCTGGCTACACAGCTAATGTAAATTAGGTTGTGCCTCCTGTTATTCAGGCCTGATGTAAATCAAGTCCTGCCACTTCCTCTTGCTTGGCTCAGGTCCCGCCTGATGTAAATCAGGTCCTGTCTCCATCCCTGGACCAAGACAAGCCTAGTATAAATTGGGTCACACCTACATGCCCAATGTAAATCAGGCCATGCTGTCTCTCCACAGGCTGCCCATGCATCTGGGTCATCACACCATGCTTTCCCCCAGAGGGCTACCCTTGCACATGGGTCGCTGCATTTCCTTTAGGTCCCTGTTGCCCCAGATCCCACCCTGATTGGCCACCAGACCACCTTCCGCTTGCCGTGAAAAGTGTCCTTCCTCCCAAACACTGGAACAAATAGGTTTTACCTCTTTTCCAACTGGCCTAAATACACCCCCAGCCAATCCCCTGGCTCCTTTTTCCGTTGCTTTATCCCCCCCAGTCCTAGCTTTTCCTGTTGGTGCTTGCCTATTGTGCCCCCTCCTAATTACCTTTGTCTTGTTTTGGCACCATTGGCAGTGCACATGTGCTTGCTATCTGTGCATGTGCATTGCCAGGCATTTGGGTGAAGGGTGTGAGCCATCTCTGCACGCTACTGTCTACAGTGCCACTCCCTCAGCTGGATCATTCTGCTGACAGTCATACCCACTGGTGAGTGATGGGCTCCATTAGTGCTAGCTTGCTGTATCCCAAAGTTTGGTGGCATTTGACTTCATAGCCACTAGTGAAACCTAACAGTTTCGGGATGTCCACAGCCCTTATTAGGGCACGTTATTATATACAATCAGAGCATACACTTCTGCACAAAGAACTAAAGAGCTTCAAAACAAACACTACAGACCCGACTCCTTGTAATCACAAATACTGTACATATTTTATTCCATCCATCTAATTGAAACATCAGCATTTCACGTCACCACCACTACTTTGTCAGGACAATGGTGGTAACTGACAATGAAAATAAAAATAAAATAAGACATTATTATTAGAAAACTAATTAAAACGTAATGGTTCAGACCCTCTTGAAACAGTGGTACCATTTGTTTTATGATACAGTACTACCATGGTTTTCCCATTTATGATCTTGCTAGGGAAAAATTCTAAATTGTATGACCTTTTCTTCTTAAATAAAGTGACTAGATACCTTTTAGAGATTGTATAACAGTATTAAAATGTACACACACTATCATATTGATATCCTCACAATAAATGTATAAAGTACAGTTTCACAGTGATCAGAGGAACATGCGGTGTGATCTAATAAATTATATTAGTGAATACACTACTTAAAATAGTAAAGTAAACCAGACTAATTCAAAGGCTTAACAGAGTAATAGTCTACATGGTACATTAATTGTTGCCAAATTATATAGACTAATTATGTTATTTATGTTACACAAGGAACTACAAAAGAACTCTAAGAGGACAATTGTGTTGCCTGGTATCTCTGCATGGTTAATATCACTAGGAACCTTGTGCAAATCTGTAAAATAAATATGGATAAAACTTTATGTTGCCAGAATCCTAAAAACTAATATAAAGCCCAGCCATTTATCTGAAGCCAGAATAAAAATGTAAGAGGGGATTAACATACCTTAAAAAATGAAATAGCTTACTCCGATGTCCCAGGGACCCCAAATGACAGAAATCTATTTTTTAAGGCTGCATGGCAAAGCCATGCTATCTTTTTTACTATGAAGTAGAGTAGAAGAAGTGCTTGCAGGAGTGTTATTGTGTGTACTTGCACAGTGATGCAGTCATTCCCTAGAATTGGTTTTCCACTGCCTTCCCCTCCTCCAGAGCTCACAACCCCCCTCTACCTCCCCTGCAGGGGCACTAAATAAATAATTCTGTAGAACTTTTAAAAACACAGGATATGATCACCAGTTTCTAAGTTTATTCTGCTGTCAGTTGATGATGTGGCTGGTACTAGGACCCTGGGGAACTCTAAGTCAAAGGCAGATGTAGATTGAATTTCCTGTCATGCAGTGTTACATTACAGTGAACTGCTGCACAATCAGGAATAAATTGCTTTCATTTTTAAACAGTTCCAGGTAAATCTACATAGATTACTGTTTCTACGTATTAACATAGTTTCCTTTCAGGATTTAACACAAGTTTGTCTTTCAAATGTTTAGCAATGTAATCCCTGCTTTCTTGCCCAAGAATACCAGAATGGTCTCTGCTGTAATTTGATAAACTTTTCACAGTAGAGAATTGCATAAAACAAATACCTTTCAACTCAGTTTGCAGTAATAATTGTTTAAATAGTAGCAGGACAGTGCCGGGGGTGTTGGTGATGGTGATTCAGGGATGATATACTTTTAAGGGAATGCAGAGAGGAGATGATGTGTTGGTGGGATTAGAAGGAAAAAAGACTGAGGGGTTCTAGCAGTCGTCTGTAGGCTGGGACAGACCTTGAGGGAACTTGCTGCAAAATGAGGTGTGGGCACTGGAAAGCAAATATATAGGGGTAGTTAGTACCAGTGGATCCAGTTATGTATCTAAGTAGCACCAACAACCTCATTAGTCCAGCAAAATCTATTTAAACCTACTCTTAGCTTTAAATGGTAATATTTTACATTTTGGGGAAGAATTGCCACCCTGAAAAAATTCTAGATGCGGCACTGGTGATCAACAGTACAGAAAAGAACAATTCTGTGTGCAAAATCTGTTTTATATGGTGCAGAACAATTTATAACTGCCCACAACTCAGGTAAGACACCTCATCTGGGGAAGAGTTGCCCCCTTGAAAAAAATTCTAGATGAGCCCCAGTGATCAGCAGTGCTCAAAAGTATCACAATTCTTTGTGCAAAATCTGCTTTATATGGTGCAGAACAATTCACAACTGCCCACAACCCAGGTACGACACCTCACTTCTACTGGTTTCGCAGGACTACTTCCTCATCACGCTGCTGATGACGCAGTAGTCCTATAAAACCAGTTGAGGTGTCTTATCATAGATGCAGGTGGTTGCAAACAGTTTTACTTCTAATAAAATTGATTTTGCACACAGAATTGTGATGCCTAAGACTTAATATTTTACATTGGGCAGATTGTGTGGTGAAGCCAAGATTGCTGTCCCTTTGAGTGCATAAAAGTAGCCTAGCACCTAGATACTCAATTAGGTAAGTTACAGTAGCTGAGTTTTTGAATGCACATTCACAGTGCCACCCCCCCATGACACCCACAACAGGATTTATGCCAGCCACTTGTGGAGCGACAGGTGGGGCCGATAGCAGACAGGGTCAATTCCACCATTGGGGTTAACCCTAAAGCCAGAGGACTGGGTGTGCAACACCAGAGGGGGAAAAAAGCTGTTTTTTAAAAAAGAAAGTGTCTCCAAGTAACCCTGACTCTTCAGTACCCCAGTTATATTTCACTGGTGCTCCCCTGGTTCATATTTACGGAAATCACCTTCTGGGTAACTTCATTGCTGTGTCTCACAGCTTGCTAACTTCTTTATTGTATTAGAAGCTATAGTGTGACAGAAGCATGTGCAGAATCAGGAAGGGGGGTGTAGTCTTCCTCACAGTGTTGTCAGTGTGCAGACTGCTCTGCCCTCCCATCAGGTGCTCTATGTTATTACTACTATGCCTAAATGGAGCAGGTGACCATGGGAAAGATAGCTGTACACAAAAGAAAGGAAGAATAGATGTCTAGACCAGCAGGATGTAGTAACTTATCAAAAATGCCAAGTTGCAAAAATCCAAATACTTTAATTAATTCAAGGCAGGTTAAGCCACAGGCACACATCACTGTACACAGGATCTTATGAACTTTAATGGAGCAGGTGCACTGTGGGAGGGTGAAGACTTAAGGTAGCCAGGATTTATATACTATTGTTCCCTCCCTAAAATTATGGATAAGAGGTCAGGAGGGGAAGGGACCTACTATTGACATATCAATCACAAAACTATGGGGGCTTAGTTGGGTTTGGAGGAATCCTTGACTTCTGGCATGCAGTGCCAAGGATCCAAACCTATTTAAAAACAACAAACAAGCATTTGTCAATGCTGAATGTTGATTGCGTTGGTCCTTTGAGCTTGCTCACTACCCCTCTGTCACTCGACGGTTCTGTTTCTTCTAGTGCTGCAGGCTGCTGTTTTGTACTGTTCTCCTGCCTGTGTTGTCGCCTTTTTCTGCCAACAAAGAAATCCGCAGCAGTCATGGTAGAGCTCCATTGAGGTCGCTCACTCCCCCTGTCTCACTCACTCATTGTGTTTCTCCCGGTACAGTAGGCTACCCTTTTGTACTGGGGTCCTGCCTGCATTGGCACCTTTTTCTGCCCACAAAGAAATCTGCTGCTGTCCTGACAGAGCTCCATTGAGGTCGCTCACTCCCCCTGTCTCACTCGCTCATTCTGTTTCTCCTGACGCTGCAGGCTGCCCTTTTGTACTGGGCTCCTGCCTCTGTTTGTGCCTTTTTCTGTCCACAAAGAAATCTGCAGCAGTCACGATAGAGCTCCGTTGAGCTCGTTCACTCCCGCTCTGTCATGTGCTCATTCTATTTCTCTTGGTGCTGCAGGCTGCACTTTTGTATGGAGCTCCTGGCTGCATTGGCACGTTTGTCTGCCCACAAAGAAATCCACAGGTGTTCCCACACAGCTCTGTTGAGGTTGCTCAATCTCCCTCTCTCACGCGCTCATTCTGTTTGTTCCAGTGCTGCAGACTGCCCTTTTGTATGGGGCTCCTGCCTCTGTTGGTGCCTTTTTCTGCACACAAAGAAATCTGAAGCAGTCCCGACAGAGCTCCATTGAGCTTGCTCACTCCCCATCTCTCACTCGTTCATTCCATTTCTCCCAGCGCTGCAGGTTGCCATTTTGTACTGCACTCCTGCCTGTGCTGGCACCTTTTTCTGCCCACAAAGAAATCTGCAGCTGTTCAGATAGAGCTCCATTAAGGTCACTCCCCCTGTCTCACTCACTTATTCTGTTTCTCCTGGTGCTGCAGGCTGCCCCTTTGAACTGGGTTCCTGCCTCTGTTGGTGCCTTTTTCTGCCCACAAAGAAAACTCCTGCAGTCCTGACAGAGCTCCGTTAAGCTCACTCACTCCCCCTTTCTCACTTGTTCATTCCATTTCTGCCAGTGCTGCAGGTTGCCCTTTTGTACTGGGCTCCTGCCTGCATTGCCACCTTCTTCTGCCAACAAATAAATCTGCAGCAGTCCAGACACAGCTCCATTGAGCTCGCTCACTCCCCCTCTCTCACTCGCTCGTTCCATTTCTGCATGCTGGCCTTTTGTACTGGGCTCCTGCCTGTGTTGGCACCTTTTTCTGCCCACAAAGAAATCTGCTGCAGTCACGCTATAGCTCCATTGAACTCGATCACTCCCGCTCTGTCATGCTCTCGTTCTGTTTCTCTTGGTGCCGCAGGCTGCACTTTTGTACAGGGCTCCTGGCTGCGTTGGCACCTTTGTCTGCCCACAAAGAAATCTGCAGGTGTCCCGACATAGCTACTTTGAGCTTGCTCACTCCCCATCTCTCACTGGCTTGTTCCCTTTCTCCCAGCACTGCAGGTTGCCCTTTTGTACTGGGCCCCTGCCTGCATTGATGCCTTTTTCTTCCCACAAAGAAATCTGCAGCAGTCCCGACAGCGCTCTGTTGAGTTCGTTCACTCCCCTCCCCTTCCCTCACTTGCTCTCATGTTTTGTTTCTGCCAGTGCTGCAGGCTGCCCTTTTGTACAGAGCTCCTGCATTGAAGCCTTTTTCTGCCCACAAAGAAATCCGTAGCAGTCCCGACAGAGCTCTGTTAATCTCAGTCACTCCTCCCTCTCACTTGCTCGATCTGAATCTGTCCCAAACACTGAGTTCCCACAGCGACCATGCTATTCTGCAGAGGTAGTGCAAAAACATATTTGGCCAGGATGTGAAAAATTACAGCTGTACTGTTTATAAGGAAGTGTGAAAAAATGTCAGTGTTGAAAATGTGGCATGAAAATATGACAAATTTGCGAAGTTACAAGGGTGCGTGGAAACAGTTCAACGCATGCTTGTAACACAGTCATTTTATGGAATTTTGTCACCAGATTTTCAACATATGGATTTTAGGACCTCTGCTCATGAACAGTGCCACTGTCATTTTCTTAATCTGTCCCAAACACTGATTTCCCACAGGGACCGCGTTATTCTGCGTCAGAAGTGTGAAAACACATTTCAGTCACGATGTGAAAAATGACAGTTGCACGGTTCATAAGGAGGTGTGAAAAAATGCCAGTGTTGAAAATCTGGCATGACAATATTACAAATCTGCGAAGTTACAAGGGTGAGTGGAAAATGCACTACTCACACTTTTAACACAGTCATTTGATGGGCTATCATCACCAAATTTTCAACATAGGCATTTTAGAACCTCTGCTCATGAACAGTATCACTGTCATTTTCTTAATCTGTCCCGAACAGTGATTTCCCACAGCAACCATGCTATTCTGTGCCGGAAGTGTGAAAAGACATTTTGGCCAGGATGGGGAAAATGACAGCTCTACTGTTCATAAGTAGGTGTGGAAAAATGGCAATGCTGAAAATCTGGAGTGAAAATATTATAAATTTGCAAAGTTACAAGCGTGCGTGCAAACTGCGCAATGCACACTCCTAACACAGTCATTTTATGGAGTATCGTCACCAAATTTTCAATGTAGGCATTTTAGGACCTCTGCTCATGAACAGTGTCACTGTCATTTTCATAATCTATCCTGAACACTGATTTCCCACAGTGACAGAGCTATTCTGCGCCGGAAGTGCAAAAACACATTTCGGCCAGGATTTGAACAACGAGAGCTGTACTGTTCATAAGGAGGTGTGAAAAAGTGTCAATGTTGAAAATCTGGCATGAAAATATTGCAAATTCGCGAAGTTGCGAGCGTGCGCAGCAACTCGCAATGCATGCTCCCAAAACAGTCATTTTTTGGATTTGTTTCCCCAAATTTGCAACATAGGCTTCTTGAGAGCCCACCTCATGAACACTGGCACTGTCATTTTGTTAATCGATCCTGAAAGGTGATTCTTCGCAGCGACTACCAAATCACCTTTTGGAGCCGAATAACACCATGACAGTGGCAGAATTCATGAGGAGGGGTCCCAAAACCCATGTTGAAAATGTGGTGCCAAAATTCAAAAAAATGCCTGAGATATGCATCAAAGTTGTAAAAACCCTATTTATACCATTATACAGCTTACTGGCATTTCCTCAGTTCGCGGTCGGCTTTGAAGAATGCAGACATGTTCCCGGTCAACCAAAGATCATCGCATCGGACTCCTGTGGTAAATATGGGGTGAGAGCGGTGTGGGGAGGCAGTCTGTGCATTGGGTGCGTGCTGGTTGTGGGAGGGGGGCAGGGAGACTGTGAGGGACTGTTTTCTTTTTCCACAGGTTAAAAAAAAACATTGCAGGACTTTTTTTTTTACAGGGCATGTGGCACACTGGGTGGCTCCCAGCATGCTAATGGAGTGTTTTGATGAGGCAGCTGTAGCCAGCAGGAACTGGGCACCCCACATCCGCGCACAAAGGGGTGCAAGGCGAAGAGTTGGGCACCTCGCTAAATCTACTGGGTGTTCTGAGGGCATTATGCCAATGAGAGTGGGTTCTCCACTTGGCAACATCAAAAGTACAGGGTAGGGGCACTGAAGCTGATGGGGATTGGGGCCCCTGTCTGCAAACAAAACTGTTCTTGGGGGTCGCATGTTGCCAAGGTACTGGACACCCTACTGCATTGAGATTCATAATATTGTTTGTGAACATGACGGCAGGCTGCCGCCATGTTCACAAACAATATTACACTTGGCAACGTTCTGCCCAGCAATGATGGGTCACTCCCTCATTGCAGCAAATGGCTGACTCTGCAATGACAAGGTGGCCCCTGATTGCAGCGGCTGAAACCTTTTAAGGTGGTGGCATGCTAACTGAACTAGTGTCAGCAGCAATGTGCCATGGCATTGGGGAAAATGGGCCAAGCCTTTAAAGGCCGTGGGGGCATTGTCCACAACAGTGCCACACCTTCACAACCTGCTTCTGGAAAACTGCCGCAATACGGGCCAGATATTCAAAACTTTGCCCCGGGGCAAAATTAGCACTGCCCAGTGGGCAAACTTAGCCCGGAGCACAGAGCACGCTATATTCAAAAGGAATAGCCCAGGGCAAACAGCTTCCGAATATGGCATGGTAATGAGGCCATGCAAACTGGGCTGGGAGTGCAGGGCAAAAATAGCCCTGGAATAAGACAGCACTGAATAAAGTAACCAGGAAGTGCAACCCACAACAACAACACAGTACACAGCAACATGAGGGCAGCTACAGATGAACTACGTGGCCAATGTGTGTGCCAGCAAATGCATGGACTCAGTACAGCTGCAGGAAGCAGCAGATGTGAAAGAACAGTGATCAAAACTGTATAATATTCCCCGTACCATTAGCGCCGCGCTAACACATTAGCGCGGCATTAGCGTGGAGCTAAGCAGTTAGCCCGGAGCAGACATGTTTGCCCGGGGCTAAAATGTGCCATATTCAAAAGTGCCATGCAAATGAGCCTACTTACTTAGTCTCTGGGCAAACAACCGGATTAGTATCTCATTATACCTGATTTGCATGCAGTTTGCCCAGCATTCTGCAGAGTCCCACAGAGCCACCTGTAGGTCAGTCTGGAAGTACAGGCTGACCAGGTCAACCGCAGCTCCACCTGTAGGTCAGTCTGGCAGTGCATGATGATAGCTACAGGCTACATGTAAACAGTACAGCATAGCATAGCATATTATACCCCAGGGGACAGGACACCATAGGCACAGGTGGTGATGGTGCTGCATGCCACTGTCATATTGTAGGGCATGCTACAGTGCAAGCAGAAACTACAGTAGCAAGGGGGCCAGTAGTGCATGGACACAGCAATGCCTATGGTGTGTAGGGCAGTGATGATGACTGCACTATACACAGTGAGCGGCCCAACCTGCGGATGTTTTCTGACACTGGACATTACTGTTACGCTGTTGTGTGACCCACAGATGCTGCACCTGTGGATGGATGCTCACAGTGACATGTACATTTCTGGCTTTGTGTACTATGGCAGTTGTACAGCTGTGAGGTATGTGGCCGGGGGCATATATTATCTGAAAGGCACACTGGTGTTGGGGTATTCCCAATACTGACCCTGTACACTGCATGATGTGTCCCAGCCACACCTGATCTGTAGCACAGCCTGCGCCACCCGTATATGCTCCCTCAACATCCTCCATGCCCACAGTGCTGCATGTGTGTGCTGGCATCTGTTAGTGTCCACGGAAGTGTGGTCCACAGGTGTGTGCTGTGGCCACACTGCCATGCTGTCCACTGGTGGCAGGGTCACCACTTACTGCCTGGCATGGCTGGGACTCATGGCAGATGGTAAGCATCATTGTGATGCCATCAGTTAACAACATGCACTTCCTCTATGTTTGGCTTTATCTATGTGTCATATTTATTTGTTGGGTCATGCAAAACCCGGCGCTAAACCAGCATAAACGGCGGCGCCAAAGCCATAATGTCATGCAAAGCTGATTGCCCAGGATTAAGACCAGCTTTTCCTGGGCGGTAATGTACACCAACGCTAAGTGTCGCGCTAAGTTAGCAAAACCACTTAGCGCGGTGCTAGTCACTGAATATAGCATTGTGCCTGTATTCATGTCAGTTTGCCCCTTGCATACATTATAATTTTGCCCGGTGCTAATGCAGTTTGCCTGTGCTATTTGGCCTTTTGAATATGGCAGACCCGCGCTAATCCCGCGCTAAACCTGCGCAAATGGTTTTTGCCCAGCGCAAAGTTTTGAATATCTGGCCCTACGTTTCTTGCACATGTGCACAATCAACATAAAAAGATGTTGGTGGAGGGTGAGAAATTATTGCATTGGGAAGAGGGTGGATGACTTAAGGACTTACCTTATGCTACCCGGGGGATTTTTCGGGCATTTACTTTTTTTTCAGGCACTAACATGGAGTCCTGAATATCTACAGGGGCTCTCCAACCTTCCCAGTTGCCTTGTAGTGCTGTGCTGCTGGAGATGTCTGATGTCGCTGTATTTTCAGCCCTCCCCTCTCCTAGCAGCTGTAGTCACCATCAGAGATACTACTATAATCTCTCCTCTAGGACCTCAGACCCTTTGCATCTCTATAACCATCTCTGTGCTTTCCTTTAAGGTTCTACCAGATTATCCCAAACCCAAAAGAACCCAACTCTTTGTACTGTGTATTGGACAGAGCAGGTAAATCATTTTAAATTCAGGGGTCAAAACTAAGTTTTGTAGCCCCTAGCCTTGAGGAGATCTGCGAGTGTATGTGGAGTTGTATTTCTTCCACCGGTGGTAGGAGTCTGCAACTTTCAATCCATCAGCAACATATTGGACTCACATCTTACTTACTAAATACAGCAATTCTTCAACTGATATGTGTATCTGGACTTGACTTCATCTGCCAGCAGTATGATCCTGTGACCTGCAAAGCTGTGAAGTGAACACAGCCCACGACAGTGTCCTGTATCTGACCCTAGCTGCTTGGGTTCATTCTCCTTCTCGACACCACCAAGTATTACTTCCCCATGACTGAAGTGTGAGAGTACATTGTCCCTCATTCTTCCAAGGTTTAGAAGTGGCTCAAGTTGCTCCACTGGGGTTCATGCCTATGAAGTGCAATACAACGTGACGTATTGGCACTATGGCCTTTACCACTCCTACCAGCACTCCATCGCCAGATCCTAAACAAGATTCTTCCGGGTCTCCTTGGACTTCTTCAGTCACACAAACATCTCACAAAATACCATCAAAGTCAACATATTCCATAAAGGACCGCCTTATGTCTGAATTTACAAAACTTGGTGTTACTAATTCAGCTTCAGCCCAAGAACAGGAAATGTATGATTTATTCATAGCTGTTAAATCTTAGCCTGCTAGGGATCCTGCACCTAGCCAGCTCATTCCCCAGCCATTTCCTGCTGCTTTATCAGAAGTTCAAAAAGTTATGGATCTGCCCTCGACATCCATATCAGAGTTACAATCTTGTATCACTTCCCTTGAAGCTTGCCTTCCCTTGCAACCTACTCTAGCCTCCAACTTGGCAACACCTGCTGTCATTCTGTCCATCAGCCATATCCAAGAGAATGTTGCTTCTGCTAGTGCTATGCCAACCATAAGCACTCTATACACATCACAGCCACCAACTTGACAGAATTCAGGTACTTCTTCTTCTGCAGCCACTTCTCCTTCATTTGCCTGTCCAATTCACTTTATCTTGGGTCACCTCCACATGAATATCATAGATAAGAAGGATGTAAACCTGATATCCCTTTTTATCTCATCCCATGATGACATCAAAAACAGAATAGTATCTTGCAAAGTTGTTTCCATCATATTGAAGAAGACTTGTGAAGAAACTATTTGTGAATTTTTTCTTGCTTTCAGCTAATAATGTGATGTGCTTTGATCTGCATTTCCTTCTAAACATAAGTAACTACACTCATATTTATATCTCTTGGTTGATCTAGGCATTCAGTGTGGTGGGATCCATTTTTAGGGCTGTGGGCAGAGCCTACAGCCCTTCTGTCATCGATCAGACTGTAGCTCTAAAATGGCTTTTCGTGGAACTTCCTTTTTAGACATTTGTATGTATTTCTCCACAGCTGCAAAGTACTTCACTACCCCTCTGATTTTTGCTATTTGCTGCTCTATGTTAAAGGCATCTGGGGGGGGGATGCTACTGTATTGTACCTCAGAACTTTTCAGGATATTAACAAAAAAACAAACATTTTAAACTGCTGTTTCTATCATCTGTCCAGCTCAGTCTAACAGATTTGTTCTATTTCTTTCAGCAACCTAGGGGTTAACTCATTTTCTCTGACTTTTGTGAAAGCAAAAGTCAGACTCAGTGTCAGATTACAGACAGTGCAATTGCAGTCTGTTAGCTGTCATTCCTAGGGCAGGACAGGTTGCACACAAGCGCACACACAGACACACACACAGACGCACGCAGCATTTACTCTGACTAAATAAATTCAAGAGGACTGATTCAGTGCTCCCAGATCTACAGGGATTCCTATATTTTACAGGATTTATGAGTTGAAAACTGGATAGGGAAGGAAAACTGTATTTATTTATTAATACAGGCAACCGCTGCCCAAGATTCAAAGCCCAGATGCAGCAAATTTACAACAAACACTTATTCACATTAGATAAAATGTCTCAAGCTGAGTATGCTGGAGCTTTCCTCAAAAGCCATCAGTTACTTTCACAGCAAGGGCAATGCCTGTTTTACAAAGATAACAGATAAAGAGCCTGTCAAGAAAGAGAGGTCTCTGAATTTATTTGAACACCTGCCAAAAAAAGTTTACTGTTCACAGTTCAGGAAAAAAAAGCACCTCTCGTTCTCTTGATTTTAGGCACATGTATAATTATCTGATTACATATGTTCCCATACGGAGTTATAAAAAGGTCAAAACATCTGAGAAAGAAGTTTGTAGGGGACAACAGTTGAGTTTTTCTTGTGTTTTGGGCCACTAAGTCTAGCCAGTGGAACATAAATGTATTGTGTGTGGTTAGAATGAGAAATATATGCAGTAAGAAGGTCTGAACAGTAATATTTTTATTTACTTATGATGTAATCTTGCATAATTTCTATAAAAGGTCCTGATCAAACAACTCGAAATGGAAGACTGTTTGTTTCTCATTTTGTAATATGATGTACTGAGTGTGTATTTAATTGCAGGGTCAGGGCCTTGAAGAAAATAATAACATTTATGTAATTCTTTCAAGATTCCATCAAGTGGTCAGAAAAAAGTCTGATAGAACTTGTATAAAAACTAACAAATGAAAGATGCAAAAATAGCATCTGTGTATGTGTATATATGTGTGTCTGTGTGTGTGTATATATATATATATATATATATATATATTCTATGCAAAAAACTTTGTTAATGTATCATTTAGGGTGAAAACACAAAAAGTCAGGAAATTAGACTTCTAGGGTTGCCCCTCCCCCATTGTGAACCCGCCCATCATCCCAAGATTGACAGCTGACGGGGTGTGTCATTGGGGTTGTGAGGCCTAAATGTCACCCTATTATATGTGTAATCATATTGACAAGCCACAGGAAAGTAGAATGGGGTGACATTTAGGCCTCACAGCCCCAATGACACACCGCATCAGCTGTCAATCTGGGGATGATGGGTGGGTCCACGAGGGGAGAGGGGGCAACCCTAAAGGTCTCATTTCCTGACTTTTTGTGTTTTAACCTTAAATGATGCATTAATGACGTTTTTTGTATAGAATTTCCTTACTTTTTGAGAAATAATAGAAAAGTACAAAGTTGTGGAAGTTGGTCGGAGTGTGGGCTCGCGATCAAAGAATCTTTGATCATGAAGAATTCTTTGACCGTGATGGCCACCATCTTATTTTCAGTTTGTGGTCAGAAAAACTCAAATATCGTGGCTGAGGAGTGACTCCTGAAGTAAAACTTGGATGGGTTTTGCTCAGGGGGCTTCACTCTATCGAGCCATGCCTTTGGTTTCTTTCAAAATGGTAAAAAAAGAGAGTTTTACACTTTTTTATTCTTCGATCATGGCTCGCTAAAGATCTTTGATCACGAGCCTGCAAATTCTCTGATCATGTGATTCTTTGACTGCAATCTTTGATTGTGAGGGCGCGACTAGTTGGCTATTTGAAAAAATAAATGTTCTCTGCTCAGGGGTGGCTTCGTAAGGCAAATGAGGGTGGGTTTTGCTCAGGGGGCTTCATTCTATCAAGGCATGGCTGTGGTTTCATGTATTTGTGCCTAAAAATTGAGTTTTACCATTTTTTATTCTTTGATCGTGAGCCTGCAAATTATTTGACCATGAGCTTGCAAATTCTTTGGTCATGAGATTCTCTGATCATGATCTTTGATAGTAAGGGTGGGACTAGATGGCCAGATTTGGAGGCACCAGATAGCTCAATTTTAACTATTTTTAAAATGTAATATCTTGGAAACGTTTGGATTTTTAACTTGACATTTGGAGGGTGTTGACGGAATGTCCTGTAGATGTGACTTACGGTGTTTACATGTCAGACAACACATTTTCTGCAGCGATACTGTGTGGTGCAGGTAATGTTTTGCGGACAGCGTTTTCCCTTCTGGTACCGGCTTGAAATTTTAACGGTAGCTAGCCTTACTGCCATGGATGTACTTTTCAGTTGTTGAGTGTCTAAAATCTTAACAGGTGCTGGACTCTGCCTCTCCAACAATTGAAAATCTTAAACTTTCACAGGTTATATCACGGAAATGGTTCTGTCTTTTACATTGAAATTTGGAGGGTCTTCAGGAGATGTCCTGTACATGTGAATTATGGTGTTTAGGTGTTGAAAAATTAATTTGCTGCAGACATATTGCATGACACATTTTATGTTTTGCATATGGCGTTTTGCATTGTGGCACTGGCTTCACATTTATAGGGTGCCTAGCATTAGTGCCATGGAGGCACTTTTCAGTGGTTATGTGTCTGACAAGTAAACAGGTGTTGAATTATGCCGCCCTGATGACTGACGCTTTGCTTTCTTTCAACGTGGTGGGAACTTTCATGCCCCAGGCTCCCACCCATATGCGCTCCCAGCAATACATATGATATTCAGTACTTGTACTCTTATCTCACACAGAAATTTACAAGTTGGTGGGAACATGGGGCCCAAAGGGCCCGTGCTCCCACCAACTTCTGCAACTTTGTATTTTCTATTATGTCTCAAAAAGTAAGGAAATTCTATGCAAAAAATTTCGTTAATGCATCTTTTAGGGTTAAAACACAAAAAGTCAGGAAATGAGACCTCTAGGGTTCCCCTCCCCCCTGTGGACGCATCCATCATCCCGAGATTGACAGCTAATGGGGTGTGTCATTGGGGTTGTGAGGCGTAAATGTCACCCAATTCTTCTTTCCAGTGGCTTGTCAATATGATTACACATGGAATGGGGTGACATTTAGGCTTCACAACCCCAATGACAAACCCCATCATCTGTCACTCTTGGGATGATGCGTAGGTCCATGGGGGGGGGCAACCCTAAAGATCTAACTTCCTGGCTTTTTCTGTTTTAACTCTAAATGATGTATTAACAAAGTTTTTGCATAGAATATATATATATATATATATATATATATATATAAAACCTCTCTAATTTATTTGCAATAAATTTGTTTACTGGCATTACTATTATCTTTTAAAAGACTGGCAGACTTGTGATTACTAATTTTGAGCATAGTTCATGAAATAATGAGTGTAATGTTTTGTTATTTCATATAGTCATATCATATTTCATCTCTGAGTCAGTGACTCAGCAGGTTGCACACTGGCCTCTGAGACTGGAAGATCAAAAGGCTGTGGATTCTATCCCCACACCAGGCATGTGAGTTAAAGAGCTAGTGTACTGCCTAAAACTAATATTAGATTTTAAAAGCAGTCAGTCGTTACCTTTTATATTTGAGATACTTTTCTTTTCTATTTGTTTAATTAGAAGATTGTTTACCTGATGTTAATATGTGTGATGTGTGGAACAGCACTCTGTGTGGCAGCTGACATAGCTAGCTATACTTCCCTCACTACATCACCAGCATTGTGGCCTCACTGACTGTGACATCACTGCTACTTAGGAACAGCAGTTCAGTGACTGCCAGGTCATTCACCTGTGATTTCACTGTCAGCAAAATCACAATGCTGATGATGTAGTGGGGGGCAGTAGAGCAAGATATGTCAGCTGCTATGCTAAGAGCTGTTCCACACATCCACTACAACATTATGACACAGAAGACCCTCTGATGGGCAAAAGGAAAAAGGAAGGTACTTCAGAAATAAAATTTTATAACTGACTACTTCTTAAAATTTACATTATTTTCTTGTCTGCCTGATTTGGCTCAACTAGCTCTTTAAATCCCAATACTGACACTGTAGTGCAGCATGGGGAGGTGCAGTGCTGCACTCCTGAGGTGCTGTCTTTTCTGTCTGCCTGTTCAGGTGGATGTTAATTTTCTATGGTGTTCCTCAAAAGAGTAGTGTCCCATTCCAAACAATGACGATCATTTCATCCCTCTACTCCCATCAATTTACGAGTCTTATCACAAGTGCTAGTTTCTCATTTTTCTTGCTCATTTGTGGAATATCCCCTTTTTGGCTTCTTTGAAGGTTTCCATATGGGCATTTCAGTGCTTCCCTCTGGCACCTCCATATATCAAAATTTACTGTCTGCTATAAGGAACCCAAGATCATTCAATACCTTTTATAGAAAGAACTGCAAAATAGGATTTCTCCTTGTTCATTTTCTGCATCCAATATTTCCCACCTATTGAATCAATCCTATCAGTGTTGCCACCAGAAATGTTTCTGGCAAGTAGCACCTAATCATCAACTTATCTGCACCTTGATCGATGTCCATTCTTAGCATCCATTTGTTGATTCCATCCAATGATTATTCTCTCTCCTATGTTCTCTATCAACTATGCCATTACAACCATTAAACACTTTTTCCCCGGCTCTCAAAAGCAAACATTAAAGATGCATTTAAGTTGCTCCCCATTAAACTGTTTCTATGGCATCTATATGGCATTAAATGGGAAGATTGCTGTACTTCACCATTCAGCTGATCCTTGGCTATAAAAGCAGCCTGAAATTGTTTGACATGTTTTCCAAGATGCTTTGTTGGTTATTACTCAATGTCTGTCATTGCCCAGCTGTTATCCATTTTCTAGATAACTTCCTTCTCATCAGTCCTTCTGATTCACCTCCTGTGGCTGGCATTATTGCGCGTGTCCATCTGTTCCAGGAATTAGCAGTTTCTTTGTCTGAGGAGAAAATGTTAGGACCATCTGCATCCCTTGAATTCCTTAGTATCAAACTAGACATAAAAAGCATGGATGCCAGGTTACCACTTGATAAACTACACAAGATTCAAACTCTTGTGGAATCTTTTTTTGGTTCACTCCCCCTGCACCAAGCGTGAACTTTTCTCGCTTCTGGGATATCTAAATTTTGCAATGTGGATAATTCTGCAAGGCTGTTTCTCTATTTCCTACTTGCTGGCAAGCCAAACTTCATGAGTGCAGTTAGTGCTTACCAGAACAACACTGTGAGGTTACAAACCCAGAAATGTTGAAGTGATTATAGTAGGTCAGAGGTTTCAGAAACAGATAGTAGAATAAGTAGTTGTTAATGTAAAATCTTTAAAAGGATGACAGTGGCAAGAAGCCAAAACATCAAAGCTGTCTGTACATTTATTGCAATAAATCTGACCCTTCTAAATGAATGTATATGTCTACTTTGCTGTTATTTTAGTATTTCATTTAGTTTTTGTTGACTGGGTAAGTATGTATAATTTATGTCTCATAATCGTTCCTCAATCACACACAGCAGGTTTGAAATTTTTTTATTTGTCAGTTAGGTCCATTTCTTTCTGACACTTGATGTTTGCCTGCATAGACAGTGTTCATTTCAGCCTGCTTAATATTTTATTTTTTAGAACAAAAAGGAAAAGTCAGATCCAGTTAGCCATCATGCATCTTACTATCAGTATAATTGCAAACAGCTGAGCAGCTTCTTGTCACACAGCTGATCATGTTAAGATTCAAACAGTGTCTTCATGTTTTATTCCTATGTAGTGGCCCCAATTGCTGGTAGTTTTTACATAATAGTACTTTTTTTAACGTCTGCAGACAGTAAATGTTTAAAAAACTTCTTTAGCTCATACAATGGCCATAAAATGTTGGTGTGTGTGTGGGGTTCAGTTTGTGTAATGGCGGTAGGGTGGTGGTCCCTGTTGTCAGCTTGTGTAATGAATTAAACGGGACAGGGATGTATTTTGAGAATACAATTGCGTTTTTATCAATTAAATCTGTAATAAAACTTATTTATAAAATATTTGTTGTGTTTTATGTCAAGTAAGTACTTTTTGCTTCAAAACATTTTTGGAAATCTTACAGGATTTTGCTAATCTACAGTATGAGGGTGGGTGTCTTATGCTAGCAGATATCATAGTCTAAAGGTGTCAAGTTATTTTGACACACAGAATTAGTTAGTTGTCATATTGCTCCTTTCAAGAACAGATCCAGAAACAAATGGTTTGATACCTTTTATAGGACCACCATAGATGTAACAAAAGAAAACAGTGCCTAAGCTTTTGGACCAACCCAAGTTCTTCTCAGAAGCTGATGCCAGTTGTTCGGAAAATCACATTCTATTAACATCCAGATCATACATAAAAAAACAGAAAGAATTATCATTGGTTTAAAATTCATTTTTTAAACCATAACCCATCTCCCTCATCCTTCCAGAGCTCACTGTAGTCCAACCACTCCTCCACCTAGCCATCCTTTGAGTTAACGCTGGCAGACTTGGTGGTCCCTGGGTGGAGGAGGAGGCTCCTTGAATCCTAGCCAACTCAGTCTGGAGACTAGCAACCTCCCTCTTCAGCCCAGAAAGGTGTGCACAGATGGCATAGCACCACAGTTTCCAAAAGGTCTCCCTGAAAATTGCCACCCCACAGCTACTACACTGTACCACTCCCATCATACTTTCCTTGTACTCTGCCTGTTTTTCTTTTAAAACCCTTTTAAATCATCTCAGTTTTTTAAATCTCTTTATACTCCTATCCTAGATATGGTGTTGCATCTATTCCCAGTCCTGGCCTACCCTTGATCTTCAACCCTACCCACAGCAGTGCAGTGACTGTTACACAGTAGTGAACAGGTTCCTTGCCTTAGTCAACCGTCAGAGTCCTCCACTCCTCCACTTCCTTCTGCCGATGCCTGCCAACCCCTACAATGCCAGTCATCAGTTCCACTTATTCACTGTTCCACTTCCTTGCTGGGATATGAATGTGCTGAACATTTTAGAGTGGAAATACTTTTATAGTGCTCATGTAAGAAAACCCTAAGCCTCTGCCATCTCCATCCCCAATTATACACCTGATTCACAGGGCTTCCTGAATCTACTCACACCAAGATTAAGTTCTTGTTCTAGTTTTCCCCATACCACCTGCTACAATTTAAAACCCAAGTTTCAAAGTACCCCAAACACTGCCTGCCAAGTTTCAAAGTGCCTCAATCATTGCTTACAGATCTCTTCTTTTCTCCCCACTTACCCTGCTACTTTCAAAAGGAAGAGATATCTAAATACAATTAATATACCTGTAAGGTAAATCTAGGTGCAGTCACTCCACTCTGTCAGCAAAGTCTGGTCTTCTGCCAGTTTGCGAATGTCTTTTTTTCAAGATAGTTGGGTAGCAGAACTGCATGCTGTCATCGAGGCACAGGTCAGGAAGCATAGGAAAACCAGGAGCAATTTCAAAATTAACAAAAAGTATTTTGTTTTTCTCAATAACAGCAAAATAATAAAAAAAAATATTCAGCATATCTATTTACAAGGCAGTACAAACACAGAAAACAAAGTTCTTTATCTGAGAATCTCTCAGATTCCAAGTTTCAGTCTTACTCTTTCACTCTTCTTGTTTCCCTAGCAAAAGCATTGATGCTCTTTTTTATAAGCCTGTTTGGAACTCGTTAAGAGAGCCTGCTTCTTACAGAATGTTCTTGTAAGGTTACAGAATGTTCTTGTCAGTTTTGTTCCTTGCAGGTGCAGCAAAACAGTACATAGAGACCCAGAACTGATCCCTTGTTTACAGCTCTAAAAAGGCTTAAAAACTGCATCTTGAGTTAACCCGTTGAGTTCCAAACAGCTTTTTGCAATCATTTCATCATTATAACTATATACAGTTTTAAACAAAGGGATCCCAGTATCCGTGACATTTCCACATAAAGATTCACAAATATCTTATACCTGCAGATATGCTGGAGAGGGGGAGAGAAAAGACAGAACAGCAAGGAAAGGCAGAGAGTTAGCAAAAGTTGGAGAACTGCGAAACTGTCACAGTGATCTGTTCCTAGGTCTCACAAGAAAATTTGGTTGCACAACCAGACAGACAAAAGACAGAAAAGGAGCAGAAATCACAGATACTTGCATTTAAACTCTTTCTGAATAACAAATGGGGCAGGGCCTTATTCAACCCTGTCACATACCCCCCATCTTTAAGAAGGAACCTGTTAAAAACAGGTTTCCAAAACATTCTATTAAATTCCTGTCTAACATTAGCTTATAACCTTTAAAGTACAGTGCAATTGGATGATCATCTTACAACTCACAATGTCTATGATACTCTCCAGTCTGGTTTTATGAAGAAGCATAGCATGGAGACTGTTCTTGTCTGGGTATTGAATGACCTCCTAATGGCAAGAGATTGAAAGGCACATACCATTCTGGTCCTTCTTGATCTCTCTGCTGCATTTAACACTGTAGACCATGGTATACTGCTGGAGTGCCTGTGGTTTTTTTGTGGGCTATCTGGTACAGTCCTTAAATGGTTCCATTTGTTCCTCATGGGCAGGTCTCAGAGAGTTGCCACTGGAATTTATTCCTCTGGTGCTCACTCCCTGCTCTGTGGGGTGCTGCAGAGCTCCATTTTGGCCCCCATGTTGTTTGCAGAGTACATGCTGCCATTGGGAGATATCATCAGGTGATATAGTCTGAGTTTTCACTGCTATGCAGATGAAAATCCCCTCTATATGTCCTTTCTGCCCAGACAGAATGATGCACTCTCCATGCTAAATAATTGCCTTACTGAGCTCAGAACTTGGATGAGCTCTAGCCTGCTGAGACTGAATCCAGACAAGACTGAAGTGCTGGTAGTGGACCCAGGTCATCCGGGGGCAGGACTGGGGGCTAGACAACCATCAAGCTTGTTGCTTGGTGGTATACTGCTCACTACCTCGGACCAGGTGCGTAACCTAGGCATTATTTTTTTTGTGATGGTCTGACTCTAAAACTCAGGTGTCAGCTGTCATCAAATCCTCTTTTTACCATCTGAAGAACATCACCCAGGTGAAACACCTGGTTTCTCCTGATGATCTCCCAACATTGGTCCATGCCTTTGTCACTACCCATCTTGATAACTGCAATTCACTCTATCTATGGCTACCAGGGGTTGATATCCACCACTTGCAGTTGTTGCAGAATACGGCAGCCAGGCTTCTGACTGGGACATCTTGGACCAGTCATATTATGCTTGTGCTCCGCGAGCTGCACTGGCTGCCTGTTCAGTGGCAGGTCACCTTTAAGGTTGGCTTGCTAATCTTTAAAGCCCTACATGATCAGGGACCTGGCTACCTGCAAGACCTCCTGATACTCTACTGCCCTCTCCATCCTCTCTGATCTGCTGATGAGGGATTGTTAGAGATTCCCAGGGTATGTTTGAAGACATCTGATTCCTGTGCTTTTTCTTTTTCAGCTCCAACCCTATGGAATTCTGGACCTCGTCAGTTAAGAGAATGCCTGACTGTCAATAGGTTTAAAACTGAGTTAAGGCTTATTTATTTAATTTAGCCTTCCCTAAATATGGATAATCTGTTTTACTGTTTCTGTTTTTAATCTTATTTATATTTGCTTTATTTGGTTTTATGTACAGCGCTTTGGTTTTGAAAGGTGCTATAAAAATAAAGTTGATTTGATTTGATTTGCATATACAGCATAACAAACAGAGAAGTTTCAACTCACATTTTTTTAACTGTTCCCGATTCCAGATCCATATTTTGACAGAAAGTCAGCATTGATATTCTCTTTCTTAGATCTGTGCATCACTTTAAATTTAAATGGACATAGTGCCAGGTACCACTGTGTGATTCTGGTATTTTTTTCCTTCATTTGGTTAAGCCAACAGAGAGGACTGTGATCTGTTATCAATAGAAAGTCAGCTCCTAGTAAATGAAACTTAAGGGACTCCATGGCCCACTTTACCACAAGGCATTCCTTTTCAATGATGGAGTACCTTTTCTCTCTGTCATGAAATTTCCTATTGATGTATCAAATAGGATGTTTTTTCCCATCTATATGCTGACTCAAGACTGCACCTAGGCCTACCTCTGATGCATCTGTCTGTAACAAAATGGTTTATCAAAGTCTGGGCTTCTTAAAACAGGGGCTGAATGCAATGCAGCCTTAATAGCCTGAAAGCCTTGCCACATTCTGGTTTCCATTTCACATTATTTGGGAACTGTTTCTTTGTGAGTTCAGTGAGGGGAGTAGCTAACTCGGCAAAGCTGGAAACAAATCTCTGATAATAACCAGCCAGCCCTAAAAATGACTTGATGTGTTTGTTGGTTTTGCGGACAGGGCTGTTAGCTACAGCTTCTATCTAAAAAACCTCTGGATTGGCTACTCTATTTCCCAAAACATGGCCCAAATATCTGGTTTCCTGCACACGTGGTACGATTAATTGCCATATCTGCCTTTTTGAGTGATTGGATAATTGCTTGTAGGAGTTTCATGTGGCTTTTCCAGTCTGGACTGAACACCACAACATCATCCAGTTATGCAGCATAACAACCAGTATGAGAAGATAAAATTACATCCATGTATCGCTGGAATGTAGCAGGTGTGCCATGTAAACCAAATGGCATAGTGGTGAACTGATACAATCCTATAGGAGTGGCAAATGCAGTTTTGTCTCTGGATTCTTTGGCTAGGGGGATTTGCCAGTAACCCTTGGTGAGCTCAAGAGTACTGATATACTTGGCACTCCCCAGTCTGTTCACCAAATCGTCTATTCTGGGCATAGGATAACTGTCAAACTCCTCCTTGGATTCTTTTCACTCCAAATTTTCAACATGGGCTTTTTGGGACCCACCTCATGAACAGTGGCACTATCATTTTGTTACTCAGTCCCGGAAGGTGATTTTGCACAGCGACTGTGCCATTCGGTGCCACAGGTGCAAAAACACATTTTAGTTAGGATGTGAAAAATGACAGCTGTACTGTTCATATAGAGGGGTGAAAAATTGCAATCTTCAAAATCTGGAGTGAAAATATGAAAAACTGGTGAAGTTATGAGCATGAGTAGAAACTGTGCAATGCACACCTGTAACACAATCATTGTTTGGAATTTTTTCACCAAACTTTCAACATGGGCATTTTGGCACCTCCCCTCATGAACAGTGCCACTGTGATTTTGTTAATCTGTCCTGAAAGTTGATTTCCACCAGTGATCGCGCCATGCTGCACCACAGGTGCTGAAATCCATTTCAGGCACGATGTGAAAAATTGCAGCGGTACTGTTTGTAAGGACTGGGAGGTGTGAAAAATGGCAATGTTGAAAATCTAGAGTGAAAATATTAAGAATTGGCAAAGTTACGAGCTTGCGTAGAAACTGTGTAATGCACGCTCGTATCGCAGTAAATCTTTGGAATTTTTTCACCAAATTTGCAAAATGAGTTTTTTGGGACCCCTCCTCATGAACAGTGGCACTGTCATTTTGTTAATCAGTTCGGAAAGGTGATTTGGCGCAGCAACCGCAAAAATCACCTTTCAGGACTAAGTAACCAAATGAGAGTGACAGTGTTCATGAGGTGGGGTCCCAAGAACCCCGTGTTGAAGATTTGGGGTCACAATTCCTGAAACTGGCTGAGATATCAACCTAAGTTGCCCCCCCATTGACTCCCATGATACAGCTTACCACCATTTCTTCAGTTTGGCAGTTGGCTTTGAAGAGTGCAGACATGTCCTGGTCTAAAGAAGATCACTGCTGCAGACCTCTGGAAGTAAGTACAGGGTAAGGGTGTGTGCGGGGAGGTGGGCCCACAGAGGGATGGTGGGGGTGGGGGCAGGGGGGGAATGGGATGAAGGGGAAAAAAGACTTCAGGGACAGTTTTCTTTATTTTATAGGTTACCAAAAACATTTAGACGTAATGGGATGGGCTTCCAGTGTGCCACAAAAGTGTGTGTGTGTGTGTGTATGTGGATGTGGGGGTGGGGCATGCCAACATGGGGATTGGGCACCTCGATGGCAGCACTTGAAATATTCAGGTGGGTGGGGGGTCATCTGATACTGGGAGAGGGCATCCTGATATCATAAACATAAATAAAAAATTATTTTGGCACACTGGGGTGGGCTCCCAGTGTGTCACATTAATGGGGGGAGGGGGATACATGCCAACACGGGGATTTGGCACCCAATGTCGGCTCCCTGGGGAGTGGATGGTGAGCGGGAGGAGCCACCAATGAGGAGAGCCACACTGCAGCTTGTTTATTTATTTATTAAAATGGTTCACCAGGAAAGGCACACCAAACAAACAAGGTGCTTGGCGGTAGGAGCCAACAAGATCCATAACTCCAGCCATGCACATTACTGTGCACTGTAATGCGCATGGCCAGAGTTTTGTCAGCAGCTGCCAACACAGAGAAGGAGCTTGCTGATTCATTGATGCATGAGGGACAAGTCTCATAAAGCATCAACTCATAATCACCCCTGATTGGAGTGGCACTTTTCTTTCAGGTGAAGACCGCATCTCTCAAACTGCTGCCATAGGCAACTTGCCAATTCACTGGTGCCTGAGGGATGAGCCCCATAAAGTGTCAACTGCATTGGGCAGAAACTCACACACCTCGAAAATGTTGTACTGTCCCAAGATGTTTCTTGTGCATGCATGGCACACATGCATGCAAGCAAACATAAAAATGAAATAGCACACTTCCCTCAGGGCATTTCTTCATCATCCTATGCCCCCTCCTTCCTGCGCACTGGCTGCTCCTCTGGTCCAACAGTCCCATGTGTTCCTGCTGTCACTCGCTCTGCTCTGGTACTGTTCCCCTCATCCCTTCCTGCTGCTCCGCTCGATCTGCCTGCAAGGGTCTGGACCTCTGAATGTGTATGCCGCTCTCCTGTTGTTTGACTTTGTGGGCTTTTCTCAATTACTGATTGGCTCTTCCTCTCTGAGACCCCTCTCTCTCAAGAGTCAATCAGTCATGATTTATTCCCACTGCCCTTGCCCTTCCAGTGCTCCTTCTGTTTCCCACACCAACAAATATCCCAGCAAGGGTCATAGTCCCATAAGCCCCTTTTCATTCTCTGACCCGCTGGCCAGAGGAGCACAGAGAGCAGCACCCCCCCGGACAGTCAGATAATTTTAAGTTATAAGTTGCTCCTGCTGCACTCCCCAGCCAGGTAATTTAAAAGCATACAGCAGAAAGCCCACAGCAAGTGAAGAACAAAAATGAAATAACACACTTCCCTCAGGGCATGTCTTCCTTACCGTACACCCTACTCCTCCCTGTGCACTTGCTGCTCCTCCAGTCCAACTCTTCCATGTCTTCCTGCTGCGCTCATGCTGCTTCAGTGCCGTCCCCCTCACCCCCTTCCTGCTACTGCTGCTCCGCTTGATCTGCCTGCAGGGGTCTCTAAGGTTTCCAAAACTGTCATTTATTTCTTGTTTAACATTACTTTATAAGCTGGCCTGGTGGTGCTGAGGGTTGAGACACTGGATGCCACACCTCTCGCTACACTGGCGAACCGGGTTCGGGAATGAGCTCGGGTCATCGGGGGTTGGCAGGGGAGGGAAGAGATTGAGCATCCGGAGGACTGCTCTCCCTTCTTGGGGAGGGCTCTAGGGGCTGTGTCGCACAGGGGCGACCTCTGGTGGAGACAAGGGGATAGCCGAGTTTGTGTCACCACGCATAGCGAGGGGCGGTGCTGCGGCAGGCATTGACAGTAGTGCCATCGATGCCATTGCATGACTGAGCATCGGGGAGAAATGGAAAAATGGAAAAAAAAACCTCCAGAGGATAGGCGAAGGCACTGCCACCAGCACCACACTCCCAATGCTGGGCTCCTCACTCTCCCTTGTCCTCCACTCCGACAGGCTCACTAAACTATAGATAGAGTGCCCTGGGAGGATAGGACAGCCCTTCCCCGTGGAGGCTTAGATCCGGGGGTGTAGCCTGGTCGGAGTGAGGGAGTAGTTGTGGTCACCACAGCGGGAGGTAGAAAGCAGGTTAGGCAGATGCTGGAGAGTTCCTCGGGTAAGGGGGCGAAAAAATAAAGTGTAAAAAAAAAAGAAAAAAATTGCTAGGGTTCATGGCTTTTTTTCTGTACCCTTGATCCCATGCACTTATACTGGCCACCATGGGTGTCTCAAATGCATTATCTACATTAAGTTATAAAAAACATTACTCCAAATAATATGATATAGCCTTATCTCACCACAACTACTAGTTCCTTTACTCTTCTCTAGCCTTCTTTCCCCACTTACCCCTTCCCATACCACCAAATTTCTTCCACTTTCTGTCCTGCTGCCACTTTGCCTTGCAATTTTTACCCTTGTTGTTTAACTCTTATGCATCCCCCCATACTCTCTACTTGTTCTGAGTTTTTTCTCCCACCCTAACTGCCCTGCCCCACCACGTAAGTCCAGGAAGAGTCAGTATAGTCTTCCATATCTGGGTTATTGCCCTCATTCATTAATTCTTTAGCACCCCACCCAACGAGTTTAAATGTTTATCTGTAAATACTTAAATTTTCTGTCCCAATGCTGAGGCACCTTTCCTATTTGGGTATAGAACACTCAAACATGCCAGTGAGGTCTATGGTTCTTTTTGTAGGTAGGGCAATCACAAAAAGCCTACAGAACGAGACTGTCCATAAAAAAACCAACCCCACCCAAAAAAAAACACTGTTACTCTCTATCCTATTACTGTATAAAAAATGAGATCCCAATCTACGTTTCTCTTTCTTAAATCTTTATGTTTTAAAGTATTCCATGAATCAACACACATATTTTTTAAATTCAACATTCCAGCACAAGCAGTGCCATATTTCAATCATGCCCCTATACTGGGATCTGTCTTCATTTCAGACACTTAAAAAATAATTATTCCTGACTAGCCCGGTGGTGCTGAGGGTTGAGGTGCTGGACACCACACCTCACGCTACACTGTCGACCCAGGTTCAGGAATGAGCCCGGTCCGCCGGGGGTCGGTAGAGGAGAGAGAAGATCAAGCATCAATAGGATTGCTCTCCTCTCTCAGGGAGGGATCCAGGGGTAGCCCAGTGTGGCAGCAGCCCCTGGTGGGGACCGGTGGCACTGCTACACACATGGGCTTGCTAGCAAGTGAAGGGGGTAGACATCGGGCTGCTGTCTTCTGGACGTGAGTGGGAGCACCCATGTCTTGGGCTAGGACGGCATTGCATGTCCCACGTCGGGGGCATAAACACTACAGAAAAAAAAACTGTTGTCCAGATAGGCGATGGCCCTCCTGAGCCATGCCACGCCACCACATCGCCAAACACAGAAGCCCTTCCACCGCCTTCAATTTGTTCAAGCCCATGTCCCTGGGGCCTGGGGAGAAGGTAATGTCCTTGAGGATGGTGGGGCTCACAGTGAGTGGTAGAGCGGTACTGGCCAGTGGTGAGGACTGAGAGAGTTCTGGCTCCAGGGGCAATAAAGAGAGTTAAAAAAAAATTATTATTCCTAATGCTTTGTAATTTCAAATTCCTTCCTCAGTGTGGTGGCAATCTATTTGTAAAAAAAAATTTAGTCTTATTAATTATTACATGCTGGTTGTAATATTCAAATTATTATATTCTTTAAAACAAGTTATTTTTTATTTTATATTTACCAGAAATAAAAAGGCACAGTTTAAGTTACAAATAATTGCCTAGGGGCAGGATTCACAAAGAACAGTGCCCACACAAAAAAAATAGTGCCAAGGTCAGGCAGGGCAGTGATATTTACAAAGAAATAGCTCCATCACAAAACACATAGTGAATGATGCACAAAGCCAGGGGAGCAATGGGAGACAATGGCGCAATGCAGACAGTTGCCCAAGTTATAGAATAGCACAATGTAGTGCAATGGTGCAGGTGGAGGAGGCAAGAGGCCAAGCACAAGATGCTGCAACAAGGCCGCGGAGAACAGCAGGGCAACATGGGCCAACAGCAAGGACAGACACACTTGGTCAGGCATGCCACATGCTGCCAGACAAGTAGCCACATGGGAAATGTGTGGTAGGCCCTTGAAGACACAGACACAGGGGATAGCACAGCAAAGCACGTCCAAGTGGGCCACATTGTGTTGTGGCCCAGCTGGTGACATATGTGGACTGGGCAAAAGGGGGGCACAGTGTGGCCTGTATGGCATAGTAGAGAGCCCAGTAGGAAGATGCCAGCAACAGTCCAAGGAACGGCCCCCAATGCTGGCACATGGGCAGAAATGGAACCAGGCATGGTGGATGCCTGCCAACACACAGGTGTGCACGTGGCAAGGGACAGAAATGCTACAGTGACATGTGTCACCCCCACAAACCTGAACAGGTGGAGAGTGGAACAGTGCTCACCCACAAGTGAAGCACCACAGGATGAAAAACAAACACAGGACACAGGATAACAAATATGTAACAGCTTTAATAAGCACCTGGTTAAACAACTGAAAAAAAAGCAAAACATGTATGATCAAGGAACAGCAAAAAACAATATATAAAACAGAATAAACAACAACAAGGACAAAAGAAATGCAAGTAACAACAATTGGAAGGAGGTAGGAAAGGGAGGTGTGGGAAAAAATGGGATGAAGAAGGGGTGTGGGAGTGGGAGTTGAAGTAGCTATATACAAGGGTAAAAAAATTCACACCAGAATAATATTTACAGATCAACTATGTACTTATGAAGACTGGTGGATGTGGTGGGAAATAGGTGGCAAGCTAGGGGGCTCAGGTAGAACAGAGTCACAGGGCAGGAGGAGGGGGTTGGAGCAATGTTCTGTTTTCACGGAGGTCACAAGCCTGCAGACCTGCAGCTCCCTCAGGATCTCCACCTGCTGCTCCAATATATCACACAGTAGTCTGGCCTGCTGCTGGGCCAATAACTCCATTTGAGCCCTCCATCTGGGTCCACATATCCCTGGAACAGGCTGCTGAGGTGTATGTAGGAGGAGGAAAATAGTGTACTCAATACAAATGTTGCTGTAGTGCTGAGATGTGCAATGTACCCCCAAAACCCATGTGAAGGGTGTCACAGATGCTGATTGTGTGCTGTCCAGAGGCAATGGCACTGCCTACTGGCATGTGGAGGTCCCATGCCTAGGAATGCAGTGAATGACAGAATGACAAGTACCAATGGCAAGGTGTGCAAGGAAGGCCAGGTACTGGGACCCAAGTCAGCAAGAACATGCCAGCCCAAAGTGAGGGTGAGGAGAAGCAGAGGGTGGACCCCCAACAGGCAGCAGCGGCCATGCCTGGTGGGCTAAACAGACAGGTGCAACATGGACCCAATGGGCACAGCACATGGCAAAGCAAACACAGAGTGCTGAGAGGATGTGTGGCACAGCCCACACAGGGCACAGCACTCCAACTGTGAAATACCACAGATATGCCCCACTGAGGGCTTTGCCAGTGGTTGGTCACCTGAAGGGCAACAGCCCAGAAATATTGTGGGGAACCAGCAGTGTGACACAGACATGTGGAACATGGGACAATAAGGCACACAGGGTGACAGGTGCAGAAATCATGTGCAAGGCTGTACCACATGGCCACCTGTGGAGTGCCAGGAGATGGATAGCAGCCATGTGCCACCAACATAGCCCCCGGAAGCCTCTGGAATAGGTGGAACCTGGGGAGCATGTGGCAGCATGTGTAACATGGCCTTGTAACCATTGGCAGAGGAATGTACAAAACAGTGGGAGTCCAGAAATTCAGAGGACACATGATTCCAGGGCACCAGGAAAACAATTGCAACAATGCAGACATCCTGATCATCCATCCTAGCATTCCGCAGTCCTGGATGATACACAGGTCTAGGAGCAATCTATGGTGTAGTGACTGTATGCATGGGCCACATATGGCAATGCACACAGCACAGGGATAGGAACTGTTGGGCATGAATGGCTGGAGGAGAAGGGAAGCCACAGAGAATGCAACAGACACAGTGCAACCCATGCAATATTGAAAGAAAAACCAGCATGGAGATACACAACAAAGTGTAATGCTGGCTGCTCAGCAGTACAATGTATTTTCAGTACAATATGTATACAGTATGCACCCTGCTGTCACTGGGTACATTCCACCAGCCCCATGTCACTTCTGCCCCAGTAATGGTATTGGGAGGGCAGGAGTTATACCATGACCTATGGAAGAAAAACCTGAGGGGGTCTTCTGCTCCCCCCGACCCCATGGTCCTACTGCAAATGCCTGTAACCACAGGAACCACAGCAAGTGGAGGGCTAAAGTAACCAAATACAAACATGTCAGCAGGGGCAGGAGGGATGTTAGCGGGTGTCCGAAGTGGCCTGCATCAGTCGCATGGGGGAACATCCTGTGGACACACAACTGTGGCAGTAGATAGACCATGGGATGCCACTCCTGGCAGGCCAAATGTGCATGTCCCACAGTGAGTGTACCATGGACACCATGGTGGCACTGGCCAGCAATGGAACACCCACATCCCATGAAAAACATCCAAAGAGGAGCACAAGTCTAAACCACAAAACACATAGCTACCACTAAGACCAGTGGTGGGCAGCCTGTGGCCTGAGGTCAGCATGTGGCCCACCGGGGTTAACCTGCAGCCCTGCGTCCATCCCATAACAGAACCTGCAATGCTGTATATAACCTCTAATGCTGTTTCCAGTCCTGTGAAGAAAGTCTATTGCAGTCAATACATAATATCTGCATGATACTAAGGGAAAGGGGGTCATGTGGAAGTCTTGCTGGGTCCTGCTGCCTTCGGTGGTGCTTGTGGCCACATCTGCGGACCTATGGGTATCTCAGGTTGCCTAACACTGATGTAGACCAACAAAAACATGCAGACATGACAACCACCCAGGGGGCAATGGAGCACTGACTGATGGGGAGATATGGGGAAATGGGTGACTGGACCACACTAAGGGTGCCATTGGGCAATGACTGAAGACCCCAGGACAATCAAGTGCAGGGGTCATTGCCACACAAAGGGCATCCTGGCCTGATGAAAGGAAGGTGGTCAGCCTGAGACACAGATGCCCAAGCAAGGGGAAATACCACACTGGCAGCAGACCAGACAGCCACAGAAAAGTGTCTGTGGACACACAGACAGCCATGTGCAGGACTATGGTGTGCGGCACTATGACAGTGCTGCAGTGTAAAACCACTGTAGAGGATGTGTGCATGAATGGAACACATGGGCAACTCACATACACAAGACCACAGGACAGCACATGATAAGGGGACAACCAAGGACCCCGTGGTCAGAGGCGCAACCAAGGGACAGATAGACCCAACATGGGAGCACATGATGTGGAAACACCACACATGTGGAGCAGCACAGCAGGGCTGAGTCACTGCAGACACCATGGACGGGGCCCCAGGCATGTCGTGTGTGCATTCTACAGGGCCAGCATGTGGCAGGGCCATGCCACACACACAATGTCCACACACTGGACCTTAGAGTGTGCACTGTCCCGGGTGGTCTGTATGCCTCAAGGCATGCTCTTGGGGCAGCAATAGGGATGTGGGTTACCAGGGCTAGAACATCACCTACCAGTGTGAGAACAGTACCCAGAACCAGAATCACAGGCAACCAGGACATGGTTGACAACATGCGGTTCATGGTCACTGCAGATGATGGCAAGAGAGGCATAGGCAGTAGGCATACTCTCATGATCAGCTGCTGCCTGGGCATGGGACACACAGTCCAACCTTCGTCATTCCGTGGAGCACCCTTCACCCACACCAGGCCTCTGGTGGGCTGTGCCTCCAGCCCCTCATTCTGCAACAGAATACGAACAGAAACTGTCAGGGGCATGCATAAGGCGTTAAGGTCCCAAAACCCAACCCAGGACTATGCTAACAAGGACCTTGACAGAGAAACATCTGTAAACCATGAGTGCATGGACCTGCACAGCTGCAGCATGGTCACACATGCCCCCCACACACATACACCTGGCCAATGCCAACAATGGGCACCACTGATGCCAGAGGTGTGGCACCTTGGCTACAGTAGAGACCCTGTGGGCATAATGTGCACACAGGCATGCACACAGGCAGCTGTAACAGCATCCCACTGGTTAACAACCACACTGTATGAAGACCCCACTCACTGGTGGACATCCCCAGCACCCTGTGTCCACAGCCAACATCCTCCAGAATATGTAAGATCTAAACATGCCTGCTTAGTGATGTGAACCTGCAAGGGTGCAAAGGCAAGGCCCTGCCAGATAAACAGCTGTCAGCCATGTGTGCCTGGCAGATGTGGCTGGTGGACCTGGACATGTTTGTGACCCATGGGCAGCCCATATGAGGCAGCTGGGCACTCATAGGCTGCTGTGTGCAGGCATGCAAGGCACCTGTCAACTACTGTGGACGCATGGGAGGACAGGTGGTGCATGGTATGTGTGTGGGGGGGGCATGTGACTGTAAACACAATGACAGCATGGTTGACACAGGCATATGCTGGGGTGGGGGACTGCGTGTGGGAATATGTGCACCTAGCACATGATAAGACCTGCCCTCCAGGGGCCCCCATGCAGGCCCCTCACCAAAGGACAGCTAAATGACATCAGTGGCAACAGGCACATGGGGCCACACTGTATGCCCTGAACCATGACACTGCCCATGTATGTGACTGGCATACCAGCAGGCTGGTGGAATGAATAACATCACTGATATGGCTGTACAGAGTGACACAGCTGCTGAACACTTCCTGTGAGATCACGTTGCATACTTTGTGATGGGCACTCATTGGTCAGCACGATGGGCTGGGCATCAAACCGGCTGCAAGGCATGTCCCATACACTCACGATGACAAATTGAGTGGGCTGCCAGTGAAGAAGCAGTGGTACACCACCAGTGGGGGTGTATACATGAGGAACACAGGGCACATAGGTGGGCATCATGGCAGGGTACTATAGTTTACATAGCTGTGGACCATGGTAGCCAGAACCATCTGGGGAGTGAATGGTGATCACTTGGATGGATGCAGATGAGATGGGGCAGTCCGTTGTGGAGGAATGCTGCTGTAACCAGTGGCAGTTGTGGTGGTCATAATGATATGGGCTGTCACGGCCACAGGACATGCATCTGAGTGCTGGACCCAGTGGCAACATCAGCATCATCTGATAGTGCTCCACAGCCCAAGTGTTGCGGATACCTGACTGTGCAGTGAGGTCCTCTCCAGACACGGTTGCTACATGCCACTGCACAACTGGGATGGCCATGCAGGACAGGAAAACCACCATGCCTGACCTGTCTCGGGCAGCATGTTGCCATCATGTACCATGTGTGCACAAAAGTGTTCCACCCACACACCACGGGTCACAGTCTGCATACTGCTGGATCCAATGACAGGGCATGTTAGGCACAGCACATGCTGTGTGGGCAATGCAGTAGTTGGCATATTAGGTGCTGTGCAGGTTACGTGTTCCAGTGATGCCCATGACACATGTGTGTTTAGCGTATGCTGCTGTGTGTGGACATGGGGCTAATGGCCCTAGTGGCCCCTCGGTGGGATGCCGACACCGTGCGCCCTATGGATCTTGAGGTGCATACTCCTCACATGCTGGGTGTCTGCACAGGGTGTATGTGGTGGCATGTGTATTCACACTTCAGCTGGACATGAAGGAGACTGCACCACGGTGCACACTGGTGGTGCCGTCGAGGACTGTAAGGTAGGTGGACATTGGTCAAGCAGCATTCAGTCCCTGGACCATGAGTGCCTAACTAGTCACAGACAGGCCCGGTTGAACCCTTCCCACTCTCCCTCTCCTCCCCTAGTTCACCTTTTTATTCTCCCTCACCCCTCTCAAGCATTCCATCCCTCCCCCTGCTCCCCTACTTCCCTGTTCTCCCCAGTACCTTTGGCCCCACCTCCCACCCCCTCAATCCCTCCTCCGCCACCACCTTTTCTCCCTTATCCTTCCCCTTCACCCTCAACATCCTTCGCCCCTCTAAGTTGGCCCCAATCCCCTGTTCTCCTCTGCCCCTCCTGCCCCACCACCATCTACCTCCTCCCTCATTTGCTACCACCCTCTCCCAGACTCACCCCCACCTCACCCCATCCTCCTCCTCCTCCTCTAAAATTTCTTACTGGTCCTTTGTCTCCTACCAAATCTGTTTAATATTTATTCCTATGCTCATGTGTACCTCATGTTCTCACCTTTCTTGTCCTTTACTTTTCATTATCTCACTGCTTAGCACACTGTGGCATGAACTTGTTTATAGGTATTTACAGTACATATCCTTGCGAAGCTTATTGTAATCATTATTGTTACTCATTTTTACTCACTTGTTTACCTTACTGTTGTTATCCTTCCTTCTGAATGTATAACTGTTGATTATGTTTTGAGCCTTCTTAATCGCTTGGGACCCCCATGTAAATGAGCTTGCTCAATAGACTATCTCCTACCAATAAACTTTGGCTTTGACTTGACTTTGGCTGACACCACAACACACATTGCACAAGTGCACGTGGGTCATGAAACAGAGAAACATAGACTTTGATGGCAGATGAGGACCGCTTGGGCTACTCAGTCTGCTCATTTCCCTACCTATTGGATAAGCTGCAGATCCTAGTTAACCAACAGCCTACTTCCTCCTACCCCCCACTATAATTACATTGTGTCTGTCCCATGCATTCTTGAATTCCCCCCATTGTTTTTGACCCCACAACCTCCTCAGGAAGGCCATTCCATGTGTCCACCACCCTCTCCATGAAATAATTCTTCCTCACGTTGCCCCTGAGCCATCCCCCCTCTATCTTCAAACTGTGCCCCCTTGTTCTTGCACATCTCTTTTTCTGAAAGATGCTACCCTCTTGGACTTTGTTGATTCCCTTGAGGTACTTGAAAGTTTCTATCATGCCCCTCCTCTCCTTCCTTTCCTCGAGGGTATACATAGTAAGCTTCTTTCGTCTCTCTTTGTATGGTTTCTGGCACAGATCCTGCACCATTTTAGTTGCCCTCCTCTGGACTGTCTCCATCCTGTCTATGTCGTTGTAGAGATGGGGTTTACAGAACTGCACACAGTACTCCAGATGGGGTCTCACCAACTGTCTGTACAGAGGGATGACAACTTCTTGTTTTCTACTGGTGATGCCTCTCCCTGTGCATTCCAGTATCCCCCCACCTCCTTACTGCCGTCTCACATTGCCTGACTAGCTTAAGGTCATCTGATATGACTACCCCCAGGTCTCTTTCCATTTTTGTTGTTGTTAGTACCTCCCCCCACCACCAGTACATCATGCCATACAGGAGCATCACTACGTACTACCAACTGCAAGCAAAAACACAGATGCACGTACATATGCTCAATGAGCGGCATGTGCCAGGCACATGCAGGGGTGCTGTTGGCCATGGAACACCTAGACGTGCAGTGGGAGGAGATGCCAACCATGTGTGCAAACATGCAATCGTGTAGCAGGTGCATGTTGTACGTGGACCAACATGTGGTTGGACTGTAACCCCACAGACATGTCTAGCTGGGAGTTGTATCCCACCATGATGGGCACCCATGTCAGCGGTAGGTCTCTGTTGCTACAACAATGTGCAGTGGGCATCCACATACAGTGTGTCACCAGCCTGCTACCGTGCCAGTGTGACCACAGATCTGCAGGCGTCCCTATCCGTGGATGGGGGGGACATCACAGAAAGGCCATGATGCTGATACAACCCTTAAGCCACCTGTCCTGTGGATGTGGAGGCCCTTCCCCCATGTGCCTGGCACCAGATGACTAAATAGAGAACTCCACTCACTTTTGCGTGGTGTGGTGCCAACTTGCACCATACCTCGATATCACTGCAGACATTCTTTCTCCCTCCTCCACAGGTCTGCATATCGGTGCCAATACTGTTCCCCACTGCGGAGTACCCCAGTACACCTGCTGAGGTCCCAGCCTAGATCAGCCCACATGTATGCCATTGGACCCCCCAGGTCATCCTGCTCTAACAGTTGGCTCTCCCTGGGGACCACCAAGTCAACTAGGTTGGCCAGCTGCACTTCGGTCCAATGGGCAGTACGCTGCATGGCTCTGATATCAACTGGTCTGCTAGTGGGCATCTGCACCTGAGGCCTACCTTCACAGTTCTGGAGCACGTTGACTGTACATGCCATAGTGCAGATTTAGTATGATTGACATATCATTGTACCACATTGTGCAAATTCCATAGCAAGACCCATTTGCGTGATATCAGTAAAGTGGAGACTTTGCACTCATGCGTGGTGGTGGTGGTGGTGGTGGATCGCACAGCATTATGTGTGTGTGTGTGTGTGTGTGTGTGTTGTGTGCAGCACAAATGTATGGTGCAATATAGCTGCCAGAAGGAGAAGGATCAGGAAATGCCACAAATCGCACAAACCTTATTGCACTATTCACAAACTGCACGGTGTATCCACATCGTGCAAAATTGCCTTTGCATTGCGCGATTCCAAAACACTGCTATTCACTAACCTGACATGTACATGAATTCATTAAGAAGTCAGTGGGCAGGGTGGACTATTAGCATCTCATTCTGGAACATTCTAGCCTGGTGGCACTGAGGCTTGAGGCGCTGGACGTCACACCTCGTGCCACGCTGGCGACCCGGGTTCTGGAACGATCTCGGGTCATCGGGCATCAGCAGGGGCAGGAGAGGATTGAGCATCTGGAGGACTGATCTTCTCTCCTCTCCTGAGGTGGGTGTGACATTTCTTCTACTACATGGTGACTCCTGGTGGTCTGGGGGTTGCTGCAACCTGCGAGGACTGAGTAGAAGGGTATGATGGCTCCGGTGGATGTCCTGCAGGTGTGTGAAAAGCAGACACTACTGGAACAAGAAAAATAGAAAAGCCCTGGCACTCCAGGGTAGGCAAAGGCAGGACCTTGGCTGGAATCCCCTCGCTCACTGCTGGGCCCATCCTGTCTTGCCTCTGGCTCCTCTCCTCACTCTGGTGGCCCACTAGACTTCAGATGGAGTGCCAGAGGAGTGGCGGACCCACCTCGGGGGGTTCAGAGCTGGGGGGTTGACTTAGCCGGGTGATGGATGAGGAATGACCTGGGACAAAGGTGCAGCTAGTGGGTGTCTCAGGCAGAATGGGATGGAATGTTGGACCAAGCGGCTGAGCTGGAGAGAGAGACCAATGAGACCAGAGAAAGGGGGCGTAAATAGAGTTGACAAAAAAAAGAATTGGAACAGTCTGCAAACATTTAAATACTACTTTGCCCAGTGTTTTAAAGGGAGAACCACTTCACCACCTATTGGTAGCCGTGGAATTGCATATCATGGAGCCAATTCAGACAGCAACAGGTGCGAGCCAGGAGGACAATGCAACACAGGAAGGTAAGCAACTTAAACTCTCCTTCTGTGTGTGTGTTGTTACTCCCCATCCATTTTCTGGCCAGTTACATCATACTAAACACCTCCCAGTGTATCTTATTACATGTATATGTAGTTAGGCATTGTTTACTGGGATGGGAGGCCTAGACAATGCTGCCTATTTTCAGCCCCATCCCGGGGGGGAGGGAGAGACAGGTGGATGCCGCCTGTCAGTGCACCTGATTAGGCTGTTAGTGGTATTTTGGGGAATGTGTGTATTTTGGCCAGGACACCATAGAGGGTCCCCTACCCTTATTGAGTAGTGCCATCTGCTTGTCATTAGGCAGGGATTCACATGCACATACCCTACCATCACTTTTGGAAGCATGTCTCTGGAGGTACACTTACCATGCTGTCATGTCACCTGTGAGCCCATCACCTCAGCAGCACAGATGGTCTGTGTCATGGAGTCCAGCCAGCCTGCATAGGCCAGGGACCATCCATTCCACCACTGCATGTTGTGACCCATGCCAAAACACACATCAGAGCTATCATACACTGCCTGTTGCGGTGGGGGGGGGAGGGCCACCTCAATGTCATGGCCCACCCATCAGCATGGTGGCCTCTGGCCAGTATGTACATATGGCTGTGTGTCTCTGTGCATTCCACGGCATGCACTCCTACATCCTGTCCCCAGTGGAGTCATGTGGCAGTGCATATGTGTTTCACAGACCTGTAGGTTCATGTCCTGTAATTCAGTGTGGTGTGCAGATGGGACCACCACCATGTCTGGCACCCTGACTTGTGTGACACTGTTGCCGGTGGGTCACCGGCAACCACTGTACCATACCAGTGCAATATTACACACATGCTGTGTGGCAGCCCCTTGAGTGTCCAGTGCCCACATGTCCAGGCCTGTCACTGTACAGGGATGTGGCACACAATCCCTATACCTGTGCTGCTCCTGCATTGTACATCTGCACATACTCCCCATGTTGTGCATTTCCTGTGTTCCTGTTTTGTCCTGGTGGACCCACACAGCCACCACATGGCAAGTCAGACCTGGCTGCACAGGTTCTGCCACTGCACACCGACAGCCAGCGGTGGTGGAGGCAAGTACTTCCCTAGGCATCCAGGGTACGCCCCCCAGACAACCAGACCCTCAGGAGGAGAGTGATTCAGAACTAGCAGCAGATAGTTCCAGCCCAGCCTTCCAATGCCTCCATCCCCATCACTGTTGCATCCTCCTCCCATCCCCCCATGTCTAATGTTGTGCCTACACAAGTGCTACCACAACAAACAGGATCTGGAGTTCCCACCTTGCCCAAGGACAGCATTGGGCCGGGGACACAGGGTACCAGGTGACAAACACCTCCACCTAGGCTGTCACCAACTGTTGGTGTTGTCCTAGGAATGCACTGATGTTCTCCAGCCACCCACCCATCTAGGGCCACCCCAACACATGTGCCTCCTGTCGAATAGCATGCTGAGCACAGTACACATGACATGATGCTTGCTGTCATGGACACCCAGGCCACATCCCAGAGGGTTCTTGAGGACACACATGACCTACTGTGGCAGTATGTTCACCTCTGCCAGCAGCACCACCACCTGGAGATGCAGTGGGCCCAGCAGTTTGGGGGAACAGCTCATTGACACAATGGTGCTTATGTTTGAGGAACTCACAAGGGTGGTTGGGTGCAGGTGCAGGGCACAGCAGGTGACACAGGGACATGCTTAGAGCACATTGGCAGATAAGAGACAGTCCTCTGTCTCACAGTGGGGGGCTGTGGCATATGCCCACACCACAGGGTCATACATCTGCTGCCAGCACAGCTGCATCCCCCACAACCCTTTATCCATCACACACCCCTGGTTGGCAGATATCATCACATGCATCCATATCCCCACACAGCTGTGCCAGGTTTTGTGCAGCATTCCTTACCAGCAAGTCCTCCCACTCAGTCTCAGCCTCCTCCAGGGCCATGTCAGTATCACCCCATCCCATATGCCACATATATCTGCATACATAGTGGCCTCCAGAGATTGTAGCCTGCTATGTCCCCAGCTTCCCCCTTTCCCCACTCAGCCAGGTCCTGTGCATGGGTTCCTTATCCAGTGCCCCATTCAACTTCTGCACCCCCCCTTACTATTTGGTATCCTATTTAAAAGTGGCTGGGTGAGGTGCCCCTAGCTACTTCTGTGACTTGTGACACTCAAGTTCTTGCACTGTGTGACCCTTTCATTTGGTTCTGTTGCATTCCCATGCAATTCTACACTTTTTGTTTTGCCATTGCTATCTGCATTTTTATGTTTTGTTCCAGGATAAGTCATCTGTTGCTTTGTCATGCTTGTTCCTTTGTGTGCCTGGTTTTCCTGTATCCTTCAGTTAACGTATCTGTGTTGTCGGGCTGTGAATGTTGGGCACTGTGCACAATAAACTAAACTCATTCATGGTGCCATGTGTGTTTTCTGCTCATTACTCACCTTCTGTATGCTTGCAGCTGTTCTCTGATGTGCTGCCGGTATTCCTGGGCCCTCCGTGCATTGTACAGGTCCCTGACATGCCTCTGTTGTGCCACCTCCTGCCCCTCTGGCTCTGAGTCTGTGGATCTCTGTTCCTTTTGGACCGGCAGCAGTATTCTATGGGAATGTGCCATGCTGTGTACCATACAACAGGCAAAGACTATGCCACAGGGTTTCTGAGGTCTGTACTGTAGGGTGCAACCTGAGTGGTCCAGGCAATGGATTCCCATTTTCAGCATGCCGAAGACCTGCTCAATGATGTTACACATAGCAGTGTGTGCCACATTATACCCCTCCTCTGCCTCATTTGTGGGGTGGCGGATGGGGGTTACGAGCCAGGGGTGCAGGGTGTAGCCACTATCACCTGTGATGGACAAAGCACACATGTGAGATGACACATGTCTATGGTACAGTACTGTGACCCATTCTGGCTTTTCCCATCCTACCTCCACCTGCTTGTGACCCTTGCTCTTTGTCTCCATTCCCCAGTCCTGCTGTCTTTCTGCTATTCTGCTATCTTCCCTGTCTGTATATCTTGGAGAGTGTATTTTTCCTGCTGCCTTCCTTTACTTGTCTGCCATTGATACTTTTGTGTCTACTTGTTGCACTATTTTGTTGTAGTGTACCTTGGCCTTTCGATATTGTTAGCTATCGCCTACTCCCCTCTCCCCCAGAACACATCTGGTTCAGGCTGTGTTCAGCCCACTGTGTTCTTCATGGTTACACATTTCAGTCACTACATACATAACGTGGTCTTCTGACACCTTTTGGCATACTCCTGCACATCTCCTGGCCACATAACATGGACTGGTCCCCTTCATGGGTTTGGCAGCTTGTGCTGCGATGCAATATCACATTCGTCGGTGGTCCCTCTGCAGGCCATGTCAGACTCCCACCCTTTATAACTTGCCAACTAACATGGTGTTTTCACATTCCAGTGCCTTCTTAGGGTTCACACCCTTTTCCCACCCTCTGTGTGGCACTGCCCTGTGTGACCCACAGGGCATGCTGGTTACAGCCATGTTGTTGTACTCACCCACCAGGTGACCCATTAGAATATCGCCTCTCTCGAATCTCTGGCACAACATGCTGTTCTGCCAGATGAAGGAGTCGTGACCGCCACCAGGGTAATGGCCACCATGTTGGTGATGCACCCAGTGGCATCGCACACCACCTGGCAGTTGATTGAGTGAAATCCTTTCCTGTTAAGGTAGGCATCTGAATCCAGCTCAGGAGGTATGTGGATGGCCACATGGGTGCAGCCAATGGCACCAAGTACACGTGGCAGATGCGCTACCTGGTAGAACTGCCGAACTGTTGCTGTGCACTTCTCTGTTGTGCTGGTGAATACTATGAATTCTTCAGCATGTGGCAGCAAAGCAACTAGGAATTCAGCCAGCAGGTGTGAGATGGATGCCTGTGACATTCCTATGGTGTCCCCAATGGGGGTCTGAAAGGTGCCTGTTGCCAGTAGGCACATGGCAGCAGTCACCTTCACCTCCACAATCAGGGCTTGGCTGCAATGGTTGGTGTTTCGCAGGTCATTTTCCAGGAGTTCACATAGCTGCCTGAGCATGGCCCGGTTGAGCTGGTACTGGACAATCAGCTGTTTTTCCCTCAGAGCCTCCCCCAGCATTTACAGCAGCTGCAGTGTGCTGTCAACCATTGTGCTGCCTGCTGCATTTCCCCCTCTAGCCTCTGGGCTTTGCCCAATTGAATTGCTTTTTATAGGTGGTAATTTGCCCAGTTGCATTGAATTGTGAATTGCATTGCACCTGTATGCATGGCCATTCCCTTCCCCTTTGCGCCATGCATACATTATGTTGCCACTATCACACAAACAACTTCTGTTTCTGGACAATTTATTTTTGTGAGTCGCGCCTGCAAAACCTATAATAGTCCACACAAATGCTTTTGTAACGATGCTTAGAGCTTTGTAAATCTTGCCCACAACTGAATGTTCTTATGACAGGTCTGTTCCACTTGCATATGATCCAATTAAAATTTGAATATTACAACCAGCATATAATAATTAGACTAATTCCTTATTGTTATTATTTTATTTTTGAATAGACTACCATTACTGTGAGGAAGGAATTTGGAATTCTGAAACACTAGGAATAATTGTTTTTTTAAGGTGGCTGAAATGAATACAGGTTTCAATACGATGATGAAACATGACACTGCTGTTGCTAAAAAGCTGAATTTTAAAAAGTTTTAGTTTTCATTCATGGAATACTTTAAAACATTAAGATACAGGAAATTATGACTCTTTTTTTATTATAATAGGGTAGAGAGCAACATTGGTTTGATTGTTTCTATTTGGGTGTACACCATAATTATGGTTGTGGGCAGACCCTACAGCCGTCTTGCTACCATTAGCTGGAAAATGGTGAGTTGTGGAACACATGTTTTGGACTTTTCAATGTGTCCTTCCATGCCAAATGAAATAAAATACTCCCTTTTTTCTGTTAAGATTGTTGGAGACATAACTCCAAACTGCTTATCAGATGCCATTAGAAAACTGAAACAGCTTGTTAAATATTTGTTAATTATACAATGGCAAGAAAAATTCCTGGACTCTGATTGGTCAGTCTGGGGCTGGACCCGTGATGTTATCCCAGGACAACATCACGGGTCTAGTCTCAGCCTCACTGTGAACCTGCAGATGAGCATTTTATGGAGCTTTTGATTGATTGTTTCATCTTCTCTTAAAAAAAATTTTCCACACAAAAACATCTTTAAAATTATATTTTTTTATTCTGTATAACAATGAGACATTGTATAATAGTAATAATGCACTCCAGGGTGTGTGTCATTTGGGATAACGTCATGCCACAGCCATTGGATGGACTCAGCCTGCGGCCTCGTGCCCAACCACCTGAGGCGTGACATTATCCCAGCACGACACGCACCCTGTCGGGCATTATTGCTTAAATATTGGTTGCCTATTAAACTGGAGATTTGTTTACCCCTTTGGAATGCAACAACTTGCACATTTAAATACTAAGCAGTTAAATAGCTTCTTGCTACGAGTTTCACTTGAGAATGTATTGTCTTTCAAGATAGGTTCATACCTCCTAAATATCACCCTTTCACTGGCACATCTATAATTTACACTGTTTTTTTAACCACTAAAGACACTGTCTCAGACACATGCCAGGTCTTCAGTGAACTACTATTCAGTAAATATGCATGTGGCAGTCATCAGGCATTTTCTTTTCTACTATGCTTTTTGGGAAAAAAAATATATAGAGCTACAGCAAACACACATTCACACACACACACACACACACACACACACACACACACACACATACTCACACTATCCTCATGGTCACAACATTCAAAATAAATATTGCATTCTAATATATTAGAAAAAAGTTAACTGTTTATGTTATTGAACACAGTGAAGTTTGGTTCAGAGTAGATTTCATTTAAATATTTCTTATTCTATATTTTGTGTCCTGGATACACGCACACCCACACACACACACACACACACACACACACACACACACACACACACTCTGTAAACACTATCCTCATCCTGGAACCTGGTTTGCTGTCTACCCTTGGGAACAGTGAGGCTGTCTGAGGACAACCTCACTGTATTGATTTGTTGTTGCATTGTTTATATCTTCTCTTAAGAAACAAAGTTATATTGCCACCCTAAAAATCTACTAAAAGAGTTTTTTTAATGTTTTTTATTTTATTTTGTATAATAAAGAACCATTATATAACAGCAATAATGCACACCAGTGCGTGGGACGTGCTGGAATAACCTCATTTTTGGGACATTGGCAGCTCTTGGCCTGTGGCCTTGTGCCCAACCACCCAGGCATGAGATTATCACAGCATGACCATAACCCTCTCATGCATTATTGTTTAAAGAAACTGTCTGTTTTTGTTAGTGAACACACTGAAGTTCAGTTTAGAGTAGATTTCCTTTAAATATTTCTTATACTATTTTTTGTATCCTGGATAGCGCAGGGGAGATGATACATCTCATTGTCATAGGGATCTTCACTTACACATTTTTGCACTGTATTTACTCAGGCTGTCTCAGATTAGATGCAATATGTTATTTTCAGTGGGATCATGATTTTAACATTTTGATAATGTATTTCTTCCGGGTAGCCTAGTCCAGGGCACCCATATTCAAAGGAGATGCATGGCATACCCCAGCAGAAAAGGGAGATATGCCATGCAACTCCAACAATGCACTGCAGTGTGATATTACAACATGTGGGGTGAGCTGGCCACAAGAGAATGGGCCGGGGGCACACAAATAGTATGCCATGCAAGTAGAGGGTGGGTTCCCATACATACTGTATGTAGCACTGCAGCATACTCAGTGGGAATGCACCCCTCACAGTCCAGAGCAGTGCGGCCCACAGGCCATGAATAGCTGGCCTAATTTGGCCAGTCACCCACAGGCAGGCTGTGGAGGTGCACCCAGGTGCACAGCAGCCTAGCAGCCCTGGTGGACTAGAGGTACCAATCCCATCCCTGATCAATCCAACTCCATCCCCGAAGAGCTCCATAGTGTAGGGCCCACCCCAGACCCAATCACACCAGAGGAAACCATAGTCCATTTCCATAGCATAGAGGACCCCTACCCACTGCTTCAATATGTAGACACCCCCTCTGCCCCATGCCTGACCTGTTGCAGAGACTGGCACTGCCCTCCACACCCTGCCATGGCCAGCCACCGACTGCACTGGACCCAGGTCGGGGACCTGCACTCTGGAATGAACCAAGTGACTGTACCATGCATTGGGGCACTACATAAGCTGTGAACCCACCAGTGTATGCAGCTGTGTGTATGTCCCTGGCAAACTGTAAAAGGGAATTGACATACCTCCAATGCATGCCTTGTCGATGCTGTATCTTCCTGCTGTCATACACCACTGCAGGCCCACACTCTCACCATTCCCCTGTGTAATATGCCATCATCCAGACTGCTGAGGTGTCCTGGGTGCCATGGGGTGCAGTAGTTGCAGTGTATGCTCTAGGCTATGGAGGCTTAACAGTGTCAGTGGCTCAGTAGGTAGCATACTTGCCTCTGAGACCGGGAGATCAGAGGGCTGTGGGTTCAGTTCCCACATCTGGCACATGGGTTAATATCCCAGTACTGACACTGTAGTGCAGCATGAGAGGGGTGCTGCACTTCTGAGGTGCCGTCTTTCGGATGAGACGTTAAACCGAGGTCCCATCTGCCTGGATTGGTGGTAGTTCAGGTGGATGTTAAAGATCCCATAGCACTTATCGAAAAGAGTAGGGGAATTTTCCCAGTGTCCTGGTCAAATTTCCCTCATTCACTAAAAATACCAACAGCTTAATCTGGTTCAAGGTCAGTTGGCATTCATCTGTATCCCTTCCCCCAGGTCGTGCCTGAAAATAGGCAGGATCTGTCTAGTGCACTTACCCAGTCAACAAAAACTAAATAAATACACAAATAAAATAAAAAAATAAATTTGGATAGTGCATCTGCAGTTCCCAGATTGCACAAATGAATGGGAGGTCTTCTGTAACATGTCTGTTCCAGGACCTGTGTGAGTGGGTACAGCATTGGCTGTCACCCACTCTGAGCAGTTCAGTGGCACTGAAATGATGGATCTGCATGTGATCACATGAGGTGTATGGCCACTGGGCATTATCACCCACACAGAGCTTGTGCCTATGTGTGACGCATTCCAGTGTCCTAATGCCAGTACTCTACCACTTAAAAATAAGATGCCATTTCTTCTGTGAACTATCCAGGCTAAATATAAAGCAATCAGCAGGCATATTCTAGGAAAATACATTGTAAAAATGTGTAAAAGGAAAACCTCATTGAAACTGCCTCTCAGCAGATCTGCATTGTGCAAACTCATTAGAAACCATGGGTAAAAGCATCCAAAATGCTCGCCACAGCCATTTCGGCTCTGACCAGAGTTTGTTTTTAAATTGCTTGCATTCCCAGAAACTAGCCCTTTAGCTCCCTAATGAAATTGCAACCCTCTGTGTTGCATTGTTTTTGCCATCTATTGAATGTGAAAGTTTTGACCTTCCTACCTTTCCCTTATGATGTACTAGTACAGTTTTTGAGATGGTCACCATAGCTGCAAGTCTACAACCTCCTTAAGGGGTTCTCTAGCCTACAAATCAACAGTACCAACTCCATAGACTTGCTTGCTATCATGCTATGTCATTTGTGCTTTGGTGGATAGGCTTATCTGATCTGTTCCATACATTCTGAACCAGCTTTTCAACCCTGGAATGACCCTCCCTGCTGTTGCCCTGGTAGATATTTTACCATTGTATCCTTCCTCTCTCCAGCTGCTACCAATCCTTAAATTCCTTTTACAGTAGAATCATCTACAACTAGAGCCTTTCTGGCTGGTCTCTACTGAGCAGATCCATCACCTCTCTGCTTGGCACCTCCAGGAGCCCCTTGAGGCTTCTCTGCAACTGTTTGATGATCATTTCTACCTCGCTCTGCTGTGTTTACCTCAGCACCAAGCAGATTGAAGCAGTTATGCTTTACCAGGTATGAAGCCTCTCCCACAAGGGGCACCTCTTCTGCACCTCATCCCCTTTCCCCTTCCCACCATGCTCCACCTACTGTACCAATCTTTTGAGGACTAGAGTTTCATGTGGCACTCCTAGATACCACTCCAATCTTTCCCTCAGCCTCCTGAGGCCTTCCTTGGTCACAGCTAACTTCTCTGTGGGTGCTACTCTCTTACACATTGGTCAGCAGCCTTTCCACAGGAACACCCTTCTAAAGATGGCCACTTTGTTTATTCCGCTGCTATGTCCCCACTTGCAACTCTTGGGAACTGCATTCTTGCCCCAGATTTTTACATTATAATATGATATATCTCAGCAATCTCCCATTTTCTGCTCCTTCTGTCCCGTGTGTTCCTAGCTGCAAGCCCCTCTGTTGTTCCCTAGCTAGGTGTTACTACTGATGGCTAAAGACTCCCAATCTTAATCCCTGCTAATATGTCTCTTTTCACAACTTTTTAGTGTACACTAGATAGGGTTTTATTATTGAAGGCCACAACCCCCCACCATTATGTTCTGTGCATTCCCAGCGTAAGATTTTGGGAAGCACTGTTTCATAGACCAGCTCTGTCAACTAACAGCTGCACCTCAGTTATGATTCTTTCAGAGCAGACTAATTTTATTGTTTACTCAGTAACTCCACAGATAAGAGTTCCAACAAGCCCTACTTCTCATGCAACCCAATACTATCCTGCAAAGAAAAACATTTAAAAACTAGATTATACAGTGTGTCCTGCCATGATGAAATCCAGTTCTGCAAAATTCTTCAGCAGAGTTATTGCAGGAAACAAGGCAATTTGAGTGGCAGCTAATCCTTTTTGTCATGCGGGAAACTGTGACACTGCACTTTATAATAGCATGCTGCATTGTATATACAGATACCCTTCTGTGTATGTGTCAGGTATGTCTTACCTTGGATCAGATTATGTGGTGAGAAGAGTCCTCTGTGGAACTGTAGACCACCCTGTGGATGTTTCTGCAGATACTGTTCTCCTGCCTTGTGGTCCTCACACCATGACATGGCACATGAGAGGGCTTACTTGTTTTTATGGGAAATAAATCTTTGATGCTACTGCTTGATTGGTGGTAGCAGGTCATGTGACCCTGTCCCCAGCCACTAAGGTACAGAATTGTTATTTATTTGTAATTTTGTTTTATTTAGGAAGGCATACTTGACTGATAGCTTGTTTCAAGGTACATCTTAGGGGTAGCTTACGTGGGCCCTCCCCCCAGTCTCCCACAATTCCTTCCTATCTCCCTTCCCAACCATAAGAACACAAGCAGCATTGCAGTTTGAAAGTAGAGAATAAAAAATATTTTGATTTTGCTTTTGTTGCCAGCCGGTGGTGCAGAGGGCTGAGGCGCTGGATGCAACACCTCACACCATGCTGGTGACCCAGGCTCAAGAACGAGCTCAGATCATTGGAGGTTGGCAGGGTGGAGGAGAGGGAGCATGAGTTGCTGCCAGTGGATGGATCTCCACCTCAGGAGGCATCTGGTGGGTCTCTAGGTGCTTGGCCACCACCCAGTGGTGGCTGGATGGTGGTGCCACCTCTGAGAGCCCATATACAAGGTCAGGGGAGGGTGGAAGGGGCTGTCATCTGGAGCTGCGGTACACATGAGTGCCTCCACACTCATATGGAGCTGCTTCCAGGGTCCCAGAAAGGGAGAAAAAGTGGAAAAAATCAGGGACATCACTTGACGATGCCTCTGGGCTGGCTGGGGAGTTCTGCTAGGATGCACATAGTGCTGGTGAGTCCCAAACCACCCCAGGTTTGGTAGGGTGGTGGAGACTAGCAGTGCCCACCACTGAGGATAAATAAAGTCTCAAAAAAAGATTTGGCTTTTGCCCTCTGACCACCACTCCTGGTTTGACTCCTCTGACTAAGAAGAAAAAAGGCACTGTAAGGGTTTTATACTGTATGGCTGCAAGCACCTAATTGGTGCTAGCAGAGCCTACAAGACCTTGTCCCCAACCACAGTGGTGCTAAATCTGAATACCAGCTGCCACCCCCAAGCCTTTCACATTTCCCTCTCTACTCCAAGCCTCCCTTCCTCACCCCATGAACACAATAAGTAATGCTTCCTTTTCTGCTTTTATGTTTTTATGTAAGGCACCCAGAGCCTCCAGGAAAGGGTGCCAAAGAAATAAACTTTGCCTTGCCTTGCAGTTTTAAAGTAGTCTCTTTGCCCTCTCACTGCCACTCTTGGCTCTACTCCCCTGACTGAGGTGATCAAGACACTTTAAGGCTTTTTGTGCTGTGTGGCTGCTAGCACCCAATTGGTGCTCACAGAACATGTGACCTTGCTCCCAACCACAATGGTGCCAAATCCATCCACTGACCACCCTCCCTTCAGTCTCTCATTAAGTCCATTCATCCTGTAGACTTCCCTTCTGACCCCAAGAACACAATTTCGATTGAGCTCCTTTCCCCTCTCTCACCATTATTTCTAACTATTATCCCCAACTGAAAAGATAAAGATGGTGTAAGGCTTTTAAATTCTGAAATTGCTAGTACTTAATTGACACAAGAAGACCATGTGAATCTGACCCCAACTACAATGACACCAAATCTGGAAACCAACTACCCTAACCTCAGTCCCTCACAATTCCTATGTCCTGCCACCCTCTCTTCTTGACTCCAAGAATAAAATCAGCAAAGTAAATTTGAAGAGGTAAAAAAAATATTATTTGATGGAGCTCTTTGCTCTCTCATCTGGGAATTCTGAGAAGTTCAATAAGTAACACCATTCACTGCATAATGTAAAGATACAAATATGCAGTAATGTTAAATAGTTGGAGACTCTCCCCTGTAACACGTGTAAGAGGCTATGTACATGATATAGATATAACACCTTTATTACAGCAGTGGAAAATCTAATCTGGATTACAAGTAGTATCCTTTAGTGAGTTTCAATGCATTCAATGCAAAATAATTACCTTTACACCAATTGCACAGTCTGAGAACATTTGGAGAGGTGGAAATCCAGCAGTAGTCTCTTTTTTATACATTGTAGATTTTGAGCCAGATATAAACACCATTGAATGGTAAGGTCCAACTTAATATTCAGGTGTAAAAGAAGTACTCCAGAGCTAGCTTCCAAGTAAGTGTCCCACAGTTGATGGAGATATTTTTTTTTGACTACTAGAATCATGGAGGTTTTCAATGTATTCTTATTTATGTGTCTCGGTATACAAGCATATAGATGTAGTGCTAGCCCCATTAAAAGACAGGAGGAACAGCTTAATCTTTGATTCTGATGAGTTTCAGGGACTTGATATGGTGCTGTAGTGAAACAAGGAGAATGAAAAAGATAAGTAAAAATCAAGAAGACTGCCTGAAAAAAGAGAGACTTGGTAAATGATTTGGGGAAAGCACATAAAACAATGATCTTTCATAGATTTAATTTAAAGAACACTACAGTCCACTTCAGTCTTAACTTCTAGTAGGCACATCAAAGGAAAGAAGGAGGTTACACAAATGTGGAAAGGCCAGTAAATCTGAATATCATCGGCACAGAATTTTGGAGACAGCTTATGCCAATGAAGAGTATGTAGCAGCTGCAGTAGATATAATGTGGCACAGGAAGTAAAGTCGTTTTTGTGGTATACTAACAGTTACATTTAACAGAGATGAGAAGTTACCACCTACCACTTCTTGAGAAAATATGATATCCAAACCAGACCAACAATGTATTACTCAGTAACATTCAAAAACTTCTATAACACAAATGGTACATGTTGAACAGCAAGGTAAATCAAACCCAGGTGCCCTGCCAAATGTCAAAATTTAACTTTTAGTAGGTTTTGAGAAAGTGAGGAAGATTTGTTGTGACAATTGTGAAAATCAGAAACTACCTGACAATTTTCCCCTGAAATTTCTTAACATCCACTAGACTATTTTCATTAAGCACATTATAAGTGGCATAAGAATTTTTTTTTTACTTTACCATTCAAGAAGCACATTCTCTGTTAATTTTTACGTTGATTTTATACTTTTCTCATACCTCCACTTCTGATTTATCACTACCTTTAAAAAAGTTAATTAAAATGAGCAGAAAAATAAAATTTAGCCAAAAAAGCCACAATAATGATGAAGAGCATGGTTATGACTACTGTGGTAAATAAAGGTAAAATTCAATGAATTTCATGAATACCAAAGGTCTATGAGCATAGGTCACTTAGTTATAAGAAGGGCTGAAATGAAATTCAGTGTACCTCTCTCATAGGACCCTGGGAGAACACAATATTGAACTGTAGTAAATCCATGCCCACTACACGTTTTGATTTTCCTTTGTGGTCTCAAAATCTTCAAATCATTAAGGGATAGGCAAAATGAATAATTAAACAATTTAGCATAGACATCTAGTGCAGCACAAAATTAATCACTTTAGAGACTGGAATCTAAAGCAATCAACAGGACGGTTACATTTAATGTTTTGTGCAGTTGCACACTTTTCTTAAATTACATTTTAACTATATATATATATATTTTCAGTACAAGTTCAAATATGAATCATGAAACAAGCAATATTGCAATTCTCCTGTCCTCACTTAGATATGTTCATGCACAAGTTAAGTAAACATGTATACAAGTTCAGGTTGTAATCAGTGAATAGTCATATAATCCTCTTGTCCTGTTTATGCATGAGCTACACTCTTATTGTACCTCAACAGGTCCTGCGAAAGCACCACCAGGGTATGAAAGGCAACAATTTCTTCAACAGTCCAAAGAATGATTCTCTTACTTAAACTTTGGATCACATAACCTTTGGGATGGCTTCATAAGGCACAATACATTTCCTCAGTTTTCTGGATTTAAGTCTGATTAAGCTGCAATAGTCTTTTAATGTAGTGTAACTCCAAGGAAGTCAAATGTTTAGAAATATTGTGTGATGTGGTAGCAAAAATAGATATCCTCTTTACAACTGTTGCTGCTTTTATCCCCAGCAAATCGTTCTTTTTGTAGGACCTGACAAGGTATGAGAACTAGGAATGTATTTGTTTCAGGTGATTCAATGCCTTGAATGAACAAGAACATCTTTAAGTGTATATATTCAATGACTTATTCATGCACAAGATAGTGTACAGTAAGTTACAGTAGGTAGGCTCTTTATTTGATCAGTCAAAACAGTGGTGTCTCAAATTATCCCTTCTTGGTATTGACAGTGGGACTAACAATCCTCTTTGTAAATACTTTTTGTAATGTTTTTCTTATCTCTTGTGTTCAAATTCCATAGATAAGTGGATTGAAAAAAGGGGGAATTATGAAACATACAGTTGACATGAAGAATTGCATAAAACCCGAGGTAATTATCCAATTTTTCACCCACCCGAACCTGAAAAAATACCAGGAATCCACCAATGAAATACATAAACAACAACAACAGGTGTGTCACACAGGTGTTAAAAGCCTTAACCTTAGCACCCCTGGAAGCTCTGTGACACTCTCTGAAAATCTGCACATAGGAATAAACAATAATAGTAATCAATAGGGTGCCATGACTTACTGACATATATGTAGAAGACTTGGTTTGCTGGCCAAGGCACCTAGCTTCACCTGAGCTCTTTCCTTCTAAGACTGCTTGAAAGGCAGAGTAGAGAAACTTACCAGAGCAAGGGAGAAGGATTAAGACTTATTTGGCTAAGCAGATTTACTGTGTGGTGGTGTTTTTTATTTTTTACTCACAGGGATTGCTACTGTTTGTTGCTAACATTTCATTGCTTTATTTTTCTCTGATTCAAATTGTTGTTGCTGGTATACCTTCTTCTGCATTATTACAAGGTGTGCCTACAGGTGTGCTAACAGATTACTGCTGTAATCTTCTGATTCAAATTGTCTTTTGCAAGGTATATCTTCTGTTACTGCTTTATTTTTCTCTGGAGCAAAGTGTTTCTTACAGGGTATATCTTCTCTGAAATTACTGTATTACAGGTGGAGCTTACATTTTGTGACTTTTTATCATTGGGCTAAGCAAAATTACTGTTTGACACTGTGTTTTATTTTATTCTTGTTTGTTGAAAAGGTTTGTTGTCTCAGAGGTGTTTCAGTCTCCTTCTCACATTGAAGGAGCTAATTGCTTTCCTCCCACAGCTCTTCCAAAGGATTAGGTGTGTATGTGGGGTGGAGCTGGCAAACTGTCAGTAATGTCCAACAGAAAGAAGGGTTAAAAGTCAGGTTAGTTGATATCTTGGAGGTAGAAGACTTGGTTTGCTGGCCAAGGCACCTAGCTTCACCTGAGCTCTTTCCTTCTAAGACTGCTTGAAAGGCAGAGTAGAGAAACTTACCAGAGCAAGGGAGAAGGATTAAGACTTAGTTTGGCTAAGCAGATTTACTGTGTGGTGGTGTTTTATTTTTACTCACAGGGATTGCTACTGTTTGTTGCTAACATTTCATTGCTTTATTTTCTCTGATTCAAATTGTTGTTGCTGGTATACCTTCTTCTGCATTATTACAAGGTGTGCCTACAGGTGTGTGCTAACAGATTACTGCTGAATCTTCTGATTCAAATTGTCTTTTGCAAGGTATATCTTCTGTTACTGCTTTATTTTTCTCTGGAGCAAAGTGTTTCTTACAGGGTATATCTTCTCGAAATTATTACAGGTGGTGCTTTACAGGTTTTACAGTTTTATCTAACATTAGGATAAGCTTTCAGGGTTACTGCATTTGTTGTTGACTGATTGTTTCTGCTCTTACCTCCTTGTTCTTTCGTCATTGGTTCTTCATTTTAGGCAGGGAAAGGCCAGCCACCGCCCCATCCCCAACCACCCCGCTACACTCCTTTTAAGGGTACCACAGTTGTGACATTTCCTGTGGCAGAGCAGGAAGGGGCGGATCAGTGGGGCCTCCACAAAGTGATCTCATTTACAGGGCACTAGTAATTTAACTTGTTATAACAAGTTAAACAAAGCACAATTAAACCATTACTTGCATTTTTTTCCTTCAAATTACTCTGACTAGGTTACAAACCCAGCAACTTATTTGGAATGGATTTCATTAACTGCAGGTACTGTGGAACAATTTTCAGAAGGACAGTCTTACAGGATTTAGGACACTGTCCTACATGCTGGGCCTTTGAGATCTTAGGTCTCAGCTCCAGGCAGCATGGGCAGAGATTGCACGCCTCAAATTTCATATTGAAGAGGAAATACATTATAAGAACCACCGCCATTTCCCCAGCATCCAACAGAAAACCTCAACTGCAGAGGGTAGTTGGTCCAGGAGGTTGGCGGGTGGTTAGGAGGAGCAAATCAGGTGCCCCATCACTCTCTGCTCTCCAACACATTACCTCAAAACCATATAAACACTACAAACAGGTATCTGCCTCTATCTCTGAAATCAAATAAAGAGGCAGAAGACACTGCAGAGCAGGACACTGCAGCACAGGAGCTAGCAACAATACTCACCCAAATCAGGAACCAAAACTAAACAAGCACAAAGGAAATCAAAAAACTTCTGATCATAGGAGACTCCATGATTCGGGAGTTGATACCCATCTCCAGCCAGGGTGATGGTCAGATGTCTCCCAGGTACATCAGCATGGAGAGACACTGACGCATTACTAAAATTGTTCACAAAGCAGGAGAAAACATTGATGTCCTAGTACACATAGGGACTAACGATCTCGCCAAGCCGGTCAGTTGTGGAGACCAAGGAACACCTGACTAGGCTGGGTGACAAACTATCATCTATTTCGTCTGGCATCTCCTTCTGAGATCCTGCCAGTCTGAGAGAAGGGAGCAGATGGACGGAAGGTCAGAGAAGGGAGATAGGGAGCTAAACATGTGGCTCAAGGACTGGTGCCAGGAAAAGGACACAGATTTGTAGGAACTGGCAACAGTTCTGGGAGGCGAAAGTTCTTTAAATTTGATGGACTGCATCTGACTAAAGAGAGTCAGTGCATTGGGGCAGAAGTTTGACGTCTTTGCAGAATATTTAAACTAGCAAATGGGGAGAGGGTGCAGCACCCACATCGTCAATGGGAAGAACACCCTCCCCTCAGCTAGTGGTCAAACAGGAATTCAGCGTGTTTGCCGCTCATTTGCATCACCAGGTAAGAAAAAGGTTTGTCTCCCCATACGATGCACAGGGTAATGCCAAACTTCACCCAACAACTAACACACCAAAATCTGGCCAATGGAAAATCATGTACACAAATGCTCACAGCCTGGGAAATAAGATCCCAGACCTGCAGGCAATAATGTCAGAGGCTAAACTGGACATAGTAGCAATTAGTGAGACGTGGTTTACCAGTAACCACACTTGGGAGACTTCAGTACCTGGCTAAGTGTATTGTTCAGAAGAGACCGAGGATGCAAAGGGGGAGGGGTGGCCTTTGTATGTTAATGAAAATATCAAAGCTACAGAAATTCAGAATACACAAGGAGCCAGAAGAACTGTGGGTCACCCTGGAAACAGGAAATGGGACAGCCATAAGAACTGGGGTTGTCTACAGGCCCCCAGACCAGAGGGAGGACATAGACACATTACTGTTAGAAGATATACAAAACATGACAGCTAAAGGGGAGGTTCTGATAATGGGAGACTTCAACATACCAGACACAGATTGGTCAATACCAGCAGGAACATCTGCCAGAACTAGACTCATAGTGGATTCCCTGCAGGGGGAGGGCCTCAAACAACTGGTACAGCAACCCACAAGAGACAGAGCTATCCTAGATCTAGTACTGACTAACAAAGAAGGGATCACAAATCTCCAGGTAGAAGGTCACCTGGGGCCAGTGACCATCACATGGTATGGTTCAATTTGGCTACTACATCTAAATCATCCCATTCCAAAGCAAAATATGGGACTTCAGAGGAGCTGACTTTGATAAGATGGCCAACAGAGTTAAGCTAGCCCTGGCAAAAAGAAACACAGGTGAGGAGGTACAGGCAAAGTGGGCAAGCATTAAGGATACAATACTTGAAGCAACATCCCATTGTGTTAGACAGAAAAGGAAGTGCAAAAGAAGAACCACTTCGGTTCTCAAATACAGTAGCAGAAAGGTCAGAGCCAAAAGGCTGGCCTTCAGAAAATATAAGGAACACAGCGGATGAAGATAGGGAGGCATACCAAACTGCCCTAAGGGAAGCAGGTAAGGCAGTAAGGCAGGCAAAGTCCCAAACTGAGGAAACACTAGCACGAACAGTAAAGAAGGTGACAAGACTTTCTATAGATACATTAGTGAAAGGAGAAAGTCCAGAGGGGTATTGCTAAGCTTAATGGAGAAAGGGAGCATGTGAGGAGGAGGACCCTGTAAAGGCATCTATCCTAAATAGATACTTTTGCTCAGTATTTACTGAAGAGAAGGTAGGGCAGGGCCCACAGCTCCAGCATCATGGACACAGGGGAGGAGGTGAGCACTACTCCCTTCACAAAGAAAGGTCCTACAAGAGCTTGCTAAGCTCAGGGTGGATAAGGCAATGGGACCTGATGGCATACATCCCAGGGTACTTAAGAGCTAAAGGAGGAACTAGCAGAGCCATTAGCAGAATTGTTTAGTGAGTCTCTGAGCACAGGAGAGGTCCCAGAAGACTGGAGAAGGGCTCATGTGATCCCTCCACAAGAGTGGTAGCAGGAGGAGGCGGGGAACTACAGACCGGTCAGTCTTACCTCAGTAGTGGGCAAGATTATGAGGCACTCCTTAAGGAAAGGATAGTGCAACACCTGGAATCCATAGGGCACAGGATCCAAGACAGCATGGGTTTACAAAGGAAGGTCCTGTCAAACTAATCTCATAGATTTCTTTGACTGGGTAACCAGAGTGGTGGACCAAGGGGAGCAGTTGATGTCGCCTACCTTGACTTCAGCAAAGCTTTGACACTGTTCCACATAGAAGATTGATAAATAAGCTAGGTAGGCTCGGGTGGGTCAAGTTGGTCAACTGGGTGGCAAACTGGTTGACTGGCAGAAAGCAGAGAGTGGTGGTAAATGGTATACAGTCAGAAGAGATGCAAGTCACAAGTAGGGTACCTCAGGGATCAGTCCTGGGGCCAGTCCTATTCAACATCTTCATTAGTGACCTCGCAGATGGACTAGAGGTAAGGCTTGTCTGTTTGCAGATAACACCAAGATCTGCAACAGAGTAGATGATCCAGATGGGGTGGGCAGAATGAGAAGAGATCTGGATAAACTAGCAGAATGGTCAGAAGAGTGGCAACTGGGATTTAATGCAAAGAAGTGCAAAATCATGCACATAGGGAAGAGAAACCCTGAAGCCACTTATAGGCTGGGAGGGAGTTGCTAGCAGTCACAAAGGAAGAAAGAGACTTGGGCATCATCATCACTGATGACCTAAAATCATCCAAGCAGACCTCTAAAGCAGTAGGTAAGGCCAGGGGGTGTTAGGGTGTATTAGTAGGGTATCACAAGTCGTAAGAGGAGGAGGTAATAATCCCTCTGTACCAAGACATTGGATTAGGCCCCATCTGGAGTACTGCGTGCAGTATTGGAGGCCACACCTTCACAAGGACATTAACCAAATTGAGGCAGTCCAGAGAAGGGCAACCAAAATGGTGCAGGGACTGCATCAGAAGACATATGAGGACAGATTAACGGAGCTCAATATGTATACCCTTGAGCAAAGGAGGGAGAGAGGTGATATGATCGAGACATTTAAACACCTTAAGGGCATAAACAAGGTGAAAGAGTCTAACATGTTTAAATATAAGAAAATAACAGGACAAGAGGACACAGCATGAGATTAGAGGAGGCCGATTAAGGGGAATGTGAGAAATTCTTTTTCACAGAAAGGGTGGTAGATGCATGGAATGGCTTACAAAAGAAGTGGTGGCTATGAATACAGTGCAGGGCTTCAATCAGGCATGGGATAGGCATAAGGGAGCAATACAAATGACTATGAATAGATAGGTCACTGACAGAGCAAAGGCCGATGGCACATTTATAAGGTAGAAAAGAAATGGGCAGACTGGATGGGCCTTCGGTCCTTATCTGCCATCAACTTCTATGTTTCTATGTTTCTATGTTTCATATACATTGTTAACAGTGACATCTGCACATGACAATCTTAAATGGTCTTGGTACTACAACAGATATTTGGTATAATCACATGACATATAGGAAGTCTTAGGGTTAGAAAAATAAATGACATAACAATGCAAAAAGAATACAGCCATGGAAGTATTAGAAGTGTGCACACCTTGACTTTTGTCATGAGGCTGGCATACCTTAAAGGGCTACAGATGGACACATATCGATCATATGCCATCAATGCCAGGAAATACATTTCATTAAAGCCAAATGTGTATATGAAATACATTTGAATGAAGCAACCAGTGTAGGAAACAGTTTTAGTTTCAGACAGAATGTCTGACATGACTTTTGGAAAGACTGCAGTGCTCCCATATAATCCATTTAAACACAAATTGCAAACAAAAATATACATAGGTTCATGGAGGCTTTTACGCAGGGCTATCACAATAATAAGCAATGTGTTAGTAAAGGATATTAATAAATAAATTATAAGACAGCCCACAAAATACAAGTACTTAAAATTATCAATTTAATCAACTCCAGTGAGTATAAAACTACTGCCACTTGAAATGTTTTCCATTTTTTTCTTCACTGTTTTCTGAAATGAGACTCAAAATCCTCCTATAGGTAAATATAGAACATTGTTTTGTGAAAACGGGAAACAGTACCTGAGGCAGTCTACAGGTATGCTGCATTTTCTAACTGCATATTAGAAACTGTTATGTTGGTCACTTCAGTTAAACCCCAAGCTCAGCGAACAAGGAGTAATATATCTGCAATAGAAAGTAAACTGAGTGGTAAGGACTGAAGTTGAATTTAAACCATAAATACATTACAATCAATAGAGAGCGTATCTATTGATATAAATACTATCTGATGGAGTACTTCCAGAATGACTACTGAGATCACTGCAGCATTAGTATCAGATCATAAAAAACTTCTAAAAGCACATTCATTTAACAATTTTACAAAATGCAGTTTACAGTTCTGTATGCTTAGCTTTCAAGAAGTCTGTGCATTCTGTTAACCAAATTCTAGGGGAAGCAACTGGGTTTAAATTTCAAACACATTTCTTAAATAAAGTCCATATCTTCAGTTTAGATGATTTTATTGAAAATGGCTTACTGGTAGTTTAAAACTTTAATTTAGAAATAAAATGAAGTGCTTAAAAAGAGCTGACATCTAAGAGAAATTGAATAAAGAAAAATTTACGTCTTACCTCTCCTTTCATCTTTCTAGACCTCTGCAGTCTACTGTGAAACACCAGAATTTAAACTTTACATCCCTCTTGGGAACTTAGTGTGTCACCTGCAATAATAACTCAGGGGAACATTTCTCATAAGATAGTTTTCCTACAGCTATTCATTGGTCCCTAGAATTGATTATTGCTTTAGTTCATCAGAAGCTCTAATTCCAGTTTATGTACAGTAAGTGTACCCTCAAAGTTTCAGGCAGTCTCAGCTGGTAGTATTCTTGCCTCTGAGCCATAAGATTGGAGGTATGGATGACTCCCTGGGAATATGGGCTTATCATAGGTGGCTAATACTGCCAACTACACTGTGGCATCAGTGAGATGCTTCGTAAGTTATCCTTCAATTGAGGCATTTATCCGAGTCCCTTTCTACCCATGTTTAGTGGTTGTCAGAGTAATGTTAATCACTGGCTGCAGCTACAAGCAAAACAAATCACAACTGGCACTAAAGTAAACCAATTGCAATGCATTCTTAATAACAACTTACATTTTAAATCAATCCATTCTTCATTGCTAAGGGTACAAACATGAAAAGGATCCCCAACACTGTGTGGTTCCATTGTGACTGAGGCTGATTATGGATCTGAAGTTCTAAAACATTTCAGTGCTCTGTTTCCATATCTACCTGTCTGTCTGTCTGTCAGTCTATCTATCTATCTATCTATCTATCTATCTATCTATCTATCTATCTATCTATCTATCTATCATCTATCTATCTCTGTGTTCTGTCTGTCTTTCTGTCTGTCTATCTATCTCTCTCTCTCTGTCTATCTATCTATCTATCTATCTATCTGTCTGTCTATCTATCTATCTATCTATCTATCTATCTATCTATCTATCTATCTATCTATCTATCTATCTATCTGCAACTCCCCCTTTGGCTTGCCGGACTTGTCTGTCTCTGGGCCATGCCACTGCAGTGGGCTATGGCCACAGAGTGACTCCCTTGTCTAGGGGTATGGGAGATGGTACACTGACTGGGGGCACCCCTTATGAAACATTTCACCACAAGCTGCCACCTTCTCCTATTCCATAGTATATCCAACTAGCCAAAAAAAAAACACCAGATGGAGCAGACCTATAAAACTTCAAGTGCTTTCTTGGTGAGTCCGTTCTTTGGAGTCAAGGTCACCACTCTAGAAATGTCACAGCATTTAGCTCTTTGGAGCTGTGCCATTTAATCCATAAATAGAGTATTCTCTCACAACTGTACCTTATTGTACTAACAATCATCCCTGTGCAGTTATTGGAACTGCTTTGCAACTTTACTATCACCGGTATGCATATAAATTGTGACTGCTCTACACCTTGTATTTCCCTATACATTTACATATAGCACCTGCTGTATTGTTGCTTTTGTTAATTCTCACAGTTGCAACTTATTTTCGGTACCTCAGATATGTTAATGTTTTAATTATGCATGCATTTTATTGCTGTATTGCTTTTTGTGCTGTTACTTTATGCTCTCCCTTCTGATCCCTGAAGTATCAGGTGGGAGTAAGAGTAACTGACGTATATGCTTAACAACAAATGGGTCTGATATATTTTCAGCACTCTTTGATCCCTTCACTTATTTACCTGAAATAATAGGACACTGGGCACTACACATGAAGCAGAAATTGCTTGAAACACAAACAATTTATTTACACTGCAGTGTGCATAGTATCAAATTAGCAGTTTCACATGAAGGGATCCCCACTCAACTACCTGCACTAAGGGCTCAAATCATTATTATATACAAATCCTGAACCTGTAATCAGTAGGAAAGCATTTGTCAAGAAAGTTATAATACAAGTTACCTTGTCCTGATGCCAGCTGCAAGGGAACTGGGGTATGCAACAACATTTGCTTATGTCCTCACATCATATATACACAGGAACTGGCATCTCTGAACAGAATCTCTGAGGGATGTACCATCCTATGGTAGTGCAAAAGTACCTAAGAATTGGCACCAATATGAGGTTGAATAGAGCTCACTGTATTTTAATCTAGCCATTAGCCTCAGTGTCTCAGCAGCACCCCAGTGCCTCAGAGCTGATGGATCTTGCCTCTCCTTCCTTGACTGGAAGCCTGAGAAATGAAGAACACCTCACACCACCTTCCACAATCCTCTGGACATAACAGTGATCACCATCAGACAACCTTCCTTGTGGGAGCTGCCAACAGGCCTTCTCCCACTTGATTTTGGAGCCTGGCAGGACCCAGTTGCTGGAAACCCTGACCAGAAGGAGCCAATGCACACTGGACGTGGGACCATGCCACCATCCTGAGCCAATCACAGGCAGAGAATGCTTTGCAAAATGCAGGTACTTGAGTTCTCTAATCTCTTCACACAATGCAGGACAAGACTGGAGTTACACATTTCCTCTGTGCTGAGGCCCAGACCTACACCCCAGAGACCGGCAGTGTGAAAAGTCCAGGAAAATACAGGAGCAATCGAGTACAGAATGTTCTCAAGCAATTGACAGTTTCTTGCTTGTAGACTTAATGAAAACTATAAACAGGAAACACATAGATACATTTTTTGAATTGGAAACTTTAATTCGTTAATTGGAAAATGGGGCAGTACTGGAGAGGCATTGTCCTGATAACACAGAGTAGCCCCCACCCACCCACGGCAGGGTGTTGGTGTTACATGTCTGTCTATCTATCTCTCTATCTATCTATCTATCTATCTATCTATCTATCTATCTATCTATCTATCTATCTATCTGTCTCTCTGTCTCTCTGTCTGTCTGTCTATGAATCATGAGCACATTGAGGAGCTATCTGAATACAGAGATAGTCTTAAAGCCCAGACAGACCTAAAACAAGAGAGAGAGAGAGAGAGAGAGAGAAGAAAGAAAGACTGAGAGAGACAGTGAGAGAGTGAGAGAGAGAGAGAGAGAGAGACAGAATATGAGAGAGATAGTGAGATAGAGAGAGACAGAGAGAGAGAGAGAGAGGTAGGGTTACCAAGCATCCAGTTTTACCCAGATAAGTCCTCTTTTGAAGGTGGGAATTTTTGGTCTGGGTGGATTTTTTACTAAGTGCTGTTTTGTCTGGGTTTTGGGCTTGGCACTCTGATTCACATTAAACTAGTTGATCAGCTGCCAAGCAACCGTCCTACACTGCAAATGGTCCTGTGCCATGCAGGTGGCATGTGACCTCTTGCAGTTTGGCTGGTTGCTTGGCAGTAGATAACCACTAGTAGTACAGTATTATGATCAGAGTGCTAAGTCCAAAAGCAGTGGGTGAAAAGAAGAAAAAAAACTAATGCATGCTCATCCTGTCATGCATAGTCCAGCTCTGCGCATGACTGTAGCAGTCACTTTTCACCCACACGTGGGATTTAGTAGGCAGCAGTAGTGAGTGTGGAACATGGTGGAGCTAATTAGTCTGAGTGATTGTTGCCAGCAGCCAGCCCAGAGCAGTCATCAAACCCGACTGACAGTAACCCGTGCCCTCCTGTTCCGATCCCAAGTTGAACTTGTTGTATTTGCCAGCACACCACTAGTCTATGTCAGAACCTGAGTGAACACACTAGTCAAATTGATCTTATTCTTTGAAACCCACATCCCGTGGTCTCTATTATCCCAATCCCAAGACTCCTCTCGAGGTTCTGACCTGACCGTCTGGACCGCTGCCCGTGACTGATAATAACCCCATGTGGTTGGACATGGCAGGACCGGAAAAACAGTCTATTTGTATTGCCAGCCATCCCAGCAGCCCACAATTATTTTGGTAAGTAGTTGCTGCAATCCAGACAGACCAGACCATGCTCACAATTGCTGTTGAAATGTAACATTGCGGGGGTGGAGGTGTTGTTGTCAGCAGCCCAATTTGGTAAAGACAAGTTAATAGAGATCAGACTGGCACTGACAACCTACCATGCTGCTGAGTGAGTGCTCAAATAAATGTAACATCCGGGGGGTTGTTAAGGTTGTTGTCATCCCAAATTGGTAAAGCTGATTGGAGATCAGACTGGCACCGACCATGCTACTGACTGAGTGCTCAATAAATGTAACAAAAACATTGCTGAGGAAGGGAATGTTAAGGTTGTTGTCAGCCAGATCTGGTAAGTAAAAGTTGATCGGAGATCAGACCATGACACCATGCTGCTAGTTCATTGCTCATAAATAACTTCACTGATACCGATGTCTGGTCTACTCAGTTTAATCACACCATTAACAGCACAGTATACAAAGTCAGCATTTGCAGATTACCTCACATAATGACCATGGTTGACCTCAGAATTCAGTCACAGGGCCCCTTCTTTGAGGACCTGGGGGCACCGTAAAGAAACACTAATGCAATAGCCTCTACCAGGTGAGTAAATTAGCACTGCACTTTGTATCATTTATGGAGCCCCCAATGTTCTTGCTGTATAGGTAGGGTCATAAAAAGCAGTGCCAAGATATACAGGGTAGGGGGACCAATGTGTCAGATTACTTGCTCAAGACTGCATTGAGGACCTTAGATCCGAGGCTGGTCCTGTCATTCTGTAATGTGCCCAGCCTATAGTGTTTTGTAGAAATGTGAATGGAAGCCCAAGTGGCTGCTGTGCAGAATTTCTGCCAATAAGGCATTATTTCTTTCTGCCTAGGACGTGGCCACTGCACTGGTAGAATGTGCTTTAATGTTCTGTGGGGCTTGTCATCTGTTGGCTGTGTAGGCATCCCAGATTGCCTTCTTGAGCCAGCCTGCCATTGTGGCTCTGGAAGCCATGATTGTACCCTCTTTTTTCCTTTTATGATTACAAACAGTTTCTGTTTTCCTAATTGATGCTGTTTAGTCCAAGTAGACTGACAGCAACCGGTTCATATCCAATGTATGCCATGACATTTCTTCTTCATTGCTTGGCTGCATAAATGACACTAAGAGTTTGATAGTCCGTGACTTGTGAAATGGTAGAGAGCATCGAGTGAATAATGTTACAGTCCTTAGAGTGACACCTCCGTGTGCTTAAGAGATATGGTTGTCTGGATGATAGAACCTGTAGTTTGCATATTCTCCTGGCTGAGCATATGGTGACCCAAAACACTGTTTTAAATGTTAGCCACTTTGTCCGCCATTTGCAGTAGCTCAAAGGGTATTGATGTCATAGCTGTTAGGACTAAGTTCAGATCTTATGGAGCAGTGACTTGTTTTTGTCTGGGATGAAGCTGCACCACTACCTAATAAACTGGAGCACATCTGGGTGACCTCCAGGATAGGTGTGTCCATCTGACCAGTTGTCACTTCAGTGGCTGCCAGCTGAATCCCTAGTGACAAAACTGAGAGGCCCTTGTCCAGTCCATGTTGGAGAAACAGTAGAATATAAGGTATTGATACCTCAGAGGGGCTAGTGTTGTGTCTTTCACATTTTTGCTGAAAATTCACCACTGTTGTAAATAATTCAAACATAGAAACATAGAAGCTGTCTGCAGAAAATACCTCATGTCCCACTTAGTCTGCCCTAATTTCCTGTCTGTTGAGCTATGGCAGACCCTAACATATCTCTGGTCTCCCCTCTACCCTATTACTAAGGTCCCCTTGTGCCTATCCCCTGCATGTTTGAAACCTGTTACCATTTCAGTACCTACCACCTCTGCTGGGAGGCTGTTCCAGCTGTCCACCACCCTTTTCATAAAGAAGTATTTCCTCACATCTCCTCTAATCTCCCCGATTTCATAGATTCGTAGATTGATACAAGTTCAGAAGGCACATGCCCATTTATGAACTTGCCACCAGCTAAATTAACAGTGGAAGGAAAATTTCTTATCACCCATGTATTTGTCAAGGTTTCTCTTAAATTGTTCTATGTTTTCACTGTTTATAATGTTACTAGGCAATGTATTCCAGATTGGAGGAATTCTCTGTGTAAAAATCTAGATTGTTTATTAGTTTTACATAAGGATGATTTCAGTTTGAATTATGGGATCTAGTGTAATTACTTACTGAGAACTTTCTAATCCTATTGTGTTTAACAAGTAATCATTATTGCATGCCTTATAAGTGTAGATTAAGTCACCTCTTAGTATTCTGTACTTCAAAGAATAAAGTTCTAAAGATTTTAATCTAGAACCATAATCAAGTTCAAACGTATTAACAATCCTTTTAGTTATTCTTCATTGAACTCTTTCTGTCATGTTTAGATAACCAATAGAAGTTGGGGCACAAAATGAAACACAGTAGTGCAAATGTGGATGAACCAGGCTTGTGTATAGGGGCAAGATTACAAATGATTCCCTGCTTTTGATGTGTCTCAATATACAACCTATAATCTTGTGACATTTTTTAACAGTTTTATTGGTATGGGTGTTAAATTTTAAGTTATCAGTTATAGTTATACCTAAGTCTCTTTCTTCTGTTGTGATTGTTAATTTCACATTTTGAATTGAGTATGGGTGCTTCTTATTATTGTTCTCATATGCATTACCTTACACTTTGTTGGTTAAATTTCATGTTATTGTTTACTGCCCATGATGTTAATTTATTTAAATTATATTGGAGGGTGTTTGCAGGTGCAGTAGTGTTCACAATGCAGCCTAATTTTCAATCATCTGCATATTTATTTATCCAAACTTCTTTTGTTGTCATACTTGCTATCAGTATATTAAAAGTAAAGGCCCAAGAACAGATCCCTGCAGTACTCCACTGGTGACAGGGCTCCAATTGGATTTGTGCCCTTGTACAACCACCCTTTGATGTCTGTTATATAACCATGCTGATATCCACTTAATTAAGTACATGTCTAAATTTATATTATGAAGTTGTTTGATCAAAATTTTATGGGAAACAGTGTCAAATGCCTTTTCAAAATCCAAGAATATGATGTCCACTGGAAGGTCTTTATCTAGGGTGTCACTGACATTCAAAAAAACTAGTAAGGTTTGTTTGACATGACCTACCGGTAGTAAAGCAATGCTGAGAAATGTCAGTACAATTGGAAATTTTAAAATGATTGGAGATTTTAGCATGTATTAACCGTTCAATTATTTAACTGACAAGTGTATAAGGCTGATAGGCCTATAATTAGATATTAACTGTTTATTTCCTCCCTTGTGTATAGGGGTTATATTTGCTTCTCTCCAAGACTGAAAAACTTTCCCATTATTTACAGACATGTTAAACAAATAGGTAAAAGGTCCAGCAAGTTCCTTTGATACCTCTTTTAAGAACTTGGGGTGAATACTATCTGGACCTGGAGATGTATTGCATTTAATTTTGTTAAAGGCCTCTAAAGTGTCTTGTTCAGAGAAGAATAATTTAATATTTGATGTTTGTAATGTATCTTGATGTGTAAAATAAGTAGGATTAAATATACTTGTAAAATAATGGTTAAATTTAATAGCTATTTCTTTTTCATTACTTACTAATTTGTCGTTTACCTTTAGTGGTCCAATTCCTGTACATGTTTGTTTTAACGAACCTATATAGTTATAAAAAGGTTTTTTATTGTCTTTGATGTCTTTGGCTAAATTTATTTCCATTTTTTGTTTTGATTTTTTAATTATTTGTTTGTTTTTTTTGGCAAGTATCTTAAACTTGCCCCAATCAGAAGCCTTTTTAGTCTTGCTGTATTTATTATAGGCACAATGGCCCAGATATTCAAAAGGGTTGCACCATGCGCAATAGGGATGCGCCAGCGCAAGACCAAAAATGCGCCATTCTTCGATATTCAGTGGGAGGCAGATGCGCCCCCCAAATCACACTGCACAAGAATGCAATGATAATGAATGCATGCGCAACTGAAGGGGGAGGAACCATGCATAAATAGCACAGTGAGATATTCAACAACATGAGCCATGCGCAATAGGGGAGCAAGCGGAAGTTGCACGATAGCGGAAATGAGCCAAAATAAAAGGAACAAGAGAGAGGCAGAAGAACGCTACAGGAAAGACACATGTTGTTGAACCATAGGCAGTCACACAGGCACCAAACACTGAGAGCAGAACAGGGCAGGACAGAAACAGAGCACCTGGAACCCCAGGAACAGGGAAGGTGTGGGAGACTCTGTCACAGTGCAGTCAAAGGGAAGTGCCACACAGCACTGAGGCCACTACAGGGAGGTGTTTCTGGTGCAGGAAAGTAGCAGCAAGGACAGTGGGGAGACACAGAAACAGCTGCTGGGGGAACACAAGCCAGGACATTGCCAGTGCCACCATCCAGATGGAGGCAGCTATGAGGAGTTGAGAAGGTAGGCAGCAGGGAGGCATGGCCGTGGAAGGGCCCATCGGTGGTATGCCCCCAACAGGCAGTACCGAGCCCTCACCAGCTTTGAGCTGTGCACTGATACTGAGATCGTGGGCTGGTACCACCAGAACAGGGCAATTCTGAGGTGGCTCTGTGAGCTGTGCAGTGATGTGATGCAGGCACCCACACGACAGAGCCATGCTCTGTCAGTGGAGACCAAAGTGACAGCTTGCATGTGCCTGCTTGCCACGGGTACCTTCCAGAGACCAACAGGGGACATGACATGCATAACCCAGTCAGCCGTATCACGCCACCTCACCCAATTCCTCAGCTCACTGCTGCCACATGCTGCAGAGTACATCCATTCCCCAGCACACGGCGGAGTGCACAGCAAACATACAGGAGTTCTACAGGGTAGCACATATGCCTGGCATGCTTGGGGCAATAGATTGCACCCATGTGCCATCCACACCACCTGGCCCAAAGGGGCTGCATACATGAATCAGAAGGGGTATGCAAGCATCAACTCAGAAGAGACAGAGCAGGCAGGAAGGGAGGAGGAGTGGCACTCTATGTGAAAAATGACATAAGGGCCACAGAGATCCAGGAGGAACAAAATGGGGGAGAGATACTGTGGGTTAAGCTGGGAAGGAAAATGGGGACAGCCATCCGCACAGGTGTGGTCTATAGACCACCAGCCCAGGAGGAAGAAACAGATAGGGAGCTGATGCTAGCCATCCAAAGGATGGCAGACAAGGGTGAGGTAGTACTGGTTGGAGACTTTAATATTCCAGACGTGGACTGGAGCATCCCAGCAGCAGCATCAACTAGGAGCAGATTTATCCTGGACTCCCTTCAGGGTGCCTTCCTCAAGCAACTGGTCATGGAACCAACTCGGCAGAAGGCAATACTGGACCTTGTGCTCACAAACAGGGACAGTGTGATGGGGGTAACAGTGGGGAGCACCTGGGAAACAGTGACCACCAGTCATTGTGGTTTGAAATCACAGAAAGAGCAGAACCAAACCACACAAAAACACATATCCTGGATTTTAGGGGCAGACTTTGGGAAATGGGAGATACTTGAAAGAGGCATTAAGGGAATGGGACAGGAATCAGGGGTTGAGGAACAGTGGGCAGTATTTAAAATGGGGATTACAAGAACAACAGAATTATGTATTAAGCAGGTTAGCAAGAGGAAAAGGAAGAGAAGACCATTATGGTTTTCCAAAGAGGTAGCAAAGAAAGTAAAGCCAAAAGATTGCATTCAGGCAATACAAAAGACACAGGCAGAAGGGATAGGAGAAGTACCAGGATAAGCAAAGGAGGCAGGAGGTCAGTAAGGAAGCCAAGCTCAGACAGAAGAACACATTGCAAAATCAGTGGGTAGAGGGACAAAACCTTTACAGGTACATAAGTGAAAAAAGAAAGACAAAGGGAGGGATAGTGAGACTGAAGGGGGAGGATGGGGGCCACGTGAAGGATGACAACAGTAAAGCTGACATATTGAACAGGTATTTCTGCTCAGTCTTTATTGAGGAAGAGGAGGGTAATGGGTCTGAAGGGAGTATAAGGGGTGAGAATGGTGCAGAAATGGACACAAGCCCTTTAAACAAGAAAGGGTCCTGAAGGAACTGGAAGTAATAAGAGTTGATAAAGCAATGGGGCCAGATGGGGTGCACCCAGGGTCCTTAAGAACTAAGAGAGGTGGTGGCTGAACCTCTGGCTATCCTGTTTAGCCGATCACTGGAAACAGGGGAGGTACCCAAAGACTGGAGGACAGCAGATGTAGTCCCCTTATACAAAAGTGGGAACAATGAGGAAGCAGGGAACTACAGACCAGTCAGCCTCACCTCGGTAGTGGGGAAGATCATGGAAGCACTACTGAAGGAGAGATTGGTGGAACATCTGGTTGTCAATGGACTACAGGACCCAAGGCAGCATGGTTTCACCAGGGGGAGGTCATTTCAGACCAACCTCATTGAATTTTTTGACTGGGTGACTAGGGAGGTGGATCGGGGAGGGCAGTGGACATGGTCTATATGGACTTCAGCAAGGCCTTTGACACTGTGCCACATAGAAGACTATTACACAAACTGTAGAATATGGGTGTGGGCAGGACAGTAGTGTGGTGGGTAGGTAACTGGCTGGGTGGCAGGACACAGAGGGTGGTGGTAAATGGCTGTCACTCCACAGAGGGAAGAGTGACCAGTGGGGTACCACAGGGATCAGTGCTGGGACCGGTCCTATTCAACATCTTCATCAGTGACATGGTGCAGGATCTAGAAGGCAGAATTTCACTGTTCACTGATGACACAAAGCTCTGTAACAGAGTAGACACACCAGAGGTGTAGATAGAATGAGAAGCGACCTGCAGAAACTTGAAGAATGGTCAGGGTTTGGCAGTTGAAATTCAATGCAAAGAAGTGCAAGATAATGCATATGGGCACAAAACCCTGGCACAATATATCAGTTGGGGGTGAGGATATAGCATGCACCAAGCAGGAAAGGATCTTGGGGTTATCATCTCTGATGACCTCAAGGTAGGGAAACAGTGTGACAAGGCAGCAGGTAAAGCAAATAGGATGCTGGGATGTATAGGCAGGGGCATCACCAGCAGGAAAAGGGAGGTCATAATTCTGCTATACAAGACATTAGTGAGGCCCCACCTGGAGTACAGTGTACAGTTCTGGAGACCATACCTACGTAAGGACATAGACAGGGTAGAGAAGGTTCAGAGGAGGGCAACAAAGATGGTGCATGGATTGCATCACAAGTCCTATGAAGACAGGTTGAAGGAACTGAACATGTACTCCCTGGAGGAGAGGAGGGAGAGAGGGGATATGATAGAGACATACAAGTATCTTACAGGGAGGAACAGGGTGCAGGAAAACACTATTTTTAAGTGAAAAAGATGTTCCAGGACTAGAGGCATGGGATGAAGTTGGAGGAGGACGATTCAGGAGGAAACATGAGAAAAGATTTCTTCACAGAACGGGTGGTGGACAAGTGGAACACCCTGCCAGAGGAAGTGGTGGGGGCTGAAACAATCACAGGATTTAAGAATGCATGGGATAGACATAAAGGAATTCTGGAGGTCAGGGTGAGGGCAACAGACTTCTAGGAAAACAAACTGAACTTACAAGCTCAAATGGGCAGACTGGGTGGGCATAGGCCTTATCTGCCGACACTGTCTATGTATCTATGTATCTATGTAACTGCCAGGTGGTGTGCGATGCCAGGGGGGCATAATCAACGTCTGTTCCACGCACCCTGGGCGAGCACATGATGCCTTCATCTGGCACCAGTCCACACTGTGCCACAGGTTTGAGAGTGGGGACATCCCCACTGGCCACCTAGTGGGTGAGTATGCAAAGTACGCAGAAAGACATGGAGCTTGGGAGGGGCATAGGCAGAGGTGACATGGATATTGGCCTAGATGGCCCAAGGCAGGGCGACGCTGATCACAAAACTAACGTCCACCCTTTACACACAGGTGACAGTGGATACCCACTCTGTCCCTGGCTGCTCACACCATACCGACGTCCTGCGACCCCATCACAGCAATGCTACCATAAGGCATGCCACCACATGCAATGTCATCGAGTGGGTGTCCGGGATGCTGAAGGCATGTTTCCATTGCCTGGACACATCTGACGGTGCCCTACAGTACAGCCCTTAAAGGCCTGTGGGCTATTCCTGGCCTGTTGCATCCACAACATGACCAACGACTGTGGGATAGCAGTACAGGTTGAAGAGGGGGACAATGATGGGGACGATGAGGATGCTGGTGAAGATGGTGATGGGCAGCCCCCCTTGGTCGAAGGGAGCCCCGACTGATCCGGATGGCACAGCTGAACTGGGACACCATCACAGAGGAGCACTTCAACCAATCCAGGTAAGTCATGTGGCCATGTGCAACCACCAGTGGCAAAGGCACAACCCACAAACATGCATTGACAAACACCAGGGGTGCATGTCGTTAAGGGAATTGGCCGAGCATGGAACCGCACATGCTGTCAGGGATGGGCAAGGTCTAATACAGTATGCGGTCACACACACACACCTCACAAGACATGCACAAAGGGTAGGAGGCACACTGACCCTGACCGCCACCCCTAGCCATGCACACGTCCACAGACCACCACATCCAGTGCCTGTCATTGTGCGTGTGTCAGACGCTGGGCACCATTGCACAGTGGCAGACAGCGCAACGCAGGCATCATCATGCAAACACCACAGCAGACAGCAGCCGGGAGGGTGTGCAGATGGAACATGTGCGTGCATGAAGGGCCGGGTACCCCACCTGTGCATTGCACGTTGAACAACACAATGCACACAGGGCAGCATCAGACAGTAGCCATGCTGGGAGACAGGTCAGTCACGCGCCACAGTGCCATGGCCACCATGGATGCATGGGTGGCCCCACCGAGACCCACCAGCAGTGATAGGCTGACCACTGGCCTCATGGGGTGGCACCGACGGTCCCACAAGGGTTCCACTGCGTGAACATGACTGTGCTCACGCAGGGGTCTGCAGCACACTGAACATGCCTGCGTCAGGCATGCTTGGGATGCCCACAGCTGAACCCAGTGTCAACAAGGAGGGTGTGACATGATGCAGGAAATGGGTGGTGGACATTGCACTGTGAAGCGTCTGCGATGCATGGGCAAATAACTGCATGCCCATTGTGGCCATGACAGCTGTGATCACCTGTGTCTGCCTGTCAATGTCAGCGGTCACATCCTCCCGCATCCGGTCCATCCCTGCCAGGAGCAGAGCGGTGCCTCTGCTGCGCCGCTCCTCTGCCTGGTGCAGAGCCGCACTGAGTGCATCCACCACTATCAAAAACCACACCTGCTGATTGACTGATGCTTGGAGTATCCGGGTGTGCTCATCTAAGAGGTCATCTGCCTGATCGGCATGCTGTCCCTCATGGTGTTCACGGCCCTGATGGTCAGCACCCCTTGAGGGTGGTGCTGCACACCAGGGCCAGGCCTGGGCATGTCCACAGGTGGTGCACTGATGTCGTCCCCTGACACTGTACCCCCATGACCATTGGCTGACTGCTGATACTGCCCCTCCGGCTGCTGCTCTCCAGGGCTCAATGGTGCCACTGCAGTGGCCACAACAGCCCCACTGTCCTGGACACAGACCAGTGCTGCCCCACTGGTGCAGACAGGCACAGGTTGGGACTGTGATGTCACGCAGACCTCCATGGCAGCACCACCCATGGCCATGCTGTGATGTCACCCTACTGTGTGGCCATCCTGTGGCCCACACGTATCACTGCCCATGAAGTTAACTCCATCATTATAAGTGACAGATCCGGCACCAGCCCGAGTCTCAGCATGCTGGCATCCATGGACGCTGGCATGCTGGGACACAGGCAGGGCCTCCTCCGCACCTGCTCCACCAACATCAGTCCAGACGTCCAGGCGGGCCCACTGTCGCCCTGACCGTGGGTGCCTGTGGAGGTGGATGGGCCCTCATCTATTCCATGCTACCGCCCTCAGTGGAGAACTCACTACCCCGGACCCATGTAGATGCTCAGGAGCTGTAAGGGAAAACAGTAGCATTAATGTATCTGCCCTACCCTGCCCCCATTGACAGACCAGGACCTACCATGTAGTGATGGGCTACCACCCGTCTGGAATCAACCATCCGGAACACCCTTGATGACACAACGCTGCATGTTGCCAACAACCCGCTCTTCTTGTGGGGTCAGGCGTTGCACGTCCAGCTGTCCCCCACTGGTCGCAGACCATGCTGCCCTGATGGCAGCCACCTTCTCCTTAATCCTCTGCCTGTCAATGCCCATCTTCTTTTTGCACTCCTGCATGGACCGCTGGTGGCTGCCATGCAGGCTGATGGCACGCGCCACCTCTTCCCATGCAGCAGCATGGGCCTGTGGTGTTCCCTGGCATCCATTGAGCAGTGGTTCCTGGTTGAGGTAGGCCTCAAACAGGGCATCTCTTTCTGCCTTGGTGAAGTAGGCCTCCTCTTCTGCCCACGTCTCTGTTCCTCTTCCTCCACCTCATGATTGGTCATTATTCATCCTGTGAGAGTGACAGGTGTTACCTGTGACTGTGCAGTCCCATGCATGTCCCACACACCACAGTCCACACTCCCAAACAGCATGCTACTCACCACAATAGACTGCAGTAATTGACTATGGCCAGTGCAGCCCAATGTCCCATTTTTATAGTGCAACGCATAGAAATGAGGTGAGGCGCATTTTTAAGTGGATGTAAATGCAGTGTCTGTGCCATTGGGTGGCTCATTAGCTGATTTGCATATGCTGGCTGAAAATTGTGCTGTTGTGCAATTGTGTTGAACGTGCTCAGGCAAGGGCACAGTTCTGTGACATGCGCAGTACACACCGAACTGCGCATGCCTGGGGTGATGACGCAGACGCCTGCCGTGCTGCTGATGTGCTGTGCATGGGAGGCAATGCAGGGCATGACCACCATTGTGCCAGTGGCGCTACTGTGCTGTTCACATATGTGGCGCTGTGGCACTGGGGTGCCATAGGCGCACTGGGGCCACAGCGCTATAGACCGCTACAGGAGGTGGCATACAGGCACCCAATCGCACTACATGCATTGGGTTCCAATCGCGCTGTGGCTGTCCATGTGCGACAGACCCATAACCCTGTGCCCAACCTTTGACCCCAAGGTGTCATGCATCCACATGGGTGCACCACTATCATGCTGTTTGATGACTGTGCAATAGGGAATGAGAGTGCTGTACCACGCAGCATCTGCACATGGTGGACCATGCTACAGAGCACCATTTTGACTCCAACTATCTGTTGAGATGGCATGGAGAAGGGCTGCTATGTGGAGCCAGGTTGAATTGGCCAATTTGGTGGCCATTGTACAGCCCCATGCTGGGGCACCATATGGTGATGCATGCCTGGACAGGGCCAGCAGTGCAGTGTGGGAGGAGGGGCGGTTGCGCTGGAGGAGGCCACGGGAATTGGGTGCAAGGCCAAGCAGTGTCACCACAGGTATGGGGACCTCTGACGCAGGGATCTGGACATGCTTGCCCACCTGCGGTTACATGCCAGGAGGGGCACGGTGCCACGGCCAGGTAGGTGCTCCATCCATACACTGTTAACGTCCATATGGGTATCACAGTTGTATGTGTCTGGCACATGGGGGGGCCATCCAGTGTTGGCCGTGGTGGTGGTATCGGGTTGGGGGGTTGATGGGTATGGCTGTGTGGGATTGCACACACATGGGGGTGGGGGGACTTTGCTACCAGATTGTACTGATGTTCCTCTCTCCATGTTTGCACCTTAGGCCCAGAGGAGTGCAGGCAGGCAACAGAGAGGAGGCACTGCCAGGAGGACCAGCAGAATGCGAGGGATGAAGGTCTGTAGAGGCGCAGGGACCAGCCTGATGATGGTGAGTGCCTTACATCCATGATTACTATTGCATGCTGTGTAACAGGGTGGGCAGCGGGGCATGGCCACCATCCATTGACACCACTGCAATGCACGAAACTTGTTACAGTCAGCACTGTCCAGTGGCACTGCAAGTCTGGGAGTGCATCAATGGTGGCCCATGCATGCACCGGGCACATGGCTGTGCCACTGCCTTCACACCGCATAGCCAAGTCACTGTATGGCCACGGTGGTGCTGTGCAGGACATGGGCGGTGGGTGTGTGCAGTGGTCCGCATGGCTGTGGATGCCTGGGTAGGCAGGTCCTGTGGATGCAGTCACTGTGGGTGGTCACACACCATCACAGGGGCATGGCACATGGCTGTATGCCTTGCACAATGGGTGGGCTGCAGAGGCTGGACAGTCACCGTGATTGACTCTTCTCCATGTCCTAGGTGAACATTGCTGGATGGCCTTGCAAAGGAGAATGCAGGGCTGCTGCAGCTGGTGAGGGCATCCCTCGATGTTACTTGAATGAATGGGCGGGACAGGGTCCAAGAAGAAGAACCTATAGGCACCACAGGAGTGGAGAGCGGGGCAGACAATAGGCCCTCCATGCCCCCTGACTCAACTAACCCCCCTGGACCCACCTTCACACCCCTTCTTCCCTCTCCCATTTGTTCACCCCTGCCCCATGCCCACCCCCACCTGGTTTGTGGCCCTTCCCCCCTTATAAATACTTGTAAATAGTTTTTTGTTACCTCATTTCAATACATGCATTTGTTATGACAACTGTGGTGGTCTCTGATTTGTAGCAGGCTACAGGTGCTCGGCTGCAGTGGTGTGCATGGCATCAGGGGTGGTGCAGGCATGGGTGTGTGTGTGTGTGTGTGTCCGGCAGGGAACCACCTATGGTGTGGGTGGGGGACTCAGTCACTGTCTGTGATTTGTGTGTTGTTCTCTGTGCACTGGATGCCTGTGTGCAGTGGTCCATGGTGCATGCACTGTGTGCATGACACCCCTGTCAGACCATCCATGGCCTGTGCAGCTGACACCCTTGCATGTCTGTGATATGCACGGTTTGCTGGCATGTCAGTGGTGGCTGTCCATGCTGGAAAACTGCTGTACCTGACACAATGCCAGGTTGCTTTCCATCACCAGTATGGTGCACGTCTGCCTTGGGTGACACTGTGGCCTCCACTGTTGTTGTCCCCCCTACATGCTGTCGCTTGTGTCTGTTGCAGGGGATGTGCTCCAGGGTCTGTCACTTGTGCTCCAGCCGCATGCTGGTGGCATACAGCTTCATGGTGCCTGTGCTGGGTGACTGGCACACCTGTGCCATGTAGGGATGCTGGACATGTGTACACGGCTGCCGTGGCCACATGCCAGTGGCTTGGTTGACCCACTACTGTGTCCCTGTGTTGGTGTGCCCTTGGGTATGGGTGGGTGTTTGTCCATGCACTGTGTTGCATCCTGTGTCCTGTGTTCCATGCAACACTGTGTGTGTCTGTGCTGGCTGTTGTGGCCAGTGCTGGGATTGGATGTGTCCTTGGGAGGGTGTGCAGGGTGCTGTACTGCTGGTGGTGGGGTCCTGGGCATGCCCTGTTGCATGTAGGGTACCTCATGTGCCGACGCATGGTGGGTCTCTCAGCTGTTCCTCGGGGGGACGTGCAGGGTGGCACTGTGTATGCTGTTGTTGCATCGCTGTCTGCTGCCGCCCGCTGCAGGGTGCACATGGTGGGACTGCCTTGCATGGCTCTGTGGTGCACAGAGTTGCATTGTCACAGTGGGGGTGGTGGCATGCATGGGGTGTCCTGCACTGTTGGGCACTACTCCTGGAAAGGGTGTATGGGGATTGTGGTGCAGGGTGTGTTCTGCATTGGTGGGATGGTGTGGCACAGGGTGGTCGGCCCTCCTTGTGTGCCGGTCACAGCTTGCCAGGGGGTGTGCTGGGGCACCATGCCCTGGCTGTGGGTTGGTTGCTGGTATCCATGGGCCAGTAGTTATTCCAGCTCTCCCCCAATTGTGCAGTGCATGGGGTGTGGGGGGCAATGTCTGTTCTGCTGTGTGCTCCTCTGCCCATCTGTGGCATGGGTGGTGGACCCCTGCATCCTGTCCCTGCGCATCCCTGGCTGTGCTGTTGTATTGCTGTCCTGCTCCACGAGGCGTCCGTGGTTGCACTATGGCACATCTAGACTGCTCCACTGAGCATCCCTTGTTGCGCTATGGTGCATCTGAAATGCAGAACTGCACATCCTTGGTTGCGCTATGGCGCAGGTGGCACGATATTCAGTTATGTGCCACAGGCACATCTTGGCCTGTGCAGTTTTTGAATATCATGCTTCTTGTGCATGGGTGCAGTGGACTTGCACTTGCTCCTGCTGTTACATACTTTTTGGGCACAGTTTGAATATCCGGGCCCATGTTTCTTTCTTATTATACACTTTATATCTTTAGATCACCACATCGAACACTTTGTTTGCTATTATTATCCTAGTTTGCTCTCACAGGTACACAGGTATTTATACAGTAATCTATTTTGGTCTTTATTGTCTCACACATGTTTGAAGTCAAGATTACCTAAGTCTTTTAGCCATTCTCACGAAGTCAGGAACTTTTTATGTTTTATAGTCGGATTTATGATAATTTTAAACTTACTTATCCCTTTGCTATAATTTCTTTGTTTTAAGATGTCACATACAATCATGTTGTGATCACTGTCACCCAGAAGTTATGATAACAGGGGTGGAGAGAAGGTCAACATTGTTTTGTAAAGAAGGTCAAGTATATTATTATTCCTAGTAGGAGTAGTTACTAACTGATCCAGTCCAAATTTAAATGTAATTTCTAGAAACTGCCGTTCAATAGTACTGTGCATATCAAGTGTTTCCCAGTTTATATTAGGGAAATTAAAATCACCCAGAATTTTTAAGTCTTCTTTCACTTGATATTGTCTAACTGCTTCTAAAAGACTAAGTTATCTTCCTGGTTTAAATTAGGTGATCTGAAGAAAAGACCAATAGTTAAGGTTTCATTGTCTAGTTCGATTTTGGCCCAAAGTATCTCCACTGGAGAATCCTCATACACTATCTCATGACAATTGTATTTATTAGATATGTATAAAGTTAACCCCCCTCCTTTAACATTCTGTCTGTTTTTTAAGAATTTTGTAAAACCACTTATATCAGAATTCCAATCATTGTCAGTCAACCATGTTTCTGTAATACAACAGATGTCAATTTCTTTATTAGCAAGAATATATCTTAGTTCATTTAATTTATTTGTTAAACTACGAGCATGAGTTAGTAGAATTCGTATTCCCTTAACTTTAACTTTATTAATATCAATTTCACTTTGTGTAGTATTTTCCTGACTTGGTGGATTTTTTTGATTATTCAAACCAGATTTTGATATCCTCTTCTTTTTTTTTCTTTCTTAGTTTTGCTTTTTTATTGTTTTTGCAGTCATAATTATTGTTCCACATATTGCTTACAGAAGTATATTCTGCTAAATGTTTTATGTATAGCAGTTGCACCCTCCCCCATTTAATAGTTTAAATTTGCATCTATTGAGTTGTTAAACTGAGGCTGAGAAATTGTGACCCTACTTGTTTAGATGTAGTCCATCTTGACTGTACATGTCTAGTTTCACTGTATTCTTCCCAATGTGTTATATATTTAAGATTTTGCCTCAGGCACCATTGTCTGAGCCATTTGTTTGTTTATTTTAATGTACAGTTTTGTTTGTACGTTGCTCTAGGAATTAGAAGTATTTCAGAAAATAAAATGTCACTGCCCAAATCTACCATCTTGTTTGTTAAGTTAAATTCCTGCTTGATTTGTTGAGGATTTTGGTGTAGAACATTATTGGCTCCTGCGTGAATTACAACTAATTTTCTAGGATTTGTTGTGGAAACAATGTCATTAATCATTTTTGTGATATCTGATATTTTGGCACCCTAAAACATGATAGAAGTACGATGTACTTTATCTGTAGTGCATGTACAGTCAAGTCCTTTAATTATAGAATCACCTAACACATATATTTCAGTTTCATTAGTCTGATAAACCTGGAATTCCATATTTTGCTCAACTTGCTTGTGGAATGATAGAAGTAGCATCAAAAGATATAAGGGTGGGTCTAAATTAATATTCTCATTCATGTAGGTAGATTGATTTTCATTATATGATAGTGTAGGGAGTCTCGTTATTACTACCCTAACTGAGAAGTTGTCATAGCCATTGATTCTTCTTGAGGATGTCTAAATTTAGGGGTCAAACAGGTTAGTGATCTCAAGGTTGAATTGTTTGGCTTTCCTTCCCCTTTTTTTTTTGATGTTTCAAGTGTTGGACTTGATACCAAGCATCCTCAGGGTCAGTACTTTCTTCTTCTTCCCTTCCCTTTTTTTAGTTGGAGGGTATTATTTATAGGTACTAGAACATCAGCACAGGTTTTATTTTTTAGTACAGGCGTAATAATAGAGTTAGATTGATGTGTGTCAATTTGAAGTCATACTTGATGTAGATGCCATATCCTTCTGGCTTGTCCTACTTCACATTGAGTGGCTGAACAACCATATAAAAAAACCCTTGTTTTCAAAATGGCCATGTTATACATTTGCTAAAATATGGGGTTTGATACAAGCACTAGTTCAACCCTAGCCTACTTCTATACTGCACAATTGTTACCCATGCAAAATAAAAAAAGTACAGTAATACACTAGTTAGGGTGTCTTAATAAAGACACAAAAGTAAGGAAATGTGATATTAAGGTTTTTTGATCCCTAACTCCACTTTCCCCATGAAGTCCTACTGTAAAGCCCACCAAATTGATTGCCAAAGTGTTTTACAGATTCCAGACATGTTTAAAACATCATATATAATTAACATAACACATTTACAAAACATGTCCGATATTTCCATGAATTCATATAATGAAAATGGTTAATACATTTAAAATGTGCCAATAGCAGTAAAAACACAACACACATTTAAACAATGGAAAGAAGTCTTTCAGCATTGCTTGGCATATGCAATTACAGATTAAACTGTGTTTGGGAAACAAGTAAAGAAATATCACTAACAATGATATCTGGGTTTGCTTTATACCATTTTTATATCCTGCTTACATTGCTAAACCACTTGACTTTACTTGAATAGATTTTACAGTACAGTACTGATATCTTTATAATAATGCAATTAATGGTAACTGCTGAAATAATGCATGGCTGACAAGGCACCCACTTGATCATACCTTTCATAAATAAGTAAGTTGCACAATAGCCTGGCTGCAAAAAAAAAAGTCTTTAAAATATTTCCTAACAGCACAACAGAATTTCACTTTATAAGCATTTGTTTATTAAAGTAAAAATCTACCTTTTTGTTCCTGTTTTGCAGCCAGTAGAGTGAGCTTCTTAAGTAATAATGAACTGGAAATTAAAGAAAGTAAGCCTACTGAGTTGCTGGCTCTTTGAAGTCTATATTTTGTTCAGTCTATGCAATGGAAATACAATTCAACTGAGAGCGTTTGAGTTTATATTGTATTTTTTAAACCCTGCCTGTGTCTTGTGGGATTTAGACATCACAAGTAATTGTTCTCTTCAGTTCCCTAGGATTTTGCATGAAGTATCATTTATTAAATACCATGACATTTCTGAAAAAGTAACATATAAAGGTGTTTTTTAATTGGATGTCCTAATGATGTATTTTGAACATTTGTGCCATACCCAACTATTATGATGTTTTTTTGCTTTAGGTAATCAAGATCTCCAACAAAATTATAGATACAAATGGGACTCAGCAATGTGCACTGCTTGCCATATCACATGTATAGCAAGGCAGCACTGACGATCACTGCAACTGCATACATTAGGCAGTGGCATAGCACTTTGAAGGCAGTGCAATACACACTCTGTGAGCAGTACCTGCTAACAACAGTATAACCAGCCTCCATGGTATGTAAGGCAAGAGCAATAAAGGATGACACAATAACCACACAATAGGGATTGGAGAAATGGGTGTTACAGCTGTTGAACCCCACTCAATCTAATGCCACTGTCCAGGACACCAACATATCAGCATCATACTCAGGCCCTGGAAAGGGTTTGTGTAATGGACATACAGTGGTGTATGAGCCTAATTAACCCCCCACCTCCACCCCAGCAAGACCTACACCTGAAGGAAACTTGTTTGTGTTAGTCAGACCAACAATAATGGTTGTAGTGGTGGAAGAACAACATGAGCCATGTCTGTGTTAGACATTATTACAGTAGTGTTACAGTAGAGGAAATAATGAGTTGTCTAATGCAGACCATATAAAGAACATCAACCTGTATGTACAGCACCATCCTTACCAGCCACTGGCAATAGTGCATTGGTAATGCTTACATCAGTACCTGAGTGAAAACTGTAATGCAATACAGGAACAGTACATGACTTGGCTGTTAGGCTGTAGAAGGATTTCACCATCATCCATCTCTGGTTCTGCTCCAAGCAGGTTTATCCCAGTGCTAAGAAAACTGTTTCAGTGCTATTTAGAGCCAGGCTACGACTGGCCAGAACACCATCTCAGCCTACTTTCAAACCATGGATCTTAATTAACTTGATACATTCACTTCTTTCAAATATGGTTTGGTTTGATTGGAACACCACTTTGACTTCTCCTACCATGTGGGCACTATCCATCAAAAATTATATTCAAAAGGTACTGAATTCTGTGGGACCGTCCTGCTTACAGAGAGAGATCATAATTAAGATGCTACTCCCAGTCTTTGACAACAGAGATGCTGAGCATAGTGTAGCTCCTAAATCCACCCCAGACAAATGGAACTCCCTTTATCACGCATTCAGCTGCTTCGTGCTTGACTGTCCCCCTACTGCACTCACCACTGCTTCCTTTACACCTCCCTTCCTTTTCTTTCCTCTAGAAACTATTGGTTATGACCAGTATCATGTTTGACTCTGCTGAGAGCCACCACAGCAGTGTTCAAACAGCACAGTGCATTGTGACCCCTGTCAGATGCATCATTGGTTGTCTGGTTCCACAGTTATTAGTTCTGTGTTCTGTTCTGCCTTTTTGGCCTTTATTCAATTAGATGACACTTTGAGAAAATACTTTGTACATGCGTAGACTATTTTAGTCATGCACAATTACTGTGCATGTCTATTTTCCCATATATAATGCCAACACAAAGCAAACAGCTCCTTTACAGTAGAGCAAGTACACCTATAGCACAGCAAATGATATCACTTGACTTTGATATCTCTGAAATGAGATACACAGACAGAATGCATGAAAGTGTTAGACACTGTGGGGTGCATGCTCACAAAGTTTTGTATGCAGAGTACCAAGTCCTTAATGTGTTAAAAAGTGTAATGGTTAATGTTGCTTTAAGTATCACAGTTTGTTACAGATGCAGGATTCAGATGCACATCTCTTCTGAGGGTTAAAATGATGGAGGGTCCTCTTAATGATGGACAGCTCACATATATGGTATGAGCACCCTACATATCACGGACATGCTAAAATATCAAGGGTAGACCATTTCAATAGAACATATTGAGTGATGTCCCTTAACACAATATCTAAGACAGCTGAAAGATACTGTACAGTGCTGTGAGCCCCTCAATGTGACGATTAAACTTAGAAACATACAGTTTGATGGCATGTGGAAGCCACAAGTCCCTTGAGTCTGCCCTTTCTATATTACTTCTTGATGTTTCAAATTCTTTAGCACTGTATGTTTGTATTGCTCAAGTTGAACCTTTTGTGTTTTACATTCTCCAGCACTGTATGTTTTGTATTGCTCGAGTTACTTTGCTGCAATTATTATACCATATTTGTGCCATTTCTGTGGCCCAGGTCATACTTGTAAATGATTCCTGGGAACTGTGTACCTACCCAGTTAGTAAATAAATAAATAAAACAAATAATACCACCTATCATCCCTTTACTTTCTACATTTAAAGTGTCTCCTTCATCTACCAGACTCCTAAGATTACCTTGCGCTGTTGCCACCATTCACAAAGACTATTACTTATCATTATGTGTCACTTGCCAGACTTTGTCTGTGAGCTTAGTCTGCAGCCTAGCTTTGGTTTCTTTGTACATTATTAAATTGCATTAACAGTTTCCACTGCACCTTTAATACATTAGTATTTAACAGTGATCTCAACTGTGAAGCCCCCTCCCCCCCGAGGAAGCCCCTTCAGAGGTCACAAGCACTGGGGTTCAGTAATGCCTTTTTTGTGATCCACAATAAACCCTTTTGCAGCAAAACACTTGTCACTCACTTTCTCATTTTTTGTGCACCCTGCTTTTCTTGTTTTGAAGTAGCCTTCAGATTTGCAAAATGCAGTACTGTTTCTAGTGTGCCAGCCATACCCATACTTTGCTGTTACCTTGTCTGGTTTTCATTTCCTTGACTTTGGCAGCAAAGGTGCTATCATTGGTAGCACTGAGCGAGTAGCCTTTCATGCTCATACACATTTTAACATTTAGTGGCATGGATTTATGCTACAGTGAGTGCAAATTTACTTCAGTGGGTCTAATGGGCATGTATGAGTAAAGTGTGATATCACCCAATTATATCATCTTCACTGGGAAGACAGCAACAGAGGTGCAGGAAAAGATTTATCTTCACAAGTATGAGTTGAAGCGAGGAGTCAGAGACAGAAACTGTGCCTGGAATCCTCACCAGAACAGCCAACCACACAGTACAGTCAGCATTAAAATTTAAAATGAGCTCATTCATACTGAGTTATTCAGTTTAATAAATCCATTTTCAGTGAAGTGCCAACATTAAATGTTTAAATTTCTTATCCAATATGCAATGAAGTGCAAACCAGTTGTCAGCTCTGTGATGTAATCATTATTATTAGAGACAAAGAAAGCTGGTTAACATCTGGTAAACAACTGATTAAACTGTATTTATCAACCTGCATTAAAAACCACCAACCAACCAACCCTAAAATCAACTCATATTCAAACTAGCTAACAACTCATTTCATTTAAAGTTTAATGCTGACTGTACTGTGCTGTTACTACTCTCAACACACCAGACTTGAAAGGACAGCAGCATTGTTAAAATACACACCAGAAACAGGTAATATCTTTCCAGAAAGTTACAAGGCTATTATGGAATCCCCAGACAACATTAAGGACTTATTCAACAAGCTTGAATGCTTTACGTTTACAGAGAACAATCTCTCCTACACTCAATAGTGCCCTAAAAAATATAAGGACATTATAATCCTATCAAGAGACATCTGTATTGATGAAGGACCAGCTGTTTTTTTTTTAGAGGACTGTTTCCAATAACGCTAGAAAGCTACACTTAGTCATTGCTCCTTTACCTTTAGCAACATCCTGCTGGATTAGGGCAAGAAGAATCATACCCAAGTCTTACAAGAAACTGAAGACTTCAAAGATGTGTTTTCCCAAGCACAATCTACCAGCAAGTTTGAAGAACTTAAAAAGCTTACCAATAGGGCCATCAAGCATGACAGGAAGACAGTTGCTAGAGAGCAAAGTAAATTTCAATGGGCACACTAGACTACAATAACAACCAAGTCTACAACTGTGTGGACACACATCCTGGTAGATCAGAAAAGAAGAATGACAGGTCCATTAGTCAGGCAAGGAATCATACTGGGTCCAGAAATAATAGTAAACAAAATTCTGACTCTGACAGCACTTCATCAAATACAAGCAACATGGTATCTTGTTTATAGGTGGAGAACATGCAGGAACAGCCAGAGGACCTACAACACACAAGTAAACCAAGCAATACAAAACCAGGAGAGCATGCAGGGGCAGTCAGAAAAGTGCCCCAAAACCGCAGCAACCCAGTCAACATTTGCTATGGAAGAAAGACAAGTTTTAAATATTTTGAAAACAAAACTATTTCCTTCTGAAATAATTGTTCTCATTAAAGGGCTATTTTATGCCTCAAATCCACATATTGATAGATATGCCCTGGAGGTAAACCTCTAGAAGGCTTATGGAAAACTTAAAATTTAAAATATTTTGGAAGACAACACAAAATGGAAAGACAAACTGAAAATGAAACACTGACAGCAGCAGTGGACACTACTGTGTCCACTCAAGTGGTACCCTCCACATCAATAGCTAGTGACAACAACAATCCACCATTTGATGTTTACCATCTTTTATCCAATGCCTTAGTGATGGACCTTGAATAGGGCTGTGTGGAATGTGAAACTCCACCATTGAAATTATTGTGGAATGGTAATTTCTACTTCTGAAAAGCTTTGCAGAATTTGTTTCAATTCTGTGAAATTTTGAATAGCAGTCTGTACCATCTGGAGAATAATTTTCTGGAGATCATGTAAACCATGGAATAATTTTCCACAGACTGGGGAAAAAGATTCTGCAGTTTATGTGAACTGTGGCTTATTATTCTGCGAAAAACATTTTGCATGTAGAATGTTGCAATTCTGCAAATGATCAAAATCACTGGAATTTTCTAAAATCCAACAGAATTACGTTCATCAGAAATTCAACATTCCACACAGCCCTAACCTTGAACTACCAGTCTTTCCACCAAGTTGAAGCTCTTTCAACTATGGGCTTCAGCAAAATATGAAAGGCTTTTAAACCCCATTCAACCTTCACACCCTCTAAAATATTCTCACCAGTCATCTCTTCATTTGAGAAACTCATTAAAAAATAGGTTGAGAGAACTTTCAGTCAGGATATCTAGACTTTAGTAAGCTCACCACTGAAAAACCTAATGGCCTTCAGGAACTCTGCCAACTTTGTTGGCATGATGGCACAGAGGGCAAAGGCACCTATGTCTTACTCCCCATCATGCCAGTGACCTAGGTTCAGAAATGCCCCTCAGCTGCTTGGGGTTGGCTGGAGAGGAGGACTGAGCATCCCAGCAGATGCTCTCCTCCTCCTCCAGGAAGGGAGGGCAGACTGCACCACCACAACATGTCCACCTAGGTAACCATGGGTGGTGATGTGGCTTGGAGTGGTGGTTCCATGTCGAAAATGCTCTCCAGCAGGAGACATAAGCACATATCCCTACATGCAGATGCCTGACTACCACCTCTGCAGAGTGTCCATGTTTATGGAACCTGAGAACACAGAAAACCACAGCTGGCAGCTGGATACTGCTCCACACAGCCTCACAGATCCCACACCACCTACTGGGCACAGGAATTACAGATCTAAACGTGGCACCAGAAGGGGCTTGAGGGATTCCCTCTGACAGCCCTATCACATAAGTCAATATGTGGAGCAGTCAGTGGCCCTCTGATAAGTCCCAGGGATGGTGGGTGATGGGGTTGTGGGAGCTGTGAGGGCTGAACGGGGCATGCCAGTGGCAGGGGAGCAAAAAAAAAGAACTCTACCAACTTGAGTCCTTCATCATCAAAAAAGTTGATAAGGGTGGATACATAGTAATCATGGATAAAGATTACTATTTGGAGTTAGCCCTATGACAACTCTCTGACCCAGAGAATTATTTGAAATTGGACACTGCTCTGACTTTAATATTTAAGAAAAAGATTGAGCAATTTCTCAGTTACTCTTTAAGTGTTCGCCATATAACTTAATGGACTTTCTTTACCTTAAGTAGGATTTCTCACTGGTCCCAGCATTTTATACCTTACCCAAGACACACAAGAGTATTGAGAAACAACCGGGTAGACCTATTGTTTCTGGCATTGGTTCTGTCATTGAAAGCATTGCCAGACACATTAGTTCTGTCCTCCAGACTTTGGCCATTCTCCTACCATCATACCATTTTGATACCATGGTGTTTATGGATGCTCTTAAGTGTCTACAATTTGATGCTGATTGCATATTTCTCAGTATCAGTGCGATGTCACTATATATCTGCATCAGACATATTTTGGGACTCAGAGTGGTTAGGTTCTGCATAGATATCTTTGATACAGAGGATGTGATGTCCTCTGAGTTTATCCTGGCGCCCTAAACCTGATCATCAATTGCACTGATTTCATGATTTACTCCAGCTTTTACTTACAAACCTGTGGGACTCAGATGAGGTCAGAAATGGCCCCCTCCTGTGCTAACATGTTTTAGGGGTTGTTGTAGGAGGTGATCATTTGTGACCCCAGTCACAATCCCTTTTGCTGGAGGACCAGGAACTGCAGCTGCCTTATAGATGACATCATTTACAAATGGAATGGTCCCTTGGATGAATTTAATGACTTTAAGTCTTTGATAAACAATAATGATTGGAACCTTAAATTTACCTGCAATGTACATTCCTTGATTGTCACCTTCCTTGACATCACCCTTAGGGTTTGGACTGAAGGTAAAATCATTATGGAAGCTTTCCATAAACTTACCTCAGTAAATACCCTCCTATGCTTTGAGAGTGCTCATTCTCAACATCTCAAAAGAGGCATCCCCAAAGGGCAATTTTTACAATATTGTTCACTGTCCTACACAGCCAGTACAGTGTTTTGCTTATGCAACTGTGTTAGTTGGGTTTTGGCAGAGGAATTACCAATCCATAGGGGTACGAAAGGCATGGAACCCCTCGGAGAGGATTCCACCCCTAGAGGTGCCATGGGACAATTCCCGTGGCTAAAGGTACCTTAGCAATCCCCCTAAGGAGAGAAGTGCTGCCACTGGAGGAGGAGGGGAGGATAATGGGGCAAAGAAAAAATGCTTCACAATGAAGTCGAGAGGAACTGCTTATATAGCTCAGGAAGTGGGAGTGGCTGGCTGCTTGGCCACTGAACTCCAGGCAAAGCCTTTCTAATTCACTGTCCTATGCAGCCATTATAGTGTTATGCTTGTGCAACTGTGTTAGTTTGGTTTTGGCCATTCACACTCTATTCCAGAGGAATTACCACCCTGTAGGGGTATGAAATGGAAGGAACCCTCAGAGAGGGTCCCCCCAGAAGTGCCACAGGATGATTCCCATGGCTAAAGGTACCTTAGGAATCTCCAAAGAAATGTAGTACAAGCATATCCCAAAAGAATGAGACAACATGAAGCATATGAGCAAGCAGTAACTGTGATGTAGTAGCAGTAACTGTGACGTAGCAGTAGAAAAGTATAGACAGTTTGATAACATAATGAGATGCTCAATTTGATAATGTAATGAAATGCCCAGGTTTGCATAGCATGATACTAATGGTTTGTGTTGAGAATTAGGGGATCCTTTAAGGAGAGTGGGAACGGCAGGACATCCTCCACCTCCATCCAACAGTGGAACCTACCTAAAGAAACTAGGGGAAACTACTATGCTAATAAGCAGTTATGACATGAGGTAATGGAGGAGAGAAAAAAAACCCAATGAGGAGCAAATCTCTGGGGATCCAAAGCCTAGTTCACCTTCCCTTCAGGCTTGGGATAGTTTTTTTAGTAATGGCTCTGCAGCTACAATTTGAAAAACCCAATTAAAGGAAAGTGAAAAATATTCCAATTTGGAGGAAGGCTCTCACTCAAACCCTCTAGTGGGAATGCTGTGGAAGGTTGCAAGAAAACTCTGCAACATTACATGCAACCAAGGCACAGGAGGACAGCGATGACTGCTGAGGCACTCACCTGGCCTACCCACCCTAAATTCAAACCAGGTGAACCAGAGGCAGTCATAGTGAGAATGCGGTGAAGGTGCCTTGCTAGGGAAACCACTAAAGTCAATGGCTAACCATTATAGTGGAACATTAGAGCCAAAGGAGATTGTCGTAACCACCCTTCACCGCTAGTCATAAATTCTACACCAGAAGCTGCTATCATGTAGCAGGCAGCTAAAGTCAAGCCCAAGGAGAGGACATTCCCAGCTATGGGCCAGGTGAGAAGGATCCCACTCCAAGTTGGACACATTCAAGATGTGTACTAAATGCAGAGATAGACAGTCAGCTGCAGGAAACCCTGCAACAGAATAGAATGGCTGGCATGCCCTAGAAATTGATTAAGAGCTGAAAAGCTGGTGATCTGAATGAGCACAGCATGCTGAGATCGTAATGAGTATTGAGTACAGAGACCTTGCAAGGTCGACTGCAGAAGTGAGTGCAGCAGAATTCCAGAGGCTGAAGCCGAGAGGATGGAAGTAGGCATGAAGCAATGGTTTGCATAAACAAGGAGCAATGATTGCGTACGCAAGTGTGGACCTGCACATAGGTCAGTAAACAGTGTAGTAATAAGTGGACCTGCACGTAGGTCTGCATAACATAGGGCAATGAAACAGCACTGAATAGTGGGTCAAGCCAGCCAGCATTTAAAAGCCAAATCAAGGTATCAAATATTCTGAGGATTTTCAGCAGTGAAGGCAGGATTTAGAACAGAAATAATTAGCCACATGCATCCATGACTCCCAAACACTTCCCAGTCCCCACTGTAGGACAAACAAGAAAGTGATGGAAGGCTGAAAACCACATGCAGATATGAAAGCTAGTTTAACAGCCTCAGCAGGGGCTTTTTGGCTAACCTCAGAGTAGAATAGGTTGAATAAACATAGAAGCAACAATTTGTATGGAGTACACAGAGCTGTAAAACTGCAATAAAACATGGAGACACAATGCTCTGAAAGCAGGTGTAGGCAGGCAGTACAATGAAGCTGAAAGTAGAATGAGAACATGAATGAGCAGCATAGATAGGGTTAGAGTAAGCCTGTGTCAGGTGAAAACAATTGAGTATGCAACATGGAGCAGCTTTGGTTGAGCTGAAACATACAGATAATGATTGCAATTGCACTGCAGTAGTTTGAGAGTTATGATCAACAGTGTAAAAAAATACCAGTACTAGGTACAATAGTAATTGGAGTAAACAGTTGCAGTGGCTGCAGTTGTAAGTAACTGAAAGCAGTAGTATGAGCTCTGAGTAGCATTATGCTAGGAGCTTAGAAACAAAGCCCCAAAAGACAAAACCAAAACACAGCAACACAGAAAACAGGGAACCAGGCCTAAAAAAAACAAGACACACAAAACACAAAGAAGCACACAGCCAGAGGAAAGATAAAAACCAGAAGCAGGAAAACAAACACTGCAATCCAGCAGAGACACACAGCAACAGCGGGGGGGGGGTTAGGCCCCCAGCAAGCTCAGAGGACAGACCAACAGAGCCTCCAGCTGCAAAGAAAAAGTGCTTCACAATGAGGCTGAGAGGAACTGCTTATATAGCTCACGAAGTGGGAGTGGCTGGCTGCTTGGCCACTGAACTCCAGGCAAAGCCTTTCCAATTGTAAGTGTTCAGATGACCTTTCCTTCAGTAGACAGGTTGAAGACCTGTATACAGAAGAAGATTTCTAGAAAGAGGGTATGAATCCAATTTGTTAAATGAAGCTAGATCTTTTGCTATGAATCAATATAGAAATCAATATAGAAAGAACTTGCTAAAAATAACAGCAAGAAACAGAAGCACAAATGCTAAAGCTACCTTCCTCACTGAATACAGTTCTGTTATCCCTTTAGTTGCTTGGTCACTAGAAAGATACTGATATATACTCAAGGCTGACCCAGACTTATGTGATATAATTGGTGAGAACTCTAGGGTTGTATGCTGTAAGGGTCTCAGCATTTGCAACAAGGTAGTCTATAGTCACTTCATCAATAACAAATGTGAGACCTAGAAACTCTAGAGGTTGCAATGGGTAAAGAAGGAAGACAAATCAGAAGGCCGCCTCTTTGATGCTCATATGGTATATGTGCTTGCAGCATTGGGGGGATGCCAAAATAAGCTTCCAAGCTCAAAAATCATTTGTCATGAGAAGTTTTAGTCATACAACTTGCCATATTTGAATGTTGACCACCAGCTATGGCACAACCAGCCACCCCTCTACTGTGCTGCCCCTGCAATCTGGGCAGACAGGGAGGGGAGGAGGCAGCCTTTCATTTGAAAAATCCAACATTCCACATCTTCCCACAATCCTCTACTCATGTGGAGAAAGGGACCCACTTGATTGGATGCCTGCCTGTGTCCTCTGATCTTTCCCCATGCACCAGCACACCAGGAGTGTAGGGCCACAGACAGGCACCATGTGGTAGCTAGTATTTGTGCATGCCAGCCACCATGCACCTGTCTGCAGGTGTAGAGTTGCATGGCCTGGGTACATGCCCTCCATATGTACCTCGTGATACTTAGTTCATAGGTACCAAATATATGTTAACATTTTTAAAGTTGGTGGATTATCATTTTTTTTTTTTCATTTTGGGATATCCTTCATATAAACTTTTGGAAGTCTGGTACCTGCTTCAATCTCTTTTCATTTCCTGTCAGTTTTTCTCTGCAGCCATGCTTGATGAACTCTAAATGAGTTATGTGATTCAGCCTTACTTTCAAAAGGGGGTTTCAATACCTTCTGTTTCCTACTGGTTTAATGGGGAATGACCTCTTTCCCTTTTTTTTTCTCTAAGATGCCTTATGCTTTGACTCAGCTATAGATGCCTTTATATTAGTGATATTTTTAAGTTGTATCTTTTTAAACTTTTTCTTCTTTTCCCTTGCCTTGAAAATCTCCTACTAGACTCTGTTTCTGTTCTCTCTATTACAGCTATCCATTCTGCATTCTCTTGAATTATCGCCTGCCTGTTCCATTTACTGTACAGTACATTTGTATAGTTTTATTTTAGGTATATATTGCAATTAAACTGTGTTCTGTATTATGCATTTAGAGTATTGTACACAGTAAACCGTGTATTGCATTAGGTATTTCTTTCTCTGGGTACAGTGGTATTTCTTTCTCTGGGTACAAAATAATTTCCGCAGTGTTAAGTGTGTATTTACCAAGTACAGCAAACTTTGTAGAGTGTTAGGTTTTTGTTGTACCGAGTAGAGTAAACTTTGTGCAGTGTTAGGTATTTACTGTACTGTGCACAGTAAACATTGTATTGTGTTACATATTTATTGTACTGTGTACAGTAAACTGTACCGTGTTATGCATTTAATATACTGTGTAATATACTGTTGAAAGTAAACCACATACTGCATTAGGTATTTCTTTGGGTACAGTAGAATTTGCACATTGTCGGGTACTTCTTGTACCAAGTACAGTAAACTTTGTGCAGTGTTATTTATTTATTGTACTGTGCACAGGAAACCTTGTATTGTATTACATATTTATTGTATTGTGTACAGTAAACTGTGTACTGTATTATGTATTTAGTATGCTATGTAAAGTAAACCATGTACTACATTAAGTATTTCTTTCTCTGGGTACAGTAGAATTTGTACAGTGTTGGGCATTTCTTGTATCAAGTACAGTGAACTTTGTGCAGTGTTAGGTATTTACTGTATTGAGTGCAAGAAACATTGTATTGTGTTACTTAATTATTGTACTGTGAACAGTAAATTGTTTACTGTGTACTGTGTACTGTGTTATGTAGTAAGTATACTATGTAAAGTAAGCCATGTACTGCATTAGGTATTTCCTTCTCTGGGTACAGTAGAATTCGGTGGGTATTTCTTGTACCAAGTATAGTAAACTTGGCACAGTGTTACATATGTATTGCACCGAGAACAGTATACTTTGCAGAGTGTTAGGTATTTATTGTACTGTGTATGTTAAACGTTGCACAGTGTTAAGTATTTATTGTACCAAATGCAATAAACTTTGGGAAGTGTTAGGTATTTATTGTACTGCATACAATAAACTTTGCACAGTTTTAGGTATGTGTTGTTCTGTGTACAGTAAACATTGTACTGTGTTAGGTATTTACTGTACTGTGTACAGTACACTTTGCACAGTGCCAGGTATTTATTGTACTGTCAGCATTAAACTTTGCACATTGATAGGAATTAATTGTACTGTGTACTATACAACAAACTTTGTACAGTGTTATGTATTTATTGTACTGTATACAGTAAACATTGAATGGTCTTAGGTATTTATTATACTGTGTCTAAAAGCAGGGCCTAAAAACAGTGCACTCTAATATAATAAGCCTCATCTCCAAGATTGATGAGTTTATAATCTGGGTGTCTTTCTCCCAGTAAAGGTGCTGGGTATAGCTGAAACCTGGTTGAAATCATCCATCCCTGACAGCCTTTGTGCAATCTCAGGGTACAACACTGTCTTCAGGTACACCCTGGCCCAAAGAAAGGCGGATGCACTCTAATCTACTTTAGATCTCACCTTAAGGTAACTTTGCCTAGCCATATTACTCAGCCTGAATCCTCTATTGATTCTATTGATTACTGCCATAGTGTACTTACGTAGGGTGATACTAAATTGCTCCACCTCTTTGGTATTTATTACGGCTGCATGGGCAGAGCCCTGCAATCATTTTGGGATTACATCACTGTAGGAGAAAAGCGGAACTGATCACTGTGTTCTCCTACAGTGATGCGGTCTATTGTCCACAGTACTGAAGTCACTGGTGGTCTGTCCTCCGCAGATGCAGCTCCTCTCCGTGGTACCCCCCATGCACTACTTTTCCCAACCGTGGAAGTGGCATGGCAGTGCTGACTCAAACTGCGCATGTGCGATACCCCTTCACTGAATGTAACTGCACATGCATTATTACCCCAAACCTGTAATTAACTTGCAAAAATTGTCAAAGTGCAGTAACTTTCTGCACTGTCAAAGTTGTAAAAGTGTGCTCTGTTTCATTTTTTGGTAATTTAAATGGAGCTGGGCATGTAGTTGTTCCCCCGCTCTATAGCAAGTTCCTGCTTATGCTAAGAAATAGAAGTTGAAAAGCTTTCTCCAACCCTCATCCCTCTTCTCTCTCCCAATATCATTTACCACTGACCACAAAGCTGAATGCAGATCCAAATGTTGACTTCTGTAATGAAACTGTTCCCCATAGCAAGACTGTAAAAATACAGGAAATTGCTGTCCTGTAAACTCCAAGACCACCCACGTTCAGTGACCACATTTTGGTGGTAGGTGGCACAGAATCTTTCTATGTGCTTGGTTCAGTTTCTAGTAATTTAAACAGAGCAGGGCATGTGGATGTCCCATCCTCCCCCACAGCAAGCTCCTGCTGATGTCTCAATGAATAGGATGGAAAGAGAAGCAGTGGAGAACAGTCAGCTATCAAACAATGATGACTCCCAGAGCCCAGCTGACACTCCTGCCAGACTGCCAGCCAACCTGCATCCCTTCCCTTCCCCCAGCACTCAGAGCTGGCTCATGGAGCATCCTAGCAAGGTGTGCTACAGGCTGTAGCTGTGATGCCTAAAAAAAACATCCCAGACATGGTGACTGGAGGACAGGATTGAGTGTATGAGTCAGGAAGGACAGGAGTGAGTGAGTTAGTTGGGAGTCAGGACTCAGAGTGGGCAGCTGAGCAGAGGAGCAGCATAAACAATCCACCTCAAGTAGCACAGAAAGCATCTCTGGTCTGTGACCATCATTTACAAGTCTGATGCTCACGATCACTCACCTCTGACCCTCTTCCTGCCAGCACAATCCCCCCTCCAATAGAACTATCTTGGAGCCAGATCATGCACAGAGAAAGTGTGCTGTAGGCTGCAGCTGCTGCTAGTTGTCTAAAACATCCCACAGGTGATGGTCACCAGGGACTTCTCAGTCAGGAGTGGTGGGGGTCAGGAGGACTCAAAGTGGAGAGCAGCTGAGCAGAGGAGTTGGCTTAGGCTAATTGCAGCCCTCCCCCCAGCACCCAGCAGCACAGAAAGCATCTCTGGAATGTCTGTGAGTGACCCTGTATGAAACCAATCAGTGGGTGACTTCTCCCTCTTGTTTCTCCAACCTCTGGTAAGTGTTGTTATACTTTCTCACACTCAGCCACTCACAGCCAGGAGTTGGACCTCTATGGGGATGGGTGGGCTGCTGGGCCGGTCTTCTTAAAAATCACACTGCTGATTGGTTCCATCCTGACCATATCTCTCTCACTGTCAATCAAATAAGTGTTTACTGTTGTTGATGCTCATAATAGCAGCAGCAAGCACCAACTTGGTGCTTGTGCTGTCATGATCATCAACAAAGGAAACACTTGATTTGATTGAAAGTGAGACATGGTTAGGACAGGACTACAGGGTGATTGAGCTGCTGTGCCAGTTGTGGTTGTGTCACAGATCGGTCGGAAGTTGGGTGGGGGCAGGGGGGCCAGGGGACAAACAAAAATATTAAAAATAAAAGATGCAGCCTACTGACTGTTTCCTGGCTATTAAATTAACAAAGATGATGGACTTTTAAGGGGGCAAGGTCAGGGTTGACCCCCCCATGCATGCCTCTGGTCCAGGGAGAAAAATGGAATAAAACACCACAACCAAGCCGTGTTCCATCTGCCCCATCATCTGCAGCTTTGCTGGCTCTGGACAGCATTTGTTTAAGCATGCTGGTGGTCTACATCCTCTATCCTCACTAATAATGTCCATTGGTGCTGTGGTTAAAAAAAAAAGAGTTTATCCTGGTAGGGACTTTAACATTAACTGGGACTCTCATTGTAGTAAGTCCACAGTGCAGACCCTTAGGAAACTCAATTAGACCCAGTTAATTTCTGAACTGACCAGGTGATCTAATAATGGCATCACGTTAACCCTTATTGATTGGATACTCACCCCCAACCTGGATATGATTAGATGCACAAGTGTTCTATCCAATGTTATAAGCAATCATTAACCTGTATTTTGTATATGGCATGTAAATCTGATCGCGCCAACCCACCAGAATCATCCAGTTTTACAATTTCTCTAATCTGGATCTTGAACAATTCAGATCAGCAGAGTTTCAAATTGATTGGTCCTCTCCATTTGAGTCTTATGATATTAACTCAATAGTAGTCTTTTTATGGCTGTGGGTGGAGCATACAGCCATCTTGCTATCTGTAGCCTGAAAATGGAGTACCATGGAACACATTTTTTGGACTTTTCAATGTATCCTTCCACATCTACAAATAATTATGGCAACTAAAATAAAATAATCCCTTCTTTCTGTTTAGAATGTTGGAGACATAACTCCAAGTTGCTTATCAAATGGCCATTAGGAAACTGAAGCAACTTGTTAAATATTGGTTGCCTATTAAACTGGAGATTTGTTTACCCACTTTGAAATACAACAGCTTGCACATTTAAATGCCTAGCATTTAAACATTTTTTTTGCTATTAACTTCAGTTGGGCATAAATATCTTTCAAGAAAGATTCATACCTCAGAAATGTTACTCTTTCCAAGCAAATTTATAAAGGTTTACACTGTTTTTTTAACCTCTCAAGACCTATCTGATAAAATGCCAGGTCTTCAGTGATCTACCCAGACTAAATATATACATTTATTTTTGACAGTAAGGGCTATGCCTGCTTTCCAAACATAACAGATAAGAGCTACTGAGCTCTTCTTGTGTGTGTGTGTGTGTGTGTGTGTGTGTGTGTGTGTGTGTGTTTGGGGATGGGTGGAGAAACAGTCAAACTCCTGACAAGGGAGAAACAGTCAAACTCCTGGCAAGGGAGTTCTTATCTAATGAATTAACTGCTGACAAACCATGAGTGAGAAATTCATCTGTATAATTATCTGATTCCTTATGTTCCCATATAGAGTTACAAAAAGTCAAAACAACTGAGAAAGAAATTTGTAGGGGACAACAGTTAGAGTTTTTCTTGTGTTTTAAACCTTCTACTCTAGGCTGTGGCACATAAATGTATCGTTTGTGGTTGGAATGAGCAATCTAAACAGTAAGAAGATCTCAACAGTAATATTTTAATTTACAGTATTAGTTATGTGATCATGTATAATTTGTATAAATAAATTTGAGGTCTGATAATAATGTAGGCAGGGTATGTGTTAAGTTGCTTTGATCTCTCACAACATGTAGTATTAGTAGTAGTAGCAACAGCAGCAGTAGTAGTAGTAAATATGTTATTCTGAAAATTCAGAAAAGGGTAGCCCAACTAAGCTAAGCTACATTTTCAATGGGGTCCCAATGTATAAAATAAATAGGTACACAGAATATGTACATAAATACAAGCATAGCAAATACAACATACAACCTGTATCAAAAGACACAATATTGTACATGACAGACATGTAGATGTCTTTCAATTAATTACAACAAACTTTAGGTATTTCAGCCCTTTTACAAGCCAACATCTTATTTGAAGCCAAGATGGAGGAGATACTGACTTGATATATAATGTGCTATTTTTGAGAATGAAATAGATCATGCCATTTATTATGAGGAAAATGATTGTTTAGATACATAGATGCATAGGTACTGTCAGCAGATAAGGGCCTATAGCCCACCCAGTCTGCCCATTTGAGCTTGTCATTTCCCTTTATGTTTTTCTATATTATTATTATTTTTTTTTGTATTTTTTTGGAAGTTTCATGTAGGCTTGATATTATTCCTGAAATGTCAGAGATCTTCCTGGGGAACTTGCAAGATGCTTGTATCTAACTATACCATTTACAAAATTCCTGATCAAACAACTGGAAACAGAAGGTTGTTTTTTGTCATTTTATGATGTACTGGGTGTGTATTTGCTGGATCAGGGCCTTAAAGAAAATGATAACATTTACTTAAGTCAGTCAAGATTCCATCAGGTGGACAGAAAAAAGTGTATGAGAATTTGTCTGAAAACTAACAATTATAAGATGCAAAAATAGCATTTGTATATACTGTATATATATATATATATATATATATATATATATATATATATACTGTATATATGTCTCTATGTGCAATCAATTTGTTTACAGGCATTACTATTGTCTTTTGAAAGATTGTCCAACTTATGATTACTAATTCTGAGTATAGTTCATGAAATAATGAGTGTGATATTTGTAATTTCATATAGTCCCCCATTGAGCCTTATGCATACCATGTAAATTCAAATCATTCCAATACTATGTTGACATGTCATATAGAGCTCTTTTCCTGAAAAAAGGCTGCTGATATAATAAATAAAGAACAAAGTCATACTTAAGAAACCAGTGGCTTATGAAGAAATCTACAGGGATTTATACAGGGATTTGATTCTGCCACTGCAAGGAAAACACAGGAAAAAGGAAAGCTTCTTGCAGGGAAATGGTTATTTGGATCTAGAAGCACTGAATATTTTTTATCCTATAGTTTCTATCCTGGATAGGGCAGGGGTGATGCTACATCACATTGTCATAGGGATCTTCATTTATACATTTTTGCACTGTATTTATGCCAGCTGTCCCAGATTAGATGCAATATCTTGTTTTCAGTGGGGTCATGATTTTAACATTTTTATAATGTAATAATGTATAATTCAGGGTACCTAGTCCAGGACCACTGCATTCAAAGGAGATGCGTAGCATATCCCGGCAGAAAAGGGAGCTGTGCCATGCACCTCCAATAATGCGCAGCAGCATGATATTCAAATGTGCAGGATGCACCTGCTGCAAGGGAATGTGCCAGGGCACACACAAATGGTATGCCTTGCAAGCCAAGAGGGCATTCCCATGCATATGCCATGCTGCGGCATATTCAGTGAGAATGAGTCCCTCACAGTCCAGAGCACTGCAGCCCACAGTTAGGCCACAAATAGCTGGCCTAACCTGGCCAGCCACCCACATGCAGGCTGCAGATGTGCACACAGGTAAACAGCAGTCTTGCAGCCCTGGTGGACTAGAGGTACCCCTTTTCCATCCCCAATCTATCCAACTCCATCTCTGAAGAGCTCCATTGTGTAGGGGCCCCCCAGACTCAATCGCACCAGAGGAAACCATGGTCCATATCCATAGCTACTCCACAGTTCCTGCCTAAGGTCTTCACATCGCACTTTCTTTCCCCTTATCCTTCTTCCTCCCTCCTCCCTCCTCTCATCCCCCCCCTCACCCAGCCCCACCACATGCACTCTCTAGGTGTTGCGACAATTGCCCCTGGCATGCTACTAACAGTGTCTTACCCATCCTTGTAACCCTATTGTATTCCCTCTGCTGCCCTGCCTGTCTTAGCTGAAATGTATGCATTTATGACCATGTAATTGAGTGTTAATCTGTATAGCATGCTTATAACTCATCTGCTCTGTTATATTCTGTTATACTGTCCCAGAATTGACATAGAACCTTTGTAAAAGAGCCTTGGCTCAAAGGTACTTGTAATCCTAGAATCAAATAAATAAAAATAAAAATAAAATAAATAGCATTGAGGACCCCACCCACCACCCCATACACAGACACCTTCCCTCCCCCATTACCTGACCTGTTGTAAAGACTGGCATTGCCCACTACACACTGTCATTGCCAGTCATTGACTGCACTGAACCTAGGCTGGGGACCTGAACTCTGGAATGACCCTACTGGCTGTACTGTGATTGGGGTACCATGCAAGCTGTGGACCCACCTGTGTATATAGCCATGTGTACATCCCAGGCAAACCATAGGAGGGAATTTACATACCTCCAATGTATGCCTTGCTAATGTTATATTCCTGCTGTCATACACTGCTGCAAGTCCACACTCTCCCCCATTCCCCTGTGTAACATGCCACCCTCTGGACTGCTGAAGTATGCTGGGTGCCATGAGGTGCAGTATCCTGCAATGCCATTTGCATTGTAAACTTCAGGCTATGGATAGTTCATCTGCAGTTCCCCAATTGTGCAAATGAATGGGAGGTTGGCTGTAACATGCCTGTTTTGGGACCTGTCTGAGTGGGTACAACATCAGCCATCACTCGCACTGAGCAGTGCAATGGCACCAAGATGATTAATCCACATGCGAGTTATTGACATGAAAGACCACTGGGCATTATCAGCAGCACACAGCTTGTGCTTATGTATAATACATTCCAGCACCCTACTGCCAATGCTGCACTGCCTGCTGGTACAGTGGTGCAATCCCATCAGAGTGTCAGTCATCACAATGGGATGGGCTGGGAGGGAGCAGGGAGGGGGGTGTCTGTACACTGTTGAGGGGGAGTGAGGATAAGTACACTATGGACATGGAACATAGGTATATTCAGGTGCAGTCAAAGATGGCATTGGGGTCCCTACAGTATGGAAACATGGGGTGCATTGGAAGCATGCAGCCAAAGTTCTGGCTTTCCTATCAGTAATTATTTTTTTCTAGTAATGTTAAATTTTTTAGATATTTAACATTTATTTGCATTGTTGTGGTCCACAGCAAATATGGTTGGTGCCTCAATTACACTATCCCCTCTCATGTTACATCACGTCTTTTGCTTACTTCTTTTGGACCCTGTTCTGCCCTTTTTCCATTATCCCATTATCCCTGTGTGGCACTGTGACTGCTATTGACAGCATGGTGCAAGACTGCTGCTTTAGACTAAAGGAGATAAGAAATGGATTTTGATTAAAATCAATAAAGTTTACTTTCAAACCTAGTGTGCTGTGTTTTTAATAGTGTCGGTAAGTTGTTTTCTACACACAATAACCTTTTTTAAGGCTGCATGGCAAAGCCATGCTGCCTTTTTTCTATGAAGTAGATTCCAAGAGGGGCTTGCAGGACAGCTATTCTGTGTCATTACACAGTGATGCAGTCATTGCCATAACATTAGTTTTTCCACTTCCTTCCCCTCTGCTAGATCTCACAACCCCCTCTCCACCCCTCCTTGCAGGGGCATTGAAGAAATAGTTCTGTAGAGTTTTTAAAAACACAGGACATGATCACCAGTGTCAACGTTTATTCTGCTGTCAGTTGATTATTTGTCTGGCACTAGGACCCCAGGGAACTCTAAGCCAAAGGCAGATGTTGATGAATTTCTGGTCATGAAGAGTTAGATTACAATGAAATGCTGCAGACTGAGGAATAAACTGCTAAACTGTTTGTAGTTTGTTTATGCAGCTCCAGGTAAATTAACAGATTACTGTTTATACATATTGACAGTTTCCTTTTATGATTTAAAACAAGTTTGTCTTTCAAATGTTTAATAATGTAATCCCCTGCTTTCTCAAAACTTTTCAGAGTATAGTAGTGCATATTTTCCTTTCATGATTCAAATCAAGTTTGTCTTTCAAAAGTTTAGTAATGTAATCCCTTGCTTTCTCAAAACTTTTCATAGCAGAGAACTGCACAAAATAAATACCTTTCAATACAGTTTGCAGTAATAATTGTTTAAATAGTAGTAGGACAGTGCTGAGGTGGTGATGGTGAGTCAAGGATGATATACTTTTCAGGGAATGCGGAGGGGAGATGATGTGTTGGTGGTATTACAAGGAAAAAAGACTGAGGGTTCCAGCAGTGATCTGTAGGCTGGGACAGACCTAGAGGGAACAGGCTGCAAAATGCAGTGTGGGTACTGGAAAGGAAATATATAGGGATGGTCAGTACCGGTGGATCCAGCTATGTATCCAAGTAACACCCACAACCTCATTAGTCCAGCAAAAATCTGTTTGAACCTAATCTTAGCTTTAAATGGTAATATTTTACATTTTGAGGAAGAGTTGCCCTCTTGAAAAAATTCTGGATATACCCCTGGTGATCAGTAGTGCAGAAAAGTACCACAAATGCTGTGCACAAAATCTGCTTTGTATGGTACAGAACAATAACCAACTGCCCACAGCTCAGGTAAGACACCTCACCTGGGGAACAGTTGCCCCCTTGAAAAAATTCTAGATGCACCACTGGTGATAAGCAGTGCAGAAAAGTACCACAACTCTGTGTGCAAAATCTGCTTTATATGGTGCAAAACAATTCACAGCTGCCCATAACTCAGGTAAGACACCTCACCTCTGCTGGTTTCACAAGACTACTGTCTCATCACCCTCCTGATGATGCAGTCATCCTGTAAACCTGGTCGAGGTGTCTTACCAGGTCCACAGCTGTGGGTGGTTGTAAATTGTTTTGCTTCTAATAAAGTTGAATTTGCACACAGAATTCTGATGCCTAAGACTCAATATTTTACATTGGGCAGAGTGTGTGGTGAAGCTGAGATTTCTGTCCCTTTGAGTGCATAAAAGTAGCCTAGCACCTAGATACTCAATTAGGTAAGCTACAGTAGCTGTGTTTTTGAATGCACATTCAGAGTGCCCCCCCCATGGCACCCACAACAGGATTTATGCCAGCCACTTTTAAGCAACAGGTGGGGCTAGTAGCAGACAGGGTCAATTCCACCATTGGGGTTAGCCTTGAAGCCAGAGGACTGGGTGTGCAACATAGATGGGGAAAAAACTTTAAAAAAAAACTGTCTCCAAGGGTAGCCTGTGATGTGGGTGCATGCACATGGGTGACATCCAAAATGGCGATGCTTTACGCATGAAAGCCCGAATGGAGATGGGGAGGGTAGGGCGACTGGATGTGGGGGTGGGCGAATCCGGCAACAGGATGTCGCTGTACTTACCCGCATGCACATGGGGGGTGGTGGGAGCGAGCATGGTGAGCATGGGTGAAAGGGATGTAAGGAGTGGAACTTCAGTGGGTTGCTGAGCTGCACCATAGCATCAAGGATTGGGCTGTGGTTGGGGTGGATGAGGTACCGGGTTCAGGTCTGGGCGCTGGTGCAATTTTATTGCGCCTGGCCCGAGCTTTATTTTTCATGCTTCACCCCTCACCTGGCATGCCCCCACTGGAGTTGAGAATCCTTGTAGGGGGTGTGAGGGGGCACAGCCCCCTCGCAGAAAGCTTTAAATGTAAGTCCCTGGCGCCATTGTTCCATGCACCGAGGATGTCTGAGTTCCGAAAATGTTTTCGACAATCTGACATCACAATAAAGTGGCTTGCCTTTCAGCAGTCACTGTTATCATGTAGAACCATCTCCAAGTAACCCTGACTCTTCAGTACCCCAGTTATATTTCAGTCATGCTCCCAGTTCAGATTTAGGGAAATTACCTTCTTGCTAACTTCAGTGCTGTGTCTTGCAGCTAGCTTGCTAACTTCTTTAAGATACTAGAAGCTTTAGTGTGGCAGAAGCATGTGCAGAATCTGGAAGGGGATGTAATCTTCCTCACACCACACCATCATCAGTGTGCAGACAGCTATGCCCTCCCTGTCAGGTGCTCCATGTTACTACTAGTTTGCCTTAATGAAGCAGGTAACCACAGGAGAGATAGCTGTACACAAAAGAAAGGAAGAATAGATGTGCAGAACATCATGATGTAGTAACCTACAGAAAATGCCAAGTTGCAAAAATCCAAATACTTTAATTAATTCAAGGCAGGTTAGACCACAGGCACACACACCGCTGTGCACAGGGTCTTTGAACTTTAATGGAGCAGGTGCACTGGGGCCGGGTGAAGAGTTAAGGTAGCAAGGATTTGCATACTATTGCTCCCTCTCAAAAATTATATATCAGATGTCAGGAAGGGAGGGAACCCACCATTGACATGTCTGTCAACAAACTGTGGGGGCTTAGGTGGGTTTAGCGGTATCTTTGACTTCTGGCATGCAGTGCCAGGGAACCAAACCTATTTAACAACAGCAATGAAAAAAGATTGTGGTGGAGGGTGAGAAATGATTGCATTGGGAAGAGGGTGAATGACTTAAGAACTTGCCTTAGGCTACCAGGGCAACTTTTCGGGCATTTACTTTTTTTAGGCCCAAACATGGAGTCCTGAGAATCTACAGGGGTTCACCAACCCTCCCAGTTGCCTTGTAGTGTTGTGCTGCTGGGAATGTCTGATGTCTCTGCATTTTCAGCCTTCCCCTCTCCTGGCAGCTGCAGTCACCATCAGAAATACTGATATTTCATGATGCATTCATGCACTGATGTAGTGACTAGCTGATCAAGTGTCTGTATATTTTTTGGTGATGGTGGTGATTGATCAGGACAATAAAACCTTGTGCTGGGGCCTCTCCATCACTTCTATGTAGCACCCCAGTGTCATAGGTGTTGAGATCTAAGCATTTGGTCAAAACACAGCCATGTGTTTGAAGGTAGGTGGGGGTACTATGAACCAGCACTGAACTGCCAGCAGCTGGGAAGCAGTGACCACCATGACCTCAGTCTATCATATGGTCTCTGCTTAGAGCAGGGTTGGGGAGTGAAGTGTTGCATGCCATAGTGCTAAGCTGTTGCCCCTCACATAGGGATACCCACAACAGAGTGAAAACAAATTGAACAAAGGCAATCAATGCACGGGGAAACATGCAACAGCAAGATGCATGCCCGGCAATTGCATTGTGCACCTTGCTAGTTGAACTGCAAGTTGGTCCCATTGCAGGGAGGGGCTTCATCCCTGCATTCCCCCCTAAATAAATATAAACATCCCCAGCCTGCATTTAAGAGGATGAACCCCAGTTGGGGCCCCACTTTCCTGTCCACCCACAATTGCCGCTGTATTGAAGTCCCAGCCACCCAGATCGCAGTCTCCCATAGTGCGTCACTTACATTCCTTTGCCGTAAGTTCTGTATCCACCTGATGGTATATGCCTTCCATTCAGGATCTTGCTCCTTTCATATCTACCCTTGAAAAGCTTTTTTTTTTTATCATTTCAGGCTCCTTTCCTTTCCCATTTCAATTACTGCACCAGTGGGTGGCACACCAAAAGGCTAAACCTCCCTGGAACAGAGGATCTGGCTTGCATCGCCAAGACCTGGCTGGATGAAAATGCTGGCCCCATATTGGAGGCTGCCATTCTGGCTGGGTACTCGGTGATACACCACTTAAGACTGGATCATGGAGGGGTGGGTCACGGTCTATTTCAAGAGCGAATTGTGCCTCATGAGTGTATCGGCTGAGGAGGCTAGGTCATTTGTGTGTACCCTAGTAGCAGGTGTAGGCTGTAGGATAGCCCTCATCTACTGTCCACCTGGAGATGAGAAACAATTCCTCCAGGAAGTAGTGGACTTTGTCGTCGACATGGCATTTGGGTCTCCCAGGTTGATGGTCCTGGGTGACTTCAGTGGCTGGGTCGATGATGAACTCTCACAATTTGGTCAGCACCTCCTCCAGTTGATGGCATCACTGGGCCTTACACAGACTGTTACCTCTGCTACTCACAGACATGATCACTCTCTTGACCTAGTCTTTCTCCTGGGGTTCGAAGCCTCTGATTTGGTGGTGGAACTTGTCAGATGGTCCGACCATTACACCATGGGGTTTAATTTTTGCACCCCTTTCATAGGCCCACCCCTGTGGGGAGGGTCAGATACTGCCCATTATGGAATGTGAGCCCTGAACACCTGGTGGCTGTATTTGACCTATTGGAGTTTCCTGTGGCTAGCGGGAATCCAGAGACTTTAGCGCAGGCCTATAATAAGGCCGTGACTACAGCACTGGATTCCATTGCTTCTGTCTGTGTTCACTCTCTCTCTCTTTACCCCCAGTCCACTTGGCTTGATAGGACTTCGAGGTAGTTGAGACAACAAGGACGAAGGTTAGAGCAGCGTTGGCAGAAATCCACCCTGATGGCCAACCATCTTAGATTGTTAGAATATTACCGAGTCTACCAATCAAGAATCACCCATAAGAAGTTCCTGTCTGGGGAGATTGCTGCCACTCAGAACTGAAATGTTCAGCTTTTTTTAACAGTGGAATGGCTATGCAACCCAACCTGTCTTCAATCTCGAAGAGCCTTCTCACAGTTGGAGTGCGATAAGCTTGCTCAGTTCTTTGCGGATAAGGTAGCTGATATCAGGGTGGATATCTGGGCTTCACACTCCATGGGGGATGCCATTGATTGGTGCTCGGTCGCTGTCCCTCATCTTTCCTGGAGTACCTTTGACCAGCCGGAGTTCATGGATGTTATGCGGATTGTCCAGGGTATGCACCCTATGTGCTGTAGTTTGGATTCAGGCTCAACTTCCCTGATTATAGGATGTAGTGATATCATTGGCCCAATCCTGGCACAGATAGTTTGGTGCTCCCTTGACTTGGGTGAGTTTTCTAGCTCCCTGAAGGAGGCAGTGGTGACACCATTCCTGAAGAAAGCTACAATGGACCCAGACTCTCTTGTTAACTATAGACTGATCTCAAACATCCCCTTTGTGGGGAAGGTTATTGAGAGAGTAGTGACTGTACAACTGGAGAACCACCTGACCATCCATAACATCTATGAATCTCTTCAATCTGGTTTTCAAAAGAGGCACAACACTGAGGCTGCTCTGGTTCAGGTGCTCATTGATCTTCTGATGGCAAGAGATTGGAAAGCCATTCCATTCTGGTACTCCTTGATCTCTCCTCAGCATTTGACACCATGGACCATGGGGTGTTGCTTGAGCGGTTGGACCACAGTGGACTCAGGGAGGGTGATGGTGGTGGAACAGAGGTGCATGCCTCCAGTTGTACCTCTCCACAATTCATATGCTGTTCTGGAAAAGTGTGGTTCCTCTATGGAGGCACCCACAGTGGAGACCAAGGAGAATGCTGGGAACCTCCACAAAGGAGACCCACAGGAGGATGGTATGGGACCTGACAGGGGAAAGAAACAACTCCTGGTGCGGAACTTCATTGCTAGGAAGGTAGAACTGGGGGAGGAAGGGGAAAGAGAGGTAAGGTGCCTGACTGGCACCATGTCTTGGAGGAACAGGGAGCAAATCCTCAGGATCGCCGGAGCAGCTGCACAGGTGAGGGAGATGGATGTCATTGTCCACCTAGGGACAAATGACCTGGCTTAGAAAGGGATCAGAGCAGTGCAGGAAGAGTTTGTGGAGTTGGGGAAGGGCCTTAGACAAGTAGCATGCACAGCAATCTTCTTGGGGGTGCTGCCTGTCTATGGCATGAGTGAGGCTAGGGTGCTCCACACCATGGGATTCAATCAGTGGTTGAAAAACTGGTGCAGAGCTCAGGGATTTGGCTTCATTGAGGACGGGGGTCCACCTGGAAGGATGCAGGCCTGTACTGGCATGATGGTCTGCATCTGTCCAGGAGGGGAACCAGGGTCCTAGGTGATAGGTTTAAATGCTTCATTGGCAAGCATTTAAACTTGCCAAGGGGGAGGCACTGGAAAGGAGCAGGGAAATCCTAGACCCACCCCCCCCAAAAAAAATCAGGGTACTAAGTGAGGTAAACACCAAGATAGAGATGTCAATAGGGAAAAGGGCAGGGGTACATGGAGAAAATGACAAACGCAGTAAGGACAGAGATAAGGCAAAAAGGTGTAAGGTCATCAAGAAATGGAGGGTAATGAGTACCAATGCTCATGGTCTGTGCAACAAGCTCCATGGACTGGTGGCCTTGATGGAAGAGGGATGCCTGGATATTGTTGCAGTCACAGAAACATGGTACACAGAGAACTATGACTGGGATGTTAACATACTGTTGTCTAAACACTCTTGATGTGTAGGGTAAACAATAAAAATAATGATAATACAGATTATTGTGTTTTGGAGTCTGCCAAGAAACATTTGTAAAAAAGCAAGGAGTACTCATAAAGTTTATTATGCTACTTACGCCAAGCATGTGACAGAGAAAATCACAAGGGAGATGGGTTTCTCGCCATTCCTGAAGAATGTACACACTCTCCAGAAATGTAGATCTTAGGTTCTCTAAGATCTTGTTCTATCTCTCCACGCGCTCCAGCTCTCTGACCTTCTAGAGAAGTTACAGTAGTGTCTCGAGAGTGCTACAATGGGTTGCAGACAGCTAAATACTACAGATAACAGCATAGCAACAGAGATTACAACATAGTTACAGATATAAGAAACAATATAGATTGGTCCTAAGTCATTCTCCATTGGAGAATGACTTAGGAGACAGAATTACTAATGAATATCATATGAGGCAGAATATGCTTCCATTAGCATTATAGCTTTGACAAAAGAAATGCTAACAGTTCAAACTACATTTCTTGCTTATGTACAATATAAAACATAGACACATAATAAAGCTGTCTCTCTCTGTGTCAGCTTGCTTGGACAAAGAGAACTGCTGACAGGCATATCTACCTGAGTGTAAAATACACATTACATATAAGTATATTAGAATATGAGTATACAATAATCACTGATGATCCCTCTGAGACATCTTATCAGTGATTAGGTAGATAACATATAGAATATCTATAAAAGACAAACTAATCTAGATAAATGTATTATAGTAAGGTATAATATATCATGCATGACAATATTAGCATATCTTAGCAGCAAAGCACATTCCTAGCACTCATATCTACATATAAGGACAAAATAGCAGTATCACAGTACAATACACCAGGAATACAGTGTGAGGTGTATGTGGGATGAAAGGGGGCATAACCCAGGTGTAACAATCCCTCTTTGTTGCCCTAATTGCAAAAGTGGCAACACAACAAAAAGATGGAGGTTAGGCACCATTCGTCTACAGGCCCAAGGCACAAGCCTGATAGAGGAATATTAACTGGTCACGGTGGTGTATCAAGGATTTCCTTAAACAACAAAATGTAATATTAAGGGAAAATGTTAGTAAACATTGTATTACTATAAACATTTGGAATAAAACTTCACAATGGGGTTTTTCAATATCAAAACAATCAGTAAATACTGATATGTATCAGGTGTGTATCTGTCCTATTAGGAAGAAATAGAAGAGACAAACTTAAGTTGCCTGTATGGATATTAAAAATAAGTAAAACTGAGACAGAGCATCAAGATAGTTAGGACTAGACTTAATGATATCTGGTTCCGGGATGGGAACAGGTGTGATTACCGTATAACCTATTACCTGTTTAGGGAATAAAAACAGAAGTTAGAAATGTTCACTTTGCATAACTTTTAGTCCATATCAGAAGAATGTATAGTTGGTCACCACACAATGTTCCACATCTGCAGAATATACCACCTTGAAGGATGGCATTTTTCAGTTGGTAAGTTGAACAGGACACAAAATGTCAATGTCCACAAAGCATAAACTACGAACAGTTCAAGGGATAAATCCAGGGTTTCTTCAAGTGTTAGATGAAGATTCATAGTTCAGATTTGATGCATTCAGATTTTGCAAAGCTTGATCAAAATGTTCAGGAGGCGACAGTATTTTCATAGGCCTCAGCAGGGTGTGCATTAGATTGCACATCACAATGGAATAGCAACAGTGTTCAGTTGAAGATGATCACATGGCTGCACAAAGTGTAAAAGTTTATAACAGTACTCAGTTCTCAGTCTGTATGAGGTGCCAGCCAGGCTTGGAGAACGAGCAGTAAAGAAAATAGATTTTTTGATTGTAGATCAAATGAAGAAGAGTCTCCTTGCTGAGTAAAGGGATTGCCCCTACCCCAGACATGCTTCAAAGTATGCATAACAATGAGCTTGACTGTAGAATCTGATTGACTGGTCTGAAAATAGTTTATTTGAAAGTTCACAAATGGAAGCCTAATTTCAGTTATTAGGCCTGTATTCACAAGCTAGTAATACAAGTTGGAAGATGTCACATCTGCATAAAAGGTGATGCTCCTTTCAGGTATGACATTTAAAGTTCAGAGTCTGTCACAATTCCAAGACCTCATTGTAAACAAGGAAAGGAGGTGGTTTCAACCTTTTCATGATAAAAGTTCCCATCAAGACGACCAATAGAATGGACAGTTGCCAGATGATCAAAGATGGATGTTGCCAGATGAAAATGTGGCAATGACACTATGAGAGTCACAAACATGGCTTCCTGGATTGTGCAGGAATAAGTTTCAAAACATGTAGCAATGCTGGTGTGTGTGGTGACATATCCAAGTTTTCTTGCCATTGACAAAGGAATAGTGCTAGATTCAAATAAACATTTGTTAGCACATGAAATAGAAGTGCAAAATGTGGCAATGCCACTGACCCATATGTCTGTCATATATGAGATCAAGGACATATCCTAATTCCAGATCCCGGAAGAGATAACCAAAGGGTTGTAAAAAACATAATAGCTGTAGGCAGTGCAAATGACTTTCCTAGCTATGTGATGCTCATCTGCTTCCTTAATGTGAGCAGAAATTAATTCATAAACAATAACATTTGTCAGATTAAACCCCTTCACAATATCCTTAATATTGTAAATGTAAATCACTCTTTATGAGCAAAATCATGTATACTATGCAGTGGGGGGAGGGTATGCTAATTTTCATACTATCGTGAGTCTTTAACATATGTATGCTTGAATAATGTCTATATAAGCCCTATTTCAAATAGATATGTCAGAACCAAGTAGGTCTGAGTCTAAACCTGTGTTTTGTTTAAAAAAAATCAAAACAAAACCAAAATGCCTAGGGTGTTTGGGTAGGTTTACAGTTATAAGATGTACCACTAGCAGTCAGGATGTGAAAACCCTAAGTGTGTGTATGTGTGGTGCTATCATTCCCTGTATAGAGAGTCATTAATGAGTACCTGGTATGCTGCCAGGGTATTCAATCACATCATTATTTAAAAAAAAAAAGTGGGAAATGTTTGTTGTGAAACATAAAACAAATCATTCCAAGTTTTAAAGGGTGAGATTTAAAAATCACTGGGATGTGCATAAACTGCACATTATTAAGTAGGGTACCTGGTTGAGAAGTGGCTATTAGACCATTGGGAGGGCCAAGGTTCTGTTTTGGGTGCTCAGTATTAAGTGTCACAAATTATGAAGCATCATAGGGTTAAAAAAAACAAACCTTATGAATGTACAGTATGTAAACTGTTTAGAGTTGTGTTGTACACAAGCAAGTCACTGTATTACTCAGAGGTAATACAGAGTACTGGAGCAGAAGTTTGTCCTCTGCCAAAGAAATTCAGTTTAGAGAGAAACAGTCCCAATTAGAAACTGTAATAAAACATTGTATCTGTAGTCTTTTAGATCAAGTTCATTTCGTCAGACTGCAACACTTAACCCGCTCATGGAGTGCTGGTATCATTTTACGTAAGGAAAACTATTTTTATTCCTTTCTGAACACAAGCTGTGTCTTTCTCAAGGACATTTCAGATCTCTAAACCATTCACAAATATTTGTGGTAATTAGGAGACTCCTCACCTCCCTGCTTTTCATTTTATTTGCCAGGTGTGTTTTAACATTGCCTGTGAATCATACATATATGATGATGCAATTACTAGACATGCACACTCTGTCATCACTAGGATGTACAATAAGAATTCCAAACCCTGCTATTTGACCATCGTTGGTATGTGTGGCTGAGTCATCAGTCAAAACATGACAGACAGTGGTGTCTTTTAACACTTTCTGAGGTTCTGCCAGAAAGGGCACTGGGACAGGTAGGTCAGTGGGTTGGAGTGAACAATCATGGGTCTCTCCTGCAATTCGAGATGCAGAGAATTTAAATTTTGCCAGCAAAGTGAACGCAAAGTGGGCACTTCGTATTGCTACTCCACTATGTGGAGTGGGCAATGCAAAGTGCTCACTTTGCCTTGTCATTACCCCTTCACGTTAAGGCGCAATGGCAACACGAAGTAAGGTGAAGTCATTGTTTTTAATGGACTTCGCGTTCCTCATTAGGATTCGAAGTGATCCATCTGGTGTTTCAGATTTGGCAGCCTCCCCCCCACACATCACATGGCTTACAGTACTGTAAGTCACATGCTCTTCAGCTAGGCAGGAAGAAAGTGAGTCATACAAGCAGACACTTTTACTTTCTCCTGTGCAGATAGAGAGAGAGTAGTGTGATTTGTGACTGCTGATACTTTTAGATCAGAGCGAGGAGGAGATTTAAACTTTGATTTAGACCCAACAGCTTTTTTAAAAGCTACATTTTTTTGTCTTTCCTGTACTCTTTTTTATTTAATTTGTTCTTTCTGTAAATTTTATTTTTCTTACCTTTATAAGTAGTTAGTTGTTTGTCTGTGTCTGTGTGACTATGTGTGGTCTGTTGTGTGACAGTGGGAGTAGTGATTGCTCGGACTGAGGGAGCTCAGTAGGAGAGATGGACCAGGGTGAGGGAATGTCTGGGACGGGGCTGCTTTGGGAGAGCATGGTAGTGGTAAGAATTGTATCGTGTGCATGTGTGGAGGGCATGGGTGCCCATTCCTATTGGACCACTCAAAACTTGTGTGTGTCCCCCCGAAGCAGGACCAGCACCACCTCATGTCCTGAGTCTGAAGCAGTTGAACCACCACCACCACTACCAAGTCCAGCACCAGGTCCTCTGGAGCAGGATGTGCCTGTTCCCCCAGGCCCAGGTGTGGATCCCATCCCTGTTCAGCACCGTGACCAGCAGGATTACAATACATCCAAGTAACTATTAAAAACAATTTATGTTGTGATTCATGACGTGATCATAAATCATGATTTGTGACTGCATTTGTGACCATGATGATGAAGAAACGTGAATGCCTATGGGTGTACGTCCCCGGGCCCAGATGAGCTGCAGCTTAAAACTCCCACACTTAAAAACATGTATCAATGAGTACAGTGGTGGAGTGGTGAAGCCTGGAGAGATATTACAAAACAGGCTTACAATGCATCCTCCAAGTAACTAGAAAAAAAATTTATGTTGTGATTTGTAACGTGAATGATCGTGAATCGTGATTTGTGACTGCATTTGTGACCGTGACGATGAAGAAACGTGAATGCTTACCACCTATGGCTCTACTTCCCTGATGAGCTGTAGCTTAAAACTCCCAGACTTAAAAACACGTATCAATGAGTACAATGGCGGGGTGGTGAAGCCTGGAGAGATACTACAAAACAGGCTTACAATACATCCAAGTAACTAGAAATAAAATTAATGTGATTCGTAACGTGAATTATCGTGAATCGTAATTTGTGACTGCATTTGTGACTGTGGTGATGATGAAGAACGTGATTTGTATCACGAGTGACTCGTGATGATGGTCCTGACTTAAAAATGCATATTAATGAGTACAATGTTCTTATAGAATTAAGCACCACACCTGTCCAGTACTCTGAAGGGAAGCCAAAGAAACAACAGTGACTTAAGTTACAGGTGGAGATTGGGCCCTAAAGAGATGCAAATGCACAGACAGATTAAGATTGTGCTGTGCACTGAAGAAATGCAGACACAAAGGCAAAACACCTAACCAGTGCTCACCATCAGAAATTCAAATCTGGAAAAGAATATCTTTACCGGTTGGGGCAGGCCGTGCAGGGGGGGCAGTGTACTGTACTGCTGCAGTAACAGTCACTAGTACTAGCACCAGTACCAGTAGAGATACCACAAAGAAGTACAAAAAATCACACAGCTGCAGTGGATAGCAGCTTCACATTGCTGAAATGATTATGTGGCACAATAAAATGTGTCTGATTTGCGTCATACACATACTAAGTAATGCATAACAAATTGAAAACTTCAGTAATATAACCATATATTTTAAACTAACTAAAATTATGCACTGCTGCACCACAACAATCAGCAAAAAAATGGCAAGAAACATTGAAAATATTACTGTGTGTACATTAACACAGCTAAACAAGAAAAATATCACCAAAACAGAAAGCACTGTCTTTTTCTCCAAGTTAATCTACCTACACCAAAGATACACCCCTCCCCCAAAGCACACTTACACTGTCTCTCAGTACACAGACTGAATGTTGTACATTAACATTTAAAATCCATACACAAACAATAAACGCTCAATGATATGAGCACAGGAGGGTTTTCCTATAATCGATGAACTAAAGTTTCAGCAAAAAAAAATTATTCAAAAAGGCTTTTTTAACAGCTTTTTGAAGGTTTGAATTACAGAGAGCTCTCAGAGGAGATTGTCTCCTACAGCTTCCTACACACACTACCCCAAACTGAGGCGGTGCAGAACAATCTAGAGCCCATGTGACCTGAAATCCCATGAAACACTGCAAAATTCGCCTTTGGAGCTTAAAAACAAGGCGAAGTAAGGCGAAGTACATTGTTTTCAATGTGCTTCACCTTAAGAATTGGTAGAGTAGTGGTTTGGGAAGGCAAAGTACTGTGAAGTCATTGTTTTCAAAGGACTTTGCATTACCCATTTGTAATGCGAAGTACTCCGCTTCGCGTTGCGGAGCACTCCATGAATTCACCTTCAGAGCGAATTGGGGCCACTTTGCCCACCACTACCTGCAAATTGTAGGCCATGGGCTAACAAGGATGGAGTTTTAATAGGAAGGACAGTGATATCATGATCCTGTAAAATGAGAAACTAGTGTGTAAGTCTGGCATTGGATACAGAGTCATCTTTTACTCTGTCTGACAACAGAACGTTAGTTGGCAGATGATTGGAATGCAGCACAATGGGTGATGTACATAAAGTATCTCACTGCCCAGTATGTAGCCAAAAGATTCCTTTTACAAAGGTTGTATTTCAGCTTCACTGGGGCAAGCATAGGGGACGCATAAGCAATGGGTCTGATGTGTCCACTGTAAATTTGTGCTGAAACTGCTGAGATTACTTTATCTGATGTGGCAGTTCCAAAATAATGCCCTAAAGCTGTGTTAGGATTAACCAATGCTGGGGTCATGGTCAGTGATCCCAAAAGAAAAGACAATGATATCAGTATTATGATACCTTGTACCTTCTTACCTGTAGTGCCTGCCATTGCAGCCATAGTATGGGATGATTCAGGTGTCACTGATGGAGGGGGTTCTGCATCATGTGCTGGCACTATCAGGGGTGCCTGCACAGTGGAGAAAAGTGTTGTGCAAGCTGCACGTAGTTCTCCAGCTATGAATTGTGGTTCAGTTGCCATTAGGGGTGGAGAAAGTAATGCTGAGACAGCTGTCAGCTCAGGTTCAGAAATCAAACCTGTAACCCTCCCCCCCAACATGGCCTGTGATGCTGAAAATATCACAGCCATGGGGCTTTCAGAATCAGGGTTGTCCCTTCCCCCATCAAATGTAAAGTGAGTTTCCCCACCGGAATGTTGCTGTATGGTAGCAACATTGTTTTTAATGTTGCAGCTTAAGGTATTAATGCACTGCATAGGAAAAGCGGTACGTTCAGTCTTCCCAGGGAAAGCTGATGTATCATTGCACAGTAAATAAAAATATTTAATGTAATTAACATCATTGTGTTCTTTAACCAAGGCCATGCTAATAAAGCAAACATTGTTAATAGTATCAGCTGTTTCTTCAGCATCAGACACTGACTTCATGACAGACCGCGTATCAGCCTTATTCAGAAGTACGTCAACATCATGTTTAATGAGAATCTTCTGTCCCTCTGAAACTTTAGCGTTACTGATAACATTATTAATTAAGCCAAAAACTCTGGTATGTTTTGTTTGGTTATGGCAGCAATCACAGGTCCCTGTGACTGCAGGATCGAACCTCCATGAGATGGTGGTCGGCCATTTTGGATTACGTCATGGGCATCATGGATTACTGTGTCATGACCATCATCCCATGACCATGAGCGGCCATCTTGGGGATTGTATGGGGATGCAGTCTGATCACATGTGTGTCCACTATTTTGAGACTCTAACAATTCTCCATTTTGTGAATCACAGAAAAACAAGTGGCTAGCCTTTGCTCTAGTCCACTCCACCACATACTGTGAGTGTTTAAAATCAAACTCTTCAACATTAGAAGAGGCAAGGTCTTTGGGCATTAAGTTAGTATGCCCTGCCAATACCTCCGGCTGACGGTGCAAGTTAGCCATATCTGACTTTTTACTCTTGCATTCTAATTTAGATACAGGAGTTAGCATGCTGTAAAGTGCTTTGTTTTCAGATTTCAAGACATTTACATCTTGTAAAACTTGCTTTTTACCAACAGAAACTGTGTCATGATTTAGATTCAAAACCTTCATTTCAAGTCTGATGTAATTAAAACATACTGAATCATGCTGTACCATTAAGGTCTGGTGTTGAAATACCAGCTCGTTAACTTTTTCAGTAATTACTTCAGACTTATCTCTGAGTTCCTTGTTTTCAAAACGTAAGGCATCAGTGTTACTAGCCAGAACACCATTAGTCTGAAAAACTTTTTTACTAATAACTTTTGCCTTTTTAGAGTTATTTCTTAAGGCAAGCAGGTCGTGGCTGCTTCTCTCATTAAAGAGAAACTCATTTTCTAGACGGACAGATTGTAGCTCAGACAGTAGTCCAGCTGTTTTTTCTGTATGAGAAGCCCTTTTCAGACTAATCTCCTGCTTGTAGGCAGAATTCTCTATTTTGCAAGCATCATACTCATATTCCAAAACAGACATCTTACTTAGTACAGCATCAAAACAATTAAACAATGTTGCAATTAATAATCCTTCAGGATCATTGGTACCATTTCTCAAATCCCCATAATGGGCAATGACATCCGTTAAGAGACTATCATTCAATTCTGCTACTTTAGCAAAAACAAGCCAGCTACTGTTAGCAGTTTGGCTTGTTAAGGCATCCAGCCTCAACTCAGTACTGATATATTTAGACATGTCTTAAGATAAGAAACCCTTAGCTGTCTGTGGATCAAAAACTTTGTTTGCAACCAAAGTTCATGACAGGACACAAACAGCCTTTGGCGTATGTGGACACCTGGATGAATATATGCCCATTAGGATTTGAATCCACAAGAAAGCTGTCTATATGTCTGTATATTCGGATCCCTTTATAGCTGTGTTCCCACAGAGAAAGCATAGGAAAAAAAATCACTACACAGAAATTGAATATCTGCCAAGAGATTGTTTTGTCTGCACTGTGGAACACACAACTGACTGAAACATTAAACATTAAGACACTTTCAGTTGCTTGTTGCTGGGGATTTTGTCACCCAGTGTTTTAATTTACAGAGGAAATTAAAATGAAACTTGGCAAAAACATCCAGACTCCATTTCATGGTCACCACTATGTTGTCTAAACACTCTTGGTGTGTAGGGTAATAATGATAATACAGATTCTTGTGTCTCGGAGTCTGCCAAGAAACATTCATAAACAAGCAAGGAGTACTAATAAAGTTTATTATGCTACTTATGCCAAGCATGTGACAGTGAAAATCACAAGGGAGATGGGTTTCTCACCATTCCTGAAGAATGTACATAATCTCCAGAATTGTAGATCTTAGGTTCTCTAAGATCTTGTTCTATCTCTCCCCGTGCTTCAGCTCTCTGCCCTTCTAGAGAAGTTACAGTAGTGTCTCGAGAGCACTACAATGGGTTGCAGACAGCTAAATACTATAGATAACAGCATAGTAACAGAGATTACAACATAGTTACAGATACAGTATAATAAACAATATATATTGGTCCTAAGTCATTCTCCATTGGAGAATGACTTAGAAGACAGAACTACTAATGAGTATCATATGAGACAGAATATGCTTCCATAAGCATTATAGCTTAGACAAAAGAAATGCTGACAGTTCAAACTAAATTTATTGCTTATGTACAATATAAAACAGAGACATAACAAAGCTGTCTCTCTCTCTCTGTCAGCTTGCTTAGACAAAGAGAACTGCTAACAGACATATCTGCCTGAGTGTAAAATACACATTACATATTATTATATGAGAATATGAGCATACAATAATCACTGATGATCCCTCTGAGTCATTGTAACAGTGATTAGGTAGACAATATATGGAATATCTATAAAAGACAAACTAATCTAGATAAGTTTATTATAGTGAGGTATAATATCATGCATGACAATATTAGCATATCTTAGCAGCAAAGCACATTCCTAGCACTCATATCTATATATAAGTGCAAAATAGCAGTATCTCAGTACAATAGACCAGGAATAAAATGTGAGGTGTATGTGGGACAATAGGGGGCATAACCCAGGTGTAACAATACCAGGGTACACAACCTACAGGTGAGACAGGGAGGGGAGAAGAGGGGGAGGAGTAGCTCTCTATGTAAGGGAAGGGATGAAAGCAACTGAACAAAAGAGTAAACAGGGAGGAGAGGATGCACTGTGGTTCACCTTGGAGACTGAAAATGGCACCAAAATCCGCACAGGGGTTGTATACAGACCCCCATGTCTGGGAGAAGGAATGGACAAGGATATGATAGAAGACATCCTTAGGATGGCAGAGAAAGGGGAGATACTGTTGATGGGGGACCTGAATATGCCAGATGTTAACTGGAGCATGTTTTCTGCAGCCACATAAAGAAGCAGGGCCATTCTCAATGCCCTTCAGGTGGCATGCCTCAGACAGCTAGTTTTGGAACCCACTAATGAGGGAGCAATCTTAGACCTCATACTCTCAAATGGGGACAGTGAGAGGATCTCATATCTAGAAGTGGGTAGCTATCTGGGAACAAGTGACCACCAAACAGTGTGGTTCATGATGAACTCAGCTACAGAGTCAAGCCGTATAAAATTGAGGGTTCTGGACTTCAGGAGGCTGACTTTGGCAAGCTGGGAGAGTGCCTTAGAAAAGCACTAACAAACAGGCTAGAAGAAGGGGTGGAGCAACAATGGGGAAGCATCAAAACTGCCATCGCAAAGACAACAAGCCTTTGTGTGAAGCAAATAAATAAATCAAAATGAAAGAAAAAGCCTCTATGGTTCTCAAAAGAGGTGACTGTGAAGGATAGGGAGAGAAAGATAGCATTTAGAAAGTATAAGGAAACAGAGAAGGAATAGGACAGAGAACTGTACCAGTTAAGGCAGAAGGAAGCAGGGAGGGTAGTCAGAATAGCAAAGGCCCAAACTTAGGAAAAGATAGCCAACTCGGTTAAGAAGGGGGAAAAAACCTTTTATAGGTACATTAGGGAGTATAGAAAGACAAAGGGAGGGATAGTGAGGCTGAATAGAATGGACGGTGAGTGAGCAGGGAGGGACAGTGAAAAAGCAGGGATACTGAATGAATACTTCTGCTCAGTATTCACAAAAGAGGATGAGGGGGAGGTGCCTAATTCAATTAACAGAAGCACTGTGGATAAGGGGGTCGATCCCAGTCCTTTCACAGAAGAAAGGGTTCTGAAAGAACTCCTGAAACTGAAGGTGGACAAAGCAATGGGGCCTGATGAAATTCACCCCAGAATTCTAAAAGAATTAAGGAGAGAACTAGTGACACAATGGACTACCCTTTTTAACAAATTATGGGAGGATGGTGTAGTACCTGAGGACTGGAGAAAGGCAGATGCGATTCCCCTTCACAAAAGTGGGAGCAAGACAGGGGCAGGAAACTACAGACCTGTCAGTTTGACCTCTGTGGTAGGGAAAGTGATGGAATCACTTCTGAAGGAAAGAATTGTTGAGCACCTAGAGGCCTGGGGGGGCACAGGACCCAAGGCAGCATGGGTTTGCAGCAGGAAAGACATGTAGATGAACCTAATTGATTTCTTTGGTTGGATGGCCAAAGTAGTAGACCAGGAAGGGGCTGTGGACATGGCCTACCTAGACTTTAGCAAGGTATTTGACACAGTCCCACACAAAAGATTAATAGTCAAATTAACCAGCTTGGGAGTGGGTTCCAGGGTGGTAGCCTGGGTAAAACATTGGCTGGACAACAGGACACAGAAGGTAATTGTAAATGGAGTCCACGCTGAAGAAAGAAGGGTTACTAGTGAGGTACCACAGGGTTCAGTGCTGGGTCCAGTCCTCTTTAATGCCCTCATAAGTGACATTGCAGAGGGACTGGAAGTAAAAGTATGCCTCTTTGCAGATAACACAAAGGGTTTACCTATAGCGCTTCGACAGCGCTAGCGCCAACATCCCCTACAGCGATGGCTGCAATGCTGACTGTTGACATTGTAGCCATGGCGATGTCAGCGCACACAATTGGGGAGCTGCACCCCCAGAACCCCCCCTTGTGGGGGGCTCCATCCCCCCACACACCCTGGTCTCGACGATTCTAACTCTGAGTCAGAGTTGGACTGGGGGGGCAAACACCCAGCAAGGCAGTCCCGATCACCACACAGACCATCATAGTGACGGGTGGATTTTTCCCGATTCCTGTCATTGTGGTGGTCTTCGCTGTGCTGGAGTCGCTGTGGTAATGGTATACCGACACGAAGATCTGCAACAGGGTTGATACACAAGGAGGCGTGGAAAGGATGAGAAGGGAACTGGCAAGGTTGGAGGAATGGTCAGAAGTATGACAGCTTGGATTCAATGCAAAGAAGTGCAAAATAATGCACCTGGGAAACAAAAACCCAGGGGAAGATTACACAATGAGGGGCAAGGTAGTAACAATGACAACAATGGAAAGGGACCTGGAGGTAATCATATCAGATGACCTTAAGATTAGCAAGCAATGTGAGAAGGCAGTAGGGATGGCTGGGGTTATACTAGGATGTATAGGGAGAGGCATCACCAGCAGAAAACAAGAAGTTGTTATCCCTCTGTACAGACAGTTGGTGAGACTCCATCTGGAGTACTGCATCCAGTTCTGGAGACCCCATCTCCGCAAGACCATAGTCAGGATGGAGGCAGTCCAGAGGAGGGCAACAAAAATGGTGCATGGTCTGCAAAAAAGCCATACGAGGAGAGACTAAAGGAGCTTAATATGTATACCCATGAGGAAAGGAGGGATAGAGGGGACATGATAGAAACTTTTAAGTACCTCAGTGGAATCAACAAAGCCCAAGAGGGTAGCATCTTTCAGAAAAAGAGATGTGAAAGAACAAGGGGACACAATTTGAAGATAGAAGGGGGATGGCTCAGGGGCAATGTGAGGAAGTATTTTTTCACAGAGTGGGTGATAGATGCATGGAACAGCCTTCCTGATGAGGCTGTGGGGTGTAAAACTGTGGAAGAATTCAAAAATGCATGGGACAGATACAGTATAAAGCAATTTTTGTGGGGGTAGGAAGAAATAGTCTGTTAGTTAAATAGGATCTGCAGCTTATCCTGTAGGTAGGGAAATGGGCAGACTAGGTGGGCTGAGCGGTCCTTATCTGCCATCAAAGTCTATGTTTCTATGTTTCTATGATGTTCATTTCTGGCCTGACTAGTACAGTCCTCAGGTGGTTTAAATCATTCCTCACTGGCAGAACTCAGAGAGTGGTGTCGGGGATGTATTCCTCCAACCCTCTCTCTCTCTGTCATGCGGGGTTCCTCAGGGCTCAGTGCTGTCTCCCATGCTGTTCGTGGTGTACATGGTGCCCCTTGAAGACATTGTAAGACAGTATGGGCTGAGGTTTCACTGCTATGCTGATGATACCCAGCTCTACCTGCCTTTTGCACCTGACCAGGATAGTGCACTCTCAGTGTTTAATAACTGCCTCACAGAAATTCAGGACTGGATGAATTCCAGCTGGCTAAAGTTGAATTTGAGAAAGACAGAGGTGATGGTTGTGGATTCTGGTCACCAGATAGAGGAGGTAGGGGCTGGTCAGCTCACAGGACTTTTTCTGGGGGGCTCCCAGCTCCTTGCCTCTGAACAGGTGCAGGACCTGGGGGTGATGCTTGATGACAGGCTGACTCTGCGGTATCAGGTGTCAGCAGTCGTCAAGTCACCCTTTTACCATCTTAGGAACATTGCTAGGATAAAGCACCTTGTTCCATCCGGTGACCTCCCCACGCTGATACAAGCCTTTGTGACTTTGCGCCTTGATTACTGCAACTTCCTTTACTTAGGACTACTTAAGACTACCTGGGGTTGATATCTTCCAGCTCCAGCTAGTGAAGAATGCAGCAGCCCGGTTGTTGATGGGGACGCCCTGGTCATGACACATCACACCAGTGCTGCGCGAACTGCACTGTCTGCTGATTCAGTGGTGGATCACCTTTAAGGTTGGATAACTGATGTACAAAGCCCTACATGGTCTTGGCCCTGACTACCTGAAAGAGCTTCTGATCCCCTATTGCCCCAAGCGATGGCTCCGCTTGGCTAACAAGGGGTTGCTAGAGAGTCCAAGGGTATTGTTAAAATCTTCAGGGGTCCATGCATTTATATACACAGCCCCAGCCCTTTAGAATTCTCTACCCCACATCGTTTCCGAGATATGGGCACTGGAAAGCACTGGACAGGCACTCTTTGAACCCTTGTGAAAGTAATTTCACAATATCTCACGAACCATGCAACGTACAAAAAAAATTCCACTGCAGGCGTACTCTATGATTTCAGATCTTTTTTCAATGGCATAGACCAACTGAAGGTGATCTAGACCAACTGTAGTGAAAAGTCTGTATCTCACTTCATTTCCCAGATAACGGCGCCAAAAGTCATGACACAGACATGCAATGTAATCTTATGGGAAAAATGTCAATTATGTCATTGAATATCTCTGCAACCAATTAATTCCCCAAGACCTAAACAACATAGTTCACATCTCCATGACATCCCCCCAACATCCTGCAAATTTAAAGTAAAAAGACCAAACTGTTATTGAGATATGGTCATCCCAATCTGAGCCTTCTGGTCTTTTCTAGAGTCATCTGGTCTTTCTCATTAACATTGCAAAAAATATATATAAATTTTCCCATAGGATATAATGGGAATTTCAAATTGTAATAACTTTTGAACAGATAATATTTTTCACCAAACAAACGATGACATGTTCCTTGGCCCAAGCTCTTTCTACGTCCCAAGTTTCGTACCAATATACCACACAGTGTCCGCACAGTGCCACCGACAAATAATGCTCAAAAGTGAAGAAAAGTGAATTTTTTTGTTAGCTTAGCTGCACAAAAATTGTGTGTCCGACTGAAATGCAATTTTGCAAGTCAAGAGACCTACCATACCAAACTGTGCATTCCAAATTTTGTGCAAATCCGTTGAACGGTTGCAAAGTTTTTATTGTGCAACATTTGAGGTTTAACATTAAAGTGTCTGCACAACCTTAAATACAGGGGCGACCGCATCTTGGGAATGTGTCATTAAATGCCCACTGAAAAGATTAACTTTAGCCAGTGCGTCCCTTTGTGTAAAAATGCCAGTGGCCTGAGGTTCAACTTGGTCCATTCAGGTCAGTTAAAGAATTTATAAACTTGTTAGCGGGTTTAATGCTACCATTCAGTGGTGTAGAGGTCAGAGATGCTTGGGATGATGTGTATGTTGAGGTCTGACTAGACTACACTCTGTGTTAGAAGAAATGGATGGGCATGAAAATGAGGAGAAAATAGCAACTGATAGGCCAGAATGGTGCCCCAATTTCTGCAGGCCCTGCATCACCAAGAAATACCATATTGCCACCTGCCTCCTAGCAACAACATCCACCATCCCAGAGACTAAATTTGGACCTTCATAACAGCCACTGATTTCCCCCCATGGGAGGAGGAAGGAGGGGAAGGTTCATCATCCCCATCCCCCTCCCATAGACTCACTGGCCATGGTAACCCCCAAGACTCTCTGCCAGTTTGGTATGGAGTCCTGTTGATGGTGAAGGGGAGTATAACAGCTGGGGCCTAATATTCAAATGTTTGCCCAGGTGCAGATCCTAGTTTACCTGAGCAAAATGGGTTTTACACCAATGTCCTACATTTAAATTACATTATTCGGTGCCAAACTAAGTGACTGTTTGGGGGGTCAGTCTCAACTGTGTGGGTGGTCTTCAGTGAAATGACTGAGGTACAGTATTGTGACTGTTAGGGGTGGGGATTACTGCTACAACTGCCTGTGAAGAGTGTCATCCATGTGACTTTAGGGGGTATGGGGGCAGTGCTGTAATTGTGGTGGGGTGTAGTGCTGTGACCATTGAGAATAGGGATCTGTTCTGTTACTATCAGGGGTGGGTGCCCAGTGCTGTGGCGTATAGTGGAAGGTTTCAGTAATGTGACTTTCAGGTTTCAGTCATGTGACTGTCGGGGGGGGTACAGTCCTGTAACTGTAGGGGGTCGAAGGATCAGTCCTGTGATGGTCAGTGATCAGTGCTGTGGCTATAGTGTAAGTAGTGTAGAGTGCTGTGCACTGGAGAAGGTGATGCATTAGCAAAGCAGTCAGCTTGTAATAAAAGAAAAGAAAGTTCAGCACTCATAGAGTCAGTGCAAGATTTAGTTTCTCTCAATTTGCTGGTGTGCACCCACTAGCCCCAGTGCTTCGACCCTTCAATGGGCCTTCCTCAGGGGGTGGGTCTGGAAATACAAACATGCATCTCATTTGTATGGATCTCTTAAAGTGTTATACACCACACATTAAAAACAATGTGCAAGTCAAGCTGAAATCACATGAGTAACTTGGTTACGAACATTTTAATTAATCTGCTGTTTGTGTTTTATTTTTGACACTCAAGGTAAACAGTTAATGATATTAGTATACTACTTAAATTAAACATGTCTCTATATCTGTTACTTCATTTAATTCTGTAACTTTCTATCTAAAGTAATATTTTTTTACCTTTTACACTATACCCATTTTGTATGTCTATCCTGTCTGTTGTTCCCACTACTGAATTGACTCCATATTAACCTTTTTCTCTTTGCTTTTACAGTCTCACAGGATGTGAACTTCTTCCTCATCAGATAGTATAACAATATATCTAACCTTTTTTATCCTTCTTAGTAACTGTCTAAGAACTGTGGATCCTTATTCTACAGATCTAAGAAACCTCATCTCTTTGAGACTCCGCCCTCTGGCTCCATAGTACCCGGGTATGAAATCCTGCACATATTACCTATACTTGGTAGGTTTACTGCAACCCCTGTTATGTAGGGTTGTGTATATGTGTTAAGATCATACATACTGCAGCATTTCCCCTCTCCATAAACATTTTTGCCTTGCTAGTTGACTCATGCAGGCTGTCAGCCCTGTCCCCAGCTCCCCTGTCTGCCACTTCCCTATCCCAGACCACAGAGTTTAAAGTTCCCCATGGATTGCCCCCCATGATGGAGCCAGGAAAGGGAGAGCCATCCTCCTCACCAATCAGTCACTCACATCTAGAACTAAGCCAGTCATCCGGCTGGTAGTGTGTGACTGAGGTAGGTGGGTAGCCTGTGCTAGCCATTTCTGCATTCCCACTCCACTTGGATTATTGCCTTCACCTGGGGGAAGCAAAGGTTAAGTCAGCATGCCTTCCCACCCAGGGACAGGACAAATATCTGATATAACACTCGGTCTTCTCTTTGACTCTCAGCAACCTGAGCATGACCCTAAGCTCGGGTCACTGATATAGCAGTAGTCAAGGCACACAATGCCTCATCCCTCCATATCACTGGACCAGACCGACCTTATACTGCAGCAAGGGAATTATTTATTAACACATCAGGCGATTGGAAAATGATGGAGCCACTTCACACCATGGAATGATTTTTTATTAATGGGCCCGGCAATCAGAGGTGGGATGTACCTGTGGACACCAGAGAATGTGTTAACTTTAACAGGGCCAGCAATCACAGGGGACTATTGTTATTGGCAGGCAGTTTAAAAGAAAAATTGAGTTGCTTGAGGTTTCATATAAAAGCAGTTTCCCTGTAGATGGCTCCTAACCCCTGTAAAATAGCATTATGAAGCCTTGTTGGCTCTGACCAGAGTTTGTTTAAATTTCTAATAGTGCTGTCAGTGCTGGCATTCTGTGAAGCTGTTCAGTGCAAAAGTCAGCTCGTGCTATGAGTACTAACAGTAATGTCCAAAACCCCCACACACTGACAGCATCTAGTACAGTACTATATGTTAATAACAGACTTCTCATTCAGGGAACTCATTCAATCCACATTATCACACACTCAGTCAGTGGGTAAATTCTACTACCTAAAGCAATATTTAATGTTTAACTGTGTGCGAGCATGTGTGTGGTGGGATTTAGTGGCTGACACTGAGATTTGAAATCACTTTTTTTTTTCTTTTTTACGTGACAGCCGGGTTGACAGTAGGAGTTGTCAGACACATAAGGATGCAATGGGATGCCCTCACAAATTGAAGAGACAAATACAGGTGATTTTATAGGTGAAGATTAATAGCAAAAATCATTTATTTGTTTGCATTTGCTTTGAATGAGCCAAGTCTGTGTCTAGATCTCTGCACAATTAAGTAGGTGTTTCACATGTGTTTTGTTTTGGGTTTTTCTTTTCAACTGTGTTTCCCTCCTTTCATCGGCCCCATAGGATCTCTCTCGAACATGGTCCTGGCAGCCGGCTTTCTTTGTGTCCAGTCTGAGACTCCCCAGCTCAAGCCTCTGCTCTGGAGACCCCTTCGATTCTCTCGCTCTACTGACCCACCGGCATCCACACACACACACACACCCAGGGTGGAGCCACCACCACCTACCTGGCACCCTATCTAGAATCCAGACAGCAGGTGGAGCAAGAAGAAGGAATTCAGAGGCCAGCTGGGAGGTCACACAGTGGACATGGGGCTGACTGCTGGGCCCATCTTCATCCTCCCAGGTGCTGGGGCTTTTCCTGTGTTCTGCTGGTCCTTGATGCATGGACGTGCAATGATGTCCAGTGCACAATGGGTGCACTCCTGCACCCATTTTCAGGGTGTCCAGTGTCACCGTCATTTTCCTGTTAGGTGTCCCCCGACTGCAGTGCTCTTGGTTTTCACTAGGAGCCACTAATGCTGCAGAGGCCAGCTCCCCTTCCCCCCAGCAGAAGGGAGATTAGTTATCAGGATGCTCAATCCTCTCCTTCCCAGTCAACCCCTGGCACCCCAAGTTCATTCCAATACAAAGGTCACCAACGTGGCATGAGGTAAGGTGGATGCCTCAGCCCTCAGTGCCATCAGATTGACTGTTTCATTTGTGTTAAGGCTGATCAGAGCTGAAACTGCTGTCTTTTTCTATTTAATGAGTTAGCCTGTGTCACAGCTAATATTACAACTAATCAACGTTCGCATGCCGGAATGGTAGGTCTGACTGTTCATTTTACAAAACAATGGCAAAATAAGGGTGATCTGAACAACTAATTTTAGCACTGACCATGGGTATCTCGTAAAAGGAAAAAAGACTGCATTTTCAATTCTAATCAGTCTCAACACTTAGGAAACATCTACTTAAATTTGGAGTGATTTACACACAGACTCAGCCCATTCAAAGTAATTTTAAACAAATGAATGAGTTTTGCTATTACTCTTCACCCACAAATCACCTGTATTTGTCTCTTCATTTTGTGAGGGTATCACATTGTGCACAAAGGCCCCGATATTCAGAGTTGCACCTGGCACATGCATAAGGTGTTGTGCAATGCAACACTGTTGCGCTGATGACACACAGGGATATATTCAAAGGAGATGAGCAGTGGTGCAACTCCTCTGAATATATCAGGCAATGTGTACTGCGCAAATATGATGCGCTGGTGCACCCTCCCCCAGACAGGGCTGAATACTGGGAATGGGATCTGCGCCAGTGCAACAGAGTTACGTTGTGTGCAAATTCCCGATATTCAGCAGGCAGTATGTAAATGGGGCCATAATCTATGCAATCCACAAATGACACCATTTGCATACCATTATGGCCTCATTTGCATGCGATGTGCAGGGCAGGACAGTGACTTGTGCCTCGCACCCTGCACAGCATGCAGTGCCCTCAGAGGATGGCTTGTGGTAATCGCCCATCCTCCCCATAGCGGCGATCACTGTAGGATGCACATGTACCTATTCTCTGACAATCCAGTGAATACCCACCCCTCCCTCCCTGTAGTGGTGATCATGATTAAATATCTGTGCAATCCCTCCCTGGTAGTCTTGTGGCACCCCCCTCCCTCCTGAAGCCCTGATTGCCAATGTACATTCATACACCCCCTCTTTGGTAGCCTAGTGGCACCCCCACCCCACCCGTAGCTGTGCTGGCCATACACTGGCAAGTACCGGTCCCGGGTAGTCTAGTGGTAACCCCAACCCTGCCCCCAGTGTTGGGTAAGTTACTTTTTCTGTTATTTTGGGAAACTTGTTCCAGGAAGCTCTGTGCAGTCACTAGCAAGGATAGAGAAGTACTAGAAAAAGTAATACACCTTACAGTTACAGTTACTTCTTTCTTTTTACAGTATACAAAAACAATACAAAAGTAATAAGTAACTATAACAGATTACATTTGTTTGAAAGTAATAGGTTAGTTACTAGTTACTTTTAAATAAATGTAATCAGTTACAGTTACATATTACTTTTGTATAAAAGAAAAAGTATCTGTAACTGTAAGTAATATTATATTACTATTCTCCATCCTACAACAGCTAACAGAGCTCCTGAACAATTTCAAAGTAATAGAAAGTAATAGAAAAAGTAACTTACTCAACACTGCCTGCCCGTGTCCCTGATCGCCAGTCTGTGTCCCGTAGATATGTCCCTGGTGGTCTAGTGGCATCCCCCACCCACACAGGACCCCTGCCCACCCAACACCCCCGTCATCAGTGGGCAGCTGCAGTGCCACCCACTTACTATCCGGCTTCCCACTGATTGACAGCTTACAGTAGCAGCTGTAAGCCTATTTGTCCACACTGTGGACCAATGGGCTTGCAGTGTACACTGTAATAGTCATTCACAAATATGTAAATGAAGCATTCATTTACATATTTGTGAATGACTATTACAGTGTGCACTGCAAGCCCATTAATCCACAGTGTGGATCAATGGGCTTACAGCTGCTACTATAAGCTGTCATTCAGTCGGCAGCCATGCAGTGAGCATGTGGGAGTGCAGCTGCCCGCTGATGATGGGGGGTGCTGCTTGGGCAGGGGGTCCTGTGTGAGTGGGGGATGCCACTGGACCACCAGGGTAATATCTATGGGGCACAGACTGGTGATCAGGGATACGGGAAGGGTGGGGGCTACCACTAGACTACCAGGGACTTGTACATGCCAGTGTATGGCCGGCGCAGCTATGGGCAGGCTGGGGGGTCCACTAGGCTACTAGGAAGGGTGTATAGTTACGTACATCAGCAATCAGGGCAACGGAAGGGAGAGGGTTCCACTACACTGCCAGGGGAGATTAATTTGTATGTAACGGGCAGCGCAGCTACAGGGGGTGGGGGTCCACCAGACCACCAGAGCAGATGTGGGTGCTTCTGCACAGTGTACGGGGTGGGTGGGTGGCTACCCACAGCTGGCGGCTGCTGCGTTGCACCTTACAGTACAGCAGCTCACCTGTGGGTAGCCACCATTTGATCCTTTTTTATCAGGCTCAACTATGCCCAGAGGTATGCGACACATCTCAGGGTTGTGCCAGCATATGCGCTGCACATCCCTGACTGAATATCAGGATGCACAGCATATGCATGGGCATGCCCCCTGGGGTTGCACTACATACAATTATCATACCACCCCGAGGCATTGGGACTTGCGCTGCACAAAACCCTCTTTGAATATCGAACCTGGGCACATTATTGGGGTTGCGCTGGTGCAACTCCTTTGTGCTAGGCACAACTAATTGAATATCTGGGCCTATGTGTGGGACAGCTCCTAGTGTCAACCTGGCTTTCACATAAAAAAGAAAAAGAAAGTGATTCAAAATGTTATGACCTCTACTAACTCTCAGCACACACACACACACAACATTAAATATTGCCTTAGACAGTTGAATTAGCCCACTGACTACGTGTGTGATAATGTGGATTGAATGAGTTCCTCTAATGAGAAGTCTGTTATAAAGATACAGTACTGTACCAGATGCTGTCAGTGTGTGGGAGTTTTGGGTGTCATTGCTGGCACTCATAGCACAAGTTGACGTTTGCACTGAAGAGCTTCCCAGAGTGCCAGCACTGACAGCGCTATTAGAAATTAAAAAAAAGGATGTTGTGTGTATAAAATAACTGATTACCACTATTAAAAATACAGCACACTAGGTTTGAAAGAAACCTTTATTGATTTTAGTCAAAATCCATTTCCTATCTCCAACTTATGACTTTTGCTTATGACTCTCATGAATGCACCACCCCAGCAGGAATAGGAGAGACATGCACTGGCGTTGCACTACCCATCATGCTGCACAATGGCTTTCCGATGGTAAAATGTGGGACATGATGAGTGTTTGTAAACAAACAAGGTTGCAATTACAATGTGGTTTTAATAAAAATAGACGTTTCAGACAAAAAATGGCAGGTCAGTACTTCTGCAATTGAGACCATTTACATAGCAAAAAATACAGTATGTATCGTTTTAACTAATAATGCTGCTTTAAGTGCCATGCAAAAAGTTTTAGTGTGCACCAACATTGAATTCTTGGTTTTACTTAAATGTGCAACCAAAGAATTCCATAATGGTGAGCACAAAAAAGTGTTCTGCTTTATATACTTTAACTCATAACTTGGCAATTCTACAATATTTTAGTCCCAGATTTTTACATGGCCCTACCTCATGAAATAGAATCTTGAGACTTTTAAAATACATGTCAAAAAGTGATTTCACCTACACTCTGCAAAGCCACCTTTCAGGCAGGATATAACACATTCCAATAAAGTTCATGACATAGGACCAAAATGTAAAAAAAAAAAGTTCTTAGATCGTCCACTTAGCAAGATGGTCAATTCTTTTGTCGCAAGCTGCAAATTCTTGGATCACACATTTAAGTGCAACCAATGAATTTTTCACATACACCAAAAATGAATCTCTTGGGTTACACATTTAAGTGTTACACAAAGTTTTTCTGAGCACCAAAAATGTGTGTTTTTCTGCCACATTAATTCTTTGGTCACACATCTAGGAGTGACCTAAGAATTCTCATTTGCACCACAAAACATGTTTTTTTCAGCTGGATTATTTCTTTAGTTGCACGTTTAAGTGCAACCCAAGACTTTTTTGTGCAAACTAAAAGAAAAAAAAACAGTTTTTTGTATGGAGAGAGATTTACAAAGAATTCTTTGGTCATACATTGGGTGTGGCCCAATAATGTTTCATTCAAAATCAGTTTTTGGGCTGAACAGAGATTTTGATATGAGGATGAAGGATTCTTTAGTCACTCATTAAGTGTGACCCAAGAATTTTTTCATGCAAACTTAAAATTCTGCTTTTCAGTGGCTGATGATTTATATGTGTAACCCCCCTACAAATGGGTGTTCCCGAAAAGCTCCCTCAAGCTTGACTAAATGCTCACTGCCAGGCTGGTGTCCTGCGTTTTAGCAGTTTAAATGTGATTGCCAGAGAGTACCTGTATAGCCTCTTTGTACTGTCTCTTTAAGAGCTGCCTGGATTGCAGTCCTAAATAATCTGTGAGTGAGCTCTGTTGAAAGATGTAACTATTTGCTGAAAATCATTTTGAGTGATAATGATAATGTAGTTTGTCTAACCTGCCTTTTTTGAAGCAAGGACTGTTTTGTTTATCTCCACTATCTTGGTCCTGGACTGCGACTTGGACCAATCAGTTCTGGTGGGACCTAAAATGGAGCCAGTCTACAGGAGCTGTCTGGAGTCAAAATCGATAGGAACTGTAGTTTTGGCCTTTTGGTACCTTTTTTGCACCTGAAGGGGGAGCCTTTATTGTGACTGACAGATCAGCCAACCAAACCTTTTGGATTCAGAGAAAAATTCCTTGGCTTGCTGGCAGATGAGTCAGATCTAAGCTGGGAGATGAAAAAGCAGCAGCTCAATACAGTCTCTGTGGAAAGGCCTGATTTGTGGCCTGCATGTCTGCCTGCTGCCCCTGAGAGGGAGAAAAGAGAATTATTTCAAACTAAATCCCAGTCTGTAAGAAAAAAGTAAGCCACTGATTTTTAACCAGGCTCATGCCTGAAGAAGACTGAAGATTTTGCTGAATGCGATCGGCCTGTCAGGATTTCCAGCTGCTTTTGAATCCCCAGTTTGTGCAGAGACTTTGCAATCATGACTGGAGAGGGGTTTGCCTGGTACAGTAGAATTTCCTTACATGTAAATGTGTTGGGTATTGAAAGTGGGTCATGTTTTGGTTCCCCACTGTGTCAACTGTGTTCTGCTTGCTGGAAGCTTTATCCAGCCTAATCAGACTGAATCCGCATTCAGCTCCATTAGGCCTGGGCCATGCCATGCTGGCCCTGCCAGACTACCCCACTGCACAGAGAAAGCCACTGATGAGAGACATGCCTGGGGATCATCCCCCTGCTCCACGCTTGAACAGGAACGACGCCTTGACGATTTGTGTAGGCCCTGCTTCTCCTGTCACTCCAGATTAACCACCTGCTGTCTCGATTTTCATCCAGCCTGTGTCCAGTCTTGGGTATCGTGAGTAATCATCAGGGTAGCTCCCTGCAACAACAGCCTAATCTAAAAGTGTGTCATCTGATTGTCTTGTTGTTTTCTTTTCATGAACTGTGCCCCCTGGCTCCGGATTACAAATAGTGTGTGTTGTGCATGTTGTTTTTTCTTCCATCACAGGGCCCCAACCAGCTGCAACGTTCCTGGCTAGCCCACCATTCTCCATCTGGGTACCCAGGGTATGTGATTGTTTATGGACCCTGAAGTGCATGCATAACTGTTTGATTGACACAGCCTTTAAGAAAATTAACCTGATTATGCCCCTCCCTTGTTCAAGTCTCTTAAATAAATCAGATCTCTTTTTTGCATTTACCCGGACTGTGGTTTCAGTTTGTGCAAGAGTACAGTACTGCTGTTATTTGCTGTGTATAACCTTGTTTTACAGGTGGTCCCAGAGGAAAGCCCTGGTGGTAAGTGCAAACAGTGTGGGTACTTGTGTGGTGTAGCAGGGGGTATTATGAAAGTGATTATTGTGTATTGTTCTGGCCACTAGTAAGGAAAGAGGGGGGTTACAGTGTCCCGGAGGACTGTGGCCAGGTTAGCTTGACCACTACCAACCCTGACCTCCGGGTATAGGCACCCATTTCAGAACTCAGGTCCCTTAACCTGCTACTAGCCAAGCAGGCAGGGGTAGTAGCCATTGGGATAGCGCCACTTAGGGGTTACATATGTGTACTCTAAGAATTTTTAGTTTGCACATTCAGTACAGTAGTGTAATACCAGCTCATATGAACAAATGAACCTATCAGCAGATAAAGGCCTTATGGTCTGTCTTGTCTGCTCAAGTATATAGCTCCCACCATGTCTACAGTGGGATCTGCCCCCTCCCCAAATCCCTGCTGACCCCTTCAATTATCCTTCTCCCAGCAGCTTTTCCTTTCATTCTGTCCCATCCTCTCTTGAAACTATTTACTGTTTTTGGGGAGATTACCTCCTCTGTCAGCTTGTTCCACTTGGCCACCAACTTCTCAGTGAAAAAGTGTTTCCTCATCACTCTTTTGAACATTCCCCCTTACCAGCTTTAGGCTATGCCACATAGTGGACTCGTTCCCACTAACACTGAAGAGGTCCTCCGTATTCACTCTATGAATAACTTTTATTAAGGTATCTGAAGGTCTTGATCATATTCCCCCACTCAAGTTTGTCTGCAAGGGAGTACATGATGAGCCCCTTGAGTCTGTCTTGTTGCCCTGATGGTCCTGGATCATTTTTTTCACCCTTCCTTGGACTGTATCCAGCAAGCTGACATCCTTCTTAAGATAAGTGCACCAATACTGCACACTTTTATTCCAGCTGTAGTATGACCTTTGCCTTCCTGCTAGTAATCCCCCTAGCTATGCAGCCCAGCATCCTATTTGCCTTTGCTGCAGCTCTCCTGCAGTGTGTTAAGTGCTTCAGGTCACTCTTGATAATTACCTTCAGGCCATTTTCTTTCTCAGACTTGGCGACCTGCACACCAACCAACCAGTATTTGGTCTCTGGGTTCTTCACCCCTAAGTGCAAAGCTTTGCACTTTTTAGCATTGAACCTTTGCTGTCAAATGCCAGTCCACTTCTTTAATCTAGCAATGTCTTTCCTTAGTTCCCATCTCCCTTCCTCTGTGTACACCCTCCCACAGGCCTTTGTGTCATCCGTGAACAGGTAGATTTTACCTTTGAACCCATCCTCTGTGTCACTGATGATAAATATTAAAAAACACTGGACTGAGCTCCAAGCCTTGTGGGACCCCACTGGGTACCAGCCTGGTACCAAGAATCCCCCCCTGACCACCATCTTTTGGCTTCTATTTATCAACCAATATTTGACCCATCTTGCAAGTTTGGCCCATAACCCTAGATCCTCCAGCTTTCTGACAAGTCTGTTATGAAGTACAAAAACAAAGACCTTACTGAATCCAGATACAGGACATCACACGACTTAACCCCTGTCCACTGTCATTGTCACCCAGAGGAAAAACTCAATAATATTAGTCTAGCAGGACCTCACCAACACAAACCTCTGTCGTCTCTTGTCTTGCATCCCTATTTCCTCAAGAAAGCCCACCAGTGTCTCTTTCAGGATAGTTTCCATCAGTATCATGAGCTGACTATTGAAGTCAGAAGGACTGGCCTGTAATTCCCTGGTTCATCCCTTGGACCACTTTTATGGAGAAGCACCACGTGTGCAGTTCTCCAGTTCTGGGGCATGTGGGGCTTGCAACATAAAAATATGATGTCTTGTGTCTTATATACTTTTGCTCTTAACATTGCCATTTTATAACATTTTAGTCCCAATTTCTTTAGTACACTGTTAACATGACCCTAACTCATGAACAAGGATAAGCTGGTCTGCTGGCACAGCAGAAGGGCTTCCGTTTCTGATTCTGACATTCTGTGTTTGGGAATGGACTTGGGAGTTTGAGGGCCAGCTGGGGGTGAATAATGAAGCATCCTATAGACTGATCTCTTTCTCCGAGGGAAGGGGGTCTGAGTGTCCAGTGCATCCCTTACCTCTGGTAGAGGCTGGGCGATCAGCAGTGACCAGCGATTGAACTGGTGCTAAGTGGGACAGACATCAGCAGTTGGACCATGAACATCATTGCATGTCCCTTCTCCTGGGGAAGAATTGATGAAAAATAGGGGTCAGCCAACAAGATGCACCTGCCACCGTGGATCAAACCTCATGCTGAGGTCTGTGACCCCTTGCCCCCACTGGTGACATATTCTGTTTAATTGAGGAACCGGTGGCCCCACCCTTGGGGGTAATCAGGGTGGTACCATAATTCATTCAGTTGAGGAACCGGTGGCACCGCCCTTGTGAGTAAGTCAGGGTGCTTGGGGGGTCTGTCCTGGTCTGTGGTGGTGGGCGGAACCTTGGGGCTAAGACTGATGGAGGCCACATGTACACATCTAAGGCATTGTAAATTTAAAAAATGAATATGGATAGGGGAATTTTCAAATACAGCTCTAAAGGTGATTACACAGTCACTCTGTGATGCCACCTTTTGGGTGGGATTTAACACATTCTAGCAACCAAGTTCATGATGTGGAATAAAAATGTCAAAAACAGTTATGAAGAAATGTTGTGCACAGGGCTAGACTCTGGCCCAGTGAGTAGTGTGTTGTGATCCCATGCCAGTGAGCTGAGTTTGGTGGTGAGCTCAGTGAGTCAGCTGGATAGGCTGAGGTAGGGAATGGCAGCACTCCCAGCCTGGAGAGGAAAGGTGTAGTGTTGGCTGCACAGGTATCAAGTAACTACATATTTTTTGTATTCATAGCTACACAGAAATGCAAATGGATGAGCTGTCCTCCTGGCATAGGGCCATGAAGGCCCTGCACATCAGCAGCTGCTCTCACATGTCCCAAAGGGACCTGCCTGAATGAGTACATGAGTTTACCATCTCAAAAAGAAAAGACATTCAATGCAAAAAAACTGCATGAATGCACCAGTTAGGGTTCAGCTTAACCCCACAAAAATAGGGGAATGTGGCATTAGGGTTTTCGATATTGACTCTCCACCCACAGTGGCAACCGAACAAGACCAGACAAGCAACCATGGACAGCCATCATCAGGTAAGACAAACACCATACAACTGTGCCCAGATTACACAAATTCAGTAGCACTAATGTGATATCTTCATACTTCTGTTGCAGGAAGGGTTCTATGTGATTAGAGTGAAATAAATACAGTGACAGCAAAAGCAGCAAATGCAAAACAGCACCCACACAAAAACGGTGACCTCAGAAAACAGTGATTGTCGGCAATCATCAAAATACCTCCACACTTACTTTTTGCAGGGGCTCTGCCCTCCACACCCGCTAATTTAAAATAATAACTTCCAGGTGGGACACAAGTGAGGGAAAATGGGAAACTTGTTGGAGGGGATACAGTGGGGAATGCAACTGGGGAACAAAGAGCCAGCCTGGGGAAGGGGAAAACTTGGAATTGACAATCCTGGGGTAGGTTACAAACTGGAGGGGTGAAACACAAACAACACCACAGCAAAAGTTAACAAAGAATAAAAACTAAAAAAAGTAAGACACTAAAACAGAAACACACAAGCCCTAACCCATGATTAGGACACCTGCTGCACACACAGCTGAGGGCTCTAGCCACTATGCCACAGAGGCAGCTTGATGGCTGTGCACATACGAACATATGAATTTGCCAGCAGAAATAGGCCACCTGGTCTAGCAAATCTGCTCAAGTGTGCAGCTAGCACCCTCACCTTGCAGCTGCCTCACCCCCTCCCCTTCCCAATAACCCCCTTCTCATCTTGTCTCATCTCTTTTTGAAACTACCCACCATCTTACAGGCTACAACCTCCTTGGTAGAGCATTCCATTCTGCCATGACCCTCTTCATGAAAAAGTGTCTCCTTATTTCCATCCTACTTCTTCCCCCCTCCAATCTAAGGCTGTGCCCTCATGTGTCCCTCCCTCTCCTTAGCCTGAGTATCCCTTCAGTGCCTGCTTTATTTATCTCCTTTTCATACTTAAAGGTCTCAATCATATCCCCCTAGTCCCTTCTCTACTCCAAGGAGTACGTGTTCAACTCTCTCAGCCTCTCCTCGTATGGTCTGTCCTCCAATCCCTGGATCATCTTTGTTGCCCTGCATTTTACCCCTTTCAGTAATTTCACATCCTTCTTCAGATATGGGTGCCAGAATTTGGACATAGTACTCTATGTGCGGCCTGACCAGTGCCCTGTAGAGAGGCAGGATCACCTCCCTGCTCCTGGAGGAGATCCCTCTCATGATACAACCCAGCATTCTGTTGGCTTTCACTGCTGCCCTCCTACACTGCTCTGTATTGTTCATCTTCCCCTTTACAACTACCCCTAGATCCTTCTCCTCCTCGGTAGAACCTAGTTGCACCCCTCCCAGCAAGTAACCCCTCCCGGTGTTCTTTGTTCCAAAGTACAGGGCTTTGCACTTTTATGCATTGAACCTCAACTGCCACACTTCCAACCACTCCACAATTTTGGTCAGGTCATCCAGCAGCTCCTGCCAACCTGTTATATTGTCCACCACCACCTCCTCCAATTTGGTATCATAAGCAAATAGACTGATCTTATTCCTGATACCTTATGAGATGTCTGCTATGAATATTCCAAACAGCAGTGGCCCCAGTACTGATCCCTGTGGCACCCTGCTTGTCACAGTCTTTGGAGATAAGAGTCCCCCTTCCCACCACTACTCTCGGTTGTCACACCTGCAGCCATTTCTCAGTGCATTTAACCATCTTAGTCCCCACCTCCATGTATCTCATCTTCCCTTCCAATCTGCCATGCAGCACTGAATTGAAAGCATTACTGAAGTCCAAGAATATGACATCCACCGAATGAGCCTTGTCCAATTCCCTCATGACCCAGCCATAATACTCAACTAGGTTTGTCTGCCAGGATTTTCCAGAGACAAACCCATGCTGGTGACTTCCCTGGAGCCCATTGTCATCCATAAAGGTCACCTGCCTTTCCTTAAATATTGTCTTCATCAGCTTACCCATGACGGAAGTTAAGCTTACCAGCCTGTAATTACCCGGCTCATCCTTTGGTTCATTTTTATGGATAGGTACCATGTGGGCCATCCTCCAGTCATGCAGTATACACCCTGTGTCCAGGGAGGTATTGAATAGTTCCACCAGGGGTCTAGCCAGGATCTTGGCCATTTCCTTCAACACCCTGGGGTGTATGCCATCTGGTCCTGGTGTCTTATCCACCCTCAGAGCCCTTAACCCTTCCAATACCTTACCCTCAGTGATCACCCCATCCATTACCCCCTCTCCCCTACCCGCCCCCTGCGGTAGCTACCCTCCTTTCTCCCTCGTGAATACAAATCAGAATTACTCATTCAGTGCTTCTGCCTGATCCACCCCTTTCTTTGCCTACCCCCGTCCTTCCTGATCTTCACTATCTGGTCCTTGCAGCTCCTTTTCTCCAATATGTATCTGAAGAAATCTTTTCCCCATCACTGATGCCATGCACCAGCCTCAGTTCCCTGAAGGCCTTAGGTGCTCTGACTCCCCTGATAACTTCCTTGTACCTCTTCACACACTCCTCCCTATCCTCCCCCTTCCCAGATTTCTTGTATTTCTTTAATGCTACTTTTTTAGCCCTCACCATTTCTAAGACCCCTCTACTTAATCAGCTTGGTTTTTTAGCCCTCCCTTTATGCACTGCAATCTGCTACATGTCTCAGTAGCCTCAAATATGCCCAATTAGATTTTTCCCATTTCTGATTTGCATCCCAGTGTGGCTGTATTTCTTCCAGATGCCCCCTAAAGATTTCACCCATCCTACCAATGTCAGCCTGTCTGAAGTCTACCACCCTGGTCCCTGTACCCATGTCTTGTCTGCTCATATTAGGAGTAAACCACACAGAGTGGTGGTCACTTCCAGCTAGCAGGTCCTCCACCCCACCTCCCTTACAGTCTCTCCATTAGCCTGAACTAGATCCAATGTATTCCCCAACCTAGTCGGCTCAGTGACCGTCTGTGTCAGGAAGAAGTCCTGGAAGGCATCCAGGAGTATTTGCTCCCTAGCACTCAAGGTGGCTGGGGTACCCCAATCCACTCATGGTAGATTGAAGTCCCCCATTATCACTGTGTTACCTTTCCCACACACCTTCATAATTTGCTCTACCAGCTCCCTGTCCAGGTTTTCCCCTTGAGGTGGTGGCCTGTATACCACCCCCATCCTGAGAATCCTATTCCTTATGTCCAGGAATTGCATCTGCAAGGCCTCTGTCCTAGCCTTCTCTCCCTCTTCCCTTGCACATGTTATCCCTTTCCTTATGTACATTGCTACCTCTCCCCTTTCCCTTTGCCCTATACTTCCTGTAAATCCTATACCCTAGAGCACACAGCACCAGACTACATTACTCAACAGTAAATGGAGCATGCAAACTACTCATGGTTATACCTCATTCATTTAACCACTCGCTGCAAAAGGCATGTTGCCCAAAAAAAATTTGCTATTTCTTACTAGTCATAATTGATTTGCTCATATATCTTTGCTCTTACTATGGGATACTGCAGGACATATGTATGTATTACAGTGTGCATGAGTCCCTGTGACTGCAGAAGCTCTGGCTGTAGAGGGGTCTGTTCTTCTGCAGACAGAAGAAGTGGCTTTGCAATTTGGGTACCATAGATTTGTATCTGCAGCTGCAGAGGTGCACACCCCACCAAGGCCTACACTTCTGCAGCCAGATGTGTGTAGGTCTTACTGTGTGCATGAGCACCTGTGGCTACAGATGTGGTCTGTGCTTCTGCAGACAGAAGTAGCATTGCAATTTGTGTATCATGAATTTCTTTAAGCTGCTGAAGAAGTGCAAGCCCCATTGGGGCCTGTATGCCTGCAGCAAGAAGTTGGTGTGTGAATGTCTTATACTTACAGCTGCAGAAGTACATGGGTCTCTGCTTCTGCAGCCCAAAGTGTGAGCATGCCTTACTGTATGCATGAGTACCTGTGGGTAGAGAAGTGCTGGCCCTTTGGGGCCTGTGCTTCTGCAGACAGAAGTAGTGTTGCCATTTGGTTATCATGGATTTTGTGAAGTCTGTGCTTCTGCAGCCAGAAGTTGGTGTGTACCTCTTATACTTGAGATTGCAGAAGCACAGACCCCTCAGGAGTCTGCTCTTCTGTAGCCATAGGTGTGTGCATGTCTTACAGTGTGCATGAGTACCTGTGGCTACACACGCACCAGTCCCATAGGGGCCTGTGCTTCTGCAGAGAGAACAACTGTTGTCATTTGGGAATTGTGGATTTATATCTGTTTCAGAAGGGGCTTGTGCTTCTGCAAACAGAAGTAATGTTGTGATCTGAGTATTGTGGATTTCTTTCTGCAACCAGAAGTGAATGTGCATGTCTTGCAGTGTGCATGCTACAGTTACAAATCCATAAGGTAGCACAATAGTGCTACTGCATTTGTGTAATCTGGAAACAGTTGTATGTTTCCTGTGTTACCTGATGATGACTGTCTGTGGTTGCTTGTGTGATCCTGGCCTTTTGCTGCTTGAGGGTGGGAGTAATGGTTGAAAAACATAACACCATATTTCCCTTCTTTTGTGGGGTTGATATGAACCCTAACTGATGCATTAATGCAGTTTTTTGCAATATAGATAGACAGACAGACTGATACAGAGAAAGAGACAGAGAGATGGGAAGACAGAGACAGACAGACAGACAGACAGACAGGTAGATAGATAGATAGATAGATAGATAGATAGATAGATAGATAGATAGATAGATAGATAGATAGATAGATAGATAGATAGAATGATATGAGTATAGAAACATTGCAGGAAAAGAATCAATAAACTTTTTGTTCAAGCAAGTTCCAGCGATGAACATGAGTCAAGTGAGGGATACTGGGGTGGCCGGGTGGGGGCACCTCAGCCTTCAGAGATTATTACTTTTTTTGAATGTTTAAATCTGGAGGAAAAGAAATGACTGGTTAAAAAAATAAGCTTATCTGTGTAGGCTAGAAACTGAGGCTTTACACTGTGATCTGTTATATAGCAGGACTCCAAATAAATGTCCATGATGGAGAGTAGGTAGGTTATATTTATTAGAAGCCATGAAATAAACCTGTCACAAGAAATGTGGAAAGATCATAGTGTTGGTGTTGACTTTCAGGGTCATGAAATATTTGGCATGCCAGGGGTTAAAAATAATAAATTTGGCAGAATCACTGGGGGGATCTGAACTTTAACTCATCTATAAATGTAATGCCCTGCAATTTCCCATTAGAAGCCCCTTTTGTCTTCCTGTATTGTTGCAATCCTAAAATAAGGACACATTCATTATTGTAAATATGGTTAATACCAAGTAAATCAAAACTTTAGACTCATTAGTTGGCTTGACATATATTAACTTATCTGTTAATGTATTGCAAGAAATATTGGTCTTGTGCTTTGGTACTGCTAACTGGAGACATGAATGCAAGGACAGAGAAATGTTTTCAAGATCATAATAATTTTCCTGGTAAAGATGATGGGCCTCCATATTCAAAGTGGATGTATGGGCACACCCCTGTATATGCCGCACATACTTAGAAATGTGCCAGCTGTTGTGGGCATGCCCATATTCAAAGGGCACAGATGTGTGGTGCACCCTCAACAGCACAGACATGCACAGTATTGTGCTGTGCCTATGCAAATGAGGAGTCCCCCATGTATATGTGGCACAGCATAATACTGAAACACTTCAGAAGTGCATGTCGGCCCCCAGCAGAGGTGCACAATTATGGTTCTGAAACCATGGCCTCACTAGTGCACAGAATGGACTGCACACTGTTTAGTGCAGGGGGCATTAGTGGAGAATGCCAGACTTCTGCTACTTGTGTACCATAAAGCTTTTTGTGAATACAACATGGGCTTGTGCTTGCTGTTAATTTTGGTTTCCTCTTCTTTTAATTGGGGTTATTTGCTCCCTACAAACCCTTTTACTTTTTTTTAACTCAACTGAAATAAACTAATAATAATATAAAATAACCGATATGTAGTTTTGAGAGAGTAGCATAACTTGAACTCTACATTAAGAGCATAGGTCTGGTGGAGGTCTGGTATTTTCCATTATCAGTGGGCAGGGAACCCTTATGGTACAGCAGTCCCTCCCTAGCCCGGAGCATTGTGGCAATAACAAAAACCCCTCCCACTCCCCATATCCCTGGACCACTCCCAAGCCCCAATCACAGTTAAAATAATAAGAAGCCCCGTCCCCGTATCTCCAGTAGTCTAGAGTTCCCTCGCTCCCTCCCCAGCCCTGATCTGTGTTTAAATAAAAAATCCCCATTCCTTGGTATTCTAGTGGCCCCCATCCCCGATCTCCGATCTGTGTTTGAATAAAAAAATCCCCATTTTCTGGTAGTCTAATGGTACCCCCTCTGCAATCCTTGATCCATATAAAATGAAACTTAATCCTATTTCCTGGAGGTCCAGTGGTCCTTCCCCCTAGCCCATTCCATGACTGCCATCCTGACCCAAATGAGTAAATTCCCTGGCAGTCAAGTGGGACCGCATCCCTCCACCCCATTAGGAAGTGACCTATTATCCTGCTCTCCTCACAACCTGACTGATGCAGGTGACTGACACGGCCTACCCACACCACCACAGCCAGCTGCCGACTGAACTGAACAGGAATGCGTACAGTATACAGTACATGCCCATGTGTGTGTACCCCAAAACTGTTGAGAATCTGCTTTGTACTGCTGTATTACTGTGTTTTTCATCTGCTATGCATTGTGCTATGTATTATGAATGTACCTAATACTGTCATGTATTTACAATGTCCTGTACCCCAAAATTTCTCTGTAACTAATTTTGGGTTGTCCCTGAAAAAGGGACCTCTTGGGCACAGTGGGCCTAGCTGGTGAACAACATTAAATAAATAAGTAACTTAATTAAAGTTTTAATTAATAAAAATTGGTTGACTGCAATTGTTTTGTCCTTTGTTTGGTATGATATTGCATCTGTAGGAGATGTGGGTCAGAGGACTGCTGTTGTCTTAATTGATCCTTACACGGCCTTTGATACATTGATCATTATTTGTTAATCAGCAAGCTACATTCTCTGGAGTGTTCTTGGAATACAGTATATTGGTTTGGGAATGATATGCTCAATACATCATACTTTTGTCCTTCCATAATGCTGTGTCTGGTACTGTGAGGATCCAGAAAGGTGTGCTCAGTTTTCAATCCTGGACCAATAGTGGCACCACCCAGGTTGCAAGCCAGTACTGTGCAGTATTACTGTGCTTCAAAATACTATCCTATGCTGCAAGGAACAGTATAATTCAGTGGCAATTAAAGAGCTTCTGACACATTCTGGGAAGGCAACCCATGCCAAGGAGTTGGCTTGCTCTAGGAACAAATTTAGCCATAGTTTTCAATTTCTTTGTGCAGTTTAAAAAAATACTTAACTTACAATTCTCAGTTCAGAACTTCCATGTATGAGCCAAGCAGTCAATGAACACTGCAGCATCACCCCTAAAATAAAATATACTGTCCAGGATATGCAAAGGGGTTGTGCCTGCCTCAACTATGTTGTGCTGGCGCAACCCCGCATTGCGCCCTGGTGGGATATTCAAAAGGCTGCCATGCACAGCGCAATGTCCGATGTGCCGGGGTGCAATGTAAGCCTATGCAGCACAGATTCAGGGGGCATGCCTGGGATATGCGGCACATATGCCGGCGCAACCCTGCAGTGCGCCGCATGGGGGGGCTCAATGTTGAGCCCCGGAAAAGCAGGAGCAATTCCCTGACCCCCACAGGCAGACTACTGTATTGCCAGGCACAACACAGCAGCCGCCAGCTGTGGGAGGCCATCCGCCCACCCAGAACACCATTACCAAGCACACATACCCCCCTAGTGGTCCAGTGGACCCCCACCCACCCCGTACACCCGGCCGTGGGCATCCTAGTAATGTAAAGAATCCCTGGTGGTCTAGCGGTCCCCCATCAGCCGAATGCGGGCATCCCAGTAATGTAAAGAATCCCTGGTGGTCTAGCGGTAATCCCCCCATATGACAGATCACAGGCTGTTGCTGAAATAAGGGATTACCTGGTGATCCAGTGGTACCCCCCTCCCAACACACCCATAGAGGTCCCCCAGCCACCCAGAACCCCCCCATCATCAGTGGGCGGCAGCACCATGCCCGTATTCTGCCCGCCCGTCAAGTGACAGCACACAGTATGATCTGTATGCCCATTGGTCCACAGTGTGGACCAATGGGCTTGCAGACCATACTGTACTACACAGGACCAGATATGTCAATGATCAGGCATATGGGGGGGGTCACCACTAGAACACCAGGTAATCATTACAGTACTGTACTGGGATGCCTGTGATAGGACTGAAGGGGGACAGCTAGCCCACCAGGGATTCTGTACATTACTGGGATGCCCACGATCAGGTGTAGGGGAGCGGGGGGGGGCTGCAATATCCCATGAGGGTGTCAATGGCAGCAGCTTGGCAGGGTGCCAGGTGCAATATGCCAGGAACCAGTGCATCACATGCAAATGGGGCCATAATGACAAGCAAATGTCAACATTTGCACCATGCATATATTATGGCCTCATTTGCATGCCCCAGCTGAATATCGTGGGTGATGAGCCTAGCGCAATTGCACTTGTGCATCCCCGTGCTCCCTTTCTGTGTCTTGCGATGGCACAGTGCCACTGCGCCTTGTGCAGTGTGTGTGCCCTCAGTGCCATATTCAATGGTGCTGAGCCATGGCGCATCACCATTGAATATCACCTGGTCCTGGTCCTGGCCCCGGCGCAGCTCAGTTGCGCTGCACCCAGGCTTGAGCCACCGCCCAGCGCAGTCTGAATATCAGGCCCACTTTGTCTATCATATTGGTTCTTTTTGGACCTTCCTCCCACCTAGCTTTAGACTTGAAAAGAAATTTGGGCCTGTTATCTTGCTTAAAGACTTTGTTGGCTCAACAGATATTTAAAATGTTTTTTTAATCTAACTTTATTGAAATTTTCCATTATCAACAACACTAGACATATACAGTAATTAAAAAAGAAAATTAAATACATCCTCCTCTGGGACAGATTATCACTAAAGAACTAAATGGTATAAACTAACATAAATACAAGTACATATAAAAACAACTGTAGGGTGTTTGGTTACAGAACTGTGAAATTCATATGATGCTTTCCTATAATACATGTAAGAACATAAGAAAGTTGCCAGCAGAAGGACACCATTTGGCCTATCTAGTCTGCTCATGTTGTTGATGAGATCTGGCTATTCACCAGTGCCTCATCCCCCCCACTCTGCCTTCTCCCTTTCTCCCATCACCACCTCTCACCCTTGTATCCTTCTGTGCCTGTCCCATGCCTTTTTAATAGCCCCGACTGCCCTAGCCTCAACCACCTCCTCTGGCAGCTCATTCCAATGCCATCACCACCCTTTCCATGAAGAAATGTTTCCTTGCATCTCTCCTGTATCTCCCCCACCAGCTTGAGTCTATGCCCCCTTGTGGTGGTGTTCTCTCTTTTGTTGAAGACATTGTCACACTCAACTTTATTAACACCATTCAAGTATTTGAAGGTCTCAGTCATGTCCCCTCTCAGCCTTCTTTCCTCCTGGGAGTACATACCCAGTGCTTCCAGCCTTTCCTTGTATGACCTATCCTGCTGTCCCCTGATTATCTTAGCTGCCCTCCTCTGCACCCCCTCTAGCAGCTCAATATCTTTTTTAGGTGTAGGTTCCAAAACTGCTCTCTTTACTCCAAGTGTGACCTCACCAGTGACCTATACAAAGGCATGATTACCTTGCTGTTCCTGCTGCTAATTCCCCTTACTATACTTCCCAGCATCCTGTTCGTTTTTGCCATTGCCTTTTTGTATTGAGATGCTTGCTTCAAGTCACATGTAATCATAACCCCCAGGTCCTTTTCCTCCACCGTCCCAGTTATCTGCACTTTTCCCAAGTAGTACTCAGCCTGTGGGTTCTTTGCCTCAATGTGCATCACTTTGCACTTTTTGGTCTTGAACCCCAGTTGCCAGATCCCTGCCCATTTTTCCAGTCTGGCTATGTCTTGCTTCAGCTCTTGTATCCCCTCCTGTGTGTCCACCCTTCCATAGAATTTAGTGTCATCCTCCAACAAGCACATTTTGCCCTGGATACCCTCCCCATGTCTCTTATGAATATATTAAATAGTACCAGACCCAATACTGACCCCTGTCTAACTCTGCTGGTGACCTCCTGTGTACTCGAGGACTCCCCTCCTACTATCACCCTCTGCATTCTACCTCCCAACCAATTTTCAACCCAACTTGCTACTCTCTCCCCTTCCCCTAGTCCCCTCAGTTTTGCGATTAGACTCCTATGCGGCACCGAATCGAAGGCTTTGCTAAAGTCTAGATATATGATGTCCACTGCCTGCCCCTTGTCTACTGCCTTCATGACCCAGTCAAAGAACTGTAAGGAAGGCTGCAAGATATCTCTGTTTATTATCAAATGGTCCAGTATGCGCGAGTTTCAAAAGTGCAGCATCAAAAGTGTCTCTTCCAGTCCAAGCCAGCATAGCTTAAGTATATCATCATTATACTCTGGTGACAGTGAAATGAATCCATCCCCCCAATGGTCCTCCCTCTTTTGTAAATGTTTAGGAATTGTTGGCCAAAGCCTCCAAAATATCTATCCCTTCCTGCTCAGTCCTTGAACTAATAAATGGGTATCATCTGCTAGTATGTTTCTCTTCCATCTGGTGGAGCAATGCAGTAACTTTCTCTGTTTCCTGAATGAATTTACAGTTATGCAACCAGCTGGCTGTATCTGGAGGTATAGATGTCAGCCATCTTTGGGTAATTGCTTTTGGGTAATTGCTTTAAGGGTTGCTGCGATAAGTACTGTACATTGTACAAATATCTCTTGTTTTAACCTTTGAGATCTGTCGGTAGGAGGCCTAAGATCAGGTGTTTAAGAGAGTGTGATGGATTCATTTCAGACATCATCTTATTGTGTCACCCATTTTCCTCCAGTATTGTGCTAGCTCTGTGCAAGACAAAAAAATGTGGGTGTGGTGGCCCAGGCCCTACATCCCCTCCGCCATATATCAGATTGGTCAGTCCCATTATGTTTTGAAATCACAGGTGTTCTAAAGTACCTCACATTCACTTACCTTAAAAATTCATGCCAGTTATTTGATGCTGCAGCCCAGATTATATCCCATTCTCTGTCACTTATGATTTCTGCCCTCTCCTCATTCCATTGATCCTTTAGTTGTGCTGTATGCTCATCCACTAGTCATTTTAAAGTGGAGTACAATACAGAGATCAGCTTTCTTATTCATTTATTTATTTAAGAGTTTTACCAGGAGGGCATGCTGAGCAGAGGACCACTCGATTACAGATGCGTCATGGGGACAGTACATGCAAAAAGGGCAACAATCATACAGTAATATAGCAATGGTAAAAACTTGGAACAGTAATACAATGCAGCAGTGTAAGTAAGGACAATGGCAGGATTATACAAGCCATTAGTGTAAACTTTACAGAGATGTGCAACAGAGAGAGGTGAGGCATGAGCAAGTGCTTGACAACTTAGATTGTTATAAAGAGTGGTGCAGAGTGAGTCCAGGAGGGGCTTATCAGCCTAGGAGCTGAGGTTGTGTTAGGCACATGGGCAGGTGGTACAGAAATGCTCTAAGAGAAGACCATTGAGGTGCTGGGATGGAGAGGAGTGCCAAATGTCTGGAGGTAGGGAGTTCCATAGTTTGGGCATATGGTAGCTGAAGGCTACTTGGCCTGTCAAGGTGGACCTGTGGGGAATTTGTAGGAGATGAGTGTCAAATTGCCTGAGTTCATAGGCTGGGGGAGTGGGCAGACAGGACTACAGAGAGGTAAGGAGGCAAGGACTGATCCCAGAATTTGGCCACGAGACAGGCGCAGTGTGATTATCTGAGGTCTTGTAGGGAGGTAAATCCCAAGGTCTGATATAGGGTACAGTAATGGGTGGTGTAAGGACAGTCTAGGGTGAAATAAAAGAAGGAGGAGTGAAAGAGGGAGTCCAGTCTTGTCAGGGTGGACTTTGGGGTGGCACTGTAGACCACATCTCTATAGTCAAAAATTGGCATGATTATTTTCTGTACAATTGCTTGGCTGGCCGGCTACAGGAAGCAACCACAATTTAGGTAGAGTGCACCCAGTCTTTAGCAAAGTTTTCTGTGGATGCCATCCATGTATACAGAAAAGTCAAGGTGCTGGTCGAGCCAAACCCCGAGGTACCTGAAGGAGGTGCAGACCTCCAAAGAAGTCCCATCCAGGGTATGGAAAGTTGGAGGGGGGGGGCTGTAAAAGTCTCTGTCTAGTGCCGCAGGTCATGGAGACTGTCTTCTTGGTGTTGAGGTGAAGCTGATAGGAGCGAAACCAGCACTCAACACTGTTGAAATCCTGCTGCAATGTGGTTGCCATATCAGCAGTGGAGGGGCCAGATGAATACAGTACCATGTCACCTGCATACATGTGGATGGAGGTGCGTAGGCAGGCTGAGTGGAGGTCATTTAGGACCTGAGGTGTTCCTGGGTCATCAGGTCTTTTAAAATCTTTCTAACGGGATTCTCTTCCCTGGTCAATGCACTTTGCCTTGGTTCAGATATTAAATATGGGAGGCAGTATATCGCAGTGGTTTAAGGCGATGAGCTGCAAATCTAGAGACCTGGGTTTGAATCCCACAGCCCCACGTGCATACTGTGTTAACCTGAGCAAGTCAATTAACTTCCCTGTGTTCCCAGATTGCACCTGTAGACAAGCTTTTAGCTTAGTGTGTCTCTCCTGGTTAAACAATTGGAAAAAAAAATAACTAATGTCTCAGCTGCAGGTCTCAGAATTGGTCCTGTCTACCCAACTAAATTCATTGCACAGTTGTTGGAATGACTTATCCCCTGAGTTATCCAGCAGCGTCCCTACTTCTGTTAAGCCCCTCCTCTGCCATCTAGCAAAGCCTGGATCCACTGACATTGGAAGGAATTTAAGACAAGCACTCAATGGCATGAGTCTGCTGCTGAACCCCAGGTGCAAGTTCTACTGCTTGCATATCTGCCCTTAGATCCTTGTCTGAAATTTTGCACAGGGATTGGAGATCTGAGCCAGCATCAAGGAGTCATAGACCATAAGTAGATATCTGCAGGTTGCATGTGACCCATGCCCTCGTGTTCCAGCTGTACTCAGATTACAGTATCTCTTATGCACCCAGCCTCCACACAATTGTGAAGTTGGGCCACCCAATAATACAGTGTCAAGTCTGGAAGCCCCCCCACACCCATTTTTAGGGCCATCAGCAATTGCCATTTTTTTGCTGTCTTCCCCCCTACACAAATGTACATAGCATTTGTTTATAATTCTTTCCAAGTTTAGGAGGGAACTAGAACTGGAATCACTGCAAAGAGGAAGTTTAGATGAGGTAGAATATTCATAGAAACATAGAAACATAGACTTTGATGGCAGATAAGGACCACTTGGCCCACCCAGTCTGCCCATTTCCTACCTATTGGATAAGCTGCAGATTCTAGTTAACTAACAGCCTACTTCCTGCAACCCCCACTATAATTGCCTTATGTCTGTCCCATGCATGTTTGAATTCTCACTGTTTTAGACCCCACAACCTCTCTAGGAAGGTGGTTCCATGCGTCCACCACTTTCTCCTTGAAAAATAATTTCCTCACATTATCCCTGAGCTGTTCCCCCTCTAACTTTAAATTGTGGCCCCTTGTTCTTACACATCTCTTTTTCTGAAAGATGCTTCCCTCCTGGACTTTGTTGATTCCCTTGAGGTACTTAAAAGTTTCTATCATGTCCCCCCTGTCCCTCCTTTCATCAAGAGTATACATATTAAGGTCTCTCAGTCTCTCTTCATATGGTTTCTGATGTAGACCCTGGCCTGCACCATTTTAGTTGCCCTCCTCTGGTCTGCTTCCATCCTGTCTATGTCCTTGCGTAGATGAGGTCTCCAAAACTGCACACAGTACTCCAGATGGGGTCTCACCAACTGTCTGTATAAAGGGATAACCACTTCCCTTTTTCTACTTGTGAAGCCCCTCCCTATGCATCCCAGTATCCCCCTGGCTCTCCTTACTGACTTCTCACATTGCTTATCCACCTTTAGGTCATCTGATATGACTACACCCAGATCCCTTTCCATTATTGTTGTCGTTAGTACCTCCCCTGCTATTGTGTACTCTTCTCCTGGATTTTTATTTCCCAGGTGCATTACTTTGCACTTCTTTGCATTGAATATAAATTGCCATATATCTGACCATTCCTCCAACCTTGCCAAGTCCCTTCTCATCCTTTCTACCCCTCCTTGTGTATCAACTCTGTTACAGATCTTTGTGTCATCTGCGAAGAGGCATACCTTTCCTTCCAGACCCTCTGCAATGTCACCTATAAAGACGTTAAAGAAGACTGGACCCAGTACTGAGCCCTGAGGTACTCCACTAGTAACCCCCCTTTCTTCAGAATGTGCTCCATTCACTGTTACCTTCTGTGTCCTGTTGTGCAGCCAGTTTGTTACCAGGCTACCACCCTGGGACCCACTCCCAGGCTGGCTAACTTGATTATTAATCTTGTGCTGGACTGTATCAAATGCCTTCTAAAGTCTAGGTAGGCCAATCCACACCCCTCCCTGGTCTATTACTTTGTCACCCAGTCAAAGAAATCGATTAGATTCATCTGACATGACCTTCCTGCTGTGAATCCATGCTGCTTTGGGTTCTGTACCCCACTGGCCTCTAGGTACTCAACAATTCTTTCTTTCAGAAGTGATTCCATCATTTTCCCCACCACTGAGGTCAAACTAACAGGTCTGTAGTTTCCTGCTTCTGCCTTGCTCCCACTTTATTCATCCTCACTATCTCTTCCCTACCCCCCCAGTGTCAAGAGCATCTCCCTTCACCATTGGCACTCTAAGTGTAATTTCTGTATTAACTTAAGGTGATTTTATTGAAATAATTTGGTGACATCTGGGGTTACCCATACCCCAAATTGTGAAACCCTGTGATGGTCTGTCTAAGAAGGAAACCAGCTTTTATCTGTTGTGTTAAAAGTGCTCCCCAACAGCAAAATTTTGCATTTTTCTACATTAATCTTAAAACCTGAAGCTGGGCCAAATTTTGTATAAATATCCACAAGCTGCAAAATATTGTTTTCAGGATCACTTACTTAAACCAATGTGTCACCTGCATAAAGAAAAATCTAGACCTCCTCCCCTCTACTCTAATCCACAATACTTCCCTAGCTTTTCTGATGTATTCCGCTAAAAGTTTCAAATTTAATGCAAAGAGGAGTAGGGAGAGAGGGAAATGCTGCTGGGTTCCCCTATTTATAATTTATTTTACTTTATTTTGCAGTTCTTGGCTAGGAAAGACACACACTTAACCAAGTCTTGTTTCCAGGTGCATCCTGAAAGTGCAGGGAAGTTAAATGACTTGCTCCTAGTCACACAGTATGTGAGAGGTGGCTATAGGATTCAAATCCAGTTCCCAACAAACAACAGATGATATTTTTATGTTTATGTTATTTGTAGGTAATGTGTTTGTGTAAAATGACTATGTTCACCTATGAAAATGGGCACTTTTATCTATTGACATTCATTTTTAAATAAAATGAAATAAAGTGAAAGAAAAATGCACATACTAATAACGTGAAGTAGGAGACAAGGCTGCAAGTACTGTATTCTATGAAGATAGTGATAGGGATCAGGGAAAGGGCTGCCTAAATCAGTATACAGTATCTTTCCCAGCAATTCTACGATTGGGGCTAGCATGCTGCATGTCATAATATTTTCTTTAATTTGTTTTACTGATTTTTATTATACATTCATACAGTTTATAGCATATTCAAATATATGCCCATTTATACAGCTCATCAAAACTAAAAGAAATCACAGAGAAAAGGATCCTTAGAATATGTGATTGAAGATGATTATCTACTTCCCCAAACTTTCCACAAATTTAACCTTTCATTACATTTTTTCAGTGATATCTCAAATATAATTTCCAATTACTCAAGTAATGTTGGGGAGGGTGGGTTAACTAGTGCATAAAAATTCATTTCGGGAACAGATACAGTGTTACAATGACCAGAGATGGGTGAGATTATTTATTACTTCCTTCTGTAATGTATCAAATTTATCCTTAGAATTTTCCAGATAAATAATCAATTTTTCCACCTCAAACACACTCAAAAAGTTATTTTTCCATTTATTCCTTTTAAATTTGGTTAAGCTTTCTGTATACCATTTGGCTACAATTAGCCTTTTTATAACCATTGTGGCTAGCTCCAATGGGTTCTCTTGTTCCTTCTGTACATGAATCCCATCAAATTCATTACATTCAAAAACTTCTGGTGTGTGAGGGATTTAGGGGATGGAGAAATGGGTTAATTCCCTTTCATTACAATGACAATGTGCTAAGTTTTCTTTTTTGCCCACATGCTTGCCAGCAACTAGTGCAGTCCCGTGTATTCACTGCATATTAGTTGGTCGGTGTTAAATATGCTCATCCTAGGGCCAGATATTCAAAACTTTGTGCTGGGTGTGAACCGTTTGTGCAGGTTTAGCGTGGGATTAGCGCAGGTCCACTATATTCAAAAGGCCAAATAGCGTGTGCAAACTGCATTAGCGCCGGGCAAAATCATAATGTGTGCAAGGGGCACAGTGAGGGGGCATGTCAGCGCAATGCTATATTCAGCAACTAGAGCCACACAAACTGGTTTTGCGTGACTTAGCATGACACTTAGCATGGTGCAAATTACCACCCAGGAAAAGATAGTCTTAACCATGGGCAATCAGCTTTGCATGACATTTTGGCTTTACGTGGCATTCGCGTGGCTTTTGCATGACTTTGCGTGACCCTAACTAAATAATATGACAAACAGACAAAGCCAGACAAAGAGAAAACATGCTGCCCACAGATGGAATCACAATGATGCCATCATCTGCCACCAGTTCCAGCCATGCCAGGCAGTAAATGGTGACCCAGCCACCAGTGGACACCATGGCAGTGTGGCCATGCAGCACACATCTGCAGACCACTCTTCTGTGGACACCAACAGATGCCAGCACACACATGCAGCACTATGGGCATGGAGGATGTTGAGGGAGGGTGTATGGGTGGCCAGGCTGCGCCAGAGACCAGGTGTGGCCACAATGCTGGAACACATCACACAGTGCACATGGGCCAGTATTGGGAATACCCCAACATTAGTGTGCCTTTCTGATGATATGTGCCCCCAGCCACATACCGCACAGCTGTACAACTGCCACAGCACACACAGCTGGCCATGTATACGTCACTGTAAGCATCCCATGCCGGAGGTGCAGCATCTGTGGATCACACAACAGCGTAACAGTAATGTCCACTGTCAATAAACGCGTGCAAGTTGGGCCTGTCACTGTGTACTGTGCAGTCATCATCACTGCCCTACACACCATAGGCAGTGCTGTGTCCCTCACACTACTAGCCCCCTTGCTACTGTAGTGTCTGCTGTGCTCTGTAGCATGACCTACAGTGTGACAATTGCATGCAGCACTACCACCACCTGTGCCTATGCTGTGTTGTCCCCTGGGGTACAATATGCTATGCTATGCTGTACTGTTTACATGTAGCCTGCAGCTATAATCATGAACTGCCAGATTGACCTACAGGTGGAGCTGCGGTTGGACCTGGCCAGCCCCTGCACTTTCAGAGTGACCTACAGGTGTCGCTGTGGGACCCTGCAGTATTGCTGGGCAAACTGCATGCAAATCAGGGCATAATAAGATGCTAATCTGGATGTTTGCCCAGAGACTACCTAAGTAGGCTCATTTGCATGTCACTTTTTAATATGGCAAAGTTTAGCATCGGGCAAACGTGTTTGCACCGGGCAAATGGTTTAGCTCCATGCTAAAGCCGTGCAAACATGTTAGCGCAGTGCAAACAGCTCAGGGAATATTATACAGTTTTGAACACTGTACTTTCACATGCGCTGCTGCCTGCAGCTGTACTGGGTCCATGCATTTGCTGGCACACACATTACTAACATACTACATACTAACATACTGAAATGCCAGCAGAATAGGCCTAACGGTCTTTCGTGTCTGCTCGTTTGGTCAGTCCCCAGCATGGGTGCTGACCTTGCTGTCCCTCTCGCCTTCTCTGGCTTCTCCCTTCCCAGTTCCGGATATTCTTTCTGCATTGGATTTTGCTTCCAGAACCCTTCCCCTGTACCTGTCCCACCCCCTCTTGAACCCCTCCACTGTCTCTGCCTCCACTAGCCCCCTAGGCAGTGCATTCCATGGCTCCACCACCCTCTCAGTGAAGTAGCACCTCCTCCTTTCTCCTCTGAATCTTCCCTCCAGCTTCCACCCATGCCCTCTAGTGGCCCCTTCCTCCTTCCTTCGAAGCACCCCAACTGTTCCTCCCCTATTTATCCTCTTCATGTACCTAAAGACCTCTATCATGTCCCCCCGGTCCCTTCTCTCTTCCAATGTGTACTTATTTAGCTCTTCTAGCCTCTCCTCATAGGTCTTGTCCCCCAAGCCCCAAATCATTTTGTTGCCCTCCTCTGGACCCTCTCCAGGAGGTTAATGTCCCGCTTTAAGTGTGGCCTCCAAACTGCACGCAGTACTCAAGTGCGGCCTCACCAAGCAGTTATAGAGGGAGTATCACTTCCTCCTTCTGGAGGTGATCCCCTAGCGATGCATCCCAGCATCCTGTTGGCCTTGGCTGCTGCCTCCTACAAGTCTCAGAGTTGTTCATCTTGACATCCACCACCACCCCAGGTCCCTCTCAGCCATCGAGACTTAGCATTTCCCTCCCAGGGTGTACACTTGGCCTGGGTTTCTGAACCCAGGTGGAGTACCTTGCATTTCCCATTGAACCTCAGCTTCCACTTTCTAGACCATCTTTCCAGAGCCTTCAGGTCCCCTGTGAGGCCACCCTCCCTCCTCCCCATCCACCACCCCCAGTTTCGAGTCATCTGCAAAGAGACTCATCTCACTCCTGATTCCTGTCCTTATGTCAGATAATGTGCGTTGAACAGAAGGGGCCCAAGGACTGATCCCTGTGGGACCCTACATGACCCTCCTTGGGGATGAGACTATCCCACCAACTATGACCCTCTGGGTCCGGTCCTGGAGCCAATCGCCTATCCATCTGATCATCTGGTTCCCTACCCCCATTTCTCCCAGCTTATCCAACAGACCCACGTGAGGAACAGAGTCAAATGCCTTGCTGAAGTCTAGAAAGAGGACATCCACTGGTCTACCCAGGTTCAAGGCACTTGTCACCCAGTCATAGAACTCCACCAGGTTTGTCTGACACGATTTCCGGGATGAATCCATGCTGTCTATCATCCAGGCACCCTGACTTATCCAGGTCCCCCTAGCCTCTCCTTGACAATGCCCTCCATCACCTTGCCCACCACCGATGTCAGGCTGACAGGCCTGTAGTTCCTGCCACCTCCCTTGATCCCCTTGTGGATAGGCACTATATGCGCCACCTTCCAGTCTTGGGGCACCCACCCTGTCCTCACAGAGATGGTGAAAAGCTCTGCCAGGGGTTTTGCCAGGACATCTGCAAGTTCCTTCAGCACTCTGGGATGTAATTTATCCGGCCCCGGTGCTTTATCCGTCTTAAGGGAGCTGAAGGCTTCCCTCAATCTCTCTGCTGTGATTTCCACTTCCGGTACCCCTTCTCCCTGATTAGCCCTCCCCCCACCTGCCAGTGATGCCACCCCCTCTCCCCATTGGCCACATAGTTCAACTCTACCTACCTTCATGTCACTGTGTTGCTGTTGTGGTTTGCACTTCCTGGTTGCTATGTTCAGAGCTGTCTTATTCCAGCCCACTGGGCAGTGTTAATTTAGCCCCAGGGCAAAGTTTTGAATATCTGGTCCCTAGTATTTTAATTTGGATTGATTTTTTTTGTTTGTTTGTTTTTTGTTGCTGAAATGTATTCTTTATTTGTCCTTATCCATTATTTATTCTATTTCCTGGTTCTATATTCTTGCCTAATTCTTCTTTCAATTTCTTTTTAGAAGGGTCCCTAATTGGTGTGTAGTTACCTAAAACCATTGATAGAAGCTATCCAAACTTTCTTTTTTAACTTTTTTAAGTAGTCTTTTTTTCTTTCTCCAAAACAGTATTTGTTGTTTTATCTATACGTACTCCCTTCTTTTCACAGTTCCAGTATTTTTCTTCTTATAATTTTGTATTTCAAATGTTTTAAGTTCATGTTACAATTTTGAAATTTCCCTTTTTCTGTATTTCATCATATTTCTGAATGTCATTAGACTGAAAAAAGTCCACCCTTCTTCTATATCCTCCCTTCCCCAGTTTATCATATCATTTTTTATAGCCTCTGCCAGTGTGCCATTCCCTTTCTTCCAAACCTATCTAAATAAATAAATAACCAGTGTTGATTAGAGACTGGGTACCAGATATTCAAAGCTTTGTGCAGTCTGTAAACAATTTGCGTGGGAATAGCATTGGATTAGTGCGGGTCTGCCATATTCAAAAGGCCAACTAGCACAGGCAAACAGCAGCAGCGCCGGGCAAAGTATAATGATATGCAAGGGGCATTGTGAACATGAATAAATTCACTATGAGATATTCAGCGACTAGCACTGTGCTAAGGTGTTTAGCATGACATAGCGGGACCCATAGCACGGTACAATTTACTGCCCAGGAAAAGCTGGTCTTAACCCTGGGCAAACAGCTTTTTATGTCATTGGTGCATTGCACGGTGCTTACGCAGGATTTGTGTGGCTTGCATGGCCCTAACATAGGAATACAACACTTAGAAAATTCCAGACATGGAGGACACATACTGCTTGCTGATGGCACCACCATGATGCCAGCAGCTGCCACCAGTCCGAGCCAAGCACGGACAGTAAGGGGTGATCTGACCCACAGGGGACAGCATGGTAGTGTGGCCATATAGCACACACCTGCAGACCATACGTCTGTGGTGTGTGACAGATGCCAGCACACATGTGCAGCACCGTGGGCATGGTGGCAAGTGAGGGGAAGGTGTATGGGTGGCCAGACCTCACCCCAGTCCGGGTGTGGCCACAAGGCTGGGACACATCGCTCAGTGCACATGGGCCAGTAGTGGGATTATGCCACCACCTGTGTGCCTGTCAGATCCTACATGCCCCCCCAGCCACCTACCACACAACTGTACAGATGCCACAGCACACACTGCCGGCCATGTACATGACACTGTGTGCATCCCATGCCACAGGTGTAGCATCTGGGGATCACACAACAGCGTAACAGTAATGTCCACAGTCAGTAAACACCTTCACATTGGGCCTGTCACTGCATGCAGTGCAGCCAGCATCACTGCCCTACATTGTAGCATGCCCTACAGTGTGACAGTTGCATGCACCTCCACCACCACCACCTGTGCCTATGCTGTGTTGTCCCCTGGGGTACAATATGTTATGCTATGCTGTGCTGTTTACATGTAGCCTGCAGCTATCATCATGCACTGCCAGACTGACCTACAGGTGGAGCAGCTGTTGGACCTGGCCAGCCCCTGCACTTTCAGAGTGACCTACAGGTGTCGCTGTGGGACCCTGTAGTAATGCTGGGCAAACTGCATGCAAATCAGGGCATAATGAGATGCTAATGTGGATGTTTGCCCAGAAACTACCTAAGTAGGCTCATTTGCATGTCACTTTTGAATATGGCAAAGTTTAGCTCCGGGGAAAACGTGTTTGCACCAGGCAAATGGTTTAGCTCCATGCTAAACCCGAGCAAACGTGTTAGCACTGCGCAAACAGTTCAGGGAATATTACACAGTTTTGAACACTGTACTTTCACATGAACTGATGCCAGCAGCTGTACTGGGTCCATACATTTGCCGGCACACTCATTGGCCACATAGTTCACCTCTACCTACCTTCATGTCACTGTGCACGGTGTTGCTGTTGTGGTTTGCACTTCCTGGTTGCTATATTCAGAGCTGTCTTATTCCAACCCACTGGGCAGTGCTAATTTTGCCCCAGGGCAAAGTTTTGAATATCTGGCCCCTAGTATTTTAATTTGGATTGATTTTTTTGTTTGTTTGTTTTTTGTTGCTGATGTGTGTTCCTTATTTGCCCTTATCCATTATTTATTCTATTTCCTGGTTCTATATTCTTGCCTGGTTCTTCTTTCAATTTGTTTTTAGAAGGGTCCCTAATTGGTGTGTAGTTACCTAACACCACTGATAGAAGCTACCCAAACTTTCTTCTTTTAACTTTTTTAAGTAGTCTTTTTTTCTTTCTCCGAAACAGTATTTGTTGTTTTATCTATACGTATTCCCTTCTTTTTACAGTTCCAGTATTTTTCTCCTTATAATTTTGTATTTCAAATATTTTAAATTCATGTTAAAATTTTATAATTTCCCTTTTTCTGTATTTCATCATATTTCTGAATGTCCTTAGACTGAAAAAAGTCCACCCTTCTTCTATATCCTACCTTCCCCAGGTTTATCATATAATTTTTTATAGCCTTTGCCAGTGTGCCATTCCCTTTCTTCTGAACCTATCTAAATAAATAAATGACCAGTGTTGATTAGAGACTGGGGACCAGATATTCAAAGCTTTGTGCAGTCTGTAAACAGTTTGCATGGGAATAGCGCGGGATTAGTGTGGGTCTGCCATATTCAAAAGACCAACTAGCGCAGGCAAACAGCAGTAGCACTGGGCAAAGCATAATGATATGCAAGGGACATAGTGAACATGAATAAATTCACTATGAGATATTCGCCGACTAGCACCACTCTAAGGTGTTTAGCATGAGATAGTGTGACCCATAGCGTGGTACAATTTACCACCCAGGAAAATCTGGTCTTAACCCTGGGCAAACAGCTTTTTACGTCATTGGTGCATTGCACGGTGCTTATGTGGGATTTGCATGGCTTGCACGGCCCTAACTTAGGAATACAACACTTAGAAAATTCCAGACATGGAGGACACATGCTGCTCGCTGATGGCACCACCATGATGCCAGCAGCTGCCACCAGTCTGAGCCAAGCACGGACAGTGAGGTGTGATCTGACCCACAGGGGACAGCATGGTAGTGTGGCCATATAGCACACACCTGCAGACCATATGTCTGTGGTGCGTAACAGATGCCAGCACACACATGCAGCACCGTGGGCATAGTGGCAAGTGAGGGAGTGTGTGTGGGTGGCCAGACCTCACCCCAGCGCAGGTGTGGCCACAAGGCTGGGACACATTGCTCAGTGCACATGGGTCAGTAATGGCATTATGCCACCACCTGTGTGCCTGTTGGATCCTACATGCCCCCCCAGCCACCTACCACATAACTGTATAGATGCCACAGCACACACTGCCAGCCATGTACATGACACTGTGTGCATCCCATGCCACAGGTGCAGCATCTGTGGATCACACAACAGCGTAACAGTAATGTCCACAGTCAGTAAACACCTGCACATTGGGCCTGTCACTGTGTACAGTGCAGCTAGCATCACTGCCCTACACTTTAGCATGCCCTACAGTGTGACAGTTGCATGCAGGACCACCACCACCTGTGCCTATGCTGTGTTGTCCCCTGGGGTACAATATGCTATGCTACGCTGTACTAATTACATGTAGCCTTTTGCTATCATTGTGCACTGCCAGACTGACCTACAGGTGGAGCTGCACTCGGACCTGGTCAGCCCCATACTTCCAGACTGACCTGCAGGTGGCTCTGTGGGACCCTGCAGTAACGCTGGGCAAACTGCATGCTAATCAGGGCATAATGAGATACTAATCTGGTTGTTTGCCCAGAGACTACATAAGTAGGTTCATTTGCATGTCACTTTTGAATATGGCACATTTTAGCACCGGGCAAACAGCTTAGCTCCGCGCTAAAGCCGCCCTAACGTGATAGTGCGGTGTTAACGGTTCGGGGAATATTATGCAGTTTTGATCATTGTTCTTTCACATCTGCTGCTGCCTGCAGCTGTACTGAGTCCATGCATTTGCTGGCACACACATTGGCCACATAGTTCATCTCTACCTGCCCTCACATCGCTGTGCACTGTGCTGTTGTTGTGGTTTGCACTTCCTGGTTGCCTTACTCAGTGCTGTCTTATTCCAGGGCTACATTTGCCCTGACTCCCAGCCCAATTTGCACGGCCTCATTATCATGTTATATTCAGAGGCTGTTTGCCCAAGCTAATACTTTTGAATATAGCTTGCTTTGTGCTTCAGGCTAAGTTTGCATGCCAGGCAGTGCTAACTTAACCCAGGGGCAAAGCTTTGTATATGTGGCCCTGGATATCTTTTTTTCCAATGTGTTGCTGCTTTTGCTGTAGTTTCACCACATTGTTACTTACATTCCTAAACTTTTCTGCGCTTAGCAAAATGTCTGCCACATCCAAATTCTCCAATTCTTTAGCCATAGTATGCAGTATGTTTTCTTCTTTATAGGCTGGATCCTCTGACATGGCCAGATGCAATGCAATTTTTACATTTGGAGCAAGAGCATATTTTTCTACATCAGGACATCCTATACCTCCTTGCTTCCTTGGAATGCAAAGTATGTCTCATGCAATCTGTGGCGTGCCTTCACACCATAAAACATTTTGATCAGTCTCTTAACCCTCTCACACCATACATTTCCTGTTTCTGTACAGCAATTGTTGCAGAAAGATTAATTTGGCATAATCACCATTTTTGTTAGTTTCATCCAACAGTATATTATATTATAACCCCATACATCTAGAATGGCAGTCAAATATAACTAAATAAATACATAAATAAATACAAATTTAGACAGCCCCCCTCCCCAAGCCTATTGCTATCTACCTAGAGTGCCTGAAGCCCTGTCCCCTACCTTGCATTATCATTATGCTTATTAAAGGGGTGGGGCTTCAGTTCTCGGTGGCTACTTGGCTCGTACACAGAAATTACAAGCTGAGCCTTATGTGTTAAATATTTTTTTTTATATTACACAAAAATGTTAAACTATGGCAAAATGAGCTCTTAGGACAGGTAACTCTTTAGCATGGATTGTCGCCTGGACCTTGTGATCATGTCAGCTGCTCCTTAAGCCTTTTTGTCATGCAATAATTTGTCACATGTCATTTACTGCAAATAACTGCATTGTATCCTGGTTGGCTCCACTGTATGTCAACAATTTGGGAGTTGATATTCAAGTTCATGGACACTTAAATTTATTACATCAACTATACTGTAAGTTGGTAATTGTATCATGTTAGTCACTGTTTTCTTTACATAATACATTCATCTCTTCAACGTTTTTTTGTTTACTGTTCAAAATTGTCTTCTCACTAACAAGTGTCAAATATTGACAAAACCAACTGCATATTTTAGAACCCCAGGGTATCAATGAAGAATAAATTCATCGCATTATTCCTACTTTCAATGGTACGTACTGCTCTCCAGCAAACACATCATTACAAATGCCTAGGGCTACAGCAAGCATGTAACCGCTCTTGGTCTAAACATATACATTTCTTATAGTTTGTAAGAACTTGCATCATCCAAAAACTTCTGACTTTCCATAAACCATAAATTGCTTAACCATGAGGCCCTACATCACCTTATTTAGGTACAGGTTTTCCCCTTTTGGATGAAGGTGCTTTTTCTTTATGAATTGGCCTCTTCTAACATTTTCTATAATAATCATGTCGGTTTACACGTTCTCCACTGATCTTATTCAGTTTACCATTGTTTCATGTATAGACAGTTTAACTGGCTCAAGCTTTCTGCTGGAAGAAAATGACATCTTGTTCAGTTTGTAAAATGTAAGTTTGGTGAGTGTCCCATTTATCCTTCTGAGCATCTAGAACTGCAAATTCCTAAACAAGTTGTACAGTCTTTGGAGTGGGAGTTGTGCATCCCTCATGTTTGGACCTTGTTCAAGCAAAAATCCCTCTGAGTCACCATCCCGCTGGAAACAAATGCATCATAAACCACTCTTAGACTTACATGGAGCTCATGCTGACACTTTGAAGACGTGTTTTTTGACATTGGTCATAAGCATAAATCCTGTTGGCCAGTAATTTGTTGAGTGTTAATTACACATAAGTAAACTGTTGACGGTTATATATTTATGTCTGTGTATATATATATATATATATTACTTTTCAGCATGTTTCTCTTTATTCATTCATTAATTACAACTTTTGTACACCATCAGAGCCACTTAAAAAAAATGAGCTAACTTAATGTGTCTGTCCTAGTCAAAATAAAATGAACATGAAATAAAAATAGATCAGAAGAGAGAGTAGGCCATGTCTGAACATTTAAATACATGCAGGCTAGTACAAAAGGTGGACTCCAGTGAATCCTTCACAACCAGAAACAGAGTTAACACTGGAGAAATAGCAAGAAACTTCCTGGGGTAGGTTTAAGATGGATGTCAGGAATTACTATTTTTTGCAGAAGGCAGTAGTGGGGCGGGATAAGCAGCCCAACAGTAGTCAGTGCAAAAACAGTGGTGATCTTTAAGAGGTACTGGACTATGTATAAGGGGCTGGAAGGGGATCAAGGGAGGTAGGGTATAGAATGAAATTGTCCATGACCCCCAAAGGGGCATCTATCACATCATGGGGTAGATTGGATAGAAACATAGCTGATGTCAGCAGAAAAAGACCATTGGTCCATCCAGTCTATCCTGTTATACTCTTCTGTAACCTCAGACCTGTTGTTTAGGTCATGTTTTATCTCCCTACTCCCCTGTTGTCCCTGCGCTACTGATGCCCCTAAATAAATATTAAATCCCTAAATTGTGCAATAACTGTGGTTACAATCGTTAATGTACTTTTTGCACCCACCACCTCTGCCAGCAGGCTATTGCACAGTGCAGCTACTGGCCCCTTCCACACCGCGCCGCTCAGACCCCATAATGGATAGAAACCGTTACAACCGGGGAGTGGTGCAGTGTGTCCACACTGCCTTGGTGTCTGTTACGGGACCCGGCAGCAGTCCACACTTTGGAGCCAGGTGACCATTACATGGCTACGATCCCCTATTTATGCACGCGCTGCACTAGGGGACCGCATGTAACCTCATCCACACTACGCCCGGTAACGTTACCGAGGCGTAACTGGTTTCATAACCGTTGTTGAAACCACCTCATATGTGGTTTCAACAGTGGTTACGAAAATGCCTTCTGTAACGTTACAGGAGTAAACACAAACCATTGCAGTAACGGTTTGGGCACTCTGTAACATTACAGAGGGGTAGTGTGGACATGGCCACTGTCTCTACAAAATAAAATCTTCTCAAATTCCTTCTGAATTCCACCCCCCAATCAGCTTCCACTCATGTATCTGTGGTTTTGATTCACTAGTCCGGTTGAATATGCTTTATAGTTTATCCTGTTTATTCCTTTTCAGGAACTCAAAAGGCCTCTTTCTTGTCACCTTTCTCCCTTCTGACCTCCAGAGAGTACACGTTCTGTGTCTCATAGTACCCTACCTGTTGGCCCTGAAACCCTTAGGTTACCGTATGCTGACATGACTCCATCCTGTCTTTCTCCTTCCTTAGGTGGAGACTCCAGAACTAGGAACTATTCCAAATGGGACCTCATCAGTAATCTATTGAGAGGTAGTATTACCCCCTTTCTCATGCTATTAAAACCCCTGCAATGTATGCCAGCCTCCTGGTTGCCATGAACTAGGCTGTGTTACATTGGCTGGATTGTTTTAGGTTGTCTCTTATTATGACTGTCAAGACTTTCAAGTCCCTCTCCTCAGAAGTAATACTCAGCTTAACCCTCCTATCCAGTGCCTTCTGTTGGCACCCCTTGTAGACTATGTGAGAGGCCTTTCAGCACCATGCATTTCTGCTTAAAGCTGAACCAGTATAATATTCTGTGGTGATTTGCATATACAGCCTATGATGCTTTGCATCATGCCTCAGGGAGGCAGTATAGCACAGAGGTTTAAGGCTCGGAGCTGTCAATCTGGAGACATGGGTTTGAATCCCACAGCCCCCACTTGCATACTGTGTGACCCTGAGCAAGTCATTTAACTTCCCTGTGCTCCCAGGTCACACCTGTAAACAAGCTTTCAGCTTAGTGTGCCACTTCTGGTTAAACAATTGGAAAGAAAAATGTGTGATTTTGTATTTCTTTAAAACTTGGCTTCCTGGCCAATGCCCTTTGGGGGTAACCATTGCCTCAGTGCTTGCGCACTGAGGTTCTTTGTCTTTCAGCTTGTTTTTTGTTTTTATTAGGCTCACCACAACATAACTCAGAAAGACTATCTTAGATTAGCTGGTTCATTCCACTGGGGTATAATACATATGAGGCACACTGATGAGTCCTGGTATGATGAAACACAGGTCTGTGTCTTCTGTTGACACCCTTTGCAGACTGTTTGAGAGGCCTTTTGGCACCATACATTTCTGCTTAAAGTTGAACCAGCATAATATTCTGTGGTGATTTACATTATGGGGGTATGTGTGATTTTGTATTTCTTTGAAACTTGGCTTCCCGGCCAGTTCCCTTTGGGGTAACCATTGCCTCAGTGTTTGCACACTGAGGTTCTTTGTCTTTTAGCTTGTTTTTTGGTTTTTATTGGGCTCACCACAACATAACCCAGATAGACTATCTTAAGGTAGCTGGTTCAAGCAACTGGGGTGTCGTAGAAATGAGGCACACTGATGAGTCCTGGTAGGATGAAACACATCTGTGTTTATGGTTGGCACCCTTTGCAGGCTGTGTGAGAGGCCTTTCGGCACCATGCATTTCTGCTTAAAGTTGAACCAGCATAATATTCTGTGGTGATTTGCATATACAGCTCATGATGCTTTGCATTATGGGGGGTATGTGTGATTTTGTATTTCTTTGAAACTTGGTTTCCTGGCCAATGCCCTTTGGAGTAGCCATTGCCTCAGTTCTTGTGCACTGAGGTACTTTGTCTTTTAGCTTGTTTTTTGTTTTCATTGGGCTCACCATGACATAACCCAAACAGACCATCTTAGGGTGGCTGGTTCATTCCACTAGGGTGTCATATAGACGAGGCACACTAATGAGTCCTGGTGAGATGAAACACATGTGAGAGGCCTTTTGGCACCATGCATTTCTGCTTAAAGTTGAACCAGGATAATATTCTGTATTGATTTGCATTATGGGGGTATGTGTGATTTTGTATTTTTTTGAAATGTGGCTTCCCGGCCAATGCCCTTTGGGATAACCATTGCTTCTGTGCTTGCACACTGAGGTTCTTTGCCGTCCTATCCAGTATTTCATCCTAGTGTTCTTGTTTCCTATTTGCATCATCTTGCAATTTTTGGCATTGAATTCCAAGGGCATAACCTTAGATAACCTCTCTAACCTATTTAGGTCCCTCTACAGCTGCCTTACCCTGTCCTCCTACTTACCCAGTTAGATAGCATTGCAAAGGTTGGAAATGGTTATATAGCATTTATATACTATGTCACAACTACAAGAATAAAAGCTTATCGTTGAATAGAAAGCAGGACATTCTGTTAGTCATTTTCTATGTTTCTGTCCATCTACTTATCTATCTATCTATCTATCTATCTATCTATCTATCTATCTATCTATCTATCTATCTATCTATCTATCTTCAGAAAATAGGTTTGAAGATTTTCCAGTCTCAGATTTGCTGAACCCCTTTCCAAGCTGTTACATTTGCAGTATGTGCTGATAGAGACCAGGAAATAACCAGTCCTGGTGCCAACTGACTGTTTACTGCATAAAATCAATCAGCAGTTGGCAATTTTAAAAAGTAAAATCTGCTATCTTTTTTTCTCACTTAGTAAGTGAGTGACAGTCTCCCCCTACCCGACTCATTTCACTTAACCCCACTTCTCAGAAACTCCAGCTGAACAATTCTTCCAATTTTAACAAAGAAAAAAACAACCTTGTTTTTTTCTTTTACCTGTGCTGCTGTGAGCCAACTTCAGTGCTGCTGTCTGATCACATATGAAAGGGAAGCCCAAGCCATTCTCGTTATGCCGTTCAGCCTCTCACTGCTGCTTCTGACTACCTCTCCAAATGTAAGGTTCAGGAACTCTCATAAAAAACAAAACAATCCTGTATTCAAATCAGAATTCTACCCTGAGCTGGCAACCATGCATGAAGAGGGGTGGGGGGTTAAGGGGACAGAGGACCAAGAGCACAGCACGTTCAACTTTCAGAAACAGTAACATATACAACCACACCCTTAACTGCCTGTACCTGCACTGGAAGGATTACTTTGCAACCAATGTTTTTGTATTGTTGTTTCATGTCTATTTTTCTTGGTTTTTATGTTTTTAGATATTTTCTTATAAAAATCCTTCTCTAAGCGTACTTATACCCTTAAGGATGGGCAGTATGGGCTAATACTGGACCTTGCACGGGCTATATGGCCCGCTGTCTGTGGCATCAGACCTCATTATATACCTGAGGCAATCTGGTATAGCCCAATACTACCCACCCTGTTGGCTATTATTGCTTGCACAGTATCTGTCTATCTATTTATCATCTATCTGTGTCTGTATATCTGTCTGTTATCTGTCTGGCTCTCAATCAAGATAATAATTTAAATAATTGAAGGACAGTCCGTGTAAAAATATATTACAAGGTTTGAACTACAAACATGCTGTGTTAAAATGTTTCAGTTGTGCACTATAAAGATTCACAAAAAATAAACAAGAAGCAATAATGTTTACAGGAAATACGTGAGTATAAATAATAAATCAATAAATGAGACTATTTTTAGAGCTGTAGGATTACATGGAAGTTTATATCATCAAATACAAGCTTTCAGTCTCTGGTAATTCTATCAGTTATTACATTTAGCATATCCTAAAAGGGTGTAAGATTGTCTCTTTTATTTCTTTGTTTCTTAAGGTATAAATTAGAGGATTTACTGTGGGTGATAAGGTTGCAAGTAGAACAGTGCTTACTAAATGGATAGTTTCTGGCATATTGTCTGTAGTATAAGAAATGCAAGCAATAACAACTGAAACGTAATATGCAGTAATGGTTAATAAATGAGAAGAACAAGTGGAAAAAGCCTTTTGCCGTCCTTCTGCAGAACCAATTTTCAACACAGAGATAAGTATTTTAATGTATGAAGAGACCACTAGAAGAAAGGGTATGATGGATATTGTTGTGCCAATAAATAAAGCAAGGTAGAGCAGAAAATGAATATCGGTACAGGCTAACCTGACAACAAAGAGGCGCTCACAGAAATAATTATCAGTCTTGTTGGGTCCACAGAATGGTAATCTTGCTACTAGAATTACTGATGGTAATACAATTATGAAGGACAATGCCCAAGCTCCTACTGCTAATAGAATATTGACTTTGGAAGACATTATAGCAATGTAGCGCAGAGGGTTGCAAATGGCTACATAGCGGTCATACGCCATGACTACAAGAATGAAAGCTTCAGTCAGTAGTAAAGATTGTGAAATATACATCTGGGTAAAGCAAGCAATAAGTGAGATGGTGTTTGCATGCATCAAGAACTGAGCTAACAATTTTGGCAAAGCAGTTGTTGCAAACAATATATCTACAACAGCAAGATTACTCACAAAAAAGTACATAGGTTTGTGCAGTCTGTGGTTTATCTTTATTGCTATAAAGATGAGTGTGTTCCCCAGGAGTATCCAAAAATAAATCATGAGAAACACAACAAAAAATGTTGTATTGTAATCATGAAAGTACGAAATTCCAGCCAGAACAAATTCTGCCACCTGAAGGTTGCTCCGGTTGTACTCAGCCATAGTTTAATTGCTTAACCTAGAGAAAAAAAATATAATAGCAGTCAGAAAATACAAATATTTATAGAATATGTTAGAGAAGTGAGCTGTGAACAAGTTTATTTCATCCAGCAGACCTGGGTTTGATTTTCACAACCTCCACATGCATACGTTATGACCCAGAGCAAGTCATTTAACCTACCTGTTCTCCCATGTTACCCTGTAAATGAATGTTGTACCCCGCTGGGAATTACCTAGTTCCCAAAAATAACACTTTTTTTTTGAATGTGCAGTTCCTTAAAGAATTCTGACAAATTAATTTTGGCTGAAACTCTAACTCTGCTTTTAGATAACGTGCACTTTTCTATCAAATGCCTCAATAAATCCAACCAAGAGGATATTAACTAATCAGGGGCCAAACATTCAAAACTTTTCCTGGTTGGCAAACAGACTGCATGTTCTTAGTGTGCTGATTGCATAATTGCACAATATTCAAAAGGCCCATTAGCATGGGCAATAACAAATAGTGCAACGCAAAATGATAATGTATGTACTTGACAAAGTTAGGGGCATGAACATTCACACAGACACACTGCTATATTCAGCACATTTGCACTGCATGATGTGAGTTTGTGCAGCACCATTGTGCAGTACAAATGCCACCTATAAAAAGATCATCTTACTCCAGGCAAACCCTAGAGGTGTGCAGTGACACTGCAGCCAGACCACAACATGGCTGAATATACAGCACACACACTGTTCATCATGGAACAGACCATGGAGGAGAAACAGAGGGCAGAAAGCCACCCTGGGACACTCCATTGGCCACGGAGGTGATATATGGTGCACAGACAAAACTGGCCATGAGTCTTCTTCAAGACTGTCACTGAAGACCTACCAGTGGGCTGTTACTGCTTCAGAAGGCCATGATAGGCAGCTGTGTGAGCTCCTGCATGAGCAGCTGTGCGGTGACACCCAGTGTAGCAATGCCATGACAGCTGAGCAGAAGCTGACGGCTGCAGTGTGCTTCCTAGCCTCCAGTTCATTCCAGATACCGTTGGGGGATATCATTGATTTGCTGCAGTCCACCACCTCATGCTTACTTGTCCAGTTTCCAGATGTCCTGCTGCCACACTATGGTGAGTTCATCACATTCCCCAGCACAGCAGTGAAACACCAAGAAACCATGCAGTAGTTCTTTTGGGTTGTGCACCTACCTGCAATACTAGGTGCCATTACCTACACCCATGTTGCCTTCCGGGCATCCAGTGGTGATGAGGTGGATGCCTACCTAAGTAGGAAGGTCTACTACTCCATCAATTGCCAGGTGGTGTGTGATGCAACAGGGCACATAACCGATGTCCTGGAACTGAACCCTAGTGGTGCCTTGATGCCTTCACATGGCAGAATTCCACATTATGCCAAATCTTTGAAGGTGGACCCATACCCATAGGTCAGGGGTCCTCCCTGCATGGTTCCCATACCCAATGGTTCCACACTTCATGGGAAAATGGCATGATTTTTCCTGGCTGCTCATCCTTCTTAGGTGGTGTTATGCAGTGCCAGGTCCATTAAGAACAAGACAGCAGTGACTGCTGATCTTGTTGGTACATTGGACCTGGCGTGCATCACTAAGACCTGGCTGGATGAAAATGCTAGCCCTGCACTGGAGGCAGCATGCCAGCTGGGCACTTAGTGATACACTGCCCAAGGTTGGATCAAAAGTGTGGGAGTGTAGCCATTTGTTTTAAATCAGGACTGGGCCTTACTGATGTGCCAGTGGGGCCTACCAGATCCTTCAAGTGTATCGTGGGTGGAGGTGTGGGTTGCAGGATACTTCTCATCTACTGTTCACCCGGGGTGAGAAGGATTTCCTGTTGGAAGTCACGGACTTTGTCATTGACATGGTGTTGGAATCAACCCAGATGGTTGGTTCTGGGGGACATTAACGCCTAGGTCAATGACAAACTCTCGCAGTTTGGTCAAAACTTCCTCCAAGTAATGTTCTTGTTGGGCTTCACACAGACTGTTTCCTCTGCGACCCACAATAGTGGTCACTCGTTGGATCTGGTGTTCCTATTGGGGATGGAGATCGCTGACTTGTGCACCAAAGTCCACAGCTCTACCGCTACTCCAAAGTGGCAGTCACCCTCTTAGAAGTGCAGCTGAGACCCTTATATAATCCACCACTATTATAAATATAGGCGTCATGCATACACATCCTCTTCTACAGCACCTCACTATTTTAGCCATCCTGGTACTCACCTTTCTCCACCCATATCACAATCCCAGCCCTCAGAGGGCTCATCAGTGTGCCTCATATGTATTATACCCCAGTGGAATGAACCAGCTAATCTAAGATAGTCTTTCTGAGTTATGTTGTGGTGAGCCTAATAAAAACAAAAAACAAGCTGAAAGGGCAGCACCCCTAGACCACCCTTTCTTGTCTCAACCCCACCCGACTCTTGCCTCATGTCCTAGATCCCGGCACCCACCTCCTGGCAGCCCTCTCAATCCCTCTGCCTACCCAGGCCCTCCCTGGACCAACCTCCTCACCCCCATTCCTACCCTTCATGCCATACCCATTCCCTGTACCCCTGTGACCTCACCCTCACCTTGATGTCCAGCTAAGGATTCCTATGGCTACTGCCCCTGGTTAGAATTATTACTCTGCTACTGCTACTGTCTGGAAATGTCCACCCCAACCTGGGCCCTACTCCCACCAGCCCACCCAAGACATTGTCCTCAGGACTGCACATTGCCTCCCTGAATATTTGCAGCTTAATGAAAAAATCTGCTGTGCTCCAGTGCTGGTCACTCTACACCAGCCTGACATCATTGCCCTTGTGGAGACCCAGCTTTCCAAATCCACCCCCGACTCCTTTATCTCACTCCCTGGGTACACCCCCTACCAGAAGGATTGAATAGGCAAACGCTGGGGTGGCTGTGCTGTTTTCATATGTGACACTATTGTTGGTCATGTGCTTCCTGCCCCCAAGCTTGAAAATGGAGCCAAGGCCCTCAATCTCAAAATCCTCCCTGATACCTCTAGGATCCCGCACTACATCAGAGTCTGTTATGTTCCCCCAAGGAACCAGCACCTGGCAATCTCGTCACTCACAGAATATCTCTCAACTCTCCCACACAAAGCTGATCAAGTCCTAGTAGAGGACCTGAATGTCAATTGGCATGGTATCTCTGCCTCCCAAGCAAGGGATTCCTTCAGGGCCCTTGACTTAACCCAATTAGTCTCCCAGACCACTAGACTCAACTCCTCTAGTGGATCCAGCACCCTCCTGGATGTTATAGTCTCCAACCACCCCCACAAAATCCAGGACATAAAAAATGTTCCCTGATTCTTTAAGTGACCACTCCCCTATCCTATTCCTATGGTCCTCCTCCACCCCCAAACCAGTGGCTCAAACCACTCTCCACAAGTGCCTCCACCCTGGTGGTCTGAAAAAAACGTAAGCAATTTCTTGCCCAGATTGACTGATCCCCCATCAACCTAGCTCCCGGCATTGACTCTACGCTCGACCTATTCACACACCATCACAAATTTTAAATCTGAAATTAAACCTTATTTGTTTTATCAAGCTTACTCTGTATGTTTCTAAATTTTTATTATTATAATTCTTGTCCATACTGTATTTTATTATACAGAGCCTTGATAATTTGAAAGGCACTTAAGAAATAAATGTTACCTTACCTTACAGGCTTTTAACAATGCCTGTGATCTCCATGCACCACTTGCCAGACTCCAGCACCAAAAAAACAAAATGCACCATGGGTCACCCTCTCCCTGCTCTAAAAACTCAGGGAGAAGGATAACCTCTGGCACATAGCCACAGAGACTGGCAGGGCAGCAAACAGATAAGCCTACAATGCTGCTTGTAATAAGCGCACTTAGGCTACCCTCAAAGCCAAGGTGGACTACTACCAGGCCACCCTTACCTCCTCCTGGGGTCAGCCCAGACCTTCTGGGATAATGTTAAAGAGCTGAACAGGGAGATCATGTGATGCCTCACACTGAATAGACGCTCTCTAGAGTGCTCCCACTACCCCTCCTTAAAATCTCCATTGAAACTTGATATTTTAAGTTAAAAACTTTCTAACTTGCTCTCCTGAGGTGTGGTGTCCTGGTTGTGGATAGAATAAATGGATTTCATTGTTTTTCTACCGGGTATGGAGGCTGAAATGCCAGTAGCCTTGCTGCACCATACACTGCTGATTACGCCTGAGAAAACGGCCAAGAAAGTAAAGGCCCAACTTGCTTCAGCAGCTAAATGTACGATCGCAACCCAAGAAACTACTCCTCTATCACTGGAGTGGTTCCTAGAAGAATTTCATCCCTTCAGAGACGAAATCAGATCTTTAACTGAGGAGGTGAAAACAGTGAATGAGAAACTAGAAGACTTAGCTCAGCGAACTGGGGATTGTGAGGTGTGCATTGTATCTGTGGAAAGAAGATTGGAGAAAGTTGATCCTGCAATGGCTCTTATTAGGCAGTGGGTCTCTAAGCTGGAAGCCAAGATTGAAGACCTGGAAGGGAGGAGTCGCCTTAATAACATTGTGGTCATCGGCCTACCTGAAAGGGAAGAGGGACCTAATGCTGTTACATTTGCCCCGTCGTTTGTTCAAAAGATCGCAGGCTCTTCACTTTTTGGGGCTGAGTATATAGGTGAGCGAGCACACTGGGCATTGAGGCCTATGCCAGTGTCAGGAGCACGGCCCAGGACCTTTATTTTTAAGTTCTTTAATTATCAGGAATGCCAGCATCTGCTAGCCAAGGTCAAATAATTAAATGAAGTACTCTGAGAAGGCTGTCCCATCAGAATCACTCAGGACCTTCCCTCATCTGTAAGGCAGAAGAGAGCAGAATGTCATGCAGTGGTGTCCAAAATGTTATCGGCGAATATCCGCTTTCTGATGCTATATCCAGCTAACTTGCAAAAATGGGTAGAGGGGACATGGACCCCACTAGAAGACCTGAAAACAGCAGAACTTGAGTTGAAGAAGCTGCTTTCCAACCTTTTCTGAGATAGGTGACTCCTTAACCTGTTACAGAAAGAGGTCCAGTTAAGCCTACACTATAGAAACAAAGAATGTGTGATGCTTAGTTCTGAATCTTGAGATGCTTTGGATGTGCAGCTTCTGTTTATAGATTGTGAATAAAGAGATGATTTAAAACCATTAATTGTTTTTGGGGGACTTCCTTTCCTTTTGAACAGTTGGAATTATATGCTTCTCTCGGAACTGCTTGTATTCTTTAATAACTGAAGGGGTCGCTCCCTTATTTTCATTTTAATCCTAAAGAAGCTACTCATTGGTGAATACAGCAGGATGTACCACATTTATTTACATACAACAAAAAGTAAGCAGAAAGCTGGAACTTTTCAGTATCCCGGTAACTCTTGGGGTTTTTCAACAAGAAGGCTGCAGTCTCTCATTCTTTCGAAGGGGAAGTAGCTACAGTTTAAAGCAGTAGGAGACTGTACCCCCTAGGTCATTGTTTTTTTAATCCTGCTCACCTTCGATGAGAACTCACAGTACAGCCCATTAATATGGCAACAATATTCTATGGTCTGGAGATACTCTCTCTCTGAGATGGTTACTTCATTTTCCTTCCTCTCTTGTTTTCAGACTCCTGCCTTAATCATGGAGGTTAGTCTTTGCTGGTCAAGCTAGCTAACTAGCAGTCGCAGGAGAAGCTGCTTGGTTTAATTTTAATTTTAGTATCCTGGGTATATTTTCGGCCCTTTTCTCTTCTTTTTAAAATAACAGTTAGACAGATTGAGGTAAGAGACCTGATGATAACCTATATTTCATTGGAATATAATGGCAGGATTAAACGGGTATTGTATTTAGATCCTGATAAGTTTTTATTAGTTTTCTGCAAAACGTATTACCAGAAAATTTGAATATACAGAGGAGGTTTAAGGGGGGTGGGGAGGGGGACGTTGATTGGTGGAGGTATTATGTACTATAAAGTATGAGGGCGGGGAGGTGGAACTCCTCTGGCATCCTTATTCCAGGAGTGGAAGGGAAAAGACTTTAATTTTTACTGTGGGATTTTGCTGGGGGTTGGGGAGAAGAGGGATAATACTATGGTGGGAGGATATTGGGGACTTTTTTCTTTCTTTATTGATAAGGTGAGGATGGGAGAGATAGCTTGGCACAAAGGGATATGGTTTCTATGCAACTGGGTACATGGTTGTCAATGATTTAAACAATGCTCCAATACTTATTTTAAGAAAATATGACAAATCTTAAGAAATTGGTATCTTGGCATGTCCGTGGACTCCGTACTAAACTGAAGCGTTATCAGGTATTGAAGCACATAAATCTACTTAAAGGGGACCTCCTGTTTTTGCAGGAAACTCATCTTCTGGAAGTGGAGTGGAGTCTCCTCTATAGGCAATATATTAGACAGGTTTTTAATGCTGGGGACAGCTCCCAGAGTTGGGGGATGGCTATACTGGTTACTAGGAATATACCCTTTAAACCTGAAAATATTTTAGGAGACCCACAGTGTAGATACATATTTTTACAGGGTACATTAGAAAGAACCTCCCTGATGTTGGGTTGTGTCTATGGTCCTAATAATGATTCTCCTTTATTTTTTACCACTTTGTTGAAGGCTCTGGTGCCCTACACTGCCTATCCATGCATTACAGGAGGAAAGTGGAATCTCCCATTCTGACCAGATCTACACAAATCCACACCTAGGAGACAAGTCCTTTCCCCGGCTCAACGTGCTTTTAGAGAAATGACCGATCACCTGGGTTTTGTGGACCCATGGAAGATATTGTACCCCACCTCCAAGGAATTTACATTTAGATCTACTGTCCATGGGTCATCATCACGTGTAGATTATTTTTTAATTAGTTAATCATTTCTGATGGGGATGGTAGTAGCGAGCATAACTCCTGGAGTGATCTCAGACCACTCAGTGGTAAAATGTGACCTGATATTAACTCCTGATGTATCACCAGATTCATTATGGAAGCTGAATGATCAACTTCTCAAGGACCCCCAAATTATAGAAACCATAACCTGGGAAATAGAAGAATATACTAAAATAAACCAAAATTCTACTTCAAGGCCAGATCTAGAATGAAGTGCCTTGAAGTGTGTATCACAAGGAGTATTCATTAGATTAGCTTCCTGTAGGAAGAGGAAACGGGAACAAGATTCTCTTTCACTTCTGTCTTAAATACGCACTTTAGAAACATCACTGTCTCCCACAATCACGGTAGAGGACAGACAATTATTAGTGGGTCTGAGGGATCGATACAGTTCAACACTTTGTGAATAAATTGAATATGCTATCTTAAAAACTGGAGTGAAATATATTGATCAGGGGGAGAGAGTAGGCCATCTTTTTGCATTTAGATTGAAACATGTAGTCTCCTCCAGGATTATTCCAAGAATAATATCCCAACATACGGGAGATTTTCTTCTAGCTCCTAAAGCTATTACTGCTGAATTTGCAAATTATTACAGAGATTTGTATCAACCCATGCCCCATAAACCTACCGTTGAGGCCGTCAAACAGTATCTTCGACCACTTGATCTCCCATCCCTTACTCAGGTTCAACAAGAAGTCCTGATCACCCCCATTATGGAGTTAGAGATTCCAATTGGCTTTATCCTCCTTAACGACTGATAATGCTCAGGGCCCAGATGGGTTCACTCCCAGTTTCTATAAAACTTTCAGTAAACAAATTGTCCCTTGGCTGTCCCGTATTTTTTTCGAGTGGATGTTGGAAGGCAACCCCCTAGATAGTTCTTTATTAGAGGCCACTATTATTGTGCTACATAAACAGGGTAAGGATCCAGAATTGACATGCAGCTGCCAACTAATATCTTTATTAATCTGTGATATTAAAATCCTAGCCAAACGTCTAGCAAACAGACTTAAAAGTGTACTTCCTGTGATTATCCATACAGACCAAGTTGGATTCATGCAAGGGTGTCATTTATCTGATCATTTTTGGAAACTTGTGCACATCCTCTCTGCGTCCAGGGACTCAGAGATACCGATGGGTCTGGTGTCCCTGGATGCAGAGAAGGCATTTGACCATGTAGACTGGCAGTTTCTATTTTTAACTATGTGTAGATTTGGTTTCCCCAATAAATTCATAAATTGGATTGTCTCCTTTTATCAGAACCCTCAGGCCAGAATATACTGTAATGGTTTCCTCTCTGATAGATTTTTACTGGGATCAGGCACAAGATAGGGATGCCCCCTTTCTCCCTTACTATTTAACATTTATTTGGAGCCATTGTTGGTCAAACTGAGAGCAGATAATGGGGTTCAAGGAATTTCAGTGGGTACTCGTATTTTTAATTTTCAGCCTATGTGGATGATGTGCTCCTCCACCTGATACACCAGGCACAGTCCTTTCCTATAGCTCTGAATATCATTCACAAATTCGGAGTGGTTTCTAATTATAAAGTTAACTTATCCAAGGCAACTGCTTTCCCCCTTAATCACAGGTTTTTAAAACAAGATATATCCTCGATGAAGGTACAATGGAATTTGAAGAGTATCAAATACTTAGGTTTATCTTTGTCTACAAAGGAAAGTCTTGTGAAAAAGCTGAATCTTGATACCCTCCTGGAAACCATCCAACAGGACTTTAAAAGGTGGCAATCTCTTCCTATATCTCTTTGGGGGGAAAATAAGCATAGTCAAGATAAATATCTTGCCTAGAATTTTTTATCCTCTTAATATGTTAAATGTATGTAACCAAAAGAGGTTTAAGGCACTTCATGCTCTTGTTTCTTCCTTTATATGGGGAGGGAAATACCCTTGATGATCATATCTTAAACTAGCTGCATCTATATCGGCAGGGGGCCTTAAATTACCACATTTTGGCATGTATTATTGGGCGAGTCAGGCAACCAAATACCTACGTTGGTTTTCATCTCAAGAAGAGAGATTGCCTCCTTGTCCTATCTTCCTAAATGGTTAATATTAGAAAGAGAGTTAATTGATGGCTTAAAGATTGCCAAGGATGCTCTGTTATATGTTTCCATAAAGAATCTCCCTGCTAATATTAATAATGATCCTATTCTACTCTCCCTCAGAGCACATGGTCAATTATGTGCCTTTCCTAAGTACCAGAATACTAAGGATACTAGGCAACCCATAGTTGGTAATCCAAGTCTCTGGATTGGAGGAAATTATTTTCCCACTTTGGCTCCCTCATCTTAACAAGACTAGGGTTGGGGATCTACTTTATGAGGGTACATGCTTGGATGCCAGAACCATAATGACCTGCTTCTCCATGACCCAGACACAGATTTTTAAGGTATGGCAGCTCCAGCATCTGATAAATCAGAGGTGTTCTGCTATTGGGAACCCGATAGGGGGGCGTTCCTAGTTGGAATCCCTGGGTCCAATATCTGGGAAGCCCCATGCTGTTTCACTAATTTATGCATCTTTACACATTAATGTCCTGGATATGGGTGTGTATGTTCCTAAATACTGGAATTCCTGTTTCCATAAACCTTTAGAGAAGTGGGAGTTAATTCAGTTGGACTCATTCAGATATGTATCCCAAGATAGACTGACGCTTACACAATATAGAATACTGAATAATATGTATTGGACCCCAATAAAACTTCATAGAATAAGCAGGCGATCGGATTATCTTTGTTTTAGATGTAAGAATACTGAAGGGAATATGCTCCACATATTTTGGGAATGCCCATTGATTAGGAACATATGGGTTCAAATAAGAGACAGAGCTGATCCCTTATTCAGTATTGGGGATTTATTCACACTGGAAATTTATTTAGTTGGAGATTTTTCCATGATCTGGGTTAGAAACCGAAGGTATCATTTGGCAATGATAGCACTTACTCTCAAAAAACTAATTTTAGCTCACTGGCTAGATGTTCACTCCATCACATATGAAGAGTGGCTGAAAGACTTGTTTTTTAACCTTCATACTGAACAAAAAAAATCAGTTTGGGTGGTTCTCCTTTCCATTACAAGAAAGTCTGGGAGAACCTGCACACACACTATATCTTCTTTAGACAGGCGCCTTGTCAAACCAAGTAATTTAGTTACGTAGTTACTTCGTTTTTGAGGAGTATGGTTGCACATATACTGTTTCCTTGTCTGATTATAGTTTGTATACAGGTATTGTTTAATCCATGTTACCTAGGATATAGAAGGATGTGCCAAGCTGGGGGAAGTGTAGGGGGCAGAGGGAAGGGGGATTGGGGGGAGTGGGGTGGGTAGGGGAGGCTCCAACATGGAGCTGACCATATCATGTTTGTTTCTTATTGTCTATTTCTGTTCCCTTCATGTAGGAACCTCAATGTGAAAACTCAATGAAAGTTGAGTTAAAAAGAAAAAGTAGAGCTGAATGGGAAATCAAGATCCCCCCACCATCCCAGCTCTCTATTGACGGCTCTATTACCACGGACCCCCTAAATTTAGCAAACTGCCTTAATACCACCTTCACTGATCTTAACTCTGTCCTTCCTAGTAATTTCCAGTAGTTTCTTTTACCCTGTACCCAAATCTCTGCCCACTGTCCTGCAATGCCCTCGGTTCCACCAATGCAAAATATCCACTCTAGAAGCCAGGCCGTTCCTACAAAAAGAGCTAGGCAGCAATAGCCCAAGCAATGACTCCCTGGACACCAGGATCCTAAGACTAGTCCTGGATGATGTCCTAGTCCCCCTAATGGACGTACTAAACTGATTCCTTTGCCTGGGTCAATTCCCCAGTGTTTGAAAAACTGGCTGTCATCACACCCATTCATAAAAGTGGTGACAGGTCCTCCCCCAGCAACTATCGGCCAATTTCCATTCTTCCCCCTCTCTCCAAAGCTATAGAAAAACTGGTAGCCACACAGCTTACCAAATATTTTACTAAATATTGTGTCCTATGCCCTGAGCAGCATGGTTTCCACACAGTCCATGGCACTGCCATGGCCCTCCTAGAATTCTCCAACTTCTTGCACACCTCCCTTGATTCTGGCAACCTTGCTGGAGCAGTGTTCATTGACCTCATTGACCTTGCCAAGGCATTTGACACTGTCTGCTACCCCCTCTTACTTGACTCCCTTTACCAAATTGGTTTCTCCACTGGTCCCCTCGCCTGGTGCTCTATCTATCGCTCAGCTCGATCCCAGTGTGTAAAAATCAATGGGACTCTGTCCGACACCAGTCCTGTCCACTCAGGGGTTCCCCAGGGCTCCATCCTGGGTCCCCTGCTCTTCAGTCTCTACCTAAACACCCTGCCTAGTGCCTGCTCTGGTAATATTTTTCTATACACGAATGATGCCATTTTCTATGCCTCACACCGTAGATCTGCCTCCTTCCAGGACTCTCTCCAACACACCTTCAACCAGGCAGAAAAGTGGTTCAAGGAACATAGACTTGTTATTAATCTAAAAAAGATGAAGTCAATGCTCATCTAACGCCACCAAAACAAAGCAAAAAATGCCCCCTCCTTATCCTGCCCAGCACTCAGCACCCCCTTGAGCAAGTATCCACCTACAAATACCTAGGGATTACCTTCGACTCTGCCCTTACCTTCCACACCCACATTAATGCCCTCTCAACTGCCACTAACACCCTGATTGGCCTCCTTTACAGCCACAAGGATTGCCTCCCACCTGATGCTCTCCGGCTGGCCATTACATCCTCTGTCCTGTTTTTAGTGAACTATGTCCTGTCTTTATATGGAGCCGCTGATAATATTGCACTCAGTAAGATCCAACTCTCACTCAACAAGGTCTGTAGGCTCCTGACCCTTGCCCTAGACTCACCCATACCTGCCATCTCTATGCAACTGACAATCTCCTCAACTACAAAGAAAGACTTTGCTACCAGACCTGCCTACTAGCCAAGAAAATCCTGCTCAGGCTCTCCCCCCAGGGTGTCTGCCTCCCTTCAGCAGGCCTCCCCCAAAGTCTCCACCCGCAGCTCAGGCAAGACCACCCTAATGGTACCCAGAACTAGGACCTCCCTAGCACAAAGATCCTTCTGCTATAGGGAACCTTCCTGGTTCAACTCTTTTCCTGTCATCATCATAAACACTCCCAAAATTGCCCCTTTTAAACTCTCTCTTTGGAACCACCTTTTCAACACCTGCTGCTGTAACTGTCACTAACCTGTGCTTGCATACCCCCGTACACTCAGTTCTCAACAAAGTCCTCCAGACTGCCTCCACACACCCTCCCCTTCCCCTCCTCCTCCTCCCCTCTGGTTCCTCTATCCCTCCCTCTGCTAGACATCTGTATATCTGGGGTGTTCTATACTGATTCAAATGTAACTATGTATATAGATTGCACAAAATATATGTAACTCTGTCTGTCCACATTCTGTAAACTGTATCACTGTTTTGTCCTCTCCATGATGAGGAACCTTTGTAAATGAGTCTTTGGCTCAAAGGCTGAAAATCTGATTGTACAAATAAATAAATAAATCTGGCTTGGTTGAGGACAGGCTTAGACTGATGACCCATTATAAGGACTAGCAATCAGCTATCTCCTGTAAGAAGGCAGAGTGTCTGTCCAGGGATATTGCCACTGTGAAAAATCAGCTGGCTCATCTCTTCCGAACTGTTGACACGTTTTGTAATCCAGCCTGTCTTCAGTCTCAGAGTGCATTTTCTCAGTATAAGTATGATGAGTTTGCTCAATTTTTTGCAGATAAGGTTGTCTCCATCAGGTCAAAGATCAGTGCAACTCATTCTAATGAACAGGGTAGTGGTTGGTGGGAGGATACAGGCACCCAGTTCATCTGGTATGTCTTTGACTGGTTGGCAATCATGGACATTGTGAAGATTAGTCAGGGTATGCAGCCGAGTTAGTGTTGTTTGGATCCTGGACCAACCCGCCTCCTTGTGGGGTGTGTGAAGGTCATCGGATCAATCCTAGCTGAGATAGATTGGGGCTCGTTTGATACAGGGGTCTTTCTAGACCCCCTGATGGAGGCGGTGGTGACACCCCTCCTGAAGAAACCTTCCCTTAACCCTCTGTTTTTTTTGTAATTCCCTTTTCTTTTCACTGTAAGTATTAATGTATATAGGTTCGGTGTTTTGTATGTATTTACTATTTTTAATTTTAGTAGCATTTTGGGATTTCCTTAATTTCTGCCCAAGTCTTTCATCATTCTGCATGTGGATGTTAGGACAGTGTAATTAATGCCGACAAGAACTGTAAAAGGCTTAAAGTGTGTTACTATCTTGCTAAGGTAAGAACATACCTGGGTCTCAGCTGAGTCCAAAAAGGGAAACATCATGAACTAGGCTGGGTGCCCATTGGGTTAAGTATTGCACTGCATTTACCCAAAGAGGGTGTGATATTTGATCCTGTTAACTGGGCATGCTATCGAAAGGGGATTCATATTTTACCTCAGGACTTGAGACTAGCAGGTGTTTTCAGACCCAAAACAGACAGGAGGGTTACCCTGTGTGTCTCCTGTTCACATATTGCACTTCAAGGTTTGGCACTGTGGGAGCAGAAGGCCTGACCTCCGAAGTGCATTTGTGACAGATCTGGTTGGCAGCTGTGCAATTTAAAAGTATTTGGTAAAATGAGCATTAACAGTCTAGTGTGTCAGATTGATAACTAACAGTTCACATGCAAAATAAGGCAGTGATTTAAATATAAAGAAATATATCATTTTGCTTACAGTGTACATTTCCTTCTGGTTTTATTTTTTTTTTCAGGTGTAAGCTAGTGTAGCCATAGCTTAGGGAAGAAGATGGCTTCCAACTACAGCGAGTTCACTGCAGACTACCTGAGGCAGTTTTGCCAAGAGATAGGAGTCCAGCATGAGAGGCAAACCAAAAACCACCTCATGGAGGCTTTTGTGACAGCCAATGGCCAAGAACTTGAGTTACAGTTGGTGACAGGAAAGGACCAAACCATGGGCATGGTGGGGCCAGAGTCCAATGCAGAGTCCAGACACAGGAAAGAGGACAGCGGGACTAGGGTAAGCCAAGAACAAACACAGCAGGTGAAGGTCACCACCATGCTGGAGCCCGAAAGGATCCGACTGCAGATGGAGTTGGTGAGAATGGAGCTGGAGTTTGAACAGAAAAGGTTCAAAGTTCAGCAGCGAAGGGAGTTTGAACAGAGAAAGATGGAGATGGAGAGAGAGAGAGAGAGAGAGGAGAAGCTAAGGGCTTGGGCAGACTCTGACAGAGCACTGGGAGGTGACAGGAAACATAGAGTTTACTGGGAGAATGGACTGCTGTATACACAGGATGTAAAGACAGAGGGAGGGGTGATGGGCAGCAGTTTGTCATTCCCCAGTGGTTGTTCAAGATTGCTCACTATATCTCCCATTTTGGGTTCCCGCAGGAGGTTATCTCCAATCAAGGGGATTCCTTCATGTCGGCCCTGATGAAATGTTTGTGGGAGAAGTGTGGGGTGGTGCAGAGAGGTAAAACACCTTATCACCCTCAAGCCAATGGGCTTGTGGAATGATTCAATGGTACCCTTAAATCAATGCTCCAAGCTTTTGCTGAACAGCATGGGAGGGATTGGGAGAAGTACCTTCCCCCATCTGTTGTTCACATACAGGGAGGTGCCCCAAGAGTTGACAGGGTTTTCCCCTTCAAGCTCTTATATGGATGTAGGGTACGTGGGCCCCTAGACTTGATCCAGGAGGACTGGTAAGGTAAGTATGACACCCAGGGAACTGAAATAGTGGGTTATGTCCTTAGGTTTAGGGAAAAGATTAAGGAGCTTATGGGAACAGCCCAGAGCAACCTGGCAGATGCCCAGCAAAAACAAAAAGTATGGTATGATCGCAGAGCAAGAGCTTGCTCGTACACTGTGGGTCAGGAGGCCATTGTCTTAATCCCGGTCTGGACAGATAAACTCTAGGCCAAGTGGGCAGAACTGTACAAAGTAGTCAGACAGGTGAATGATGTAAACTACATTATAGAACTACCTGACAGGAGACATTCCCAAAGAATGTACCATGTCAACATGATGAAACCATATGCTAATAGGGCTGACATGGTCTTTGCAGTGTGTAGTCCTGGGGAGGGGACAGACGAAGGAGACCCCCTTCTGGACTTGCTGGAAGAAAGCAAGTGGGAGTCCTCTGTGGAGGCAATTAAAATGCCACCCCAGATGACCCCAGACTAGATCCAGGAAGTAAGGGAGGTTTAAGCAGACTTTGCTCCATTGTTTAGTGCTAGGCCTGGACTAACCACCTTAGTGATGCACGATGTGGAGACGGGGACACAAGCGCCCATATGGTGAACAGCATATCAGGCATCAGAGGCCATCCAAAAGGACATTAGGATGGAGGTGCAGGAAATGCCAGATTTAGGGATGATCCAGAAATCACAAAGCCCCTGGGCCTAACTTGTAGTCCTTGTTCCCAAGCCAGATGGCTCTAATCATTTTTTTTCCAACTCTTTGTCCTTGCCTTCCCATCTGGAACTCTCTTGGGCTGCCTCTCTTGCCATGACTGCTCTACTGACCACTGTGTTCCCCACCATCTTCAAGTTAGTTACAACCCCCAGAAAGGCTCAGAAGGGGGCTACGACCCCCAGGGAGGTAAAGAGGGCAGTGGTGAGGAACCAGCGTTGGTCATGTGGTGGCATTGGCACTGGAGGAGCCATCGCCTATCCAGCAGGAGGGGTATTTTCTTCCACTAGTCATGCCCCAGGCATGGTATGTGCAGCCCATGATGTGGGTGCTCCCACTCACGTCTGGAAGACAGCTTTTCACATCTTCCCCATTTTTCAAGCCCCTGTGCATCGCAGTACCACCGGTCTCCACTGAGGGCCGCTGCTGCACCAGGCTACATCTGGATCCCTCACTGAGAGAGGATAGCAGTCCTCCAGATGCTTGATCCTCTCTCTCCCCTGCTGACCCCAGGCACTCTGGGCTCGTTCCCGAACCTGGGTCGCTGGCATGGCACGAGGTGTGGCGTCCAGTACCTCAACTCTCAGTGCCACTGGGCCAGCAGCTCTACTTATTTTTGTGTGGACTATCATGGACTCAACACAGTCACAAAGTCAGATACCCACCCAATGCCATGGATTGGTGAACTACTGGAGAAACTGGGAGGGGTGACATAACTTACCACTACTGACCTGACGAAAGGGTATTGGTAGATAGAGTTAACTGCCAGAGGTAGGGAGAGATTGGCCTCCATCACTGATTCATCAGGGTTATTTGAGTTTAAAGTAATGCCTTTTAGAATGAAGAATGCCACTGCCACCTTCCAAAGGTTGGTGAACCAGGTGTTAAATGGTGCTGAGGAGTATGCCATGGCATACCTCGATGACATTGTCATCTTCAGTACCAGCTGGGAGGAACACCTGTCCCACATTAGGGAAGTGCTGGGCAGGATACAGAGGGCCGGGCTCACTGTAAAAGCTGAAAAGTGCCAGATGGCCATGGCTGAGGTGGCATACCTGGCATGTAGTAGGCCGAGGACATCTCCATCCTAATCAAGCAAAAATTGAGGCAATCAAGGTATGGCCCAGACCTGAAACATGGAAGCAGGTTCAGAGTTTTCTAGGGACTGCAGGGTACCATAGGAAATTTGTACCAAACTACAGTGCCCTGGCTGCTCCCCTATCTGGCCTTTTAAAGAAAAGGATGCCTAAAAGGATTAACTGGGAACCAGCTTATGAGCAAGCCTTTACATGACTAAAGGTGGCACTGTGCAGTACTCCTGTGTTAGCCAGTTCAGACTATAGTAAACCCTTTGTAGTCCAGATTGATGCCTCATATGTGGGTATTGGGGTAATGCTTAGACAAACATCCAACCAAGGGAAAGATCCCCCAATAGCATACCTCAGTAAGAAGTTACTTCCAAGGGAGCAGGCTTATTCTACAGTGGACAAAGAAATCATTGCAGTGGTGTGGGCACTAAGAAGTTAGAGCCATACCTATATGGGTGGCACTTCAAGTTTCAAACAGATCACAACCCCCTGGTTTGGTTGGCACAAATGGGTAAAACATACAGTAGGCTGTTAAAGTGGAGCCTTGGCTTGCAGGGTTACAACATGACTGTCTCACACAGTGCAGGAGCAGTAAACAAAAATGCAGATGGGCTATCGTGCCAGTTTGAGCAGTAAACTGGATTTGGGGAACTCATCCCATACATTGTACTAGATTCCCCCAAATTCAGTCTAGGATGGAAGAATGTGATGCTCTGCCTATCTGCTTGTCATTATATTGTAACATATTTGTGATATAAATATATGTTTATTTGAATGTCTGCTTGGAAAAATATGGCTGACAACAGAATAGCAAGCTGGGAGATGGAATTACAAAAGTGTGGTGAGGAGGGATGGTCTCTACATGATACAGTGGAAACTCTAAGAAAAGACTTCTTTGAAAGGTCAGGTTATAACACATTATGAGCTATCCCTTTACTTTGAAATGTAGGGACAAAGTATGCATTTTATGATCTCTGAGGAAGAGGCAGTTTTTAACTGATACTTATTAGATTTCACAGCTAGGTGAACACAGTTCCTCAGGAAATTTCTAAAGATATCAAAGGGGTAATTCTGTCCTGTCATAAGGCTTCACTAATTAGGAAGAAAATATATATTTTTTTAATTGGAATGTCTGAGCAGTGGGCTGAGATATGTGACTGATAAATTAATTCAAGCACTCAGGTTTGAGTGACCTCACAGCAAGGATTTGTGAGCTGTGTCATCAGGGAGGAGGAGTTTATAACAAACATATTAGCAGCAGCTAAGAGAAAAACTTTGCATTTTGCCTTTGGTTCTGATGTGGGACTCCTGACACACTCTCACAGCACTTTAGGTAACTTCAACCACCTATTTATTACTGGAAACTTAGGGTAGTCAGATAATTCAGTATTAATGTAGATAGGTTCTGTGGTTTGTATGTTTTGTATGTATTTACTATTTTTAATTTTAGTAAACTTTTTTGGGATTTCCTTAATCTCTGCCTGAGTCTTTTCTCATTCTCCATGTGGATGTTGCCCGTAGGGTTAAGTGTTGCACTGCATTTCCCAGAAGAGGGTGTGCTATTTGATCCTGTTAACTGGGTGAGCTAGCAAAGGAAGTTCATATTTTACCCCAGGACTCAAAACTAGTATGTGATTTTGGGCCCAAAACAGACAGGAAGGTTACCCTGTTTGTCTCCTGTTCACAAATTGCACTTTGTGGTTTGGCACTGTGGGAGCAGAGGGCCTGACCTGCAGAGTGTGTTTGTGACAGTAAGTACCATTTTAGAATGGGGTGATGTTGTTTTTTATGTTCCAAACAATCTCTGAGTTCATTATTAAAACATAATTGCATTGTGCCAAAAATAGAAACATAGAACTGGGACATAAACTATAGCATTAAGTTCTAAAACGTTTTTTACCAGCAGCATGTACATCAGAAACACCCACCAAAATAACTAAAAAGCCTGGTTAGCTACAACAATACCAGAATTCAAACCAGCATTTAAGAAACAGCTCTGTCTGGGAAAAGTCACTTATAGATTCAGCACAGTTCTCCTTTAATGTTTGTCAATATTTTGTGCTTACAATCCTCACTGTTCAGTCACAGAAACACAACCTTTACAAGAGACAGAGGAATAAGTTGAGCCACATTTAGAGACATCCCTGCAAGTCAGAGACAGATGAGAGGTATGGGTCCCACATTGCATGATAATGGAGTACAGCACACAAACAACACTACAATGTGATTTCCCCAGTAGCACATAATGTGGGTGAGTCAAACTGAGTGACTCATATGAGCGACTCAATTTGGCCATTGGTACAAGTGGTGAGAGTGAAAGTATAATGAGGATTACTAAATAGTGCATATAGCAGTGAGTTACACCAGCTGCAGCAGGCTATAGGGCTATGTTCGGCCAAGCAGATCTGAATTGGCCGTTTGGTGTAGTGACTTCAGCCACTGTCCCAGGAGCTGGTGGACCTGGATTTGCGTGCAGCTGTGGTAGACTTTTTTCTTTTTTCCCCTGTATCCACCACCCTGAGTTGATTATATTAAGTTTGGGAGTGCAGGGGACATAGCCTCCCTCATAAACATGTAATTTTTATTTGCACCATTCAGAAAATGAGCTACTGTCGCAGTTTGTGTCGGTCACCATTGTTTCAATATCGAGTTGACCTTACCAGATAAAACAGATTTCTCCCACAATATATCTCACTCATAACCCTGGCAAAGTTTGTATCCCATTTAGCAATGTGTTTGTGTTTGAAAATGGCATGAAAGACACCTACAATACCTGGGTCTGTGGGAACATTATTACCTACTGCCATAATTGGTAGTACTCACTGTGGCCTGCTTCCAGTGTTCTGGAGCTGTGTTTTGGCTGCAGTTCCAATGCGCAGTGTGGGGGGGAGGGCTGTGGTTCCCTTTAAAATAGCCTAGGCGCAGTTACACATGGTAAATATAAATCCATCTTTAATAACATAATAATGTGTCCTTTTTCCCACTGACTGCCCAATGAGGCTATTTTGCATAGTCTGGCTGAATATGATGATTTTGCACGATGCGCAGCATTGTATTGTGCTTGTGCATTGTGCAAGGTTCTGTGCCATGATGTTTCTGCATTTGTACCTCACTCCAAGGACATCAGTGGAATGGACGCACATGCACAGGTGTGCGCTACCCTATGCATATGCATGACATTGTGCAGGTCAAGCATGAGGTCGTGCATATGCAGCATTGACTTCCATGGCAATTGCATGGTGCTAATATAATTTCCTCAGTCTATATAGAACACCGTGCAACAGCTGCACCATTCCACACATGCTAAAGTGTTGAGCTGTCTATCAGTCTGAGTACTTGCATAACAGTGCTGACAGAAGGACATTCAAGGGCCATCCAATAGAGTGACCAAAGGTGGGGGAGGTGGAGGTTGCCAACCTAGTCGAGTTTGTGGAGGCCAGGGAGAGGCAGCTATTTGGAGAAGTGAAGGAGGGATCTCGGCCTAGGTGTGAGGTGTGAGCTTCTTTGGGGTGCCACCTTACAAACCAGACAGGTGTCACCCAATCCAGTGAATAGTGTAGACACTGGTATGTGGACAAAGTGAGGATGGAGCAGGACTGACTTGTGCACTGTAGCCAGATGGTGTGTGATGGCACCACCACCAAATCAGGTAGGAGGTCATGTACATGGATTGTTTGTTTATGGGCATGGGTTTGGCAGGGTCTGAGTGGGGGTACTGGCTATAGTGTGTCCTTGGGCCAGCCCTGGGTGAATGTATGCACACCTCTGCAGCATGTGTTCCTTATATGTTGGTCTTGTACTGCACACATGGGAACATATTTTGTGCACATGTAACAGATTGATTGTTGGTTGGCATAATATGCTACCACAACTGTCTGCTGTATCAGCACACTGACTAGCACTGACTCTTTGTGGACATGTCAGTGTCAGACAGATGGGTGTCTGGCAATGTATGAGGTGTACACTGCAATATGCCCTTGTGCATTAGGGATGGTTGCCTGTTATGCAGCTAATGTGTCCTGTGGTCTGGCCACAGGCACTGCTGTCACTAGTTTGGTTTCAGTAGTATCCACTGCCATTTGAATTTGTGTGCTTCCACAGCTGTGTTGTTGGGTCTTTGGTACTACACTGCTTTATGGCAAAAACATTATGATCCCTGCTTAGTGGCTTTCTTCTTTTTTATGCTGCCACTGTCAGATGGTCCATGGCCAAAGCCGGGGGCACTGTTGTCTATGATGATACTGACATTGTCCTTTTTCCAACACTCTGCAGATTGCAATGAAGGAGGAAACATAGAAACATAGACTTTGACTGCAGATAAGGACCGCATGGCCCACCTAGTCTGCCTATTTCCCTACCTACAGGATAAGCTGCAGATCCTATTTAACCAACAGCCTATTTCTTCCTAGGAAGGCCAGGAAGGGGACCATAGCCCAGGACATCAGGGATGATACATAGGACTATGGCACGTGAATAGACTACTTTGTTGCATCCACTTGTGACCTACCAAGATGTTTGTGACATGGCTGTTCAATCTTCAATCAATCAATCAGTCAATCAAGCAATCTTAATTAGTATACTGGAAGATCTGTGAGCAAAAATGTCTGTTTTCACAAACATCCAGTGTAAGAGATACCAAGAAGGTATGACAATACAAAACAGAGTCTAACAGACAAATAATCTATACTGGGGAAACAATCCAAACAAGTGATTTAGATATGTATTGAACAATGTCAAAGACTAACAGTTGTCTACCAGTTACAGCAATTTTCGTAAACTGAAAAACAAGAGGCAATCGATTACAATAAAGTAAAACAAGAAAAACACTTAGAGTGGCCTGAACATTTACTTGAGTAACATATGGAGAGCAGGAAAGAGAAGGAAAGGGGTATAGAGGGGTCAGTAATCTAAGTGCTAGAGGTGAGGAAAGTGCAAGTCTTTTGTGGTTGGTTTTAAGTGGGTCTATGATTGAAATATGAAGAAACCTAGGCTAGGAGTGGGTGGTGGGAGTACAAACTAAGTTGAAGGGGGAAGGAAAATGGTAGGGGAGAAGGGTGTGGGGGATGGGATAACAGGGACCAGAGTAAAGCAAGAGGGACTAAAGATAAGCAAGGTGGAGAGTGGCCATATTTAGCTGGAGGTCTGGCTGGAGCAGCTGCAGATGGAAGAACTGAGTATGTGAACATTTAGGTAGGTGCTGAAGGTGTGGATGAATCTACAGGCTTGGCTATTGGGGGTAGTTGGTTGTACAGCTTATTTATTTATTTATTTATTTATTTACTGTATATTTGGAATTACAAACCTTTGAGTCACAGACTCTTTTACAAAGGCTCCACATCGGTTACAGAGGGTGGAGGGGGAAACAAGAATCAGGGAAGACAGACGGAACAAGGAAATTATATACAAGGAAATTATATACAGATTTTTGTTCAAACATTTTTTTATACAGTTGCTCCACGGTGGTTACAGCGGGTGGAGAGACATAAGACAGTAAATGGCAAAAGGAAACAACTTTCTATACATAATAAATAATTTATTGATTACTTTACTGGCAGCTTAGTGCCCTTATAGGTGATCAGGTTCTGAGCTTGCTTAGTGCGGTAGAAAGAGGTGTCAAAAACCATACTTGAGGCCCCTCTGGTCAACCGCATGGTGGTTAAAAGGGGAAGAGGGAAGTCACACTGAGTGGCAGCAAATTCAGGTGTATCTTATGGAGGAAGGAGAGCATTTTTTGATGGAATTGCCTTTCAAGGGTGGGTCAGCTAATGGAGGAGTAGAGGGTACAGTGATGAGTTTTCCATGGTAAACCAGTGGCAAAATGGGCAATGTTGTTGTAGGCTGATCTTAGTTTGGAGGTGAGTAGAGATGCAGTGGTGGTGGTGGGGAATTGTTATCCATTCACACCTTTTCCTCACCACCTGACATTGTTGAAATCTAGCACAACACCTGTCACAATGCAGTGTGGCCCTGGTGTGTGTAGCCAACCCTACCCCACTTCACAGATGCTGCTATTCCGGGCATTGTGTCCTGGCATATACTGGCACCACCTCCTGTGCAATGTGCATTGTTATTTCTTTCCACAAGGTGCTCATACCTGTGAAGTTCATCTCCTGGGACACCCAGTTGCTGTGGATGCACCCATTGTGCTCTGCACATCATTGCACAGTCCTACCAACTACACATTGCCAGTGTGTCCTGCGTGGCCATACATCCTATGGTCTGTGCATTTGCTTTGTCCTGAGGTGCAACCATCCCACATGATGCACAGTTCCATGGCTACTACTGTACATAGACAGAGTGTGCAGTTACCCCTGCACTGTAGGCAGGCCTCCTTCAGGGTCTGGTGGAGCGAGCCTGCATCCACTGTATGACACAGGTACATACAGGGTCACCTCTGTTCTGGTTGGTTGATTTCTATCCGTGGCTGAGTGGGACACACTGCAAAACACATAGTGTATGGTTGGCCCAGTGGTGCTGAGGGCTGAGGCAATGGATGCCTTACTTCGTGCTATGCTGATGACCCATGTTCGGGAATGAGCACGGGCTGCCGGGGATCAGCAGGGAGGAGAAGGATTGAGCATCTGATGGACTGCTCTCCTTCTCCAGGGAGGGGGTTCCCAGTGGTCAGCGCTTACTCATCCCCCGGCAGAGGCTGGGGGATGTAGCACCATACCACAAGTTGGGGAGGAGTTGGGGAAGATGCCTGGAGGGAGCATGTGCAGACACATGTGTGGTCCCCTCTGCTGGCATCATTGTACACCCCTAACTCCTGGGGAGAACATGAGTAAAATTACTGCCGTGGTATAATAGCAGAGAGCGCCTCGCAGGCTCCACTCCCTGCTATCTATGTCACCGGCCAACTTAATCTGGGCCTCAGTCTGGGTCTGGGGAACCCTGCTGACCCTGCCAGAGTGGGCAAGCCCTGGAGTTTGGGTCAGCGTCAGCTGGTAGATGCCTGGGGAAGGGGCTGGCCGTTCCTCCTAAGCATAAGCAGGCAGTAAGGGAGAAAATACAGCTGTAAAAAAAAAACATTCATAGCGTACAGTAGCTTAATTTGCTTGATGGTGGCCTCTCCACCACTTTGTTTAGCCATAAGCTGTACTCACCATACCTTCTACCCTGTCCAAGGAACTATGACCGGTCGTCGACAAATTTTTTGTTGAACGGCCGTACCGTGAAACCGTCATGTCGACCATTTTTTCAGTCAGCATATGGTTTCCCACTTTCTAACATGTTTTTTTTGGGGTGCTTTGCCTCCTGAACACCCCACACAGGGGGCTGTGCCACCTCCCACACCTCCCACTAAATATAATCAACTCTGAGCTGGAGCTGATTAGGGGACCGAGTGCAAGATCCCCAGAACACAGTGCTGTGGTCCAGTGCCGATACTACAGTGACCTGGCGCTGTAGTTGCTGTAGTGTCGGTCACTATTGAAATGTCACTGTCGGAGGGGTATACCCCTGTCCAGCACCTATTATGCCATGTGCTCCTTCACTTTGTGTTGCACTTGCACAGGTTGTTGTACCACTGTCTTACCCAGACAACATTGGCTGCAGCTCGATGATTCAGGCTGTGTGTCATATCTGGCTGGGTGCATGAGTTGCGTTCAGGTTTATGATAGTCCATGCCACCCACTGGTGCACTGCACACACCATATATGCCGTCTTGTGGTGCCATGATCCTGGGACACATTGGCCTTTTCTGTGTTGCTGTGGCCTGTGCTCACTGTCCCATGCGGTATGTGGCAGATATGTTGGCATCACATCATTGGTGTCCCATGCAACTTCCTACAGGTGTTGCTGTACCACACAGTCAGCCCTGCTAGTGCACTACTTTACTGTGTTACACACACCCACCCATACAGCAGCATGTGCCACAGTACACCTGGGTGATGTGTTCACTGACCACACAGCCTGTTTTCATGTACACCTCTCAGTCGTGCACTGCCTTATCACAGTGTGCCAAGCCAGCCTGGCCCATGTGTTATGGGTACTCTGCACTTTGCACTCATCTACTCAGGAACACACTGTCCTTCAGCATGTTGGCCTGCTTCCTGCTTCTGCCCCCAGGGATGGCACGATATGCATTTGATGGACCTGTCCCACATGTGTGCATGCAACTTTCTGCTGTGGCACTGTCTGCCATCCAGCAGTTTGCGTGCATGCCACCAAGTGCTAGCCTTTGGTCCCCTGTGAGACACAGGCATATGCTGCCCCTGGGCCAGGGAAGGGTCAATATTGTTCTACTGTGTGTTGCTGTAGTGCTATGATAATTGTTCCTCTAGCTTTGTACTGTTGTATTACACAAGTAGATAGTATGCTGTCCTCCTGTGACTTGCTGTTTTGTACTACCATACATATGTCATTCACATGTTTGATTCCTACACATTATACAGCAGGAATCTGGAGGTCCTCATGTCTGTGACATGCTTGGTCAGTGTACCTTATGGTTGCAATGGGCGGGGTGCCCACACCATGCACCATGCTCATGTTCTGATAGTAGCCTGGGCCAGGGGTATCCTGATGTAGTATCATCACTGTGGTGTGGACATGTAGGATGCATCCATGGCATGCCTGCATAATAGTCACAGAGCACTGTACCAATCTTGTGTGCTGCCTTGTACCTGCAGTGATGTCAGTTGTGGCTGGCCAGGCTGTACCCCATACCCACTTCATGTAGCATTTGCTACATTTTTGGTCCTGTCCACCAGTATTGTGCCCCCTTGTCCAGTGCTGTCGGGCATGTATGGCACCCACCCCATCTGACTGTCCATGTGTGTTGTGTTTCTACAGTCTTCAGAGGCACTGTGCCACACATATCTCACATGTACCATGCTGGTGACAGTGCTCTGTGGGACTTGGCTACTTATACTTGCAGAGGATGCCTTATCCACAGTGTCTGCTTGCCATACTTACAGCAACATCTTTCTCCCCATAGGTGAACTTCATAGACAGCGAGGGTGCGATGCCCAGAGCAGATGAAAGGCTGCCACAACCTGCTCCACAGGATAGTCAGACAGCAGAGGCTGACACTGGAGGAGTGCCTGTCCACCCTTGGGACACTGACAGATTGTGTGATGGAGTGACTTGTGGAGCTGGTTTACCTCCACAGGCCAGTGGCTGAGGACTAGAAGCAGTTTCCTTCCCTTTTTCATTCCCCCACCTGCCTTTAACATGTTTTTCCACCCTCCCACCTCCCCTTGCTGTGGCCCTTTTCCCATTTTACATGTATTTTATATGTGTTTTGATGTTTTTCTATATGAAGAACTTTTATATGTTAGGCTCCTGTGTCCTGCTTCTTTTTTGGTGCTTTGCTGAAAATTTTCTCTGATCTGCTGTGTTGCCCCTACTGCCCACTTATACCCTTTCTTGTGGGTGACATCCATGCTCATCTTGGGCAACAGGGTCACCACTGCTGTTCCTGAGGGTGTCTGTGGTTGTGCTTCCACCTCCACAGTATTCTGGATGTGGCAGATGAGATGGCATGTTAACGGACATGTTCTCTTCCCCATGTGTCTCCCTGCACATCTCCTGTGTGTGATGGCCACCATCTGGGTTGTGGCTGTCCATAGTCATGGGACTATCCCACTACTTTGGGCACCTCCCCTAATGCATTACCTGGCAAGATGGCCTCCATATGTGACCTGTCTGTGTCTGTGTTCTTGTTGGCATCACTGCCTTCCATCCCCCTGGGCCATTGTGCTGTGTGCCATTTGTGGTACTGTCACCTGCTCTATGTCAGAGTTCCATGTGTCCTCCCCCATACACTAGGCTGCTGAAGCTGTTTGCACTGCCCTTTTTCTATATTCCATGCTATATTCCATGCTGGGCACTCTTTGCACTGTGCTCTGAGCTATGGTTTGCACATCTGTGTTTGCAAACTGTATTTTGTAGTGTTTGCCTCAGGCTATGCCTTTGAATATTGTGAGTAATGGGACATGGGCTAGTGTTAACAGCTAGGCAGGGCAAATTTTGCCCATGGGCAATATTTTTAATATTGGGCCCCAGGTCAGGTTCAAAGTGAAAACCAAACTGAGATCCAGGAAGGCAATAACAAAGTGGTGAACAAACTAGCAGACAAATCTGTTGTACTATTATTGTGCAAGTGGCATTCATTGCAGATTGTCAGATTCTTTACAGACAGTAACAAGGAAACCCTTTTTCTGCACATATAACTTTCACATCATTCCTAATGTAGTGGCTGCTACTATGTTGTAAAGAAGAACACTTGTATCCTATAAGGAGGACATTGTTGAGCTCAGAGCTTCTTTTATTACCATTCCAAGCTAAGTGTACCCTGAATTATGAATATCAGAGATACACTTTTGGACCCATACTGTCTGAATGATTTTTTATTACAGTTTCTAAAAGTCAAACAAACAAAAAAAAATTCAAGTGAAAAATGATTAGGGACCAATAGAAGAAGATATTAAAGAGGATATGCCAAAACCTGAATGAATAAAAAAATGTAAAACATCTGGGGCCCAATATTAAAAAAATGCACAAAGCAGAGCACAAATATTTGCACGCCGCCTTGTGATAGCCCGACTCCCCTAAGATGTTATATTCAGTGGGATAGCGCACCGATACTATTCGTCTAAACATAGGACCATGTTGGCCCAGTGCAAAACCACTTTGCACTACTCCAGCATGGCTCCCAAAATAGGGCACCACAATGGCTTGCACCTGTGCTAAATTTCAGATATTCCATTAAACATATGCAAATGAGCCCATTGGGCATGCAAGGCATGAAGAGGCAATTTGCATGCCCATTATGGGTTTATTTTCATGGGGAGTGAGGCTGGTATGTGTAGTGCTGCCCCCCAAATTGTCCAGTCCTACAGAGCTATCCCTGGTGCAAGTGGTGCCCCCCTCTCTCCAGTCCCACTCCCGTATAGGAAAATGTCATGCCCCTGGTGTCCAGTGTTCCCTTTCCCACACGATGTCAACCCAACAATAAAGTTAACTTTCTCTGGTGTCCAGTTGGTCCCTCCCCCATCCAATATTGGCAACATTAAAATCAACTTTCAGTGGTGTCCAGGGGTCCCTTCCCCCACCCAATGTCTGCCTGACATTACATTTAACTTTCCCTGGTGTCCAGTGGTCCTTGCCCTCCTGATGTCTGCCTCATATTAAAGTTATTTGTACCTGGTGTCCAGTGATCCCTCCTCCCACCTGATTTCCATCTGATATTATATGTAACTTTCCCTGGTATCTAGTGGCCCCTCCCCACACCTGATGTCAGCTCAACATTAAAGTAAACTTTTCTCTGGTGTCCAGTGGTTCCTCCCCATGCCGGATGTCCACACTATATTAAATTTAACTGTTCCTGGTGTCCAGTGGTTCCTTCCCCACCCGATGTCTGCCTGATGTTAAATTTTACATTTCCTGGTGTCCAATGTTCCTTCTGCCCCATCCGATGTCTGCCTAATATTAAAGCTAAATTTCCCTGGTGTCCAGTAGTCCCTTCCCCCACCCAATCCTGTCCCTGTACCAAGGAAAGCCATCCCTGGTTTGTCCATATTCCCCCTCCCAATGGCCATTGTTGGCCCCCTACATGCTTTTTTGTAAGGAAGTTCCTCCCACAACAAAGCCCCGGCCCTGTTCCTGAACAGTAACTATGTCCCCTCTAGCCTCTCCCATAGTGGTGATTAGTGCACCCTTCCTCCCCACAGCACCAACAACCCACCCTTCCAGTCCACCATATTTGACTATTGGTGCTTAGTGTCTCCCCTCCCAACTGTCAGTAGACAGCAAACGATATGGCCCCTCACATACCACCTTTGCTGCCTAAGCAGGGAGCACACAGCTAATTTTTTCTCTATAACTAAGCAGCCCACTCCCTGCTCCTATCAGATGGTGGGCAGCTGAGGTGGTAGGTGGAGGGCTGTGTCACTCACCATTAGTGATGCAGTGAATTTAAAATTCAGCAGCAAAGTAAACACTAAGTGGCCACATCGCATTGACACTTCGCTATGTGGAGTGCCCCATAGAAAGGCACACTTCACCTTGTTATTATTACTTCACATTGTCATTCCGCCTTACATGTTAAATAAGGCAGAGTGACAACAATATTGGCAGCACCCCACCCACACAGTCACCAGAATAAATGTGCATCCCCAAAATGCTACCTTCTTGTGTCCAGAAAACTCCCCAGTGCTGACCAAGTGAAATGAGAGCGTAACAAGAAATGCAAAGACTCCCAGAATTAATGGCGCACTCAGTCATGCGTGCAGTGGTCACACACAGAGTCACCAGAATTAGTGTGCATCCCCAAAATGCTACTTGTCTTGTGTCCAGAAAACTCCCCAGTGCTGACAAAGTGAAATGAGAGCATGACAAGAAATGCAGTCACCCAGAATTAATGGTGCACTGCAAATGCACAGACAGAATAAGATTGCGCTGCGCACTCAAGGGATGCATACAAAAAGTCACAACAACATCACCTAACCAGTGCTCACAAGTCACAAATCCAAATCTGGAAAGGAATACATTTTGCCAGTTGGTGGATTGGCGCACGGCAGTAACCATCCACTACCAGTAAAGATACCACAAAGCAGTATAAAAAATTCATGCAGGTGTGGTGGATAGCAGGTTCACACTACTGCAATTACTCTGTGGCACAATAAAAGGTGTCTGATTTAATGGCACGCACACACACTCACACACACACTACAAATAATGCGTAGCGAATTGAAAACCTTTAGTAATATAACCAAATGTTTTAAACAGACAAATTATACACTGCTGCACCACAACAATCAGCAAGAAAATGTCAAGAATTACTGAAAATATTACTGTGTACATTAACACAGTCATACAAAAAAAATATAACCAAAACAGAAAGACTGCCTTTATCTCCCAGTTAATGTACCTACACCACAAATACGTCCCTCCCCCAAAGCACACTTCACAGTACACAGACTGACTGTTCTAAATTAACATTCAAAATCCACACACAACAATAAACACTCAATGATATGAGCACAGAAGGGTTTCCTACAATTGATGTACTCAATTTTGAGCAAAAAAAAAATGACAAAAAGGCATTTTAAACAGCTTTTAGAGGTTTTGAATTGCAGAGCTCTGAGAGCAAACTGTTTCCAGCTATCACTACAAACACACAACCCAGGCCAGAACTGAGGCTGTGTAGAACAATCTAGAGCCCATGTGACCTGCAATCCTATGAATCACTGCAGAATTTCATTTGGAGCTCAATTACTAGGTGAAGTGAGGTGAATTACATTGATTTCAATGTAAGTTGCCTTAAAATTGGTGGAGAAGTGATTTGGGGAAGGCGGAATAACGCAAAGTCATTGGTTTCAATGGACTTTGTGTTCCTCATTATGAAGCAAAGTACTCCGTTTCACATTGTGGACTACTCTGTGGATTCCGAATTACTCCATGAATCACTTTGCGGAGTGAATTGGGGCCACTTCACTCACCACTACTTACAGTACTGTAACTCACATGCTATACAGGAAGGAACGCGAATGCCTATGGCTGTACTTCCCTGATGACCGGAGCCTGTATCATAAAACTCCCCAATTTAAAAACTCTTATTAATAAGTACAATGGTGGGGTGGTGAAGCCTGGAGAGATACTACAAAACAAGCATACAATACATCCAAGCAACTAGTAGAAAAATTAATGGTGTGATTCGTAACATGATCATGAATCGTGATTTGTGACTGCATTTGTGACCGTGATGATGAAGAACGTGATTTGGTGTTGACGGTGTGAGATAATCAATATGGAACTGTACTGGTAACGTGAATGCCTATGGCTGTACTTCCCAGATGAGCTGTAGCACAAAACTCCCCGACTTAAAAACTCTTATTAATGAGTACATTGGTCGGGTGATGATCCTGGAGATACTACAAAACAAGCTTACAATACATGCAAGTAACTAGTGAAAAAATTAATGTTGTGATTTGTGATGTGATCGTGAATTGTGATATGTGACTACATTTGTGTCCATGAAGATGAAGAACGTGATTCAGCATCAACGGTGTGAGATAACCAATACGGAAGTCTATTGGGAATGCGAATGCCTACGACTGTACTTCCCCAATGAGCTGTAGCACAAAACCCTACCAGGTCATAATGTTGTACATTTAATAGTGTACAACATTATAGCTAACTCGAAACAGCGCTGTCCATGACATCGAATGGTGCAATACCGCATATACTGCTGTAAGTGGTATTGCACCAGTCACTCAATCCCAGGCAGAGGATAAGACCTCTGCTGGGAGTGGGTTCTGCTGAGCAGCTGCCGTTGCTCACTGGACTGAGCCACAGCAGTAGGAACCCAGGCGCTGCGTCTGGGACCGAGTTTGATTCCCGGTCCCAGACACTTTATTTTCTTCCACAATTGTCGCTCCCGGGTAACCCCCAGGTTGAGAATCCTTGGTGGGGGGTTCGGGGGTGCAGTCCACTGTAACAGAGGGTGTAGGGACAGAGCCTCCCAGAAAAAAGACTTTTGCCACATGGCAACATGGCACTGTATTGGCAGTGTGATTTTGCCAAGCGGCGTAATGTCTTGCGACATTATGACCCCGTGCCACACAAAACTCCCCCGACTTAAAAACTCTTATAATGAGTACAATGGTGGGGTGGTGAAGCCTGGAGATAATCCAAATCAGGCTTACAATACATCCAAGTAACTAGTAAAAAAATGATGTTGTGATTCGTGACGTGATCGTGAATCATGATTTGTGACCGTGATGATGAAGAATGTGATTTGTATCACAAGTGACTCGTGATGATGGTTCTGACTTTAAAACACATAATAATGAGTACAATGTTCGTGCAGAATTATGCACCACACCAGTCCAGTACTCTGAAGGAAAGCCAAAGAAACAACTCTGACTTAAGTTACAGATGGAGATTGGGCCCTTAAGAGATGCAAATGCACAGACAAATTAAGATTGCGCTGTGCACTGAAGAGATGCAGATGCAAAGGCACAACACCTAACCAGTGCTTACCATCAGAAATTCAAATCTGGAAAAGAATACCTTTGCCAGCTGGGCCGGGCCATGGGGGGGTGCAGTGTACTGCACTGTTGCAGTAACAGTCACTAGTATTAGTACCAGTAAAGATACTACAAAGAAGTACAAAAATCACACAGCTGCAGTGGATACCAGGTTCACATTGCTGAAATTACTATGTGGCACAATAAAAGGTGTCTGATTTGATGACACGTGTCACACACATACTCACACACACACTAAGTAATGCGTAGCAAATTGAAAACTTCAGTAATATAACCACATATTTTAAACAAACTAAAATTAAGCACTGCTGCACCACAACAATCACCAAAAAAATGACAAGAATTATTGAAAATGTTACAGTGTGTACATTAACACAGTAATACAAGAAAAATATCATCAAAACAAAAAGAACTGTCTTTTTCTCCAAGTTAATCTACCTACACCACAGATACACCCTTCCCCCAAAGCACATTTCCACTGTCTCTCAGTACACAGACTGAATGTTGTACATTAACATTTAAAATCCATACACAAGCAATAAACGCTCTATGTTATGAGCACAGGAGGGTTTCCTACAATCGATGAACTAAAGTTTCAGCAAAAAACTTTACTCAAAAAGGCTTTTTTAATATCTTTTAGAATGCTTGAATCACAGAGAGCTCTCAGAGCAGACTGTCTCCTACAGCTTCCTACACACACTACCCCGAACTGAGGCTGTGCAGAACAATCTAGAGCCCATGTGATTTGAAATCCCATGAATCACTGCAAAATTCACTTTTGGAGCTTAAAAACAAGGCTAAGTGAGACGAAGTACATTGTTTTCAATGTACTTCACCTTAAGAATTGGTGGAGTAGTGGTTTGGGAAGGTGGAGTAATGCAAACTCATTCTTTTCAATGGACGTCATGTTACCCATCATAACATGAAGTACTCCACTTCATGTTCGGAGGCACTCCATGAATTCACTTTCGCTTTGCAATTCACTTCGCGGAGTGAATTGGGGCCACTTTGTCCATCTCTACTCACCATCCACTGACTGTAGCACCCATAGGCAGGCACAGGAGACCAGGGGGTGGGTTGTCGGTGCTGCGGTTGGGAGGGGAGACTCTAACCGCCACCGAGGAATGGACTGGGGTAGGCTGCAGTCACTGTTTGGGAATGGGGCTGGGGCTTTGTTGTCGTGGTGGGGAGAATTGACACACCAATGGAGCTTTGCTCAGTACTGGGATGGAAATTAGGTAGAGGAAGAAACCACTGGTAACCAAGAGAAATTTACATTTAATATTGGGTGGACATCAGGTGTGGGGAGGGACCATGGGACACCAGGGAAAATGGTTATGTCTATGGGGCTGAGGATCGGAACCAGGGAGAGACCACTTGACACCAAAGGCATTGTTTGTACATTGGGCATGGTTGTGGGTATGGGAAGGGATCAATGGACTCCAGGAACACTCTTTTGGTGGCTTGAGACCAGCACGGGGTGGAGGGGTGCACCTCAGTTCCTCCACCAAATGCTAGGGTTGTGTGGTAGTTAAGTTGTCAGTGACAGCGAAAGGTAACCTTGGATGGTGATAATACTCTGAATATTGGACTGCACCAATAATCAGGTCCCCACTCCTCCATTTGCATTGTGGCCTCTCCACAGTATGCCCAGGCACAAATCCTGTCTGTCCACACACACCAGGCTGTTGAATATAGGATATCCTTGTAAAACCCAATTTGTGCAAGTTTTGTCACCAAAGCTGCAAATAATCGTATTGGGCTACTCTACAGACACAGGCAATACCTCTCTCCAGAAGCCTTAAGGGTAGCTGTTCAGAGCTCAGTTATCTCTTTAATAGACTATGGCCTGATCATCTACAGCTCAGCCACTGTTACTGCCCTCCGGCGCATCTCCACGGCTCCCAACAAAGCATGTTGTCTCATCATGGGGTCCACCATCTCACTCACACATGTGACCTCTATGCACAAACTGGCTGGTTACAACTCACAAACCTCATCAAGTATCAAACATGTATAATAGCAAAGAAAATAGCCCTAGGCCTTTCACCTCCTGGAGTTCAAGATCTCTTTTACCTCCATCAGGGCAGTGACAAGGTGGGTACAAGAGCTACAGTTGCAGAAGGGCCAGCACTGTTAGGGGGCCCAGTGCTTTAGACAACAACATTAAGAAAACCTTTACTCACAGACAAACTTGCCAGTTTTTCATTGAAAATTGCTTATCCATTTGAAACTGGGTTTGTCAGCACTGGTGTCAGAAGATTCTAACTCCAGTTTCACATGGTTGGGGAGTGCAAAGCAAAGAAGCAATAGGGCACATTTCTCAAAACATCTAATCTTGGTGCTGGTGTCCGCAGGTGGAGCAGGAACAAATTACTGTTCATGGTCCCAGCAAGGGGGTTGGGGGGGCTCAGCATGGACAAACTGTACATGTTCAGCAGGCTCTACATTGCCAGCACAATATCCCCGACAGCGTCAGAAACCTATCAACACCCCGACACTGATGCATCCCCGCAAAGACCATCAGCACCACAATGTGGGGGGGCTGCACTTCCCCACTCACCCCCATGTGGGGGCTGTGCTCTTGCACCCCCCTACTTTAGATCTAACTCCATGTCACACAGATTGTGGTGTTAGATATATACCCCCCCATTGCCACAAAGTCCATCAAAGTGAAATCCCTATTGTTGCCGATATAGGCGCAGTTGGGGTTTTGCTGTGGGGGGAGGTTTGCTGTGCCGGTGTCACTGTAGAAACTGCATACCCGTTCAGCAGGGCAGATACAGTACAAAAAACTTACAATATAAAAATGTCATATGCGCTAATGGTTATTTTACATTTATTGGTGGGGAGGTGGGCCCCACAAAATATTTGTTTTGTATTACTTATGTTTATCCCTCCTGCAGCCACTGCTCTGCTTACCTCCAGCCACTGCTCCTCCTTCACCACCAACCTCAAAGTAGTCACACCCAGCTGGCATATGCAGCTGTACCATTGAGAGGGATTCACCCAATGTCCCCGCACCCAGCCAGGAACCAATCCTGGCACGTGCACTATTCCAGGCATCGCCGGCCAGTGAAGTTGCGGCCATCTAGCTGCTGTGAGCAGTGCTGCCATTTTCCTCCTTGCTTAGCCCCAGAGTGCAAGTGTGCAATGATGTCAGGCACTGTGTGCCAATGTCTGCCATACTGTGCCCCTTACTGCACCATCACTAGCAGTGCCCCCGGTCATCACCATGGGTTGCTGCAGAGCAGTGAGACCCCGGAACCCTTCCTGGGATAGGAGAGCAGTCCTCTGGATGCTCAGTCCTATCCATCCCAAGTCAACTCCTACCAATCCAACATATCCGAACCTGGGTCATCAGTGTGGCACAAGGTGTGGCTTCCAGCACCTCAACCCTCGGCACCACCGGGCTGGCTCCACAAAATATTTTTTGTAGGGGCCCTTACAGTTGTTGGCACAGCCCTAGCCTCCATCATAATCACGCCACACCACACCTGAGGCTCTGAAAATCAACTCCTGCAGGTCCTTCACTGTCATACCACTCAGGGACAAAGATCATTTGCTCATAGGGCCCCAGTCTTGTTGAATGGTCTCAGTAGGGACATTTCCTTGGACCCCAAGCTTGGTCCTTTCAAATCCAAGCTCTGTCTGCTACTCTCAGCCTCAAGCTCCTGCAATTATCTCCCTTAATATGTTCTCCCTATGAGGACCTAATCTCTAGTCATAATTCCTAACAATTTAACACTTCTGTTATTAAACCTTCCCCTACCTCCCACTTCCCTTCCCCCTCCTCCTCCCTCCCATACTCCCTCCCCTCCCATGTATCTCTCCTCCACTCATCTCCTCCCTTCCCCCCCCACTTCTATACTCTATGTGTCCTAACAATGACTCTGGCTGATATTGACCTAAGTGAATGCATTATCATGTTCTTGTAGCTGACTGATTACCATGTATCTTGACTTTTTTACTTAATTGTCCTGTTTATATTGTTTATCTGCTGATGTGGAACCTTTTTAAAAGAGCTCTTAGCTCAAAGGTATTTGTAATCCTAAACACAAATAAATAATTGAATAAATAACTACGATTTGTGCAGGCCAAAGTTTTGATTATCTGGCCTCTAGTAACCAAATAATTCTCTTAAAATATAATAATTAAGTTTTCCTTTAAATTAACTTTATATTTCATTGCAGGAATTTAGATTCTCATTAGTTATGATATATCTTTTGTAGCTAGAAAGCCAAAAGTAACACAGTGTATTAAAATATGCAAACAATTTCTGTTCTCACTTCAGGATAAGCACTATTATTCATTTACTTTCATATTGGAATGTAAAGCATTTTCAACTTATTAAACCCTCTAGATTTTTAGAAACTGTATAGACCTGCCTATTCTTTAATTCTTTGATCCACTTCCTACTCCTGAGGACTAAACTGAATAAATGTTTGAAATTATATTTCTGTTAGTTACTTCTCAATGCCTGAAAGAAATGATAACACAGGAAAAACAGCGATCAGACCAGTCATTGATTCAGGATGATGGCATGGTGGGGAAGACCACTGAAAACATTGAGGCAGATGAATTAATTTCATCCATATTGCAGATGGCGAAAACAGTTGCAAAAAATAGATAACTCTCTGAGAGAATTGAGAACCGACATTAGTAAAAATAGAACATAAGACGAACCAGACTGAACTTGGCCAAAATCAATTGTCGGACCTCGCAGACAGGCACGACAGGTTATGCTCTATCTTCTGGCCAGAGACCACAAGTTAACTCACCTTATCAATGATTTGGAAGGCAGAAGCTGGTATCAAAATATCCACGTATATGGAATACCAGAAGGAACGGAGTCCTGTCATCCAAGCACAATTGTATTTTTACAAAAAGTCCTCAAGGAAACCCCTGCAGCTCCCAGATGACTTGGATATATCAATGGATTGGGACTATGGGTCATTGGGCCAGAAACCCACCCATGCCAGTGCACGGCCACGATCTTTTGTGGCACGACTAACTAGCTACACCGCCAAAGAGGAGTTGCTGAAACCGGCTGGGAGAAGCAATGATCTACAATATCAAGGCAGTAGAGTGCTCCTAGACAATGATTACACTTGAACAGTGCAAGAGCAGAGGAAACAGTTATGGCCAATCCTGAAACAACTTAAATCTAAAAACATCAAAGCCCAAATTTTTTATCTGGTCAGGCTCAACATAGACACTGACAGAGGCACTAAAATGTTTGCTGACCTCCTGGCTGAGATGCCCTGTCTTAAGGAACATGGCATAAATTTACCTTCCTTGGCTAAGGAGAGACTGGAAAAGGACTTACTTGAGTCAGCATGGACCATTGCCTGCAGGGTCCTTAAATGAGCTGCAGCAATAGACCTTCCGACAGATATCGGCTCACTGCTGAAGATGTATGGAGATGCCACAAAAATAGACAAAAATGCCCCACATTTGAAGGGAGCTGAGGGTGAGACCAGCACCCCTGAAGATTGAATGGACTCATTCTAGGAAGCCCTTGGAGGAAAATTTAATTGGCATCTGGACTGCTGTAGCTCTCTCATCAGGGTGCTGGACTTGCTGATCATGCTTGCTTTTCTCCCTTTCACTTTTCTTCTCTCTTTTTTTATCTCTTCTCTCTCTCTCTCTCACTTCACTGCACCCTCCCTCTGGACAGATTGAAATGCAGAAGTTGCTGGTAAGAGGTAAATACCTCAGAAGTATTTGATCCATGCCCCCGGTGTTCTCCACTCTGCATGGAGTGATGAAACTTGACAGGGGTACTGATGGGGGTGGGGGATGATGCAGAAAGGATAATAAATTTGCTACCCCATGTGGGGTTGTGACCAGTGACGTTTTTCTGTTTAAAAATGTAAGTCATAATCTGGGGGCGGCAGGGGGAGGAGTTGGGATATAGCACTGTAGGACATGGTGGGGTTCTGAGATCTAGCCTCCTACTCAAACATGAGAAACCACCCAATAGTGGTGGAGTAATAAGTCTGAAGGGGGACATGCTTTATAGGGATGTTCCCTCATTGAACCAACCTGAATGTGCAATGGGAAGCTTGTGGTAAGGGAAGTACAAACAACCACACAGCTTTGGTGGCCCTAAATGAGGGAGGGATGGGGAAGAAAAGTTAAATGAATTTCATGAATATCGAATACATAGATAAAAGGTGGAATATTGGAACTCATCATCAGCATTTTCATGATGAGGGATGGGACATGTAGGTCTTTAATAGCTGCAACAGAGTGCAAGAAATAGCCCTTCTATATATAAAGTATTAATGGGTTGGGGGGAAGGAGGAGATTTGACAGCCAGAAAAAACTGGTGCTTACACCTCAAACAATGGGAGGCTCAAAGAGGATAGCTCTGAGCCTGTTCTTCTGGCTGCTCACCTGCAGTTACAAGACCCAGTGTACCACAAGTGTGGTAGACACCAGCCAGGAAGTTCCACCCCTGGCTGACCTAGGAAGCCGGCTTCATTTTTGGGGGAAGACACTAGTACTCACTGTCTCCCTAGGATTCCTGAAGCCCAAGGTTGGGGCTTTGTTCACTAAAAAAGTTTGGCAGGGGGTTATGGCATGCATCCATTTAACAAGTTGTTGTTTATTAATATAAAAAAAGTTTCCTCTACAGGTTCTTGTTACTGTTTTGATGTGCTTGGCATTACAAAGGTACATATGGTATTGTTCTGCTAATAACAGCCTTATACACTCAGTTGATGTGATAATTGATTTAGTTCAGAAAGCGATTCCTCATTTATGGGACAATGGCTAACACCACAACAACCAGAGTACTATCATACAATATAAATGGGATAAACAGCCCAATTAAAAGAAAACATCTCCTTAAATACATAGCTGCCCAAAGATGTGACCTGAATTTTATCCAGGAAACACAGCTGTCTCCTGGGGAGGTGCTAAAGCTCCAAATGAGATCCTACCCTACTTTGTTCCATGCATCACTGGAGTGGGTAGGAAAAGGGGGTGGTTGTCCTCCTCTCCAGCTCTATACCTTTTGTAGAGGAAGAAGTAATAGTGAATCAGGAAGCCAGATATATCATAATTATAGGGACTATACAAGAGGCTCTACTCACCCTGGTAAATGTGTACACACCCCTAGGATCACCAATAGACTTTTATACAAACCTTATCAAATTGGTGGAGGAGAAGTCCAGAGGTCAACTAATAATGGGGGGATTGGAATCTGACATTAAATGGGGAGCTGGACTCCACCTCACAAATCCCAATCCCCAGAAACAAGACGGCAAGGTTGTTTCAGAAACTGTTAAGGGACCTAGGAATTGTGGACATCTGGAGTTTGAAATACCCACGGATGAGGGACTGCACATATTATTATCCATGTTTCAAAACTTTCTCTAGGTTGAACATGTTCTTAACCAATGATAAGGACCTGATACTGTACCCTTTAATGTGGGTGGGTACTTCTACACACTCCGACCATCAACCTATCATACTTGAGACTGAACTCCAGCTCCCAAAGAAAAACACAATGGAAAATGAACATATCACTACTCAGGGATAAAGAGGTGCTAGCAGAGGTCAAAAAACTAATAGAAACAACAACAGAGATAAGAGCCCAGATACCTCCCTTCAAATATTATGGGACACAACAAAGGTCATGGTAAGAGGTAAAACAATATCACTGGCAGTGCACAAAAAAACAGAAAGAAAAAAACTACAGTATTTGTTAGGACAGTTAAGGACATTGGAGACACAACAAAAGTAGAAATGGAATAGACAAACAGAGATAGAAATCAAAGCATTTAAAGACAAAATTCAAGAAATTCAGAAATAAGAAATGGAAAAGGCACAAGAATATTTGAAACAAGTCATATTATGAGGAAGGAGTGAGGGCAAGTAAGTTCTTGGCTTATAGGCTTAGACAAAGGGCAGAAAGAGCACACAAATCCAAACTTAAACATCCCAAAATGGGTACCTTAGCTTACAAGGGAAACCAAATAGCAGAGGCCTTTGTTTCATATTATAAGGCTTTCTACCATCCACAACAGGATATCCTGCCCGTGTAAAAAAAATGATTTCTCCAAGTCCTAAATCTTTCCACATTAACCCAAAACCAAAGCCAAGATCTAGTGAGGCAGATTACAAGCTCTGAAATCACATCCACAATCAAAAATCTTACACCAGGGAAATGTCCCAGCCCAGATGGATTCGGAGGGGAATTTATAAGTGTTTTCAGGGGGCTGTCACTCCCCTGTTATTAGATATTTACAATGACATTTGGATGGAGGGCGAGCAGGTTCCCCCTCATGGAACTATATAACCATCTCAGTCATACATAAATCAGGGGAAAGACTCCATGGAGTATGGATCCTATTTCCCCAAATTGCTCCTCAATACAGACTATAACATGTTTACAGCTATTTTAGTAGCTCGTTTCAACCAGTTTATCCCATGCATTATTCACTTGCATCAGACTGGTTTTATATCAGACAGACAAGCTTCAGATACCGTGGCGCTGCACAATAGATATAATAGAGGTCATCAGGAGAGACAGTATTCTAGCATGTGTCATGGGATTTGACACAGAGAAAGCATTTGACAACATCTCCTGGAGTTTTCTTTTTCTTGTACGAGAACAACTAGGCTTTCCGCAGAGTTTCATGGAACATATTAAGGTCCTATATGCGGCACCACAGGCCAACGTTCGTGTTAGCGGAGGACTCTCCAGTAGGATTACATTGGGCAGGAGTACGCAGCAGGGTTGCCCCCTGTCCCCTATCCTTTTCGCCTTTTATACAGAGTCTCTCACTAGCCTGAATACAGAGGACCCATGAGTAAAAGGGGTGGGAGTGGGGATCACTGAACATAAAATTTCCCATTACGCTGATGACATGTTGTTGTACCTCTCTAGCCTAGAAGAATCTGTCCCCAGGGTGTGGACCCTTCTTGAAGAATTTGGATCTCATTCTGGTTATACTCTTAACAAATCCAAAACTGAGGTCCTGGGGTTTCATTATAGCATTTCACTCCCCAGATACTACAGAATTTCCCACTGAGGTGGACGATCACCAAAATAAAATATTTAGGCATAAATGTAGCTAAAAACCTGAATACACTTTTTTCTTCTAACTTTGTCCTACTAATAAGTCAAATTAGTCAGGACATAAACAGATGGTCCTTGTTGAACTTTACTATGTACTCCAAAATACATTCTGTGACCATGAACCTTTTACCCAGGTTTTTATACATTATCCAGTGTCTGCCACTGAAACTACCTAACACTCAAATTCAGACCTGGTAAAAGATGATCGCTAAATATGTGTGGTCAAATAGTAGGCCTAAAATCAGACAACAAATAATGCAATCTGATAAAGCACATGGGGTCAGAGCCCTCCTTGATTTACAGGACTACTATACGGCTGCACAGTTAAGATTTGCGCTGCTGTCTGCACAAGGATATAGACCAGCCACTTCTCAGTAATCTGCATTTTAAGATTGAAGGCCATGTCATCCCAGAAACCTATTGTCCAAATTTATGGGGGGCCTCAGTCTCCTCCCTGTTAGTGGATGGTAACTTAAGTTTGGCAAGAGAATTTCAGACCAGGTTCTTGAATCCCCCATTCCATTCCTTTAAACACTTACAGCTGAGGAGGGTACTCTCCTCATTTCTGGGCCAACCTCCGTGGCTGCACTCAGTAAACCACCTGAAACAATCCTTACTGGACATTACCTCCCAACCACATATGATCTCCCTGTTTTATAAAACCTTGCAGACACAAAAGCCCTATTCACCCCAGGGCATTTGCTTTTACTGGCAGCAAGAGCTAAACCTAGCTATTGAGGACAAAGAGTGGAAAAGAGCATGGCAGAGACTATATACTGTAAGTACATAAATCAAGATAGGCTAAGACTCCTGCAGTTCCGTATTTTACATAACATGTACTTTTCCCCTGCCCGCCTTCACCAGATGGGGAAATTGGATTCTCCTAACGCACATCTTGTGGAAAAATGGAGAGGACCGCCAAACATCTCATTTGGGAATGTGACCAGGTTTCTCCCCTCTGGCAAAGAATTAAAAGGTCTCTTGATCCAATACTTGGTTTAGAGCTCTATTTCACTTTGCAGTTCTGCTTGCTGGGTCTCTTTCCTACTAATATGCTGGATGTCCACAAAGCACACATGGCTTTTATTTTGGCAGGGATGAAACTGGTCATTGCCCACCATTGGCTTGACTAAGAGAGTCCACCCCTTCAAGAATGGCATGCAGAAATACTCCAGGCATTGGAGCTAGAGAAGCATATAGCTCAAAGGTGTAACTGCCAAAGGGCTTTTAGTGATAGATGGGGCCAGTTAGTAGCTCTGATACCCATCCACCACAATGGCCGGGTGGCCCCATAACCATTGGAAAGGTTGAGGATACCTCTAACTCTTTAGGAACGGGGCCCTGGCCTTTTCTTCTTTTTTTTTAACCTTATATGGCCCCTTGGTAGATAGGTTTGCCCCAGCCTCCCTTCAACAGGTAACATATTGCGTACTAATTGGCTCTACCATCTAATTATTTAATATATGCTCCAGGATGGGGGGGTCGGGGGAAGGGCAGGAGGGGATTAGTTATTTAAGTTAGATAAGTTTAATTTGTTATTACCGGTCCTCCTGCTGGCATCTTTGTAAGTTCTTGATCTTGGAGGACCTCTGTTTTTCCTGTAGCTAGCTCTCTAGCTTAAGCTATGGCCTCATAGACTTTCTTTGTACTCATTCATGTCTAGAAGGAGCAACTACTCATAACTGCCAATTGTTTTTCTTTTTATTTTTCTCCTTTGCACTGAAGTAAAATATGGAAAATCAATAAAGTATACTAAATTGCGAAAAAAAAAAAGATTTGCACTGCTGTGGTTAGACATAGAATTTAAAGCCCATTGGAAGGATATTGAATCAATGCATGCAGAATGGATACCACTGGGGCCCAGGGTGATGGATCCTTCTCTCCAATTTAAACAAAGAGATAATGCATTAACCTCCATTCATAGTACTCTCAAAATGGTTCATGGGGCGTGGAGGAGGCATAACTTAGCATCAACACCATGGCCATATATATGGTTTGCATGTGGATAACTCTTCCCTCTGGCCCATATTGGCCTGGAGTCTAAGAGATGGGCTACAGTGGGGCTATGTTAAATGGGTTAGATTATGGTAGGGAAAGATGTACAAGATTTCATTACTGTTAAAACCAGTTTCATCTACGTAACATAGATCACTTTCACTATTTGCAGATCAGATTACACAGGAATTATAAAGACAGGCACAATCCCCCCCAAGAAAATTCTAATGGAAACTATAAGATCTGTCTTCCACTGAGATTTACAAAAGGGCATAGTGTCAGCATTATTTACAGCCTTCAGACATATAGAAATGGATAGTGCAATGCCCCAAAAAGGAAATGGGAACAAGAGGTAAACACTCAGTTGACAGATACAGAATGGGAGAAAATATATAGCTTAGCACATAAAGTTACCCACTCACCCCTTTGGCAGGAGTTTGAGTGGAAGATTAGGGCTCACTTCTTTTGTATTCCACTGATACAAAATAAATGGAAAGCACCTCAATGTGTTGGAGGCTGTGTGTGGAGTCCAGGGCCCACTACTCACACATGTTCTATCAATACCCAGCAATAAACTTGTGTTGGCAACAAATTAAACAGGCCCTGGGTGGGTTATTCTCCATAGATTCCTTTCTGGAACTACCTCATCTAGTGCTGAGCCTACCCCCACCCGAGGAGGTTAGAGGGGTGGACCAATTATCTCTCTCTCTCTCTCTATATATATATATATATATATACTGTATATATATGTATATATATATATATATATATATGGCATCCTAATAATGGCTGCACATAAAGCCATAACCAGAAGGTGGTTGGCCCAGCCCCCCCCCACATTCCAACAGTGGCAAGTGATAGTATAGAATTTGGAGGAACTGACCTATAGGACTAATCTGAAACCCCATCTTTGTTTGACACTGGACTAACTGGATAATATGGCTTGAGGCACAAGAAGGCTAATCAGTTTGGTAGGGCAGCAGAAGGGAGAGCCAATCTAAAAACGATGTAATTGAGTTTTACAGCTGTTTTAAAGTAAAATGTATTTACTGCATCTCTTCCTTCCTTTCTAAGACTGTATTGAGAATGAATGAACTATGTATAAAGTTAATAGCATACTATAATCTACCAACTATATCAACTTTACCTGCACTATCTATGATGCACCTGAAAAGTTTAATAAACTTGAATATAAAAAAAATGAAAATTTAATAAATAAAAATAAAAAAAAAGAATTCTGGCAAGAAATTCATTTAAAATACTTAACCATTTCTACATCTGATATCAATGGCATAAATGAAACTTATTTGAAGATTATTTATCTGTAATATAATTCACAAAAATACATCATTTTTGTGAGAGCAGTGTGTTTCATGTTTCGTGGACAGTACATTTAAAAAAATGTTGTAGTAGATATTTGCTTTAAATTTAGATTTTATTAAATATAGAATAATGGACAGACAAGTGTGTGTTATGGGCAAAACACCAGTAATTATAGAAAATAAAAGATAGGCAAGTGTGTGTTATGGATTTTTTTTACATACCCGAGGTGTGTGATGACCTGTAAACCTCAAGAGCAAAGCTCGAAAGGTTTACACAGTCATCACACACCGAGGGTGTGTAAAAAAAAATCTTTAACACACACTTGCCTATCTTTTATTTTTTATAATTACTGGTGTTTTGCGTAGCTTTGCACGGCTTTGAGCAGGTTGATATGACTTTGCCATAATACCTACTCAGGTATTACGGTTTTTAATACACAGATTTTTACATAGAAAAAAATGGAACCCATTAATTATAACACAATTGCAACCAGTCTGGCAGACCAGGATGGTTGAAGTAAAATACAGTAAAATGCTCATTAAAGTGAAATACAATTTTGTAAACAAATGACATCAAAGCAAGCATTTTTACCCTGTACAAATGAAAAGTGTACTTAACTAACACATCAATCTGAACACATACTGTACTTCCAAATACTTGCATAAAGATGCCCCATAGATCTCAGTTATCTAGGTTTCATACAAACAATGACTCTGTATACTTTTTGTCCTTACAGATTCTTCCACTGAACTTGCTTTCACAAATTATATTCATATATTCATTTTGTTGGCAAAAGATCGTGCAACTTATGATCTGAGCACCATATGTCCAAGAACAATTTGTTTGATGAGTTCTCCTCCCCTACACATGGTTTCTCACGTTTAACATAAGAGGTTAGTAATATTAGTATGGCAGGGACTGATGGAGTTATTTGCACCCATTAATATTTTAACAAGGTGCTGTAGTAAAAAGAGATTGTCGCCATATTAGTCCCTGGAAAACAGTAGTTGCTGGATAGTTTGATACCTTTTATTGGACCAAGATATGTGTTGTCCAAAGATGGTATAACACACACACTGTCAGGGGTCATACAAGCCCCTTCTTCATGTGCATTAGCATTCTGAACAGAAGAAGCTGCATTTATACTTGGAGTTACATTGTTTCAAAATGCTTTATGATGGAATAGTTTAGGTTAGGAGAGAAATGTTTGTGGATGGGGTTGGTAGACAACAGGGAGAAAGGTTTGGCTCAGTTTGTAACACATCTGCATCTGCACTGGAGGGGGTGTGGCCCATTTGTAGTCCAACAGCAGGAATCGGATCATACCATAAATGCTGGTACCATAGTACAATACTGAGGGCATGTTGTACTGTCCAGATGTGATGCTAAACTAAGGTTCTGTCTGCCTTTTCTGGTAGTTGCTGAGGTGTATGTTAAATATACTCACTTTTTATGCACTTAATTACAGGTGTCACCTATCCTGCTGCAAATAATGTAACTACAGGTGTCATCTATCCTGCTGTAAATAATGTAATTACATGTGTTGCCTATCCTGCTGCAAATAATGTAATTACAGGTGTCACCTATCCTGCTGCAAATAATGTATATTCAGTCTTTTTCTAAGTTACCCTGATGAACTGACTTGTTTTAGAAAATAGGCTCTGCAGCCTCTCCTGCTTTGGTTTCTCTTATATGTAATGTATTCTTTTTTCAGAATCCACCAGTTGTCTGTATTTTCTATTTGTAATTTATGCACCAGTGTTGCCTGTATTTTCACTATTGTAATGTACCCTGCCCACTGTGATGTCTGTATTCCACTCACAATTTGTTTCTCACTGCATTGTATGTTCTCCCCCTTCTGTGTAATGCCACTTGCTGCGGCCTGGGTCGTGCCTGAAAATGGTCCCTCAGATCAATGCACTTACCCAGTTACCAAAGACTTAAATAAATATCTTACAGCACTTCTCAAAGCAGTAAGAGAATTTCCCTGTGTCCTGGCCAAACTTCCCACATTCTCTAAAATACCACCAGCTTCTTAATTTTCTTTAATCTAATTCAGTTTCATTTGGTTTTCATCCCCCACCCCCTTCCCACCAGGTAAGGTTGAAAATAGGTGATATTGACTGCCACTCCTTTTCCAGTCAACAGAAACTGACATAAATAAAAAAACAGGCTTTGGGTGGTAAGATAATGTTTTTTGACAGATGTGATAAGCTATTCATATGAGACAGGCAGAACAAGTTAATTGAAGTGCTATTGTGAAAGACTGTGGGACTAAAACACAAGAAATGGTGATGGCAATAAACTGACAGACATGAGTACAGGAGAGATGGAACAGAATGGAACACATAAACTGGAAATTAGATGGGTTCATAAACAACCACATAACTGCATAAAGTACAATTCAATAACACATATTTTAAGAGTTCTTCACAGTGTGTTATAGATTCAATGCCCCAATAACTGTTATATTTAGAGCTAAATTGTTGGATATATTTCGATTTCCATGTCCTTTTCACCTGTGTATTCTTGAAGTTGCCTCCTAGTGTTAGAGCAGACAGCTCCAAAAGACAATAATCTGGTTGGGAAAAGTGCTGTCCTATTGGTGTGCTGATAATCTGGTTTAATATTGTGTCAGTGGTAGTTCATCCTGGTTTCTAGTGGTTAATATCCAATGCAGTCCAGCCCAGTGGTGCTGAGGGTTGAGGCACTGAACGCCACAGTTTGTGTCACACCGATGACCCAAGTTCATGAGCGAGCTTGGGAGTCGGGGGTTGGCAGGGTAGGGAGATGGGTCATACATCCATAGGGCTGCTATTCTCTCTGGGTAGGAGGGCATGGGCTATCCAGTGCTCTGGCAACCCCCGCTGGAGACCAGCGGGCTCTACAAGCTGCAAGACCACACATAAGGAGTGTGACTGATGCAGGCAGGGTTGCCATGCAACATAGCTTCAGACCTGCACCACGGGGGGAGTGGGTCTCGGGCTTACACCGCAAGAAATACCCCTCTAGCCCTGGATAGGTGACGGCCCCTGTCAGTGTCACTGCCACACTCCCAATGCTGGTTCCCCACCACTGCCACCGCGGTCTCTCCCAGTTGACCTGCCCGACCCGGGGAACCGCAACGGACTTGAAGATGGTTGGAGGACACAGCGGGAGGTAGAGCAAGCTGGTGAGTGTAGGGGGCCTGAGACAGTTCCAGGCTGAGGGCTACAAACATAATTGATAAAAAAAAATCCAATACAGAATAAACCTGCGTTGTGTCAAGAAAGGGGTGCTCCACCAACAGGAGTCCTGGTCAGGGATCTCACATAAATCAGTCACTGCGGCTGCATGTTTAACCATGGCCAAAAGGTGAGCAAACAGGGTAGGTGAGGTAGCAAAATCTTCTTCAAAATGATGACACTGTATTTCCCCAAAAAATCCTTCTCAAAGGCTTTCATCAGCGTTCTAACACCATATACAGTTTTAACAGCATAATAAAATCTCAGCTACATTCAGAAAACAAACATTTTGTTCAACCTACCTCTGTACAATAACGCCAGCCACCATTACCACTGCACTTCACCGTAAGGCTTCCTAATGGGGCACAGTTTCTAGTGGTTGCCTTGTTTCCCCTATATAGTATCCATTTGTGAAATTTTTTTAGTGAATTAGGTAATCCACATTACATGTGAAGCATATGCTTGTTTTTATTTTGCTGTTCTGATCTGTTTAGTGTCAATACACCATAATAACAAATGCTGGTCAGCACCGATATGGCTGTGGAGAGCTTATATGTTTTTATTGTACTTTTGTTTCTACCTCCTCAGCAGAGTGGCCCCCATGATCTCCAGCCACCGGCCCTGCACCCCCAGACCCAGTCACGCGTGCAGGCCACATGAACCCACTCCCCCAGTGGGCCGACATTTCATCGCTTTCGCACCCACTGCGTAAGCGCCCCTCTCAGGTCTCCCCAAGGATGCAAGGCGAGGCCATCAGCCGCGAAGATCGCCCTCTGCATTTTCCATGTTTTCTCCCTTATGGAGAGCCAGATGTGCAATGGCATCTGAGCACATAGTGATGATGCCCGCCATGCTCTCCCCCCACTGTTTTGCATGCCACTGTAGTGTGGCTGGCTTCCGCCAGTCGCCGCTACAGGGTGATGTAAGACCCACTACCCACCCCAGAGACAGGAGAGGAGAGGAGAGCAGTCGTCGGATGCTCAATCCTCCCTCTCCCCTGCCAGCACCCGGCCCCTGAGTCTGTTCCCGAACCTGGGTCACCGGTGTTGCACGAGGTGTGGTGTCCAGCGCCTCAACCCTCAGTGCCACCGGGCCGGCAGTGGAGAGCTTTTAGAAGTAGCAAGAGTATGGAAAAGAATATGCGGTGCTTTTGCTGCAGCAGTAAGTAATACTGCAGGAATTACAGTACTGTGCATGCGTGATACTCACACATGTGCAGTTTGTCCTGTAGTCAGCCCTGCACAACATGGCAGTGCTGATATAACTATGTTTGCACAATAGTCATGCATGCACAGTTTAAGTCAACATCATTGTGTTGCACATAATGACTGTCACTGTTGCAGTTGCAGAATGGAAACAGCGCGCCGGGAAGCGGGTATGTTTATGCAGCCCATGAAGGCGAAGGGCTACATAAACAGAATCACTGGGAACTATGTCAGAGCATTGTGGCAGCACATCAGACAGTGGTCTGGTTACATGCATACACTGGCAAAACATCCATGGAGCTTGACCCACGCAGCTGAACAAGTCAGACTCAGGAGGAAACTATTAATAAACTAGAGATCTGCTCTGGGACTTGCTCATCATCACAGTCACTTTCTCATTATTTTCTAAGCAGTCATTTCTGGCAAATGTGCCTTAACCATATTGAACTCAGTGTTGGCAGACTACTTCTGGATTTCCCTTGATTGTATTAGGTGGGGGTAGTAGCAGTCTTGAAGTGGTAGTTGCCGGTGGTGGCATGTTCTGGAAAGACATGGTCCCCATGCTCATCTGCACATTTTAGAAATTATGCCTTTTCTTGTTTTTGCTGTAAAGAAGCTGACCCCTTTAACACAAAAACAAGGATTCAGTTATGGCCTCTACCCCTTTTGCTTCAAATGAGGAATGTGATTATGGGTTTGCATCAGATGTACAGTGGCAGCCTTAGATGCATAATATTGTTAAACAGTAATCAACTGTATGTAAAAGCACTTTTTTTAATGTGTGCTTTCTTAATGTTGTCAATACCACTCCACCCATTTGCACTCTGCCCCTGGATTTCTGCGCTCCAAGTGCATTATTTTACATTTTTGTTTTTAGGACAAAAAGGCCTTTCAAATAAAGGTAGTCACTAATTTAAATTCTTTATAGTTTTTTATGTTTCCTTGCATGTGCGCAAGAAACATCTTGTGGTAGAACAATATTTCAGAGGATGCAGAGGAGGAGGAGGCAGGGAGTGGTCCTGATGTAGGCAAGGTGGAGGATCAGGTCACGATCATTGGGGATTTTATGGTTAGGGATATCAGCTGGGGAGAGAAGGGTGGCAGGGGTACCAAGGATTGGGTCAGCTGCTTGCCAGGAATGACAGCTGTGGAGGTCATTCACTCATCCCTTCCTAGGGGAAGCAACAGGATATGAGAATCCACCTGGTGTTCCATTTGGGAACAAATGACCTTGCTGGACATAGTCTGATGGAAGTACAAGGAGGTTTGAGGCCCTATCACAGTTCTGTAATAACCTGTGCTTTCGTTCAGTGGCATTCTCAGAGGTGCTTCCAGTCCCACGAGCTAACACGGCTAGGAAACAGAGGATAGCAGAGTCAGGGACGCCGATTACACAGGTGCCTGGATGCTTGAGCACCCACAAAGTTGAAACAAGCACCTTCAATTACAGTTCAGCTCCCTGAGCCTCCCTCCCAAACCCCAAGCCCGCACAATCATTCATCCTGCCTGTTTAATCCATTCTCCAAGCCCAATCCCTTTCCCTGACTTAGCAGAGTCAGCCAGTCACAGAGATAGCAACAGGACAGTCAATAGCCCCCCAGCATAATTCTGCCACTGTGGCACACTCCTGAAAACTGAAAGTGACAGCTGTCATGTTACCATACCAGCAGCAGCGCAGTAAGTCCTCCTGGCCATCTCAGTGTGCTTGTGCAGCATCCCTTGAGTTCAGCAATGATCAGCATCCAGAGATCCCTCTTGCTCTTCTTTTGCTTCCCCAGGTCCTCCCAGTGGCCACCGAACACATAGTTGAAACTTTTTTTGTCTCTTCCTGGAATTGAAGTGAGAGTGGCTCACAGTTAGCACAGGACACAGTGCCCATGCTACTCATTTTCTTTTTTTTCTTCCCCTCCTCCTCCCTGGCTGCCCACTCCTTCAGGCCTCCTAGGCCCTTCACGACTGCCTGCCCATCCCCATGCCAGCCACTTACCTCACATCTGCTGCTCCCTCGGGTAACCCAGTGTATCCCTTCGCCAGATGGGTCTCCCTCCTCTGAAGGGGAAAGCACTGGTGGGTCCAGCCAGTGCACTCTATGATTGGCCCAGGGTGTCACTGAGGTGTGCCTGGTTGTGGGTTCGACGGCATCGAAGGGCTGGAGACTATCATCTGGCCTCCACTCATTTTCTTGACAAATCGAGCAGTTTCCCAGAAGAGACAACTACTTGTTTCCTCTCATCGCCCCATCTACTGTTAGTGAGTTTCTGAAAAAAAAACAAAAAAAAAAAGAGCAGGAGCAGCCTGCAGGTGGGAACTGGAATGGTCGGGGACTTACTACAGCAGACGAAGCAGAATGTCAGCAGAGACAGTTTTCTAAAGGTAAAACATTTCCATATTAATTTGTTCTGACCAAAATGAATATATTTGACAGACAGGGAGTGTTAGTGCAGTGCCTTGGAGTCAATGTCTGAGTGATGATTTTAGCATTTATGTATTTTAATACGTACACAAATAACAGTGGTAAGGGTTTAAAATGTTCAGCTGTAAAAGTTTGACACCAAGCTGAGGGTGGGTGTTGACAGTTCAAAAACCTTATAAAAATAGCACCACTTCAACTGGCTTCCAGCACAAAAGTACAAACAAGGCTCTAATTACCATGCCATGTCATAAGCATTTTATTTCACTTTAACAGTCAACATGTAAAAACAGACGGATGGTACAAACGCCTCAACAGTTTCAGAGAGTACTTTATCAAGAGGATCACTTTTTGCACTCTACTTCCGTTATTAGATTTTTTGACTGTTAAAGTAAAATAAAATGTTTATTTGATGGCAACAAGAGCCTTTTGCCTTTTGTGCTGGAAGTCGGTTGAAGTGGTGTTGTTTTATAAGGTTTTGATTATTTTTTTTTTCTTTTAGGCAGGCTTTGTTAAACAATCCTGGTAAGCCTCCCTGTGCCTGTTGTTGATGACAGTTCAGACATGGAAAAAATTGCAGAGGGATCCCAATTCACTGACTAGATGGGCCAGCAGATATGGATGAAATTTAAAGTGCACACTTATGCACCTGGGGAAAAAGACTGATTACTGTATATTGAGTAAAAAATTAAAAAAAGAGTAACAGGTAAAATGCTTGCCAGTTATTATCACAAAAGACCTGTTCATAAAAAAGAAGAATGTAGTAAACATGTACCATGTAATGTATAGGAAATCAAACTGTGGAGTGCATAAGGTGAACAGGTTTTTAAATCCGAGCAAAAGAGTGAGGGATGCTCAGTGATATTTGAGAATCCGAAGCCTGTGCTGACTGATGAATGTGCTTACACGCCTGCCATTTCAGTTTTGTAGTTCCATAATTTTTTCTGAGTGTTAGCATAACTTATTACCATAGCAACCTGGGTTGCCAGGTCAGTTGTGCTCTTAATGTAGTTACTTAACTTGCCATAGTGGTTTTCATGGCAGTGGCTGACTGTGATAAGGATACTGCCGTCTTACCATTAGCAACAGCTTGCACTAACAGCGGGGCTAAAATCTATGGGATTTTGCTGTTTTTTAATGATGAGAATAACCTGAAAAAACACCAGTTACTGACTGCAAGTACCACAGACTCTTATGTATATGCAGAACAAGCAAATTGGACAGTGAAACTTACAGCTACAGTAACGAAGCCAGAGGTTAGTGCTAATCACCAAATCCCACTCTGTTGACCCCGAGTGGGGTATAATGCTCTGACACTATAAATAACCATGCAGAGAGCTCCTGGATTAGTGTGAATTTCTACTAACATCTACGCAGAAGAACTGGCGAAGCAGGCAGAACAATGGCAGTCACAATAAAATATAATGGATGCTACTATATTCCATGACGGACTATGTAAGTGGAATCATGCTGCACATAAGGAGTCTGTACATGGCTATTGATCAAAGATTACTGTAACCCTAGTGAGCATTTATTAGCCAATCACACTGCAGAAATTACAAGTACACTGCTGCAGTATAAAGGTGATTGAACATGCAGGTGAATGATGAAGGTAAGGCAAAAAGTGTTTGAAACTGAAGTAGTGAGGGTAATGCCCTTCAAAGCTGTTTGATAACAAACAGTTAAGAAAATATGCAACCTGCTTGACCTCAGCTCCTAATATGGACCTTGGTTTGTGAGTGGTCTCCTGTTTGATGGTGCCCTGATGATAGAGTGCCCTGAAGGGCTCTTTGATGCCTCTATGTGCTGCAAGAAGACATGGAAGGAAGAGTTACCTGGAGGGCTCTTTGAAAGCTCCAGGTGTTGCAAAACTGACAGCATGAAAGAGCCCTCCAGGACACTTTCCTATTGACAGTAGCACCTGCTCAGGCACCAAAGAGCCCCTAATGGCACCATGGCATCCTTTACAGTGGAGTAGTTGTGATTGTAGCATACTCATTGTAAAATGTATCAAAATATCCCCCAAAATGCACCAGAAACCATGAAAAACCCTATAGCTTCTGGTGGCCTGGGTGGCCCCCAGACCCCCAGCCTTTTGTTCTAACCCTGAGCACCCACAAAAGTTTTCAAAACCTGGTGCCCCTGAGTGGAGTTCAACAGTTGACTCTCTAAATGGTGTGCTCGGAAGGGTTATGGGTTGGTGGGCCATTGGGGGACCATCTGGCATGATGATAGCCTCTTTGCCACTTATTGTTTGGTCAGTCTATCACTATTCATCAGTCTTTCCCCCTCCCTCTTCTACTTTTGTCAAGGCCTGTGCTTTTAGGATCCCCCCGTTGCCTAACATTCAGCCCTGTTCTACTCTCCTTCCCCACCCTACCTTTATAAGCTCTGCACTCTCTCCTTACCCTCTGCTTTGGACACCTGTACCTCTTTTCGCTATGTCCATAAACACCTTTCTAACACTGTCTATAGTTCTGTTTTTCATACCCCTCAACTCCACTAGTACTGGTACACCCATCATTTACCAGCATCGCCACTCTATGTTGGGATATATCCCTTGGTGTACCCTACCACCATCCCAAACACACCACTGTGCTCCCATGCTAGCCTTCCTCAATAATAACCGAGATAATCTCCTCCCCATCCCTGAGTACCCCCTTCTTCAATTACACATACCCTGCAGTAACACACCTGCTAAAAAATCCATCAGAAGTAGATGGTGTTTGGCTCACCAGCTCCTTGCTCACTATCTTGCTAGGATTACACTTCTCCTGCTCCTAGTTGGGAACATACACCCAAACCCTGGTCTGCCCATATGAACGACACAAGAAACAAGGCTACATCAAGCTGGCAACTCTTAACATCTGCAGCCTGCCAGTTAAGCTCAATGCACTCCAAGTCTGGGTGTTACAACATAGGCCAGACATTATAGCCTGTAACAAAACTTGATTCTCTCCTAAGGTCCCAGACAACTCAGTATCCATTCCAGGCTATGCCCTGTTCTGACTTGACAGAATAGCCAAGAGAGGGGGTAGCTGCACCATTTATTTGAGGGACACTCTTAAAGGACTAGTCATCCCATTACCTCCCTCTGCAAACAACTCTCAAATCCTAGCAGTTAAAATAATCCTGGGCCAGCAGGGAAAATCCCTCACAGTTGCATCAGTATACATTTAATGTAGGCCAGCCTTTCATAGCTGGCTTTCATAGCACACTCATGTGGCCACCGGGTTGGGCGTTGCTGCGGCAGCTCAGTAGTTGTTTTAATCTGTTTTATTTCATCTTTAGTCCATTTTATTTCATTCTTTGTTCATTGTGTTTTCTGTTTTTTTGTTGCATTTTATTTTACTGACCTTTTTCAGTATTATCTCATACTGTGTTCGCTGTTTTATTTTGTCTGGTTCTCCTGTCTGGGAGTCTGTCGGGAGTACCACGGATGTCTACTGGAGTGTTGCCTTAGGGATATCCAGCTTGGGAGTGTCGCTTCTACTAAAGCTGTCCTTTTGCACTGACATTCATAGGCGAGCTACAGTTGGTGTGTGCCGTGACCAGGAGTGACGCTGACTGGCCGCAGGGTGGATTTTCTTGTAGCGTGCACTGGAGTTAATCAGAGTTAGTCAGCTGTGGCCTTTCATCCATTATCATCTTTGCACACTTAACATTTTTGGATTAACCATATTGGAACTAATTTGGCTGCAGCGTGTCATCATTCCACTATCTCCCTTGTATAGTTAAATCCTCGAACTTTTTCCCATTAGTTGAACTGATTAAGCCTTGTTTTGGATTTATCTAATGTGTGGAGCCTACTACTGCTTTGCTGGTGGCTCTAATTTTTTGCCAGTGGTTCTGTTTAGCTGCCGAGTGGTGAGGAGTTCAAGCTCTAAGGAGGGATGAACTTTTGGAGAAGTACCCTAACCATTTCAAGAGAGTGTGGAGTGTCTGTGCCCTGTTGGATCCCTGCAGAGTTTCCAGGTTGGTGGGCAGTAGCAGTTTGATTTGAGGTGTTAACTGTTTGGTCCCAATCCTTCTGGTGGGTTGGACTGTGGGTATACAGCGGGGCAGGAGGCTTTGGCTTGATTCCACTGGGTAGCTGACAGTTTGGGTGGGTGGTCCCTAGGGTTTTTCTGCTAGTCATGCTGTTTGGCAGGCCACGATGGATACCTGTAGAACTGGCTGTGTACTTCACAGTCGACCCCCGGTGGTGGATTCTGCAGGGCCTGCGTTAGTCTCAGAGATGCCAATGAACCACCAAAGAGGATTTTCCCTGACTTTAAGAAGGCAGTGAGAGTGCCTTGTTATTTTACCAACTTTGGGCAGTGGGAGTGCCTGTGGACTGGGAATTAATTGGATTTTGTTTCATCTTTTGTTTCAATTTTTCTCTTGGTGAGCGTGACTAAGGGGTTTGAAGAGCTCATTAAGACCTTAAATCTGTCTTGCCCTGGATGTGTGAGTTCCTGGAGATTTTACCTGTCTCCCTGGAGGTGAGAGATCCAGTGGGGACTGGAAATTTGGGAATCTTTCCCCTATTACTGTGACCTTTTGCTACTCTGAGGACTTTCTGCTCTGTGTGGTTCCTTGTTATTTAAACTGCTAGTTTATTTGGATTTAAAGATTGGATTTTAATTTTATATTTTAAGTTATGGTTTGTGTCGGGGGGTGCTTTATTTATTCTATGTTTAATGTTAAATCTATATGGTTTTAGGTTTTATTAAATTCAGTCTTCATAATATGCTCGAGGCCTGCCTCCATGGTCGTGCGCTATTCATCCTCCGCCCTTCTCTCCCTCCACCCCTTCATCTTCCCCCACTGCACTTTTCTACTTACCAGCATTGTATAGCACTGGGTATTGTACGTCAGGGGAGGGGAGGGGTTGGGGGTGAGAACAGTGGAGGTTGAATGAGTGCGGCCATCACATTGGGGTTGTAAGGTCCAGAAGTTGACCTGGGGTGAAATGGAATCTGGATTGTGGTTCTCCATGTTTGGTTCCCATACCCAAGGGCACCACCAAATTGGGTGGGCATGTAGTTTGGGCAGCCCCAGAAGTTCATCCAACTCGAATGGTGTTACGCAATGCCATATCCACTAAAAACAAGATGGCAATTATTGCAGATCTTTTAAATTTGGTGGGATCTGGCTTGCATCACCAAGTCCTGGCTGGATGAGAACTTTGGCCCCATATTAGAGGCCACAATTCCAGCAGGTTACTCGGTGATTCACTGCTCGAGATTGAATCACAGGGGTGGGGGGGTTGCGGTCTGTTTCAAGTCCCAATTGGGCCTTACAAGTGTACCAGTTGAGGAGGCTGAGTCATTTGAGTGTACTGTCATAGTAGGTGTAGGCTGTAGGATCACCCTCATCGACCGTCCACCCAGGGATGGGAAGCGGTTCCTTCAGGAAGTGGCAGACTTCATCATCGACATGGAGTTTGAGTCTCCCAGGTTGATGGTCCTGGGCAACTTCAATGCCTCGGTCGATGATGAACTCTTGCAATTTGGTCAATACTTCCTCCTGTTGATGACATCTCTGGGCCTTACACAGGTAGTTATCACTGTTACCCATAAACATGGTCACTCCCTTGACTTTCTTTTCCTCCTGGGGATCGAAGCCTCAGATTTGAGGGTGGACTCAGTCAGATGGTCAGATCACTACACCATGGGGTTCAATTTTAGCACCCCCCTTGAAGGTCTACCCCCTGTGGAGATGGTCAAGTACCCCCTTTATGAGATAGAAACATAGACTTTGACAGCAGATAAGGACCACTTGGCCCACCCAGTCTGCCCATTTCCCTACCGATTGGATAAGCTGCAGATTCTAGTTAACCAACAGACTACTTCCTGCAACCCCCCACTATAATTGCCTTATGTCTGTCCCATGCATGTTTGAATTCCCCCACGGTTTTAGACCCACAGCCTCTCCAGGAAGGTGGTTCCATGCGTCCACCACTCTCTCTATGAAAAAGAATTTCCTCACATTACCCCTGAGCCATCCCCCCTCTAACTTTAAATTGTGCCCCCTTGTTCTTATACATCTCTTTTTTTGAAAGATGCTACCCTCCTGGACTTTGAGATGAAATGGCATTACAGCAGTGCTTGACCTATCATCCATTCCAGTTGCAAACAATGACTCAGAGGACCTCCTGGTGGCCTATAATATGCCCATTGTGGCAGCCCTGGATGTCGTTGCTCCTGTCCGTGTTCATCCTCTTTCCCTTCGCCCTCGGTCTCTATGGTTTGAAGGGACCTTGAGTTGTTCAGAACCGACCAGCTCAGCTTTTCCGAACTGTGGGCAGGCTCTGCAACCTGGCTTGTCTACAAGTTTGGAAAGTGTTTTCACAAATAGAGTGCGATGAACTTGCTCAGTTCTTTGCAACTAAGGTGGCCAACATCAGGACAGCTCTCCAGCCAGCACACTCTATGGGTGTTGCTGGTGACCAGTGCTTGGCCACTGGCCTTCAGTGTTCCTGGAGTACCTTCGACTGCCTGGAGCTCATGGATGCCATGAGGAATGTCCAGGATGTGCACCCTACGTACTGTAGTTTGGACCCAGGACCAACTTCCCTGATTGTGGATTGTATTGATTCCATTGTTCCAGCCCTAGCATGGATAGTTTGGTGCTCCTTGTAAACAGGTGAGTTTCCTAGCTCCGTGAAGGAGGCGATGGTAACACCCCTTCTGAAGAAAGCTTCTTTGGACCCAAACTGCCTTGCGAACTACAGACCAATCTCTAACCTTCTCTTTCTAGGGAAGGTGATTGAGAAGGTAGTGGCCGTACAACTGGAGAGCCATTTGACCATCAATGACATCTATGAACCTCTCTAGTCCGGTTTCCAAAAGAAGCATAGTACCAAGACAGCTCTTGTTCGGGTGCTCAATGATCTCCTGATGGCTAGAGATCGGAAGAACTGCTCTATCTTGGTTCTTCTTGATCTCTCATCAGCATTTGACACTTTGTACCATGGGGTTCTGCTTGATCATATGAGGTTCATCTGTGGCCTATCAGGTACAGTCCTCAGGTGGTTTACATCTTACCTCACTGGAAGAACTCAGAGGGTGGTGTCTGGGATTTATTCTTTGGACCTAGTTCCTCTGTCCTGTGGGGTTCCTCAGGGATTGGTTTTGTCCCCTATGTTATTTGCAGTGTACATGCTGCCCCTCGGAGACATTGTAAGGAGGTATGAGCTGAGGTTTCACTGCTATGCTGATGATACCCAGCTATATTCTTTTGTACCTGACCAGAATGGAGCACTCTCCTCTTTTTTTTTTTTTGCACTATTTCTTTATCCCCTCCTACATGCCCTGGATCTGCCATTTCCTTCAGGCAGCCATGATTCCTGACATCCACCTACTATCCTTCCTTGGAACCCCCCGCCTCAAATTGCAGCCAACCCAGGTGGGTAGCTCAGCATAACCCTTCACCGAGTGGGTCCCTCTCCTCCGAGGGTGAAGGCACTGGTGGGGCAGCAAGCATACTCTTTCTCTTGGCCTCAGGGCACCGCTGAGGCAGTCAGGCTCCTTGAGAGTTCTTCAGTGGTGTCAGCAGATCATCTGTCATCATCCTATCCAATCTGGGAAGTTTTTCTGTTTTTCTGGTTCCCCTGACATCGCGTTGCATATTGTAGTGCTCCTGGTCTTCACCGTGGGCCACTACAGAGCGAGTCATCACCCTAGCCCACCTCCAGAGAGGCGAGCAGTCCTTCGGACGCTCAATCCTCCTGCCCCCACTGCCCGCCAGTGACCTGAGTCCGTTCCCAAACCTGGGTCGCCGGCGTGGTTTGAAGTGAAGGCACCAGCGCCTCAGCCCTCTGCTTGGTAGAAATCCAGGAGTGGATAGATTTGAGCTGGTTGAAGTTGAACTCAGGAAAGACTGAAGTGCTGGTTGTGGATCCAGGATGCCAGATAGGGGATGGGGGTAGGTACACCTTCAGGATTATTCCTTGGGGCTCTACCACTCCTGGCCTCTGAACAGGTGCGTAACCTGGGGGTAATTTTTGATGAGGATCTGACCCTGCATTCACAGGTGTCAGCCATCATCAAGACCTCTTTTTACCACCTGAGGAATATCTCCAGGATTAGGCTCCTTCTGTCCAGTGACCTTCCCGTGCTGGTTCAAGCCTTTGTGTCCTCCCGCTTGGATTACTGCAACTCCGTGTATCTAGGGCTTTCTGGGGTTGAAATTCACCATTGGCAGCTAGTGCAGAACACAGCAGCTCGGCTTTTGACAGGAACCTCTCAGTTCTGTCATATTTCTACAGTGTTGTGTGGCCTGCATTGGCTGCCAGTACAATGTTGAATCACCTTTAAAGTCTGTCTTTTGACTTACAAAACCCTACATGGTCAGAGCCCTGACTACCTGAAAGAGCTTCTGATTCCTTACAGCCCCGGGCGATCACTCCACTCAGCTGGTGTGGGGTTGCCAGAGATTCCAAGAGTTTGTTTGAAATCTTCTGGGGCCTGGGCATTTCTGAATGCGGCCCCTTCTCTTTGGAATTCTCTACCATGCCAGTTACGTGAGTGCGTGACTGTGGAGGGATTCAAGCGAGCTTTAAAAACCCATCTGTGGCACCAGGCATTTGGCAATTGACTGACTGTTTTATTTTAATTCATAAGTTTGTTTAGATGTTTGTGTACTAACTAAGCTGCTGCAGCTTGTGCAATATGTTGTTTGTTTTTTAAACTTGTCCAGAGCCTTGGTTTTGGAAAGGCGCCATACAAATAAAGTTTTATTATTATTATTACATCCCCCCATGTGAACATGTTACAGGCTTCCAAATGATCACAGACTTCATGGACAACAGTACCTCTTGTGGGGAGACAATTGTAATGGGTGACCTTAATGTTAACTGGCTAGCTCCACAAAGCGACCCATATATAAGGATGCAATTTCTACCCTAGACATTACTTCAGTGGTTGCCACTCCAACCAGATTTAATTATAAGTCTGGTAGGAGCTCCTTACTTGACCTGATCCTCACCTCTTATCCCAGCAGAATCACTAACACAGAAGTTCTCCCAGATGCCCTCAGTGATCACGCCCCATTTATTTGCCAATGGTCAAACAAGGCACCTAAACCTAACTCCTCTTTCTCCTATAAAATAATCTTAACAAAAGGAATGCTTCCACAATTCCTTGCTGCACTGTCAATGGTTGACTGGACACCCCCTGACTCTTTGAACAGTGTCGACCAAGCACTTGACTTCTTCATTGCCCAGTTTAACAAAGTTTTTAAGTTTTGCCCCCTCACGTAAATGCAAAACTCCGTCTACCACTAATCACTGGATTAACTCTGAACTCATCTCCATGATGCAAAACCAAGATAACCTCTGGCACTGAGCCATGGACTCAGGGAAACCACACGATATGCAGTTCTATAAGACAGCTAGGAACTAGTACACAATAGCTATATGCAGAGCCAAGCAAGTCTTCTACAACCAGGAACTTACTAGCTCCTGGAGAAATAGCAAACCCTTCTGGAAGAACATCAAGAGCCTCACAGGTAAACCAAGCAAATCCTCCCCCACTATGATTGAGGTTAATGGCTCCCCTTTACAGGACCCCAAAAAAATAGTGGACTCCTTTAATCTCGCATTCACTGATCTTAGCAGTGTCTTGACCCCAACTTCTTTGACAACTCTGCCCGACACTGTCTCAATAATAAAATTAGTCTCCACAGTAATACCCCCATTCTACTTTAAGAGGGTATGCATGTCTGAAACTAAAAGATATTTTGAAGTGCTAAGTAAAGCCAGTTTCAGCAGCAGTACCCTTGACCTCAGACTCCTCTCTCTCTCCCTTGATGTTGCCCTACAACCTTTCACTAAACTTCTGAATCTCTCACTCTCTCGTAAAAAATTCCCCCAGCTCTGGAAATCAGCAGTGGTCACACCCATTCATAAAAGTAGTGACAGGTCTGTTCTCTCTAACTACTGCCGTATATCTATCCTCCCACTACTCTCCTAGGCGTTGGAACGAATTGTAGTGGACCAGTTGTCTGAACACCTCAACAAATACAATTTATTCTGCCCATAACAACATGGCTTTACAAAAGCCCATAGTACTACCACTGCCCTGCTTGACTTCACCAGCCATATTCATAAGGCGAGTGACACTGGCCACCTACTGGGTGTGGTGTTCATTGATTTGACCAAGGCATTTGACGTCGTGAACCACCATCTCCTGCTTCACTCACTCTCCTCCATTGGACTATCTAATGATGTAACCAAATGGTTTGAAAACTACCATTCTGTAAGGATCCAGAAAGTCAAAATCGTTGACTCTCTCTTAAGTGCTCTTTCTGTCCACTCTGGTGTACCCCAGGGTTCCATCCTTGGCTCCTCTACTTTTCAGTCTTTTCATCAATACTCTTCCTGCAGCTTGCAATAATAACTTAATACTCTATACCGATGATAAAGTCCTCTTTTCCTCCCATACTGACCCAGTCTTGCTCTCCAAGGCGCTACAGACAAACTTCAGCCTAGTTGAAACCTGGCTGCTCCAACATAAGCTGTTGATGAATTACAAAAAAACAAAGTCTATGCTGTTCCATAGCTCTCACAGCAAATACAGATCCAAAAACTTCACCATACATAATGAACTTGAACAGCCACTTGAGCAAGTGTAGGAGTTCAAATACCTTGGTATTACCCTTGATTGCACAATGTCTTTCAGCTTGCATGTTCAACACATCTCAAAATCAACTCAAGAACTGGAGTCCTCTACCACCATCTTTGCTGTCTTACCAAAGAAGCTATCCTTGCAGCCATAACTGCCTCAGTTCTACCCATCATTGATTATGGGCTTGTCTTCTAAGGGGCTGCCATTGATACCACCCTAAAATGGGTCAAGACAGCCCTTAAAAAATGCTGTAGACTTCTCACTGGTGCAGGGAAGCATATGCATACCTATGATCTCTACAAGCATTCCAACTGGCTCAATCTAAATAGTAGACTTGCCTACCAGAACTGCCTATTGGCTAAGAAAATTAGTCTTAACCTCACACCCCCTGCAACTCATGCCTTAATGCTGCCTGCAGTCACTGCACATTTTACGCACAGTTCCCGCAAACCAACATTTATCGTTCCATTCTGCCATACCAACCAGGCTCAATGTGCTTTCCACACCACGGTCCCCCTGCTGGTAAACAACCTTCCTCCTGAAATTACAGCTGAAAACAAGCTTGGCCCATTCAAATGTAAACTCCACCAGCACCTCACTGACCTCAGCAGTTGTCACTGCTCTGCCTAGGCTTGTGGTTTTGTTTCACTTCTCCCTCCTCTTCTCTCTTGCTACCTTCCCCACTTCTCTCCACCCCTCCATCCCCTATTACTCCCCGCCTCTCTTCCACCCTCACCTACCAATCTACCCTCCTCACCTCCCACCTACCATTCCACCCACTCTCCCGCTCCTCTCCTCCTGTCTCCCCTTCCCTATAACCCTATCTCTTGTTGCTCCACCCCCAGACTACCTAGCACTTATCTTTCTGTTCTTGCAGTTATGACAATGTCAAATCCTTGACTGCCTACCCCCCTTTTTCCCACCCCTCCCTCTCTTATTCCCCACCCCTTGCTCTACTTACGTCACCCCAGGATGGTTTTCATTTGTATCTGTGTCTTACTATATATACACCCGTATTGTTAATTGTGCATTGTCAGGGACACTGGTTTTCCACATGCATGGATAAATGGAACTTCCAATGGATTCCTGATTGGCCCATGGTATTTCAGTGCGAAAATGGAATTAGCATTTCTTCTCAGAGTGTCCATGAACTGCAGCCCTTAAAAGCACAGCACAGCATGTTTTTCTTTCTTCCTTCCTTGCTGCTGCTAGCTGGTGTTCCGATTTGTTTGCTGCCTAATCATGACTGGATCCTTCTGTGTCCTCAGATTCAAGTAAGTGTACAATTCTGAATGCTAAATTGTGCATAATTTTCCTTTATTGACTTGTGCAGCTGTGCTGAAATAATTTGTCTCTGCCATGGCATACTGAAATGTGTGCTCTGCTCATTTTATTTCTATGACTTATGACTATGTTTATAATTATTTGCAGAGGGAAGCCATAGCTGTGAAGCACAGTGAGGACACACAAGCTTGCTGATAAAAATGTTTCTACAGTTGGGCTGCTGTGCCTGCTGATGGATCTCGGTCACTTGTTTGTCAAGTTGTAGATGGTGCCGTATGCTCCGATTTAAATAATTTTCTTTTCCCCATCATTTGTGTCTTTAAGTTTTTTAAGGCAGGCAGTGTGGCAAGTACAATGCTTTTGATGTACCTCATTTTGGATTGTTCTGACATCATCGGTCCGGTCCTGGTGCAAATAGTCTGGTGCTCCTTGGAGTTAGGTGAGTTTCCCTGCTCTCTGAAAGAGGCAGTGGTGACTCCTCTTTTGAAGAAAGCTTCCTTGGACCCAGACTGTTTTTCAAACTATCGTCCTATCTCTAACCTCCCCTTTATTGGGAAGGTTATTGAGAAGGTCGTAGCTGTTCAATTGGATGACCATTTAACCATCCATAATGTCTACGAATCCTTCCAGTCTGGCTTCCGGAAAAGACATAGCACCGAGACTGCGCTGGCTCGGGTGTTAAATGATCTTCTGATGGCGAGGGATCAGAAGAGATGTTCTATCTTCGTTCTTCTTGATCTCTCTGCAGCCTTTGACACTGTGGACCGCATGGTGTTATTAGCTTGCCTGGGGCAAATTTGTGGTATGTCTGGAACTGTTTTGCAATGGTTCACGTCATTCCTCACCAGAAGATCACAAAGAGTTGTGTCAGGGATTTTTTCCACTGACCCAATTTCTTTGTTGTGTGGAGTGCCTCAGGGATCTGTGCTATCACCCATGTTGTTTGCAGCGTATATGCTGCCCCTCGAAGGTATCATAAGACGATATGGGCTGAGGTTTCACTGTTATGCAGATGATACCCAGCTCTATCTGTCTTTTGCACCCGACCAGGATGGAGCTCTCTCGGTGTTTAATAACTGTCTGGGGGAGATCCAAGACTGGATGGATTCTAGTTGGCTAAAGTTGAACTCGGAGAAAACAGAGGTTCTGGTAGTTGACCCAGGTGGTCGGATTGAGAGGCCGTCTATTGGTGCACCATCTGGAATTTTTCTCGGTAGTGTATCTCTTCCGTCCTCTGAATGGATGCATAACCTTGGGTTTATTCTTGACGACAGGCTGACTCTCAAATCTCAGGTGTCAGCCATTGTCAAGACTTCCTTTTATCATCTTAGGAACATTGCCAGGGTTAGACACCTTGTTCTGTCCGACTCCCTGCCTACCTTGGTCCATGCTTTTGTTTCTTCACGTTTGGACTATTGCAACTGGGCTTTCTGGGGTTGAAATCCATCGCCTACAGCTGGTGCAGAATGCTGCAGCCTGGGTATTGACTGGGACAAGTAGGTCCTGTCATATTACTTCCGTGCTGCGCGAACTGCACTGGCTTCCTATGTGGTGGCGGATCACCTTTAAAGTCATTTTATTGACTTTTAAAGCCCTTCACGACCAGGGTCCAGCCTATCTGAAAGACCTGCTGGTTCCTTACTGCCCTGACCGATCACTCCGCTCGGCCGACATGGGGTTGTTAGAGATCCCAAGAGTGAATTTAAAATCTTTTGGCAGCAGAGCGTTTTCGCATGCTGCACCCACTCTTTGGAACTCTCTACCATGCCAGTTATGGCAGTGCACCTCCGTGGAGTTATTTGAGAAAGACTTAAAAACATATTTATGGAGTATGGCCTTTTTAGATAATTAAGTTATTGTATTAATTTTTCGATTTTATTATTTATATGATATTGGACGATATGCTGATTTTTATGGATGTTTTATGATTTTTATTTAGAGTTTTGGATTGTTTGAAATTGTTCAGCACCTTGACATTCTGAAAGGTGTTTTATAAATAAAATTATTATTATTATTATTATTACCTTGTAGGTATGGGGGGAAGACTTGACCTACTCGACTCCTTGAAGTCACTTTGCCGCTAATGTAAAGCCTGCCTTGCCATTTGAAAGCCTAAGTTTTTGTAGACTATATTGCAAATTATGTGTTCCATAGTGCTGAATTCTCCATGCTGTGATACAATAGCTTTAGATGAAGTGGAAACAAAATAGAGTGAGTCCCTACTGTTCCAGTTTTGTTAAATTAACCTTCTGTTGTTGGCAGTGTGTGTGTTTGGAGTGGGTGCTGGCCATGTATCTCATCTCATTTGGGAGGATGGTGGTGCTGGCCATGTATCCGGGGTGATGGCTGTGTCATGGGAGGGGTGCTTTTGAGAAGGGTGCTTCTTGCTGTGTATCTGAGGGGGGGTTTAGGAAATTTGCTGGCTGGGTGCCTGGGGATGTGATTTGCTGGCTGGGGGTCTGGAGGAATCTGCATGTGTTTGGTGGGGTGGATGGACTGTACATTATTTGGGGCTGGGGGGACAGTCCGTGTTTGGGGCTGGGGGATGGTCAGTCTTTGGTCTCGGTGTGATTTTCTGGCTTTTTTGTGGGGGATGTTGTCCATGTTTGGAGCTGGGGGGCTGTCTGTGTTTGGGTCTAAGGGGGCTGTCTGTGTTTGGTGGGGCTGGGAGGGGATGGTGGTCTGTGTTTGGTGTCTTAAAGTGGTTTGCTGTTTTGTGTCTGGGAGAGGCTGTCCATGTTTGTGGGACTATGAGGACTGTCCATGTTTGGTCTTGAGGTGGTTTGCTGGCTGTGTGTCTGGGGAGGCTGTTTGAGGGGTCTGTCTGTGTTTGGGGCTGGGGGAATGTTCTGTTTGGTGGTCTTGGGGTGGCTTGCTGGCCATGTCTCTACTGCCCAAATTTGTGGCTGTGTTGGTCTGTTGAGGAGAGGGGCTGGGCTTGTCTGTTGGGGAATGGAGAGGGCCATCCAGATTTGTGCAATGTCTGTGTTTGGGGCTGGGGGATGGTCTGTTTGGTTGTCTTGGGGTGATTTGCTGGTATTGACTGTTGCCCAAATTTGTGCCCTTAAAATAAATCTGCTCAATCGTCTCTCCAGTCCTTTATGTACTCTAAAAACCAGAGAAGACTGGCTTGTCTGGGGTGGGGCACAGTAGCTTGGCTGGTCCATTGGATTAGAGAGAGGGGCCAGGGCTGTTCTGTCAGGGTGGAGAAAGTTGCCCTGCTGGTCTGTTAGGGTGGATAGAGTGGCTGTGCTGGTCGGTTGGGGTGGAACAAGTGGCCCTGCAGCTTCACCAAGGTGGGACAAGTGACTGAGCTTGTCAGGGGTGGGATGAGTGGCCGTGTAGGTCCATCAGGGTGGGACAAGTGGCGTGCAGGTCCATTGGGATGGGTACAAGTGGCCATGCAGGTCTGTCGGGGTGGGGATGAGTGACCATGCAGGTCCATCAGGGTGGGACAAGTGACCAAGCTAATCTGTCAGGGCTGGGATGAGTGGCTGGGCTGGTCTATCAGCATCAGAGTGGGACAAGTGGTCATAAAGGTCTCAGTACATCCGGGGGGAGTGACTGTACTAAAGTCCTCTGCAAATTTTGCTGCTCACCTGCCCTACTAGCAGTTTTGTGCTGCTGACCTGTAGTTTCTGCTGTCTTCTTCTGTGTTTGACCTGCCTTGCCACCATCTGCTGCCACAGGACTACTGCCTTTCTATTTACCTTCAATAGCTGGTAAGTTCTTATCTTTTGGATAGTCCTGCTCTCACTGATTTTATTTGAATGTGAAACCAAGGAAGAGAAGATGCTGTTGAGTGGGGGGGATGTTGTTGGTCAGCAGAGGGATGGGCTGGGTGGACTGGTACACAATGACAAAAAAATGGTTCTGGTTTCTGAGGGAGGGGTAAATGGGCAGAGTGGCACAGAACTATTTTTTCTAACATGTGTGCCAGTCTGTTGAGTCTGTGCCAAGCTCCAGTGGTTGGTCTTTGATGGTCAGCAGAGGGACAGGTCAGGCAGACCGGTACACAATGACAAAAAAAATTGTCTGGCTTCTGAGGGAGGGGTGAATGGGCAGAGTGGCACAGAACTATTTTTTCCAACATGTATGCCAGTCTGCCAATTCCATGTCACGCTCCAGTGGTTGGTCTATGATGGTCGGCAGAGGGACAGGTTGGGCAGATTGGTAAACATGCTGGAAAAAACTGGTTCTGGCATCTGAGGGAGGGGAAAATGGGCAGAATGGCACAGAACCATTTTTTCCAACATGTGTGCCAGTCTGCTGAGTCTGTGCCATGCTCAAGTGGTTGGTCTTTGATGGTTGGCAGAGGGACGGGCTGGGCAGACTGGTATACAATGACCAAAAAATGTTTCTGGCTTCTGAGGGAGAGGTAAATGGGTAGAGTGGCACAGAACTATTTTTCCCAACATGTGTGCCAGTATGCTGAGTCCATGCCACACTCCAGTGGTTAGATTTTGATGGTTGGCAGAGGGATGGGCTGGGCAGACTGGTACACAATGACCAAAAAAATGGTTCTAGCTTCTGAGGGAGGGGTAAATGGGCAGAATGGCACAAAACCATTTTTTCCAATATGTATGCCAGTCTGCTGAGTCTGTGCCTTGCTCCAGTGGTTGGTCTTTGATAGTCGGCAGAGGGACAGGTTGGGAAGACTGGTATACAATGACAAAAAAATGGTTCTGGCCTCTGAGGGAGGGGTAAATGGGCAGAGTGGTACAGAACTATTTTTTTCAACATGTGTGTCAGTTTGCCAAGTCTATGCCATGCTGAAGTGGTTGGTCTTTGATGGTCAGCAAAGGGACTGGTTGTGCAGACCAGTCCACATGCTGGAAAAAATGGTTCTGGCCTCAGAAGGCGGTGCAAAATAGGCAGAGTGGCACAGAACCATTTTTTCAAACATGTGTGCCAGTCTGCAGAGTTTGTGCCATGCTCTAGTTGTTGGTCTTTGATGGTCGGTAGAGGGGCGGGCTGGGCAGACTGGTACACAATGACATGAAAATGGTTCTGGCTTCTGAGGGAGAGCTAAATGGGTAGAGTGGCATAGAACCATTTTTTACAACATGTGTGCCAGTCTGCCAAGTCCATGCCACGCTCCAGTGGTCAGTCTTTGATGGTTGGCAACCAACATGCATTTATTGTTTTGTACTGCTGGCACCATCTTCATCCTGTCTATCCTGAATGCAAACATGTTTTTAAAATAAAAAATTCATTTTGAGTAGTGTGTGTAGTGTCTATATAAGAATGGAGACACACATTTAGACAAAAAAGAAATTTATCAAATCACATCAAACTGAATACAATGTTTCATCTGAGCCTTCAAAACTGTCATATGAGATAACTTTGCCATAGTTGGTGGGGCCATCTATTTAATTTGGACTGAAAGGATACTGTAGACAATACCGAGAGGACATCAGTGCATTTAGAAATGCATATAGTCCTTCTCAGTTCCCTTCATCAGTTTTAGAGGGTGTAGGCATTGGATTACCTAGGGGGAAAACAAAGACAAGTTGATTAAGTTAGAGTTCTGTGTTGGACCTTTTGCTGGATTGTCTAATGGAATACTGTTGGAAGCCTGTCTGGAAGTTTGCTGGAAAACGCACAATTAAATAAAAACTAGTTGGTGGGAGTGGTGGCATTAGTGGCAGCCTGCTCTACCACAACCAGGCCCACCAACCAAGCACTTGCCTTTCAGGGTAGGTCCTATGTGACTGTGTGTGACTATCTGAAAGTGTTCCCACAAACTTCCTATGCTGTCTGTTCTCTTGGGTGGTGTAGTGGGACTGCCTTGGTGACAGGGCAGTCCATGTTTGCTTGGATGGGGTTGAAGAACTACAGAGATGACTGAGTTCTTGGAGAAGAATTACCAGCAGAGGTGAAGCCCTGACCACTGTACAGATCGGGGCATCACCTCTATGGCCCCCTCCTTGCAGGCACTGTATTAAATAAATCTGACCTGATCATGATTACTCAAACTAGTAAATTCTCTTGCCCCTTTCTCAATAGTGCCTTCTGCATGGAGATTGATGTTTATATCTCCAATGCCCTTTTATAAATCCAATGAGCATGCCCAGGGCACTGTTGCCCTGCCTATTGACAAAGGGGCAAGGCAGCATCATCAACTTGCAGTGTTATGAGCAAGAGTGTGTCATGTATGTTCAATAGCACCATAATAAAAATGCCGGGCACATACGAGGATGTGCCAGTTTGTACTAGTGATCCGGGCACAAAGATTAATTTATTTATGTTGACTGCAAGGTGGATAACAGATAAAGCCCCATTCTGTACAGTGGTCGTGGCTTCACCTCTGCTGGGAGAATTCATTTCATGAGGTTGAGCTTCAACATGAAAACTAAGAGGCTCCATTTTCATGAAGACTGAGTCAGCAAGTGCTCAGTTTACAGTGGGTGCAATTTCGGATTGGTTTATTACTTGTGAGAGATTGTGAATTTGTGTTTCTTTCCATTAGAATCCTCATTAATCACTTTGTGGTATTATTTAATTGGATGCACTTTGTTTACAAATAATAAACCAATTCAGGCAAACTGTTAGGGATTGAACTGATGGAGTCCACCCTAGCGTCTGGTGGTTCAGCTTAATTCACGTCTGAACTCTGACAGACAAGCTTTGGTACATGGCATTGGGTGGGTACTGTCGTGATGCCCCTGTGGCCATCACACCTGAGGGGTGGGGGCTGCAGTGTTGCACCTGCTGCTGCCACCACTACACTGGAGGGGTGGGGGCTGCACCTACTGCTGCCACACCTGAGGGGTGGGGGCTGCACTTGCTGCTGCCATGCCTGAAGGGTGGGGGCTACAGTGCTGCACCTGCTGCTGCCGCCACACCTGTGGGTTGGGGGCTGCAGTGCTGCAACTCTCACCATTGCACCTGATTGGCGCTGCAGTGCTGCTGTTGTCTGACTTAGGTGCTGTCTAACTTAGATGATTGAGGAAAGACCACTCTTGCCATTTTGCCTGGAGTTGGAAGTTTAAGTCACTGCTCAGTGCTTCCAAGGATGTGCGCTGCAATGGATCTTTACTGCTGTTCAGCTGACACACAGCCCTGGCCTGCTGACTGATGTCTGAACTGCAGACAGACTAACCACATCACATCCTGCAATTGTGCCCCTGCTCCACTCAAAGTAAGTTGGTGGGTGTCTCCTTCATTTTCTTGGTCAGGGTTGTGGTCAGAGTTGTCTGGTTTAGTTTATTGGTCTGGTTGGAGGGCAACAATAGCTATTCAAGGTAGTATTTGGTGACTGAAGTGTTACTGGTAAGTTAGGCTGCCAAGACAAGGCTCTACCATCAGCGTAGATTACAATGATACAGCAAAGGTACTTGCAGGGATAAAGACTCCAACCCTGATTGGACACTTGGGCCCAGATATTCAAACTGCACCACAAAGTAGTGCAATAGCAGGAGCAGGCACAAGTCCACTGCGCCCATGTGCAACAAGCGCGATATTCAAACACTGCGCAGGTCAAGATGCACCTGCGGCACACGACTGAATATCGCACCAACTGTGCCATGGCGCAACCAGGGATGTAGAGTGGTGCAAGTCTGATGAGCAATAGCACAACCAAGGATGCTCAGTGGAGCAGGGTAGCAGTGCAACAGCACTACCAGGGATGCACAGGGACAGGATGCAGGGGCCCACCACCCATGGTAGAGATGGGCTGGGGAACACACAGCAGAACAGACATCGCCCCCCCACAACCCATGTACCGCACAACCTGAGGAGAGCTGGAAGAACCACTGGCCCATGGACACCAGCAACAAACCCACAGCTGGGGCATGGTGCCTCAGCACTCCCCCTGGCAAGCTGTGACTGGCACAGAAGGATGTCTGACCACCCCATGCCACACCATCCCACCAATGCAGAGCACACCCTGCACCACCATCCCCATACACCCTGCCAAGGAGTAGTGCCCAACAGTGCAGGACACCCCATGCATGCCACCACATCCACTGTGACAATGCAACCCTGTGCACCACAGATCCATGCAAGGCAGCCCCACCATGAGCACCCTGCAGCAGGTGGCAGCAGACAGCGATGCAATGACTGCATACACAGTGCCGCCCTGCATGTCCCCCCCGAGGTATAGTTGAGAGACCGACCATGCATCAGCACATGAGGTACCCCACATGTGACAGGGCATGCCCTGGACCCCACCACCAGTGGTACAGCACCCTGCACACCCTCCCATGGACACACCCCATCCCAGCACGGGCCACAACAGCCAGCGCAGACACCCACAGTGGTTCATGGAAGCATGCACCACACAGGATGCAACACAGTGCATGGACAAACATCCACCCATGCCCAAGGGCACACCAACACAGGGACACAGTAGCAGGTCAACCAAGCCACTGGCATGTGGCCATGGCGGCCATGTACACATGGCCAACACTCCTCCATGGCACAGGTGTGCCAGCAACCCTGTGCAGGCACCATGAAGCTGTACGCCACCAGCATGTGGCAGAGCACAAGTGACAAACAGTGGAGCACATCTCCTGCAACAGACACAAGTGACAGCATGGAGGTGGGATAACAACAGCGGAGGCCACAGTACCACCCGAGGCAGATATGCACCACACCAGTGACAGGAAGCAACCCGGCATCGTGCTGGGTACAGTGGCTGCCAAGCATGGACAGCCACCACTGACATGCCAGTGGACCATTCAGGTCACAGACATGCAAGGGTGTCAGCTGCACAGGCCATGAACAGTCTGACAGGGGCACCATGGACACAGTGCATGCATAATGGACCGCTGCACACAGTCATCCAGTGCACAGAGAACAACACACAAACCAGAAACAGTGACTGATAGCTACGCCCACACCATAGTTGCTTCCCCTATGGTCACACACACGCCCATGACTGCACCACCCCTGACGCCATGCACACCACTGCAGCTGAGCACCTGTAGCCCACTGCAAATCAGAGACCACAACAGTAGGCATAACAAAACAAATGTATTTGAAAAGGTAAAATAAAACTATTTACAAATATATACATAACAGTAGGGGGTGAGGGCCACAAACCAGGTGGGGGTGGGTAATGGGCAGGGGTGAACAAATGGGAAAGGGAAGAAGGGGTGTGAGGGTGGGTCCGGGTGGTAGGGTTGAACCCGGGGCATGGAATCTTCAGCGGATGCCCTGCTCCCCGTTCCTGTGGCGCCTCCCACTACATCTCCTCCAGACGCCATGCTAGTCCAAGAGTTGCAGGATTTCAAGGGAGGCACGTGCCACCTGTAGCAGCTCCTGCACAGCCCTCTCCAACTGCATCATCCTCCATCCACCTAGGACAAGGGAGCAGAGTCAATAGGTGTGAATGCCCATCCCCCTACAGCCCACTCATTGTGCATGGCATACAGCCGTGGGACATGCCCCTGTGATGGTGTGCGACCACCCACAGTGATCGTGTCCCCATGACCTGCCCACCCAGGTACACACAGCCATGTGGACTGCTGCACACACCCACCACCCAAGTCCCGCACAGCACCACTGTGGCTGTAAAGTGACATGGCTATGCGGTGCGAAGGTAGTGGCACAGCCATGTACCCGGTGCTGCATGGACCACCAACGATGCACACCCACACATGCAGTGCCACTGGACATTGCTGACTGTACCATGTGGCATGCATGGCAGTGGTGTCATTGGATGGTGGCCATGCCCCAATGCCTGCCCTGCAACACAGCATGCACAGAATATCCTGGAAGAAAGGCACTCACCCTCATCGGCCTGGTCCTGGCACTGTTCTACATTTGGACCAGTGGCCCATGGAAGTTGCTCAGCTCCCCTCAGCTTACGTCAGTGGTGGTCTTCCTGTGCTTGGCGCCGCTCATCAGGGCCTAGGGTGCAAACATGGAGAGGGGAACATCAGTACAATCCAGTAGCAAAGGCCCCCAACCCCCTGGTGTGTGCCATCCCACACTGTCCAGCCATGCCACAACCCCCCTAATACCACCACCACCACCACCACTGCCCACACTGGATGGCCCACCCCACCATGTGGTGGACACATGCCCACCGCAATACCCATACGGATGCAACCAGCATATGGAGGGGGCAACTATGTGGTGGTGGCACTGTGCCTCGCCTGACATGTGCCCACTGGTGGGCAAGCCTGTCCTGGTCCCTCCACTGGAGGTCCTCGTATTGGTGGTGACACTGCTCTGCAGTAGCGGTGAGTCCTGTGGCCTCCTCCAGCGCCACTGCCACCTCCTCCCAGGCAGCACTCCTGGCCCTGTCCAGGGATGCATTGCCAAATGGGGCCCCAGCATGGGGCTCCACTATGGCCACCAAATTGACCAGCTCCACCTGGCTCCACACAGCAGCCCTCCATCTTGCCATCTCGGATTCTGGTTGAAGTCAAAATGGTGCTCTGTAGCACACGTTCGCCACATGCAGATGCTGCATGGTACAGCGCTGCCATTCCCCATCATGCTGTCACTGAACAGCACGATAGGGGTGCACCCATGTGGATGCATGGCACCTAGGGGGCAAAGGTGGGGCACAGGGTCAAGGGTCTCTCACGCACGGACCGCCACAGCACGATTGGTACTCCCTGCATGTAGCATGGTTGGGTGCCTGTGTGAGATGCCCTGTAGTGGACTACCATGCTGTGGCACCATGGCACCTATGGTGCTCCAGGGCAAGAGCACCATACATGTGAACAGCACACTAGCACCACTGGCAGAGTGGTGGCCATGCCCTGCACTGCCTCCCACACTCAGCACATCAGCAGCATGGCTGATGTCTACATCAGCACCCCGGGCATGCACTGTGCAGTGCCTACTGTGTATGTCACAGAGCTGCGCCTGTGCCTGAGCACGCTCAACACAATTGCACAAGGCACAACAGCGCGATATTCAGCCGGCATATGCAAATCAGCTCATCAGCAATTCCATGGCGCAGCTACTGCATTAGCATCAACTTAAATTTGAGCCTCGTCTCATTTACATGCCTTGCGCTATATAAATGTGACATGAGGCTGCACAGGCCATAGTCTGGTATTGCAGTCTATTGTGGTGGGTTGCATGCTGTTTGGAAGTGTGGACTGTGGTGTGTGGTAGATGCATAGAATTGCACAGTGAAAGGTAACACCTGTCATTCCCACAGGCTCTATAATGACTGAACGTGAGGAAGAGGAGGAACAGGAATGTTAGAGGAAGATGAGTCCCAACTTCACACAGGTGGAAACAGACACCCTGTTCGAGGCATAACTTGACAGGGAACCACTGCTCAGTGGACAGTGGAGAATGCTACAGGCCCATGCTACGGCATGGGGTGAGGTTGCACATGCTGTGAACCAGCATGGCAGCCACCAGCGGTCCATGCAGAAATGTAAAAGAAAGGTCGGCATGGACAGGAGGAGAATTAACGACAAGGTGGCTGCCATCAGGGCAGCACGTGCTGCAACCGGTGGTGGGCAGCTGAATGTGCCTTGCTTGATGCCACAGGAGGAGTGGATGGCCGACAGCATGCAGCATTGTGCCATAGAGGGCGTTCCAGTTGGTGGCTTCCAGATGGGTTGCAGCCCGTCACTCATGGTAGATCCTGTGCTGTCACAGTGTGTGGTGGGGGGGTGCCACAGGGTACGGTGGAGACATTAACACTACTGTGTTCCCTTACAGCTCCTGAGTATCTACATGGGTCAGCGGTGTTGGGTTTGTCCACCGTGGGCGAGGCCCTGGACATGGAAGAGTGCCCATCCACCTCCACAGGTGTCCGAGGGTTAGTACCACTGCATACCTGCCTGTCTGTCTGGACTGAAGATGGTGGTGCTGGTGCGGACGTGGCCCTGCCTGTGTCCCAGCATGATAGTGGCCACAGACTCCAGCATGCTGGGACATGGTTTGGTGCCAGATCAGGCACCGATAATGATGGATCACACATCCCAGACAGTGATAAATGTGGGATGCAGGATGGTCCCATAGCAGGGAATGGCACAGGCGTAGCCATAGGTGGTGCCACTGTGGAGGCCTGTGTGACATCACAGTCCCAGCCTGTGCCTGTATACCCCAGTGGGGCAGCACTAGTGTGCATCCAGGCTAGTGGGGCTGTTGCAGCCAATGCGTCAGCACCAGTGAGCCCTGGTGATTGGCAGCCGGAGGGGCAGTGCCAGCGGTAGGAAAATGGGGATGGGGTACAGTGTGGGGGGGCGGCATCAGTGCACTGCGTGTGGGCATGCCCCGGCATGGCTCTGGTGTGTAGCGCCTGACTTCAAGGGGTGCTGCCCAGCATGGCCATGAACACCATGAGGGACAGCATGCTGATCAGGCAGATGACCCCTTAGATGAGCACACCTGCATACTCCAGGATTCAGTGGATCAGCACTTGCGACTTGTGACAGCAATGGATACACTCCATGTGGCCCTGCATCAGGCAGAGGAGCGGTGCAGCAGGGACACTGGTCTGCTCCTGGCAGGGATGGACCAGCTGCGGGAGGATTTGACCGCTGACACTGACAGGCAGACACATGCATTCACAGCTGTCATGGCCACAATGGGCATCCAGTTATTTGCCCATGCGCCACAGACATCGCGCAGTGCCATGTCCACCCCCCATTCCTGGCATCATGCGACACCTCCCATGTCGACACTGGGTTAAGCTGCAGGCATACCGAGCACACTAGGTGCAGGCATGTTTGGTGAGCTGCAGACCCCTGCATGAACACAGTTGTGTTCCCGCAGCGTCACCCCTGGTTGTACATCTGTGCCACCCCATGAGGTCAATGGTGAACCTGGCATGGCTGGCAGGCCTCGGCAGGGCCATCCACACATCTGTGGCAGCCGTGGCACTGTGCCACGTGACTGACCTGTCTCCCACCATGGCCACTGTCTGCTGCTGCCCTGTGTGCAGTGTGTTGTGCACCGTAAGATGCATGGTTGGGGTACCCAGCCCTGCATACACACAGTCCATGTGCACACCCTCCCAGCTGCTGGCCACTGTGGTGTGTGCATGATGATGCCTGCGTTGTGCTGTCCGCCAGTGTGCAGTAGTGCCCAGCATCTGACACACACACAGTGACGGCCACTGGGTGTTGCCATGTGTGGGCCTGTGTGTGGCTAGGTGTTCCAGTTATGGTCAGCATGACTTCTACCCCTTGTGCATGTCTTGTGGTGTGGGGGTGGGGGTGCGTGTGTGTGTGTGTGTGTGTATGTGTGTGTGTATGTGTGCACATGTCGTGTTTGGCCATGCCCATCCCTGACAGCGTGTGCGGATCCACGCTCAGTCCCATTCACTTGCCGCCATCCACCCCTGGGTTTCGTCCATGCCTGTGTGTGGGTTGTGCCCTTGCCATTGGTGGTTGCACATGGCCCCATGACCTACCTGTGTTGGCCGAAATGCTCCTCTGTGATGGTGTCCCAGTGCAGCTGAGCCGTCCTGAACAGGCGGGGGTCCCTTCACCCAGGGGCTGGCTGCACATCACCCTAAGGACCAGCGTCCTCATCATCCCCATCGCTGTCCCCCTCTTCGACCTCTACAGCTATCCCACAGTCATTGGCCATGTTGTGCAAGATGCAACAGGCCAGGAGTAGCCCACAGGCCTTCGAGGGGCTGTATTGTAGGGCACCGCCAGATGTGTCCAGGCACCAGAACCGTGGCTTCAGCATCCCAAAAACACACTCGATGATGTTACATGTGGTGGCATGTGCCTCATTGTATCGTTGCTGCGATGGGCTCAAGGGGCGCCAGTATGGTATGAGCAGCCAGGAACGGAGTAGGTATCCACTGTCACCTGTGTATAGAGGGTGTACATTAGTATAGTGGTCTGCATCGCTCTGCCATGGGCCATCAAGGCCGGTACCCATAGCACCTCTGACTATGCCTCCCCCCCACAGCTGCCCATGTCATTCTGCATGTTGTGCATACTCACCCACTAGGTGGCCAGTGGGGATATCCCCATTATCGAACCTGTGGCACAGTGCAGACTGGTGTCAGATGAAGGGGTCATGTGCTCCCCCAGGGTACATGGCACAGACATTGGTTATGCACCCCTTGGCATCGCACACCACCTGGCAGTTGATGCTGGAGTGTCCCTTGTGGTTCCTATAGGCAATGCCTTCCGGGCCAGGTGGTGTGCAGATGGCCACATGGGTGCAGTCAATGGCCCCGAGCACACCAGGCATACATGCTACCCTGTGGAACTGTTGTATGTGTGCTGTGCGCTCCGCCTGTGTGCTGGGGAAACAGATGTACTCTGCAGCATGTGGCAGCAGTGCGCTGAAGAACTGTGTGAGTAGGCGTGACGTGGCTGACTAGGTTATGCCTGTTGTGTCCCTGTTGGGCTTTAGAAGGTGCCCGTGGTGAGCAGGCACATAACAGCTGTCACCTTAGTCTCCCCAGACAGTGCATGGCTCCATCGTGTGGGTGCCTGCATCTCATCACTGCACAGCTCATAGAGCCACCTCAGGATTGCCTGGATCAGGCGGTACCGGCCCACAATCTCTGTATCACTATACTGCTCAAAGGTGATGCAGGCTCGGTACCGCCTGTTGGGAGTGTACTACCGATGGGCCCTTCCACAGCCGTGCCCCCCTGCTGCCTGCCTTCACACACCCCTCATTACTGCCTCCATCTCTATGGCGGCACTGGCCATGTCCCTGGCTGTTGTCCCCCCGCAGATGTTGTCCCGTACCCCCTGCTGTTCTCTGTGCTGCTCCCACTGCACCGTGTACACCTCCAGCCTTCTACTGTCCTGCTTCCTGCCACTGCCCTGACTGCTCTGCTGCACTGCCCTGTTGGTCCTGCTCACTTTCACTGTCTCTCCACACCTGTCCTGCGTGGCACAGGTGTGCCCTGTCCTGCTCCTTCTCTGTCCCTCTCTCTGATTGTCTCTCTCCTGTTGCTGCCAGCTCAACCCCACTGCAGGCCGTCCTGTAGTGTTCTTGAGCCTCTGTCTTGCTCCTTTTTATTTTGGTTCACTTCCGCTATCACGCAACTTCTGCTACCTCCTCTATTGCGCATGGTGCATGGCGCTGAATATTGCACTGCGCCATTTATTCATGGTTCCTCCCCCTACAGTTGTGCATGCCTTCATTACCATTGTGCTCTTGCACATTGCAACTTGAGTGGCACAGCTGCCTCCCGCTGAATATCGCACAGTGGTGCATTTTTGGACTTGCGCTGGCGCATCTCTGTTGCGCATGGTGCAACCCTTTTGAATATCTGGCCCTTGGTCTGTAGTTCCCTGGTGGCAGTCCTTGGAGAATTCTGTATCATCCACAGTGGCAGTGAGTTGTGTTCCTACACCGAACTATATTTACACAGAGCCCTTCACGACAAATATATGGGGGTCTGCCATTTTAAACATTTATACTAGCCGTGGTTTGGCACAAAGGTATTTTTCAGGTGGTTGGTGATGAAAAGGGTGCAGGGGAGTGTGGGTGGCAAGCTGGGCCACCACAGTAGGGCCCTACCTCAATGGAACTCTGCTTGAAAGTACTTGACTTTTAGGGAAGTTGGATCCAGACATGGCTATCGATATCACCTTAGCCCTGGTGTCCTCTGGCAGAAGTTCAGGTTCTGGCTCCTAGTGGGGCAGGCAGATAAGCTTAAATATCTAGGTGGCATTTATTCAGTCTTGTGTTGACTGATATGTGTCTTTCAAGAGGTGATGTTGTTGTATTAATTTTAAAATTACGTGTTTAGGTCTTAAAAGTGGTGCTGAACAAGATCTGATGCTGCAAGTCCTTCTCATTTTTTTTAAGGTATAGTATGCTTTTGCGCTCTTCATTTCCATGTAGACTACGGTAATGCTTTGTGGCTTATATAAATCCTGTGTCTGTCTGTGTGTCTGTGTGATCTATGTTTCCTTTGGATGATAATTTATATGCTCTTCTAGTTTTTTGAATTGCTACTGTCTGTGAGCTACTGCTAGGCACCATTATCCGCATCCTCATCCTGTCAAAAAGATAGTCTGTCTGCCTGTGACCTGCTACCAGAAGTCACTTTCAGACAGGTACAGTCTATATTTAGACAAGTCAGCATTGTAGGAATTGGGCATTCACCTGCACACAGAATAGAAACTCTACATAAACATTAACATAAAAGTTGTTGGCAGATAAAAGTTGTTGGCAGATGAGGACTGCTACTAACAACTAGTCTACCTGTTAGCCCAGCACTTGTTTGTGGCTTCTGACCCTATCTGATCAATGGCTTTTATCTCCTCTTTGCTCCTCTAAGGTTCCCTTATGCATAACCCAGGCATGTTTAAAGGACTCATAGATGTAATCTAAAGTGCTCCAGAAACACAGCCTAATGTGTCAGGGGCATACCTACAGAATGCAGTGGTCCATTTTGCTCTGAACTGGTGGTAATCTATAGTCACTAATGCTGAAATGTGTGGTCAACATATAAACAAACCCCTGGCTACTCTTTGAACCCCCCGCCATAGTAGCACCCTTAGATGGTGGCAACGTCAGTACATGATTACATCATCTGAGTGACAGAGCTCCAGCATGACAATGCAGGCTAAATGGGGTCTTAAGGATAAAGTATGACATTACCTTATCGAGGTGCTTCCCCTCCAAATACAAAGATCAGTCACGTTACTGCAAAGGAACGTGCAGTACAATTCAAAGCTTACGGCATGTACGAAGAAGGAGGAAAGATGTTCTGTCGCTTCTGTGACCATACGGTTGACTACATTCGGAAGGATACTGTGGTGGATCATTGCAAAATCAAAAAGCATACAAAAAATTTGCAACTAAAGAATGACATAAATGCCAGACAGACAACTCTGCATACTAGTTTTGGTGCTACAACTTCTGCAGCAGCTGCTCTTGAGGAAATTGTGATGGACACTTTAAAGGCTTGGTGTGGTGCCAACATGCAAAGTTGGATCAGCCCTGTCTGCGAGATTATGTGGCAAAGTACGCAAAAGGAATTGGAGCACTTCCAAAGGTGGACACATTGTGTCAAAATTACTTGTCAAGTCTAAAAAAGCAAATGGAGGAGTCCCTTACTGAGACTGTAAGAGGGAAGACTCTTACAATCATGAGTGATGAATCAACTGATGCAGACTCTCGCTGTGTGCTGAACATTATTTTCATGATGGAGGGTGGTAGGTCTTATATTGCCGACATGACAGAGCTGACTGCAGTAAATCACTTGACAGTTGCGCAAGCTGTTATGAAGACACTGCAGAAGTATGAAATAGGAATGGAGCAAGTGATTGCATTTGTGAGTGATAATGCACGCTATATGATCAAATGCTTTAATGATGCTATTAAAGGCATAATCAGAGACCATATTATTCATGTTTCTTGTTGGGCACATGTGTTATCCCTTGTAGGTGACACATCCATCGATCATTTTGAACTGGTGAACAAGCTGGTTGCCCAAATCAAGTATGCTTTCCAGCAGCCCCCAAAACATAAGAGGGAATATATTGCATTTCTGGAGGAGAGGAGTGAGGAGTAGAAAAACAAACATTGCCACTAATTCCTGTCCTTACTCACTGGAATACTTGGTTTGAGACTGTCAAATACCATTCAATCCACCTACAGCATCTTAGAGAATTCTTTAAAGATGATTCAAGTGATGCAAACTCCATAAAATCATTGCAAAAATTATTTGACGAGTGACTTGCAGAGCTACAGCTGCACACAACATTCATTGCAGAAAACTACACAGACCTCATGGAGACCATAGAGTTGCTGCAGTCGAAGGAAAAGCCCTTGGCTGTTTCAGTATATGACACACTACACAAAATCCATACGCGCTTTGAGACAGGAATGTACAAAACTGGACAATTCAGTGAAAGAACCAATGAGATTCTCAGCAATTTAAGGCTACGGGGCAAGCAGGAATAAGTGGCATTTTTCCAAAAAGCATTTTCTTTAGCACTGGCAAAACTGGTAAAACATTTGGACTCCAATCCTTCAGTTCTGTTCTTTAAAAGCTGTCGGATTTTAGACCCACATAATCTCGCTAAACTGAAGAGGGACTTCCAACAGTACACTGAGGAAATGCCCCTTTTCAGCCTGCACAACAGAACTACTATGCAGAAGGATTGGGAACTGTACATAAACCAGGACTTAAAATAGCTGCCAGAAAGGTCAGACTTTGATGTCAGGCAGTACTGGATTGCAATGGAAAATCTTAAACCAGTACTAGCCAGAGCAGCACAACAAGCAATCTGGATACCTGTTCCAGTGCGGATGTGGAACGCTCATTCTCTGTGTATGGGCAAATCCACACAGATCAATGAAGGAACTTACTGGTGGGCAATTTGGAGACACTGTCTATGCTGATGTATAATAAGTGAGAATGTTTTCTGGGTGTTTTCATAGTTTTGTGCTTTAGGTGTACAAGTTTAATTAAGTTTTATTTCATTTTCTGTGCTGTTTATTATTCTGGAGCCTGTTGCTGTCTAGGTAATCTGAGGTCCTACGTAGTCTAAGATCTTTTTGGATCAGTAATCGACTTCCCTACTATTGAGAATAAGACAACTAGTGAGGCCTGTGTAGAGTCTTCGGTGCCAGAAGTCCCACCCAGTCCCATACTAAATGGTACCCCATGGGCTCCACCAACCCTTAAGCAAACTATTATTTCAGCAGCCCTTATCCAATCCTGCATCCATTCCTGCCTCACACAGGGAGGCTAAGTCTGTTACCCCCTCTGCCCCTAAGTCTGTAGGCATTATTCACAGTCTCAACCGACTGGTTTGGCAGATCGTTGGTACCCGGGTGTAGCACCAACCTCAGCTCCCACCCAACTCCCTCTCCACCATACTCCCTATTCTGTCTAAATGCCAGATTGCTAACACTTTAAGCAGGCTATGCCTCTGCTGCAACACACTTCCTTATTTTATTTCCTCATTTATGTAGATTTATACATATTTTAGTTGTATTTATGATTTTAGGTGCAGTGTTTTGTATTCTACTGTACTTTTGTATATGTGTGTGTATATTTACATAGGTTTTGACAGCAGCTCGTGTATTTTTACATAATTTCCAGCAGTCTGCATACAACACATTTGCACATTTATTTTATTTATAGGTTTTAGTTTAGCTGGTGAATTGCACTGTTTGTACTAGGACAGTTTCTGTATTTACCTATTTTGTTAAGCTGAAGATCATTGTTTTGTTGTACAGCTTTGTGCATCTTAAATTTTTGCACATTTATAAACTCTACACGTTTGCACATCTTTCTTTATTGATAGGTTTTAGTTTAGCTGGTGAATTGCACTGTTTGTTTCTGAACACTATTTTAATATATTTACAGCTTTTCGTTTAGCTGAAGATCACTGATTTGTTGCACAGTCTTGCACATGTTAATCTTTTTGCACATTTATATTAAAACACTGCTTTTACTTACAATTTTAAAGTTCGTCATTTCAGTGTATTCAGTATATATTCTATAATCAATGAATCAGATGGTGACTGGTAAAGGGCAAGGCCTGCACATTGAGACAAGAATAGATTCCACATGTTCTGGGTGGGAGGGGGCACTACAGATTTCAAAGAGGGCAAACAAACACGTACACATATGATATACATGCTCAAATTGTATATGTGAATTATTAAGGTGGACAGGGATGGATAACGGTGGAAGGACTGTATACAGTACATATAGGAAACAAAGCAAATAGAGGTAAAGATTGAGTTCATCCATATGCCTTATTACAAGTATTTTTAATAGGCACAAGGGCTGATCTACAATAGTAGTAGTCAAAATAGCTAAAATGCATACTAGTGGAGTCCAAAAATGGTAAAATAAGGGTTGCAACACAAAACACCGGTAAAAAAATGATTTTGGCATTGCTGACACCAGTGTCAGTAACGTTTTTTAAGTCAGTAAAATGGAATTTGCCTTTTCTCAATCACGGTAAACCAGTGTCCCTGTGCACTGTTATTTGCCACTGACTGTTTGCTACTCTGCTAGTCTATACACATGTACTGTCTTTTGCTACTAAGTTAACCTCCTGACCTGTATTGTATCTTACCTCTGCTTGCTTCTATGTTAACCTCCTGACCTTGTATTGTATCTTACCACTGTTTTGCTTGCACCCATTGCTGACACGGAATCTTTGTAAAAATAACCCTTGGTTCAAAGGTATTTGTAATCCTAGTAATAAATAAATTAAAAAAAAAAATAAAGATAGGCTACATCTAAATAGAGACAGTAAGGAGGTGCTTAAGTGGAAACTGGAGGAGTTCTTTAGTGCACACTTTAATTTTAACTGAACTGGGGGGGATGATAGTGACACCAAACAGTGCATGTGACAAGGGTGACAGCTGTTCCCCCCCCAAAGAAAACAAACCAGCTGGATGGGGCTGGGAATGATACAACACGTAAGACGAGGATCATAAAGACAGGGGTCGGGGTTAGGGAAACCGCATACTGGAAGGCCCTGTGCACAAACACCAGGGAGCCTGGGTAACAAGGTCCCAGACCTGGCAGAGGAGGATTTAGACTTAGTAGGAATTATTGAGTCTTGGTTTCATAACGGACAGGACTGGACATGAACATTCAAGGGTATACACTATACAGGAAGGATAGGGTTGACAGGAAGGGGGGTGTAGCACTATATGGGAGGGAGGGGATCCCAGCATCAGAAATGCACAGTAGGTGGGGGACACAGAGGCACTATGAGTCACGTTGACCACAGAGAAGGGTGAGGTAGTGCGCACTGGAGTGGTGTACAGGCCACCAGGGCAATCAGAAAGGGTGGACAATCAGATGGTTGAAGAGATGCTTAGGATGGCAGCTAAGGTGAGGTGCTGCTGATGGGAGATCTCAACCTGCCAGATGTGGAGTGGAAATCAATGTCTGCAGCCTCATCCAGAAGCAGAGCAATTATAGACTCTCTCCAGATTGCCCATCTTAGACAGATGGTCAAAGAACCAACCAGGGAAGGAGCGGTGTTAGATCTGGTGCTTACAAATGGAGAAAGGCCGGGGGAGGTATCGTGGGGGATAACCTAGGCACTAGTGACCACAGCACTGTGTAGTTCATGGTACACACTTGGACTTGTGCTTCCGGACCAAGGTGAAGGTTCTTGATTTCAGACGTGCAAATTTTGACAAGATGAGAGATTATGTTCACCAGGAAATTAAAGGGATGGGGGAGCTTGGGGGGGGTGGAAAATCTATGGGACATGATAAGGGGAGCCATAGTGGTGGCCACTGACCACTGCTCAAAGAGCGTAAGCAAAAATAGGAAGAAAAGGAGGCCACTGTGGTTCAGTAGGGAAGTGGGGTCAGTATCAGAGTGAAGAGGTGAGCCTTCAGACTATACAAAATAACACAGAGTGAACTTGACAGGGTGGAATACCAGGAAAAGCAAAGGAGGTGGGGAGGGTGGTCAGATGGGCAAAAGCAAGGAAAGAAGATAATATCACCAAGACCTTCTTCAGGTATATTAGTGAGTGGAGAAAAGGGAAAATGGGATACCTTGTCTGTTAGCAGAGACAGGGAGAGTGTGGAGGGGGACTGGGAGAAGACTGAAATGCTGAAAAATTACTTCAGTGCAGTAGTCATGAGGGAGGCGGTATGAGAGGGAGACAACACCAGGCCAGCTGATATAGAGGGGCAGTGGTGGATGTGAGTCCCTTCTGGGAAGAAGAGATCTTGAGGGAACTCAAGGGTCTGAAGGTGGACAAGGCCATGGGGCTGGATGGGGTTTACCCAAGAGTGTTGAGGGAGCTGAGGGAGGTGTTAGCGGCCCCCTTGACCACTCTGTTCAATGAATCCTTACACTCAGGTGAAATCCCAAAAGACAGGAAGTGCGCAGATGTACTGCCTCTGCACAAGGGAGGGGGGAGGCAAGACACGAGCAACAACAGGCCAAAACTGCTCAAGGACAGAATCACCAGCTACCCTATTAAGTTGACTGTTCCTAAAGCAAAATTAAGATCAGGTCAGCAAGCATTTTCCAACTTTGCTCCAGTATACTGGAATAAGATTCCATGCACTTTACAACATATTGTTGGTAAGGATTCTTTTAAAGCATCAATAAGACAATACTTTTTAAGTGTGATGGTTTGTGATTGTTATTAATGTATTATTGTTTGTATATATGTTGTGTTGTATTATTGTGTATTTGTATAATGTATTTGTATATCATCATAACTGTAATATATTATGGTCCCTGGTTGCATCTGAAAAAGGGCCTTGGCTCATATTGTTCACCCGGTAAACAAAAGTTTAAATAAAAAATAAATAAATAAAATACCCAGAGGAAAATGGCCTCCTCGACCCAAGGCAGCATGTCTTTTCTAAGGGCAGATCTTGTCAAACATATTTGGTCAGGTTTTTTGACTGGGTCACTAAGATAGTGGATCAGGGTGGGTCAGTGGACATAGCTTACCTGGATTTCAGGAAGGCTTTTGACACTTACAGCACTGATGGCTATTGTACAAAATGGAGTGCCTGGGGCTGAGGGGGGTTACAAGGTGGATGCGAAACTGGTCGGAGGGCAGAATATAGAGGGTGTTAGTCAATGGGATTCCCTCAAGAGTGTCAGGGGTCACTAGCGGTGTTCCCCAGGGGTCAGAGCTGGGACCCCTGCTGTTCTACATCTTTATAATAGACATAGCAGAGGGGTTAGAGGGTAGAGTGAGCCTGTCTGTGGATGATGTAAAGATCTGCAATAGAGTGGACATGCAGGATGGAGCCAAAAGGACGCAGAGTGACTTAGGGAAATTAGAGGAATTGGCCAGTAAGTTGAAGTTATTGCTCAACTTGGCAAAATGCAAAATCATGCACCTGGGCAGAAAAAATGGGAGAGTGGAATACAGATTGGGGGACAAGCCGCTTGCAGTTACCAAGGAGAAAAGGGATCTGGGTATCATCATCTCACAGGACTTGAAGGTGGTTGTGCAGTATGGGAGAGCAGTGGCAAAAGCCAGCAGTTTCTTGGGTTGTATTGGAGGGGGATCTCCAACAGGAGGAAAGAGGTCCTGATACCCTTGTACACCTACTTGGTCAAGCCTCATCTGGAATATGGGGTCTAGTTCTGGAGGCCTTACCAAGAAAAGGATGTGGAGAGGGTTGAGCGGGTGCAAAGGAGGGCAACCAAGATGGTGAATGGGTTCGACCACTTGCAGTATGAGTAAAGACTGGGAGCACTTGACATGTACTCCCTGGAATTGAGGATTGAGCGAGGGGACATGATAGAGACTTTTAAGTACCTAAAAGGGATCAACAAAGTGCCTACTGAGAACCTATTCCAACTGAAGGGGTGCCAAGGAAAAGGGATCATGATCTCCAACTAGAGGGGTGGTAAGTTTAAGGGTAACATCAGGAAATACTTCTTTACCAAGAGGGTGGTGGGCACCTGGAATGAGCTACCTAAAGAAGTGGTGGGTGAGAATACAGTGAGTGGGGGTTTAGGAGGGTGTGGTACAGACATAGAGGGCTGTTGAATGGAGGGGGGGAGGGAAATCACAGCAAGCTTAGAAGATGCCAGGCAAATGGGCAGATTGGATGGGCCTGGTGGCCTTTTCTGCCATCACTTTCCTATGTTCCTATATGTCATGGATGAGTCCAATGCACAGAAATCTACAGTGGGCTCATCCCTGACAGACCAATGAGCAGGCAACCAAACTGTGACACTAGTCACTGTTTTACTGCTGGAAGCCATTCTCTAGTTGAAAGAAATGAAGCGCTCCAATGAAAGAGCTTCATTCCTTTCATTGATGTCCTTACTGATCTTACCGTTTGTCTCCCCACCCACCCTGCAGATGTCCAGGTACCCAGCCATACACTGCATCCCCCACTCTCTGTGCCATAAGCAGTAAACAGTCCTAGCAGTAAAGAAAAAATAAATATAATTTATCCTTCCCCCGACAGACGTCCGCATTGAACATGTTTGTGTGTCTGTGTGAATGAGAGTATGTGTTCTTGTCCTTGAGCTCCTATCTCTGGTGCTTGATCTGTGCCACAATGCCCAGCCTGAGCGTTGCTTTCTGTGATGGTATCCACTGACCCACCCAGAGAAAGCCCCCAGACAGTGACAACAACATGCTGAGATGTGGCGAGTAAGCAGAATGAGAGTGATCACCAGGTGACAGGCTATCACTATTACAGCACCACCTTGGCAGTGTGAAATTGGGAACAGTGCAATTTAGTGACCATAATCACGATGACTTGTGGCTCCCAGACCTGCAACTGAACAAACGTTCAATTCAATGGGTGGCCCTTCCCCTAGCAGTATCTACTCCCCCCCACCCCCAACCCTGAGACAGACACAGCGACAGCAAAAGCCTCTTCCAGTATGACATATATTTGCAGGTCCAATCCATTCCAGTCAGAGTTGGTGTCACCATCCCCCCCTTAAAACACAGTAGTGGAGTACAGTGTGCACCTGAGCTCGGTTGCCATCCATTTTATTGCCGCTCACTCCTCCGGCCCCTTGTTGTTGGTCTGACTCTCTCTTTGTCTTTCTGAAGCCAAGTAGAAGCAGACAGCCCATACAGAGAGGCGGAGAAAGTGGCAGTGAGAGTGCTGTGACTGGGACAGAGAGCAGTGCTCCAGAGTTTTCTTTCCCCACAAGGGAGCGGAGGTTAGAGAGAGAGAGAGAGACCAGGAAAGAGACAGTGAAAAACAAACTTGGTGCATGTATTCCACCACAGCACAAGAGGAGCACCCAGACAGAGACAGAGACAAATATGTGGGTTACATATCTGCCCCTTCACATTGACTAGCACAGTGTAAGGTGAGCACTGGATGGGCACCCTGGGCAGTTGTTTCCCCCTACATGTCCAGCTTACATCAGCACATATGGAACAATATGCAGCCAAAGACTGATGTAGGTTACTCATCTTCCCCTCCACACCCATCCAACTCTACACAGGTTGGCACAGTGACAAGGTGAACTCCAGGTGGGCAACCCAAGGTAAATAGGGGACCGTGGCCTGGCAGAAGTTGGTGATTGGGGCCCCCTCCACAACCGTCCCACCACTGTACATTAGCTTCCCCAGCAAGAGACAGAAATGTGATTTGCACATTTGCCACTCCACACCTGCTTCTAAGTAGCTTGGTGGGCTTCAGGTGTGTGGACTTGGGGCTTCAGTACAGATCCACTGGGTGGCCTGAAGCCATTGGCACCTAACACACCATTCCTCATCTCTGCACATGTGAAGCATTTTCTCCATCCATTCCAGCTCCTGCATGTGAGGAGCACTCTACAGGAACCATTGACAGATGTGGTTCACACATCTGCCCATCTTCACCCTTCTGAGTTCCATGAAAGCTGGAACTGGCATTGGGTGGACTCCAGGCAGGTGGCTCTGGGAGAATGATGCCCCATCCCCCATGCCCCCCTCCACAGAAGGGCAGCACCCTGCAGCAGCCATGGAGAGAGATGCAAGTTGCACATCTGCTCCTTCATATCCATCCCTGCTCCACCAGGGCTAGCATGAAGGTTGAAATGGGCTTTGGGTGACTGGCCCTTCCACATGCCATTCCACACCTCTACACTTGCAGAACACTCTGCTTCAGCTAGAGGCTCTCCCACCTAATGTACTCTGCTCATGGAGAGCTCTCTCTGAGGTACTGAGAGATAAAAATGCAAATTCTGTATCTGCACCTCCACAATTGTTCCCACTCTGCCAGGTGGATGGGGGGTAGGATACAGTGGTTGCTCCTGCATGACTGGTGCCCCATCTTGCACCCCCATCTATCAACCCAATACTTTACAGCAGCCAAAGAAGAGATGTGGGTTGCACATCGGCACCATTATAAATTGTGCCCATTTCAAACAGTTTTACACACAGACTGGAGTGGGGTCTAGGATGGTGGACCCTAAGTGATTGCCCCCCTCTCCAACCCAACTCCATACGTGGGGAGCATTCCTCCCCCTCTATTACACATTTGCATATAGAGAGCACTCCTCCCCCTCCATGCCTTCTTTCCACATGGGAAACAATTCTCCTTCTACAGCCCTCTTCCACATGGTGGACATAGTGTCTTATGCAATCATATATGGTCTCAATCGTTGTTGAATTCAACATTGTATATATTCTGCTGGGGGAGGCCTCTTTGGAGTTCCCAGGGTTAGGTTGTGGCATTCCGGGGACAGGGCATTCTCAGTGGCATGCCTATCCTGTGGAACTTCTTTCCTGTCCATTTAAAGGAGGCTCCCTCAGTAGAAGCCTGTAAGAAGGACCTAAAAACTTACCTGTTCCAGCAAGCTTTTATTAATTAATTGTTTGATGTTAGTGGTGCATTTTAAATCTACTCCTAGCTGAATTTTACATACATTTTTGGTGTGTCATTTTATATTGTTTGCTGTTTGTATTGTACAGTGACCAGAGTCCTAGGAAATTGGTGCTTTTATAAATACAATGTCCATCTATCTATCTATCTATCTATCTATCTATCTATCTATCTATCTATCTATGGTATATAGTAATGTAAAGAAAATTGCTTTATTTTAATTTATATTATTTGTCTTTATTTTTTGTATCTCACACCATGTATTGTCTTTATCATTGCTTGTATAAGGGACCTCCTTGCAAATGAGCTTTCTCAATGGATGTTATCCCTTCACAATAAACCTGAACATGGAGAGCACTCTTCCCTTCATTCCAGCTCCACACATAGGTATCATTGATCCACTTCCATCCCACCTCCATACATTGTGAGCACTGATCCCTAGACCCCTCCCATGCTTCTCCCACTACATTTCACCTGTCCCACATGGAGAGCACTTATCCCACTGCATCCCATATCCTGCACCTAGGGAGCACTCCTTCCCCTCCATTCAACCTCCACACATGGGGATCTTTCCTCCCACTTCATATCAGTTGTGTAAATGGGGAGCACTCCACCCCTTCATCCCACTGCCCCTACATGGGGAGCATTACTCCCCATCCATTCCACTCCTATACTTGAGGACACCTCTACACATGTGCATCACTGCTCCTCTACAACCATCCCACCTCTGCATATAGAGAGATTACTCCTAACCCTATTCTACCTTTGCACATGGGAGCAACAGTCAGAGACAAAGATGTCAGTCAGCCATCTGCCTTTCCACACCTATTCTCACTCCACATGATAAGCTCCAAGTTGGGCAGAACATCGGTGGGGTTCAGATGCAATGAGTGGGTTGCCCTGGGATGGGTGCCAATACCCTTCACCACCTTTCTGAATGAGAGAAGTACCTTCCCCTGAATCAATCTTTATTCTTTTCTCCACTCACCACTTTTCTGCTGATTATCCTCCTGTTGGCTTGCCTTAACAGTCACTCCCCTCCCAAGACAGGACTACAGGCCCCTAGGCCAGGGCAGATTGCTCTTCGATCTCTCCTGTGTTCTCATCAAACCACACCACCAGTCCAGCTAGTGTCCAGCACAGTCAAGAAGATGTGCCATGTGTTACTCACAGCTCAGCCCCTGACAGGTCTGTTCTTTCTGTGGTAGACCATACTTCAAGTTCACCCACAGTTTAATTGAGGATAGAGAAGAGAAGCACACAGTCCTACTCTACTACCACGACAGTCAACGGGACACCACAGCTTGCTTGGCACTATATAGACGATGCAGCACAGCAGCATGATCACTAGCCTGTCTCACCAGACTTCTCCCACTCTCTCTGTTGATGATGTCACTATCTCCCCTAGCCATCAATGGTCCCTTGCATGCACACTGTGTTGCAGCTAACTCCAGCCACAATGGAGACTGCTGAGACACTGAGTGTTTTAGCAGATGAGCCTGAGGCAACCTGAAAATTTGTGGGGGGGGGGTTGAACTATGCCCATGCAATCCACAACAGTTCAGACACATGCAATCCTTACACTTAAAGGCACTCCTTCCAGCCCAGCTAGCCCCCTGCCTGCCACGCAACACAAATGAACATCAACTGCTACCCCTCCCACTTCCTTCACAAGCAGCGAGGATCCCTCACTCTCAAGTGGTAAGTCCTGTACCAGTATCAGAGTTGGGGGTACAGGGCTACAGTCTGAACTGTTACTGTAATGGAGCTTGAGCCTGTCTGAATACAAGACAGCTAAACTGAGTCCCCTTTATCCCTACAGATGGAGGGCTGCTGCACAGAGGATTGCTACAGCCAATCAGGCACCATTACAGATTTAAAATAAGAGCTGGACTATGGCAGGCAGTCTGCCATCTGCCTTCTACACTGACTGCTTGCAGAACTTGCCCAGCTCCTCCTCTGCTACCAGTGCCCACCAGCAGTCAGTAGTGTCAGTGGGTGGCCCCTGTTGGAGTGGTCAAGTGAACCCCTTGACTTGTTACTAGCCCTCACAACCAAAACACTCTTTTGACTTCCTTCCATGTCTGATTGCATTTGCCTGTTTCCAAATGCCCAATACACATTATTGCTAGTGTCTACATAGATACAGAATTTTAAATATATCAAAATAAAATATGATAGCTTTGAAGAAGATAAAAGCCTTTATTATGGCTCGGCTTCAATGTGTGGTTGGAGAACGCTGAAATCTCATCTTGATTGTTTTACTTCCTTATTGCTATTTTATATTCTTAGGTTAAATCAAATATAATAAAATATAACTGTTTTTTTGAGAAGATAGAAGCTTTTATTATGGCTCTTTTTGGTTTGATCCATGCACAATGAAGCATTGAATCAGCGAGAACACCAAGATTTTGAGAGCCTTGCACCATTCCTCTGATCCTAAAAATATGTATCACAATGGTTGTATAATTGTAGGCCTATATTCAAATGTCTTTAATTCATTATAATTACACACTAAGAAGAATAGTCTTAATGGGTGCATTTAAGGTTGCATAATTTGCCTTTTGCAATTTTAATGACCTCTCAGGCCTGGAGTCATCAGTTTGTTTTATCTAAACATTTCTTTGCTCAGTTCATCAATAGTCTAATAAGATTTAGAATAAAATTACTTTAGGACAACAACTGTATACAATTTGGGTTTGACTTTGCACAGATATTAACTTCTCTCTTAGATGAAAATGCATAGGAGATTAGTTGTACATACATTTGTATTTCTCCACACTTTTACTTTAAAAACTTGTAAAACATATATGAAAAAATAACACTCGACTTTTTGCACAGGCCTTGACCACCTATAAAGAGAAACACTTAAAACTTATTTAGGAGTCATTCAAGAGTTATCCCAAGGTCAAGATTTAGTAAACTATATATTTAATGCATTTTAATAGCAGAAGTTGCCAAAGAGGACATAATGAAAAAAAAAATTAGTGGTGCAGCATTGATGCCTAAAAGATATCAAACGTTTGCTTCTAAAAGTTTCACAAACAGCCAAGTCTTCTTTGTGTGTGTGAGCATTGCTTTCTTCTGTGTCTTTCTTCTTCCCCCTATCTGGTCAGTGTCAGCTTCACATATAAATATTGCTGGCTAATAATTATTAAAATTAATCTGCTGCTTTTTTTCCCTGAAAAGATTTAACATGATCCCATACTGAAAAGATCTCATGTGCCCCCAATAAGCAGATCATTTTGTCTCATGCTGGGTTTTTTCTCTTGATATTCAGAACTAAAGAATTCCATTGAAGTGCTTTACATTTCTAGAATAACTTCAGGATCTGCTGTTAAGTTAGGCATGATGAGATAAAAACCATATGTGCTGGTCTCAGTGTAGTGGTTTCTAAAGCCAGGCTGTCAGAAATACAATAGGAGTTATGCCAAGCAAATGTAAATCTCTCTAAATGTATAGGGGTTACTCATAACCCATTAGTATGAAAGTTGTTCAGGACAAAAATACCTTTCAAATGAATCTATTCATTAAGCTGCACTAATTATATTTTTTAAACTATGGCCATTTGATTGATTGAAGTTTCATTTTTCTTCACAATTTCACCTTTCAGATGGCTTCGTTTAAAAACATCTAATTAATTCAGAGTACTGACCACCCTCATTTGAAAGGTAATTTTGTCCTGAAGAATGCACATTTTGGTTGTATATTGGTAACTTGTATACTTTCTGAGATATTTACTTTTGTTTGGCATGACTCCTACTGTCCTCTCTGAGAGAGAAAACAAATGAGGTTGTTTGGAAGACCATAGTATACAAAATATAAAGAATTCAGATTAGTGACTATCCTCAAGTGAAAGGTCTTTTTGCCCTGACCGTCTTTTACACTGGTTGTTTCTGTGCACCTTAAATAATTTTAAAGATATTTAGATTTGTTTGAAAGGTGTGCACATTTGCTCTCAGAGAAAAGCAGCTTTGAGTACTGTGTCCATCATTCTAAACAGAAAGAAGGAAGTATTTTTAATTGCCATAGGGATTTGCAGGGTTATGGAAGGATACACTGAAAACTACTAAAAAATGTGTTCCACAGAAACCCATTTTCAAGCTAAAGCAATGTGGTTGAAGGCTCCACCCACAGCCATAAAAATAAATGAATTCCCTTTGCTGATCAGTATTACCTTGCTCTTCTTGATACTAAATCATATCTATGATATCTTGGACCACCATTCCTGCTTTTCCAGGGACATCCTCAATTCTCTGACACACTTGTCACTGTCTGCTCATATGCATAGCTCTGTGTCATCTACAAAGAGACATGTGTTACACTGCATTTCCTCCCCTATGTCACTAATCATAGGATCATAGGAGTTTATGGACAAAGGTGATATCTGCCCACATGTCCTGTCTGCTGTTAGTTAATGGTGGTTTCCAAAAAACCCTCCCTGTAACAGATATAAATCAAGTCAATTTTAAGCATGGGTAGGTTGTAACTCATTACTATTATTACAGGCAATTTATTTCGTAATTGTACCACAATCTGGGTAAACCACCTTCCTCATTTACCTGACTTATAATGTTAACTTTTTAATTGTAATTTGTGACCTCTAATATTCTTGTCCAGTCATCTAAGTTCTAAATGCAGATAGTTCATTGCAACTTTGTTTGAAATTGCATTATAAAAGTATAATAAGTCACATTTGAGTCATCTGATAACTAATCTATATAGTGCTAGCTCAGTAAGTCTGGATTCATGTGATAGCTCTCCCATGCCTTTTATTAATGTTATAGTCGTTCTCTGTATCAATTCTATTTTGTTTACATCACCAGAATTCTGATGTGATCAAAAGGAGCCACATTGTTCCAAGAAGGATCTCACTACTAAAGATCAATAAATCCGAGGATCTACTAATTTGAAATATCACTTCTTAATCCCTAATGGAAATATTCCTTTTAACATACTCCAAAATGTTATTACACTTGCATACTATATTGCCACATTGTTTAGTATTTTTCAAACTGGCACATAGATACCCAAGAATTTTTCACAGTATGTTTCTCTAAGCTTGTTCCCAGCTTGATTGCATGATTTAGATTTCTGTGGCCAAAGTGCATTACTATACACTTAAATGCATCTTATTCTGAACTGACCACCTAACGAATTTGTCCAATTAATGAACATGTTGAATAGTATGGGACCCAAGACCATCCACTACAGTATCCCACTAGTGACACTCCTAGCCCTTGATTAATTCCCATTCACTACCACTCTGTTGTCTTCTCCAATCAGTTTTCTATGTGCCTACAATGGTGCTTAGTGTCAGGTTCCTTCTTGTCTAGTCATGTTCTGGCACTATTGTCATGAAGTCCTGAGTGATGATTACACATAATGATAGGAAAAACATAGCAATTAAGCTATTAGCAGTGATGACTATGTCCATGCTTGCCAGTTCATGTCCAAAAGTGCTAATTTACATGACTAGATAACACTGAGCCCAAAAATTAGAAACAGTGAAGTTAGTCTCTCCCAACCCAAATCCTCCAGCTTCTTTGAGAGACTCCAGTGTGGAACAGAATCAAATGCCATACTGAAAATGAGGTACAACACATCAATAACTGGTCCCTTATTCACTGCTCTGCTGACCCAGTGAAAGAAAACTATCAGAATAGTCTGGCATTCTCTTCATGAAAAAAACTGTGCCCTTAATTATCCTTTAACCTGTTCTCTTCCAGGTACTCCACTATTTGCTCTTTGGTTATGGTCTCCATGAGTTTATGAACAAATGGGGTAAGGCTAGCTGGTCTTCAGTTCCATGGGTCCTCCTTGTCACCACCCTTGTAGGGTGGTACTATAGTGGCTGACCTCCTGTCCCATGACACTATAATTGTCTCTAAGAGATGCCTGAAGAAATCTGTCAAGGGTGCAGCCAATCCCAGCCCGCGCTGTTTCAGAACCCTTTAGTTGATGTCATCATGCCTGGTCAGCTGCCTTGTCCCCCCTGAGTGTTGAAATCCATTTATGTGCTCTATCTTCTGTAATCTGAACAGGCACCATGAACAAGGTATCTTACAACCATTCCAAATGCTTTCATGCCACTTTATAACTGCAACCCCCTTCTCTTCTGTAAATACAGAACATAAATATCTGTTTAGTAAATTTCCCCTTTGCCCATCATCTTTTACCCACCTTCCTTCTTCAACACAACACCCCAACCTTTCACTGTATTTTCTCTATAATGAATCTAAAAAATCTCTTTTACCTGGTCCCATTGGGCTATACTGTATTTTAATAATGCATGACCTGTTACTGCTCATACTCTCACAATACCGATATAGCATGACCCGTTACACCACATATATTCAGACAATCCCAACATAATAACTCCTGTAATAGTTTTACTGCCATTGACTCTAGCCCTGATGTCCTGTTGTTTGGGTTACATCCAGGTCTGGATATCATAAAACTTACTCTACCTGAACCATGCACAAATTGAAGTACTAATCTGTGATGCAAAAGCAAAGATGGAATTGTGGAGTCTAAAAGATCTGACCCTCTAACTCAGCAACCAAATTAGTCATCCAGCTCACCTCTGAGGCCAGAAGATTAGGTTGTGGATTCAAACTCCATGCCACATACTTGGAGTAATACCCATAACCGGGCACTGTAATGCAGTACAGTATGAGGTAGGTGCTGTACTGTTGAGATGCTATCCTTTGGATGAGATGTTAAACCATCGCCCCTTTTATCATTCTCTGGTCACTATCCATGTGAAAGTTAAAGATCCCAGGGCACACACAGTATGGATGAAGAGCAGGAGAATTTCTCTGGGGTCATGGCCAACATTCCTCTGTCAATAAAAGAGGTTCATGTTACCCACTCCCCAGAATACATCTGTCAACAAGCTATCACAGCTTAGTACACCTGTCTGGTCAGAAACTATGGAACAATTATTAGATATATAAATTTTTGTCAGACAATGTGAATGAACTCCCAACTCAATAAACTCTGTTAAGACAGCTTTCAACCACTTGGCAATATTGTCAAAATTGAATTATCTCATGATATTTGACATCTGCACCACTCACACAGCCATTATTTGGTTTGGAAAATTGTTGCGTGTGGGGGTCTGACTTGAGATGGCTCTGGATGACTCAAGTTCATAAAGGCACCTTAATATTCCTTTTAAATTGTATACAAGTTAGTCAATAGTTCACTGATTGTGTTTCTTATATTTACATATTTTGGAGTATTGCTTTAAAGAACTGTGCTGTAGACCACCCCAGTCCTGATTTGCTTCCAATTCCCTGTCACTACTAGCACCCACAGGGGTCTAGTTTCTCAGAAACTCCTAGGCTGCCTATCTCAGTTGCCACTATCCTTCTTCTAAATAAAGAGCTACTCTCCCTCCCTTCTCTTTGCTGTGTCCTTTCTGAACAGTGAGTTCCCTGTTATAGTTGTGTCCCATTTGTTGTTCAGGGTTGCCCACATCTCTGTGATAGCCACCAGGTTAATACTCCAGTCTGTGGCCATTGCCTGAAGTTCAGGAATTTTGTTTTCAAGACTGCTTGCATTGATGCACATCATTTTCCAACATCTATTCTTGCACCCTCTTTTTCCCTTACCCTGATTGCATTTTGTTCCATTTCATTAGTTAATGGAAGAGGCTGCCAAGGCCCTTTTGTTTGTGACATCAAGGACACTATTTTGAAATGCTGATGCAGAGCTTTTGTCAAGCTCTGCCTCAACACCAGACTTTGATGCAGCTGCACTGATCTCTTTTGCCACAACTGTGTCGGATTTTCATGGGTGTGATGCAATTATGACAGTTTACCTGCTTTATGGAAGCTTGTGCTGCCTCCTTGGTGCAAGAACTGTGAAACTGTTCCCCAGAAATCCTGAAGCTAGACCAAAGAAGCATGTCTAACTTGCAGCACTGACTGCACTGGATACAAAATCCCAATTGATGGCCAGATGAATGCTGCAAGCTCTATGAGCTAAATATCAGTTGAACCAAGAGCTTGTGCATTCCAGCACTTTTGAAAATCAGACCCCAGATGTGTTCCTTGTCACTCTGGCTCTCAATCACTAGTTTAAACTAGTTCAATATCAGTGCACAAAGAAATATTAATTTGAGGTATGTTTATATTATTTGGCGCTCTGTAGTAGTGACAAACCTACTGGACCAATTGTTTTGAAGATTGGCATTGTCTTAGCTTTTAGAATTGAGTGGCTGAATAATGAAGTGAAAAACCCATGTTTTCAGAATGACCATGTTATACATTTCCCAAAATATGGGCTTTGATACAAGCACTAGTTCAGCCCTAGCCTACTTCTATACTGCACAAGTATTACCCATGCAAAAGAAAACAAGTATAGTAATACACTAGTTAGGGTGTCTTAATAAAGACACAAAAGTAAGGAAATGTGATATTAGGGTTTTTTGAACCCTAACTCCACTTTCCCCCATGAAGTCCCACTGTGAAGCCCTCCAAATTGATAGTTGAAGTGTTTCAGAGATTCCAAACATGCTTAAAACATCATACATAATTAACATAACACATTTACAAAACATGTCTGATATTTTCATGAATTCATATCATGTAAATGGTTAATACATTTAAAATGTTACAGTACCAGTAAAAATACAACACACATTTAAACAATGGAAATAAGACTTTTGGCATTGCTTGGCATATGCAATTACAAATGAAACTGTGTTTGGGAAAGAATTAAAGCAATATCACTAACAATGATTTCTGGATTTGCTTCATACCATTTTATATCCCACTTACATTGCTAACCCACTTGACTTTACTTGAATAGATTATACAGTACAGTACTGATATCTTTATAATAATGCAATTAATGGTGACTGCTGAAATAATGCATGGCTGACAAGGCACCCATTTGACCATACCTTCCATAAATAAGTAAGCTGCACAATAGCCTGGCTGCAAAAAGAAAAAGTCTTTAAAATATTTCCTAACAGCACAACAGAATTTCAGTCTATACACATTTTTTTATTAAAGTAAAAATATACCTCTTTGTTCCTGTTTTGCAGCCAGTAGAGTGAGCTTCTTAAATAATACTGAACTAGAAATTAAAGAAATTCAGCCTGCGGAGTTGCTGGCTCTTTGAAGTCTGTATTTTGTTCAATTTATGCAATGGAAATACAATTCAACTGAGAGTCTTTGAGTTTATATTGTATTTTGTAAACCCTGACTGTGTCTTGTGGGATTTAGACACCACAAGTAATTGTTCTCTTGGGTTCTTCATGATTTTGCATGAAGTATCATTTATTAAATACCATGACATATCTGAAGAAGTAACATAAAAGGGTTGTTTTTAATTGGATGTCCTAATGATGTCTTTTGAACATTTGTGCCATACACAACCATTGTAATGTTATTTGTTTTAGGTAATCAAGAGCTCCAACAAAATTATAGATAAAAATGGGACTCAGCACTGTGCACTGCTTGCCATATCACATGTATAGCAAGACAACACTGCAAATCACTGCAACTGCATACAGTAGGCAGTGGCATAGCACTTTGAAGGCAGTGCAATACACACTGTGTGAACAGTACCTGCTAACAACAGTATAACCAGTCTCCATGGTCAGTAAAGGTAAGGGCAATAAAGGATGACAAAATGACCGCATAGTAGGGATTGGAGAAATGGGCATTACAGCTGTTGATCCCCACTCAGTCTAATTCCAGTGTCCAGGACACCACCATATCAGCACCATACTCAGGCCCTGAAAAGCATTTGTGTAATGGGCATACAGTAGTGTATGAGCCTAATTAACACCCCGCCCCAGCAAGACTTACCCCTGAATGAAGCTTGATTGTGTTAGTCAGACCAAGAATGATGGTTGTAGTGGTGGAAGGACGACATGAGCCACTTCTGTGTTAATCAGACATTATTACAGTAGTGTTACGGTAGGGGCAATAATGAGTTGTCTAATGCAGACCATATAAAGAAAAAACACCAACCTATATGTACAGCACCATCCTTACCAGCCACTGGCAATAGTGCATTAGTGATGATTACATCAGTACCTGTGTGAAAACTATAATACAGTGCAGGAACAGTACAAGATTTGGCTGTTAGGATGTAGAAGGATTTCACCATCATCCATCTCTGGTTCTGCTTCAATTATGTTTATCTCAGTGCCAAGAAAACTGTTTCAGTGTTATTTAGAGCCAGGCTACAACTGGCCAGAACACCATCTCAGCCTGCTTTCAAAACCCTGGATGTTGATTAACTTGATATGGTCACTTCTTTCAAATATGTTTTTGTTTGGTCAGACCACCCTTTGACTTCTCCTACCATATGGGCACCATCCATTAAAAACTCCATCCAAAGGTGTAGAATTCTATGGGACTAGCAAAGTGTGTAACCATGTCCTGCCTATAGAGAGATCATAATTAGGATGCTACTCCCAATCTTTTGCAAGAGGGATGTTGAGTATAGTGTAGCTCCTAAATCCACCCCAGCCAAATGGAACTCCCTTTATCACACATTCTGCTACTTCACCCTCGACTATCCCCTTACTGCACTCACCACTGCTTCATTTACATCTCCCTTTCATTTAGTTTCTCTTGAAATTATTGGTCATGACCAGTATCATGTTTGACTCTGCTGAGAGCCTCCATAGTAGTGTTCAAACAGCACAGTGCATCATGGCCCCTGTCAGATGCATCATTGGTTGTTTGGTTCCACAATTATCAGTTCTGTGTTCTGTTCTGCCCTATTGGCCTTTATTCAATTAGATGACACTTTGAGAAAACACTTTGTGCATGTGCTGGCTATGTTTAATCATGCACAATCAGTGTACATGTCCATTTTCCTATTCATAATGCCAACACAAAGCAAACAGCTCCTGTACAGTACAGCATATTGTACCTATAGCACTGCAAATGATACCACTTGACTTTGATATCTCTGAAATGAGGCACACAGACAGAATGCATGAAAGTGTTAAGACACTGTGGGGTGCATGCTCAAAATGTTTTGTATGCAGAGTACCAATTCCTTAATGTGATAAAATGTTTAATGGTTAATATTGCTTTAAGTATCACAGTTTGTTACAGATGCAGGATTCAGATGCACATCTCTTCTGAGGGTTAAAATTATGGAGGGCCCTCTTAATGATGGACAGCTCACATATATGGTATGAACACCCTGCATATCATGGACATGCTAAAATATCAAGGGTAGACCATTTCAATTGAACATATTGAGTGATGTTCCTTAAGACAATATCTAAGACAATTGAAAGATACAGTACCGTGCTGTATGTTCCTCAATGCTAGGATTAAACTTGGAAACATACAGTTTGATGGCAGAAGGAAGCCTTAAGTCCCTTAAGTCTGCCCTTTCTATACTACCTCTTGGTGTATCAAATTATGCACTGTATGTTTGTATTGCTCAAGTTGGACCTTTTGTGTTTTACATTCTCCAGCACTATATGTTTTGTATTGCTTAAGTTACCTTGCTCCAGTCATTATACCAAATTTGTGCCATTGTTATGGCCCGGGGTCATACCTGTAAATGACCCCTGTGACCAATGTACCTACCCAGTTAGAAAATAAATCATAGTATCATAGTATATTCAAGGCTTATAATAGATTTTCATCCAAATTTGCCTGCTACAACAACTAACTTTTAATGTATCTTTTATTCTATTTAATAAACTCTATCATTATTTTGACTGATTTTATCTAGTCTTGCCTTAAGGTTACTAATATAGGACTGCCCACCACCTCAATTGATAGACAATTCCAATGAGGAACTACTTTTTGACTAAACCAGGATTTTCTTTTAAAATAATTCCACTTCTGCTGATACAGTAGTTTATTATGCATCCCAGTGTTAAAACATTTTTGTTTTAGTTCTAGTCCCAAATATGTTCTGAGTCTCTGGTCTTGGAAAGCTCTGTATACTAAGATCATATCATCCGTCCATCTCCTATAAGCAAGTGAATATAGATTCATTTTTTCCAATCTCTCCTCATACAGTCTTTCCCTCAATCTCTGTATTGCTCTGCTTGCTCTCCTCTATACTTGCTCCAATCTAGCCACTTCACCCCTTTTATAGGGTGCCCAAACTTTGGAACAGTACTCCAAATTTGTTCTCACCAGTTACCCATAGAGGGGGATCAATATCTCCCTACTTCCACTTGCAATATGCCTTAAAATGCAGTTAAAGTGTTTTATTAACTTTGTTTATAATCTGGTCACATTGAGAACCAAAATGTAAAGTCCTTTCTGGTAATAACTCCCAAGTCCCTTTCTTCCTCAGAATATTTCAGAAGTTTATTATTTATAATAATAATAACAATACATTTTATTTATAAGGTGCCTTATCCAAAGCCACAGCGCCTAACAATATAAAATCAAATCAAAATCATAAAAACATCAATTTAATTAAAGTCAGAAAACAATAAACCAGAAAAGAAAATCAATCAATTAACTGAGAAGGCGTGGTGCCACAAAAAGGTTTTTAAGCCTTGCTTAAATCCCTCCACAGTTGCGCATTCCTGCAACCGATGAGGTAGAGAATTCCAAAGGGTGGGGCTGCATACACAAAGGCTCTTGCACCAGATGATTTCAAGTTCACCCTTGGGATCTCTAGCAACCCCTCTTCAGCAGAGCAGAGTGATCGACCAGGGTAGTAAGGGACCAGGAGCTCTTTCAGATAGTCAGGGCCAAGTTCATGTAGGGCTTTGAAAGTCAGTAAACTGACTTTAAAGGTGATCTGCCACTGTACTGGCAGCCAGTGCAGTTCATGCAGCACCGGTGAAATATGACAGGATCGAGCAGATCATATTTTTATATTGTAATCTAATTCCAATTTTTTCCTCCCCATATGTAAAACTATACATTTTTCTTCATTTAATTTTAACTTATGTTTGTTTGTCCAGTCCTTTATGTATTTTAAGGTACCCTGAAGCTTTATTTGGTCCTGCAGTGAATTTACCACTGCCCGCACTCTACAGTCATCTGCAAACTTTGTCATCCATATTGACTCAGAATTACATTGTAAGGATGAAATATATAAATTAAATAAACAGGGTCCCAACACTGACTCCTGATGGACCCCACTTGTCACAGATAGTCAATCAGATAGCTCTCCATTTATTATTATGCTCTGTCTCCTCCAATGTAACCAGGCTGATATCCAATTAACAATATATGTATTTATCAGTAGGAAATTTAAAGATTATATTAATTCCTGGTGTGGGAGTTTATCAAAAGCCTTTAAAAAGTCCAGCTGAATCACATCAATGGAGTTCCTAAATCCAGAGCCTTGATCACGTTTTCTTAAAATTGGAAAAGGTTTGTCTGGCATGATCTGTGCTTATTGAACCCATGTTGGTTTGTAGCCCACTGTTTTGTTTTGTTCAGATGGGCAAGAATATGGTCTTTTATAATACATTCCGTACTTTAGCCACAACCGATGCCAGGCTCACTGGTCTGTAATTTTCAGGGGACTCCCTTTTACCTTTTTTAAAGATTGGGACATGAGCCTCTCTCCATTTGTTTATCATCATCCCTGTGTCTCAGGATTTTTGAAAGATGAAGGCTATAGGTGGTGCTATCTCTGCTGCTATATCTGAGATGACTCTTGGGTGCAGATTGTCCAGTCCTGGAGACTTAGTAATATTTATTTTACTTAATCTCTCTACTACCCCCTTTATTTCAATTATAACCTTGTTATTTTGCAATGTAGCATGTTTTATAACTATCATAGTTTTGTCATTAGTATTGAATACTGTGCCAAAATATTCATTTTGAATGTTAGCCATGTCTTTCACCTTTAGTACTTCCCCTTTCTCATCCTTAAATGGACTTATATTGTGTTTGTTTCTTCTTTTATTATTTATAAAAGAATATAAATTCTTGTAGCTGTCTACACTATTTGTTGCAATTTTTTTTCTCAAAAGATGCCTTAATAGATTTCATTGATTTATTTACTACCCTTAACTGTTCCTTATATTTTGGTAAGCTGATCTTCTTTAATTTGTATTGTTTATTCATTTTATTTTTTAGGCTGATTTGTTCTTTTATTTTCTGATTAAACCATTTAGGGGTGTTTCCCTTTTTTGTATTCTTGGCTGTATATTTCATATATTTATTTATTTATTGAATTTTGATGACCGGGTAGGTCCACTGAGCCCTGAAGGTCCCTTTTTAAGGGGTGACCCAGGATATGTCAGATATTGACTTTATTTTGGTAACCAATGTGTCCCACATTTCATCTAATGTCAATTCAATGAAATCTGTTATCCAATCCCATTTTTTAGCCTCCTTTATTTTATCAAAGTTTGCTTTTTAAAAATTTGTAATTTTTGTTATACCACCCAGTTATAAGAGAAGATCTTTTAAGTTGAAGACATTAGTCAGATGATCACTGTTTGCAATTGGAGGGCCTACCTCAGTATCTGTTATATGTGTTCCCATATAGGTTAGGATGACATCTAATAACTTATTTTCCATTGTGTTTTCATGTACTATCTGTTCCAGACCTGATTGATTAAATTTTTCTATATTATCTCTTTCAATGCAACCATTTGTGTTTTGCCTCACCCGATCAATGCCAGGTAGGTTTAAATCACCTGCCAAAATAATATTCTCTGCAGGATCTAAAAGATCCAAATAATTCAAAATTTCTAATATCCCTCTTTCTGTTAGTTGAGGGGGGATGATATAACACCCTCAGAATAATTTTTGGGGCGTTTGGTGGGACAATATTTATAGATAGGTGTAAATAAATAAATACAAATAATACCACCTGTGATCCCTTTTTCTACATTTAAAGTGTCTCCTCCATCTACCAGACTCCTAAGATCACCTTACACTGTTGTCACCATTCACAAAGACCATTACTTATCATTATTTGTCACTCGCCCCACTTTATCTGTGAGCTTAGTCTGCAGCCCAGCTTTGGCTTCTTTGTACTGTATATCATTATATTGCATCAACTGTTTCCACTGTGCCTTTAGTACATTAGTTAACTGTAATCTCAACTGTGAAGCCTCCCCCCCCGAGGAAGAACCTGCAGAGGTTACAGACACTGGGTTCAGTAATGCCTTTTTTGTGATCCACAATAAACCTGTTGTAGCATATCACTTGGTACTCACTTTCTCTTTTTTTGTGCCCTCTGCTTTTCTTGTTTTGAAGTAGCCTTCAGATTTTCAAAGTGCAGCACCATCTCTAGTGTGCCAGCCATAGTCATACTTGTTGTTATCTTGTCTGGTTTTCATTTCCTTGACTTTGTCAGCAAATATGCTATCATTGATAGCACTGAGTGAGTAGCCTTTTTTGCTCATACACATTTGAACATTTAGAGGCATGTGTTTATGTTACAGTGAGTGTAACTTTACTTCAGTGGCTCTAATGGGCATGTATGGGTATAGTGTGATATCACCTGATTATACCATCTTCACTGGGAAGAGAGCTACAGAGATGCAGGAAAAGATTTATCATCACAAGTATGAGTTGAAGCGAGGAGTCAGAAACAGAAACTGTGTCTGAAATCCTGACCAGAACAGTCAACCATACAGTACAGTCAGCATTAAAATTTAAAATGAGCTCATTCATGCTGAGTTATTCAGTTTAATAAACCCATTTTCAGTGAGCTGCCAACTCTAAATGTCAATGAGTTGCCAGCTCTATATGTTGAACTTTCTTATCCAGTATGCAATGAAGTGCAAACCAGTTGTCAACTCTTTGATGCAATCATTAATATTAGAAACAGGGAACACTCGTTAACAGCTGGTTAACAACTGATTACACCTTATTTATCAGAAAACCTGCATTAAAAACCACCAACCAACCAGCCCAACCCAAACCCAACTCATACTCAAACTAGCTAACAACTCATTTCATTTTAAGTTTAATGCTGACTGTACTGCACTGTACTGTACTGTACTATACTGTTACTTCTTCTCATACACCAGACATGAAAGGACAATAGCATTGTTAAAATGCAGACAGGAAGCAGATAACCTCTTTTCAGAAAGTTGCATATCTATTCTTGAAACCCTAAACATTAAGGACTTATTCAATGAGCTTGAATGCTTTACGTTTACAGAGAACCATCTCTCCTACACTCAACAGGTTCAGGCAAAGATTTATTATCATGAGTACGACTTCAACCGAGGAGTCAGAGACAGAAACTGTGTCTGAAATTCTCCCCTGAACAGATAACCATACAGTACAGTCAGCACTGAAATTTAAAATGAGCTCAGTCATACTGAGTTATTCAGTTTAATAAATCCATTTTCAGTGAGCTGCCAACTCTAAATGTTTACATGTCTTATCCAGTATGCAATGAAGTACAAACCAGTTGTCAACTCTGTGAAGTAATCATGATTATTAGAAACAAAGAAAACTGGTTAACAACTGGCAAACAACTGATTAAACTTTATTTATCAGACAAGCTGCATTAAAAACCACCAACCAACCAACCAACCCACCCTAAAATCAACTTATGTTCAAACTAGCTAAAAACTCATTTCATTTAAAGTTTAATGCTGACTGTACTGTGCTGTTACTACTCCCAGCACATCAGACTTGAAAGGACAGCAGCATTGTTAAAACACAGACAGGAAATAGGTAACATGTTTTCAGAAAGTTAAAACCTATTATGGAAGCCCCAAACAACATTAAGGACTTATTCAACAAGCTTGAATGCTTAACATTAACAGAGAACAATCTCTCTTACACTCAACAAAGCCCTAAAATATATAAAGAGATTACAATCCTATCAAGAGACATCTGTATTGATAAATGACTAGCTGTTTTTTAGAGGACTGTTTCCAATAGTGCTGTAAAGCTGCACTCAGTCATTGCTCCTTGCCGAGTAAAATTGAAACAAAGTGAATATTCAAAACTTTGGCATGTTATCCACCAGGGTTCAATGATTCTGTGGAGCTTGTACATCATTTATAATATTGGTATTGGTAAACAAATAATAATATAAATATGAGTGAATATGAAAATGGTAATCGTGGTGTAAGCAACAATAATAACATGTAAATTATATAAGTGACAAGTTAATATATGTTACCCTGTGGTGTATTTCATTTTTTTGTTGTAATTATCATTCATGGGATCTGTTCTAATGAAGTCCATTTTGTTTTCTTTATCAGTACTGTGTACGATGTGGAATGTCAGTGCTGATTTTGGGATGATCAAATAACTGAATAAGAGACGAAAAGGCAACAAGAGTTCACACAGAAGAATGGACAAAGATTAAATACAAAATGAGGAGAGACTGTTAAAAAACAAATATGTGTATAGAACATCTGATATTTTAGTTTGTTTTTCATAAAAGTTTAGATTTTGTCTATTTTAGACGATCTTCATTAAATTGACATAATACACTCAATATTTTAATTATTCTAAAAAAAAGGGTGCATGATTAAATGTTATTTAGATCTTTTGTATGATAACTGTTGTGGTTTTGTGACATACATGTAATGTTCCTACATTTAGTTTAGCTGTATCAAAGATGGAAAATTAATTATGTTCAGTTAATATGTAGATAGTTGCCTGTTTATTATTATAATTATCAAGTATATGACTGATCCTTATAAAAGTATGAATCTTGGCATCCAAGAGACATTTGGAATAATTTCAAACAAGTCTAAATATACAATGTGTTTAAATACTGTTTTAAACTTCTATTTGGCATTAAGCAATGGTTTGATGGGATGATGCAATTTTATGGTAATATAGATTGTATTACATATTTGCATGAATGTTGGTGTTTTCTATGTCAATTGTTTAATTGTTTTATAGATTGTGTTATAAATATGGAGTGGATATGTGACTCCTTAACCTCTGAAGAAGCTCCGTCCAGACGTAGCAAAACGTAAGCCCTTTTGGGCTTTGCTGTTGTCTTTATGAACTGCTGTCCCTTCATGCTTTGTCTCTCTGTGATCATTATTTAGCTACTTTTTGGGTTGCTGCTGCATAGTCTTGACTTTTTTGCACATGTTTTGTACTTTCTATGATGTTTACATTCAATACATGTTTTTTACAAGTCAGAATAAAAGCTATTTCTATTTGACTTGTCTTTTAGCATTCCATTTTTTCTTTATTAATTGGGGCTGTATAACTGTTCTGACTGGGTGCTCCATTGCAATGTGATTTTATGATTGCATATGTAGCAGTTTTGATGTGATGTCTGCATCAGACATGTTTTGGAACTCAGAGTGGTTAGTGTCTACATAGATCTCTTTGATACAGAGGATGTGATGACTTCTAAGTTTATCCTGGAGGCCCTGAACCTGATCCTTAAATGCACTGATTTCAAATTTAACTCCAATGTTTACTTACAAACTTGTGGGACTCAGATGAGGTCAGAAATGGCCACTCCTATGCTAACAATTTTAGGGGTTGTGGGAGGAGGTGACCATTTATGATCTAGTCACAATCCCTTTTCTGAGAGGATCAGGAACTGATGCTGCTTTATAGGTGACATCATTTCCATATTGAATGGTCCCTTGGATGAATTGAATGACTTTATGTCTTTGATAAACAATAATGATTTGAAACTTAAATTTACCTGCAAGGTACATCCCTTGATTGTCACTCTTACTTGACCTCACCAAAATCATTACAGAAACTTTCCATAAACTTACCTCAGGTAATACCCTCCTAAGCTTTGAGAGTGCTCATCCTGAACACCTCAAAAGGGGCATCCTCAAAGGGCAATCTTTACAATATTGTTGTATGTGTTCAGATGACCTTTCCTTCAGTAGACAGGCTGAAGAGCAGTTTAGAAGATTTCTAGAAAGAGGATATGAATCCAATTTGTTAGATGAGGCTGGATCTTTTGCCATGAATCAATACAGAAAGAACTTAATAAAAACAACAGCAAGAAACAGCAGCAAAAAATGCTAAAGTTACCTTTGTCACTGAATAGAATGTTGTTATCCCTTTAGTTGCTGGGTCCCTAAAAAGATATGTATATGTACTCAAGGCTGACCCAGACTTTTGTGAGAAAATTGGTGAGAACACTAGGGTTGTATTTTATAAGGGTCTCAGCATTTGCAACAAGGTGGTCTACAGCCACTTTGTCAATAACAAATGTGAGTACTAGAAACTCTAGGGGTTGCCATAGGTAATGACAGAAAAAAAATGAGAAGGTCACCTCTTGATGTTCATATGGTATATGTACTTGCAGCATTGGTGGGGGGGGTGTGCCAAAATAAGCTTCCAAGCTCAAGAATCATTTGTCATGAGAAGTTTTATTCATATAACATGCCATATTTGAATGTTGATGGTCAGCTATGGCACAATCAGCCACCCCCTCTACTGTGCTGCCCCAACCCTCTGGGCAGACAGGGAGTGGTGGAGGCAGTCTTTCATTTGAAAATCCAACATTCCACATCTTCTCACAGTTCCCTGCTAATGTGGAGGAAGAGACCCAATTAAGGAACCAGAACAGGCATCCAATTGATTGGATGCCTGCCTGTGTCCTCTGATCTGCCCTCATGCACCAGCGCAGTGCAGGGCAGGGCTGCTGATAGGCATTACATGATAGCTAGTGTTTGTGCATGGCAGCCACCATGCACCTGTCTGCAGGTGCAGAGCTGCATGGCCAGGGTATATGCCTCTCACATGTACCCTGTGCCATTTAGTTCATAGGTACCATTATATGTTAACATTTTGAACATTGTTTGATTTTCATTTTATTTCTTCATTTTGAGATACCATTCATATAAACTTTTGGAAGTCTGGTACCTCTTTTAATCTCTTTTCATGTCCTGTCACTTTTTGTCTACAGCCATGCCTGATGAATTCTAAATGAGTTATGTGGTTCAGTCTTACTTTCAAAAGGGTGTTTTAATATCATCTGTTTCCTACTGGGTTTAAGGGCAATTACCTCTTTCCCTGTGCTTTTTTTCTCTAGGATGCATTATGTTTTGACTCAACTACAGATGCATTTATATTAGTGTAATTTTTTTAAGTTGTATCTTTTTATACTTTTTCTTCTTTTCCCTTGCCTTAAAAATCTCCTACTAGACTGTTTTTCTGGTCTCTCTTTTACAGCTATTTATTCTGTAGTCTCTTGAATCATCTCCTGCCTGTTCCATTTACTGTACTGTATACAGTCAAATTTGTATAGTTTTATGTTAGCTTTATACTGTACTGTACAGTAAATGTACTATGTTAGGTACTGTGCACAGCAAACTGTGTTCTGTATTATGTATTTAGAGTACTGTACACAATAAACCGTGTTATGCATTAGATATTTCTTTCTCTGGGTCCAAAATAATTTCCACAGTGTTAAGTATGTATTTACTAGATACAGCAAACTTTGCACACTGTTAGGTATTTATTGTACCGAGTACAGTAAACATTGTGCAGTGTTAGGTAGTTACTGTACTGTGCACAGTAAACATTGTATTGTGTTAAATATTTATTGTACTGTGTATAGTAAACTGTATCGTGTTATGCATTTAATATACTGTGTAAAATAAACCATGTACTGCATTAGGTATTTCTTTCTTTGGGTGCAGTAGAATTTGCACATTGTTGGGTATTTCTTGTACCAAATGCAATAAACTTTGTGCAGAGTTATTTATTTATTCTACTGTGCACAGGAAACATTGTATTGTATTACATATTTACATATTTATTGTAATATGTACAGTAAACTGTGTACTGTGTTATGTATTTAGTATACTATGTAAAGTAAACCATGTACTGCATTAGTTATTTATTTCTCTGGGTACAGTAGAATTCGCACAGTGTTGGGTATTTCTTGTACCAAGTACAGTAAACTTTGTGCAGTAGTAGGTATTTACTGTACTGAACACAGGAAGCATTGCATTGTGTTACGTATTTATTGAATTGTGTACAGTAAATGGTTTACTGTGTACTGTGTTATGTACTAAGTATACTATGTAAAGTAAACCATATACTACATTAGGAATTTCCTTCTCTGGGTACAGTAGAATTTGCACAGTGGTGGGTATTTCTTGTACCAAGTATAGTAAACTTGGCACAGTGTTAGGTATGTATTGCACCGAGAACAGTATACTTTGCACAGTGTTAGGTATTTATTGTGCTGTGTAAGGTAAACATTGCACAGTGTTAAGTATTTATTGTACCAAATACAATAAACTTTGGGAAGTGTTAGGTATTTATTGTACTGTATACAGTAAACTTTGCACAGTGTCAGGTATTTATTGTACTGTGTACAGTAAACATTGTACTGTGTTAGTTATTTACTGTACTATGTACACTAAACGTTGCACAGTGGCAGGTATTCATTGTACTGTCAACAGTAAACTTTGCATGGTGTTAGGTATTCATTGTACTGTGTACAATAAACTTTGTATGGTGTTAGGTGTTTCTTGTACTGTGTACAGTAAACATTGTATGGTGTTAGGTATTTATTATACTGTGTCTAAATGTAGGGCCTAAAAATAGTGCACCCTAACGTAATAAGCCTCATCCCCAAGACTGATGAACTTATAGTTTCGGTATCTCACTACAAATCAATGTGATGGGTATGGCTGAAACCTGGTTGAAATCATTCATTCCTGACAGCCTTTGTGCAATCTTGGGGTACAACATTGTCTTCAAGACCACCCTGGCCCAAAGAAAGGAGGAGGTGCATTAACCTACTTTAGCTCTCACCTTAAGGTAACTTTCCCTAGCCATATTCCTCAGCCTGAATCCCCTATTGATTCTATTGATTACTGCCACAGTATACTTATGTTGGGTGATAGTATTGCTCCACCTCTTTGACATTTATTATGGCTGCATGGGCAGAGCCCTGCAGTCATTTTGGGATCACATCACAGAAGGAGAAAAGTGGAACTGATTGCCTTGTTCTCCTACAATGATGCGGTCTGTTGTCCACTGTGTTGAAATCACTGGTGGTCTGTCCTCCACAGATGCAGCTCCCCTCCATGGCACTAGTCCCCCTCATGCACTACTTTACCCAACTGCAGAAGTGATGTAGCAGTGCTGACTCAAACTGCACATGTGCAATACCCTCCCCACTAAATGTAACTGCATAAGCATGATTACCCCACAGTTGTAATTAAAAGTTGTCAAAATGTAGCAACTTGCTGCCCTGTCAAAGTTGTAAAAGTGTGCTGTTCCATTTTTTAGTAATTTAAACAGAGCTGGGCATGTAGTTGTTCCCTCACTCCATAGCAAGTCCCTGCTTATGCCTACAAATACAAATTGAAAAGCTTTCTCCAACCCTCATCCCTCCTCTCCCTCCCAATCTCATTTAACCACTGACAGCAAAGTTGAATGCAGTTCTAAATGTTGATATCTGTAACAAAACTGTTCCCTATAGCAACATTGTGAAAATACAGGATATTACTGTCCTGTAAACTCCAAAACCACCGACTCTCTGTGACCACATTTTGGTGGTAGGTGGCGGCAGAATCTTTCCATGTGCTTGGTTCAGTTTTTAGTAATTTAAATAGAGCAGGGCATATGGATCCCCCATAGCAAGCTCCTGCTGATGTCTCAATGAATGGATTGAGAAGCAGTGTAGCACAGTCAGCTGTCAAACAATAATGACTCCCAGAGCCCAGCTGACATTCCTACCAGGCTACCAGCTAGCCTTCAGAACCTCCACCCCACCCCCAGCACTCAGAGCTGGCCTATGGAGCATCCCAGCAAACTGTGCTGCAGGCTGTAGCTGTGCTGCCTAAAAATATCCCAGACATGGTGACTGAAGGACATGAGTGATTGTGTGAGTAGGGAAGGACAGGAGTGAGTTAGTCAGGAGTCAGGACTTGGAGTGGACAGCTGTGCGGAGGAGCAGCACAAACAATCCCCTCCCCCCAAGCAGCACATCAAGCATCTCTGGACTGTGACCATTGTCTATGAGTCTGATGCATGCAGTCACTCACCTCTGATCCTCCTCCTATCAGCACAGTCCCTCCTCCCCCAAAAGAACTGTCTTGGAGCTGGATCATGGTCAGAGAAAGTGTGCTGCAGGCTGCAGCTGCTGCTGGTTGTCTAAAACATCCCTGATGGTCACAATGGACTACTTAGTCAGGAGTGGCAGGGGTCAGGAGGACTCAGAATGCACAGCAGTTGAGCAGAGTAGCTGGCTTAGGCTAACAGCAACCCTCCCCCAGCCCCCAGCAGTACAGAAAGCATTTCTAGATCATTCGTGAGTAACCCTCTATGAAACTGATCAGTGAGCGACTTCTCCTTCTTGGCTTTCTGACCTCAGTTAAGTGTTGTTATACTTACTCACACTCACCCACTCACAGCTAGGAGTTGGACCTCTATGGGGATGGGTGGGCTGCTGGGCCGGTCTTCTTAAAAATCACACTACTGCTTGGTTCCATCCTGACCATGTCTCTCTCACTCTCAATTAAATAAGTGTTTACTGTTGTTGATTATCATAACAGCAGCAGCAAGCACCAACTTGGTGCTTGTGCTGTCATGGTCATTAACAAAGGAAACACTTGATTTGATTGAAAGTGAGACATGGTTGGGACAGGACAACAGGGTGATTGAGCTGCTATGCTATTTGTGGTTGTGTCACGGATCTAGACTTGCTGGGGACTTGAGTTGGGTGAGGGGGCGGTGGGAAGCTGGTGGGGCCAGGAGATAAACAAAAACATTCAAAATAAAAGATGCAGCCTACTGACTTTCCTGGCTATTAAATTAACAGAATTGAAGGGCATTGAAGGGAGGGCAAGGTCAGGGTCAGTCCCCCCATGCATGCCTCTGGTCCAGGGAGAAAAATGGGATAAAACACCACAACCAAGCCATGTTCCATCTGCTCCATCAGCTCCAGCTGTGCTGGCTCTAGACAGATCTTGTTTAAGCATGCTGGTGGTCTACACCCTCTCTCCTCACTAATAATGACCATTGGTGCTGTGGTAAAAAAAATAGTTTATTCTGGTAGGGACTTTAACATTTATTGGGTCTCTCATTGTAGCAAGTCCATAGTGCAGACCCTTAGAAAACTCAGTTTGACCCAGTTAATTTCTGAAACAACCAGACAATAAAACAAATGGCATCACGTTAACTCTTACTAATTGGATACTCGCCCCCAACCAGGATATAGTTAGATGCACACAAGTTCTATCCAGTGTTATAAGCATATAAGGAATGCCATAATGAGTGCAAAAGAAGTATCAGGTACAATAAGTGCTCTCAGTCCCCCTCTGACATGATCCTAAATGATGTCAGTTGTACGAGTAGTATTACCATTGCCAATGCCTTCAATAGTTTTTGTTTTCTGACATCGCCACTTACACCAAGGCCTTCCCTGACACAACCACACCATCTACTCAGAGACTCTTATCTTCAGACTTAGCCATTTATTGGACAGCCTCACATTTGTTTTAAGAGAGTTGGGAATTTAGTGGTCCATAAACACCTAATGCAGATTCCTGATTCAGAATCTGCAGGCTCTGATGGAATCAAGCCTAAATTTCTTAAGAGTGCAGCCTATGACCTTACCCCCACCCCCATTGCTAGACTAGTCAACCTGTCTCAGTCCCCTGGTGTGGTGCCTGACCACTGATAAACCGCAAATGTAGTGCCTGTCTTTAAAAAATGAGATCATAAGCTAATCAAGAACAAAAGGCCTATTACCATACTTCCAGCTTTAAATAAAATGCTTGACAAAATTATTTTCCTCCCATCTTACCAATTATCTCACTGCCCATGACTCCTCTCTCCCATGCTGCATGGCTTCTGTATGTGGTACAGTACTACTACTGCCTGCTTATTCTCAACACTCACATAGCCTCAGGCATCAGTAGGGGTGACCTCACAGGTGAGGTTTTCATTGACCTGACTAAGGCTTTTGACCTTGTTGACCACTGTGTACTCTGTGACAAACTTGCCTGTCTGGGTATATCTTCCACTAGACTCTCTTGGTTCAGCATGTTATCTGCCAGACAGATTGCTGAGTATTAAACTTGGATCTTTCTTGTCTGAACCTGCCCCCAAATTGCTGGATTTTGCACAAAGTTCTATTCTGGGTCCCCTTCTACAGTATGTGCCCTTCACATACATTTAATCAACCAAAGCTTGACCCACTGCTCTGTTATCCTATACATGGATGACTAGGACCTCTGCACTAGCTCTAAGGATACCCCTAGTATTAACTAGCACCTCACCTCTGACCTCCAGGCTGTGCATAACTGGCTGTCTCATTATTAGCTGATCCTCAATCTGACAGAAATGCAATCAGTGTTATTTGGGATGCCCTCCAGACTGAGGCAATGCCCAGGCTTGTTATCCATTGCATACCATGATGGCACTCTAGTCCCCTTGGTCACCTCTTTCTCCTACATACTAACATACTAAAATGCGAGCAGAATAGGCCTAACGGTCTTTCGTGTCTGCTCGTTTGGTCAGCCCCTACCCTGGGTGCTGACCTTGCTGTCCCCTTCGCCTTCTCTGGCTTCTCCCTTCCCAGTTCTGGATATTCTTGCTGCATTGGATTTTGCTTCCTGAACCCTTTTCCTGTACCTGTCCCACCCCCTCTTGAATCCCTCCACTGTCTCTGCCTCCACCAGCCCCCTAGGTAGTGCATTCCATGGCTCCACCACCCTCTCAGTGAAGTAGCACCTCCTCCTTTCTCCCCTGAATCTTCCCCCCTCCAGCTTCCACCCATGCCCTCTAGTGGCCCCTTCCTTTGAAGCACCCTGACTGTTCCTCCCCTATTTACCCTCTTCATGTACCTGAAGACCTCTATCATGTTCCCCCGGTCCCTTCTCTCTTCCAATGTGTACATATTTAGCTCTTCGAGCCTCTCCTCATAGGTCCTGTCCCCCAAGCCCCAAATCATTTTGGTTGCCCTCCTCTGGACCCTCTCCAGGAGGTTAATGTCCCTCTTTAAGTGTGGCCTCCAAAACTGCACGCAGTACTCCAGGTGCGGTCTCACCAAGCAGTTATACAGAGGGAGTATCACTTCCCTCCTTCTGGAGGTGATCCCCTAGTGATGCATCCCAGCATCCTGTTGGCCTTGGCTGCTGCCCTCCTACAAGTCTCAGGTTGTTCATCTTGACATCCACCACCACCCCAGGTCCCTCTCAGCCATTGAGAACTTGTAGTATTTCCCCAGAGTGTACACTTGGCCTGGGTTTCTGGCCCCAGGTGGAGTACCTTGCATTTCCCTGCATTGAACCTCAGCTTCCACTTTCTAGACCATCTTTCCAGAGCCTCCAGGTCCCCTGCAGGGCCACCCTCCCTCCTCCCATCCACCACTGCCCCAGTTTGAGTCATCTGCAAAGAGAGACTCATCTCACTCTAATTCCTGTCCTTATGTCCAGATCGTGGGCGTTGAACAGAAGGGGCCAGGACTGATCCCTGTGGGACCCCACTAATGACCCTCCTTGGGATGAGACTATCCCACCAACTCGACCCTCTGGGTCCGGTCCTGGAGCCAATTGCCTATCCATCTGATCATCTGGTTTCCCACCTATTTCTCTAGCTTATCCAACAGGCCCACGTGAGGAACAGAGTCAAATGCCTTGCTGAAGTCTAGAAAGAGACATCCACTGGTCTACCCAGGTCCAAGGCACTTGTCACCCAGTCATAGAACTCCACCAGGTTTGTCTGACACGATTTCCCTGGGATGAATCCATGCTGTCTCATCGTCCAGGCACCCTGACTTATCCAGGTCCCCCTAGCCTCCTCCTTGACAATGCCCTCCATCACCTTGCCCACCACCGATGTCAGGCTGACAGGCCTGTAGTTCCCTGCCAGCTCCCTTGATCCCCCCTTGTGGATAGGCACTACATGCGCCACCTTCCAGTCTTGGGGCACCCACTCTGTCCTTAGAGAGATGGTGAAAAGCTCTGCCAGGGGTTTCGCCAGGACATCTGCAAGTTCCTTCAGCACTCTAGGATGTAATTTATCCAGCCCTGGTGCTTTCTCCGTCTTAAGGGAGCTGAGGGCTTCCCTCACTCTCTCTGCTGTGATTTCCACTTCTGGTACCTCTTCTCCTGCTTAGCCCTCCCCACCTGCCAGTGATGCCCCCTCCCCAGACCTGCCGATCGGTAGGGTCCCCCCTCCTCATTATCTCTGTCTCCTCCCATGTATGATGCAGCATCCCATTTTCCCTGGTGAAAACTGGGTGAAGTACTCATTTAGTACCTCAGCCTGCTCCCCTGGGTCTTGTGCCCATCTCTCCCTGATTTAATCCTGCTAATCTGCCCTTCACCTTCGTCTTTCCCCAATGTATCTAAAGACCCTTTTCCTCTCTAATTTCCTGGCCGGGTTCTGCTCCTTCCTTGCCTTGGCCGCCCTCACCACTCTAGTGGCCCTTCTAGCCATCAGCTCGTACTCCCCTCGATCCTTTCACTCCTTGAGCACTTGAATTTCTTATAGGCTGCTTTCTTTCCCCGCACCACCTCCTGGACCTCCCTGGTCCACCAACAGGGTTTTTGAGCCCTACTACATTTTCGTCTTACTCTTGCACAGGTGCTGGTAGCATCCTGCACCCCTCTCCTGATGATTTCCCACCTACTATCAGCGTCCATGTCTGACCCAATCCCATCCAAATGCTCCTTAAGGATCCTTCCCATTTCCTTAAAATCCACCCCCCTGAAGTCGGTTACTTCCGTCTTTGTGCAGCCTTCTACCCCTCCTAGTTCCAGGCAGAACCAGACCATGGCATGGTCACTCCCCGCCAATGGGTCCCTTACCTCCAGGCCCCCAATCTGGTCACTGTCTGCCAGGACCACATCCAGTACCCGTGCCTCCCTGGTCGGTTCCCTCACCTGCTGAGTTAGGAACGCGTCTTGAAAGACATCCAACAACCTCTGTTCCCTGGTCACAGAGGATGTCATAGTCTCCAGTCTGTTCCTGGCATGTTTAAGTCCCCTAACACCACCACCTTTCCTCTGCCCAGCCTGCAGTGTCTCCTAACATCTGCCACCAGACTGTCCTCCAGCTCCTCCGCCAGCAGGGGTCTATACACCCTCCTATTTTTACTCTCTTCCCCCCTTGTTATCAAGGTGACCCAAATTGCCTCCACGGTTCCCTCCGCCTCCTCTACTCCCCTATGCCAATGCAGTTTTGACTATCATAGCTCTCCTCCTTCCCTTCCCCTGTCCTTCCTGAACATAGTGTAACCCTCCAGGTTCAGGTCCCAGTCATGTCTTGCAGTGGCCCAAGTCTCAGTGACCGCTGCCACATCCACTGCTCCTCAGTTAACATCGCCTGGAGCTCAGGCATTTTATTGCCCAAGCTCCTGGCATTTAGCAGGACTACCTTCCACCCTTTCCCTATAGTTCCATTTCCCCTGCTTGTGTTCCCTTGGGGATTCTGTTTCCTCCTGGTCTGCACTTTGCCAGTTGGCCTTTTCCTGCAATCCTCCTGGTCCCCAGGGGTGGAGACAGAGTCCGTCCTTTATCGGCACCCCCTTGACAGCCTTTTCTCCCATCCCACCCCCCTTCACAAGTTTAAACCCACTTTTCACCAATGAACCCCTCTATTTTCAACTTAAGGATTCCCCCCCTCCAAATTGAGATGTAGTCTATCTCTAGCATATAGCTCCTTATCCTCCCAGGTCTCACCCCAATCCCCCATCAACCCATACCCTCTGGCCTCACACCACTCCCTGAGCCACTGGTTTATCTCCCTAATTTTCCTTTTGTATTTCCCCACTAGCCCTTGGCACTGGCAGGATTTCTGAGAAGGAAACTGTGCATCCTATGTCATGACAGACCCTGGCGAGCTCCTGAATCTTGCCTGTATCTCTAGCTCCTATCTTCCTCAATGTCATTTGTACCCAGGTGGACCAGTATGTCTGGGAACCCCACAGTCCTTGCCAGCTGATATACCTCGTGCTTAGCCCTCGTGCGTCGTTAGTCCAGGGAAGCATCTTGTTCTAACTGGCCAGGCTTCTCCTCCTATCCCATTTGATACCCCTGATCATAGAATCCCCAGCAGGAGCACTCTGACCACTCCTTTTCCTCCATCCCCCTTCCATGTCCCTCATCCTTTCTACTGGCCCCTCCACCCAGCTGGCTCCTTGTTCCTCCCTATCTGGGTGCCACATGCCACCCCTCCTTATTTACCATGGCCACTCCCTCCTCAATCTTGCCTCTCCTCTCCTCCTCCTGAGTATCCTTCTGTACCTTGCTAATTCCCCCCTGCTACTGCCATGGTCCTTCTCCCCATCTGCTAAACTAGCCTGACTCATCCTCCCTTCCTTCCTGTCTCCATTTAGTTCCTCCTTGCTCGCCGTGCTCCCCTGGCCTAAACCCTCAGCTCCCTTTACTGAATCCTCCTTGTACCTCTGGTCCTTCTCCTTTACCTTTCCTCCCAACTGGTCCTTCTCCTTGCGCTTTCCTCCCTCTTCCACCTGCCCCTCCTGCTCTGATTCACTGCTCCCCCCATTCTCCTGCATTCCAGGTCCCCCCCTGTTCTTCCTGCTGTCTGGCCCCTGCCTCCTGCCTCCCACTCCCATACCCTTTCCGTCTCTAACCACCTCTGTCGTGGCTACATCACCCCCCTCATCCTTGAGCAGAAGAAAAGAATTGAAGCGGTTACTGAGTATAAGGTCTGATCCACCTCCCCGCCTTGCTTCCTTCTGTCCAGCCCTGGCCATCTGCCTACTTCCCTGAGAATGTTGTCCCTCCATCCCCCCTTTGTGAGGGTCCCCAGTTACCTGCCTGCTTCCTTGGTAGTGTCCTTTTGGACCCCTCTGCCAGGGTCCCTAGTGACCCCAGTATTCTCCTGCACTCCTTTCCCTATACCCCCACCCCGATGCTTGGGTGCAACCCTGTGGAGATTTCCAGCCCCTTCCCCAACCATACCACCCCCTTCCCCAGCTTTCTCTCATCCCCACACCTCCTCCCTAAGCTGTGCTAGCTGGTAGCATACTAAACCCCAACCACCAAACTTCAAGCCCAGTCCAGTATCATGGCTGCTCCACCTTTGCACCCACCACCCTCCCAAGATGCTGGCCCTAATGATGTGTGGTTCCATCCCTTCAAATAGGTTTCCTTGGGTGAGCCACCAGGTTCCCTCCTAGTCCAAGATACCCCTACTGCCTAATCAGGTCACCCACTAATCTTAGAGACAGTCCATGCACACAGTAACTCTGTTACTAGGTGTAGTACAACACATTAAACTTATAAGAAATGAACAACTCCATAAGCTCCTCTCTCCCAGCCTTTAAATACAACCCCAGTGGCTAGAACTACATGAGCTGCACCAGCAGCCTTTTCCTCAATTGCAGGGCAGGTGTCCCTATAAATTTGCAGACTTCTGGGAGGGAGGGTGGGGAGGCGGGTCTTGGCAGACACCTGACAAGAGAGAGTGTATCATCCCTGTGTCTCCCCTCCAAGCCCTGCAGCTAAAGAACCAGGCCCAAGCAAATCCCACCAAATAGGTTTGAAATCAGAAGAAACAGGCCTCTACCAGCGCAGCCTGTTACACAGTGAAACATCCACAAAAACAGCCCCACTTACAGCCACCAAATCAGTTTACAAACATCCAGCATCCCCAAAAACAATACCCTGCTAGCCCCTTAGAAGTAAGAAAGAAAAGAACTAACCTACCAAGTAAAATCCACAAGAACCCTGTGAAAACAACAGCAGCAGCAGCTACTGTCCTGGAACACAACTAATCCTGTCCCCTTCCAGTTCTTTCTGAGAAGACAAAGCAGCTAGCACCTCAACCTGATTCAGCCCTGCCTCCAGTCAATTGGCTGAATGAGACCTGGCCAGACCATTAACACCCCTCCCCCACTATGAACTAACCTTTACAGCTAATGGAGTCAGCACAAGGAATCAAAATTCAAGTCAAAGCCCCCAAAATATGTTTGCTGCCAAAGGAAACAGGTCTCCAATTTAATCAGCTTCACTAACACCACATCAAAATAGGCTTGAAATTAACAGATATAGGTCTCCAATTCAAATAACCATCTCCAAGCAAATCCCACCAAATAGGTTTGAAATCAGAAGAAATAGGCCTCTACCAGCTAGCCCCTTAGAAGTAAGAAAGAAAAGAACTAACCTACCAAGTAAAATCCACAAAAACCCTGTGAAAACAACAGCAGCAGCAGCTACTGTCCTGGAACACAACTGATCCTGTCCCCTTCCAGTTCTTTCCTTGGCATTATCCTTAATCCCTCACTAGACTATTCGCTACATGTGATGGGTATTTGTAAATATTTCATCTCCATGCTGGGTGTCTCATACAAAGCTGGCTGCATTTTAACCACCAAGCTCGACTAGCTGTTGCCTTGGGTAATGCTCTTCTTAAACTTGTCTATGGAGCTCATGTTTTCACTGTGCCCTTGAAAACCACTCTCTGTAGATGGGAAGTAGCTACAATAATATTTGCTACCTTGCACTGGCATCCCATAGACTTACACATCACTCTTCCCTCTATGGCAAACTTGGCTGGCTTCCTTCATCCCAGTCTAGTGAGCCCTCCTTTGGGGGCATCATCTATAATATCCTACATTGATTGCCTCTTTCCATTGCCACCCTCCTCAATCCAGTGCACAATGTATACCCCCTAATGTTGAGTAAATATGCCCCCCCCAAATATCCACAAACTCAAAACCTGGTCTAGTGAATTCTTCTTTGCTTATGCTACTCCAATACTATGGAATTCCATTGCATATCTTCAGTTAGTTTTATTGTTCAGTCTAAAAATATCTTTACAAAAAGGAAAAGATATAAAAATAGACATACAGACATATACATAATACTTATACAACCTTCAGTTATACAATAGAAAACATACATAGAATATACATAGTCATTGCCCCTAAGCTTATTTAAGACAATCCGTAATGCAATAACTTAATTACTCCCTATCTTTTAATCTTTTTAGGGTTTTATAACCATTGTCCTAACATTTCTAGATCTTATTTCCCTTATTTTAATTAAACATTTTGATGTTTTCCTTATTATATATTCATCATTCGTTGTAAGCAATATATAAATCTTCAATTCATCATCACAACCTTGTAAATCAGATAAAATATCTGCCAGCCATTTATTTCTTGCTTTCTCATACAACTTACACTTTAACATCATATGAACCAAATTTTCTATGTCTGAAATTCCACATAAACAGTGGAAATACACTGGATCTACTTCTTTATTGAATTTAGCCATTAATTTATTTGACTCCTGGGATTCAATTCTAAATCTGACATAAACTTTTCTTAATTCTGGTTCTTCTAGCACATCCAAATAATATTTATATTTAAAACATTACTGCTATACCACAACGGATAACAGGAATTTTTAATATTTTCCATATCTATATTATTAAGCTTCTTAATTAACAATTTGTTAATGTATTCTTTATACTGAACAGAGATCACCACATTCTGATATGTCAAGTCCAGTAATTTGTCCAATTCTACTGACTCCAATATCCTTCTAACTTTCTGCAACCATGGTGATTTAATACCATTCATAACTCAGTATTTTTTTTCCTCCAAACATTTTCTGGACATTCTGCCATCCTCTTGAGTATTTAATCTTATCCAAAAAATGTATAATATTTGCCTCAGCTAATGCTTTTAGGTTTGCTAATCCTGTTTCTGCACGTACTGTACATATGAGGCAGGAACTGTCAGTGGGAAACCCAGTGTAGACATCAACATCCGCGTTACTGGTTTTTCCATATTTTTTAAATACTTATGTTCACTTATTTCAATTCCATATAATATTTGTGAATTATATTTTGCTTCAATAGCTTTTAATAATGGTTTTATAGTATAACCCCCAAACTTCATATTGAATCTCTTTAATGCCAAAGCTGAGTTTGCTAACTTATTATAAGTGTAGTATAATGGGACTTCCAAAATAAGTTTTTGAGAAAACCAGCCCTAGATATGTATATTCATTTATAATTTGCAATGGTTGTAAGTTTATATGCCATTTCCCATGGTATTTTTTTCCCAAACAACATTACATTAGATTTAGACATATTCATTTTTAAGTTCCTATCCTTAGCAAATGTTGCAAGAAGATTCAGCTTCTGCTGCAAACCTTTTGCCGTTAATGAAAACAATATCAGGTCATCTACATATGCAAGTCCTGCACAATAATCTGTTCTAATTTTAGGAGAGTCTGTGTTAGACAATTGAAGGGTTCTCAGCAATGGGTCTAAATAAATTGCAAACAGAGTTGGGGCAAGTATATATCCCTGCCTTATTCCCCTGTTTGTTGGGAATTGTGAGGAAAGATTACCTCTCATATCCAATCTAGCTTGTGCCCATGTGTGGGAGTACAGTTATCTTATACTATTTACTAGTACTGGTTCAATACCAATGCTGTGCCTTGTATCCCATAGCTTAGTTCTAACAATTGTATCGAATGCAGTAGAAAAATCTATATATGCTGCATACAACCTATAAGCCCTTACCTTAACATATTTCTCACATAGATGGTGTAAAATAAAACAGTTATCCATAGTAGAGTATGTCCTATGGAAACCAGCCTGCAAAGGAGATAGTCCCCAATTTTTTTCCAAACTTATCATAATGCGATCCAATAATATTCTAGAAATTTTTTTTCCTACAATGTCCAGTAAACTAATTGCCCTGTAATTTTTTGGGTCATATTTATTACCTTTTTTATAAATGGGGACTATTACTGTACCCTTCCAAGACTCAGGGATAAAATTTTTATGTATGCATTTATTGAACAATGAAGCTAGGAACTCTGCCCAGTAGGCATCATTAATTTTAAACAATTCTCCAGGGATCATATCAGGACCTGGCGCCTTATTAAACTTAAGTTTCCCTATTGCTAAACTTACTTCCACATTTGTAATTGGGATAAAATTCATGCTTATCACACTTCTTTCCATGATTGACCATGAGCTCTCCTCAGTCATATTATATATTGCAGTAGAAAAATGCTTCATCCAATCATCACCATCTATATAATTTACATTTTCTACCAAAAGTTCCTTACAACCTCTGGCTACAGATTTCCAACATTTCTTATAATCCTTTGCTTCTATTATTTCTATCATCTGCTTCCACTGCTCAGCATAAAATTTCTTTTTCCTAGATGCCAGTACGGTCCTATATTCTTTCCTTGCCACCTTTAATATATTGTACATTTCTTTTCTACCATCTTGTCTATATATTTTCAAACATTTCATAAGTCTTTTTTTACTTGTTCTACAATCTTTATTAAACCATCCCCTAGCCTGCATATTAGGTGTAAGACCTCCTTCTTTATATAGTTTAGATTGAATTTATTTAAAGAAGTTTTGCAGTCTACCATAAAGTGTAATAATATTAAACTCATTTAACTCATTGAGTTCTGGTTGCCATTTTGGGTCAGGTTCTGTAATGGATGGGTCTGACACCATATGCCATCTACTGGACCCAATGAGTTAATTGAAATTTGAACTCATCAAAGAATGTCTCCAATTGTTCTGTAATTTGGGTTTCTAAAGTCACTGTCCACCTAATCCATTTTTTATATCTAATTTCCTCTTGGATTAGTCTTATTTTATTATTTGTTATAACCTTTCCCTCCTCCAATTGATCTGTGTAGACTATGACAGGAAGATGACCACTTTCAAGTCTTAATTGTATAATCAATGATTTCCACCAATCAGTAGGCCCTCTCCAACATATTAAGTCTAATACTGTGTTCCCATGTTTTGAAATATAAATTGTTACTCCATCCTTATCCCCCTTTAATCTCCCATTCAGAACATAAAGTTCATTATTTTTTAATATTTCACAAAAGTTTTTTCCATTTGTTAGTTTTTTCATTCTTTATTTTTCTCATAAAATTTTCAGTATCTGGATGTATCCAATGCATAATTATATTGTATGCTAAGCCACTGAATCTACCAACTCTGGCATTAAGATCTCCAAGCAGTATTAGATGATCCTCTGGATATTCCAGGGATTCCTCAAATATACTGCTTTCTAACCTTTGCTTCAGGCCATGAACAGTGTGGGACAAAACATTGCGAACAGGAACATGACGGCAAGAACATCACTGGCAGCAACAGTGCAGGCATTACAGAAAGCAGTCAGGAATATCGCAGGGATGCAGACCACATGGGCAAATAGCGACTGCTGAAAGAAAGGTGGAAAACACAGCACATGCCCAAATGCCACCAGTACAACCAACAGGGTCTGGAACAGTGGAGGGGATGCAGACTGCAGGTGCAATCGGCGAATGCCCAAACAAAGGTGGACATATCAATGTATGCCAGACATGCCACTGCACAACATGAGGCAGAGAACAACAGTGTCAGGCAGAACACCACAGGGGGCAGCAATGACCTTGGCACACACAAGGTCACCCACGCAGTAGGGGTCACTGGTGCCCACACACAGCACAGGGTGGCTGAACTAGGTATGGCAACAGAGGAGGCCAGCATGCCCCCCCTGAATGCCACCATGCACAGATGCACATAGGGAGAAGGCCCTGGATAGCAACCCCCACAATGACCATGGGGAACTGAGGCCAGGTGTGCTGACTGGCGGACCACCAGCTGCTGCAGGACCACCATGCAATGGCGTGGCTGCCAGATGCAGCTGCAACCCAGTACAATGCACACACCCCACAGAACATACAACAGTGTGGCAGGAGGGGGATACAGCCATAACACCGTGGTGGGCATGCACCCCCAGGTGATCATGTCTGGCTGTGATGCACATGGGCACACCCACGGGGGACAGCATGGCTTGGATAAGCCACCGGTGGACAAGAGGAATCAGGCAATGAAGGTGGACACTGCCACCCACACAGGCATGCACATATAGGAATCCCACAGACAAACATGGCCTCAGGATGAGTAGGGACTATGTACAGTGCCGGTACACCAGTATGAACATGGGCTGCAGGAGCCCTAATACATGCCAGCCTGTTGGAGCCCAGGGACAACATGCAGCTGGTGTATACCCCAGTGGCTGAGCCACAACTGATGTACCACCAGCTGTGGGGACCATGAAGCACACAGCATCTGATGACAGTGCCAGGGGTTCATGCCAACACAAGACACACAGTGCCCCCACCAGCAGATACCAGGCATGACCAACGCCACACCCGTGGCAATGACACACACATGCCACCAATGCACAGCCAAGCGGTGCACAGGACAGTGAGCTGTGTAACATGCAGCATCAGCATGGCACAGATGCAGACATGCACTGCACAGAGCACATCCCCGGGGTTGGCATACCGATCCTGCACATGGCATTGTCATGGCACCACTGCAGACACCACATGCACTCGCAGTGGCAGTGACCACCTCACACTGCACCACAGCCTGCATGCAGACATCCACACCACCTGATGCACACACCCCCAGTGGTGCACAACCTCCATGGTAACAGAGACACCACCCCCAGCACAGAGAGCATAGGAGCCCAACACCTGCACAGCCATCCCCCCATGACAGAGCGACACCCCACGGCAGCACAGTCCCCCTCCATGACAGGGCATCAACCCTAGTACAGGACAGAACACTACCCTGACAGTGCATCACCCATATCGGCACAGTACCCCCCCATCTGCAGGGCAATACCCCAGAAACAGCACAATACCCCCTCCTTGACAGTGCATCAACCCATATCAGCACAGTACCCCTCTATCTGCAAGGCAATACCCTGGAAACAGCACAGTAGCCACACCTTGACAGTGAATCAACCCATATTGGCATAGTATCCCTCCCAGGCGTGTGTGATACCACACTGTACAGGAGGTCAGCAGTCACTGGCACCCTTACAAGGCACTGTGGTGGTCAGTCCATACCCAGCAGCCGCAGCCACTAGCATGGTCCTGGTCAGACCTGCAGCTGGAAAGCTGGAAGTTATGGTGCAATGTTGCAGCGATAGTCATACGTGGGCCTGGTGCCGTACTTCCCAAAAATGTGCTGTATGCTGTCCGTAGAGTCCCTGAACTGCTTCCTTGATAGTGGTGCATAGTGCCCAATGATGCATTGTTCGATTTTCAGCTCATTGAGGTGCTGCTCCAATTCAGGGCATCAATGAACTTCCACAGGCTGGGGTGGCATGCACCTATTAGTGTGCTGAAGGCACGGTGCCACCCTTCCACAGAGTTGTAGGTGCAGGCACTGCCAGTCCTGGCTGCATCATAACAGCTCCACAGGTCGACAGGGCACAGGGGGCATCTGCAGACACCACCACAGATGGGGCACCCACCCATGTGTCCTCAAAGTAGTCTACTATTGGTGCCAGCAGCTCATCATGTGTGATGTAGAATTTGAATGACCTGAGAACCTCGAAGATGGTGGACATCTCCCTTGGGGGGATGAAGGCAAGTGCAGGCAGCAGGTGCACATGGAGTGCAAAGTTCTCATCCTCTATGTAGTGGTGCACAGCCTCAGAAACCTGCTGGACCCTCCTCCACAGGGCCTGCCACAGGTGGAAGAAGCAGCCATGCTGGCTGGTATCTGGGAATACAGGGGCAAAGAACTTTATTGCAGCCTGCTTGAAGTCCGTGATTATCACAGATGGCTTGAGGTACTCTCAGAGCTCCCTCACTTTGGTGAATGCACTGGTGTACGTTACTCCTGTCTTGTTTGGCAGCAGGAGGTACACAGTGGGTATTATGGTGCAGTATTGCTCCCCATGTATGGTGTATAGCTGTCCAAAGTATGGTGGTACTGTCTTGAATGTGTCATCTGCATACCATGTATGGCACTGTGACAGCAGCTGCAGGTTCCTGTCCATGGTGTATATCAGAATTCGTGATGCACCGCCACTGTCATGGAGCAGGAACTGGGCTCCATCATCTGTCACTTTGTACACGTCTGGGATGGTGAGGTCCTCTAATGAGTTTGGCAGGGGTGGTGGCTGGCTAGCGGCTGTACATGCATGGCAGACGCTCCTTTCCAGGAGGTGTATGCTTGGAAGTCTACCGGATACAGTGGAGGTTATCTTGCTACTACATGCTGCCACCACCTGGTGGGGTGTCTCCATTGCTTGTAGGGCCCTCTGCTTTATGTCTATAATGGCCTCCCAGACACCTATGGCCCCACAGTTGGGTACATTGGTGTGGCTGTTCACTACCCTGATGACCTCCTCCCCTGCAGTGTGGACGCGACCAGGGCATTTTGCCCTGTAATATTCTGAGCATTTCCAATATGTTTTTTCCACAAGGTTCCACTTCTTGTAGTACAAGTAACCCTCATGTTGTAGTAGGGTCTTCCCCTTTTGGCTGGTCACACATTGCAGTGGCATGGTTCTGCAGACTGCTCACGCACCTCCCACACAGTGTTTGTCCTCTGCACGACACTCCCATGCATCTTAACATTGTCTGTGTGCTGTGCTGTCTTATGTGAGTGCCACTGGATGTGGGAATGACAGCACCTGCCCTGGCAGCACATGCCTAGCTCACAGGTGTGTTCTGTTAGCCCTATATCCATGCTGTGGTGCCATACCCCACCCCCTGTGTGTCCTGCTGTCTGTCAGCATTGTGTGCTTTGCTTGCCTGGTTGGTGCGGGAGTGTTTAACATGCTGTGGTGTTCCATCTGTGTGGCCCTCAACCCTTTCTGTTTTGTGTGGTGCATCGCTGGGTGCAGGTGTCCTGTCCTGGGAGTCACCTCCTGTCCTGGGAGTCACCTCCTGCCCCTTTACCCCTCTCTCCACATGCTGCATGCCCCTTTTGTGGCTGTGTCTCCCTTGTAGCCTTGTGGTGACGTTTACATTATCGTACCCCATGTGTGGTCTGGCTCCTTACCGATCAGCCCCGTGGCTTGCTTGCCCCCCCTTCATGGGGTCCATCTACCATGTTGTGCTCCTTCTGCCTCCCTCTGTGCTCCGGGTGCATCTTGATCCATGGTGCCTGTGTTATTGTTCATCTTGCCAGCCCCGTTGTGCATCCAGTTGTGCTGCCCTACTGGCTGCCTCACAGTTTTGCTGGTGCTGGGTGTCCCTCTCTGTGCGGTTCATTGTGCATGCCTCCATTGCTGCTGCTGTGTTGAGCCACTTTGCTTGTGGGTCAGCGGCATTTGTGCTCAGTGTTGTTGAGTCCACCGCGATGTTCTTGTTCGTGGCATTACTTCCGCGTTGTTCTGCCCATGTTATTTCCTCTGCAATGTTCGTGGTGTGAAACCTAACCTTTGCCGTGCTGATTCTTTATAATATTTAGACTTGGCTGGTGGTATATAGCAGCTAACTAATATTATAGATAATTTATTTGACCCCAATCTAAGGATCATATGGTAATCATCTTTAAACAATTCTTTAATAAATTTAAATGTCCCATTTCTTACATGCATAATTAAGCTACCAGCTCTTCTGCCTAATTTAGAATTCTTATAACCTGGGCATTGCAGGGTATGATATCCATTTCAATGTATATCTGTTTTAATATCATGACATGCCTCTTGTAAGCAAATGACTGAACTTTCTTTAATAAATGTCAACCAGTCCTGGTTATACAATCAGTTATTATAACCTGCTATATTCCAATACTTAAAACTAATCAGGGTTTGTTCTTTCTTAGTCACATCATGTACTTCAATTATGCTATCATTACTCTCTTTTCCCACATCAGTCTTTCAAATTTTTCTTTCTGGTCAACTTTCTACATCTAGCACTTGGTACCTATTATAGGTCTCAATTGATTTATTTATAACAAAATGTTCACTACTTCTTTCAGTGTTTCTATCTGTCTCCTCCCTTACTACTTCATCACTTTCTTTATTGAGGGCATTCATATCCACTACATGAATTCTCATCTTGTCCAATTTCATAACATTCCAATATTCTCTGTGCTATTTCTTTATTCTTATATACTACATCCACTTGACTATCTCCACTTCAACTTTTGTACCTGTGAGTGCTCATAATACCCATTTTTCCTAATCTAATTTGAAATACATTGGAAATCAGATTACAGATAGACCATGTGAACTTTCTTGGTGACTCATTATAAATTCCTGGGTAACCAAACATTGTTATTATCATAGGTTTCTCTTGCCCATGTACTATCACATTCTCTTCTTTATCTACAATTTCTGATTCCAATTACATGCTTAATTTGACACAATTCAATAAGTGACCATTTCTCCACAATGAATGTGCCACTCTCTTATGAGTAACCCTTATCCATACTATATCAGCAAAGCCAGAGTTTAATGGCCTAATCACTTCAAGAATATCTCCTTCTTCAATAGCCATTTCAAGCACTTTGTCAAATATTTTCATTACCCGATCCTTCAAAGTTTTTTCTGATTCATCATACAATCTCTTTAACCCATATAGTTTTAAACAACAGTCCTTCTCCCACTTTTCACATCTTTCCCAATCTTCTTGATTTATACTTAGTACATTTTGATCCTTCTTTAAATTTTTCTCCTTATCTTTTATTTCGTGTTTTAGGCCATTCATATCCTGCCCTTGCTTTAAAATGTATTTATTTTATTTATTTATTTCAATCTAGGATTACAATACCTTTGAGCTGAGGTTCTTTTACAAATGATCCACGTTAGCGTGTGCAACAGTCATCATTTTTAGTTACAAACATATAGTCATTGACTTACAGACATGTAATAACCAGTACAAAGACTTGAGCTATGAGCAAGACAAGGGAAGGAGGGAGGAGGGGTGGGTGGAAATGGGGTAGGAAATTGAGGGAAGGAGGTGCAGGGGTAGAGGGAGTGAGGGTGGTTGGGGTGGGGCAGGAGTGGAGATATGGGAAGAGGTGGGCAAGGGTTGGAGACAGTGCAGCCAGGGAGCCTTGTCGAGGGAATATGACAGGTAAGGTGCTAGGGGTGCAAAGACTGATTGTAAGTGCTAGGTGCTGGGGCATGTGCAACTGGAATGGTAGAAATGTTAAGATGGGCAATTGCAGGATACAAGCAGTGAGAGATGCAGCTTGGACTTGAAGAGGCCGAGTGTTGGAGCTGCCAAGAGAGTTGAGCCAGTTGGATGCCTGATAGGCGAATGATCTTTGTCCTTGGGTCGTACGACATCATGGAATATGTAGTAGATGGGAATTATAGTGACATTCCTATTTATAGGCTTAAGGAGGGCACAGACACCAGGTGGGGCAAGCCCCATTATAATTTTCTTGGCCGTGATGCAGGTTTGATATTTTATGCATTTGTCCAGTTGAAGCCATCCAGATTGGGACTAAAGGTCACATGTGTGGCTACGGTGATGTGAGCCAGTGATGAGATGACATGCCTTATTCAGGGAGGTCATGGTACATTTGAGAGCAGTGGTAGTTGCAGACCAATATATGATAAGACCATAGTCTATGATGCTGGTGATGGAGCTTTGGATGGCCACTGACAGTGCTTCTGGGGTTAGGTGTTTCCTGTGCCAGAATAATATGCCTAACCTCGCATTGGCAGACTTTGCAACATTGCTGATATGGACAGTGTATGAGAGGTGGAGATCAAGGGTGATGCCGAGTACTTGAACAATTGTGTTTGCTCTAGGATGGCTCCTTGTTCGGTTGCAATGTAGAGGTGGAGTTGTTTGTTTTTGTTGTGGGGGCTGCAGAAGACCATAGACTTGGTGCTTTTCTGATTGAGAAGCAGTTTATGATTTAGGAAACAGGATTCAATGGAGGAGAAGGCCTGATGAAGTTTATTTTGTAATTGGATTGGATCAGAGTCCAAGGTGAGGATCACAGCATCGTCGGCGTAGAGAATTATTTGTTCTGGGCAGCTGTCTGGTAGTGAGTTTAAAAATAGGCTGAAGAGGAGGGGTCCCAGAATGGAGCCCTGGGGGACTCCCGAGTGGACCAGTCTGGGGTCCGAGAGTGTATCAGCGATTCTTACTGTTTGGACCATTCTTCAAGGTAGCTCTTAAACCAGCCAATGGAGTCAGTTGACAGCCTAGTGTTCTGAAGCTGGACAAGCAGGAGGTGGTGATTGACAGTGTCAAAGGCTTTAATTAAGTCAGTGTAGATTGGGCCTAATAGTTCACTGGAGTCAAGTTCATTGTGGATTGCGCTGGTGAATTCAAGTAGGGCTGTGGAGGTGCTGTGACCTTTGTGGAACCCGTGTTGTTGCTTGCACAGGATGTTGTATGTATCCAGGTATTCAGTGAGCTGGTCTGAGACGATGTGTTCTAGTGCCTTGCAGAGTGGGGGTAGTAGGGAAATAGGTCTGTAGTTATCATGGGCAGTTTTATCACCACTTTTATGGATTGGGGTGACAGTGGCAGATTTCCATCTGTCCAGGAACTGGTTAAGGCTGAGGGAGAGGTTGAAAATTCTGGTCAGAGGACTAAGCACTTCATCAAGTGTGAGAGACAGGATTTTGAGATCGAGGGAGTCATTACTGAATCTGAGTTGCCAAGGGCTTTGGTAACATATTTGCTTACTTGATGAGCCTTGACTGCTTTGAAGTAGAAGCGGGGGGAGCTGGTGGGAGCAGTGTTCATTGCGGACAGATGGGCTTCACCATCTTTGAAGTAGTCCTGGGGCAGGACAGCGCTGAGGTTGGTAAAGGCTTTGTTAAAGGTATCCACAATGGTTTTTGGGTTGAGGGTTGTGGTTCCCTTGATGTTGAGTATTGATGGGGGGGGTTAGGGAGAATTCCCAGTGAGTTTCTTTATGTTCTTCCTGAATTCCCGACTATTGCCCCAGGAGTTTGTGAGGGCATGCTTATAGTAGGTGGATTTCATTTACCGGATGGTTTTGGTGCAATCATTGCAGGCACATTTGTAGTTTTGGATGTCATTTTGCCTTCCAGAGTTTCTGGCCAGCTCCCATAGGTGGTCTCTTGTTTTTAGCATCCTGAGGAGGTCACCTGTGAGCCAAGGGTTACTGAGTGATTTGACTTTGCATTTCTTAATAGGAGCATACATGTCACAGGCCACATTGAAGATGTTTATGGAGCAGTCAAGGGCAGTATTTACATTGGTTGCACTGAAGATAGGGGACCAGTCTTGATGGAGGAGATGGGATTTGAGTTGAGAAAGATGACCACAGGGTAGAACCCTACTGGTGATAGTTTTTGGCAGTTGTTTGATGAATTTATTTGACCAGGTGCAGCTAACAGGGGAGTGGTCGCTGAGAGAGTCAGGGAGGACATTAGTGTTAGATATTCACGATGGATGACTGATAAGGATCCAGTCCAAGAGTGTGCTGGTGCCAGTCTTGTAATTTTTCCTGGTTGGTGAGTCAACCATTTGTGTGAGGTTTGCCACAGCAATGGTATCCCTGTGTGCACCAGCATTGGCCGCAGGCCAGTTGATGTTGAAGTCACCTAGGAGGATGGATTCGGTGTCCAGTGGGAGTGACTTGACAAAGTCAAAAACAGCTGTTAGACCAGTTCCCTGTTCTTTGGGAGGGATGTAGATGGTGGCAACAGTGAGGGTTTTGTTTTGGGCTCTGAGAAGGATTCTCACTGGCAGTATCTGAGCAGTTGTGGGTTGGAGTGAGGTAATGATGTGGTGCCCCTGTATGGAGTCTTTTAGGTAGAGAGCGCAGCCCTCACCTCTTTTGGAGAGGTGATCCAGCCTAAAGACGCTGTAGCCAGGAAGGCTGATTGCATCATCCGGTACTGTTGGCATGAGCCAGGTTTTGACAACTGCCAGGATGTCAGGGCTGTGTTGACTGGTGAAGGCCTGTAGGACATCCATTTTAGGAAGGAGGCTGCAGATGTTGATTGATTTGAATGAGAGGGCACCTGAAGGCTTGCTCAGATTAGTGGCTTTAGAGCAAAATGGGCCAGGGTTTGGGTGCACATTGCCTGATAGCATTAGGAGGAGGAGGAGGAGGACTAGCCTCAAGGGGCTGCAGCATATTTCTTTAAGGGAATGCTTCCACCTGCTAGCATCTCAGGAAATTGCTGAGCATCGACGATAGTGGGTTAGGGTAAGCGTAGACGGGGGGCCAGAGTGGAGGGCTAGGACCACTGTGGGTGTAGGACAGTTTCATGGTGGTAGGATGGACCCTGGGCAAGGGGCAGTGACCAGTGTGCAGTGTGCCTATGTGGAGGAAGGATGTAAGAATGTGGAAGTTGTGGGGGAGGGAGGAAAAGCAGGCTTTTGGGGCATGCAGTAGGGGAGGAAGACAGGCAAGAAGAAATAGAATAGGGGTAGAGAATGGTGGAGGCACATGATTAAGGTTGGATTCGGTGTAGGCAGAGGGAGAGGGTTAAGACAGGCTGGTGGGGCTAGGAGAAGGGGGCAGTAGTGCAGTATCTGGATCAGTGGGAAGTGAGGATCCAGCCAGGAAGGCCAGGCAGCCAGGGAGAGGGAGGTGGTGACTAAAAGATGGGGGGAGTCCCAAACAGGTACCCAATGGAGCATGAATGGGGGGGTGGAGCTACCAGGGGGCATGGAGGAAGGTCTATAAAGTTAAGGTTGGAGGGGGGAGGGGCGGGTGTAAAATTTCAGCCATTTGCCATAGAAATGAATGGGCACAGCATCCCCGAGCAGATCAAAGTTTTAGCTGGCTCAAGAACCAATCCCCGAGCAGAAGGCAAGATAGCATCCAATCAGGGTGCGGTACAGATACTGTGGGGCCAATGGTGTGGCTCTCAGCAGTCCCATGGTTCAGGGAAGTCTTACCCGGTTCGAGAGGATCTTAAGGACAGGAAGAAAGGAAGGAAGGTATATAGCAAGAAAAGCAACTGTGTCTTTCAGAGGGTAGACTTTTTTTTTTTTAAATGAAAGAACAAGAATCCCTCTAGCGGCAGGTCTGTATAACCTGCTAATGGAAAACTAAGAAAAAAAACTTCTATTAGACACTTGAAATGTGCTTAGTTCTATCTAAAATCTATTTGTAAAAAGCGCCAGGTTGCAAAAGCAGGGGAAAAGTCGAGCCAATCAGAGTGGGTTTCCTGGAAGCACCCGTGTTCCAATTGGCTGCGCTGTCACCATACCTTCCAAGGAGCTGCAGGCGGGTGTCCTGGTCTCGGCGGTGGCTGGCTGGGTGCCGGCCGACCGTGGGGGAGCTGAAGCAGCCCCGTTCAAGGGCAGGCAGCTGGAGTGAAGAAAAAATAGCAGGGTTTAAATAGCATAGAGGTAGGATAGGTTTAGATTGAGCAGTTTAGCAAGACAAAGAGAGTTAGACTTTTTGGTGCCAAGGCAGAGTGCTTGGATGGGGGGGGTGCAGGAGCAAGGAAACAGAAGAGCTGTAAGCACTTTAAAACAGTAGTAGAAATTACAATCCAGCTAATACAGTTGAAAAACTTCTATTAGATACTTGAAATGTGCTTAGTTCTATCTAAAATCTATTTGTAAAAAGCGCCAGGTAGCAAAAGCAGGGGAAAAGTCCTGGCCAATCAGAGCAGGTTTGCTGGAAGCGCCCATTTTCTGATTGGCTGCACTGTTTCCATACCTTCCAAGGAGCTACAGGTGGGTGTCCTGGCCTTGGTCGGTGGCTGTCTGGGTGCCGACCGACTGTGGAGGAGCTGAAGCAGCCCCGTTCAAAGGCAGGCAGCTTTCAAGGAGCTGCAGACAGTCATCCTGGTCTCGGTCGGTGGCTGGCTGGGTGCTGGATGACCGTGTGGGAGATGAAACAGCCCCATTCAAGGGTAGGCAGCTTCCAAGGAGCTGCAGGTGGGCATCCTCGTCTCAGTCGGTGGCTGGATGGGTGCCGGCCGACCGTGGGGGAGCTGAAGCAGCCCCGTTCAAGGGCAGGCAGCTTCCAAGGAGCTGCAGGCAAGTGTCCTGGTCTCAGTCGGTGGCTGGCTGGGTGCCGACCGACCATGGGGGAGCTGAAGCAGCCCCGTTCAAGGGCAGACAGCTTCCAAGGAGCTGCAGGTGGGCATCCTGGTTTCAGTCGGTGGCTGGATGGGTGCTGGCCGACTGTGGGGGAGCTGAAACAGCCCCATTCAAGGGGTCAACATCCATAGACTTTAACACTGTTCCAACTTCTAACCTAAGTGTATCTTCATGTTCCTCATGTTCCTCAGATCGTCTTTCTTCCTTTTGTCTCCCTTTCAGATCTTTATTACTCTGTACACTCTGTACACAGATCCTTTCGCTCTTTAACTTAATTTTATTCTGGTTCTTCCCCTTATTTTTTTCTTTTCTTCCTTGGAACTATAGATTCATTGTTCTTAATATCAACTAGTAGCAGGGAGGAGAAATCAGGTCCTATTTTTTTTCTTTATTTTCTATCGCCTCATCTATCACCATAATTGATGATTCCTTTGGGGGCTGAATTTTATGCAAAGCACCCAACATCTCATCCATTTTATATCCATTTATAGCTATATTCTCCTCAAGTGTGTCAATTTCATTTCTTACTGCTATCAATTGCTCCATTAATATCAAATTTGCAGCATGTTGATTTTTCATAATTGCAATTATCTCTTCACTAATTGCTGTGGGATAATACATCAAGGAGTCCTCCACTATCTCTCTCTCTCTCTACTCTAATCCTATCATCCTGGGCATTCTGATCACACCTTGGTGCCAGGCTCTCAATTACAACCTTTGTATCAGCACCATTATCTATTTTTTTACAATGATCCAACATTTTTAGACCTAATATAGTATTTTGCAGTTCTTCAAGAATTTCCATTTTTTTTGTTTTCCATCTTTACCCTCTGGTTCATCATTTATCAATTTCCTACTTACTATTGGAGTATATAAAGTGACATCTTCAGTTAATTTCTCCAGATCACTCCCCTCCATTAGTTCTGAACTAGGTGTTCTGAGGGAAAGTGGAGTCACAGTCATAGTCATATTTGTATCTTGTTCTACTATAGGGGTAGACGTTGAGAAGCTCTTAATTTTTGTTTCTTCTATTACTTTAGTTTCTCTTGATCCTTTAATTGCTGAAATTTGGTTAATGCAACCTTTTTTCCTCACACTCCTTGGCCTTTAGTAAAACCCTCACAGTAGTATTTTTCCTTAACAATGGGAAAATCTTAGTGTGTGTAGGATCCCTGTTTTCCTTCTTTCCTTTCCTACCCTTCCTTCCTTTTCCACTATTTCTCTTAACATTTTTTTCATCCTTTTCTCCAATTCCCTCTTTTTCATCTCCAGCATTTACTCCATGTTTATCAACTTTTTTACTATTTTCTTCCTCACATTCTGTTCTTCTAACATTCATAACCTCTTCCATTCGTAATCTATAATTTTACTAGGCATCTCATCTAGTGCATCTATTAGACTACTATTAACATCAAATGATATATTATTTTGGTGCATGATCAACATTTCTTTAATAGCCTTTTGGGCTTTAGGAACATCCTGTATTTTATCTAATTCATTAGTTTGAGCTCTTGTAATTACCATAATTAATAATTATTAAATAATTATAAAAGAAATATAGTTTACTAATGAAGAATAGGAATGTAATGTACTGTAATTAATATCCTTCAATCTCAATGTGAAGTATAAAATGTATATAAAAAATATTTAGCGTTATACACACTATTTTTAAGACAGTTATGGTATATTAAGAAAGTACACATACAACAAATGGATGTGCAATTATATATGCAATTTTATGTGCAACAGTACATACGAATTCCCAAAGCCTGCAGCAAACAGCTTACTTATATTCCCCTAATATTAATAATCCAGCAATGGAACACAAAGATCAGTAAATAAGAAGACAGGCTGTCTCTAAAAAAAAAAAATAGTCGGGAAATGCTGAGCAGATACAGATGTAAATATATTTAGAGATATAATGCTGGAATACAAAATTGTTGTTAGCAATCACAACTAAAATATATACAGCAGTGGAAGGCAACATACAAATCAATACTCAAGTAATTTTTAAAGTCTTCAGTACCTAATGTCCAAATATGGAACGTTCAGTTCTTCATTTCTTCAATAAGGGTAAAGCACCCTGCAGGGTTCTTCTTTCCTCTTAGAATAAGACTGAGCACTGAATCCAGCAACTCCCTGGAGTCAGGTCTCACAGTTTTTACCAAAAGGTGCTATTCTAATCAAAGCGACAAAGTTCTCAAATAGTTCCAAGAAAAATAGCGAGTTGTGGCAATTTTCACACCAGATTACCACTCCAGTAGGCTCCGTAAGGTGAACACATGTAAGATCCCAAAGGGTCACTAAATGGGGTAAAAGAGAAAACTAAGCCGTAGCCACGGACATTTGTTTTTTCCCCCTGGGCAATGCAATTTTTCTCTGAATGATGTTACTTGTTACATGCTCTCTGTCTCTGCCTTACTGTTGTACAATCCTCCTGTACAAATTGTATATATTTTTTTTGAAGCTGTTCACTGTACCTTATGTACAAAATGTATATATATATTTTTTGAAGCTGTATACTGTACCTTATGTAAAGTTGGTGGTGTATTCACCCCGGGTCGCCCCTGAAAAAGGGACCTTTGGTCTCAGTGGGCTTACCTGGTAAACAAAATCTAAATAAAATAAAATAAAATAAAACAAGTAGAATAAAAAAAAGTAAAAAAAAGGTACCACTGAAGCATAAAAGGATCTATAGCTTTATAACCATACACTTTAAATTACTCTTGCAATCTTACAGACTTATATATCAAAGCTAGATTAAACTCATCAAGACACTAACTATTCTAATATTCTAAATAAACTTACTTTTGTACCAGCTAAGGTCAAGCACAACATGCACAAAAAAAGGCTACTGCTCTCGATGGTACGCTGGGTTATGTTAAATAAACCAGAGCAAGCAATCATAGCAAGCAGACCTTTCCAGCCCAAACGAACTAGCAGTGAATAAAATATAAAATATAAAGAAATACGCCAAGACACACTTCGTCTATAACAAATTAAACTAGGACTTAGGTATGAATCCCAAACTCCCAACTTATTAGCTTGTAGAAAGTGTCTTTCACCACGATAATGCAATATAACTGCAGAAGCAGCAGAACTGAAACCAAAGACAGAAAACAGAAGAATACTTCTATGATTGAAGCATAGACATTTTTAAGTCACTCTCCAGCTACTAAAGGTTACACGCTTTCCTCATGTTTTCAACAGGTTAATCAGTTAAATGAATTCAATCATTCAATCAATCTTTAGATCATAGTCTACAGCCTACATGCCTATACACTAAACTTATGAGTGTATGAGTGTGTGAATACCTAATTAATAGCAGTGTGCTTCCTATCAAGATCTTAATAGACCTGAAAAGATCTTAAAAAAACTTACAGACCAATAAACCAATAACCCCTTTAAACAAAGAAAATAGAAGCAGCTAATACTTTAAAGCTGGGAAACTTAGCAATTTTAATTTTTGAACCTCTTAGCCTCTGAGTTAGTCCACTATGCTCCTATAACTATGTTTTTTTTTAGCCGGTTCCCAACAGATACTTTCAAGTTAAGCTTCTAGCAGAATCATAAAATCATAAAATCCTCATATAAAATATATGGTATAAAAACAAAATAACAGCACATAAAACAAATTAAACAAATTAAACGGGACACAAAAAAACTTTTTAAAAACAAACAATCGCTTAACACTAGGGCTCTTAATAAATAAACCACTGGTACAGTGAGTAAGTACCAAGAATAGGAAGAATGGAGGAGCTAAATAAAAATCCCTATTTTTTTTTCTATGAGAAACCCAGTCCATGCACCAGCAGTCTGAATGCTTTCTGCTCACTCCAAGGGGAGCGGGCTACTCCGTCACCCACCACACTCCAAGCTCTGCAGTAAAGAGGCAAACAGCACAGACTGGGATTTTAAAATTCAGTTGCAAAAGTTTTTCTGATAAGAAATGTGAACATGTACTGCTACAGTATTGAGTCCAGTCCTTTTTAATGTCTTCATCAGTGACATTGCAGAGGGACTGGAAGGAAAAGTATGCCTTTTTGCAGATGACACAAAGATCTGCAACAGGGTTGATACACAAGGAGGCGTGGAAAGGATGAAAAGGGACTTGGCAAGGTTGGAGGAATGGTCAGATGTATGGCAGCTAGGATTCAATGCAAAAAGTGCAAAATAATGCACCTGGGAAACAAGAACACAGGGGAAGAATACACAATGGGTGGGGAGGTAGTAACAACAACAAAACAGGAAAGGGACCTGGGGGTAATCATATCAGATGACCTTAAGGTTAGCAAGCAATGTGAGAAGGCAGTAGGGAGGGCTGGGGGTATACTGGGATGTATAGGGAGAGGCATCAGCAGCAGAAAACAGGAAGTTGTTATCCCTCTGTACAGACAGTTGGTGAGACCCCATCTGGAGTACTGTGTCCAGTTCTGGAGACCCCATCTCCGCAAGGACATAGACAGGATAGAGGCAGTCCAGAGGAGGGCAACTAAAATGGTGCAGGGTCTGCAAGAGAAGCCAGTATGAGGAGAGACTAAAGGAGCTTAATATGTATACCCTTGAGGAAATAAGGGAGAGGGGGGACATGATAGAAACTTTCAAGTACCTCAAGGGAATCAGCAAAGTCCAAGAGGGTAGCATCTTTCAGAAAAAGAGACTTACAAGAACAAGGGGACAGAATTTAAAGATAGAAGGAGGGTGGCTCAGGGGCAATGTGAGGAAGTATTATTTCACAGAGAGGGTAGTGGATGCATGGAACAGCCTTCCTGAGGAAGTTGTGGAGTCTAAAACTGTGGGAGAATTCAAGAAAGCATGGGACAGACATAAGGCAATTCTTGTGGGGGGCAGGAAGATATAGGCTGTTGGTTAACTAGGATCTGTGGCCTATCCTGTAGGTATGGAAATGGGCAGACTAGATGGGCCTAGCGGTCCTTATCTGCCATCAAAGTCTATGTTTCTATGTTACAGGCTAATCCCGATGAGGCAACAGTGGAATACCTGTTATAAACAGTCACAGAGCCTTTCACAATCCTGCTGTCCCAGCTGAACTCCACAACTGAGCAGCATGCAGCACCTTAGCTCCTCCTCCCCTCTGCCTCTCGAATGAATTAATCAATGGATATAATATTTGACTATGTCTTTCAGTAGCCTCATTCTGTAGCATGTACTGTGAACACCTGCTTAATTTGTCCAATTGTTCCTGTCCTTGAATTTGCACTACTTAGTTATGTATAGTTAATTGAGTTTTATTGTGTAATCATGCAATTATGTAAAGCTCAAAGTGAACTCCCTATTTCCAATGTGTACATGTTGCTATAGTTGCACTGGTTCTCATTGTCTATTGTGTATTTTAAATATACTTATATCTACCTATGTTATAATATGTGCTGATATGTTTCTATCAAAATATGTTACGCTACTTGATTTTTACCCTGTGTCATAATATGTACTGTATTTTGTTTGTTTGCTTTTTGCATGTAATATCCCGGGTTGTGCCTGAAAATAGATATTTGTTTGTCTAGTGCACTTACCTGGTCAACAAAAATTAAATAAACATATTCTATATTGTATACTGGTGTGGTAGTACCAGCATAGTTAAGGCTTACAGACAGTTTCTATTTAAAACCCCTATCTCTGCACTTTCCTAGCATTGTCAGTGTTTGACAAAATTCACTAAAATGTTGCATGCATTGTCTAATAGGTATGGTCTAAATATGTGAAAGTTCTGAGCATGTTCACTAGGGTTTTTTGGATAATGTTTGTCACAATATCATGTCACAAGATCATTTTTTGTTTTCTCACCACTTGCTTCTCACAGCACGAAAAAACTTTTTCATGTTCTGACAATCCCCATCTTCATTTTCCCTGAACTAAATAAATGGAAAATACATACAAATGCTGTAATTTTAACACAAAATAAAATCACCTCAACCTTGCTAAGTGGGACCCATTTAGCTATATTTTGATGTTTATCTGAATCTAGCTAAACAGAACCCATTTAGCAAGATCTGGTGTTTTTTTACTGTCTTTTAAATGGGAAGAAATACCTTTTCTGGCCACCCCAAAGTCCAGGAAGTCCAGCTTAGCAGGAGTAGCCATTCACCCATATTCATTGTATAAGAACAGCGGGATATTCTTGAATGCTGAAGCCAAAGCTGGAGTTGGGCTGCTGGCTTCAGTTGAGCCAGTGAAAAGGCAATCCCCATTTCTCTCTGTCTCTGTATCTCTGTAGTCTGTCTCTGTCTGTCTGTCTATCTATCTATCTATCTATCTATCTATCTATCTATCTATCTATCTCAGTGTCTTATCTAATTTTATTATTTCTTAAGCAGACCACGGTGCCCACCACTAGTACTGCTTCTTTCTCCCTTCTCGGTCACCCACCCCCCTTCCCAATGTTCATGTATTTTATATATACCATAAGCAGACTAGGGTGTCCACACCTGGTACTAATTCTCTTGACCCCCTCCCCACCAGGTCACCCACCCTAATTCATGTTATGTCCATGGTCACAGTGGGTGCCCTCCCAGTAGCCATACAATGGTGTGGCCAATCCACAGTATCAAGTCCCCCAGAAATAAAGAAAACCATACCCCACTGATTTTTTTAACCTGTAAAAAAGAAAATGGACCCATGCTAATCTGACCCCCCCACACACACTGCCCCAACCTCCTCTCAACATCCACCACCTCACTCCCCCAACACAACTGACTCATCTGAACATATTCCACAACATATATCCACTCTCTGATTGCAGATACATCATGCTGCTGGAACTGGTGACTGAGATGTGAGAAAATAAGATATATTTCAATGGGATTTAAAATTTAATTCATAACTTTATCATTTGTACATATTTTTACACCAGATTTTCAACATAGCCTTTTTGGAATCCCGTCACATGACCAACAGTGGTAGAATTATTCAAATCTGTCCCAAAAGGTGATTTTTGTGTCACTTTGCAAAATCATCTTTTGTGAGGGATTTGAAAAATGTCACCACCCTTGGTCATGAGGTGGGTTATAAGAAGGCTATGATGAAAATCTGAGGTTGAAATATGTAATTATTACACAGCTATAAGCATACATTGAAATGTTTCTTTCAGTTGCCCATAACTTTGGTAATTGTCAATATTTTGATCCCAAATTTTCAACATAGCCACTTCTTCACAACACCCCATGAACATGACAGCAGTCATTTTTTTCAAATCTTGGCCAAAATGTGTTTTCGAACCTGTGGCACGAAATGACATTTCAGCTGGGATTTGAAAATGTTCACCTGCCAGGTTCATGAAATGGGGTAATAAAAAAGTTATGCTCAAACCTTGGTGCACAAGTAAGGTAAAATGCCAAGGTTGTGAGTGAATGTTGCGACATTTCGAAGTTCACTCATAACTTCACTAATCTGCAATAGTTTGACTCCAAATGTTCAACATACCTATTTTTTGTACATCACCTCATAAATGTAATAGGTGTCATATTTTTAAAATAGTGGACAAGATGTCTTTTCAGACATGTGGTGTGAAATGACAGATTTCAGACAATATACTATAAATTCCACATGTCAATTTGGAGTCAAAATTAAACAAAATATAATTATTAAGAAATTTTGTGTGTAGTGCTACTCTTTATCCCAGTGGTTATGCCTGGTGATCCTGTGCTGGTGAGCTGACTGTGGAGGTAAGCTCAGTCACAAACCTACCAAGGGTGTGTCTCTGACTTAATGCCCAAAAGAGGACTTTGCAAAGCGACCACAGAATCACCTTTTGGATCAAATTTGCAAAATTAAACCCAATATCAGTCATGAGGTGGGATCCTAAAAAGGTCATGTTGAAAAGTTGGTGAAAAAATATGTAAAAAAAGACAAAGTTACAAGTCAGAGTTCAAACCTACCAAGGGTGGGGGGGTGGTGCTGTTATGCGACACTCCCCTGCCAGGAATGAAAGCTGCAGGTTTGCCAACTCAGGCCTGGGAACCATATAGTGAAGACATCTCTTCACTTGGCATAGGACCATGCACCTCTGCAATTGTGGGGGGCAAAAGGCCTTGTGTATTCCTAAGAGATGGACTGTTTAACCTGTGTGTCTGTATTTTCAGCCACGTGGAAGCACAGGTTCCAGAGTGCCTTGCACTTCCACAGCCCACACATTGCAAGAAAAGTGCACACAGGAAGAGTGATGCTCAACCAAAAAAAAGAAATAGCTGCAAATCTCAGGAATTCAGGCACTCAAAATCAATGTAAAAACCCTAAGGCTCAGTAGTACTATAAAAGTATTTATTACACTATTAGGGATAAGAATGCAATAAACTACTTGGACTTGACTCTAAGGAGGGAAGGAGGGAGGACATGGGTAGTGTCAACATGGTGATATTTACAAAGGATGGCAATACTCTGCTATTTGCTTCCTGTTGACATCCATGTCATACTATTATTAATATCCCAAAGGGAACACTAGCAGGTGTTGTATAGTGACAATGGTTTAAAAACGTATACAGAGACTCCCTCAATGATGTCATATAGAAGAGCTCCATCTCTAAAAGTTAATCTTCTACAAAGTCATTTTTTAAAATGAATGGAACACTGCTTGGCTTGATGATACTAAGGGATGATATCAGTGTAGCAATTGTATTTACTGCAAGCATGTGGCCACTGGGAGAGAATTTTCAAGTGCACACTGTGAATGTGTTTTTGACATTAGACAGCTGATTACCTGAAACACGCTCGGAGTCATATACCTAGAAGAGTGCAGCTGTAAGACATTCTATGTAGGTAAGACAGACAATTTAAAACCCATGTGAGAGAAAATGTAAGAGCCATTGAGCGACATGACCCAACCTATGCCACAGCACTCCATATAATGGAATCCTGAGATGGATTTGAACATGTGTTTACCTTTAGAGGAATAGAGAAGGAGTTTCCTAACAAAGGGGGGGGGGGCAATTTCAACAACAAAGTTTTGAAAAAAGAAACAGAGTGAATCTTCAGATTACAAGCCTCTAAAAGACCTGGTTTGAATATGAGGTTTGAATTGCGACCCTACCTGGAAGAATTATCAATATTTTTTGTAAATTAATTTTTTGATCAGTTGTGTTGACCTTGCTTGTACATTATTCAATCTGTATTTATTTATAAATGTTTATGTGTTGTGTGTCTGTTGTAAGAAACATGAGCACTTGAATTTGCATCAGTCAATTTAAACTTGCAATTATGACATAATTGTGACATCGTGCATGGAAGGTGTTTACAAGGAAAGTGCGTTTCACTGGCTTCAGCCTTTGTTAAAGGATTTTATCCAAAATACGTCACGCAAGACTGGCATTATTTATGTTTGTCATCCTCAATAATGTAATAAACACTTTTATAGTACTACTGAGCCTCGTCGTTTTCACATGGGTTGTGAGTGCCCAAGTTCCTGAGATTTGCTGCTATTGCTTTTTTCTCGTTGAGCACCACTCTCCCTGTGCACACTTTTCTTCAATTTGTTACATTTTTTAGTGTTAACGCATGTGTTATGGTTGAGAAACATACAGCTTTAATTCTGTGTAAAACCTCTTACCATGCTTTTTTGCCAAAACAATGATGTGAAATAGAGCTATGTCTCCAGAAATCACACCAAACCTGAATTTTTCTTAAGCTACTCCCATAAAAACATGACTGCATTATGTGGATCAACTTTTTGATGACAGTGAGCACAGCAAACCCTTTCCTTTTGGAAGACAATGATATAAATGTACTTCCACCTGAAGCACAATCTTTGTGGAAAGCTTCTGGAGGGCTGGAGAGCCTGACTTATCAACTTCATAGGATCTACTGGAATGTGTAGAATTTAGAAGCATATGTCCCAGTATCCAGGATTCCCAGGGACCTATGAGTTTTAAAAAATCCAGCATATGGGATGGAAAATTAAGTGTTCATGTGAGAATGGGAGAAGATACTTAGTGAAACAAGTACTAAGTTTATGCAATTAATTATTAAATTTAGTAAAAATGCAAAGTCCAATAGCAGGAAGATCTAAAAACACAAGAAAAGTAGGTACTGAAATTCAAGAGCCACAGTGACTTTGACCAATTTAACAAACAATTACAGGACTTAATAATAAAACTGGACAAGGAATTGAAATCTGTGAAACAAAATAAATTTACAAAAGACAAGGGGGATTATAAAAATAACAGATGTTATCCATGGAAAAAGGACAATGTGTGAGGAATATTAAAATGCAATAGACGTGTCATTTAATTTCAGCATAGAAGGAAGCGAATCCAAGATGGAAGATGTTACAGGGTAACCTTTTTTGTACAGGTAACAAACAGGAATTGAGCCTCAGATACCATCTCCACTTCAACTCTGTTGGAGCACTGGACTAACCAATGAAGACAGAGACAACAGGTATTATGGAGGATGAGAATGAGGAGAAGGAGGAGACAAAGTCCCCAATGGAAACTAAGGATTCAATAGATACCTGAGTCCATACAACAACAGGTGACCATAGATGGGATGACAGAGGTGAGTGGTATGGCGATAAATAATGCCACTAGGCAGATTATTAATCTGTCTCAACATGAATTGACTGACACAGAGATAACTGTACTCCAAAAAGGACTTAACTTTTCCTCCACCATGCCCCTCAATAAAACACAAACTGTGATAGATCTACATCTAGCCTGCAGGAAGATGCATGTTATATATGTCTTTGCTAAAAGACAAATTAAGAATGAGAGCAGGACAAGAAATATACAGATTTCTAGATTTCATTCCAATTCTGTGTTTAATCCACATTTGTGCCCGGCTGTTAAGCTTTTCAAAGACTTAGACAAAAGAGACATAGAGCACCTGTTTAGTGATCTCCCATGTCTAAATTACAATAATATGAGTTCGAATGAATGAGAGCTTTGGTCAGGTTGCAACAGGACTGTGACTTAGTCATAAAACAGGTGGACAAATGGGCGTTATTGTTTTAAGTGAATAAACAGGATTATCGATTTGAAGTTGAAAGACAACTGCAAAACTGTGAGTTCTACACAAAACTTAATGCAAATCCTACTTATGAATTTAAATTTCCAGTCAATGAGACTGTCATGATGGCTTTTGATCCAGGGGTGAATGATTAACATACACAAGATTTTTTACTTACAGAACACCCTGTCAAAGACATTTTCAATGTCTTGCCAAAAGTCCAAATAAACAGAGGAAAACTGCTGGGATGACTGATAGTGTGTGGTCTAGGATCCTTAGCGGAGCTTGTTTCTAAATTTGTGGACTGCTTCCTTAAAATTTTTGTATAGGAACTACTATCTTACACTAAAGACAGGAAAGATCTTTTAAATGTTCTTGACAAATTAGTTATAGATAATGACTGTCTGCTTGTAACACTTGATATCAAATTGCTTTATACAAATGTGCCACATGAAGGAGCTCTAGATGTGGTAGCCTTTTACTACAATCAAAAGATTATAGAAGAACAGCAAAAACAGCTCCTCCGTGAAGACAGGTGCTCGAGTCAACACTAAAATCCATCAAGAACAAGACTCAGCACTCTGAAATTGGTGTATAAACCGGTTTCGTGCAAACAGCACACCATCAGGGGTTTGCACGAAACCGGTTGGAAATTAACCTTGCTGTGCTACCTGTTACTGTGCGGCCTAGTTTGGCATTTATTTCATTAAAATTATGCCTGGTTTATATGCCAGTTTCAGAGTGCTGAGTCTTGTTCTTGATCACTCAAAAGATGATGCCTATTATCTGACTGAGTTTATATTAAACCTCTTAGAGCATGTTTTAACTAAGATTTTTTCACTTTCAATGGAGATTTGTTTTTACAAATAAAAGGCACTGTAATTGGGGTTACATGAACACTGTCAGTGATCAATTTGTATGTATGTCAATGAGAGCATGATATAATTTTTCAGCAACACAGTTAAGCTGTTTTCAATAATGTAGAGATGTGGAAGTGGTATATAGATGGTATCATGCTCATAAAGTGGGGTGGGTATGAAATCTTGAACAATGTCATTGACATTTTACATAGTATCAATCCACATTTGAAATTTAGTTACACAGCAGACAAGAATGCAATAAACTACTTGGACTTGAGTCTCAGGAGAGAGGACATGGGCAGTGTCAACACAGATATATTTAGAAAGGACATAGATGGCAATACTCTGCTACCTGCTTCCAGTTGCCATCCATAAAATATTATCAATAACATCCCAAAGGGCCAATTCATTCAGGTGAGAAGAAACTGCAGCACACAAGAAAGCTTTGAAAATGAGGCTGATGAATTAAACAATAGATTATATGAAAGAAGGTATGCACAAAACATTGTAGAAAGGGCTTGACTAGCAGCAGCCAATCAGGAAAGGGCCCCCCTTCTATGCACGTTACCCTGAGCTAGATCTAATGATTCCAGGTTTCATTATGTAATGACTGACTCATCACATGTGGGTTTGGTTGAAAAGATTGTTAGAAAACACTGGCAGGTGTTGTCTAGTGTCAAAGATTTAAAAATTAAAGAGAGACTCCCCTATGATGTCATATAGAACAGTTCCATCTCTAAAAGATAATCTTGTAGAAATACATTTTTTTTAAATAAAAGGAATACTACTTGGCTTGATAATACTAAGGAATGTTATCAGTGTAAAAACTGTATTTACTGCAAGCATGTGGTCACTGAAAGAAAATGTTCAAGTACACACTGAACATGTTTTTGTCATAAGAAAGCTGATTTCACAGGCTGGCTCCAGCAGGTTAGGACTGAAGGTGAACTCTGCCCTCTCAAACCTTTAAAAAGAGGTGTACCTCAGGGATCCATCCTGGGTCCCTTACTGTTTGTAATTTACATAAATAACATTAATGACAGCATTAAGAAGGCCAATATTCACCTGTTTGCAGATGATACAGTGTTTTACCTAAGCCGCCCAACACCAGAAGCCACCTGTGGAGACTTGCAAGCTGACTTTAATCTGCTACAGAGCCAGCTCCTAAATAAAAAACTTCTACTCAATACCAAAAAAAAAGTGATGCTCTTCTCACCTGCCATTCAAACTGTAAACCCAGCCAGTGTTGGCTCTATTCCTCAGATTACCACTATGCTAAGAAAAAGGTTGCAATTTGTTACAAAATTCAAGTATTTTGGAGTTTGGCTGGACCAGAGACTCTCCTTCATGGATCATGTTGAGGATCTGCTGAAAAAACTGAGGCAGAGGCCTGGTCTCTTATTCAGGATTAACCATCTCATGACCAGAGATGCCAAGCTATGGTTGGTCCAATCAACATTCCTCTCCCTAGTCGACTATGCAGACTTCATTTATAATCAGTGCACTGCCTCATATCTTGCTAAGCTGGACACCCTGTATCACAGAGCCTTGAGATTTATAACTGGCCTGCCCTTTTCCACTCATCACTGTTCTTTGTATGCAGCTGTAGGGTGGGCTTCGCTTCAGTACAAGTGAAACAGAAATGCCACACTTTGGACCTTCAGAGCTGTTACCAAAAAAACTCCCCTAATATATCTCTGACTGTCTTCCACTAAGTTTGGTAGGAAACTATGCTCTGAGAAGTTACTCCTTTATTTCCTTGAAAGTTCCTAGGGCTAATACATGCTTTGAGAGAGCAGCCAGAAGTTTTGTGTTGCCATCCCTATGGCACAAATTGCAAATATTAATGAAATTGAGCATCCCTGTCAGTCTCACTACCTTCAAAACTGTATATACCCGTGCTGTTAAGGAACCCTGCAAGTATTTCCCCCACTCATAGCCTGGTGCAGTGTCTGCTGTCTACCCTGCCCTCTACATTGCTCTGTCCATGTCATGGTCCTCTGGTTTTCTCAATCCTATATTCCTTTCACCTTATTTATTTTCTCTTCTGCTTACTCTTTCTTACCCTACCTGACTTTTCACTATGTGTTATCCCCTTGTCCTGTTGTCCTAGCACCCTTTGAATTATCGTGGCCCTTACCTTACCCTGTAACCCCTAACTCCCCTTATAGATTTCTCACGATGTTCCCCCAAGCTTGAATGCCATGTCATGATCTGTATTAGGCAGTACTAGCAGCAATAATATTTATTTATCTCCTGTTACCATGAACCAGTTACTTTTGTCATTTTCACTGAATAGTGTGGTGTACATGTCATTTATATCTTGTCAATTCCTCAACTGGATCTTATGCTATTGTTTTTGAGTGTATTATTTGTTGCATATAAATGTCTATATACATGCCTGTATATAAATGTATTGTACTTTGATCTTGTTTGACACAGGTCCACCTTGCAAATTAGCTTGCTCAATGGTGTTTTCTTGGATAAATAAAGATTTTGATTACTTGATTGATTGATTACCTGTAACATGCTGAGGGTCATATACCTAACAGAGTGCAGTTGTAAGATATTCTACAGTGTGTGAGGAAGACAAACAATTTAAAACTCAGGTGGGGGGAACATGTAAGAGCCACTGAGTGACAAGACCTAACCTACACCAAAACACTCCACATAATGGAATCCAGAGATTATTTTGAGCATGTGTTTAACTTTAGAGGAATAGAGAAGGTGTTTCCTAACCCAAGGGGGGGGGGGTAATTTCAACAATAAAGTTTTGAAAAAAGAAACAGAGTAGATCTTTAGATTACCATCCACTAAAAGACCTGGCTTGAATTTGGGAGTTCTAATTCTGACCCTTCCTGGAAGATACTGTATATAAACAATTTTTGTAAATTCTTTCTTTGGTCAACTGTGTTGACATTGCTCATACATTATTCAATCTGTATTTATTTATAACTGTTTATGTGTTGTGTATCTATTATGAGAAATGTGAGTATTGTGATTTGCACCAATCAATTTAAACTTGCAATTATGACATCATTGTGGCATAATGTATGGAAGCTGTTTACAAGAAATGTGTGGTTTTACAGATCTCAGCCTTTGATAAAGGATTTTATCCAAAACTCATTAGGTTAGGCTGTTTTTTTATGTTTGTCATCCTCAATAGTGTAATAAACTATTTTATAGCCCTACTGAGCCTCATGGTTTTCACTTGGGTTTTGAGTGCCTGAGTTCCTGAGATTTGCTGCTATTGTTTTTTTTTTGTTGAGCACAAATCTCCCTGTGTGCAGTTTTGTTGCAATGTGTTATGTTTTTGAGTGCTAATGCATGGGTTACAGTTGATAAAAATAGAGTCTGAATTATGTGTAAAACCCCTTACCACGTTATTTTGCCACAGTGATGACCTGAAATAGAGCTACTGTATGTCTCCAGAAATCACACCAAACCTGACTTTTCCTGAAGCTACTCCCATGAAATACTGATTGCAATATGTGGATCAACTTTTGATGACAGTGAACACAGCGAATCCTTTCCTTTTGGAAGACAATGATATGAATGTACTTCCACCTGAAGCAGTCTTTGTGGGAAGCATCTGAAGGGCTGGAGAGACTGACTTACCAACTTCATAGGATCTACCAGAATGTGTAGAATTTAGAAGCATATATGCAGGTATCCAGGATTCCCAGGGTTCTATGAGTTTTAAAAAAATACAGCATATGGGATGGAAAATGAAGGGTCCATGAGAGAATGGGAGAAGAAACTTAGTGAAACAAGTACTAAGTTTATGCAATTAATTATTAAATTTAGTAAAGAATGCAAAGTCCAATTACAGAAAGATCTAAAAACACAAGAAAAGTAGGTACTGAAATTCAGGAGCCACAGTGACTATGATCAGTTTAACAAAAAAATTACAGGACTCAATAATGAAATTGAACAAGGATTTGAAATCGGTGAAACAAAATAAATTTATAAGGGACAAGGGGGATTATAAAAATAGTAGAGCTTATTCATTGAAAAAGGACAATGTGTGAGGAATATTAAAATGCAATAGACATGTGTCATTTAATTTCAGCATGGAAGGAAGCAAATCCGAGATGGAACATGTTACAAGGTAACTTTTCCTGTATGGGAACAAACAGGAATCAAGCTCAGATACCATCTCCACCTCAACCCCGTTGGAGCACCGAACTAACCAATCAACAGAGAGACAACAGGTATTATGGAGGATGAGAACGAGGAGAGGGAGGAGACAAAGTCCCCAATGGAAACTGAGGCTTCAACAGATATCTGAATCCATACAACAGGTGACCAAAGATGGGATGACAGAAATTAGTGGTATGGAGATAAATAATGACACTATGCAGATTATTAATCTGTCTAAACATGACTTGACTGAGACAGAGATAAGTGTACTCCAAAAAGGACTTAACTTTTCCCCCACCGTGCCCCTTAATAAAACACAAATATTGATAGATCTACATCTAGCCCGCAGGAAGCTAAATTTCCTATATTTCTTTGCTAAAAGACAAATTAAGAATGAGAGCAGAACAAGAAATTTGCACATTTCTAGATTTCATCCCAATTCTGTGTTTAATCCCCATTTGTGCCCGGCTGTTAAGCTTTTCAAAGAATTAGTCAAACGAGACATAGAACACCTGCTTAGTGACCCCACCATGGCTAAATTACAATAATATGAGTTTGAATGAATGAGAGGCTTTGGTCAGGTTGCAACAGGACCATGACTTAGTCATAAAACAGGTGGACAAAGGGGCTTGCATTTTTTAAATGAATAAACAGGATTATCAATTTGAAGTTGAAAGACAATTGTGAAACTGTGAGTTCTACACAAAACTTAATGCAAATCCTACTTATGATTTTAAATTTCCAGTCAATGAGACTGTCATTATGGCTTTTGATCCAGTGGTGAATGATCAACATACATACGATTTTTTACTTACAGAAACCCCTATCAAAGTGACTTTCTAAGTACCTTGCTCAAAGTCCAAATAAACAGAGGAAAACCACTGGGATGACCGATAGTAAGTGGTCTATGATCCTTAACAGAACTTGTTTCTAAATTTGTGGACTTCTTCCTTAGAATTTTTATATAGGAACTACCATCTTATATTGAAGATAGCAAAGATCTTTTAAATGTTTTTGACAAATTAATTGTAGATAATGGTTGTCTGCTTGTAACACTTGATATTGAATTGCTTTATACAAATGTGCCACATGAAGAAGCCAAAGATGCAGTAGCCTTTTACTGCAGTCAGACAAAAGATGATGTCTATCATCTCACTGAGTTTATACTAAGGCTCTTAGAGCATGTTTTAACTAAGATATTTTTTTACTTTTAATGGAGATTTGTTTTTACAATTAAAAGGCACTGTAATGGGGGCTGCATGTACACCGTCAGTGGTCAATTTATGTGTAGGTCAATAAGAGTATGACATCATTTTTAGGCAACATTGTTATGCTTTTTTCAATAACATAGTGATGTGGCAGTGGTACATTGATTATATCATGCTCATAAGGTTGGGTGGGTATGAAATGTTGAATAATTTCATTGACATTTTACATAGTACCAATCTACATTTGAAATTAAGTTACACAGCAGACAAGAATGCAATAAACTACTTGGACTTGACTGTCAGGAGGAAGGACACAGGTAGTGTCAACATGGATATATTTAGAAAGGACGTGGATGGCAATACTCCGCTACTTGCTTCCAGTTGCCATCCACACCATACTATCAATAATATCCCAAAAGGCCAATTCCTTCAGGTGAGAAGAAACTGCAGTACACAATAAAGCTTTGAGAATGGGGCTGGTGAATTAAGCAATAGATTATACGACAGAAGGTATGCACAAAAATTGTAGAAAGGGCTTGTCCAGCAGCAGCCAATCAAGAAAAGGCCCCCCTTCTATACATGTTACCCCAAGCTAAATTGAATGATTCTAGGTTTCACTATGTAATGACTGACTCATCACATGTGGGTTTGGTCAAAAAGATTATTAGGAAACAATGGCAGCTGTTGTCTAGTGTCAACAGTTTAAAAATTATACAGAGACTCCACCTATGATGTCATATAGAAGAATCTCATCTCTAAAAGATAATATTGTGCAGTTATTTTTTAAATAAAAGGAATACTACTTGGCTTGATAATGCTAAGGCATGTTATTGGTGTAAAATTGTATTTACTGCAAGCATGCAGCCACTGAGAGAATTTGTTTATTTTATTTTATTTTATTTTTTTAACCAGGAGAGACACACTAAGCTAAAGCTTGTTTACCGGTGTGACCTGGGAGCACAAAGAAGTTAAGTGACTTGCTCAGGGTCACACAGTATGCATGTGGGGGCTGTGGGATTCAAACCCAGGTCTCCAGATTTGCAGCTCAGAGTCTTAAGCCACTGCGCTATACTACCTCCTACCAAAAAAAATTTTCAAGTACACACTGTGAACATGTTTTTGACATTAGACAACTGATTACCTGTAATACACTGGGGATCGTATACCTAGCAGAGTTCAGCTATAAGGCATTCTATGTGGGGAAGACAGTTAAACAATTTAAAACTATTGAGAGAGAACATATAAGAGCCATTAAGCGACATGACCTGACCTACGCCACAGAACTCCACATAATGGAATCCCGAGATGAATTTAAACACGTGTTTACCTTTAGAGGAATAGAGAAGGTGCTTTCTAACCTGAGAGGGGGCAATTTCAACAACAAAGTTCTGAAAAAAGAAATAGAGTGGATCTTGAGATTACGAGCCACTAAAAGACCTGGCTTGAATATGGGGTTCAAATTGCAACCCTATTCGGAAGATAAATCATTTTTGTAAATGTATTGTTTTATCATTTCTGTTGACCTTGCTTATACATTATTCAATCTGTATTTATTTATAACTGTTTATGTGTTGTCTGTCTGTTACAAGAAATGTGAATATTGTGATTAGTGCCAATCAATTTAAATGTGCAATTATGACATCATTGTGGCATCATGTATGGAAAGTGTTTATAAGGAATGTGTGGTTTTACTGGTATCAGCCTATGATAAAGGATTTTATCCAAACCTCGTTAGTCTAGGCCAGCATTTTTCAATTTTTGTCACTTCCAATACTGAAATTCCCACTTTTATAGCACTACTGAGCCTCATGGTTTTCACATGGGTTGAGAGTGCCTGGGTTCCTGAGATTTGCTGCCATTGCTTTTTTTTGTTGTTGAGCATATCTCTCCCTGTGCACACATTTCTTGCAATGTGTTATGTTTTTGAGTGTTAACACACCACTTACAGTTGAGAAAAACAGAGTTTTAATTCTGTGTAAAACCCCTAACCATGCTTATGTGCCTAACTGATGACATGAAACAGAGCTATGTCTCTAGAAGCCACACCAAACCTGAATTTTTCTGTAGGAACTGCTGTGAAAAACCCACTGCAATATGCAGATCAACTTTTGACTACAATGAGCACAGCCAATCATTTCATTTTTAGAAGATAACAATATGGATGTACTTCCACCTGAAGCACAATCTTTGCAGTAAGTGTTTAAATGGTTGGAGAGACTGACTCACCAACTTTGCAGGATGTACATGAATGTGTTGAATATAGAAGCACATGTACAGGTAACAATTATTTTATTTATTTATTTATTGAGATATTCAGAAAGACCTTTGAGTCAAAGACTCATTTACAAAGGTTTCACGTCATACATAGAGTGGTACAGGGATGACATTACATACAGATTGAAGAGCAATTCAACATGTCACAGGATAGGATACTCATCTTTGTACAGAAAGTGATTGAAATAGACACAGAACACATGAGTGGAATGTTGCAGAACAGCCAATAAAGAAGTAGAGAGGCTGTTTGTCAGCTTAGCAATTTGAGGAATTAGGTCAGAAGACCAGCAGGGTGCTGGTTTAGGTCTTCAAGGGGAGTTCAGGGCAGTCACATAGGTTGAAGGCTTGGAGGTGTTTCCTTATCCTGGATTTAAAAGGACCTAGTCTTCATTCATTGGTTTTTAGACTTGGGAGCACGTTGGTCCAGGAGGGGGCTTTGAACTTGAAGGTTCTTTGGAATTGGGAGGTCCGGCAATGGGGTATCCAAAGTAACTGCTTGTTTGTGCTACGGGTGGTTCTGACAGGTAATGCAGGACAAATAATTTTGTTTAGGGCAGGGGGGGGTGAAGCTTAGAACTATCTTTTTTGCCACTGGGCAGGTGTGGTACTTGATTCGGCAGTCTAAGTTTAGCCAGTTTGTGGCACTATAGAGGGAGCAGGTGTGGGTGAGGCGATCACATACAAGGATGAGATGGCAGGCCTTGTTTAGAATGAACCAGAGGCTATTGAGGGCAGAGGTGGGAGCGGCACTATAGATGAGGATGCCGTAGTCCAGCAGGGAGAGGATAAAGTAGTTTATGGAGTGTCGTAGGGCCTCAGAGGTGAGACAGTGTTTGTGCTTGTAGAGTACACCTAGTCTGGAGTTAAGGGCAGTGGATAGGAGCAGAACATGTTGTTTAAAGTTGAGGGCCGAGTCTAGAGTGATCCCTAGGTATTTAAAGGTGTCCACTTGTTCAAGAGGGGTTTGATTTACAGTTAGAAATTGGGGGCACAGGCTCTTTAGTGGGTTCTGGGGATGGGAGAAGATAATGACCGTAGTCTTATTGTAGTTAATTATTAGGCACTGGGTGGTGAGCCAGTGTTCAGTTTCATGTAGAGAGTGCTGGAGTGATTTGTGGAGCTTAAGGGGTCTGGATCTGAAGCGAACAGGACAGCATCATCTGCATAGAGGAGCAGGATGCTGGGGCAGGCCAACGGGAGGGAGTTTAGGTAAAGGCAGAATAGCAGAGGCCCAAGAATGGAGCCCTGTGGGACCCCAGAGTGGATTGGGAGACTAGGGGATAGGACAGTGCCTTCCTTGACCAGTTGTGTTCTATCAGAGAGATAGCTGGTGGACCAGTTTAAGGCATCTTGAGAGAGGCCACTATTTATTTATTTATTTATTTTTTGTTGACCGGGTAAGTGCACTAGACAAATCCGGCCTATTTTCAGGCATGACCCGGGGAAGGGGAGAATACAGACGAATGCCAACTGACCTTGAACCAGATTAAGCTGTTGGTGGTATTGTTAGTGAATGAGAGAAATTTGGCCAAGATACTGGGGAAATTCCCCTACTCTTTTCGATAAGTGCCATGGGATTTTTAACATCCACCTGCACTACCACCAATCCAAGCAGATGGGACCTTGGTTTAATGTCTCATCTGAAAGATGGCACCTCAGAAGTGCAGCACCCCTCTCATGCTGCACTACAGTGTCAGTACTGGGATATTAATCCAAGTGTCAGATGTGGGAACTGAACCCACAGCCCTCTAATCTCCCAGCCTCAGAGGCGAGTGTGCTACTTACTGAGCCACTGACACTGTTATGGGCAAGTGTGTTCAGTAAGAGGGCATGGTTGACGGTATCAAATGCCTTTGAGAGGTCCATGAAGATGGCTCCTGTGATGTGGCCACAATCCAAGGTGGTGTGGACATGAGAAGTAAATTCAAGGAGGGCAGTGGTGGAACTATGTCCCTTACAGAAACCGTGTTGCTGGTTGCATAGGAGGTTATATTTAGTAAGATGGTCAGTGAGTTGGTCAGTGACTATGCACTCTAATGCTTTAGAAAGAGGGGGTAGAATGGAGATGGGGTGGTAATTGTTAGAGGCGGTGTGGTCCCCACTCTTATGAATGGGGTGATGAAGGTTGATTTCCAACGTGAGGGAAATTTTGCCTGGCAAAGGGAAAGGTTGAGAATATGGGTGAGTGGGGTAAGGACTTCCAGGAGGGTGAGGCGGAGGAGTCTCAGGTCAAGGGAATCACTACTAAAGTGTGAGTGGTTAAGGACTTTAGCAAAGTACAGTTTGGCAGTCTCTGGGGCAAGGATACATAGGTAGAAGGGTGGAGCATGGGTTGGAGGGGAATGTGTAAGGGCAGGCGGTGGGTTGAAGAAGTTAGGGGAGAGGATGTGGTTGAGGTCAGTGAAGGTGGAGTTTAAGGCTGAGGCTATACTAAGGGGATCGGAGGAGAGGTTACCATTGATTAGTATTGGATCTGGGGGCAAATTAGTAGATTTGCCACAGAGTTCCTTAATACTGTTCCAAAATTTTCGCCCGGAGCCCCAGTTGGAGGTTAAGGTCTCTTTGTTGTATTCTACTTTGGCGGAGTGAAATTCCCAAGGACTTATTCATTTAAAAATATCCAGCATATGGGATGGAAAATTAAGTGTTCATGAAAGAATGGGAGAAGGTACATAGTAAAGCAAGTACTAAGTTGATGCAATTAATTATTACATTTAGTAAAGAACGCAAAGTCCAATTACAGGAAGAGACAAAAACACAAGGAAATGAGGTACTGCAATTCAAGAGCCACAGTGGCTTTGACCAGTTTAACAAAAAATTACAGGACTCAATGATGAAATAGAACAAGGAACTGAAATCTGTGAAACAAAAGACATGTATAAGGGACAAGAGGGATTATGAAAATGGAAGTTTATTCATTGAAAAAAGACAATGTGTGAGGAATACTAAAGTGCGATAGACATGTGTCATTTAATTTCAGCATGGAAGGAAGTGAATCCAAGATGGAAGTTGTTTCAAGGAACCTTTTTTGCACAGAGAACAGGCAGGAATTGCATCTCTGATACCACCTCCACCTCAATTGCATTGGAGCCCCAGACTAACCAATCAACAGAGAGACAACAGGTATTATGGAGGAAGAGAACAAGAAGAGGGAGGAGACAAAGGCCCCATCAGACAGAAAAGATTCAAAAGATACTAGAGACCATACAACAGTGGGTGACCATAGAGGGGATGATGGAGGTGAGTGGTACATGTATAAATAATGACACTATACAGATCTGTAATCTGTCTATTCATAAACTGACTGAGACAGAGATAAGTGTACTCTAAAAAGGACTCAACGTTTCTCCCAATATGCCCCTTAATGAAACATAAACAGTGATATATCAACATCCAGCTTACAGAAAGTTGAATTTGGAATTTGAATTTGCTAAAAGACAAATTGAGCATGAGAGTAGTACAAGAAATACACAGATTTCTACATTTTGTCCCAATTCTGTGTTTAATCCCCCTTTGTGCCTGGCTGTTAATGTTTTCAAAGAATTAGTCGAAAGAGACCTAGAACATTTGTTTAGTGACCTCCCACATCTAAATTACAATAATATGAGTGTGAATGAATGAGAGGCTTTGAGTAGGTTGCAACAGAACCACGACTTAGTCATAAAACAGGAGGACAAAAGGGGTTGCATTGTTGTTGTTTTTTTAACTTATAGTTTATTATTTTGATGTAATCAAACATTACATTACATTACCAACAGGCAGACATAAATATACTGAGCTTTGTCCACAGACAGTCTACATTTTACAGTAACAAAATGGTAATGTCCCTGTTCTTTGTTACGGCACTTGGGGATTAACAAGAGATTTCAACAATCAGTGTTACAAATAGTAGTTAAGTATGTTACATACTGACACTATAGTCTCTGAAATTAAAAAAGTCCAAACATAAGGTTCTTGCAGCCATGAGCCAGGATGATCAGCATATCTTTTCATCATTTTGCCCCTATCTGTGGGTTAAACATTCCACCCATATAACATCGGAATCCGAAAATTCACCTCATAACTTCCCCCTATAACACTCACAAGCTGGCATCATATAGAAAACAACAATGATCCTGGTACAACATAGTCATATGTATTAAGTTTTGGAATACATTAGAATTAAAGGTCTTTACAGGAGATGACTGCTCCTATATTTGGTTTACGCTTTAGAAATTATATCTTACTTATAAACAAGGAGAAAACACAACGATAGAGAACAGGTTTAAACCTTAGGATATGGGACGCCTCTTTAAAACCCTCCTCCCCTAATATAGAAAGTCCTACATAACAGCAGATCCTTAAAATTAAACAGTAGTAGGAGGGCATAGATAGTAAAGGGTAAACATTCTATCCTCAGTCCATCTCAAGGAACATAAGTCTGCACAAGACTCCCATTCTCCAATTCCCCTCACATTGTTAGTGTGATGACTATTTAACAGTTATTCACGTTGCCTGATCTTCCTCCAAATTTGAGGATTCCCCGCTGGCTGCAAACTGTCTCTATTTTGTCCAAATGTTTTGCTGTTTCAGTTGCCTCAGAAAATTGGTAGGTCTTACCTCCATACCAGATGTGTAAACTTGCAGGCATAAGGAAAACATAATGTGTGCCGAGAGCTCAGAGTCTTTCCCAGATCCCATCAAAGCTCTTTCATCGCATTCGAGCAGCATAATTAAGGTTGAGGAAGAAATGTACCCTAGAGTTCTGCCAGGAAAGTGGGCTGAGAATCTTAGCCTGCTGAACAATCATGTCCCATTCCGAATACGTGCACAATTCCAGCATGATAGTGTGAGGGATAGTAACTCCTGTGGCTGCCCGGGGCCTACTGCCATGTGATGTGATTCAGTAGGCCTTCACAAGGACAAAATCGGTTTCCACTTTCAACAGATCCTGGAGCCAATTTCTCAAAACAGCAGTCGGATAGTCCCCTTCCATCTCTCCCAAGAGTTGAATGGGTGTGGCATGGTTGGCATTTTCTAAATTATCTAAGCACTGGTGGAGAAGCCCATTTTCTTTGGTTACTCCTGCTGCAATTGCTATCACTTTTTCTTCATTCTGAGCTCCACCCTTAGTATTTCTTCCTCCAGCTTTCCAACTTTGGTGTGAAGCTGTTTAATATCAGAACTAAAGTCCTCCACTTTTCAATCTAAACTCTGTATGGCTCTGAGTAATGCGGTGTTGGAAGGTTGCGGGCCCTTCTTGCTCAGTCACCTCGAGTTGGGATTCTTTGGTGCAGCCTACTTTGAGCTCCTTCAGCAGGTTCCTTCTCCGGCAGTCCCCAATCTATTAGTTTGACCCATAATCTCCAATTGAGATACCAAATCTCAATAAATTTTATATCCTACAGTAGCTTAGGCTTTATTCTGTCACTCAATGCCAGTCACAGACAGTTTTATGGCCAAAAAAACTGAGTTTAATTAAATTAAAGATGCCTGTCTGTAGAGTTACAAGGATGAGCCGTTCATGACTCGGCTGCTGGCTACACCCCCCCAGAGGCTGCATTGTTTTAATGAATAAACAGGATTATCAAATTGAAGTTGAAAGCCAATTGCAAAATTGTGAGTTCTACACAAAACTTAATGCAGATCCTACTAATGATTTTAAATTTGCAATCATTGAGACTGTCACAATAATTTTTGATTTAGGGGTGGTTGATCAACATATGAAATATTTTTTTATGTCCGAACACCTTATCAAAGCAACTTACTATGTGCTGATGAAAGTCCGCATAACCTGTGAAAAACCTCCAGGATGATCCATAGTGAGGGGTCTAGGCTTCTTAATGTAGCCTCTGTCTAAATTTGTGGACTCCTTCCTTAGAATTTTTGTACAGTAATTACCATCATATATTAAAGATACAAAATATGTTTTCAATGTTCTTGACACATTGGTTGTAGATAATGACTGTCTTCTTGAAACACTTAATATCAAATCCAGTTATGCAAATGTGCCACATAAAGGATCCCTACCTTAATTAGAGAAAAGATGTTGCCTATCCTCCCACTGAGTTTATATTAAAGCTCTTAGAGCATGTTTTAACTAAGATTTTTTTCACGTTCAATGGAAATTTGTTTTTACAAATAAAAGGCACCACAATGGGGGCAACATGCACACCATAAGTGGTCAATTTGTATGTACGTCAATGTGAGTATGAAATCATTTTTAAGCAACATACTGTAACATAGAAACATAGAAACAGACTTTGACGGCAGATAAGGACCGCTTGGCCCATCTAGTCTGCCCATTTCCCTACCTACAGGATAGACCGCAGATCCTAGTTAACTAACAGCCTATTTCTTCCTACCCCCACAAGAATTGCCTTTATGTCTTTCCCATGCTTGAATTCTCCCACAGTTTTAGACCCCACAACCTCCTCAGGAAGACTGTTCCATGCATCCACTACCTCTCTGTGAAATAATACTGCCTCACATTGCCCCTGAACTGCCCCCTCTATCTTTAAATTGTGTCCCTTGTTCTTGCACGCCTCTTTCTAAAAGATGCTACCTCTTGGACTTTGTTGATTCCACTGAGGTACTTAAAAGTTTCTATCATGTTCCCCTCTCCTTCTTTCCTCAAGGGTATACATACTAAGCTCCTTTAGTCTCTCCTCATACGGCTTCTCTTGCAGACCCTGCACCATTTTAGTTGCCCTCCTGACTGCCTCTATCCTGTCTATGTCCTTGCGGAGATGGGGTCTCCAGAACTGGACACAGTACTCCAGATGGGGTCTCACCAACTGTCTGTACAGAGGGATAACAACTTCCTGTTTTCTGCTGCTGATGCCTCTCCCTATGCATCCCAGTATACCCCCAGCCCTCCCTACTGCCTTCTCACATTGCTTGCTAACCTTAAGGTCATCTGATATGATTATCCCCAGGTCCCTTTCCTTTTTTGTTGTTGTTACTACCTCCCCCAATTGTGTATTTTTCCCTGGGTTCTTGTTTCCCAGGTGCATTATTTTGCACTTCTTTGCATTGAATCCTAACTGCCATACTTCTGACCATTCCTCCAACCTTGCCAAGTCCCTTCTCATCCTTTCCACGCCTCCTTGTGTATCAACCCTGTTGCAGATCTTTGTGTCATCTGCAAAGAGGCATACTTTTCCTTCCAGTCCCTCTGCAATGTCACTTATGAAGACATTAAAAAGGACTGTACCCAATACTGAACCCTGCGGTACCCCACTAGTAACCCCTCTTTCTTCAGAGTGGACTCCATTTACAATTACCTTCTGTGTCCTGTTGTCCAGCCAATGTTTTACCCAGGCTACCACCCTGGGACACACTCCCAGGCTGGTTAATTTGACTATTAATCTTTTGTGTGGGACTGTGTCAAATGCCTTGCTAAAGTCGAGGTAGACCATGTCCACAGCCCCTCTCTGGTCTACTACTTTGGTCACCCAGTCAAAGAACTCTATTAGATTCATCTGACATGACCTTCCCGCTGTGAACCCATTCTGCCTTGGGTCCTGTGCCCCACTGGCCTCTAAGTACTCAACTATTCTTTCCTTCAGAAGTGACTCCATCACTTTCCCTACCACAGAGGTCAGACTGACAGGTCTGTAGTTTCCTGCCTCTGTCTTGGTCCCACTTTTGTGAAAGGGAATCACATCCATCTTCTTCCAGTCCTTGGGTACCACACCATCCTCCCATGATTTATTAAAAAGAGTAGCCAGTGGTTTCACTAGTTCATCCCTTAATTCTTTTAGAATTCTGGGTGAATTCCATCAGGCCCCATTGCTTTGCTTTGTCCACCTTCAGTTTTAGGAGTTCTTGCAGAACCCTTTCTTCTGTGAAAGGACTGGGATCGACCCCCCCTATCAAGAGTGCTACTGTTAATTGGATTAGGCACTTCCCCCTCCTCTTTTTTGAATACTGAGCAGAAATATTTGTTCAGTATCCCTGCTTTTTCACTGTCCCCCTCTGCCCACTCACCATTCATTCTATTCAGCCTCACTATCCCTCCCTTTGACTTTCTATGCTCACTGATGTACCTAAAAAAGGTTTTATCCCCCTTCTTAACCGAGTTGGCTATCCTTTCCTCAGTTTGGGTCTTTGCTATTCTGATTTCCCTCCCTGCTTCCTTCTGCTTTAACTGGTACAGCTCTCTGTCCTGCTTCTTCTGTGTTTCCTTATACTTCCGGAATGCTATCTTTTTCTTCCTGACTTTCATAGCCATCTCTTTTGAGAACCATAGTGGCTTTTTCTTTCATTTTGATTTGTTTATTTGCTTCACACAAAGGCTTGTTGCCTCTGTGATGGCAGTTTTGATGATTCCCCATTGTTGCTCTACACCTCCTTCTAGCTTGTTTACTAGTGCTTTTCTGAGGCACTCTCCCATCTTGCCAAAGTCAGCCCTCCTGAAGTCCAGTACCCTCACTTTTGTATGGCTTGACTCTGTAGCTGAGTTTAATGTGAACCACACTGTTTGATGGTCACTTGTTTCTAGATGGCAACCCACTTCTAGATCTGAGATCCTCTCACTGCCCCCACTTGAGAGTATGAGGTCTAAGATTGCTCCCTCATGAGTGGGTTCCAAAACTAGCTGTCTGAGGCCTGCCACCTGTAGGGCATCAAGAATGGCCCTGCTCTTGGATGTGGCTGCAGCAAATGTGCTCCAGTTAACTGTAGTAATACATAAGAAGACTACAGTGGCTCAGGGAAGCCAGGAAACATAGAACATAGAAATAAAGAAGTTGATGGCAGATAAGGACCACAAGGCCCATCCAATCTGCCCATTTCTTTTTTCTACTTTATGAATGTGCCATTGGCCTTTGCTCTGTCAATGGCCTATCTATTCATACTATTGCTCCCTTATGTCTGTCCCATGCCTGTTTGAAGCCCTGCACTGTATTCATATCCACCACTTCCTGAGGTAGGCCATTCCATGCATCCACCACACTTTCTATGAAAAAGAACTTCCTCACATTACCCCTAATCAGCCTCCCTCTAATCTCATGCTGTCTCCTCTTGTCCTGCTATTTTTCTTATATTGAAACATGTTATACTCTTTCACCTTGTTAATGCCCTTAAGGTGTTTGAATGTTTTGATCATATCACCTCTCTCCCTCCTTTGCTCTACGGTATACATATTGAGCTCCTTTAATCTGTCCTCATATGTTTTCTGATGCAGTCCCTGCACCATTTTGTTTGCCCTTCTCTGGACTGCCTCAATTTGGTTAATGTCCTTGTGAAGGTGTGGCCTCCAGTACTCCAGTGTTTAGTAAAGATGGATTATTACCCCCCTCTTCCAACCTGTGATACCCCTACTAAACACCCCAACATCCCTCTAGCCTTACCTAATGCTTTAGTGGTCTGCTTGGATGATTTCAGGTCATCGGTGATGATGATGCCCAAGTCTCTTTCTTCCCTTGTGACTGCCAGCAACTCCCCTCCCAGCCTGCTTCAGGGTTTCTCTTCCCTATGTGAATGATCATCACTTCTTTGCATTAAATTCCAGTTGCCACTCTTCCAACAATTTTGCTAGTTTATCCAGATCTCTTCCCGTTCTGCCCACCCCATCTGGATCATCTACTCTGTTGCAGATCTTGATGTCATCTGCAAACAGACAAACCTTACCCTCCAGTCCTTCTGCAATGTCACTGATGAATATATTGAAGAGGACAGGCCCCAGGACTGATCCCTGATGTACCCCACTTGTGACTTGCATCTCTTCTGACTGTATGCCATTTACCACCACTCTGTTTTCTGTGCATCAACCAGTTTGACACCCAGTTGACCAACCTCTGATCCACCCCAAGCCTACCAAGCTTATTAATCAATCTTCTATGTGGAACAGTATTGAAAGCTTTGCTGAAGTCAAGGTAGGTGACATCAACTGCTTCCCCTTGGTCCAACACTCTGGTTACCCAGTCAAAGAAATCTATGAGATTAGTTTGACAGGACCTTCCTTTCATAAACTCATGCTGTCTTGGATCCTGTGCTCCTATGGATTCCAGATGTTGCACTATCCTTTCCTTAAGGAGTGCATCCATAATCTTGCCCACCACTGAGGTAAGACTGGTCTGTAGTTCCCTGCCTCCTCCCTACTACCACTGTTGTGGAGCGGGATCACATGAGCTCTTCTACAGTCTTCTGGGACCTCTCCTATGCTCAGAGACTCACTACACAGTTCTGATAATGGCTCTGCTAGTTGCACCCTTAGCTCCTTTGATACCCTGGGATGTGTGCCATCAGGTCCTATTACCTTGTCCACCCTGAGCTTATCGAGCTCTTGTAGGACCCTTTCTTTTGTGAAGAGACTAATGCATACCTCCCCCCTGTGTCCATGGTGCTGGGCTGTGGACCTTGCCCTACCTTATCTTCAGTAAATACTGATCAAAAGTATCTATTTAGGACAGATGCTTTTACATGGTCCTCCTCCTCACATGCCCCCTTATCCCCTTTGATCTTAGCAATACCCCCTCTGGACTTTCTCCTTTCACTAATTTATCTAAATAAAGTCTTGCCATCTTCTACTACTGTCTGTGCTAGTGTTTCCTCAGTTTGGGCCTTTGCCTGCCTTACTGCCTTCCCTGCTTCCCTTAGGGAAGTTTGGTATGCCTCCCTATCTTCATCCTGCTGCATTCCCTTATATTTCCTGAAGGCCAGCCTTTTGGCTCTGACCTTTTCTACTACTGTTTTTGAGAACCAAAGTGGTTTCCTTCTTCTGTTTTACTTCCTTTTCTCTGTAACACAATGGTATGTTGCTTCAAATATTGCATCTTTAATGCTTGCCCACTTTTCCTGTATCCCCTCACCTGTATTTCTTTTTGCCAGGGCTGGCTTAACTCTGTTGGCCATCTTATCAAAGTCAACTCCTTGAAGTCCCATATTTTTGCCTTGGAATGGGATGATTTAGTTCTAGCGTCCAAATTGAACCATGCCATGTGATGGTCACTGGCCCCCAGTAATTCTGTAACACAAACAAGAGCAAAAGCAACTTGGCTACTCTTCCAGGATCCAGCTGAATTCCAAAGACCACTTCATTTGGACTCGATAAGGAGAAAAAAGCTTTAATAAATACTTTTTCTTTTTTTTTCCATTCAGACTTTATTCATTTTTAATGCTTTTACAGAGAGAAGATCTAGGTAACATACATACAAATGACACAGGATTAAAGGATAGATGTTAGATCAACTCTCCCCCTTCCCCTGTCTCATTTCCTCACACAGGATGGAAAAACAGCAGGAGAAAGAAAATGGGGATAAACCTCTGGCATAATTATAGGGAATAATGTGTCAGAAAGGGGCCCCAAATCTTCTGAAATTTCTGGGATTGGTCGCGTAAATTAGCAATCATATTTTCCAGTCACAGATTTGCCAGCAACTCTTGTAGCCATTCACTGTAAGCAATATCAGTCATATCTTTCCAATGCCGCAAAACCAGATTTTCAATGGACATGGCTATAAGAGTTATGTGGTATTTCCTATTGTTAACTGTAACAGAGGACAAATCCCCTAAAATGCATATTTCGGGGTTAAAAAGGTCATGTAGCCCTAATAAAGGATCGGCCCTCTGTTGAATCACCTGCCAGAAGGGGGCTACTTTGGAACATTTCCAGAATATATGTAACAGGTTCCCCTCTTCCTGTTAGCAATGAGTACATGTAGCAGATGATAGGAATCCCAATTTAGCCAATTTTTGGGGTGAGTAATAGTAATTATGCATGATTTTGAACTGCATGAGCCGGAGCTTATCATGTCTGATATATTTGTGACAATTCACCCATAAAGAAGGCCAGTTGATTTCCTGTTGGGAAAAAAGGGAGGCCCAAAATTGAGTCGGACCAAAATAATCTGGCCATTTCCAGTTATGTAATATCTCGTACATGTTAGATACAGCATGGGGTAGGCCTACCATTGGAAACAGTTCTGTCCAGTAAGACAAACTTGGGGGCGCTGGTGGGGAAGAGCCAAAGGATTTCACCATCAGGTGCCTTAATTGGAATATTTTGAAAATTAGAGGATTCGGGATATGGGCTTTATGTAAGATCTCAGGAGAAGTTAACCATAAGGCATCTTCCTGAATGAAAAAAACTAAGTGGGTGACCACCCAGCTGGGGAATCCATTTCAATTGTAGGGGTTTGCCCTCAATAGTGAGATTTGGGTTCCCCCATCAAGGTTGAGAGAGATCCATTGTATGCTCATATTTCAAGAAAGAACACAACTGCTAACGAACTCTTATAGATGCTGCTATAGGGCTACCCTTAAGTGAGGGAGGTAAGGCTTTTAACCTGATATGTAAAAGTGCCCTGGGGGATAACCCACTAGCCTTTATAAAGGCACATTCTATTTTGAGCCATATGGGGGTAAAAGAATATGAAGTTGCAGGTAGCTCGGGTATGGGCCATCGCAAGTACTTGCTTGGATGACTGGCCCAATAATATAGCCCAATATGTGGGAGACGGAGTCCTCCCTTCTCTTTGGGGGCTGAGAGCTTATTATAACTTAACTGGGGTTTCTTCATTGTCCAAATAAAATCTGTAATCATCTGATGTATCCTTTTGAACCACCCTAAAGGAATCCAAAAATTTGAGAGATTAATTAGGTAGAATAACCGAGGAAAAATGTTCATTTTAACTATATTGATTTTCCCCCACAAGGAGAGGCGGAGTAAGGTCCATCTTTTAAGATCTTGCCTGAAAATTGCAACTAGAGGGTCTAAGTTTTGTTTTAAGAATCTGCCAGAGTCTCTTGACAAGTTAACTCCCAGGTATTTTAGGGCTTTGGTCTGCCAGGAGAAACCTACTGCAGAAGCATCTAACTTTGTCACTTTGTAATTTAAAGGGAATACCACCGGCTTATCTTTGTTTAATTTATAATTAGACTTTGGGCCAGCCGGGGGAGTAGGATCGAGCGTCCGACGGACAGCTCTCCTACTCCGGGGGGAGGGCGCGGGCAGCACTCAGTGCACTGGGAACCCCTGGTGGAGACTGGGAGTTCCACGCAACCGACGCTCGACGGGGGAGAGGCCATGACGCTGCATCATTGCACGCCCCACCTCCTCCGGGAGAAAAATCAGGTGGAAAAAGATGGCGGGCAGGACCACTGATCAATGAAGCCCTCCCTGGAGAGCCTCACATTGCCGCCGCCACTGCGGGACCCCGACCAGTCACAGTTCGGGGTCACTGGCAGGCTCACGGCCCCACCCTCAGGGGCAAGCCGGGGGTGACCGAGGGTCCTCAGCAGCAATTGACGGTGGTAGAGGTCTCTGGGGGCCGTGACCAGGGCAGATGGCTGCCGGTGGTCCTGCCAGAAAAAGGGCAAATAAAAAAAAAAAAAAAAATAATTAGACTTTGAGCTGAATTCTTCCAAGATTTTAATCAGGACAGGCAAAGACGTCTTGGGGTGGAACAATTGTAAGAGCAAATCATCCACGTAGGCCAAAACTTTAATAGTCTAACACTGAACCGCTATTCCCTGGACATCTGGATCTGCTGTTATCCTGTGAATAAGGGGTTCTAAATAAATATCAAACAATAAAGGGCATAGTGGACAACCCTGTCAAGTTCTGGCATGAAGTGAAAAAGAATCGGACATGTACCCATTACAGATCACCCTCGCAGTAGGAGTTTTGTATAAAGCCTTAATCTATTTTACAAACAGGGTGGGAAATCCAAAAGCTTGAAGTGCCTGAAATAAGAAGCTCCAGTCAACCCTGTCGAAAGCCTTTTCAGTATCCAAGGAGACAAGCACAGCAGGAATATCAGCATCTCTGGTAGCTGAGAAGACATGTGACAGGGTTCTGAGATGATCCATCGAAGATCTGGCCTTCATGAACCCCACCTGTTCTGGGCCTATAATATCTGACAAAATTGGGCCTAACCGGTCTGCAAGAAGTTTTGTGAGAATCTTGAGATCCTGGTTCAGAAGGGAGATTGGTCTGTAACTTTGCACTCTATCAGGGGGTTTATCCTCTTTGGGTATTAGAGTGATTAGGGCCTCAAATAGTGACTTATACAAATCTTGTCCTGAAAGGATGTGATGAAATAAGGCCAGGAGCAATGGAACCAACTGTGGAGCAAACACTTTATAAAAATTGGCCGAGAAGCCATCTGGGCCCGGTGTTTTATCTATCGGGAGATCTTTGATGACTCTAAGTATTTCCTCTGAAATGATGGGAGCGACCAGAGTGGTTTTATGTACACTTGAAATAATAGGCAATGATAGATGTGCTAAGTAAGAATCCAAATTGGCTAATGACGGGGGTTCGTTCATCAGGCTATACAACTCCATGTAATATTTCCTAAAATCGGAAGCAATGTCAGATGGGGATGTTTTTAGGATGTCATTTTCCATGGAACAAATAGAGGCAATAAACCAATTTGACTCAAGTCACTTAAGTTTGAGAGCAAGGAGATGCCCTGCCTTTTCTCCTTGATCCACATAATGAGCTTTGGTTTTGAGAATGGAAAATTCAGCCTTCTGTCTCAGTAAATTCAGGTACGCATCTTTTAACTTTACTAACTCTTGTTTCACTAAGTCAGAGGACTGGGGTGATAGGGTGCATTCCAACAACCTGATCTGAGATAATAGGGATTTAAGTCTTCCTCTTGGATCTTTTTCCATTTGGACGCCAATCCAATCAAAAGGCCATGAAGGTAGGCTTTTAGGGCACACCATTCGATATCAGGTCTTCCTGTCAAATTGGTGTTAATTTCAGAGAAAACTGTGATGTGTTCAGCTATATATTTAACATTCTCTGGGTTTTTAAACAATTGGTTGTTGTCCTTCCATCGTCCACCCTTCGTGGGAGCTGTTACAAGGGAGATCAAACACGACACCAGGGAATGGTGAGATAATGGGCCTGGAAGTATCTTAGCCTCCAACACACTAGTAATCAAACTTCGAGAAATTAACAAATAATCGATATGGGAAGATGTGTGGTAGACCTGTGAAGTAAATGTAAATTCCTTAAGCCCTGGATGAAGGACACGCCAGATGTCGATCAATCCCGCATCATCTAGTAATTCCCAGAGTGCTCGTTGGTCTGGTGAAAGTCCTTTGAGTGACCTACTTGAATGATCAATTTGTGGATCAATAACCAGATTAAAGTCGCCTCCTAAAATTCGGGGTATATTTAAATAGGGCATAAGAATACTGAGCAAATGCATAAAAAAACTGGGGGAGTCCCTATTAGGGCCATATATACTAGCAAGTACAATGTCTCTAGTATAGAGTCTCCCCTTGACTATGATGTACCACCCTTCTGAGTCAGGTTTAATTACATCTGGAATAAAGGGTATAGATCTATGAATTAGGATCATATCCCCTTTGCTTTGGGTATTGCCCTCAGCTGAAAAACACTGACCTATTTGTTGCCTGTGTAATTTGTCTGCCTCAGAATTTAACAAGTGGGATTCCTGCACCATCACAATGTCTGCAGCCAACAGACTGAGGTGTTTAAGGAGCTGGTACTGCTTAAGCTTGCGTCTTGCCCCTCTAACATTCCATGTGAGAATTCTCACTTTGCCTGCCATTGAGGTTTACATGTTAATGAATACATGCGAATTGTATTCCTTAATTTCTCTAGATAACAGTTCCTGTGTGAGGAAATCCTCCCCCCATCCCTCCCAAAGTTATCAAGTCCCTTATTATAACCCATAGATAGTGTAAGCAAGAGCCTATGGCCCCCACCCACCCCCACTTGTCTATCATTCGCCTTATGCTTCATGCCCTGCAACCATCCCCCTCCACAACCTTCTTCCTTGCTTTAAAACAATTAAAAATAAGAATCACAAAAGTCCTACTAGAGTCAAACACCCCAAAACCCCCTTCTGTTACTAATCAGGTAAATGTTTGGATCTGTTAACAGTATCAAAACACTATTATCATTCTTTTACTTCAAAGATAAATGGAACTATAAACTTAATTCTTTAATATCATGGTGTCCTTCTAGTACTGCTTGGTAATACTCTAAACATCTAACAGAACATTTATTATTTTTTATACAACAAAAGCATATATTCAAGATATATCTAGGCCCCATCCCTGCCAATAGGTTTATAATAACACCTACCTATATCTAAGAAAGCTCCCTCTCCCTCATTAAAGAGTAAACATGAAGGAGCACTGGTAACAAACCCAGAAAGCCCTTTACAGAAAGCTTTCAACATAACCAGCACAAGAGCTTGAAATACTTCTAGCCCACAGTGCTTTCTTCACTCCCCTTACTGCTTATCATAATTTTCAATAGGTCCCAGATTCGTTGTTACTGTTGACCTTGTGTCACTTGTAGCATCTATCTACAGGAACACGGATAAAATAAAGCAATGCCCAAACCAGGAGAGGGACGAAACATCAAAATCAGCACTTGGCTCACTCACTGGCACAGTGGTTTGGATTACTGTCCATCCGTTGTGTTGGAGCTCCCTCTCATGGCAGTGCAGCATAACAAAGCAGGGCTCTCGCTACAGAGTACGCTTTAACCGCAAAACAGGTCTAAACTTTAAATCAAGACACCTAGTCCAAACAAAATGAGGGACAGAAGATATTGTTCCCCAAACTCTCCAGGGGACTGTGGGTAACTGTTGGAACAGGACCCCTGTTCTAGCCCTGAACACCACGTTCTCCCAGTCCTGATTTAAGCCTTAAAGATTTCCATTGAGGAAGCGCACCCTCCCCCGGCATCAGAATTTTCCTTCTTGGGACAAGGTATTAAACGAGGAAAAGAACTTATTTGGGGTATAAGCTGCACCAATAATAACGGGGCTAACTTAAAACCAACACCTTTATTGCCTGAGGGAAGGTTGCCTTCTTCTGGTCCACATGAAGTATATCTAGGGAGCTCAATCGAGCCAGTCCTTTCTGTACTCACACAAAAAAAAAAAGTGTAATCTAAATGTTCAGTTTCAATATGTGCATTCTCTTTGGTATACTTCTTCTTTGCTCCAAAAGGTCTGCATTACCACCAGCAGTCTCTCAGTCTCCCTTCAGGGATTCTTGAAGAGATCGGGAAAGGCAAGCTTAAGCTGCGAAGCCGCAACTTCGGGATCATCAAATGAGGTCCAGGTTCCTGCAATAAGAACATGAAGCCTGGCAGGATAGGCCATCCTGAATTTAATGCTGGCAGCTATTAGTGTAGCCACCAGTGGATGAAATGCCTTTCTTTTCAGGTGCACAGATGTTGGTAGATCCTGGGTCACTCTGAGGCATTTCCTTCCCACTTAATATCTTGTAGCGCTTTACATTTCTGTAGGAAGTGCTGTTTTCCCAGAATATTTAGGAAATGAAAGATTGGCTGGCATGGATGGGTGCCAGGTGCTGGCCTAGCATGGAGAGCCCCGTGAGCCCTCTCTATGATGTATTTATCCTCAAAGGGCGAGGGGCCAGCCAACTTCTGTATCAACTTCTGAACAAATAATATCGTATCATGCCCTTCTTCTCCTTTGGGGAGACCAATTATTACAGCATTATTCTGGTGACTATGCCCCTCAAGGTCCTCCACCTTGAGTTCCAACTTGGTCAGCTGCTGTCTACAGGTGCTGAGCTCTGGGTCTAGCTTGTCTTGTTTCTTCTCAAGTGAAAGGAGCCATGCTGAATTATCGGGGGCTCTTTGAGCAACTTCACTCAACTGCATTGTGATAGTAGCCAGATCCGAGGTAAATTTGTACAGGTCCTCACGAAATGGCTTAAACTCCTCAAGAAATCTGAGCAGGGTGAGTGGCTCGCTGTCCCCAGTAGTGGTGGAGGCAGTTAAGTTCTGACTGGAGCCTGAGGCCCTAGGCTTCTTTGGGGCCTTTCCGGGTGAACAGGCGGAGTGCACTTTGAAAGCATTTTTTGGCACTCTAGTTCCATAAAACCAGACTGTTGCTATACTCAGTGCTTCCTTAAATCTTCCCACACTGTTGAACACAGAGAACAGTTTTGGGGGGTTGGTTTAAATGCGATAAGAGGACTTTTGATAATCAGGTGGCTGGAGCTGTGTAAGGAAGCTGCTACTCTGCACGACGCATAGCCGGAAGTCCCATAAATACTTTTTCTAAAAATAGGTACACAGCACACCGTGAATATAAAATAGCACCCCCTTTCCTCTCATCAACGTTTCACAACCTAACCATTGCTTTTCAAGATGTAATCAATACTTGCTTACATCTAATTTTATAGCTCACCACTACCACCATGTGGTTCATCTCCACCAATACATATAATACAAATAAAAAACACAGATTTTCTCAGTGCCTTGATTCACACCAACCCTATTACATAAATACTATTTGATAAAAAAAGGGACTTGTATGTGTGTATATATATATACAGTGGTGTGAAAAAGTATTTGCCCCCTTCCTGATTTTCTCTATTATTGCATATTTGTCACACTGGATGTTTTCAGGTCTTTAGACAAAATGTAATATTAGATAAAGGGAACCTGAGTGAACAAATAACACTTGTTTTTTTTTTTTATTTCACTTATTTAATGAAAAAAAGTTAACCAACACCAACTGGCACTGTGTGAAAAAGTAATTGCCCCCTTACACTTAATAACTGGTTACGCCACATTTAGCTGCAATGACTGCAACCAAACACTTCCTATAATTCAATATCAGTCTTTCACATCGCTGTGAGGAATTTTAACCCACTCTTCCTTGCAGAACTGCTTTAATTCAGTAACATTTGGTAGGTTTTCGAGCATGAACTGCTCGTTTCAGGTCCTGCCACAGCATCTCTATTGGGTTTAAGTCTGGACTTTGACTAGGCTACTCCAAAACTTTAATTTTACTTCTTTTAGCCATTCTGATGTGGACTTGCTTTTGTGTTTTGGATCATTGTCTTGCTGCATGACCCAACTACGCTTCAGCTTCAGCTGACAGAAGGATGACTGGACATTCTCCTTAAGAATTTTCTGGTACAGAGCAGAATTCATGGTTCCTTTAATTATGGCAAGTCATCCAGGTCCTTAGGCAGCAAAGCATCCCCACACCATCACACTACCACCACCATGTTTGACTGTTGGTATGGTGTTCTTACTGTGGAATGCTGTGTTTGCTTTACGCAAAACATTATGGGATCCATGTTGTCCAAAAAGTTCCACTTTGGACTCATCTGCCCATAGAACATTTTCCCAAAAGGCTTGTGGATCATCCAGGTGCTTCTTGGCAAATGAGAGATGAGCATTTATGTTCTTCTTGGTTAGCAGTAGTGGTTTCGCCATGCTACCTCACATGAAGCCCATTTTGCCCAGTCTCTTTCTGATTGTGGAGTCATGAACACTGACCTTAGCTGAGCCAAGAGAAGCCTGCAGTTCTTTGGATGTTGTTTTAGGATCCTTTGAGACTTCTTGGATGATTTTGCACTGCACCCTTGGAGTAATTTTGGCAGGCCGCCCACTCCTGGGAAGGTTCACTACTGTTCCATATTTGGAGATTATGGCTCTCACTGTGGTTCGATGGAGTCCCAGAGCCTTAGAAATAGCTTTGTAACCCTTTCCAGACTGATAGAGGGCAACAAAATGTTTTTCTGATCTTTTCAGGAACTTCCTTTGATCATGGCATAATGTGCTGGTTGAATCTTTGTGCTGGCAATGTGACTCTGATGGTAAGGGCCAAAATAAGTGAGATTTATATTGAGCAGGGCTGGCTGTAATCAAGCCTGGCTGTGTTCAATCAGCTGACTCTAATTATCCCTTTAATTGGGTTGATTTAACTAGGGGCAATTACTTTTCACACAGTGCCAGTTGGTGTTGGTTAACTTTTTCATTAAATAAATGAAATAAGTAAAAAAAAGTGTTATTTATCCACTCAGGTTCCCTTTATCTAATATTATATTTTGTCTAAAGACCTGAAAACATCCAGTGTGACAAATATGCAATAATAGAGAAAATCAGGAAGGGAGCAAATACTTTTTCACGCCACTGTATATATATATATATATATATATATATATATATATATATATATATATATATATATATATATATATATAGTGAAACTATAGGAGAATACTTTTCTGAGAGGAAGAATTCATTCCTCACTTATCTATATTCTCCTATTATTCTTCTATGTAAACACTACTATATACATATCTGTTTCTTTCTTTAGAGGACTGATAATTACTCACATTGTTTTAAAATGTCTTTACCATGCTACACAAAAAATATATCATTTGTTCTTACACTCTATGGGGCATCACTCCATTACAAATATTGCACATATTTTCAATTGCACATTTTATAAATTGCACTTTTTCTCAACACCTTTTCTTCAAAAAGGGTTCTAGCTGTAACTGATAATTTAGACCTGGTGGATGGGAGGCCTTTAACCTATATTGCCAGTATGTCTCTCTACATAAAAGGGCATTGTCCAGGTCTCCTCCTCTTTCACTTTGTTTTACCTGTTCAAGTCCCATAAACACAAAAGTATGTTTCATGCCTTTCTTTTCTGCCACATGAGCTGCCAAAGCATTCTTCAGTTTTCCATGTTTAATGCTTCATTGGTGTTCTAAAATGCAGTCTGTAAACCTTCGCAAAGTTTTACCTACATAATATTTTCCACATGTACAGACTGCCGGGCACTCTACAGCTTCCGTATAGCATGCTATCAAGGAAGTTACCTCATGTGTCTTCTGGGTCTGTGATAAGAAGAAGAATCAGCATTTATATAGCGCTTTTCATACATCCAAAGCGCTTTACAAGCAATGCTAGACTGGTAGTGACTGAATGTGTGGTGGCGGCCATAACGCACATCATCACCCACACACAGCCTGGATAATTGCATGAACCAGTTTTATGGGAAGGGGAATGTTGGCCAGGACACTGGGAATGTTCCCTACTCTTTGCGAAGAGTGCCCTGGGTTCTTTTACTTCCACCTGGACACCCACCAGGATGGGCAGAAGGGACCACGGTTTAACATCTCATCCGAAGGACGGCACACCCCAGTAGTACAGCACCCCCAAATACTGCACTCGGATGCCAGCAATTTTTAGGTGCAAGTCCAATCCCGGTGTGGGACAAGAACCCACGACCTTCTGGTTCAGAGGCAGATGTGCTACCAACTGAGCCACGCTGACACCATAAGCAGAAATCTCTTCCTACCTTGATGTATTTACAAGCCATACAGCTCTCACATCTGAAGTTTCCCCGTAAACTGCGATCACTTTTTGGTTCGGGTCTCTCATAACTATGCATAAGTAAATCCACCAGGTTTCTACCCCTTCTATACGTGAATCTTGGTCCATTTGGAGTGATATCCTGTAGCTTAGGTTCAACCCTGAAAATTTGCCAGTTTTTCTTTATTATTGTCTCCACTTTTTCGGCCTGTAAACTGAAAGTAGTAATGAAATTAGGACCATAGCATCCAGTGTTATTCTTTTTATTTCTATTCCTATTTCTATTTTAGCCTACTACCAAGGACTCTCTATCCAATGTTCTCACTCTCATCAATGCTTGTTCTAGGTTGTCTCTTATGTAACCCTGTTCTAAGAATCTCTTTGTCAGCTCACTTGCTCTAATCTCAAAATCACTTTCTGCACTACAATTACGCCTTAGCCTCAGATATCTCTAAAGGAATGTTTCTTGTCACATGTTTGGGGTGGCAGCTATCAGAACGCAAGATGCTGCTACAATCTGTTTGTTTTCAAAAAAGATCTGTTCTAATACTTCCATCCTGTTCTGTTCCATCCTGTTGAGGTGTCAGTGTGGCTCAGTTTGTAGCACATCCACCTCTGGACCAGAAGGTCATGGGTTCTTGTCCCACACCGGGATGAACTTGCACCTAAAAATTGCTGGCATCCGAGTGCAGTATTGGTGGGTACTGTACTGCTGGAGTGTGCTGTCCTTCGGATGAGACATTAAACCAAGGTCCCTTCTGCCCATCCGTGTGTTGCCCTGGTGGGTGTCCAGATGGAAGTTAAAGAAGCCAGGGTACTCTTCGTAAAGAACAGGGAACATTCCCAGTGTCCTGGCCAACATTACCATTCCCATTCTCATAAACCGGTTCTTGCAATTATCCAGGCTGCGTGTGGGTGATAATGTGTGATATGGCTGCCACCACACATTCAGTCACTTCACTACCAGTCTAGCATTGCACTTTGGGATACTGTGTATGAAAAGCACTATATAAATGCTGATTCTTCTTCTTTACAGATCAGGATATCTAGAAATAGGATCTCTTTTTCACTTACTTGTGCAGTTTCAATAACAAAGTTTTGAAAAAGGAAATAGACTGTATCTTGAGATTACAAGCCACTAAAAGACTAGAGATGGGTGAAGTGGCCCCATTTCGCTCCGCAAAGTGATTTACGGAGTGAAGGCGGATTCGCGGAGTGCTCCACAACGCGAAGCAGAGTACTTTGTTATAAGGGGCAACACAAAGTCCATTGAAAACAATGTACTTCACCTCACTTTGCCTTCTTTTTAAGCTACAAAGGTGAATTTTGCAGTGATTCATGAGATTTCAGGTCACATGGGCGCTAGATTGTTCTGTAGAGCCTCAGTTTGGGGTAGTGTGTGTAGGAAGCTGTAGGAGACAATCTGCTCTGAAAGCTCTTTGTGATTCAAACCTTCTAAAAGCTGTTAAAAAAGCCTTTTTGAGTAATTTTTTTTGCTGAAACTTTAGTTCATCGATTGTAGGAAACCCTCCTGTGCTCATAACATTGAGTGTTTATTGTTAGTGTATGGATTTTGAATGTTAATGTACGACATTCACTCTGCGTACTGAGAGACAGTGGAAGTGTGCTTTGGGGAAGGGGCATATCTGTGGTGTAGGTAGATTAACTTGGAGAAAAAGACAGTGCTTTCTGTTTTGATGATATGTTTCTTGTATAACTGTGTTAATGTACACAAAGTAATATTTTCAATAATTCTTGCCATTTTTTTGCTGATTGTTGTGGTGCAGCAGTGCTTAATTTTAGATTGCTTAAAATATGTGGTTATATTACTGAAGTTTTCAATTTGTTGCACTTTACTTAGTCTGCGTGTGAGTATGTGTGTGATGCGTGTCATCAAATTAGACACCTTTTATTGTGTCACATAATTATTTCAGCAATGTGAACCTGCTATCCACTGCAGCTGTATGATTTTTGTACTTCTTTGTGGTATCTTTACTGGTACTAGTACTAGTGACTGTTACTGCAGCAGTGCAGTACACTGCCCCCCCGTCCGCCCCAACTGGCAAAGGTATTCTTTTCCAGATTTGAATTTCTGATGGTAAGCACTGGTTAGGTGTTGTGCCTTTGCATCTGCATCTCTTCAGTGCACAGCGCAATCTTAATCTATCTGTGCATTTGCATCTCTTTAGGACCCAATCTCCATCTGTAATTTAAGTCACAGTTGTTTCTTTGGCTTCCCTTCAGAGTACTGGACAGGTGTGGTGCATAATTAAGCAATAATGCACGACAGGGTGTGTGTTGTGCTGGGATAACGTCACGTCTGGGGTGATTAGGCACGCAGGCCGCAGGCCGAGTGCGATAATCACCCCAGAAGTGACGTTATCCCAGCACAACACACACCCTGAAGTGCATTATTGCTATTATACAATGGCTCGTTTGTTTTCAAAATAATAAAATAGATAAAAAATGTCTTTCTGTGGGGTTTTTTTTGTATTTTTTCATGTGTGGAGGTATATGTTTTTAGAAAAAAGTCCACAGTTTGACCACTAGATGGTGCTAGCTGTATGCTCTGCATTGTATTTGCCTCCCAGGTTACCCTTGCTACAGTGCTGTTTTTGTTAGGAGACATAGGTATGATGGGGTCACAGAGTATTGGTTAAAATATGCTTTCTGTTTTTTAATTTTCTGGTTGTATATTTTGTTTTTAATTTTAAATGGAGAGGCAGATGGCAAGGCGGCTGCTAGGGGCTGTGTTGACTGAGCCACTGAGGTTAGGTAAGAAGCCGAGTCATAGCAGCTGCCACACGGCTGTTGTGAAGAAAAAAGTCAAAGTAAAGGTATGGCTTTCTTTTAGGTATATTGGCTTTCTTTAAAAAGTCTTTTTAATTTTTGTTTGGGAGTACGAGTGTGCACGCGTGAAGAAGCAGAAATCCCGTATGCTGGGGTGATAAGTTGTCCGTACTTCCGGGAGTTATGGGTCTTAGAAGGCACAGTTTTGTTTTGTGATGGAGGTAATTCATTTTTTAGAGATAGCAAGGAGAGCAGAAGACAAAGATGACTATGAAATTGTTGGTGGTGCTGGGAGCGAAGCAAGTAAGGTCTGGTGCTCAGCGAGAGTCAGACAGTCAAGTAATAGCGGCCATGGAGTGATTCATTTCGTTTTAATTTTTTACATTTTATGTGGTTGTTTCTGTGCTGGGACTAGAGCCGTGATGTTGTACTGGGATAACATCACTGGTCCAGTCCCAGACAGGCCAATCAAATTGCAGGATTATTTCATGCCATTGTATAATTCTGTATGAACATTGTACTCATTAATATGTGTTTTTAAGTCAGCACCATCATCACAAGTCACTTGTAATACAAATCACGTTCTTCATCATCACAGTCACAAATGCAGTCACAAATCACCATTCACGATCACGTCAAGAATCACGACATTCATTTTTTTACCAGTTACTTGGAAATATTGTAAGCCTGTTTTGTAGTATCTCTCCAGGCTTCACCACCCCGCCATTGTACTCATTAATGAGCATTTTTAAGTCAGGGAGTTTGTGCTACAGCTCATCGGGGAAGTACAGCCGTAGGCATTTGCATTTCCAATACAGTTCCATATTGTTTATCTCACACCATCGACACCAAATCACATTCTTCATCATCACAGACACAAATGCAGTCCCAAATCACAATTCATGATCACATCACAAGTTACAACATTCATTTTTTTACTAGTTACTTAGATGTATTGTAAGCATGTTTTGTAGTATCTCTCCAGGCTTCATCATGCCACCATTGTACTCATTAATAAGCATTTTTAAGTCTGGGAGTTTTGTGCTACAGCCCATTGGGGAAGTACAGCCATAGGCATTCACGTTCCTTCCCATACAGCATGTGAGTTACAGTACTGTAAGTAGTGGTGGGCAAAGTGGCCCCAATTTGCTCTGCGAAGTGATTCACTGAGTAACGTGGAATCTGCGGAGAATTCCACAATGTGAAGCAGAGTACTTCACTTCATAATGTGGAACACAAAGTCCATTGAAACCAATTACTTTGTGTTATTCCGCCTTCCCTAAACCACTTCTCCAACAATTTTAAGGTGAAGTACATTAAAATCAATGTAATTTGCCTCACTTTGCCCTGTAATTGAGCTCCAAATGAAATTCTACAGTTATTCATGGGATTGCAGGTCACATGAGCTCTAGATTGTTTGACACAGCCTCAGTTCTGGCCTGGGTAGTGTGTGTGTGCAGTGGTAGCTGAATAGATCCAGAAGCAAATGATTTGATACCTTTTAATGGACCAACATAGATGTAATAACAAGAACAAAGTGCTCTAGCTTTCGGACCAACCAGTCCTTCTTCAGAAGCTCATGGCAGTTGTTTAGAAAATACAATACTTATAACAGCTAGATAATGCAGAGAAAAAAAAAAAAAATCCCCATTGGTTTAAAATACTCATAGAAAAAAAAAAACAGAAGATGATGTCAGAGAAGTTTAACAGTACAATACTGCCTTCAGTCTGAAAGAACCTTGGGTTCAGATGTGCTTGGTGCAACATACATACATACAAAGAATCCTACTGCATATAAATTTAATTGACATAAGATAACACTGCTGAAGCAGATAACTCCTAAATCAAGCTATGAGTGTCACATTTAGTATAAGGATGTGAATACTGAAAGGCAACCCCCACTCAGCTTAAAGACAAGCTAAGATAGTTATAGTGCTCATGAAATTACAATCTATTCTTGCAAGGACCAATACAGCAACTACTAAGCCTAGATTTCAACGTGGTAGCTGAAGACAGTTTGGTCTCAGAGCTCTGTGATTCAAAACCTCTAAAAGCTGTTTAAAATGCCTTTTTGAGTAATATTTTTTGCTCAAAATTTAGTACATCGATTGTAGGAAAGGCTTCTGTGCTCATATCATTGAGTGTTTCTAGTTGCGTGTGTGGATTTTGAATGTTAATTTAGAACAGTCAGCCTGTGTACTGTGAAGTGTGCTTTGGGGAAGGGGCATATTTGTGGTGTAGGAAGATTAAATGGGAGAAAAAGGCAATCTTTCTGTTTTGGTTATATATTTTTTGTATAACTGTGTCAATGTACACACAGTGATATTTTCAGTAATTCTTGACTTTTTTTTGCTGATTGTTGTGGTGCAGCAGTGCACAATTTGTCTGTTTAAAACATTTGGTTATATTACTAAAGATTTTCAATTTGTTACACATTATTTGAGTGTGCGTGTGAGTGTGTGTGCGATGCGTGCCATTAAATCAGACACCTTTTATTGTGTTAGAGTAATTGCAGCAGTGTGAACCTGCTATCCACATCACCTGCATGAATTTTTTATACTGCTTTGTGGTATCTTAACTGGTAGTGGATTATTACTGCCAACTGGTAAAATGTATTACTTTCCAGATTTGGATTTGTGACTTGTGAGCACTGGTTAGGTGTTGTGCCTTTTCGTATGCATCCCTTGGGTGTGCAGTGCAATCTTAATCAGTCTGTGCATTTGCATGGCACCATTCATTTTGGGAGGCTGCATTTCTTGTTTCACTCTCATTTCACTTTGTCAGCAATGGGGAATTTTCTGGACACACGACAGTAGCATTTTGGGGATGCACATTAATTCTGGTGACTCTACGTGTGACCTGACCACTGCGTGCATGACCGAGTGCGCCATTAATTCTGGGAGATTTTGCATTTCTTGTTAAACTCTCATTTCACTTCATCAGCACTGGGGAGTTTTCTAGACACAAGACAGTAGCACTTTGGGGATGCACATTCATTCTGGTGACTGTGAGGGTGGGATGCTGCCAATATTGTTGTCACTCTGCCTTACTTCACGTTTAAGGTGGAATGACAACGCGAAGTAATAATAACAAGGTGAAGTGAGCCTTTCCTATTGGGCACTCTGTGAAGGAAGTGCCAACACAAAGTGGCCACTTCGCATTCACTTTCCCAGTGGATTATAAATTAGCTGCATCTCTATAAACGATGTGGCTTGAATATGGGGTTCTAACTGCAACTCTACCTGGAAGGTAGATAAATAATTTTTGTAAATTCACTCTTTGATCAGTTGTGTATCAAGTTTCAAGTTTATTTATTTTATACTGGAAAGGCATGTGAGTATCAATGCCCGTTTTCACAAACATCCAGTTTTCATTTAAATAATAGATACATGTATAAATAAAGGACCTAATTATTATATACAGGGATACATCACTAACACCTAAAATGGACAACTAGATCAACTATTAGTACAAATACAGATAACAATTTGATAAATTGACCTTGCTTATATATTATTCAATCTGTATTTATTTATATCTGTTCATGTGTTGTGTGTCTGTTATAAGAAACATGAGTATTTTGATTTGCACCCATCAATTTTAACTTGCAATTATAACATCATTGTGACATCATGTATGGAATGTGTAGTTTTACTGGCCTCAGCCTTTGATAAAGAATTTTATCTGAAATCCGTCAGTCTAGTTTTTTTTATATTTGTCATGTTCAATAGTGTAATAAATGCTTTTATACTACTACTGAGCCTCGTGGTTTTTACATGGGTTGTGAGTGCTCGAGTTCCTGAGATTTGCTACTTCCACAACCCGCTAGAATAGGGCCCTACACCTCTGCACTTGTGGGGGGCAGTGGGCCCCGTGTGTTGGTTAGAGACTGGCTGTTTAATCTGTGTGTCTGTATCTGTAGCCACATGGAAGCATTGTGTCCAGAAGGCCCTGCACTTCCACAGCCCACCAGAAGGCCCCATGAATTTTTTTCATCCATTGCTGCATGTAGTGCGGGGTCTGCAAGGGCTGTGCACTTCTGTAGGCAAATGAAGTCTTCTCTTGGTGCATAGCCCAAATGGCCCTGCTCGTCTGCATCTGTTCATGCAAGTCCAGAGACATGAATGAGGATACGATTGTACTATCTCAAAAAGGAGGGAACTTCTTAGCATAAAAACATCATGAATGCACTACATAGGTTTAAGTTAATGCCACAAAAGTAGGGAAATTTGGCTTTGGGTTTCCAACCCTAAATCCCCACCCCTACCCCAAGCAGCAAAAAGGTAAAAACATTAGAGGGTTGGGTCTCCAGAGTCTTGGTGAATCAGTGGTGGCACCTACCTTGGGGTTATCAGTTCTAATGCACATCCTCTCACCTTTCTGCCCATAGTCTCCTGTTCAAAGCACAATGTATAGCTCCAGGCCAGTGCCTCACAGTGATGCACTCTTCAAAGGTAGAGTAATATGTCTCACCACATGTTGCCAACAGAGTCTGTTGTTGCATTCTTTACGCAGGGCCCTGCATGAAGAAAAGGGACCACATCTCATTGTGTTTGCTCAGGAGAGGGGTGGGAATTAGGGTTGACAACCCCAAGGAAGACCCCACCACTGATTCAGCAATACTCTGGATACCCCAAACCCTAATGGTTTTAATTTCCCTACTTTTTATGCTTTGTGTTCTTCAACCCTAACGTCTGTATTAAAAGGACACTGTCAACCTTTTTTGCATCATATTATTTTTAATTAAACCCCACATTTTATGATTGCTTACCTTCTCTAAAAATCATTACTATTGCTGGTTGTTTTATTTGCCTTCTTGTTTATTAGAACTGAAATGCATGGTAATGTATAGCTATACCCAACCTCGTGTTGCTTCAAATCATTGATGTACCCTCAAACAGTGTAGCCACTCATGATACCATGGTCCCCTCTATTCCCACTTCATAATGAGTGGCTAGACTGTGCTGGGTGCTCCTGAGACCAAGAAAGATGGAGTGGGAATTGATCAAGAAATGTAAACAAACAGGTTTTGGTGTGGTAACACCAGTATGATGGGCACTCATTTTTCATTTCTTAAAAGAAAAAGAGAATCTGAATCAAACTACCAGCTGCATCAACAGTCTCTATAGAATGTGAACAAGCATAACATGTTTTTTTTTTTAAATTAGGGACACTTTGAGGCCTAAGGGGGTTGTCAGTGTTCCTTTAACCTCATTTTTTGCAATTCATATTAAACTTTTGTGGTAGCACAAGTAAAGTTGAGGTTGAGAGGAGGATTCACTGTTGAACCCCAATTTTTGCACTTTAACAACTTTGGTGACATTCAACAACATTGTGAAAACTCTGGCATGGATAATCTTAGTGGCAGGTTCTCAAGCTTGAGAAGTTTCATTATTGCCCCTTAACCAGATTCTGAGATCCAGAAACATCAAACATACATAAAAACACCACTTTTGGCCATTTTTATTTATTTTTTTCTTGCTTTCACCTATTGTCAAGATGGAATGGAATTTTGTTATGAAACTTTCAGGGTAAAAGGTGATTGTCCCCAGGGTGAGCATTTTGAAGGCCGTGTGAAAAAGTATTAATTGCTTCCAGAGTCTTAAGGATTTGAAATCTGGCTTCTGAGCATACAGTGCTCAGAAGGGTTTTCAGGAGGACCCTGATATGACCCAAAACTCCTTTTTTTGTGAGCTGTTCTTAGGTCATGAATAATTCTGCTTCTGGGTTGTGATAAAACATTTTTAGGTCCTGATGGCTGCTATCTTGTTTATTTTCTGGGAAAAGTACATTAGAAAATCCCTATCAATTGGTTATTTTAAAAGAAGAAACACATGAATCTTGCAAAACAGAACCCATTAAGCTAATTTCTGGTGTTTGTTTAAAAATTGTCCCGGAAGTCCTGCACAACAACTAGGAGCATACTTTTCCTATACACCTTGGGAGGGTCTGGACTTAATCAGCTTGTCAAAGCCCCCACTAAAGAAAACACAGACCTGGACTTGGTGCTAATAAAAAGCATCAAGGTCCAGGAGGTGGATGTGGGGTGCCATCAGGGGTCAAGTGACCACAAATCTGTCTGGTTCAAGGTCAAAAAGGCCAAGAAAACAAGCCACACTAAGACACAGGTCATAGACTTCAGAAGAACAGGCTTCGATCACATGAGAATATGCTTTAGGGATATCTTCAAGAGGAAGGCAAAAGGAGGGATAGAGGAATGTTGGATAAATATGACAGAAGCATTTGCAGATGTTACTGCAAAATACTCCAAGCTAGTCAGTAAGACAAAGAAAAAAAGAAATCCGCTATGGTTCACATAAGAGGTGGCAGCAGCAGTGTGGAAAAAGAGACTTGCATTCCAAAAATACAAGGGCTTGAACAGCGAAATAGATAGGGAGGCATAAAAGTGCAGTTTGAAGGAGGCAGAAGGGTGATCAGAAAAACAAAGGCACAGACTGAGGAAGACATAATGTGGTGGGTTATAGGAGACAATAAGATCTTCTTTAGATACATAAGTGGCAAAAGGAAAAACAAAGAAGGCATTGTCCAGTTCATAAGCAGGGATGTGAGGAGGGTAGAAAAAGACAGTGAAATGGCAGTAGTCTTAAATGAGTACTTCTACTCAGTCCTTACTAAGGAGGCACCTGGTAATGGACCATCCACAAAGGGGGACACAAGACACCTAGGGAGAATGTACATAAGCCTGTTCACAATAGAGAGGGTAAGGACTGAATTAAAAAAACTGAAGGTAGATAAAGCCATGGGGTCGATGCAGTCCACCCAGGCATATTGAGGGAACTTAGTGATGAATTGGCAGCACCACTAGTGGATCTTATTAGCAGATCCTTGAGAGAAGGAACAGTTCACCAGGACTGGAAAAGAGCAATAGTGGTCCCCATACACAAGAGTGGAAGCAGCGAGGAGACAGGAAACTACCACCAGGTCAGCCACACCTGGATGGTGGGTAAGATGATGGAGTTGCTGCTCAAAGAAGGGATACTAGCATTCCTGGAGGAATCTGGACAACCTGGCATCAAGCAGCATGGCTTCACAACAGGAAGGGCCTGCCAGACTAACCTGACAGAGTTCTTTAACTCATTTACTAAGGCTGTGGACTAAGGGGGAACCATTGATGTTATCTACCTTGACTTTGGCAAGGTCTTCTACTCTGTACCACACACAAGGCTGCTAAACAAACTCAACCATACATACAGGAGTGGAGCAGGAAGTGTATCATGGGTGAGTAGCTGGCTTGAACAAAGAACTCAGTCCATGACAGCAAATGGGGCAGCATCAGGGGATAGGGAAGTGACAAGCAGGGTGACACAGGGGCCCGTCCTCAGACCATTACTCTTTAATATCTTCATCAGAGATATCACAGAAGAATTGAGTGATAAGATGTGCTTGTTTGCAGATGACACAAAGCTCTGCAACAGGGTGGACACTGCACAGGAGGTAGAACAAATGAAAAGTGATTTATACACAGGCTGGAACAATGGTCCAACTTGTGGCAGTTAAATTTCAATGTGAAAAAGTGCAAAGTTATGCATCTGTGCAGAAGCAACCTAGAGACAGACTACTACCTGGGAGGGGAGAAATTAGCAACCACCCATCAGGAGAGGGATCTAGGGGTTATTATATCAGACAATTTGAATGTAGGCAGACAATGTGAAAAGGCAGCAAAGAAAGCCAGCAGGATGCTGGGATGCATAGGAAGGGGCATCACAAGTAGAAGAAAGTAGGTGATCCTGCCACTGTACAGGCCCCTGGTGAGAACCCCACCTTGAATACTGCATCCAGTTCTGGAGACCTTATGTCAGGAAGGACATAGATAGATTGGAGACAGTACAGAGGATTGCAATAAAAATGATACACAGTCTCCATAAGTTGCATTATGAAAGCAGGTTACAGGAACTCAACATGTACTCTATGGGACAATGCAGGGATAGAGTGGTCACAATTGAGACATTCAAGTTTCTGAAGGTTATAAACAGAGTCTCCACCCAGGAGCTCTTTATGGTTAATAACACCAGTAGGACAAGAGGACATGAGATGAAATCGAGGAGAGGAAGATTCAGGGGCAACATGTTAAGGTTTTTCTTCACAGAGAATGTGGTTGACCCACAGAATGTTCTACCAGCTGCAGTCATTGTTTCCAAAACATTAGGGGAATTAAAAGCAGCTTGGTACAGACACAAGGGGATTGTCTCACAGAAATCCTAAAGAAGAGGGTAGGGCTCAGGGCTGACTATATGGGTCTTTGGTCCCCATCTGCCATCAATTTCTATGGTTCTATGTTTCTATGTTTCTAAGGACCTTTTTAGGACTTTGTTAAGTTCTTTGGCTGTCAGCTTATTGAGATGGCTGATTCTTTTGTTGCAAGTCGGGAATTCTTGTGTTGTGCATGAGTACCAAACAAAAAGTTTTAGTGTGCAATGAAAATGGAATTCTTGGGTTTCACTTAAATCTGCAACCCAAGAAATCCATAATGGTGAGCATGAAAAAAGTTTTGTGTCTCACATACTTACTGTATGCTCATAACTTGGCCATTCCACAATATTTTAGTCCCAGAATTTGAATATGCTGTTAATATGTCCCTACCTCATGAACTAGGATGGCAGGACTTTTTAAATACAGGTCAAACAGTTATTTCAAAATTGCTCTGCAAAACCACCTTTTAGGGGGGATATGACACATTCTATTGATGAGTTTATGACATAGGGTCAATATGTCAAAAAAAGTTATTTGTTCATCAACTTAGTGAGATGGCCAATTCTTTCATCACAAGCTGCAGATTCTTGGGTCACACATTTAAGTGTGTCCCAATAATTTTTAATGCAAACTAAAAATAAAACAGTTTGGGGGCTGAACAGAGATTTTGATATGAGGAGGAATGATTCTTTAGTCACTCTTTAAGTATCACCTAAGAAAATTTCATGCAGACTTAAAATTCTTGCTTTTGAATTGCTGAAGATTTACAGTATATGTGCAATCTAAGAATTTTTAGTTTGCACATTAAGTACAGTAAAGAAATACCAGCTCGTGTGAACATACAAACCTAGGTGTAGATAAATGAATTATGGTCTATCTTGTCTGCAAAAGTGTGCTGGTCCCCTTTTGTCTACAACGTGGCCTGCCCCCCTCCCAAAATCCCTGCTGACTCCCTCAATTCTCCCTTCCCTTGCAGCTTCCCCCTTCATTCTGTCCCATCCTCTCTTGAAGCCATCCACCATTTTCAAAGAGAGCACCTCCTTTAGCAGCTTGTCCCACTTGGCCACCAATCCCTCAGTGAAAAAGTGCCTCCTCATCTCTCTCTCTTAAATCTTCCGCCTACCAGCTTTAGTCTATGCCACCTAGTGGGCTTGTTCCAAATAACACTGAAGAAGCCTTCCATATTCACCCTATGAATACTTTTATTAAGGTATTTGAAGGTCTTGATTATACCCCCGTTTCATCTGCAAGGGAGTAAATGTTGAGCACCTAGACCCTGTCTTCATAAGTGTTGCTCTAATGGCCCTGAATCATCCTGTTCACCCTTCTCTGGACTGTCTCCAGCAAGTTGATATCCTTCTTAAGATAAGTTCACTAATACTGCACACTGTACTCCAGGTGCAGTCTTACCAGTGAGTTGCACAGCAGTAGTATGACCTCTGCCTTCCTGCTAATAATTCCCCTGGCTATGCAACCCAGCATCTGATTTGCTTTTACAGCTGCTCTCCTGCAGTATTCCCAGTGACTCAGGCCACTCTTGATAATAACTCCCAGGTCATTTTCTTCATCAGATTTAGTGACCTGCACACCCAACCAGTGTTTGGTCTCTGGGTTCTTCACCCCTAAGTGCATAACTTTGCACTTTTTGTCAAATGCTCCACTGCGTTTGTAACCTAACCAGGCCTTTCCTTTGTTCCCATCTCCCTTCCTTTGTGTACACCCTCCCACAGACCTTTGTGTCATCTATGAACAGGCAGATTTTCTCTTTGAACCCATTCCTAATGTCACATATGAAGAAGTTAAACAACACCAGACCAAGCTCCAAGCCTTGTGGTACCCCACTGGTCACCAGCCTGGCTACTAAGAATTCTCCCCTGACCACCATCTTTTGGTTTAAGTTCATCAATCAGTTTTTGACCCATCTTGCAAGCCTAGCCCCCATCCTCAGATCTTCTAGCTTCCTGACCAGTCTCTTATGAAGTACAGAGACAAAGAACTCATCGAAATCCAGATACAGGACATCAACCACTTGGCTCCTGTCTACTGTCTTGGTCACCCAAAGACAAAGTCAGTCATATTAGTCTGGTAGGACCTCACCAACCCAAACCTATGCTGCTTCTTGTCTTGCAGCCCTTTGTACTCAAGAAAGCCCACCAATCTCTCCTTCAGGATCATTTCCATCAGTATTCTATTAAAGTCAGATCGCCTGACCTGTTATTCCCTGACTTGTCCCTTGTCCCTTGGGCCACTTTTATGGAGTGGCACTACATGTGCAGTTCTCCAGTCCCAGGGAATCTGGGATTTGCAACATAAAAATTAGATTTCTTCTTTCTTACATACCATTACTCTTAACATTGCCATTTTCTAATACATTAGTCCCAATTGTTTAATATACAGTTAACATGACCCTAACTCAAGAACAAGGATAGGGGCATATTCAAATACAGGTCAAAAGGTTGATTACAAAGTCACTCTATTATGCCACCTTTTGGGTGGGATTTAACATATTTCAGCAATCAAGTTCATGACTTGCATAAACATGTCAAATAAAGTTATGAAGAAATGTTGTGTGCAGGTCTGGCCTTTGGCCCACTGAGAAGTGTGTTGTGAACCCATGCCGGTGAGCTGAGTTTGGGAGTGAGCTCAGTGAGCCAGCTGGATGAGCTGAGGCAGGGGGGAACAGTGCTAATGAAGGGCACCACCCCCAGCCTGGAGAGGGAAGGTGCAGTGTTGGCATCACAGGTAACAAGTAACCAAACATTCTTTGCATCCATAGCCATCCCACCCCATCCCAAAGGACCGTGTATGAATGAGGATATGAATCCACTATCTCAAAAAGAAATGACATTCACTGAAAACAAAATAAACTGCATTAATGTACCAGTTAGGGTTCAATTAAGGGAGATCAGGAATGATTTTTACATAATTAACTGCCCTCCCATTGTCCTTTCCACGTCAGTTATGTATTCTGATTGCTTTGATGATTTTTTTGATGAAAAAATTATCTAGCTTTGAGGTGCCTTCAGATCTGCATGGCATTCCACTCTCCTCACCAGCTACCACTCTTTATGTTCATATTTCCAAGATATTCATTTTTTCCTTTTTAGTCTTTTGGTAACCCACTAGGCACAAGTTCCTGTTTTCAGTGGTGACCTTGGAGCACCGGGGAGGTTAAGTGACTTGCTCAGAGTCATGCAGTATGTAAGTGAAGATTGTGGGAATCAAACCCAGGTCTGCTGGATGTACCAGGCTCATTCACAGCTCATTACTCTAACCTCTAGGCTATACTGCTATATGGCCAGCCTCTAGTTTATACTGCAGACTTGTTAGATGGACACATTCTATGACAGCAATAACTCCCATTCCATGATATTCATTTGAATGGCCTGGAATGAGTGTTATTGATGTCATAGAATGCTCAGGCAGTATGAAAAGTGAGAGCAGCAACTGCTGAGGAAAGAGGGATTTAGGGTAGTTACAAAGGCAAGAAAATTATATTATTAATTTTACAAAAAAAAAGGTTGAAACATATGAGAACACTGGGTAGCCAATAAAAGAACAACTGGGAGGCATCTAGAGGTATAAAACTGTTTCCTATCTCCTTTAACCCCACAAAAGTAGGGAAATGCGGTGTTATGATTTCCAAAATTATCTCTCCTCCCCCAGCAGCAAAAGGACATGATCATACAAGCAACCTGAGACAGCCATCATCAGGTAGGACAAACAGCATTCAGCCGTCTCCAGATGATACAAATGCAGTAAGACTAATGTGGCATCTTCTCACTCACTGACAGAGGCTTGAAATACTTTGCTCCCAAAATAGGGGAAAAATGCTTACTTAGCCTCATACTATAGACCAATTGCTTTGATAAACACTGATTTTAAGTTCCATGCAAACATTTTGGCCAACAGGTTGACATAAGTCTGGGGTTACCTAATTGGGGAAGAACAAGTGGGATGCTTTAAAGGTAGGTACTCTAGTGACCATCTACGTCAATTACAAAACTGAATTTCTGTGTCAGGGAGAAGCAAGACCACCACGGCTCTGGTTTCCCTTGACATGAAAAAAGCATTTGATAGGGTATCATGGCCTTATCTTTTTTCAGTATTAGCTAAGTATGGAATACCCTTAGGTTTCATTCAGTGAATACAAGTGCTTTATCAATATCCCTCAGCAAAAAGTTGGTGTAACAGCATTCTATCTGATAAAATCATTTTACAAAGAGGAACTAGACAGGGATGCCCTTTATCTCCCATATTATTAAATCTATATTTGGAACCACTAATTTGCAAATTACAGTATGTTCTAATGCACTTATTAAGGGCATCTCTGTGGAGAACAATAGGTATAAATTGTCAGCACATGCTGGCAATCTTTTATTGCATGTAGAACATACCAGCATTTCTATTCCTGCTGCTTTCAAAGAAATCCAGAGTTTCTCCCCTCTTTACTGGTTATAAATTAAATAATAATAAAACTAAAATGTTAGTCCATAATTCTTTAATTTGTAAACAAGATATGACAAATACAGGTCTGGTTTGGGATCCTAAATTGTTAAAATACCTTGGTATACATGTACCAAAGTCTTTAAATTCCGTAACTAAACTTAATTTAGACCCTTTATTTAATTCTATTAAGCAAGATTTGTGAGGTTGGATCAGCCTCCCTTTATCACTTTTGGGATGGGTACATGTTATAAAAATGAATACTTTACCACAAATTTTATATCCATTGGGAGTGCTTAATTTTCATTTACCTAAAATAAGGTTTGTTTGACTGTAATCCCTTTCAACTGAATTTCTTTGGCAGGGCCATCAAGTTCGCTGAACATATTTAAGATGACTGCTCTTCAATTTAAAGGTGGTCTTCACCTCCCCTAATTTACACTTACACTATTTAGCCTTACACTGTAGCAAATATTATTTATGGGCCTGAAAATATGATGTCCCTTCAGGTTTAGGATATACCCCATTATGGTTAAAAATTGAACAAGAGTTATGTTTTTACTATGGGTTATAGCTTTCCAACCTACTTTATACTAAACCTTTGAAATTACCCTGTCTTCTGAAATCCACACCAACACTATGGTCACTGAAGGCACATTTGCAGTTAGGTGTTTATTTATATTTGAGCAGGTATAAGGATTCATTACATCTTTTATTTGGTAATATCAATTATAGAATAAACAAACATCTTCTTTCACCAGCTTCTTGGCCTAAATGCACAGTTTCTGCTGAGGCAGACATGCTAGATGGAGACAAATCTATATCATTTACTATACTAAGGCAAACCTTATTGCTACCTATGTCAGACATTGTTCTTTACTTTCAACTAGCACATGTCATAATAGCCCACCTAGGTCCGGATCCTCGGAATAGATTAAGTGGAGATGTTTTGTTTAAAATATTTTCCATTGCTTCTAAGCCACATCCCATAACTTGTCTTTATAAATTGCTCCAGGAAATTGATCCACTCTCCCCTTCTGGGATCTGCTATTATTGGTAGAATTTGTTATCCATACATGAGGATGAGTCAGCCTAATGGCAAGTGTGGCTCAGCTGTATCATACAATAAAACAAGACAGATATTGTTTGATTCAGTTTAAAATTCTACACAACCTATACTTTATCTCTGTTAAATTGAAACAAATGGGTAAAATCTAATCTGCTGCTCGTACTAGATGTGAGTTACAAGATGGTTCTTTAAAATATATTCTTTGGGAGTGTAATAGAGTGTCTCCTTTTTGGAATGATATTCATTCCCATTTAGGTCCACTACTGGGTATTTCAAATGTGTTTACTGAAGAAATCTGTCTTTTGGGGTTATTTTCCTCAGATGCTGTAGGTCACAGGAACTTTTATATGGCATTAATCTCTGGCACAACTAAAGCTGTCATTTTAAGACATAGGATGGAGTCTGACATTCCAACTTGGAAGGAATGGCACTTTGAAACGTTATAGTCTTTAACAACTGAAAAACATATTGCATCCCTCCATTATTGTCTTCAACTTTTTAATTTCAAATAGGAGCAATTTTTAACTTTATTACACTTTCTGTTGCTTTTTTTTCCCTTGGGCTTCACTTTATATTTTTCTCTTCTTATTTTATATGTTCTTCTATAACTATATCATTAATTTGTTCAATTTTGTATGATCTACCTTGTATGATTTTATATATATATATATATATATATATATATATATATATATATGACTTTGTTTGTTTTATTTCACCAGGAGGGTGGATTGGATCTGAAGACCCTTTTCAACCACACCTGGAGGACAGGGTAACAAAGATACAAACATAATAACAGCAATTTACAGAAAAATCACTAAAAATATTTACAATATCACATTCCTTTACACCACACACTATACAAGTTGCAGACAACTCTAATACATAATGTTCATTCATTTTTCAAGTTTCATCATGTCACCCCTACACATTTACATTGTTTCTTGTGGATTTTACTTGGTAAAAGGTTATTTCTTTTCTTTCTTACTACTTCTAAGGGGCTAGCAGGGTATTGTTTTGGGGCTGTTGGAATTTTGAAACCTGTTTTGGTGGCTATAAGTGGGCTTATTTGTTTGATGCTTCACTGTGTAGCAGGCTACATTTGTAGAGGCCTATTTCTTCTGATTTAAAACCTATTTGGTGTGATTTTAACTGGGGCTGTTTCTTTGAATTGGAGACCTATATCTTCTAATTTCAAGCCTATGTTGATGTGTTGTTGGTGAAGCTGTTTGAATTGGAGACCTGTTTCTTTTGGTAGCAAACCTATTTTGGGGGCTTTGAGTAGAATTGTGATTCATTTTTGCTGGCTTCACTAGCTGCAAAATTTAGTGCATAGTGGAGGAAGGGTGCTAATGGTCTGTCCAGATCTCACTTAGCTAGGGAGGCAGAGCTGAATCAGGTGTGGTGTCAGTTGCTTTGGCTTCTCAGAAGGAACTGGAAGGGAAAAGGATCAGATCTGTTACAGTACAGCAGCTTTTTCTTGTTGTTTTTACATTGTTTCTTGTGGATGATTTTGCTTGATGAAAGGTTATTTCTTTTCTTTCTTACTACGTCTAAGGGGCTAGCACGGTATTGATTTGGGGCTGTTGAAATTTTGAAACCTGTTTTGGTGGCTATAAGTGGGCTCATTTGTTTGATGTTTCACTGTGTAGCAGGCTGCATTTGTAGAGGCCTATTTCTTCTGATTTAAAACCTATTTGGTATGATTTAACTGGGGCTGTTTCTTTGAATTGGAGACCTATATCTTCTAATTTCAAGCTTATTTTGATGTGTTGTTGGCGAAGCTCTTTGAATTGGAGACCTGTTTCTTTTGGTAGTAAACCTATTTTGGGGGCTTTGAGTAGAATTGTGATTCATTTTTGCTGGCTTCACTAGCTGCAACTTTTAATGTATAGTGGGGGAAGGGTGCTAATGGTCTGACCAGGGGCCTCAGCTATCTGGTTGTTTCTTGAAGAATTGTGCTGGTCCCACCCCTCAACTCCTCACCCCACCTGCCCTGGTCCATGATTTCCTTTTTTACCAGGGGTTCTGATGTCACTTCCTCAAATGGGCAAAGGATATGCATCTGTCATAGCAGAAGCAGACATCCAGGAAAGGAACAGCAGCGAGTGAAGAGGTGACTATCTCAGTGGAAGGGAAGTAACTGCAAATCTAGGAACTTTCATTGTTATTTGCTTGCATTGTTATTGCATTGTTGAAAGGAGGAGTAAGAGTTTGAAGAAGGTTGTCCAATAGCTACTAAAAGTCTCTTTTTGAGTGTAGATAGGAAGGATAGGAATCTAAAAAGCAGTTGCTCAATCTATCTAAACGTGTACAACAAAGGGGTAAGGGAAATTAAGAAAAGAATGTTTTGCACTGATAGAGGGGGGAGGGGAGACTTGGGGGAGTGTTTTGTATCCTGCATCTGGAAGGGTGGGGGGTCACTGGTGGGCAATGACAGCAATGGGTAGGGTGATGGGCTGCAACAACTGCGGTGTACCAATCTTTCTAAAAATTTCCTGGAGTGTGGGAGGATGTTTAGTGTGCAACCACATAGAGGAACTTAGAAGGAAGATTGAGGGTCTGCAGGAGAAACTAAGACAGGCAAGGCAGATTGGGGGTGGGTTTAGCCCAATACTGGAGTGAGGAAGAAGGAGATGAGGGGTGGTGATTTAAGCCAACAGTGGTGAGAAGAGGGTCAGAAGAAGGGAAGCAGAGACAAAGGGGCCCAGGCCAGGAAGAATGATTGCTGGGGAAACCAGGTCAGGAGACAAAAGACAAATGGAAGGAGGAGATAGGGACTTGTGAGGGGAGGTGAAGAAGTGGCAAAAAATCATGGAGTGGAAAGGAGAGAACAGGTTACTATGAAGAGAGAGGAAGTGGACATTTGTGAAGAGTCTTCAGAAAATAGTTTTGCACTGCTAGAGAGGAAGAAGGTGGAGGAGGGAAATGAAATTAGAGGAGTAACTGATAAATGCCTGGACTAAACTGGAGTGGGGTGAAATGCTTCTGCTGGGAGAATTGCAACAGGGGCAAAAGGGGGAAATAATGTGCAGGAGGAAGAAGAGGAGCCAGAAATGAGAGAGGTAGATGAATGGAAGCAAGCAGGGAGTAAGAGGGGTGGAATCTTAGTGCTAGGGGACTCAATACTAAGAGGAGTCAGGTGGGTTAGCAAGGGGGAGAGGAGTAGTTGCATTTGGGTGGAGGCCACACCAGGAATGACAGCAGAAAGGGTGGGACAATCTGTTCTGAAATATGCTAGAAGGAGTAGGGACAAGCCTCATTTAATTATACATCTTGGGACGAATGACCTGGCTGACAAGACAGTAGATATAGTCCAGAGGAGGTTTGAGGAACTAGGACAATTATGTGAGGGGGCAGGAAGATCAGTAACTTTTTCAGAGATACTTCCAGTGCTCAAGGCAAGCACAACAAGAAATCTGAGAATAGAGGAATTTAATGGATGGCTAAGAACCTGGTGTTGTGCTAAAGGGTATGGGCTATTGGGGGAGTGGGAAGGGACCTGAAGAACAGTAGTCTCTATGCCAAGGACAGACTACACTTGAGTGAGGAGGGAAAGAAAGTGTTGAAACAGAGGATGGAAGAGTACATAGAGGAAGTTGGGAATTTAAACTACGAGCAGGGGGTGGCAGTTGGGCAAGAGAAATGCAGAGACCACAGGTTGGGAAACCATATGATCTTACCCCCATAACAGTGACAAAGGACAAATGGCAAGTACTATTGGTGATGCTAGTAAAGAAGGGCAGGATGGAAGAGGGGGAAAAGGGTGGAAGGTGGTTACCCTTAATGCTAGGAGCCTTGGAGGAAAACTGCAGAATTACAGGTGCTCATGACAGATGGAGAGGTGGACATTGCAGCCATCACAGAAACATGGGCCACCCAATACAATGACTTGGACTGGTCTGTACCAGGGAACATGTTATTTCATAGGGACAGAGTGATTGGGAAAGGGGGGGTGTGTGTGTGTGTCACTATATGTGAAGGAAGGACTGAAGTGTGTAAGGGAGGAAGGGGAGGATGGTAGTACAGAGTCACTTTGGATGCAAATCCAGGATTCCAAGAATAGGATTCTTAGAATGGGAGTGCTGTACAGGCCGCCATCTCAGATGGAGGAGTTAGATAGGGAACTAGCACGACAGATCAGGAGGACCTGCTAGAAGGGTAGTGTGGTGATTGTGGGGGACTTCAACATGCCAGGAGTGGACTGGAGTACCTCAACAACCAGAAACAGAAGGGAGCAGATACTGCTGGATGCCTTCCAGGACAGCTCCCTGCTACACATGGTCAGTGAACCAACCAGGTTAGGGAATACCCTTGACCTTGTGCTGGCAAATGGGGACTTTGTGAGAGAACTTACAGTGGAGGAACCACTGTCAGGGATTGACCACCACTCAGAATGGCTCACACTGGATATGGGCAAGGAAGGAGTGGAATCTGGCACAAGAGTGCTGGACTTCAGGACGGCCAACTTTGGGAGGATGGGGGAAGTGGTAAAAGGGTACTTGACCAGAATTCAATCTAGTATGGATACTAACCAGAGGTGGGAGCTCATAAAGCTCGGGATAGTGGAGGTAACCAAAACCTGCTGAAAGGCCCAGAGCAAGAAGGCTAGGGCTAAGAAACCAAGCTGGTTGAGCAAGTAGGTCATGGAAAGTGTAAGGAGGAAAAGAGCTGCCTTTAGGAAGCACAAGAAAACAGGGAGTGGGGAGGATAGGGAGGAGTACTTGACATAATCGAAGGAGGTGACAAAGGCAGTAAGGGGAGCCAAGGCATTTACGGAACTCGGGCTGGCACAAGACATTAAGAAGAGGGAGAGGACTTCTTTAGGTTCATCAGGAGAAAAGGAGCTAAGGGACCACATAGTAAGGATAAGGAAGGGGGGTGGTGGAAGCAGGGTGCGATAAGGCAGAAGCACTAAATGAGTACTTCTGCTCAATGTTTACTAAAGAGAAGAGGGGGGTGACACCCAAGGGTGGAGAAATGGCAGAAACAGGGGGGAGGGGTGACAGATGGGGAAATCATAGAGGGCAGAGTTCAGGATGGTTTGAAGGCACTGAGGGTGGACAAGGTGCCAGGCCCAGATGGCATCCACCCCAGGGTACTGAAGGAGCTGTCAGAGGTCCTTGCAGGGCCTTTGGCAGACCTATTTAATGCCTCACTACATTTGGGGTGTGTACCTCAGGACTGGAGGATGGCTCATGTGGTGCCCCTCCACAAGAGTGGCCCCAAGGATGAACTGGGAAACTACAGACCAGTGAGCCTCACATCCATCATGGGTAAGCTAATGGAGACTATTCTGAAGGAGAGGCTGATGGCCCTCCTAGAGGCCAAAGGACTACAGGACAGCAGACAGCATGGCTTCATATGGGGCAGATTCTGCCAAATCAACCTGGTGGGGTTCTATGACTGGGTAACCTGGCAACTGGACAGGGGCCATGCAGTGGATGTCCTGTATCTGGACTTCAGTAAGGCATTCAACTCAGTGCTGCAAGAAAGGCTGGGAAGTAAGTTACTAGGCACAGGGGCTGGAGCAAAGCTGGGGAGATGGTTAGGGAACTGGCTTCAGGGAAGGCAACAGAGGGTGGTGGTGGGTGGGGAGCTCTCACATGCAAGGGTAGTGATGAACGGTGTTCCACAGGGCTCGGTGTTTGGACCAGTGTTGTTTGGGATATTCATTGCAGACATATGAGACTGGAGGGAGGAAGGTTCAGGAAGGAGATAAGGAGACACTTTTTTACAGAGAGGGTGGTGGCTGGGTGGAATGTGTTACCTGCAGAAGTGGTATCCAGTAGAACAGTGGACTGCTTCAAAAGGGGATGGGACAGGACAAGGGGGAGGGTCGATGAAGAGGAAGGTTGGAAGGGAGGGGCAGCTGCAGAATAAGGGGTGCTAGCTGCACATTCGAGCAGACTTGATAGACCTCTAGGCCTTTATCTGCTGCATATTTCATATGTTCGTATGTTCGTACATCTAGATATTCCAATCAAATAGCTCTCTAAAGCCTTCCTAAAAACAAGTCTATTACTGTCAATGTCCAAATTCATACATGTTAGGTCATTTAGCATTTTGGGGCTATAATTTATTATAGACCGCTCTGCAGTTTTTATATTGGTTTTATTTTTAATATATAATTTTACCATTGAGGACCTCAATACCCGAGTTGAATTAATTTGCCAAAATTGATTTGCTAATACTAAAGGAATCTGAGTACAACATAAATTATGAAGTAACATATATGCTGTTCTAAAATTTCTCTGCTTTGGCGGTAATGTCCCAAAAGAATAACACAAATTGCAGTGATGCTCCCTTTTATTTAAACCCCCTATAGCAAACCTCATAATACTGTTGAATGTCACTGTGTATTTGTGAATTAAAGTCTGAGGGATGTTTATTAAGATAATACTATTATATTCCAAAATTGGCAGCAAAACTTGTTTAGCTATTATTTTTTTACTTGTGCAATTAAATAGTTTTTATTTCTATATAGAAACCCCATTTTTTTTATTAACTTTCTGTGTTCTCTTGGAAACATGCTCTTTTAATATTAAATTACTGACCAGTATTACTCCTAAATAATTAAATATCCTAGCCTGCTCTAACATAACACCATGCCTTCCCACAATATTCATGGTATTACCCTCAAGTTTATGTGAAAGACCAAATGTCATTGTGACTGTTTTTTTTTATTAAGTAAAATTTTATTATCCACAAACCACCTTTGAAGATTCCAATAAATAGGTTGCAGTTTTTCTTCTATGTCTAGGTGAGTAAGTATAACACTTATCTTTTTCACTGGATCTAACTTTAACTTTATATTTTACACGATATAAATGTAAGCAATAAGACATAATGGGGTGTGCATGGAACATTTTACCACATGACCAGGGGCGTAATAAGGCATGAGGCTGAAGGCCGAGTGACTTTAGCTGCTGGCCATGCAGTAAAATGTGTTCCACGCACATCCTGGAGTGCCTTATTGTGCTTATAAAATGGGCTCCTTTTAAAAACCTTTTACAGTTGGAAAAAGCAAGTTTATATGTAGAAACAATAGATTTACTTGTGTGCATTTATGATAAAATAGTTCTTCCACCCACTACAAATGATGTCATTGATGATGTCATTGCGTTGTTGCCTACTTTCTTCTTCCTGTTTTTTTTCTCTGTTTTTCCCCACATTCAAGATATGCTATGTTTGTCATGGAATGCTTACCACAGAATACATGGATTCAATGTTCTGCTCAGTTCCATTGGTAGAATGTTACTCTCTTACCATACTACACACACACACAAAAAACAAAGACCTCTGTTATAGCCAGAGATTCAATTATCCAACTGTCAGGGCAAGGAGAAGAGATTTCACTGATCAGCAGGTAAAGATAGAAGGGGGATTTTTCATTGTTAGTAAATAAACAGTTATAATGAAAACTATAAACAATACTTAATGTTCAATTTGTTTATGTGTGTATGGAGAATGTGATGATCAGGAAAACAACATTTAATGAATCTGTTTTATTTTGTATTTAAGGTAGTTTTATTTTTAGGAACCAGTGCAAGCTAATGTGATGCTTACAGTTACAGGGCAAAAAACAATAGCTGCCAGTTGAATTCTTAACATTCTATTAGCATAAGTATTCCAGTGGTTATCAGTGCACATTTGGCAGCACTTTTTTATTTTCCATGTGTGGAACATAATTGTTACCTGAGCAACAGCCAATCAGATTTCAGGATTTTCCCTTACCATTTTATATATGTATATGTGTGTGTATATATATATATATATATATATATATATATATATATATATTTTTTTTGTTGTTGTTTTACTTAAATTGCTTTCAAGGTTTGATTTATTGGTTGGGATACTTTTTGTAAACTAGTTTCTTTCTCTCTCATTTTTGCTATTGCTTTAGTTATAATACTTTTTCTGGTCAATAACATTTACTTAATTAAAAAAAATAATATGGCATTTTCATGGAGCTGTATCAGGAGCCTGCAGATCTATAGCAGGAAGTGGGTGTGTCTTACAGTGTGCATAAGTACCTGTGGGTGCACAAGCTCTTGCAGCAGAGGGGCTTGTGCTTCTGCAGGCTGATGTAGTTTTACAATTTGGGTATCATGGATATGTGCATGCAACTGCAGAAGTGCATGCTCCACAGTGGCCTGAGCATCTGCAGCCAGAATGGTGTGTAGCTCTTACAGTGTGCATGAGTATCTGTAGCTACAGAGGCTCAGGCCCCACTGAGGCATGTACTTCTGCAGACAGAAGTAGTGTTGCAATATGGGCATCCTGGATTTCTGTATGCAGCTAAAGAAGTGTAGGCCCCAATGAGGCCTACACTTCTGAAGATAAAAGTTTGTTTGAATGTCTTTTACTAGCAGCTGCAGATGCACAGGCCCTTCAGGGGTCTCTGCTTCCACAGCTCAAAGTGTGAGCATGTCTTCCAGTATGCATGAGTACCTGTGGCTACAGAAATGCTGGCCCATAGCAGCCTGTGCTTCTGAAGACAGAAGTAATATTTCAGTTTGGATATTAAGGATTTTGTGGGGTCTGTGTTTCTACAGCCAGAAGTTGGTGTGTGTGTCTTATACCTGAGACTGCAGACCTCTCAGGAGTCTGCACTTCTGTAGCCAGAGGTGTGTGCATGTTTTACACTGTGCATGAGTACCTGTGGCTACACATGGGCTGGCCCCATAGGGGCATGTGCTTCTGCAAACAGAATTGTTGTAATTTTGGGTATTGTGGATTTATATCTGAGGCGGCATAGGCTTGTGCTTCTGCAGACAGTAGTGTTGTGATTTGAGTATTGTGGATTTATTTCTGCAGCCAGAAGTGTCTGCGTATGTCTTGCAGTGTGCATGCTACTGATACAAATCCACAGAGATAGCATATCAGTGCTACTGCATTTGTGTAATCTGGAAACAATTGTATGCTGCCTGTGTTACCTGATGATGGCTGTCTATGGTTGTTTGTGTGGCCTTGTCCTTTTGCTGCTTGAAGGTTGAAGCTGTGGTTGAAAACCATAACACCACATTTTCCTATTTTTATGGGGTTAATTTGAACCCTAACTGGTACAACAATGCAGTTTTTCGCAATATAGATGGATAGATAGATAGATAGATAGATAGATAGATAGACAGACATATACAGAAACAGAGGCAGACAGACAGATAGGTAGGCAGGCAGGAGAGATGGACAGACAGTAGATACAGGAGAGAGAGAGAGAGTGATATGAGTAAGGAAGCATGGGTGAAAAGAGTCAATAATAATTTTGTGCAAACAAGTTCCAATGATGAAAGCCAATGGAAAATCATGTATACAAATGCCCTCAGTCTGGGAAACAAGATCCCAGACCTGGAGACAACAATGACAGAGGCTAAACTGGACATAGTAGCCAATAGCGAGACATGGTTCACCAGTAACCACATTTGGGAGACTATAGTACCCAGCTATGTACTGTTCTAAAGAGAACGAGGTGAAAAAGGGGAGGGGGGCTTTTTTTCAATGTAAACATCAAAGCTACAGAAATTCAGAATACATATAAGGAGCCAGAAGAACCGTGGGTCACCCTGGAAAGCAGAAATGGGACAGCACTATGAACTGGGGTGGTCTACAGTACAGGTCTCCAGACCAGATGGAGGACATAGACACATTACTGTTAGAAGATATACAAAACATGACAGCTAAAGGGTAGGTTCTGCTAATGGGAGACTTCAACATGCCAGATACAGATTGGTCAATACCAGCTGGAGCATCCCCCAGAACTAAGCACATTTATTTATTTATTTATTTGAAAATGTTTCACCAGGAAAGACAACATGAGCTGTAAACAGCTCATTTCCAGAAGCATCCTCGGGGAAGGAGTTCCATAAGTGGGGGAGCAAAAGAAAATAAAAAGACAGACAATATAAAACAGTAGCATATGAACAATAAATTATTAGCATGGTTAAAGAAGGATAAAGAAGCAAACCACAGTATTTATAATGTAAAAAAAAAACACAATATTACAATACAATACGTAGACACAAGAGTATAATAGCTAACAAGGAAGGTGTAGATCCTGATGGAGTACACCACAAAGTGCTAGTTAGGCTGGCAGATTGCAGGGGTACTAAGTGCTAAGTAGATAGGTAGGATGGGAGTGTGAAACAGGGGCAATGGAAAGGGGGAGGCAAGAGAGTGCTAGGGAAGAGGAGTGTGAAACAGAGGAAGTGGGAGAGGTGAGGAGGCATGGGAAGCCAGGAAGTTGCATCCCCTCATTATGATGAGAACCCAGTAGGGGGATGCGGACCCAGAAAAGAAGGGTCATTGAGGAAGTGGGTGGAGTAGGCATGGCACGTCTAGGGGAGTACATCTCTAAGGGATGCTGAGATCCCTGTAAGGGGGTATGAACCTGGATAGGCAGAAGGTGAGAGAGAAGGGGGGAGAGGAAGGGGAGAGAGCAGGGCAATGCAAGTCAGGGGGTTACTCATAATGGATTTCCTGCAGGGTGAGGGCCTCAAACAGTTGGTATAATACCCCACAAGAGACAGGGCTATCCTGGATCTAGTACTGACTAATGGGGAAAGGATCACAGATCTCCAGATAGAAGGTCACCTGGGGGTCAGTGACCATCACTGGTATGGTTCAATTTGGCCACTAGAACTAAATCATCCCATTCCAAGGCAAAAATATGGGACTTCAGAGGAGCTGACTTTGATAAGATGACCAACAGAGTTAAGCTAGCCCTGGCAAGAAGAAATGCAGGTGAGGGGGGTACACGCAAAGTGGGCAAGCATTAAGGATGCAACACTTGAAGCTACATCCCATTGTGTTAGGGAGAAAAGCAAGGGCAAAATAAGGAGGAAACCACTTTGGTTCTCAAAAACAGTAGCAAATATGTCAAAGCCAAATGGCTGGCCTTCAGGTAATATAAGGGAACACAGTGGGATGAAGATAGGGAGGCATACCAAACTTCCCTAAGGGAAGCATGGAAGGCAGTAATACAGGCAAAGGCCCAAAGTGAGGAAACATTAGCACAAACAGTAAAAGAAGGGGACAAGACTTTCTATAGATACATTAGTGAAAAGACAAAGTCCAAAGGGTGTATTGCTAAGATCAAAGGGGATAAAGGGGAGTGTATGGAGGAGGATGAAGGAAAAGAATCTATCTTAAATAGTACTTCTGCTCAGTATTTACTGATGAGAAGGTAGGACAGGGCACAGAGCTCAGCACCATGATCACAGGGGGGAGGGAGGGAGGTGTACACAAGTCTCTTCACAAAAGAAAGGGTCCTACAAGAGCTCACTAAGCTAAGGGTGGACAAGGCAATGGGACCTGATGGCATACATCCCAGGGTACTAAAGGAGCTAAGGGTGCAACTAGCAGAGCCACTAGCAGAACTGTTTAGTGAGTCTTTGAACACAGGAGTGGTCCCAGAAGACTGGAGAAGGGCTCATATGATCCCGCTGCACAAGAGTGGTACCAGGGAGGAGGCATGGAACTACAGGCCAGTCAGTCTTACCTCAGTAGTGGGCACGATCATAGAGACATGCCTTAAGGAAAGGATAGTGCAACACCTGGAATCCATAGGAGCACAGGATCCAAGACAGCATTGGTTTACAACAGGATGGTCCTATCAAACTAATCTCATAGATTTCTTTGACTGGGTAATGAGAGTGGAGGACCAAGGGGGTGAAGTTGATTCCCCCTACCTTGACTTCAGCAAAGCTTTCACTACTGTTCAACATAGAAGATTGATTAATAAGGTGGGAAAGCTTGGGGTGGGTCAGAGGTTGGTCAACTGGGTGGCACACTAGTTGGTGGGCAGAAAACAGAGAGTGGTGGTAAATGGTATACAGTCAGAACAGATGCATGTCACAAGTGGGGTACCTCAGGGATCAGTCCTGGGGCCAGTCCTCATCAATATCTTCATCAGTGACATTGCAGATGGACTGAAGGATAAGGTTTGCCTGTTTGCAGATGACACCAAAATCTGTAACACAGTAGATGATCCAGATGGGGTGGGCAGAATGAGAAGATATCTGAAAAAAATGGCAAAATGGTCTGAAGAGTGGCAACTGGGATTTAATGCAAAGAGGTACAAGATCATGCACACTAAGATGAGAAACTCTGAAGCTACCTATAGGTTGGGAGGATAGTTGCTGGCAATCACAAGGGAAGAAAGAGATTTGAGCATCATCATCACACATGGCCTGAAATCATCCAAGCAGACCACTATGGCAGTAGGTAAGACTAGAGAGATGTTAAGATGTATTAGTAGGAGTATCACAAGTCATATGAGGGTGGTAATAATCCCGCTTTACAAGACACTGGTAAGGCCCCATCTGCAGTACTGCGTGAAATACAGGAGGCCACACCTGCACAAGGACATTAACAAAATGGAAGCAATCCAGAGAAGGGCAACCAAAATGGTGCAGGGACTGCATCAGAAAACATATGAGGACAGATTAACAGGGCACCATATGTATACCCTAGAGCAAAGGAGGGAGATAGGTGCTATGATCAAAGCATTCAAATATCTTAAGGGCATTAACAAGGTGAAAGAGTCTGACATGTTTCAAGATAAGAAAAATAGCAGGACAAGAGGACACAGTATGATATTAGAGGGAGGCTGATAATGGGGAGTAATGTGAGGAGGTTCTTTTTCACAGAAAGGGTGGTGGATGCATGGAACAGCCTACCTAAAGAAGTGATGGACATGAATACAGTGCAGGGCTTCAAACAGGTTTGGGATAGGCATAAGGTAGCAATACAGATGAGTATGAATAAATAGGCCATTGACAGAGTAAAGGCCTATGGCACACTTACAAGGTACAGTGGCGTGAAAAAGTATTTGCCCCCTTCCTGATTTTCTCTATTATTGCATATTTGTCACACTGGATGTTTTCAGGTCTTTAGAAAATGTAATATTAGATAAAGGGAACCTGAGGAACAAATAACACTTGTTTTTTTTTTTTAATTTCACTTATTTAATGAAAAAAGTTAACCAACACCAACTGGCACTGTGTGAAAAGTAATTGCCCCTTACACTTAATAACTGGTTATGCCACATTTAGCTGCAATGACTGCAACCAAACACTTCCTATAATTCAAAATCAGTCTTTCACATCGCTGTGGAGGAATTTAACCCACTCTTCCTCGCAGAACTGCTTTAATTCAGTAACATTTGTAGGTTTTCAGCATGACCTGCTCGTTTCAGGTCCTGCAACAGCATCTCTATTGGGTTTAAGTCTGGACTTTGACTAGGCCACTCCAAAACTTTAATTTTACTTCTTTAGCCATTCTGATGTGGACTTGCTTTTGTGTTTTGGATCATTGTCTGCTGCATGGCCCAACTACGCTTCAGCTTCAGCTGATCGGAAGGATGACCGGACATTCTCCTTAAGAATTTTCTGGTACAGGCAGAATTCATGGTTTCTTTAATTATGGCAAGTCATCCAGGTCCTTAGGCAGCAAAGCATCCCACACCATCACACTACCACCACCATGTTTGACTGTTGGTATGTGTTCTTACTGTGGAATGCTGTGTTTGCTTTACGCGAGACATTATGGGATCCATGTCATCCAAAAGTTCCACTTTGGACTCATCTGTCCATAGAACATTTTCCCAAAGGCTTGTGGATCATCCAGGTGCTTCTTGGCAAATGAGAGATGAGCATTTATGTTCTTCTTGGTTAGCAGTGGTTTCTGCTTGCTACTCTCACATGAAGCCCATTTTGCCCAGTCTCTTTCTGATTGTGGAGTCGAACACTGACCTTAGCTGAGGCAAGAGAAGCCTGCAGTTCTTTGGATGTTGTTTTAGGATCCTTGAGACTTCCTGAATGATTTTACGCTGCACCTTGGAGTAATTTTGGCAGGCCGCCCACTCCTGGGAAGATTCACTACTCTTCCAAGTGTTCTCCATTTGGAGATTATGGCTCTCACTGTGGTTTGATGGAGTCCCAGAGCCTTAGAAATAGCTTTGTAACCCTTTCCAGACTGAAAGAGGGCAACAAATTTTTTTCTGATCTTTTCAGGAACTTCCTTTTATCATGGCATAATGTGCTTGTTGAATCTTTGTGCTGGCAACGTGACTCTGATGGTAGGGTCAAAATAAGTGGAGATTTATATTGAGCAGGGCTGGCTGTAATCAAGCCTGGCTGTGTTCAATCACTGACTCTAATTATCCCTTTAATTGGGTTGATTTAACTAGGGGCAATTACTTTTCACACAGTGCCTGTTGGTGTTGGTTAACTTTTTCATTAAATAAATGAAATAAGTTAAAAAAAAGTGTTATTTGTTCACTCAGGTTCCTTTATCTAATATTATATTTTGTCTAAAGACCTGAAAACATCCAGTGTGACAAATATGCAATAATAGAGAAAATCAGAAGGGGGCAAATACTTTTTCACGCCACTGTAGAAAAAATGAGCAGACTGGATGGGCCTTGTGGTCCTTATCTGGTGCTAACTACTATGTTTCTATGTTTAAGTGATTAAAGTAAGGGATACCGTGGTGCCTGGTGGGGGGGGGGGGGACCTCAGCCTACAGTGAATATAGTTTTTTGAATGTTAGGAGCTGGAGAAAGAGAACTGTCTGATTAAAAATAAAATAACAAAAGCTTATCTGTGTAGGCTAGAAACAGAGGCTCTACATTGTTATCTAGAATATAGCAGGGCTCCAAACAAAAGTCCATGATGGATAGTAGGTTGTACATTTATCAGAAGCTGTGAAATAAACTTGTTACAAGAAATGTGGAAAGATTATAGTGCTGGAGTTGACTTTCAATGTCATAAAATATTTAGCATTCCTGAGGATAAAAATATTACATTTGGCATAATCACTGGGGGTATTTGAACTGTGACTGACTAATCTATAAATGTAATGCCCAACAATCTCTTATTATAAGCCCCCTACTGCCTTCCCGTATTGTTGCCATCCTAAAATAAGGTCAAAGTCATGATTGTCAGTAAGTTCATTCCAAGTAGATCACATTTTAAGACTCAGTAACTGGCTTGACATATATTAAATTATCTATTAACGTACTGCAATAAATACTGGCCTTGTGTTTTGTCCTGCTTGCTGGAGAAATGAATGCAAGGAAAGAGAATTCTTTTGAAGAACACATAATTTTATTGGCATAGATGATAATCACCCAGTCAGAAATTCAATTTACGAAGTTAATAAGAGACAGGGGGAATTTCTTAGGGAAAACAAGAGATCTTCAGCTAAGAGCGCTCAGTGGTACAGCAGATGGAGAGACCCTGGGAGTGTTCACATTCCTGTATGGTCAGGGAGTCAATGGAGAAAAGCAGATGGAAGTATTATAGACTATACACTTGTGAATTTCTATGGCTTACAAAAATTAAAAAAAAATAAAAAAACACTGGTAATGACATTGATGGTGATCATATGCCTTAAATATTGCAGTTTAGTACAATCTTTAGGTGTAGAAATGAAGCTTTTAGAATACATTATTGAGCAGACCAAAATGTATACATAATAAATAACAAGAAGATGACTAGGACTAACTATGGAACAAGTACACCTAATAACCATGTAGAACTTCAAGTCCTCCAAAGAAGTGGAAATTGTGAACTGCTACTGTAACATATAAACATAATGTCAATGAGGAGACTTTTTTATTATTATTACAGCATTAGTAATAGAAAGGAGGATTTGATTGGGTGAAACCAAAATCCAAATCATTTTAGTTAGCTGGGTAACACCTTTTAGACCAACAATGTAGAAATGCTAAAAAAGGAGTTAACAAGTCTGGACTGGCAGTATAGCCTACAGGTTAGAGTAACGAACTGTGAATGAGCTTGGTACATCCAGCAGACAAACCTGGGTTTCATTCTCACAACCACCATTTGCATACTGTGTGACTCTGAGCAAGTCACATAATCTCCCCAGTACTCCCAGCATGCCCATGAAAACAGGCATCTGTGCATAGGGGAGCCTTGCCCAGTAAAAAAGAATAAGGGAACATAGGAAAAAGTTCATTGTTGAAGGTGTCCATGCCATCAAATCAGCTAAAAAGAATATTTTTATGATCTAGCCTAGAAAGAAAATAAGCATAGGACACTGTGTAGTGAACTAGACCTTGCTATTTCAACAAAAGATGATAAATGTTTTTGGCAATTAATAGTCTTTGGAACTAATACTGTAAAACAAAATATTTAAGCATATATTACAGCCAGTGATTGGGTTAGCATATATTACAGATTGGTTGGGTTAAACATTTTCAGAATCTTTCTGTATCTACTTTGCTATTGAAAGTAAACTCAAATATAGAGGATGTTATTTAGAAAAGTATTTGACAGACCATTTACCTGAACTGAAAGGGTTAACAATAAAAGATGTTGCTACACTGATTTTAAAGCATTCAAAAAACCAAAGCCCCTGGAATAGATTAGAGTCTATCTAAATTATTTCAAAGTAATGTAGAATATTGGGCACTTATTCTTGCAATTGTCTTTAATATTATAAAGAAATATTTTATCCTGCCTAAAAATTGGAATGTGTTCATTATTATTAAACAGTTTTAACAAAAGAGAGCTACAGTACAGTATCCCTTAATTTTATAAAATAATCCGCATTGGACCACATAGATTACCTTTTTTATGCTGGGTTGACTTTCTACAAAGCCCCTCCAGAAGTGCATAGTTGGTAAAATTGCACATGGAAATGGAAAAAACAAAGGCTTGGCCAGTATTGCATCTATAATAAATAGTCCAAAGGTTAAGGGTCATTTGGATGTTACCAAACTTAAAATTACTGATATTGCAATATAGGAAGACATGAGCAGGCTGTATACCATAAAATGGCATGACTATTTTAACAATATCAAGCAAGAGTTTGGGAAAGAGTTCCAACTGAAATCAGTAATGTATGCAAAAATTTATGGCAACAAGCCAGCTGAGGATGCAAATAATTCCCCACCTTTACAACAATAGTATAGGCTGGATTAAGAACTTGGAGAAACAAAGTATTTCTGTAAGTGTGAGTATGAATGATATCCCTTACAGAAATATAGGTATGCTGTATACATGCACAATGCATGCCATGCTTAATTGTGCAATGTTTGCATGTGGTTCACATACACAAAGTAAATCTAAGCAAAAAACTTCTAAAAATCAAATCAGGTTTGCATGCTGCAAGCTTGACATGTGTGCAGCAGGTAAACTGGTGTGAACATCTTCTAAAAATTACATTAGGTTCACGTATTGCATGCCTGCCATCTGTGCAACAGCTAAGCTGGTGCAAATCTTACCTAAATAAGCATTTGTCAATGCCGAATGTTGTCTCGCTGGCATTGGCATTGATAGTGCTGGAGTTAGAAATGCATAATAGGAATGGCAGTGAAGTATTGAACTGATGCTAACTCACCCCCACCCTGCAAAGATTGACAGGCATTGGGGTGTGCCTTTGGGTCATCAGCTATAGTGCTTATGCCATTTTACCTCACCCTACCCTGTAGACACTGACAAGTGTTGTGGTGTGCTTTGGGGTCTTTGGGCCTTATACTTATTCCATTCCATAAGGAAATATACTAAGATGGGTGCAGTATAGGAGAATAGGGTGAAATTCGGGATTGAACATTCCAAGGCACACCTCAATGCCTGTCACTGGCTGCAGGGTGGTTGTGGGGGTGGAATGGCATGAGCATTACAGCCGATGATCCCAAGTCACACCCCTGATACCTGTCAGTCTCTGCAGGGACAAGTATTACAGTTGGAAACTCTAATGCTGTAGGGGTTTATTGGTATTTTCACTCCAAATTTTCAACATGATCTTTTCGTGACCTCACCTCGTGATTTTGGTGATTTTGCACAACGACTGCGCCATTTGGCGCCACAGGTACTGTATGAAAACACATTTTGGGCAGGATGTGAAAAATGACAACTGTATTGTTCATGAGGAAGCGTAAAAAATGGCAATGTTGAAAATCTGGGGTGAAAATATGACAAACTGAAGTCATGAGCATGCATAGAAACTGTGCAATGCACGTCTGTAACCCAATTATTTTTGAGATTTTTTTAACCACATTTTCAACACAGGCATTGTGGGACATCCACCTCATGAACAGTGGAACTGTGATTTTGTTAATCTGTCCCAAAAGTTGATTTCCCACAGCAACTATGCCACTGTGTGCCACAGGTGCAAAAACACATTTTGGGCAGGATGTGAAAAATGGCAGCTGTACTCTTCATAAGGAGGTGTAGAAAAATGCCAATGTTGAAAATCTGGAGTTAAAATATTACAGATTCATGAAGTTATGAACATGCGTGGAAACTGCGCAATGCACGCTTGTAAAACAGTTGTTTTTGGGATTTTGTTCACCAGATTTGTAACATAGGCTTTTTGAGAGCCACCTCATGAACTGTGGCACTGTCATTTCATTAATCAGTCTCGAAAGGTGATTCCATGCAATGACCACAAAATCATTTTTTGGGACCGAATAATGCCATGACAGTGACTAAATTCATGAGGAGGGGTCCCAATAACTCCATGTTGAAAATGTGGTGCCAGAATTCCCAAAAATGCCTGAGATATGCACCAAAGTTGAAAAAACCTATTTATGCCATTATACAGCTTACCAGCATTTCTTCAGTTCGCGGTTGGCTTTGAAGAGTGCAGACATGCTCCCGGTCCACTGAAGATCATTGCACTGGGCTCCGGAGGTAAGTGTGGGGAGGGGGTGTGGGGAGGCAGAGTGCACAGAGGGTGGGTGGGATGGGAGGGCCACCAGACTCAACGAGGACTGTTTTCTGTTTTTACAGGTAAAAAAAAGAAAACATTGTGGGAAGGTTTTTTTTACAGAGACATTTGGCATGCTGGGGTGGGATCCCAGCATGTCACCTGAGTGTTTTGGGGCTGTAGCAGATGGGGATTGGGCCCTCATGGGCACATACCTAGTGGGGGGACAAGAGCCAAGGGGGGATTGGGCACTCTCCTCGGCACACAATAAATGGGGGTGGGGACAGTAAGCTGACAGGTAATGGGCTCCCCCATTGGAAAATTGAACTGGGAATGGGGGGACTGAAGTTGATGGGTATTGGGCCCCCTGTTGACAAAGAAAGACTATTGGGAGGGGGGCACATGATTCTGAAATGGATTGGGCACCCCCTCAGCACATAATTAAAATGGGAGGGGGGAATTATGCTGACAGGGAGTGTGCTCCCTCATCAGCACATGAACTGGGTCAGGCTTGCTGACAAGGGAATTGGGCACACCTGAAGCTGACATTGTGGCAGGCGGCGGCAGTCACTGCCGCCATGTTTATTGGAATATTTCATCAGAATGGCACGCCGGGAGGCATGTTATTGTGCCACTGCATGATGAGCATGCCTCTCATTGCAGCGGCACTTTTCTTAGATGTGGTGACCACTTTACATATTGCTGGTGTCAGCACCTGCAAGATGGCTTATTAGGGAATGAGGGACACACCTACTGATGCATGCCCTGCATTCTGCCCACAGTGACCAACACCTCCAAATCTACATTGACAAAGATGTTGGCTGGCTTAATAAGCTGCGGAGCCAACATAAAACACATCAGTTTTGTTTTCTGTACTATTGATAGCAATTAGAGTTATTAAAATACATTTTTATTTGAATTCCCATAAAAATTATATAAACTATTTAATTCTGATCCTTTTCCAAGTTGTTTAATTTTTGTCATTAAATCGCCATTAATTTGTAAATTATTGTTTGCTTACTGCATTAAATGCCTAGGATATAGCAAGTCAACATCCCCCATTCCAGATGTATGAAGAGGGGCCTCTGTGTTGTGAAGCCTATCCTTTTTGTTTTGGACCATGCAAATCCCTTAAGCATATTTAGCGCCACAAATGTGTTTCTCCATGACTATTTCATCTCACTTCCTTTCTGTTTGTCATTCTGTATTGAGCATTTACACTATGGCCATACTCAGCACTCTTTGTGCTGAGTAGGGTCTTGGAAGCATGCACCATACCTCATGATTTGTCACTGAAATAATGGACATGGATACTCAAAAGGAAGGACAATGAGGGATACTAACCCAGATGATTATCAGGACACAACATGAAACATGAAGATACAGTACCTCACAACACAGTGGAAACCATTGCACTAGTACCTGATAATAAATTTCTAACATTAAGCAGCATTTTCATTTAGGTAGGGCAGAGGGAGGCAGTTGCACCCCCCCCCACCCCACGGCTCTGTGCTTAGGTTGTTCCTATGGTGTGCAATAATGGCTTTAAATTTAGATTTAATTTTTTGCACAATACAGTAAGTGCCCACCAGGCCTGTGTGTGCTCACACTGCAGGTACTTTCTAGGCTTGACTGTGTCTGTATTGTGTTGTCCACTCCATCTATTCAATTCAATTCAAGTTTTATTTGATCAGCAAAAGCTTTTACAAAATATAAGAATCTAAAATCAACAATCAAGTTATAGTGGCCATATTTTAAAATCTTTAAATAATTTACTCATAATATTACATGGTTATTTAATTTGTCTTTATAGATATAATCTTTACATTTGAAATCTGAGATTTCTAGAATGACTACATATTATAACAAGGCACATGTAGTTGCAACCACAGTTCATAAGAGTAAAATAAGGCATCACAATCGGAGAGCTCCCAAAAATGTTTCCAGTTTCTCCAATACAACTTCATCTGTGTTATTAACAAGAAAAGAGACCATCTGTTTGGGAGGGAGACTAGCGTTGGCCAGAATATCCCCTAACCATTTCTTTCTAGCAGAGTTATAAAGAGGATACAGAAGTAATATGTGTTTCAGATCATCCTCCACTTGAAACTTACATGAACAAAATGGTGACTCAACAGTACCTCTTCCCTGTCTATAATAAATGTAGTTAGCCTTGTATAATTCCATCTTGAATTTTGTTATTAATCACCTAGAACAGGGATTATTTAATTTGATGAGGTATGGATCCAAACTGAAGTTTTGTTTTACTATTTTGTACCATCTAAAATGTTTCAAAGTGGTTATCCTTTAGTTGTCCTGTGCCTTAGCTAGGTCTCCTAGTCTATTTTTGACAAGTACTAAAATTTCTTCATAGGATTTGTGATAAATATCTGTTATGACATGTCCCAATCTGCTAGGAAAAAGTTTTGTCTTAATAAGTTGAATAGTAGGTGCTATGAAATTCAATGAAGCATAATATATCTCCTCTTCAAAACACCATCTAGGGATTCTTTGTTCTGGCAATTGAAGTAGCTTTAATACAAAAAATAATTTGTTTTTCTGAAACTACGGCTCCCACAGGAAGTTGTCCTAATTCTAGTCATAAAATTTCCTTTGGAACTGATTGAGGTAGCATTAATATGTATCGATAACACTTGTTAATTACATGTTCAATAGAATCAATCTTCTGATCTCCCCAAATTTCTGCTGCATAAACTATTGTTGTATTAATGTTTGCTTTTATGATATTTAATATGCCCTGTATATAAGCTTTTCCTATTTTTAAATTCAATCATTTAAAGGCATTTCCTGCTATTTTAGTTTTGGTTTTAATATAATCTATATGATCTTTCCAAAATGTTGTCTGAGAAAAACATACTCCCAAAGAATCATATGTTTTAACTATTTCAACTCTGTTCTGACTCATGAAAATCTTTGGCAATTTCCTGGTTTTATTGCCAAAGATTACAACCTTTGTCTTTTTCTCATTGATCAATAACCTATCTTTATTGCACAATTTAGAAAATGTATCCATTTTCCTTTATGAACGCATTAAAGAGGTTGAGAATAAAATGAAGTCATCAGCATAAGCCAAGAGTGAGATTCTATTATTGCCTATTTTGGTAAAATGGTATTCTGTATTTTCCAAACCATAGAGTATGGAATTTATGTATGTATTAAACAGAGTTGGAGCAATAATGCAACCCTGTCTGACACCAACATTTGTATTAATGGGGGATGTCAAAGATCCCCACTGACTATATTATACCTGTCCCGGATTCCCCCCTTTTCCCTCACAAAAAGACAGAGACCATTATTTGTTGTTGTGCTCAGATTGGCAATTAATTTATTTATACTTCATAATTCCATATTCCATTGTTCATTTCTTATTATCATATTTTCAGAATTTCATTTAATTCCATCCATATATCAATCTCTGATTATCCCTCCTTCTTACTCTTTTCTCCCCCCAGGTGAAAACCTGGATGACTTCTTGTTCTCCTTTTCCGTTAGGTAACGATGAAAACCGAGACCGCTTTCTCCTTCATCTTCTTCCTCTTCTTGTGTTATTCCTTTTTTCTTCCCCTCCCCTCTTTTTCCCCACTAGCCAGTCTCCAGCTTGCGTTGGACGGCTGGCTTCCCCTATACATAGGGTATTATTCTCCCTTACCTCAGGGCAGATCCTTTTTACTCCTTCTCTTTTTTTTATTTCCCGTTTTTGCATGTTTCCTCCATGCTTCTATAAAGCCCATTGTTTCTGTATTGAACATGTCTATGGCTAGGTCCAACAGGTGCATGCCATACGACCTGTAGAAGTCTTCTACCCATTCTCCTACCCCCCGCAGTATCACCTGTCCTCCCATCTGTCTTACTAATGTCCCAGCCTTTCTATTCATCTTTCTCCTGGACCTCTCCACTGCTCTATGGCTGTGCTCCGGCCTCCACACCCTCTTTGGCATCATATCAGACCAGGCGAGGCATACCTGAGGCCACCACTGTCATATTGCTCCTAGATCCCTTTTTATCTGTAAGTATGCATCTACCCATGGCTTGCCTGCAAGGTCGTTGCCCCCTAGATGTATAATAATTAGTTCTGGACTGGGGTGCCGTCCTTTGAGTTCCTTCAAGGTGGGAAGCAGTTGTGCCCATCTCATTCCCCGTTTGCCATGCCAGACCAACCTACACTGTTTCACATCCTGGTACAGCTGCTTTCCCCCAGCCTTCTTCTCTGCTCTCTTCCCAGCCCAATAAATATAGGAATGGCTGCAGATCCAGACTTACGTGATCCCCCCTCTTCCCATGGGGTTCAAGCAAAATTAATTATTTTACACATGCTCTCAGTGTCATCACTGTAGTATCCTCCCCCCCTCCCTCCTTCATCAGTTGTTGCCCCCCCAGATCTGTAGCTAACACATGAGCAATGCTTTAATTTCTTACTTCAGTGCTCAAATGTATCTCTTATAACTGGCAGACCACCAGCGTCCTTTTTCCAAAATATCATTCACCGTTTTTCCCGCCGCTGCCCACTGTGAGGTAGCCCCAATCCGCAAGGAATGGGATGAATAATTAGCCGGGTCCTCCCCCATGAATTTCATGCCCTTCTTGAGCAATGCTGTGACTTGATAGCCGGTGACCCTTTTCCCACCACCATGTACAAATAATTTCCCCGTCCTGGTCCCATGCTCTACGGCGAAAGCCTACAGAGCCTGCACTGGGCATATTGCACCCTCTACCTGCCTCTTCAGCATCACTATGCAACCCTGTCCCCTTTGATCAGTTTTTGACCTCTTGATCTTAACCCATATCTCTTTCAACTCCCAGCTTATATCTTCCCATTCTAATCCCCCTTTCTTGTCTTCTTTTCCATGGCCTAGCACCTCATTCACTCTCATGGCCCCTGCAAGCATTGCAACATAAATTGTGTGGAATATCTGGCCTCAGAATTTGATCTGCATATTGCCGGGAGCACATCATTTAGTTTTGCTAGCCACTGCTCCCCTATTGGCCTCCTATTGTCTACTGACCCCTGCTTCATCCTGCCCCATCCCTGCATCATTCTTCTGATGAACAATGATTTTGTCAGGTCCTTCCACCCTTTTAGACTGCAGATAACACTAATCCCTACCAAGTAGACTCCCATTGTGGTGTGGGCTGTTCCTTTTTGCCACTGCTGCATGGTGAACATCCCCAACTGCTCCTCTGTGATTGGCCTACTTACCTCCATCTGGTGTGCTGCTCTGAACGTTTGAAACACTCGCCAGGCCCCATCATAGGCCCTCAGAGTCCGAGGCACCCATGAGCTGCGAAACAACAGTTCTGCTCTTTCTTGCCAACGTCCCAGATGTTCGTTGGTATGGGTGTTTTTTGCTCCTCCGCTGCTGGTGCCAGCCTCCAGAAATGGTCCAGCTGTAGACTGGAAAGGCTGTCAGCCAGGGTATTGTGTACCCCTTCTATGTGTTTTGCTCTGAATGACAAGCTCAACTGCAAAGCCCTTAACACTAAATGTCGCAATACTTGCATGACCATTTCTGACCTGGCTCCCCTGTTGTTTAGGACCTCCACCACTGCTCTATTGTCACACCAAAATGTCACTTTCTGATCCCGTAATTCCTCCTCCCAGACCAGGGTACATGCCCATATGGGCATGATCTCCAACAATGTTATATCTCTCACTTTTCCGTCCCTCACCCAGCTATCAGGCCACGGTTCTGCAAACCACCTGCCCCTCAGGTAACCCCCCATGCCAAACCCCGCCGGCTGCGTCTGCATAGAGATCGAGGTCTGTGTTGTACACCCACTTCTCTTGCCAGAACGAACAGCCGTTATACTCCCTAAGGAATTCGTCCCATATTTCAAAATCCTCCCTGACACCTTTTGTCTGGTCCACCCAGGGTTGTGGTCTGGTGACCCCTGCTGTAGCCCTAGCTAACCTCTTTGTGAATGCCCTCCCTGGTCCAATGGCCCTGCAGGCAAAGTTCAGGTGCCCCAGTACTTGTTGTACTTGTTTTAGTTGTACCCTTCTCCTGCTGGTGTGTACTTGGATCACTTCCTTCAGTTTCCTCACTTTTTTGTCTGGCAGCCTGAATATTTCTTTTGGGGCATCTATCTCAATCCCCAGGAACTCCATCACCCTGCTGGGCCCTTCTGTTTTTTCTGGTGCCAGTGGAACCCCTAGCTCCCTGCATAATTCCTGAAACTTGCCCAACATCCTCTGTGTCTCTCTTCTCCCCCTCTCAATGAAAAGAAAGTCATCCAGATAATGAATGACCATTCTATAACCAGTTTTTTCCTGAAATATCCATTGCAAGCATGTGCTGAATGCTTCAAATGTCATGCATGCTATGGAACATCCCATCAGCATGGCTTTGTCAAAATAATACTGCCCCCAATCTTAAAACCCAATAGATCCCAGTCTTCTCTCCTAACCGGCAGCAGTCTGAAAGCAGATTCAATATCCGTCTTTGCCATCCATGCATCCTCAGTAGCCTGGATTATCTGGACTGCATCCTCTAGTGTCGCATATGTCACCTTACTATGTTCCTCCCAGATGAAATCATTCACTGAAGCCCCTTCTGGATAAGGCAGGAGGTGAATCACCCTGTACTCTCCCTCTTGTTTCTTGGGTACCAAACCCAATGGCGAAATCCGCACGTCTCGCAAAGGGGGAGCGCCAAATGGGCCTTCTACTCTCCCTGCTGCCTTTTCTTTTCTATCTTCTGTCTCAACATTTCTTCACTTCCTTTAACCGACCCCAGGTTGCTCGCCTCTCTCGCTTGTCTGGGCCCCCCACACTGCAGTGAAAACCCTGCTAAAACCTTTTATAATCATATCCCACACTCTTTTGTTTGGATATCTGTCCAAACAGGTGTCCATGCCTCTAAATTGATGGGGGTTCTAGCTACCCCAAACTGCTCCCTGTCATTCCACCCATTACTTCTCCCCATCCCCACCCTCCCGCCTTGTGTGAGGTTCTTCTGGTCAGTGATTCTGACCCCTCTACTCGTGTTCCCCCTGCCCCTCCCCCATTCCATGTCTGCCCTTTAAACCCTTGCCCTTCTCGAAAGAACTGTTGACCTGACCATTGATCCCTGTGTCCCTGTGCCCCTTGGGCCCATGTCGTCCTGCATCTGCTTGCCGGGTGCCCTCCACCGTATTTTGAACAAGTGTGCCGAAAATGACATTGAGGACATGAGCAAAAGGCCCTGTTGTAAGCCCAGCAACATCTCTGGGGCATCGCCCCTTTCCTCCCCATTTCCCTTTGGGTGTGAACTGATCTGTTACGTAATCTGTCCATAAGTCTAGCTGCTTCGTGTCCCATCTCACATCCCTGAATGCTGCCATTCTCTGTCAAAAAAATTCATCATAGTATAACCACCCCACCACCCCCTTTGCTTTTGCCCTCCTTATTATCAAGGAATACGTGATGAGCGGGATGCCCAGCTCTGGCCTTTTTTCCAAGATGATGGCTGAGAAAGTGGCAAAACCTACGAACCACCCATCCCAGGTCTTCCCTTTTGTGAACTTGTCCTCCTCCTTTTTTCCTAAAAGCACTATTGCCGCTGCCATTTCACTCTTACCTATGTTCTCAGCTTCCTCATACTTTGCTGCCCCATCCCAGCTCACCAAAGCGAATATATCCGCATACTCCCCTTTCCATATTTTTTCTTTCGTGGCCAGTGGAACATTCTCACCTATCCTCATCCTGGGTGCACCTATCTCCCTTGTACCTTTTCCTTCTTTCTTTGCACTCTCTTCATTTCTTTCTGGCACCTCTTTCTCTGTCCTAATCTCTGCCAGAGCTGATTCCATCTGCCCCAACCCTTCTGTACCCAGCGCCGACACAATTTGACCTATGTATTCTTTTATACTGTCCCCCACTGCACTGTGTGCATTACCTGTAACCTTGTCCAGGCCATGCTGCATGGCGTCTTCCAATTGTCCCCTTTTTTCTCCCTGTGGTAGAGGAGGAGGGTGAACTACTATGGTTTGTAGAGGGAACACTACAGTCTGGGGATCTGGTCTGTATTCACTAAGGGAGATCCCACCTTGATCGGGGGGAGGTACTGGCATTACTGTGTCTATAGACTGCAGAGGTATTGGATCAGCCACCCTGCGGTTCCCACTGCCAGCGGTGGTACCCTAGTAGGGCTGCGTGGCCCTTCGGCTGGTTGTTTCCCTCTGCCCCCTTTTCCCGGGCCCGCTTTCCTTTTCTCCCCGGATCTCCCTGGTTCCTCCCCTTCCACCAGTTCCCACATTCGGTTGGCTTTTTCTGCCAATTCGATTATAGCCCTGTAGGCATCCTCCTTTGATGGCTTGCTTTTCTTTGGTGCCATGTCCTTCGCTTCTTTTCTCTGTGAAGACAACTACGGGAAGAGAACAAGATTTATTATATACCTATATTATTATTTATATATATATATATATATTTTTTGTGTCTTTCCTCTGTCCTTTCTGCCATGCGCCAGCATGCCAGTCAGGACCCACTTTACAGGCCTCCATCCTGCTCCATTTGCTCTTCTGTGTCCCGCATTTCTTTTCACCCAGTATTCTTGAACTTACCGAGGTTGTTGCTTGTTTTTTTTATTTTAGAGGGCTTCACGTTCCAGTGGGCAACAATCATCAAGATGCCTGTTCCTGCCACTGCATTGCCCCCCGAGTCTTCTCCGGGGCCCATTTTAGCATTCCCTTGATCCCTTTTTTGTATATAATTTTTTTTGTGTGTGTGTGCACACCTTCCTTTTCCTTATCCGTATGCCCCCCTGCATCCCCCTGCTTCTCCAGTGCCATCTTATGGGGCTGATACCATCCGCTGCTGCCACTCTAAAGAACTACCTCCCTCATGGGTGATGCCAGGCTATAATTAACATCTTTCTCTGAGGGGGTTTTCTCTCCCCCAAAAACAAACCAACTGGAGGCAGCCACAAGGTTTCCTTGGGGTGGGGGAGTGTCTGCTTCTCCCCCATGACCCAGCTGGCATGCATGCGCATCGTGCTCCCCTTGTCCATTGTTAGCCAGGCTCCCCCTGTACAACCCACCCGCCTGCCTCACAATTAGCCCTCTCCTACCCCAGCTGCTCCTTTTCTCTCCTTTCCCCCTGTCCTCGCTACCATTGTGCAGCATGTGACGTCACGCCATGCATTGCTATAGCGTGCTTCCGCTCCTCCTGTTACAGGGCCTCTCCCTGCTGGCTCCTTACTGCACTGCTCCCCTCGTGGGTCTCAAAAAACACCAAAACCCATTACATCAGCATCCAACACCCCACATTCACTACCCCAAACTCTGCCTCGATGCCAGGGATAAATAGCCTCCCCCTACCCCCCCGGGATCTGCTCGCCTCACGTCCTTCCCCATGGCGTGTGACATCACGCCATGTGGCCGCCTGTGTCAGCCCCACACTAGCCCTTTCTTTTAGGCCTCTCCCAACATCCTATTCCCTTTCCCCAGGCAAACCAGCACAGTACCAGCTCAAATATTAGGCTTTTCACTAATTCAGCCTATTGTTGCGTTTATTCCCCCTGCCGTGTTCTTGTGCCCTTCATGTCTGTCCTGCATCCTAGGTCGACTGCTCTCCCCCCCAGACCATGCTCTGTAGCTGCTTTTCTCGCTAGGCCACCGCCGGCCAAACACCACTGCATGCTGCTCAACCCTTCTAACCATGTGCCACAATGCTCGGCTCAGTTTCAATCACTCGGTCTCCCCGAGACCATGCTCTTCTGTCACTTTCCTCACTAGGCCACTGCAGACCAAACACCACTGCTTGCTGCTCATTCCCTTTCAGTCATCTGAAACAAATCTCTCTCAGCTTCCTTTAGGCACGGACCCTCACAACCAGCTACTGCTCTTAGTGCTTCAGTTCTGTCCTATATCATACCTTGCTATCGTTGTAAATAAGCAAATGACCAAAAAACAATTTTTTTAATCTCTACTAGGATTGCATCCTGTCCTTCTGATTTAAGCAGCCTCTCTCTTACACACTGCTATCCACAGACTGTTTCATTACTAAACCAAGTAACTCCCCAAGCATTTTTTTATCTTTAATCCAACCTTGTTCGTTTTTTGCTTACCTGTGTATCCTGATGCACAAACCTCTGCTCCCACCAACAATATGCCAATCTGACATGCTGTAGTTTCAGTAAAGATCAAAAACTCCAGCAAAAAATGTCTGAGGCCCCCTTGTGCTGTCCCTTATGTACCTCCATTCACCCCTCCCCTTCCTGTTGCCTGCCCATTGTTCTGACCCTTAGCCCTTCCTCTTCCTTCCTCCTTCCCCTACTGAGCACAACCATCCTATGAAGGAGGGAAGGGGTGCACCAGGACAACCTGGTCTGCCCCTTAAAGGGCAAACTCCATTGTTACCAAGTGTCCTTGTATAATCTAATTATTATGCCAAGCAAGAATTCATCAATATTTAAATGTTTATATTTGTTCCAAAGATTATTTCTACTGAATTTATCGAAAGCTGATGTAAGATCCATGAAGCAACAGTATAATTTACTATGCTTCAATGTTACATACTTCCAAATTGGATGTTTTAAGACATAACAGTGTTGTATAATGGATCTTTGTGCCCAAAATCCATTTTTATATTCACTCAAAATCAAATTTTTATCTAACCAATATTGTAGTTTTTTCAATAAAATTTTACAAAAAGGTTTTTGTGAAGTATCTATTAAGCTGATTGGTCTGTACATCTCTGGATCTGATGGGTCACCTCTCTTCAAAATTGGATAGACAATACTACCCAACCAACTCTGTGAAATATGCTGCCCCTGCAGTATTGCATTAAAGTACTTTATCAGCAGGGGTATCCACCAGTGGGTAAATGATTTATATATGTCCCCAAGTATGCTATCTGGACCAGGAGCTTTATTTATTTTTATTGACATGATTGCTTGAGAAATCTCCTCACTGGAAATGGTCAAAGAATTAATCAAGGATTCCATAGAATTATTAGAATATTTTATTGTTTCCTGTCTTTCTGTTTCTGAGAAAAATAATGATTCGAAATAATTTTCCCATATTGTTGGTGTGATGTGAGCCTGAATTTTAAATTGAGATAGCCCGTAGCATCCACCCATCAACAACCAGAAAGTCTTTGTGTCTTTTGCCACTACAGTTTTTCTTAGTTTGTCCCATTCTAACCTATAGAATTTGATTTTATCTTGTTCTAAGAGTTTATTGTAATCTCTTCTTGTTTGGTTTCTTTTGTTGTCTGTATGTTTTTGTTTTTCCTAACTTCTCTTATTTTGTGATTCAAATCAGATTTTGCCTTTCTATAACATCTGTTAAACCATGTCTTGGGTTTATGTACTCCTAAGGATGTCTTTTTACATAGAGGTTTGATGTCATTTGTCAATCTTTCCCAAGTTTCAGTTATATTGGCTATATTATCACTCAATAGCATTTCATTTTTCATTTCAGAAACTGGTCCATAAGTAAATAGTTCACTAAAAGTTTGGATAGAATGGGTATGCCACCTTATTCTTTTGAAATTGATGACTTCCATTACTGGTTGATTTTCTTTTTTTGTTATAATTAAAGTATTTAATCTAAATTGTATATTAATCAGGAGATGAACAGATTCTGGGCAAGTTAATATCTCCATATCTTGTATTAATTTTGCTCCTTCAGGATTTATCCAGAAAAGGTCTATTGTTGAGTGGCCTTTTGGTCCCAAAAAGGTGTAACTTCCTGTACAGTCACTTTTTGTTCTACCATTGATAAGAATTAAGTTATTTTCTGCAAAATAGTTATTTGCCCATTTACCTCTTTCATTTTTCTTCTTATCTACTGATTTCCTTTTTAAAGACAATTTTGGCTTAATTTCTGTTGCATTAAGTAATAAATCTAAATAGAGATCAATTTCTAAATCATTGGGATCTATTTGGGCATTAAGGTTGCCCACTAAGAAAACTGGTAAGTGGCAAATATCTCTATAATATAGTTCATGTCTTGTGCAAAATTATTCCAAAAGTCTTCCTTATTTTTTGCTTTTGGGGGTATGTAGATTTTACAAAGTATTAATGTGAAAGAAGAATTACAGAGTTTAACTGCCAATATCTGATTCATCCTGGTCTCAAGTTTAGTTACTATCAGGTCCAGAGAGGTCTTGATAAAAATTGTTGACCAGATTTGGGTCTTTCCAACTTTTTATCTTTAATTGCCGGTATTGAAAATAGGGAAAATCCAGGAATCAAATGATTTTCTGGTATCATAGTCCATGTTTCTTGTAAACAGATTATGTCATATGTTTCAAGAAAGGAGCTAGTATCAATGTCAGCTAGTTTAGAGGCAAGTCCCTCAATATTCCAAGTTAAAATTTTGAGCACCTGATCTATTTTAGGATTTTGTATTTTATGTCAGAGCTGTTTTGTTCAGCTGTTTCTATTCTAGAGGATTCACTTTCAAGAGTCCTTAAGCCATCCTCAATGAATTTCCCTGGTGTAGTCACCAATATATTCAAATTGTCTAATACCTCTGCTTTTCCAAGATGATTCGCACTAATCTTGCTGATGTAAAGACCAGATCAATTTGAGAAGAATAATTTTCTTTTTCAATAGTTTTAATGTTAGAAATAGATTGTCAAGTTATTTCCACATCAAGGGAGTGTGTCAAAAAGGAAATCAGTTCTCTCTTGATTTTACTATGATCTCTGGTTCCTCTTGTTTTCCATCCAAAGATGGTAATGATTTTGTCAAATTGATCTGTTTTTTGATTATGTTCATAATTATTTATTATTTTTATTAAAGATTCAATTGTGTGATCTCTGGTTTTAGAGTGGATTATGTCTTCCCTAGTCTTTTCTGCCACAGATAGTGGCACCAACCTTGGGTCACTTATCGAAATCCCTTTCAGGTATAGTAAGTCTCCTTTGGACCAAACTTCTGCTGCAAGCACATGAAAATTCGTAATCATTATAACACAATCATTTATTTCAAAATTCGGGATACACGTGACCCAAACGTTTTCTGTGTCCTGGCTAAGGCCTAACAGATATTCCATGTGACTAGTCAATATGGCATCTGTCTCACCAGGTAGGTATTTTATACCTTAGGTTTCAAAATAATATTCTCTTGAAGTTTCATGCTCTTTTAACAATTTATTGAATGAGACAAGGCCTAATGCAGGGGTTCTGATATCAGCAAGACGGTGATTAGGCAGAGGTTCATATTCTGGAGCGCTGGTCTCCCCTCAGGCAGTGATAATGTTTCAACTTCAGTATCTATAACATCCTTGGAAAGGGGCAAAGTTTCATAAACAGTGTGTTTTTGTTTATCCAATAAAGATGGCTCAATGTTTGTCCTTTCCTTCATTTTTCCTGTTATAACATGTTTTTTATTTTTACTTTTGTTTTCACTCTTCCCCTTGATCTTACCTAGTTTTATCTTTTTGTTTTATGTTTTATAAACTTCCATTCCTTTTTCCTTTTCCTGAAGTTTTTTGGTCTCCTCTCCAATCTGAACATATGATAGAATCTTTTGAAAATGGGGGCGGTAAGTTTACTTGCACAAATTTATTTTCAGTAGAAACCAGTTCCATTATCTCTTTTTGTATCATTATATTTAAATCCCCTAATTTTTCCTGATTTGATCTTTCAGTTATTTGTTCTATCAACAATTTATTTCTGAAAACATCTGTTCTAAGTGAGAACAATTCCTCCTGTAGAGCTCTGATGTTTTCCAGAATCATTATGTCTGCATAATATGTATTCTTAGTTATCTCAACCATTTGTTTGGAGAGGTTAGTACAGGATATGAAATTGCCCTCATTTGTGAAGTGCTCAGAATCATAATTTATTACACCTTCATTTTGTTTATTTTCCTGTAATTATTTAGTCTCAACCCTGGGCTTTAGAAATCTTGATTTAAGTTGCCCTGAGTTGTCTGCTAGAGAGAGAGGTCCAATTTTTTCAGGCCTTCTATGGTCCTACTTAATTCCTGAATAACAGTATAGAGGTCTCCTTTAAGATGATCTATATTTCTTAATACTGGGGGAGATGTAAATGGTGTATTTTGAAGACTTTTATTTTCTAAATCCAGAGTGTTTTCAAAGGAGCACTCAGATGATAAAACTGCTTCTGTGTATTCTGAGTGACCCCCAGACATTCCCTTATCACCACAGTCAAGTGTGATGTTAGAATAGCTTAAGGAGGTGTCCCAGTCTCTTGATATAATAGATATATCATCCTCTCCACATAGTTGGATATTAGTATTGTCTCTAACCAAAGGATATGTGTCCTCTATCATAATTAGATCCTCTGAATTTGACTTACTAGAGGAAATAAATAATGATTGCTCTCTATAAACAGTAGTTCCCAAAGTTCCACCTATTAGCGGAGGCACAATCACATGTGATGTGGATGAGCTCCAGCCAAGAAAGAGCACATGAGCCTTGCAAGTGCAACACTGTCTTTCCCGCCACAGAGTAGATAGACTATACATTACAGCTTGGAGGAGTCAGTGAGCTCTGAACTCTCAATAGCAGTGTTGTGGCAGCATATTTTTGTTCTACTCCTGATGAGTCTCCATCTCCCCTGGTGGCTGATGGAGTAGAGGGTGAGCTAGAAGCTAACGTAAGACTAGGCTACCTACTTACTCTACTAGGCTTGTCTTGCAAAACAAACAGTACAGACCCTCATGGCAGCATGCTAGACTTAGCAGCAGTGGTGACAGTGGTGTTGTTGGCCTTCATAGGCCTTGATCAGTGCAGTGCAGCAGCAGCCACAGCAGCAACCAAGCAAAAAGCAAGCAACCCAGGTTGGATGGATTTGGTTGCTGAGGTGACTTGGTCGCAGACCACATTGGGGACCTGTGATGGTCAGTTCTAGCATCCAGCTTCTAGTGGAAGAAGAGAGAGGGGGAGTGGACTGAAAACTGGGCTAGTGGCACACTATGCCAAGCTGCAGGTTCTGGCCATATGGCCAGGTTAGTAAAAGTAAATAATTTTTTTACAGAGGGATTGGGGAAGGAGGAAGGACTGAAATATTGATGTGTTTTTCATGTTTCTTCACCTTTTGGCAGCTTCATGACCCATAAGGTATGGGTATTGAATGGAATGGACTCAGGGAGAAAAATCAGGACAATGTTCTTTTTTTCTGGGTGGGGCAGAACTTCAACCAGGAAAAATATTGGTTAATAAGTGGGTGGGCTTAAGTCCAAATCTGATGAAATGCTCTGGGGTATATACAGATGAATCTTATACATTAGAATTTTTCTTAATTTGCGTATCACTTTTCAGTCAAAACAAATAAGTTGTACCTTTTAGAGATGTTAAAAACATTCTAGAGCAGTCCCTTGCATTCACCAACAGTTGAGTGGTATGGTATAAACAGACTACTAGAGCCCTACTATAGTTAGGCTTCTGCCCCCCACCAGTGGAGCTGATCTCCACATCCCCATGCTCCAGCATTTTATGACAAAGAACAAAGGAGACTGTAGGGTGAGCACCACTGAAATGAATGTGGGTTTTTTTTTATTATTTTTTTTTATACATTATTGATAGAGAGTTGGAGATTGATGAAGGCCACCACTCGATTAACAAGGGCCTTGCTAGTAGAACAGTGGCCTTCATTATTCTCCAATTCACCATCATAATGTATAAAATGATAATAGAAAATAACTCCATTCATTTCAAGGGAGTACGCCCCAGCACTCAGACCCATGGACATCATCTCTTAAAGACTCCTGCCTCTGGCTCACTAGTACTCAAATAAGAGACTTTTGACTTTTGACTTTTTACTTATATCTGTACAGTGCAGCCCAGTCAAGTGCACATCCTTGGGATATAGGTAAAGTGTGCACTTAACCGGGCTGTGCATTAAAGTGAACAATAGCTTTTCCTATACCGGGATGCTTTCAAAATGCTTTATTTAACAGGTGCATACACATGGTATACATGCCATCAATACTTACAGGGCACACACACTTTAATCAACTGTTTAGGATTTTAAAATGGTTCTTACAGCTACAATAAGCAGACTGGCAAATAGCAAATGCGGCATTGACTTTCTATTTAAAGAAATCTGTTATTTTTTTTTTTGTTTGCTGTTTTTTAAACCTAGCTGCTGCACATACTCAGTGGAATTAAAAAGTGTGCTAAAGGTGGGCTGTACTGTAATTGGTGGGTTGTCTGTGGCAGTATGGCCATACCCGCTAAAATGTGTGTGTGTGTGCATGGAGGGGGGGCTGGCTACATCAGGCACTTGGGTTAATATCCCAATATTGACACTGCAGTGCAGCATGAGGGGGGTGCTGCACTCCTGAGGTGTCATCTTTTGGATGAGAAGTTAAACCAAGGTCCCATCTGCTTATTCAGGTGGCAGTTCATGTGGATGTTAAAGATCCCATGGCACTTCTCAAAAAGGGTATGGGACAATTTTATTAAAGATCAAAAACAAACATAAAAGAACACAAAAATTACATCATAATGTCATACAAAATGTGTTCATTCTTCACATTACTAATACAATATAATACAAACTATGCTCCATAATATAGTGAGAAACAGAAAGAAAAAAAATACATGTAAACTCCTCCAAAACCATTAAGTGTGAAAATACACCTTCCCTCCCCACAAAACTATCTAAATCCAAAGTAAGACAGCATTCCAGTTTTCACATAATGTATTACAGAAACATTCTGAAACCCAAAACAGTAGTATGTCAGGATGCAAGCCTTTCAGCCCACCCACCCAATGTTCCCCCACTGTGAGTTACACACCTCTTGTCCTAGGGTGCACTGTTCATAGCCATAAACTTTATCTACTTCATCCTGTATTTTAAACAGAATGTCTTGCAACTGAATTTCTGTATTCTGTTCTGAAGGAATCTAAAACATCTGACCTGCCATAAAGACCATTTAATACAGGCAAGAATTACATAAATTGTACTCTTATGCCATTTCTGCCATTCATATGGTATCTGTCCTAATATCAACAGGTCATACGTCATATTACAAAACAGAGTTTCACCCCACAATGCTGCTAGTACCTGCCAAAAACCCTGTACCTGTATACACTCAAAATATAAGTGCCACATCATTTCTAGTTGTCCCTGACAGATCTGTTCAACACAGCCTCTTTCTCCTAGCTGCATGTGTTTTGGTTACCTCTAACATTTAATTTTTGATGTCCACATAAGTAGGTGATATCTTGCATTTTTAACGGGATCCTGGACTCTATTATACTAGCCAACAGCTGTTCAATATTGATAGCTGAAGCAACATTAAACAAGGTTTCTCAAAAAAAATATTTCTCCAGAATGGTCTTATAAAATTGTTTTTTCTCCCAATTTAAAAACCAGCTGAGCTCAATTTTCCATGTTCTTATATATTTCAAGGTAGTTTGCAAATAGATTGGGAGGCTTTTATCAGAAACATGCCATTCCCCTACCCCAAGCTTGCAAAAAGGAATCTCCCCACAATGTCATACAAAGGACCCCTACATTAGTCCTCTCCACTAGAAAAGGTCATATAGAGCTATAAAAAAATTGCCTAAAAGATACATTAGGGGTTGTATCATATTTAACCGACCTTTCTTCCAAGTCCTATACATTTGTACTCTCTTTACAGGATTCAATCTGCTGCCCCATAGCAGAAGGAAAAAAAAGGCTCAAAACATTGCATGCATACTGTAAGGCAAAGGAAAAATGTGTGAAACATACAGAAAAACTGGGGCTACATATACCTGAAGTAATAACACTCCTTGCTTTCTTGTCATCTTCCAGGCTTGTGAAGCAGTCACTTTTTGAAATGTTACATCATATACAGAATCCCAGTTGAGGCAGTCTGCCCCCATTGTACCAAAATATTTCCCTAATATTTTAAAATGTTCTTTCATCATTAGAATGGGAAAATTATTAACGTCCTGAACTATACCTAAAACCAATGTATCAGTCACCTCTTGTAACTGTCCTATCACCTGAAGGACTCTTCTCCCAGATTCCAAATCTGCCACTGAAAAAATACAATAATCAGCATAAGCTGTGATTTATTAAAAACCACTCCTGCCTGATTCTGAATAGGTCTGACAGTTTCATCCAACTCTATCATCCTTAATAGCTGATCCAAACCAAATACATATAATATTGAACTCATGGGACAGCCCTGTTTAACCCCATTTCTGACACAAATAGGGATACCGAGATGTCCATTGATCAAAGGAGTAACCTGTACATCTGTATATAATGTTGTTAACAAATTTATCAATAATTCTGGTACTCCATAATGCTGCAATACTGCCCAAATATACTCTTTGTCTTACAGCATCAAATGCAGTTTCTTGATCTATGGACAACATATATCCATCTAAGTTCAACTGCATCCCCCAAAACACAATCTTGCTTATAGAAATTAAGTTTTGAGTTATGTTTCTACCCAGGATCACACAAGTTTGAACTGGAAGAATAAATTTCTGTGCAATCCTAGCCAATCTAACCGTTAATATTTGTGTTAAGCTCTTGTAATCAGAAGTAAGCAGACTGAGAGGTTTCCAATTTTTAATGTCATGTGGGTCCCCTTTTTTATACAAAAATATCATAACCCCATCCTTCATACTGAGTGCTAACTTGATCTCCTTCCAAATGGCTTCATAAACCAATTGCAGCCAAGGTGCCAGTATATCTATAAAAACTTTATAGAAATCATTCGGAATGCCATCTTTACCAGGCGTAGCTTGAGCTGACAATTTGCCCACTGCCACCCCAATTTCCAATTCTGTAAGAGGAGCTACGACTGATAATTTTTCCTCTGATGACAAGGGAGGTATCTCCAGTTGTGGAAAAAAGGAACCACCATGCTCTGGTCTTGGCTTCTGAAATTTAGCCTGCACATGAGCCTGAACCACATGTTGTATCCCCCATCCATCTTGTACTAAAACCTGTTATCATTTTGCAATGTGGTAAAAAGAGCTTTCTGTCTGCCATACAATCCTAAATCATATGCCCCATTTGCCCCAGCACCCAGCACTTACATGCCCCAGCACCCAGCACTTACAATCAGTCTTTGCACCCCTAGCACCTTACCTGTCATATTCCCTCAACAAGGCCCCCTGGCTGCATTGTATCCTGTCCTCGCCCACCTCCCCCCCATATCTCCACTCCTGCCCCTGCCCCAACCACCTCCCATACTCCCCTTACCCTCTGCACCTCCTATCCCCATCGATCTCCTACCCTCACTTCCCCACCCCTCCTTCCCTTGTCTTGCTCATAGCTCATGTCTTTGTACTGGTTATTACATGTCTGTAAGTAAATGACTATATGTTTGTAACTAAAAATGGTGACTGTTGCACACGCTGACGTGGAACCTTTGTAAAAAAGCCTCAGCTCAAAGGTATTGTAATCCTAGATGAAATAAATATAAAATGAATAAATAAAATATGGAATAACCTGGTCTTTAGTTCCTCTATTCTGGAATCTCTGCTACTTGTCTATCTTACATTCTTTTTCTTTATGATATTCATGCATTTTTTCTTTAACCATTCAGAGCTGTTCTGGTATATCACTCCCTGTCTCATAAGTCTTGGAAAAGAGCTGTAAATATTTTGCTCACCAGCCCAAATATTATATGTATTTAGATTTGGCCCTGGCACCTGTTGTCTGAATAAACCAAATTTTCAGATCCCTTTTAGTATCCTGCCACCACTCAATGAGACTATCATACAGGAAAATTGATGTCAGCTCACACCTTCAAAAAGTCACCAATGGTTTTCTGAAGGTCCGCCTCCTGTAATATTGCCACATTCAACTTCCAGTGCCCTCTCCCCAGAGGGACTTTCTGCTGTTGCCCAGTTGAGACCCATACAGCCACATGATCAGAAGTCTCCAAGGGGATTACTTAAACCCCAATACTAGTCATCCTATCTGACAGAAACCAGAAGTCTTTCCTCGAAGATAAGTGACATTTACAAAAAGTGTGGCAAGGTACTACCTGTAGTAAGTCATAGACATCGCACAACCTATTGTGCTCCAAAATATGTTTTAATGAGTTGGTATCTCTAAAAAAAATTCTGTGTCTTTCTTCCCCAATCTCTACATGCAGGCCCACAATTAACCCCTCCAAAACCAATTTTCAGGTGTGCAGATACAGATCAACCTTTCTAAAAAGGGTTGATTCTTCTGCATTTGTCTGAGGGGCATAAATGTTAATCAGATGATACCCAATACAACATAGGACCACATCTAATATGAAGTCCCTACCTGGATGAACATCAAGAACTTGCAAGACCTGTATTTCAATTCCCTTGAACAGGAAACCTAATCCAGAACAATGTTCCTCCCCTAATGACCACAAGGAAGAACCCCACCTCCAATCCTTCTGTGCTGTCCTAATGTCTTCCAAAGTGTGCAACCTGGTGTCCTGCAGAAAAGAAACCTGTCCTGTACTGGCAGCTAAGCTTGCAAAAGTTACCTTTCTTTTCTCTTGGGACTTTATGCTATTAACATTTATAGTAATAAAAGAGATGCCCCTTCCAAATAAGAAAATAAAAATTATTCAAGCTCATAAATTAGAAAACCACAGAAACCAAATTACTCCCTTTTTTTCTTCTTCTTAGGTTTAGACTTGTCACCGACATCAATTTCCTGTATCACCTCTGGTTGTGAAGAGGTAACTGAAGAAGTATCAGAATCCATACCCTCATCGACAACCTACTTCTCTAATAGGATAGCATAGGAATTCACCAAAGGGAAATGGTCAGATTCTGCTTGGACTTGTTGAACTTCCACCATCGACATCCCTGACCTAGATTGGGTAATACATTTAAAGGTTAAGTCTTGTGCTACCTCCAGAGGTGGCATACTACTAACTCTCTCAGACGCTTCAGGACACTGCTTTGCTGCCACCTTAGAGCTTTCCTGCACCAATTCCATCTTTGGGGGAGGAAGAGTAGAGGGGAAATGTCTATTCACATCCTCGACTAGTGGTATCTCCATTTCCATTCTATTTCCTGTGGCATCCAGTTCCTGTACCTCAAGTAACACTACAGGGACAGACTAATGAGTTTCTGTGCTCTCTGCCACAGGGGAATCCTTCCTGGCTTTAACTACTCTTTGTGGTTTAGGGCCTACTGGGGTCAAATTCAACAATAGCTTATGCATTTGCAGCTTTTCTTTTTTGAGCAGTGGCTAAATCCAGACTGTTGTGTGGTGCCCAGGAACAATTACAGAAAGTGAGCCCATGCTCCTCACACAGATTACATCCTGTGGCCTGATGACACTGTGCACCTGTGTGACTCACTTCCCCACATAAGCCACATTTTGGTTTTTCACAAGCATTACTCACATGCCCTACATCCCCACACTTAAAACATGCTCTGGGCTGCCCTGGGTAAAAGACCACCCCTCTGTCCCTTCCCAAGAAAAGAACAGTTAGGCAGATGTTTAGTTAAACCTTGTTCCATTTTTAGCAAAACTTGATACTTCCATCCTCCTGTCCACAAGTGTTCATCATCAAGGATGGGTTCTGGATCACCTTTAACCACACAATGTTGCTGCAACCAATAGGTTATGTCTGCAACATTCACCCCCTCATTGTGAAATAAAACAGTTATTTTCTTTGTCAGGAGCTTAGTTAATGGAATTGCCAAAAAGGCTTCCATAAGGGAGTGTGATTTACCATTTGATATTGTTTCCAAAATCTATCAAGCCCAGCTGGATGTTTAAAACTAACTTCAAACAGGGACTCCCCTGGCACATATATCAGTGTGTAAACCTCATAGGCATAGTATTTCATGCTGTCTTAACACAGCTCCTGGCCCACAAAATGCCTATCCAGAACATCAGATAAATCCCCACAAAATTTCAAACAGACAGCCTTCTTTCTGGCTGCTGGCTCAGATGCATGTCATATATCCTCTGGAAAAAGCTGCTCACCAAGTTTATCATGCCATACATTTACAGGCCGTTGATGCACCTGTGCTGGCTTCTCCTTAGCCAGAGGGGCCCCTGAATCCACTTGCTCCATTAGCATCCCATGCTTCTCTATCCCAGATGGGGGGGCCACTTCCACCTACAAGGGTACATCACCTTCCAATTCTCTAATCACATTCAATATTGGGTTCTGATGTGAATTTATACCCATTTGCATCTCAGGTGCTGAGGATTTTTGTCCTGGCATTAATGGAGATGCAGAGGACATCACAGGCACTGAGGGCCTATCAGAATTATGATCAATTAAATCTGATAATAATACACCTCCCTTAGGATCAGGGAGATTTACATCCCACCCAGCACCAGCCAGCAGCTTTCAAAGCTGAAGTTACCCAGCCTGCTGAAGTGGAAGAAGGGCCAGCAATAACTTCTGTGGTATCATTGGTCTCCAGAGAGGGAGATTTGCACCCAGAGTCAATATTCATCGACCGCCCTTTTTTTGTCATCCCACTCACTTCCTTCCCAGCTCCCTTTCGTCCCTCTCCACCTGATGAAACACTTATATTAAAATGTATTTGGTGTGCTGACAACACCTCTATTTCAGTACAATTACTTTCTTTTATAGTAATACAGCCCTTTTCCAGCAGTGATTCCCCAGGCAGTCCATTAACTATAGGTTGAATTTCTACCTGCATTATCTCCTCACTCCTATCTGAGACTGACACCTCAACTGAAGTTACCTGCATGCTCAGAGAGCCAAGCTCATTCTTCTGTATCCAAGCAGTCACACTTTTTTCACCCAGGGTCTGCAAGTAGTGCTTTCTCTCTGTCACTCAGCTTTAATCCTTCTGGTAGATGCACATGACCTTTTTCATACCACTGCTGCTGCATTTCTGGTGTGAGACATTCTCACAAAATACAGAGCTTGCATTCTTCCTCCTCTATCATCCTATGGATCTTCTCTTCTTCTTCTTCTGTTTGACTGCCAGGACTAGGCCCGGCTAGAGCCTCCTTCCTTATTTCATTGGGTCAGGAGTCACTTCTGACTGTGTCATCCATGCATTCTGTGGCCAAGACATAAGCCTTCTCCATCACTGGGTCCGTATCCATGTTGATCTTGTACAGGGGAAGGGCCAAGGAGGAGACCAGCTCCTCAGCCACCCAGGTGTCCTACTCCTTTTCTTCCTCAAGCACTCTGGCCACCACAACTTTGGACACAGCACCCTCTGTCCACAGAGTAGGGGGATTTTGTGGGGAAAAGGAAAAAGAATTCAAAAACAAAACCAATCAGTACAGTTCCAAACAAGCATCATACCAATCCTAGCGCCCGAAGAGCAAACCAAGACAACAGAGGTTGAACATGTCTGAAATAATAAAGAAGAAGGCAGTCAACACTTCAAACAAAAAATCAAAGTTTCTCCAAAGCTGTCGAAAATGACTGTGAGAGCAATGCCTTAAATCATTTTCATAGACTTTCCTCAGTTCACCTTGTATGGAAAGCAATAAACTATCATACGGTACCAAATGCTGACGTAAGACCCATTGACATCTTGCCTGCCAAAGAAAATATTTCAAGACAGCAAATAAAATTTGTAAAGTATCTTTGGAAAAATGCAGCCAAGGCAGAGTTAAAACTACATAGATCAATTCTGCATAAGACAGAGACCAGAACTACGGGAGTTTCCACTGCTGTGCAAGAAAATCCCCAAAACGTACAGCACAGTCACATTCCAGAAACAAATGTTCCTGAGTCTCCAAAGTTTGAAAACAGGACTGTCTTAAACAATAATGTTCCTGCAAAGTTTTTTGCTTATTATTATTTTTTACATTAAGCTTACCATGAATTGTCAACCATAAGACACCCAAAACAAAAGCAGGAAGTCATGTATTTAACACTTGTTGAAACCTTGCTAAACTATCTTGCAGAATACAATAAGCAAGCAATAAGACACGACGAGGTGTGGTTACTACGCCTGATAAGAGAACGCCAGGAGTGTACTAAAGGACGAGAGTATGGCGCATGAGTGCCTTATGCCATCATGTGTGTTTTATCAGGCGATAAACCACACCTCAGAGTGTCTTATTAGCGCTTATAAAATGGGTTCTAGAAATAAGTATTTAAGAAAAAAAAAAAAAAGAAGAGGGAAAGCATTTTAATAATTTCAGTTTTTATTACCTGAAGTAGTAAAATAGTCCCTCCATTGATGTATTTTCTGTACTGTGTGCTGTCCAGTCTATGCCCCTCCCCAACACACACACACACACACACACACACACACACACACACACACACAGAGCCCCACACAATCACATTCCAAACTGCTTTTGTTTTTAAATTTAGAATTTTTCCTCAATGTGAGCCAGTTTTGATGGGAGCAAGCATGTCCCTTACTGGCCATAGTCATTGCTTCTCTAGAGCATTTTCTGTGTCACCAGAAAGCCACCAGATGGTGGTTGTGGCTCTCTATGCCCCCTCAACACACCACTTAAAATATTTTGACTTTTCTTTGACTAAAATTCTGTCAGGTCACAGCAATGGGACCATTTCAGTGTTTTACTGTGATTGGGAGCAAGCGTGTTCCTTATGGGCCCCCGTAGTTATTTGTTTACTTCACAGCAGCTCCACATGGTTTTCTGCAAGAGGCAGCAGTCGTGCTTGTCCCGAAGTGGATTTACCGCTTGTGATGATTGCGGTACTTTTACATGACTTTAGGTTATGACAGGAAGACTGGTGCAGGCGTGGGTCTCGGCTTTGATGTCAAAGCCGTTTCTTGATAGCGCACAGGAACACTCGGTAGATTGTGGGCAGCCAACTGAAAAAAAACAGATCGTGGAGAGCCGTGGATCCGGAACTGGTACAAACTTTTCAAGAAAAATATAAAAGGTCAGATTTTTAATGTGTTTCTTGGGGAGGGAGGATTCATTCAGTAATTCAGCAAACAGACTGCACGGCGGGGGAGGAAGGCTGGCAGGCAGTGACTATCGTCGGGACAGCGGTCACAACATTTTGTTAAACCTTTCTGCCATGCAGGGATTTACAGAGGTGCTGAGTCCTAACTGGCTGAAGAGGTGCTGGTTGGCACAATATGTACTGATAAGGACACGGCCTCTGGTGCCTCTCAGCCAATCAGGACACAGACTACTATTGACCCATTTTATAAGGCAAAATGATAGGTTCCTGACACTGAGGCCAGACAAGAAAAGCATAAACATCCTGCAGGGTCTTCAACTGTGCCAAATCAAAATCCACCTTCCAATTAATTACCAACTGAAATAATTCCTTAACTGCTGGTAAAAGAATACATATGTGAGTCAACAATCTACCCTTTTTCAGTTGCCATGCACAAAAGCAAGGGAGAATCCATTCTGACAATAATTCAAACCAAATCCTATTATGGTTCAACTCTGGCTCAATAATATTGTAATATAAAAAAAAAACACTATAATAAAAAGCAATAGGATGGATCATTCCAATACCTCCTTCTTGTAAACTACAATATTTAATATGTCATTTAATGGGATGCAATTTACTCCCCGACAAAGCTCAAAAAAACAAACTAAACAATCTAGCGTGAAGAGCCTTAGGTGGGGGTATATATAACTAACATATAAGAAAATCGGCAACAATAAAGATGTAATCAAAAAAACTCTCTTTTGCTTTGACAGAGGAGTCTGAACCCATCTAACTAAGGCAGCCTCAGCTTTTTGCAATTTAGAAGTCCAGTTAATCAAAGCATTATTGTCAGACCCAAACTGGAGCCCCAAAATAACAATGGGATCTTTGGTCAGTGCAATCCCAGTATAGCGGTCCCGAAGTAAAGAGCCACCCCCCAACTGATACCCACTACATTTCTCAATATTAATACATGCTTCTGAAAAATTCAAAATGTGTGTCTGCACTACTTGTTCAGCAGTTTTAGCATGTACTAATAACACAACATTGTCTGCATAGGCCAAAACTTTCAACATAGGGAAAGAATGAGTCAAACAGATTCCATGAAATTTCTGATCTTTCCTAACTAATTGCAAGAAAGGATCAATGCTGAAAACATACAGCAAGGGACTCATTGGACATCCCTGCCTGACCCACGACAGACCAGCACTCTAGAGCTCTTCCACCCATTAAGTTTAGGTATTACAGAGGCAGATTTATATAAAGATGTAAGCCAAAAAATATAACGTAAAGGAACCCCATATTTTTACAAAACCAAAAACAAATAATCCTGAGAAATAGAGTCAAAGGCCTTCTTTTGGCCAAGACTCAGAACAAAACTTACATCTCCTCCAGACTTTAGTCCGCTAAAATAATTCCCACAATAAAATTTAATTATCCTGAATCCCTCTTTGAGGAACAGCACAACCCTGTTCCATACAAAATAAATCCTCAGCACATTTGGCCAATTGATTGGATAAAATCTTACCCAGTAACTTCATATTAGAATTTAATAAACAGATAGGCCTCCAGTTAGATAATTGAGACCTGTCACCTATTTAAGCAAAAAAAATCAATTCCGCCTCAACTAAAGCAGGAGAAATATCTTCTGAAAACAGCAAAGCATTAAATAACTTAGCCAATTCCTCACTCAAAATATCATAAAAAACTTATAAAACTCTGCAGGAATTCCATCTATACCTGGAGTAGTATTACATTTCACCTCTTTAATGATAGTTTGAACTTCTGCAGCAGTAATCTATCCTATCATATTCAATTCTACATCCTTGGGAATTGCCTTGGTGTTCAAGGATTCTAGAAAACCCTCAATGCCCCGAGTAAGAGGAGCAGTACCAAACGCAGTGACTAAATACTGATGAACCAATTGTGAAATAGAACCCTTATCGGTATGCAAATGTCCAGCATCATCTTTCAATGCAGAAATTTGTTTGTTCCCAAGAAGTTTTTGACTATCTTCAAAACAGTCAAAAGTTTGTTTAGTATTGGCCATGCCAAATCTCAACTCCTGTTTCAACGTCTTAGCCCAATCATATTAAAATTGATACATGGCTCGCTTCACCTGCTGAATTTGTGAGCCAAAATCCTGACCCGTAGCCTCTAGCAAGGAGATAAGTCTATGCAATTGCTTCCACAGCTGTAGATATTGAAAATAAGCATCCCTATTTTTCTTGCCTGCCAAATGTTGAAAACAAAGCTTCACGTCTTTTTTAGTATCCAGCCACCAATCCTGCAGAGAATCATACAAACACTGAGCAGAAAGTCTAGTTTTCCATAACTTTCGAAACCCAGAGACAACCTCTGCATTATCCAATAAAGAGACATCCAATTTCTAGGCAGGCTTCTCAGAAAAAGGTACTGTATCCCAACAACAATCAAAAAATACTGCTGAGTGATCTGAGCAGGCCAAATCCAAAACAGCCAAATGAAGAACCTCTACAGAATGTGAAATCTAAAGGTAATCAATTCTAGTGTGTTCAGAACCCTTATGAAATGTAAAAACCCCTTGACAATGCAAGGAGCGATACACATCCTTCAATTTAGCAGTGGCAGAAATTTCTCTCAAGGCATTGGAATCACAGAACGACTTAGTGTTTTTTAAACCCCTATCTTCCCATTGTATACTACAATTGAAATCCTCCCCCCATATGACTATCTTGGCAGTACATAAAAAAGGTTGAATCTTTTTCAGTAAAGCAGCTCGGAGAGCATTCCCTTGGGGTGCATACAAATTAATCAAACAAAGTCGGAGATGTTTATAAGACACATCCAAGAGAAGGACTCTACCAGGTTCCTGGTCAATTAATCTAGTAACTTTTAAGTCAGCATTAGTGAATAAAATTCCTAAACCATCACAACGATCCTGACCCAATGAACAAAACGTGACACCTTGTGTCCATGCAGTTGAATGTTTTGCAATGTCCTGAAAAGATTTAAGCCTAGTGTCCTGCAAAAAAATAGCATCAGAGTGTAAACATTGCAACTCCTGAAAAATCACAGTTCTCCGTATGTCAGATTTTATACTGTTAACGTTCAACATTAGAATATGGAAAGCTACCATGGAAAAAGAGAAAAATGTGAGGAAAGCTAATCAACATTTAGATCTTGTGGACCATCTCTTCAACCTGGAACAGCTATCATCAAAATCAGAAGAAGTTCCTCAGGAAGATGCAACAGAGGAAGCATCCGATCCAGGATTCTCCGCCTCAGACGTAGATTGTACAGCTTCAACAAGCAGAGGGGCATATTTGTTTGATTGAGGAACTACACCTTTTTTCAGCATCCATTTCTTCTCCTTACCCTTTGGTTCCAGCAGGAGTCTCAGTTTGTCTCTGGAATTCTTTTTATGCGTGACAACTTTAAAAGCCATATCAGCCATCATCTCTGGTGGGGGGGCATCACAGGCTGCTCCTGCAAAAGCAGATCATCACTCAATGTCTGTGCATGGTCCAAAACCATAGGTTCAGAATCCATAGAGATATGCTGTGCCTCATTACCGGGATCCACCAGAGGGGGTAACAATATGAGCAGGAACCTCAGAAGGTTCCAACTGCAAAGGGGTAGAAACTTTCCCTTGCTGTGGGACATCAGTACTAAGCACTGGGGCAATTAACAAAGTTCCAGCCTGTAAGGGTGGTTCTATTACAAGTGTTGTACTGAGAGTCACAAGAGAAATAGCAGAAACAGTAACATTGTGTTGTAAGATATCTTTCATACGGTTCTCAGAAGCCAAAGCACAAAGCTTCTTCTGGGCTTGTTTTACCAAGGCCTCTTGGGACAGACCCTCTCCTGAATTATGAGAGGCCCAAGGACATTTAATATAGGAATGACCCCTTTCTTCGCAAAGATTACAGCAAAAAAGGTTTTTATGGGTAGCAGAAAAATGACCAGTTTCCAATCAACTGGTGCGCATGCTTTTGGTTTTGTGGCACCTACCCTCTAGAATTCTCTGCCATGTCAGCTTCAGGAGTACAGGATGGTGGGGTGTTTCAAGTAGGCACTTAAGACTTTTTTGTGGGGGAAGCCTACTCTGGATTTCCTTGATTTTATTGTATTTATTGTATTTTATTTTATCTTGATGTACAGTGCTTTGGTTATATGAAAGGTGCTATAACAAATAAATTCTATTATTTTATTATTATTATTTTGGGGTATCACAAGCATTGCTCAAATGTAAATGAGAATGACATTTGTGGCAGCATTTGGGCTGCCCAAAATAAAACAGAGAGCCTCTGTCCTTCCCTATGAAAAAGCAGCCTGGTAAATGAGCAATGCCATTATTGGTTATAAACAATTTACGTTTAATCTTCCAGCCACCAGTCCAAAATTGCTCTGAATCAATAACTGGAACAGGATGTTCAAGCACTTTACAATGTTACTTGAGCCAATAAAGAATGTACAAGATATCCACACCTTCATTCTTAGACAGTACAGTAATGGTATGAACCACAGGTTTGGTGATGGGAATCACCAAAAAAGGAGCCCATAAAGGAGAGTCTTTCAAGGTGTTATATTTCTGTCAAAATCTATCCAAAGCCTCCACAGTTTTGAAACTGACATCATAACTACTGTCATCCGTGTGGATTAAGGCAAAGACTTCAAAGGCATAAAACTTCAGAGAGTCCTTCAAAAGAGTTCGACCAATATATAGTCTGTCTGGTGGGTCTACAAACTCCTTTATACATTAGACGTATAGCATTTCACCGAGGGGCAGGCTCCCTCATAGAGGATTTAAATAGATCAGCCATTCGAAGAAGGGGTTTAACAAATTTCCATTTCTCAGGGTTTTGCAAATTAGTAGGCCCCAACCCCAGGGGCAAAGAGTCAGGATCAAAAGCAGATGCAACTGGTGACTGTGCATGGGTATGTTCACTAGCACCCGCCGGAGTTGGGCCCTGTCTGCTAGGACTGGGAATAGAAGCAGCACATCACTTATTGAAGCTACAGTTACAACTTGCTTGTCCCCATTCACTCCCCTTGCAGCAGTAGCAAGCTTCCCACACTGTTCAGTAGGCGAGGTATGTGCAAAGGTAGCAGGCAATAATTCTCCTGTTTTAGTAAAGGACATGGATTTATACTCACTAACTTTGTGATCCAAGGGATCTGGGGTCCATCCTGATGACGTATGGATCCAACCAGTGGCCTGCAATACTGCCTCCAGTGACCGACTCTGCTCCTGCCGATCTGTAGAAACTTCAGGTTTCAGTATTTTATGCTGAGCCATTCCCAGCATTCTCCCTATAGCTCTTTACAACCCATAGAAGGATCCTCTGGGTAAAGAGATAGAGCCGGCAGTGTATTAGGCTTTGCCGAGCTACCGACGGCATCCCATGCACTACATCTGGGTAAGCTAGCGGTCATGGTTTCTCCAGCAACTCCAGAGCAGACTTTATCTGAAAATGGCAATGATTTTCAAACACAGGCAGAAAAGTGTAAATCCGGAACAGCTCCCACATCTGGAGCAACAGAAACATGTAGAACAACATCCTGATCACAAGGTACATCCTGAACAATGTCTGTAGAAACATCCATGACCTGAAAAACACAGGCTGGGCTGTCAGATCCAGACAATAGTGGTGAGCAAATCATCTCTTCAGAGTGGGTCTCTAGTGCAACTGAGGATGGGGAGGAGACCCGCTCCCCTACCTCGCCGACATCCTCTCTCCTCAACATCTGGAGCAAAGTGGCCATCCTCACTCAGACAGCATTTTCTCCAGTACACTGGCCAAATTTCCCCCCATTCACTAAAAATACTGTCAACAGCTTAATCTGGTTCAATGTCAGTTGGCATTCATCTGCATCCCCTTCCCCCAGGTCATGCCTGAAAATAGGCAGAATTTGTCTAGTGCACTTACCCAATCAACAAAAACTAAATAAAAACCAAATAAATAAATGTGGGTATGTGTATCAAGTTTTTGCTACTTTTATGTTTGCACCTTAAAGTCTGTTTGCATGGAAGCATTCAAAACTATAGAGAGAAAATAGTAGGAGTACAGGCCATACATAAGTAATTAAGTGGTTTTATGGGTAAGTTTGTGTATTGGGGTGGGAAAAACCACATGTGTTTCCATTGTATGTGTGCTACAGTTTAACTGTGAACATGAGATGAAGAAGAGAAGAAAACTGAAAAGCATAACAGTGGTTACAAACATGCCACATGCGTGCAGATGTATTCAGATACAATATGTATTGAAGTACAAGCAAGCCATATGTGTGCAGACAGTATGGCTTAATGGTTAAAGGCACTGAACTGAAAGACAAGAGGCATGAAGACCTGAGTTTGAATCTCATCAACCCCCACTGGTGTATGGTGTGATCCTGAGCATGTCATTTCATTTTTACTTACTTTTTGCACGCATGCTACATGCATATAGTTTTTCCCAATTTAACATAAAAATCATGGTTTCCACACTTGCTTGCTGCATGCATGCCATATGCATGCAATCGGTTCCAATTTAACATTTAAATGATACAGTACTTGCAGCATGCATATCACTTGGGTACTTTAATGTGTGCAGCATGAAAACTTTCCATATGATTATTTCTGTGTTGTTTCATTTGTAGTAGATTGACAACGGTTTATTATATTAATAAATTCTATGTTTTGATTTTGCTCCAGGAGATGGACTTGGTACAGCCCTTTTTCAGCCATGCCTAACACTGAACATAAAAGTGCAATACAAATATACACTTAAGCAACATAATTAATCACATTTACATACATTGTCATAATACAAAACATTAAAGTGCATTTGTATTATTGTTTTTAGTGCAGGGACTTGCAATATTGTTTGCAGATTGGGAGTTTAAACCAGAGGGATTGAAATACTGTTTACTGTGTCTGTCCTTGTGCACAGCTGACTTATTTTGGGGCTGATTGCTTTCAGAGCACAAATAACCAGGCTGTATTGGGGCTGGGGAGGTTTATCTGTGTCTGACTTGGATGTTTGGATTTTTCTCTGTTTGATTAGCTGGGTATTTTCTCCGTCAAATTGTTGTGTAGGGCATCTTGCTGATAGGAAGGTCAACACTCATCCAAGCAGTGGGTCATTGCTTTTAGCTGATTATTTCATGAGGGCACAGTTTAGGCCCAAACCCTTCCCATCCCTCACTCACCCACCCCTGATAACATTTCCTTTATACCTAGTGTTCTGACATAATTTCCTCAGGAAGGCAAGGTGCATATCACTGTCATATCCTTTCTAACACACTGCACTGACAATATAAGCATACACATTGTTTAATATATATATTTATATATAATAAAACAATCACACACACCAACAAAAAAAAAATAAACAGAATAAACAAGAAGGCAGACAGACATGTGGGGAGTAGTGCAATGTAATGACTGTGGGGCAGCAGTCTTCCAGGAGTCCTTTTGGAGGCTGAGATGCTGCCCAATTTGCAGACAACTCTCTGCCCTGAGGAAGGAGGTTGCCCGTCTTCAGGCCACACTGGACAGTAGTAAGGGGACCTCCCCCTTCCAGGGAGCACCAGAGCCACCACCACTGCCTCAGAGGTTTCAAAGAAAACACAGCAGTTGGACCACAGTGGGCTCAGAGAGGGTGAGGGTGGTGGAACAGAGGCACACCCAGTCAATTGTACCACTCCACAATCCATACACCATTCTGATGGAGCATAGTTTCCCTATGGTTGCATCCACAGGGGAGACTAAGGAGGTTGTGGACAACTGTCACAAAGGAGTCCCACAGGAAGGAGGCAGAGGGCACCACAGGGAAGGGAAGCAGCTCCTAGTGGGGGACTCAATCATTAAGGGAATATAACTGGGGGAGCAGGGAAAACTGAAGTAAGGTGCCTGCCTGGTGCCATGGCTTGGAGGGACAGGAAGCTCATCCTCAGGATCATGAGAACAGCTGCACAGGAGACTGATCTGGACATCGTTGTCCACCTAAGGACAGATGACTTGACTCAGCATGAGATTAGAGCAGTTCAGGAGGAGTTTGTGGAGTTGGGGAGGGGCCTAAGGCAAGTAGTACACACAGTATCCTTCTGGGAGGTGCTGCCTGTCTATGGAAAGGGTGAGGCAAGGGTACTTCACACCATTCAATTCAATGGATGGTTAAAAGAATGGTGCAGAGCACAGGGGTTTGGCTTCATTGGGGACTGGGGTTCCACATGGAGGGATCCCAGCCTATACTGGCAAGATGGTCTGCATCTGTCCAGGAAGAGAACAAGTCTTCTGGGCAATCGGTTTAAATGCTCCATTGGCAAGCTTTTAAACTAGTCAAGGGAGGAGGCACTGATAAGCAGCAGGGAATTCCCAGCCTCCCCCTACAAAACAGGGTACTAAATGAGGGAAAGACCAAGGTACAAAGGTCAGTAGGGAGCAGGACTGGGGCAAATGAAGAAAGCAAAATCAATGAGGACAGGGATAGTGCTACAAGAGGTAAAGCCATCAAAAAATGGAAAGTAATGAGTACTAATGGAGTTTGCTCTTTAAGGGGCAAACCAGGTTGTCCTGGTGCACCCCTTCCACTTTTCATCAAGATGGTGTGCTCAGAAGGGGAGGGGGAATGAAGGGGAGGGTCAGGGGATAGAACAATGGCCAAGCAACAGGAAGGGGATGGGAAAGTGGAGGTACATAATAGGCAACAAAAGAGTGGTTCAGCCACTTTTGCTGGAGTTTTTGATCTAATTGAAAACTGCAGCACATCAGATTGGCTGAATATCAGGATAGGTTTGTGAATTGGGATATAACAGGTAAGCTAGCTCACAAGGAATGAAGTTTGAAAAAAAGAATATACAGATATAAAGTAATACAGTAATAAATAGAGATATAGTACATTAATTATGAGATGTAACGACAGGGTGCATTAATTGATAAGTAAGAAGCATGGAAGGTGAATTGCATGTGAATGGCTTAAGAGGCCTTGACGGTGAACCTTATGGTGTGATGTTTTTGAGTGGGACCCCCTGTCTGAGTGAAATTTTGGCTGTAAACTGAATAAGGCTGCAACACTTTGTGCTTAATTCCTGTTTGGTGGTGAAACTTGTAAGGTATAGCTCTTGGACATTTAAGCACCAGCGTGCTTTAATTCTGAATTTCTGTATCTGCAAATACATCCTGGATAGAGAGGGATTTACAAGCAGGAAAGCTTGTGATTGTGTGTTCGTTTAAGGGTATTGCCAAACAAGCAAGGTGAGCTGAAATCACGCCACTGCAATGGGTATTGGAATGCCATTAAGGCAAAGGTGCGAGCAAGGGCCTGGTTTGGCGGTTTGTGAAAGGGTCTTTGGCTGGTTTTGTGGGCAAGTGAGGAACTCGTGGCAGAAAGGGAAAGTGAGCAGGCAAGGCCTTAGCCTGCAAGGGTTTGTTTCCCGGGGTCATTTTTGATATGGAAGGAGTCAACTGGAAGTCTTTTTGAGCAAGCACGTGGGGTGTGAACACTGCTACGGGCTGATGCTGACATGGGGAATGCCACTAGGGTGGAGAAGTAAAGATCAGTGTTTTCGCTCAAGGTTTAGGGCTATCAGGGGCTTTCAGCTCTTCTGAAATGGGGACTCTCATGGCCGAGTGAGAGGAGGCCATTTTCAAAAGGGGTCTGGGAGTGGGGTCAGCCAAAAAAGGAGCAAGGCCAGCAGGCATTGTTTGGTGGTGGCCTGAGTGACCAAAAAACAAACAGGGGAGCTGAAAATACACTAAGGATGGGGGAAGGCATCTGACAAAGGATGTGAGGAGGACAGCTCCTGGAGAACTAGGAGCGAGGGCAATAGAGACAGGGGGATGACTGGGGGAAGCTTGAGGACTGAGCAGAGGGAGTGATGGTGCGGGCAATAAAGAGGGAGTCTGGAGCCCTTGACCCAGGATAGCACCGGAAAAAAGGTGCTTGGTGTGACATCACATGTCAGTGCAACCAAGCGGAGGCAGACAATAGAAGCATAGGTGCAGGACAGCACTGAAGAAAGACACTGGTGTGACATCACATGCCAGGGGAGCCACGTGGTGGAAACTAAAGGAAGTCCTGGGGAGATAGGAAGGGCCTAGGTATGAGTAAATACTGGGCATAGGGTGCAAAGGGGAGAAGAAGCAACCCAATAAAATGGGGGGGCAACGGAAAGAAGGGGATATGGGCTGGAGGATGTGAGGACATAGAAAAGAGGTCTGTGTAGGCCTCTGAGGCCACAAGCAAAGGAACGATGGAGGCAGCGGGGATGCCATCCCAGCAGGCCAGGAACATGATGAAGGAGGTGTTACATGAGGTCCCTGCACCCTAGTTGGTACCCTCAGAGGTACACCGTAGACAGCTAGCACTTAGGTATATGTTATACTAACATATAGGACTAAGGACATATACTGTACAAGAGTAGATGTCAGGATATAAATGCATATTGTTGTAATACACTTTGCTTGCTAATACATATATTCTGCTATGTATTTTCTGTGTATTTCTTACTTGTAAGATGCCAGGGCACCTGTGTCCTTGGAGTAATTATAATATGTAAGACGGCATTGCCAGTTTTGGGTGATTTGTACCACTACACTGAGTTATGTAAGACTCTGTGTAAGAACTCTATTGTTCTCAAACTGATGACTTTACAGAATTGTATAATGTTATCTTGGACCGTGGAGCCATCTCTGATTTAGCCAATAGGGCTCATCTCTGTAACTAGAAATGTTTCTATCTTTTGGTAACCATAGTAATTATCATAGGTATATAATGTAATGCACAAGCCTTATACCTCGCAGACCTGAGAGACCCCAAGAGACAAAGAGAAACCTTGAGGTGTAGGGAATGCTTAGCACTGGCTCCCTGTTCGTATTGGTAAGAACTGCTTAGGGCAACTGTGATTTATCCCTTTGGTAGTAATAAACCAGTTTATTACTCTAATGCAACGTGTCTGTGATTACTTGCATTCCCAATATCATCAAGAATCTGAAAGTGAGGTTTAGACCTCCCAACAAATTGGCGACCGTGTGCAGGCGATATTTGGTGTTTGTAAGTTTTCACTTGTTGCTTAAACTTTTCCCTTTCCAACGGGGACAGTAGGTGTACATTGCCATATCAACTCTCCCGTTTTACAATCAGGTGTAGTAACTTGCAAAGTCTGGCTGACTTTGCAGGTGTGATTGATGCCGTCTTGACTCACTCCATAGCAGCTTTGAATTGCAAGCCTACAACTAATACAGTAGCCTGGCTGTGTATAAAGTGCTCATGCTATGGATCGATACACAGCACGGTGCCTTTTTCACAGTTTGAATTTTCATTCCCTCCCACACAATGGCCACCGTATCCAATATCTGTGCAGAACTGAGACTCGATGTCTCGAACTTCCTTGCCTCCCATGGAGGATGGGCTGACTTCGCACTGGACATGAGTCAATATGAAAACCCTATACTGGGGATTTCAACCCAGTATACAGAGACGAGACAATCAGCCAGTAAGCGTTATGCTAAAGGGTTGATGGTCGCGTCTCTCTACGCTGCTTTGGAAGCCTCCAAAGTGAGGTTTTGAACCCTTGATCTGCAGATTTCATCTCTTAAGCAACAGATGGGTTTGCAGGAAACAGAATGTATTAGACTGCAGCAGAACTTGGAGTCTGAACTCCAAACTCTGCAAAATGAAAAGGATTCACTATTGCATCATTCAGCTCAAGCAGGAGAACAGGAACTGTGTATGTTGAAGCAGAAGTGTGAAAGTTTGAGACAGGATAAGAGTCAGGCAGTGCAAATGAATGATTTTCTGAGTATGCGAATGCTCAGTTGAGTGACTGAAATGGGTGAGCTGCAGGACGAGATAAACCAGGTATATAATGATTTAGGAAGTAGTTTACAGGGAGACAGTCACTAATTATAACCACGTATAGAGTGTTGCAAAAGTAAAAGCAAGATGAGTTTGATATGGAAGTTGCAAGAGTGAGTCACGATGAATGTAGAACTAAGATGGTGACGCTGCGCCATCAGCAAGATCACAGTACAACTCCCAGTCATGCCCCTATTATGGCCCAGAGACCACACCCAGCCATCCACAGCATGGTGGGTCCCGGCCCCCAACTCCCCATGTCACATGTCGGTGACGTCGTGATGCTCATCATTGGAGACGCCAACATGGCGGTCCCCATGATGGGAGGAGCAGGCCTAAGCCTGGTCCCAACATCACCTCCAGTAGCCGTTATTAATGTGGAAGACAGGCAGGAGATAGAAACCATGAATGAGACTGCGACAGGCATTGTACCTCTTCCTGAGAGGAGTAAAAGGGCTATTAAAACCAGATTAGACTGCTTCTGCAAGAGGCCTGGCACTCAGAAAGGGATGGTCTGCACTGCGGCTAAAGCTGAAGCTCGGGCCACCCTGGACGGCGTTCGAGACAATCTACCTTTGCCTGATCGACCCACTAATCCCCTGCAAATGGCCTACTCTGTTCAGCAAATTGCTGACAGTATTGGTCGGATGAATCCGTCCTACAACCTCAGCTGTCACTTGGAGAAGGTGCGTTCTAAATGCGAGATGCTTAGCCTTGCTGCAGAATATCAGGTCCAACACTATGCCAGACCATCGATCCTGGTTTGTGGGCCAAACTCCTCGATGCTGTTCACCAGGATGGGAACGCTACCTTTGACGAGGTTGCAGCTGAGCTAATTTCTACTCACAGCTCAGGTATAGTAGGAGTGATGCTTGCATACCCTGTGAAGCAGAATGCAAAAGAAAGTCCAGTGACTTACCACCAGAGACTCTGGATGGCCTAACGAGCAGGAAAGCATTTGGCACAAGAAGCTGCGGATGTAGATCTTATTGAATATAAGACCATGTTCCTTAGGAACATGATTCTAGCAGTGAGAGAAAAGGTAGAGCCAACCACCTATCCCAATATGGATAGGTTTGCCGACATCCTTCGGAAAACTGAGAGAGTGTATCAACTCTATATCCATGATCTGGGCTCCGGTTCCAAAAAGGTAGCTGCCGTGGAGTCCACTCTGGAGGCCACAACGCACTACATAGTGGAAGGGCAGGCCCAATGCCAACAGACCCAACATCAGCAGGCCCCTCCAGCTGATAATCAACACCCCCAACAGGCCTATCAACAACAACAACAGCAATGGGGTGGGAACCGGAATTGGCATAAGAACAGGAAGCATAAGGGTAGAGGTAAACCACAACAACAGAGAATAGGCCCTACATATAGGGAAATAGCTGAAGAGAATCAGAAATTCCAAGAACTCCTGGGACAAGTACGCTCTGTGGTGGATGCTGTTTCCGTGCAGGCCCTTGTGTCGGTACAGCCAGCGACCCAGGCCCCAACCGGCCATGGGGATACCAGCGGTACAGGCCCTCAGGCCCATTCAGGCCTGAACCCAGAAGCTCCTCCCTATATAGCGTCAGTGCAACATGGTGAAGCAGTTCACATGAACCAGGCCCAACCTCTACATGCTTCCGGTAGTACGGATTGACAATTACAGGCCCCAGTTTGGATTGTAAACAAGCTAGTCTTGGATACAAACAGAAGGCCCTGCACTGAGGCCGAGGTCAGGGGCCGCCTACTAGTAGTTTTGTTAGATACAGGTGCAGCTGTATCTGTGCTACATGATGAACACCCGGACACATCCCCTTGGTCCACCGGATAGAGTACCAACATGTCAGGAGTTGATGGTATCAGGCTACCTGCATGCCTCGCTCTCTTACCCTTACCGGTAGAGCTAGGCCATCTAAAGGCCTCACACACTTTCCAACTAATGGTACTGCATGACCATCCTAGTATCATAGGGATTGACTTCTTTGCACCACACAGCTGTGTGGTGGACCTAGCTAACATGCTACTGATACAGATTCAGGGTCAATATCATACCATTTTGATTCCTGATTCACATGTTGTGGCAACGATATCTGCCAATGACAAAGAGTATGACTTCATAGATTTGTTCAAGAATCATGAACTTTTTCCAAAGCTCCTCCCTATTTTGTAACAACATTTGGAAGCGTTTGCAATCAACAAGCATGACTGTGGTAAATGCACACTGTCATCGAAGTGCCAGGCCTAGCACATGATAGGCAAAGACAATATCCTTTCCCAACTGAGGCCTTGCCTTCCCTTAGAGAAATGATCAAGTCACTCCTCAAACAAGGAGTAATCAGAACTTGTGTTTCCACTGCCAACTCCCCAGTGTGGCCCGTGAAGAAACCCGCAGGCACTTGGAGACTTACTATTGACTACAGGAAACTGAATCAGGTCAGCCCCAGTTGTTCTCCAACTGTAGCATCAGCACCAGATGCTACGACTTCTGACCCTGATTTGAAATGGTTCAGCACCCTGGACATCTCCAATGGTTTTGGTCAATACTATTGGCCTTAGAGTCAATATAAGTTTGCCTTCACCTTGAAGGAAACAGCACGTGGACTTGATTACCACAAGGATTCCATAACAGTCCATCCCTGTTCCATCTCCACATGATGGACGCCCTCGAGAGTTTCTCTACTCCCCAATGTCTCCTACAATATGTGGACAACCTGTTGCTGGCAACAGCCACACAGGAACAACATCTGGATCTCTTGGATGAACTACTGACTCTCATTCAGAGAGCAGGTCTGAAATGCAACCCAGCAAAAGCACAGTTGTGTCAGAAAGAAGTCCTCTTTCTGGGCCTAAAGATAACTGACCAAGGTCAAAGCCCTACCTGGAAGAAGATACAGGGATTGCAAGACTTGCCATTACCTACCAGTGTGACAACTCTTTGAAGGTTCTTAGGGATGGTAAATTATTTGAGAGATTTAATTTGTGATTTTGCTCAGAAAGCTGCTCCTCTGTATGAGTTACTCAAAAAGGATGTACCATGGACTTGGGGACCTATACACACCCAGGCTGTGATGTCACTGAAGCAGGCCTTGGACACCACCCCAGCTCTGGTCAACCCCAATCCAGCCCTACCATTCCATCTGGAATGTGCCACCTCTGACATTGCCACGTAGGCAGTGCTGGTTCAGAAGGTGCATGGCACCTTGATACCCATTGCATATGCCTCACAGCTCTTGACCTCAGTGGAACAGAAGTACAGCCTTTGTGAAAGGAACCTTCTGGCCACCTACTGGGCTGTCAAGCACTTCCTGTATATCACTGGGTACCCACCACTGATCATTAACACCAACCACACCCCAACCACCTTTCTGCTCTCAGATAGAGTGAAGGATGGGTCAGTCTCTAACACCAGATTGACATACTGGTCACTTCTTCTCCAGGACATAGACATACAGGTACAACCGACTAAAGTTCCATCTATGTTAGCTCATGGCCTCCTCTTCCAGGGAGAACTCCATGACTGTACATTACAGTCACCTGATCTTCCCGATCCAGTCCCTTTCCTCCCTGCCAAGCCACAGATACTTGACAACACTTCTTTGTGGCGTGTCTTCACTGATGGTTCAGCATCCTACTATCAGGGAGAACAAATTGCAGGGCTGGACATTCTAGTGATCTACCCTTATGGGAACACTGTCAAAATATCTAAGCACTGTAGTGTAGCATCATCACAGTATGCAGAGATGGCAGCGGTGGACTGTGCCCTTGAGTTCATCCAGCATGGAACTGAGGATACCATTATCTTTACAGACTCTAACTGGGTTTGTTGTTCTCTTACAGAATTTCTTCCCTTCTTGCAGAAGAACTCCTTCCTCTCCTCAGATGGCAGCCCAGTGAAGTACAAGGAATTGGTAATATACATACATTCACTGACACAAAAATTTGCACACAAACTCTATGTACACAAAGTTAAAGCCCACTCTCTCCATGACCCCTATCATTCCTTCAATGACACAGCAGACACCCTTGCTAAGGAAGGGGCCCAAGGGGGGGACATCTGGATGATGGACCATCCAGAGGCTAATGCAGCTGTACACATTGCAGCACTCAGGAAGAAATCTGAACCTTTTTCCCCCTTGGACCTCACCACAGCCCAGCAGCTTGACACTGAACTTAAAGAGGTGTTCAGATTCCTTGACAAAGGTACTGAAGAGAAACTTCCCACATATAACTCCTATCAGAGGCATGAAGGTAAGTTACACTTGTCACCAGATGACAAGCTCATCTGGTTTCAACCAGATGACTCCATCACTAAGTTGTGGGTGGTCCCCAGACATTTAAGATCTGAATTTTTGCACCAAGTGCATGACACCCCTACTGGTGGACACGAGGGAGCAGAAAATACCCTACAATGACTCAAGACCACTGCCTGGTGGCCTGGTATTACCAAAGATGTTAAACAATACATAGACAACTGTCTCGTTTGTGCACAAAACAACCCCATCACTACCAAAGGAAATGCCAAACTCTTACCACAATGACATTCTGGCCCTTGACATGCCATACAAATTGATTTCATTGGCCCTCTGACCAACACCAGCAGAAATAACATGTATGCTCTTGTGGTAACTGATCTGTTCTCTAAGTGGGTAGAAGCTTTCCACACTAAGAAATGGACAGCGAAAACCACTGCCAAAACCCTGGTGGAACAGATTTTCTCAAGGTGGGGTCTACCCCTCAAGGTAGACTCTGACAAAGGAACCAGTTTTACAGGTGAATTGATGAAGAACCCTTGAACTCCTTGGAGTTCAGCAGAAGTTCCACACACTTACCATCCCCAATCCTCAGGTCAAGTAGAAAGAGCCAACAGACAGATTAAGCAAATGCTTCAAATTTATTGAGGACAATCCCAAAAGCTTGGGATTCCCTATTACTGTCTACTTATGGCAATTAGGTACACCTCAGCCACCACCCAATTTACACCTTTGAGGTGATGACTGGTAAACAGATGAGATTACTTGAACACCTGTTGTTTGACCTGCATAACCCACTGTAGACCGTGTGTCTGTAGACCAATATGTGGAAAAACTCAGAAAAGACCTCATACACACATTACTCAGAGCAAGTTAACTGCATGCAAGGCCCAGCAACAATCCAGCAAAATACAGTTTGACAAACATGCACAAGAAGGCGGATTGGCAAGTTGAGATCAGGTAATGGTACTTGATTTGCATCCACCCACTCCTTCTCCAACAAGTGGGAAGGCCCATACCCCATTGTCAACAAGCTCCAGTCCGGCAGTCTATCAAGTTAGACTCTCCATAACAAACAAGTTGGATCATCAATCAGTTACATGCAACCAGCCGAAACTGTATAAAGGAGCTTAAACTACTTTTCCTCACCCCATTGGGCGGAATAGTATTAACATACTAATCTTTGATCTTCCTTTTCAGATACACTGACAAGATGGCTATCTTGTTCCATTATCTCCTTCTCTCAGGAGTTATCCCCTGCATCCAAGGCATAGTACCAGACCTCCTATGACACCTCGATCCTCCAGCACCTCCTCCAGAGGAAGTATCCATCAATATACCAGATAGCATGATAACTGTCCAGGAAGGTTCCGATGCTTACCTCACTGCCTCGGTTGTTGCTCCTGATAAATCAACCCTTCAAATTCAGTGGCAAACCACATCACAAGGACAAATTCTCCCTTTGGCCAAACTCTCCAAAGGAACTTTCCAAGGCTGGTCCAATGCTAAATTACCTCAAAATGGTTCGCTGTCCTTGTTACAAACTGTATTAAGACACTCTGGTTTGTACAACATAACTGCCTTAATTGATCCTTCATACTGTAATTCTTTGTCCAAAGATTCTGCTCGAATATTTTGTGCTATACACCACATGGCTTCTGCAGCCATGTATCTCTCTGTGTTACAACCCACTGACAAACAGCTTTTGGAATGTCCAAAGCATACTCCTGGTCCCCGTAGTGGTCTAACAGCCACTGCCCTCCCAGGTTCTTTGATTAATAACTTACAGTTTATGCATATACCTGTTTTGTTTAATCTTACTTACTGGAATATGAAAGAGTTTGGTATGTGTCATAATACTAACACATCAGCATTTTCTAGTACATTATTGCTTGATAGTTTAGCAGCATTTCAGATTTGTATGCAAGACCCTATCACCGGGATCCACTCTACTGAACATAGAGGCAACTTCAGGAGGAAGCCCTCTCCTGATAATCTAACTCATAAATGTAAAACACGTGAAGTTGACAGATCTGATGTCACAGGTGCAACAGGTACTGTCACAGGCCTTTTTGGTACGGCTATGTCTATCTGGAACAAAACAGACATTGCTGCTATCAAAAGTCATTCTGCCAAATTCTCCACTGGTTTGGTCAACAATATACTACCCCCATTATTGCATGGTGTGGATGGCCTTAGTCAGAAAGAAAGATACACTGTATACAACATGCACAACATTGCTAAGGCATTCACTGATTCTAAAGATAAAATCAATGCACTCATACAACAGAACAACAAAGAAGCAGATAAACAATACATTGCTAGAGAGATACTATGCTCTGCTTATGGCTCATACATCATCATCACCATCAATAACCTCTTCCATGATCTAGAATCAGGAAGAATACCTGACATTATACATGACAGACGCATCTCCAAATGGTATTGTCCACAGTGTAAAACCACTAGCTGTGTTTCCATGTGTATGCAACATACTTTAACCATTCCTCTTTCTACAGCTAGGAATTTGTGGTTTATGACCAGACACCCTAATACTGGTCCTTGTTTCACTGCTAAGAAGTGTTCCATAACAGATACCATGTTTGTTTCCTTCACTGTCTCTTTACCACGCTTTGATCCCACTACAGCTTTGTTCAACAAGCTTGCACTGGTACATTTGATTGGGCATTTGGATGAAGACATCTACAGAGAATGCCTAGATCTACCACCTCTACTGGTTTACCACCCTTTCCTGGATGCCTGGGTGGCTCCGCACACGGACTGCTGTGCAAAAAAGCAATATATTTACTTGTGCCTATGTGATGTATTTGATGTTATTCAACCTGTTTGTGGTTACTCTCCAGACAGCATTGATTGGACTTTCACTATGGATGATGACATCATTGCGAATGGCACAGAATCCTTTGACTCTACTCTGGCTCCGGATAAGCTCTACCAATCCTACTGTGAAGAGGTTCATCGCCTGTCAGCATGGATTTCAAAGATGACCTACACCTGCCCTGTCCAGTTGCAAAAGTGGAGACTGCCTACTGTGCACTCACAGTGTAATTCCGATGGAGAATACTGCATGGTTCTGAACTACAAGTCGTACACCTATGGATCTGTTACATGTGCTAATGATTACCCCAGTTTCTGTTTTGTCCACCACCAGAAGACTGTCATTGGACATACTGTTTTAACCCCCGTCCCCCTTCTTGATACAGACATTATTGATGGTAACCCCGATTATCTGCTCACACTGTCAGAATATTTGCCATACTTTAATGTACACATAGACCCACTCACACTTACATTAAAATCACTTTTAGACAGGAAAGATGCACACCTCATCCACATCAGCAATAATATGACCAAAGCCAATGAAGCTGTTTTTGCCTTGATCAATGATGGAGATATGAATAACGCATTAACTAACACGTGGTTAGAGATTACTTTTAAAGGTTTGTTATTATTATACATTTTTAATTTTCATTTTAATTATTATGCTCTGCTGCCTACAGCACACACTGCACCAACACCGTGAGCACCTCGAATTCCTTTACAAGGCTTGCACGTCGGGTTTGTAAATGACTACTGCTCCTGTCCTTTCCTGAGACATCTGCCTGTGTTGCCCTTGGAGACAACAAGGGGGGGGAATGTTACACAAGGTCCCTGCACCCTAATTGGTACCCTCAGAGATACACTGTAGACAACTAGCACTTAGGCATATGTTATACTAACATATAGGGCTAAGGGCATCTACCGTACAAGAGTAGATGTCAGGATATAAATGCATATTGTTGTAATACACTTTGCTTGCTAATACACATATTCTGCAATGTATTTTATGTGTATTTCTTACTTGTAAGATGCCAAGGCACCTGTGTCCTTGGAGTAATTATAATATGTAAGATGGCATTGCCACCTTTTGGTGATTTGTACTACTACACTGAGTTATGTAAGACTCTGTATAAGAACTCTTTTGTTCTCAAACTGATGACTTTACAGAATTGTTAAATGTTATCTTGGACTGTGTAGCCACCTCTGATTTAGCCAATAGGGCTCATCTCTGTAACTAGAAATGTTTCTATCTTTTGGTAACCATAGTAATTATCATAGGTATATAATGTAATGCACAAGCCTTATACCTCAGAGACCTAAGAGACCCCAAGAGACACAGAGAAACCTCGAGGTGTAGGGAACGCTTAGCATTGGCTCCCAGTTCATATTGGTAAGAACTGCTTAGGGCAACTGTGATTTATCCCTTTGGTAGTAATAAACCTGTTTATTACTCTAATGCAATGTGTCTGTGATTACTTGCATTCTCAATATCGTCAAGAATCTGAAAGTGAGGTTTAGACCTCCCAACAGATGCCAGAGGGGAGAGTAGGGACAAGGAATGGTGTCTCTAAAGGAAGAAGGGGACAGTGGATTTATTTAAAAAAAAAATAAGGGAAGCCACTGGGCGAGTTTAAAAAAAAAAAAGAAAAAAGGAAGAAACAAGAAGAAAGGGAAGAGGAACGAGAGGCCTGAGAAGGCATGGCAGCCATAACAATTGACAAGAAGGAACCAATGGGGGTCTAGGGACAGGGTGGCGAAGGCATGCAAAGGGAATAGGGTAGGTCTGGACAGCTACTGGGGGCAGATTTCAAGGTGTTTTCAAGGCCTGGGGAGAGAATGAGAAAAAGAGGTGGATGGAAAACAATATGGACAAAAAATAACAAAAAAAAACACATTCGCCATGGGTCGATTGTTTCTGTTGGGGAACAGGGGCCAGGTCATAAGGGGAATATTATAGGCAAAGTTGTTTACTGAAATTCTTTTTTTCTTCTCTTCAGTTCTTTTCACAGTTTGTGGACAGCAAGGAATATGGCTCCAAAGAGGAACAGGTCTTCAAAGGAGGACACCTACAGGGCTATAGTGGAGCTGGCAGAGAAAGCCAATAGAATGTGGGAAGTGGTTGAAGGGGAGGAACTGGGGAGACCTGGGGAGAAAAGGAAAGCGGAGAAGGGAAAAGGTGGCAGAGGGAAGTGACCGGCTGAGGGGTCAAGCAGCCTGGCCAGGACACAGCCACTGACAGAAGGCCCCAGCAAGGTGGCTAGTCCAGCACCCCTGCACCCTGTTAGCCCGGTGCAGCCAGTACTTCCCCAGGACCAGTCTGGTTTTTCCCAGGGGAACCCAGACCAGATCCCCACTCACAATGGTTCCTCTGCAGCCACTAGTAGAGCAGCCACTCCTTCAACCACAAGGCACCATACTTGGGTGCCAGGATGATGGCAGACAACCCAGAGTGGACAAGACCACAGGTAACACACCCGGCTCTGTGGGGGACATTATCAAAGAGTATATAAACCAAATTGTTTCAGCACTAGGGACAGGGAGTCTGGGCAGATGGAGTCAGCACTAGAAGAGATTAGGTCAGAAAAAGAAACACCGAAAGCAAAAGAGGAAGGGGTAGAGAAAGAAGGAAAATGAATGAGAGATATTGGAGCTCCTGGGATGAGGGTAGGCAAACATGTATCGTTGGACGATGAAAGAGAAAATATGGAAGGGAGAGTATGTGGATATCTTTGCCTTGGTAAGCCATGAAGTGGCAGCAAAATATGAGGAGGCAGAAAATACAGGGAAGAGTGAGATGGCAGCAGCGGTGGTTTTGTTAGAAAAAAAGGAGGAGGACAAATTCACCAAAGTAAAGACCTCTGAAGGGTGGTTTGTAGGTTTTGCCACATTCTCAGCCATAGTATTGGAGAAGAGGACTGAGTTGAGCATTCCACTTATCACATACTCTTTGTAATAAGGAGAGAAAAAGCCACAGAAGGGTGGGATGGATATACTATGATGAGTTCTTGCGAGAAAGAATGGCGATATATGGGGATGTAAGATGGGACACGAAACAGCAAGACTTATGGACAGACTACATCTGATCAGTCCACACCAGAGGGGGAGTTTGGGAAAAAAGGTGCCATGCCGCAGTGATGTTGCTGGGCCTATAATAGGGCCTTTTGCTCCTGGCCACAATGCCGTTTCCAGCATGCCTGTTTGAAATGTGGGGGATGACATCCAGTGAGCAGATGCAGGATGACATGGGTCCAGGGAGCCCAGGAAGTGGGTGGGCAAGGGTCAGGGTAACAGTTTTTTGATGAAGGACAGGAATATAAAGGGCAGACATGGAACAGGGGGGGAGGAGTAGGGGACAGGCAAATAGAGGGAGTCAGAACCATTGACCAGCAAGGCTGGGTATCAACAAGAGGAGGAGAGCTTGGCGAAGAAACAGAAAGTAAGACAAGGGAGCAATTTAAAGAAGCTAGAACCCACATCAGGATAGAGGCATGGAGAGAATGGTTATACAGATACCCAGATAGGAGAACAGCAGAAATGATTAAGAAAGGTTTTTGCACATGTTTTTCATTGCAGTGTGAGGGCCCAAGGCAAGCCAGGGAGGTGAAAAATCTGGGTTCAGTGAGGGGAAGGGAATAAATATTAAGACAAAAAATAGAGAAAGAAAAGGCAGCAGGGAGAGTAGAGGGACCATATGATATGCCCCCATTGAAGAATATGAGGATTTCTCCTTTGGGTTTGGTTCTCAAAAAACAGGAGGGGGAATACAGGGTGATTCAACATCTATCCTTTCCGGAAGGTGATTTGGGGAATGATTTTATCAGTGAGGAATATAGTAAAGTGACATATTCCATGCTGGAAGATGCAGTCTGGATTATCTGGGCAACTGCCAATGCATGGATGGCAAAGACAGACATAGAGTCTGCTTTCAGATTACTTCCAGTTAGAAAAGAGGATTGGGACCTGTTGGGGTTTAAGACTGGTGGGCAGTACTGTATTGATAAAGCCATGCCCATGGGTTGTTCTATAGCATGTGTGACATTCAAAGCATTCAGCATATGTTTGCAGTGGATATTTCAAGAAAAAAATGGGTATAAAACAGTGATTCACTATTTGGATGATTACCTTTTTATAGGCAGCGGAAGAAGGGAGACAGAAGAAATGTAAGCCAGCTTCCAAGAGCTGTGAAGAGAACTGGGGGTCCCATTGGCACCCGACAAGACAGAAGGGCCCAGTAAGGTGTTAGAGTTTCTGGCTATTGAGATAGATGCCTCGGGGGAAATATTTCAGCTGCCGGACAAAAAAGTGAGAAAATTGAAGGAATTGATTCAGGTACATGCCAGTATAAGAACAGTACAACTAAGACTGGTACAACAAGTGTTGGGACATCTGAACTTGCATGCAGGGCTATTGGGCCAGGGAGGGCTTTCACCAAAAGGTTAGCAAGGGTTACAGCCAGAGTGACCAAACCACACCATTGGGTAGACATGATAAAAGGAGTCAAGGAGGATTTTAAAGTATAGGAGGAATTCCTTAGGGAATACAATGGCTGCTCCTTCTGGCTGGAGGAATGGGTGTATCACACAGATCTCAATCTTTACACAGATGCAGCTGGGGGACTAGGCATGGGGGTCTATCTGTGGGGCAGATGGTTTGAAGAACCGTGGCCATCAGACTGGGTGAGGGACGGTAAGGTAAAAGATATAACATTGTTAGAGATCATGCCCATCTGGGCATGCACCCTGGTTTGGGGTGAAGAATTATGGGTTCAAAAAGTGACATTTTGGTGTGAGAACAGAGCAGTGGTAGAGGTCCTAAACAACAGGAGAGACAGGTCAGAAATGGTCATGCAAGTTTTGCGACTTCTGGTACTAAGGGCATCAAAGTTGAACATGTCATTCAGAGTGAAACACATAGAAGTGGTACACAATACCCTGGCTGACAGCCTTTCCTGTCTGCAGCTGGATCATTTCCGGAGGCTGGCACCAACAGCAAAGAAGCAAAAACCACCCATACCAACGAACATATGGGGCATTGGCAAGAAGGAGCAGAAATGTTGTTCCACAGTTCATGGGCACCATGGACTCTGAGGGCCTATGATGACGCCTGGAGAGTGTTTCAAACATTCAGGGCAACACATCACATGGAGGTAAGTAGGCACTCACAGAAGAACAATTGGGGAAGTTCACCATAGATCAAAGGCAAAAAGGTACAGCCCATGCCACAATGGGGGTCTGCTTGGCAGGGATTAGTGTTATCTGCAGTCTAAAAGGATGGAAGGACCCAACAAAATCAATGCTCATTAGAAGAATGATGCAGGGATGGGGTAGGTTAAAACAAGGGACGGTGGATAATAGAAAACCAATAGGGGAACAGTGGCTGGCAAAACTGAAGGATGTGTTACCAGCAATATGCAGATCAAAGGCCGATGCCCAGTTATTTCACATGATTTATGTGGTAATGTTTGCAGGAGCCATGAGATTGAGTGAGGCAGTAGGCCACAGCAGGCAAGACGAGAAAGGGGGATTAGGATGGGAAAATATAAGCTGGGGGATAAAGGAGATACAGATCATGATTAAGAGATCAAAGACAGATCAAGGGGGACAAGGTTGCATGGTAACACTAAAGAAACATGTAGAGGGTGCAGTGTGCCCAGTGCAGGCTTTGTGGGCTTTCACCACAGAGTGTGGGAATAGGACAGGGAGATTATTTGTGCATGGTGATGGAAGTAGAGTCACAAGTTATCAAGTCACAGCATTGCTCAAGAAAGGCATGCAATTCCTGTGGGAGGATCCAATTTATTATTGTTCCCACTCCTTATGGATAGGGGCTGCCTCACAGTGGGCAGCAGCAGGGGAGACGGTGAATAATATTTTGGAAAAGGGGTGCTGGCGGTCTGCCAGTTATAAGAGATACAGTCAAACACTGCAGTGTGGAGACTAACGTATCACCTATGTTTTTGTTACAGGTATGGAGCCACGGGGGGCAGGGAGAGGTGCTATTATGGTAACAAACTAAGACCATATGTAAAGATACTTATTTTGTTTAAACCCTATAGGAAGAGGGAGGAGCATGAAAGTCGGGATCTGTGGCCACTCATATATATTGGGCAGAAGGGAGAGCTGAGAAAAAGGCTGGGGGAAAGCAACTTTACCAGGATGTGAAACAATGTAAATTGGTATGGCGTGGCATCTGAGAGATGAGAGGGGCACAACTGCTCCCCACCTTGAAAGAGCTGAAGGAACGGTGACTCATTCCATATTTAATTATTATACATTTGGGGGTAATGACCTTGGAGGCAAGCCATGGGTGGACACATACATACAGATAAAAAGGGATGTAGTGACAATACAGCAGTGGTGGCCTAAGGTATGCCTTGCCTAGTCAGATATGATACCAAGAAGGGTTCGGAGACAGGAGCACAGCCATAGAGCTGGGGATAGGGCCTGGAGAAAGATGAACAGAAGGGTAGGGACTCTGGTAAGAAAAATGGGAGGACAAGTAATACTGCGGGGTGTGGAAGAGTGGGTAGAAGATTTCTACAGGTCAGATGGTGTGCACCTGTCAGATCTAGCCATAGATATGTTTAATACAGAGATGATGGGTTTTATTGAAGCATGGAGGAGGCATGCAAAAAATAATGGATAATAATAAAAAAAAGAGGAGGACTGGGAAGGAGATTCCCTGAGGTATAAGGGAACAATACCCTAAGTAAGGGGAATGCCAGTAGTCCAAAGCAAGCTGGAGACTGGCTGATGGGGAAAAGGGTGGGGAAGGAGGGGAGGGGGAAGAAAAAGCAATAAGATGAAAAGAGGAAGAAGCTGAAGGAGAAAAGCGGTCTCGGTTTTCATCGTTACCTAACAGAAAAGGAGAAGAAGAAAGCACCCAGGTTTTCACCTGGGGGGAGCAAAAAGAGGAAGAAAGATGGATGAGCAGAGATTGATATATGGATGGAAATAAATAAAACTGTGAGAGATATAATAATAAAAGATGAGGAAATGGAACATGGAATTATGATATACAAATAAATTGATTGACAGTCTGAGCACAACAACAAACAATGGTCTCTGTCTTTTTGTGAGGGAAAAAGGGGGAATCCGGGGCAATGCTCATAGTCTGGGTAACAAGCTTCCTGAATTAGTGGCCTTGATGGAGGAGGAACATCTGGATATTGTGGCAGTCACAGAAACATGGTACACACAGAACCATGACTGGGATGTAAACATACCAGGATACACTATCTACAGGAGGGACAGGGAGGGTAAAAGAGGAGGAGGAATAGCTCTCTACATAAGAGAAGGAATCAAAGTTACAGAACAAAAGGGCAAACAGGGAAGAGAGGAAGCACTGTGAGTCAATTTGAAGACAGCAATGGCACCACAATCTGCATATGGGTTGTATACAGACCCCCATCTCAGGGGGAGGGCATGGACAAGGAAATGATAGGAAGTATCCTTAGAATGGCAGAAAAAGGGGAGATATTGCTGTTGGGGGATATGAATATGCCAGATGTTAATTGGAGTACATTTGCAGCAGCCACTTCTTTTTTTTTCCTTTAAAGTTTATTAGAAGGTTTTTTCCATGCATCAAGGAGACAGAACATAGAAATTAACCATGTTATACACATTATTGAGTACATTGAGTCTGTCCCCCAGCCACCCCCCAAGTCCCACCCTCCACCCCCAGCAAACCACTGCATTTACAACATCAGCAATCCTTGACAGCCCATGAGACCAATATTCTTAAACAAATTAAATGGAGTACAAAGTGTGAAGGGGATCCCAAATCTTATTATATTTATGTAGTCTATACTGGAGATTAGCACAGACTTTTTCTGTCCTAAGATTCCCCAATAATTCACTAAGCCACTCAGTGTAAGAAAGAACCTCTGAACTCTTCCAATGTCTAAGTACAAGTTTCTTAACAGACATCGCTATCATGGAGATATAATATTTACTTTTAGTAACTCTTACCGAGGAATAATCCCCTAATATACAAATTTCAGGGGTAAAACAATCAGAGATACCTAACAGAGGATCAGCCTTAGCTGAGATTATTTCCCAAAGAGGTGCCACCTTTGGAAAAGTCCAAAAAATGTGTAGGAGTGTGCCTACTTCCAAGGAGCAATGAGTACATAAGTTGGATTTGATAAGCCCCCATTTGGCCAATTTCTGAGGAGAGTAATATAAATTGTGCAATATATGAAACTGTGTAAGACGGAGTCTATCCTGAGTAATAAAGCGATGGCAATTATGCCACAGGGAGGCCCAATCCAATGTTAAAGAAGGGAACAAACTAGTCCAGTATTCTGTGGGTCAGCAGCCACTTCTAAGAGTGGGGTCATTCTAGATGCCTTACAGGGGGCATGCCGTAGGCAACTAGTACTGGAACCCACTCAAGAGGGAGCAATCTTAGACCTGGTACTCTCAAATGGGAATGGTGAGAGGATCACAGATGTAGAAGTGGGTAGCCATCTGGGAACTAGCGACCATCGAACAGTATGGTTCACAATAAACACAGTAGTAGAGTCAAGCCATACAAAGGCAAAGTTACTGGACTTCAGGAGGGCTGACTTTGCCAAAATGGATGAGTGCCTTAGAATTCACTAGCAAATGGGCAGGAAGGAGGGGTGGTAGAACAATGGGGAATAATCAAAACTGCCATCACAGAGGCAACAAGCCTTTGTGTGAAGCAAATAAATGGAACAAAACAATGTAAGAAACTACTATGGTTCTCAAAGGAGGTGGCAGGAAAGGTTAGGGAGAAAAAGAAAGCATTCAGGAAGTACAAGGAATCGCAGAAGGAGCAGGACAGAGAATTGTATCAGTTAAAGCAAAAGGAAGCTGGGAAGGCAGTCAGAACAGCAAAGGCTCAAACTGAGGAAAAGAAAGCCAACACAGTTAAGAAGGGAGGTAAAACTTTTTATAGGTACATCAGGGAGCGAAGAAAGACCAAAGGAGGGATAGTGAGGCTTAATAAAGGGGAAGGAGGGTGGGCAGAGGGTGACTGTGAAAAGGCAGAGATACTAAACAAATATTGTTGCTCGGTATTCACAAATTAAGAGGGGGAGGTACCTAAACCAAACAATAGAAACACTCTGGATACAGAAGTTGATACCAGCCCATTTACAGAAGAAAGGGTTCTGAAAGAACTCTTAAAACTGAAGGTGAACAAAGCAATGGGGCCTGATGGGATTCATCCCAGAATTCTAAAAGAACTAAGGGTAGAACTAGTGACACCACTGACTACCCTTTTTAACAAATCATGGGAGGATGGGGTGGTACCTGAGGACTGGAGGAGGGCAGATGTGATTCCACTTCACAAAAGTGGGAGCAGGGCAGAAGCAGGCAACTACAGACCTGTTAGTTTAACCTCAGTGATAGGGAAAATGATGTAATACTTCTGAAGGAAAGAATTGTCAAGTACCTAGAGGCCAGAGGGGCACAGGACCCAAAGCAGCATGGATTCACAGTGGGAAGATCATGTCAGATGAATCTAATCGATTTCTTTGACTGGGTGACCAAAGTAGTAGATAAGGGAGGGGCTGTGGACATGGCCTACCTAGACTTTAGCAAGGCATTTGACACAGTCCCACACAAAAGATTAATATACAAGTTAGCCAGCCTGGGAGTGGATCCCAAGATGGTAACCTGGGTAAAGAATTAGCTGGAGAACAGGACACAGAGGGTAATAGTAAATGGAGTCCACTCTGAAGAAAGGGGGGTTACTAGTGGGATACCGCAGGGTTCAGTACTAAGACTGGTCCTCTTCAATGTCTTTATAAGTGACATTACAGAGGGACTGGAAGGAAAAGTATGTCTCTTTCCAGATGACACAAAGATCTGCAACAGAGTTGATACACAAGGTGGGGTGGAAAGGATGAGAAGGGACTTGGCAAGGTTGGAGGAATGGTCAAATCTATGGCAACTTAGATTCAGTGCTAAGAAGTGCAAGGTAATGCACCTGGGAAACAAAAACCCAGGGGAAGAGTACACAATGGTGGGTGAGATACTAACAACAACAAAAATGGAAAGAGACCTGGGGTAGAAAGAATGAGCAATCTTCCTGAAGGTCTTCTCTTGATCAAGGCTTAAAACATACCCAGAAGTTAGACCTTTTGCTCCCCTAAAAAACAGCTCCCTTAAAAATATTAAATTGTTCTGTTGGCATCTATGTGGAATTGCACATGTTTGGGCAGGATGTATTAAGTCCTCAGCCACTTCAGTCAATCTTGACAAATTAATTTTATTCAATATTTTAAGGTCTGTATTTAACAAACTAAGAGGTCTCCAATTTGGCAATAATACTTTGTCCCTTTTTTTGTAGAGTAAAATTAACACAGCTTCAGTCATAGAAGGGGCTAGTCTGCCCTGAGTTAACAAGTAATTAAATAAAATGACTAGAACAGGGGCCACAAAATCCATAAAAGTGTTATAGATATCAGCCCCAAACCCATCAAATCCCAGTGCCGCATCCTTCCTTAATTTGCCTATAGCACATTTTACTTCCTCTATTGTGATGGGCAGTATCAAAGGTACTTTATCAATATCTGCAACTTGAGGTGAGTGTAAAAGTGAAAAGACATTACTAGGGATAGTCTAGACTGCACAAATTCCATAAAGGGAGTCAAAATGATATTCTACCATCCTTAACATTTCAGTAGGTGAGGTACAGACCTGAACTGCAGCATCTTTTAAACTGGTCAAAACCATGTGCCCAACCCTGTCACTACATTCCTTAAAGGGGTCTATGACCCCTTTTTAACTAGCGTACTGAACCTCAATTCTTGGTCTAACGATCTGGCCCTGTTATATTGACAGGTTCTCATCTAATCTTTAAGAATCAAAATTTGTATGCTGAAATCCCTGTTATGCTTCTCTGATAGAGATATCAAGGCCTGCAATTGACCCTTTGGCCCAGATATTCAAAAGGGTTGCACCATGCGCAACTCCAAAAATGCGCCATTCTGCGATATTCAGAAGGGGCCAGTTGCGCCACCAAAAACATGCTGAGCAACAGCGCAATGGAAATGAAGGCATGCGAAACCGAAGGGGCCGGGTCCATGCATAAAGTGCGCAATGCGATATTCGAACACTCTGCGCACGCGCAAGAGTGGCTCAGCCGGAAGTTGCGAGTAGCGAATTGAGCCAAAATAAAGAAAGCTCAAGGAAGCGGCGCAAGAACCCTAGCAGGCCGCAAACTGGGGGAGAGAGACAGAGAGAGAGAGAGAGAGACAGGAGCTGGAAGGGCAGAGAGGGACAGTGGGTTCAGGAGGACAGAGAGGGCCAGTGGGGGTGCCGTGCAGTGGAAGCAGCAGTGGGGGCAGTGGGGGTAACACAGGAACAGCAGCCGGGGGCAGAAGCCAGGGAGATGGACAGTGCCAGCTTCCTCCATGGAAGCTGTAATGAGGGGGTGAGACACCATGCTGCAGGGGGACGTGGCGCGGAGGGGCCTATCGCGGTATGCCCGAGCAGGCAGTATCGTGCCCGCATCAGCTTCGAGCTGTACAGAGACATCGAGATTGTGGGCCGCTACCGCCTGAACAGGGCAATACTGAGACGGCTCTGTGAGCTGTGCAGTGATGTGATGCAGGCACCCTCACGACGGAGTCACGCTCTGTCCGTGGAGACCAAGGTGACAGCCTGCATGTGCCTGCTCACCACGGGCACCTTCCAGAGGCCAACAGGGGACACCACAGGCATTACACAGTCGGCCACGTCACGCATCCTCACCCAGTTCCTCAGTGCACTGCTGCATCATGCTGTGGAGTACATCCATTTCCCCAGCACCGTGGCAGAGTGTACAACAAACATGCAGGAGTTCCACAGGGTAGCACATATGCCTGGCGTGCTAGGGGCCATAGACTACACCCATGTGGCCATTCGCACGCCACCTGGCCCCGACGGCCAGGCATATCGGAACCGAAAGGGGTTTTCCAGTGTCAACTGCCAGGTGGTGTGTGATGCCACTGGGCGCATTATCAATGTCTGTGCCACACACCCTGGCAGAGCACATGATGCCTTCATATGGCACCAGTCATCCCCACAGGTCATCTAGTGGGTGAGTACACATGAATGGAATGCAAACTCTGGGCAAGGGTGGGAATGACACAGGTGCCATGGTAGTGGCACACAAGGATGTGGGCAATATGGACCTGACATGACACTGATCTCCACTATCTCCACACAGGTGACTGCAGATACCCACTCCGTCCCTGGCTGCTCACACCGTACCGGCGCCCCATGACCCCAGCGCAGCTATGCTTCAATGAGGCACATGCCGCAACATGTAACATCATAGAGCGGGTGTTTGGGATGCTCAAGGCACGCTTCCGATGCCTGGACACCTCCGGCGGAGCCTCACAGTACAGCCCCAAAAGGCCTGTGGGATATTCCTGGCCTGTTGCATCCTGCACAACATGGCCAAAGACCATGGGATAGCCGTGACAGGTCCAAGAGGGGACAGCGATGGGGCGCCAGTGGCGCTGGTGATGTTGGTGATGAGCAGCCCCCCTGGGACGGAGGGACCCCGACTGACCTGGCAGGCCCAGCTGCACTGGGACACCATTGCAGAAGAGCACCACGCCCAACACAGGTAAGTCAAGGGACATGTGCAGGCAAACTGTCCATGCCAAACCACAGGCACACAGGGGAACACACCGTGCATGAAGGTCAGGGAGTTGAAGGTTCCAGGCATACCAACACACCATCAGAGAGGCGAGCACTCATATGGACACACACACACACCAGGCAGCGTACATGGGCAGCAGCACAGCACTGCGGAAACGACATTGCCAACACACAGCACCACCGACCACCCCCACCACCTGTACCATACAAGTGCGTGTGTCAGGACCTGGGCACCCTTGCACCTTGGTGTACAGTGCAATGCAGGCATCATCATGCACACGCACCTGTGAACAGCAGTTGGGAGAGTGTGCAGGTGGTCCATGTGTCAGCATGGTGAGCAGAGCACCCAGCAGTGCACTGCCCACCATGACACACATTGCACACAGGGCAGCACCAGACAGGGCCCGCACTGGGAGACAGCTCAGTCAGGTAGCACTGTCCCACGGCCACCACGGATGCGTGGGCGGCCCCGCCGTGGCCCAGCAGCCCTGGCAGGCAGAGCAGGGGCCACATGGGGTGGCGCTGTTGCACCACCAGGGGTCCCACTGCGCGAACGCGACCTTGCCCGCACAGGGGTCTGCATCCTGCCAAACAAACTTGCACCAGGGGTGCTCAGGATGCCCACAGCAGAACCCGGTGTCGACAGGCCTGGTGTCACACGCCGCCGGAACGGGAGTGGAGAGCGCACTGTGTGGGTGTGTGGTACAGGGGCACCTGACAGTGTGGCCACTGCATCCGCGACAGAGACCACTGCCTGGGTCAGCCTGTCAATGGCAGCGGTCACATCCGTCCACATAAGGACCAGCTCGGCTTGGTCCCGAGCACACTCCCTGCTATGCCGCTCCACGGACACAGACAGTGCCTCCACGGACCTTGCAACCCACCCCTGCAGCTGTACCGAGTCCTGCAGCAGGCGGGTGTGCGTGTCCAATGGGTACTGTACCCCAATGGCATCGTGACCCCCAGGGTGTGGACGGTCCTGGTTCACAGCACCCCTTGAAGGTGGGCGCTGTTCACCAGGACCAAGTATGGGTGGATCAAAGGGCGGGGGACATGTGCCACTGCTTGACACCGTACCCACAGACCTGGTGTGCGACTGCTGCTGCCGCCCTCCAACTGCTGAGCCCCAGGTCCACCTGTTCCACCTCCATGCTGACAACAGTGCCAGACACCTGCACAGCCACGGTGCTGCCCCACGGTGCTGACAGGCACAGCCTGGGACTGTGCCAGCATGCTGGTACACAGGTGTGAACCAGGAAGGCCAGGGGCATGTGCTGGCCTGCCATGTGTCCGTCATGGACACACACCTATCACTGCCCATTGCAGGCCTGCTATCGTCAATGGTGCAGGTGCGTGCCACTGCCATAGGCACAGCATGCTGGCATACCTGCATGCCAGACTGCTGAGACACAGGCTGTGCACCCTCTGCACCCGTATCACTGACACCGGAGTTGTTGGCCCAGCGTGCATGCTGCTGCAGTGCCTGCAGGCTGGTGGCGGAGGTGGATGGTCCCTCCTCCACGTCCAGCAGGTCTGCATCACTGTCTGGACCCACCACCACCACTGTCTCCTGAAGACGAACAGGATCTGTAACAGAAAGAGAGTACATGTGAGTGCATGTGGACAACAGCCCCCAACAACACCACCATGTCATACCGTGCAGTGATGGGCTTCCACCTGTCTGGAATCCTCTGCCTGGTATGCCTGCAATGGCACTCAGCTGCATGGCCGCGACCAGTGTCTCCTCTGTAGGGGTCAGCTGCAACACCACTGGTGGGCCCCCACCAGTGCCAGCATGTGCTGCCCTGAAGGCTGCCACCGTCTCCTTCAGCCTCCTGCGGTCAGTCCCCATCTTCTTCTTGCATTCCTGCACGGAGCGCTGGTGGCTTCCGTGCAGGTTGATGGCCCGAGCTACCCCCTCCCATGCAGCTGCACATTCCTGAGGGGTGCCCCTCCATCCACTCAATAGTGGCTCATCCTCCAGGTAGGCCTGGAAGAGGGCCTCCGTCTCTGCCGCGATGAAGTTCAGCCTCCTCCTACACCCGCCGTCCACAACCCTCAGCTTGGCTCTGGTCAGTCACGGTGATCTGTATGGGTGGAAGTGGACACCTGTCACTGTGCAGTCGACAGCATTTCCCCATGAGCATAGCTGCCGGCCCGGGGGGGCGGAAGCCCCCCACGTTTCCTCTCCGTATGGCAGATACTGATAGAAAGGGAGCCCTTTGTCCCTTTCTAAGTGCCCTTTTCATGCTCAGCCCCCTCAGCCTTTATCATCCTCCGCCCATGAGCATTGTCCTGAGCAACACACAGCATGTAACTCACCTCTCACCTGCAGTAACCAAATCTGGCCAGCACAACCCACTGTCGCATTTTTATAGTGCAACACATGCAAATGAGGTGTGGCGCAACTATAATGACATGCTAATCGCGCCACTGCTCCTATGAATGGCTGATCGAATGATTTGCATATGTCGGCTGAATATCGCGTATTTGCGCTTTGCGCAATATGGAAGGTCCGGCTGAGCCAATGGCACAGGTTTGTGGCTGCGTGCTACACTGCATTGCACATGCCCAGACAGCTTACGCATGCATCTATTGCACTGCAGACCTGCTGAGTGCGATAGGTGATTCAGGCCATGGCCACCATTGTGCCAGTGGCGCTACAGCACTGGGCACTATATGGCGCTGTGGCACTACTGCGTGATAGTCCACTGTGGCACTGGTGCACAGCTTGGCAGTCGTGCAGGATGCCCTGCATCGTCCGATGGTGCTGTGCGTAGCCATGCGTCATTCCCGTGACCTTATGTATGCCTCGACCCCGGCGCTGTTGGCATGCCATGTGTACGTCCCTATTGCGCTGTCTGGTGACAGCGCCATGTGAAGTGACGGTCGCTGTTCGAACAGCGTGATTGGAGCCTGTGGTGGTCTATTGCGCAACATCTCCACATGGGGTTGCGGCACAGCGGGGCGCCATATTGCCTGCTGTAAATTTGGTGCCATGGCTAGGAGGAGGGGTGTCCTGGAGCCAGATTGAAGTGGCCAACCTGGTGGCCCTAGTTGAGCCACACTATGATGGCCTGTATGGTGAGGCGCCCCTCACCAGTGCCAGGACTCATCTGTGGCAGCAAGTGGCCACTGACCTGGTGGAGGTCACTGGATGGGGCCGGTCTGCTGAGCAGTGCCGGCACCAGTACAGTGACCTCCGCCGGAGGGAGCCAGAACTTTTGTCGTTGCTGCGGTCATGTGCCAGGCGGGGCGTAGTGCCTAGGCCAGGTGAGTGTACCATCTATGCACCTATATTCTCTGTAGGGGTGTGTGTGTGCTTGGGTGGCTGTGCATAGGTGCTGGCTCGGACACGGTTGGCTGTGTCAGTGTGTGCAGCTGTGCAATGGATGGTTATGGCTGTGTGGGCAGGCACTCTCACTGGGGCAGGGGGCACTCTGCTTTTGAGTCACACTGATGTTTGTCTCAACATATGTCTCCCACAGGCCGGAATCTGAGGACGCAGGGCAACAGTGACATGGGCCGTGCCAGGGCCCTGGTGCCGGGGGGTGTTGTGCCCCAGCAGCAGCAGCAGCAGCAGCAGCGGCAGAGCCAGCTGCTGGAGGAGTGTGAGTATCATTACTTCATGGATGCTATTGCATGCTGGGGGGGGCAAGACCACCAGCCATGCACAACACAACCATGCAGGAAAGGGGAGGTCATAATTCCACTATACAAGACACTGGTGAGGCCCCACCTGGAGAACAGTGTACAGTTCTGGAGACCATACCTACGTATGGACATGGACTGGGTAGAGAGGGTTCAGAGGAGGGCAACACGGATGGTGCATGGATTGCATCACAAGTCCTATGAAGACAGGTTGGAGGAACTGAACATGTACTCCCTGGAGGAGACGAGGGAGAGGGGTATATGATGGGGACATACAAGTATCTTACAGGGGGAACAGAGTGAAGGAAAACACTATTTTTAAGCGTAAAAGATGTTCCAGGACTAGAGGGCATGGGATGAAGTTGGAGGGGGGACGATTCAGAGGTAACATGAGAAAGAATTTCTTCACAGAACGGGTGGTGGACAAGTGGAACACCCTGCCAGAGGAAGTGGTGGGGGCTGACTTGGTCACGGGATTTAAGAATGCACGGGATAGCCATAAAGGAATTCTGGAGGTCAGGGGTAAGGTGCAACAGACTTATAGGAAAACAGAGTGAACTTACAAGGTCAAATGGCCAGACTGGGTGGTACATAGGCCCTTATCTGCCGACACTGTGTATGTATCCATGTATGTATGCACAACACAGGTGACATGCATCACTGTGCAGTATCACAGCACGTCTGTGTATGCGTCACTGGTGGTCCAGGCACGCACTGGGCACATAGCTGTGTAACTGGCATCGCACCACGTTGCCACATCACTTGCCAGCCTTGTTTGTGCTGTGATGGACATGGGCAGTGTGTGTGTGTGCAGTGGTGCACATAGCTGGTGCCACCTGTTTGTGATGGCTATGTGCATGTTCACTGTGGGTGGGTGCATGCCATCACAGGTGCGGGACATTGGGCTATATGGCTTGCAGGTTGGGTGGTGTTCAGGGTTGTGGTCAGTCACAGCCATTGACTGTGTTCCCATTTTCCTAGGCCTCGACATTCTCCGGAGGATCGATTGAGGCATTCGGGGCCTGACACAGGTGTCCCTTGAAACCCAGGCCATCCTGGAGTCCATTAGGCAACATGGCCTGCGGAGGAGGCGTCACAGGGGAGAGCAGAACCAGGCGCAGGATAAACAGCCAGCTGGGCCTTAGGACACAATACCTTTCCCACTTCTCCCATCCCTACCACCCTGCCTTCCCTCTCCAAGTTGTTCATCCCTACCCCTTGAACACCCCTACCTTGTACCCGTCCCCCCCTTGTAAATAGTTGTTGTTTATTGTTGTATTTACTATTTGGAATTTTAAAAATACATTTATATTTTGATATGAATACTGTATTGGTCTCTGATTTGCAGCTGACTATGGGTGCTCAGTTGCTGTGGTGTACATGCCATCTGGGGTGGTATGGTCCTGGGTGTGTGTGTGTGTGTGTGTGTGTGTGTGTGTGTGTGTATGTGTGCGTGCGTGTGCTTGGGGAGGTATCTCCGGCATGGCAGTGACTTTCTGTTGGTCTTGCCATCTGCTGCCACCCACTGCTGGGTGCACAGGGTGTGTCTGGCTTGTATGCTTCTGCGCTGCACAGGGCTGACGTGTGCTGGGGGGACTGCATGGTTTACTGCAGTGCCAGTCACTGCACATGGGTGGTGTCTTGGGGTCACAGTGCAGGGTGTGCTGTGCATACGGGGGGCTGATGTGCACTGTGGTTGTCAACCCCCTGTGTGTGGCACTCTCCGCCTGCCAGTGGTTGCGCTGGGGTGTCAGGGCTCTGCTATGCTTTGTTGGCTTGTCCCCCTGGGCATGTGGATCATCTGTCCCACCCCCAGTGATGCTGTGCTTGGGGTGTGCAGGTGTGGTGTGGGTTCTGCAGTGTGTTCCTGTGCCCATGTGTGGCATGGCTGGCGGTGGGCCCCAGCCTGCCTCCCTGGATGTGCAGTTCCATTGCTCTGGGGGGGGGCTGTGCTTGCGCTATGGCAGCTCTGGAATGCTCAGCTGAGCTTCCCTGGTTGCGCCATGGCGCAACATTTTGGCTCAGCTTCTCCTTCCTGGTTGCGCGATGGCGCAGTATGTGCGATATTCAGACGTTGGTTGCTTGCACAATTTGCTCTGCTCCATGTTTGAATATCGCACCTGTTTCGCATTTGCGCAACTGGTTTGTGCTTGCTCCTGCTGTTGCGCTACTTTTGAGCGCAGTTTGAATATCTGGGCCTTTAAGTGTAAATACCCCATATATTCCTTATTAGTTTTAACCTGTGCTATAGTTTGAAAAAGGGACTTCCACGACTGTTTTGTGTCTTCCCACCAACTGTTGGGATCCTCATAACAGAAGGAGAAGATAACCATGCTCCCCAATTTCATATCCAGGCCTTTCTAATATCTGGATCATCCAATAAAGAGTCATTCAGTCTCCAAATTTTTTTTTTACATCTGAAGCACCTCCCCAATTGAGATATACCATAACAGATTTATGATCAGAAAATTCCCAAGAAGTGGTATAGACCCTATCAGCAACTAAAGTTTTTGTTAAAAAAATGAAATCTTTTCTTGTGACTAGAGAACCCTTAAAAATGTGTACCCACCAGTAGGGTGGAGTACTCTATAAGATTCAGAAAGACCCGACAGTGAGAGTATGTTTTGCAGTGCATGGGTGTCACAAAAAACTTTATTTGTCTTAAGCCCTCTCTTTGCAAACTCTAAACCACAATTAAAATCTCCTGCCCACACTATCCATCTGGATGAATGTAAACAAGGTTGAATGGATCTGAAAAGGGAAATTCTCTGAGCTCTGCACTGGAGTGCATAAACAGTGATTAATCATAATCTCTCCTGGCAATAATTAATATCCAACATGAGGGCTGTACCAGGAAAAATGTCCAACAAATGAGAAACAGTAATCCTTGGTTTAGAAAAAAAAAACACCCCATCGCAACTGTCTACCCCAACTGACCAAAAGGAAGGCCCAGCACTCCAAGTATTAGAGGCCTGTCTCAAGTCCTGGAGGGATTTGAGCCTTGTATCCTGTAGACACCATATGTCACTAGAAAAATGAGACATCAATAAGAAGACCCCACACCTCTTCTTCTCGTTTTTAATGCTATTAACATTTATAGAAGAAATAGAGAGAGAGAGAGAGAGAGAGAGAGAGAGAGAGATGAGAGAGTGAAGAAAAAAATCTCTCTGAAGAATAGAGGGAGTGGAACCTAATCAGTCAGGGTTTTTAGAATTCCTTCCCTACCTGGTACGCTTAGCAATAGAATCCTCACCCCCTCCCTCCTTGGTATCATCAGTGGTAGTGGAGGCAACTGATGGGGTATCTGACTCTTCCTCCTCAGAATCTCCTCATTGTTTGTCTACTGGTAAAGGGGGAAAATGGTTCTCAGTTTTCAGAAATGGAGAAACCCTCCATTTAGCTATTTTCCCATCTTTACCATCAGGCAGTCCAGCTCTTGAAATACCCCCTGGTCTGGATCTTATCTTTGAAGAGACCAGCTTGAAAGCCATGCCCATAGCTGGGGGAAGTGGCATGTCCACTTTCAAAACTTTGTCAGAAGCTGGGGTGGGAACCTTAGGGGTCACTAACTGTGTGCTAATGACAATGGGTGCTTCCACTGTGACAAGGGATAGCTACATAGGCTGTGAAGGCTGCTCCTGAATTTCCATGTCAGGAGTGCTCAAATCCTGTACAGGAAGAGTATGTACCACAGAGAGGTTAACCCATTCATCCCCCTGCCTGGCTATCTTCTTGGCTTGTGTTTGCTGAGCTATATTTATAAGACCTTTATGTGAGGGGCAGTCCACCCTGTTATGGGATACCAAAGGACACCTGCCATAGGCATGCCCAGTTTTCTCAGATAAATTACATCTAAAAAGGTTTAAACAGTTTGACAATACATTTCCATACTCAAAACAGTGATTGCATTTGATAGTATCACATGCTGAGCTCAGATGCATGCGAGCTCCACATTTAAAACAAGCTTTGGGCTATCCTACATAAAAAAGAGAACCTCTGTCTTTCCCTAAAAAGAAAAAGTTAGGCAAATGTACAGTCCCATTATTGGAGAAGAACAGTTTGGCCTTTAGTTTCCAACCCCCATTCCAGATCTGTTCACTGTGTAGAATGGGGGTGGGCCTATCCAGCACCTCACATCGTTGTCTAAGCCAAAACAAGATGTCCTCAATATTGACACCTTCATTTTTAAACATTACAGTGATGACCTTAACAGCTGTCTTAGTGAGGGGGATAGCTAAAAAAGGGATCCACAATGGAATATTCTTCAACTTGTGATATTGAAACCAGAATCTATCTAGGTTTGTGACAGTTTTAAAACTGACATCAAAGTTTGCATTCCCAACATGGATTAAAGTGAATATTTCTGACAAAAAAACCTAAGAGATCCTTTCAACAACAGTTTTTCAATATAAAGTCTGTCAGGTGGGTCTTCTAAGCCACCTTTATAAATAAGGTGAACTGCATTTCTCCTGGGTGCTGGCTCTCCCTTGTTTTGAAACAAATCAGCCAATTTAAAATAGGAGAAAGCCAAGCACTTTTCTTAGGATTGTTCAATATTTGTTCTGCTGGGCCCAGACTTAAAGGTATCATTGGTGGAGGTATCTTGGCTAGTACGGTCTGTTACCAAAACAGTACGTTGTACAAAAGTTGTTGGTTCAACAGCAGACCAATCAATTATAGTGTCTGAGTCTATGGGTTCATTAGGCTTTGCAACCAAGTCTGCGTAATTTTGTACTGCTGTATCTGCCACATCAGGAACCCAGTGACCATCAGGTGTGGGTAGCTACCCAGCTCCTGCTAATGCTCCCTCTGGAGCCAATTTGAATGAGGGAACTCAGGAGGCTTATTGCCCTTTTCATGATCAAGAAAGGAATAGACAGTGTCAATGTTTGCAACCGGTTGCCGAGAAACAGAAACTGGTACCTCTGCAGTGTGCAGCGACCCATTTGTAGGCTGCACTCCTGAATGTTTCTTGTCTGATATTCGTGCAATCCCCAACCTACATCATACCACAGCCACCAGAGGAATCCTTTGTGGGAGACTGTGTGGCTCTGGGCACTCGCTAGGAACAGCAATTTTAATGCCAGCCGCATCAGAGGGATTTGTGTCCTCAGCCTGAAGCACAGACCCATACATAGCCAAAGTGTGAGTCACCATCCATACAGCTGGGGCTGCTGACAAATTGCCCAGCTGATTGTCAGGATCCACTTGTGGTGAAGACGTTCTGCAGATTGAAATGCACTGAGTGGCACAGGGAAAGCTCTGCACATTGCTGTGCTCCTCATCACCACTGATTCATATCCTGTCTGCAGGACTTAATGATTCTCTGGAACAACATCCACTTGAGCAGAGACAGGTAAATCAGAATCTAATACAAGTTGCAATTCCACTTGGGCATCATCAGATTCACGCTTAACTAGGAGTTCCTGAAATTCTTGCCGTAGCATAGCTCGCTCAACGGCCTCAATTGTAGAAAGGACAGGGGAGGAGCCTGCTCCCCTGCCTCCACAACTTCCATCAGCTCTCCACGCGATCTAGGGATGGCCATCTTGGCAGAATGCCAGGATGTTAGAGGTTCCCCTACCTGTGAGTAGGGGAATTTTTTATTGAAAACTTAGGACAAGATATACTTAAGTACATTACATCATACAATCATAATGAAAGAAATCAGCAACATAAATAAGTATTACAGCATACATGAACTACAAAACATAAATAATCCACATATGTACAAACCCCCCACCCCATCCCCACTAAAAGAGTAGAGGAAGTCGTCATACAAAACGTAAAGCAAAAAAATGCTAAATTGCTTTATAGCACACAAATCCATAACAAAAAAAAAAGAAAACAAAAATAAAAAACAACAGACCAAAATGTATTACTTCATACAAATCAGAATGAAATGAAACAATAACAAAAATAAATGGTATCAGAGATATAAACTGCAAACAGTAACAATCCGTAGTAGTACATAACCCCTCTCCCTTCCCACTAAAAAGTAGGGGAATAAGCTGTCAAAAAACAAAATTAATACAAAAACACTTTGTGTCAGACAAAAACAGAAAGCAAGAAATAAAAAAATGCAAACATCACAGTCAGTGAAAGACCCAGGAACATAAATTCCAGTATTGTTGAAAATCCCCAGGCGATAAAGATTCTTCCTCTAAATAATAAACAGCTTGCAAGCCCTGTAAGATCTGTGAAACAATCTGGGCAGGGCTACTAGATTTCTGCTGTAGTAAATACGCACATCTAGCCTGCCACAAATAAAAATGACAAAAAGCAAAACTCAAACGAAGAGTGCTGGGATGATAACAATGTAAAACAGGGGGATAAAGACCAAAAATTAAAATATCTTACGTAAGGATCGGGAGGGCCTTCTCTTTCCACTTATGGAGGAGAAGGGTCCACACAGGTCGAGTATAGGGGTAATCAATAAAAAAATGTGACATGGTCGTAGGAATGGAAGGACACTTGTCTTGAGGACAAGTCCTCTTCTCCTGAGCCTTATGCTTCAGGTTGTCTCTGACACCAAGCCGCCCATGACAGGACATCCAGATAACATCCCAAACTCACCTAGGTATTTGAGGATCAGTCAATTGAAGGAAGAATCTTGGGGAGTCAATAATCATCCCAAAGGAATCCTGTAACAAGGGCAAGTCCAAAAAGACAACCCTATGACAGACTGATGAACGCGCTTCCTCGAAGAAGAATCGTAGTGGGGTTCAAACTCCACTGACGAATCTTCAGGAAAGTGAGGATTATTTAAAGGGGAGGTTATATTTTTTGAAATTTCTGAGGTATTTCCATAGGTGGAAGTTGCCAAGCATTGTATAATGTAGCAACACTATGATTAAAAAGAGAAAACCAAAATGCCGGCTGAGACAGTGTGAAAGATTGGGAATAGCAAATTTCATATACAAACAATAAAAAAACATCAAGGAGTTCAACATCCAAACCTCACCATGGCAATAATCAAGATATGTGTATGATTGCTTAACCAGGTTTAAATGACTGCCCCAGAATCCCTGGAAGAAAACATTATACAATCATGCTTCCAAGGAAAAGGGAACCGGGTAAACTGCAGCTAAATGAAGAAACAAGGAAAGAACAAAAGTCTTCAGTAACAAAACCAGTTTCTGCTTTGCAATACTGTGTCCCTTCCAGGAAGCAATTATTTTGGAAGCTTTATCTAAAATGGAAGTCCTTTTGGTAGGGGCATCATCAGTGGTATCAAAAGTCAAATTCCAAAAGCTTGATTGGGGTGGACTGTAGAGGGACCCCAGCAATATAGGATTGAAAAAATGGGAGTGGTGGCATTGGGAGAAGCAAGGCTGAGCTCTTCCCATAATTCAATTTGGAGCCCGACACCTTTTCAAAGTCTGTAAGAAGGAGTATTAAATCATTCTCATGAAGTTGAGGAGTGGTGAGAATACAAAGGTCATCTGCATAAGCAGATACCGTAGAAATAGTACGCACAGAAGAAAAAGCCAGATGCAGGATAGACGGATGGTGCAAAATTCTGCTTAGCAAAGGATCTATCTGAAAAACATAGAGAAGAGGACTTAAGAGGCAGCCATGCCTAACCCCAGTCCGACTCAGAAAGGAGGGCAGGGGGAGCCATTCCCCATAAGGTTGAATCCATGCAGTAGAATACAGCAATTTAATCCATTGGATAAAACGTGGCAGAATACCATACTGAGACAGAACCATAAAGAGATAATCATGATTCACTCTATTAAACATCTTCTCCTGATCCAAAGAAAGAAGGCGTGAGGGAGAAGAGGAAGAGCTAAAAGCAGAGACAACCCATAGGAGTGAAAGATTGGAAGCTATAGTGTGATGAGGAATGGCACAAGTCTGAACAACAGAAATAACTCGGGATTCAATAGGAAGGAGCCAGTGAAGCAAAATGGCGTAAAGATCTTATAGTCCACATTCAAGAGACTTAGTGGTCTCCAATTCCAAATGTCTAATCTATCCTCTTTTTTAAATAAAAGAAACATAATAGCATCTGAGAAGTGTCAAGGAACAGAATGAGTTTCGATGATGGTGTGAAAGATCAAAGTAAGGATTGGAGAGAAAAAGTCCAAAAAGGCATGATAAAGCTTTGCAGTGAGGCCATCCTGTCCCGGAGAAGTACACCTGTTTTGTTTCTTGGTAGCCGCCTGCACTTTCAACAGGGAGATCATGGCAATCAACTGGGTACAGAGATCCCGAGGGGGAGATGGTACCTGGCTGTCCAAAAAGGAAGTGACGGAAGAAAGGGCCAAGGTAGGAGTCCCCAAAACACTTTCCAAGTGGGAATAAACCTTCTGCTGGAGGGATGCCATAGTATCATAAACCACAGAGGAGTCGGGGTCGGTAAGACTATTGATATGAGTGGCTGCCACCCTGTCTGAACAGCATTTAAAAACATTAAAGGAGGCCTTAGAAGAATGTGTGCTGCAAGATGCCTCAAGACACAAAGAGAGTGCCCTGTCATATTAATGTGCTTCCATCCGGGACTTTAATGATGCAATAAGAGGGGAATAATCATGTCCAGTTTCACAAACCCTTGAGATAGTATCCATCAGATGCTGTCGCAGTTAACTACCGATGATAAGAGGATATGGATTTCTTCCTAGCATGCCTGATAAATAAATGTTTTAGATCTAACTTGGTGTCCTCCCACCACTGTAAGGGGGAGGCATAACCATCTAGCACAGAAATGCTGGCCCTCAAAAGGACTTGACAATCCACAAAAATGCAATTGTCAGACAGCAAGGAACTATTCAATTTCCAACGAGAAGAAACAGTAAGGGGATGGGAAACAGTGGAAGGAAAACAAAGCAATGAAATGGCCATGTGATCCAAGAATTCGCAAGGAATGACCATCACCTGCTGAACCAAGATATTCTGTGAGATGAAGAAATAGTCAATATGAGCGGCCAGAAGTCCTCAATGATAGGTTTTCACACCCGTAGTATGCACCTCACAGTAGCCATCCTTAAGCAAAGCAGTCTTGAGTATTGCCCATAACACAGATGAGTCTGCAAAGAGTTTCCAAGTCATACCTTCTTTGTCAGCCAGGGTAAGACCACAATTGAAATCCACTCCCATGTAAAGATGCCTAGAGGAGTATAAATATGGTTGCAATTGCCGAAACAAATCTGATCTGGCTGCAATACTTTGGGGGGCATAAACATTATGAATACATAGCTTCAGATGTCGGTAGGTGCAATCAAGCAGCAAGGCGCACCAAGGGACGATATCAATCAACCTCGTAACAGCACAGTCAAAGCCAGAAAATGATATTCTCAATCCATCACACTTATCCTCTCCAGAGGATGAAAGGGATGGGCCTTTGGTCTAGCTGGTAGTGGCCTGGGTTAGCTCGTAAGGAATCTTCGCTCTAGTATCCTGGAACTGGTAGATTTCATGTGGAAGGTCCAAAAGACACTGCAAAGTGGTGAGTAGTTTCCTATGGGATTTCATGCTGCACACATTAAGTATGAGGCATCGAATATTCAAACCCACAGGCATGAGAAGTATCGATAGTGTGGGAAAAAAATGGGATAAAACACAGGAAAACTAAGGAAAGGATCCTCAGGTAACTGCAGAAAGCTGCTTAGTACCTGGTCTAGAAGGAGAGGGATCCTGCTGGGAATCAGAGAAATAGTCCATACAGAGAGAAGAGGCCTGAGAAGAATCAGAATCATTGTACTCGTCCACTATGTCACTCCACTGTTTCCTCTTGGTCAAGCCTTGGTAACGATTTCTAGTAAGAATATACTGCCGGGGAGGTGGACCAGAAGCCTTACATTTCCCCTTCACATTACCTTACCCTTCTTTCCCTGAGCAACCTCCATGAAGAAACCCTGGTTCAGAGGGGGAAGGGGGCATGGGGTCAGGGAGGACAGCAATCTCCAGAGCAGGGTCTGCACAGGGAGGATCTGGTGGCTGCAGCATGATATCATCCACCCCAGTGGTGGGAGTAGGGACCAGGACAACATTCTCTAAAGGAGGGGGAGCAACATCCAGGAGCTCCCATCCCTTTGGCGAAGAACCTGAGTTTGGGAGTCAGATATGAGAGCCGCTTGATCCTGAGGAGTGCGATCCAATCTATTACAGTCAGCCCAAAGACACTGGTGATAGGTATGTCCATTCTCATCACAGAGGTTACATTTCTGTGGGTTAGGGCATCCCAAGCTAGCATGACCATAGGCCAAGCAAATGGTACAACGTGGCTTGTCACAAGTATGACTGAGGTGTGTTCGGGCACTACATTTATGGCAAGTATGGGGCTGACCGGGTTAAAAACATAAGCCCCTGTCTCTACCAGTATAAAAGCTACCAGGCAAGTGCAATATACCTTGGTCAGTTTGTTTCAATTGAACTTTAATTTTCCAACCCCCTGTCCAAACGAGGTCCTCATCCAAAATAGGATGAGGAGCCTCAAGAATGTTGCAGTGCTGCTTAAGCTAGTATTGGGCATCACCTATACTCACCCCTTCATTCTGAAAAAGAAGAGTAATGATCTTAATAGTAGGCTTGGTAAGGGGAATGAGCATAAAGGGAGTCCATAAAGGCTGAGACTTTACCAATTCATACTTGGTCCAGAACCTTTCCAGAAAAAGTAGGGGTGGGTGAATTTTAGTCAGATATCGGATCCAGATATTATCTGGTCAGTATCCGATTGGAATCGGGTTAAATATTTTAGCTCCCAATACCTCCTCCCCCACATACATCACTTCATCACACAATAATGTGGTAAAAATGTTTAATTTTTGTCTTAAAATGCTGTCCTCAGACATCATATGATATTACTTAAGTTATTTAAGTTTTGCTTAACAAACAAAAGCATGTTGCCAATGTCAGGTGATAAACATGGTCATCGGTCACTTATAATGTCCCCTGCCATACTAAAGACTCGTTCGCTGGGTACACTTGTTGGTGGAGGTGCTAAATAACTTTCTGCAATCTTTGCTAGAGTTGGGTAATGCACTAAATGCGATTTCAAAAATAGAAGTGTGTCTGGGGTTGACTTCTTCGGCACAATGCTCTCTGCCAAGTATAAGTCCAGTTCTGTATTTCAGAGAGCTGCACCATGAATTGCAGATGCTGTAAAATGAAAGGGTTCAGGCTATTGGTAAAATAAGGTTGTTTGTGACAGAGAAAAACCAAAAAAAAACAGAAAACTTACAATCTTCAGGGAGATCATTTGACTGTGAGAACACATCCCAGGGATCTCCTTCGTTATCCCCTTCTCTCTCAATTGCTGAGTTGTCCTGTGGTAGATTAGACTTCGGCAGCTTACTATCTGTCAGCTCTTCGATAAACTGCTTTATTACTGCTCGTGCAAAAGTTCTGCCACATTCAATGTGAAAAAATACATTTTATATCTCGCTTCACACAGAGTTGCTACAACTAGCTCCTTTGTGGATTTGAAGTGTACAAAACGTTTGTCCATGGACTCTAGTATGGCAGTTTTTAATTTGAGAAGTCCAGGAACTGTTATGCTATCAATGCCGTGGTAGAGGACTGTTGCATTTGGGATAACATCAGAAACACATGCGCTGTTCTCGCTCAGTCTCCTGGTTTCAGTCTCAAAGGGTCTTAGTACTGTCCTGACATTTTCTGCTAGTGCCTACTGTGCAGAACTGAAAGTGCGTGTCTCACACTCAGCGGCATAAACTGTTAATGCACATCGCTGTTCGAGGAGCCTCTCCAACATGAAAAATGTGCTGTTCCACCTTGTCGGAACATCTTGGATAAGGCGGTGTAGTGGCAATTGAAGAATATGTTGAAGTTCAGTCAGCTTTGCTGTAGCAGAAGCTGAGTGTTTAAAATGGGCTACCATCATCCGTCCTGTGGCCAGTAGTTCTTCTATAGAGCATTGCTTCAAGATCGAATCATGCACTATTAGCTGTAATGTGTGGGCAAAACATCCAACACTGGCGACAGCACTTAATTTCATGGCTTTAACAATATTAGGCCCATTATCTCTTACTACAAGGTGCCTTTTCGTGGGGCAGCAATCCCCAAGGTGTCAAGTACTTGTAAAAATTCTTTTGACAGATTTTCACCAGTGTGCTTATCAGACAAGTACTGTAGGTGAAGTAAAGCTGAACATCTATTAAAGTTCTCATCAACCCAGTGGGCAGTAATAGGGAAGTATGATATTATTAAACACTCAGCTGTCCAGGTGCCGGTGGTAAACCCAAACAAGGTAACATGGGCTAATTCATCATTCATCATTCATCTTAGACCGTAATTTATTATACATCTCTGGTATTTTAACTTTAGAGAAGTAGCCATGCGATGGCAAACAATATCTGTGTTCCAGAACAGATACCAATTTTTTAACGCCCACATTTTCAATGATGGAAAATGGCTGCTCATCAACAGCCATCATCTCAGCACCTGCATGTGTGATTTCGACAGCTCTGGGATGGTCACTAGGGAAGGGGTGAGAGCGAGCAATGCAGATTTCTATTGTTTGAAGCTCAAGTTTAACTTTCTTGGCTGGTGGCTCACACAGTGACTCAGCTTGCCTCGCTAAATCAGCTTTTGCCTTTTCTGTTTGCAACTCTGAGTATGCTGTTTTGTACTTGTTTTTAAGGTAATTAAGCAAGCCTGAAGTGCCAAAACTTTTATTTGAAGAACCACGACTGATATATGTAGGAGTCAGGCAAAGACAGCACTTAACTTTGGATTCATTATCTTTGTTCACAATAAAATGAGTCCATACCAGACTTGTACTTGCCATTCAGTCGTACTGGGTCACAGCAACACACACCATAGCTCGCGTTCAAGATTGCTCGCTCGCTCCTTCCACTATGGCAGAACTTATCAGCTATTTAACAGGTGCTCAATTAAGTAATTAAGTAAATTCGGTAATTAACATAATCCTCCATCTTAAAGGCAAAATATCTGAGTGGAACAGTTCAATGTACAATTGTCACTATCCAATCGGATTTTTTTATTGGATCAGATAACCGCCCATCCCTACAAAAAAGTATACATTTTTAAAACTCAAGTCATAAATAGACTCTCCCTTAACACGAATAAAGGTAAACAGTTCATGAGCAGAAATCCCCAAAGAATCCCTGAGTATGGAATGAAACACAGTTTTCCTATCAGTAGCTGTAGCCAGGTCACCAAAATATTTTAAACGAACTGCATTCCTGCACTGAGCAGGTTCACCCAAGTTCTGAAAAAGGTCACTAAGGTGAAAGGAACGGTCAGTCAAAGTCTCACCTGTAGGCAAAGAAGGTTTGTGAGTTATATCCATGTGGTGCAAGGAGTCATCATCAGAAGAGGATTGCACTGAAAGTGAGGGATACGGTATTGAGTTAGAGTCCTAAGCATGTTTAGGGCCAGTAGCATTAGGTATCAGTTGGCCAATGGCAGGTTCCCAGGTCGGAGACTCAGGGAGTTGATGTAGTGGAGCAGTCAGATGAAGATGAGTCGAAGGAGTGGTCTTGGCAGTCAGTTCGAGTGTGGAGGTTCCTTGTATGATTTCTCATGTGCTCAGCACTCAAGGAGAAGTCCAGGTTGCACCAGGGAGCTGCTGAGTCCAGCCCACAGCACAGAGAGTGGAATTAGGAGACCAGACAGGATCAGGAAGTAAAGCACTACCCTGGTTGTCTGTAGGAGTTACTGGGCCAAGAGCTGCAGATGCAGGGCAGTTAGAAGCAGAGGTAGATCCCAACATCATAGTGTGTGGTATCACAGTTTGCAATACAGCCTGTTCAGAAGCAGAAGGCAAAGCAGAGTGCAAGGCGCCATCCTCCTGCATGATTTGCTGTCAGAGGGAGCAGTGCTGAGCATAAAACAATCACAAATGTGAGGGAGACAAGACAGTAGAGCAGGTCATGGGTACTGTATGAGAACGCTGGTCCGGAATCTGTGGTGTAGCACTAGAACCAGCAGTAGAAGCAGGAGATGTGTGCACAACTGAAGGTGAATCCAAATGAAGCACAGTGTCTATTGATAGACCATCACTGCAGTTACTAGGCAAAACAATAGGCATTGCAAGCAAAGGAACAGGAGCTGAAACCATGGTGCAGACAGCTACATCACCACCACCTCCTCCAGGGTCCTGGATGGTGGCCATCTTGGCAAACAGCCAAACGGCCAAGGGTTCCCCCTGTTGCAGAGTAGGGGAATTTATTGAAAAAAACAAATCAGACAGAAGAAATGTACAAATTTTCAGCAAAACAAATCACAAAAAAGAACACTCATGTAACAGGAAAGTATGAAATGGTTATCCAAGGCATGTTTCGCCATTGTGCTTCTAAAACATGTTGTGGAAAAATAATACATTCTTTCTGAAAAATATCAGACAATTCCCTAGTAATGTTCTGAATGATTACTTCAATAGGAGTGCCCTTTTGTTGTAACATATAGCCATATCTAGCAGTCCAGATATACCATTTTAGTACTAAGGAAACAACATTTAATGTGCCTGTATAATAACACTGCCAACCAGAGTGGTAATTATCATGCATCAGTTCTTCACATGTCATAGTAGAAAAGATAGGTATGGACCAAGTACTTGCTAAAGCTGACCAAAATGTCTTTATAAATGAACAAAGAAAAAATAAATGTTCAACAGTTTCCTCTGTAGGTATGCAATTAGGTCTGATACAACCTCATTCAGTATGCTGTTTGTGCTTTTGATTGCTTTTCACATTAATCTTACCATGTGATATGTATATATGTATATATTGTATTGATTCTTGTTATCCCATTTTGTATAGTATAGTAATCAAAGAATATAATGTAACTTGTTTTTGTGCAGGATTTGATACAATAATCAAAGGCTGGATGTTAATCAAAGGAATGTGTAGGATTGTATTTGCTAAGTTTGCAATGTTCTGGGCACTCGGCCAAGTGACTGGGATGTTGCCTCTTAGCAAATATGTGAGAAATATCTAGATAGCAGATGTTTGTACTGGGGTTGCATGATTCTGCCCTGGCCAGTGTGCAGACGTGACAATCTAAGTGCTTGCAGATGTTGCTGGATGTTTCTAGAAGGATAATAAAAGATATAAATACTGGGAAAATCCTGTCGCCAGGTTAGAAGCCTCACCTGCAGAGTGGACGCATTGCTGCAGGAGCTGTTCCCAATTCCTGAGACTCCTGGCCCAGGCTGGAAGGGGCTTCCAGCCATTGGAAGAGGCTTGATGTTGCTTTATTGAATCGGTGATGTATTGTTTTGTGGTTGGAAGCCTCACCTGCAGGATGGACGTATCGCTGTAGGGCCAATTCCTGGTTCGTGAGACTCTAGCCAGGTTGACAAGGGGCTTCCAGCCATTGAACAGGCTTGATGTAGCTTTTGGAATCGGTGATGTATAACCTTTGTATTATATTTTGCTATAATAAAGCTTTGGCTTGCTATACTTATTGTACTGTTATTGTGTGTATGTGAGTGTGAATGGCAAATAGCTGCTTGGTTTGAGTTGGCAAAAAATTTTTGGCATAGTCGGCAGGATGAGTTCTTTTTTTTATCTTTTCTCTTTGATGAAACTGTGAAAGAATATGTGGAAAGATGTATTAAGGAAAAGTCTCTCAAACAAGCAACTGCACTGCCCTTTGTACTTGTAATTTGTGCTTGCTGCAAGTATATACTGTTAGAGCCAATGATGGCTTTCACAGTTCAGGCTGCTTTTAGGAGAAAAGCAGTGGCTGGTTAAGTAAAGTTAGATAAGCAACATCTAGACAAAGAAAAATAAACTACTGTGGATGTACGCACAGTAGGTGACTACAGACGGGATGATTTGAAAATCCTCCCCCCATGTTGCCTATCTGTGTAGTTTCAAGTTTTTCTGTATCAATTTCAAGTTCCCTTGCCTCCTATAGAGGCTGAAACATTTGATCCCAAACCCAAGTACTGGGGACCTCTACCAGATGGATCTCAACCTAGTACTGTTAGAGATTTTTGTTTGTTTTGTTTTTAAACTGCAAACCAGAGCTCTGGAAAAAGACTTGGTTTGGCAGGTTACTAAAATGGTCAAAATAAAACCTTTGAAAGGGTTAAAACCTTTAAAAGGGTTAATAGCTGTAGCGTTTGGAAATTATCATGAAGGTCCTGCAGTCAGTTTTCTTACTCAGACTAGTGTATCGGAAAAGAAGAAGAAAATACCTTGGCACCGGGTAAGTCTGAATTATTTATTTAAAGTTGTTTTATGTCTGTCTGTTTTATTTCTTTAATACGTATACTAAACAAGGTAATGTTCCGTCTTTCTCATGCATATTTTCTAGCTTATATCTGTGTTCTGTAATTATGTTCTGTTGTCAAGGTTAGAGATAGGATTGACTGCCTTCAGTGCACAACATGTTACAGTAAAAAAAAAAAAGAAAGAAGAAGCTTCTTTGCCTCATAGCTGACTGTTTTAATTGGCTTTATTTTAATGGAACATTTGTGCTGCCTAGATAGGGTCAGTGAAGAACTTTTGTTTGTAGTTGTTGCTTGGAGCAGGTAGTGTTAATGGTGAAGAGTTATGACGTCTTATAGATTGCAATGTGCAGAAAGAGTTGTAGTTTGCAAGCAACGTGCCAAGCCACTGCTAGGTGAAAATGTAATGTGTTAACAGCTATAAATGGTTTTATCATACTTCTAGTTAAAACCAGAAACTTTTTGCAAAATGGCAGAGTGCCATATTTTAGTTATGTGCCAAAAAGTGTAATCATGTTATACGAGATGTATTCACTTACAGATGGTATGTTGTACTGCATTTTAACGGAGTTAAAATGTGTTTAAGTGTTTTGTTCTAGAAAGATTTGGCATGGCAATATGTATAAATGTGTTGGTTTAAAAATTGTCAGTGTTACAAGACAGGCAGGAGGCAGCACATATATCTAAAACACATACAGTTTTCTAATGAAACTATGGGCATTACCTCAGCAAATTGGTGTGAAACAATGTCAGTCTTATTTTGTGTTAAGTATTTCTTTTTGTGTATGTGTATGTGTGTGTACTGTCTTGGCCAGCAGTTTTATTGTGTGCTCTATTGTTATTTAAAGATATTTTAATATTGGTGGTGTTCAAGGACACTACAGGAATGGCTGGGTTTGAACGACCCTTGCATGCACTGTGACCTTTGCATGTTATTTGACCTTCTTGTGTTTCAACATTTTATGTTACTACCAGTTCAAACTTGATGTATTCCATGCCTAAAGCACAACTTTTCACACAAAATGTATGTTTTCATGAAAGCACACCAAGAGTGAACCATGTAATTTGACTTTTTATTGCAAAACTAGTATTCTAAGTGAAGAGGAACAAACTTTTCTTCTCGCCTCACTGCTTCTGACTTGCAGCCAACACAGGCAATACTCAGCTGGAAGGGGAGAATTATTCATTATCTCCCATATTTTTATTATATATATATATATATATATATATATATATATATATAGTATGATTTTGAAAAAGGACTATTACAACTGTTTTTGAGAGTTTACCATCTACAGTTAAAAACAATGGCTTTTGTTTTTATGTGTGACCATGGTGTAATCATTTTTTTTTTTGTCTTTTTGAAATGCATTCTAAGAGATACGTACATATGGTATTACCATCAATCTGGACATTTTGTCATGCTTAGGATAAGGGAACCCAGGGACGCTTGGCTTCTTTTATCATATGGAAATAATCTTGTTTTATTTTTAAACTGGTGTGTGTTTGTTTTTGTTGTTTGTCTGTGTTTCTTCTCTTTCTTCTAGAGAAAAAGAAGTTCCCCATCTTTATAGTATTGTAATATTATCTTGTTATAATTTAAAGTGTAGTAGGTGGGGATCATGTCACCATCCACAGCTAACCTTTTTATTGCTACAGTATTCGAGCTGTCTCTTGCACCTCGAGCTGTCTCTTCCACCAGTAGGAGCTTGGGGGGAGGGGGTAAGCTACCCTTCCTCCATCCCTTCCAGTGTAATACCCACAAAGGTTGCAAGGTACATCACTGTTCCCCAAAGGGGTATAAAAAAAATGTGTATTTGCCAATAATTGTTTCTTATTTACAGGTTTTAGAAAAGACCCAAGGTATTTTAACAGCATAACCCAGCCCAAGCCCTTCTGTTTTCTCTAGTGCAAACAGTTGAATCTCACACCTATTATTGGTACAAGGGTTTCTGCCCTCAGCAAGTAATCAGTTACGCTGGAGGGTAGAGTTGTGTATGTATGTTATAATGTTTTTGATACAAATGTTATCTTCGAGAATAATAAAATTTGTGTGTTTCTAGGTCCAGCAATGGATTTTGAAAGGAATGCTGGTGTGTCTTATGGTCCATTTGGCAGAGCTAGTTACCCCTGGAGGAAGGATTCAAAGGGTTAACTGTAATGACACTGGTTGTAAAGGAACCTGGAGTTGGAAAAATGATACCAAAGATAGAACCCAGGGGAACTTTAGCTGCCCATCCGGACAGAAGTGTGTGGTACTGAACATGACATTTTCACCAGGGGTCAATCTCTGGACGACAACTGGTGGAACAGGATGATTATTTGTCCAATATACTTATGACACAGATGAAATCTCTTTGCAGAATAAGACTGCTATTAAATGCTGCAACTTATCAGACATGTGCATGATAACTCCTCACTGAGGACGAGACTGTTGCATGAATCAATCAGACATTTTTAACAAACCATTGAACTAATGAATGTAAATACTTTGTTTTGCATGAATGCAACTGTAATAGAAAATAGAACTACTTGGGTAGACTATATTACTGTATTAAGAAATCATCCTATTGTTAGTAATGATAGCTTGGTTAAAGTGCCCTCTACTTGTATATTAGTAGCGCAGCAGTATCAAAAGAATGTTATTAATTTTAATATAACTTTTGCTCCTAGTCATAAATGTAAAAATAGACGAGCTTGGTATGATACATTATTAGGTGGCCTTGGTGCTGGTGTAGGATTTTTAAACAGCATGGACGTGGAAACATTAACCAACAAGCTTAAAACAGTAGGAGTAGATGTATCTAGCTTAGTTAATTTACAAGCACAGTGGATGCCCACTGTCTTTAGCCCACAGAAATTAACTTTGGATTATGATGCAGAATTTTTACAATTATTTAATAAGACGCAAATGGAGCAATTAGGGTTGTTTCAAAATGCATCGCGATTTATTAATTGGACAGAATGTACTATGCAGAAGATATATGCAGTAACACAAAAGAATAAGGCACAAAGTGATTTAATGAGTAATAATGAATTTATATGGAGGACCGTGTTTAAACAATGGATACCAGTTACTAATTGGATATCAATATCTTCTAACAAAGTTAAATGTACTGACACATATTGTTCCGACAAATTGTCCATTATAATGTTAGTAACCCACAGTTGATGTGTAAATACATAGTGTTACCTTTAATATTTGGACTCCATGGCTCAACCCAATATTGGTTACCACATTTTAATGGAGATTATATAGATAATAATAATAAACCCATGATTTGAGCTTGTGCTCACAAACTATGGATGGCATGGTTTGTGGACAACAATCTCGATTGTACGAAACCTCTGTCAATGGAACCTTTACTATGTTTGTTGAAATAGGGCCTCAACATGTTTGCATAGTAACTAGACAAGAAAATACTACTCAAATTCATAATTTAACTCGTCCCTTTTCTGGATGTCTGAAGAATGTAACCCACTTATGGTGGGAGGGCATAACTTACACTTTTGTCCCAGACAGTAAACAACAACTTATTTTGAATTGGCATCCTGATATAATCGAAAATCCTAATATTAGTATATTTTTGGAAAAGATTAAGGAAATCATTCAGAACACTGATTTAATGAAAGCCCATTTGGCTATTAGGAATAAAACATTAATACAGAGACAAATCCAAACTGTAATAATTGCTGACCGAATGGTCGAATTAGGATACAAATCGTTCTAACAATAATCAAAGGACCAAATGATATGTATATATGTATATATTGTATTGATTATTGTTATCCCATTTTGTATAGTATAGTAATCAAAGAATATAATGTAACTTGTTTTTGTGCAGGATTTGATACAATAATCAAAGGCTGGATGTTAATCAAAGGAATGTGTAGGATTGTATTTGCTAAGTTTGCAATGTTCTGGGCACTCGGCCAAGTGTCTGGGATGTTGCCTCTTAGCAAATATGTGAGAAATATCTAGATAGCAGATGTTTGTACTGGGGTTGCACGATTCTGGGCGCCTGGCCAGTGTGCAGACTGACAATCTAAGTGCTTGCAGATGTTGCTGGATGTTTCTAGAAGGATAATAAAAGATATAAATACTGGAAAATCCTGTCGCCAGGTTAGAAGCTCACCTGCAGAGTGGACATTGCTGCAGGAGCTGTTCCCAATTCCTGAGACTCCTGGCCAGGCTGAAGGGGCTTCCCAGCCATTGGAAGAGGGCTTGATGTTGCTTTATTGAATCGGGTGATGTATTAAGTTTTGTGGTTGGAAGCCTCACCTGCAGGATGGACGATCGCTGTAGGGCCAGTTCCCGTTCTGTGAGACTTCTAGCCAGGCTGACAAGGGGGCTTCCCAGCCATTGGAACAGGCTTGGATGTAGCTTTTGGAATCAGTGATGTATAACCTTTTGTATTATATTTTGCTATAATAAAGCTTTGGCTTGCTATACTTATTGTACTGTTATTGTGTGTATGTGAGTGTGAATGGCAAATAGCTGCTTGGTTTGAGTTGGCAAAACACCATGGCAACTGAGCCAATGGAAATTCCACAATTTTCTTGAAACTCTTTGTTCAGTTAACAAGAACAAATGGGTATATTGCAGCTGTATAAGTTGATGGGGAAAAGTTATGAGTTCAGTAAAATGCAGGGTAATTATAGGATGGTACAATTGTTTTCTTGTATTGTCAAGTAACATATGGCTAGAGACTTCCCATAGTCATCATTTTACAAAGATTTCTCTATAATAACCAGGAAGTGTAGGATCTTGCTTTAAGTGAGTGACCCTTGACCCTTCCCAAATAGAAAACCATTGTTGAACCATATCATAAAAATATGAAGTCCAAGCCTTATCCTGGTTAATCACTAGGGGCCAAAGATTAGTACAGAAAACATACAATAAAAAAACACTAATGGGTGAACCATATTCAAACCTCCAGATGAGTAAGGTAAATAAGTAATATTCCTCTTAATGGAATTTAACCTACTACCCCACATGAAAAAACAAACTCAACAAGCTAGCTTCCAATTGTTTTGGGGAGGTATATTTTTGACGACATAAAGAAATTGTGGTAAAAGCTTCATTTTAATCAATACCACACATTTCTTTTTGTCAAGTTTCCAAGTATTCAATTTCTACATCATCATGTTTCCAAGTTCAATCCTTGAAGTTCAGTTTAACAAATCTAAATTATCTGCACCCCAGAATAATCTTAGAATTTTAATAGGGTGATAAAAAAATAGGAATGCCAGAAATCTGAGGGTCAGTTTGAGATTATGTTCCCAAATATATACATTGGCACTTAGAAGCATTTAAACTAGCCCCTGATACTGAAGAATAAGTAGTGCAAATGTCTATTGCTTGGAAATTGACTGTGGATCCAGTAAAAGGAGACACAGGTCATCAGCATAGGCAATACACCGTGCAGGATTCTGTAAAGACCCTATTTGCAAGGATCTGATTCCAGGATGAGCATTTATACTTTTCAATAAGGGGTCAATACAGAAGACATAGAAGAGTGGGCTAAGTGGACAGCCTTGTCAAACTCCTCTACGCACTGGAATTAACGGGCCAACATATCCATTAACTATAGGAGTTACAGTAGCAGATGCATATAACAGTTTAATCCATTGTATGAATTGATCTGGAATATTGTAAAATCTCAAAACCTCCCACATATAACAATGATTAATAGAATCAAAAGTTTTACTTTGATCTAGAGAGCATAAAAAACCCTCAACCCCCTACTTTGTGCTTCTAGTAGTTATTTCTCAAAGTAAGATGTTCAAAATATTTGAGTGCTTCACCAAGCAAGCGTGTGCTGGACTAATCACATAATTTGCTGCTTGTTGTAACCTCATAGTTAAAATTTTTGCCAGCAGTTTAAAATCTGTGTTTAAGAGACAGATTGGTCTCCAATTCGCCAAGAGATACCGGTCACCAGTTTTATAAATATAGACTAAAGAACCCTGTACCATAGTGAAGGGTAAGGCAGTGTTTAGCATAGAAGAAAAAACCTGGGTCAATTCCTGAGCCAAGACATCCACAATAAGTCTATAGACTTCAGTAGTCAAACCATCCTTCCCTGGAGATTTATTTATGGGCATAGACTTGATAGCCGTTTGTAATTCAGAAAAATGAATATAATGTTGTAGTTCCTGAGCTAAGGTAGCTGTGAACTCAGGAACCTCTATATTTCCTAAAAATTTGTGAATATAGTCCAATTCTATGTCAGTGTGAGGAAAAAAAAGATTCAGTATACGGATATACGATATCCATAATTTAATTTTGTGTGTTGTGCATATATCCTAATGAATCTTTCAAACTATCCATTCTTTTTGACTGCACTCGCTGTTTACAGGTATCATATGGACAAATATTAAAAAGAGCTCCTTGTAATCTGAAATTTTGCTGAAAGGCTAAAACAGCGGCCTTATGTTGATGAAATTGAGACGTGTTCTTTTAAATAAGAGATCTGAGTGTGATAATCATGCGTAAAGGTAAATGATAGGGAAATTAAAGACTGTAGATGTTATCTATGTCACAAATATGTTAGATACTGTACATCTCTGTCTTTCTTACTTAAAACTTTTAACAAAATAATCAATTCCTTTTTTAAATCTTCCCACCACTGTATCGGTGAGTCATATAAAAAACATATATATTTTTTTTGGTGGATAAAAAATACTGTATTTGTGTACGACAGCATTTCTTACTTAATAATGAGGAATTGCGTTTCCTTAATCCTCACCCTATTTGAACCCCTGGTCCCAGATTAAGAAAAAGCAAAGAGTGATCAGAATATTCCACTGCCTGTACTCCAGCTACAGAAATAAAGGAATGTTGGGAAATAAAGAAACAATATATCCTAGTAGATAAAGGACCTTTACAAAACGTTGGTGCTACTTTTTCAAGTTGATAGAACATGGCATCAACCAAATCCACTTTGTGAAGTATTTCATTCAAACAATTAGAATCAAAATAGGATTTCAAAGTTTTAGTCTGTGACCTCCTATCCCTTTTGTCTAATCCACAGTTAAAGTCTCCTCCCCAAATTATTAGTTGTGCAGTATATAAATATGGCTGAATTAATTTGGAAAGAGACACTCTGTCAGCTTTAGATTGCATGGCATAGATATTAATAAGACAAAGCAACTTTCCCTGAAAACAAATATCTAATAATAAAGTCCATCCAAGAACCAGATCCAGCAACTTAAGACATGTAAATTCAAGACCTTTAAACAAGATCCCTACCCCTGAGCATTGGTCTGTACCTATCGACCAATAAGAAGGCCTCACATACCAAGCATGAGTAGCATTATGAACATCAAGCAGAGTATGCAGTCTCGTATCCTGCAAAAAATAAATACCTGATTGTTGATGAATTAAAGCAGAAAAAATAACAATTCCTTTTCCTCAAGCTCTTAATACTGTTCACATTCATGGAGGTGAGAAAAAGAGACATAAAAAGAAAAAAGGAGTACATACCAAAAGAAGAAAACAAAATAATATCTTTCTTGCCCCACTTCTAGTACCCAGCCTAGTTTTCAGTTTAAAATGAGGTGGGTGTTTCTTCTTTGAGGACTCTTTTTGGGGGGTGGCCTAAGGTGCCTCAGTTTGATTCGCCTCCCCATCCCCTGCCATAGAAGAAGAATCCAAAAGTATTTCAGAATGACTATCTGTAGTAGGAAGATTCTGATACTGATTTTGAAGGGGAATAGAAAGTGTTTTGGCTAGTTTTGAAGCCAGGATGGATTTCTCAGACCTTTTATGAGCCAAAATATCTTTTCTTGTTTTATAGGCTAAGGGGTTGGGGGGCATGACCTCTTCTGGAACCTCTAAGGGCAGAATCTTCATTTCTAAATCATTCTTACTACCATGTGGTTGGGAAGAAGTTATAGGAGAAGGAGGCGAGTCCACCAAGGGGTCCACCCATGGTTCCTCAACCGGTGCTTGTGAAGTCCAAAGAAATGGGGAAAGGATTGGGGAGATAGGAGGAGGGGGAAAAGGAAAGGGGAAACATCACAGGCTCAGACTGTTGCCGTTGGGCAACTGCGATAAGCAGCCATTGTTCCTCACAATCTTCTCCAGGATTTGCATTATGAGCAGCCCAAGAACAGCTTTGCTAGGAATGCCCCTTGTCATCGTGTAAGCTGCAAACCATTTCATTTAAACAGTTGTTACTAAAGTGTCCTAATTCACTGCAGCGATAACATCTCACTTTATCACAAATACTGCTCATATGGCCCTCAGAGCCACATTTATAGCAGGCCTTTGGTTGGCCTGCATAAAACAAGACCCACCCCCCGTCATGCCCAAGGAAAAAATAATTTGGCAAATGTTTAAGACCATCACTAGTTGAGGAAAGTAGAACTTTAAATTTCCAGCCCCCAGTCCAATAATGTTCACTATCAAAGATAACAATAGGTCCATCCAGAACAGTACATTGTTGTTTCATCCAGTATGTTAAATCCATCACACTAACCCCTGCATTGCGAAATAACACAGTTACAAATTTTATTGCAGGTTTTGTCAGGGGTATTGCTTCAAAAGGAGTCCACAGAGGAGATTTTCAAAATTCATTATATTTTTTCCAAAAACGCTCCCAACCATTTGTTTAGTTTAGTTTAGTTTTAGTTTATTAGTCTAGGAATTAATACCTTTGAGCCAGGGCTCTTTTACAAAGGTTCCACGTCACAAAGAACATTTAACAAAGCACAATACACTTTACAGGTAAAACCAGACAGGAAAGTTACATCATAAATTTGCTATTAACAGTTTAAGGCAGTAACGTTTTTAAGTTTCATAGAAAAACAAGCTATAACAGGTTCAAGTGGGTAGACAATTTCGAGGTTAAAGGAAACTTCCAGGAGGGTGATCATTAGGTGCCAAAAGGAGGCTAGAGAGGAGGAAAAGGTGGTGAGTGGAGAGTAAGTGAGAGGGACAGGAAAAAGGGGAGTGAGTTTGGGTGGGAGACAGGAAGTAGTAGAGGTACCAGAGGGTTCATTAGTCAGGAGAAGAGGCCTCAGATGTGAGGATGGACATGAGGAGTAGTAATCTTTATCTAGCGAATCACAGTTGCTAGTGGTGGTGAGGTGGGCATAGAGCATGGCTTTGAAAGCTTCAAGCGAGGTTGAGGATAGAGTAGGTGGACTAAGCGCATTGAACCATGTCGGGCCCTGTATGCAAAGATCTTTGTCCCTGTGCAGTCCGCATTCTCGGAACCAGGAAAGGTTGGCGTTCAGATCTGGTGGAGGGTCGTGAGCCAGGATTCAGTTGGAGTAGGTTTTGAATACATAATGGAGTCAGTCCCAAGATAGATTTTTTTTCCATTGTGCAGGTGAGATAAATAAGACAATTTGATAGGTTCAACCAGCCTGATTCATAGTACAGATCACACGTGTGAGTCAGTCTTTGAGCCCCCGTGAGGAGCCGGCAGGCCTTATTTAGAGTGACTGAGATACGCCTTAGAACAGTGGAGGTAGCTGAGCCATAAATAATAAGGTCATAGTCAATGATTGAGATTATGGAACTCTGTATAGCTATTCTCAAAGCCGCTTGATTTAGAAATTGACGGTTACGGAATAGTATTCCAAGGCGTTGGTTCACTGTTTTCGCAGTGTTGTCAATGTGGGTTGCAAAGGTGAGCCCTTGGTCAAAAGTGATGCCAAGGTATTTGAAAGTATTTACTTGGCAGTTAGCAGTCTTAAAGCTAATATCAAAGGTGTGCTGTCCCGACACATGGATAAGGGCATATTATCTCGGCAGCAAAAAAATTTAATGAGTCTTTTATCAGTGTTTTCCCCACGTAAACACGATCTGAAACACAGTCTAACCCCCCTTTATAAAGTAAATGGACAGCATTGTGGCATTTAGCAGGGGCTACAGGTAGATGAAACAAGGAAGCAAAGGACTTTCTAGGTTTGTCAGGTTTAAGGTTTAAAGGAGGATCTGAAACAGGGAACTTAGGTTTATCAGGCAAAGCATTTTCAATCGGTATGGACTCAAAAACATTTAGTGGGGAAACAATATCAGAAATAGGTACTATAGTCCAACCCACAGACGTGAGGATTTTAATAGGAGACATATCTGAAACTCAGCATTTGCCATTATCAGTTTTCTTCCATCCTGCAGCTGACAAAGTGGCATCTACAGACCATGGCTCTCTAGTGTTAGGCTGCATAACCGTCTCTGAAGCAGAATGGTTGTTTGAAGAGATCAAAGCCTGGTGTGTGGTGTCATAGACTGACTCACCCTGCAAGGCCTTTGATGCTGCCATGTCAGTGTTTGCAATCATCTGTGTAGTCGATTCTGACAGTGGTGAATTCGGCACTTCAGAAGACTCTACTGCTAAATGCTTTGGGCTGATAAGAGGAAAATCCTTTACAGGGAACTGTTGCTGTTGTGTTGAAAACAGTAAATCATCAAGCTGCCATAATCCATGTAAAATGTCGCAACCACACCCGAGCTTTGAAAATTGGGTGCAGTTACGGCAAAGAGGGTTGGTGCACCACCAGAGTTGAAGACCTGTGACGCAGAGCAGGATGCAAACCCTGTGCCACAATTTGAAAATCAGGCCCAGGATGTCCAGCTTAGCAAGAGGAGTTATTCACCCACATTCTCTGTATTAAAGCAGTGGGACTTTCTTGAATGCTGAAGCCAGAGTTGGAGTCGAGCTGCCAGCTTCAGTTGAATCAGTGAGCCAGTGATACCCTGTTCTCTATGTCTCTGTCTCTCTTTCTGACTGTCTGTCTGTCTGTCTGTCTATCTATCTATCTATCTATCTATCTAACCATCTATCCATCTATCTAATTTAAATAATTCTTAAGAAGACCGGGGCATCCACCACTTGTACTGCTTCTTTCTCTCCCTTCCCCTTCAGGGCGCCCACTCCCCTTCCAAATGTTTATGTATTTTATGCATTATATAAGTGGACCAGGTTGTTCACCCTTGGAACTGCTCCTGCTGACCCCCCTTCCCTCCAGGTCATCCACCCCCATTTGTGTTACATGCATGGCAGTAGTGGGTGCCCACACAGGTGCCCCCAAACAGTAGCCATACGCTGACATGGCCAATCCCCAGGGTCAAGTCCCCTGAAAATAAAGAAAAAAATCCCGGATTGATTTTTTTAACCTGTAGAAAAAAAATGGCCACTCACTGATCTGACACCCCACACACACAGCACCCCAACCTTCCACTCAGCACTCACCACCCCACACCTCCAACACACCCTCACTTACCTGAACATGTCCCATGACATAGGTCCACTCTTTGATTGAAGGTATGTCATCTTGCTGGAACAGGGGACTGGATATAAGAAAATAAGGTAAGTCTGGATTCATGTATTTCAATGGGGTTTGGACTTTAATTCATAACTTTGTCATTTTTACATCAAATTTTCAACATAGCTTTTTTGGGACCCCACCTCATGACTGATTATGGTGGTATTATCCAAATCTGACCAAAAGGTGATGTTGCATTACTTTGCAAAATCACCTTTTAGGTGAGATTTGGAGAATTTCACCACCCTTGGACATGAAGTGGCTTATAATAAACTTATGATGAAACTTTGGTGTCAAAATATGTAAAAACTACAATGTTTTGACCATGCATTGAAATGTTTCTACACCGTACACTTGCTCATAACTTTTGTATTTGTCAATATTTTGAACCCAAATTTTCAGCATTGTCATTTCTTCACACCAGCTCATGAACTTGTTAGTTGTCATTTTTCAAATCCTGGCCAAAATGTGTTTTTGCACCTGTGGCACAAAATTATGTTTCGGAAGAGATTTGAACATTTTCACTTACCAGGTTCATGACATGGGATATTAAGAAGGCTATGCTGAAAACTTGGTGAATAAATAAGGTAAAATGCCTAAGTTATGAGTGAGCATTGTGATATTTCAATATTCATTTATAACTTCACTAATGTTTAATAGTTTGACTCCAGATTTTTCAACATAGCCATTTTTACATACCACCTCATAACTGTGACCAGTATCATTTTTTTAAAATCTTGGACAAGACATGTTTTTACGCTTCTGGTGAGTAATAAAAGTTTTCAGACAATATACTATAAATACAACATGCCACATTTATAAGGGGAGTCATAAAATGACTATTTTATTTATTTATTCATTCATTCATTCTCGGATTACAATAACTTTGAGCACATAACAGCTCTTTTACAAAGGTTCCACATCAGTGGCAATGGTGACAGACATACAATGGATGGTATTACATAAATGTTTGACAAGAAAGTATTTAAAATGACAATATGACATTAACATTGCAACTAAAATTAAAACTATGAACTGGTAGGAAATCAAAAATAATCTAATAAAAGGAGGCAGCCCAAGGTGCTTTGTCAAATAGGTATAGGTAGATCTGAGTGAACAGAAGTTCGGGTAAGTGAAGATAAACAGTGGAAAGAAGGTGGAGGGTGAGAGGGGTGAGGTGAAAGAAGGATCGGGGAAGGAGGCAGGAAATAGGGCAGTGTAGTTAGAGTGAAAGTGGTCATTCACAGAGAAAGGGGAAGTAGGTACACAAGGATGTGTCAGTACTGCTGAGGAAGTGCCATGTCAGTTGTAACAGCCACAGGAACTGTTTGCTGTAAAATGCTAATAGAGTGCCTTTAAATTGTCCCAACTTTGGTAAGGAAGAGAGATCACTGGGCAGCACATTATACCATAGTGGTGCTCTGTATGTAAACGATCATTGCCCTTAAGTAGTCTGGCATATTGGGACAGAGAAGAGTTGGTTGACTGAGCTATACATGTGCTGGGAGCTGCAAGAGGGGTTGAGTAAGTTTGTAATACCAGAAGGCAGGATTCTGAGAAGTGCCTTTTTAGTTAGCAAGCAGGTTTGATAGTGAATCCTCCCATTTAGCTGATGCCATCCTGTTTGCCCATACAGTTCACATGTGTGGATAAGGAGTGCTGCTCCAGTAAGAAGTTGGCATGCTTCATTGAGTGCCACTGATATTCTGCGGAGAGTAGTGGTGGAAGCTGAGCTGTAGATAACCAGATCATAGTCAACAATGGATACTATGAAGCTATAGGTAGCTAATATAAGGGCTTCAGATGTTAGATTGCATTTATGTCTATGGATTACCCCATCTTGATACTGGCAGACCTGGCAACATTCTCAACATGCTGAGCATATGATAGTGAACTATCCACGGTTACCCTCAGATACTTGAAATGTTGAATTTGTTCACGCGGGATGCCAGAGGAGTTAGGGCACTGGATCTGTGTTTTTGCTGCAAGCACCACTGAACAACAAGACTTTCATTTTTTTTTGTAGTTCAGAATCAGCTTGTGTTCCTGAACCAGTCCTCCACTTCCTCAAAGCTGAGTTGAAATTGGTGTTCGTGTTCTTGGAAATTTGGAGTCAAAATAAAAAAAAATATTACAAGTATTAAGAAACTTTGTGCAGTGCTACTCTTTACCCCAGTGGATATGTCTAGCAATCCTGTGCTGGTGATCTGAATTTGGAGGCAGGCTCATTGACAAAGCTACCAAGAGTGGCTCAGCGGCCCACCACCCAAAATGTGACTTTGCAAAGTGACTACAAAATCACCTTTTGGTCCATATTTGCATAATTCCACAATGATCAGTCATGAAGTGGGGTCCTTAAAAAACCTTGTTGAACATTTGGTGTACAAATATGTAAAAATTAGAAAGTTATGAACAATAGTTCAAACATACCAAGGGTGGGGTATGGCACTGTTATGTGACACCCCTGCCTCAGAATGAAAGCTGCAGGGATGCCCGCATGGGCCTGGGTACCACATACTGAAGAATAGTGAAGACAACTCTTCTGTCAGAATATGGCCCTGCACCTCTGCACTTGTGGGGGCGGGCAGAGAGCCCTGTGTATTGGTGAGAGATGGACTGTTTAAGCTGTGTCTGTATACTGTATGTATTCACTTGGAAGCACTGGGTCCAGAGGGCCCTGCACTTCCATGGCCCACCAGACACCCTTATGTATTCTTGACATCCATTGCTGCATGGGAGTGCAGGGCATGCAAGTACCCTGCACTTCTGTATACAGAAGTAGTCTTTCCTTGGTGCATAGCCCAAAGGGCCCTGCATGTCTGCATCTGTTCATGCAGATACAGAGACATGAACAAGGATACTATCCCACTATCTGAAAAAGAAAGGAATTCTTTAAAAAAAATTATTAATGCACAAGAGAGGTTTCAAGTTAATGCCACAAAAACAGGGACATGTGGTGTTAGGATTTCCAATCCTAACTCCCCACTCCCACCCCGCATGTAGCAAAAGGTAAAAACATTAGTGTTTTGGGTCTCCAGAGTCTTGGCAAATCAGTGGTGGGATCTTTCTTGGGGTTGTCAATCCTAATGCCCTCACGCTCACCCATCCATCCATAGTGTCTTGTCTGAAGCACAAAGCAGAGCTCCAAACCAATATATTACAGTTTTGTTTTTTTCTTTTGGTAACTAGGCAAGGCCCACTAGGCACAAGTGCCTATTTTCAAGAGGGACCTGGGAGCACTATGGTGGTTAAGTAACTTGCTCAGAGTCACACAGTATGCAAGTGGAGGTTGTGGGAATTCAGCCTAGGTTTGCTGGATGTACAAAGCTCATTTGCAACTCATTACTCTAACATCCAGGCTATATTGCCAGACCACTCTTTAAAGGTAGAGAAGTATGACTTGCCATAGGTTGCCAACAGAATCTACTGTTGCTTTCTTCACGCCAGGGCCCTGTGTGAAGAAAAGGGACCGCATCTCACCTTGTTTGCTCAGGGGAGGGGTGGGCATTAGGGTTGACAACCCTAAGGAAGACCCCACCACTGATTCACAAATACTCTGGATACCCCAAACCCTAATATTTTTCATTCCCCTACTTTGTGCACTTTGCATTGTTCAGCCCTAATGTCTACATTAACTTAATGTTTTTTTTGCAGTTATACTGTCTATATTATACTTGTGCGATAGCATAAATATAGTTGGAGTTGAAAGGAAGATTCACTGTTAAGCCCCCAGTTTTTGTACCTTAAGAACTTTTGTGACATTCAACAAAATCATGTGAAATTTGGCTTGCATGTCTTGGTGGCAAGTTCTCAAGCTTGAGTAGTTTCATGATTACCTCTTAACCAGATTCTGAGAGCCATAGACATTAAAAATACATAAAAAACACCACTTTTTGACCATTAGTCAAGATGGTATGGAATTTTGTTCTGAAATGTCCAGGGTAGAAGGTGCTTGTCCCAAGGGAGTACCTTTTGAAGGCTGTGTGAAAAAGTATTAATTGCTTCCAGAGTCATACAGATTCGAAATGTGGCTTCTGAGAATGCTCAGTAGAGTTTTCATGATAACCCTCTAGTATGACCCAAAAATCCTTGTTTCATGAGCCATTCTTAGGTCATGCGTAATTGTGTTTCTGGGTTGTGGGAAAACATTTTTAGTTCATGATGGCCACCATCTTTTTTTCTGGGAAAAATACATTTGAAAATACCTAAAAACAAGTTATTTTAAAAGAACAAACACTTGAATCTTGCTAAATAGGACCCATTAATACAAATTCTGGTGTTTATCTTTAAAAAATAAGCCAAAAATATATTTTTGGGACTGTGTTAAATTCTTTGGTTATCAGCTTACTGGGATGGCTGATTCTTGTGCTGCAAGCCAGGACTTCTGCCATGCATTTAAAGTGGCGGTACTGGATAATCAGGAAGTGATTTTCAAAATTCAGATTTTTAGCTGGAAACATGCAGCCATAGTTCTGGTTTTCCTATCAGTAATGATCTTTTCTAGTGATGTTTAGTTTTTTTTTTTATATTTAACATTTATTTACATTCTTGTGGTCAACAGCAAATATGGCTGGCATCTCAATTACAGTCATACTCCCCCCATCGAGTTGCATCACGTCTTTTGTTTACTTCTTTTGGACCCTGTTCTGCCCTTTCCCATTCTCCCTGTGGCACTGTAACTGCTATTGATACCATGGTGCAAGACTGCCATTTTAGACTAAAAGAGACAGGGAATGGATTTAATTAAAATCAATAAAGTTTACTTTCAAACCTAGTTTGCTGTGTTTTTAACAGTGGCAGTTAATTGTTTTCTACACACAATGTCATTTTTTTTATTTTCTAATAGAAACATAGAAACATAAACTTTGACAGCAGATAAGGACCACTTGGCCCATCTAGTCTGCCCATTTCCCTACCTACAGGATAGGCCGCAGATCCTAGTTAACCAACAGCCTATTTCTCACTACCCCCTAACAAGAATTGCCATATGTCTGTCCCATGCATTCTTGAATTCTCCCACAGTTTTAGACCCCACAAGCTCCTCAGGAAGGCTGTTCCATGTATCCACTACCCTCTCAGTGAAATCATACTTCCTCACATTGCCCCGAACCGCCCCCCTTCTATCTTTAAATTGTGTCCCCTTGTTCTTGCAATGCCTCTTTTCTGAAAGATGCTACCTCTTGGACTTTATTGATTCCACTGAGGTACTTAAATGTTTCTATCATGTCCCCTCTCCTTCTTTCCTCAAGGGTATACATGTTAAGCTCCTTTAGTCTCTTCTCATCACGGCTTCTCTTGCAGACCCTGCACCATTTTAGTTGCCCTCCTCTGGACTGCCTCTATCCTGTCTATGTTCTTGAGGAGATGGGGTCTCCAGAACTGGACACAGTACTCCAGATGGAGTCTCACCAACTGTCTGTACAGAGGGATAACAACTTCCTGTTTTCTGCTGCTGATGCCTCCCCTATGCATCCCAGTATGCCCCCAGCCCTCCCTACTGCCTTCTCACATTGCTTGCTAACCTTAAGGTCATCTGATACGATTACCCCCAGGTCCCTTTCCTTTTTTGTTGTTGTTACTACCTCCCCCCCATTGTGTATTCTTCCCCTGTGTTCTTGTTTCCCAAGTGCATTATTTTGCACTTCTTTGCATTGAATCCTAGCTGCCATACTTCTGACCATTCCTCCAACTTTGCCAAGTTCCTTCTCATCCTTTCCACACCTCCTTGTGTATCAATGCTGTTGCAGATCTTTGTGTCATCTGCAAAGAGGCATACTTTTCCTTCCAGTCCCTCTGCAATGTCACTTATGAAGACATTAAAAAGTGCTGGACCCAATACTGAACCCTGCAGTACCCCACTAGTAACTGCTTTTTCTTCAGAGTGGACTCCATTTACAATTACCTTCTGTGTCCTGTTGTCCAGCCAATGTTTTACCCAGGCTACCACCCTGGGACCCACTCCCAGGCTGGTTAATTTGACTATTAATCCTTTGTGTGGGACTGTGTCAAATGCCTTGCTAAAGTCTAAGTAGGCCATGTCCACAGCCCCTCCCTGGTCTACTAATTTGGTCACCCAGTCAAAGAAATCTATTAGATTCATCTGACATGACCTTCCCACTGTGAACCCATGCTGCCTTGGGTCCTGTGCCCCACTGGCTTCTAGATACTCACCTATTATTTCCTTCAGAAGTGACTCCATCACTTTCCCTACCACAGAGGTCAGACTGACAGGTCTGTAGTTTACTGCTTCTGTCTTGGTCCCACTTTTGTGAAGGGGAATCACATCCGCCTTCCTCCAGTCCTCGGGTACCACACCATCCTCCCATGATTTATTAAAAAGAGTTGCCAGTGGTTTCACTAGTTCCCCCCTTAATTCTTTTAGAATTCTGGGGTGAATTCCCATCAGGCCCATTGCTGTCGTCCACCTTCAATTTTAGGAGTTCTTGCAGAACCCTTTCTTCTGTGAAAGGACTGGGATCGACTCCCCTATCAAGAATGCTTCTGTTAATTGGATTAGGCACTCCCCCTCCTCTTTTGTGAATACTGAGCAGAAATATTTGTTCATTATCCCTGCCTTTTCACTGTTCCCCTCTGCTCATCCACCATTCATTCTATTCAGCCTCACTATCCCTCCCTTTGTCTTTCTACACTCGCTGATGTACCTATAAAAAGGTTTTATCCCCCTTCTTAACTGAGTTGGCTATCTTTTCCTCAGTTTGTGCCTTTGCTGTTCTGACTTTCCCCCCTGCTTCCTTCTGCCTTAACTGGTACAGCTCTCTGTCCTGCTCTTTCTGTGTTTCCTTATACTTCTGGAATGCTATCTTTTTCTTCCTGACTTTCACAGCGACCACTTTTTAGAACCATAGTGGCTTTTGCTTTCATTATGATTTGTTTATTTGCTTCACACAAAGGCTTGTTGCCTCTGTGATGGCAGTTTTGATAATTCCCCGTTGTTGCTCCATACGTCCTTCTAGCCTGTTTGCTAGTGCTTTTCTGAGGCACTCTCCCATCTTGCCAAAGTCAGCCCTCCTGAAGTCCAGTACCCTCACTTTTGTATGGCTTGACTCTGTAGCTGAGTTTAACGTGAACCACACTGTTTGATGGTCACTTGTTCCCAGATGGCAACCCACTTCTAGATCTGAGATCCTCTCACTGCTCCCATTTGAGAGTACGAGGTCTAAGATTGCTCCCTCATGAGTGGGTTCTGAAACTAGCTGTCTGAGGCCTGCCACCTGTAGGGCATCGAGAATGGCCCTGCTCTTGGATGTGGCTGCAGCAAATGTGCTCCAGTTAGCATTTGGCATATTCAGGTCTCCCATCAACAGTATCTCCCCTTTCTCTGCCATTCTAAGAATGCCTTCTATCATATCCTTGTCCATTCCTTCCCCCTGACATGGGGGTCTGTACACAACCCCTGTGCAGATTGTGGTGCCCTTTCCAGTCTCCAAGATGACCCACAGTGCCTCCTCTCCTCCCTATTTACTCTTTTGTTCAGTTGCTTTTATCCCTTCCTTTACATAGAGAGCTACTCCTCCCTATTCTCCCCTGCCTGTCTCTCCTGTAGGTTATGTGTACCTAGTATGTTAACATCCCAGTCATGGTTCTCTGTGTACCATGTTTCTATGACTGCTACTATATCCAGGCATCCCTCTTCCATCAAGGCCACCAGCTCAGGGAGCTTGTTGCCCAGACTACGGGCATTGGTACTCATTACCCTCCATGTCCTGATGACCTTACTCCTTTTTGCCCCATCCCTGTCCTTCTTGCCTTTGTCACTTTCTCCATTTACCCCTGCCCTTCTCCCAATTGACACCTCTATGTTGGTGTTTACCGCACTTACTACCGTGATTTTTTTGGGGGTGTTAGGATTTCCCTGCTCCTTTCCAGTGCATCCCCCCCTTGGCTAGTTTAAATGCTTGACAATGAAGCATTTAAACCTATCACCTAGAATCCTGGTTCCCCTCCTGGACAGATGCAACCCATCATGCCAGTATAGGCTTGCATACACTCCAGGTGGACCCCAGTCCCCAATGAAGCTAAATCTCTGAGCTCCACACCAGTTTTTTCAACCACTGATTGAATCCATGGTGTGGAACACCCTAGCCTCCTACACCATAGATGGTCTGCACCTCCTAGAAGGTTACCGTGCATGCTACTTCTCTAAGAACCCTCCCCAATTCCACAAACTCATCCTGCACTTCTCTAATCCCTTTCTTAGCCAGGTCATTTGTCCATAGGTGGACAATGACATCCAGTTCCCTCCCCTGTGCAGCTGCTCCATCAATCCTGAGGATTCGCGCCCTGTAACTCCAAGCCATGGTGCCAGGCAGGCACCTTACCTCCCTCTCCCCATCCTCCCCCAGTTCTACCTTCCTAACAATGGAGTCCCCCACCAGGAGTTGTTTCCTTCCCCTGTGGGGTCCCCTGCCACCCTCCTGTGGGTCTCCTTTGTGGAGGTTCCCAGCATCCTCCTTGGTCTCCACTGCGGGTGCCTCTATAGAGGAACCACACTTTGGCAGAATGGCATAGGAATTGTGGAGAGGTACAGCTGGAGGGATGCACCTCTGTTCCACCACCCTCACCCTCCCTGAGCCCACTGTGGTCCAACTGCTCCTCTTTCTTGGCAACCTCTGAGGCAATGGCAGTGGCACTGGTGGTCTCTGGATGGAAGAGGAGGTCCTACAAATCCTGGCCAACTCAGCCTGGAGATGAGCAACCTCCTCCCTCAGCCCAGAGAGGTGCCTGCAGATGGGACAACACCTCATCCTCCAGAATGTGTCCCGGAAGACTGCTGCTCCACAGCCAGTGCACTGCACCACTCCCATCATGTCTTATTTCTGGCCCCTTAACTGTTTGCAATCCTTACTCTTTCCTTGTTTTTTTTCTTTCTCTCTCCCCTTACTTTCTGCCTGTGTACCCTTTAAGCTCCTGATTGTCCTGTTCTGAGACAAGAATATCCTATATTTCTCAGTAGACCCCTTACTTGCTCTGAGGCAGACCTCCAGCAGCTAGAGGGGGCTGGAGAGCTACTCTTGCCCTTCTAGGATGGTGGATCTTTGGTGGCTCTGTGATCACTCACTTCCTGCTCCCAAACAGGAAGTTCCTGTTGTCAGTCAAATTATGTGCCTATACAAGTAGAACTAGCTTTGGGTGGGAGGGTGGAGGGGAGGGGACGAGAGGGAAGGAGGGCAATATAGTCCCAGTAGAAAAGTCCAGTCACACAGCAGTCCTTTCTCCTGGTGTCTTCTGCCAAGCTACTAGCAAAATCTTTCTAAGGCAGTCTTTAAATGTAGCTTCCTTCTAGCTAATCCACTCCCCCTACTTACTAGATCTTTCTACAAGTAATTTATACCTCACAGCTATCAAGTCCTTTCAATCACCTGAGATTTACACCTAGATAACTGTTCAGAAAAACCATTGAGTTCAGTTAACTCAAACACACACTTTTTTGTTTTGTTTGTTAGTTTTTTTTACCCTAAATTAAAGTAGTGACAGTGCTGCCACTCTGTGAAGCTCTTCAGTGTGAAAGTCAGCTCATGCTATGAGTTACAGCAGAGATGTCCAGGTGTAAAAGCGAATACACGTGTAGATTCCCTCACAAATTGAAGAGACAAATACAGGTGATTTTGTGGGTGAAGATTACTAGCAAAAACCATTTATTTGTTTAAATTGGCTTTGAATGAGCCAAATCTGTGTCTAGATCACTCAACATTTAAGTACTGTAGGTGTTTCATATGTGTTTTGTTTTGTTTTCAACTTTGTTTCTCTACTTTCTCTGGCCCCATAGGATCCCCTCCAATGTGGTCCTGGCAGCTGGCTTTTTCCGCACCTAGCCTGAGACCCCCCGCTCAGGCCTCTGCTCTGGAGCCCCCTCCTATGCTTTCGCTCTGCCAACCCATCAGATTCCACACACCCCCTGGGCAAGGCCACCACCACCAGCTACCTGGTGCTCTATTTAGAATCTAGGCAGCAGGTGGAGTGAGGAGGAGCTAGGAGGAGGAATTCATAGGTTTACTAGGTATTCATAGGCATAAGGGAGCAACGTGGCCCATCGTGAGTGTCTCGCACACATATGGATAATCATACCATTCTTTGGTTATTATAAAACATCTCATCTAATTTATTTTTAAACAAGTTCAATGTTGGTGTATCTAACACTTGGTGAGGGAGCATGTTCCAGGCCTTAACTACTTGAACAGTGAAGAAATTATATCTTCTACAGTATTAGTATTTATTACTGGTAGCTTCAATTGTTTATTATGAGATCTTAAATTATAATGCAAATTACAAAATCCAATGCCACATTCCTCCATAAGTTGTTTAGAATTTAATATTTTACAAAGAAAGAGAAGATCACCCCTTTGTCTTCGTGCTTCCAAGGAATAAAGACTCAATCTATGCAACCTTTCAGGGTATGTTTTCCCTTTATTAGGTATCATCCTAGTTATAGCCCTTTGGACATTTTCTACCGATTGTACATCCCTCTTAATTGCAGGTGACCATAGTTGTGATCCATAATCAAGTACTGGTCGTACATAGCTTCTATAAATAATAAGAATTGTTTGTGCACTTTTGTTTATGAAGGATCTCTTTATTTTGTATACCAAGTTCATTGCTTTAGCAGATGTAGTATGGCAGTGATCCCTAGCAGTTAATTTATTATTAACCATAACACCTAGGTCCAATTCTCTAGTTGAACTTTTTTAATAACTTTTGATTTAAAATATATGAATAATAGGGATTGTTTATACTGAAGTGTAAAACTGTACATTTATCTAGTTAAATGTCATTCCATTATTAAATGCCTAATTTTCTATCAGGGTCAAATCATTCACTACTGATAGGTGATTACCAAAATTACTAACTTCACCCCTCCCCCCCCCAGTTTGGTAACATCTGCAAATTTAGTTAAATGATTATGGATTCCCAAATTCATATCACTAACAAAGATCCCAAAGAGGACCGGGCCCAAAATGGACCCCTGCGGCATATCACTTCCTACCCTACATTCAGATGAAGTGCAATTCTGTTTTCTTACACATTGTGATCTATCAATGAGCCATGCTCTTTATCCAATTAATGAGATGTTTATTAAATCCCAAACCCTGAAGTTTTCAATAAGTTTGATATGTGGCACTTTGTCAAATGCTTTGGCAAAGTCAAGCAGAAACACATCTGAAGGTATTCCCATATCTAATTGTTCACTGATTTTATCATAAAAGGAAATCAAATTGGTTTGACATGACCGACCTTTCCTAAAACTGTTTTGACTCGTCTATAATATAATTATGTTCCATAAAGGCTTCAAGATGGTTTTTAATAAGACGTTCCAGATCTTTACAACAGTGCAATGTTAAACTAATTGGTCTATAATTTTCATATTTTGACTTGTTCCCTTTTTTAAAAATGGGCACAACAACTGCCGTTCTCCAGTCATTGGGTAATTCACTGCTTTCAATAAATAAGTTAAATAGAATCATTAATGGTTGGGAGAGGGATTTAGCTGTATGCCTTAAAAAATAACTACTGATGTTATCAGGTCCTGAACTGGATGAGGCATTTAATTTTGATAATTCATCATAAACTTCATTCCTAGATATTATAGGTATGGAATCTCCAGTTGGATTAATATTTTGTATTCTTTCACTCCTCAATGTAAAAATGGAACAAAAATAACTATTAAAGGCCTCAGCTACTGACTGATTATTATCCATGAAGCCATTAACATCAATTATTGGCCCCACAACCCTATTTCTGTATCAGCAATTATTATTAATGTAGGAATATAATTGCTTATTATCTTTTGAGTGTGCAATTACCATTTCAGTAGTTGACTTAGCCTGTCCTATTGCTTTCTTAAGATTCTTTTGATGTTTAAGAAATACAAACTTATTTTCCAAGGTTTTATTCTGTTTGTATTTCTTATATGCCCTTTCTTTCCTTTTAATTAGAGTTTTGACCTTTTTGGTTAACCACGAAGGTATTTTACCCTTTGGATTATATGTTTTCCTAAGGGGAATGTATTGGCCCACAGTATTCTCTATAATAGTTTTAAATGAGGCCCATGCAGAATCAATTGAGATTGTCCTAATGATTTTTCCCAATCAATGGAAAGTAGTTTAGAGTTAATTAACTCAAAATTGGCATGTCTGTAATTCTTTACTAATGTTTGATTATCTATTATATATTTAGCCATTGATAATAAAGATGTAATGACATTATGATCACTTGTACACAAGGGGCTCCCAAAATTAATATTACAAATCTGTTCCAGAATATTAGTTAGTAATAAATCAAGAATGTTATCATTTCTTGTTGATTCAAATACCAATTGTTGTAGACCCATCTCTATACATGTTTCAACAAATGTTCTTTCAAAGGGTGTAGTTCCCACATTATTAGGCCAGTCAATGCCTGGGAGATTAAAATCACCCATAATCATGACATCACCCATATTTGAGTCTTGTCTTAATTCATCTAATAAAGTAGTATTATACTCAGTACTAGCACTGGGTGATCTATAACATACTCCAATAATCAAGTTTTTCCTTTTGGGTATCTGTACTGATGTCCAAATAGATTCCACACGATTAACTCCTGAGGAACCTAGATCGATTTTATGTGATTTAATAGTACTGTCAATATACAGGGAAACACCTCCACCTAGTCTATTGTCTCTATCCTTTCTATATAGTACATAACAAGGTATATTCACCATCCAATCTGATTTAGTATCCCACCATATTTCTGTAATGCCTGCAAATTGAATGCTTTGTTAGTGCATGAGCACCTGTAATTCTGCCGTTTTGTGAATATTCAAACTCCTAGTATTAGTTGTTAGTATATTACTTTTTCCAGTCAATGCAATCAGCTTATCTTGATTGATATTAAGGCACTTGCTACCCACCCCCCTCTTGGTCAGTTTATATGTTCTTCAATGTATTTAAGTATTTTTTAACCCAAAAAATTACTTCCTCTCTTGCTTAAATGCAGACCATCCCATGCAAATAAGTGGGGTCTATCAATGTAATTCTCCTAGTGTTTAATACAGTCAAATACAGATTTCATACACCATAGCCACAGCCAATTATTAACTGTTTTGATTTTATGAAGCATACCTTGTGTTGCACGAGGGACAGGCTGTATTTCAGAAAAACATTTTGTACATTTGAATGTTTTTAGGAATTCACTCAGGACCTGTTATTCCTTTTTAATTTTTTCAATACTGTAGTTGTAGATATTGTTAACCCCAGCATGAAGAATTATTATTGATTGTTCCCCACTGCGTTTAAGTATTGTATTCATCATTACAGTGAAGTCCAAAATCATTGCACCACTATAACTCAGACTCGAGCTGTCAAGTTTGTCATCATTACATACTATTCTATCAATGCATTTAATCATTGAATCTCCAATGACATATGTTTGATGTTTAGGACTGCTCTCAGATGGGTGGGGGTTAGCCTCATTAACATTTTAACAGTTATTTTACGTAATACTGTCAGATGGCAGATTAGTGAGGGAGGCCATTTGATGTTTAGGACTAGTCTCAGATAGGTGGGAATTAGCCTCAGTAACATTTTCACAGTTATTTTCCATTATACTGTCAAATGGAAGATTAGTGGGGGACACCTCTAAAGGGAATAAATTGATGACTTTATTTGTCTCGTGGGTTGATTCTAATTGGTCTAAGTCAGTGCATTGGATAGTATTTTCCATATCCTGTTCTGTTATATTATCATGAATTAACACATTTGTCTTAATTACTGTTTGATCTGGTCGGTCCCTAACTTGGTTTCCCAAAATGTCTTCTTCACCAGTGTCCTCACTTATCTGAGCAATTGGGGTATATCTAGTACTAGTGTGAAGGCTAAATTCCATAGCTCTTCTCCCTTTTTTTGATGGTTTCCCTAAGGCTACAGTCAACCCTCATCATTAGTTCCCCTGATTCAGCTATCATCTCTTTTCTCTTTCCAGCTCCTTGTCCTACTATATAATTCATTACATTATCTTCTGCATTTAAAGTATAGTGATGTTGGCCTTCTCCTATGGTCTTAAACAAACATTCACCATTGGTTTGGTTGTCAAACTGAGTGATTTGTTAATTGATACTGTGTTGTTCCCTTATTATGTCTCCCAATTTTGTTTTCAATCCTTTAACATCCTCCTCAGTTTGCTAATATAGCTACACTTGGAGCATATAGTGCTCATTTCAAGTGGAGATTCTGATATACAGTAGTATACAAATAGCATAACACACACTCATATATAAGCCAAATCTCCCTCCAAGGTTATGATACATTCTGCCATGTTATCACAACTACAGTTTATAATTAAGGTGCTCACACGGTTTATCACTAGACTCATGCTAACACCCACAGACTTGCAGTGCTTGTCTTGGCACGGGTCTTAGCACGCGATGGACATACGCTCACCTCACTTGCACAGGGCTCGTTCTTATCCCTATGGGACCCAGAAGTTTCCGGTAGCATGTGATACTAGCTCTTGCTCATTTGTGTGGTGCAAGAAGATATACACTCCCCTTTAATAAATGATCCTGCTTATAATTCCCAGAACATTAAATGAAACACTGATTTTTTAAAAGCTACAGTTATTCTTAAAAGAACACAGTTCCCACACACTAAGGGACAGGAAGTCAGTAGTTTCACAGATGGTATCAGAACTACAATTCCCAATGACCCCTAATAATCACCTCAGCCTTTCACTAAAAGAAGTATTTATCAGTAGCAGAAGCGTAGAAGCACTCTGATTGTCCATACTGTCTCACCAGGACTGGTCTCACAGCATAGGCACAATCAAACAGTGTTTCCACTCTGCAGGGCTTGTTCTTATCCTACAGGATCCAGAAATCTCTGGTATCATGTGATACTAGCTCTTGCTCATTTGTGTGGTGCAAGAAAATATACACTCCCCTTTAATAAATGATCCTGCTTATAATTCCCAGAACATTAAATGAAACACAGATTTGTTAAAAGCTATAGTTGTTCTTAAAAGAACACAATACCCACATGCTGAGGGACAGGAAGTCAGTAGTTTCACAGATGGTATCAGAACTACAGTTCCCAATGGCCCCAAATAATCACCTCAGCCTTTTACTAAAAGAAGTATTTATCAGTAGCAGAAGCATAGAAACACTCTGATTGTCCATACTGTCTCACCAGGACTGGTCTCACAGCACAGGCAAAATCAAACAGATCAACTGGGAAGGTTTGGTGGTGTGCATGGAGCAGACTGTTGGGCTCATCTCCATCCTCCTGGGTGCCAGGGCTTTTCCAGGGTTCTGCTGGTCCCTGAGGCATGGATGTGCAATGACTTCTGAAGTGGGACAAGTGCACTCCTGTGTCCATCTGCAGGATGTCCACTGTCACCTCCATCCCCTGTGTTAGGTGTCCCCTGGCTGTGATGCTCTTGGTCTCTACTGGGAGCCACTAGTGCTGCCGAGTCCACATCCCTCCCCTCCCCAGGAGAGGAGAGCAGTCTTCTGGATGCTCAATCTTCTCCATCTTGGCTGACCCTGGGCACCCTGAGTGCATTCCTGAACATGGATCCCAGGTGTGACACTAGGTAAGGTGGATGCCTCAGCTCTTAGTGCCACCAGGCCAGCTGTTTCATATGTGTTGAGACTGATCAGAGTTGAAATCACTGTTTTTTTCTATTTAGTGAGATACCCTGTGTCACAGCTAATATCACAACTAATCACTGTTTGCATACCAGAAGGGTATGTTTGACTGTTCATTTTATAAAACAATGGCAAAAAAAGGATTAGATGTACTGTACATCTCATTTTAGCACTGACACTGGGTATCTAAAAAAAAATGCAGTTTTAATTCTGATAAGTCTCAACACATAGGAAACACCTACCTAAATTTGAAGTGATCTACACACAGACTTGGTTCATTCAAAGTCAATTTAAACAAATAAATGAGTTTTGCTATTAATCTTCACCCCAAATTCATCTATATTTGTTTCATTTTGTGAAGGTATCCCAATGTACACTATGTGTTTGACAGCTCCTACTGTCAACCTGGCTTTCACATAAAACAAGTAATTTCAAATCTTAATGATCTTTACTAAATCTCAGCACACACACACAAACACACACACACTCTCTAAACATTAAATATTGCCTTAGGCAATTGAATTAGCCTAATAACTATGTGTGGGATAATGTGGATTGAATGAGTTCCCCGGATGAGAGGTGTGTTATAAATGTACAGTACTGTACTAGATGCTGTCAGTGTGTGTGAGTTTTGGATGTCTCTGCTGGAACTCATAGCATGAGCTGACTTTCACACTAAAGAGCTTCTAAGAGGGGCAGCACTACAAGCACTATTAGAAAAAAAAGGATGTGTGTAGAAAACTAACTGCCCCTCTTAAAAATACAGCACACTAGGTCTGTTGCTTAAACACTCTTGGTGTGTAGGGTAAATAATAATAATACATATTCTTGTGTCTTGGAGTCTGCCAAGAAACATTCGTAAACAACCAAGGAGTACTAATAAAGTTTATTATACTACATATGCCAAGCATGTGACAGAGAAACTCACAAGGGAGATGGGTTTCTCACCACTAACCTGAAGAATGTACATAATCTCCAGGATTGTAGATCTTAGGTTCTCTAATGTCTTGTCTCTCACTCCCCACACTTCTAGAGTACTAATCTTCTAGAGAAGCTGCAGTCAGTAGGTTGGAGACAACTATATACTACAGATAACAGCATAGCAACAGAGATTACCTCATAGTTACAGAAATTAGAAACAATATGTATTGGTCCTAAGTCATTCTCCATTTGGAGAATGACTTAGGAGACATAATTACTAATGAGTATCATATGAGACAGAATATGCTTGTATTTGCATTATAGCTTGGACAAAAGAAATGCTAACTAGTTCAAACTACATGTGGCATTTCTTGCTTACATACAGTATAAGACGTAGAGACATAACAAAGGCTTTCTCTCTCTGTCAGCTTGCTTAGAGAAAGTGAACTGCTGACAGGGCTCTATTATACATGGCATATCTGCCTAAGTGTAAAACACACACCACATATAATTGTATGAGACTATAAGCATGCAATAATCTAAATAAATGTATTATAATGAGGTATAATGAATCATGTATGATTGATATTAGCATATTTTAGCAGCAAAGCACATTCCTAGCACTCATGCTTATATGATGTGTGCCCATATTTATATGTTAGTGCAAAATAGCAGTATCACAGTATAATAGACCAGGAATACAGTGTGAGGTGTATGTGAGGTGTATGTGGGATGATAGGGGGGCATAACCCAGGTGTAACAATCCCCTCTTTGTTGCCCTAATTGCAAAAGTGGCAACACAACCAAAAGACAGTGATTAGGCACCATTCATCTGCAGGCCCAAGGCATGAGCCTGATAGAGGAAATTAACTGGTCACAGTGGTGCTTCAGGGTTTTCCTTAAACAACAAAATGTAATTATAAGGGAAAATGTTACTAAACCTTGCATTACTATAAACATTTGGAATAAAACTTCACAATGGGGTTTTCCAATATCAAAACAATCAGTAAATACTGAAATGTATCAGGTGTGTTTCTGTCCTTTTGGGAAGAAATTGAAGAGACAAACTTAAGTTGCCTATATGAATATTAAAAATAAGCAAAATCAAGATAGAGCATCGAGATAGGACTAGACATAATGGTATCTGGTTCTGGGATGGGAACAGGTGTGATCAGGTGTGATTACCGTATAACCTATTACCAGTTAAGGGAGTAAAAACAGAAGTTAGAAAAGTTCACTTTGCATAACATTTAGTCCATATCAGAAGAATGTATAGTTGGTCACCACACAATGTTCCACATCAGCAGAATATACTACCTTGGAGATGGCATTTTTCAGTTGGTAAGTTGAACAGGACACAAAATGTCAATGTCCACAAGGCATAAACTACAAACAGTTCCAGGAATAAATCCAAGGTTTCTTCAAGTGTTAGATGAAGATTCATAGTTCAAATTCAATGCAGTCAGATTTTTCAAAGGCAGATCCAAATGTTCAGGAGGCAGCAGTATTTTCATAGGCCTCAGCAGGGGGTGCATTAGAGTGCACATTGAGTTTTACAATGGAATAGCAACAGTGTTCGGTGGAAGATGATCACATGGCTGCACAAAGTGTAAACATTTAAAACAGTACTCAGTTTGTATGAGGTGCCAGCCAGGCTTGGAAAACAAGCAGTGAAGAAAATGAATTTCTTGATTGTAGATCAAATGAAGAAGAGTCTTCTTGCTGAGTTAGGGGATTGCCCCCACCCCTGACTAGCTTCATAGTATTAATAACAATGAGCTTGATTGTAGAATCTTAATTGGCCTGATTGAATACAGTTTATTTGAAAGTTCACAAGAGGAAGCCTAATTTCAGTTACTAGGCCAGTATTCACAAGTTAGTAAGACAAGTTGGAAGATGTCACATCTCCATAAAAGATAGTGTTCCTTTCAGGTACAACAATCAAAGTTCAGAGTCAGTCACAATTCCAAGACCTCATTGTAAACAAGGAAAGGAGGTAGTTTCAACCTTTTCACAATAAAAGTTCCCATCAAGATGACCAATAGAATGGACAGTTGCCGGATGATCAGAGATGGATGTTCCCAGATGAAAATGTGGCAATGACAATGTGAGAGTCACATACATGGTTGCCTGGATTGCGCAGGAATAAGTTTCAAAACATGAAGCAATACTGGTGTGTATGGTGACATATCCGAGGTTCCTTGCCGTTGACAAGGGAATAGTGCTAGATTCAAATAAACATTTGTTAACACATGCAATAGAAGTGCATAATGTGGCAATGCCACAGACTCATACATCTGTCATGTATGAGATCAAGGATATGTCCTAATTCCAGATCCCAGAAGAGATAACCAAAGGGTTGTAAGAACATAATAGCTGTAGGTAGTGCAACGGACTTTCCTAGCTATGTGATGCTCATCTGCTTCCTTAATGTGAGCAGAAATTAATTAATTAACATGAAGATTTGTCAGGTTAAACCCCTTCACAATATCCTTAATACTGTAAATGTAAATCACTCTTTATGAGCAAAATCATGTATACCATGCAGTGGGGGGGGTATGATATATTCCATACTATCATGGGGGGTACAATATTATATTTCATACTATCATGACCCTTAGCATATGTATGAATAATGGCTATATCAGACTTATTTCAAATAGATATGTAAGAGCCAAATAGGCTTGAGTCTAAACCCATGTTTTAAAAAAATGCCTAGTGCATTTGGGTAGGTTTACAGTCATAAGATGTACCACTAGCAGTCAGGATGTGAAAATCCTAAGTGGTGTGTGTGTGTGTGTGTGTGTGTGGTGCATGTGTGCTAATAGCCTCTGTATAGGGGGTCATTAATGACTACCTGGTATGCTGCCAGTGTATCCAATAACATCATCATTAAAAAAAGAAGAAATGTTTGTTGTGAAACATAAAACAAATCATTTCAAGTTTAAAAGGGTCAGATTTAAAACCACTGGGATGTGCTTGAGCTGCACATTATTAACTAGGGTACCTGGTGTAGAAGTGGATGTTAGACCACTGGGTGGGCCAGGGTTGTATTTTGGGCACTCAGTATTAAGTGTCACAAACCATAGAGCATCACTGGGTAACAACCTTAAGGTCTAATGACTTTTATTGCCATATAATTTTGGATGCAAAATTTCTGATTATCAATAAAATATAAACAGGAGTCCAGATCAAGTCTAGCTGCTAGAATTGATCCAAAGCAATGATCATAACATTCCGTAGGGCCACACTACCCTTCTGGACAATGAACATGTCTTTTAGGACTTTAGTGTGAATTCCATAGGATGCAATTAAATCATGTAGGCTTGTGAGGTATTCTGCCTCAACAATCTGTTTAGGATTAGGTCACTGGTTCTTATCTGCAATAAAATGTGCAGTTTGGGCTTGTAGGAAGACCCATACTTTTAAAAAGAATAATAAGCATAAAAGCAAGCATATCTCTTTCTCTTTCTGGAACCTAAAAGAAAGAGAAAATTAAAAACATAGTTAGTTTAGTACTTTTCCTCCCACTTGGGTATGGGAAAGTAATTTAATCTCCTTTAAACATGTACATTTGATTGGCATGTAGCCATTTATCAATGTCTATTGTTGTGAAGCAGTCTAGCTTGGTAGACTGCTGGACTGAGTTTTTTTGCAATGGGATAGGCCAGTTGTTGGGCATTGCTCATACATTGTGAAGCAAACAAGTATACCTTTTGGATGTCTTGTTTGAGATATTTAACATATTCATCTACTGATGCTCCATCAGCAGTGGCAGTACACTGGTCCAGATGTAGATGTGCTGGGAGTCGCATGGACTGTCCGGTCATGATTTCAAAATTGGGGTACACTGTGTACCCGCAGAGGGTGTCCCTCTTATTGCCATAAGGAGTAAAGGCAATAATGAATTCCAGTCCTTTGGGGGTTTTCTGAACAAGTTTGTCATAACATAACTTTGATCTGCCTGTTAGCACATTCCACCTGTCCTGACAACTGTGAGTGGTAAGGGATATAAAACTTTTGTTTTGCCCATAACAGATTCAGAGTTTCCTGCATTATTTGGGCTATAAAGCTGGATCCCTGTAATCAGAATTTACTTTTTAGGGGTAACCTTCACCTGGTAAATAGCTGGATTACCAAGACATTTGCAGAGACTTTGACTGTGTTGTTCTGCTTTGGAAAGCTTTAAACTGTTTGAAAACAGGTTGGTGATTACTAGTGCAAACTAGTTGTTCTTAGTGGCTGGCATAAGGCCAATGTAATCAATCTGGATGTTGTTCCAGGGACCTTATTGCCTCTGGGGTAACAACACATTTGTCCTAGCTGGTATAGGATTGTTCTGTTCACAGATCAAACAGTTACTAATGTAGTGTTCTACATCATTTCTCATGTGTGGCCACAAGACAGAGGATTACAGTCTGTCTAGGATTTTTATTGACTCACTAGTGTCCACCAGTTGGAGTATCATGTACTTGGTACAGTAGATAAAATCTACTCTCAGGTGTTCAGAAATTACCCATAACTTTGTATGAGTGTTACAGCAGTGATGTTCCAAATGAGTAGGCCATCACTGGAGAGGTGAATGTCATTTTCACTTTCTTATAAGAGCTATTTCTGGAAGTTATTCCTCAGTTCCTTTATTAAGGAACCTATTCACTGCCATCAAATGAGGGTCCTTCTTATAGAGCCTAAGGTTCACATTTTACAATATGCTCAAACCTTATGAATGTACAGTATTTAAACTGGTTAGAGTTGTGTTGTACACAAGCAAGTCACTGTATTTCTCAGAGGTAATATCAGAGAATTGGAACAGAAGCTTGTTTTTCTTCCAGAGAAATTCAGTTTAGAGAGAAACAGACCCAATTAGAATCTATAATAAAAACATAGCATCTGCAGTGCTTTCTGTAATTATCTCAAGGACATTTCTTGAAGCGGGCAGAACTTAACCCTTTCATGGAGTGCTGGCATCATTTTACATAGGGAAAAATCTTTTTATTCCTTTCTTAACACAAGCTATGTATTTCTCAAGGACTTTCCAGCTCTCTAAATCATCCACAGATATGTGCGGTAATTAGGAGACTCCTCACCTCCTTGATTTTCATTTTATTTGCCAGGTGTGTTTTAACATTGCCTGAAAATGTACATATACCATGATGCAATTACTAGCCATGCACGATGATACAATTACTAGCCATGCACACTCTGTCATCACCAGAATGTAAAATAAGAATTCCAAACCCTGCTATATGACCTTTGTTGGTATGTGTGGCTGAGTCATCAATCAAAACATGACACACAGTGGTGTAATTTTAATTCTCTCTGAGGTTCTGTCAGAAAGATCCCTGGGACATGTAGTTCAGGAGGTTGGAGTGAACACTCATGGGTCTCTCCTGCAAATTGTAGGCCATGAGCCAACAAGGATGAAGTTTTGATAGGAAGGACAGTGATGTCATGATCCTGTAAAATGAGAGACCAGTTTGTAAGTCTGGCATTGGTTACAGAGTAATCTTTTACTTTGTCTGACAACAGAAAGTTAGTTGGCAAATGATTGGAATACTGTACAATGGGTGCATATCCAATGATGTACATAAAGTATCTCACTGCCCAGTATGTAGCCAAAAGATTCCTGTCACAAAGGCTGTATTTCAGCTCCACTGGGGCAAGCATCTGGGATGCATAAGCAATGGGTCTGATGTGTCCATTGTATGTTTGGGCTAAAACTGCTAATATTGCTATAGCTGATGTGGCAGTTTCAAAATAAATGGTGATCGCAAGTGGAGTCTGGATATTTGCCAAGTTTCATTTTAATTTCCTCTGTAAATTAAAACACTGGGCGAGAAATCATGGGTAACAAGTAACTGAAAGTGTCTTCTGTTTAACTTTTATTGGTTTGTTGTGTGTCCCACAGTGCAGATAAAACAATCTCTTGGCAGATATTCAATATCTGTGTAATGAGTTGTTTTATTTTTTTTTCCTATTCTTTCTCTGTGGGAACACAGCTGTAAAGGGATCCGAAAAGACAGATAGACTGTTTTCTTTTGTGGATTCAAATTCTAATGGGTATATACTCATCTAGGAGTCCACATACTCCAAAGGCTGTTTGTGTCCTTTTATGAACTTTGGTTGCAAACAAAGATTTTGATCCGCAGACAGCTAAGGGTTTCTTATCTTAAATGACATGTCTAAATGTATCAGTACTGAGTTGAGACTGGATGCCTCAACATGCCAAACTGCTTATGGTAGTTGGTCTGGTTCTGCTGAAGTAACAGAATCCAATGGTAGCCCTTTAAGGCATATCATTGTCCATTATGAGGAATTGAAAAATGGTACCAATGATCTTAAAGGATTATTAATTGCAACATTGTTTAATTGTTTTAATGCTGTTCTAAATGAAATATCTGTTTTGGAATCTGAGTATACTGCTTGCAAAATGGAGAATGCTGCTTTTAAGCAGGAAATTAGTCTGAAAGAGGCTTCTCATACAGAGAAGATAACTAGACTGCAGTCTGAGCTGCAGTCTGTCCATCTAGTAAATGAGTCTCTCTTTAATAAGAGAAGCAGCAAATACCTGCATGTCTTAAGAGATAATGCTGAAAAGGCAAAACTTGTTAGAAATAAAGTTTTTCAAATGAATGGTGTTCTGGCTAGTAACACTGATTCCTTACAGTTTGAAAACAAGGAACGTAGAGATGATAAGTCTGAAGTAATTACTGAAAGAGTTAACGTGCTGGTATTTCAACACCAGACCTTGGCTGAACAGTGTGATTCAGTATGTTTTCATTACAGCAGACTTGAAATGAAGGTTTTGAATATAAACTATGACACAGCTACTGTTGATAAAAAGCAAGTTTTGCAAGATGGGAATGTTTTGCAATCTGAAAACAATTCACTTTACAGTGTGCTAACTCCTGTATCTGAGTTAGAATGTAGGAGTAAAAAGTCAGATGGTGAACTTGCGCCATCAGCCAGAAGTATTGGCATGACATACTAACTTAATGCCCAAAGACCTTGCCTCTTCTCATGTTGAAGAGTTTGATTTTGAACACTCACAATATGCTGTGGGGTGGACTAGAACAAAGGTTAGCCACTTGTTTTTCTGTAATTCACAAAATGGAGTCTCAAAATGGTGGACACACATGTCATCAGGTTGCATCCCCATACCATCCCCAAGATGGCTGATCATGGTCATGTGATGATGGTCATAACATAGTAACCCAAGATGCCCATGAGGTAATTCAAAATGGCTGACCACCATATCACAGAGGTTCGATCCTGCAGTCACAGGGACCTGTGATTGCTGCCATAACCAAACAAAAACATACCAAAGTTTTTTGGCATGATTAATAATGTTATCAGTAACACTAGTGTTTCTGAGGGACAGAAAATTCTCATTAAAAATGATGTTGACATACTTTTGAATAAGGCTGATACACTCTCTGCCATTAAGTCAGTGTCTGACACTGCAGAAGAAGTTGAAGCTAGCAGTGTTTATTTTATTTGAATGGCCTTGGTTAAAGAACACATTGCAGTTAATTACAAAAAATATTTTATTTCCTATGCAATTTAGCATCAGCTTTCCTTGAGAAGACTGAACATACTGCTTTTCCCATGCAGCTCATTAATACTTTAAGCTGTAACATTAAAAACAATGTTGCTACCATTTAGCAACATTCCAGTGGGAAAACCCACTTTACATTGATGGGGAGGGGACAACCCTCATTCTGAAAGCTCCGTGGCTGATATTTTCACCATCACAGGCCAAGTTGGGGAGGGAGGGTTACAGGTTTGATTTCTGAACCTGAGCTGACAGCTGTTTTAGTACTATTTTCTCCACCCCTGATGGCTACTGAACCACAATTCATAGTTGAAGAACTATGTGCAGCTTGCACAACACTTTTCTCCACTGTGCAGGCACCCCGATAGTGCCAGCACTGCCAGCACATGTTGTAGAGCCCCCTCCATCAGTGACACCTGGATCATCCCATACTATGGCTGCAATAGCGGGCACAAGCCAGGAACAGTCTGGGTTATTCCCAGTGCAGACAACAGCAGACACCTCTTGCAAGAAGGTACAAGGTATCCTAATACTGATATCATTTTCTTTTCTTTTGGGATCACTCACCATAGTCCCAGAATTGGTTAATCCTAACACAGCTTTATGACATTATTTTGTCCCACCGTGGTCGCCATTCATGTTGCCTAAACACTCTTGGTGTGTAGGGTAAATAATAATAATACAGATTCTTGTGTCTCGAAGTCTGCAAAGAAATATTCATAAACAAACAAGGAGTACAAATAAAGTTTATTATACTACTTACACCAAGCATGTGACAGAGAAAATCACAAGAGAGATGGGTTTCTCACCACTAGCTTGAAGAATGAACATAATCTCCAGAATTGTAGATCTTAGGTTCTCTAAGGTTTTGTCTCTCTCCCTCCACTCTTCTAGAGTACTAACCTTCTAGAGAAGCTATAGTAGGTTGGCGACAACTATATACTACAGATAACAGCATATCAACAGAGATTACCTCATAGTTACAGAAATTAGAAACAATATGTGTTGGTCCTAAGTCTGAGACTGAGACAGGGAGAGTGAGGAAGCAGCCACAGCTTCCTTGAATCAAGGAGGTTATTTTCTAGACTACACTAACCTGAATTATTACTTTTTGGAGCTGTGTAAGTAACTAGTATCGATTCTGTTTTTGGGGTGGACTTTTCTTAGTTTTAACTTTAATTTGCCAGGGAGGAACTGTAGCTGGGAGATACTTGCAGTCAGTTGTGACTAGACCTGTAATTTATCCTTTGTGAAATAGGTGTCTGTTAAGGGGAGGAGCTGAAAGGGGCCTAGTTGAGCTGAGGATTTATAACTGGAGTTGCTTGTTGTCTCTGTCTGCTGGGACTGAGATAAGGAGAGTGAGAAAGCATCCACAGCTTCCTTGAATCAAGGAGGTTATTTTCTAGACTACACTGAACTGAATTATTACTTTTTGGATCTGTGTAAGTAACTAGTATTGATTCTGTTTTTAGGGTGGACTTTTCTTGGTTTTAACTTACATTTGCCAGGGAGGAACTGTAGCTGGGAGATATTTGTGGTCAGTTGTGACTAGATCTGTTACTTAGCCTTTGTGAAATAGGCGGCTGAAAGGAAGGAAGGAAGGCACTCCTTGGGGTGGAGGGTAAGAGTTGTAGATGATTGTTTCTGGACAGCATAGGTTTACTCCCACCCACCTGCCCCAAGCGCATAACTTCCTTTATAGTAGGGGCTCTGACATCACTTCCCGAAAACTGCTAACAACATACACCTGTTCATATCCTTAAAGGGACAGCACACTGAATAGGGGGTAGTGACACTCACAAGCTTGCACACAGTAAAACAAGAACAAAAACCAAAAAAGCATCTGTAACTGGAAGGGACACAGACATGTGGGGAGTGGTGCAATGCACTGGCTGTGGAGCAGCAGTCTTCCAGGAGACATTCTGGAGACTGAGTCACTTTCCTATTTGCAGGCACCTCTCTGGTCTGAGGGAGGAGGTTGTTTGTCTCCATGCTGACCTGGCAAGGATTAGAGAAACCTGCTCCCCCACCCAGGGACCACCCAGGCCACTGCCACTACCTCAGAGGTAGCCAAGAAAGAGGAGTGGTTGGACCACGGTGGGCTCAGGGAGGGTGAGGGTGGAGGAACAGATGTGCTTCCCTCAAGTTGTGCCTCTTCACAGTTCATTCACCACTCTGGTAAAGCATGATTCCTCTATGGAGGCACCTGCAGTGGAGACCAAGGAGGATGCTGGGAACCTCCACAATGGAGACCCACAGGAGGGTGGCCCAGGACCCCACATGGGAAGGAAACAACTCCTGGTGAGGGCCTCAATTGTTAGGGGGGTAGAACTGGGGGATGGAGGGGAAAGGGAGGTAAGGTGCCTGCCTGGTGCCAAGGCTTGGAGGGATAGGAAACAAATCCTCAGGATTGTGGGAGCAGCAGCAAGGGGGAGGGAGCTGGATGTCATTATCCACATAGGGATGAATGACCTGCCTGAGAATGGGATCAGAGCAGTGCAACAGGAGTTTGTGGAGTTGGGTAGGGGCCTTAGACAAGTAGCACACATGGTAACTTTCTTGGAAGTGCTACCTGTCTGTGGCATGGATGAGGCTGGGGCACTCCACACCATGGGATTCAATGACTGGTTGACAAGCTGGTGCAGAGCTCAGGGATTTGGCTTCATTGGGGACTGGGGCTCCACCTGGAGGGATGCAGGCCTATACAGATGCAATGGTCTGCATCAATCCTGGAGGGGAACCAGGATCCTAGGTGATAGGTTTAAATGCTTCAATGGCAAGCATTTAAACTAGCCAAGGGGGGAAGCACTGAAGAAGAGAAGGGAAATCCTAGCACCACCCAAAAAATCAGGATAATTAGTGAGGTAAACACCAAGATAGAGCAGTCAATAGGTAGAAGAGCAGGGGAAAATGGAGAAAACAACAAAGGCAGTAGGGACAGGGATGGGGCAAAAAGAAATAAAGCCATAAAAAATGGAGGGTAATGAGTACCAATGACTGTAGTCTAGATAAAGCTCCCTGAAATGGTGGCCTTGATGGAAGAGGGATGCCTGGATATTGTGGCAGTCACAGAAACATGGTATACAGAGAACCATGACTGGGATGTCAACATACCAGGGTACACAATCTACAGGAGGGACAGGGAGGAAGAAGAGGAGGAGGAGGAGGAGTAGCTCTCATGTAAGGGAAGAGATTAAAGCAACAGAACTAAAGGGTAAACAGGGAGGAGAGGAGGCACTGTGGGTCACCCTGGAGACTGGAAATGGCTCCACAATCTGCACAGGAGTTGTATACAGACCCCTGTCTCAGGGGGAGGAAATGGACAAGGAAATGATAGAAGGCATCCTTGGTATGGCAGAGAAAGGGGAGATATTGCTGCTGGGGGACCTGAATATGCCAGATGTGGACTGGAACCCCTTTGCTGCAGCCACATCCAAGAGCAGGGCCGCTCTCAATGCCCTACAAGGGGCATGCCTCAGACAGCTAATTTTAGAACCCACTCGGGAGAGAGCAGTTTTAGACCTGGTACTTTCAAATGGGGATGGAGAGAAGATCTCTGATTTTGAAGTGGGTAGCCATCTGGGAACAAGCAACCACCAAACAGTGTGGTTCACGATAAACTTAGCTGTAGAGTCAAGCCACACAAAAGCGAAGGTACTGGACTTCAGGAGGGCTGATTTTGTCAAAATGGGAGAGTGCTTCAGAAAAGCACTAATAAACAGGCAAGAATGTGGGGTGGAGCAACAATGGGGAAACATCAAAACTGCCATCACAGAGACAATGAGACTTTGTGTGAAGCAAATAAATAAATCAAAATGAAAGAAAAAAACACTATGGTTCTCAAAAGAAGTGGCGGGGAAGGTAAGGGAGAAAAAGATAGCATTCAGGAAGTATAAGGAAACATAGAAGGAGCAGGACAGAGAACTGTACCAGTTAAAGCAGAAGGAAGTGGGTAAGGCAGTCAGAATAGCAAAGGCCCAAACTGAGGAAAAGACAGCCAACTCAGTAAAGAAAGGGGGATAAAACCTTTTATAGGTACATTAGGGAGCAAAGAAAGACTAAGGCAGGGATATTGAGGCTGAACCAAGAGGAAGGTGGTTGGGCAGACAGCGACAGTGAAAAAGCAGGGGTACTGAATGAATACTTCTGCTCAGTATGCACAATGGAAAAGCAGGGGGAAATACCTAATCCAGTCAATAGAAGCACTCTGGATAGGGGGGTTGATATTAGTCCTTTCACAGAAGAAAGGATTTTGAAAGAACTCTTAAAACTGAAGGTGGATAAAGCAATGGGGCCTGATGGGATTCACATTAGAATTCTAAAAGAACTAAGGGAAGAACTAGTAACACCACTGACTACCCTTTTTAATAAATCATGGGAGGATGGTGTGGTACCTGAGGACTGGAGGAAGGCGGATGTGATTCCCCTTCACAAAAGTGGGAGCAAGACAGAGGCAGGAAACTACAGACATGTCAGTTTGACCCCAGTGGTAGGGAAAATGATGGAATCACTTCTGAAGGAAAGAATTGTTCAATACCTAGAGGCCAGTGGGGCACAGGACCAAAGGCAGCATGGATTCACAGTGGGAAGGTCATGTCAGACAAATCTAATTGATTTTTTTGGCTGGGTGACCAAAGCAGTAGACCAGGGAGGGGCTGTGGACATGGCCTACCTAGACTTTAGCCAGGCATTTAACACAGTCCTGCACAAAAGATTAAAAAACAAATTAGCCAGCCTGGGAGTGGGTCCCAGGGTGGTAGCCTGGGTAAAACACTGGTTGGACAATAGGACACAGAGGGTAATAGTAAATGGAGTCCACAGTGGAGAAAGGAGGGTTACTAGTGGGGTACCACAGGGTTCAGTACTGGGGCCGGTCCTTTTTAATGTCTTTATAAGTGACATTGCAGAGGGACTGGAAGGGAAAGCATGTCTCTTTGCAGATGACACAAAGATCTGCAATGGGGTTGATTCACAAGGTGGGGTGGAAAGGATGAAAAAGGACCTGGCAAGGTTGTAGGATTGGTCAAATGTATGGCAGCTTAGATTCAATGCAAAGAAGTGCAAAGTAATGCACCTGGGAACCAAAAACCCAGGGGAAGAGTACACAATGGGGGGGGGGAGATACTGACAACAACAAAAATAGAAAGGGACCTGGGAGTAGTCATATCAGATGACCTAAATGTGGGCCAGCAATGTGAGAAGACAGTAAGGAGGGCTGGGGGAATACTAGGATGCATAGGGAGAGGCATCACCAGTAGAAAACAGGAAGTTGTTGGCCCATTGTACAGACAGTTAGTAAGACCACATCTGGAGTACTGGGTACAGTTCTGGAGACCCCATCTCTGCAAAGACATAGACAGGGTGGAGTTTGTCCAGAGGAGGGCAACCAAAATGATGCAGGGTCTGCATCAGAAGACATATGAAGAAAGACTAAAGGAACTAAAGATGTATAGCCTTGAGGAAAGGGGGGGGGAGACATCATAGAAACTTTCAAATACCTCAAGGGAATCAGCAAAGTCCAAGAGGGTAGCATCTTTCAGAAAAAGAGATGTGCAAAACAAGGGGAGCACAATTTGAAGATAGAGGGGGGACGGCTCAGAGGTAGTGTGAGGAAGTATTTCTTCACAGATAGGGTTGTAGATGCATGGAACAGCCTTTCTGAGGAGGTTGTAGAGTCAAAAACAGTGGGGGAATTCAAGAATGCATGGGACTGACATAAGGCAATTCTTGTGAGGGGTAGGAGGAAGTAGGCTGTTGGTTAACTAGGATCTGCAGCTTATCCATTAGGTAGGGAAATGGGCAGACTAGGTGGGCCAAGTGGTCCTTTGCCATAAAATTCTGTGTTTCTATGTTTCTAAGTCATTCTCCATTGGAGAATGACTTAGGAGACAGAACTACTAATGAGTATCATTTGAGACAGAATATGTTTGCATTTGCTTTATTGCTTGGATAAAAGAATTTGCTGACAGGTTCAAACTACATGTGGCATTTCTTGCTTACGTACAGTATAAGACATAGAGACATAACAAAAGCTTTCTCTCTATGTCAGCTTGGTTAGACAAAGAGAACTGCTGACAGGGCTCTATTAACGTGGCATATCTGCCTGAGTGTAAAACACACACTACATATAATTATATGAGAATATAAGTATACAATAATCTAGAATAATGTATTATAGTGAGGTATAGTGAATCATGCATGATCAATATTAACATATCTTAGCAGAAAAAGCACATTCCTAGCACTCATGCTTATATGATGTGTGCCCATATCTTTATGTTAGTGTAAAATAGCAGTATCACAGTATAATAGACCAGGAATACAGTGTGAGGTGTATGTGAGGTATATGTGGGATGGGGATAACCCAGGTGTAACAGGTCTGAAAGAAAACTTTATTGATTTTAGTCAAAATCCATTTTCCATCTCATACTTATGACTTTTGTGTATGACTCTCATGAATGCACAACCCCAGCAGGAAGAGAAGGAACATGCACAGGTGTTGCACTACCCAGCATGCTGCACAATGATTTTCTGATGGTAAAATGTGGGACATGATGAGCATTTGTAAACAAACAGGGTTGCAATTAGAATGTGGTTTATAATGAAAACAGACTTTTCAGATAAATAATAGCATGTCAGTACTTCTGCAATTGAAAGCTTTCATATAACAGCAAAAAATATTTATCAATTTAACTAATACTTCTGCTTTAAGTGCCACACAAGATGTTTTAATGTGCACCAAAAATGGAATTTTTAGTTTCACTTAAATGTTCAACCAAAGAATTCCATAATGGTGAGCACAAAAAAGTATAGTATACGGTTACCCTTTGTTATATATAAAAATCCTCCTGTTCAAAATCCTTGTTAAGCACATTCTAAACCATTATGCACATTCTAAAATGTTATGTGCATCCCAAACAGTTGTTATGCACAGTTCAAAGGTCATACAATTTTAAATTTCTCATTTATTCTACACCTAGCTACTTACTAACCACCCAGTGCCCAAAGTCATACCTTTTACCTTTCAAAAGTCTGGACTTCTGATTTTGATATGTGAATAGAACAAAGAAATGGCAAGATTATTTGTTTTTACTTCAATGGGGGTCTGTCACTCTAGTGTAAAAAGCCATATACAGTACTATAAAAAAATAACATATGGTCAACCACACACAACTCAGCATGTGTTTCCATCTTGGGGTTGAGATGACAGCATGGACCTCTTGAGCTTTGTTCTCGAGGTTCATATACTGTTATCTCAACCCCTCAATGGAAACACAGCCTCACATACTTCTATTCATAACTTGGTCATTGTACAGTATTTTAGTCCCAGATGTTCAATGTGCTGTTTACATGGCCCTACCTTGTGAAATAGAATGGTGGGACTTTTCAAATACAGGTCAAAAAGTGATTTCACAGCTGCTCTGCAAAATCACCTTTTAGGCAGGATACAACACATTCTAGTGAAGTTCATGACAGAGGACCAAAATGTAAAAAAAAAAAAGTTCTTTGGTCATCAACTTAGCAAGATGGCCAATTCATCAGTCACAAACTGCACATTCGTGGATCACACACTTAAGTGCAACCAATTAATTTTTCCTGCACACCAAAAATAAAATTCTTCTGTTACACATTTAAGGGTTACCCAAGAGTTTTTTGAGCACCAAAAATGTTTGTTTTTCTGATACATTAATTATTTCACCACACATCTAGGAGATACCTAAGAAACATTTATTTGCACCATAAAAACATGTTTTTTTCTGCTGAATTATTTCTTTGCTTGCACATTTACGTGCAGCCTAAGAATATTTTGTGCAACCTAAAAAAACAGGGTTTTTTTGTATGGAGAGAGATTTAGATATGCTTATGAGGAATTATTTGGTCACACATTGGGTGCGACCTAATAATTTTGCATGTAAAAACAGTTTTGGGGCTGAACAGAGATTTTGATATGCAGATGAAGGATTCTTTAGTTACTCATGAAGTGTGACCAAAGAATTTTTTCATGCAAACTTAAAATTCAGATTTTCAAAGGCTGATGATTTATATGTGCAGTCTAAGAAGTTTTAGTTTGCACATTCAGTACAGTAGTGTAATACCAGTTCATATGAATATATGAATCTAACAGCAGATAAAGGCTTTATGGTCAATCTTGTCTGCTCAAGTGTATTGTTCCCTTCTATTTCTACAGTTGGACCTGCCCTCTCCCCAAATCCCTCTGCCCCCTCTAGTCTCCCTGTCCCAGCAGCTTTTCCTTTCATTTTATCCCATCGTCTCTTGAAACTATACACTGTTTTCATGGAGATTACCTCCTCTGTCAGCTTGTTCCACTTGGCCACCAATTTCTCAGTGAAAAAGTGTTTCCTCATCACTCTCTTGAATATTCCCCTTACCAGCTTTAGGCTATGCCACCTAGTGGACTTGTTTCCACTAACACTGAAGAGGCCCTCCATATTTACCCTATGAATATATTTTATTAATGTATTTGAAGGTCTCCGTCATATCCCCCATCTCAATTTTGTCTGCAAGGAAGTACATAATGAGCCCCTTGAACCTGTCTTCGTAACTGTTACCCTAATGGCTCTGGATCATTTTTTTCACCCTTCCTGACTGTATCCAAGCAAGTTGACATCCTCTTAAGATAAGTGCACCAATACTGCACACTTTTATTCCAGCTGTAGTATGACCTTTGCCTTCCTGCTAGAAATTCCCCTAGATATGCAGCCCAGCATCCTATTTGCCTTTGCTGCTGCTCTCCTGCAGTGTGTTGAGTGCTTCAGGTCATGCTTAATAATAACTTACAGGTCATTTTCTTTCTCAGACTTGATGACCTGCACACCAACACACCAGTATTTGGTTTCTGGGTTCTTCACCCCTAAGTGCATAACTTTGCAATTGTTAGCATTGAACCTTTGTTGTCAAATGCCAGGCCACTTCTCTAATCTAGTCATGTCTTTCCTTAGTTCCTATCTCCCTTCCTCTGTGTATACCCTCCCACAAACCTTTGTGTCATCTGTGAACAGGCAGATTTTACCTTTGAACCCATCCACTATGTCACTGATGACAAATGTTAAACAACACTGGACTGAGCTCCAAGACTTGTAGGACCCCACTGGGAACCAGCCTGGTACTAAGAATCCCCCTTGACCACCATCTTTTGGCTTCTGTTCATCAATCAGTATTTGACCCATCTTGCAAGCTTGGTCCCTACCCCCAGATCCTCCAGCTTTCTGACAAGTCTTTTGTGAAGTACAGAAACAAAGGCCTTAATGAAATCCAGATACAGGACATCATATGACTTAGCCCCTGTCCACTGTCATGGTCACCCAGAGGAAACATCATTTATATTAGTCTAGCAGGACCTCTCCAACACAAACCTCTGCTGCCACTTGTCTTGCATCCCTATTTCCTAAAGAAAGCCCACTAGTCTCTCTTTCAGGATAGTTTCCATCAGTATCCCAATTCTGACTACTGAAGTCAGAAGAGCTGGCCTGTAATTCCCTGGCTCATCCCTTGGACCACTTTTATGGAGAGGCATCAAGTGTACATTTCTCCAGTTCTGGGACATTTGAGGCTTGCAACATAAAATATGATTTCTTGTGTCTTACATAATTTTGCTCTTAACATTGCAATTTTACAATATTTTAGTTCCAATTTCTTTAGTATACTGTTAACATGACCCTAACTCATGAACAAGGATAAGCTGGTCCACTGGCACAGCGGAAGGGCTTTTATTTCTAACACTGACATCCTGGGTTTGAGAATGGACTTGGGAGTTGGAGGGCCAGGCTGGGGGACAAGGATGAAGCATCCTGTAGACTGATCTCTTTCTCCGGGGGTGGGGAGGGGAGTCTGAGTGTCCAGTGCATCACTTGCCACTGACAAAGGCTGGTGGATCAGCAGTGATCAGTGATTGAACTGGTGGTAAGTGGGACAGACATCTGCATTTGTACCATGAACATTATTGCACATCCCTCCTCCCGGGGAAGAATTCATGAAAAACAGGCATCAGCCAATGAGATGCACCTGCCACCATAGATCAGACTTCATGCTGAGGTCTGTGACCCCTTGCCCCACTGGTGCCATATTCTGTTCAATTGAGAAACAGGTGGCACTACCCTTGGGGACACCAGGGTGGTACCATAATTCATTTAGTTGAGGAAATGCTGGTCCCACCCTCATGAGTAAGCCAGGGTGCTTGGGGGGGTGCAGGTCAGTCCTGGTCTAAGGTGTCAGCTGAACCTTGGGGCTAAAACTGATGGAGGTCACTTGCAAATATCAAAATCATAGTAAATAAAAAAATGAACATGGGTGGGGGAATTTTCAAATACAGCTCTAAAGGTGATTACACAGTCACTCTGTGATGTCACTTTTTGGGTGGGATTTTACACATTCTAGCGACCAAGTTTATGATGTGGGATAAATATGTCCAAAAAGTTATGAAGAAATGTTGTGCGCAGGTCTAGACTTTGGCCCAGTGAGTAGTGTGTTGTGATCCCATGCCAGTGAACTGAGTTTGGTGGTGAGCTCAATGAGACAACTCGATAAACTGAGGTAGGGGAGACAGTGCTGCTGAATGGCAACACTCCCAGTCTGGAGAGAGAAGGTGCAGCATTGGCTGCACAGGTAACAAGTAACCAAACTTTCTTTGTATTCATAGCTACAGAGAAATGCAAATGGACAAACTGCCCTCCTGACCTAGAGCCCTCAGGCCCCTGCATGTCAGCATCTGTTCTCACAGGTCCCAAAGAGACCTGCATGAATGAGTATAGGAGTCCACTATCTCAAAAATAAAAGACATTCAATGCAAAAATACTGCATGAATGCACCAGATAGGGTTTAACTTAACCCCACAAAAGTAGGGGAATGTGGCAATAGGGTTTCTAATATTAACCCTCCACCCCCAGTGGCAACAGAACAATACCAGACAAGCAACCATAGACAGCCATCATCAGGTAAGACAAACACCATACAACCATTTCCAGATTACACAAATGCAGTAGCACTAATGTAGTATCTTTGTGAATCTGTATCAGGAACCTGTGCTTCTGTTGCAGGAAGGGTTCTATGTGATTAAGGTGAAATAAATACAGTGACAGCAAAAACAGTGAACACAAAACAGCACCCACACAAACGTTGACCTCACAAAACAGCAGTTGTCAGCAATCATGAAAATACTGCCACAGTTACTTTTTGCAGGGGGCTCCACCCCCCTCCACACCCCTAACTTAAAATAATCACCTCCAGGTAGGACACAAGTGAGGGAAAATGGGAGACTCAGTGAGGGGCTACAATGGGGGATGCAACTGGGGAACAGGAAGCCAGCCAGGAGAGAGGGAAAGTCAGAATTGACAATCTGGGGGGAGGTTACAAACTGGGAGGGGGGCACATGAACAACACCTCAGCAAAAGTTAACAAACTATAAAAACTTAACCAAAAAATAAAAGACCTTAAAACAGAAACACACAGGCCCAAACCCATAATGAGGACACCTGCTGCACACACAGCTGAGGGCTCTAGCCAGTACACCACAGAGGCTGTGCACACAGCACCAGGCTACATTGCTCAAGAGTAAATGGAGCATGCAAACTACTCATGGTCATGATTCACTCAGATAACCACTCACTGCAAAATGCATGTTGCCCAAAACATATCTGCTATTTTTTTACTCACTGTAATTGATTCACTTACATATCTTTGCTCTTATTGTGGGACACCGCATGGAGTTATGCATGTATTACAATGTGCATGAATATCTGTGACTGTAGAAACTCTGACTGTAGAGGGGCTTGTGCTTCTACAGACAGAAGTAGCTTTGCAATTTGGGTAACATGGATTTGTATCTGCAACTGCAGTAGTACATGCCCCACAGGGGCCTGCACTTCTGCAGCCAGATGTGTGTAGGTCTTACAGTGTGCATGAGCACCTGCAACTACAGATAGAGTCTGTGCTTCTGTAGACAGAAGTAATGTTGCAGTTTGGCTATCATGGATTTCTTTATGCGGCTGAAGAAGTACTGGTCCCATTGGGGCCAAAAAATCTGCAGCAAGAAGTTGGTGTGTGAATGTCGTATACTTACAGCTGCAGAATTAAAGGGGTCTGTGCTTCTACAGCCCAAAGTGTTATCATGTCTTACTGTATCCATGAGTACCTGTGGCTACAGAAGTTCTGGCCCATTGGGGCCTGTGCTTCTGCAGACAGAAGTAGTGTTGCCATTTGGGTATCATGGATTTTTTGGGGGTTGTGCTTCTGCAGTCTGAAGTTGGTGTGCTTGTCTTATGCTTGATACTGCACAAGCACAAGCCCCTCAAGAATCTGCTACTCTGTAGCCATAGGTGTGTGCATGTTTTATAGTGTGCATGAGTACCTGTGGCTACACATGCACTGGCCTCATGGTGCCTGTGCTTTTCTAGAGAGAACAACTGTTGTAATTTGGGTATTGTGGATTTGTGTCTGTGGAAGCGGGGCTTGTGCTTCTGCAGACAGATGTAGTGTTGTGATTTGAGTATTGTAGATTTCTTTCTGCAGCCATTAGTGACTGTGCAAATTCTTGCAGTGTGCATGCCATAGTTACAAATCTATGAAGGTAGCACATCAGTGCTACTGCATTTGTGCCATTTGGAAACAGCTGTATGTTTCATGTGTGACCTGATGTTGCCTGTCTGTGGTTGCTTGTGTGGTCTTGTCCTTTTGCTGCTTGAGGGTGGGAGCTATGATTTAAAACCATAACACCACATTTTCCTACCTTTGTAGGGTTAATTTGAACCCTAGCTGGTGCATTAATGCAGTTTTTGCAATATAGAGGGATAGATAGATAGATAGATAGATAGTTAGTTAGCTAGATAGACAGGCAGGCAGGCAGACAGACAGATACAGAGAAAGAGACAGACAGAGAGATGGGGAAGAAAGAAAGGAAGAAAGAAAGAAAGAAAGAAAGAAAGAAAGAAAGAAAGAAAGAAAGAAAGAAAGACTGATTGGAGGAAAATAATCAATAAAGGTTTTGTGCAAGCAACTTCCAGTGATGAACGTGATTCAAGTGAGGGATACTGGGGTGGCCAGGTGGGGGCACCTCAGCCTACAAAGATAATATATATATATATGTTTAGATCTGGATGAAAAGAACTGACTGGTTAAAAAATATGCTTATGTATGTAGGCTAGAAACTGAGGCTTTACATTGTGATCTGCTATATACCAGGGCTCCAAATAAAAGTCCATGATGGAGCACAAGTACGTTATACTTATTAGAAGCAATGAAATAAACCTGTCAGAAGAAATGTGGAAATATCATAGTGTTGGTGTTGACTTTCAGGGTCAAAAGATATTTAGCATTCCAGGGGTTAAGTATAACACATTTTTCAGAATCACTTGGGGGGATTTGAACTGTGGCTCATCTATGAATTTAATGCCCTGCAATCTCCCATTAGAAGCCCCCTATTGTCTTCCTGTATTGTTGCAATCCTAAAATAAGGACACATTTATTATTGTAAATATGATAAATCCAAGTAAATCAAAATTTAAGACTCATTAATTGGCTTGACATATATTAACTTATCTGTTAATGTATTACAAGAAATACTGGTCTTGTGCTTTGGTACTGCTTGCTGGAGACATGAATGCAAGGATATAGAAATGTTTTCAAGAACATGATAATTTTACTGGTAAAGATGATGGGCCCTCCATATTCAAAGTGGATGCACATGCACAGGCGCAACCCTGGATGTGCCACACATACGTGGAAATGTGCCAGCTATTGGGGGCTTGCCCATATTCAAAGGGCACAGATGTGTGATGCACCCACGACAGCACTGACATGTACAATATTGTGCTGTGCCTATGCAAATGAGGAGTCCCCTATGCATATGCAGTGCAGCACAATATTGAAACATTTCAAAAGTGCAAATCAGCCCCCAGCAGTGGTACAGTATTACACTTCTGAAACCATGACCTAACTAGTGCACAGAACAGGCTGCACAGTGTTTGGAGCAGGGGACCCTTATGGTACAGCAGTCTCTTCCTAGCCATGAGCACTGTGACAATAGCAAACCCCCCTCCAACTCCCCATATCCCGGACCACTCCCCAGCCACAATCACAGTTAAAATAATTTAAAAAACACTCCTCGTATCCCCAGTAGTCTAGCAGATCCCCACCTGCCCTGATCTGTGTTGTAATAAAAAATTCCCGATTCCCCTGGTAGTCTAGTGGGACCCCTCTCCAATTCCCGATCTGTGTTTAAATAAAAAAGTCCCCATACCCTGGTAGTCTAGTGGCCCCCATCCCCGATCCCTGATCTGTATTTAAATAAAAAAAGCCCACATTCCCTGGTAGTCTAGTGGTTCCCCTTCCCCAATCCCTGATCTATGTAAAATGATAATTAACCCCATTTCCCTGATGGTCCAGTGGTCCCTCCCCCCCCCATTCCCCAATTGCCATCCCAACCCAAACAAATAAATTCCCTGGTAGTCAAGTGTGCCCACAACCCTCCACCTCATTAGGAAGTGACCTATCATCCTGATCCCCCCCAACTCGAGTTGAGCCAGCGACTGGCACAGCCTATCCACACCACCACAGCCTGCTGTCAACTGAACTGAACAGGAACACGTACAGTATAGAGTATGTACCCATGTGGGTGTACCCCAGAACTGTCGAGAATCTGCTTTATACTGCTGTATTACTGTGTTTTTCATCTGCTATGCATTGTGCTATGTATTATGAATGTACCTAATACTGTCATGTATTTGCAATGTCCTGTACCCAAACATTTCTCTGTAACTAATTCCTAGCTGCACCTGAAAAAAGCGATCTCTTGGGCTCAGTGGACCTACCCAGTGAACAAAATTAAATAATTAAATTAAAAAAAAAAAGTTGATTGACCTCAATTGCTTTGTCCTTTGTTTGAAGCGATATTGCATCTGAAGGGGATGTGGGTCAGAGGACTGCTGCTGTCTTAATTGATCCTTCCAAGGCCTTTGATACTCTGATCATTATTTGTTAATCAGCAAGCTAAGTTCTCTGGAGTGCTCTTGAATACAGTATATTGGTTTGGGAATTACTTGTTCAATACATCATACTGTATATCCATCCATAATGCTGTGTCTGGTACTGCAAGGATCCAGAAAAGTGTGCTTAGTTTTCAATCCAGGAGCAATAGTGGCATCACCCAGGTTGCAATCCAGTACTGTGCAGTATTACTGTACTTCAAAATACTATCCTATGCTGCAGAGAACAGTGTAACTCAATGGCAATTAAAGAGCTTCTGACACATTCTGGGCAAGAAACCCATGCTAAGGAGTTGCTTGCTCTAGGAACAAATTGAGCCATACTTTCAATCTATGTGTGTAGCTTACAAATACATATTTAACTCATAATTCTCATCTCAGAACTTTCTTGTATGAGCCAAGTAGCCAATGAACACTGCAGCCTCACCCCTAAATTAAAATATACTTTTTCTATCATATTGATTATTTTTGGAACTTCCTCCCACCTAGCTTTAGACTTGAAAAGAAATGTGGGCCTGTTATTATCTTGTTTAAAGACTTTGTTGGCTCAACAGATTTTTTTTTTTTTAAATCAAACTTTATTGAAATTTTCCATTATCAGCAACACTAAACATACAGAGTAATTAAAAAGAAAATTAAACCTCCTCCTCCAGGACAGAGTATCAATAAAGAACTAAACGGTATAAATGAACATAAATACAAGTACATATAAAAAAAAATTTAGGGTGTTGGGTTACAGAACAGTGAAATTCATATGATGCTTTCCTATAATACATGTAATGAAAAGAAGGCAGCAAGATATCTCTGTTCATATCAAATGGTCCAGACCCCACATCCCCCTCCAGAACCAATCAGACTGGTCAGTCCCATTATATTTTGAAATCACAGGTGTTCTAAAGTACATTCACTTACCTTTAAAATTCATGCCAGCCAGGCAATGCTGTAGCTTTATGAACTGCAGCCCAGATTATATCCCATTCTCTGTCTCTTATGATTTCTCCCGTCTCCTCATTCCATTGCTCATTTAGTTGTACTATATGGTCATCCTCTAGCCCTTTTAAAGTGGTGTACAATACAGAGATCAGTTTTCTGGCATGTTCCTGAGTCATCAAGTCTTTCAAAATATGTCTAAGGGGATTCTCTTCCCTGGATAAATGCACTTGCCTTGGTTCAAACATTAAATATTTATGAGACAGGTTAATCAGGACATACGTTGATTTGACTCCACTCAATTTTAAGTTATGAACTTGTGAACCTTTATTTGGTGATGAGGGAGGTTGCATGGGGCTAGTTACAGTATTGCATTTCTTTAGCCGCTAAAATATTTACTCAATGTTTAATAAAATGGCTTAGTGATTATTTGATAAAGGTTAACAATAATCTTGATTCTGTTAACGTTAACAGCTAAAGCATGAGAAGTAAAATGTATTTTATTTATATATTCCCATCCTCCACTTGATTTGGTCTAGACTCACCGTATATGTATTATAAAAGAAGTTTTGGGTATGTATATGTTGCTGTAATGAAGTACATTGTCAGTGTCAGTGGCTCAGTAGGTAGCACACTCGCCTCTGCAACCGGGAGATCAGAGGGCTGTGGGTTCAGTTCCCACATCTGGCACTTGGGTTAATATCCCAGTACTGACACTGTAGTGCAGCATGAGAGGGGTGCTGCACTTCTGAGGTGCCGTCTTTCGGATGAGATGTTAAACCGAGGTCCCATCTGCCTGGATTGGTGGTAGTTCAGGTGGATGTTAAAGATCCCATGGCACTTATGGAAAAGAGCAGGGGAATTTCCCCGGTGTCCTGGCCAAATTTCCCTCATTCACTAGAAATACCACCAACAGCTTAATCTGGTTCAAGGTCAATTGGCATTCATCTGTATCCCCTTCCCCCGGGTCGTGCCTGAAAATAGGCAGGATTTGTCTAGTGCACTTACCCGGTCAACAAAAACTAAATAAATAAATAAATAAAATTTACTCTTATAGTGTATTCATAAACATGAAAAAACTAATAAAATATAATTAAAAAAAAACATTAAATAACATCTCAGCTGCAGGTATCAGAATTGGTCCTGTCTACCCAAACCAAATACATTGCACAGTTGTTGGAATGACTTAACTCATGAGTTACCCAGCAGCTTCCCTACTTCTGTTAAGCCCCTCCTCTGCCATCTAACAAAGCCTGAATCCACTGACATGGGAAGGTATTCCAGACAGCTCTCAGTGGTGTGAGTCTGCCGCTTATGCCCAGATGCAAGTTCTACTGCTTGCATATCTGCCCCAAGATCCTTGTCTGAAATTTTGCCCAGGGATTAGAGATGTTAGCCTGCATCTTGGGGTCATAGGCCATAAACAGATATCTGTCAGTTGCATGTGACCCATGCCCTCTTGTTCCAGCTGTGCTCAGATTGAAGTATCTCTTATGCACCCAGCCTTCACAAAATTGTGAAGTTGGGCCACCCAATAATACAGTGTCAAGTCTGAAAGTCCCCCCAACACACACACACACGTTTTTAGGGCCATCAGCAATTGTCATTTCTTTGTCTGCTGTCTCCTGCCAAACAAATGTATAGTGCAAAGGATTTGTCTACAGTTCTTTCTAAGTTGAGGAGGGAACTAGAACTGGGATCACTGCAAAGAGGAACTTTAGATGGGGTAGAATATTCATCCTCACTATCTCTACCTTACCTGCCAGTGTCAAGGGCATCTCCCTTCACCGTTGGCAGTCTGCATGTAATTCATGTATTAATTTAAGGTAATTTTGTTGAAATAATTTGGTGACATCTGGGGTTACTCATACCCCAGATAGTGAAACCCTGTGATTGTCTGTCTAAGGAGGAAACTGGATTTTATCTGTTGTGTTAAAGGGGCTGCCCATAACATAATTGTGCATTTTTCTGCATTAATCTTAAAACCTGAAGCTAGGCCAAATTTTGTAAAAATATCCACAAGCTGTGGAATACTGTTTTCAGGATCACTTACAGAAAGAAAAATCTGGACCTCCTCCCCCTACTCTAATCCTCAATACTTCTTTAGCTTTTCCGTTGTATTCTGCCAAAAGTTCTACATTTAATGCAAAGAGGAATAGGGAGATAGAGCAATGCTGCCGGGTTCCCCTTTTTGTCATTTATTTTATTTTACAGTTCTTGACTAGGAAAGACACACTTAGCTGACTCTTGTTTCCAGGTTCATCCTGAAGGTACAGGGAAGTTAAATGACTTGTTCATAGTCACACAGTATGCAAGAAGTGGCTATGGGATTCAAAATCCAGTTCTCAACAAACAACAGCTGATTTGTTATGTTTATGTTATTTATATGTAATGTGTTTGTGCAAAATGACTATGGTCACCTATGAAATGGACACTTCTGCCTACTGACTATCATTTTAAAATAAAGTGAAATAGGAATAAGAATACTAATGATGTGAAGTAGGGAACAGGGCTGCAGGTACTGTATTCTATAAAGATAATGATAGGGATCAGGGAAGGGGCTGCCTAAATCAGTATGTATTATCTTTGCCAGCAGTTCTACATGATTGGGGTTAACATACTGCATATCATATTATTTGTTTTAACTTGTTTTACTGACCTATTATACATTCATACAGTTAATAGCATATTCAGAATATACGTCCATTTATACAGTTCATCAAAACTAAAAGAAATCACATAGAAAAAGATCCTAAGACTATGTGATTGAAGATTCTTATCTACTTACATAAATCTTTCACAAATTTAACCTTTCATTACATTTTTTTAGAGACATCTCAAATATAATTTCCTATTACTCAAGTAATGTTGGTGGGGGTAACTAGTACATAAATATTCACTTCGGGAACAGCTGCAGTGTTACAATGTCCAGAGATGGGTGAGATTATTTATTACTTCCATTATGTATCAGATGTATCCTTAGAATTTTCCAGATAAATAATCAATTTTTTCCACCTGAAACACACTCAGAAAGTCATTTTTCCATTTATTCTTATTAAATTTGGTTAAGCTTTCTGCATTCCATTTTATTTTTTTATTTTATTTATTGAAGTAATCAGTTTTACAACCTTTGAGTCAGGGACTCGTTTTCAAAGGTACCTCGTCATTGGGGGGGGAGACAACAATTAAGTGAGGTTTAGGACAGAGGTTACATACAGGTGAGATACATAAATACACATGTAGAGTTACAGGCAGCAATTATACAGGTACATGCATATGTTGAGTTACACGCATCATTATATAACATCGTTGTTACGGTCTGTTCTATTGTACCAGCACCCAGTCGTCTATGGGACCCAAAGGGCATAAGGCTAAATGAGACAGGGTTTTGGTCCACTACAGGCATTTACAACATCGGCTGTCAAAAATGTGTTGGCGGAGGGCAATTCTGAACTGGCCAATCCCAGGGATTTTAGTGATAGCCTCAGGAAGGAATTAAACCAGACTGGGGCTTTATGATAAAAGGATCTTTGGCAGAGAGAGGTCCTTGCCCTGGGAACTATGAAGGTGGCTGTGGTGGAGTTACGGGTTGGCAAAGGCCAGACAGCCAGCTGCAGGGATGCAGAGACCCCTGGTGGGCAAAGCCCTGACATGGATTTTTTGGCCAGTAGGCAGGTGTGATATTTCAGTCTTTCCTCAAGAGTGAGTATGTTAGCGGCGGAGTATAGCAGACAGGTGTGAGTTCTGCTGTGGGCACCGGTGAGGAGCCTACAGGCTTTGTTAATAAAGGTCTGGACTTTTGATAAGGAGGAGGGGTCAGCCGCTGCGTAATTTGGAAGTCCATAGTCGGCCAGTGACAACACAGATGAGGTAATGGCTAATTTTAAGGCAGATTCCGGGAGGCAATCTTTATGTCGGTAGAGGAGCCCGATCCTGGAGTTCATGGCTGATGACAGGGCTTTTAGGTGGGCATGGAATGTAAGGCCTGAGTCAAAGGTGATGCCCAGGTACTTATATGTTGTTACCTGTTCGAGTGTGAGGAGCATGCTGGTGGTGATGTGAAGGGGAGTGTCCTTGGCGCTGTTTTGCCAATATGAGAACAGCATTGACTTTGTTTTTTTCAGGTTCAGGACTAGTCGATGGTTACTGAACCATTTTTAGGCTTGGAGGAAGGCGCTTTGCAGTGTGCCTTTGAGTAGGAGTGGGTCTGAGTGTGATGCTAGGATTACTGCATCATCAGCATAGAGCAGTATTTTGTTGGAGCAGGAGCTTGGGAGGGTGTTTAGGAATAGACTGAAGAGGGTGGATCCAAGGATGGAGCCTTGCGGGACCCCTGAGAGTACTGGTAGGTTGGAGGAGAGGGTCCCATTTAGCTTAACTCTTTGGGACCTGTTGTGCAGGTAGCTTGAGAACCAATTCAGGGGCGGATGAGAATCCCAGTTGGCTTAGGAGTTTAACAGCAAGGGTGGCACACAGTGTCAATGTCCTTGGATAGGTCTATGAAAACTGCCCCTGCAAGTTGACCTTGTCAAGCGCAGAGTGTATGTGGTGGAGAATTCCAGAAGGCAGTGATGGCATGGTGGCCAGGACGAAACCCATGTTGCTCAGGACATAGAATGTCGTATTTAGATAGGTATTCTGTGAGCTGTGTGGTTACTATTTTTTCTAAAGCTTTGGAGGGGGGGAGGATGGAGATGGGCCTGTAGTTATTTGGTAGTATACGGTCCCCAGACTTAAGGATGGGGGTTACTTCAGCCTGCTTCCAAGCATCCTGGAATTGGCCTAAACATAAGGATTTATTTATGATAAGCGTGAGGGGGATAAGCATGACATCCAGCGTGAGGCGGAGCATCCTGAAGTCAAGAGGGTCATTACTTGGGTTATGAGAGGCTAGGGACTTTAGAAAAAAAGGTTTGGCATTGTGGGGTGAGATCATCCGGAAGTGGAATTGCGGCCTGGAAGTGTGAGTGTGGGTGGGCATGGGAACCAGGTCAAAAGATTAGGCAGGGAGAACTGCACTTAAGTCCGTGAAGGTTTTATTAAGGCAGTCTGCAATACATGTTAGGTCCGTCGAGACTGCCCCATTTATGACAATCTGAGACGGAGGGGGGGAGCGGGTTTTACCATTCAGTTCTTTAATGTTGTCCCAGAAGGCTCTGGATGAACCCCAGAAGGATGTCAAAGCAGCCTGATAGTATTTAGCTTTTGCCTGCTTGATGGCCCAGGTGCATTGGTTGTGGGCTGCCCTATAGGCTTGCCTGTCTGCCACCCTACCAGAGTCGTTTGCTATGTGCCAAAGATTATCTTTCTTTTGTAGTTGCTGGATCAGTGCTGGGGATATCCATGCAGCAGTCCGTTTTTTTTGTCTAGATGTGGTGATGGGGGCAAACAGGTCACAGGCACAATTGAAGGCCGTAGTGAGGTAGGTTAGGGCAGAGTTTATGTCTGATGCATAGGCCACTGGAGTCCAGTCGACTTGTGTGAGGTGATGTTTGAGGTTGTCAAGACCCCTGAGGAGAAATCTGCGTCTAGGGGTGCTGCTGTACACAGGGCTGAGTGTGGGGGAGGACCAGAAGCAGATGACAGGGGAGTGGTCACTAAGTGAGTCCGCAAGGACTTGTACAGATGTCAATTTATGTGGCCGGTTAGAGAGGACTACGTCCAGGAGGGAGCTGGTTCCCATTGCTTTGTTAAGTCTAGTGGGCCGAGTGACCATTTGAGACAGGTCAAGGGCTGCAAGCTCATCCTTTATATTATCAGACGAGGGGCTGATCCAGTTGGTGTTTAAGTCTCCCAATATTAGTTGTTCAGCCTTCTGGGATAAGGTGGATAGATAGCCAAGGAGGGAGGTGATCGCTAAATTGTTTGTACTCGGGGGTATGTAAGTCGTAGTTAGGTATAGGGGGCCACGACCAGGGTAAGGTGTGATTTTAAGAGTAATGGCTTGCGCCCCATGGTTGAGCTCAGGGGTAGGGAGGGCATGACCCAGAACCGAGTCGCGCAAGTAGATTGCACCTCCCCCTCCGTGCCTGCCCATCCTATCAGCCCTGAACAGGGAAAAGCCTGGTAGAGAGACGGCTGAGTCAGGTGTAAGCAAGGAGAGCCAGGTTTCTGCTAGCATGAGAATGTCGGGGGAATATTACGTAACCCAGCACTGGAGAGCTGCAGTTTTCTTAGGGAGACTACATATGTTCATAAAAGCAATCCGGAGACCTTTTCAACTGGTGGGCTGAGGCGTGGCAGAGTTGGTGGGCCCAGGGTTTGGGTGCACATTGCCTGAGAGCAGGAGCAGCAGAAAAATTAGGCGCCTCACAGGGTAGTGGTAGCTGAGGGTAGGGTGCATATGCAGCTGCCGAGACCTCACAAGGGTGGTGTATGGGATGGGAAGAGAGAAAAGTACTGGAGACACTAGTGAGGAGAGTGACCATTTGTGACAGAATTCGTGGTACCGAGGGTTGCGCTTTGGCGGTGGGTGGGTGGGGTAGTGTGGTAGTCCAGGGTTCGGGATGGATTTGGGGGGATGGACTGAGAGGTAGATGTGCAATAAGCTGAGAGAAAAACTGGGTATTGAGTGTGGGGGGATTGTGGTTTGGTCGGGGGCAGGTCAGTGGGAGATATAGAGGGGTTGAGGGTGAGCAGTGGGTGCTGTGGTAAGAGTAGTACCAGTATGGCAAGGATCATGTTTGTGAGAGATATATCAGTAGAGAGAGTAGAAATTGAGTGCAGGCTCCCTCTAGTGCTGGAAGGATATAACCAGCAAATGGGAAAGTCGACTGATTGGTTCTGGCACCCCATGTGAGTAAGCCTATATAAGGGAGTGCCGACCAAGGGTGGTGGTGGGGGCGGCGGGGCTTCTCCTGGCACCGAGTGCGAGAAACTAGAGGTGTGTGAGCCTGGAAAAGGTGCCAATCCAAGTTCAAAAAAATTAAAGATTGTCCACAGCCAGGCTAGCTCCCAACAGTCGCGACTGCAGCAGGGCAGTTTTCAGGTAATTTTACCTTGCAGCTTCTGTCTTGTTACAGTGGCAGGGAGGGCTTTTCTGTGTAGCCCTCGTGACCTCCAGCTCCTCGGGGGAAGGGGGGTGAATCCTAGCAGTTTCTTGGCTTCGGGGCTCATTCTAGTAGCAGGGAGGGCAGTTCAGTGCAGCCCTCGCGACCTCCGGCTCCTCGGGGAGGGGCTCGATCTGTAGAGAGAGAGCACAGGTTAAGTGGCAGGTAGGGGGGGGATTAGCGTTAGGGGGTGGGCAGGCTTGGGGAGGGTGAATGGCTAATGGCTCTGCAGCTGCAAAAACTAAGAGAGAAATCCCTAATTCAACTTTGCAACAGGCTAAACACTTGACCCTTTTTTTTTTCCTCTAAGGTTACAGTATTAAATCAGGCTAAATACATTAGGCACAGGCACTTTACGAAGTATTATACAGATAATCAGGTCAATCTGGCACTGAGTGCGAGAAACTAGAGGTGTGCGAGCCTGGAAAAGGTGCCAATCCAAGTTCAAAAAGATTAAAGATTGTCCACAGCCAGGCTAGCTCCCAACAGTCGCGACTGCAGCAGGGCAGTTTTCAGGTAATTTTACCTTGCAGCTTCTGGCTTGTTACAGTGGCAGGGAGGGCTTTTCTGTGTAGCCCTCACGACCTCCAGCTCCTCGGGGGGAGGGGCGAATCCCAGCAGTTTCAGCTCGGCCTGTTCTAGTAGCAGGAAGGGCAGTTCAGTGCAGCCCCTCGCGACCTCCGCCCCTCGGGGAGGGGGCTCAATCTTGCAGCTTCTGGCTTGTTACATGGCAGGAGGGCTTTCTGTGTAGCCCTCGCGACCTCCAGCTCACCTCGGGGAGGGAAAATCCTAGCAGTTTCTCGGCAGGGCTGGATTCTGTGTAGGAGGGCAATTCAGTGCAGCCCTCGCGACTGCCTCTGGGGAGGAGGGCTCGATCTTGCAGCGCTTCTGGCTTGTTACAGTGGCAGGAGGGCTTTTCTTGTGTGCCCCTCGTGACCTCCAGCCTCGGGGAGGGGCGAATCCCAACAGTTTCTCGGCTGGGCTTGTTCTAGTAGCAGGAGGGCAGTTCAGTAGCCCTCGCGACCTCCGGCTCCTCGGGGAGGGGGCCTGATCTTGCAGCTTCTGGCTTGTTACAGTGGCAGGAGGCTTTCTGTGTAGCCTCGCGACCTCCAACTCCTCGGGAGGTAAATCCTAGCAGTTTCTCGGATTCGGGGCTGCTCTAGCAGGGGAGGGCAGTTCAGTGCAGCCCTCGCGACCTCTGGCTCCTCGGGGGGAGGGGGGCTCGATCTGTGCCATCGTGGCTTGCTCCAATATTTTCTCCTGTTCCTTATGTACATGAATCCCATCAAGTTCATTACATTCAAAACGTTTTGGTGTGTGAGGGATTGAGAGGATGAAGAAATGGGTTAATTCCTTTTCATTACAATGACAATGTGCTAAGTTTCCTTGTTTGCCCAAATGCTTGCCAGCAACTATTGGAGCCTTGTGCATTTACTGCATATAAGTTGGTAGGTGTCAAATATAGGCCCGTCCTAATATTTTATTTTGGATTAATTTTTTTTGTTTGTTTGTCTTTCTGTTGCTGATGTGTATTCTTTATTTGCCTTTATCCATTATTTATTCTGTTTCCTGGTTTTATACTCTTGTCTAGTCCTTCTTGCAATTTTTTTTATAAGGGTTCCTAATTGGCATGTAGTTACCCAAAACCACTGATAAAAACTACCCCAACTTTCCTCTTATAACTTTTTTAAGTAGTCTTTATTTCTCCAGAACTGTATTTGATGTTTTGTCTATGCATGTTCTCTTCTTTTTAAACAGTTCCAGGATTTTCCTTCTTATAATTTTGTATTCCAAATACTTTAAATTCATGTTACAATTTTGTAACAATCAAAGTTGTGAATGACAGCTTGAAGTACACACTGCAAGCCCACTGGTCAAAAGTGTTAGCCAATGGGCTTGTGCTGTGTACAGTAAGCTGTAATTCAATGACAGTTCAGGTGGTTGGCAGCCATGGAGATGTGCAGAGAGCTGTGTTGCCCACCGGCTGACTGGCTGACTGGCTGTGCTGGAACAGGGAAGCAGGGTGGGATGTAGGTGTCTAAGTTGAAGGGAGGCCACTACACTATGGAAACAATGGGCTGGGGAGTCCTTTTATTTTATTTTGAATGGGGATCAGTATGGGAGGGGGGATGCTACACTATGGAAACAATGGGCTGGGGAGGCATATTAGTTTATTACGACTGGGGATCGGTATGGGAGGGGGAATGGTACACCATGGAAACAATGGGCTAGGGAGTCAGTTTATTTTATTTTGAATGGGGACCGGTACGAGTGGGGGGATGCAACACTATGGCATATAGGGATGGGGAGTCATTTTATTTTACTATGTATGGGGATCAGGACAAGAGGGAGGCACTACACTTTGGAACATAGGGCTGGGGAGTAACTTATTTTTATTACAAACAGGGAACGGATGGGAGGGGGGTCCCACTAGACTACCAGGGACATGACAATTTAAAGGAAGTGTATGCCATGACTGGGATTGGGATTGGTGGAGAGCTTGTCACCTGGCTGCAGGGGTTGGTGGCTGCTATGCTGTTGTGTGCAGTGTAGCAGCCTACCTATGAGTGGCTAGGGGTTAGATTAGTTTCCAACACACCTAACTTTATGAGGCACATCTCCAAGATGTGCAGGCCGATGTGCCACACATCTCAGCTGAATAAGGAGATGTGCTGTATATTCATGGGCATGCCCCCTGGAGATGTGCCGCATACATTATGGCTACGCTTGGGTGCAGCTGGAGATGAGCAATGCATCTCCACCATTTGAATTTCATGTAGCGGTGCATTTCTTGAGATGCGCAAGTGCATCTCCTTTGAAAATGTCCCCCTGGATACCTATTTCTCCATTATGTTGCTGCTTTTACTATAGTTTAACCACATTGTTACTTACATCCCTAAACTTTTCTGCACATAGCAAAATGTCTGCTACATCCAAATTCTCCAATTCTTTAGCCATAAAATGCAGTATGTGTGTTTCTTTATAGGCTGGATCCTCTGATATGGTCAGACACCAAGCAAATTTTACATTTTTAGCAAGAACATATTTTTCTGTATCAGGACATCCCATACCTCCCGGCATCCTTGGGATGCAATCTGTGGCTTGCCTTCACAACCTAAAAAACATTTTTATCTACTTCTTAACCCTCTCACACCATACTTTTCCCATTCTCTGTACAGCAATTGTAGCAGAAAGATTAACTGTGGCATAATCATCATTTTTATCAGTTCTGTCCTACAGTGTATTATATTATATTATATTATATTATATTATATTATATTATATTATATTATATTATATTATATTATATTATAGCCCCTACATCTAGAATTGCAGGCAAATATAACTAAATAAATACATGAATAAATAAAAATTTAAACAGCCCCCTCCCCAATCCTATTACTATCTACCTAGAGTGCTTGAAGCCCTGTCTCCTACCTTGCATCATCATTATGCTTATTAAAGGGGTGGGGCTTCAGTTCTCGGTGGCTACTTGGCTCATACACAGAAGTTACAAGCTGAGCCTTATGTGCTAAATATTTTTTTACATCACACAAAAATGTTAAACTATGGCTAAATGAGCTATCAGGACAGGCAACCCTTTGGCATGGATTGTCGCCTGGACCTTGTGACAGGGTTGCCACCTTTGGATGAGGCAAAAACCGGATCCTAAGCTCCGCCCCTAGCCCCACCCCTTTTCATGACTCATCATACATTGTTCCTCCTAGAAGTCCATTTGTTATATCAGTAAAAAACAATGCTTAAAGCAGTAGTTCAACAAAAATGTGAAGATACTATACTGTAGCTGTTAAAGTTACTTTCCTAGGTTCTTCCTAATTATTTACTTATGTATTTATTTATTTATACTGGTTTACCAGATAAACACACAGTGATAAAAAAAATCTCATTCACAGATATGATCTGGGGGAAGACAAGGGAAATACTGTAAATAGCATACGATAGTATACATACCTTATATCTTTTTCTGGCTCCATTTTCTGTTCATGTTCACAGTACTATTTAAAAGCCAAAGAAGTGACTACACTTTTTTCTTAAGGAGACAAAATATTTTTAAAACATTTAAAAAATGTCTAAATTCTATTAGAGATGAAAATGTTTACCAGAAAATGAAAGTGGAGGAGAACTGGCTGTTACTGTTACAAAGGTGGGTCAGCTGTGCTGTTATGCCACTTTAAGATGCAGTGGAAAGATTAATGTTAAGTAAGTGCTAATGGTGTTAATGGCCATACTTTACACCTCCCAGGGTGACTGCATTCACAAACAAAAGGCTACATTGACAACAGAACTTGTTTGTAACTTAAACATGTAGCTGAAACAATGAGTGATATGACAACATTTATTTTAAAAGTATGGTGAGCACTCAAAATGGCTCAAATACCTGACCAGCACAGAGCAAAACCGGATTACCTGATAGGGACCCTGAAAACCTGACCACCAGGAAAAAAACCTGACAGGTGGCAACCCTACCTTGTGATTGTGTCAGCTGGTCTTTAAGCCTTTTTGTCATGCAGTATTTTGGGACGTGTCATTTAATGCAAAGAACTGCATTGTATCCTGGTTGGCTCCACTGTATGTCAACAATTTGGTAGTTGATATTCAAGTTCATGGACACTTACATTTATTACATCAACTATAAGCTGATGATTGGATCATTATGTTAGTCACTGTTCTCTTTACATAATACATTCATCTCTTCAACATTTTTTTTGTTTACTGTTCAAAATTATCTTCTCACTAACAAGTGTTAAATGCTGACAAAACCAAATGCATGTTTTATAAACCCAGGGTATCAATGGAGAATAACCTTTATCACATTATTCCTACTTTCAATGGTACTTACTGCTCTCCAGCAAACACATCATTACAAATGCCTGGGCATATAGCAGGCATATAAGCTCTCTTGGTCTAGACATGTCAATTTCTTACAGTTTGTAAGAACTTGCATCATCCTTGCATTATCCAAAAACTTGCTGACTTTCCAGAAACCATAAATTGCTTAACCATGAAGCCCTACATCACCTTATTTAGGTACAGGTTTTTCCCTTTTGGATGATGGTGCTTTTCTTTATGATTTGGCCTCTTCCAACATTCTAAAATACTAACATACTAAAATGCCAGCAGAATAGGCCTAACGGTCTTTTGTGTCTGCTAGTTTGGTCAGCCCCCACCCTGGGAGCTGACCTTGCTGCCCACCTCCCTCTCTGGCTTCTGCCTTCCCAGTCCCGGATATTCTCGCTGCACTGGTTTTTGCTTCCAGAACCTTTCCCCTGTACCTGTCCCACCCCCTCTTGAACCCCTCCACCATTTCTGCCTCCACCAGCCCCTGGGCAGCGCATTCCATGGCTCCACCATCCTCTCAGTGAAGTAGCACCTCCTCCTCCTGAACTCCCCCAGCTTCCACCCATGCCTCTAGTTGCCCTCCTTCCTTTGGAGCACCCTGACTGCTGCTCCCCTATTTACCCCTTCATGTACCTGAAGACCTCTATCATGTCCCCCCAGTCCTTTCCCTCTTCCAATGTGTACATATTTTGCTGTTTGAGCCTCTCCCCATAGGTCCTATCCCCCAAGCCCCAAATCATTTTGGTTGCCCTCCTCTGGACCCTCTCCAGGAGTTTAATGTCCCTCATTAAATGTGGCCTCCAAAACTGCAAGCAGTACTCGAGGTGCGGCCTCACCAAGCAGTTATACAATGGGGGTATCACTTCCCTCCTTCTGGAGGTGAGCCCTCTAGCAATGCATCCAAGCATCCTGTTGGTCTTTGCCACTGCCATCCTACTAGTCTCTGAGTTGTTCATCTTGACATCCACCACCGCCCCCAGGTCCCTCTCAGCCATCGAGACTTGTAGCATTCCCCCCCGGGGTGTATTCTTGGCCCGGGTTTCTGGCTCCCAGATGCAGTACCTTGCATTTTCCTGCATTGAACCTCAGCTTCTGCTTTCTAGACCACCTTTCCAGAGCCTCCAGGTTCCCCTGTAGGGCCACCTTCCCCTCCTCCCCATCCACCACTGCTCCCAGTTTTGAGCCATCTGCAAAGAGACTCATCTCACTCCTGATACCCTTCCTTATGTCAGAGACGTAGGTGTTGAACAGGAGGGGCCCAAGGACCAATCCCTGAGGGACTCCACTAATGACCCTCCTTGGGGACAAGACTATCCCTCAAACCCAACCCTCCGGGTCCGGTTCTGGAGTCAATTTCCTATCCATCTGATCATCTGGTTCCCTACCCCCATTTCTCCCAGATTATCCAACAGGCCCCCATGAGGAACAGAGTCAAACGCCTTGCTGAAGTCAAGAAAGAGGATGTCCACTGGTCTACCCAGGTCCGAGGCACTCGTCACCCAGTCATAGAACTCCACAAGGTTTGTCTGACACGATTTCCTCGGGACGAATCCATGCTGTCTATCATCCAGGCACCCCAATTTTTTCAGGTCCCCCCCTAGTCTCTCTTTGACAATGCCCTCCATCACCTTGCCCTCCACCAATGTCAGGCTGACGAGCCGGTAGTTCCCTACCACCTCCCTTGATCCCCTTTTGTGGATAGGAACTATATGTGCCACCTTCCAGTCCTGGGGCACCCAGCCTGTTCTCAGAGGGATGCTTAAGAGCTCCACCAGGCGTTTCGCCAGGACATCCACCAGTTCCTTCAGCACTCTGGGATGTAATTTATCCAGCCCTGGTGCTTTCTCCATCTTAAGGGACCTGAGGGCTTCCCTCACTCTCTCTGCAGTGATTTCCACCTCAGCTACCTCGTCCCCCTGCTTTGCCTTCCCCCCACCTGCCAGTGATGCCCCCTTCCCCAGACTCACCAATCGGTAAGGGTTCCCTCCTCAGTTTCACCATGTCCTCCCATGTATGATGCAGCCCCCATTTTCCTTGGTGAAAACTGAGGCAAAGTACTCATTTAGTACCTCAGCCTGCTCCCCGGTCTTGTGCCCATCCTCCCCATTTTAATCCTGCTAATCTGCCCTTCCCTCTTCATTTTTCCCCAATGTATCTAACATACTAACATACTAAAATGCCAGCAGAATAGGCCTAACGTCTTTCGAGTTCAGCTGATCATCAGCCTCACCCTGGGTGCTGACTCTTATGTCCCCGCCTTTCTCTGGCTTTTTCCTTCCCAGTTCCGGATATTCTTGCTGCGTTGGATTTTGCTTCCAGAACCCTTCCCTGTACCTGTCCCAGCCCTCTTGAACCCTTCCACTGTCTCTGCCTCCACCAGCCCCCTAGGCAGTGCATTCCATGGCTCCACCACCTCTCATGAAGTAGCACCTCCTTTCTCCCCTGAATCTTCCCTCCAGCTTCCACCCATGCCTCTAGTGGCCCCTCCTCCTTCCTTCGAAGCACCCTGACTGTTCCTCCCTATTTACCCTCTTCATGTACTTGAAGACCTCTATCATGTCCCCGGTCCCTTCTCTCTTCCAATGTGTACATATTTAGCTCTTGAGCCTCTCCTCATAGGTCCTGTCCCCAAGCCCCAAATCATTTTGGTTGCCCTCCTGACCCTCTCCAGGAGTTTAATGTCCCTCTTTAAGTGTGGCTCCAAAACTGCATGCAGTACTCAAGGTGTGGCCTCACCAAGCAGTTATACAGAGGAGTATCACTTCTCCTTCTGGAGGTGATCCCCTAGCGATGCATCCCAGCATCCTGTTGGCCTTGGCTGCTGCCCTCCTACAAGTCTCCGAGTTGTTCATCTTGACATCCACCACCACCACCCCCAGGTCGCTCTCAGCCATTGAGACTTGTAGCATTTCCCCAGGGTGTACACTTGGCCCGGGTTTCTGGCCCCCTGGTGGAGTACCTTGCATTTCCCTGCATTGAACCTCAGCTTCCACTTTCTAGACCATCTTTCCAGAGCCTCCAGGTCCCCCTGTAGGGCCACCCTACCCTCCTCCCCATTCTATCTAAAGAACCCCTTGTTCCCTCTCCTAATTTCCCTGGACAAGTTCTGCTCCTTCCTTGCCTTAGCCGCCCTCACCACCCTAGTGGCCCTTCTGGCCATTTGCTCATATTCCCCTCGGTCCCTTTCACTCCTTGAGTACTTGAATTGCCTATAGACCACCTTCTTTCCCCTCACCACCTCCTGAATCTCCTCGGTCCACCAGCAGGGTTTTCGGGCCCTACTGCATTTTTGTCTTACTCTTGTGCAGGTGCTGGTAGCATCCTGCACCCCACCTACTGTCAGCATCCATGTCTGGCCCAATCCCATCCAAGTGCTCCTTAAGGATCCTTCCCATTTCCTTGAAATCTTCCCACCTTGAAGTCAGTTACCTCCATCTTTGTGCAGCCTTCTACCCCTCCTAGGTTCAGGCAGAACCAGACCATGGCATAGTCGCTCCCCGCCAACAGGTCCCTTACCTCAGGCCCCAAATCTGGTCACTGTCTGCCAGGACCACATCCAGTATCTGCTCCTCCCTGGTCGGTTCCCCCACCTGCTGAGTTAGGAACATGTCCTGAAAGACATCCAACAATCTCTGTTCTCTGGCCACCGAGGATGTCATAGTCTCCCAGTCTGTTCCTGTCATGTTTAAGTCCCCCAACACCACCACCCTTCCCCTTCCCAATCTGCAGTGTCTCCCAACATCTGCCACCAGACTCTCCTCTAGCTCCTCCGCCAGCGCAGGGGGTCTATACACCACTCCTATTTTTACCCTCTTGCCCCCCCCTTGTTATCAAGGTGACCCAGATCGCCTCCACGGTTCCCTCTGCCTCCTCCACTCCTCCTATGGCAATGCAGTTTTTGACTATTATTTCTACCCCTCCTTACCTTTCCTCCCCCCTGTCCTTCCTGAACATGGTGTAACCCTCCAGCTTCAGGTCCCAGTCATGCCCTGTGGTGGCCCGGGTCTCAGTGACCACTGCCACATCCACCTCTCCCTCAGTTAGCATAGCCTGGAGCTCAGGCATTTTATTGCCCAAGCTCCTGGCATTTAGCAGGACTACCTTCCACCCTTTCGCTATACTTCTATTTCCCCTGCTCGTGTTCCTGTCAGGATTATGTCTTCCCCTGGTCCACACCTTACCAGTCAGCCTTTTCCTGCATTCCTCCAGCTCCCCAGTGGGGGTGGAGACAGAGTCCCTCCTTTATCGGACCCCCCTCAACAGCCTTTTCTCCCATCCCTCCCCCCTTCACAAGTTTAAACCCCACCTTTCACCAATGAACCCCTCTATTTTCAACTTAAGGATTTCCTTCCTCCGAATTGAGATGGAGCCTATCTCTAGCATACAGCCCCTTATCCTCCCAGGTCTCCCCCCAATCCCCCATCAACCCATACCCTCTGGCCCCACACCACTCTCTGAGCCACTGATTTATCACCCTAATCTTCCTCTTGTGTTGCCCACTAGCTCTTGGCACCGGCAGGATTTCTGAGAAGGAAATTGTGCATCCTATATCATGACAGACCCTGGCAAGCTCCCTGAACCTTGCCTGTATCTCTAGCTCACTATATCCCTCAATGTCATTGGTACCCAGGTGGACCAGTATGTCCGGGGAACCTCCACAATCCTTTGCCAGCTGATATGCCTCATGCTTGGCCCTGTGCACCATTAGTCCAGGGAAGCATTTTGTTCTAACTGGGCAGGCTTCTGCCTCCCTATCCCATTTGATCCCCCTGATCATGGAATCACCCAAAAGGAGCACTCTGGCTACCCTTTCCTCCATTTCCCCCCTTCCATGTCCCTCATCCTTTCTACCAGCCCCTACCCCCAGCCTGCTCCTTGCTCCTCCCCCTATCTGGGTGCCACCTGCCATACCCTCCTTATTTAACCTGGCCACCCCTTCCCCTCCAATCCTATGCCCCTTGTCCTCCTGAGTATCCTTCTGTACCTCGCTACCCCCACCATTACTGCTCGAGACTGGTCCTTCCCCCCATCTGCTAAACTAGCCTGGCTCATCCTCCCTTCCTTCCCGTCTCTGTTCAGCCCCTCCTTGCTTGTCGTGCTCCCCTGGCCTAAACCCTCAGCTCCCTTTACTGCATCCACCTTGTACTTCTGGTCCTTCTCCTTGCCCTTTCCTCCCAACTGGTCCTTTTCATTGTGCTTTCCTCCCTCTACCCCCCCATCCTCCTGCTCTGATCCCCTGCTCCCCCCGTTTTCCCGCATTCCAAGTTCCCCGTCCTCCCACTATCCAGCCCCCGCCTCCTGCAACAATGATGCCAGGCTTGTTCTCCTCCATTCTTATTCAGTTTACAATTGTTTCATGTATAGACAGTTTAATCAGCTCAAACTTTCTGCTAGAAGAACATCACATCTTGTTCAGTTTGTTGTTAAATGTATGTCTGGTGAGTATCTAGTTTATCCTTCTGAGCATCTAGAATTGCAAATTCCTAAACACGTTGTACAGTCTTGGGAGTGGGAGTTGTGCATTCCTTGTGCTTGGACCTTGTTTAGGCAAACATCCATCTGAGTCACCATCCCGCAGGAAACAAATGCATCGTAAATCACTCAGACTTGTATGGACTCTCACCTTGACACTTTGAAGAGGTGTTTTTTGACGTTGGTCATAAGCAGAAATCCTGTTGGCCAGTAACTGATCGAGTGTTAATTGCATGTAAGTAAACTGTTGACTGTTATATATATACTGTATGTGTCTGTATAGATATAGATATAGATATAGATATAGATATAGATATAGATATAGATATAGATATAGATATAGATATATATGTAGATATAGATATAGATATATAGATACATTATTTTTTATTTATTTTTAGTTATTCATTTATCAATTGCAACTTTTGTACACCATCAGATCCACTTTGAAAATGAGCTAACTTAATATGTCTGTCCTGGTCAAAATAAAATGAGCAAGAAATGAAAATAGATCAGAAGGAAGAGTTGGCCATGTCTGAATCATTTAAATACATGCAAGCCAGTACAAAAGCTAGACTCCAGTGAATCCTTCACAATCAGAAGCAGAGTTAATACTGGAGAAATAGCAAGAAACTGCCTGGGGTAGATTTAAGATGGATGTTAGGAAGTACTACTTTATGTAGAAGGCAGTAGAGGGGTGGGATGAGAAGCCCAGCTCTAGTCAGTGCAAAAACAGAGGTGATCTTTAAGAGGTACTTGAATATGTATAAAAGGGCTAGAAATGATCAAGGGAGGTAGGGTATAGGATGAAGTTGTTCATGATCCCCTAAGGGGCAAATATCACCTCATGGGGCAGACTGGATAGAAACATAGAAACATAGCTAATGTCAGCAGAAAAAAAAAATTTCTGTCCAGTCTGTCCTGTTATACTCTTCTGCAACCTCTGACCTGTTGTCTAGGTCATGTTTTAGGTCCCTGCCCCCCCCTTTGCCCATGCCCTACTGTTACCCCTAAGTAAATATTAAATCCGTAAATTGAGCAACAAGTAGGGTTACAATTGTTAATGTATTTTTTGCACCCACCACCTCTGCCAGCAGGCTATTGCACAGTGCAACTACTGTCTCTGCAAAATAAAACTTCTCAAATTCCTTCTGAATTCCCCTCCCCAGTTAGCTTCCACTCATGTCTCTGTGTTTGATTTACTATTCCGGATGAATATTCCTTATAGTTTACCCTGGTTTTTTTTTTCCTTTTCAGGAACTCAAAGACCTCTGTCTTGTCACCTTTCTCCCTTCTGGCCTCCAGAGTACATGTTCTATGTCTCATAGGATCTGCCCTGTTGGCTCTGAAACCCTTAGGTTACCCTATGCTGAAACTGTCTTTCCTTAGGTCGGGACTCCAGAACTGGGAACTATTCCAAATGGGACCTCACCAGTGATCTATTGAGAGGTAGTATTACCTCCTTCTTCATGCTACTGAAACCCCCTGCAATATACTCCAGATGCCTGGTTGCCTTGCTGTAGGCTTTGTTACATTGGCTGGATTGTTTTAGGTTGTCTCTTATTATGACTTTCAGGTCCCTCTCCTCAGAGGTAATCATACCCAGCTTAACCCTCCTATCCAGTATTTCATCCTAGTGTTCTTGTTCTAGAACCTTTCACCCAAAGAAGGACACCACACCAAGTACTGCTTTTTGTTTGCTCAGTCGGCACACCATTTATTAAAACTTTACATTCCAATTTTTTCATTCCACAATACTGAGTTCCTTTACATATCAAATTTAAACATTTCTTTATTTCATATTCTCTTTATTGACATACCAGAACTTATACATCACATTTTATATTACATATATATCACTTTTATATCACATTTTCTTACCACCCATTGATGTAAACCCAAGGGGGTCTTCTTTTTTGTTCATTTTTCCCTTTCACCCCCAGATGTAAAACCTGAGGGGGTTATCTCTTACCATCCGGGCAGGTCCATTTCCTGCTGCCCATTTTCGATTCCTGGGTGTCCATACCCTTTCCTCTTACACCCCACCTTGGTGTAACTCCATAATTTTCTCCCTCCCCTCCTGAAAGTATTTTCTTCCCCTTTTTTTCTCCCTCCCTGTACACCATCATCTCTTGAGCAGTGGTTGGGAAATCAAATTTGTTTAGCAAAAGTGAGGGAGAGCTCAACTGTGCAGCCTCTTATATCCCCCCTTTTTCCTCCACCCCTTGCTCTCTTTCTTCTCTCTCTTCCCTCCTTCAGCTTATCCTCTGATCTCATTCCTCCAAAGACCCACCCCTTCTTGGTGATGTCATCTCCTCTGTAGCCAAGCCCCCTTTCCTACCAGGGCCGTCCCCTCGACCTCACTAAAAAGGCCCCACCCCTTCCTTTACCTACCCCCCCTTCCCTCACTCTCTATCCCTCCTTCTGGGCTCCCAGGCCTAGAACAAAGGGGCTTGTCTCTTTATAGACAATCCTTCTTGTTCTAGAACCTTTCGCCCAAAGCAGGACACCACACCCAGTATTGCTTTTTGGTTGCTCAGTTGGCACACCAGTTATTAAAACTTTACATTCCAATTTTTTCGTTCCACAATACTGAGTTCCTTTACATATCATATTTAAACATTTCTTTATTTCATATTCTCTTTATTACATACATCACATTTTATATCACATATATATATCACTTTTATATCACATTTTCTTACCACCCCAGGTGTAAACCCGAGGGAGTCTTCTCTTTTGTTCGTTTTTCCCTTTCACCCCCAGATCTAAAACCTGAGGGGGTTATCTCTTACCATCCAGGGCAGGTGCATTTCCTTCCCCCCATTTTCTATTTCTGGGTCTCCATACCCTTTCGTCTTACACCCCACCTTGGTGTAACTCCATACTTTCCCCCTCCCTCCCAAAAGTATTTTCTTCCTCTTTTTTCAACTAGCCAGTCTCCAGCTTGTGTTGGAAGGTGAGCTTCCCCCCTTTTCTCCTTTTCATTTTAGGCCCCCCCAACCAAGAACCTATGCCCTTACCAGTCTCTGTGATAAAATATGTGGTTGCCATCCCTGCGAGATGGACCCCATCCGAACAACATAAACCAGCAATCTTTTCCTATATATTCGTCATGCCATCATATCCCACCCCCGATTAGTTGAAAAACCTTTTCCTACTCTTCTATTCATCTGCCTTCTGGCACCTTCTATGACTTTCTGTTTGTACACACGCCTTCATTACCTTCTCGCCACCATCTCTGACCACATTACCGTAACCTTGGGTCACACCTTGTAATCACTTCTAGGTCTACTTGCATATGATTAAATATATCTAACTAAGGACTTGACCCCAAATCATTGCCCTCCAGATGTACAATGATTAGGTCAGGCTCCGGGTCAGCCCTCTGAGTCTCCTCCATCAATGTCAGAAATTGTCCCCAGTGCATTCCTCGTTTGCCTTTCCACAGGATCCACACCTTCCAGTGGTCAAAACCCCAGCTGCATCCCCCCGGGCTTCTGCTCAGCCTGTCTCTTACCCAATATATGTAGGAATGCCACATGATCCACACTTCTTTCCAGCAGCCATTTTCTATAATATATAAATACATATTTGTGAAATGCATCTTTTCTTGCACCATGCCCTTCTCCCCATCCTGCTTCCATTTTCTGTGGAATGGAAGAAAAAAAATCTTCATTCATGATTGACATGTCTAGCATGCTTTTTGTAGCATGTCTCCCACCCAAGGCCTTCAAACCTTCCTCCTGCACCCCCTGGGCTGCAGCCTCAGGAGCTGCCCCAATCCTAAAAGAATGTGAGAAGTACCTACTCAGGTCCTCTCTCACTGCCATGGTGCCTTCTTTAGCACCCCTGACACATGATTCCCTGCTATCCCTTTTCCATTTTCGTGAATGAACAAACCCCACCTTTTGTCTGGTGGCCTGAAAATCCCGTAATTCCTAAACTGGGTAAATAGCCTCTGTCCCGTGCTGCTGCAGTGGCACCCAGGCCCCCTTTTAAAGAAAATCAGGAGCCTATGCCCACTCCAATGGACATCATACCCCTGTAACCCCGCCCCAGGTGCCACTTTTGCTGGCCCCAGTAGTTCCCCCACCCAGAATGCTCCCCCGTACCTGACTTCAAAACCTGTTCTGAACAAACCCACTTCGTAGGCTGAATAGTAAACCTGTGGCAGCACTGCCACCAGCCTCTCTAACAACTGCACTGCGCCTTCTTTTATTTTGCTCTCTGCCTTTTATCCTCTGCCACCCCATCATCATTCTTTACACCAGTACACTCTTGCTTGAGTCCTCCCATCCTTTCATAGTACTTACCCAAACTATGGCTGCCAGGTGAACCCCCATGGGGCATGGGCCATCCCTCTTCACCACCCCACCACCAAGAACTTAGCTACCTGCTCCTCTATGACTGCCCCTACTTACCTCCATGATGTATAGAGCTCCGAAAGCTTGGAACGCTCTCCAAGAAGTCTCGTAGGCCATTAGGGTGCTGTCTGCCCAAGAGTACCAAGAGAAACTCTGCACCTTCCACCCAATCTCCCATAGTCCTTCCAGAATCTTCACCCCATCGGGTCTGCCCTTGTAGCTATGGCACGGAACTTGTTTATCTGCAGACGGAAGAGGCTGTCAGCCACCATATACTGTATGCCTGCATTGTGCCTGGTCCTAAAATTCATGTTGAGCCTCAAACTCTGTAGCACCAACTGTCACAATACCCATAAACTGTGTCTGATTTTATCCCTCTGTTATTCAGCACCTCAACCCCTGCCTGGTTATCGCACCAGAAAGTTACCCTCTGGTTCCTTAGTGCCTCTCCCCATAGCACTGTCATCACCCATACTGGAAATATCTTCAATGGGGTGATGCTCCATGTAAACCCCTTCCTAACCCATTCTGCTGGCCATGGTTCTGAGAGCCATCTTCCCTTAAAACAGGCCCAACCCCTAAGCCCCCTGAGGCAACGGTGTATGCTCAACATCCTTCAACATTCTCTCTGCCTTTAGCTTCCCTTCCCCTATAAACAAAATCATCCAAGCAATGAATCACTGCTCCATGCCAATACTTCTCCTTAAATACCCATTGTAACCATGTGTTAAGCCTTCCAAAAGTGGCACATGCCACCAAACACCCCATGGGCATGGCTTTGTCAAAACACTGCCCCTCTATCTGGAAACCTAACAAATCCCAGTCCTCTCTCCTGACCGGCAGCAACCTGAATGCAGACACCATGTCCGTTTTTGCCAACCAGGCCTCCTTGTCAGCCTGAATTATACTTACTGCATCCTCAAATGTCCCCTAAGACACCCTGTTGTCCTCTTCTACAATATCATCATTGACCGACTCCCTTTCCTAGCATGACAATTGATGGATCACCTAGTATTCCCCCAATTTTTTTGTTTTTTTGGGGGAACAAGGTCCAGCGGCCACACCCTAAGGTGTTGTAATGGGTGTTCTTGAAATGGCCCTTCAACTCTCCATGCCCGCTGCTCTTTTTTGATCTTCATCCTCCTCCACAGGTGTTCCTTACCCTTTACTGATCCCAGATTCTTTACCCAGGTTTTCTTTCATACCCCTTAATAGTGTAAGTTACCCCCCCCAAAAAAAAAACCTGGACCAGTGTTAAGTCTTCATTCACCACACTTCCCCATGCATTATATATATATATATATATTTTTTTTTTTTGTCTTTTGTAACCAGGTAAGGCCCCCCCTAGGCACAAATGCCTGTTTTCAGGGGCAACCTGGGAGCACTGGGCGGTTAAGTGACTTCCTCAGGGCCACACAGTATGCAGTATGCAAGATGTGAGAATCAAACCCAGTCTTGGTCTGCTGGCTGTACTAAGCTCATTCATAGCTTATTACTCTAACCTCTAGGCTATGTTGTCGGCCTTTCTGTTCCTCCCCCTTCTTAACCAATACTACAGCTGCTGCCAGCTCCTTCTTTCCAAACCCCCTTTCTCTTCATATTGCTCTGCCATCTTCTTATACACTAGTGCAAAATTATCCATGACTTCGCCCTTCCAAATCTTCTCCTTCATGACCAATGGTACATGGTCACCTATCCTTACTCCCCCAGAAACAGCCCCATCCCCCCCGGCCACCCCTTTCCCTTTATCTTTTCAGGTCTGCTACATTCCCCCATTCTTTTCCTTTCTCCCAATTCTCTCAAAACCTTTTTGCAGTTTCTCTATCCTGTCACCTCCATACCCCACAACAACTGCTCCTTGTACTCCTTATGCTACTTTCCACAGTCATATCATTAGTACCAGCATTAATTTGTGGCGCTCCTACTAATCCTGGTAATGTTTCCGGAACTGGGATGGGAATAGCCTCGACTCCTGTGGCTGTGGTGGCTGTGGGAGTGACATTGGTACCAGGACAGGTTCTGTGGCTGGCATTGGCCCTGATGGTGCACCTGGCTGTGGGCCCAGCGGTGCTGTGGTTGGTACTGGTGTTGGCTGGGGTTCTGCCTATGGTGTGGGCACCAGACACGGAACCAGACTAAGGACAGGTGGCACTGGGGCCGGCATTGGTTCCGGGACAGGATCCAGATGTGGTCCAGGTTCTGGTCTGGCTGGCTCAGGCCTGGGACCCTTGGAGGCAGGCACCCTTGGGGCTCCTCCTTTTTGGTGCCCCTTTCCCTTCCCTCCAGACTCTGCCCTGTCCTTTCTCTTAGTCCCAGTCCCCACCAGTACCTGCTTTTCTGCTCCTGTGTCATCCACCGCAACCAATACCCTGTGCGCCCTGTCCACCAAAATACCATGATCACCTTCATGGCATCCATCTTAAGGGCTCTCGCTCCTCTGGTGTTCATGATGTTGTATACACTCTACGTAATACATCTGTGATACAAAAAACATTCTCATGAGTCCTTAAGGAAAAACCTAGCCCGGCTGTGTCTAGAGGACCCCTGCCATATGGTATGCCCCCCACTTTCTCCTTATCTTCTTTCTTTTTTTTATTTTAGTATTTTGACATTTTGTTTGCTTAGTTGTACCACCTTGCATTTTGGTTAAGCACTATAATCCCCTCCTTATTACTTCTTATGCTTCTCCTTTTCCTTTGTTCCATGTTGGGTAACCCTGACCAAATCCCCCCCAGTGAATAAACCCCCCCTGATTTTGGATTCTTCCCTTCAGTGGTTGCAAGCACTTCTCCTGCTATGTCACTCAGACATGCTGCAAAGATCCCCATTTTTTTTTTGGTTGTTTTTTAAAATGGTGGCCTGCCCTAAAATAGTGGCCACCGTGTGGCCTGCATCAAAATGGCGGCTGCCATGTGGCTGCTCATTTGGCCCTTTTTCACATTCCACCAACAACTCCCCCATTGTCCTGTTGTTCTGTGTGTTGTGCAGCTTCCCCTTCACCTACCTTGACCTGAAATGTGCCATCCTCTCATAGATGGCTTGCGGTAACAAAACAGACTGCAAAGGCAACACCTGCCCCCCTCCTTTAACCGCTCGATCCCTGCAGTGGGCATCCAACCACATGACCTTCACATTGTTCTGGTTTCTGATCCCCTCTGTCCCCGCCATGCAGCTGCTCCTTCCTGGACCCACTCAACCCGCTTCCCCTCTCTGCTTTACTCTGCACTTTTTATCCCAGTGTTGCCACAACAATTATCCCAGCTGTATTCCTTCAAAAAAAAAACCTTTCCTTTCTTGAATTAGCCCCTCATTTCTCTTCCTCACTGGTTTTCAAATCCCTAGGTTGCTGCTGTCATGCGCCAGCATCTGATCTGGCCCCTGCTCCCAGAGGATGCCTCGCTTTCCCTTCCAAGAGCTCATACTCAGGGCTGTGGTGACTCTCATTTCTGTCTTCTTAAATTTATTTTTTGGAATAATTTTTGCATTACGACAGAACCCAACTGGTATCTGCCCATGGCCCCTACTACCTGGCACCAACCTTTGCTCCATTTCCTCTTTCACCTGCCTCCTGCCCAGCACCTGACTGAACGGCTTCTCAAGTGAGCAGCTCACTGCCCCCACGCTCCCTTTCTCTCACCCCCAAACAGTCTCTGACCAAAATGCAGGTCACACCAGAGCCCTGCTTTTCCAATAACTCAGCATTACTGTAAGTATTCAATCACCCGTAGCTTGCAAAACATGCTTTTATTAATGTATACTTGGTATCTGCTCTGCATCCTACCTATGCCTCGAAGTGAGCACAACATTTTTCTTTTTTTTTAAACTGTGTTCTCCTTGCAGTACTGGCTCTAAACCCAGGTATATCCCCAGCAAAACTCTTATACTTATTCCTACCTGAGTATCTATCCTATAACCAGCCCGAAGCTTTATATTTTTATATTATTTATTCATTTATTTATTTATTTTTACTGGCACACTAACAAACTATATTCTGAAACTTTACAAAACCTTGATTTCTGAAATAATTACCTTATACACAATAACAAATTTGACCTTACCAATCAAAGTTTTCTGGTCCTCAGGAACTCTCTGACTGATGTGCGTAAACAAATCAAAATCAAATATGTTTAGCAAAAGTGATGGAGAGCTCATCTGTGCAGCCCCTTACATCACCCCTTTTGCCCTCTGCCCCCTTGCTCTATTTCTCCTCTCCTCCTCCTTCAGGCTATCCTCTGATTTCATTCCCCCAAAGACCCACCCCTTCTTGGTGATGTCATCCCCTCTGGAGCTGAGCCCCCTTTCCTACCAGGGCCCTCCCCCTGACTTCACTAAAAAGGCCCCGCCCCTTCCTTTACCTACCTCCCCCCTTCCCCACCTTCCCTCACTGTTTATCCCTCCTTCTGGACTTCCAGCCCTAGAACAAAGGGGCTTGTCTCTTTATAGACAATCCTTGTTTCCTATTTGCATCATCTTGCAATTTTTTGGTAACCTCTCTAAAATATTTAGTTCCCTCTGCAACTGCCTTACAATGTCCTCTCTATCCACCATGCTACACACATTGTGCCCACTAGTCATTTTCCTATGTCACTAATGAACATATTGAAATGGGCAAAACCCAGGACAGACTCCTGTGTGACCGCACTTTCGACCTGCTTTCATCACCGCCCTCAACTGTCCCCCCCTCAACCAGCTACTCACCATCTAACTAGATCTTTTGCTGCACCTAGATCCCCTAACTTCTTCAGCAGCCTTCAGTGTAACACTTAGTCAAATGGCTTGCTGAAGCCAATGTAGAGTAAATCCACTGTGTATCCCTTATCCACTTCCTTAATTACTCAAACAATACTATCAGGTTGCTCTGACAAAACCTCCCTGCCATGACACCATGCTGTTTATTACCCTGAAGACAACTTCTCTCCAGGTAGTCTACTAGGTCCTCCTTGGCTAATGTCTCAGTCAGTTTACCCACAATTGAGGTAACACTGATTGACTTGTACTTATCCAGTTAGACAGCATTGCAAAGGTTGGAAATAGTTATACAGCATTCATATGCCATAACTACAAGAATAAAAAGCCTATAGTTGAATAAACAGCAGGACATTGTTCTGTTGGCCATTTTCTATGTTTCCATCTATCTATGAATAAATAGCAGGACATTGTTCTGTTGGCCATTTTCTATGTTTCCATCTATCTATCTATCTATCTATCTATCTATCTATCTATCTATCTATCTATAGAAAATGGGTAGGAAGATTTTCCAGCCTCAGTTTGGCTGAACCCCTTTCCAAGCTGTACATCTACAGTATGTGCCGATACAGACCAGGAAATAACCAATCCTGGTGCCAGTTGTTTAAGGCATAAAACCAATCAGCAGTTGGCAATTTTAAAAAGTAAAATCTGCTTTTTTTGTCACCTAGCAAGCTAGTGACAGTCTCCCCCCCTCACTCGACTTAGTCCACTTAACCTCACTTCTCAGCAACTCCAGCTGAACAATTCATCCCATCTCAACAAAGAAAAAAACAACCTTGTTTTTTTTTTCTGTTACCTGTGCTGCTGTGCACAACTTCAGTGCTGCTGTCAGGTCACACTTGAAAGGGAAGCCCGCACCATTCTTGTTATGGTGCTCAGCCTCTCACTGCTGCTTCTGACTACCTCTCTGACTGTAAAGCTTAGGAACTCTCTTAAAAAACAAAACAATCCTGCATTCAAATCAGACTTCTACTCTGAGCTGGCAATCATACATGAAGTGGGTTGGGGTAAGGTGGGATGAGGGGAAAGGAGACCAAGCGCACAGCACTTTCAACGTCCAAAAACAATAACATACACCACTGTGTCCTTTACTAACAGTACCTGCCATGGAGGGACTACTGTACTTTGCAACCATTGTTTTTGTCTGATTGTTTCATGTTTGTTTGTCATATTTCTCTAGGTTTTATGTTTTTAGATATTTTCTTAAAAAGAAAACTTTCTTTAAGTGTAATTATGCCCTTTAGGACTGGCAGTATGGGCTAATACTGGACCATCCTGGGGCTATATGACCCACCGCCTGTGGCATCAGATCTCATTATACACCTGAGGAAATCTGGTATAGCCTAATACTACCCACTCTGTTGGCTATTATTGCTTGCACAGTATCTGTCTCTCTATCTATCTATCTATCTATCTATCTATCTATCTATCTATCATTTGTCTGTGTCTGTGTCTGTATACCAGTCTGTTATCTATCTGGCTGTCAATCAAGATAATAATCTTGATTCAGTAATCTTGAAATAAGATCATATATCTGTGTCTGTGTCTGTACATCTGTCTGTTATCTGTCTGGCTGTCAATCAAGATAATAATTTAAATAATTGAAGGACAGTACACCTCTGTGTAAAAATATATTACAATGTTTGAAGTACAGAAATACTGTGTTAAAATGTTTCAATTGTTGTGCAATATAAAGATTTACTAAAAAAACAAGAAGCAATTATTTTTACAGGAAATACCGGAGCATGAAGAATAAAAACAATAAATTAAACAGCTATGTTTAGAACTGCAGGGTTTTATGGTAGTTTATACAGTCAGATACAAGCTTTCACTCTCTAGGAATTCTACCAGTTTATTATATTCAGCATACCCTAAAAGGGTGTAAGATTGACTCCTTTATTTCTTTGTTTCTCAAAGTATAAATCAGAGGATTTACTGTGGGTGACAAAGTTGCAATTAGTACAGCACTTATTAAATGGATATTTTATGGTGCATTGTCTGTAGTATATGGAATGCAACCAATAGCTATAGAAATGTAATATGTAGCAATGGTTAACAAATGAGATGAGCAAGTGGAAAAAGCCTTTTGTCGTCCTTCTGCAGAACCAATTTTCAACACAGAGATAAGTATTTTAATGTATGAAGAGACCACTAGAAGAAAGGGTATGATGGATATTGTTATGGCAGTAAATAAACCAAGGTAGAGATGAAAATGAATATCGGTACAGGCTAAACTGACAACAAAGAGGTGCCCACAAAAAAAATGATCAATCTTGTTGGGTCCACAGAATGGTAATCTTGCTGCTAGAATTACTGATGGTAATACTATTGTGAAGGACAATGCCCAAGCTCCTACTGCTAATAGAATATTGACTTTAGTAGACATTATAACAATGTAGCGCAGAGGGTTGCAAATGGCTACATAGCGGTCATACGCCATGACTACAAGAATGAAAGCTTCAGTCAGTAGTAAAGCATGTGAAATATACATCTGGGTAAAGCAAGCAATAAGTGAGATGGTGTTTTCTTGCATCAAGAACTGAGCTAACAATTTTGGCAAAGTAGTTGTTGCAAACAATATGTCTACAACAGCAAGATTACTCACAAAAAAGTACATAGGTTTGTGCAGTCTGTGGTTTGCCTTGATTGCTATGAAGATGAATGTGTTTCCCAGGAGTATACAAAGATAAATCATGAGAAACAGAATGAAGAATGTTGTACTGTAATCAGGAAAGTATGAAATTCCAGCCAGAATAAATTCTGACACCTGAATGTTGCTCTGGTTGTACTCAGCCATAGTTTAATTGCTTAACCTAGAGAAAAAAATATATAATAGCAGTTAGAAAATACAAATATTTATAGAATATGTTAGAGTGATGAGCTGTGAACAAGTTTATTTCATCCAACAGACCTGAGTTTGATTTTTACAACCTCCACGTACATACTTTATGACTCAGGGTAAGTCATTTAACTTCCCTGTCCTCCCACGTTACCTCTGTAAATGAATGTTGTGTGAAGTTTGAATTACCCTGTTACTTGAATGTGCAGTTCCTTAAAGAATTCTGACAAATTAATTATGGCTGAAACTCTAACTCTGCTTTTAGATAAAGGGGTTGCCCTATTAAAGGGCAGCCTAAGTTGTCATTGGCCCCCTGAGATTAGCAGGAAGCTAGATAAGGAAGAGGTGGAGGAGAGGGATAAGGAAAGGCAAGCCAAAATACCTAGGTAGGAAGGAATGGGGGGAGGCAGGAACAGGGGGTGGGGATGATGAGGTCACAGGTGACGAGGTCACCAGGAAGGGGGAGGAGACAGACTGGAGATTGAGGGGCAAATCCTTTGGCTATGGATGAGTCAGGGGAGGGGTCCAAGCTGGGGTAGAAAAGGGTCTGCAGGAAGAGGGAGCTCCCTCATTTCTGCAGCTTTTCGACTCAATCCCACCCATCCACCCACCTACCCACACTATATATATATCTTCCATCTTCATGGCAAAAACTCCATTTAATGCATCAGTTAGGGTTGTTCCACAGCAACAAAAGTGAGGAAATTCGGTGTTAGGGTTGAAAGACCCCCTTTAAACCCCCAGCCCACCCCAACCAGCATTGGGGTGTGTGTTGGGGTATTCAGCCCTAACTCTCACCCCATCGCATGTGTAAAGAAGCTGAGGTATAGGAGAATGGGGTGAGAGTTAGGACCGATGACCCCAATGCACCCAGATGCGGTTGGGGGTGGGCTGGGGTCTAAGGGAGCTTTCAACCCTAACACCAACTTCCTCACTTTTGTCACTGTGGAACAACACTAACTGATGCATTAAATGAAGTTTATTGCCCTAATTTCCTTCTTTTTAAGAATGTGCAGTAGAAATAGTGAATAGAATGTGGTGGTGGGAGCATGGGGTCCTTGGGGCCCTGCGCTCCCACCATGTGATTTTTTGTGACATAGAAATAGTAAGTGGAAAGGATGAGAAGGGACTTGACAAGGTTGGAGGAATGGTCAGAAGTATGGCAGCTAGGATTCGATGGAAAGAAGTGCAAAATAATGCACCTGGGAAACAAGAACCCAGGGGAAGATTACACAATGGAGTGGGAGGTAGTAACAACAACAAAAAAGGAAAGGGACCTGGGGTAATCATATAAGATGACCTTAAGATTAGCAAGCAATGTGAGAAGGCAGTAGGGAGGGCTGGGGGTATACTGGGATGCATAGGGAGAAGCATCACCAGCAGAAAACAGGAAGTTGTTATCCCTCTGTACAGACAGTTGGTGAGACCCCATCTGGAGTACTGCATCCAGTTCTGGAGACCCCATCTCTGCAAGGACATAGACAGGATAGAGGCAGTCCAGAGGAGGGCAACTAAAATGGTGCAGGGTCTGCAAGAGAAGCCGTATGAGTAGAGACTAAAGGATCTTAATATGTACACCCCTGAGGAAAGAAGGGAGGGCAGGACATGATAGAAACTTTTAAGTACCTCAGTGGAATCAATAAAGTCCAAGAGGGTAGCATCTTTCAGAAAAAGAGACGTGCAAAAACTAGGGGACACAATTTAAAGATAGAGGGGGGGCAGTTCAGGGGCAATGTGAGGAAGTATTTTTTCACAGAGAGGGTAGTGGATGCATGGAACAGCCTTCCTGAGGAGGTTGTGGGGTCTAAAACTGTGGGAGATTTCAAGAATGCATGGGACAGACATAAGGCAATTCTTGTGGGGGATAGGAAGAAATAGGCTGTTGGTTAACTAGGATCTGCAGCCTATCCTGTAGGTAGGGAAATGGGCAGACTAGGTGGGCCAAGCAGTCCTTATCTGCCGTCAAAGTCTATGTTTCTATGTTTCTAAGTGCTAAACGCTAACGGTTGCGCACATGGTGACTGAAACGTAAATGGAAAAGCAAATGTTCATAGAAATGGAACCGCAAATTGATGCTGAAGCGAACAGTGAAACAAAAGGAGACGAAAGTACGTAAGAAAACATAAACTGTGATGCGCACGGTCACGGTACTGCAATCATAAATGCAAATGGTAATGTTAACAGCAGAAATAACACCAAAAGAAAGAAAAATGGAAATGGAAATGCAAGCGTTTACGCAAATGAGAATGCAAAGGGCAACGCACACGGCGGCGTACATTGGAACGGTACCGCAAACGGGTACGGAAATGCAAGTGGAAATGCTAACTGTAACAGTAACGGAAGCACACACCCTGTTTTTGCCCAACAGCTGCATGGAGAAACACAGTGTGTACAAAGAATGTATGCATAATAATGGGCCTCAGAGAGGAAAATGAGCTGTTGGAGTACTAAATTGCTTATATCTCAGGAACCATGTGACGTAGAAAAAAAATGTAAATTTCACATGATTCATGAGCTTCCTGGCTAGGTTTTTGCTGAACATGTAGCCCATAGTGCTATGTGCTGTCGTGACGAAAATTCTGTATCTCGCACTGTTTCCAAGATATGAGCCACGAAATGCGTGGCGGACTCACCATGTTAGTCTATGGGGAAAAAATTTCAACTTCAGAGTACCGTAACTTGGCATATGTGCAATATTTTGTCACCAAACCACCAAAAGGCACATCTGAGAGATGTCGGCTGCCTTACCTCCAAATCTCAGCTCAAAAGACCAAACCGTTCTTTTGCAGCAGGGTGGCAAAGAACTCCTGTCATTTGGGCCATAGTCTGGAAAAGTAGTGTCGCAATTTGCAAAAGCTTTTGCAAAATTTGTGAAAGTATCACAGGTGCGACACTATTTTTCCAGAAATTTGAAAAACATATTTTCTGGGGTGTTTAACCCCAAAATAAAGACATGGCTAGCATCCTCAGGGCTTGACTAGGTAAACACAAAAATAATTGTCTCCCTAGATTGTCCCAATTTTAAATGACAAGCATTTCTGTGATCAGTAACTGAAAACAAGATGGCAGATTTCAATTGCGACACTAAAACCTGCATTTGCAAAAGTGTCAAACTTTTTGTTAACTTTTCCCATTGACTTATAATGGGAACTTGTTTTTTGAATAACATTTGAACCGTGCAATATTTTGTCACAAAATCTTCAAAAGGCACATCGGGGATCCCGGCTGCACATTCCCTGAAGTTTTTGGATCAGTCGCACAAACCGTGCAACCTGTAGGCATGAGCAAAGAATTTGCAAAAAAAAAGTAATTGTGCACACAAATGTCACTTAATAACTCCACAGCCGTATATCCAACCAGTACAGAAGTTGGCAGATCCCAAGATCTGTGCTGCCAGTCTGCGCCTGCCAAATTTCAGGCAAATCTGTTGAACGGTGGCAAAGTTATTAGGGTGCAAAGTTTCACCCTTTAACCTTAAAAGGGCTACTCAACCCTAACTATAGTAGCACTACCGTGCTACCATAATATATATATATATATATATATATATATATATATACATGTATATAGCAGGGAAGTTTCTGGGAAAAGATCAAGTGATGGGTTGTGGGTTGCCAGGTGAAGGCAACAGGTATTCACAGGAAAAGTTGGGTTGCCAGTGAGAGCAATGGAACTGTGAACTAGAGGAAAATATGGGCCACAGCCAGAAGGAGGTACGGCAGGGCAGGAGAGGGCTCCTCATGGGGCAGTCACCCTAGGGAAACAGGGCTGGGGATCAGGTAGGACACCTGAGCCAGGCAGAAAAATCAGAAGGAAGGGTCATCGGGTCATCACACCCGAGCCCATGAAGATGGAAATTGTAACGAAATTTATGGAAATGATTCATGTAAATAAAGGGGCAACCCCAGTGACTGTAATTAAAGAGGAACATTTCAATGATTTGGTGATAACACGGTGGAAGTAATAATATTGTTAACAAGAGAAATCTATCCAATAAAAGTCAGTGGTTGAACCAAGAACATGTGCTGGTGTGGCTGATTTCAGGGGGTCCAAATGACAACTTGCAATTTTCTATCAAATGCCTCAGTAATTCCAACCAAGAGGATATTAACTAATCAGGGGCCAAACATTCAAAACTTTTCATGATTGGCAAACAGATTGCATGCTGTTAGTGTGCTGATTGTGTGATTACACAGTTTTCAAAAGGCCCATTAGCACGGGCAATAACAAATAGTGCACATGCAAAGTGATAATGTACTGTATGTACTTGGCAAAGTTAGGGGCATGAACATTAACACAGACACTGCTATATTCAGCACATTTGCACTGCACGATATGAGTTTGTACAGCACCATTGTGCAGCACAAATGCCACCTATAAAAAGATCATCTTACTGCAGGCAAACCCTAGAGGCAGGCAGTGACACTGCAGCCAGACCACAACATGGCTGAATATACAGCACAAATGCTGTTCATCATGGAACAGGCCATGGAGGAGAAGGAGAGGGCAGAAAGCCAACCTGGGATACTCAATTGGCCACGGAGGTGATATATTGTGCACAGACAAAACTGGCCACGAGTCTTCTTCGAGACTATCACTGAGGACCTGCCAGTAGGCAGTTACTGCTTCAGAAGGCCATAATATGGCAGCTGTGAAAGCTGCTGCATGAGCAGCTGTGCAGTGACACCCAGCGCAGCAATGCCATGACAGTTGAGCAGAAGGTGATGGCTGCGATGTGCTTCCTAGCCTCCAATTCATTCTAGATACCGTTGGGGGATATCATCAGTTTGTTGCAGTCCACCACCTTGTGGTGGCTTGCCCAGTTTCTAGATGTTCTGCTGCCACACTCTGGTGAATCCATCATATTCCCAAGCACAGCAGTGGAGCAGCGAGAAACAATGCAGCAATTCTTTCGGGTTGTGCACCTACCTGCAGTACTCGGTGCCATTAATTACACCTATGTTGCCATCTGGGCACCCACTGGTGATGGGGTGGATGCCTACCTAAGTAGGAAGGGCTACTACTCCATCTATTGCCAGGTGGTGTGTGATTCAACAGGGCACATAGCCAATGTCCTGGCACTGAACCTCAGCAGTGCCTTGATGCCAGCACATGGCAGAATTCTGTACTATGCCAAATCTTTGAAGGTGGACACATACCCATAGATCAGGGGTCTTCCCTGCCTGGTTCCCATACCCAAGGGTTCCACACTTAGTAAGCAAATGGCACAGTCTTCCTTGGCTTCTCATCCTACTCAGGTGGTGTTATGCAATGCCAGGTCCATTAAGAACAAGACAGCAGTGATTGCTGATCTTGTTGGTACATCAGACCTGGCATGCATCACCGAGACCTGGCTGGATGAAAATGCTGGCCCTGTATTGGAGGCAGCAGTGCCAGCCAGGTACTCAGTGATACACCACCCAAGGTTGGATCAGAGGGGCAGGGGTGTAGCCATTTATTTTAGATCAGAACTGGGCCTTATAGATGTGCCAGTGGGACCTAACAGATCCTTCAAGTGTATCGTGACTGCAGGAGTGGGTTGCAGGATACTTCTCATCTACCATCCACCCAGGGGTGAGCAGGATTTCCTGCAGGATGTTGCGGACTTTGTCGTCAACATGATGTTGGAGTCTCCCAGATGGTTGTTCTAGGGGACTTTAACAGCTGGGTCAATGATGAACTGTCACAATTTGGTCAAGACTACCTCCAACTAATGATCTTGTTGGGCTTCACACAGGCTGTTTCCTCTGTGACCCACAATTGTGGTCACTCGTTGGATCTGGTGTTCCTACTGGGGATGGAGATTGCCGACTTGGCGGTGGAGCTGGTTGGTTGGTCTGACCATCACACTATAGGGTTCAGTTTTGAGGCTCCCCCTAGCAGGCTTGCACCTTTGGAGATAGTCCAGTACCACCCTTTAAGGGGTTTGACCCCCGAGAGATTTATGGCGGTGCTGGACCCATTGAGTAAGCCGAGGGAATGCACAGAACTAGAAGACCTACTATTGGCCTGCAACAGGGCTGTGTCAGGGGCCCTGGATTCTGTAGCTACTGTCCAAGTTCACCCACTCACCCTGCATTATCAGTCCTCTTGGTTTGATGGAACTTTGAAGGAGCTGAGGTGAGTAGGGTGAAGGTTGGAACGATGCTGGTGGAAATCTGGCTTGGTTGAGGACAGGCTTAGATTGACGGCCCATTATGAGGACTATCAATCATCTGTCTCCATAAGAAGGCAGGGTTTTGTGGAGGTCATTGGACCAATACTAGTTGAGACAGTCTGGGTCTCGTTGGATACAGGGGTCTTTCTGAACCCCCTGAAGGAGACAGTGGTGACACTCCTCCTGAAGAAACCTTCCCTCGACCCTGACTGGTTCGCAAACTAGAAAACTGTCTCTTTTGTGGGCAAGGTTATTGAGAAGGTAGTCGCATTGCAACTGGAGGATCATCTTACCACCCACAATGTCTATGATCTTCTCAAGTCAGATTTTAAGAAGAGGCATACTACCAAGATGGCACTTGCTAGGGTACTTAATTATCTCCTGATAATGAGAGATCAGAAAAGCCGTTTGATCTTGGTTCTCCTTGATCTCTCAGCAGCATTTGACACTGTGGACCATGGTGTGTTACTGGAGTGTCTGTGGCTGATCTGTGGCTTGTTGGGGACAGTCCTCAGGTGGGTTCATTCTTTCCTCATGGGCAGGACTCAGAGAGTGGTGTCAGGAATTTTTTTCTCTGCCCCTCTGCCCATGTCCTCTGGGGTTCCACAGGACTCCATTTTCTGACCCTTGTTGTTCTTGGTGTATATGCTGCCATTTGGAGATATTATAAGGTAGTATGGGATGAATTTTCACTGCTATGCAGATGATACTCAGCTATACAAATCCTTTGTGCATGAACAGGGTCAAGCCATCGAGGTCTTTAACAGCTGCCTTTCTGAGATCCAAGACTGGATGAGTGTCAACTGGTTGAGGTTGAACCCTGATAAGACTGAGGTGCTGGTTGTGGACCCGGGTTGTTGGGTAGAGGGGTTGTCTCCTGGCCAGCCTTTCAGACTTGTGCTGAGTGACAGCCAGTTGATGACATCTGAACAGATGTGAAATCTGGGCATTATGCTTGACAGCGAGCTGATGCTTAAATCCCATTAAATCTAATCCGACAATAACATTTTGGGATATTAGTAATTCCTAGTGGTGAGCCGTATGGACTGCAAAGTCTTTTGAGCTCTGAAATAACCTATGAACCTATGAACCTTTAGTCTCTCCTCATAGGGCTTTTGATGTAGACCCTGCACCATTTAGCTGCCCTCCTCTGGACTGTCTCTATGTTATGTTGTTATGGAGATGTGGTCTCCAGAACTAGACACAGTACTCTAGATGAGGTCTCACCAATGATTTATTCAGCTGCATCACCACCTCCCTCTTTCTGCTGTAAAACCCCTCCCTATGCACCCTAGCATCCCACTAGCTCTCCCCACTGCCTTGTCACACTGTTTAGGTCATCAGATATGATTACCCCGGGTCTCTTTTCTGTTTAGTGGTCATCAGTACCACTCCCCCCATCAGGTACTCTGTCACTGGGTCTTTGTGCCCCAAGTACATAATGTTGCACTTCTCCACATTGAAACTTAGTTGCCAAACTCGTAACCACTTCTCAAGCTTTCTTTGATCACTATTCATTTTTCAACCCCCCAGAGTGTCTACTGTATTGCACCTTCCCTTCTAGCTCCTCTGCATGTTACTGATAAAGACATTAAAGAGGACTGGTTACAGTACTGATACCTGTGTCACCTCACTGGCCACCCTCCCTTCTTCACAGTAAACTCCATTTACCACCACCATCTGTCACCTATCCTTAAGCCAGTTCCATACCTAGTTTACCACCTTTGGACCCACTTTCAGGTTGCTCAGTATGTTTACAAGTCACCTATGTGGAACGTTGCGAAGGCCTTACTGAAATCTATGTAGGCCACATCCATTGTTCCACCTTGAGATAATTCCCAGTCAAATAAATCTATGAGATTTGTTTGACATGCCCTCCCCCCAGTGAATCTATGCTGTCTCGGATCCTGTAAGCCACAGAATTCAAGATGTTCCACAATCCTTTCTTTCAGTAGTGATTCCATTAATTTCCCACCACTGAAGTCAGGCTGACTGGCCTGTAATTGCCAGTTTACACCCTGCTACCACTTTTGTGAAATGGGACTATATCTGCCATCCTCCAGCCCTCCGCAACCACTCCTGTCTCCAGTGAGTGGCTGAACAGGATTGTCAGAGGTGCAGCCAACACCACTCTCAGCTTCTTCAGTATCCTTGTATGTATTCAGTCAGACCCCATTTTCTTATTCACTTTCAGCTTTGCGAGTTCCTTCAGGACTCTCTCCTCTGTAAATGGACTAGTGTCCACCTCCCTTCCTTTAATGTGCCTGTCAATTATCTGTGGTTCCTTAGCTTCCTCTTCCTTTGTGAACACTGAACAAAAATATTTATTCAGGGTGTCTGCTTTTTTCTGGTCCCCCTCCACACACTCCCCCCTCCTTCCCTTGTTAGCATTACAATCCTTCCCTTGGTCTTTCTCCTTTCACTTACATACCTGAAAAATGTCTTGTCCCCTTTTTTTTACTGCCCGGGCTGTTTTCTCCTTCGGTTGTGCCTTTGCACTCCTGACTGCTTTCCCTGCCTCCTTCTGCTACTCTGGATACACCTCCCTATCCTCCTCCCGCTGTGTCTCCTTATACCTCCTGAATGCTAATTGTTTTGCCCTTACCTTCCCAGCCAGCTCTTTTAAGAACCATAGCAGTCTCTTTTTCCTCTTGCTTTTGCTTACTTTCCTGATGCTGAGGTTTGTTGCCTTCCCTTTGGCCCCTTTTAGTTTCACACACTACTTCTCCACCTCACCCAAGTCCCCCCGCCCCCAACCAGGGCATCCCTGAGACATTCCCCCAGCTTTGTAAAGTCAAATTTCCTGAAGTCCAGGACCCTTGCCTTTATGTGGTTTGATTCTGTGATAGTACTTATATTGAACAACACCTTATGATGATCACTGGTCCCCAGATGGCCACCCACTGTGACTTCTGCAACACTGCCCCCATTAGTGAGTACAAGGTCCAATATTGCTCACTCACAAGTGGGCTCCTTTACTAGTTTCCTGAGGGTTGGCCCTCCCTTCAACACAGGCAGCATAGAAATGCAGCCCTCTGGACACTCCGAGCCATCACCAACAAACTCCCTCAATACATTGCTGACTGTCTCCCACTAAGCCTAATTGGGAATTATGCCTTGAGAAGTCACTCGCTGGTTTCCCTGAAAGTACCTAGGGTCGGTACCCGCTTTGGAAGAGCAGCCATAAGCTTTGTCCTGCCCACACTTTGGAATAGGATACAGAAATTGCTGAGATTTAGCTCCCCTGTTAGTCTTGCTATGTTCAAGACCCTGTATGCCAAAACATTTGTGGAGCTCTGTAACTGATCCCCAAAATTCCTAGTTGTCCAGCTGACGTTTCCGCTCAATCTAAGTCCTTCCCATTCAAACTAAGTGTTCCCTTACCAAGATTACTCCCCCTCCCTCAGTCCATTCTAGCCCCACCGGTACTACCTGTTCACCTCAGTCCATTCCAGTCCCACCGGTACTACGTACTCACTGCAATACACCCCCCATCGCCCACTCTTATGCCCTGATACCCCCTGTTTAGTATCCCAGAATTTTTCTGCCGGCATCCCTGCCTCCTACGCATGCGATTCTCCATATCCCAAGGACTCCTTTACAGGCTATGAACATGTTATTGATGGATAGGATTATAAAGGCATCTCTGTATATATTATTTACCTTTATTTCTACACTGTATATATTTTGTTGTATATGTCTCGCTACTGTTGTTTTATGTATATTTTACTTGTACTCCATTCTGTACCCTCGTCCTTGCAAACTGCAGTTCCACCTTGTAAATGAGCTTGCTCAATGGTGATCGCCTGGGTAAATAAAGATTTTGATTGATTGATTGATTGATTGATTGAATGCCCCATGCAGGGAGCCCAGGATGTCACTGCTCCTAACTGAAGCTGCAGCTGGGATGATCCAATCTACATCTGACAGATTGAAGTCTCCCATCAGCAGGACCTCCCCTTATTTGCCATCTTTTAGATGGCTTTCACTAGAACTTTATCCACCCCCCAAAGCTGGAGGTCTGTAGATCACACCAGTGTGAAAGTGACTCCATTCCCCATCTCTAGGGTGGCTCACAGCTCCTCTGCCCCTCCCTGTATTCCACGTATCTTTGTTGCTTTTATGCTATCCCTCATGTAACAAGTCACTCCTCCCCCTTTCTTACCCACCCTATCCTTCCTGTACACAGTATAGCCTGCTATAGCTATATCCCAGTCATGGTTCTCATTGCACCATGTCTCAGTAATGGTGACAATGTCCAGGTCAGCCTCTGCTCTAATGGCCACTAGGTCCAGGATTTTATTTCCAGACTTCAACCATTTGCACATGTAACCCCCCTACAAATGGGGGTTCCCAAAAACCTTCCTTGAGTGTGCCTAACTGCCCTCTGCCAGGCTGGTGTCTTGTGTTTTAGCTGTTTAAAAAGAAATTGCATGAGAGTACCTAATCACCTCTGTGCCTGTCTCTTTAATGGCTGCCTATTTTGCAGTGTATAATTATTCTGGGTAGCAGCTGAGTGTGTCTAGGCCCAAGTCCTACCCGGACTTCAGTGTTATCACTCCGTTCTGCCATTGCTAATTGCACAGAGGGAGCTTTATTGGAATCTGTAACTGTTTACTGTTTATCTGCTTTAATGGCAATAGTATTGTAGTTTGTTTAACCTGCCTTCTTTGAAGCATGGACTTTATGTGTTGCACCACCATTTTGGTTTTGGACTGCCAGTCAGCACCAATCAGTACCTTTGGGGACTCTAAAATGGAGCCTGTCCACAGAGGTTTTGTGTGAGCAAATTTCTGTAGGAATTATAGTTTTTACATTTTGGCACCAAAACAGACCTGGAGGGGGAGCCCTTGCTTTGACAGACAGATGGATCAACCAATTGAACCTTTTGGATCAGAAGAAAATTCTAAGCTGCCTGCAGCAGTGGAGCAGAAGTGAGTTGGAGCTGGGGGAGTGAGCAGCTCATGGAGCTGCTGCCACACGGTGTAACATGGGGACTTGGTGGAAAAGCTGAGTCTGGCCTGTGTGCCTTCAGCTCTCCCGCATGGAGAGATAAGAGAAGCTTTATTTCGGACCACGTCCCTGAGCCATTTTGTTGTGCCCCAATTTATGGGCACGGTGAGCAGAAAGTCAGTCTGGAGTTAGAGTTTGAAGAGTAAACAGCTCGAGTGATTCACGCATCAGCTCCTGCATAGTTCACATGGGAGATTGGTGGAAAGGCTGAGTCTGGCCTGTCTATCTGCAGTCCCTCGAGAGGGAATCCTTTGAAAGGCTTAGCAATTGGACTGTATCCAAATTGAAGTGTGACAAAGCCACTGAAGAGTGACCAGTTTTGAACCTGAAGAAGACCGAAGATTTGCTGTACATGATCGGCCTGTCAGGACATCTATTTACCACAGAATTTCTGGTTTTGCTCAGAGACACTGGTATTGCGGCCGGACTGCCTTCCACATTGTGGTATGGTGATTGCTTTACTATAAATGTGCTGTGTGCTGTTAGTGGGTCATGATTTGGTTCTCCACTGTGTAAATGTGCCACGCTTGCTGGAAGCTGCATCCAGCACTACCGGACTCAAAATCTGAACTGTTCCACCCAGCCTGGGCCTTGCTATCTGGCCCAGCCAGCTACTTCAGGCACAGAAACCATCATCAGCGAGAGACTCACCTGGTAATCAGCCCCCTGCTCAACCATCTCAAACAGGAATGACACCTCAGTGATTTGTGTGGGCCCTGCTTCTCCTGGCAAACCAGTCATCAACCTGCAGTCTCCATTTTGTCTGGCCTGTGTCTCGTATTGGGTAGCATGAGTAACAATCAGTGTAGTTCCCTGCAACAACAGCTAAATCTCAAGTGTTGTCAGCTGATTACATTGTTGTTTTTCCTTTCATGAACTGAGCCTTCGTGCTCTGGATTACAAATTGTGTGTGGTTGTGCATGCCTTTTCTTTTCATCACAGGGCTCTGACCAGCTGCAACGCTGGCCTACCCTGGGCAACATTCCAGGCTAGCCCACCTTACTTTCAACTGGGTACCCAGAGCGTGTGACTGTGCAGGGACTAAAAGTGCATACATACTTGCCTGACTAGATCAGTTTTCAAATCAATCAACCTGATTACGCCCCTCCCTTGTTCAATTCCCCTGAATAAATCAGATCTAACTCTTTTTGCATTTAATCTGACTGTAGTTCCAGTTTGTACCAAAAGCACTGTATTGTTGTTATTTACTGTGCCTAACCTTGTTTTACAGGGGGTCTCCACAGTTGAACTTGTGGAACCAGCCCTGGTGGTAAGTGCAAACAGTGTGGGGAATTGCATGCTGAATAGGAGCTACTGTGAAAGTGTTTATTGCATACTGTCTAGGCCACTAGAAGGGAAACAGGAGGGTTACAGTGTCCCGGAGGGATGTACCCAGGTTAGTCTTGTTACTAACCACCCTGTCCTCTGAGTGGAAGAGCCTGTTTTAGTACCCAGGTCCCTTAACCTGCAACTAGCCACACAGGCAGGGGTAGTAGCCCTTGGGATAGTGCCACCTAGGGGTTACACACACATAGCCTTCCAAATTCTGCTACCACCCTGCTTTTTAGTCCCTGACTTTTCCCTTTTGACTACTCTGCTTACACCCCCTACCTTCAATCCCATCCCTTTTCATGTCTACCATTCCATTTTTCTTATTAGGTGCCCTTGGGGATTCCACTCCCTTAGGGTTCTCCCTACTGTCTACTTCAGCTTTTGGAGGTGGGACAGTTAATGACTCCCTGCTTCCTTCTACCCCCTCCTTGACTAGTTTAAATGTTCACTAATGTAGCATTTAAACATTTCACTGAGGACTGTGTTTCCCCTGCCGGATGGATGCAGGCCATCTCCCCTGTATAGGCCTTTATCCCCTCTAGGTGGGATCCCAGTCCCTAATGTAGCTGACTCCCTCCTCTCTGCACCACTTCTTCAACAAGGATTTGAGGCTCCTGGTGTAGAGTACCCTATCCTCCCCCTGTCATAGACAGGCAGCACCTCAGAAAAAGCCACTGAGCGTGCTACCTGCCTATGACCCCTCCCCAACTCCCTGAACTACACCTGCACTATCTTAGCCTTGTCCCTAGCCAGGCCATTAGTCCCTAGATGGGCAATGATGTCCAGCTCTCCCTCCTGTCCTGTTGCCTTAGTGATCCTCTGGAAAAGTTTACCATCTCTCCAAGCCTTGGCACCTGGTTGGCACCTAAGCTCACTCCCCCCTCCCTTCCTGTCCCAAAACCTATCCCCCTCACAATGGAGTCCCCCACCAGAAGTAACTTCTCCTCATCTGGGATCCTCTGCCACCCTCCTTGGGGTCTTCACTACAGAGTACCCCCACATCCTCCCTAGTTATTACTGCAGGTGTCTCCAGTCCAGCCCCGTCAAAGCAGTGGAGGAATTTATGTAGTGGTACCATATGGGGGAATGTGCCTCTGACCCACCCACCTCACCCTTTCTGAGCCCACCATAGTCCAGCTGCTGCTCCTCGGAATCCTTTAAGGCACCAGTGGCAGATTTGGGGTACCTGGGTGGGGGGAGGCCTGAATCCCTAGTCAACTCATTCTGGAGTCAAACAACTCACCCCCCCCATCAGCCCAGAGAGGTGCATGGAGATGGGACAGCACTGCAGTCTCCAGAAAGTCTCTCTGAAAACTGCTGCCTCAGAGCCACTGCATTGCACCATTCCCTGCATATCTATTTTCTACCCTGCCTTTTTTGTTTTGCTTTCTGCAAACCCCAGTTTAACCCATGCCCTAGATAGGGTGTTTCACCTGCTCCCAAATTTTTGCATGACCCTAACTCTCTTCACTCCCTTGCAGTGTGTGAGCTACAGCAACAGTTTAACAGGAATCGTACTTCAGTTGTCAGGTAGAACTTCCCGGTTCCCTGCTTCCTCCTGTGGATGCCTGCTAAGTCTAGACTCCTAATTCACTCCTTTACTGTTCCCCTGCTTCCCTACTTAGCTGCAGAGTGTCTGGATGCCAGCTGCCTCATTGGGCTGATGCTGGTGGGCAGACTCCAATATCCTGTTTATGTTGGTTCTTCATATGGGGGGGGTACAGCATGGGGGGGCTGTTTGCTGGCCTGTTCCTTATGAAGCCGGCAAGTATTTGATGAGCACTTGAATGGGACAATCTGACTGGTCACCTGGAGGACTGGGGCATTTCAGTGGGTGCTGATTGGCTCACCCACTAGTCCCAGTGTTGCTGGCAAATCCTGGTGCCACTGGCCAGAGAAAAAAATTAAAAATCAGCTCCTCTGTGTCTGGCAGAAGGGAGGGCTCCCAGGTTGCTCAGAGTCTTCTCCTGTAGCAGTGATCTAGTGGCAGTTTTCCAGGAAATGGTGCTTGGCATGGAGTTTAAATCACTGCAGCCATTTCCTGAGGTTCAGGCACCTTTGTCTTGACCGACTTCATCACCCTGGGTGTCACCCCCTCACCATGGGCCACATCATCCACCACCAGGGGTCTGCCACAGCCACTTGTGAGAACCACAGCAGCCACAGTCAGAATTGATTAGGGAGGCTTCCCCCCATATTAGATACATTCACAGCACAGTATATACAATGTTCACATACCACTTTTTTGTTTTAGTGTCCTTCCCTCCAACCCCTCCCCTTGGCCACCCTATCCAGCACCCCCTTTTTCAACTTTTTTCACTGCCACTGTTTGCTTTGTTTATGTTTGTTTCACAATAAAATATTTGTACATACGTCAGGGTCCTTTTTTCATCCAACTCACCTGCTCTTGTGTGAGAGGCTTCTTGTGATGTTTTCTCAATATCTCTGGGTTCTCCCAGCTATGTGGGGGACATGACTGTTGAGCTGCTGCAGCATCCCCTACACCTGTGGCTCCATGGCACTGTCACTCTGTTCCTCTTGGACCAGCAGTTTTTCCATGGGGGTGAGCACCATGTTGTGTAGCATGTCCTCCACTACAGATGTGGGTTGGAGGATGGGTTTAATGAGCCAGGGGCGCAAGGGATAGGCACTGCCCCCTGTAAGGTAAAACACACCTGTTAGCATCTGTTCACATTGTTACTGCCCACATAGCATCAATGACAATGGCTCATGAGCTGCGCTGTTTCCTGTACACCTGTCCACCCTCCCCTGCCCTCCCTACCCTTGATGAGGCATGTGTCTGCTGTGTTACTGCTGAGTGCCCCCTTTGGAGTTTGTGTAGGATGCATGCTGCATGTACTCACCAACAAGGTCAAGTCAAGTCAATTTACTTTTATTTATACAAAAGCACCTTTTTCCAGGAATCAAGGCACTTGTACAGAATTAAAAATTCAACAATTAAATCATCAACCTTAATTAAAATATTAATAAAAGGGCAGTAACACTAGCACTCATCATGAAATGCTAGCCTAAACAGGTATGTCTTGAGCATTTAAAAGAATCAACTGTCAGGCACTCCCGCACTGAATGAGGCAGAGAGTTCCCGAGGGTTTGGGCCACAAAAATGAAAGATCTGGTCCCCAAGGTCTTCAAATGAACCCTCAGAACCTCTAGCAATCCCTCATCAGTGGAAGAGAGCAAACAGAGGGGGCAGTAGGGGCAAAGGAGATCTTTCAAGTACTGAGGAGCCTGTCTATGTAGGGCCTTAAAGGTCAGCAAACTGACCTTGAAGGTGATCCTCCACCGCACTGCCAGCCAATGCAGTTCTCAGAGCACTGGAGTGATATGGCAAGATCTAGATATGCCAGTCAACAACCTGACCGCCGCGTTACAGTAATCCAGGGGAGGTCACAAAGGCATGGACCAGCGTTGGAAGGTCATCAGGCAGAATAAGGTGTTTTATCCGGGCGATATTCCTCGTATGGTAAAATGAGGTCTTGACAACAGCTGATAGCCTGGGAGCCCTCCCTTCTGCCAGACACAGAGGAGCTGATTTTTAATTTCTTTCTCTGGCCAGTGGCACCAGGATTTGCAAGCAACGCTGAGACTAGCAGGTGAGCCAATCAGCGCCCACTGACATGCCCCACAGAGACCCAGTGACAGAGTACCTGATGGGGGGAGTGGTACTGATGACCACTAAACAGGAAAGAGACCTGGGGGTAATCATATCTGATGATCTAAACAGTGTGACAAGGCAGTGGGGAGAGCTAGTGGGATGCTAGGGTACATAGGGAGGGGTATTACAGCAGAAAGAGGAAGGTGATGATGTGGCTGTATAAATCATCGGTGAGACCTCATCTAGAGTACTGTGTCTAGTTATGGAGACCACATCTCCATAACAACAAAACATAGAAACAATCCAGAGGAGGACAGCTAAAATGGTGCAGGGTCTACATCAAAAGCCCTATGAGGAGAGACTAAAGGTTCATAGGTTCATAGGTTATTTCAGAGCTCAAAAGACTTTGCAGTCCATACGGCTCACCACTAGGAATTACTGATATCCCAAAATGTTATTGTCTATCAGATATCTGTCTAGATTTGTTTTAAAGACCTGCATAGTACTACTAGATTCCACTTCCAAGGGCAGTCTATTCCAGATTGGCACAACCCTTATACTAAACCAGTGCTTTCTCTTTGTAGTCTTAAACATTTCCTTTTTTAGCTGAAAAGGATGTGCTCTGGTCTGATATAGCTGTTCTCTTCATTTTAAACCCAGTAGTTCCCTTAATTTGGTATCAGCAAGGGCCTTATAAACAAAAGACATATCTCCCCGCAACCTCCTATGTTCCAATGTATACATCCCATATTTAGTCAAATGATTCTGATAATCACACCCTTGCACTCCATCGATCATCCGAGTAGCCCTTTTCTGGACCCTCTCCAAAGCCACGATCTCCTTCCTGTAGCCTGAGGACCAAAACTGCGTGCAGTATTCCATAAACGGCCGCACCAGTGACCCATACAGGATCAACATGACCTCACTCCTCCTGCTCTTAATGTGTCTACCTATGCAGCTCAATATATTTCCTGCTTTCTTCACTACCAGGCTACAATGTTGATTAAACTTCAGATCATTTGAGACCCTTATTCCGAGATCCCTTTCATCATTTACCTCACTTAGAACTTGACCATTTAATCTATAAGTGGCCCCTACATTATTTCTGCCAAAGTGCATGACCTCAAAGGACCTCAATATGCATACCCTTGAGGAAAGGAGGTGGAGTGGATATGATACAGGCTTTCAAATACCTCACAGTTATAAATAAGGTACAAGAGGGAAATAGTTTAAAAAAACAAGATGCTCAAGAACATAGGGTCATGCTATGAAACTGGAGATGGTAGACTCAGGGGAAACATAAGGGAGTACTTCTTCACAGAAAGGTTTGTGGATGTCTGGAACAGCCTTCCAGGGGAGGTTTTGGGGCCAAAAACCGTAACGGGATTCAAGAATGCATGGGATATGCATAAGGGAAACTTAGTAGTTAGGAAAGGGAGGGTAGAGCAGGAGATCAAGTAGAGTCTGTGGTATTGTAGTAGGTAGGGAAAATGGGCAGATTGGGTGGGCCAAGCAATACTTATCTGCCACCAAATTCTATGTTTCTATGTTTTCCCCATAAACAGCCATGCCAGAAGCTGGAGGATGTGATAGGGAGGTTTCAGCCCAGTGTGCATTGTGTTGCACTGGTCCTTGGGTTGCAGGCATGCTACCAGATCCTGAACAGCCACTGTGTGGCATTGGTATGTGCTGTGGTGTTCCCACAGAGCCAGGGCTGTGCAGACTGGAGACAGAGGTGCAGCGACCATGGAGGAGACTGCCACTCAGTGCAGCCATGAGCTCATGCACAGCCACGGTGAGTTCACCTATGACAGTATGGGTAGTCTTGACAAAGAGGGCATCATGGGCCTCTGCCCACTGCTCTGCCCTCTGCAGTCCACATGCAAGAGGTCCCGCATGTTTATCAGGTTGTTATGCACCATGTGCCTGAAGAGGACAAGCTCACAGTACACAGCAGTCTGGGACTCCAAGGCCAACTGCAGCAGCTACTGCCTAGAGTTTGGTGCAGCCTGACTGGTATGACTATATCCTTGGGGACACTGTCCTGGGGAGAGGACCTGGTAGCACCTGTAGGCCCTGAGCAGCCAGTGCAGTCACCACCCAAAAGGGGGATGGGGAAGTGGCAGGGGCTCATTGGCAGTGGGTAGCTGTGCAAGCCTACTTGGGGCTGGCAGGGTTGTTGACAGGTCGCACAACACCTCTTCAGGCTCCTGGTAGGTGGTGTGTGTGGTAGTGGCAGTGAGGGCACTGGCAGTGGAGGTGGTGGCGATGGCAGTGCCATGGACAGGGATATGGGGTACAGCTGTGGTGGTGGGTTGGTGTGCATATGCTGCCGTACAATGCTGGGGGGTGCTTGGTGATGTGGAATGTTCCCCTGGCAGAGAAACAGGTGAAAACTCCTGCACAGTGGTGCCATATACATCCTCATCACTCTCACTCTCCTTCTCCTCCTCTACAGTGTATGAGATGGGTTTCCACTGCCAGCTGGTTGGTACATGCCACACCGCAGATGACGTTCCAGCTCAGTCCTCCCCTTCTGATGGCACTTCATGCACTGTAAAGAGTGGAGAAAACTGTCAGTGTCACAAACAGTACGCCATACACAATGCATGTTGCTGGCAGTGCATGCTTGCCCAACGTACTGTACCATGTGTCGCCCAGTGGCAGCATGCAACTGGTGTCAACAGGTCTGCCAACCCTGGCCCACAGTGATCACACAGCCACCTGTAACAAGAGGCTTGTGCAAGCATGACAGTGCTCCCTGACCAAGTATTTCACACATGTCTCGCATGTGGAGAACACAGAGGAGGCAATCACAGTGCAGCCTGTTACCCCACACACAGACCAAAACACCAGCAACCACGGACAGCAAATGGTAAAATAGTATGCATGCACTCCCTTTTGCATAGGCACACTCCAGTGGAGCCATGTGCACCGCACTACTCATAGGGGTTTCAGTGCCACGTGTGGCAGAGTAGGCCACAGTACACCATACAGCAGCAAAGCACATTTCAGGGCATCCAGGGCGCTGATGACACACTATGTATGCCATGCCCAAGACTGCAGTATGTCACATCAGTAGCAGGACCCACACTTGTACCCATATACACAAGGAAGTGCACCAGCTGTGTACTTATATGACTGGCTGTACACTAACTGGGTCTCATAACTGCCCCCCCAGGCACCCCTATCATCTCCTCAGCCCTCAAGGTCAATGCCACTACCTCCTCCGCCCGATCCACGTGCCTGCCAGCTGCTGCAGACTGTGTCCCCCCACCAGTGGACCGCTGTTCATGGTGCAGGGTGGCCAGTGTGCTCTTGGCCTGCTGGCAGAGGTCCTGGAAATGCTTCCATACATCCTTCTCCATGCAGTCCTGGCCTGCCACAGCATTAACAGCTTCTGTTATCTCTTTCCACACTTGCTAGACCAAAGCAGACCATAGAATCGGTAGTCTGGATGTGAGCCAGGACCAATTACCTCTCCCAGTTGGCCTGGGTCAGGCTGTGAAGTTCATCCTCTGAGAACTGGTGGGCCCTTAATCCATCACCTTCATCCATGCAACCTGTAAGAGAAAATAGAAAGACAGTGGCAGTGCTATGTGTTTGTGAGATATATGTGCACACATCCACAATGTGTCATGTCAGTGCAACAATGCCATGTATGCTGTATCAATGTGGCAAGGGTGGCCTGTGCACAATGGCAGGATCTCAGAGGCCACCCCAGGGTCTGTGACTGGCCAACGTGCTGCCACCCAACATTGCAGGGGTGTAGGCACCTGAGACAACAAGACCCCCTGGTTGCACTACCCAGACAAGTATTATCCAGGAGCGTAGCCACCACCAGCACACAGGAGGGGGTGCTGTGGGGCATTGCATTTGTAGGCCACCCTACACCCCTGGGTCATGCCCAGCACCCAGTGGCACAGGCGGAGTCTCACAGGGGCACTGTGTGGGACATGCCAACACACTGTGGCATATGTGAGTGCCTCACCTGGACAAAATGTGTGATGGGTCAATCCATATACTGTCCCCTTGGCACACACAGTCTGCTGGCCTGACATGGCCCCACACGTGTGGTACATGACACCCTCTTGTGCCCCCCTGCACAACACTGGTATGGGCAGAACATGGCTGTTGGACCACATACATGATGCCGTGTCTCAGGTGCCAGGCCACAGGCCTCTTTGTTGAGGGATCCAGACATGCAGTGGAGCAGTTGGGTCAGCATATTGGGGGAGTGTTGCAGGCAGAGCTGTCATGTGCACACTCCACATATGTTATGATATGCTTGTTGTAAGCCTCTGGTGTCATTAACATTGTGTCAGGGCCCTTGTATCAGAAGTGTGTTCTGTACATGCACTGAGTATGCTGTCATAGGCTACTGCATGGACAGGGGGCAATGGTGTGCTGTGATTGACAGATTGTATGGCCTACGCCTGGGCCATAGAATGCAGGGCTATGTCACACAACATACAAAACACGTGCAACACCCAGACACATGGGAGCATGTGACATGGTGGGCAGGCCTTGCAATGACACCCTGTAGGTCCATGTGGCCCCACACCCTATGCATCCTCACATAGTGTGGTTCTGTACAGTGCCCTGGTTGTCCATAGCAGGCCCTGGTTGTGGAGTGTGGTTGCCTGTACCTGCACCCATCAGATGTAGTCCCACCCATCCCATGTTTAAGAGCTCATCTGCCTCAGCCTGTAACTGTCCCTAAACAATTTCCACACAGCAGAGCTCCAGAATGAGTACAAAGAAAGCCAAATAATTCAACTGAATTGTAGATTTATTCACACCATGGTGAGAGCCCCTAGCACCTCGGCAACAAGCCTTCAAAGTGTTCGGGAATGCGCATGGGCCACCGGGGGTCAGCAGGGGAGAAGGATTAGTCAGTGGTGCCACTAGTTGTACCCTTAGTTCTTTTAGAATTCTGGGGTGAATTTCATTAGGCCCCCTTTGCTTTATCCACCTTCAGTTTTAAGAGTTCTTTCAGAACTCTTTCTTCTGTGAATGGACTGGTATCAACCCCTCTATCTAGAGTGTTTCTATCTTGCATCCACTGTGTGACAGGCACACACAGGGTCACCTCTGTGCTGGTTGGTTGAATTCTATCCTTGACTGAGGGGGACACACTGCAAAACACCTAGCATACAGTAGCTTGGTTTGCTCAAAGGTGGCCTCTCCACCATTATGTTCTGCCTTGTGCTGTACTCAACATACCTCTTACCGTGTCCAAGGATCTACAACAGGTCGTCGACAAATTTTTTTTCGAATGACCATACAGTGAAACCATCATGTTGACCATATTTGCAGTCAGCATAAGGTTTCCCACATTCTAACATGTTTCCATTGGGGGGGCTTTGCCCCCGAACCCCACATTCCCCCACTAAATATAATCAGCTCTGAGTTGGAACTGATTAGAAGATTGGATGCAAGACCCCCAGAATACAGTGTCGGGGTCCAGTGCCGATGCTACAGCAACCTGGCGCTGTAGTCACTGTAGCATTGATCACTGTCAAAATGTCACTGTCGGAGGGGTATACCCCTGTCCAACACCTATTTGTCACATGCCCCTTCACTTTGTGTTGCACTTGCACAGGTTGTTGTACCTTTGTCTTACCCAGACAACATTGGTTGCAGCTCCACAATTCAGGCTGTACCAGGGCTTCTCACATAGCAGTTCTGCAGAAACAGTTGGGGACTCGCAGAAGTTGTCTGAACCTTCTTTTGCTGAGCAGTTGGGGAAAGGATTTAGTCGCCGGATAAGCTTTAAATTCTTTTTCAGTCTGCGGAATTTAGCAAGTAGTGCTGACTTGTTTAATAATGTTGTGTGGTGTGGGGGATCAATAGTGGAAGCTGGATATTCATTTATCTTTTTCTACAGGCACTGTGAGCAGCTTTCTGGAAGTTTCTGTCCTTCTCAGCCAGGATCAATTTATAGCTCATTGGGGTTTAAATACCAGGGCTTCTCACATAGCAGTACTGCAGAAACAGTTGGGGACTTGCAGAGGTTGTCTGAACCTTCTTTTGCTGAGCAGTTGGGGAAAGGATTTAGTCGCTGGATAAGCTTTAAATTCTTTTTCAGTCTGTGGACTTTAGCAAGTAGTGCTGACTTGTTTAATAGTGTTGTGTGGTATGGGGGATCCATAGTGGAAGCTGGATATTCATTTATCTTTTTCTACAGGCATTGTGAGCAGCTTTCTGGAAGTTTCTGTCCTTCTCAGGCAGGATCAATTTACAGCTCACTGGGGTTTAAATACCAGGGCTTCTCACATAGCAGTACTGCAGAAATAATTGGAGTCTGGCAGAGGTTGTCCAAACCTTCATTTGCTGAGCAGTTGGGGAAAGAATTTAGTTGCTGGATAAGCTTTAAATTCTTTTTCAGTCTGTGGACTTTAGCAAGTAATGCTGACTTGTTTAATACAGTGTGTGTGGGGGGGACCTTCCTCCGAATGAAGTTGCAGTGCTTGGAGGTGCAGTGAGGGGCAGACACAGGGCTGATACACTCTTGTGAGAGTCGGATGCAGGCCCTAATCCCACCCTCCCCACCCTCCTTCTGCAGAGCACAGCTTATTTATAGGGGAACACCTGCCCTGAATTAGAGGAAGGGGCTTCAGGTGCAACTCATGTAGTTCTATACAATAAACCAGCCACGGGGCAGGGAAAAAGCATAGGTCAGTCTCAGATTGGAGTACAGCATCCTCAATGAATTGCTGATTAGTGTAATAGGTGGCTATGGAGAAGGGCCTTCAACTGGAATATGTCAGGTAAAATATCTGTTAGAGGTTGGGCTAGGATTAGTTAATTCTACTTGCTGTAGGGATAGTTAGTGTGAAGAGGCTGTATAGGTATTGTGGACCATGGGTAGGATTGTTGGGTGCAGTGGTTGTGGAACATCAATGCAGATGAATATACTGTGGAGGATGGGAGGGTGCCCAATATGCCACAGGATAAGGAGGCTCGAGGAAGAGGTTCAGTGGTTTGGCAGGGAGCTGGGGAGGTTGAGGGATGAGGGGAGGATTGTGTTGGTAGGAGGACTGACATCTGAGAGTATTGTGGGGGCACGACAGAGAAGAAACAGTGGGTCAAGGGACAGGAAGGGGGAAAACTAGACAGGAAGCCAACTGATGAAGGGTGTACTTTAGTAGAACCTAGAAAAAGAGGAGCAGCAGTAGGCAGGAGGGAGGATAAAGCACATTGTAAGGCAAAGGGGATATGGAACATGTTTACTTTACTAGCAACACATGGGAAAGAGGATGCAGGAGGTGACTGCACAAGGGATTGCACTCACAAAGAAAAGGGAGTAAGGGACATTACTAGTGGAGAGATTGAGCATGGTGGCAGGGAGGATAATACTCAGAGAGGTGAAAGAGGAGAGAGATTGCAGGTAAAACAGGAGGAGGGGAGGGGTCTAATTGGGAGGACGAGGGGAGACACTGGGGCACATGGTAAAACACAGTCTTGAGTGGCTACAAAATGTGAACCTGGGTGGGGGGGTGGCGACGGGCACAAGCAAAGAGGAGGGGGTGTACTGGTGTTGGGGGACTCCATACTTAAGGGGATCAGATGGGGCAGCAAGGGGGAGAGGCACAGTCAGATATGGGTGGAGTCCATACCAGGATTAAATGCAGACATGGCAGGATAGGCAATCCTAAGGTGCCTAAAGGGGGTAGGAGGAATCCACACACTGTGGTACATGTGGGGACAAATGACCTAGCGGGGAAATGGTGGAAGTAACAAGGGAAAGGATTGAGGAAGTCGGAAGGTTGTGCGAGGAGATTGGGGAGTCTGTGGCCTTCTCTGAAGTGCTCCCAGTACCCTGTGCAAGTACAGTGAGAAAGGAGAGGATTAGAGAGTTGAACACATGGTTGATAGAATGGTGTCAAACTAAGGGGTATGGGGTTCTGGACGGCTGGGGCAGTACCTGGGATAATAACAATCTGCTTGCAAGGGATAGGCTGCACCTGAATGGGAGGGGAAGGAGGTATTAAAGAAAGGACTGGGGAGGTATATTGCAACAAGGGTGGATTTAAACTAGATGGGGGTGGCAAGTGGACACCAGGTAGGCAGGGATCTGATAAAGTTGAGTCACAGCCTACCCCCCAGGCTAGCAGGGAAGGACTTTGGGCAGCCAAAAAAGGAGGGACTAGAAGGGAGGAGATGGAGGCTAGTGAAGGGAAGGGGGCATTATGGAGGAGAAGCCTAGGAAACAAATCCACTGAGATACAGGCACTCTTAGCAGTGTGGAGGGTGGATATTGCAGCTGTCACAGAAATGTGGGCAATTGAGCACCAGGACTGGAATCTGAAAATCCCAGGATACAAATTAAACAGGAAGGACCATAAGGGGAGGGTGGAAGTCTATGTGAAGGACAGGATCAAATGCACAAGGGACGAGGGAGAAGAAAGGAGAACAGAGGCAATCTGGCTGCAACTCCTAGACTCAAGGGGTAGGAAATTGAGGTTTGGGGTGGTATCCAGGCCACCCTCCCAGTCTGGGGAGCTTGACAGGGAGTTAACGGAACAAATCAAAAAGGTATGTAGAAAAGGGAAGGTGGTTATTGTGGGGGATTTCAACTGCCGGGGTTGACTGGGAGACCCGTCAATTTCCAGTGCTAGGGAGCAAGTGCTCCTGGACACAATCCAGAGAGTCTCCTGACACAGTTGGTTACTGTACCTACTAGGCTGAAGAACACTTTAGATCTGGTATTGTCGAATGGGAGGCAGTGAGGGAAATAAAGTTAGAGGACCCACTAGCCGACAGCGATCACCAAACGGTGTGGTTTAATATCACGATGTGTGGGGAGCCAGAGAAATCAGTTACTTGGGTGGTAAACTTCAGAGGGGCGGACTTTGTGAGGATGCAGGAAGTACTGAAAGGGAAACTGGAGGGCAAAAGACAGGAGATGGATGTGGAGCAGAAATGGGACATTATTTAACGGGGGGTTACAGAGGCAACAGAAGCCTGCTCCAAGGCACAGAGTAAGAGAAGCAGAGGAAGAAAACCATGCTGGCTGAACAGCAAGGTTGTGGAAGTGGTGAGGGCAAAATGAGTGGTGCACCAGAGGTTTAGGAGGACAGGGAAGGAAGTGGACATGGAGGAATATGCAAGATGGTCCAGGGAGATGACCAGAAAAATGAGAGAAGCCAAGGCCCAGAGGGAGCTGAGATTAGCACAGGGAATTAATGGGGGGGAGAAAGACTTTTTTAGATACATCAGGGACAAAGGAAGTGCAAGGAGACAATAGTGAAGATAACAAGCATTTGTCAATGCCGAATGTTTGCTTGCTGGCATTGGCAGTGGTAGTGTAGAAGTTACAGAGCTGCATAATAGGAATGGCAGTGAAGTATTGAACTGAAGCCAACCCTACCGCCACCCTGCAGAGAGTGACAGGCATTGGGGTGTGCCTTTGGGTCGTCAGGCATAACGGCCACGCCATTTCACTCACGCCCACCCTGCAGACACTGACAAGTGTCACGGTGTGCCTTGGGGTCTTTGTCTATATGCACCCCATTCCATCAGGAAATATGGTGAAATGGGTGCGGTATAGGAGATTGGGGTGAACTTTGGGTCAAGAGTCCAAGGCATACCTTGATGCCTCTCACTGGCTGCAGGGTGTGGAATGGCATGAGCATTACAGGCAAGAATCCCAAGTCACACCCCTGATGCCTGTCATTCTCTACAGGGTGGGGCGTTATGGTCAGAAACCCTAACACCTCAGGCATTCTTTGGTATTTTCACTCCAAATTTTCAACATGGTTTTTTTGTGACCCACACCTCATGAACAGTGGCAATATCAGTTTGTTAGCTGAAAGCTGCTTATGCACAGCGACTACGGCATTTAGCACCACAGGTGCAAAACATTCCGAACAGGATGTGAAAAATGATAGCTGTACTATTCATGGGGAGGTGTAAAATGGCAATGTTGCAAATCTGCAGTAAACATATTAAAAACTGGTGAAGTCACAGCAGTATAGAAACTGTGCAACGACACCGTAATGTAATTAGTTTGGGGAATTTTACAGCAGATTGTCAACACAGGCATTTTGGGACCTCCAATCATGAATAGTGTCACTGTGATTTCTTTTATCTGTCCCAACAATGATTTCCCACAGCACTATGCTATCTCTGCGCTGAAAGTGTGAAACACATTTCGGCCATGTTGTGAAAAAATGACAGCTGTACTGTTCATAAGGAAGTGTGGAAAATGCCACTGGTGAAACTCTAGACTGAAAATATTACAAAGTCATGAACTTACGAGAGTCGTGAAAACTGCTAATGCTCGCCGAACACAGTCATTTTATGGACTTTTGTCACTAAATTTTCAACATAGCCATTTTAAGACCTCTGCTCATGAACAGTGTAACTGTGATTATCTTAATCTGTCCCAAACATTGCCAAGACACCGACTGGCACCATTGCGCCATATGTGCGGAAACACATTTTGGGCGACATGTGAAAAATGGCAGCTGTACTGTTCATAAGGAAGTGTAATAAAATGGCAATGTTGAAAATCTGGAGGAAAATATTGAAAATTCGCAAACTTCACAAGTGTGTGTAGAACTGGTGAACGACGTCAGAAACAGTCATTTGTAGGAATTTTTTCACTAAATTTTCAACATAGCCATTTTAAGATCTCTGCTCATGAACAGTGTCACTGTGATTTTCTTAATGTGTCCCATACATTGATTTCAGACACTCACTGTGCCATTGTGCACTACATGGGCAGAACACATTTGGGGCAAGATGTGAAAATGACAGCTGTACTGCTCATAAGGAGGTGTGGTAAATGGCAATATTGAAAATCTGGAGTGAAAATATTGAAAATTGTGAACTTAGGAGCGTATGGAGAACTGCGCAATGCATCATAAAACAGTCATTTTGAATTTTTCCACCAAATTTTGAAATATAGGCTTTTGAGAGCCCACCTTATGAACAGTGGCAGTGTCATTTCATTACTTGGTCCCGAAAGGTGATTTCACGCAGTGACTGCGAAATCACCCTTTGGGCCTGATTAACACCATGACAGTGAAAGCATTCATGAGAAGGGGTCCCAAAAACCCCATGTTGAAAATTTGGTGCAAAAATTCCAAAAAATGCCTGAGATATGCAGCAAAGTTGAAAAAACCCTATCTATCCCATTATACAGCTTACCGGCATTTCCTCAGTTCGCGGTTGGCTTTGAAGAGTGCAGACGTGTTCCCGGTCCACCAAAGATCGTCGCGCCTGGAGTCCGGAGGTAAGTATGGGGTGGGGGTGGGAGGCACTGTGCAAAGTGGTGGCACGGTGGGGCAGAGACAGCGAGGGACCATTTTTCAATTTCAGTTTTTTTTTTTGTTTAAAACAAAGGACCAGATGACGGGACATTTGCCACACTGGGGTGGCCTCAGCATGGCACAAGGACGGCTTGTTTTGGGGGGGCGGAGCCGACGGGGATTGGGCACCCTGTCAGTGATCGCATCTGTTGCCACGCTGGGGTGGGCTCCCAGCGTGGCACCCTGTACTCTCGGGGAGACAGTGGAGCCGACGAAGTTGGGCACCCCATCAGCTATACAATAATATGCACGTGGATGGGCACCAGCGTGGCATGTGGGCTACTAGCTTGGGGGCGCAGCACACGGCTATACAGTGTGTGGCGAAGTAGCACGCAGTATGCATGCGTGTGTGTGTGAAGGGGAGTGCGCATGAGCAGACGATATCTTATCACTGGTCACTGAAGCGTAGCTCCCCCTTTCAATTGTACTCCACTGCATTTTCGACTGCTGTCATAGACAGCTCCAGCAGCCATTGGAGAACTGTGGCCATGCCTGAAAACACACTGACTGAATTGGAAGAGGGCTGCCACACCTCCAAAAACTCGGATGATGGCACTATGTTTCTTGCACATGCGTGCAAGCAAACATAAAAAGGGGTGAGGAGTGGATGGAAAAGGGGGAGGAGCAGGCAGAAGCACTGAATGATTACTTTTACTCAGTGTTCACAGAAGAAAGGGAGGGGCCACTACCTGCTTGGGCTGGGAGTGTGGGGACAGGGAGAGAGGAGGCGACAGATGGAGGAATTGAGGCAAGTACAGTCCTAGAGGGACTGAGGGCACTGAAGGTAGACAAGGCACCAGGGCCGGATGGTATCCACCCCAGGGTGCAGAGGGAGATGGCAGAGGTGTTGCTGGAGCCACTAGCGGATCTGTACAGCACCTCACTAGAGTCGGGATGTGTGCCACTGGACTGGAGGATGGCACATGTAGTACCATTACACAAGCCAAGGGATGAACCGGGTAATTATCAACCAGTAAGTCTCACCTCCATAGTGTGCAAACTCATAGAAACGATACTAAAGGAAAGACTGGTGTTGTACCTGGAGGACAATGGCCTCCAGGATGTAAGGCAGCATGGGTTTGTTTCAGGGAAGTCTTGTCAAACCAGCCTCATACAATATTATGACTGGGTGACAGGTGAGCTGGATAAGGGTCATGCGGTGGATGTTACTTGGACTTCTTTATTGGACTTCAGCAAGGCCTTTGATTTGATGCCTCATGGGTGGCTTTGGGAGAAGCTAACTGGTGTAGGGGTAGGGGCAAAAATGATAAACTGGATTACAAGCTGGCTGAGTGGCAGTCTGCAATGGGAGGTGGTGAGAGGGGAACTCTCAACTCCAAGGCTGGTGATGAATGGGGTGCCACAGGGCTCTGTGTTGGGGCCAGTATTGTTTGGGCTCTTCATATCAGTCATTGCACACGTGGTGGTGAGCAAGGTAAGTCTGTTTGCTGATGACACCAAAATCGGAGAAGTGGTGGATGGAGAGGAGGGAAGGAAGCAGCTGCAGGGGGACCTAAGCAAGCTAGAGGAGTGGTCAGAGAGGTGACAGCCGGGGTTCAATGCAAAGAAGTGTAAGGTTATGCAATTTAGGGTGAAGAACCCAAGAAGAGAATATTGGCAGGAGGGGGGTTAAGCTGGGGATCACTGAGGAGGAGAAGGACCTAGGGGTAATGATAACATGGAACATGAACAACACTACCCAGTGCAGGAGAGCAGCTGCAAAAGCAAACAAAATGCTGGGGTGCATAGCGAGGGGTTTTTCGTCCAGGTGAAGAGAGGTGACCTTGCCCCTCTGCAGGTCACTGGTAAGACAGCACTTACAGTAGAGTATTGTGTACAATTTTCGAGGCCACACCTAAAGCGTGATATCAGGCTACTGGAGGGGATGCAGAGGACGGCAACAAAGATGATATGTGGAATGGAGGGGAGAGACTATGACAGCAGGCTGGGAGACCTGAATACGTATACTCTGGAGGATGGAAGGGACAGGGGAGACATGATAGAGACATTCAAGTATCTGCGGGGAATCAATAAGGATGGGGCAGATGGGGTCTTTAAGTTAAGGAAGAAGAGGGTCACCAGGGGGCATGGATTAAGAATACAGGGGGGAAGATTTAAGAAGGAAATGAGGAGACACTATTTCACAGAGAGGGTGGTAGCAAAATGGAATGCTCTACCAGAAGGGGTGGTATCATGTAAATCTGTGAACAGCTTCAAAAGGGCATGGGACAGGGAACAGGGGAGAGTGAGGGTGGGGGAGGTGGGGGGTGGCAGTGGGATGACAAAGGGGAAGGGGGATGGGGCAGCTGCAAACTAGGGGTGTTGACTGCACACTTGAGCAGACTTAGATAGACTGGGTGGTCTGTTTCTGCTGGCACATTCATATGTGTGTCATATTTGGCTGGGTGCATGGGTTGCGTTCAGGTTTATGACAGTCCATGTCACCCACTGGTACATTGCTCACACCGTATATACTGCCTTGTGGTGCCATGATCCTGGGACATATTGGCTTTTTCTGTGTTGCTGTGGCCTGTGCTCACTGTCCCATGAGGTATGTGGTGGATACTTTGGCGTCACATCACTGGTGTCCCATGCAACTACCTGCAGGTGTTACTGTACCACACAGTCAACCCTGCTACTGCAATGCTTCACTGTGTTACACACACACACACACCCATACAGCAGCATGTGCCACAGCATTCCTGGGTGATGTGTTCTTTGACCACACAGCCTGCTGTCCTGTTCACCTCTCAGTCGTGCACTGCTTTATCACAATGTGCCATGTTTGCCTGGCCAATGCGATATGAGTACTCTGCATTTTGCACTCCCCTATGTAGGAACATACTGTCCTTAGGCATGTTGGCCTGCTTCCTGCTTCTGCCCCTCTGGGGATGGCATGATATGCATTTGATGGTCCTGTCCTACATGTGTGCCTTCAACTTGCTACTGTGGTACTGTCTGCCACCCAGCAGTTTGCATATATGCCACCACGTGCTGGCCTACGGTCTCCTGTGGGACACGTACATTTGCTGCCCATGGGTCAGGGATGGATCTATATTGTTCAACTGTGTGTTGCTGGAGTGCTCAGCATAACTGTTCTGCTACCATTGTACTGTTGTATTACACAAGTAGATAGTATACTCTCTTCCTTTGACTTGTTTTGTACTCCCATACATGTCGTTCACATGTTTGATTCCTACAAATTATACAGCAGGAATCTGGAGGTTCCTCATGTCTGTGACATGCTGGGTCAGTGTGCCAGAGGGTTGCAATGGGGGGATGCCCACAACATGCACCATTCTCATGTTCTGCCACTGGCCCGTATCCTGATGTAGTATCATTACTGTGGTGTGAGCATGTGGGTTCCATCCATGCCTGCATAATGGTCACAGTGCACTGTACCAATTTGGCATGCCCCCTTGTATCTGTGGTGATGTCAGTCATGACTGGCTAGGCTATGCCCCATACCTACTTCAAGTAGCATTTGCTACATTTTTGCTCCTGCCCCCCAGTATTGCAACCCCTTGTCCAGTGCTGGGGGGCATGTATGGTGCCCACCCCTTCTGACTGTCCATGTGTGCATCAGTGTTTCTACAGTCTTTAGAGGCACTGTGTCGCACATATCTCACATGTACCATGTTGGTGGCAGTGCTCTGTGGGATTTGGCTAGTTGTACTTGCTGAGGATGCCTGATCCACAGTGTCTGCTTGCCATATTTACATCAACATCTTTCTCCCCATAGGTGAACTTCATTCATAGCGAGGGCGTGATGTCCACAGCAGATGAAAAGCTGTGACAACCTCCTGCACAGGATGTCAGACAGCAGAGGCTGACACTGAAGGAGTGCCTGTCCATCCTTGGGACACTGACAGATTGTGTGATGGAGCTACTTGTTTGTTTGTTTTACCAGGAGAGACACACTAAGCTGAAGCTTGTTTCCAGGTGGACCTGGAAGCACAAGGAAGTTAAGTGACTTGCTCAGAGTCACACAGTATGCAAGTGGAGGCTGTGGGATTCAAACCCAGGTCTCCAGGTTTGCAGCTCAGAGCCTTAAACCACTGCGCTATACTTCCTCCTTTTTTTTTTCCGGTGGAGCTGGTGTGCCTCCATAGGCCAGTGGCAGAGGACTAGAAGCGGTCTCCTTCCGTTTTTCATTCCCCCACCAGCCTTTAACATGTTTTTCATCCTCCCACCTCCCCTTGCTGTGGTCCTTTTCCCATTTTACATGTATTTTATATATGTTTTGTTGCTTTTCTATATTGAAGAACTTTTATATGCTATGTTCCTGTGTCCTGCTTCTTTTTTGGTGCTTTGTTGAAATTTGACTCTTGTCTGCTGTGTTGCCCCTACTGCCCACCTACACCCTTTCTTGTGGGTGACATCCATTCTCATCTTGAGCCACAGGGTCACCACTGCTGTTCTTGTGGGTGTTTGTAGCTGCGCTTCTGCCTCTACAGTGTTCTGGGTGTGGCAGATGGGTTTGCATGTTAATGGACATGTTCTCTTCCCCATGTGTCCCCCTGCACATCTCCTGTGTGTGACGGCCACCATCTGGGTTGTGGCTGTCCATTGTAATGGGTCTGTCCCTGTACTTTGGGCAACTCCTCTCCTGCATTACCTTGCAAGATGGCCTCTGCATGTGATTTGTCTATGTCTGCGTCCTTGTTGGCATCATTACCTTCCATCCCCCTGTGTCCCTGTACTGTGTGCTATTTGTGGTGCTGTCACCTGCTCTATGTCAGAGTTCCACGTATCCTCCCCCATGCACTAGGCTGCTGTAGTTGTTTGCACTGACAATTTGATATATTTAGTCCTATATTCCATGCTGGGCACTCTTTGCACTGTGCTCTGAGCTATGCTTTGCACATCTGTGTTTGCGCACTATATTCAGCAGTGTTTGCCCCAGGCTATGCCTTTGAATATTGTGAGCAATGGGATGTGAGCTAGCACTAACAGCCAGGTAGGGCAAACTTTGCCCATGGTAAATATTTTTAATATTGGGCCCCAGGTCTGGTCCAAAGTGAAAACCAAACTGAGATCCCAGAAGGCAACAATAAAGCGGTGAACAAACTTGCAAAAAGATCTGTTGTACTATTATTCTGCAAGTGGCATTCAAGACAAATTGTGGGATCCTTTACAGACAGTGACAAGGAGACCCTTTTTCTGCACATATAACTTTCACATCATTCCTGATGTAGTGGCTGCTACTATGTTGTAAAGGAGAACACATATCCTATAAGGATGACATTGTTAGCTCAGAGCTTCTTTTATTATCAGTCCAAGCTAAGTGTACCCTGAATTATGAATATCAAAGACACACTTTTGGACCCTTCCTGTCTGAATGATTTTTTATTACAGTTTCTAAAAGTCAAACAGAAAAGAAGATTCAAGTGAAAAATGATTAGGGACCAATAAAAGAAGATATTAAAGAGGATATGCCAAAACCTGAATGAATAAAAAATGTACTGTAAAACATCTGGAGCCCAATATTAAACAAATGCATAAAGCAGAGTGCAAATATTTACGTACCGCCATGTGATAGCCCAACTCCCCTAAGATGCTATATTTAGTGGGATAACATACCAGTACTATTCGCCTAAACATAGGGCAGGTTGGCCGAGTGCAGAACCACTTAGCACTGCACCAGCATGGCTCCCAAAATAGGGCACCACAATGGTTTGCACAAGTGCTTAATTTTTAGATATTCTCCAATAGACATATGCAAATGAGCCCATTGGGTTTGCAAGGCACTAAGGGTCGATTTGCATGTCGATTATGGGTTTATTAGCATGGGGAGTGAGGCTGGTATGCGTGGTGCTGCCCCCCAAATTGCCCAGTCCCACAGAGCTATTCCTGGTGCAAGTGGTGCCCCTTCCCTCCGATCCCACTCCCATATTAAACTCTAAATAAATAAATAAATAAATAAATATAGGAAAATGTCATGCCCCTGGTGTCTCGTGTTCCCTTTCCCACACAATGTCAACTTGACATTAAAGTTAACTTTTCCTGGTGTTCAGTGGTCCCTCCCCCCATCCAATATTGGCAACATTAAAATTAACTTTCAGTGGTGTCCAGGGGTCCCTCCTCCCACCCAATGTCTGCCTGACATTAAATTTAACTTTACCTGGTGTCCAGTGGTTCCTCCCCTCCTGATGTCTGCCCGACATTAAAGTTATCTTTACCTGGTGTCCAGTGATCCCTACCCCCATCTGATGTCTGTCCAATATTAAATGTAACTTTCCCTGGTATCTAGTGGTCCCTCCCTACACCTGATGTCAGCCCGATAGTAATGTAAACTTTCCCTTTTGTCCAGTGGTATCTCCCCCACCCGATGTCTGCCTGATATTAAATTTAACTTTCCCTGGTGTCCAGTGTTTCTTCCCCCCTACCCAATGTCTGCCTGATATTAAATTTAACTTTCCCTGCTGTCCAGTGGTACCTCCCCTACCCAATGTCTGCCTAATATTAAAGTTAAATTTCCCTGGTGTCCAGTGGTCCCTCCCCCACCCGATCCTGTCCCTGTCCCTGTACCAAGGAAGGTCATCCCTGGTTTGTCAATTCACCCCCTCCCAATGGCCATTGCCGGCCCGCGACATGCTTTTTGTAAGGAAGTTCCTCCCACAACAAGGCCCCGGCCCCATTCCTGAACATAATCATGGCCCTTCTAGCCTGTCCCTTAGTGGTGGTTAGTGCACCCTTCCCCCCGCAGTTCCAACAACCCACCCTCCCAGTCCACCATACTTGCCTATCGGTGCTTAGTGTCTCCCCTCCCAACTGTCAGTAGACAGAAAGTGATATGGCCCTTCACAACACCACCTCTGCTGCCTGCTGTCTGACAGGAGCAGGGAGAAGCAGCTAATTTTTGCCCTATAAATAAGCAGCATACTACCTGCACCTATCAGATTATGGGCGGCCAAGGTGGTATGTGGACGGCTGTGTCACTCACCATCCACTAACTGCAGCACTCATAGGCAGGTACAGGGGACCAGGAGGGTGGCTTGTCAGTGCTGCAGTTGAGAGGGGAGACCATAACCGCCACCGAGGGATGGACTGTGGTGGGCTGCAGTCACTGTTTGGGAATGGGGCTGGGGCTTTTTTGTCATGGTGGGGAGTATTGACAAACCAGTGGGGCTTTCCTCAGTACAGGGATGGGAATGAGGTAGAGGAAGAAACCCCTGGTAACCAGAGAAATTTAAATTTAATATCAGGTGGACATCAGGTGTCGGGAGGGACCACTGGGCACCAGGGAAAATGGTTATGTCTATGGGGTTGAGGATCGGGACCAAGGAGGGACCACTTGACACCAGAGATATAGTGTATACATTGGGCATGGGTGTGGGTATGGGAAGGGATTACCGGACTCTAGGAACACTGTTTTGGTGGCTTGGGACCAGCACAGGATGGGGGGGGCACCAAACTTCCTCCACCAAATGCTAGGGTTGTGAGGTAGTTAAGTTGTGGATTAGGTCAGCAGTGTTTGCGCCATACAAGGGACAGTGAAAGGTGACCTCAGATTGAGATAATACTCTGAATATTGGACTGCACCAATAATCAGATCCCTGCCATCCATTTGCATTGTGGCCTCTCCACAGTATGCCCGGGCCCAAACCCTGTTTGCCCACACAAACCAGACTTTTGAATATAGGGTATCTTTGTAAAACCCAGTTTTCGCAGGCAAACTAGGATTTGTGCCAGCCAAAGTTTTGATTATCTGGCCCGTAGTAACCAAAATAATTCTTTTAAAATATAATAATTAAGTTTTCCTTTAAATTAACTTTATTTTTCATTGCAGGAATTTAGATCCTCATTAGTGATGATATTTCTTTTGCAGCTGGAAAGCCAAAAGTAACACATTGTATTAAAATATGCAAACAGTTTCTGTTCTCTCTTCAGGATAAGCATTATTAGTAATTTACTTTCATATTGAAATGTATAGCATTTTCAACTTATTAAACCCTCTAGATTTTTAGATACTGTATAGACCTGCCTATTCTTTAATTCTTTGATCCACTTCCTAATCCTGAGGACTACGAATAATTGTTTTAAATGATTTTTTCCTTTTAGTTACTACTTTAGATTGTCAACTTATTATTTGGAAAAATGTTTTGATGCACTCTTTAGAAAAAAAAATTAGTGTATGATAATCTTTATTTGAAATGAAAATGAAAATTGAGGACTTCCGGTGATGTCAGCGCTCTGATGGCCACCTGATTTTAAAGTTCACTACAACTCCTGATTATATCAAGCTACATTGATTATTAAAAATGATGGATTCACCAGCCAAAAGCACTAGGGCGAAAGCCCTTCTCACAAAGAACTCAGGGACCCTGACTCAATGCTTGAAAGAAATGATAACACAGGAAAAACAGCGATTAAACAAGTCATCGGTCCAGGATGATAGCATGGCAGGGGAGACTTCTGAAAACATTAAGGCAGACAAATTAATTGCATCCATACTGTAGATATAGTGCAGTGGTTTAAGGCTCTGAGCTGAAAATCTGGAGACCTGGGTTTGAATCCTACAGCCCGCACTTGCACACTGTGTGACCCTGAGCAAGTCACTTAACTTCCCTGTGCTCCCAGGTTGCACTTGTTATACAAGCTTTCAGCTTAGTGTGCCTCTCCTGGTTAAACAATTGGAAAAAAAAAAGATGGTGAAAACAGTTGCAAAAATAGATAACTCCCTGACAGAATTGAGAGCAGACATTAATAAAATAGAACATAAGGCTGACCAGGTGGAACTTTGCCTAAATCAGTTGTTGGACCAAGCGGACAGGCACGACAGGTTAATGCTCTACCTTCTGGCCAGAGGCCGCGAGTTTACTCACTGTATCGATGATTTTGGAAGGCCGAAGCTGGCATCAAAATATCCACGTATACGGAATACCAGAGGGCTCGAAGCCCGCTCATCCAAGCACAATTGTCTTTTTACAGAAAGTCCTCAAGGAAACTCTACAGCTCTCAAATAACTAGCATATATCAATGGATCAGGCCCACAGATCGTTGGGCCCGAAATCCACCAATGCTAGCGCATGCCCATGATCTTTTGTAGCATGACTAACTAGATACACCACCAAAGAAGAGTTGCTGAATTGTGCCTGGAGAAGCAACTATCTACAATATCAAGGCAGTAGAGTGTCCCTAGACAACAACTACACTTCAGCCATATAGAAGTTGCTGGTAAGAGGTAAATACCTCAGAAGTATTTGAATCCATGCCCCCGGTGTCACTTAGGCTGCAGAGTGTTCTCCGCTTTGCATGGAGTGAGGGGACGCTTGAAGGGGGCACTGATGGGGGCGGCGGGATAATGTTGAAAGGCTTATAAATTTGCTACCCTATGTGGGGTGGTCACCTGCAAAGGTGGGCAGGGGGAGGAGTGGGGACATAGCGCTGTCTGACATGGTGGGGTTCTGAAATCTGGTTTCCTACTTGAATGTGACAAACCACCCAATAGTGGTAGAGGAATAAGTGTAACAGGGGGCATGCTAGAGAGGGATGCTCTCCTGTCAAACCAACCTGATTGTTCAGTGGGAAGCTCGTGTTTGGGGAAGTAGAAACAACCACACAGCTTTGGTGGCCCTACATGGGGAAGAGGGGGAGGGAAGTTAAATTAATTTCATGAATATCGAATACATAGAAAGATAAAAGGTAGAATATTGGGAACTTGTCATCAGTATTTTCAAGATAAGGGACAGGATTTACAGTATGTAAGCAATAACCTACAACACGGTGTGGGGTTATAGGCATTTAATTCATGCCTGGGGTGCATTATGAGGTTCGAGGCCACTGGCCAAGTGTCCTCACAGTGCCCCAGGTGTGGATTAAATGCCTATAACCCTACACCCTTCAGTGGGTTATTGCTTACATAAGTCCTGTCCCTTATCGTGAAAATGCTGATGACAACTTCCCAATATTCTACCTTTTATCTGCGCTTATAACATGGGTTACCTTACATATACCTTAGAACCCCCAAAAAATGTAGATGCTACCCTTATTTTAATGGTAAAAAGGGAAATTATTCTTCCACTGTACAAAGTAGTCCCTTAGCAAATATTTCTTTTCTTGGTTTGTATGCATCTACAACACTCACTATTTTTGTCTACATATAGTTTCTGTTGTTTGCCTTGCATTAGTACCTAGCACAGTACTACACAGCCTGATAATATGAGGATCTACGACACTGACACGGATTGTCTTTGGCACCCATCCTAGCTGTGGATTAAACTACGAGTTTAATGCGTTTTTGATGTCTCTTCCTGCTGCTGATCCGATCTGAGTACTGAAAGCCCCGTAGGTGAACTGCGAGAAAATGTGGTAGATAGAGAATAACTACTGGAGTGCTGACAGCAGGTAAAATTGATTCAGAAAGTCCTGAAGTCAGGGTTTACAAAATACCTGGGCCTGCTGATAAAATAACCGAAGTCTGTCACACCATCCCCTTCCAGTTTAGAAAAGTTACCGTTTATGCATGTTGCTGACTGCGGGAGCACCACACTATCTGCAGCAGTTTCTCATTTGAGTACAGAGCAGCTAATGCCAAAGTTCCGTGAGGAGAACTCACGATCTGTTGCCAGACCCCAACAAGATGTGTGGAAAAATTGGCCCGGAGGCAACTAGGAATAGTTCATTCCATGGCAGCACCTTATCTCACTAGATTGTTAGCTCCACAGTTGCAGCAGCATATGTATTTAGTGTGATCTCTGCCAAGAGGAGGTCTGAAGTTGGAGGCAGAGGGGGTACTCAGAGAGGGGTTGCTTCTGCAACTGCCATTCATGTGGATTACTATCTATTTTGAATGGAGTATAAATAACATAGTTCCGCCTGTCGCTGGAGTATGTCTGTCTCTGCAAGTCCCTATGTGATGAAACTAGAATGCTGTGACATGAACTTCTTGGGAAGGGGCAGTGAATGAGGAAGCTGTTTCTCTGTGCTACTCAACTAAGTTGAGCATCTCTTATGCAGAATCAGGCATTTGGGGGAAGGGCACTGTGATTTCGGCTCCGGCACTCTGACAGTGCTGAGTGCCTTTCACTAGTTTGCACATCTCTGTAACTGTGCCATGCTGTCACCTTGCACACCATTGAGGAGTGAGAGAGACATGTTGCTGAACTCTACTATCTGTGTGTGTCTCGCTCACACAAAAGTTACTGTCTATTGCAAAGGACTTGAGATCTGTGAGAGCACCGTCTCTCTCTCTCTCTCTCTCTCTCTCTCTCTCTCTCTCTCTCCTCTCAGTGTATGCTTCCCGGGGGTGGGTTGGGATCCATGTGTGTGTCAGCATATCTTGTCGTTAATGTTCACTACTCCAGAAGTCCTGGGTATCTGACTGCCGCTGCTGATCGACCCAGTCTTCCATCCCCACTGATATCGCTAGCTGCTCTCTTATACTGAAGAGGAGGGATCAGTGTTTCCTACCAGGTCTGTGACAGGAGCCATATCCTAGATTGTTATTTTTTTAACATCTCAGACCATGGTTTCTCCATCAGAAAACCTCTCCTTCAGACAATCATTAACACTTAGGCTGGCAAACAAGGAAAAATTGATGTCCATTACACCATGGAGGCTACACTGCAATCTGCTCGATAAAACCATAAACAGCAATGGCTGATGACAAAAATGAGCAGCATTGAATATGTATATTCTGCCACAGTGTAATCAGGTCTACTTCACTCTTAGAAACAAGCTCAGGCACCAAAACCATGGATTATATAGGGAATTTAATCCATGAACAGGTGACAGCTCTCTGCCAATCACATCACGTACTTTAGGTAATCCATGTTATAACGGTCTTTAATAGCTGTAACAGGGTACAAGAAATAGCCCTACTCTATATAAAGCATTAAGGGGTCAGGAATTGGGTGGTCTTGGAGGAGATTTGATGGCCAGAAAACAACTGGCACTGATGCCGCAAGCAATGGGAGGCTCGAAGAGGATAGAGCTGAGCTTGTTCTTCTGGCTGCTCACCTGCAGTTACGAGACCCAGTGTACAACAAGTGCAGTGCACACCGGCCAGTAAGTTCCACCCCTGGATGACCTAGGAAGCCAACTTAATTTTTTTGGGGAGACCCTAGTACTCAGTCTCCCTAGGATTCCTGAAGCCCAAGATTGGGCTTTATTCAATAAACATTTTGGCAGGAGATTATGACCTGCATCCATTTAACAAGTTGTTGTTTATTAGTATATAAAAAGTTTCCTCTACAGGTTCTTGTTACTGTTTTGATGTGCTTGGCATTACAAGGTACACAAGGTATTGTCCTGCTAATAATAGCCTTATACACTTAGTTGATGTTATAAATCATTTAGTTCAGAGAGAGAGATTCCTCAATTATGGGATAATTGCTAAGACCACAACAACCATTGTCATACAACATAAATGGGATAAACAGCCCAATTAAATGGAAACAACTCCTTAAATTCATAGCTGCCCAAAGATGTGACACGAATTTTATCCAGGAAGTGCATCTCTCCTGGGGAGGCTCTAAAGCTCCAAATGAGATCCTACCCTACTTTGTACTATGCATCATTGGAGCGGGGTAGGAAGAGGGGGTGGCAGTCCTCCTCTCCAGCAATTTCACTCACAATTTTGCCAGCTCACCAGTCCACCACCAGAAGAGAAATTTCACCAGCGGGTGGTGAAATTTCACCAGAAGTGGTGGAATTTCACCTGTGGTGGCGTAATTTCACCCACAGGCAAAATTCTGCTGGCTTGGGAGTGAAATTTTGCTCACAGCCGCGGGTGAAATTTTGCATTTCGCCTAGCGAAATATTTCAAATAATGCATCAATTATGTGAAATATTTCACTGGGTAAAATATTCCAATTTTGCACAACACTAATCAGCACATATGGAACAATCTGCAGTAGCCAGAGACTGATGTAGGTTACTCATCTTCTCCTCCACACCCATCCCACTCTACACAGGTTGGCACAGTGACAAAGTGACCTCCTGGTGGACAACCCAAGGTTAATAGGGGATTGTGCATTGGTATAAGCTGGTGATTGGTACCCCCTCCACAACCATCCCACCACTACACATTGGCTACCCCAGGCAGAGACAGAAATGTTGCACATTTCCCACTCCACACCTGTTTCTATCTAGCCTGGTGGGCTTCAGGTGGGTAGACATGGGGCTGCAGTCCAGATCCACTGGGTGGCCTGAGGCCATTGGCATCCAACACATCATTCCTCATCTCTGCACATGTGATGCATTTTCTCCTTCCATTCCAGCTCCTGCATGTGAGGAGCACTCTGCAGGAGCCATTGACTCATTTGGTTCCCATATATGTCCATCTTCACCCATCTGAGTTCCATGAAAGCTGGAACTGACACTGGTTGGGCTCCAGGTAGGTGGCTCTGGGAGAATGATGCCCCATACCCCCTCCACACAAGTGTGGCACCCAGCAGCAGCCATGAATAGAGATGCAAGTTGCACATCTGCCCTTCATATCCATCCCTGCTCCACCAGGACTAGCATGAAGGTTGAAGTGAGCTTTGTGTGACTGGCACTTCCTCACCTTATTCCACACCTCTACACTTGCAGAACACTCTGCTTTAGCCAGAAGCTATCCCACCTAACATGCTCTGCCCATGGATAACAGTCTGAGGTACTGAGATATAAAAGTGTAGATCCTGCATCTGCCCCTCCACAACTATTCCAACTCAGCTGGGTGGGTGGAGGCAGAATACAGTGGGTGCTCCTGCATGACTGGTGCCCCTCTAGCACCCATATCTATCAACCCAATACTTTAGAGCAGGCAGAGAAGAGATGTGGATTGCACATCTGCAGTATCATAAACTGTCCCCATTTCAACAGTTTCACACACAGGCTGGAGTGAGGTCTAGGATGGTGGCCCCTAAGTGACTGTTTCCCCCTCCATCCCAATTCCACACATAGGGAGCATCCTACCCCTCCATTACACATTTGTACATAGAAAGCACTCCTCCCCCTCCATGCCTACTTTGCAAATGTAGAGCAATTCTTCTTCTACAGCCCTCTTCCATATGGTGGACATAGTGTCTTAGAAACATAAAATTTGATGGCAGATAAGGACCGCTTGGCCCAACTAGTCTGCCCATTTCCCTACTTAACTATATAAGCTGCAGATTCTTTTTAACCAACAGCCTATTTCCTCCTACCCCCCCCCACTAGAATTGCCTTATATCTGTCCCATGCACCTTTGAATTCCCCCACTGTTTTTGACTGGCTGTTCCATGCATCTACAACCCTCTCCATGAAGAAATACTTCCTCACATTACCTCTGAGTCGTCCCCCCTCTATTTTCAAATTGTGCCTCTTGTTCTTGCACATCTCCTTTTCTGAAAGATGATACACTCTTCGACTTTGTTGATTCCCTTGAAGTACTTGAAAGTTTCAGTCACTCCCCCCTCTCCCTCCTTTCCTTGAGGCTATACATATTAAGCTCTTTTAGTCTTTCTTCATATGTCTTCTGGTGCAGACCCTATACAATTTTGGTTGCCCTCCTCTGGACAGCCTCCACCCTGTCTATGTCTTTGTGGAGATGGGGTCTCCAGAACTGCATATAGTATTCCCGATGTGGTCTTACCAACTGCCTGTACAGAGGGAAAACAACTTCCTGTTTTATACTGGTGATGCCTCTCCCTGTGATTCTAGTATCCCCCCAGCCCTCCTTACTGCCTTCTCACATTGCTTGCCCACCTTTAGGTCATCTGCTATATCTACCCCCAGGTTCCTTTCCATTTTTGTTGTTGTCAGTATTTCATCCCCCACTGTGTACTCTTCCTCTGGGTTTTTGTTTCCCAGGTGCATTACTTTGCACTTCTTTGCATTGAAGCTAAGCTGCCATACATTTGACCATTCCTCCAAAATTGCCAAGTCCTTTCTCATCCTTTCCACCCCACCTTGTGAATCAACCCTCTTAGGTAATCATATTTGGTCTCAGTCTTTGTAGAATTCAACATTGTACATATTCTGCCAGGGAGGCCTCCTTGAAGATCCAAGGGTTAGGTTGTGGCATTCCGGAACTCCTTTCCTGTCCATTTAAAGGAGGCTCCCTCAGTAGAAGCCTGTAAGAAGGGCCTAAAAACTTACCTGTTCCGATTCATTGTTTGATGTTAGTGGTACATTTTAAATTGGCTCCTGGCTGAATTCTACATACATTTTTGGAGTATGATTTTATATTATTGTTTGCTGTTTGTAGTGTACAGTGCCCAGAGTCCCAGGAAATTGGCACTTTTATAAATACAATATCTATCTATCTGTCTGTCTGGCCAGCCGACCGGCTGTCCACCCACCTATCTATCTATCTATCTATCTATCTATCTATCTATCTATCTATCTATCTATCTATCTATCTATCTATCTATCTATCTGTTGTATATACTAATGTAAAGAAAATTGCTATTTTTAATTTATGTTATGTCTTTACTTTTTGTATTTCACACCATGTGTTGTCTTTATCATTGCTAGTACAAGGAACCTCCTTGCAAATGAGCTTGCTCAATGGATGTTACCCCTTCACAATAAACTTGAACATGAAGAGCACTCTTCCCTCCATTCCATCACCATACATAAGTATCATTGCTGCACCTCTATCCCACCTTCATACATTGTGAGCACTGACGCCTGACCCCCCCAGTGCTTCTCCCACTACATTTCACCTCCCCTACATGGAAAGCATTTCTCACACTGCATCCCACCTCTTGCACATAGGGAACACTCCTGCTCCTCCATTCAACCTCCACATATGGGGAGATTTCCTCCCACTTCATATCAGCTTTGTACCTGGGGAACACTCCACCCCTTCATCCCACTGCCCCTACATGGGAGCATTGCTCCCCATACTTCTCATGCTTACACATGGGGGCACCTCCCTCCAAACATTTGCATCACTGTTCCTCTAACACCATCCCACCTCTGCATATAGAGAGTACTCCTCACCCCATTCCACCTTTTCACATGGGAGCACTCTGCAACAGCCAGAGACAAACATGTCAGTCAGGTATCTGCCTTTCCAAACCTATTTTCACTCCAAATGATGAGCTTCAAGTTGTGCAGAACATCGGTGAGGTTAAGATATAATGAGTGGGTTGCCCTGGGAGATGGTGCCAATACCCCCTCACCACCTCTCTGAATTAGAAAAGTCCCCTTCCCCAAATCAATCTTTATTATTTTCTCTGCTCACCACTTTTCTGCTGAGTATACTTCTGTTGGCCTCCCTTAACAGTCACTTCTCTCCCAAGATAGGACTATAGGCCAATAGGCCAGGGCAGATTTTTTCTCAGTCTCTTCTGTGTTCTCATTGGACCATACCACCAGTCCAGTCAGTGTCAAGCACAGTCAAGAAGATGTGCCCACATGTTACTCACAGCCCAAGCCTGCCTGAATACAACAGGACAGCTAATCTGAGTCCCCTTAATCCCAACAGATGGAAAGCTGTTGCACAGATGATTGCCCCAGCCATTCAGGCACCACCATGGATTTAAAATAAGAGCCTGTCATCTGCCTCCTCCTCCTCCTATACTGACTGCTTGCAGCACTTGCCCAGCTCCTCCTCTGCTATCAGTGCCCACCAGTGGTCAGTAGTGTCAGTGGGTAGCCCCTGTTGGAGTGGTCAAGCGAGCTCTTTGACTTGTTACTAGCCGCTACAACTGAAACACTCTTTTGACTTCCTTCCATGTCTGATTGCATTTGCCTGTTTCCAAACACCCAATAAACATTTTTTCTTGTGTCTGCATAGACACAGAATTTTAAATATATCAAAATAAAATATAACTACTTTGAAGAAGATAGAAGCCTTTTTTATGACTCGACTTCAATGTATGGTTGGGGAACGCTGAAATCTCATCTTGATTGTTTTGCTTCCTTATTGCTATTTTGTATTTTCAGGTTAAATCAAATATAATATTTTTGTGGGGGGAAGATAGAAGCTTTTATTATGGCTCTTTTTGGTTTGATCCATGCACACTGAATCATTGAAGCAGTGAGATCACCAAGATTTTGGGAGCCTTGCACCATTCCTCTGATCCTAAAAATATGTATCACAATGGTTGTAGAATTGTAGGCCTATATTCAAATGTCTTTAATTCATTATAATTACATGCCAAGAAAAATAGTCTTAATGGGTGCATTTAAGGTTTCATAATTTAACATATTGCAGTTTTAATGACCTCCCAATCCTGGAGTCTTCAATTTGTTTTATCTAAACATTTCTTTGCTCAGTTCATCAATAGTCCAATAAGATTTAGAATAAAATTACTTTTGAACAAAATCTGTATGCACTTTGGGTTTGATTTTGCGCAAATATTAACTTCTCTCCAAGTTGAAAATGCATAGGAGATTACTATAGTTGTAAATGCTTTTGTATTTCTCCACACTTTTACTTTGGAAATTTGCAAAGAAAATTATGAAAAAATAACACTTGACTTTTTGTACAGATCTTGACCACTAAAAAAGGGAATGGCTTAAAACATATTTATGAGTCATTCAAGAGTTATTCCAAGGTCAAGATTTAGTAAACTATACATTTAATGCATTTTAATAGTAGAAGTTGCCAAAGAGGACGTAATAAAAGAAAAAATTAGTGGTGCAGTATAGATTCCTAAAAGGTATCAAACAATCTGCTTCTAAAAGTTTTACAGTCAAGTCTTCTTTATGTGTGTGAGCATTGTTTTCTTCTATGTCTTCCTTCTTCCCCGTGTCTGGCCAGTGTCAGCTTCACATATAGATACTACTGGCTAATGATTACTAAATTTAATCTGCTGCTTTTTTACTGAAAAGATTTAACATGATAGCATACTAAAAAGGTGTAATGTGCCCCCAATAAGCAGATCATTTTATTTCAAGCTGTTTTTTTTTTTTCAAATTAAGAACTAAAGAAGCACATTGAAGTGCTCTACATTAGTAGAATAACTTCAAAAGCTGCTGTTAAATTAGGCATGCCAAGATATAAACCATATGTTCTGGTCTCAGCATAGTGGTTTCAGAAACCAGGCTGTCAGAAATACAATAGGAGTCATGCCAAACAAATGTAAATATGTCTAAAAGCATAGGGGTACTCATAACCCATTAGTATGAAAGTTGTCCAGGATAAAAATACCTTTCAAATGAACCTATTCATTAAGCTGCACTAATTATATTTTTTAAACAATGGCCACCTGAATACCTGAATTTTCATTTTTCTTCACAATTTTCACCTTTTAGATGGCTATATTTAAAAACACCTAATGAATTCAGATTAGTGACTACCCTCATTTGAAAGGTTATCTTGTCCTGAAGAACACACATGTTGGTTGTATATTAATAACTTATATACTTTCCAAGATATTTACATTTGTTTGGCATGACTCCTACTGTGTTCACTCAGAGAGAGAAAAATAAGGTAGTTTGGAGGACCATAGTTTACAAAATATAATGAATTCAGATTGGTGACTACCCTCATGTGAAAGGTCTTTTAGCCCTGAACAACTTTCACACCACACTGGTTGTTTTTGCACACCTTATATAGTTTTAAAGATATTTGGATTTGTTTGGAAGGTGTGCACATTTGCTCATGGAGAAAAGCAGCTTTGTGTTCTATGTCCATTATTCTAAACAGAAAGAAGGGAGTATTTTTTAACTGCCACATGGATTTACAGTGTTAAGGAAGGATACACTGAAAATTATTAAAAAAAATGTATTCCACAGAAACCACTTTTCAAGCTAAAGTTGATATGGCTGTAGAATCTGTCTACAACCATAAAAAATAAATGGGAGGTCACATGATGCAGGCAACCTAGTGGCAGCAGGGTTACAGTGCACCTAACCTCAACCTCACATCATCGAATTTTACAACTAGAATTTTGCCTGGAACCTTAAAAAAATAAATACAAAATACAAAGAGAGAACATCTTCAGCATCAGATATCACCACTCCTTTCGTCGCTATTGGGAGAATTTCTTCCATGATGGATGCAGATATGAAGATGGCACAGCTGAGGCATACACCTCCTCACTCCCTCCCCTGAAAAGCAGCCCAAGAAAGCCAGATCTCCATGGGGAGCCTCCAACTCCAAAAGCCTAGCTACCACACAGCCTGTTCCACTTACTGAAGACAAATTTTTGCAGGAACTGCTACCCTTCTGAGAAACTTTATTGGAAATATCTACAGAGCTTAAGTCTCTAAAAAATGACATGACTGATTTAAATAGAAGAATGGGGACTCTGAAGCTAAATCCACCTCCCTGGAATGCTGGAGGGACAAAACTGATCCAGAAATACACCAGCTTCGGCAACACATACATAAGTTACAATTAAAAATGGAGGATTTAGAAGGTAGGAGCAGGAGGAATAACATACTGATAATGGGTCTTCCCAAAATGAAGAGAACCCCAATGTAATAACGTTTCTTCAGAAGCGCCTATTGAAAATAGTGAGCCCAACTCCTCTAGGGAATAACTATCAAATAGAGAGAGCCCACTCTCATTACAGCCACGTCCACAACCAGGACCTACCCCATGGCCATTAATCCTAAAATTCCTGACTTATCTGGAGCGACAACATGTGCTGAACAAAATAAAAGAGATACAAGCAATAATGTGGGAAGGCACTAAACTCCATGTAACACAGGATCTACCATACAAAATGAGCCAGATGTGAGCAGCATTTCATTCCATAGTCACCAAAATCATCGCAGCAGACATTCCTTTTAAAATGCTGTATCCTGCTAAGCTACAAGTTTCAGTATCTGGATCATGGCTATCCTATGACTCGCCCTCACAAGCAATGACTAATCTTAAGCTCAAGATCCCAGATTTATTTAAAAATGACTGATTTCTGTACCTGCATTCAGAACTGTAGAGATTTTCACAGAAGAAGAGGGGTTCTTAACTGTCTCCACATTTTCAGAAACTCAGACTCTGGATAACATTTTGGAAAGGCCAGATCTCACTGGTTACAGTGTCATTTTCTCAATGTAGAGGGCAGGGCTCAGCATGACTGCATTTTTCCCTTGAGAAAGGAATGGGTAAAGGGGGACTGTTTTTCTATCAGGGACCAAAAAGGGTCTGGCTTCTTCTAACTATCCCCCATCACTTCCTTTTTCTTCAGCACAGCCAGATTTGGACTCTAAATCAAAGTACTGAATCAGCTTTAATTTCTTGACATTGCATTGCAATAGTTTGCAGTAGTTCAAGGTGTCTGGCTATTTTTCTTTCTAGGTGGCAGCAGTTTCTGAATTCGGGGAGATCGTATTTCCACGTAGCAAATTACTATATAATCGGGAACCTGAAACCTGACTCAGGGGTCATTGATTTGGTAAGCTTCTCCCAAATATCAGGAGAGGGGAATTCCTGAGTAATGGTAAAACAGATGTTGGAAATATGAGGATCAGGTACAATAAACCAGCAAAAGCAATGCACCTGCAGAATATTTGAATTGTACAAAATTGATCTGCGCCATGCACAACAGTCGTAAGGGACAAACAAGAGGTTTAGTTAAGAAGATGATGTTAGGATGGGGGTGGGGTGCCTGGCTTGAGTAAGCTTGGGGTTAGCTGCATAGAGAGCTAGTTTATAGGGTATTCTGCTCCTACACATTCCCTATGAAAAGATGTGAGGGGTTTTGGTTTCTTTGGTTGTATTTTCTCAGTTGAACACAAATCTGCTGAAACTCCACTGATGTATGTCTCCTAATTTTTTGGGAATTGTAGCTAGGAGTTTGGTGGGATAGTCTTCCCTACTGGGATTGGTACCTCAAGTATTCTAATTGTTCAGTTGTTTCGAGGGGGCTACTGTACATAGTTATTGGGGATTTAGGGGGACGTTTAGGGGGTTGACTATGGTAGATTCATTAAGATTACATTTGTTTGGGTTAGGATTAAACTTAGAGTACAAATCCACATCAGTGAATGGGAAGCATCCTTTCAGGGCTATATTGGAGAGAGGGAGGGGCCAAAATTGAAGTTCAGTTTGGTGTTCCTGGGAGTGGTCTCCCCTTTGCTTTCATCAGCTTCATTTTGCAAAAGTTATGCACTGCATCTTACTGTTGGGCTTTGAAATGGGGGGTGGGAAGTGGGTAGGAGGGGAAATGTGCCATGTGATTATTTTGGTTTTTTTCATGATTCATATGCTAGAGATATTATGAGGTTAAATATTAGGTATAGTGATTAACAACTACAAAATTGTGACCGGGAATGTTAGAGGAGTTAGGGAACCTACAAAGAGATATCAAGTGTTGAAACACTGTACCCTGCTTAAGGCAGACACAATTATGTTACAGGAAACACATCTGCTGATTAGAGAGGCCATTTGGCTATGAAGAATGGGGATTTCCCAAATTTTCACTGCAGGGATCTCCTCATCAAGACAAGGAGCAGTGATATTAATCAAAAATACAATTCCATTCCAGGCAGATACCACAGTGACTGATCCCCAGAGCAGATATATTCTGGTCAAAGGTATCCTCATGAGCACTACAGTAGTCTTGGGCTCCATATATGCACCACCAGGGTGCGATCCAACATTTTTTATGGAACATGCAGGTAAAATTGCGCCATTTCTTCCCATCTCCCTAATACTAGGGGGTGATTGGAATGTTCCTACCACACAAGATATGGATAGAACCCATAGACTCTTAAGACCCCCCCCCACAGCTTCACAAAGAGCACTACAAGACTTCATGAATACACTAGGGCTCTGTGATCTGTGGCAGTTACTCAATTCGTCACATCAGTTGTTTTCCTTTTACTCTAATGTACATCAGTCCTGGTCCAGATTAGACTATATCTTGATCAATATCCCTTTGTTAACCAGTTTAATTCAAAGAGGCGTGGAGCCTATAGTGCTCTCTGATCACTCATTGGTATGGGTGACATTACCTCCTTCTCCAGATGGCCCTAAAGAAAGATCATGGAGGCTAAACACACAACTGTTAAAAGATAAATCCATCATCACTAAAATTCAAAACTCCATTCAAACCTTTCTAGCTACAAATGTAGGCATGACTCAAAGAGACAATTTATTATGGTGTACTCTTAAATGCTATCTTAGAGGAGACTTTCATAAAACTGGCTGCCAGAAGAAAGAAAATGAGAAAAAGAATCCTTATCTAAGTTAATTCAAATAAGAGTAGCCAAGCTTGCTCTCATCATCGACAATCACTGACTCCATAACTAGGCTCCTAGACCTCAGGAATAAATATGCAGACCTCGTAAGAGAAAAAGCAGAGTATGCAATATTAAAAACTAAATCCACTTATAAAGATCAGGGAGAAAAGGCAGGCAAACTACTGGCCCTGCGGATCCGCAAGATGGAAAGCTCAAGACTTATACCCTCCCTTCAGGCTACAGATGGAACTATTAAAACCAATCCCAGAGATATTGCTCAGATATTTGAGAACTTTTATCGTTCCCCCATGGGAAAAAACACACATCCACTCCTACCCACAGGATAGAATCTTACTTGGACTCCTTGTCTCTCCCTGCCTTACCCAAACACCTCCAACTTTCCTTGATTTCCCCTATCACTCTAAAAGAAGTGGTAGCAGCAATTAAGAAATTGCCCCTAGACAAAGCCCCAGGCCCAGATGGCTTTCCCACAAATTTCTACAAGGTCTTTGTTAAGGATCTGGCCCCCTACTTGCTCAAACTATTTCAATATATGCTTTCATCGAAACCCTTGGATCCCACCTTATTAGAAGCAACAATTTCTCTTCTATTAAAACCCAACAAATCTCACCTTCTACTGGAGAACTATCACCCAATTTCCCTCCTAAATTGTGATATTAAGATCTTAACTAAAATCTTATCTCTTTGCATCAGGAACGTATGGGCTCCACTCCTAAGTCTAGAACAGGTAGGATGTGTCCCTGGAAGATCCTCCATGGATCACCTTCAGAAACTCTCCCATATTTTCAAAGTTGCAGGATCATCTCAACTCCAGATGACTCTAATCTTGTTAGATGCCAAAAAAGCACTTGATAGAGTGGACTGGGACTTCCTCTGGCTGACCTTATGTCAGTTGGGCTTCCTTCCCCTTTTTATCCAGTGGATTCAGGCCATATACTCATCCCCCTCTGCAAAGATATGCTGCAATGGAGTATTCTCCTCTTGCTTTCCCCTCTGCTCAGGTACAAGACAGGGTTGTCCCCTGTCACCCTTTCTATTTAATTTGTATCTAGAACCTTTGGCTCGCCATATGAAACAGTCTTCCCAAATACAGGGAATTTCAATACTTAATCACAATCTCTATCTGTATATGCAGATGACATTCTCCTCCATTTGGAGAACCCTGCTGAATCTCTGAGATATGTACTCGAAGTAATATCTCAGTATAGTTCCCTATCCAATTATAAACTTAATAGGACCAAATATGAAATCTTTCCCCTAAACCATTTCTGCTCACAAAGCAGAATTTAACAGCTTTAATCATAAGTGGTCTCTTCATTCACTTAAATATCTGGGCATTCACCTAACTACAGACCCCCTTTTGACCAAGAAACTCAATCTCGATGATCTAGTGGCAATCCTTCAACTCGATCTTCAAAGATGGGAAGCTCTTCCTCTGTCTCTTTGGGGGCACATAAACATAGTTAAAATGAACGTGCTACCCAGACTTTATTACCCTTTACATATGCTAAACATATGGCTCCCACTATCTTTCTTTCAAAAGGTACACTGTCTTATCTCAGCCTTTATATGGTTGCATAAACAACCCAGGAAATCCTTTTTCAAACTGAGTCTACCTAGAGCATCAAGGGGTCTTCGCCTCCCGAATTTTCTTCTGCATTATTGGGCATCATTTCTCTATGATTGGGAAATGGCTGACAGATACCTCAGAAGAAGATGCTTCCATTTGGCTACAGTTAGAAACCCAGATGTTACAATAATATCACCTGCTTTCAACTACCGTTACTATATCCCAATGAAGAAGTTGCTTGAGGCAATCAACCACTCAGTAATAGGGACATATAAACTTTTGCCACATCAAGACTTTGCACAACCTCTTCTCTTTAATTCCAGTATTGAAATAGGTGACACGTATCTCACACAGACCTGGCTACCTCCATTACATAATGCTAGAGTAAAGGCTTTCTATTCCTCCATGTCTCTTCTCTCCTTCTCAGAAATCAGACATAAATTTGACCTACATGCTTCTCATTCCTTTAAAACTCTGCAACTAAGACACCTAATAGCACAAACATTTGGGGCTGCTTATACAGAATCTAAACTTCAACCAATATTGGAAAGCCTCAAGGACCTATTTTCCAAACCACACTGCTTATCCCTCTTATATAATTTTATCCTCTCCATTGGCTATACCGAACCAATACCTGGTTCCAAAATCTGGTAATCTCTACTACCAGGAATAACCATTGAATGGCCAAGAATCTAGCAATATCTATATACTTATATCTCTCAGGCTAGACTGCAACTTACCCAATACCACATCCTACATAACCTATACTACACACCAGTTAAATTCACCAAAATTGGCAACTTTCCTAGTGCTAACTGTTCCATATGTGGTATGCATGAAGGGAACTTAGTACATATATTCTGGGATTGTACCAAAATTGTCCCCTTATGGAGACTGATCCAGTCTAATTTGGACCCAATGCTTGGCTTAGGGCACCTTTTCACTGAGGGGATCTGTATCTTAAGGAACTATTCTACTACTCAAATTAAGGAATGGCAATACCCCATGGCACTAATTTCAATGGTGGTTAAAAAGCTAGTGCTTAAACACTGGCTAGAACAATTACCTATATCCTATAACAAGTGGCTAAATGACCTCTCAGTCTGCTTTAGGGCAGAGTGCTTAATCGCTGGTTCCCGCAATAACCTGGTATCATGTAATAAAAAATGGGGCAAATTGTATGCTTTATACCTACTTTGAAGCTACTAACAGTTAATAGTTCCAGAACTGTCTCCAGATGTCTTTCTGCACCAAATATTTATTTCAAGAATTGTAATATAGGCATGCTATACCTTTGGGGAGGGTTGGGAGGGAGGAGGAGATTGGGGGTGAGGGGAGAGTTTTTCTTTTGTTTGCCTTTTTTAGTTTTGTTGGTTTTATGGGGGGGTCCTATTAATCTTTATTAGCATTCCACTGTATACTTTAATTAGAAGACTATAACTCTGTACCATTCCTGATAAGATTATAAGGATGTTCATAATTTAAAATCAATGAAGAAGTTGAATTAAAAAAAAAGCCATAAAAATAAATGAATTCCCTTTACTGATAAGTATTACTTTTCACTTCTTAATACTAAATCATATCTGTGACATCTTGGACCACCATTCCATTGTTTCCAGGGCCTTCCTCAATTCTCTGACGCACTTCTCACTGTCTGCTCATATGCATCACTCTGTGTCATCCACAAAGAGACATGTATTACACTGTATACCCTCCCCTATGTCACTAATCATAGGATCATAGCAGTTTATGGACAAGATGGAACATCTGCCCACAGGGCCTGTCTGCTGTTAGTTAATGATGTTATCCAAAAAAAAACTCCCTGAAAGAGACAAACTGTAAGTCAAGTCTTTTTTAAGCATGGGTAGGTTGACAACTCATTACTATTATTACGGACAATTTATTTCATAATTGTACTACCATCTGGGTAAACCACTTCCCTCATTTACCTGACTTATAATGTTTACTTTTTAATTTCAATTTGTGACCTCTAATATTTTTGACCAGTTGTCTAAGTTCTAAATGCAGATAGTTCATTGCATCTTTGTTTGAAATTGCATTACAAAACATATAATAACCAGGGCCCCTACTTTCTGTGGCACAGTGGGACCAAGTTCTGCGGCAAGACTACCATTTGCCGCAGAACTTCTTCGGCAGTGGTTTGTAATTTCTTCGGAAGTTCTGCAGCACTAACAAACTACCACATCACAGTGTCAGCTTGTGATCCTGACTTCACTTTCATGGCAGTGGTTACAGCAGTCAGGATGGTGGAAAGCACAGTAACACTAGTTCAAAAAATAACAGACTTATAAAAATAATTTTATGCCTAAAAAGGCAAAACAAATGTCTCTCCCTTAAGGTCCTAGCCTGTTGCATAAATAACATATGCAGAGGGGATCTTATGTGATAAATAAGGTAATTCTATCTGCATGCTATCTATCCCACTAATGAGGTTTCCACTGTCTATCACTTACATATTTGTATGTGCTTTCTACACCACTCATGAGGTTCCCACTATCACTTATATATTTATATGAAATCTGTAACATACATACAAGTGTGTGTGTGTGTGTGTGTGTGTGTGAGAGAGACAGGGATACTGTGTGTGTGTGTGTGTGTGTGTATATATATATATATATATATATTTTTATTATTTTTTATTTCCCTGAACTTGCATCCTCATTCATACAGGTCCCATTGGAAATAGAATAGCGGAGTTATTGCAAAACTCATTTTTCATGTCCACCTGCTTACCCTGATACACTGCGTAACACTATCAGGCCATGACATGCATGTGAAACAATTGTGAGATAGAGCTCTCCAGCCCTTCACAATGTGTCCACCATGTGACAGAACACTGTACCATATATTCCCAGGCTCTGAGCAGTGATGTATTCCACCAATCCTTGTGCTGCCCAGCCAGCTTCCAGAGCTAATCTCTCAACCTGAGTTGCCGGCACGGAAACACAGAATGCTACCCTCTGACCCAACAGCTGTCCCTGCACACAACATTTCTCCAAAACTTTAGGTGATTCTATCAACCAATGACAATATGTAATCAATAACCCTGGCAAAAATGAGTACAGTGCAATTATTTATTTAACAGGTCCAGCCTTTCAGCAGGTCTACACATTATATTTCCCTTTTCTGGACATAATTACTTTATTTTTCTTAAAAATGACAGTTAAATTGATTTTACCAGTTATTCATTTCAGATGGCATCTCTATACCTTAAAGGCACAAATAGGTTTGTACAAAGTGAGGTATGGACTTAACAAGTCTGTGCTATTGACAAGGTTTTGTTTAAGTTGGCCCTAGCGCAATAATGTAAGACTGAAAATTGTATTAGGCTGTAGTGCAGGTTGAGCAAATATCGCCATGCATGATGTGCTGTGCCACCATCTCCGGCAGTGGGAACTGTGGTAGATAAGTGACTGTTCATTTCTGTTGCAGAATGTAGACATTTTGTTAGCTAATGTATGATGTTATAGCAATGATAACATCACATTCTGAGCATATGGGGGGGTTTGGATATAAAAAGAGGGGAAGGGAGCCAGATTCTATGGATAAACAGAAATATTAATAAAAAATCACCAAGAAGAGTGAATTCTGTGGCACCGCAGAAGTTCTGCGGTAGATTGCAAGTTCTGTGCAAAATTTTGCGGCCGCAGAATTCTAGGGGCCTTGATAATAACTCACACCTCAGTCCATCTGATAACTAATCTATATAGTCCTAGCTCAATAAATCGAGATTCATATGGTAGATCTTTCATGCCTTCTATCATTTTTGTAGTCATTCTCTATATCAGTTCTATTTTGTTTACATCACCAGAATTCTGATGTGATCAAAAGGGGCCACATTGTTCCAAGAAGTATCTCACTACTAAAGATCAATATATCTGAGGATCTACAAATTTAAAATATCACTTCTTTATCTTACTGGCAATATTCCTTTTAACACACCCCAAAATGTTATTACACTTGGATACTATATTGTCACATTGCTTAGTATTTTTCAAACTATCTGTCACATAGATGCCCAACCCAAGTCGTTTTCACGGTCTGTTTCTCTAAGCTTGAAGCTTGATCTCAGCATGATTATATGGTGTTAGACTTACTTCTGTGGGCAAAGTTCATTACTGTGCACTTGAATGGATCTTATTCTGAACTGACCACCTAAAGAATTCATCCTTTTAATGAACATGTTGAGTAGGATGGGACCCAGGACCAGCCACTACAGTATCCCACTAGTGACACTCCTAGCCTTTGATTACATCCCATTCACTACCACTCTCTGTTGTCTTCTCCAATCAGTTCTCTATAGACAATCAGTGGTGCTCAGTGTCAGCTTCCTTCTTGTCTACTCAGTTTGTAGCACTATTGTTATGAAGTCCTGAGTGACGAATACACATAATGGTAGGGAAAACATAGCAATTAAGCAATTAGCAGTGATGACTATTTCCATGCTTGCCATTTAGTGCTGTGCAGAATTTTCAAATTCTGGTGGAATGAAATTCCACGAAATATTCAAAATTTTGCAGAAATTATGACTAATTCTGCCAGAAACGGAATGGCAGAATTCTGCAGCATAAAATAATTGCAGAATGATTTTCCACAGAAAAAAATCACTCTTCTGCAGAATATTATTCAGTGGACTCAATATATTCCATGGAAATTATTGCAGAACAATTTTCCATGGAAAAAATATTGTTCTACAGAACATTATTCCTCGGATCACAGTATGCAGAATTCCGCAGGCAAACAAGCAAAATTCCAATAGAAATTCTGCCCACAGAATGGTCATTTTGCACTAATTCTGCCAGCTGAATTCTGCATTCTGCATAGCACTATTGCCAGTTCATGTCCAAAGGTGCTTATTTACTTGATGAGATAACACTGAGCCTGAAAATTAGCAAGTATAGTTATTGCTCCCCGAACCCAAATTCTCCAGCTTCTTTGAGAGACTCCAGTGTGGAACAGAATCAAAGACCTTACTGAAAATGAGGTACAACACATTAACAGTCTGTCCCTTATTCACTGCTCTGCTGACCCAGTGAAGGAAAACTGTCAGAATAGTCTGGCATTCTCTTCACAAACAAACCTGTGCTCTTTATTGTCCTGTAACCTGTTCACTTCCTGGTACTTTACTATTTGCACTTTGGTTATGGTCTCCATGAGTTTATGAACAATTGGGGTAAGACTAGCTGATATTCAGTTCCCTGGGTCCTCCTTGTTACCATCCCTGTAGAGCGGTACTGTAGCTGCTGACCTCCTGTCCCATATCACTATCCCTGTCTCTAAGAGATGCCTGAAGAAATCTGTCAAGGGTGTAGCCAGTACCAGCCCAAGCTATTTCAGGACCCTTTAGTGGAGGCCATCAGGCCTGGTCAGGTGCCTTGTCCCCCTAAGTGTTGCAATCCATTTACAGTATGTGCTCTTTCTTCTGTAATCTGAACAGGCACCATGAACAAGGTCTCCTACACCCCTTCTGAATGCTTTCATGCCACTTTAGGCTGCAACCCCCTTCTCTTCTGTAAATACAGAACAGAAATACCTGTTTAGTAAATTTCCCTTTTGCCCATCATCTTTTACCCACCTTCCTTCTTCAACCCAACATCCCCACCCTTTCACTGACTTTTCTCTGTAATGAATCTAAAAATGTCTTTTACATGGTCCCCTTGGCCTATACTGTATTTTAATAGTGCATGACCTGTTACTGTTCATACTCTCATAATATCCACATTGCATGACCCATTGCAACACATATATTCAGACAATCCCAACATAATAACCCCTGTAATAGTTTTACTGCCATTGACTCTAGCTCTGATGTCCTGCTGTTTGGGTGACATCCAGATTTGGATAAAACTTACTCTACCTGAATCATGTACAAATTGAGGTACTAATCTGCGATGCAAAAGCAAAGATGGAATTGTGGAGTCTAACAGATCTGACCCTATAACTCAGCAACTAAATTAGTTATCCAGCTCACCTATGAGGCAGAAGATTAGGTTGTGGGTTCAAACTCCATGCCGCATACTTGGAATAATACCTATAACTGACACTGTAATGCAGTACAGCATGAGGTGGGTGCTGTACTGTTAAGGTACTATCATTTGGATAAGATGTTAAACCAAGGCCCCTTCTATCAATCTCTGGTCACTATCCATGTGGAAGTTAATGACCCTAGGGCACATACAGTATGAATAAAGAGCAGGATAACTTTACAGGGGTCACAGACAACATTCTGCTGTCAATAAAAGAAGTTCCTGTAACCCACTACCCAGCATACACCTGTCAACAAGCTATCACAGCTTAGTGCACCTTCCTGGTCAGAAATTATGGAACAATTAATAGATAAATAAATTATTGTCAGAAAATATGAATGAACTCCCAGCTCAATAAACTCTATGAAGACAGCTTTCAATCACTTGACAATATGGTCAAAATTGAATTATCTCATGAAATATTTGACATCTGCACTCACACAGCCATTATTTGCTTTTGAAGATTGTTTTGTGTGTGGGTCTGATGTGGGATAGCTCTGGATGACTTAAGTTCACAAAGGCACATTAGTTTCCCATTTAAATTGTATACAAGTTAGTCAATATTTCAGTGATTGTGTTTCTAAAATAGAACTATTTTGGAGTATCGCTTTAAATAACTGCGCTGTAGACCACCCCAGTCCTGACTTGCTTCCAAATAACTGTCATTACTAGCATGCACAAGGTTCTAGTGGCTCAAAAACACCTAGGCTGCCTATTTCAGTTGCCACTATCCTTTCTTTTAAATTCAGAGCTGTTCCTTCTCCACTGCCATTTGCTGTGTCCTTCCTGAACAGTGTATTCCCTGTTGTAGTTATGTCCCATTTGTTGTTCACGGTTTCCCACATCTCTGTGATAGCCACCACATTAATACTCCATTCTGTGGCCATTGTCTGAAGTTGAGAAATTTTGTTTTCAAGACTGCTTGGATTGATCCACATCATTTTCAAACTTCTATACTTGCACCCTCTTTTTCTCTTACCCTGGTTGTGTTTAGTTCCACTGCATTAGTTAATGGAGGAGGCTACTAATGCCCTTTTGTTTATGACATCAGGGATTCTATTTTGAAAGGCTGATGCAGAGCATTTGCCATGATCTGCATCAGCCCCAGACTTTGATGCAGCTGCACTAATCTCCTTTGCCACAACTGTGCCTGATTTTCATAAGTACAATACAATTGCCACAGTTTACCTGCTTTACGGCAGCTTGGGCTGCCTCCTTGGTGCAAGACTGCCTCACGCTCAGCCAAAAAGAGCTTGTCTAACTTGCAGCACTTATTGCACAGGATACAAAATCCCAATTGCTGGCAAGGTGAATGCTGCAAGCTTCATGGGCCATATCTTAGATGAACCAAGGGCTTTCAGCATTCCAGCACTTTTGAAAATCAAGCCACAGATGTGTACCTTCTCACTCTGGCTCTCCTTCACTAGTTTAAACTAGTTCAATGTCAGTGCACAAAGAAATCTTAATTTGAGGTATTTAAGTTATTTGGCACTCTGTAGTGGCAGACCTACTGGACCAATTGTTTTGAAGATTGGCATTGACTTAGCATTTAGAATTGAGTGGTCAAACAACCATATGAAAAGCCCTTGTTTTCAGAATGGCCATGTTATACATTTGATAAAATATAGGATTTGATACAAACACTAGTTCAACCCTAGCCTACTTCTGTACTGCACAATTATTACCCATGCAAAAGAAAAGAAGTACAGTAATACACTAGTTAGGGTGTCTTAATAAAGACACAAAGGTAAGGAAATGTGATATTAGGGTTTTTTGAACCCTAACTCCACTTTCCCCATGACGTCCCACTGTGAAGCCCACCAAATTGGTTGCCAAAGTGTTTCACAGATTCCAAACATGGTTAAAACATCATACATAATTAACATAACACATTTACAAAACATGTCTGATATATTCATGAATTCATATAATGTAAACTGTTAATACATTTAAAATGCTTCAGTACCAGTAAAAATACAACACACATTTATACAATGGAATGAAGACTTTTGGCAATGCTTGGCATATGCAATTACAAATTAAATTATGTTTGGGAAAGAAGTAAAGCAATATCACTAACAATGATATCTGGGTTTGCTTTATACCATTTTATATCCCTCTTACATTGCTAACCCACTTGAATTTACTTGAATAGATTATACACTACAGTACTGATATCTTTAGAATAATGCAATTAATGGTGTCTGCTGAAATAATGCATGGCTGACAAGGCATCCATTTTTTCATACCTTCCATAAGTAAATTAGTTGCACAATAGCCTGGCTGCAAAAAAAAAAAAAAAAAAACTAAATCTTTAAAATATTTCCCAACAACACAACTGAATTTCAGCCTATAAGCATTTTTTTATTAAAGTACAAATCTACCTTTTTGTCCCTGTTTTGCAGCCAGTAGAGTGAGCTTCTTAAATAATATTGAACTGGAAATTGAAGAAAGTCAGCCTACTGAGTTGCTGGCTTTTGAAGTCTGTAGTTTGTTCGGTCTATACAATGGAAATACAATTCAGCTGAGAGACTTTGAGTTTATATCGTATTTTTTAAACCCTGACTGTGTCTTGTGGGATTTAGACACCACAAGTAATTTTTCTCTTGGGTTCCCTAGGATTCTGCATGAAATATAATTTATTAAGTATCATGACATATCTGAAGAAGTAACATAAAAAGGTGTTTTTTAATTGGATGTCCTAATGATGTCTTTTGAACATTTGTGCTATACACAACTATTATGTTTTTTTGTATTCAGTAATCAAGTTCTCCAACAAAATTATAGATAAAAATTGGACTCAGCAATGTGCACTGCTTGCCATATCACATCTGTAGCAAGACAACACTGCGATCACTGCAACTGCATACACTAGGCAGTGGCATAGCACTTTGAAGGCAGTGCAATACACACTGTGTGAACAGTACCTGCTAACAACAGTACAGCCAGCGTCCATGGTATGTAAGGCAAGGGCAATAAAGGATAACACAATAACCACACTGTAGGGATTGGAGAAGTGGGCATTATAGCTGTTGAACCCCATTCAATATGATGCCAGTTCCCAGGACACCATCATATTAGCACCATACACAGGCCTTGGAAAGGATTTGTGTAATGGGCATACAGTGGTGTATGAGCCTAATTAACCCCCTACCCTCACCCCAGCAAGACATACACCTGAAGAAAGCTTGTTTGTGTTACTCAGACTAAGAATAATGGTTGTAGTGGTGGAAGGGCAACATGAACCATGTCTGTGTTAAACAGATATTATTATTACAGTTGTGCTACAGTAGGGGCAATAATGAGTTGTCTAATGCAGACCCTATAATGTGCATCAACCTGTATGTACAGCGTCATCCTTTCCAGCCACTGGCAATAGCACATTGGTGATGCTTACATCAGTACCTGTGTGAAAACTGTAATACAGTGCAGGAACAGTACAAGACTTGGCTGTTAGGCTGTAGAAGAATTTCACCATCATCCATCTCTGGTTATGCTCCAGTCAGGTTTATTCCAGTGCCAAGAAAACTATTTCAGTGTTATTTAGAGCTAGGCTACAACTGGCCAGAACACCATCTCAGCCTGCTTTCAAACCATGGATGTTAATTAACTTTATTTGGTCACTTATTTCAAATATGCTTTGGTTTGGTTGGATCACCACTTTGACTTCTCCTACTATGTGGGCACCATCCAAGGAAACACAGATGGACAGTGCAAACTGGCAGCTGATTGCAGAATGTGGTTGACCTGCTGGTGTCGCTGACAGGGCATTCAACAAATACTTTGTTGAGCTCCTGTCATGGATCTGATGCTGTGGGGTGCATGCTCACAATAGTTTGTGTGCAGAGTACCACTTCCTTAATGTGTTCAAAGTTTAATGGTTAATGTTGCTTTAAGTATCACAGCTTGTTACAGATGCAGGATTCAGATGCACATCTCTTCTGAGGGTTAAAACTATGGAGGACCCTCTTAATGATGGACAGCTCACATATATGGTATGAGCAAACTGCATATCATGGACATGCTAAAATATCAAGGGTAGAACATTTCAATTGAAAATCTTGAGTGATGTCCCTTAACACAATATCTAAGACAGCTGAAAGATACAGTACAGTGCTGTGTGCCCCTCAATGATAGGATTAAACTTAGAAACATACAGTTTGATGGCAGGAGGAAGCTACGAGTCCCTCGAGTCTGCCCTTTCTATACTACCTCTTTGTGTACCAAATGCTTAAGCACTGTATGTTTGTATTGCTCAAGTGGAACATTTTATGTTTTACATTCTCTGGCACTGTATGTCTTGTATTGCTTGAGTTACTTTGCTCCAATTATTATACCATATTTGTGCCATTTTTATTCTCCGGGTCATACCTGTAAATGATCCCTGGGACTAGTGTACCTACTCAGTAGCAAATAAATAAATAAAACAAATAATACCACATGTCATCCCTTTTTCTATATTTAAAGTGTCTCCTCCATCTACCAGACTCATAAGATCACCTTGCAATGTTGTCACTATTCACAAAGATTATTACTTATCATTATTTGTCACTTCCCCCCACATTATCTGTGAGCTTAGTCTGCAGCCTAGCTTTGGCTTCTTTGTATATAATTATATTGCATCAACTATTTCCACTGTGCCTTTAATACATTAGTATTTAACTGTGATCTCAACTGTGAAGCCCCCCATTCCCCGAGAAAAACCCTGCAGAGGTTATAAGCACTGAGGTTCAGTAATGCCTTTTTTGTGATCCACAATAAACCCTTTTGCAGCAAAACACTTGTCACTCACTTTCTAATTTTTTTGTGCACTCTGCTTTTCTTGTTTTGAAGTAGCCTTCAGATTTGCAAAGTGCAGCACTGTTTCTAGTGTGCCAGTCTTATCCATACTTTGCTGTTACCTTGTCTGGTTTTCATTTCCTTGACTTTGGCAGCAAAGATGCTATTATTAGTAGCACTGAGTGAGTAGCCTTTCATGCTCATACACATTTGAGCATTTAGCGGCATAGGTTTATGCTACAGTGAGTGCAACTTTACTTAAGAGGCTCTAATGGGTATGTATGAGTAAAGTGTGATATCACGCGATTATACCATCTTTGCTGAGAAGAGAGCTACATAGGTGTAGGAAAAAATTTATCATCACAAGTATGAGTAGAAGCAAGGAGTCAGAGACAGAAACTGTGTCTGTAATCCTGACCAGAACAGCCAACATACAGTACAGTCAGCACTAACATTTAAAATGAGCCCATTCATACATGATGGGCAGTAGTGGAGTGTGGAAAATATTCTCACTCCTGCAGAGTGAGGCATGGATATCTTGAGATTACAAGCCACTAAAAGACCTGACTAGAATATGGGGTTCGAACTGTGACCCTCTATTTGGAAGATAGATAAATAATTTTTGTAAATTTATTGTTTGATCAATTGTGTTGCTCTTGCTTGTATATTATTCAATCTGTATTTATTTATACTGTATATGTTTATGTGTTGTGTGTCTGTTATAAGAAATGTGTATACTGTGATTTGCACCAATTTAAACTTGCAGTTATGACATCATTGTGGCATCATGTATGGAAGATGTTTATAAAGAGTCTGTGGCTTTACTGGCCTCAGCCTTTGATAAAGGATTTTATTCAAAACTTGTCAGTCTAGGCTGGTGTTTTTTTTTAAATTGTCATCCTCAATAGTGCAATAAATACTTTTATAGTACTGCTGAGCCTTGTAGTTTATATATGGGTTGTGAGTGCCTGGGTTCCTAAGATTTGCTACTTCCACAGCCCACAGAAGAGGGTCCTACACCTCTACACTTGTGGGGGGCAGCAGACCCTGTGTATTGGTGAGACATGGACTGTTTAATCTTTCTGTCAGTATCTGCAGCCACATGGAAGCATTGGGTCCAGAGGGTCCTGCACTTCCTCAGCCCATCAGACAGCCCCATAAATTCTTTTCATCAATAGCTCATTTTCCTCCCCCACAACACCACCTGCCTCATCCAGCTTCTTGACCAGGGCATCATCTATTGTATGAAGCAACACTACGTTTGGGCGATGAGAGAACGAGTGCTGTCTGACTTAGACTTGAACCGTGATTTGAATGCCCTACAGTGTGCCAAAAACCTAAATTTGCTTGATGCAGTTCTTCTGCTAAAACTATCTTGGGACTCAGTCACACAACTCACCATCCAGCATTGTTTCCATAACAGTGAGTTTGTTATTCCGGAGACGCAAATAGGCATCCAAGCACAGTAGGAGGAAGAAAGCATAATCACCGCACCCGAAGGAATGTCTGTAGATAAGTTTGACGAACTGTGTCATCTTGGAGAAAACGAGGAGAAACCTGGCACAGATGATGACATTGCAGAGATACTGAATGCAATTGGCCCCAGTAATGACGCGGAGGATGATGCAGGTGAGGACGAGCAATCCCAGGAAGAAACAATCGTGACTGCAGCAGATGTGCGATCAGCTATCCTGATGCTGAGGAGAGCAATGGAACAACATGATGCCCTACAACCAGACTGGGATTCAATGACAAGAGTGGAGAGAGTGTGGAAACCTTACTGTGAGACACGTAAGGTGCAGAAGCAGATAACTGAGTTCTTTGAATCTAAAGACTGAAAGAATGAAAGAACACAACTCGTAAAAGGCTGTAACTCACTATTTGGGGGAAAATATGTGCACCTGATGGCTTGTTTAACCTGTAACGGTATTTAGTTATACAAAACAACTTTAATTTAATATATTTTAATTATAAACAATAAAGTCTTGCTTTTTAAAATGGAAAAACAACAAGTTTGTAAAAATTCTTTTCTTTCGATAAACTGACCACTGATTATAACGGGCAAAACGTTAATACACAAAGTGGCCCGTTATAAGCAGTGGGGACTGTATTTATTTACTAATAGGTGACAAGGGAAGGTGAATGAGCCAAGGCTTATTTCAGGTGTACCCAGGGTAGGGTAGGTAGTGAATACATTTCAAAAGGTAATTGCAAAACAATCAAATACACAATGAACAATAGTGCAAAGAAATATGAACAATAAACTAATAATGAGTGTTGGTAATTGATCAATTTGCAGACTGATGGCAGAACAGCCCAAATACAAGGGCTGAGCATAGAAGTGCTAAGCACAATAGCAGGAAGGAGCAAAGTAATCCCAGAGAAGTTGCTTAGGAACAGGGAAGGATGGGGAGAGGCAAAGTATGTAGGAAGGTTATTTCATATAGAGAGGAAACAGAGAAAGTTATCTGACCCATGAAGGTACTGCAACAAGGGGTAACAATGGTTCAAGAATGAAAATAGCAGAGCAAGTAGGCTGGCCGGGGTGGTTACAATAAGCTGAATAATAATGTTTATTTTATTTATTTGTTATTTTGTTATTCAGATAACACCTTTGAGCACAGGAGCTCTTTTTCAAAGGTTACACATCAGTATAAGACAAAGAACTGAATGAAAGAACTGAATGTGACCCAAGTATTCAAAGGGGTTTCAATTTATTTATGGTGTACTGCGCAAAATACAGTATGTTATTTCTCCTTTGGGGAGGTCCAAGATTATTTCAGTTTTTGGGGGAGGCTCAAAATATTTTCCATGGATTTGGGGAGGCTCACTGTGACAAAGTCTAAGAACTATTGTGGAAAGTGGACCCCAGAATTGATCTCTGGGGGGCCCTGCTAGCCAGTCTTCCCCATTTATAAAGCCCTCCATAACTTTTCCCACCACAGACGTGATGCTTATTGGCCTGTAGCTGCCCACATTAGATGTATCTCCTCCCTTTCTATATTGATTCATGACAAAAGTTCTAGCCTCATCTAACAAACTGGATTCACACCCTCTTTCTTGAAACCTTCTATACAGGTCTTCACCATGTCTACTGAAGGAAATGTCATCTGAACACTTGCAACAATGTCATAAAAATTGCCCTTTGGGGATGCCCCTTTTGAGGTGTTCAGTGTGAGTACTCTCAAAGCATAGGAAAGTATTCCCTGAGGTAAGTGTGTAGACAGTTTGCATAATGATTTTATCTTCAGGGCAAATCCTAAGGGTGAAGCCAAGGAAGGTGAAAATCAGGGGATGTACACTGCAGGTAAATTTAAGTTTCCAACCATTATTGTTATTATAAGCATACAGTCATACAGTTCATCCAAGGGACCATTCCATATGCAAATTATGTCATCTATTAAGCAGCCTCAGTACTTGATCCTCCCAAAAAAGGGACTGTGACTGGGGTCATAAATGGTCACCTTGTCCCACAACCCCCAAAAAGAATAGCATAGGAGAGGACCATTTCTGACCCACAGTAGTCACACAGGCTTATAAGCAAAAGTTGGAATTAGACATGAAATACATGCAATTGAAGATCAGGTTCAGGGCCCCTGGATAAACTCATGAGATATCACATCCTCTGTATCAAAGAGATCCATACAGAACCTAATCATATCAAGCCCTTAATGATGCCTGAAGCAGGTATATAATGACAACACATTAATAGTGAGCCATGTACAATTAGCATAAAATTTCAGATGCTTACAAGTATCCAGAACCACCATGGTATAGAAAAGGTATGATGGTAGATGAACGGCCAAAGCCTGGAGGAGAAAATGGATCTATCTGGTAATGGTCTCAGTGACAGAACCAATACCAGACACAATAGGTCTACCTGGTAGTTTCTCAATTCTCTTGCGTACATTGAGTAAAGTGTAAAATGTTGGGACCAGTGGGAAATCCTGCTTAAGGTAAAGAAACTCCATTCAGTTATATGGTGAACACTTAAAGAGTAATTGAGAAACTGATCAATCTTTCTCTTAAATGTCAAAGTCAGAGCAGTGTCCAATTTCAGATAATTCTCTGGGTCAGAGAGTTCTGACAGGGCTTCCTCCAAATAGTAATCTTTATCCATGATTACTATGTGTCCATCCTTATCAGCTGTTTTGATGGTGATGGACTCAAGTTGGCAGAGTTTCTTTTTTATGCTCCCCTCTGCTAGCATGCTCCCTTCAGCCCTCACAGCTCCCCTAACCCCATCATCCATCATCTCTAGGATTTCTCTTAGGGCCACTGAGAGCTCTAGAGATTGTCCCCTGTTGTGGGGCTGTCATGGCTCCCCCAAGCTCCCTTTTGATGCTATATTCAGATATGTGGTTTCTGTGCCCAGTAGGTGGTGTGGGGTCTGTGAGGCTCTGCAGGCTGTATGCTGCAGGAAGTGGTGATTTTATTTAGTGTTTTCAGGTTCCCTATCCATGGACACTCTGTGGAGGAGGCAGTCAGACATGTGCATATTGGGGGATGTGCTTACATCTCCCACCAGTGAGCATCTCCCACCCAGAACTGCCACTCCAAGCCGCATTGCCACCCATGGTCACCTAGATGGTGGTGTTGTGGCAGTGTAGTTTGCCCTCCCTCCCTGGAGGAGAAAAGCATCTGCTGAGATACTCAATTCTCCTTTCCCCCTGGCAAACCCATGAGTGACCCAGGATCATTCCCAAACAAGGTCACCGGTGTGATGGCAGGTAAGACATAAGTGTCTCTGCACTCTATACCACTGGGAAGGGCAGTATGTTTTTCAGTGGTGAGGTTACCTAAGTGTGGATATCCTGGCTGAAAATTTTCTGGACCTATTTTTCAATAAGTTTTTCAAATGTTGAGATGGCTGGTGAGAATATCTCAGAGGATGTGAAGGTAGAATGGTGTTTAAAAGTTTTTTTGTATTTTACTTATGACCATAGTTGGAGCCATTTCAGCTTGGTGGCAAATTAAGTAGTTTAAGGTCCATCACTAAGGTATTGGATGAAACATGGTGTGCATGAAATGACGGATTGTTGTTCTCACTAGTCATTGATGTGGAGGGCAACACTTGAGTGGACAGCATGGTGTCCACTGCTGCTCTCAATATTTCATTTTCACTTTGTCTTCCCATTTTGTGTTGTCTTCCAAGATGTTTGTAAATTTTCTGTAAGTCTTCTAGAGGTCTCCTTCCAGGGTATATTATCAATATGTGGATTCAGGACATATGATAGACCTTTAGAGAGTACACTTATTTCAGAGGGAAAGAGTTTTGTTTTCAGAATATTTTAAACATGTCTTTCACCCATACAAAATGTTGATGGGGTTGCTGCTGTTTTGGGGCACTTTTTGGGCTGCCCCTTCACCCTCTCCTGGTTTTGTACTGTTTGGTTTGTTTGTGTATTGAAGATCCTCTGTGTGTTACTGCATGATCTTCACCTCTAAAAAAGATACCCCGTTGCTTGCATTTGATGAAGTGCTGTCAGAGTCCGATTTTGGTTTACTATTATTTCTGGACCTGCTATGATTCCTTGCCTGACTAGTGGAGCAGTTATTCTTGTTTTCTGATCTACCATGATGTGTGTCCACACTGTCACTGTGTGTATCCCAGTTGTAGGCTTGGTTGTTAGTGTAGTCAAGTGTGTCCCTTGAAAATTTACTTTGCTCTTTAGCAGCTGTCTGCTTCTTATGTAAGGTGACCTTAATAGTAAACTTTTTGTTAGGTTCTTCAAACTCACAGGTAGATTGTGCTATGGAAAGCACATCTTCCAAGTCTTCAATTTCTTGTAAGACTTGAGTATGCATCTCCATGTCCTGATCCAGCAGGATGTCAAGAAATGTAAAGAAGCAATGACTTAGTGCAGCTTTCTAACACTGCTGGAAGCAATCCTTTAAAACAACCTCGGGTTCACAGCCAGAATGGCTGTTTATGCATTAATGTGATAAAGAGATTTATTTATGTATATATTTAAAAGGTTTTACCAGGAAAGACATTGTGAGCTGGTAGCAGGTCATTTTCAGATGTGTCCTGAGGAAGGAGAAAGGAGAAAATATAAGAGATACAAAAAGACAGAATATGAAATACATAGAAATGGAATAAGTATAACAAAAATAAACAGGACAAATATGCCTAAGAATAAATTGACTGAAAATAAATTACCAAGCAACAAATTATGGAACTGATGAAAGAACAATTAAATAGTTATCAACTTAAGAAAATAAAAACTAAGGGAATGACTGATACTGTAAAGGAGATATAGAATTAATGTGTGACTTAGTTTTACTTGTATAGCTGGGGGAGGTTTTTAGCATACATGGGAGCGGGGCTTTGGCAGGGGACATGAGTGGTGAGGGTGGAGGTACTAAGATGGATGGGGAGGTTTTGTAGTGCATAGGATCAGGACTATTATGAGCTGGCATACGTCTTAACCTTTTGTCACTGAAATGAGGGACACAGGCCTCAACATGAGGGGCACATCCTTAAATAGGAACATAAATGTTCAGAACATTGTAAGAAACCATTGCAGGTACTTGAATATTTTTTTTTTATTCAGCATCTTAGAATATTATGACATTTTACATTAAAGCCTGAATGTGTGTCAACAGCATATTTTCTGTGAGGGAGTGGTGAGGAACAAAGTATTTTTAAGAGGTAAAATGACGGACATCCCTCATAATAATGGCAGTGTCAGTGGCTGAATAGGTAGCACACTCGCCTCTGAGGCCGGGAGATCAGAGGGCTGTGGGTTCAGTTCCCACATCTGGCACTTTGGTTAATATCCCAATACTGACACTGTGGTGCAGCATAAGGGAAGTGCTGCACTTCTGAGGTGCCATCTTTCAGATGAGACGTTAAACCAAGGTCCCATATGCCTGGATTGGTGGTAGTTCAGGTGGATGCTAAAGATCCCATGGCACTTATCGAAAAAGAGTAAGGGAATTTTGTTTTTATTAGATATTCAAACACAACAGCAAGAACAAAGAAAAATAAATCATACAGGCTCAACAAAGTCCACAAATTAATAGTTGAAACAGTCTCATGTAATAGGAGCATCAGAATCAGTCACCCAAGGAAGATTCCGCCAAACATTGTTAATATATACATTATTATGCAAGGACTTTTCATGAAAATAAATATTGCGGCCCTCCTTTGGAATACAGCCTGAAAGGTCCTCATAAAAAGCACCTTTTGCTTTAGAGTAAACAAGCACATGGCATGCCACACGTACCATTTTACAACAGAAAATAAGACATTCAGCATATGGACATCCCAATTAGACCATTCCTGATCAAACACCCCAAAATCAAATTATCATAAGAAAGAGTTCCCAGTAGAGGCATACCCCAACACCACACCAAATAACTCCAAAAGGAGTGAATAAAAAACAAGCAAAAAATAAATGAGGCATGGCCTCCAACTGCCCTAAATGTGTAGGCCTAGCACATTGATGTTCAGCCAAGGCTTTATGTTTTTGGTTCACCTTAACATTTAGCTTGTCATGACAACAAAGCCATAACACATCCCAAAATTTAATAGGAATCTGTTCATTACGAAGAATCCATAACACATTGGGAATCAAAGAAGGAGGACATAATGGGAAGGTATCGACTTCAGCGAAATTGGAGGCCAAAACTTGTGCATACAACAGTTTTTTCGATTTATGAAGACCACCCTCATACACAAGACCGCACTATTTCAGATGAACAAACAACTCCCTATAATACTGGGGAGAAAACAAAACTGATTTATAGATTTCCAAAGTACCAGAAACCTAACCAGAATACCAAGCCTTCAGTCTCACAGTCCACAATGCTATCCACCAAGTTGGAGTCTTATGACATAGTGGGCGTAGATTAGTAATTACGAAATTAAGAAAAAAAAATAACACAGGGTTCACCATACTGAGACCTCCATCAGAAACCATTAAGTATAAAACAGTATGTTTAATGGGATTCAGTCTGCTACCCCAAATTGCCAAAAAAAATAAACCACAAAAAGCAGCATGTCAATCCTTGGGAGGATGAAACACAAGACTAACATACAAAAACAGAGGTAAAACATAAGTCCTAACCAAGAGAACACATTTCTGTTTGCCCATGACACATTTATTCCAACTGTCCACCAACAGTTTTCCCTGTTTGAGTTTAAGATCCCAATTCAAGAGGTCCAGACGACCAGTATCAAAAGCAATCCCTAAAACTGTTAGAGGCCCATCCTGAATGGTAAGACCAGGAACACAAGGGCTAGTGGTACCTACTACAAGGCACTTTATCAAACACTTCTGTTTATTCAAATTAACCCCAGAAGCTGCACCATAATAAGAGCAAAAGTCAATAGCCCATAAAATATCAGTGGAGGATTTAAGAATTAAACAAATGTCGTCAGCATAGGTAGCAGCCGTCCAAGGAAGAGGATGCCAACAAACTAAAACAGGAGTACAAAAATGAACATCATTCAACAAACAAAGTAAAGGATCAATGCTAAAACAAAAAGCAAGGGGCTCAAGGGGCAACCCTGAAGTACCCCATGATGGAATCATATGACCCAAAAAAACATTCACCAAAGGCCTAAGGACAGCCTGATCATAAATCACTTTCAACCAATGAATAAAAACTTCAGGCATCCCATACAACTTCAAAACAAACCATAAAAAATTGTGATCAACAGAATCAAAAGCCTTCCATTGATCAAGGGATACCACATATCCAGTTGTATCAGGGAAGGTCCCAGGTACAAAAACCTCATGCAACAATAGTAACTGATCATGTATCTTTTTCCCTGAAACAGAACAAGATTGAAACTGAAATCACAAAGGATTAGATAAACGACATGCCAGAATCTTCATCAAAATCTTAAAACTGACATTCAGAAGGCAAATAGGCCTCCAATTATCGAAATTCTTTTTAACACCTTTCTTATGTAAAAGCATCACAACACCAAGCATCATGACCAAAGAAAGGGAATCTGAATCCAACAGATAAGTATAAACTAAAGCCAATTCCTGTGAGATGAGTGGAACAATCAGTTTATAGAACTCAGCAGGAAGGCCATCAAGTCCAGGAACCTTACCTTTAGGCAATGCTAAGACTGCATCCTAGACTTCAGTTGAGGAAACCGCTTTAGTCAGGGCAGAAACCATATTACTAGGGAGAGAGGGAATGTTCAACAAGCCACACAAATGCAAAAAAGCAGTCCAGTCAGTAACAGAAGTAGCCAACTGAGTCTCCAAATAACGGGAAACCACTTGCATTATACCAGACTGAGATGTGACTATCACCTCAGCAGAATCCTAAACAACTAACAATTTATTTTTCCGAATCCGGTCCCTACAGTTAAGGAAGGGACAGATAGTCTCCAACTTCCCCTGTGTACCAAACCTCTGCTGCATCATAAGAGATGCCATCTGACGCTCATACAAAATCATCATAAGAGATTGTACAGCAGCAATTTGGCCCTCCAAATCATGACCAGTGGATTGAGCTAAGCCCATCAAATGATGCAACTGCTTTCTGTGTTGCAAGTACTTAATTTTGTTAGAATAAGATTTATGTCTACTAACAGACAATAACAAATTCTGAAGATCATACTTCAAACAATCCCACCACAGGAAAGGATTATCAAACAATTCAAACAAAGTTTTCTGTTCACTGACAGCATACAAAATCTGGTGGATAACAGGGTCTTCAGCAAGAAGTGATGTATTCAGTTTCCAAAGGCCAGGACCATAAGGCAATTCTGGAGATCCAAAAAGCACAGAAAGCACCTTATGATCAGAAAACTCCACAGAAGTGACCAGAGCATTTGTAACCAGGAGTCCCTTACTAACAAAGACAAAAGCAATACGAGTAGCATGTACACCCCTTTGAAAAGTCTGCTTACCCTCTTCATGAAAGGATTTGTAAGCATCCACCAGATTTGCCAGTTGTACACTAGAATGCAAGGACATATCACAAAAAATGTTTGCAGTTGACGTACCACTGTCTCTATCCTGACAGGTAAGACCACAATTGATATTACCCCCCCCCAAATCACAGTCTGAGCCGAGAAAAGAAAAGAAAAGGATGAATGGTGGAAAAAAGCTCCGCTTGGTCTGCTTTAGGTTGAGGAGTATACACAGTAATCAACCTATAGTAAACACCCTGAATCTTAACAACCAAAAGCAAAACGCTCCCAGGGATCAAATCTAGTAATTTGAGAAGCTGAACAGGTGAAGTAAATAAAATACCCACCCCAGTACAAAGACCCAAACCAAGAGACCAATATGAGGGTCCCTTAAACCATTCAGCCTGAACCTGACGAAGCTCAACATGTGTGTGCAGTCAAGTATCTTGCAAAAAAATGACTTCTGTAGTAGAAGCAAGTAAATATGAAAAAAACCACTCCATTTCTGTGCATTTTTAATACTGTTGACATTAATCATCAACAGGGACAATGGAGGAATCTGACACATCGGAGGACTCAGGGAGGTTTATGAGCCTGGGACCTACCAACACCCACCACCCTCTTTTTCCTCCCTTTAGTAGGAGTGGCTCCTTTCTTAAGACCCACCAATTTATCACTGACATCTCCCATCTCACTGGATTCTGAATCAGAAAGGGTCTCAAAACAGTGAGAATCTTCAGAGGACGCCTCAGAAACATGTCCCACCACGCCTGATTCCAGTAAAAGGGGATGGAAATGATTAGATGTCTTGGTCTCAGAAATCTTGGGAACTTTGGAAGCCGGCTGCCTTCAACTCCTGCACCTAGTCACAAGCTGTTCAGGATCTATGACTGGAGTAGTCGGTGGAGGGGGGCATTACAGAGGAAGGTAGAGGGCAGGCATCCAAAGATACCCAAGCTAGAGAGGTCAGTGAAACTTCAGCAGGAATTTGCTTAGTCAACATCTCCATGGGTGGATCAGAGCCAAACTTGGGGGGGGGGCACCAAAGGAGGCACATCCATTGGAACTTCTAAATGAGGAGTTAGGGAGGGTAACGACTGATTAGCAGGCTCACACCGTTTCTCATGTTCACTTTTAGCCACCGCTACTAGTAAACGTTGCTCCTCAAAATCACCAGACCCAGATTTAGTAAAGGCAGCTTGATCACAATCCATATTGGAGTGACCATGCAAACCACATAAGTTACAACAACTCTCTTCAGTACACTGAGAATAAAAGTGGCCTAACTTTCCACAGAGAGAACAGCAGATCTTATCACAAGCATTACTAATATGCCCGGAAGTACCACACTTGTAACACATTTTAGGCTGCCTGGGATAAAACAAGACTCCCCTGTCCCCCCGAGAAAAAAAGAGTTAGACAAATGCTGTAAGGACCCATCAACATCATTCAAAAGCACCCAGACCCTCCAACCCCAAATCAAAATATTCTCATCATCAAAAATGGCTTCTCAGTGACCCAGCACTGTACAGCATTATTTCAACCAAAAAAACAAATCAGTAACACTAACCCCTTTGATTACGAAAAAGAATAGTGACAGTTTTTTGGACCAGTTAGTCAGGAGAATTACATCAAAAGTGGAGCATAAAGGAGTGTGTTTGACCTTATGGTACTGCAACCAAAAGGCCTCCAAACCATTTTGCATTTTAAAGCTCACATTAAATGAGTGCTCCCCAGAGACATTAAAGCACAAACTGGGTTTAAGCAATACTTTCCCCACATACCCCCTGTCAGGAAAAACATCCAAACCCCCCTTGTAAATAATGCGCACTGCATTATGTCTTTTAGCAGGCAGCACCTTCTTCTGAAAGAAGGACGCATAGGTTTTAGGATGAGGTCCTCCAACATCTGTATGAGGAGGGATTAGGACCCCCTGCATCATCCTTAATTGATCAAGAAACAGGATCAGGACTGGTGTGCACAGGAGGACTGGGTGAGTTATTGTGCACACCATGAGGATCCAGAAGTTCCGTTTTCATAAAGTTCAATTCCGGATTAGGATTAAGTTCCAAGTCTGATCCTCGGGCACTGACAGGCCAGTACCATGCAATTCCGTGGATAGGAGTGAATCCAGAAGTCCATGGCTGTGAGGTAGGAGACTTCACCCACCCGGCCACATGCAAGGAAGTTTCTACAGTCCACGGCTCGGTATCAGTCATTTTGGTATCAGCCCCCGCTTGCCCCAGAGCAGCAAATTCAGCGCGGAGGTTGTCCCAAGTATGAGCCTTAGGAGCTGAAAAAGGAAACACGGAAATGTTTTTTTGGTCATTAGCCATCGTCTGAAATACTACAGAAGGAGCAAGAGACAAAATGTCAAGCTGATCCCCTACACACCCAAAACATGAGTATTCTGGGCTGGCGCTTGATAAATCCCGCCAGTCACCAGGGATACACCCGGGCCACCAGTAGCAACAGCTGGTGAGTCAACAGAAAGGGAAACTGTAGCAGAACAAGTGTTAGGCAAAGAAACAGCATTGAAAGTTGAAGAGTTAGAGGTTACCAATACCACCGCAGAGTCAGATTGAGAATCGGGTCTCAAGTCAACAGGACTAACAGCCTTACAGAGATTTGGATCCAAAGCACCATCAGAAACATCAGCTAAATTCTCCAAGTGGACTTCAGCATCAAAAAAAGTATCCACTTCACTCAAATCTCCCGGAAGAGATGCATCCAGCACTCCAAGCTTCTCCACATCTTGCTCCATCGCCACACAGACGGAGACTGACTTGCAAACGAATAGCGAGTCCCCTTACCAACGGAGTAGGGGGAATTTCCCCTGTGTCCTGGCTAAACTTCTCCTATTCACTAAAAAATATCACCAACTGCTTAATCTGGGTCAATTTCAATTGCTTACCATCTGTATCTCCTTCCCCCTGGTCACCCCTGAAAAAGGGACTTCTAGGCCCAGTGGGCTTACTGGGTCAACAAAATTCAATAAATAAATAAGGAACAATTGAGAGTTATGTTAGCTGATGCTTCATTTGGTGGGGTGCCTGATAGCAGTCTGCATCTGTCTGAAAGATAAGTACATGTGCCTGAAAGATAGGTACAGGTAAGAGTGAGTGAGAGTGAGTGAGTGAGTGAGTGAGTGAGTGAGTGAGTGAGTGAGTGAGTGAGCATGTGTGTGTGTGTGGGGGGAGGGGTGTGGGGGTGTTTTAGTTTCCTGAAACAGATGAAGCAAAGGCAGAACTAATTTCAATAAAGGATTTTATTCAGGTGAGAACAGTTTTTAAAAAGTGTATGTATATACATTTTAATATTTTTAATTTTGCCAGTTAAATTGAGGCAAGTGCTACACATTTGCAGAACTGATTAGCACTTTCATGTGCAAAACTGCTAATTAGTTTTTGTAGCTTATTTAAAGGATGACCAAAGCCTCAAGGAAAACTTTAAAAAACATAATATTTAGATACATTTCAGCCTATATTTGACATTAGCTCTGAAGTTCTCCTATCAGTTATTTATTATTGAGGTCACATACATGAAAACAGGATCTTTGTTCCTTGGGAGTTCATCAGCTCCTGTTGCTTATTCCCTATATGATAGTATAATGCTCTGCTTGTGACATCACAGTTACTCCCTTGACAACAGACTGTGGCATTACAGCAGAGGATTAGGACCTCAATTTGTCTAGCATTTCTTCCTCGTCCTGGCAGGCACTCCTTCACCTTATTCCACTGTTGCCCCCAGCACCATCCCCCAAGGATCAGACTCTCTCCCTTGTGCCCCCATGACTTACCCCTCATGGCAGGGTGATGGGGAGAATCTCAACCCACCAAACACGGATCCAGCCAGGGAGGTGCCTTCTCAGGGGTGGCACCTGAGAGGGACAGTTTCATGCCACATGGCCAGGACCTTTTCCACCTTTCTTCCCTGAGGAGGTGAGGCATGCAATGACATCCATGGAGAGAGCACACATGTGTCCACACATGCTCCTCCAAGCATCTGCCCCATCTCCTCTCCTTTCTGCAGTGTTGGTGCATTGCCCTCTAGCCACCACTAGGGGCAAGTGGAGCACCAACTGCTGGTGACCCCCCATCCCCAGAGAAGGAGAGCAGTCCATTGGACGCTCGATCTTTCTCCCCCCTTTGCTGACTCCTAGTTGCTCTTGCTTACTCCTGAACATGGGTTGCCGGCATAGTGAGAGGTAAGACATGCAGCATCTCAGCCCTCAGTGCCACGGGACTGGCTAGTTTGTAACCAGTTGTTAACCAGTTTTCTTTGTTTCTAATATTAATGATTACGTCACAGAGTTGACAACTTGTTTATACTTCACTGCATACTGGATATGAAATTTCGATATTTAGACTTGGCAGCTCGTTGAAAATGGTTAAACTGAATAAAAACTCTATTAGTGAGTTCATTTTAAAGTTTAAAGATGAACTTTCATGATGGTCCAAAATGTTACAGCTTATAGTCATTATATGCAGTACTAGACCTGAAAGGGCATGTGCATTTGTTATTTTTGGTGAATGTTTTCTCTGCCTTCCATAATTTGGATTTGTTTTTGAGACCTGCTGCACTTGCCTTTGCTGTTCAGCTGCTGGGCTGCTTGCTCCTGATGACATCACTGTAGGGTAGAGGAGTGACTCACATTGTGCAGTACCATGCAGTTGCAATAATGTTGCAAGGAAACCTACCAGTATTCAGTGTATATACTGTTTTCCCCCCTTCCTCAAGACACCCTGCTAGCAATGCACTATGCCAAAATCCAAATACCTTGTCAGAATGTTTTTTTTAAATTGACTCTGCCCTAAAGCAATGTCAGCAGCACAATCCTGAGCCCACAGCAACGCCAGGCCTGCTATAGAAGCTCTAGTACACCCTGCAGTTTTTAGCAGCTCAGAATGCAATAATTAACTGCAGCAGGCAGTAATGAAATACCATTCCAGAATCAATGCAAGAAGGGGTAATTTATGTATGAAAGTCAAAAGGACTGGTGAAGGTCCTCTTTAATGCTAACTGTTTGGCCTTCTTCGCACTAGGGTATTTAAAACGGTTTAACAAGCTTATACCATTTAAAGGAGCCCTAGCACAGTTTGAGTTCACACTGCACACACTTGCTAATCCATTTTTTAAAACTGTGTTTAAACCCTGATAAGACCTAGGCTTAAACACGGTTTTAAAAATGTTTTGGGAGTTAAATCGGACTAACCTGCAGTGTGAACGCTCTGGCATGGTTCTCTTTTGTGAAGTCAGATGTCCCCGATTGGGAACCGGTTGATGGTTAATCCAGTCCTGAGGCAATAGTGTGGATGCTATAAACCATTTGTAATAATTGTTTACAACACGCTACTGCCAGTACGAACACAATAACAGGGACGCTACAGCATGGTAATTAATCCTTATTAAAAAACATTTTAAATTACCATGCTGTAGTGCAAACTAGGCCTTACTGTATGGTTGGCTGTTCTGGTGAGGATTTCAGACACAGTTTCTGTCTCTGACTCCTCACTTGAACTCATACTTGTGATGAACAATCTTGGCCTGCACCTCCATAGTTTAGTTCCCAGTGAAGATGGTATAGTGGGGTGACATCACACTATACTCATATACAGTATGCATGTGGAAGTGTAAGATCAGCCCATCAGATCCAAACAAAATCCACAAACCAGCTCCCTGTAGGTATGTCTGAAGTAAAGTTACACTCACTGTAGCACAAACCCATGCAGCTAGTGCTCAAATGTGTATGAGCATGACAGGCTACTTGCTCAGCGCTACCAGTGATAGCATCTTTGCTGCCAAAGCCAAGTAAACGAAAACAAGACAAGGCAACAACAAAGGATGGTGGGCACACTAGAAACAGTGCTACACTTTGCAAACCTGAAGTCTTCTTCAAAACAAGAAAGGCAGAGTGCCTAAATAATGAGAAAGTGAGTACCAAGTGTTATGCTGCAAAATGGTTTATTGTGAATCACAAAAATACTGAACCCAGTGCTGCAAACCTCTCCAGGTTCTTCCTCAGTTGGGTGGAATTCACAGTTGTGATCACAGTTAAATACTAATGTATTAAAGGCACAGTGGGGACAATGGATACATTACAATGATATACAAGGAAATCAAAGCTAGGCTGCAGACAAAGCTCACAGATAAATTCAAGGAAGTGTCAAATAATGGTAAGTAATGGTCCCTGTGAATGGTGGCAACATTGCAAGGTGAACCCAAATGTCTGGTAGATGGAGGAGACATTTTAAATGTAGAAAAAGGGATGGCAGGCAGTATTATGGAGAGGCAGTATACAGAGGGCAGACTCAAGGGACTTGTGTCTTCCTTCTGCCATCAAATTGTATGTTTCTATGTTAAATCCTGGCATTGAGGGACACACAGCACTGTAATATATCTTTCAACTGTCTAAGATACTGTGATATGGGATGCTATTCATTAATTTCAACTGAAATTGTTTCCTTATTTGTCTACTCTTGATTATTGGCATGTCCACAATACACAAGGTGCTGTACCTCATACAGTTTATGTCAACTGTCTATCATTAAGAGGGCCCGCCATCATTTTAACTCTCAGAAGAGCAATGCATCTTAATCCTGCATCAATAACATACTGTGATACTTAAAGCAATATTAATCATTAAACTTTTAATACATAAAGGAACTGGTACTCTGCATATAAAACATGATAAGCATGCACCCCACAGTGTCTTACATTGACATGCATTTTATCTGAGTACCTCATTTGAGAGATATCAAGGTCTAGTGGCATCACATGCTGTGCTACAGCTGTACTATACTGTACTGTACAGGAGCTGTATGCTTTGTTTTGGCATTATAAATAGCAAAAATACATGTACAGTGATTGTGCATGATTAAACATAGCCAGTGCATGTACAAAAATGTTTTCTCAAAGTGCTATCTAATTGAATAATAGGCAATAAGGCAGAACACAGAATTCATAATTATGAAACCAAACAATCAGTGATGCATCTGACAGGGGCCAAGATGCACTGTGCTGTTTGAACACTGGCATGGTGGCTTTGGGCAGAATCAAACATCATGCTGATCATGACCAATAGTTTCAAGAGAAGGAAGTGAATGGAAGGTGTAAAGGATGCAGTGGTGAGTGCAGTAGGGGGATAGTTGAGGACAAAGCAGTAGAATGCATGATGAATGGAGTTCCATTTGGATGGGGTGGATTTAGGAGCTATATTATGCTCAACATCTCTGTTGTCAAAAATTGGAAGTAGTATCTTAATTATATCTCTATAGGCAGGAAGTAGGATATGCACTTTGTTGGTCCTATAGAATGCAACACAATTTGGATGGCATTTTTGATGGATGGTGTCCACATGTAAGGAGAAGTCAAGGTAGTGGCCTGACCAAACCAAAGCATATTTGAATGAAGTGTCCATATCAAGTTAATCAACATCCAGGGCTTTGAAAGCAGGGTGGGATGTTGTTCTAGCCAGTCACAGCCTGGCTCCAAATATCACAGAAACAGTTGTCTTGGCACTGAGGCAAAGCTGATTGTAGAAGAACCAGAGATGGATAATGGTGAAATCCTTCTGCAGCTTAACATTACAGTTTTCACACAGGTACTGATGTAAGCATCACCAGTGCACAGCTGCCAGTGGCTGGTAAGGATGGTGCTGCAGATAGGTTGGTGTTGTACTTTATATGGTCTTTATTAGACAACTCATTATTGCCACTACTGTAATAATGTCCATTTAACAGAGATGTGGCTCACATGTCTTGCTGCACACATGGTATGGCAAGCAGTGCTCATTGCTGAGTCACATTTTTATCTATAATTTTGTTGGAGACCTTGATTACCTAAAGCGATCAACATTATAATAGCTGGGCACAGCAACACATGTTCAAAAGACATCATTAGGACATCCAATTAAAAAACATTGTTTTATATTACTTCTTCAGATATGTCATGGTATTTCATAAGTGGTACTTCATGCAAAATCCTGGGGAACCCAAGAGAAAAATTAATTGTGGTGTCTAAATCCCGCAAGACACAGCCAGGGTTTAAAAAATACAATATAAATGCAAAGAATCTCAGTTGAAGTGTACGTCTATTGCATGCGATGAGCAAAATACATACTTCAAAGAGCCAGCAACTATGCAGGCTGACTTTCTTCAATTTCTAGTTCAATATTACTTAAGAAGCCCACTCTACTGGCTGCAAAACAGAAACAAAAAAGTTGATTTTAACTTTAATAAAAAAATATTTATAAACCAAAATTCTGTTGTGCTGTTTCTTAGGAATTATTTTAAAGACATTGGGCTGGATTTTCAAAGGCCTGAGATTGATGCAAGGTGCTTGTGTCAAACAGGTCTGCGCAAGGGCACCTTGCAATAAGGGCTGCACCAAGTGGGAACTTGAAAGGCAGCCAATGTCACCCAGCAGGCTGCTTGCCCCAAAGTGTGCTAGAGCCATCCTTGCACCACGAAAGTGGCTGCGGCATGGCACTGGGGGCTTGCAGCACCTCAGATCCAGAATTTGAAAGAATCCCCCAGGAACCAAGTGGCAAGTACCCTTAGACCAGTGAGGGGCAGATCTAACAGGACTTAGATGGCTCCTGGGGGGTCGTCCTGTAGGTGCCACCATGCGACCCACCCCGTCCATCCCCGGTGGGTGATCCCTGGTGGTCCAGTAGTTCCCACACCCCATCTGATCCCCGGCACCCCATGTCATGCATCTACCAGCCTCCTACCCATCTCATTTCACCACCCCGTACCCCGATCTGATGACTGGCATAGCCCTCCACACACCGCCACAGCCAGCTGCCGAATGAGCAGTCTGTGCATGTACTGTATACAGTATATGGTACGTGCATGGACTGCCCATTCAGCGGCCACCCAGGGTGCCATGTGGAGGGCAGTGCCAGTCACTGGATTGGGGTACAGGAGGGGGGTTCGAGTGCTGAGATGGGTATGGGGGCACTAACCCACCAGGATACCAGGGAGTGTTGTGGTGCTGCTGCCGTGGGTGTGGTGGTGTTGGGGGTGCAGTGCCCAGTTGCCAGCCCCTGTCTGTGGGTGCTGCAGACTCCCTGCAGCCATTTTGGCATTCTGGGTGGGTGCACCATACATCAGGTGCAGCACCCCCTTTGCCGCATGCCACTGGACTTAGGCGCCGGGACCCTGTTCAGTAGAAATTCAGGTGTAGGGTCCCAGGCACACCACACTCGGTGCAAGCTGCCATTATCGCAGTTTGCACCAAGGCTTTGAAATGCTGGCCCATTGCATTTTTTTGCAGCCACTCTGTTGTCCAACTAATTTATTTATGTAAGGTATGAAAACATTGCTGCCATGTTAGCCATGCAGTATTTAGGTAGCCAGCATCAATTGTATTATCATAAAGATATCAGTACTGTAAAATCTATTCAAGTAAAGTCAAGTGGGTTAGCAATGTAAATGGGATATAAAAATTGTATAAAGCAAACCCAGATATTGTTGTTAGTGATATTGCTTTACTTGTTTCCCAAACACAGTTTAGTTTCTAATTACATACAGTGTGCCAAGCAATGCTAAAAGTCTTCTTTCCATAGTTTAAATGTGTGTAGTATTTTTGCTGGTACTGTAGCATTTTAAATGTATTAACCATTTACAGTATATGAATTCATGAAAACATCGGACATGTTTTGTAAATGTGTTATGATAATTATGTATAATGTTTTAAACATGTTTGCAATCTATAAAATATTTTGGCATTCAGTTTGGTGGGCTTCATAGTGGGAGTGCATGGGGTAAGTGGAGTTAGGGTTCAAAAACCCTAACATAACATTTCCTTATTTTTATCTCTTTAGTAAGAAATCCTTACTGGTGTATTACTGTAGTTTTTTTCTTTGGCACAAGTAATACTTGTTCAGTAGAGAAGGAGGTTAGGACTGAACCAGTGCTTGTATCAAACCCTGTTTTTTAGCAAATCTACAAAATGGTCTTTCAAGAAGCAAGGGTTTTGCATGTTGTTCATCTACACAATTCTAAAAGCTAAGACAGTGCCAATTTTGGAAACAATTGGTCCAGAAGGTTTGCCACTACAGCATGCCAAATAACATAAAAATACCTGGAATTAAGATTTCTTTGTGCACTGACATTGAACTAGTTTAACCTAGTAAAGGGGAGCCACAGTGACAAAGTACACATCTGGGGCTTGATTTTCAAAAATGCAAGAATGCTGCCACTTCTGGATGTGCCAGAGATATGGTGCATGGTGCTTGAATCATTCACCTAGCTGGTGATCAGGATTTTCTATCTCATGTGGTTAGTGCCACAAGTAAGAAAATGTTTGTTTGGCCTAGCTTGCAGGAATCCTGGGGACCAGTTCATTGTGCTTGTGCCAAGGAGTTGGTGCAAGCTGCTGTAAAGCAGGAAAACTGTCATACCAGATTTGCAGTGCAAATGCAAACCGGGCACATTTGTTGCAAAGGGTGTTGGTGCAGCAGCGCCAAAGTACAGGGGCGATGCAATGCTTGTCACAAGACCTGCACCAGCCTTTGAAAGCCAAGCCCCTGATGTCACAAACAGGGGGGCCTTGACAGTAGAGATGTGTGAAACTGGAGAACTTCATTATGCAAAATATTTTGAGAAATTCACCTGTTTTGCAAAGTTTTTAGCGGAGGCGAAATTCAGAATTTCTCTCACGGAATGTGAAATTTCTCCCACAGGAAGTGAAAATTTGCCCACAAAATGGTGGAATTCATCTTTCACGGGAACAATTTTGCCTCTTTTCTGGTGAAATTTTGCATTTCTTGTGCAAAATTCTGCATTTTTCACACTGCAAAATATATCGCAGCACAGGTGAATTTAGCAAAATATTTCATGAGGCAAAATTGCCGATTTCGTGGGAATTTCACAGATGAAATTTAATTTTGCAACATATCTACTTGGCATCCTCCTCTATTAAGTAATGAAATGGATCTAAGTGCATCCAGGGTAAGGGAAAAGGAGGGTGCAAGTAAAAATGTTAGAAAATGATGTACATCAATGCAAGCAGTCTTGAAAACAAACTTCCAGAACTTTTGGCAATTTGCACAGAATGGAGTATTAACCTGGTGACTATCATAGAGATGTGAGCAGCCTTGAACAACAAATGGGACATAAGTATAACTGGGAACTCACTGTTCAGGAAGGACATAGCAAAGGGCAGGGAGGGAAAGTAGCTCTGTATTTAAAAGAAGGGACATTGTCAACTGAGAGAGGCAGCCTAGGAGTTTCTAAAAAAAATTGAAACACTCTGGGTGCTAGCAGTGACAGAGAACTGGAAGGAAGTCAGGACTGGGGTGGACTACAGTTCTTTAAAGCAGTGATCCAAAATATTTTTTTTTTTATTTTAGAAACACCATCCTTTAAATTTTGAAAAATGTACATACAATTTAAAAGGGAAGCTAAGGTGCTTTATGAACTTAAGTCAACCAGAGCCATCCCAATTTGGGCGCACACTCACAACAATTATCCAAATCAGATAATGGTTGTGTGAGTGCAGATGGCAAACATCATGAGATAATTCAATTTAGAAAATATTGACAAGTGGTTGAAAGCTGTCTTGAAAGATTTTTATTGAGCTGGGAGTACATTCATAGAGTTTGAGAAGACTTTTTTTTTATTTATCTGTAATTCTTAACCAGGAAGGTACACTAAGCTGTGATAGCTTGCTAACAGATGTATGATGGGGGAGTGGGTTACATTAACCTCTTTTAATGACAGGGAAATGTTGGCCATGAACACTGGGAAATTCCCCTGATCTTCATCCATACTGTACGTGCCATGGGATCTTTAACTTCCACTTGGATAGTGACCAGAAATTGATGGAAGGGGTCATCGTTTAACATCTCATCCAAAGGATAGCACTTCATCAGTACAGCACCCACTTCATACTGTACTGCATTAGAGTATCAGTTATGGGTATTACCCCAAGTACAAGGCATAGGGCTCAAACCCATGATCTAATCTTCTGATGTCAGAGGTGAGCTGGATGACTGATTGAGTTGCTGAGTTATAGAGTCAGATGTGTTAGACTCCACAATTCCATTTTTGCTGTTGCATCACAGGTTAGTACCTAAATTTGAGCAATGTTCAGGCAAAGTAAATTTGACAGTGTCCAGACCTAGATGTCACCCAGACAACAGGACATCAAAGCTAGGGTAAATTGCATTAAAACTACTATGGGAGTAATTATTTTGGTATTGTCTGGATACATATGGTGTAACAGGTCATGAAACATGTGTGAGTATGAGATGTAACAGGCCATGCATTATTAAAATATTGGCCAATGCAACCATGTAAAATAGATTTTTAGATTCATTACAGAGAAAAGCCAGTCAAAGGGAGGGGTATCAGGTTGAAGAAGGAAGGGTGTGTAGAAGATGATGGGCAAAGGGAAATATACTAAACAAATATATCTGTTCTGTATTTACAGTACAGAAGGGATTGCAGCTAGTAAGTGGTACAAAAGCAACCATGAGGGGTATAAGAGACCCTGCTCATGGTGCCTGTTCAGACTGCAGAAGATAGAGCTCAGAAATGGTTTGCAACACTTAGGGATGACCAGCCACCTTACCAGATATAATGGATTGCACACAAGGGTCCTGAAATAGCTAGGCAGCTACTGGCTGCACCTTTAACAGATTTCTTCAGGCATCTCTTAGAGAAAAGGGTAGTGCCATGGAACAGGACATCAGCAGCAATAGTACCACTCTACAAGGGTGGTGACAAGAAAAACCCATGGAACTGAAGACCAGTCAGCCTTACCTCAATTGTTCGTAAACTCATGGAGACCATAACCAAAGAGCAAATAGTGGAGTATCTAGAAGTGAACAGGTTACAGGACAATAATGAGCACAAGTTTGTTTGTGAAGACAATGCCAGACCAACTTGATAGTTTTCTTTCACTGGGTCATTAAAGCTGTAAATAAGGGACTGGTTATTAATGTGCTGTACCTCATTTTTGGTAAGGCCTTTGATTCTACTCACACAGGAGGCTGTCAAAGAAGCTGGAGGATTTGGGTTGTGGGAGAGACTAACTACACTGTTGCTAATTTTCAGGGTCAATGTCATCTAGTCACGTAAATTAGCACATTTGGATAATGAACTGCCACCCATGGACATAGTCATCACTGCTAATAGCTTAATTGCTATGTTTTCCCTATCATTACATGTATTCATCATTCAGGACATCATAACAATAGTACCAGAACATGAGTAGACAAGAAGAAACTTGACACTGAGCACCATTTTAGGTGGATAGAAAACTGATTGGAGAAGACAACAGAGAGTGGTAGTGAACAGGTTATAATCAGAGACTAGGAGTGTCACTTGTGAGATGCTGTAGAGTTGGTCCTCAGTCCCACCCTGTTCAAAATGTTCATTAATTGGATGAATTCTTTAGGTGGTCAATTCAGAATATGATGCATTTAAGTGTGTAGTAATGCACTTTGGACACAGAAGTAAGTCCACATCACATAACTGAGGTGGAATGAAGCCAAGAGAAACAGACTGTGAAAAAGTCTTAGGTATCTATGTGACAGATAGTTTGAAAAATACTAAGCGATGTGACAATATAGTATCCACGTGTAAATGTAGTAATATTTTGGGATGCGTTAAAAGGAATATTGCCAGTAGGGATTAAATAGTGATATCCCAAATTTATAGATCCCCAAATTTACAGATCCTTTGTGAGATTCTACTTGGAATACTGTGGCTCCTTTTGGTCACCTCAAAATTCTGGTTATGTAAATAAAATAGAACTGATACGGGGAAGGACAACAAAAATGATAAAAGGTGTGGAAGATCTAACATATGAATCCAGATTTACTGAGCTAGAACTATATAGATTAGATAGGAGATGGCTCAGAGGTGACTTAATATCTGTTTGTGGTGCAATTTCAAACAAAGATGCAATTAACTATCAACATTTAGAACTTAGACAACTTGACAAGGATATTAGAGGTTACAAACTGCAATTAAAAGGTAAACATTATAAGTCAGTTAAATGAGGAGGGTGGTTCACCTAGATGGTAGTACAATTATGATATAAATTGCCTGTAATAATAATGAGTGACTACCTACACTTTAAAAAGATTTGACATATATCTTTGAAAGGGAGGGTTTTGTGGATACCAGCATTAAGTAATGGAGAACAGGCAAGATGGGCAGATGCTCCCTCCTGTCCATAAACTCCTATGATCCTATGATTAGTGACACAGAAGAGGGTATACAGTGCAAGATGTATCCCTTTGTAGATGACACAGAGTTATGCAGATGAGTAGACAGTGAGAAGTGTGTCAGAGAATTGAGGAGGAACCTGGAAAAATCAGAATGGTAGTCCAAGATATCACAGTAAAGACTGAAGGATGGATTTTTAAAGCATGTCTCAGGGCTTACACCAAGCTCTGCACCATGGCACCTAGTTCTGGCAGTGCGCCAAACCTCTGTGCTGCAATTGCACCTGATTTTAGTTCATCAAGCTCATTTACAACACTTTACCAAATTTACAGCAGCTTGTGCCAAATATTTGGTGCAAGCCCAATGAAAAGCTTACCCAGGATTGATGCACACTAGACCGGCAAAGAGCTGGTTTGACTTGTGATTGGGGCTTGGGATAGAAAATCCTGATTGCCAGCTGGGTAAATGCTGCAAGCTCCCTATGCTGTATATACTGCACATCCAGGGCTTGCAGCATTTGCAAGCATTTGAAAATCTACTCCTCAGTATCAGGAAGAGCGAGGTAATACTTATCGTCAAAGGTAATTAATTTATTTTTATTGTGCTGTTCTGACACTGAAATAGATCAGAACAGGAAAATAAAAATATTTGTATCCTACACATGTAAATCAATAATGTGGTTTACCTAATTCACTGCAAAAAGCTCACAAATTAATGCTATACAGGGGAAACAAGGCAGCCACTGAAACCAGGATGAACCTTCACAGACACAGTATTAAACCAGAATACCAGCACACCAGTGGAACACCACTTTTCAAAACTAAATCATTGTCTTTTGGAGCTGTCTGTTTGGTGATTGTGTAGTTTATTGGACATGCCCAGTGTCTACAGAAATGTCATAGTAGTCCTCTGTAGGTTGTCATGCCATGATGCACACGTCTGTTTTATGGGCAACACGGTGGAGCGTAAACTTTAGTAATGCCTGATTTAGCCACCACATATAAGCAGAGATGTCTACACCAGTTGTTCTATATGAGATGGGGAGCTTTGCCCCCACACCCCTTTGAAAAAAATAAGGGAGTGAAATAAACTGACAAAACAGAGCTGAGTAGATCTGAGCTGAGCTGCAAAAATATAATAGAAAATAGGGGTGCCACATGACCAAAGCAATGCTGTATTCAGGAAGCTTTTATGGCAAGCTTCCTATGCATGTCTGATAATCTACACAATCTCTGTCTTTTCTAACATGAAGAGACAACTTGAAGAACACACAGGTGAAAAGGACACTGGAACTGAAATATATCCAACGATTGAACTCTATAAGCATCTTAATTGGGCATTGGATCGATGACACATTGTGAAGAACTCTTAAAATTGGTGTTACTAAACAGTACTTTATACAGTTATAGTGGTTATGTATGCACCCAATCTAATTTCCAGTTTATGTGTTCCATTCTGTTCCATCTCCCCTGTACTCATGTCTGTCAGTTTATTGCCATCACCATTTCCTGTGTTCTAGTCACAAAATCTTTCACAATAGCACTTCAATGCACCTGTTCTGCCTGTCTCATATGAATAGCTTAACACTTCTGTCAAAAGTACTCTGTATTCCCTTACAGCTCAATGCCTGTTTATTTATTTATGTTAGTTTTTGTTGACTGGGAAAGAAGCAGAAGACAATATCACCTATTTTCAGCCTCATCCAGCATGGATGGGGAAGGGAGTACAGATGCAAACCAACTGAAGCTGAATGAGATTGAACAGATTAAGAAAATGTTGGTATTTTAGAGAATGTGGGAAGTTTGTCCAGAACACAAGGAAATTCCCTTACTCCTTCGAGAAGTGCCATGAAATATTTAATATACAGCTGAATAACTACCATAAAAGGCAGAGCAAACTTTAGTTTAACATCACATGTGAAGGATGGCACACCTGGACAGTACAACATGCCCTCAGTATTGAACTATGGTACCACTGTTTATGGTATGAACCAAATCCTGGTGTTGGACTAGAAATGGGCCACAACCTTCCAGTCCAGAGGCAGATATGTTACAAACTGAGCCAAGTTTTCTTCATTATTTTCTACCAACCCTCTCTACTAACATTTTTCACCTAATCTAAACTATTCTATCATAAATTTCTTTAAAACAATGTAACTGCAAGCATAAATTCAGCTTCTTCTGTTCAGAATGCTATTGTACCTGAAGGATGGGCTTGTGTGACCCCTGAAAGTATGGGTGTGCTATATACCATCTTTGTACAAGACATATGTTGATCCAATAAAAGGTATCAAACTATACAGCAACTATTGTTTTCCATGGACTAATGTGACTAGAGTCTATTTTTACTATCTTGTTAAAATACCAATTAGTGCAAATAACTTCATCAGTTTCTGCCTTACCAATAACTAATCTATTTTTTTAAATAATATTTTATTGATTTTTATAATTTCATCATCATAGTTCCATACACTTGAGATATGTCCAGTTATTCAACATAAACAATTTATGTTCTATCACATCATATACCATCATATTGCAATCTGTTGTCTCCCAAGTATACAATTATATTATTTTTTTCTATTGTTTTTATCTGGTATTTTTCCCCATTTTTCATCTACCCCCTTACCTGGGCATGCATGTGTGCATGTGGAGGCATTTGCGCATCATGTTCTGAGGCACCCCCTCCAACTTACCACCCCTCCTGCCAGTGCTGCCACTGGACCTTCACCTGGCAACAGTGTAACTATGGGGGGGTGACAACCACCCCAGGAAAGGAGAGTTGTCATTAGTCTGCTCAATCCTGTTCTGTCCCCCCATGCCAGCCCCTTGATGACCCAAGGTCATTCACAAACCCAGGTTGCCAGCATGGCACAAGGTGTAGCATCCAGCACCTCAACCCTCAGTGCCACTGGGCATATACAATTATATTCTAATCTCCCATCCCCACCCCCACCCAATCCCAAATTTCTAACAAACAGAGTAAACTTTCACATATTTACATAAACCCATTCCTGCAACAACTTCTTTCAAATTCTCATCAAAGGTGGAAATAACTTCATAAATTCCATCCATGATACAGTCATTAGCTCCTCAGGATTCTCTGTTTAATGCCATAATTTCTCACATATTAATGTCTTTTTGACCTTGTGCCACCATGTATGCTTACTTGAGAGTGAGAGGTCTTGGTATTTCCAATTCTCTAAAATTAATCTTTTTGTTGCCATTGTACCTAAACAAAATATTTTGTTTGATCTTTTGTTAAATTTAAGGCATCTACTTTATTGAATAGCAATATTTCTGGAGATAGAGGTATTTTAGTTCCAATAATTCAGTAAATCATTTCCACTGTCTCGTCCCACTACTTATGAATGACTCAGCAGTTCCATAAACTTTGTTTTAGATTTGATGTTTGTTCTCATTCGTGCCAGCATTTATTTGGGATATTAGGAAATATTTTTTATTACATCTGGTGTAATATACACTCTATTTATTATTTTAATTTGGATAGACTTTTTTTTGCAGATGTATACTTCTTATTGGCATCTTTTTGTAATTGCTGCCATTGGCAGGTTGTTAATATAGACCCTGATTCTTTTTGTCATTTATCATATATTGTCTACATACTAGAGGTTTGTCCATTATGTATTTGTAGCTCTTGGATAGGATTTTAGTATTTAAATATTTTATAAGATTTTTTTCAAACTTTACCTTATTCTGTATCTGCGTACTTGTTATTCTAATTGTGTTATTAACTTTTATAACTACTATATAGTACATTATAATATATAAAGTTATTAATTTTGGATCCCTGTGTTCTTTGTATAAATTATTTATAGGTCATACACCCATCTTTGTTTAACAAGTCTACCTACTGTATAATATTCCTTTTTTGAGCTTATTATTTAGATTCTTAAAATTCTAATTATTTCTGATATTAAAACTTTTTATGTTGGCATGAAACCAGGGAATGTTATCATTCTGCCAATCATGAATTGCTTGTTTACCATAAAGACAAAAACACTTCATAAAGCCAATCCTTTTGAAGTTCTAAAAATAGTTGTTAAATAGTAGTGAGTTCAGTTTCTTCTAGACTGTTTTTCTTAAATACCTCATTTATTAGTTTATCTTCTTCTTTTGGGTTCATAGCCCATTCCCACATTTTAGATATTAATGTGCCTTTGCATTATTATAAAAATCTGGACAGCCAAGGCCTCCCTTCACTCTTCCACCTACTACACAACTCCATGCAACATGGGACTTCCCTGCTCGCCATAAAAAATTTGAAAATATTTGTTTAATATTGGACAACAGGTTTTCCTCTGGCAATTCCCATAGAGCTTGTAACATGAATGTGAAATGTGGCAAAGCTATCATTTTAATAACTTCAAACCTCCTCATGTGGAAATAGAAAGGTTTTGCCCTGAAGCTAATTTATTCTGGAATTTTTCTTTTACCAATTGATAGTTTATTACTATATTCTCATCACTATTTCTATTAAGTATTAATCCTAAATATTTAATTTGGTTAATTTGTTTGAACATTTGTAGTTGCTCATATTCTAGATCCTTACCCTTCTGTAGAGGCATAATAACTGATTTTGAAGTGTTCAACTTGTAGTCAGCACATTTGGAAAATTGATTTATCATATCTATTAAAGCTGTAATAGAGGATGCTATGTTTCTAAATATCAATAAATTATTGTCTGCCTAGGCGTTTGGTTTTATCATTTTCATTCTACTTCCCTGATATTCTTTTCATTTCTTATCCTGTGGAGTAATGGTTCCAAACAAAGTATAAATATTGATGGAGAGAGGGGGCACCCCGTCTGACTCCAATATTCATTTTAATAAAGGCAGTTATTTGATTATTTATTACAAAACAGGATGTTGCATGATTATATAATTGACCTATCATGTTCATAATCTTCTTTAGCACTCCCCATCATTGCAATATTTCTATCATATAGTTTCTATTAACAATGTTGGACATTTTGCTTGCATCCATGACCAAAGCATAGTATTTTTCTGGTGCTGTTTTTACCAGTTCCATCAAGTTTTATATCCTTTTAGTGGCTTGTGCCAGTGTGCGCCCTGGTTTAAATCTACACTGGTCCTGATGAATAGAAATGGGCAGTGATGGTAACATTTGTGACACTATCAATTTAGTCAAAATGTTATAATTGACATTTAATAAAGCTATCCGGTAATAATTTTCAATATATTCTTTATCCTTTTCTTCTTTATGCAGTAAAATTACTTTAGCTTTGTTCATCAGGTGCAAGATTGCCTGACCATCCAAAGCTTTAAAGTTGCTCTTAAAACCTTCTTTTTAATTTAGTCTATTCTGATTTCTAATGCTGCTATAGTATTTATTGTTTTAATTAGTTGTGTTTATCTGACATATTGTTATTTATTCTGTTGTACAAGTGCCTTGATTTTTAAAAAGGTGCTTTTATAAATAAAATTGATTGATTGTACACAGTAGCTGCCCTTTCCCATCCATCAGTTCCTCTATCATTAATTGAAACCAGGGGAGTACTTTGTCTACAAATAATTGGTAGAATTCAGTTGTGTATCCATTAGTAACAGGCAGTTTATTTTTTGGAAGGGATTTAATTATTTTTTTAATTTCCTCTTTTTCAAATTTTGTTTCTGACCTTTGTAATTGTTTAAACTGTACCTTTTGTTAAAAAATCTGCATTGTTTCCATATTCATATCTTATTCTTTTTGATAAATATTAGAAAAGAAGTTTAAAGTAATTTCTTCCATTGCTTGTGTTTCTGATATGAGATTATGATGTTCATCTCTCAGGGCTGTTATCAAGTTTTTTAGTTCCTTTTTTGAGGAGATTAACCAATAATTTCCCAATTAATCCCCTTGTAGGCAATGTAACCCTTTAACTCTTATCAGGTTTCTTTCCGTTTCTGTATTGATTTGTTTTTGTTTGTCTAATCTGGCTTCCATAGAAACATAGAATTTGACATAGAAACATAGAAACATAGAATTTGATGGCAGATAAGGACCGCTTGGCCCACCTAGTCTGCCTATTTTCCTACCTAACAGATAAATTGCAGAGCCTAGTTAACCAACAGCTTACTTGCTCCTACCCCCCACTAGGACTGCCTTATGTCTATCCCATGCATTCTTGAATTCCCCCACTGTTTAGTTTAGTTTTAGTTTAGTTTATTGTTCTAGGAATTAATATCTTTGAGCCAAGGCTCTTTTACAAAGGTTCCACATCATAAAAGTACAAAAACACGGTAGACAGTATTACAAACAATCAGTAATCAGTTAACATGGCCACACTAAAACAGTAACATTTATGTACGGAAAAGAAAATGGAACTCAGAGGCAGTTTATAGGGCAAGGAATAAGGTTGGAGAGGTGGGGGGAGATAGGGAGAGAGGAAGAAATAAGAAGTTTAGAGGCAGACAGGACCAGGTTAGAAATAAGAAGTTTAGAGGCTTTAGAGGCAGACAGGACCAGGTTAGTGGTACTCAGATTGTCTTTGTCAAAAGAGGAGTCATGGTGGTTGATTGAAACATCTGTAGGTGCAATCAGAGGGATGAGTCTTTAGTCAAAGCAGTCACAGGAGCTGGAGGCTGTGAGGCAAATGTATAGAATAGATTTGAAAGATCCCAATGACGTGGAGGATAGGGAGGGTAGGTTAAGGGCATTGTACCAGGTAGGGGCATGGTATGCAAAAGATCTTTGTCCCTGAGCAGTCCAGCATCTAGGGACAAGGAAAGGTTGGTGTTCAGATCTTCTGGTGGTATGAGTGCCATTGTTCAGGCAGAATAGGTCCTGGATACATGGAGGAGTGAGTCCCAAGATTTATTTTTTTGCCATCATGCAGGTGAGATACATGAGACGATTAGATAGATGTAACCATCTGGTTTCCGTGTAGAGATCACAAGTGTGAGTCCGTCTCTGTGCTCCGGTGAGGAGTCGACAGGTTTTGTTTAGGGCCGTTGAGATGCGCTTTAATGCCGTGGTAGTAGCTGAGCCATAGACAATTAGACCATACTCTATGATTGAGATGATGGAGCTTTTTACAGCAATCTTCAAGGCAGCTTGGTTGAAGAATTGACGGTTCCGGTACAGAATTCCAATGCGTTGTTTCACTGTTTTTGCATTGTTATCGATATGTTCTTGACTCCATGACCTCCTCAGGGAGGCTGTTCCATGCATCCACAACCCTTTCTGTGAAAAAATACTTCCTCACATTACCTCTGAGCCATCCCCCCTCTATCTTCAAATTGTGCCCCCTTGTTCTTGCACATCTCTTTTTCTGAAAGATTCCACCCTCTTGGACTTTGTTGATTCCCTTGAGGTACTTGAAAGTTTCTATCATGTCCCCTCTCTCCCTCCTTTCCTCAAGGGTATACATATTACACTCCTTTAGTCTTTCTTCATATGTCTTCTGGTGCAGACCCTGCACCATTTTGGTTGCCCTCCTCTGGACAGCCTCCACTCTATCTATGTCTTTGCGGAGATGGGGTCTCCAGAACTACACACAGTACTCCAGATGGGGTCTCACCAACTGTCTGTACAGAGGGATAACAACTTCCTGTTTTCTATTATTGATGCCTCTCCCTATGCATCCCAGTATTCCCCCAGCCTTCCTTACTGCCTTCTCACATTGCTTGCCCACCTTTAGGTCATCTGATATAATTGCCTCCAGGTCTCTTTCCATTTTTACTGTTGTCAGAATCTCAACCCCCTATTGTGTACTCTTCCCCTGGGTTTTTGTCTCCCATGTGCTTTACCTTGCACTTCTTTGCATTGAATCTGAGCTGCCATACATTTGACCATTCCTCCAACCTTGCCAAGTCCCTTCTCATCCTTTCCACTCCATCTGGCGTATCAACCCTATTGCAGATCTTTGTGTCGTCTGCAAAGAGACATACTTTTCCTTCCAGTTCCTCTGCAATGTCACATATAAAGACATTAAAAAGGACCAGTTCCAGTACTGAACAATGCGGTACCTCACTAGTAACCCTCCTTTCTTCACTGTGGACTCCATTTACTACTACCCTTTGTGTCCTGTTGTCTAGCCAATTTTTTATCCAGGCTACCACCTTGGGACCCACTCCAAGGCTGGCTAACTTGTGTATTAATCTTTTGTGTTGGACTGTATCAAATGCCTTGCTAAAATCTAGGTAAGCCATGTCCACAGCCCCTCCCTGGTCTACTACTTTGGTTACCCAGTCAAAGAAATCTATTAGATTCATCTGAATAGAAACATAGATCTGAATAGAAACATAGAATGTCCATCCATTCATTATAATGTTTTGCTCTGTCATGTAGTACTAATATAGCTAATTCATTTAGTCTTCATTCATTTTTTATTTCTTCTTCTCTTCTCTTTATGTTGCACCAAATTTGGTACAATATTATTGCACCTCTTAAAACCACCTTAAGTGGGTCCCAGAGCCTTAGTATCAGATCTTGTCCTGAGTAGCTAAAATACAAGTATTCCACTATAGCTGTTTTGATTTTATTAACAAAGTCTGGTATGTTTAGTAATTCATTGTCGAAAGTCCAACTTCTTTCATTATTTCCCTTTTGTGCGTTCCTTAGAACTATTTCTACAATTGTATGATCCAAAATTAAAATAGATCTTATAGATGTTGTGAATGTATCAACATATAAACATTTTGATAAAAATATGCAATCAATTCTAGAGAAACTGTTTGTTTTGGAGTCACAATGTGTGTATTCTTTAGTTCAGAGATTGTGTAAATGCTCTATATCTATTAAACATTGATCTTCTAAAATCTTTTAATAGTTTTGAAGTTCTATTATTTTGTGTTATAGGAGATGTTTTATCAATTCCTACATCCTTTAATCAGTCATATCTCCCATCAATGTAATATTTTCCTGCTTCTATATCTACCAACCCTTTAGTTATATCAGCTAAAAAATTTGAATATTTATCAAATGATGAATAGATCAATCCAATTGTATAGGTTTTCCCCTAATTTTGGCCTTAATTAATACAGTACACCCCTCTTTATCTGTCCATTTTTTATTAAGTCCAAATTCTTCCTTTTAAGAAGAACTACTCCTGCATGTTTCTTTGTTCCCATAGAGTAGTATTTTTTTCAGTCCAAGTCCTACATTATTTAACCATCTGTATCCAAAGTTAAAGTTTTCTACCAGTTTACTGTTATTGTCTCCGGGACTCAGGATCCTGGGTCAGTGCAGTGAACCACATTACAAAAATGTGCTGACATTTTGGACCTGATGCCCCATCATCAGAGCTCTGATAAAGATGGACAGAATGAAGAAACAAAATGGAAGAGGCAGACCCTGAGACCCTGAAACAGTAACAGTAAACTGGTAAAAAAAAACTTTTACTTTGGACACAGTTGTTAAATGAAGAAGATGCATTGTTCATGAAATACTGAAGGGCTAAGCCATTATAGAAGACCTGTGTGCACATAAAATATTAAGAAAAATAAATAAATGAATAAAAAGAAAAAATGTTTTTGCACTACAGTTAAAGGAGTTGGTGTATTCTTGTAGGCATACGTAGAGTGCGGTTACAACTTTCACTCAATGAATTAATTCCCGATTTCTGGCAGACTGTTTATATGCTGCTGTCCTGTTAATAAAGGTGTTGCAATGTTCTCCCTTTCCTGTTCAATACTGGCATCATCTTCTTGTTCATCATTGCTCCTTTCATTATTTGTATATTACCAATAACTAACCTATTACATTAAAACAGTGAGAAACTAAGTGTAAGGAGAACTCATCAAACAAACTGTTTTTGAACCTATGGTACTCAAATCATAAGTTGCATGATCTTTTGCCAATGAAATGTATATCTGAATATAATTTATGCAAATAAGCTCAGTGGAAGAAACTGTATGGACAAAAAAGTATACAGCGTCATTGTAAGATACCTAAATAACTGAGGGGTTTTGGGGCATCTTCATAGAAGTATTTGGAGTATGTAAACTATTTAGGTTGATGTGTTAGTCAAATACAGTATACTATTCATATTTTATAGGGTAAATATGTGTGTTTTGAGGTAATTGTTTTATGGAATTGTATTTCACTTTAGTGAACATTTTGCTGCACCCTGGTCTGCCAGTTTGGTTGCAACTGTGTTTTAATAAAATTCAAATTTAAAGCAAAAATGTACTATAAAAAACATTTTGGAATACACTGACCAGGAAATGCATGATAAATACAAAAAAATATGTATTCTTTGAATTTATGTTACAGAAAAATACATCTTTAAATCAATTTTAGTTATCCCACTGACATCTTTAAATAACTTTCAGTTATGCCACTGACATCAAATTTTGAGATGGGTAAGTATTTTAAATCCATTTCTTGCCATAATTGTTTTCTTTCTTTACATTTATTTATTCAATATTCATTTTAATTTCAAATAAAGATATCATACACTATTTTGATTTCTAAAGTGTGTTTAAAAAACCCCTCCAAATAATAAGTTGATAGTCTAAAAAAATAACTAGTAGAAAAAATAATTTCAAACAATTGTTCACTTTAGTCCTCAGGAGTAGAAAGTGGCTCCAACAGCTAAAGAATAGACAAATATAGGTCTATATTAAGGCTCAGATATTCAAAACTTTGCCCCAAGCCTTAAGTAGCACTTCCTAGTGTGCAAACATTGCCCAGCCCAAATCGCCCACCATATTCAAAAGGAATAGCCTGGTGCTAACCCTGCTGAATATAGTATGTGAAGGAAAATGGGCAAACTGGTCTGGGAGTGCAGGGCAAACATAGCCCAGGAATAAGACAGCACTGAATAGAGCAACAGGGAAGTGCACACTGTAACTGCAGCCCAGTACACCCTGGAGCAAGTCAGTGTTGCAGGTGGAGAACATAGTGTGTGATTGCACAGAGAAGGCCCACAGCACCTGCAAACAACAATGCAAGCCACACACTGCAGAACTGTGCTATCCTGACATGTAGTTTGCACAGGCTAACCTGATTGCACAGTGCTAACACATTAGCCCTGGGAAAACTGGTTAGCCAGGAGCAAACAGGAGCCATATTCAAAGTTCCCATGCAAATTAGCATATTTAGGGAATCCATGAGCAAACAGGTACATTTGCATCTCATTAACTGCTGCTTAATATACTTTACCACGCAGTTTGCCAGGTGCTACTGCATGAAGCATGCACCTCCACCTTTTGGTTGGAATTGAAGTACAGGCTAGATGCTGCAGGCCAAAGCATGCCCACAGCATTCTCTGTTGGTCAGCATGGAAGTACAGGTTGGATGCTGCAGGATATGGGTGCTGGCAGGCACAAGCAGTCCATACACCTGACCCCTGTAGCACTACAAGCAGTCCAGAACAGTATATAGAGACATATCCAACAACATATAGATATAGATATGTATCCATGTATATTTATGGATATATATATATATATATAGATAGATATATATATATATATATATATACATATATGTGTGTGTGTGTGTGTGTATATATATATACATATGTATGTGTGTGTATATATATACATATGTATGTGTATGTGTGTATATATAATATGTATATATATATATATTTATATATATATACTGTATATATAATAAGAGGCGCAGTCGTGCCACTATAGTTAGGGTTCAGTTGTCACTTCTACGTTAAACTCAAACCTTTGCGCATTAATAACTTTGGAGCCATTCAATGGATTTGCCTGAAATTTGGCATGCACAGTGCAGCATGTTAGGTCTCTTGATTTGCCAAATTGTGTTTCTGTCAGACTTACGGTCTTTGTGTACGAAAATGCTGAAAAATGCAAAATTATCTATTTTTGGAGGCAGCTTTTGGGATTTTTGATGTGGCCCTGCACAGCCGTTGCCTGGTGTGCCACTCTGTGAGATGGCTTGTTTGAAAGAACTTTGGTGGCTGAACATTCTGCTTTTCATTTGGTGAAAAAATATTAAGGCATTCAAAAGTTATGCTATTTTTATTTTCCCATTATAAGTCAATGGGAAAATTTATATGTATGTTTTGCTAACAAAGAATGGGGTTCTGACCATCTGGTCCTGCCTGGCGATCAAAGAATTTTCAGCCTTGTGGTTCATAAATCTTTGTCCCTGAGAATTAAAAAAATTATTTGATCGTGAGGTCCGCCATCTTGTTTTTAAATTTCCGATCGGAAAAAACACAAATATCTCGGCTCAGGGGTCACTTCTGAAGTAAAACTTGGATGGGTATTACTCAGGGGACGTCGATCTATCTAGCCATGCCTTTGGTTTCATCCAAATCTGTCAAAATATAGAGTTATAAGCTTTTAAAATCTTAATTCTCGGCTCGCTAATGATCTTTGATCGCGAGCCTTCAAATTCTTTGATAGCGAGATTCCTTGATCGTGATCGTGCATCGCGAGCGAGGGATGAGATGGCCAGATTTAAAAATCAATTTTCTCAGCCCGGGGTGCCCTAGGAAGTTAAATGAGGGTGGGTTTTGCTCAGGGGGCTTTGTTCTTCTCGATCTGAATAAAATGAATAATGTTTTCAATATCCCTGGTAGTCTAGAGCCCCTCCCCGATCTGTATAAAAAATATAATGTTCTGCATATCCCTGGTAGTCTAGCGGCCCCCCAATGTGTATTTAATAAATAATGTTTTGTATATCCCTCGTAGTCTAGCGGTTCCCCCAATCTGTAAAAAAAAATAATGTTCTCTTTATCCCAGGTAGTGTAGCGCCCCCCCCCATCTGTATAAAATTTATAGTGTTCTGTATATCCCTGGTAGTCTAGCGGACCCCCAATGTGCATTAAATTAATAATGCTCTTTGTATCCCTGGTAGCCTAGGGCCCCCCGATCTGTACAAAATTAATATTGTTGTCCATATCCCTGGTAGTCTAAGCGGCCCCCCTGATCATCATAAAATACATTACAATCTCCAATTCCCTGGTAGTCTAGTGGCCCCCCACCCAGCTGTGCCAGCCCACCTAGCACCCCCCCACTCTTCCCCAGCCGGCAACTGGCACAGCCCACCTCTCACCTACACTGCCAGCCACCAACTGTGTGTATTTGCAGTGCTAATGCAAAGAGGCACTCAGAAATAGTGACAAAAGTGAGGAAATTTGACATTAGGGTTCCCAACCCTTGAACCCCACCCCCACCAACAGGTATCGAGGTGTGCATTGGGGTCATCAGCCCTAACTCTCACCCCATTCTTTTACACTGCACCACCTCAACTTGTTTACACATAGGATGGAGTGAGAGTTAGGTCTGATGACTTCAACGCACACCCCGATGCCTGTTGATGGGGGCGGGATTCAAGGGTGGGACCTCTAATGTCGAATTTCCTCACTTTTGTCACTGTAGAAGAACCCTAACTGATGCATTAATGAAGTTTTTTGCATAGAATATATATATATATATATATATGTGTATATATGTACTGCCTGAGTCCAAATGTGCACTGGAAGACAGCCTCCTACACAACAGCAGTGCTACCTTACAGCAGTGGTGGGTGCAATAACAGTGGGGTGAATCACGACTGCATGGAACAGGCATGAGGCAAGAGGGGTGATGTAGGTCATAGACACACTAGGCTCCACATCATCACAATAATGTAGGGGACTGAGAAGGCTGGGTGGGCCCAGCAGTCCATTTGAGTTGTCAAGGCTCTGTTCCTATAGGTGCAACCTCACTGGTAGTCTAGTGCCCACCATCGTGATTCCTGTCCCCCATTGCAGCCTTACATTAATAGTATCCTTGGTAGTCTAGTGCCCCCCTCATCATGATTCCTGACCCAGTAGCCACTCAAATGCATGTATTCCCTGGTAGTATTGTGGTCCCCCCCCCCGCATGAATCCCAACACCATGCACATTACCAAAATACTGTTTCCTGGTAGTCTAGTGTCCCCCCACACAGCAGTGATGGTCCCCACTCCTCCCAACAGCCACCCATGAATGGAGTCGGTGACCAGCTCAGCACTCCTCTCACCACCATGGCCAGCTGCCGACTGAGGTATGAATGAGCTATACTGCATTCATTACTGTACAGCTCATTCATTGCTCACTTGGCAGCTGGCCATGGTAGTGAAAGAACGACCTGGTCACCGGCTCCATTCATGGGTGGTGTTGGAAGGAGCGGGGCTGTCACTGCTGGTGGGGGGACACTATTCCACCAGGGAAATGGTTGTATTTACGGGGAACCGGGGTAGGGATACATGCTTGGGGGGACACTAGACTACCAGGGACATGATTCTATTCTATGGGAAATGGGGGTCGGGGATCATGATGAAGGCACCACCGCCACTTTACTGCTGCATTACTGGCAGCTTTTTGTAGGCAATAATTAGCGCAGTGCTACAGGTCACACTAATGCCTGTAGCACGGTGCTATACTTTTGAATATGCCGGTGCACCAGCATTCATGGCCTCTCCCCTCTGTCCCTTCCCTGCATACATTTTGGTTTAGCATCAGTGCTAACACCTATCGCTGTTGCTAACTGTCCTTTTCAACTATGCAGTTGGGCACAAAGTTGGCGCTAGTCCAGCACAACGGCTTTGCGCCCGGTGCTGAGCTTTGAATATCTGGGCCATAGTATCTAAATATTTAAAGGGGCTATAAGTTTAAAATGCTATCAATTCCAAAATGAAAATAAATAGATAATAATGCTTATCCTGAAGTGAGAACAGAAACTGCATATTTTAATAGATTGTGTTACTTTTGGCTTTCCAGCTATAAAAGAAATACCATCACTAATGAGGCTCTACATTCCTGCAATGAAAAATAAAGTTAATGTAATGGAAAACACCAGGGAAATTTATATTTAACATCACACTGACACTGGGTAGGGGGAGGGACCACTGGACACCAACGAAGCTGTTCCTTACCATCAGGCAAGGGAGCGGGTGGGGGAGGGACCACTAGCACAAGGGATAGTACTCTGGGACTGGGCAACTGAGGGGATGCAACACAAACCAGTTAGGCTTCCCATGCAAATGATCTCTTAATGGGCATGCAAATGGCCCCTTAGCACCTTGCGCAGCCAATGCTCTCATTTGCATGGGTCCTCATAGGACATAAATGTTCTCCTTTACACCATAGTAGCAGCCACTACATCAAGAAGGATGTGAAAGTTGTACATTCAGAGAAAGGACTTCTTTTCACTGCCTGTAGAGAATCTCACAATCTGTCTTGAATGCCAACTTATTTATTTATTTAAACATATCAGAATTGCAAACTTTTGAGTCAGAGACTCCTTTACAATGGCTCCACATCAGTGAAACAGTGTACAAAACATAAGACAGACGATCATCAATGATCATATACAAATGAGTTACAGAGCATGGAGGTTATAATAAGACATTGTCACAATTGGGGATGTATACCTTAGAATGTGATTAGAAAATGGTTATAGTCTTGAGGGTGAGATTTTGGTTGAGGTTAAGCAGGATTAGACAGTAGTAATCAAGCAGGACAGGTGCTCAGTGGGGAACTAGTCCTTTGTCAGAGATAATAGTAATAATAATAATGAGCAGTAGGTGGGATGGGGATATGAGGGTAGTTGGTGGGCTGGAAGTTGACACAGGTCAAAAGGAACATAGCGGTTTGGCTAGAAGCAGTCACTGGCCCTTACAGAGTGGAGATGTTCCCTGAGGAGGGGTTTGACTTAGTCAAGTTTATTTTTGAAGGTGATGGCACTGGGAAGTGCGTTCATCCAGAGGAGAGTCCTGTAATGGAATGTTCTCTGGCCCAAGGCCGTTTTGCAGCAGGGAATCTGGAAGGGAGATTTGGAGGAGCTGCGGGTGGCTTTTAACATGGGTGCAGGTAGCATTAAGGGTGTGAGGCCGGGGGGTCAAAACCATTAGTGATCTTTTTGGCAAGGAGGCAGGTCTGATACCTAAGCCTCCTGTCAAAATCAAGCCAGTTAGTAAGACTATACAGTGAGCAAGTATGTGTCAGCCGATCACAACTGGTAACAAGGCAACATGCTTTATTTAGGGATATCCTGATGCTATGGAGGACAGTGCTATCAACCTCCCCATAGACCAGGATCCCATAGTTAATAAGGGACAGGATAGAGGAAGAGACAGCAAGCTGCAGGGGTTCCGGTGGGAGACAATGCTTATAGCAGTGGAGCAGGCCAATTTGGATATCGAAGGCGGAACTAAAGAGGGTGATATGTTTGTGATAGGTTACAGCAGAGTCTCGGGTGACCCAGAGATATTTAAAGTAGTTTACCTGCTCCAGGGTTACCAGTTGGGAATTAAGGATTAGCAGTGGGAGGTCACTGTTTGTTCTCGGTGCATGCAAACATCATTTTTTTTTTGTAATTTAGCACCAGCCAGTGCTAAGTGAACCAAGATTCTGATTCTTTGAAAGATTATTAGTGGGACTGCTGTTGGAGGGTGGGATCTGAATGGGTGGAGAAGAGTGCTGCATCATAAGTGTATAAGAGCAGTTTCCCACAGCAGGCCTTGGGAAGGGAGTTGAGAAATATATTGAAAAGAAGGGGGCCCAGGATGGATCCCTGGGGTGCACCAGAATTGATGAGGAGGCAGGTGGAGAAAGTGTTACTAATCTTGACCTGCTGAGACTGTGGGAGGGCGGGTTGGATGAAGATACAGAAGGTGAGACAAGTTTTTTTAAAATGTCCCATATGGCAGTGCACTTTATTACAGAAAGACTTTACACACTTGGAAATACCATGAACAGTTCAACAATGCAGATCTTGTACTTCTGTGTTGCTCATACTCATTGACTAGTCAGAATGATCTTCATCAACTGTAATAACACTTGACTTATAATGCTGTCAGTTCCCACTCAGCCAGTAGGCTCACAGGGACAAATCCAGCCTGATGGTGGTCCTACTTGTACCTGCAGTTTTGCAGCCAGTACTTTAAGAAGACCAATCACCCCTATAGCTGCTCAAATCAGCTCTGGTTCAAAATATCTCAGCCTTGACTTGCACCACCACTGGTCAGTATTTCTGAGGCTGCTTCCAGCACCAACTACTCCCCTCTTGCATCAGCCAGTTTCACTCCTGCAGAGGACTGCTCCCTCCACAGCTCAGATCTTATCTTATCTGCCAGACTCTGCTCAGCCAGTTCCTTTTATAGGGATGGAGATCATGTGATCTGTCAATCATAGCTTTAAATGTTAATTAAATGTTTGCAACAATTTTAAATATGTCTGTTTCATACAGAAAAGCAAGCAAACTTGAAAAATAATAGTTTAACACATATCAGCTTTTAAACAATCAAAAAATAAAGCAATAAGAAAATAAAGAAAGGAACTTCCTGGCAGGAAATCCCACCTTTCTTGTTCCCAGACTCCCTCATGCTAGAGCTCTATAAAGCTCATAGAGTTCAGCCGGCCTGAACCCATAGTAATCTACAAAATGGATGCCTGCAAACTAAAGCACATGAAGTCAGGCATTTTCCAAACAAGTAAATTTTCTTCAACATATAGCAATATGTACAGTTTTGGCTTAAAGAAACATTTCATCTAATATCAGGAAATACAAATTAAACCAACAATATAAAACAAAAGACATTGTTTGGTAGCAGTTTGTAAAACATGTGTTTGGTACATTTCAAACATTAAGAACTTTGGGATTCCTGATGCTTTCCATACAAAACAAAAGGTGGTGTATTGTAGTTCTTCAGTACTTTATATTTTATAGGGCCAAAAACACATATTAATTTTATATAATTTCCTCCCCAGGTTCACTATTTTAAACTTGGGAATTTAACAGGGGAATACAGCACCATAGTACACAACATTTCTTTCACCCTAACTGTGCTAGGACAGCTCTTGTATACTTACTGCTAGCTGTGTATATGTGTGTGTGTGGGGGGGGGTGTCAGAAAGAGAAAAAGAAAGAGTATTGAAGTTTCAGTGCTGGGTGATCAGTCCAGCAAAGACAAGATAGAATAGTAGCATAGAAGAAAGGCCGCAGCCAAAAAGATAGAAAAGAAACATTTATTTTGACATGCTGTAAGACTATTTCTGCACTGAATATTTCAGGTCTTAGCAGGCTCTCATTTTTATATGATACCTTAAATCAGACTTATTGTGGCTGTAAGGCTTTCCTGCAGCCCCTTAGGAACTGATTCTCTATTTTCATTAAGTAAAAATACAGTAGGAGGATTTCACCGTGCTACAGAGACCTATCAGATAGGTAATCAGAGAAACAGTTGATGGCATCTAGGGAGAGGCCAGTGAGGGTGAGGGTGAGGGCTGACAGTAAGAGGGAGTGGTTAATGGTATGGAAGGCTTTTGACAGGGTCACAAATACTGACCCAGCCAGACACCTACTGTCAAGGGTTGAGTGGATGGCAGTGGTAAATTCTAGCAGTGCCAAGGTGGTTCTGTGGGTGTACCAACACAAGGTCAACACCACATCGGTGAAGTCCAGCACAGCAACAGATTTCGCCTGGATGTGGTGAGTCACTGTGCTGGTAGACAGCAGAGACTAGCAGTGTGGTGCCCAGTGTTGCGCCCCCCCCCCAGTCCAACTCTGACTCGGAGTTAGATATCTAGAGACCGGGGGTGTGTGGAGTTGGAACCCCCCACATGGGGGTTTTGGGGGCACAGCCCCCAAGTAGGAACACACCAGCATCCCTGATGGCACAATGCCAACAATCGGTATTGTGTCTATTGCTGTAGGGGATGCTGCTGTGCGCGCTGTCGAAGCGTGATAGTAAAACCGGTTCTGTGCACTTTTTGAAAGCCATGTTGTTCTTGGCAGAGAAGGTCATATTGAATGAGGTGGTCTGTGAGCTGGTCAGAGATTATTTTTTTCCAGGGCCTTAGAGAGCGGGGGAAGTATGGAGATGGCTCGGTAGTTCCCTGGAGAAGTACGGTTACCACTTTTGAGGATGGGTTTGATGACAGCAGTTTTCCATTTGGAGGGGAAGTTACCTCGGCAGAGGAGGTGGTTTAGAATGCTAGTTGGGGGGGTTCATTTAGAATTAAATGTAGTAATTTTAGATCCAGGGAATCACTGCTGCAGCATTACTTACTTAAAGCTTTTAATAGTTAGGGCTTTGCCTCCCTCTGGGAGATAGTTTTGAAATGAAGCGGAGAGTGGAGAGTGAGAGGAGATGGTAGGGTGTGAGGAGTAAAAATGTTAGGGGGAAGCACACTGCTGAGGTCAGAAAAGAAGGAGTTTAGGCTGTCAGCAATGAGTTTGAGGTCAGTCACGACACAGCCATTGATGTTGAGTTGGGGGGCAGATACAGACTTTTTGCTGATGTCCTTCAGGTTGTCCCAAAACGTGCAACCTGTGCCCCAGGAGGAGGTGAGGGATGCCTGGTAGTATTCAGCTTTGGCTTTTTGAATGTCCTAGATACATTTATTCCTTGCCACCTGATAGCATTGTCTATCAGACAGCTTGCCAGATTCAAGGATGAGGTACCAGAGGGTGTCTCTATGGTGCATTTGGTCCATGATAGCCTGAGAGATCCAGGGGGTGTCTGAGCCTTTGACAACCCATTTGGAGAAGGGATAAATATGTCACAGGCTGAGTTGAAGGAGCGAATGAAGTAGTCCAGAGCTGAGTCAATGTCAGGAGCATCATTGAGGGGGGATCAGTTCCAGCAGTCTAGGTGGTATTTTAATTGCTCCAGTTTACCTGGTTTGAGATGGCATTGAAGTACAATTTTGGTGGTGTTTTTTACCTTGCAGGACCAGTTACAGAGCATAAGTGAGTAGTCATTCAGGGTATTAGGGAGCACAGAGACACCAGTGATTTTATTAGGGCAGTTGGTGAGTACAAGGTCAAGTAAGGTGGATGAATCTGTTTGGGGATTTCTGCGGGTTCTGTTTCTCATGATTTATCTTTGGATACTCCTGGGGAACACACTCATCTTCATAGCAATCAAGGCAAACCACAGACTGCACAAACCTATGTACTTTTTTGTGAGTAATCTTGCTGTTGTAGACATATTGTTTGCAACAACTACTTTGCCAAAATTGTTAGCTCAGTTCTTGATGCAAGCAAACACCATCTCACTTATTGCTTGCTTTACCCAGATGTATATTTCACATTCTTTACTATTGACTGAAGCTTTCATTTTTGTAGTCATGGCGTATGACTGCTATGTAGCCATTTGCAACTCTCTGTACTACATTGCTATAATATCTACTAAAGTCAATATTCTATTGGTAGTAGGAGCTTGGGCATTGTCCTTCACAATTGTATTACCATCAGTAATTCTAGCAGAAAGATTACCATTCTGTGGACCCAACAAGATTGATCATTTTTTCTGTGAGCACCTCTTTGTTGTCAGGTTAGCCTGTACTGATATTTATTTTCATCTCTACCTTGGTTTATTTATTGGCATGACAATATCCATCATACCCTTTCTTCTAGTGGTCTCGTCATACATTAAAATACTTATCTCTGTGTTGAATATTGATTCTGCAGAAGGACGTCAAAATGTTTTTTCCACTTGCTCTTCTCACTTATTAACCATTGCTGTATATTATATTTCAATAGTTATTGCTTGCATTTCAAATACTACAGACAATATGCCAGAAAATATCCGTTTAGTAAACTCTTCTAATTGTAACATTATCACCCACTGTAAATCCTCTAATTTATACCTTAAGAAGCAAAAAAATAAAAGAGACAATTTTACACTCTTTTAGGGTACACTGAATGTAATAAACCAATAGAATTAACAGAGACTGAAAATTTGTATTTGACTGTATAAACTACCATGAAATCCTGTAACTCTAAAAATAGATATTTCATTTATTTTTTATTCTTTTTTTCAAACACTTTGTATTAAGTTTTCCAGTAAATACATTGTACATATATCATTTCATGCAATCAAATGAACACTTAAATACAGCCACAAAAATGGTAAAAATATATAAGACGGCACCTTCTTCTGTCTTTACATATAGTAAAATACTTTCTTACTCTAAGACATAAAATATTCCCAATATCTAAGTGAACCTGTATACAGAAATGTATTAATCTATCTATTTATATCCACCTTTCTCAACCTAATGTTTCTATGGGGAATCTAACCAAGACAAGAAAGGGGTCCATATTTCATTGTATTTATGACCAGTTCTAGCATGACAATGGCTGATAAATTCATTAACAGATATTTTAGTGAGCACCTTGGTCCATTCATTCAATGTAGGGGCTTGATTGTCTTTCCAATGACTATGGATCAGTCATTTGAAACATAAAGAGGCTATTGCAATCCATTTTTTTCCAGGTGTGGGCATATCAAAAAGCAAGTCACAGTCACCTATTATAAATATGCCAGGATCAAAAAGGAAATTATATTGCAGTATCTGTTGACATATTTTCCAGATAATAATCCAGGCCAACCTTAATGATGAACAGTCCGACATCATGTGGAATAAATTAGCTTCTCTAGCATCACATCTCCAACATTTACTATCCATAGATAGACCCCGTTTGTACATTTTTTCTGGAGTGTAGTACCAGTTATGCAGCAGCTTAAACTGGCTCAGCTTACCCTGCAAATCCATACTAGATTTATAGGCATTATTCCAAATGGAGTCCCATGTCTTGGCAGAGACAGAGTACCCCAGGTATGTTTCCCATAACTTTTTAGATGCCACAGTAAGATCTGGCCCTGATTTAATCGAAGATGTATCTAATTTGCCAGCTCCTCCTTTGTTATTAGTCATTGTTAATAGGCTCTCAAAGTCTTTGGATATAGGGAAAGCTATATTTTTGTCTAAAATGCTTCTTAGTGCATCTTGAATTTGTAGATAGGAGTGAAATTGAGTATAAGGCAATCCATATACAGTATCTGTTTTAACTCAGTAAAATATCTAAGGATACCTGTGTGAGGATCTGTTATATCTTTTAATAAAAAGATACCTTTTTCCCCCAGGTGCTGTTAGTAAGTACTTAATCTCCAAATCTAATATACGGGTTCCTCCATAATGGAGTATATTTCAGCATTATTAAGGGAGCCAAAAGTAGATTAGTATAAAAATGTATGGAACTGGCTGAAGCTTTTAAGTAGGGATGGAACTTAACAGAGTTTGGGTAAATATCCATGACTATATGATAAAGAGAATGAGGGTATACACAGGATTGTTCATACTGGACTCATATAGGACTATTGTCAAACAATGTAAACCAACAGCTAGACTGTCTAAATAAAAAGGCTTGTTGGTATTGTTTAAAATCTGGTAACCTCATACCCCCTTGCTGCCAATGTTTTTTTAGTTTTGGCAGACTAATCCTAGCTTGCTTACCTTCCCATAGAAAAATTCTAATAAGATAATCCATTTTTTTAAAACCAAGATGGATGGATATGCAATGGCATCACATTAAAAAGGTAAAGAATCATTGGAGCCAGCATCATTTTCAAGGCGTTGACTTTACCCCATATTGACAGATTTAGTTTGGCCCATTTCTCTAAGTGTAATTTCATGTCTTCTAAAATGGATTTCATATTAGTTTGAACAAATAAGTCTAACCTGTTAGAAACTTTGACTCCTAAATAGGTAATATAGTCCTCCTGCCATAACAATGCATTCTCCAAACATAATCTCTTTAGACTTTGTTTATTACCCTTCAAGGGAAGCATTTCAGATTTAGACTAATTAATTGAGAGCTCCATTATGAGTGTAAGAGATCTATATGGATTGGAAAGTGATAATAATAAGTCATCAGCGCAGGCTACAACCTTATGTTCCATCTTGCCTATTCTAATCCCAGAAATGTTTTTGTTTTCCCTAATAATACATAATAAATGCTCCAAAGCTAAAATAAAAACTAAAGGCAAAAGGGGACAACCTTGTCTAGTGCCTATTTCTAGTGAAAATGACTCAGACAACATTCCATTAGTACAAATTCTGCAGTAGGGGACTGATATATAGTGGCTACTTTATCTATGAATTTTTCCTCCCAGACCAAAGGCCTTTAATACTCTATACAGCTAATTCCATTCTATGGAGTCAAAAGCTTTATGTGTGTCTAATGACAACAAAACAGACTCATCTTGTAATTGAGGAGCCATACAAATAGTAGAAAGAATTCTTCTAACATTTTCAAAGCCCGCCCTCCCTTTTATAAACCCAATTTGATCTTCATGAATGTATTTATTGAGAATGTTTTGCAATCTACTTGCCGTAATTTTGGCCCAAATTTTATCATCGATATTTAACAAGGAAATAGGGTGATAGTTGGCCAGGTCCAAGGGGTCCTTCCCTTTCTTCAGCAGAACCGTAATGATTGCTTCTGACATTGTTGGTGGTAAGGTTTTAATTTCCTCTGCCTCTGAGAATACTTTGTGTAGTATTGGACTAACTGTGTCCTTCAGAAGAGAGTAAAACTCAGCTGGTAGACCGTCCAATCCAGGAGCGTTACATTTGGGCATGCCCAAAATAACATCAGTAATCTCATTGACTAAAGCAGCCTTATCAAGGCTCTGTTGATCTAGATTTGAAACCGAGGGTAATTTAGCTTTAAATAGAAATTTGTCAATTAAGTCTAGATTGTCTAAACCTTTGGTTTTATATAGATTCTCATAGAATTGCTGAAAAACATAGTTAATATCCTTGTTTTTAATAAAGGTGTTTTTGGTTTTATCCATTATGCTGTGTATGTTGTTTCTGTTTTGAACTTGTTTAAGCCTATAAGACAATAATCTACCAGGTTTTTCAACTGACTCCCAATAATTTTGTTGTGTCCTAAACAATGCAAATTCAGCTTTGCTTGTATGAATTTTGTTTATTTTGTATCTCAACAATATTATTTTCCTTAGAATATTCCAACCTTCCCCTTTATGATTTTTATGTATCTTCTCTAAATCTTCCAACTCTTTCTTTTTACATGCCAAGTGTTTCTCCCTTTCTTTCTTCTTGTAGGATGAGTAACTGAGAATTCTGCCTCTGATATATGCCTTGTAGGTCTCCCATATTATGACATAAGATGTATCATTGTTATCATTGATATCAAAAACCTGTTTTGTTTCATTTACCACCCACGGCTGGAAATCACCATCTCTTAACAATGAGCAGTTAAACCACCAATAGAAAGGTTTTGTAGCACTGGGATCTAATTGTAGGATGACAGAAATTGGAGCATGGTCTGAGATTGCAATTGTGCCTATGTCAGCTTTCATCATACAATTTAACAAGCTACCGGATAATAGGAACAAGTCTATCCTACTATATGTACTATGTCTATTTGAAAAAAAAAAGAATAATCTCTATTGTCTGGATATATCATTCTCCATGCATCAGATAAACCTAAGTCTTTCATTCTATCTTTTATGATATTTCTAGCCTTTGAGTTGGTTATCTTACTAGGTGAATTACTCCTACAGGTATCCAGTAAATGACCAAGGGCAATGTTCATATCTCCACCAATCACAATATTTCTGCAGGTTATCTTACTATTTCAAAGAAGTCTCTAAAAAAGACACTGGATTCACCATTAGGTGCATAGACATTGCATATACTGTAACTATGTCAGTGCCATCTATAGAACCTTCCAAAATGTGCCGTCTACCATTAGGATCTGTTTGATGTGAAGTGATGACAAAATTAACTGTTTTTTTTATAAGGATAAGTAATCCTTTTTGTTTCTTACTAATCGAATTATGAAAGACTTCTCCCACCCAGGATCATTTAAGCTTTATGGCTTCATCAGATAATAAATGTGTCTCTTGCAAAAGTGCTATGTCTGTTTTTAATTTAAAGAGATAAGAGAGTATTTTCTTTCTTTTAATGGGGGATCCTAACCCCTTTACATTCCAAGAAACACATTTGATGCTCACCCTGCTATCACCCATTTTCAATGACTGACCAGACTATAATAAAGAGTATCTCATAAATAGCTGTATAATAGAAAATCTGGAACCTTCTATAACTATGCCATATAGAGATTGAGTATGAACTATAAGTAAAACCATCCATATGAGAAATAAGTACCGTATTGTTAACTTTACGAATGTATATATTTCTGAATAAAATACTTTTGGATGTTGCAATCCTGTCACACACCCTTTGAGAGAAGTGATTCCCATCTCCTGCATTCCAAACAGCATTAAACTTTGCTATACAACTTGGGATACTTTGGCATATAAGACTCTGAAGAGTTGTAACTAAACCAAAAATCCTACCTTTCCTAAATAACCTAAAAAGGTTAAAACCACAAAGCACAATTGTTTTAAAAAATATCAAAAGTAGTATTAATAAAGAGATTCTAAAAATAAACATCATCACAGAGCAATAATCCAATAGTCCAGTTATCCCAAGGACTCGGGGTTATAAGCTCCTGTCACATGACTAATTATTAACTTGTCAAGATACGATCTTGGTTAATAACAAATTGAAGAAAAAATAATTAACTAGAAAAATAGAAATTCAAATAAGGCAAAGCTTTTTAATAAGGTAAAGCTTTCTCCAGACAGAACGAGTGCGGCATTAAGGATTAATAACCCTTATTAGCATCAAGCAGTAAAAATGCACCATCCATCATTGGGATCTGATTAATGACAAATTATACAGAATATAGAGTGGAATAGGTAGGTGTTATAAAGCATCAAAATAATCAGGGTAAACACTGAAGTAAAAACAGTATTGTTCTAAAAAAAAGGCTTAAAAGCTTGGTATTCTGTCATATGTTTTGTGACCTTTCACTTGTCTGCAGTTCCACTGTGTAGACCAGAGAAAACAATGGCAATAAAGTTTCTGTACTGGCTTAAGGTATTTTAACTATAGACTTATAATCATCAATGAGTTTCCACACACAGCAATAACTCCTTCAGCTTGAGCCATTTAGAAATGTGCAAGCTCATGATGTGTAAGCTCCAGTTATATCCAAACCCCTTGATCACCAGAACTATTGCTGTTTCTCCTATCAGTCTTTACAAGCATTGTCAGCACTTGACCAACCTCTGAATACTAGAGAGAAAGGAGTTAAAACATAGAGTGTTAGAACATTGAGAAAAAGAAATACTATAAACGGAGAAAGAATAAAACATTTTTTATTGAAAATAGTTAATAGATCATGTTAAAAGGGGGGAAGACATAAGGACATATAGACATACATCTCTTCCCATAGACAGGACAGGCTGCTTAACTGCAATGCAACTGCCAAACTCATCTTTCAGTCTAAAGCCTTAAAGACATAAGATTTTCTATATATATGAACTTTGTCTGAGTACAGAAAAGAGAGGTCATTATATGCTGCCAAATATATCAATGCAAAAAATCAGTAGCTAGACAAGAGAAATATGCTGTCTTTATGAGTTCCTTTAAAAATAAAAAGAATTACTTTCCCTTCTCTGGCTTGTTGTGCCGTTCCAGGAATCATGGTGCTATCGACTCAGCCAACCATTTGCTCTCTGATGTTGCTGAGTCAGCTCTCAGAAACTGTAACAGTCTCTAGGTATAACAGTAAATTTTACTAGCAAAATTAATTCTACTTAACAGAAGAAGAAGCTGTATGATTTTACTCTGATAATTATCATATTGAAAAGCTTCATGGGTCTTCCTGGTAGTATGGAAAGGGGTGGGACATTCTGGGTCATCTGGATTCTCATCCAATTGGGAATGTTCTAGCTGAGTGAGAGCCGCATCTTCCTCTGCTGTGTGTTTTTTAGTGATTGACTTCTCCTCCACATCCTCCGTGTCTACCAGGAGCGAGGCGTAGCGATTAGACATCAAAAGTTTATCTGGATTGCTTTTCATCACAAACTGCGTGGCTGTGTGGCGATTTCTGGAAAGAAGACCTTTACACTTTCTATTTACAGCCTGCCATCTCACTTGGGAAGCTTCAGGAAGCACTACTGGAAGTTTGGTATTGTTAGACTTCTTAGAATTCCGAGAGTGTCTGGGTTCTGATGGTGCTAGTGTTGTCCTGGAGTCTTGTGGCTGTTGTGGGCTAGAACTATTAGAATGTTCAAAACAAGAGTCAAGCTGCTGAAAACTGTTATGTATTTTACTCCGGTTATTAACAAAAACTTTTGCATCATCAGGCGATTTGAATGTGTGTGATACCCCATTAGCTGACACAATTAAGATAGCAGGATATTTAATTCTGTATGAGAGGCCTAATTTTTTGTAAACTTTTTCTGACATCAGTAAATGCTTTTCTCTGAGACACAACCTCAGTTGAATAATCCTGATAAAATGAAATACGGTTTCCATTCCATGACAGTGACCTTCGTTCTCTAGCTATATTTAAAATCTCTTCTTTTACAGAGAACCATAGCAAATATGCCACTATAGATCTCGGAGGGACTTCTGGTTTTGGTTTGGGAGAAAGTGTCCTGTGTGCACTCTCTATTTCTAAAGGCCAACCTGGGTTGTACTGTAAGACATTTGGGATGACATTTTGTAAAAACTTAGTCATTTGTGGACCCTTGACTCCCTCGGGCACACCCAGAATTCTGATGTTGTTTCTCCGACCTCTATTTTCAAGGTCATCAACTTTTTGCCATAGAAGATTAATCTGCTGTTGAAAATTATCAGAATCAGTTCTCAATTTAAACACAGAATCCTCCACTGCTGCCACCCTTTCTTCAGCCTCAGTTAGCATTTCATTAAACTTATCTGAATTTGACTTAATAATGTCTACCACTACTTTAAGCCCAGCAATATCCTGTTTTATTTCTTTTTGACTTAACGTTATTTCATGTAACATAGCTTTAATGTTATTGATATAATCGCCTCTGCCCTCTGTAGAAGAATCGATCCTATTCCCTGCATAAGTTCCATTGGGTCCACTGAAATTAGTAACTGACATAGCAGCACCCACTAGTGTGGATTCATGCTGTTAGGCAAAATGACTCACTGAGATGAAAACAGACTATTTAAACAAGCGATCCACCTGAAACGTCACTGAGATGCTCTTCTAACCTTCTGATGTTGATTTAGTTAGTTTTCAACTGCTGATAACAGGGTTTGATAATATCTAGAGCAGGATTTAATGCCGCGACTTGTACCTTCTGTAATTAAGCAGCTATTACAGTTGGCGGCTCATGCACGACCCCAATTTTTTTATTCTTCGTGCTCAAGTATTTCCTGTAAACATGATTGCTACTCATTTTTTATAAATCTTTTATATTACACAACTGAAACATTTTAACACAGTATTTTTGTGGTTCAATCCTTGTAATATATTGTTATTCAGAGGTGTACTGTCCTTCAGTTATTTAAATTATCAGCTTGATTGACAGCCAGACAGATAGTAGACAGATATGCAGATACAAAATGATAGATAAATAGATAAATACTGTGTTAGCAATAATACCGAACAGGGTGGGTAGTATTGGGCTATCTTAGATTGCTACAGGGGCATAATGATGTCCAATGCTACAGACAGAGGGTCATATAGCCCCTGAAAGCTCCAGTATACCCCATACTGTTCACCCTGGAGGGTATTATTACATTTTGAAAACGTTTCTTTTTTTTTTGGTGAAAATATCTAAAAACATAAAAACCTAGAAAAATATGAGAAAAATACATAAAACAATAAGAATTTTTTCTTGCAAAGTAGTTCCTCCACTGCAGGTAGTGGCAGTAGAGGGCACTGCTGTGTATGTTACTATTTTTGGAAGTTGAAAGTGCTGTGCTCTTGGTCCCCTATACCTTCGTTCTCCCCCCCCTTCTAGTATGGTTGCCAGTTTGGAGTAGAAGTCCAATTTGAATACAGGATTGTTTTTTCTTTAAGAGAATTCCTGAGCATTGCCATGCAGTGGTATTCAGAAGCAGCAGTGAGAGACTGAGTTCCATAGCAAGAATGGAACTGGCCTCCCTTTCATGTGTGATCAGACAGCAGCACTGAAATCAGCTCACAGCAGCACAGGTCACAAAAAAGCAAGGTAACTTTTTTCTTTGTTGAAATGGGAGGAATTGTTAAGCTGGAGTTGCTGAGAAGTGAAGTTAAGTGTGGTGAATCAGGTGGGGGAGACTGTCACTCACTTGCTAAGTGAGAAAAAAATGACAGCAGATTTTACTTTTCAAAATTGCCAGCTGCTTATTGATTTTATATGGTAAACAATCAGTTGACACTGGGACTTGTTATTTCTTGGTCTCTATCAGCACATACATGCACTGATTAGCAAGGGTTTCAGCCAGTCAGAAGCTTGGAAATCTTTTTACCCATTTTCCAAAGACAGATAAATAGATAGATAGACAGAAAGACAGTCAGACAGACAGACAGACAGACAGATAGATAGATAGATAGATAGATAGATAGATAGATAGATAGATAGATAATTGGCAGCAGAACAATCATTTGCTGTCTATCCAACTATAAGCTTTTATTCTTGTAGTTATGGTATATGACAGCTATGTAGTAATTTCCAACCTTTGCAATGCTGTCTAAATGGATAACTACAAGTGCATCTGTGTTACCTCCATTGTGCGTAAACTGATTGAGACATTAGTCAATAGGATCTAGTGGACTACCTGGAGAGAAATGAGTTCCAGGGTAATAAACATCATGAGCAGGGTGGTCTTGTCAAAGCAACCTGATGGTATTCTTTGACTGAGTAACTAAGGAAGAGGATAAGGGGCAAGCAATGGATTTACTCTACATTGGCTTCAGCAAACCATTTGACTAAGTGCTACACTGAAGGCTGCTAAAGAAGTTAGGGGATCTAGGTGCAGCAAAGGACCTACTTAGATGGTGGGTAGTCGGTTGAGGTGGAGACAGCTGAGGGTGATGATAAACAGTGTGAAATATGGGGAGCAGTTGGTCACAAGTGGAGTGCCACCATATACCAGTGAAACATCGAACCTTTTACAGCAAAAACCATTACAGTGACAATTTTGAGATAGTCACTGTAAGGGTCCCGCTGTATGAATGTTGTTGGTGTTTTGCACCATTTGAATCAACTCTTACTCAGAGTGTGTTATTTTAGAATCGAGGGGTGTGGGGAGCGTAGCCCTCCACAAAAAAAAACAGTGATTTTCTGACTGTCAGCCTTTCACCTGTCACTGTCAGGGATTTTGACAATGAAGCTGTTAAAGTGACTTGGTGGAATCGGGTGCCACATGAGTCTGTCCTGGGTTTTGTCCTTTTCAATATGTTCATTAGTGACATAGGAAAATAAAAGGATGGCATGATGTGTGTGGGCAGTGAGGACAGGGTAAGGAAGTTGCAGAGGGACCTGCATAGCTTAAAGAGGTTATCTAAGGTTTGGCATTTGGAGTTCAATGCTAAAAATTGCAAGATGATGCAACTAAGGAATAAGAACATTAGGATAGGATACTGGATTGAAGGGTTAAGCTGGGTATTACTTCTGAGGAAAGGGACCTGGAAGTCATGATACGGGACCCTCTAAAGCAGTCTAGTCAATGTAAGTTGGCCTACAGCAAGGCAACCAAAACGTTAGGGTGTATTGTAGGTGTTTCAATAGCATGATAAAGGAGGTAATGCTACCTCTCTATAGATCACTGGTGAGGTCCCATTTGGACTAGTGTCCAGTTCTGGAGTCCCTCTCTAAGTGAAAACAAAGATAGGATGGAGACGCATCAGCATAGGGTAACCAAAATGTTTCAGGGCCAACAGAGCAGATCCTATGAGGCACATAACATGTACTCACTGGAGGCCAGAAGGGAGAAACATGACAAGATAAAGGCCTTTAAGTTCCTGAATAGGAATGAACAGGGTAAACAATGAGGAATATGCAATAGGAATAGTGAATCAAAACCACAGAGACACTGAGTGGAAGCTGGCTTGGGGGGGTTCAGAAGGAATTTATTTTTCTATATAGCTTTTTATTCCCCAGAGATTTGGCATGCAACTACCTCTGTGCCTCGCACTTCCCTGCCCTCACTCACCCAGAAATTCACCCACGACTTGCCTCCACAGTGGGGCCAGAGAGGGGAGTGTCAACTTTCTCCCGTCCCCAGAGCACAATCCAGAAGTTAGGGCAGATGCTGGGGATGAGATGGGCCATCATGGAGCCTGCCAGCTCCCATTTTACTCTTTCTCCTACTCCCCCTCCCCACCAGCATAATGACACTGGTAAGTGCCTCCTGACCCATCCTGCCCTCCAGCCACTGTGAGAGGACAATCAGCGAGAAGGACAATGAGACTTCCCTCCCCAATTGAGGAGACCAGTCCTCTGGATGCTCGATCCTCTGTCACCCCTGCTGACCCCTGGTGGTCCAGGCCTGTTCTCGAACCTAGGTCACTGGCATGGCACGAGGTGTAGCAACCAGTGCCTCAACCTCCAGGGCTGCTGGATCAGTGGTTCAGAAGGAATTTGAGATGATTTTATTCTGCAGAGACAGTGGTTGTGCTGTGCAATAGCCTGCTGGCAGAGGTGGTGGGTTCAAAAACCATTAATGGTTTTACCCACAGCTGGGGCACAGTTTCAGGATTTAATCATTACTCCAGGGTATCAGTAATGGAGGGGCAAAGGGGGAGTAGGGGGCTAAAACATGGCCTAGACAACAGGTCTGGGGCTATGGAAGAGTGTAACAGGACAGACTGGATAGACCAATGGTCTTTTTCTGTTGGCATTAGCAATGTTTCTGTATTTCTATCCAGTCTGTCCCATGAGGTTATATATGCCCCTTAGGGGATCATGAACAATTTCATCCTACCTCTCTTCATTTTTTCCAGACCTTTCATGCATATCCAAATACCTCTTAAAGATCTCCACTGTTTTTACACTGACTATTGTTGGGCAGCTCGTTCCACCCTCTACCACCCTCAACATAATGTAGTAATTTCTGACATCCATCTTAAATCTGTCACAGTCAGTTTCCTGCTATTCTGCTTCTGGTTGTGAATGACTCACTGGAGACCACCTTTTGTATAAGCCTGCATGTATTTAAATGTTTCAGACATGACCTCCTCTCCCTGCTGATCTATTTTCATTTCATTTCATTTAGACCAGGACGGACACATTGAGTTAGCTCATTTTTAATGTGGCTCTGATGGTATACAAAAGTTGCACATAAACATTGCTACAAATATATATGTATATACTGTATATATAAAACAGTCAACAGTTTCCAACTGATATGCAATTAACTCTCAGCCAGTTACCAGCCAACAGGATTTGTGCTTAGGACCAATGTCGAAAAACACCTCTTCAAAGTGTCAAGGTGATACTTCATAAACGAGAGAGGTTTAAGAGTGATTGGTGATGCAGTCCAGGCCAGCAGGATGGTGACTCAGAGGGGTTTTCACCTTAACAAGGTCCAAACACAAGGAATGCACATCTCCCACAAGAAGACTGTACAACCTGTTTAGGAATTTGCAATTCTAGATGCTCAGAAAGATAAACTGAGCACTCCTCAAACATACATTTAAGAACAAACTGAACAAGAGGTAATTTTCTTCTAGCAGAAAGTCTGAGCTGGTTAAACTGTCTGTACATGAAACAATGGTAAACAGAAAAAAAACAATGCAGAACTAGTCCAGCATGATTATTATAGAAAATGTTCATATCTTTCAGAATGTAAGATGAGGCCAAATCATAAAAAATCACCTTCATACACAATGGGAAAAATCTGTACCCAAATAAGGTGATGTTGGGCCTCATGGTTAAGCAATTTATTGTTTCTGAAAAGTCAACACATCTAGGATGATGCAAGTTCTAACAAACTGTATGAAATTTAAATGTTTAAACCAAGAAAGGTTACATGCATGATCTAGGCCCAGGTATTTCTGAAGCTGAGTTTGCTGGACAGCTGTAAGTACCATTCAATGTAGGAATAATGTGATACAGATTATTCTCAGTTGACACCCTGGGATTATAAAACAATGCATTGGTTTTGTCAACATTTAAAACTTGCTAGTGAGAAGATCATTTTGAATGTTAAAAAGAATGTTGGAGAGAGGAATGTACTGTATTATAGAAAGAGAACAGTGACTAACATAATGATAGAATCATCAGCTTATAGTTGATGTTATGAATTTAAGGATCCATGAACTTCACTATCAACACCCAAATTGTTGACATACAGTGGAGCCAACTGGGATACAATGCAAGTCTTTGCAAGAAATGACATGTCACAAAATATTACATGACAAAAAGTCTTAAACAGCAGCTGATATAATCACAAAGTCCAGGCAGGCAATCCATGACAAGGAGTTGCCAATCCTAAGAGCTCATTTTGCCATAATTTAAAATTGTGGGGCAATATTAAAATATGTTTAACACCTAATGCTCAGCATGTAACTTCAGTGTATGAGCGAAGGGGCCACCGAGCACTGAATGCCCACCCCTTAAATAAGCATAATGATGATGCAAGGTAGGGAACAGGGCTTCAGGAACCATAGCTAGATTGTAATAGGATTGGGAAGGGGGACTTCCTACATTTTTATTTCTTTATGTATTTAGTTATATTTGCCTGGAATTCTAGATGCATTGGGCAATAATATAATATACTGATAAACAGAACTGACAAAAATAATTATGCCAAAGTTAATCTTTCTGCTACAATTGTTGTACAGAGAATGGGAAAACAGTATGGTATGAGAAGGTTAAGAGGTTGATCAAAAATGTTTATGGTGTGAAGGCAAGCCACAGATTTCATGACACACTCTTTGCATCCCTAGGAAGCTGGGAGTTATGGAATGTCCTGATTTAGAAAAAAAAATGTTCTTCCTCAAAATGTAAAACTGCATGGTATGTGGATGCAATAGATGATCCAGCCTATAAAGAAGAAACGTACTGCATTTTATGGATAAAGAAATTGAGAATTTGGATGCAGCAGAGATTTTGCTATGCACAGAAAAGTTTTGGAATGTAAGTAACAATGTGGTTAAAACTATAATAAACGCAGAAAAACATTGGAGAACTAAATATCTAGGGCCAGATATTCAAACCTTTGTGCCTAGTGCAAATCCGTAGTGCTGGAATAGCACGGATTTGTCGCACTTCAATGTCAAAAACCTATTAAGCGCGGTGCTGTGTGGTAGCGCTGACACTAATAGATTATGGTTTGAGGGGCATGGATAGGGAGCACCCAGGAATGCCAGGAGTGTGGCCCATTCAAAGGTAGAGCCCATACTACATGCATTAGTGCGACCTGTAGCGCGGCACTAGATACCACCAAAAAAAAAGCTGGTAGTAATTTGGCAGTGCCCCCACATCATGGACCCCCGTAGCTGCATGATATCAATGATCCTCCCTGGTAGTCTAGTGGACCCCCCCCAGCATGAATCCCAACACCCGCAGCCACGGTAATTTAAAAATTACCTGATAGTCTAGTAGTCCCCACCCCCCAGCTCAATCCCAACACCCATAACTGTGGTATTTTTATAGTTTACCTGGTAGTTTAGTGGTCCCCACCCCTCAACATGATCCCATAGCCATGAGAAAGAGTAAATGTCATTGGTGGTGAAGTGGTCCCCCCAGCCACCAGCAGAATCTCTGACCCCCCTAGCCATGGTAATTTAAGATTTTGCCTGGTAGTCTAGTGGTCCCCAACCCCTAGCATGATCCCCAACACCCATAGATGTGGTATTTTTATAGTTTACCTGGTAGTTTAGTGTTCCCCCCACCCCTCAACATGATCCCATAGCCATGATAAAGGTAAATGTCATTGGTGGTGAAGTGGTCCCCAGCCACCAGCAGAATCTCCCAGCCCCCAGCCATGGTAATTTAAGATTTTACCTGGTAGTCTAGTCATTCACCCACCCCCCCAGCATGATCCCCAACACGATCCCCATTCTACAGTAACAGTGAGAAAAAGTACATTCCATTGGTGGTGTAGTGGTACCCCCAACTGGCAGTGCACCTCCCGTTGCCCCTGAATACATCCTACAGGAGCCGGTGACCATCTCAGCCATCCTCTCACTACAATGGCTGTCCACTAACTGTGGTATGAATAAGCACTACTGAAATTCATTTCAGTAGTGCTCATGCATACCACAGTTGGCAGCCGGCCATGGTGGTGAGAGGAGGGCTGAGCTGGTCACCGGCTCCCAGGACAAATTCAGGAGCACAGGAGGTGCACCGCTGGTGGGGGGACCACTACACCACCAATGGAATTTTACCTTCTCATGGCTACCAGAGGATGGGAATCGTGTTGGGGACAACTAGATCACCAGGTAAAATCTTGAATTACCATGGCTACAGGGGTCAGGGATCATGCGGGGGGTTGGGGGGACCACTTAACCACTAATGATATTTACTGTTTCTCATGGCTACTGCAGGATGGGGATCATGTTGGGGGGGTGGAGGGACCACTACACCACCATGGATAAAACCCATTTTAGTGGCTACTGGAGGTCGGGGATCATGCCTGGAGGGATAGGGAAGGGGACCACAAGACTACCAGGGTGTGCACCAGGCACACATGAAAACAGGAACCATGATGACAGAGAGGACTGCCTGGCCTAGCCAGTCTGCCCAGTCCCCTATTGAATGGATATTCTTCAAGCCATACTTGACCTACAGCCTATGTCCTCCCACCCCAACCAGGCATGCCTTATGCCTGTTCCATGCATTCTTGGGTCCCCCCACTGTGTTCCACCCACAACTGCCATGGGGTGCCTATGTTGCTGGGGAGAACATCTACAAGGGCACATATGGTCACAGGACATGTGTGTTTATTTATCTATCTATATATATAATGGGTTTGAAAAAAGAAGCTAATGAATTGGTGAAAGACTATCAGGTGACCATGCGTATATCAGAACACGACCGCACACCTGCACTTTTACCCCCTCTAAAACAATTTTGACATTTTATAAGATAGATAAACCACTCTGAGGTGTGCGGTCATGCTCTGATATACGCACACCTTGGGCGGTTGATGCATTCATCCTGTGGCCTCGTGTGTACAATGCACACCAAGGCATGCATACATCAGAGCATGACTACACACCTCAGAGTGGTTTATCTGTTATATATATGTGTGTGTGTGTGTGTGTGTGTGTGTGTATCATATGTATATATATAGATATGTATCACAAAGTTATCACTCTCTCCCTCTCTCTCTCTCTCTCTCTCTCACTATATATACAGTATGTACCTTGTGTTGTACTGCTTGCAGTGATGCATTGTCAGGTTGCTCTGTTTGTGCCTGCCAGCATACAGTTCCTGCTGTTTCCAGCCTATGCTTCCATTCCGACCAACAGGGGATGCTGTGGGCATGACTTGGCCTGCAGCATCCAGCCTGTACTTCCATTCTGACCAAAAGGTGGAGCTGTGTACTACATGCAGTAGCAACTGGCAAACTGCATGATAATGTATGCTAAGCAGCACATAATGAGATACAAATGTGTCTGTTTGCCCACAGATTACATAATTAGGCTCATTTGCATGGGAGCTTTGAATATAGCTCAAGTTTGCCCCGGGCTAACCAGTTTGTACTGGGCTATTGTGTTAGCACTGTGCTATTGGGTTAGCCCCGGGCAAACAACCCTTCATCATAGCACAGTTCTGCAGTGTGTGGCTTATATTGTTGTTTGCAGTAGATGGGAGACATCTCTGTGCAATCACACACAATGTTCTCCACCTGCAACACTGGCTTGCTAGAGAGTCTAATGAGCTGCAGTTGCAGTGTGCACTTCCCTGTTGCTATATTCAGTGTTGTCTTATTCTCAGGCATTTTTTGCCCTGCATTCCTGGCCCTGTTTGCCCGGCTTCCTTTGCTTGCTATATTCAGCTGATTTTGCACCAGGCTATTCCTTTTTAATATAGCTTGCTTTCTGCTCCAGGCTAAGTTTGCCCACCAGGCAGTGCTAATTAAGTCCCAGGGCAAAGGTTTGAATATATGGCCCCTAGTTTCTAATCTACACTGGTTATTTATTTAAATAGGTTCCAAACAAAGGGAATGGCCCACTGACAGAGGCTATAAGAAATTATATGATAAACTGGGGAAGGTAGGATATAGAAGATGAGCTGACTTTTTCCAGTCTAATGATATTCAGAAATATAATGAAATAAAAGGGAAATTTCAAAATTGTAACATGAATTTAATTATTTGGAATACAAAATTATAAGAAGGAAAATACCAAAATGGTTTAACAAGAAGCGAGTACATATAGATAACACAGCAAGTACAGTTTTGGAGAAAGAAAAGAGACTACTTTAAAAGGTAAAAGAAGAAGGTCAGGGTAGCTTCTATCAGTGGACTTTGGAAAACTACACATCAGTTAGGAGCCCTTATAAAAAGAAATGTGAAGAAGAACAAGCCAGGAATATAGAACCAGGGAAATAGAATCAATAATGGATAACAGCAAATAAAGAATATATTTCAGAAAACTAAATAAATAAATACATCCAAATTAAAATACTAGGACAGGCATATATAACACTGACCAAGTTACAGTATACTCTAATAGTTACTGGCAAGGATGTGGGCACAAAGCAAACTTAGCACATTGTTATTGTAATGCCCCTTCATACCCTTTCATGCAAAAATGGTGAGAAGGGACACAAAGGAAATTGATCAATTTCTCCATCCTCTCAATCCATCTCACACCAGAAGTTTTTGTATTTAATGAATTTGATGGGATTCATGTACATAAGGAATAGGAGAAAATATTGGAACTAGCCACAATGGTAACAAAAAAGGTTAAATGTAGCCAAATGGAATGCAGAAAGCTTAACCAGTTTTAACAGGAATAAATGGAAAAATAACTTTCTGAGTGTGTTGCAGGTGGAAAAATGTATTCATTATGTGGAAAATTCTAAAGATACATCTAATACAATATGGAAGGTAGTAACAATTAAACTCACCCCTCTTTGGACATTGTAACACAATATCTGTTCCTGGAGTGATTTTTTTTATGCACTAGTTATCTCTCCCCCTCCCCCAACATTAGTTCGGTAATTTAAAATTATCTTTGAGATATCACTGAAAAATGTAATAAAAGGTTAAATTTGTGGTATGATTGGGGAAGAAGATAAGAATCCTCTATCAACTACTCTTAGGACCTTTTTCATTATGATTTTTTTTGATGAACTGAATACATTTACATATATTTGGAATATGCTAATACATGTATGAATATATAATAAAAATCAGTAAAACAGTTAAAAAAATATGATGTGCAGTAAGTTAGCCCTAATTATTTAAAATTGCTGGCAAAGATTCTACAGTATATACATTTAGGGAGTCCCCTCCCCTATTCCTATCACTATTTTCATAGAATACAGTACCTGCAGCCTTGTTCCCTACTTTATATTGTCAGTATGATTATTTTTGTTTCACTTTATTTTATTTTATTTTAAAATGATAGTCAATAGACAAAAGTGCACATTTTCAAAAGTGACCATAGTCATTTTACACAAACAAATACATTAAGTAACATAAACATAAAAAATCAACTGTTGATTGTTGAGAACTGGATTTGAATCCCACAGCCAGCACTTGAATACTCTGTGACTATGAGCAAGTCATTTAACTTCCATGTGCTCTCAGGATGCACTGGGAAACAAGAATCAGCTAAGTGTGTCTTTCCTAGAATAAAAAACTGTAAAATAAAATAAGTTACAAATAAGGAAACCTGACAGGGTTGCCCACTCTTGACACTTCTTTTTGCATTAAGCTTGGAACATTTAGCAGAATACATCAAAATAGCTCGGGAAGTATTGCAGATTAGAGTAGAGGGGAGGAGGTGCAGATTTTTCTTTATGCAGATGACACATTACTTTATGTAAGTGACCCCAAAATAGTATTCCACAGCTTCTGGAAAGTGTTACAAAATTTGGCTTAGCTTCAGGTTTTAAGATTAATGTAGAAAAATCCCAAACTATGCTATTGGGAGCCCCTTTAACAACACAGATAAAAGCCAGTTTCCTCCTAAGACGGACCACCACAGGATTTCATTATTTGGGGTATTGGTAACCCAAGATGTCACCAAATGATTTCAACAAATCATCTTAAGTTGATATGGGGATTACACTTTGATTGTCAATGGGGAAGGGAGGTACCCATGACACTAGGAGGTAGAGTAGAGATGATGAGGATGAATATTCTACCCTGTTTAAATTTCCTCTTTGCAATGTTCCCAGTTTTAGTTCTCTCCTCAACTTGGAGTGAATTGCAAACAAATGCTATCTACATTTGTTTGGGGAGGGGGGACAGTGGAAAAAATAGCTATTGCTGATGGCCCAAAAAACAAGGGGGGGTAAGACTTTAGGATATGAAGACTGTATTATTGGGCAACCCAACTTCACAATTTTGTGAAGGCTGGGTGCACAAGAGACACTCCAAACTGAGTATAGTTGAAACAAGAGGGCAAGTATTGCATGTAACTAGTAGATATTTACTTCATAGCCTATGGTCCCTGATGCAGGCTCAGATCTCCAATTGCTGGGAAAAATTTCAGACAAGGATCTAGGGTCAGATATGCAAGCAGTCGAACTTGCACCTGTGCATAAGCAGACTCATGCCATTGGGGGCTTGTTTTAAATTATTTCCAATGTCAGTGGATCCAGGCTTTACTAGATGGCAGAGGAGGGTCTTAACAGTAGTAGTGAAGCTGCTGGATAAATCAGGGGATAAGTCATTCCGACAACTGTGCAAAGAATTTAGTTGGGTAGACAGGACCAATCCAGATACCTTCAGCTGAGACATTATTTAATGTTTGAACCAAGGCAAAGTGCATTGGCAAGGGGAAAATAATCCTTTTAGGGAGATTTTGAAAGACTTAATGACCTAGGAATGCACCAGAAAGCTGATCTCTGCATAGTACTCCAATTTAAAAGGGCTAGTGGGTGACAATACATACAACTAAAGGAGCAATGGAATGGGGGGGATCATTAATGAGAGAGAAAGGGATATTATCGGAACTGCAGCTCATAAAGCTGCAGCATCACTTAACCAGCATAAATTTCAATGGCAAGTGAATGTGAGGTACTTTAGAACACCTGTGATTTCAAAACATAATTGGACTGACCAATCTGATAGGTGCTAGAGGGGATGCAGGGGCCTGGGTTACCACACCAACAGTTTTTGGTCCTGCCCAGAACTAGTACAATAGTGCCAGAAGGCAGGTGACACAATGGGAAATGTGTGAAATTAATCCACCACACTCCCTTAAACACCTGATTTTAGGCCTCCCAGCCAAGATCTCAAGGGTTAAAACAAGAGATATTCATACAAGGTACTTATCACAGCACCCATTAAAGCAATTACCCAAAGATGGTTGACATCTACACCTTCAGATACAGCAAGTTGGTTGTGTGACTGTAAATCCATTCAGCAAATAAAGTTACTGCATGGCTCCACCACACAGAAGAGAAACATACTCACAGATTGTACCCCTTCATTAGTTATATGACTCAGCAGGAAGGGATATATATTTTGGAGGCTTTGGCAAACATTTCCTAAAATTTGCAGAAGAGGGAGGACCATTCTGGGGGGATGCAGATTATTGTCACTGTCACCAGAGTATAATACAGATGCATACTTCACCTAGCTGTCTGGGAGTTAGAAGAGACACCTTTAATATTGTACTATTGTAGCTCCTGCATACTGGACTATTTAATAATGAACAGAGATATCTTGCCACCTTCCTCACATGTATTATAGGAAAGCATCATATGAATTTCGCTGTTCTGTACCCCAACATCTTAAAGTTATTTTTACGTGTATCTGTCTTTATGTTAGTTTATACCGTTTAGTTTTTTTATTGATACTCTTTCCTGGAGGAGGATGTATTTCATTTTTTTTAATTACTGTGTATATCTATGTTGTTGATAGTGGGACATTTCAGTAGTTTGTGGGGTCTAAAACAGTGTGGGAATTCAAACATGCATGGGACAGACATAAGGCAATTATAGTGGGGGGTTGCAGGAAGTAGGCTGTTGGTTAACTAGAATTTGCAGCTTATCCAATAGGTAGGAAAATGAGCACACTGGGTGGGCCAAGTGGTCCTTATCTGCCGTCAAAATCAAAGTCTAGTTTTACTTAAAAAATTACAGATGTTTGTTGACCCAACAAAGTCTTTAAGCAAGATGGTAACAGGACCATATTTCTTTAAGCAAGATAGCAACAGGACCATATTTCTTTTCAAGCCTAAAGCTAGGTGAGAGGAAGTTTCAAAAAGAACCAATATAATAGAAAAATAATGTTTTATTAGGGGTTAGGTTGCAGTGCTCAATGGCTGCTTTGCTCACACATGGAAATGTTGAGCTAAGAATTATGAGTTAAATATTTCTTTTTAACTGAACAAACAAATTAAAACTATGGCTAAATTATCTCCTAGGGCAAGCAACTCCTTGGTATGGATTGCCTGCCCAGAATGTGTCAGAAGCTCTTTAATTGCCATTGCACCCCCGAGATTCACCCTCCCCACAGTTTCCTCTAGTAAATTTCTGCTGCAACTGATTTATTATACTTTTTTACTTTTACTAAGTCTGCTGCACCTTACTTAACTGATTTCTTTCCTAAAGGAAAAGACCTCACAGGCTTATATTCGCACACAGTTCTGTTGATATCTAACTTTACTTATCTTTCCTTACAGGCAGTACCTGTTTGCTTTTCTTTTGTTCCTGGACCATATTTCCCACTATGACAAAGACTAGTGATATCACAGGAGGGCATTTCCTTTGACTAGTGGGCACTTTAAAATTCCATTGCCCACCAGCCAATGACACTCTTTTTCTGTCCAGCAGGTTCTCCTAACCTAGGGAACAAGCACCCCAGAGACTCACCCTCTCCATAGGTCTAGGAGCAACTTTAGCTCCCTCACAGACTCCCCATGTTTATTTTCCTCTTTTGTCTTTCCAGGTTGAGAAGGCAGGAGGTAGCTTCAGCTCTGGTATGTGGCTGATTGCACATTCTGAAATCTTTTATCTTAGATTGCAACTGCACCACACCCCACAGTGGTCTACTACTATCCCTACTAACCATGACAACTTTGCGCAAGTGCCCCTACCCCAGAGAACAAACAAACCCAGAGGGTGGCAAGTAGTCACAAAATGCAAAGGACCCAAAGGAGCCACACATAAATCTGAGCGTTATCCTATTCAAACATCAAGCAAATTCATCGCACTAGCATCTGCATCCTTAAGCATAACCAACACCAATTTGGGGAGTGACACATTGCAAAATGTAAGAACATCCCTGTTACAGAAACTACAAAGGGGAAAAATCCATACTTGTGCTAGGTGACTCCATGATACAGGGAGTAGAGTCACACATTAAGCAGCAGAAATGAGCTGCAGTTACAGTCAGGTGCCTCCCTGGGATGTTGGCATGGAGGGACACAAACCGCATTGAAAAGATTGTACACATGGCACCACAGAACATACATGTTTTCATCCATGTGGGAAGGAATGACCTGACCAGTCAAACTCTAGAACAGACAATGCTAAACCTGCCCAAGCTGGGTGAAAAACTATCTTCTATTTCATCTTGCATCTCCTTCTTGGAGATCCTGTCTGTGTGGGAAAAAGGGGGGGTAGCAGGCAGAGGATCAAAGAAAGAGATATAATCAAACTGGACAGCTGGCTGAAACAGTGAAGAACAGTAGTGGTCTGGCACTAAACAGAACAGAGCACCCTGTATGGGAGGCAGACATAAACTCCTTCACAAGGGAAAGGATGCTGAAAAAACTAGAAGAACTGTGGACAGACAAAGCCATGGGAACGGATGGTATTCACCCAAAAATACTGAGAGAGCTTTGAGAAGAAATAGCTGCACCATTAGCTGAGCTATACAATGACTCTCTGGAAAGTGGCAAGGTGGAAAAGGGCTACCATGGTACTGTTGCATAAAAGAGGCAGCAGGGAGGAAGAAGGAAATTACCACCCAGTCAGCTTGACCTTGGTGGTGGGTAAAATCATGGAGACACTACTTAAAGAAAGGATAGTAGACTTCCTAAAAGAGGTAGGAAAACTCAAACCCAAAAAACACAGACTTACTGCAGGTAGATCATGTCAGACAAACCTGATCAAATTCTTTGATTGGGTGACCATAGCAGTGGACCGGGGGGGTAGAGGCAGTGGATGTGCTGTACCTGGATGTCAGCAACGCCCTTGACACTGTCTCACATATGAGGTTGATCAAAAAAGTGAATACACAGGTGTCAGTCATAAGATAGTAAGCTGAGTAGCACACTGGCTGCAGGATAGAACTCAAAAAGTAACAGTAAAAAGCATTGTGTTCAAAAAGGGTTTTGTGACCAGTGGAGTCCCTCAGGGATCGGTGCTGGGTCCAGTCCTCTTCAACATATTCATCAATGACATTGCTGATGGTCGTGAGGGTAAAGTCTGCCTGTTTGTGGATGATGCAAAACTATATCATAGGGTTGAAAATCAGGAGGGGGCCTCCAATATGAAGGAAGCTCTCAAGAAACTTGAACAGTGGTCCAATGACTGGCAACTTAGATTTAATGCTGAAAAATGCAAAGTGATGCACCTGGCAAAACAGAACTGAAGAACTCAATACTTCCTAGATGGGCATCGACTTGAACAGACCAGGGCTGAATGGGACTTAGGCATAATCATATTGGATGACCTTAAAGTAGGGAATCAATGTGAAAAAGTGGCACAAAAAGCAAGCAGTATTCACCAAGGGCATAAACACTGTTCAGGTAGACAATATCTTCCATGCAAATGGAGAGGTGCACACAAGAGGGCACAACCTATGCCTGAGAGGGGGAAGGCTCAGAGGCAATATAAGGAAGTACTTTTTTATGGAGCGGGTAATAGACACATGGAACTGCCTGCACCCAGAGATGGTTGCAGCAAAGACAGTAAATGCATTTAAAAATGCATTGGACAATCACTGCATTGTAAATAAAAACAGCAAAATATAGGGGAAGGGAGTAGGTTCATAGGTAGACTAGATGGGCCACTCAGTCCCCATCTGCCATCACATTCTTATATTCATTGAATTACAATGTCCACTGCAGCATAGGGTAGCATTTTGAAGTACAGTAATACTGCACAGTACTGAGTTGCAACCTGGGTGGTGCCACTGTACATAGATAAAAGTAGGTGGCCTATGATTCAAAACTGGGCACACTGTTCTGGATCCTCACAGTGCCAAACACAACTTTATGGATGGATGCAAAGTATGACACTGTATATTGAATAAATAATTCCCAAACCAATATACTGTCTTCAAAGAACACTCCAGAGAACTTATCTTGCTGATTAACAAATAATAGTCAGCATATCAAAGGTCTTGGAGGGATCAGTTAAGACTAGGGCTGTGCAAATACCTTTTTTGAATATTCGTCCTAATATTCGGTATTCAAGTCTGAAATATTCATTATTCGGTATTCGTATTTGGGTGGCTGGGAGGGGGGTATTTAAAAATAAAAGAGCACCCCCCCCTCCTGGCAAGCATTAAATAAATGTTTTTAGCCCTGGTGTCTAGTGGTTCCACCCCACCCCTGGCTGATCACCAGTCTAAAAAAAAATCACCCCACCCAGACTCTCAGCAATATCCCCAATCCCCCATCCACAAATGTATAAAACTGAAAATAATTAAGTAATTTCCTGGTGTCAGTGGGCCCCCCCACCCTATGAGGTAGTGCCCCCCCCCTCCTCCACCCATGACCCTAAGGAGGCCACCAGCACAGCCCTCCACTCACCTCCACAGCCGGCAGCCTGACTGAGTTTTCAATGAATGAGCACATGCTTGCACAAACACACACTCATTTATTGACACTCAGATTCAGCCACCAAAAGCAAGTAGCATTACCAGGAGCTGGCTGGAGGGGATGGGGGAGTTGCTGTGGTCACCAGTCTGGGGGCAGGATGGGAAATGGCATGTGGACCCCAGGTCACAATGCCATTTCCCATCCACCCGCCGGTGACCATGCAGGTCCCCTCCCTACAGCCCTTGCAGTGCTAGTTCCTGACTTGCTGGTGGTTGAATCTGTCAATGAAAGAGTGTGCTGTACAAGCACATGCTCATTCATTGAAAACTCAGTCGGGCTGCCAGCCATGGAGGTGAGTGGAGGGCTGTGCCAGTGGCCCACTTGAGGTCATGGGTGGGGGAGAGGGGTGGGGGCACTACCTGGCAGGGTGGTGGGGTGCACTAGACACCAGGGAAATTATGGAATTATTTTTATTTTTATACATTTAGGGACTAGGGATATTGCTGAGAATCTGGGCTGGTGGGATTCTTTATTTTGTATTGGTGATCAGCCAGGGTGGGACCATTAGACACCAGGGTGAAAATATTTATTTATTACTGGCCACAAGGGTGGGAAAGACTTTTTTGTCCTTGCGCATGCCCAAATACTGAATAGAAGCGAAATAGTGGACTATTCGGTATCCGGTTCCAAATATTCAGATAGTCCATTATTCATGTTTTTCGGAAATTAATATTCGGTATTTGCACAGCCCTAGTTAAGACAGCAGCAGTCCTCTGACCCACATCCCCTACAGATGCCATATCATGCCAAACAAAAGACAAAGCAGAAATAGTACTGTGTGTTTTCCCAAAACCAGAATGATGACCATCCAATATATTAGACTTATATAAATGAATAGTAGCTGTACATTATCAATTAGCAAAGAATTCCAAGGTCTTTGACACTGTGGGTAATAAAGAGATGTAGCAGAAGCTATAAAATTCCCCTAAAGAGCCTGATAGGCTACCTCCCTGAAAGGGCAGTACAGTATTCTTATAGGTCATATTCTTAGGTATATATATACATTACACCAGGGGTCACCAATATTTTTATTAAAGACCAGAACAATTTAGTACTAGAAAAATTCCCTGTAATTGGAAACCCTAGTTTTAGCACAGGCCAAGTCCTTTTAATGATGTGTTTAAAATAGGGCCCAAAAATATCAAGGAGCTGAACATCCCTTCTTTCATTTCATTTCTTTTAATTTTATACTGGAAAGGCATGTGAGCAAAAAAGTGCCCATTTTCACAAGTGTCCAGTGTAAACAATCAAGTAAGTTGGTGTACAAACACACAGACACAGACAGTTTCTCATTATGCTTCCTGGGTTTATAAGGTTGATTTTAATTAGAAAAAAAGGAGGAGTAATCTCTTAGGCTTCAGTTTTACACATACAAAACTGCTTTTATAAATGCTTAGAACACACACACACACACATATGCATAGTATCCAAATATCTATATGGTTTGCATATTTCTAATATGCTTTAGCACACATGAGTGTGCATGCACACACACACACACACACACACACACACAGATTTTCTTCAACTTATCTTCAGTGAGACTTCTAACATCAGATGATTTACTAAATAAACATTCCATTCTGTGACATTTGACTTGCTCATTGCTATAGTCTCAGGGTGGCTGCTTATCTCTGGTTGTATTTCTTAACTAATTGCTAATCTGTCATGTTCATGTGTAAACTGTTTTTTTACCTCTGGGTTTTTAAAACTGAGTATTCTTAAAGATCCACCATTTCTTCTTCTGAAGACCTCTGTTTGAGGTAAAAAGCTTAAGATTTGTCTGTAATCTCAGTTGGTCCAATAAAAGGTATCAAATCACCTAATGTGTGCATTTTGGCTTACAAAAGAGTGAGTGGAGTAGTAACGATTAAAGGAGAATAGCAAAATAATATGTACAGCAAAATTATAGTCATGCAAAGTAGAGTAGACCTATGTTACAATACACACATATACATTGTTCAAAGAACTAAACAGGCAGGGTAAAAAAGAATACATACTGTACGGATGATGTTGATAACAGGAGATATGTACAAGGCACTTGCAGAGGTAAAATCAGGATTTACAGGTTAGAGTCAGAATAATCCCTTCTAATAGATGTTATAGGAACATGCTTATAACAAATGTTTGTATATTCTTCTAAAATTAATTATAGGGCTCCTTTATCAAAAGGAACTATGTACAATTTATCCCAGTTAGTGGAATCAAGAATGTTTGCAAACTGTATGTCATTACACTTTTTTTTTATAGATCTAAATTGGACTTCCTTAGCAAGAACCTTAATATGAAATAGTTTCCTTATACAAGAAATAATAACATAACCACTAAATTCATCTGACCAAATCCCTATTTAAGTAAAGAATTGGACTTAGTTACAAAAATTAAGTCAAGGATTGAGGAACCATTTGGATTGGCTAAACTGACTCTAGTTGTAGTGTTGATCAACTAAGTGAACCTAAGATCATTGACACTGACTTATAATAACTTTGCTTTCCTACAATTCCTCTCTTACTCAAAGCCCCCATGGAGAGCCCATTCATGGGACCTAATGAGAAAAGAAAGATGATATTTAAAAAGATAAACAACTAAAATATCTGATTTGAGTGGCTATAACAGCAAACGATATCCAAAGGATTGTGATTAGTGAACAGTACTTCAATGGTTATCATTTCAATATGTTCGAGAAAACAGAAAGTTCAAGATATTTAGTTCTAAATTTATCCTGGGCACAAATTAAGACATCACTTACTCCTTTGTTCTGATTGCAATGAAAGCAGGAATACCATGTTACACTTATCTCTAAGGAAGAAACACAACATGTCAACTAGGATTCAAAAATTGCAATATGGTTAGATGAAATTTGAGATGCCCAAATATGAAGTAAGTCAGTTTTTGTGAAAGACGCTATGCATATTAATATGAGAAAAAGCAAGTCTACCTTTAACATTAAATAAGACAGAAGGGTTTTATAAACTGAGTAGATGGTCCCAAGGTTGCAGGAGAATGAACATCACCCACAAATAAGATGCAAGACACCAAAATACAATCTCATAAAAAGCTTATGTTTCTAAGTTTTCCCAAACACAGATTCATGCATTAAGTTAAGGATAGCTTTTCAAAGTAAAGATCAGTTTTTCTGAAGATCCAGCTGCTGCTTGAGCTGTCTATGAAACTAATGTTCAACTTTTCACTGATTTAGGGCCATACTTTGAGGAAGATGAAGCAGCATTCATCATGTACCACCTTGTTTAAACAGGACACTTTCATATAATTGCTCTAAATGCTGTTGTTAAAATGATTGAAAATATTCAAAATTAAAAACTTACCATTTTAACCTGGCATTTGTTGATTGATGTGGTTATTTGATTTATTATGTAGTTTTATAATGTTTTCTGTTGGAATTTATATGTTTGTTTATAATAATGTATTCTATTTTATGTATTTTATTGTACAAGTGCCTTGGTTTTGGAAAGGCACATTTTTACAAATAAAATTGATCGATTGATTGATATTCCTGGAGAATGAGAGCAGAATTTAAACATTATGCTTTTTTACATTTTTGCCATCTTCTTCATGAGATTTCAGTTTAGAGAGGTATTTATGTAAAAGATTGGTTAGAATTAAACAGCTTGGAGCAGAGCTAAGTTTCTCCTAAACATGTGATTCTTTTTTTTTTTTTGAGTTCAATTAACTATTACTACCTGAATTATTATTCAAATCTCCCCAAAAAGAAAAGTTTTTTTGTGCTCTATTTAGCAAAATGTAATCTCTGGTAATTATTATTTCAAAAGGGCTTCTATTAATGTATGTATTTTATTTTGTCACTATGAATTAAAAATTAAGTATAAAAAAAAATAAAAAGTAATGCTCTCCCTTAGGTCGGCTATGTTCTATAAAAACATGTAAACAACCAGTGTTGGAATTTGAACACTTTAACCTGGGGAATATATAATCTTTGATATAGTCAAGTCATGTCAAGTAGAGTTAATTGCCATTGTGTTAAAATCAAGACAAAGGAAAAATTCTTAAATTAAAATATGGGTAGTACTAAAACATATACACAATACAAACAATAATAAAAATATGAATCAAATAAGCCACAATCATACATGTTCAAAATATCTATGATCAAGCTAACATTTGTCTCTTGTTGTTCCACCATCAAAATTGTACAAACTGACCATATCCAGTTTCTTTTTGATTGATCAACAATAGTACAATAAAAAAGTAGTGTACAGCAGGATCATATCATTCATACCCACACTTACAGAAATACTTTGTTTCCCCAAGTTCTTAACCCAGACTTTACCATTGTTATAAAAGTGGGGAATTATTTGCACCCTCAACTGGCTTGTTGCCATCTGTTAGTCTGCATACATTACTGATCTCAGCTGGAACTCTTTCTCAAACTCTGTCTTGATATCTTTAAAATAGTTATACCATTTTATGGTTTACAGCCTACTCATGTCTTCCTGTATTGCAATATTGGTAATTTTAAGTTTGGCAACATTCAAATGACCCTTAACCTTTGGACTATTTATTATAGATGCAATACTGGCCAAGCCTTTGTTTTTCATTTTCATGTGCAATTTCACCAACTATGTACTTCTGGAGGGGCTTTGTAGAAAGCCAGCCCAACATAAATAAGGTAATCTACATGATATCATGCAGATTATAATATAAAAATATGAGCTACTGTACTGTAGCTCTCCTTTATTAAAAATATTATTAATAATGAACACATTGCAATTTCTAGGTAGGATAAAATATCTGCTTATAATATTAAAGACAATTGCAAGAATAAGTGCCCAATATCCTACATTACTTTGAAATAATTTAAATAGAATCTAATCTATTCCAGGGACCTTGTTTTTTCTGAAGCCGCACAATCAGTGGGGCAACATCTCTTATTGTTAACTCTTTCCATTCAGGTAAATGGTCTGTCAAATACTTTCCTCTGTAAATGAAACCCGCTGTATTTGAGCTTTCATTCAATTGCAAAGTAGATCCAGAGATTCTGAAAATGTTTAAATCAACCTGCCTATAATATGTGCTAACAAAATCACTGGCTTATTACAGTAGTTCCAAAGGTCATTAATTGCCCAAAACATTTATAATCTCTTGTTGAAATAGCAAGGTCTAGTTCACTCCATAGTGTTCTCTTATACTAATTTTCTTTATAGGCTAGTAAATAAAAATTTTCTTTTTAACTGATTTGATGGCATGGGCACTGTCAACAATGAATGTTTTCATATGTTCCCTTATTCTTTTTTTAACTGGGTAAGGCCCCCTCGGAACAGGTGCCTGTTTTTGGGGGTAAGTTAGGAGCACTGGGGAGGTTTAGTGACTTGCTTAGAGTCACACTGTATGCAAATGGAGGTTGTGAGAATCAAACCCAGGTCTGTCTGCTGGATGTACCAGGTTCATACATAGCTTGTTACTCTAACTTCTAGGCTATGTTGCCAGCCCAAATGTGTTGACTCCTTTTTTAGCATTTCTAGATTGATGGTCTAAAAGGTGTTACCCAGCTAACTAAAATGTTTGGGATTTTGGGTTCTCTTAATCAAATCCTCCATTCTCAAACAATAAATCAAATCTTTATTTAACCAGGTGAACATTGCTGAGTGAATCTCATTTTCAAGATGGACCTGGACAATAAACAATAACATTACAAACACAGTTTACAGCAATACCACATAATGCACAAATTAAGCAAGAGAAAAAAACAGTTAACAGTAAGATAACTATAAAAACAAGCAGGGAGAGGGCATCATATACATGAGTACTGGCATTTCCATATATATAGATACTGGTTACATAATATACCTGTGGCAAACCAAGGATCAGAATGATCAGAAACATGAAAATGGATGTGAAAGGTTGAATGAGCAGAAGGGAGGGGCAGGGGAGAAGTATGAGGGAGAACTCCAAGAAGTGAAGAGTCCCAGTGAGAAGTGACAGGAAATTGGGGCCTCAGTATGCAACATAGTAGCTAGTATGCCATACAACAGAAGGGGAACAAGGATCATTTCATTTCATAAAATTTTATTTTTATACAGGAAACTTTTGTTAGGGAATGACCCCCATTTGAAACAAAGACCTGTGTTCCAGACATAAAACTTTCAAAATTTCTTTAAAACAAACTAACATTCAACATTACTACAAACACTAAAAATTAGTTAAAACATTTACATTTTAGATTAAGGTGCTTAAACAATAACTTTTTATAAGTGGTGGGATTCTGCACTTTTCTCAATTCATATGGTAACTCATTCCAATATTTGGATAAACTATTTTATAATGTAAGTCTTCCTGTTCAATTATAAATTCTTTCACTTGTAATTGTTAACTTATTTCTCCTGAATTTTTTCTACTTTAAATTCGGGGTGTGTGATTGTTATCAGGTGTTTCAATGGATGGTCTTTTTATGAGATATTAATTTTTGACACCATAATAACCATAAATATTTTCTTTTTAATTCAGGTTGTAACCAATTCCATTTTTCAAATAAGATACAATGATGAATTCCTTGTTTACTTTTTGTTATAAATTTCCCCAGCCTATAATAGGTACACCCAATACTCTGCAATGCTGTCTGAGTGGAAAACATATACAGAAAGGATCCATATTCAAAAATGGGAAGAATCATTTGGGCCACAAGTTTCTCTCTAGCTTCTATACTGAGCCACCCTGCCACTCTTCTTAAGGCTCCCAAATGCTGGCTTACTTTTTTAACTTGTTGGAAGATATGTTCTTTATAGGTCAATTTTGAATCTATCAAAACTCCCAGATACTTATATTGTCTTGTGTTCGTGATCAACCCACCGTCTGCCAAACTTAATTGTATGTCTGTTATCTTTTTTGTTTTTCTCCCAACCCAAATATCATACACTGTGTTTTTTTTGGCATTCAACACCAAACCCATCTCTCTAAACCATTTCTCTAATGCTAACAAGTCATATTGCAATATTTCTTTAAGTTGTTCGGTATCGGCTGAAGAGACTATCACGGTATCATCCACGTAAAGTCTCACCTCACTATATAAGATTGCAGATGGTAGGTTGTTCACGAACACATAGTATCAAATGGGCCGACTTATGGGCTACAGAATCATTACCAAGCTATGACTAGAAGGATCATGGGGATACAGGCACCTAGAAGTATCTATGGGGAGACAAGGTATGAGAAGGGACGGGAAGACAAAGGGACAGCAACTGAAGAAATAATTACAGGGACATAAGGCGAGGATCAAGGAGAACACATTTAACAAAGCAGGTGGTAAAATTTAGGGAAGCAGCTGCAGATTTCTCTGAAGGATAGATTATAACTTTACTATTCAATTAATAGAATAATAACCCCTATTAATAATTATGCTTAATGGAATAATGAATTCTATTAATAATGCCATTGTAATAATAATAAAAAAATCCTCACATTGACATTATGTTTATATGTTACAGTAGTAGTTCACAATTTCCATTTCTTCGGGGTCTTGAAGCTCTACATAGTTATTAAGCGTACTTGCTCCATAGTTACACCTAGTCATCTTCTTGTTATTTATTATGTGCACATTTTGTTCTGCTCGATAATTTTTTCTAAAAGCTTAATTTGTGCACCTAAAGGCTGTTCTAAACTGTAATATTTAAGGCATAGGATCACCATCAATGTGATTACCGGTTATTTTTTGTAAGCCATAGAAATTCATAAGGGTATAGCCTATAATGCTTCCACCTGCTTTTCTCCATTGACTCCCTTGATCATACAGGAATGTGAACACTCTCAGGGTGTCTCCATCTGCTGTACCACTGAGCAATCTTAGCTGAAGATCTCTTGTTTTCCCTAAGAGATTCCCACTGCTCCATATTAGCTTCATAAGCTGAAGGTCAGAGTGCTTTTTTTGTATGTGTGTTATTTCTTTTTGCCTCCCTACATGCTGCCACCTCAGCCACTCCTTCACACTGTGCCAAGGCTGCATCTGATCTATCCTGTTCCTGGGCCCCATTCCTCATATTGCAGTTGTCCCCAGGGTAACTCGGACATAATCCTTTGCTGGGCCGCTCCTCCAAGGGGGAAGGCACCAGAGACAGGCCAGCACAATACTTAGCCCCAGGTAACTGATGAGGGTCCAGTAGCTCTGGCACAATGATGGCATCAGATAACCAGGTGGCCATCATCCGGCTGAACAGGGAGCCATTTTCCATTTTTCTGGTGATGTTCCCTAACGTTGCATCTGCATTGCCCCCGGTCTCCACTGGAGGCCTCTGCAGAGCGACGCATCCCCACTACCCACCCCAGAAGAGGACAGCAGTCTTACAGATGCTCATTCCTCTCTTTCCCCTGCCAGCCCCTGGTGTCCTGAGTCCATTCCTGAACCCAGATCACCACCGCGGCATGATGTAAGATGCCAGTGCCTCAGCCCTCTGCTCCACTGGGCCAGCTGCGTGGGTTGTTAAAGATATCATCTATGCCAATAAAATTACATGTTCTTCTAAACAATTTGCTATCCTTGCATTCATTTCTCCAGCAAGCAGGACAAAAACACAAGACCAGTATTTTTTGTAGTACATTAATAGATAAGTTAATATATGTCAAGCCAGTTACTGAGTCTTACAATTTTGATCTACTTGGAATGAACATATTGACAATAATGATTTTTGCCTTATTTTAGGATGGCAACAACACAGGAAGGCAATAGGGAGCTTATAATAGGAGATTGCTGGGCAGGGCATTACATTTATAGATGAGTCAGTCACAGTTCAAATCCCCCCCAGTGATTATGCCAAATGTAATATTTTTAACCCCAGGAATGCTAAATGTTTTATGTCCTTGAAAGTCAACATCAGCATTATAATCTTTCCACATTTCTAGGAACAAGTGTATTTCACAGCTTCTGATAAATGTAACCTACCATCCATCATGGACTTTTATTTGGAGCGCTGCTATATTCCAGACAACAATACAGAGCCTCAGTTTCTAGCCTACACAGATACACTTTAAAAAAAAAAATTTAACCTGACAGTTCTCTTTCTCCAGATCCAAACATTCAAAACATTATAATCTCTTTTAGGCTGAGCCCCCACCACCCAACACCACAGTATCCCCTACTTGAATCACTTAAACATAGAAACATAGACATTGACAGCAGATAAAGACCGCAAGGCCCATCCAGTCTTCTCATTTTTTTCTACCTCATGAACAGGGCCACTGGAAAATTGAGGGTGCAATTTTTCCGCAATTTCCGCAATTTTCACCCTTCTCCACACAAAATCCGCAATTTCTTGCAATTTCTTACATTTATGGAACTTTTGACTAAAATTGTATAAAAATATTTAAATTCTCAAGGAAATCTACTCAGATATGCTAACAATTTAGTACACAGTCTTGGATTTGACCAAAACAGTATTGTGTGAGGTGAGAAGGTAGTGACTCTGCTTTCATGTGATTCCTTCCTGCTTTGGTTTCAAAACCTCTGGTCATGCATTTGTAGACTTGAACACTTTTAAAATCTGTGTGAAAGCAGACTGTTAGAGAACTTTTTGCTGGCACAGAGACTGAAACAATAGGTGTGAGAAGAGGTGCAAAGTGTCCCATTCCCCTAAATGAAACATTGACCACAATGCATGTTTTTGAATGGTAGGGTAGATTTTTCTTGTATAAATACTTTCAATCTGAAAGGATTTTGATTCAAATGTGTCAGGAGTTTGGATGGCCTTGCTAATTATAAACTTGAATGTGCTTCTGAGGGAGTTGGTGACAGTGATTCCTTAGATGTCAATCTGCCACAACTGCATACTCACATACAAAGCCTACAAAAAGCAAACATTTCTGAAAACACACTGAACAGGTCAAGTATAGTTAAACAGTTACCTTCAAATAGACAAAATAATTGCAACTCAAGTAAAATCACTACAAACCGAGTAGAACAAAAGTACCATGTATTGAAAACCATTGTATGATGTAATGAAAAGCTACTCTTATGATCTGATACTTTTATCTTGCGATTTTAAAATGTACTTACAGTGCTGATTAAGAGCAGTAGTTATTTTAACAAAATAAACATTTTTCTTACTAGACCTTTATTACGCACCCTGGTTATCTGTTTATTTTTTTCTTGCACAAAAGCAAGTAGTTTAAACAGGCTTCATTATTTAACATCTAGAAACTGGCAAAATATGTTGTTTCAGGATGCATTCAGTATAGACCAACTGTAAATTGTGCATTTCAAAAACACACACCTTTCTTCACATCAAAAGCATTTACAAGAGGCGATACATTTATCTAAACAATTTATGTGACCAATACATGCTGCAGCAAACAATAAAATATTTATTACGGGCCAGTGGGGATGTATAGTGAACCCCCTCAATTTTCCGGCAATTTTTGCAAAAAAGTCCCCGCATTTTTTGGTAAAATGTTCCTCAATTTTCCAGTGGCCCTGCTCATGAATATGCCATAGGCCTTTACTCTGTCAATGACCTATGTATTCATACTCATCTGTATTGCTCCCTTATGCCAATCCCATGCCTGGTTGAAGCCTTGCACTGTATTCATATCCACCACTTCCTGAGGTAGGCCGTTCCATGTATCCACCACCCGTTCTGTGAAAAGGAACCTCCTCAGATTACTCCCTAATTGGCCTCCCTCTAATACCATAATGTGTCCTCTTGTCCTGTTAGTTTTCTTATATTGAAACATGTTAGACTATTTCACTCTGTTAATGCCCTTAATATATTTTACTGATTCAATATCACCTCTCTCCCTCCTTTGCTCTAGGGTGTACATATGGAGCTCTGTTAATCTATCCTTATATGTTTTCTGATGCAGTCCCTGCACTATTTTGGTTGCCCTTCTCTGGACTGCCTCCATTTTGTTAATGTCCTTGTGCAGGTGCGGCCTCCAGTACTGCATGTAGTACTTCAGTTGGGGCATAACCAGTGTCTTGTAAAGAGGGATTATTACCTCCCTCTTACAACTTGTGATACCCCTACTAATACACCCCAACATCCCTCTAGCCTTACCTACTGCCTTAGTGGTCTGCTTGGATGATTTCAGGTCATCTGTGATGATGATTCCCAAATCTCTTTCTTCCCTTGTGATTGCCAGCAACTCCACTCTCAACCTATAGGTACCTTCAGGGTTTCTCTTCCCTATGTGTATGATCTTGCACTTCTTTGCATTAAATCCCAGTTGCCACTCTTCCTACCGTTTTGACAGTTTTTCCAGATCTCTTCTCATTCTGCCCACCCCATCTGGATCATCTACTCTGTTACAGATCTTGATGTCATCTGCAAATAGGCAAATCTTACCCTCCAGTCCATCTGCAATATCATTGATGAAGATATTGCAGAGGACTGGCCTCAGGACTAGTACCTGAGGTACCCCACTTATGACTTGCATCTCTTCTGACTGTTTACTGTTTACCACCACTCTCTGTTTTCTGCCCGCCAACCAGTTTGCCACCCAGTTGACCAACTTATGACCCACCCTGAGCCTGCCCAGCTTATAAAACAATCTTCTATGTGGAACAGCATCGAAAGCTTTTCTGAAGTCAAAGTAGGTGACATCAACTGCACCCCCTTGGTTCACCACTCTGGTTACCCAGTCAAAGAAATCTATGAGATTAGTTTGACAGGACCTTCCTGTTGTAAACCCATGCTGTCTTGGATCCTGTGCTCCTATGGAGTCCAGGTGTTGCACTATCCTTTCCTTAAGGAGTGCCTCCATAATCTTGCCCACTACTGAGGTAAGATCGACTGGTCTATAGTTCCCTGCTTCCTCCCTGGTGCCACTCTTGTGGAGTGGGATTACATGAGCCCTTCTCCAGTCTTCTGGGACCTCTTCTGTGCTAAGAGACTCACTAAACAGTTCTGCAAGTGGCTCTGCTAGTTCCATCCTTAGCTCCTTTAGTACCCTCAGATGTATGCCATCAGGTCCCATTGCTTTGTCCACCCTGAGCTTAGTGAGCTCTTGTAGGACCCTTTCTTTTGTGAAGGGACTTGTACACTCCTCCCTCCCTCCTATGTCCATGATCCTGAGCTATGGGTCCTGCTCTACCGTCTTCTCAGTAAATACTGAGCAGAAGTATCTATCTAGGATAGATGCTTTTCCTTGGTCCTCCTCCACACACTCCCCCTTATCCCCTTTGATCTTAGCAATACCCCCTCTGGACTTTCTTCTTTCACTAATGTGTCTATAGGAAGTCTTGTCCCCTTCTTTTACTGTTCATGCTAGTGTTTCCTTGGTTTGGGCCTTAGTCTGCCTTACTGACTTCCCTACTTCCCTTAGAGAAGTTTGGTATTTCTCCCTATCTTCATCCCACTGTGTTTCCTTATATTTCCTGAAGGCCAACAATTTGGCTCTGACCTTTTCTGCTACTTTTTTGATAATCAAAGTGGTTTCCTCCTTCTTTTGCCCTTGCTTTTCTCCCTAGCACAATAGTGTGCTGCTTCAAGTGTTGCATTCTTAATGCTTGCTCACTTTGCCTATATCCCCTCACCTGTATTTCTTCTTGCCAGGGCTAGCTTAACTGTGGTGGTCATCATCTTATCAAAGTCAGCTCCTCTGAAGTCCCATATGTTTGCCTTGGAATGGGATGATTTAGTTCTAGTGGCAAAATTGAACCATACCATATGATGGTCAATGGCCCCAAGGTGACCTTCTACCTGGAGGTCGGTGATCCTTTCCCCATTAGTCAGTACTAGATCCAGGATAGCCCTATCTCTTGTGGTTTGTTGTACCAATTGTTTGAGGCCCTCCCCTTGCAGGGAATCTGCTATGTGTTTAGTTCTGGTGGATGCTCTGGCTGGTATTGACTAATCTGTATCTGGCATGCTGAAGTCTCCAATTAGCAGAACCTCCCCTTTAGCTGTCATGTTTTGCATATCTTCTAACAGTAATGTGTCTCTGTCCTCCCCTTGGTCTGGAGGTCTGTACTGTAGACCACCCCAGTTTGTATGGCAGTCCCATTTCAGGTTTCCAGGGTGACCCACAGTTCTTCTGGCTCCTAATGTGTATTCTGAACTTCTGCAGCTTTGATATTTTCAATGACATAAAGGGCCATCCCCCCCTTTTCAGCTCAGCAACTTCTGAACAGTACATAGCCAGGCACTGCAGTCTCCCAAGTGTGGTTACTGGTGAACCATGTCTCATTAAAGGCTACTATGTCTAGTTTAGCCTCTGTCATTGTTGCCTTGAGGTCTGGGATCCTTTTTTTGGGTACATGATTTTCCATTGGCTTTCATCATTGGAATTTGTTAGCAGAAATTATTATTGACTCTTTTCCCCCGTGCTTCCTTACTCATATCATTCTCTCTGTCTCTGTCTCTGTCTCTCTCTCTCTCTACTGTATTTACTGTCTGTCTGTCTCACTGCCTGCCTGCCTACCTGTGTGTTTGTCTCTGCCTCTGTATATGTCTGTCTGTCTATCTATCTATCAATTTATCTATCTATCTATCTATCTATCTATCTATCTATCTATCTATCAATCCATCTATACAGCAAAAAACTGCATTGATGCACCAGTTAGGGTTCAGCTTATCCCCACAAAGTAGGGACATGTGGTGTTATGATTTTCAACCATTGCTTCCACCCTCAAGCAGCAAAAGGACAAGACCACACAAACAACCATAGCCAGCCATCATCAGGTAACATGGGCAACACACAATTATTTCCAGTTGACACAAATGCAGAAGCACTGATGTGCTATCTTTGTAGATTTGTACACACTTCCTGCTACAAAACAGCAGGCACACTGCAAGACATACACACTCACTTCTAGCTGCAGAAATAAATCCACAATACTCAAATCACAACACTACTGCCTGCAGAAGCACAAGCCTGTACTGCCACAGATATATATATTCACAATACCCAAATCACAACAGTTCTTCTGTCTGCAGAAGCACATGCCCCTATGGGGCCAGCCCGTGCGTAGCAACAGGTACTCATGCACACTGTAAAACATGCACACACTTCTGGCTACAGAAGTGCAGACTCCTGAGAGGCCTGCACTTCTGCAGTCTCAGGTATAAGACATACACACCAACTTCTAGCTACAGAAGCACAGACCCCACAAAATCTATAATACCCAAACTGAAACATTACTTCTCTCTGCAGAAGCACAGGCCCCTATGGGCCAGCATTTCTGTAGCCACAGGTACTCATACATACTGTAAGATATGCTCGCACTTTGCGCTGCAGAAGCAGAGACCCCTGAGGGGCTTGTGCTTCTGCAGCTACTAGTACAAGACATTCACACAAACTTCTGTCTACAGAAGTGCAGGCCTCAATGGGGCCTACACTTCTTCAGCTGCATATAAAAATCTATGCTACCCATATTGCAACACTACTTCTGTCTGCAGAAGTACAGGCCTCAGTGGGTTCTGAGCTTCTGTAGCCATAGGTACTCTTCCACACTGTAAGATCTACACACCCTTATGGCTGCAGAAGCTCAGGACACTGTGGAACATGAACCTTTGCAGTCATAGGTACACATCCATGGTACCCAAATTGCAAAACTACTTCTGACTACAGAAGCACAGGCCCCTCTGCCACCAGAGCTTGTGCACCCACAGGTTCTCATGCACACTGTAAGACATACACACTTCCTGCTACAGAACTGCAGGCACCTGATACAGCTGCATAAAGATACCACATTAGTTTTTTTTAATTAAGTAAATGTTATTGACCAGAAAAAGTATATGTAAGGCAATAGTAAAAATGAGAGAGAAAGAAACCATTTTATAAAAATGTCCCAACCAATAAATCAAACCTGGAAAGCAATTTAGCCCTTAGGCTGCCAACAGAATTTAAACATATTAGAATTCTGGACTGATATATCAGTCTGTGGTACAGCAAGGGAAAATGCTCTTATAAGTGGGCTGTTACTAAAAGCGGGCTTACATTAAATCCAATACTGTCACTGCCCACTAGGTGGCGCCTACCCACTAAAGTATGAAAAAGCTGAAATACATGAAGTTCTGCTACAAATTACTTTACTATGTGACAGATTTAATAAATACAGCAAAGCACAGTCAATTTAAAAAACAATTATTAAAAACACAGCTCAGTCAGCATTTAAAAAGCACAGCACACAGTCTGAAGTTCAGCAATCGATGTGTACGTGACTACAGTACTTTTGTTTAAGGCAGGCATTGAACCACTGAAGTAAGGCAAGTAAGGCAAGCTCAACAACTTTTGCAGTCTCAGATTGTTTAGTGCCAGGAATGGTAAGACACTCAATCTGATTTTTTTGAGCGAGTGCCAATCCGATTTTCTTATGCTTCTCCATAGCAGCCTGCTTTGTGTAACACACTGACTGTATTTAATTCATTGAAAGTCAGGCTTGCCACAAAGGAATGTTTTTGACTTAAGTGTTAATTACCTCTCAGTGTACTGTTATCAATGTGCGGTTTGCTACAGCACTGAATTTTCTGTAGCCATAGAGGAATACTGACAGCTAATCAGCAGTAAATGTGTGCCATTTAGTTACCATTGATACTGAAGCAAACATTGTAAGGACGATTGGTGGTCACAGAGGAATGTCGACTGCTAATCAGCAGTCAATGTGTGCCACGTAGGACAAATAAGATCAAAGCATATACATACAGAGAAACTGTACTGCTGTAGTGGTGTGAATGAGCTGTGACTGGCAAGTGTGAGTAGCAATTGAATGAATGCTCTGAGTGTGAAAACAGACAACACAGATTACACTGCTTTACTAAACAACTGTTCTTATAACTGATCTAGCTGTTCTTACAATGGGATTTCCACTCATTGAAAACAATGGAGCAAATGTGATTATACCTGGAATGTTTTTCTATCCGATGTTTGATTCTAAAACACTCCTCCCTGGCAAGCCTGACTTTCAATGAATTAAGTACAGTCAGTGAGTTACACAAAGCAGGCTGCTATGGAGAAACTCATTGACACTCGCTTAAAAAAATCAGATTGAGTGTTTCACCATTCCTGGCACTAAACAATCTGAGACTGCAAAAGTTGTTGAGCGTGCCTTACTTCGATGGTTCAACACCTGCCTTAAGTGGGCTCTACTGTGTGCGTGTGTGTGTGTGTGTGTGTGTGTGTGTGTGTGTAACCCTCCCCACCCCTGTCCTTTTACCAAAACAATGACAGGTGGCATGCTGTTGGCATTTGGCAGCAATACCTGGTGGGGACTGTATATCTACGGGTTCGGGGAAGGATGAGGCCACTTGGCACAAGAGGCCTAGGTTTGGCTACTCTGTTCAGGGGCACCCAAGTAAATCCAACTACAGGAAGCAATAACTGTAATGTCCAGAACCAGAATTGGGATTTTTCAGTGTGGCTTTATTTATTAACTCAATGAACATAAACAAAGCTCTGTATGGTCCCCCACAGGGCTACGTAACTGTAATGCAGATTAGAGGTTAAACACAGCGGTCCATTTTAGGAATGAACACTTCAACAGTTGTCTGACTTTGGACCCACCAGGCACTCAGCCCGGACTTCGCATGTGCATTGGATACACAGCCAGACTGGCCCGGCTCCCCTGCTGGCCACTCTACTGATCGTCCACTTGGTGAATGAACCCAAACTCTACTTGGAAAGACATCCCATCAAACAAGGAGGCTCCCAAACTGTGGCTCCCCACACCACTTGAAGTCTGCGACTCCTAGAGAGATTTTGTTTTCGTACTTCCAATTCGAAACTCCCATCAAACAGGGAGACTCCCATCCTACAAGGAGTAATGTTCCCATCCTGTGGCTCCCCACACCACTTGAAGTCTGTGACTCCTAGAGAGATTTTCAAGTTGCAACCCACGTCTGGGTACCCACCCCATCACTGGCCAAGTGCATGAGGCGAGTAGCAAAAACAGAAGAAATCCATAGAGGTGGACCTGGTTACTAAAGATGGGGATCTATCCACCTCCAGCTCCCACAGCCCATACCCGGCCATTTCTCTGAACACACAGAAACTTCAGGACTGTAAAAATGTAGATTGCATGGTGGATGAACTGATGCACCCCCTCTACTGTGAACTCTAAATCCATTTAAACTTTAAACTGACTGCTCCATTTGTTCATCATAGTGTATATAGTCCTCCCAAACAACAGTCCCCAATAACATTTCCTGACTGAAAAACAGTTGTTTGCCCCTTACACTGGAGCCAAACACTCACCCAATCGTTGCAGGGCCCCACAAGTGAAGTCCTTTAACCTTTTCTGTATACCCAAACAGACAAAGTAATTTTAGGCAGCTTCTTTCCTTGGTGGGAAAAGGGGATTGCCCCTGTAACCCACAGAGACCTTTTCCTACCCCCCTGGAGGGAGGGGACACTGGGACCGAGGGGACGGTCTCCACCACTTGAAGAATGGTGAAACACAGAAAAACTTCCTTCTGTGTGGAGGCAAAACTCAGACTACAGTCTGATGCTTCCTTCTTGCTCGAGGACAAACGGAAGACTGGCTTTTCAAATTCCCAAGGTTCTAGAACTGGTCTGAGCTGAAGATTCCAAATGTGGCTCATTCAGCTGTAACAATTCTATAAAGATGTCATCACTACAGTCTCAGCTGTGACTGAGGACAGAGTGAGACAGTGTGAAACCCATTTAACTGGAGATTCACAAGCTGCCTTCCCTGCCTACCACTAGGTCTTACTGGGATTCTAGTAACCCCGGGTAACAAAGGGGTTACACTCGCCCTTGACCAGGAAAATGACTGTCCTCCAGTCATTATGCACCCGACCTTAGGCCATCCCACCCTATGTGCTACTCTGAGGGGGTGATCAGGCCCTCCTACCTGCAAGCAGCACAGGTAGGCAACACTAAGGGCCTAGGGGCCTTAGCTGACATTTCAGCCTCTACTCTATCCACTTACTATGGACACCTAGTGGCTCTGGTAGAACTGTCCAGAGCATAGCCCTGATAGATCAGCACTGCAATCCCTATGGCCATTCAAGACCACAGCCTGTCTATCCCCCCTAACCTCTAGGAAAACCTATCTGCCTCTACATAACATCCCAAATAAAACAAAACCGGGGACCTCCCCGACCTTTGGCAGCCTGCAACTACAACAAATTAGGAACACAAACAGTACTTTAATTTCTAAACATAAGCACTGAAATGAGGAACTCCGATGAGCCCTCCTCCTCTCTTCTTCTCTTCTTTCTTCCAGGAACACCTGTAGAAAATACAAAAAAACAACAAAAACAAAACACCCTAATCTGCATTTACGATCTACCTAATAACGATGACTACAACAACAACAACCACAACCCTTACCATACAGGATAAACAAAACACTAAACAATCCCAAAAAGAAAAAATATATATATTTTTTTTTAGAAAAGTAGAAAAGACAGTATATACATTAAGTACAGAAATGACATTGATAACAATACACTTTGTTGGGGGGATGGAATGCCCTAAATGTCCCACTAGTGACTACAAGGCCCGAAGGCTAGTCCATTAGTCTCTCCTGGGCCGGAGCCCCGTGAACATAGTCTTTTAAGGCCATAATCCTGAAGGGGAGAGTCTTTGCGGACAGTTCACACACTGTTTGAAGTCTGTAGTGTAAGGTGTGTATTGCAATGTCATAAAGATAGAATAAAAAGAGATTTTGACTCACCAGCCTCTTGAAGTATTCGAACGTCACCAACCTGGTCCCTGCCGAAGACTCTCCCTGGCAGCATTTCTTCTGATACAGCTGGACGGACATCTTCCGGGAACCCACAGGAGTGCACATCTGGAAACAGCTGGGCTGATGTCATAACTGGAGAAGGAACCTTAGAACAGGAATAAAAGAAAAACAGCTGGTCTGGCCTCATCCGATTACCAGGCGATGAACAGGAAACAGCTGGGCTGGTGTCCTCTCTGGATCTGAAGTCATCTGGTGGTACCAGTAGGTGGTTGGTGATTGCAGACAGTTTACTGTAGACTGAAGAATGTGGGGCCCCGAATTTTGGTTTATTCATTTTGGCAGTTCAATAAAGGTACTTCACAGTTCAGATGTGGCAGTATTGACTACCACTGCTAGGCTCTCCATTTTGTAGGCACGGGCTTAATTACTGGGAGGTCCTTGCACTGAGGCCAATAGTAGAGGGGTCAGGGGAATTATTACTCCATCTGGGGCATTAATAATTCACACAGTGGGAGACTTCGCGTCCCTCTCCATCCACTATTCTCACTCTGTCCATAAACAGTGTCCTGCCTCTCTTCCACTGTGTATACTTTTCGTGGAACAGTCTATTCTTTACATGCTGGTTAGCCCCAGGATGCACATGTTTCATTGCTTCATCCCAGATCCAGGATTTCCTGCAGTTCTCAATCTCCTCCCAGACTCTCCGAGGAAAGGTAGGAAAGGTCATACCAAAGATTTCATTGGCCTTTCTACGAACCAGTCTCTCCTCTTTACTTGCTTTGGTCAATCTGAGACCACTGGCCTGGCTTGGGGATGGCCAGTCCTGGTTCTGCCAGCTTCGCATCCTCAATGAAATTAAAAATGGATCCCTGACTTCTTTTTCTTCTGGTGAAGCCAGGGCAGTGGCATCACCACCTTCTTGAACACATTCCTCTGAGGCAAGATCTTGAGGCTGTGTGCCCGTTCCTATCTCACAAGGCCACTTAGGTTCCTCCTCATCTTCCTCTTCACTGAGGATCTGAGCCCAAGAATGAGCAGTAGTTCTCATCCCCGAGACTATCCATTCATCACTAGGAGCGGAGGTCAACACCTCCCATTCAACGGCCTCCCGCATCTCATCTTCACCTTCGAGACTTGGGCTAGGCCTCCCCCACCAAGAGGTCTATTGATGCTTTATCTGAACTTGCCTTCTGAGATCCAGCATCCAAAACTTCAACTTCAGATTCAGTCTCTAATTCTGCACTTCTAACTTTGTGCCACCTCCCCGGGACCTTCCTCCACAGACTCACCTGATGCTGTGTGCTGCCAACTGCAGATTCTGAAGTTGTGTCCATGGGAGCCAAACGAATTTGAGGCACTTTATACAAGCTATATTTTGTAGACAACCAGCACAGTGAGGAATCATGAAGACATCCCTTCCAGGACTAAAGCACATCTGGCATACACGCACTGGATAATTAGGAATTGCCACATCAGGAGGGAGTTGCCCTCTATAGCACTAATTTTCAATATCTCTCAATCTATTTACTGCTGCTGTTACTGCAACCCGGGCATGATCCGGGTAACGAGCTGGTCCTGAGGCCATAACTGCAGAAAACAAACAAAAGTTCACTGTAACTGAAAGTCCCACTTTAATGAACACACTCTGTAGCTTTAAAATGGCTCCTCTGCTGCTGCTGTGTTTACTTTACTACCCACCCTGTAATGGCGGCGGCAGCACTTGTGCATCAACATTCAGACGCTTGTCCAAGCTCACTGCGCATCTGATTTACATCAGCTACTATTAACTTTATTTCAAACTGCACAACTTGCTCTTTTCTGGCTGTTCTCACATTTACAGGATTTTCCTTGGACTTTTCACATGCTGGCAACATTTATTTAATCAGTCCCTTTAACTTCAGGTTTCAGCACAGGATTGCCTGCTTCTACTAGCGTTGCACTTATTTTACAACCCACAGTCTCTCTCTTCCTGCAAACTTTAAAATGAGGCTACTTTCATTGCTATGCTCACATTTAATGGCTTTACAGACTTGCACTTGCTAGCAGGATATCACACAATCGCTACTTGCAAAGCGACTACACAGCTGCACTCACGTTTTATATGGCATTACTGAAAATCACTGATTTGAGCAGTTTTAAATCGTTTGCTCACTGTTATGGTAGAAGATTGCTGCGATGGAGGAAAACGGCCTGCAGCCAGATTTTTTTTTTTTTTTAGGCCTCAGATTTCAAACGGGCGGGCAGTCTCCACGATCGTAGTATTAATCACACAATTCACTGATCCCACGACCGATAAGCGGGTTGAGCCCGATTTTGAACTAGAAAAGTCACTTTTCACTGTTTACAGCGCTTTGAACACTTCGTGAATGCTCCTCCACTGCCAGTACTCACACTACTCTCTGTCTCCCTCTCGAATGCTGAAGCAGACACATAAGAGCTGGCTGAGGGGCGGGACTAATGGCAAACTGACCAACCACACGATGCCATGCAGATGAGCATCTTCTTCCTCACGAGGGCTCCTCTCCTCACGGCGATCGTCGAGCAGGCAAATTTAAACTGAAAAGATGCACTTTTTTTTTTTTAACTGACTCCAAGGCGGGAGCCCATTTCAACCATGTAATATTGCCATTAACTCTGCAGTCTCTGTATTGCACAGAAAGCATTTCCAACGTCCAGGGCATAATTTCTCTGTTGCTACCCCTAGTTTTCACACTTTCCTTCACAGAAACTCATTTTAAAACTGACTAGTATTGTACATATGTAAAACAACTACCGTTATTGATAATGCAAGAAGCTGACTGACACAACTGTTAATAATAACCAATTACTGAATCTAATTCAGTGACTCTTACAACTGTTTAAAATTACTTGTACATAATAGAAACATTTGTTTTCAAGTGTACATTGTTAATAACTTGTTTAATAGTTGAACTAAAAATAGCAGTGTAGCACTACAGTACAAGTGAATGTCTTACATATTACTCTGCAGTATACTAACAACATGTAACTAAGCATAAGTTTGTGAAAAAATGCATTCCATTACAGTTTTAATATTTACAAGTAAAGAATTTACATAGAAGCCAATGTAAGAATTGATAACATTTTTTTGTTCATGTAAAACATTTATTTTTTTTTGTACTTGTCACATAACTAACTGTACTGTATGTACAAAATATTGACAATTGTAAATCAGGCACTGTTGCTGATCACAACAAACTGCATACCTGTTCCTGACAATATTTATGATCACCTCAATTGAGGGGTCGGGTGGGAATTTTCCATTTGCACCTAGTCAGTGACATATTATTTAATAGTAAGAATCAAATGTCACTAAACTTACAATTGTGTAAACTGTACTACTTAGGCAATCAGCATATGGTTTTTCACCCACCCCAGGAACATCCACATTAGCAGTCACACAATTACAACAAAACACTTGTCTATCTTGTGTCTAATCACACTTCACAACCAACTGACATTCCCTTATTAACATAGCAGACAAGTAATGCACTACACATAGTTACAACATACAACCATTTTTTAAAAAGTAACATTTTTAACAAACTACATTCACATTCAATAGAAATATCTTCAGCCTGACTATTAAAATTACAAGTCAAATGCCAGAAAATACTTCCACACATATAAACAGAAATGAGTACTGAAGCACAACTAAAAACACACAACATCTGATTAGTTTCATATAATATCACACACTTAGTCCAATCCACATTATACACTTATTATTATTCTTACACATTTACAAATTTCACAAGTAATGATTGCACACATACAAAGATTGTATTGTGAGACTGCTTCTGTTAACAAAATTTTAATTTTGATTCGACCTTTTCTCCATTTGACAAATTGGCAATAAATTTTTTAAAACCATAACCACCTGTGTCGACTCATTACTTTAAATACCATACTGAAATGAAAATAAGTGTCTATGACTTAAGCATACAAATCAATGTTTACTAATACTGCTACAACTATACCTCCATCTATTTGTTTGCTACCTATGACATACAGTCAGCAACACAGCAACACAAAGGGTAACACACATGGTGGCATAGACGGGATCATCAGCCCTAAGTCTCACCCCATGACATGTGTAAAGCAGCAGAAGTATAGGAGAGTGCGGTGAGAGTTAGGAGCCACGATCCCAATGCACACCCCAATGCCGGTTGGGGGGGTGGACAGAGCAGTACAGGCCATGCGCTACCGCCACATGATGTGTTATGGCACAATAAAACAGACAGCACCGCAAACATTAATGCTAAAAGTGCCACTTGGAGGAGTGGGCAGTGGGGTACAAGTAGGTGTTCACCCCTAACAGCGAATTTCCTCACTTTTGTCGCTGTGGAACAACCCTAACTAATGCATTAAACAGACTTTTTTGCCTCTAATTTCCCTTCTTTTTAAGAAAGATAACAAGAAATAGTAAATGTAATGCAGCAGAGGGCCCGGGCCCACAACCATGAATGAGAACAGAAAGGCTAATGCATACAGTGGCATACACAGGAATGCTGTGCCACGTGATGCCTTGTCACAAAGTAACGTGGTGCCTGTAAATTGAAATGTCAATGGGCATGGTGACACAAAGTGAAACAGAAAGCAAAACAGTACAGTACACACAAATGGCTAAAAAGTAACAGAAACGCAAACAAAAAAGAAAACGCAAACAATGGCGCATATGGTGGCATTGGAGTCTGCATTGGGATCATCAGCCCTAACTCTCACCCCATGACATGTGTAAAACAGCAGAACTATAGGACAATGCGGTGACAGTTAGGACCCACAATCCCAATGCGCACCCCACTCCCAGTTTGGGGGATGGGCGGGGGTCCAAGGGGGGTTTTCAACCCTAACAGCGAATTTCCTCACTTTTGTTGCTGTGGAACAACCCTAACTAATGCATTAAACACAGTTTTTTGCCTATAATTTCCCTTCTTTTTAAGAATGATAACAAGAAATAGTGAATGTAATGCAGCAGCGGGGACCCGCGCTCCCGCCACATGATGTGTTGTGGCATACTAACAGAGACAGCAACGCAAACAGAAATGCTAACAGTGGCGCACATGCTAACACAAGCACGAATGAGAACAGAAAGGGTAACGCACATGGTGGCGTAGATGGGAATGGTCTGCCACATGATCTGTTGTGACATAGTATCATGGTGCCTGCAAACACAAATGGCAATGGGCATGGTGAAGTAAAGTGAAACAGTAAGAGAAACAGTACTGTACACAGAAATGGCACAAAAAACAGAAACACAGGCGCAAATAAGCATAAAGAGATAACACATGGTGGCGCGGGCGTCAATGGTAGTGAGAGAAACAGTACGGAGCCACAAGTGAAAAGAACAACAGTAACAGTAATGTAAGCACATAGGCTGGTTTTCCCCACAACCTGCATTGAAAAAGACAGTGAGTACAAATAATGTATGCAAAATAATGAGTATCGGCGCAGAAAATGAGATCTTGGAATACTAAACACATTATATCTCAGGAACCGTACGACGTAGAAAAAAAATTTAAAAGTCATATTATTTACAACTGTCCTGGCTAATTCAAATCTTAGCCCCATTGTGGGGCTAAGAAATTTTCCAACAAAAAGTCCGTATCTTGCACCGTTTCCGAGATACGGGCCCTGAAAGGCGCGGCGAACACCGTAATGTTATCCTATGGGAAAAAACATCAATTTTGGAGTGCCGTAACTTTGCCGCCATGTGATATTTTTTCACTAAACTACTGAAAGGCACATCTGTGGACTGTTAGCTGTCTTCCTTCCAAATTTCAGGAAAAAATACCAAACCGTTATTTTGCAGCAGGTGCCAAAGGATTCCTGTAATGCTTCCGGCGCCACAATGTTATCCTATGGGAAAAACGGTCAACTTTGGAGTGCCATAACTTTTCCGCCGTGTAATATTTTTTCAATACAACACTGAAAGGCACATCTGTGAGATGTCAGCTGCGTTCCCTCCAAATTTCAGCCCAAAACTCCCAACGGTTATTTTGCAGTACAGTGCCAAAGAATTGCTGTCATTTCCCACAGACTAGAAAATTACTGTCTTACTTCGTGAAAGCTCAAAAGTTCAACACTTTCGTGAGCACGAAAGTTATTTATAGTACTTTCCCAGAAATTTGAAAACATATTTCTGGGGTGTTTTACCACAAAATAAAGACATGGCAAGCATCCTCAGGGCCCGAATAGCTAAATACAAAAAAATTACGTTGCTAGAGGGTCTCAAATTTAAATGCCAACCATTTTTCTGATCACCAACTGAAAACAAAATGGCGGATTTGCGAAAGTAACAGGCCCATTTGCGAAAGTAAAAATGCATTTGCGACACTGTCGAACTTTTTGTTAACTTTTTTCCATTGACTTATAATGGGAAACTGTTTTTTGAATAACTTTTGAACCGTTTAATATTTTTTCACCAAATCTTTGAAAGGCACATTAGGGACCCCGCCTGCATGTTCCCTTAAGATTTTGGGCCGGTCACGCAAACCGTACGACCTGTAGGCGCAACCGTAGAATTCCAGAAAAGCGTAAACGTGCGCACCGATCATGCTTAATAACTCCACAACCATATATCTAATCAGTACAAAACTTGGCAGATCCCAAGGCCTAAGGGTCTTGATTATACATTCCAAATTTCAGGCAAATCCATCAAACTGTGGCAAAGTTATTAAGGTGCAAAAATTTGGGTTTAACATGGAAATGGCTCCTGAACCCTAACTATGGTAGCACTACCTCATATATATATATATATATATATATATATATGATATATATATATATATATATATACACATATATATTCTATGTAAAAAAACTGTGTTAATTCATCATTTAGGTTAAAACACAAAAAGTCAGGAAATGAAAATCTTTAGGGTTGCCCCTTCTCCCCTCATCCCAAGATTGACAGATGACAGGGTGTGTCTTTGGGGTTGTGAGGCTTAAATGTTGCCCCATTTTTGTGTAATCATATTGAGAAGCAACAGTGAACAAGAATGGGGCAACATTTAGGGTTCACAACCAGAATGACACACTCCATCATCTGTCAATCTTGGGATGATTGGTGGGTCCACAAGGGGGGAGGGGCAACCCTAAAGATTTTTTTTATTTCCTGACTTTTTGTGTTTTAACCATAAATGATGCATTAATGCAGCTTTTTGCATAGAGTTTCCTTACTTTTTGAGAAAGAATAGAAAACTAAGAACTTGCAGAAGTTGTTGGGAGTGTGGGCCCTTCAGGCCCACGCTCCCACCAACTTGTAAACTGTATCTACCATTAACACCCTCTAAATTTCAATGTAAAAGACCAAACCATATCTGAGATATAACATGTTAATATTTGAGATTTACAATCATCGGAGTTGCAGAATTCCATACCTTTTGACATTTTACAGACACAACAACTGAAAAGTGCATCCATGACACTAAGGTTAGGTACCTTATCAATTTCAAGGCACCACCACAATGCAAAACACTGTCCACAAAACATAAATTGCATCATGCAATATCTCCGCAAAAAATATTTTCTCCAACACATAAACACTGTAATTCACATGTACAGGACATGCCATCAACACTCTCTGAATTTCAACTAAAAAGACCAAACCATTTCTGAGATATTTAAACTTAAAGATTGTGAAAATTGGCCGATCTACTCCATTACAAAATCTGGCCATATTGTCCCTCCCTCATGATCAAAGATGGCAATCAAAGAATCTCGCAATCAAAGAATTTGCATGCTCGTGATCAAAGAATTTGCAGGCTCATGATCAAAGAATAAAAAATGGTGAAACTTGAGTTTTAGGTGGAATTACATGAACCCACCACCATATCTCAATAGAATGAAGCCCCCTGAGCAAAGCCCACCCTCATTTGTGTTCCTAGGTCACCCCCAGGCTAATAAATTAGAATTTTTCAAAGGGCCATCTAGTCACACCCTCACGATGCAAGATCATGATCAAAGAATCTTGCAATCAAAGAATTTGCAGGCTCATGATCAAAGAATAAAAAATGGTGAAAATTGAGTTTTTGGCAGAATTACATGAAACCACCGCCATACCTCAATAGAACGAAGCCCTCTGAGCAAAACACACTCTCATTTGTGTTCCTAGGTCACCCCTGAGCTGAGAAAATTGTATTTTTACCTCACGATGCAGGATCGCGAACAAAGAATCTCGCGATCAAAGAATTTTCAGGCTCACGAACAAAGATCGTTAGTGAGTCACGATCAAAGAATTTAAAATGTTATAACTCTATTTTTTTACCATTTTAGGTGAAACCAAAGGCATGGGTCAATAGATCAAAGCCCCCTGAGTAAAACCCATGCAGGTTTTACTGCAGGAGTGACCCGTGAGCCGAGATAATTGATTTTTTGTGATGGAATTTAAAAACCAAGATGGCGGACCTCGCGATCAAAGAATTCTCAGGGACAAAGATTCTTTGACTGAGAGGCTGCAAATTCTTTGACCACCAGGTGGAACGAAATGGCCCAAACCCCATTCTTAGTTCACAAAATAACCATATAAATTTTCCCATTGACTTATAATGGAAACTTAAAAGTGTCATAACTTTTGAATGCCTGAATATTTTTTCACCAAACAGAAAGCAGCATCTTCAGCCACCAAAGTTCTTTCAGATGAGCCATCTCAGAGACCAGCATGCCACACAGCAGCCACACAGGGCCACAGGCAAAATCCCAAAAGCTGCCTCCAAAACTGGTGAAAAGTGCATTTTTCAGTATTATGTTGCACAAAGACCATCATGCTGACCAAAACACAATTTGGCAGATCAAGAGATCTACCATGCTCCACCACACACACCAAAGTTTAGGCAAATCTGTTGAATGGGATCAAAGTTATTACCATGCAAACTTTTGACTTTAACATAGAAGAGCCTTCATAACCCTAAATATAGTGGCGCAACCTCACCACTATAATATATTCATTGCAAAAAACTCCATTAATGCATCAGTTAGGGTTTCTATTACAGTGATAAAAATTTGGAAAATTGATGTTAGGGTTACCAACCCTACTACCCCCCTCCACACACCAACAGGCATTGGGATGTGCCCTGGGGTCACTGGGCTTAGCTCTTACCCCATTCCATTTGTGAGGAAGATGAGATGGTGCAGTAAAGGAGAATGGGGTGAGAGTTAGACTAAAAGACCCCAAGGCACACCCCAATGCCTGTTGGTGTGTGGAGAGTGGGGAAGTATAGGGTGGTAGGGTTGGTAACCCTAACATCAAATTTCCAAACTTTTGTTGCTGTAATAGAAACCCTAACTGATGCATTAACAGAGTTTCTTTGCAATGAATTTTCCTTCTTTTTAAGAAACTATAATGTTACCCATATGGGGTTATTGGAGGGCAGGGCCCCCTGGGCCCTGTGCTCCTATCATGCATGCATATTGTAATTGTCTCTGATTTTCATGTGGGAGTGCATATAAGTATAGAAACATTGTAAGGAACTTTCATCTTCCAGTACTGCATAATGGAGGGCCCTGCACTCCCAGTATTGCATAATGTTATCCATATGTGGGAGCACAGGGCATTCTGGAGCCTGCACTACCATCTACCCATAAGTATAGAGACATAGCACAGGGTTAGAGACATTCCAAGTAACCCTTGTGGTGCAAATATGGCAATATCTCAATAACCATTGGAACTTTGGAAAAAATGCCACCGTAGTTTTAATCACGACCTGGCAATCTGCATGTGTGCTTAAGCTGGCTTAGTGAAAAATCCGTATTGTGAACCATTTTCAGGATATAGGTACTGAAACATATTGTGACAGCCACAGTGTTATTCTATGGGAAATTTTGAAACTTCAGATTGCTGTAACCAAATGTAAATTCTATCACTAAGCAGTAAAAGGCACATCTGTGGGGCAATCCCTTTCTACCTTGCAAACTTCAGCCTAAAAGTCCTAACTGTTTATTTGCTTTGATGTGGCAAAGAACAAAAAAATTACTCACCATAGTAATCTTGTTTCTTCAAAGGGATCACTCATTATGATTAAACTGATGCAGTCAGCCTCCTGTGTTGGACTGCCTGGAGAGATGGAATTATATGCAAATGATGGAACTCTCAATTGGCTCATGCCAATTTCAAACTGCTGCCCTAGCACTGCTGTACTCTGAGTGCTTCAGATTCTTACGTAGCCTAACTGGGTATAAGACCCACTAGCTAAAAATAATATTTCTATAAAACAATTTTTGTCCTCTCAAGTCAAAAACATCCTAAGAAGTAAACCTAAAAAAACTTCAGACCACAAGGGAACCAACTGGTTAACAAAAAAGTGAATCTCTAACCTGACCTATATGGAAAAAAACACCCTAAAACAGGGATGCAGAACAACTTTCATAGGTTCTAGTAGGGGAGGTAGGGTGGTTGCTTTAATCATAATGAGCGATCCCTTTGAAGAAACAAGATTACTATGGTGAGTAATTTTTTTCTTCTTTTAACCCCAGGAATCACTCATTATGATTAAACTGATGCAGACTACCAAGCAGTACCTTTGGAGATTGGGCAGAAAACCTATTTAGGAAACAGGTTCTGCAGCACTGCTGTACCAAATCTGGCATCACTTCTGGATTGTAGATCCAGGCTGTAATGATTTGTGAAGGTGTGTACTGTTTTTGATTTAGTTGCTTGGCAGATTTCCAGTAGTGGAATTTCTCTGAAGCTGCCACTGAAACAGCTGTGCCCCTGGTGGAATAAGCCCTCAAGCCCAGGGGCACTGATTTATCCACTTTACTATAACAAAACTGTATACATGCCACTATCCAGTGAGCAATTGTACATTTTGAGGCAGCTCTGCCCTTACCTACTTCTCCATAGTTAAGAAAGAGCTGTGTTTGACCTGGTCTGTAAGACTTGGTTCTGTCAATATAGTGGCTAAGTGCCCTTTTGACATCAAGGGAGTGAAGCCTCCTTTCTGGAGAACTGGATTTCTCTGTTAAAAAGACAGGTAAAATGGGCTGATTTAAGTGGAAATCAGACACCACTTTGGGAAGGAATTTTCTATTGGTCCTGAGGACCACTTTATCCCTGTGGAATGAGATGTGGTCTACATCTGTGTACTGGGCCTGTAACTCACTAATCCTTCTGGCTGAAGTAATAGCAACCAGAAACACAGTTTTCCAAGTGATATACTTCAAATCTGCACTTGCCATTGGTTCAAATGGAGCATCCATGAGCTTGGCAATGCAGATATTCAGATTCCAGGCCAGAATTGGTTCTCTCAAGGGAGGGTACAAGAGGTTAAGGCCTTTAAAATACTTCTGAAGACTGGATGAGAGGACATGGATCTCTCTTTACCAGCTGACAGATAAGCCGAGACTGAAGTCAAATGAACGCTGAGAGTCGAAAGCTTCAGGCCTAGAGAATGCAAGTGTGTTATGTAATCCAGGAGAATGGTTAAATCAGCCCTGGATGGGTCAACGCCCTTACCTGTGCATCATATGTAAAAACTCTTCCACTTAGAAGAATGTGTCTTCTTAGTGGAAGGTTTACTGGAACCCTTAAGTACTGTCAGCACCTATTCTGACAGTTTAAGATTAACATTCTAAGTCCTTAAAAGCCAGGCCTTGAGCCTTAGTGATTTGAGGTTGGGGTACAGTATTCTGCCCTGAGAGGAGGTCAGCAAGTTGTGCCTCCTGGGCAGATGAATTGGAGGAAACTACTGATAGAGTCTACAGAAGTGAACACCAGTGTTGCCTTATCCAAGCTGGTGCCACCAGTATCATTGTCGCTGGTTGGCACCTCAATTTCAGCAGGGTCTTGAATATCAGTGGAAAAAGAGGGAAGGCATAAAGGAACTTCCCCGTCCAGTCCAGTACCAATGCATCCAGGGGTAGTGTACCCCTGAGAGGAGGTCTTCAACAGTACACTGGTAACTGATGATTTTCTACAGGGGCCAAGAAATCTATCTCTGGAGTGCCCCATCTCCTAAAAATTGAACTGAGTATTTGGGGATTCAGACACCACTCATGGTGGTCCTGACTTATCCTGCTGATGGAGTCTGCCAGCACATTGTCCTTTCCTGTAAGATGTATGGCTGATAGGGATACCTTCATGAAGTATGCAAGGGATCACAGCCTCATTGCTTCTGTGCACAGTGGGGCTGACCTGGTTCCCCTGTTTGTTGATGTAGTACATTGTTGATGTAGTACATAATAGTGGTCATACTAGGAAAGGTAGATATACAGAAGGCCTTAGCCCATATATGTATATCTCCAGCCAAGCTAGTACAACCACCCAGAGCTATAATAGTGATCTAAATTTTATTTGAAGTTGTTAAAGTTATTAGATTCTATTATTGAACTAGGTAGTGAATTCCATAGGGGGATAATTCGTTGGGTGTGTTAAGAATGCCTTTTGTTAGTTCTTGGGTATGTGAGTGCTAACTGCTGCTTGTGACTTCTAAGATCACAGTCACATTGCTTAAAAGACATACCTACTTCAGACATTAGATCTCTGTCAGTTGATATTTTGTACATTAATAAGAGATCCCCTCTCATTCTTTGCTGCTCTAGGGAGTACAGGTTTAATTCATCCAGCCTTACAACGTACCCTTTATCATGCATATTAGTAATGAGTTTTGTAACTCTCCTCTGCACCCCCTCCAGCCTATTAATATCCCCTTCTCAGATATGGGCTCCACAGGGGAGAGCAATAGTCAAGATGTGGTATTACATAGGCCTTGTACAGTGGCTAAATGCAACCCCTGTCTCTTGAAGTAACACTCCTTTTAATACTTCCTATGAGTCTATTTGTACAACTTATGATATGATTACAATGACAGCTGAAGGATAGATCAGAGGGATTATTACTCCAAGGTCAGTTTGCTTTGCAACAGGAGATAATACATGACCATTTAGTGTATACTGATTTTGCTTATTTGTAGTTCCCATATGCATAATGATGCATTTACTAGTATTAAATGTCATATGATTGTTTTGAGCCAAGTCCTCTAAATTTTTTAAGTCTTTTATAAGATTCAGAATATCATCCTCTGTTTTAACTTGAGCGGCTAGCTTAGTATCATCCACATACTTATGGCAAAACTATTTATATTAGTGGTCAGGTTGGATATAAAGATGGAGAAGAGTGTTGGGCCCAATACTGACCCCGGGGGTATTCTGCTGGTAACAGGGCATAAGTCAGACATGTACCCCAAAATGCATACTCTCTGGATGCAGTGATTCAACCATTCTTCCATCCAATTGATAATTGTGTTACTTATTCCCAGTGTCCTCATTTTAGTTATTAAAGTGTCATGTGGCACTTTATCAAAGGCATTACATAAATCCAAGTAGACAACGTCCACTGGTATATTGCTGTCAAGAGTTTTACTAATGTACTCATAGAAAATTAAGTTCCCCTCCCAGATAAGCAGGACCTATTGTTCCTAAAACCGTGTTGTGTACAGTCTACTAGTTCCTTGTTTTTTAACTCATCTTCCAATTTAGTTATAAGTAAAGACTCAAAGATCTTTCCCAGAATACTAGTCAGACTAATGGATATGTAGTTTGAGATGTTCCCATGGTTACCCTTTTTAAAGATGGGGTAACAGCAGCAGTCTTCCAGTCACTTGGTATCTCATGAGACATTAAGGACATATTGAATATTTTATGGAGTGGATCCACCAACCAGTTCCTGATTTCCCTAAGTAATCTTGGGTGCAATTTATCAGGTCCAGGGGATTTATTTACTATGGCAGGGTCAGAATGTGTGTCTGCTATAACCATTTTCTGTATTAGTTTCTGCTGGCTACTTTCCAGTGCCTTCAATCTAGTATTAAACAATGACATTTATATTTGCATATCAGCATTCTGTTTACATTTTAAGCAAGTGAATGGAGTCTGTAGCATGGGTAGGTCAGTAATCAGATACATGTCACATGCCACACATAATGTCCCCATTTTTTCTTTTAATAGCTGTATTAAATCCATAATGATAGCAGATGTGGCAATGTTAGCCTTTTACCTAATATGGTAGGTCTGACTAGTGTTGTAATGCACTATCGGAGGTCTAGCCTAATAGCATCCTTTACACCTCTACCATCGCACAACATACATAACACTCGCAGACTGCCCTGAGCTCCAGTAGATTTATATGCAACATGGATTCTTGAGGAGACCATGTGCCACTTGCTGTGTAATCCAACATGTGTGCTCCCCAACACAGAAGGGACGCATCTGTTGTAAGAATTAAGGAAGGTTGTTCCTTTATGAAAGGCACAACTACCCAAAGGTTGTGCTCATCTAGCCACTACTGCAGTGCCTGTCTCAGGCTGTGGGTGACTGGAACCCATTTGGACAGAGGTTCTGTCCTCTGTGACCAATATTGTCTTAGGTAAAACTGGATGTATCTCATTTGAAATCTGGAACCCAGTACCACTGTGGTGGCAGCTGCTATGTGACCCAGAAGCGTGATGAATTCTCTGGCTGGTTTGGGGTGTCCTGGCACAAATGTGTTTGCAATCTGTAGAATGTTGTTTACCCTGTCCTGTGGCAGAAAAGCTCTGCCCAGACTGGTGTTTAATTCTGCACCAATGAATTCTAATACCTGAACTGGTGTTTGCTGAGACTTCTGCTCATTTATGAGAAAGCCCAGAGACCCCAGAGTAGATTTTGTTAGTGCTAAGGCCTGCTCTATAAGCTGCAGAGATGGACCCACTACAAGCCAGTCATCCAGGTAGAGAAAGACTGACACCCCTTGTTTTCTCAGAAACTCCACTACCATGGCCAAGCACTTTGTGAAAGCCCTTGGGGCAGACGTTAGGCCAAAAGAAAGTGCTGAAAACTTATAATGACCCAAAGCCAGTCTTAATCTCAAGTACTTTCTGTGAGAAGATCTGATGGGGATGTGAAAATAAGCATCCCTTAGCTCTAGGGAGGCTAGCCAGTCTCTCTTTTGTAAAGTGGGAATGTTTATTGCAAGAGTGACCATTTTGAATTTTGGATTCAGAATGTGTCTGTTTAGAAGTCTTAGATCCAGGATAGGTCATCAATTCCCATTTTCTTTCTGTGAGGAAGTATCTGGAGTAGAAGCCTTTGCCCCTCTGGTGTAGGGGCACTGGCTCCACTGCTTTGATTGCCAGCAGATGTTTTACCTCTGCTTCCAGTAAAATCCTGTCTGCAAATGTAACTGGTGCAAATGTTCTTGTTCTCAGCTTGGGAAGAGATTTGAAGCTGAGTGCCAGACCCTGGCTCACTACCTCCAAGACCCACTTGTCTGTGGTGATGGTATGCCAATCCTGGAGGTAGTGAGCCAGCCTGCCACCCACTGATGGATCTATGCCAGGGGATGCAACCCATACAAGCCCATCAGGGGTTCTGAATTGGCTGTGCCTGAATCAGTGGGGAGGGATAAGCTCTTCTCATGGCTCTCCTGCTCCTTCCTCGAAAATATCCTCTAGGCTGCTATTGCAGCTGAGAGGCCTGAGCCTGTAAAAATGGTCTGGGATAGGATCCCCTACCCCTGTCTCCCCTAGTTTGGGCCCTATAAAATGTGGAAGGCCTATCCTTAGAATTACTTCTATAGGTAGCCTTGTATTCTTCTACCTTTTTCATATAGGCCTCTGTTTTGTCACCAAATAATGAGTTTTTCTCAGATAAGAAATCCATCAACTTGGCCTGGGTGTCTAAGGTCAGGTTTGTGGCCCTGAGCCATGCAAACCTCCTAAGGGAGACAGATAGTGCCATTAATCTGGCTGCAGAATCTTTAGTGTCCACAGCCATGCAGAACTGGTATTTTGTGGCATCTAGTGCAGCTCTTGCTGTATCTTGTAGGTCAACTGCCACCTTACCTGGCACCCTTTCAGACAGGGCTAAAACTGTATTCCAGAGTGCCTTCTGGTATTGCACTGCACAAGCAATGTAGTTGGCCTGTCTAACTATCAGAGAGGCAGCCATGTACCCTTTTTTACCCATTGCATCCATCTTCCAAGAATCCCTGTCAGGAGGATAGGTAGCCAGAGGAATTCTGGCTTTGTTGCAGGCAGCAGCCTGCATGACCCCCTCAGGATCAGGGTGGCTGAAAAGAAAATCAGCTGTGTTCCTATCAAGCTGATATTTCTTGTCAACATTTTTGTCCACTCCTGGAATGGAAGTAGGAGTCTGAAATATTTTCCATTCTACCTTTTTCAAGGAATTATGCATAGGCAGTAATAAACATTTTGTGGGGGCTAGCCCCATCATGTCTAAAAATTCTGCCTCCTCCACATTCTCCTCTGTCTCCTGCAGAGAGAGATTGAGTGTCTCCACCATGCTTTTCACAAAAGCATAATGTGAGGTATAATCCTTGGTACCCTGAGGGGGGATCTGAACTCTTGTTCTGGAGAAACCTCTGGATCTATTGGTTCCTCATCAAAATCATCAGCATCCTCACCAAAGGTGGCTTGCAGTTCCTGAAGAGTTGAAACAGGCACAGGAACCAGAGCAGTCAGTGTGGGAACTGGGACTGCAGCCTGCAGTGCTTGAATGACCTGTAAGGCCTTGCCAATGTCCTCAGCTGAGGGCATACCAAGTGTGTCTGCTGGGAGCTCCCTAGCCTTCTCAGCTGGAGGCACAGTGACATGTTTTTCCTTGCATTTTTTCTTAAGTGGAACAGGTTCAGTCCCTGACTCCAATGACTTTATTGACTTACTCTGCTTAACCTTATCTGATCCTTTGTCAGGATCCTTAGCTTTATCTCCATCCTTTTTTGTGCCAGAGGTAGAGGAACCACTTTCCCCAGTAGTAGCAGAAGCAGAGGCCATCTCTTCCAATATTTTGGACCTTTTCCTAAGAGTTTTAGGGCAAAATGTTTTACAAATATCACAATTTTCAAAAATATGGCTAGCACCCAGACAAAAAAACACAAAGGGAATATCTGTCTGCTTTTGCTATAATCTGACCACAAGACTCACAATATTTAAAACCAGTGGGTCCTGTGCATTTTTTAGATTTGACAATAGGAACCTCTGACATTGAGTAAGAATCACTAAAGTAAGCTATAACAAAATTATCGGTTCCTTGGAACTGGATATTTTAAATAAAAACAACCGCTAATGGTTCTGAGAACTGAACGCTACTCGGTTCCTAACAGAAAAAGGGAACTGAGAAATTTATCATTTTAAATAAAAATAAAACAGGTACAAATGGTCAAGGAACTGACCGCAAAAAATAACAAATATTAAATTGAGGTAAAACCTCGCTAGAAATAGAGGAACCCTCAGTTCCAAGGAACCTTGAAGGAACTGCTAATTACCCAATATAGTCACACAATTTATAAAATAAAATAAAACTAAGGCAGCAATTTGAAATATAAACTAAAAACACTACTTGTCAACCAGATAAATGGATTTTGAAGAGGTTGAAGGAGAGCTCTCTGGGACATCTTCACTAGGCAAGTGGAGTAAAGAATCTGAAGCACTCAGAGTGCAGCAGTTGTTAGGGCAGCAGTTTGAAATTGACATTAGCCAATTGAGAGTTCCATCATTTGCATATAATTCCATCTCTCTGGGCAGTCCAACACAGGAGGCTGACTACATCAGTTTAATCATAATGAGTGATTCCTGGGGTTAGAAACATCAATTTTTCTAAAGTACTTTCGCAAATTTGCGAAAGTTTTGCAAAATTTGTCAAAGTACTTTCATGAATCTTTTGTACTGTCGCAAATTTGAGAAGGGTTTGCAAAATTTATGAAAGCATGTTTGGGATACTTTCACAAATTTATGAAAATCCTGCAAATGTACTTATGCAAATTTGTGGCACTTCCAATGTAAAAATTGTAAAAACATATTTCCAACCATTATTTTTAAAAATGGACATCAGAATCATGTTCCTCAGGCCCCGATTAGGCAAACACTACTGCTGGTGTTTACCAAGGGGCAGTAGTTTTTGAATTACAGTATTTTTTCCATATCACTAACTGAAAACAAGAAGGTAGATGTGTGAAAGTAAAAAACCCATTTGTAGCAGTAAAATAGACATTTGCAAAAGTACTTTCAAGGTGTACACATATTTTTTTCCATAGGCTATAATGGGACACTTTAAACTTTAATAATGTTTGAATGGAATAATACCTTTTTAACCAAACCTTCAAAAGGCACTTCAATGACCCAGACTCCATATACAGTCACATCCAAAGACATGGCCAGATATTTCCTGAAATTTCTTTGATATTCCTAGAGAAATCTGCTTTTTTCTCCATTTAAACAGTAGGGGCAGAACAGAGAAACTCTTTAGAAATTTCACAACATATCTGAAAATATCTGGCCATGTCTGTGGCTAATACTGTGCCCTGACAATTTCAGAGAAGACCCCAAAACTATTTTGGCCATAGCCACGAGCAACGAATTTGCAAGAAAGTGGTATTTTTTTACATGATTTGGCACTCTGTAGGTCTGCAACTGCACATCCAACCAGAACAAAATTTGCCAGATCCAGAGATCTGTGGTACTAGAAGGCACATGCAAAATGTCAGGCAAATTGGACAAATGATTGCAAAGTTATTAAAGTGCAAATATATTGTGTGTGTGTGTGTATGTATATTTATATATATATATATATATATATATATATATATATAAATACACACACACATATATATATATATATATATATATATATATATATATATGTATGTATTACAGGCACTATAGTATCTGTTGTTAGGGTTAAGTAAGCACTTCAATGTGAAACTCAAATCTTTGTGCCTTAATAACTTTGCTGCCTTTCAACTGATTTACATGAAATGTGGAAAGAGCTGTCTCTGTGCCAGGATCTCTTGATCCTGTAAATTTCATGTCAGAGTGGTTCAGTGGAGGCAAAGGTATAGAGGTGAAAAAACCTCAAAAGCCTCAGTTTTTGAAAATGTTTAAGACTTTTTTTGTGACCCAATAACTAAACAAATAGGAGGCTTTTAAATCTGAAACTCTCAGGTTTACTAGAGGTTGATCCAAGGTGTCTGCTTTTGTGGTCTTTAGGTCCCTCAGTTAAGCAGTTTTTAAAATATTTAACAAAAATATTCCATTTCTGAGCATGCGCAGTTCAAAAATCAACGTTCTGTTTATAACTGAATTTTTGCAAAAGCAGCATTTCACACTATACAACACAGCTGTGTTTAATACATGACATCTGTGTTGTGTAATGCAATCCCTGCTGTTGTCACCACTCATAGAACATGAGATACTGTCATTGAAGCCCAGCCGCACACTTTCCCTTTTTGAATATTGCGCTGGGGCTGTGTGAAGAAAGAGAGGTATAGGAGAATGGGGTGAGAGTTTAGGACCGACAACCCCAATGTGCACCCTAATGCCAGTTGGGAGTGTGGACGGGGGGTCAAAGGGGGCTTTCAACCCTAACACTGAATTTCCTCACTTTTGTCGCTGTGGAACAACCCTAACTAATGCATTAAACAGAGTTTTTGCCTCTAATTTCCCTTCTTTTTGAGAATGATAATGAGAAATAGTGAATGTAATGTGGTGGCGGGAGCACGGGGCCCTTGTCATATAGTAACACTGTGCCCGCAAATGCAAATGGTAATGTGCATGGTGACACAAAGCAAAACAGAAAGATAAACAGTACTGTAGACACAAATGGTTAAAATAACACAAGCGCAAATGAAAATGCAAAGGGTAACACACATGGTGCCGTAGACGGGAATGATAAGTGAAACAGGTACAGAACCGCAAGAGGAAGTGGTAAGGGTAACAGTAATGTAAGCGCACAGGCTGGTTTTCCCCAAAAGCTGCATAGAGAAAGACAGTGAGTACAAAGAATGAATGCATAATAATGGGTCTTGGAGCAGAAAATGAGGAGTTGGAATACTAAATTGCTTATATCTCAGAAACCGTACGACGTAGGAAAAAAATTTAAAAGTCTGTATGTATGACTTTCCTGGCTAGTTTTGTGCTTAGCCCCTGTGGTGGGGCTAAGCATTTTTCTGACAAAAAGTCCGTATCTCACACCGTTTCCGAGATACGGGTCTTGAAAGGCACGGCGAACGCTGTAATGTTATCCTATGGGGAAAAAAGAGAGGTTTGGAGTGTGATAACTTTAGCTCCCTGTAATATTTTTTCATCAAACCACTGAAAGGCACATCTGTGGGATGTTGGCTACATTCCCTCCAAATTTCAGCCCAAAAGACCAAACTGTTCTTTTGCAGCCAGGTGGCAAAGAATTGCTGTCATTTTGCTATAGCCTGGAAAAGTAGTGTCGCAATTTGCGAAAGCTTTCGCAAAAATTTGCAACACTTTATGAGTGCGACACTACTTTGTGATAGTACTTTTTCCAGAAACTTAAAAAACATATTTCTAGGGTGTTTAACCTCAAAATAAAGACATGCCTAGAATCCTCAGGGTTCGACAAGGTAAACATAAAAAGAATTGTGTTGCTAGAGGGTCCCAAATTTAAATGCCAAGCACTTTTCTGATCACCAACTGAAAACAAAACGGTGGATTTGTGAAAGTAAAAGGGCCATTTTTGAAAGTAAAAACTGCATTTGCGAAAGTGTTGAACTTTTTGTTAACTTTTCCCATTGACTTATAATGGGAAACTGTTTTTGAATAACTTTAGAACCATTTAATATTTTTTCATGAAATCTTCAAAAGGCATGACGGGGACCCTGACCACATGTTCCCTAAAGATTTTGGACTGGTTACACAAACTGTGTGACCTGTAGAGATGACCAAAGAATTGCAAAAAAGAGTAAATGCGTGTGCAGATCATGCTTAATAACTCCACAGCCGTATATCCGAACAGTACGAAAGTTGGCAGATCCCAAGATGTATGGTTCTTGATCATGCATTCCAAATTTTTGGCAAATCCATTGAACAGTTGCAAAGTTATTAAGGTGCAAAATTTTAGGTTTAACATATAAATGGCTCCTCAACCCTAACTATGGTAGCACCGTACTACACTATATATATATATATATATATATATATATATATATATATATATATTCATTAAAAAAAACTTCATTAATGCATCAGTTATTGTTGAAGTGACAAAAATAGGGAAATGAGGCATTAGGGTTGAGACCCTAACACCCCCACCCTACCACCCCACCCCCATCCTTCACAGACCAACAGACAATGGGGTGTGCCTTGAGGTTGTTGGACATAACTCTCACCTCATCCCATGTGCAAGAAATCTGATATGGTACAGTATAGGAGAATGGGGTGAGCATTAGGCCCAATGACCCCTAGGCACATCCCATCACCTCTTGGTCTGTGGAGGGTGGGGGTGTTAGGGCCTCAGCCCTAATGACTCATTTCTCTACCTTTGTCACTTCAAACCTAACTGACGCATTAACAAAGTTTTATAATTTTTTTTGAAGCACATTCTATCTATCCATAAAGGGCCATGTCTATAACTGTAGAGATGCAGTAAAGGACTAGATACATTCCAAGTAACCCTTCAGCTGCAAATGATGCAATAGCTCAGTAATCGTAGCAACCCTGTAAAAATTTCCACTACAATTGTAATCATGGACTGGAAACCTCTACACATGCTTAATACATCTAAAGGTGTACTAAGCACCATTTTTGAAATTTAGGCACTGAAAGGCATTGCATTCACCACAATGTTATCCTATGGGAAATGTCTCAACTTTGGAATAGCATAACTGTGGAACCGATAAAAATGTTTACACCAGTGAGCAAAAATCACATCTGTGGGACAACCACTTTGTACCCTGCAAATTTCAAGCCAAAAGTCTTAACCATTTCTTTGCAGTGAAATGGCAAAGGAACAGCAACCTTTAAAAATTCCTTTTCATGAGCTGTAAAATCCCTGTTCACGAGCCAAATCCCTTTTTGTGAGGTGTCAAAATCACTGTTCATGAGAAATCCATGTTCATGAGGTAGGGCCATGTGGTCATCCCCTCACAAGCAGGAATTTTGACAGCTCACATAAAGGAATTTGCTCATGAAAAGGGATTTTGTCAGCTCACTAAAGGGATTTTGATAGCTTGCAAAAAGGGATTTTTAAAACAAATCCCTTTTTTGAAGCTGGCAAAATCCCTTTTCACAAGCCAATCCCTTTTTCTGAGAAGTCAGAATCCCTTTTCATGAGCCACTCTCTTTTCAAGAGATGGGGCCAACTAGTCATCATCTCATGAAAAGGGATTTTCACAGCTCATGAAATGGGATCAGAAGCGAGTCACGAAAGGGGACTTTTAAATTTAAAAATTAGCATTTTGTGACTAAAATAAAGTAAACCAAAGGCATTGGTTCGAAGAGGATGTCCACCTTCAGAACACATCTGTAGATACAATTATAACATTTTGTTTTTGAGGAAAATGAAAACAAGATAGTGGCTCATGAAAAGGGAATTTTTTCTCACAAAGAGGGAATTAAAAATTCCTCTTCCTGAACAGTCAGAATCCCTTTTTGTGAGCCCTAACTCCCTTTTCATACTGTGCATCTATCCCAAACACTGAACTGAACATGCTGAGAACCCCAACTTTCAAAACTGAATAACTGAATAACTTTTGGATGGATTAATATTTTTTCACCATGCCAATGCGGGATTGTTCCTTTGAGATATCCTCTTTCTTCCCTGATAATTTAAAGCCAAAATTCCAAGCAGTGTGCATGCAGCATGATCTTGACAATGACCTTGACATTTGCCAAAAAAGGTGAAACATGCATTTTTTGGTGCTTTACTGCATGTAAATTGCAAATCCAATGAAACACAAATAGGCAAATCAAGAGACCCACCATCTGAGACCATGTATTCCACATTTTGTGCAAATCTGTTGAATGGTTGCAAAGTTATTAACATGCAAAATTTGGGGTTTAACATTAAACTACCTACCCAACCTTAACTACAGAGGTGCAGCACTACTATATATATCTATATATAATAGTGGTGCAGTAGCAGTACTTTAAAGTTAAACCTCATATTTTGCACTTTAATAACTGCAACCGTTCAATAAATTTGCATGAAATGTTGCATGCACAGACTCATTTAGTAGGTCTCTTGATGTGTTAAGTTGCATTCCAGTTTGCCAGTAAACAAAATGCTTTTTTGTTATCCACCATCTTATTTTTTGGTTTTGATTTAGAAAAAGTGTCCTAAATATTCACAGGAAAGTCTGTTGCAGACATTGAAGTGTGTTTCTTGCTCAGTTACAGAAAGAGATGTATCAGCGTGAGTGGTGGTGCTCAGTGACAAAAAGCAGCAGTACAGAAAACCCAAGTCACGGCACTGACACTCTCATCAGCATTAAAATGGAGAGATATTTTCAAAATACAAAACATTTTTTCTTTGTTTATTATTAAATGTTGCCACACACTGTATAGCTGACCTTCCTGGATCACGAACAAAGAGGGTCAGTTGTATGGTGTGTGACCGCATTTAATAATAACTAATGAAAAATGATTTTGTACTTTAAAAATATCTCTTCTTTTTAATGCTGGTGAGAAGGTCAGTGCCATGACACGGGTTTTCTGTGTTTCTTGCTCATTGGGAGTTGATGAGCAGTTATTTGCAGTTTCTGACTTGTATATGCCTGTAGAATTTGTTTTGCTCCCTGTGCCCCCTCCCTGGCAACTCCTTTGGGTCCTGTAGAGCACCCCGCGGGCTCTTACCCCCACCACCATCCACCAACCCCACATTGTAGCCCCCCCGGTAACCTGATGTATCTCATCGTCAGACAGGTCCCCACTTTTTTTTGAGGGAGAAGGCACTGGTGGGATGGGCCAGCACATCCAAATTGGCCCAGGTGCTGCTGGGCTCAGTCCAGGCTGTCCAGGGCTTCATGTTGGTTGTCAGCATCGCAAGCAGAAATCCAACCGCTGCACTGGCTAGATAGAATTTTTTTTATAACTATTTTAATCCTTTTTCAACACTTGCTAACTTCCTTTTTCACCATTCCTTTTCTTCACGACAAAGAAGAAAATTGGTAGGTGAAAAAGGATTTACTCTTTTGATGAACAAATGGCCCCTTTTCACATTCAGATGGCCATGTCAGCAATCCTTTTTTGCCAGCCAATTTCCTTTTTCACCATGACATAAAAGGATGGTGAAAAAGGAAATCGGCTGATGAAAAAAGATTACCAGCATGTCCATCTGGTCATGAAAACGTATACATTTTTATTTATTCATTCATTTATTTATTTATTTATTGATGTCTTTGGTGACCGGATAGCTGTGCTGATCCAAGGGATCATTTTCAGGCATAACCTGGGCCATAAACAATGGCACATTTAGCAAAACAGAATACAAGAGGAGTAACATGGCCACAATACAGGCCATTAACAATGAGTTGCAGGGCGTTAGAGTACAGAGGGTATTAACAAAAATGAGAATACAGTAAGGTACAAGGTGAAGTTGTAGGCTAGCAACAAGTCCATATACATCATTAGAGGAACATGGAGATCAATGCAGTAAGGTGACAAATTACCAGGTAAACCATACAGAGTACAATTTCAAAAAGGCATAATAATAAAATCAAGTAACAACCAGGGGCCATCTGGTCATCAAAAGGGGAATGTTTTATTCTGGCATGGAGCCTTTGGAAACAAGTCTATGACTCAAAAGGTTTTAATTCCAATTCCCTAAATAAATAAATAAATCCTTTTTCACCCGACAATTGACTTCTCCCCCATGAGAGAAAAGGATGGTGAAAAAGGAAACAGGATGGCAAATAAGGATTTTTGCCACAGTTATCTGGTCATGAAAAATTATTTCCAGACAATCTAGTCCCAAAAAATACAGCCAGATGGTCCTCTTTGGCCTATAAATATCCTGGTGTCTAGTGGGGCCCCCACCCTCAATCCTGATAATTTTTTTTGTGATATTTTCCCCCTTTATTTTTCTTTTTTTTTCTTCCTATGTTTTCAATGTGTTTTTTAAAATAGTGGCTTTCTGACACTAAGCCACTTTATCCCTGGTATCTAGTGGCACCCTCCACCCATCAAATGTTATCTCATTCCGTTGGTGGTTAGGGGCATCCCACCACCCTTACAGGCATATTTTACACTGAAATTAAGAAAACTGTCCCTCGCTGTTTTGTTACCTTTGTTTACTTGTAAAGAAAAATGTCCATCAGTGATCCCTCCCATACCACCCACTGTGAACCCACCTCTCACACACTTCTTGACATTCCTACTGATCGTCACTCACCCACAGAGGTCCCAGGTTCCAGATCCACTCTCCTGATTGAAGACACGTCTCAATTCTGAAACCGGCAACTGCAATCTGAGAAAGTAAGGTAAATAGCTTTAATATATTTCAGTGAGGGTTTCAACTTTTATGCATAACTCAGTCAGTTTTTGAGATTTTGACACCAAATTTTCAATATGATCTTAGGAAGACCCCTCCTGATGAACAATAAGACTGTCATTGGGCAACTCCTGTCAAAAAGCTGATTTTGTGGTTTTGTTTCATTTTCATTTTTTATTATTTATCCTTGTGAGCCTGATAAGCAAACTGCCCATTTTCACAGGCAACAAGCTTGGTTACAGGAAACAGATAAAAAAACATAATAAACAACAAATAACATTATACAATACCAGTCAAGTACATGCAGTACAATAACAATTTAAACAGAGTCTATTTGCATATACATTTCTATAGATTTCTAAAGTGCATAAAAAGCTTGTGCTTGAAATTACAGATTGATTTTAAATAACTTTGGGTCTACATGTGGTAGCCTCAAATACACTACACACCAAGACACAGGATAGGCAATTTAGTGCACAGAGCTACATTTCAGAGATAGAAATAAACAATAGATATCAAGCAATAGCTGGATACTTTCATTAACAGTTAATTGATATAAGAAACAGCAGTGCAGACGATGTTTTATTAATAAACAATGTGCATAAAGGAAAATTATCTCTTTTATCTTGGGACATAGCAGGCATGAGAACTAAATGAGCTGTTTCAGATTGAGATGCTTTTATTGAGAAATGTAATGTTATAGCTATGCAGGAGACTTGGCATGATAAGGGTGAAAACATAAATATAAATGGTTATGACTATGAGCTACACCATAAGCTTGGAAAAAAAGACACAAATAACTGGCAGATACTCTGGTGGCACTGCCACTTATTTTAAAGTTGGTTCCTTTAAAAAGATCAGTTGGATAAAAAAGTTGGATAACTTTATTGCAAACATGTAGAAATAGAGAAACTGGCCTGGATATTCAGAAGGGCTGCGCATTGCACAACACTGTTGCACCATACGCAACCCACTGATGTGCTCTGGAGTGATACTAAAATGGGTATTCAGCCTGGCACAAATTCCAATGCACTGGAGCGCATCAGTAATGTATGTGATGCAGGTGGGGGGGCTTGCCCATGCATACTCTGCACATTCCGATATTCAGCCCGGGATGTGCTGAGCCCATGCATGTGCAATCCCTACTTATGCTGCACACAGGGGAGCCCCCAAAAAAGGAACAACAGCTGGCCACCCACAGGTGAGTTGCTGTATTGCAGGGCGCAACATGGCAGCTGCCACCTGTGGGTGGCCATCCAAGCTCTGGCTGCACCTACATGGTGGCGCCGCCATGCCCAAACATGGGCATAAGTAGTAGAAATAAACATCCTATATCCCTGGTGGTCCAGTGGACTGCTTCGCACCCGATCATGGGCTTAAGTATGATAATAAACATCCTATATTCCTGGTGGTCCAGTGGACCGCTTCACGCCTGATCACAGGCTTAAGTATGATAAGAAACCATCCATTATCCCTGGTGGTCCAGTGGACTGCTTCACACCTGATCACAGGCATCTGTGTTAAAAGATAAGTCCAATATCCCTGGTGGTCCAGTGGATCTCTCGCAGCCTGATCACGGGCATATGTGTTCAAAGATAGGTCCAATATCCCTGGTAGTCCAGTGGTAGCCCTCCCACCCACCCACAGAGCCCCTCGCCACTTCCCCAGTCAGCGGTGGGCAGCAGCACCACCGCCTGCTGCCCCGCTGCCCCAAACTAACCATATGGTCGGGCTGTATGCCTATTGGTCTTTATAGGTGACATTGCAGAGGGTCTGGAAGGAAAGGTATGCCTCTTTGCAGATGACACAAAGATCTGTAACAGAGTTGATACACAAGGGGGGTAGAAAGGATGAGAAGGGACTAGGTAAGGTTGGAGGAATGGTCAGACATATGGCAACTTAGATTCAATGCAAAGAAGTTCAAAGTAATGCACCTTGGAAATAAAAATCTAGGAGAAGAGTACACAATAGCAGGGGAGGTACTAACGACAACAATAATGGAAAGGGTGTAGTCATATCAGATGACCTAAAGGTGGGTAAGCAATGTGAGAAGTCAGTAAGGAGAGCCAGCGGGATACTGGGATGCATAGGGAGGGGCATGACAAGTAGAAAAAGGGAAGTGGTTATACCTCTATACAGACAGTTGGTGAGACCCCATCTGGAGTACTGCATGCAGTTTTGGAGACCTCATCTACACAAGGACATAGACAGGAAGGAAGCAGTCCAAAGGAGGGCAACTAAAATGGTGCAGGGTCTACATCAGAAACCATATGAAGAGAGACTGAGAGAGCTTAATATGTATACCCTTGATGAAAGGAGGGACAGGGGAACATGATAGAAACTTTTTAATTACCTCAAGGGAATCAACAAAGTCCAGGAGGGTAGCATCTTTCAGAAAAAGAGATGTGTAAGAACAAGGGGGCACAATTTAAAGTTAGAGAGGGAATGGCTCAGGGGTAAGGTGAGGAAATTCTTTTTCATGGGGAGAGTGGTGGACGCATGGAACCACCTTCCTGGAGAGGTTGTGGGGTCTAAAATAGTAGGGGAATTCAAACATGCATCGGACAGACTTAAGGCAATTCTAGTGGGGGGTTGCAGGAAGTAGGCTGTTGGTTAACTAGAATCTGCAGCTTATCCAATAGGTAGGGAAATGGCAGACTTGGTGGGCCAAGTGGTCCTTATCTGCCATCAAAGTCTATGTTTCTGTGTTTCTGTGTTTCAATGGGTGTGCAGTCCATACCGTACTACATAGTCCAGATATGTAAATGGATGGTACGGTACAGGCTGCATGCCCCCATTGGCTCACCCTGTGGACCAATGGGCGTACAGCCCTACTGTACGGTGTCAGTCGGCAGGTGGATGGGGTGCTGCTACCTGCCACTGACCCCTGGGGAGTGGGGCAGTGGGGCTCAGTCGGGCGGGTGGGGAGGGGCTACCACTGGACCACCAGGGATATTGGACCTATCTTTGAACACATATGTCCGCGATCAGGCTGCGAGCGGTCAACTGGACCACCAAGGATATTGGACCTATCTTTGAACACATATGCCCACAATCGGGCTGCGAGTGGTTCACTGGACCACCAGGGATGTTGGACATTTACTGATATTCTACATATGCCCATGATCAGGCAGTGGAGTACTTTTTCATGATGTGCAGAGGGCGTCGGTCCCCAACAGCTGCAGCCTGGCAGGGCGCCGGGTGCAAGTTGCTGGGGATTGGTGCACCTGCATGCAAATGGGGCCATAATGACATGCAAATGGTCCCATTTGTGCCTTGTATGCATTATGGCCCCATTTGCATGTGCACTTTTGAATATCGCAGTTGTTGGGCCTAGTGCAATGGAACTTGTGCCAGTGCATCCCCCTGCTCCACTCTGGCCACTTGCGCTGGCGCAGTGCCACTGCGCCATGTGCACTGTGGGTGGCCAGGGTGCGATATTCAGTGATGCTATGCCATGGCACAGCTCCGTTGAATATCACCCTGTCAAATCCCCTGCTCAGCTAAGTTGTGCTGCACCCAGGCTTGCACCATGGCCTGGCGCAGTCTGAATATCTGGCCCACTATGTTTTATCATTAACTGCTATTGCCCACCAGAAAATTCCAAACTTTATTCTACAGACTTTGGGATTCAACTAAAAGAGTTTTTAAATGACTGCAGCTGCACCTATCTTAATATAAGGATTCTAATAGTATGGGATTTTAATGGCAGTATTGGGAAATATGAAGGTTTGAAGAATAATGTCTATTATGAGTATAATATTTCAAGTACACTGGCCTCAAGAAAGACTAAACATCTCAAAGTGAATCATTCAGGACAAAAATTAATGTAAATTATAGAAGATCTGAACATATATCCTTTGAATGGTAGACTAAAGGGAGATGATCTGGGAGAATCGACATTGATTACTTCAATGGGCGCATCAGTGGTAAATCCAATACTTTAGTTCAGCCTTGACTTAATGTGGGAAGAATTATATGTTAAAAATTGCACAGAAAGTGACCACTTTCCCATATTATTGCTGAGTAAGGAAACAGGCCAGAGGGAGCATATACAAAATCACACATGCCCCCACAATGCAAAGCATCATGGGCTGCATATGCAAATCACCACAGAATGTTATGCTGGTCCAACTTTAAGCAGAATTGCATGGTGCAGAAGGGAGCATATGCCTTTACCTGCAATTCCATTCACAGAAATTAGAACCCAAAAGAGAATAATTTGGAAACGAGTCTAATGTGCATATTAATAACTTACTTACTGGTACAGTGCTAAGAGAAAGGAGAGAATATCTTGAAATATATACAGTAACTTTGAACAACTATTGGGAAATCTGAATGAAATTTATATTAAAATAAAGGATAGAGTTGAAATCCCATCAACAGTAAGACAGGGAGTAGTGCAGGAGGGATGGTACGATTTAGAATGTAAAAAATCTAAAAGTGTATTCAGAAAATTAACAAGAATTTATAAAAATAGACCAATAAAGGATAATTTAAAGAAATTAAATCAACATAAAAAGTATACAAAGTACTTATAAAAGAGAAGAAAAGTTTGTTCTATAAGAAGCAATGGGAGCTAATGTATGAAGCTGTTATCTCTAAGGACCCCAAGAAATGTTGGAATCTTGTCGCTAAGGGAACTAATCATTATAAACATAAGATGGACACACACATTATAGAGGATAAATGGAGGAATCACTTTGAAGAAGGTTTTGTGGGATCTCACAGTCATTAATATATTCGCTATACAGGAACAGTGGGATAATAACACATTCTTTACTTATGATGAAGTTTTGTTTGCCACTAATACTCTGAAAACAAAAAAAGCTGTAGGGCCTGATGGCATTCCTGTGGAGATGTATCTCTGTCACACTACAGATTGCTGTACATTTCTGACACTATTTTCTATGACAAATGCATCAGGGAATCAAGATTCCCTGAATCTTGATGTGGTGCACATATAGTTCCGATGCATAAAAAGGGAGATACAGCAGACCCGGCCATGTGTCATCCAATCAGCTTACCTGAAATAAATTTTAAAATCTTTTCTAAAGTCGTGTTACATAAACTTCTCAAAGAGATAGATAGGACTGGTGGATCTCTGTTCTTCAAATGGGCTTTAGGAAAAACTTTTCTACCCATGAGAATATGTTCATTCTGAGACATTTGATTGAGAAATACATCAGAGCTGCCCCCCCACCATCACGCAATCCAGCAGGTACGGCTTTCACCCGTTCATCAGCAGCTCAGCTGAGAGCTAAGAGTTTGGATGCCAAACTTGAATTTGAACTTAGTTCAGTTGGCCGAAGAGTGGAGATATTTTTTTCTACTCTGCTCCCTGTACCACTTCTGAGTATCCTCAGCCCTCATCTGGACACTTTAATTTTTACTCCGCTTGCCTTTAAAACCTCAAAAAAAAAAAAAAAATACAGTAAGGGTGGATTTCTCAGCCTGCAGGAGGGCACCTTAAATGTTAGCAGAGTTTAACTGTGCTCCTCCTGTTCTGAACTCTGTGTAAATGCTGTTTTTACTGATCCTGATCTAAACTCTGTGTAAATGCTGTTTTACTGAACTTAAGTTTAGAGACTAGACAGTGTTGGAAATGATTGTGAGCTAAATTGATTAAGCATTTAATTACTGCTGCAGTACAGCTTAGCCCCTCCCTTGCTTTTTGCCCATTAAATTCCTGTTCCTGCTTCCTCCCCAGCTTTCCTCAGCAGTGCAGGAGGTCAAGAGGGTCCCAAGAAGCCCTCCCCTGAACTGGAGAGATGCCCCCTCACTGTCACGCAATCCAGCAGGTACATCTTTCATCCATCCATCGGCAGCTCAGTTGAGAGGCTAAACCCCGCTGATGCTTTGCTTCAGCTACCCCACCACCCCCCTTGGCAAACTATTACTTATATAGGCATGGTCACATGCTGAAAAAAACAATCAGCCTATTCCACCATCTGCAGGTTATACCTTTCAACCACTAGTGGCCACCACACTAACAACACAAAAAATGAAAAATACGTAACTAGTTTCTAAATCTCTCACAACTGTCTCTCCAGTATGTTTCCACTGTACCTAACTACTGTATTTACCCTTATCCTCTGGGTGTCCCTCCTGGCGTCTACCTACCTTGATTCGGTGGTTTGCCAGGCACCTTATATCAGGCTGCCACTATACATTAATACCACCTCTACCAAAGTTGACACGCACCCTGAATGCCACTTCCACACTCACTCACTCACTCAGCCCTGCTGTACTCCCACCCAGCTTCCAAACTAGCCACCTAGCCCTACTGCCCCACACTCGTAGGCCAGCAACTGCCTTCACCAAGCCTACTGCCACCACCAGTAAGCTACACTGATTTACACATAATACCAAATTCCTGTTCACACTACTGCTACTTCTAGCAGGTGATATAGAGCAAAACCCCTGACCTATTCACCGTACTCCAAGCACCTCCTTACCACTCCAGCTCCCCTCAGGCTTAAAACTGGTTCATCTAAATATATGTAGCCTTCTATATAAAATAACCCTGCTTCAACCTCTCACCCTGTCCCTCAGACTAGACATCCTGATTATTTCTGAAACCTGGCTGAAGCCCCATAACCTGGACACCAAATTCTCTATGCCAGGTTACACACTCATCCGATGTGATCAGTTGGGTAAAAGATGGGGTGGCCTAGCCATATACATTGCCTCCAACATCCAGTTTTCCCCAGTCACCCTATGGCTACTAATGGTGAAGTCATGCCTCGAGGTTCAGTTTAGTGCTCGAGCCTGCTGCTGACATGATGACAACTTAGTTTATTCATTCTAACTGCACTCAGCTCTCTATTCAAAATCAGCACTGTAAACATGTAGTATGACTAACCCAAAATGAGCCTGCACCCCAACATGAACCTAAACCAAGACTTGATGGTTTGTTAAAAATGTGAGAGAGAGAGATAGAAAAAAACATAAGGATGCCAGTGTTGGTTTTCCTTTGTGAGTCTCAGTGCTCTGACAGGTAGAACTAAGTCAACTCAAAGCCGACCTTCGACTTACATTTTTCATCCCAGAAGGAAACTAGCCTGCATGCATCCCTACGCAAATCTGAGAGAGGTCCGAGTCGTCATCACGTCAGCAGCAGGCTTGATCAGTAAACTGAACCTTGAGGCATGGCTTCACCGTTAGTAGCCATAAGATGAATTGAGATCACACAAAAAGATACGAAGACACAATAAATCATATGTTAGTGATTTTATTCATCATGAAATTGCACAATTAACCATACTGGAGCCAACAGCTACTTTCCTGACCCCTTTAAATATCTCAGAAACAGTTTGGTACTTTTACTTGAAATTTGGAGGGTGTTCTCGGCATGACCTGTAGATATGGATTACGGTGTCTACGTGTCGGAGAAATTTTTTTTTTGTGGAGATATTGTGTGACACAATTTATGTGTTGTGGATAGTGTTTTGCTTTGTGCTGGAGGCTCAAAATTAATAGGGTACCTAGTCTTGCCATCATGGATGTAGTTTTCAGTCATTGTGCCTGTAAAACGTTAACAGGTGCAGAATTCTGCATCTCTGATGAATGAAAATCTCAAAGTTTTACATGTTATATCTCAGACACGGTTTGATGTTTTACATTGAAATTTGGAGGGTGTTGATAGTGCACACATGTTTACAAGTTGATGGGAGTGTAGGCCCCGAAGGGCCCATGATCCCACCAAGTTCCACAAGTTGGCCGTGCTCCCCCAACTTGTGCAAGTTCTTTCAGTACTTTTCTATTCTTTCTCAAAAAGTAAGGAAATTCTATGCAAAAAACTGTGTTAATGCATCATTTAGGGTTAAAGCACAAAACATCAGGAAATGAAAAATCTTTAGGGTTCTCCAGACTCCCCCCCGGGCCCATCAATCATCCCAAGATTGACAAATGACGGTGTGTGTCATTGGGGTCGTTAGGCCTAAATGTCACCCCATTCTTTTTTGCTATCCCTTGTTAATATGATTACACATGGAATGGGGTGACATTTAGGGCTCACGACTCAATGACACACCCATCATTTGTCAATCTTGGGATGACTGGTGGGCCGGGGAGGCAACCCTAAAGATTTTTCATTTCCTGACTTTTGTGCTTTAACTCTAAATGATGCATTAACACAGTTTTTGTATAGTATATATAATAAATAAATATATATATATATATATATATATATATATATATATATATATATATGTATGTGTATATATATATATATATATATATATATATATATATATGTATATATTATGGTAGCATGGTAGTGCTACCATAGTTAGGGTTGAGTGGCCCTTTTAAAGTTGAATGGTGAAATTTTGCACCTTAATAACTCTGCCACCATTCAAGTGATTTGCCTGAAATTTGGCAGACACAGGGCGTAACCATAGATCTTAGGATCTGGTAACTTTTGTACCAGTCAGATATATGGCTGCGGAGTTATTAAGCGACATTCATGTGTGCAATTATGTTTTTTGTGCATTCTTTGCTCATGCCTACAGGTCACAAGGTTTATGCAACTAGTCAGAAAACTTCACAGATTGAGTGGCCGGTGTCCCCAATGTGCCTTTTGAAGATTTCGTGAAAAAATATTAAACTGTTCAAAAGTTATTCAAAAAACAAGTTCCCATTATAAGTCAATGGAAAAGTTAACAAAACTTTCGAAAGTGTCGCAAATGCACTTTTTAGTTTTGCAAATGACCCTAATAGTGTCACAAATCTGCCATTTTGTTTTCAGTTACTGATCACAGAAATGCTTGGCATTTAAAATTGGGACCATCTAGGGACATAATTCTTTTTGTGTTTACCTATTCGAGTCTGAAGGATGCTAGCCATGACTTTATTTTGGGGGTAAACACCCCAGAAATATGTTTTTCCGATTTCTGGGAAAAGTAGTGTCACAAAGTAGTGTCGCACCTGCGACACTTTTGTAAATTGTTGCGAAAAGGTGTCTCAAATCATGACACTAATTTTCTAGACTATGGTAAAAATGACAAGAATTCTTTGTCACCCTGCTGCAAAAGAACGGTTTGGTCTTTTGGGCTGAAATTTGGAAGGAAGGCAGCCAGCATCTCACAGATGTGCCTTGTGGTGGCTTGGTGAAAAATATTGCACAAATTCAAAGTTATGGTACTCTGAAGTTGATGTTTTTTTCCCATAGACTAGCATGGTGGTGTCAGCCACACCTTTCGGGGCTCATATCTCGGAAATAGTGCCAGATATGGAATTTATGTCATAAAAATGCATAGCCCTATGCATTTAGTGAAAACCTAGACAAGAAACTCAGGAATCATGTGAAATTTTAATTTTTTTTCTATGTCATACGGTTACTGAGATATTAGCAATTTAGTATTGCAACTCCTCGTTTTCTGCTCCCTGGCCCATTATTATCCACACATTCTTTGTTTCCACTGTGCTTCTCAATGGAGCTTTTGGGGAAAAATAGGGTGTGCACTCCAGTTACTGTTACGCGTAAGGTTTACACTTGTGTTTCTGTGCCAGTTTGCATTAGTGTTCCTGTGTATGACACCGTGTGCATTACCCTGTCCATTTTCATTTGCATTTGTATTACTGTTACCATTTGTGTATCCACTACTGTTTGTGTTTCTCTTACCATCACCGTGCGCATTACCATTTCTGTCGGTGGCCGCCCTTTTGTTTCTGTTTGCGTTTGTCTTTCATTTTGCGTTATCTTTCTTCTTACCATTACCATTTGTGTTTCCAATTGTGTTCCCATGCCCATGCACATTACGGTTTGCATTTCCATAAGCGCTTGCTTTTGCGTTTCTGTTTTTGTTTCCTTTCGCATTATTGTTGCTGTCACAGTTATCATTTGCATTTACAATAGACATGACCGTCCACGTTACCAGTTGCATTTCCGTATGCCCTTGCGTCTCCGTTTATGGTTTGCGTTTCCATACACGCTTGCATTTGCGTTTGCATTTCTGTTTCCTTTGGCATTATTGTTGCTGTTACCATTACCTTTTCCATTTAGAATGGCAGTACCGTGACCATTCACATTAGGGTTTGTATTTCCGTATGTTCTTCCATTTGCATTTCCGTTTCTGTTTCCTTTCACAATATTGTTCCTGCCACAGTTATCATTTGTATTTACAATAGTGGCACCGTGACCATCCACGTTACCAGTTGTGTTTCCATATGCACTTGCATCTCTGTTCTAGTCACTTTTCGCTTTGGTGTCACTTTGCACCTGCATTTCTGTTAATGCTTGCTTTACAATTTACATTTTTGTCATCATGTGCATAACTGTTACCGCTTGCTTGTGTATTGCTGTCACTGTTACTATGTCATAAAAAAATCATGTGGTGGACCCTGCACGCCCACCACCACATTCCTTTCACTATTTATAGTCCACATTCTCAAAAAGAAGGGAAATTAGAGGCAAAAAATCTCCATATAATGCATCAGTCAGGGTTGCTCCACAGCAACAAAAGTGAGGAAATTCAATGTGTGCTGGGGTTGTTGGTCCTAACTCTCACCCCATTCTCCTATGCCTCTGCTTGTTCAAGCATGTGATGGGGTGAGAGTTAGGGCCGATGACCTGAACCCACACCCTGATACCATTTGGGTGGGGAGAGCTGAGTGGGTGCAGGGGGGGTTTTCAACCCTAACACCATATATATATATATATATATATATATATATATATATATATATATATGTATATTACAGTGGCACAGTTGTGCCACTATAGGTAGGGTTCAGCAGTCAGTTACATACTAAAGTCAAAAGTTTGGACGTTAATAAATTTAATAAAACCTGAAATTTGGTACATGCATTGGAGCACTCTAGATCTCTTGATTTGCCAAATTGAGTTTTGGTCAGAGTGCTGGTCTTTGTGTACGAAAGTGCTGAAAAATGCAAAATTATCCATTTTTGGAGGCACCTTTTGGCATTCTTAATGTGGTCTTGCATGGCTGTCATGTGGTGTGCTGCTCAGCGAGATGGCTCATTTGAAAGAGCTTTGTTGGCTGAATATGCTCCTTTTGTTTGGTGCAAAAATAATAAGGCATTCAAAAGTTATGGAACTTTTAAGTTCCCATTATAAGTCAATGGGAAAATTTATATGTATATCTTGCGATCAAAGAATGGGGGTTCTGGCCATCTGGTCCCACCTGGTGGTCAAAGAATTTGCAGCCTTGCAGTTGAAGAATCTTTGTTCCCGAGGATTTTCAAAATTCTTTTATCGCGAGGTCCTCCATTTTGTTTTTTATTTTCCGATTGGAAAAACGCAAATATCTCGGCTCAGGGGTCACTTCTGAAGTAAAATGTCAATGGGTTTTACTCAGGGGGCTCTGATCTATCATGCCATGCCTTTGGTTTCATCCAAATCGGTCAAAAATTAGAGTTATAAGCTTTTAAAATCTAAATTCGTGGCTCACTAACAATCTTTGATCGCGAGGCTGCAGATTCTTTTATTGTGAGATTCTTTGATTGCGATCTTGCATTGCGACCTAAAAACACTAATATCTCGGCTCAGGGGTGGGCTAGGGACACAAATGAGGGTGGGTTTTGCTCAGGAGGGTCCATTCAATCGAGGCATGCCATTAGTTCGGTACAAATCAGTGAAAAATTTGTGTTTCACCATTTTTAATTCTTTGTTCATGAGCCTGCAAATTCTTCGATCACAAGCCTGAAAATTCTTTGATCAGGAGATTCTTTGATTACGATCGTGAGTGAGGGACGAGATGGCCCAATTTAAAAATACATTTTCTCAGCCCAGGGGTGTCCTAGGAAGTCAAATGAGGGTGGGGTTTACTCAGGGGGCTTCATTCTGTTGAACTATGATGGTGGTCTACTGCAAGTCCATCATTATTTTGATTTAAGATTTTTAATTCTTTGTTCGTGAGCCTGCAAATTCCTTGATAGCAAGCCTGAAATTTCTTTGATCGTGAGATTCTTTGATCGCGAGGGAAGGACAAGATGACCAGATTTTAAATAATGGAATAGATAGGGAAATTTTACCAATCTTTAACATTGAATATCTCGGAAATGGTTTAGTCTTTTTGCTTGAAATTTGGAGGGTGTTTACAACTGTAGATGTGAATTATGGTGTTTACGTGTCGGACAAATTTTCTTTTGCGGAGATATTGCATGATGCACTTTATGTGTTGTGGAGAGTGTTTTGCTTATAGTGGTGGCTTGAAATTGATAGGATACCTAGCCTTCATATCATGGATGTAGTTTTCAGTCGTGTGTGTTAAATGTTAACAGGTGCAGAACTGTGCCAGTCTGACGAATGAAAATCTCATATGTTAAAATGTTGTATCTTGGACACGGTTTGGTCTTTTCACTTGAAATTTGGAGGGTGTTGACAGCATGTCATGTGGATGAAAATTAAAGTGTTTCCATGTAGGAAAAACATTTTAGGCAGAGATATGGTGTGGTGCAGTTTACATTCTGCGGACATCCTTTTGCTTGTGGCAGTGGCTTGAAATTAATAGGATACCTAGTCTAAGTGTCATGGATGTAGTTTTCAGTCTGTGTGTGTGTGTGTTAAATGTCAACAGGTGTGTAACTGTGCCACTCTGATGAATAAAAATGTCAAATTTTGACATGTTATATCTTAGACACGGTTTGGTCTTTTTACTTGAAATTTGGAGGGTGTTGATGACATGTCCTGTAGATGTTAATAGAGGTTTTTACATGTCAGACAAAGGGGCCCGCACTCCCACCAACTAGTGCAACTTTCTACTTTTCTTTTCTTTCTTAAAATGTAAGGAAATTCTATGCAAAAAACTTCATTAATGCATCAGTTAGGGTTCTTCTACAGTGAAAAAAGTGAGGAAATTCGATTTTAGGGTTCCACCTTAGACCCACCCAGCCCTCCACCAACAGGCATCGGGTGTGTGTTGGGGTCCTTGGCCTAACTCTCACCACATTCTCCTACACTGCACCACCTCAGCTTGTTGACACATAGGATGGGGTGAGAGTTAGGCAAGGACCCAATGCACACCCCAATGCCTGTTAGTGGGGGTGGGCTGGGTGGGGTTCAAGGGTGGGAGCTCAAAATTAAATTTCCTTGCTTTTTTCACTGTAGAAGAACCCTAACTGATGCACTAACAAAGTTTTTTGTATAGAATACATATATAGATGTATATTTATGTATGTATATGTGTGTGTGTGTGTGTGTGTGTGTGTGTGTGTGTATATATTTTATGGTAGCACCAGGCCATGTAGTGCATCTTGAGTGTAGAGTCACAGGAAAAGAAAGCCCATATACATTGATGGTGCACCTTTGTGGTTGCAGGGACACAGAAATAGTAAAGTTTGGAGTTGCATGGTGTCAGCCAAGCAATGACCCCCCTTACACACACAGCAATGCCCCCCCAGGCAGGTAGTGCATCCTGAGTGTAGAGTCACAGGAAAAGAAAGCCCATATACATTGACGGTGCACCTTTGTGGTTGCAGGGACACAGAAGTTAGGAAAGTTAGGGGTTGCATGGCATCAGACAGGCAATGCCCCCCAACACACACACAGCAGGTACTGTTTCATGAGTGGAGATCCACAGGAAATGAAGGCTATGAACATTAACAGTATACATCTCTGTGTGCAGGAGGACATAAGTAAGGACAGTTAGGAGTTGCATGGCATCAGCTAGGCAATGCCCCCCACACCACACAGGAGGTACTACATCCTGAGTGAGACTCACTGTAAAGCAAAGGTTATGGATATTTATGTTACAGGTTCATGATTGCAATGCCACACAACTTTGGACACTTAGTAGTTGCATGCTATCAGCTAGACAATGCCCCTCCCCAGACCAGGTTGTGGATCTTGAGTGGAGAGTGATAGGGAAAGAAAGTGTAGGGACATTGATGGTGTACCTCCCTGGTTGTAGGAACACACAAGTTAGGATAGTTAGGAGTTGCACAGAGTCAGTCAGTCAATGCCCACCCCCCACAGATCAAGTACTGCATCATGATTGGAGACCCACAGGAAAATAAAGGTTGTGACTATAAATGGTACAGCTCCATGATTGCAGTGACACAATAGTTGGAACAGTTAGGAGTTGGACAGTGTCAGCTAGGCAATGCCACCCCACCTCTCCCAGGCCAGGTAGTGCATCTGAGTGCACAGTCATAGGAACAGAAAGTCAATAGACATCAGTGGTTCTTCTTTGTGGCTGCAGAGGCACACAAGTTATGACAGTTATGAGCTGTATGCCGTCAGCCAGGCAATGCACCCCCACCCCAAAATCAGGTACTGCATCCTGAGTGCAGAGCCACAGGAAAAAAAAGGTAATGGATATAAATGGTACAGTTCCATGATTGTAGTAACATAGTAGTTGGGACATTTAGGAGTTGTACAGTTTCAGCTAGGGATACCCCCACCAGGCCAGGTAGTCCATTCTGAGTGCAGAGTCACAGGAAAAATAAAGTCCATAGACATCAATGGTTCAAGTTTGTGGTTGCAGGGTCAGACAAGTTATGAGAGTTAGGAGTTGCATGGCATCAGTCAGGTAATGCCCCCTCATTCAGGCACTGCATCTTGAGAGTCACAGCAAAAGAAAGGTTATGGATATAAATGGTACAGCTCCGTGATAGCAATAAGACACTAGTTGGGACAGTCAGGGGGTTGTACGGTGACAGCCAAGCAATGCCCACTCCAGGCCAGGTAGTGCATACTGAGTGGAGAGTCACAGGAAAAGAGAGTCCATAGACATTAATGGTGTACCTTTGTGGTTGCAGGGACACACAAGTTAGGGAAAGTTAGGAGCTGCATGGCATGGCCAGGCAATGTCCCCCCTCCCCCCAGACACACACTGCAGGTACTGTATCCTGAGTGGAGATGCACAGAAAACAAAGGCTATGGACATTAACGTAATACATCTGTGTTTGCAGGAGGACCCAACATAGGACAGTTAGGAGTTGCATGGCATCAGGCAGGCAATGCGCCACCACCCCTTCCAATTGCACAGCAGGTACTGCATCCTGACTGCAGATGTACAGTGAAACAAAGGGTATGGATATTTGTAGTACAGCTCCATGATTGCAGTTACACACACGTTGGGACAGTTAGGAGTTGCATACCATCTGCCACTCAATATCCTCCCCCAGAGCAGGTAGTTCATCCTGAGTGGAGAGTGATAGGGAAAGAAAGTCTTTGGACATCAATGGTGCACTTCCCTGGTTGTAGTAACATGCAAGCTAGGACAGTTAGGAGTTGCAAGACATCAGTCAGGGAATGCCACTCCCCTCCAGATGACACAGCAGGTGCTGTTTGTTCAGTGGAGATGCACAGGAAACAAAGGCTATAAGGATTGATGGTATACATCCCTGTTTGCAGGAGGATACATGTTAGAACACCCAGGTGTTGCATGGCATCAGCCAGGGAATGTCCCACCCTGACTCGTCATGCACATCAGGTACTGCATCCTGAATGCAGAGTAACAGTAAAACAAAGGTTATCAGTATTAACTTTAGAGGGCCACAATTGCAGTGACACATAAGTTGGACCAGTTATGAGTTGCATGCCATCAGCCAGGCAATGCCCCCCCCCCAGACCAGGTAGTACATGCTGAGCAGAGAGTGAGAGGAAAAGAAAGTCTATGGACATCGATGGTGCACCTCCATGGTTGTAGGAACACACAAGTTAGGACAGTTAGGAGTTGCACGGCATCAGCCAGGCAATGCCCCCTCTTCAGATCAGACATTGTATCCTGAGTGGAGACCCATGGTGAAAGAGAGGCCATGAAGATAAACAGTACACCACTTTGATTGCAGGAAGGCACAAGTTAGGAGACTTAGGGGGTGCACAATGTTAGCCATTCAATTTCCTCATCACATGATTGGGTACTGTATGTTGAGTGAACACACATTGTTTAACTTAGGGCATGGATATCAATATCAGACCTTCTTGATTGGAGCAACAGAAAAGTTAGTATACTTAGCAGTGGCATGTCGTTAGCCAGACAATGCCACCCTGACCCCCTATACCAGGTACTAGACTCTGACTTGAGACTCACAGATGGAAACAAATCTAGTTAATGGTTTTCTATGTCATGCTAACAAAGTCAGCATGGCAATACCTGTGCAAATTAGTAATGTGTAGAAGAAAAAGTATTTTTTTTAACAAAATATTTATTAACTTTTTACAATACTTCTATATAAAAAAATAACATTCAATATTTTGATTTCTCAGTACTTAACACTAAAAAAGTGTATCTTTCTAGAAAAAAATATTACTTGTAAAAGCTTGATTTAGGCAAAGTGTGAAAACAAAAGAAAATATACATTTTTATATAAAAATAAATATTTGTTATTTAATTTTTTTAATTAAATTGTGAATTTGGAAAATAAGATCTTTTTCATATTTAAAATAAATATATATTATAAAAATTTCTACTGTCAAGTTACTAAAAAATGTTAAATTTTAACTGTTTACAAAATATCATAAGGGGATATTCAAAGTGGGCCTTTCATATATACAACAGGAATGCGCCAGGGCAAGTACAAAAATGCGCCATTGTGCGATATTCAGCAGGAGGTAGCTGTGCAGCACAACAAGCAATGCACCAGAGTGCAACAGTAATGAATGCATGTGCAACCTTAGGGGGCAGAACCATGAATAACATGCGCACTGCGATATTCAACAGCATGCGACATGTGCAATAGTGGAGCAAGTGGAAGTTGTGCAACAGCAGACATTAGTCAAAATAAAAGGAAGCAAGAGAGGGGAGGAAGAATGCACCACAGGAAAGCCACAGGTAGGAGTGTGGAGACAGAGAGCCAGGAAGGAAAAAAAGGAAGCAGGGTGCAGGACTGGGCAGGATCAAGATAGGGCCCACCAGAACTGTGCAAGAGTGAGGGTAGGAGTTGGTGTGCCCATGCCAGTGTGCAGAAAAGGGCATGAGAGTGCCACAGTGGACTGAGGGCAGAGGCAAGAGGCAGGACAGCCACAGGCAAACAGCTGGAGGTGAACCCGGTGCAGGGGGAGCACCAGGAACAGACAGCAGGAGGAACAGGACTACAGCCATCCGGGGGGGAACATCAGCCAGGGACATGTCCAGTACCACCTTCCAGATGGAGGAGGTAATATGGGGTGTGAGAAGGCAGGCAGCAGGGAGGCCCGGCCATGGAAGGGCCCATCGGCAGTACATTCAGAACAGGCAGTACTGAGCCCACACCAGCTTCGAACAGTACTCTGACACAGAGATTGTGGGCTGGTACCACCTGAACTGGGTGATACTGAGGCAGCTCTGTGAGCTGTGCAGTGATGAGATGCAGGCACCCACACGATGGAGCCATGCTCTGTCAGTGGAGATGAAGGTGACAGCCGTCATGTGCCTTCTCACCACGGGCACCTTCCAGAGACCAACAGGGGACATGACAGGCATTATCCAGTCGGCCGCATCATGCCTACTCACACAATTCCTCAGTGCACTGCAGCCACACGTTGTGGAGTACATCTGTTTCCCCAGCACACAGGCGGAGTGCACAGCACACATACAGGAGTTCCACAGGGTAGCATGGTTGCCTGGCATGCTCGGAGCCATTGACTGCAACCATGTAAGCATCCGCATGCCACCTGGCCAGGAGGGTGCAGCATACATTAACTGCAAGGGATACCCAAGCATAAACTGGCAGGTGGTGTGCGATACCAGGGGGTGCATAACCAATGTCTGTGCCACGCACCCTTGGGAACACATGATGCTTTCATCTGGCACCAGTCTGCACTATGCCACAGGTTTGAGAGTGAAGACATCCCCACTAGCCATCTAGTAGGTGAGAATGCATATCACGCAGGATGGCATGAGCAGACGTGTGGGGGTGCATAGTCAGAGGTGCCATAGGTACCGGCCATGTTGGCCAATGGCATAGTGACACAGACCACCATTCTAATGTCCACCCTCTACACACAGGTGACAATGGTTACCCACTGCAGCCCTGGCAGCTCACACCATACCGGTGCCCCACGACCCCATTGCAGCTACTGTACAATGAGGCACACTCCACAACACAGAATGTCACCGAGTGGGTGTTCAGGCTGCTGAAAGCATGGTTCCAGTGCCTGGACACATCAGGCAGTACCCTACAGTACAGCCCCTTGAAGGCCTGCAGGCTATTCCTGGCCTGCTGTATCCTGCACAACATGGCCACCGACTGTGGGATAGCTGTAGAGGTCAAAGAGGGGGACAGCGGTGGGGATGATGAGTAAGCCATTCCAGCTGGTGAAGGGCAGCCACCCCCTGGGTGATGAGACCCCCGGCTGATCTGGATGGCACAGCGCACCAGGACACCATTACAGAAGAGCACTTCGAACAACACAGGTAGGTCACGGGGCCATGCGCAACCACCAAGGGCAAGGGCACAGCCCACAGACAGGCAGGGCAGGACACCAGGGGCAGACAGTAGTAAGGGAATGGGTCTGAGCGGGGCATTGCACACAGCAGCAGGGATGGGCAGGGCCAAACAGGCACATGCACACACACATACACACACACCACAACACATGCACAAGGGGAAAATGGCATGCCAACCCCAACAGCTACCCCCACCCCCACACAGGGCCACACATGACCATGCCCAGTGGCCATCACTGTGCTTGCCTCAGACGCTGGGCACCATTGCACACTGGCAGACAGTGCAACACAGGCATCATCATGCACACGCCACGGTGGCCAGCAGCCGGGAAGGTGTGCACAGGGACCGTGTGTGTGCAGTGCTGGGTACCCTACCCATGCATCACACAATGCACACCACAGTGCACATATGGCAGTGGCAGACAGTGGCCATGGTGGGAGACAGGTCAGTCACATGGCACAGAACCACAGCCACCACAAATGCGTGGGCAGCCCTGCCAAGACCTGCCAGCTGTGCCAGGCTGACCAGTGGCCTCTTGGGGTGGCACAGACGGTCCCCCAAGGGTGATTCTGCAGAAACATGACCGTGTTCACGCAGGGGTCTGCAGCCCACCAAACATGCCCGCGCCAGGCATGCTCGGTATGCCCACAGCTGAACCCAGTGTCGACATAGCAGGTGTCGCACAGCACCAGGAATGGGGGGTGGACATGACACTGTGTGGTGTCTGCGGTAGTTGGGCAGTGAACCGGGTGCTCAGTGTGGCCATGACAGTTGTCAATGCAGTGGTCACATCTGCCCACTGCCGGGCCATCTCTGCCTGGAGAAATCCATGGTCCCTGCTGTGCCACTCATCTGCCTGGCACAGAATTGCACTGAGTGCATCCACTCTGTCACAAGCTGCATCTGCTGATCTACTGAAGCCTGGAGAAGACGGCTGTGTTCATCCAAGGGGTCATCCGGTGGTCTGGCATGCTGTCCCTCATGGAGTTCCTGGCCCTGCTGGCCAGCAGCCCTTGACATTGGGTGCTGCACACCAGAACCATGCTGGGCCACATCCATATGCAGTGCACTGCCACCACCACCCAACACTGTCCCCCATTGCCATTGGCCAACTGCTGGTGCCACCCCTCCGGCTGCCGATCACCAGGGCTCACCGGCTCTTCCACAGCAGCTGCAATAGCACCACTGACCTGGACGCACACCAGTGCCACCCCACTGGGGCATACAGGCACAGGCTGGGACTGGGTTGTTACGCAGGCAGCCTTGGCTGCATCACCCACAGTAATGCCCCTGTGGTTGCCTGCTGTGGGACCATCCTGTATCCTACATGAATCACTGTCAGGGATGTGTGGTCCATCTTCATCGGTGCTGGATCCAACCCCAGTCTGTGTCCCAGCATGCTGGAGACCGTGGGTGATGTCACGCTGGGACACAGGCAGGGCCTTGCCTGCACATTCACCACCCACATCAGTGCAGACAGACATGCAGGTATGCACTTGGCCAGACCCTCGGACACTTGTGGAGGTGGATGGGTGATCCTCCATGTCCAGGGCCTCCCCCTCGGTGGACACACCCACCACTGCTGCCCCATGTAGACACTCAGGAGCTGTAAGGGAACACATTAGCGTTAGTGGCTATGCCTTGCCCTGTGACATGCCCACCACCACCCACACACTGACAGCACAGGACCTACTATGCAGTGATGGGCTGGCACCCATCTGGAATCCACCACCAGGAATGCCCTCGATGGCACTACGTCACATGGTACTGGCCACCTGCTCCTCCTGTGGTGTCAGGCTGGGTACATCCGGCTGGCCCCCACTGGTAGCAGCACATGCTGCCCTGATGGCAGCCACCTTGTCCTTGATCCACCTCCTGTCCATGCCTACCTTCTTCTTGCACTCCTGCATGGACCGCTGGTGGCTGCCATGCTGGTTCATGGCATGCGCCACCTCACCCCACGCTTCAACGTGGGCCAGTGGCATTCCCCGCTGTCCACTAAGCAGTAGTTTCTTGTCCAGATATGCCACAAATGGGGCATCAGATTCAGCCCTGGTAAAGTTGGGCCTCCTCCTTCTCCCCCTTCCCTGTTCCCACTCTTCCTCACTCTCAGTCATGCTCATGCCTGTGGGAATGACAGGTGTTACCTTGCACTGTGCAGTCCCATTCAGCCCTCCCAAACCACAGTCCCCACATCCCAACAGCATGCAATGCACCACAATGGACTGCAATACCTAACCATGGCCTCTGCAGCCCCATGTCACATTTATATAGTGCAACGCATGCAAATGAGGGCAGGCACAAGTGTAAGTAGATGCTAATGCAGTGGATGTGCCATGGAATGGCTAATGAGCTGATTTGCATAAGCTGGCTGAATATTGCACTGTTGCACCTTGTGCAATGTAGGTGAGCTAGCTCAGGCTATGGTGCAGCACTGTGACGTGAGCAGTCAGTACCACATGGTGCATGCCCGGGTGCTGACGCTGATGCGTGCGGCACTGATGACTTGCTGTGCACCAGAGGCAGTGCAGGGCACGACCACCACTGTGCCTGTGGCACTAGTGTGCTGTTTGCCAGTGTGGTGCTCGTGCCTTGGTGCACCATGGGCTCCATGGGGCCACAGCATGGTAGGCCACTGCAAGGCATCACACTCAAGCACCCTACCGTGCTACAAGCAGGGTGTCCCAATAGCACTGTGGTGCACCGTGCACGGACAGACCCTTGACCCAGCGGTCAACCTTTGCCCCCTAGATGCCATGCATCCACATGGTTGCACCCCTACTGCGTAGTCCAGTGACAGCACGATAAGGACTGGCAGCTCAGTACCACGCTGCCTCTGCACGTGGGGCACGTGCACTACAGAGTGCCATTTTGTTTGCGATTTGAACAGCAAAATGCCAAAAACCAGAGCACAGGTCTGGAGTGCCACTGAATTGGCAAACTTGGTGGCCCTGGTGGAGCCACATGCTGGTGCCCTCTTTGGGCAGGAACCCCTCCACAGGCCATGGACTGCTGTGTGACAGGAGCTCTCAGAGGGCCTGGAGGAGGTGACTGGGATCAGCCGGTCAGCGAAGCAGAGTCACCACCACTATGGCAACCTCCAGCAGCGGGACCCTGACTGCCTGGGGCATCTGCAGTCACGTGCCAGGTGAGGCACCATGCCACAGCCAAGTAGGTGCTCCATCCCATCACTGGTAGTGTCTGCCCATCTGGGTATCATGGTGTGCATAAGGTCACGCTGCAGGGGGGTGGGGGCCATCTAGTGGGGTGGTGGTGGTGGGGTTGCATCATGGCTGGGCTGTGCGGGCATGCACACACTGGGGGGGCTTTGTTACTGACCTGTACTGATGTTTCCCTCTCCATGTTTGCACCCATAGGCCTGGAGGAGTGCCATAGGGCATGTTTGGCACAGTAACAGGGAGAGCAGGCCGGAGTGGGTGCAGTGCAGATGCTGCCAGGCCATGTTGGTGGGGCCATGGGCCAGCGGTGCCCTGCTGGCCAGGATGCATGTGAGTGCCATGTTTCCCCTTACATCTGTACATGCTGGGTTGCAGGGGTGGTGGCGGGGCATGGCCACCCGCTCTTGGCCCCACTGCTGTGCATGACACATGGTGCACACAGCACTCTACTGTGGCACTGTATGCATGGGTGGGTGTTGTAAGTGGGCTGTGCATGCACTGGGTCCATGGCTATGCCACTGCCTTCACACCGCATAGCCATGTCACTGTACAGCCACGGTGGTGCTGTGCGGGACATGGGCAGTGGATGTGTGCAGCATTCCGCATGGCTATGGGTGCCTGGGTAGGTGGGTCTTGTGGGCACGGACACTGTGGGTGGTCGCATGCCATCAGAGGAGTGTGGCCCATGGCTGTATGCCATGCACATTGGGTGGGCTGCAGGGGTCTGGCCAGTCACGCATACTGACTCTGCTCCCTTGTCCTAGGTGGACAACGCTGGACTGCCCTTGAGTGGAACATACAGGAGCTTCTGCAGCTGCCCCGGGCCACTCTGGAGCTGCTCCAGAGAATAGATCATGGAGACTGAAGGAGGCACAGGAGGTGCCACTGGGATGTAGTGGGGAGAGGGGTCACCATTAGGCCCTCCATCACACATGTTGTGCTTTCTTCCCATAGACTTACCCTCACACCCCTTCATCCCACTCCCTGATGTACACCCTTGCCCCATGACCACCCCCACCTGGTTTGTGGCCCTCCCCCCCAATTTTTGTACATAATTTTGTTTGTTGTGATGTTTGTACAGTTCACCCCTTTAATACACACTTGTTTGTTATGACAACTGTGGTGGGCTCTGATTTGCAGCGGGCATATGGTGCTTGGCTACAGTGGCGTGCATTGCATTGGGGGTGGTGCAGGCCTGGGCATGTGTGTGTCCAGCAGGAACCCACTTATGGTGTGGGTGGGGGACTCTGTCCCTGTCCATGGTATGTGTGTTCTTCCCTATGCAATAGATGCCTGTGTGCAGTGGTCCCTGGTGCATGCACTGTGTCCCTGGTGCCCCTGTCAGTATGGCCATGGCCAGTGCAGCTGGCCCCCTTGCATGTCTATGGTACACATGTTCTGCTGGCATGTAATTGGTGGCTGTCCATGCCGGCCACCCTCTGGGCATGGCGCAATGGTGGCTTGCCTCCTGTCACCAGTTTGTTGCATGTCTGCCTCAGGTGACACTGTGTGCTATGCTGTTGTTGTCCCCCTCCATGCTGTCACTGGTGTCTGTTGCGGTGTCTGTGTTCTGATGTCTGTCACTTGTGCTCCGGCCGCATGCTGGCAGTGAATGGCTTCATGGTGCATGCACAGGATGACTGGTTCACCTGTGCCATGGTGGGGTGCATGCTGTGGCTACACAGCATCAGTGGACACAAGCCAGTGGCATTTGTAGCCCCACTATTGTGGCCCTGTGTTGAGTTGCCCTTGGGTCAGGGTGGGTGTTTGTCCATGCCCTGTGTCACAGCCTGTGTGGAGCATGTCTCCATGCACCACAGTGGGTGGCTGTTCTGTCTGTTGGGGCCAGTGCTGGGACAGGGTGTGTGCATGGGTGTGTGTGCAGGGTGCTGTCCTGCTGGTGGTGGGGTCCAGGGCAGACCTTATCACATGTGAGGTCCCTTGGGTACTGATACAGGGTTGACCTCTCTGCTGTGCCATGGGGGGGCTGTGCAGGGTGGCATTGTGTCTGCAGTTGTTGCATCAGTGGCTGGTGCTGCCCACTGTGGGGTGCTCACAGTGGGGCTGCCATGCATGGCTCCATGGTGCACAGGGTTACATTGTCATGGTGGGGGTGGTGGCATGCATTCGGTGCCATGCACTGTTGGGCGCTACTCCTGGGCCAGGTGTCTGGGGATCGCCGTACAGGGTGTGCTCTGCATTGGTGGGATGGAGTGGCACTGGGTGTCCTGCCCTCCTTGTGTTGCAGTCACTGCTTGCCAGGGGCATTGTGCCCCAGCTGTGGATTCAGTGCTGGTGTTCATGGGCTGGTGGTCCATCTGGCTCACCACTGGTTGTACAGTTCATGGGGTGTGAGGGGGCACTGTCTGGCCTACTGCGTGCTCCTCCGCCCATGGCTTCCATGGGTGGTGCACCTCTGCATCCTGTCCCTGTCCCTGGGCATCCCTGGTTGTGCTACTGTGCATCTACCCTGCTTCGCTGCACATCCCTGGTTGTGCCACTGCACATCGGCCCAGCTTCACTGCAAATCCCTGGTTGTGTCTTGGCACAGCTGGTGCAATATTCAGCTGTGTTGCGCAAGTGCACCTTGGCATGCGCTGTGTTTGAATATCATGCATTTTGCACAGGGGCGCACTGCACTTGTGCCTGCTCCTGCTATTGCCCTTCTTTGTGGCGTAGTCTGAATATCCTGCCCCATGTGTCAGAGGGAGGTATGATTTTGCTTGAGGTAGCCCAGGCAGGAAGCTGGATAGATGTGGAGTTGCACTGGGAGTGGAAGCTGTTGCGTCAGGGTGAGGGGAGATACCAGTCATGGCTGTGGAGGCTGTCCATCATGGGTCAGGGAGACTGGATGCATTCACAGGTGAAGCAGTACTGGTATCTGCACTGACACCTGCCACTGTGCCCACAGGCTCAAGCACAAGGGTGACTATCACCTGCTGTGTTGTTAGGAGGGACGGTATTATAGTGTGTTCCTCCCACAGGTGTTTTATTTCTTCTGTGACACAGTCAACCTTGTGCTGGAGTCTATGAACACAGCGACAGTGTACGGTGTGGCATTTTTTACATGGCAGATCTGTGAAGAGAAAAAAAAACTATTAACATGTGACAGTGACAAATGTACTTTACTGGTTCTGTTTTATCTCATGAGATGTGGTTTCTGGGGCTGATAGTTTTACAATGGTTGTATATATGTATTTTGGGTTAAGATGGAGATAAAGCATTGTGATGAGTAGTTGTCTGTCAGCAGTCAGACAATGACCCCATTTAGTTCTCTTCTACTATGTGGAGAGGTATTCCATCTTGGGAATAGAGTGACGGGTATATTGGGTACATGTAGGGAATGGTGCACCTAGTTGATTTCAGGTGCACACATTATTAAGACAGTTAGTAGTGTACGTTCTCAGCAAGTCAATGTTCATCCTCACACATAGATCATGTACTGCATCCTGACTGTGGAGGTACAGAAAACCTGAGGCAATGGAGGTCAATGTTATAGCTCCCTGATTGGAGCTGCTCACAAGTTAGGACAGCTAGCACTTTCACGGCCTGAGTCAGGCAGTGTCACCCCTCCATAGAACAGGTAGTACATACTGAGTGGAGAGCCAGGGCAAACCTGAGGGCATGAACATTTATGTTGTTGCTCACTGATTGCAGGCTCACTTAAGTTAGGACAATTAGGAGTTGCACACTGTCAGCCAGGCTATGGCCACACTGCCCCCACTGAGCAGGTATTGCATCCTGAGTGGAGACTCACAGTAAAACTGAGGCTATGTATATAAATGGTACAGCTCTATGATTGCAGTACCATACTAGTTGGGGGAATTAGGAGTTGTATGGTGTCAGCTAGGAAATGCACAGCTCTCAGGCCAGGTACTGCATTCTGAGTGCAGTCACAGGAAAAGGAAGCCCATGAAAATCAACTGTACACCAACGTGATTGTAGGAACTGACAAGTTGGGGCAGTGTGAAGTTGCATGTTGTCAACTAAGGAATGCCCCCCCACACACACCACAGAGTAGGTACTGCATTCTGAATGGAGACTCACAGGACAACAAAGGTTATGGATATAAACGGTAGAGCTCCATGATTGCAGTAACACACTAGTCACGACAATTAGGAGCTGCATGATGTCAGCCATGCAATGCCCCCCCTTCACAGCTGATATTGTTTCCTGAGTGGAGACTCACAGGGAAAAATAAAGGCTATGGATATAAATGGTACAGCTCCATGATAGCATTAACATACCGACAGTTAGGAGTTGTACAATGTCAGCTAGTTAATGCCCAGCCCCCCATGCGAGGTGCACTATCATGAGTGGAGAGCTACAGCAAAACAAAGTCCACGGACATCAATGTTATGCACCTCTATTTGCAGTCACATGCAAGTAATAAATGTGTGTAGTTTCATGTTGTCAGTCATGGAATAGATTCCAACCTCAACAGATCAGGTACTGCATGCAGAGTGGATAGTGACAGCTAATCTAAAGGTATGTACAAGAATGATACACTTCTGTGATTGCAGGTGTAGACAAGTTTGAATAGTTAGGAGTTTTGTGGACTCAGCCAGAAAGGTGCAGACATAATTAGTACAGTTAGGATTTGTGAGCCCTCAGCAAGGCAATGTTCAACCCACACTCACAGACCAGGTAATGCATTGTGAGTGTAGAGCTGGTTGCAGAGACACACAAGTTAGGACAGTTAGGGGTTGCACAATATCAGGTAGGCAATGTCCCACCTCCCCCCAGAGCAGGCACTGCATGGTGAGTGGAGGTTCACAGGAAAACAAAGGTTATGGATATAAACAGTGCAGCTCCTTGATTGCAGTAACACACTAGTTGGAACACTTAGGCATTGCATGGCTTTAGCTGGGCAATCCCCACCCCCTCGATCTCCCAAGCCAGGTACTGCATCCTGAGTGAAGAGTCACAGGAAAAGGAAGCCAATGAAAATCAGTGATACACCACTGTGATTGCAGGAGTATACAAGTTGGGACACATATACTAGGTTATAACATGTACTAATACTGTTGTCAGCAGTTAATGACATCTGTATCTGTTTCTCTTTCTAGACTTAAGTTCAACAATGGTGCCAGGCTCCTGCTTCACCTGCATCCATGGTTTTACAGCAGTCTCCCTGACCACTAGAAAATACAAAAATAAATTGTTAAATATAGATCACCTGAATATGTACATGGTAAACAATGCTATTAGTGTTTTACTATCTATTAATGTTATGATTCTGATATTGTACAGTGTATCACAGTTAGTCATGTGCCTCCCTCGCAACATTTACTTATGAGATTTTATCAATGGCTAAACAAATTATATGTAATTCTTTTATACATGAACACTACTATTACAGAGCCATGAACGTATGTTACTTATGCCTGTTATTGGAGATGTGCACAATATAGGTGGATGCCTTTTACTTATGTTACACACAGGCTATGTATTCAGATTCCTGCTGCTGTTGTGTGAGAAGATTAGTATGCAGTAATAGTACAAGTATGGCGGCATTTGCGGTATGGCTATCTGGAGAAGTCGAGAGATGTGGGGGAGGCACATGGCTCTCGGTAGGCATTGCGCAGGAGGGGGACTGATTTAACATTATAACTACTGTTGATAAAACTGACAATGGTACAACAAGAAACATTATCTCTATTCATTATTTTCTATTCTAAAATTGTTAGGGACATACTGTATAAGCGCAATTATGAACCAAGGATCGTAAATAGAGGAATCTGATTTTCCCAGAGCTCTTTGAAGATGTGATGATATTGGGCTACATCATCATGGCTTCAAAAAAGTTCCAATGCCACCAGCCTCCTTGCTCTCTACTGTCTGAGAACTATTTTTTTTTCAAAATGTACTCCTACACCACCCACAAACTCATTGATAAAATGTTTTAAAACCTGTTTCTTTTATTTGTTTATTTATAAAACTTGAAACTCAGTTCATAATAACAATAGGACACTCCAGGGTGTGGTATATCATGGATATCATCACTTCTCAGGTGGTTAGGTGCATAACCACCCAAGGCGTGATGATATCCCATGATATACCACACCCTGTCGTGATTTATTGCTTAATTAACCACTCTAGGATGTGGGTGAGGATGGCATTTACTGACTGCTGGAAGTTTGGTCACTTGGACTGTGGGCTCGTGACTGAACCACAGCATGCATAGGTAAACTCAACATTACTCACAGCCTGTCATGCTTTTTCCTTAATTAGGGCACTGAGGAGTTGTGCAGATAAAACCAGCAAATGATGTAAATGGAAAGTCAAGTCATATACATCTATGGAACACTATGGTAATATGAGGGATTCAGAAATTTAGGTATTTCTCAGTCACATGATCTTATCAAGGTAATGTGACTGACTTAGGAGATGTAGTAGTTGGAAGTTCTGAAGTAGACAATGGTGTTAAAAGGAAACTGACAGCGTGGGCTGATTGTACTGCTGCTACAAAAGTTCTGTGATGGAGATGACCGACACAGATATCAGCACTATTAGGAGTTCCTTGGTACCAACCAAAGTATGAACAATGACAGAATGGCAACAATAAATTCTTATACCTGATTCAGTGACAGAGGCTAAAGCTGGGTATATATTTTAACAATAGATGTCCAGCTAAATATGATTGTCAGTTCAAGTGCCTCTTCACAGAGTTATATTCTCTGATAGGCCATTTTTTAAGCATGATAAGCATTATGGGGTGATAACAGAACTTCCAGGGCTATAAGACCCTCTGCTTGTGGTTCCGTACCTCAATACGCTATGTGCAGTCTGCTATTTCCCAGTTATGACCACCCTGTCAGGTATTAGTCCTTACTTATACACTGAACAGATGTTGTGTCTTGAGTGAAGAACCAGAAGAAGACTAGTGACATTTACTTTCACACAACACCTTTGTGATTACACAGATACATATGCTTGCACAATTAGGGTATCTATGGGGTCAGTAAGTGTATGTACTCTGATGACGCACAAGGAATTTCTGGATTGTGAGTGTAGAGTCAGAACAAAACTATTGTGTTACACAGCACTGTTGCAGAACCTGAGTGGTTGCAGACCTGCAAGAATCTGATGAGCACCAAGTACTGAGAGCAACTATTCAAAGTAATTTTTCCTAGGATGTCTTACCTTCTGACTCAACAGTAACACTGACAGAGTCTGAGTGTTCAGCCTCCACAGCCTCAGCTTGGGTTGGTACTACCTCGCTGTGTGGTGGGGAGTGCCTCTGATGACCTGTGAATGAAAGGAATAATGATATTGATTGAGTGTGGTATAAGTGTCTTCAGTAATGTAAAACAGATTTCTTTGAACAATGGTTGTGTTGTCTGCCACGTAAGATACACCCAGATGAGGTGATGTATACTAATTGGAGACTCATTAAAAAAACTAATGGATAGAGATCTTACAGTTACATGATTGTAGTAACACACTAGTTGTGGTAGGTACCCCCTGCCCCCACCAAATAGGTGCTGCATACTGAGACGAGACTCACATGAAAGAAAGGTTATGAATATTAACAGTACAGGTCCATGAATTGCAGTAACCATCTAGTTTGGACAGTTAGGAGTTGCATGGTGTCATCTAGTAAATGCTCCACCCCCTACTCCCCCACCACTGCAGGCCAGGTAGTGCATCATGAGTGGACAGTCACTAACAAAAAACAAAGTCAATAGTATTAATGGTTCACCTTTGTGGTTGCAGGGGGGCACACAAGTTAGAACACTTAGTAGTTGTTTGGTATCAGCCAGGAAATCTACCAGCCTGTGGCTGAAGTACTGCATCCCCTCAGTGGAGAGCCACAGCAAAATTACCGGTATGGATAGAAATTGTACAGCTCCATGATTGCAGTTACGCACTAGCTGCATAGTTAGGAGTTCTTTGGTGTCAGCTAGGCAATGGGTCCCCCCTACAAACAGGTACTGTATCCTGGGTGACCACTTAGAGTAATACAAAGGCAATGGATAAAAACAATACAGCTATATGATTTAAGTAATACAATAGTTGGTGCAGTCACACTTGTACAGTGCCAGCCATTTAGTGCTTGCCCCCCCACACCTTCCCCAGAAAGCTACTGCATCCAGAGAGTAGAGACACAGAAAATAAAGTAAATGACTATTTATGGTGCAGATCCATGATTGCAGTAGCTGACTAGTTGGAACAGTTAGTAGTTGCATGGTGTCAGCTAGTCAATGCCATCCCTCCCAGCCCAGGCCAGGTAGTACATTGTCAGTAGAGACTCTTGGGAGAAGAAAGTCCATAGAGATCAATGGTGCAACGTTTTTTATTGCAGGATCACATGAGTTAAGAGAGTTAGGTGTTGTGCAGTGCCAGCCACACAATGCACACCCTCCCCTCCCAGAAGAGGTACTGCATACTGAGAACAGACTGCTTGTAAAACTAAGACAATGCACATCTATAGACTATTACCCTGATTGGAGGAAGGTCTAAGTTAGGACACTTAGGAGTCCATGGAGTCAGGCAGGCAATACCCCCCACCCACCCCCAAAGACCGGGCACAGCAGCCTGAATGTAAACCCATTGTTACAGTGAGTCAATGTACATCAATGGAACATCACCATGATTGCAGTAGTACACAAATGTGTATAATTTTTACCAGTCTGTATTAGGACTGAACATTTCTTTGTGGCAATAACAACCTTGAAACTGTATGGTGTGGTGGGATAATGTGACACCTCAGGTAGTGGATGTACTCAGCCAGTTGTCTCGTACCTGACTACTTGAGGTGTTATCTAATTCAACACAACAGTCAGCTTGTTAGTGATTAATGTCAAAGAATATGCTATGCTGAGTAATACATAGTTTCTTTACTCACGGTGTGTTAGGCACTCCCTTGAAGCAGGCTTCCCTGCAGCCTCCCACATTTCATGTGCAAGGTAGTACCAGCAAGTATCATTGTCCGGTATCCCCTCTCTACTTTTCAATACATAAAAAGGCTGGCGCAACAACTTCCACTTTCTCTTGCACATGGCAGTATTTTTGTTTCGCACTTTTAATATCATCCACGTGAATCCATGGATGCGACGCCACATCGTATCCAGCTTCCTGTTCATCCTTCTCATTAGTATATGAGGATTGCCTTTGGCCTGAGCTGCCTCAAGCAGGCAGCACACATCCCTCATGCTCCAGAGTCTCATTTCAAAAGGTTGATTTTAAAGCTGTAACAAACAGAGACACAACACTATATGACTGTGATATATTGTCACATGTGTATTTTTTATCTCTGGTGAGGTTTTTGAGTACAGATGCACATATAGCTAAATTTGTGTTATTCTATTGTTATAATAATAAGTATTGGTATGTGGCTACACTGATTGTTAAGTAATATGAGATTAACAACACAGTACTGCCTCCAAGATGCCATGTTTAACTGTGCCTTATACGTATACTCAAACTATGTAGTCAGATATTTATGCTACATCTTGTTGCCAATAATTTCATGCATGTCACAATTCTGAACATGTCAATGCATCTCAATTTGTGTGGTGGTGTGAAAGTGAGATAGCATGTGCTTGTGTTGTTTATGTTATGTATGCAGCTTTTCTATTTTTTGACAAAGTTTTTTTGGCTCTTAAACAAGCCTTTTTTTAAACGATATTTGCTTTAACAGTTTGATATTTTTAAAGGACTGTGAGAATTCTATCTCAAAGGTCACCCAGGACAAGGCAATTGCCAGCATGTGAGACATGCACACTGCCTGGTAGCTATTGCCAATTATTACAATACTTAATGTCAGCGTGACGTATGGTGTGCATTCCAGACATGTGCAGATATGCAGATATTTGTATGTTAACCTTTCTTCATGCTCTGTCAAGCAGGTACATGTGCTGTTCTGCTTGCCAGACCCTACGCTCTGTAATATTAGAAAAAATGATCTTACAGGCAGGTAACAGAGACATTATAGAAGCAAGGTCCAATTTTGCTTCTGACACTTAATCTACCCATCATTTGGTGCCCAAATCATTGCCTCCAAGATAAATCAGCCATATGTCTGGCTGAGCTTGAGTCCTCAGAAGTCTGTGCATTGCTGGCATGAGATGCTCCCACTTCATGCCTCCCCTGCCAAACCACTTAAAAGAGCAATTTGGAAGCTGCAGGTCTTTGCCAAAATCACTCCTCTGAGCATACTCTGAAGCTCACCTTACTATACTGCTACCGATGATCCACAGGGTCCTTTTGCTGTTTTCTGCCATTCTGAGTTTTTAAGCTGAGAAGTGGACAGAGAGCTACCAAAAAAATCGGTGTTTCTCCTACAGTGTCTAGTCACTACTGAATATGAAAGTGAAATTTCCCTCTCTCCTTCAACATTGGTTTGGTGGGTTGTCCCAAAACACAGTAATTTTAAAAGTTGTTGGTTTATGCTTTCTGATGGCTAACCAATACAGTGCATGCACTGACTATGACTACACTGAATGGCTGAAGCTGCTGTCAACCAGAAATGCTAAAAGATTTCTTAGTAGGAAAATACTACCTTTTTATAGGCTACTTCAAACAATCACAGCTACACAGAGGCATATGATTGGTTGCCTCTTGTGTTATGATACACGTGCTGCTTGCTTTATGCCTCCATTTGCAGCTGTATTTGTGCTAGTAAGTATTGATTGACACTCTGACTTTAAACAGTAATAACTTCTTTTTACAGCATAATAGGTTGTCTAGATCATCATAGTCAGATAGAGCAGTAAAAAACATTTAGTTTAGTACTATTTTTGTACTACTAACAGTTTTTATAATGCTAGGAAAAATGTTAATAAACTGTGATGTACTTACACAGAGTAAAGCAGTGTGTCTTATGTTCTTCTAAGATGGCTGCTATGTCCTTCTTCTCCACTCTTCAGCACTTGTGATTGGTTGCCTGACATGGCCTGATCAATGTGACGCTGCATTGGTGGCAGCGTCTGTCAGTCAAATGGGAAGAAATCTCTCATTGGCTGAGCCTTACAGGGGTTGTTTATCAGTGTCATTTTGTGACACGTTCATGTTCACAGCACTATTATTTGACACTTTCATGTGTTCGACACTACTTTTGCGACACTACATTTGACAGTTTTGTGCATTCGACACTAAATTATTCGACACTTCATGCTCACAGCACCATATTTTGTGACACTGTCGAACATTCAACACTACTTTTTAAAATATCGTTAAAAATAGTATTTATTGGGGAAAAACTACGTGTATACTTTACATTGTGTCAATACTTCACTTTTGACATTTTTACATATATATATTCTCATTTCATAAATGAGCTTATGTTCTCTGATGTTTGAAAACATTGTATATTGGTTTAGTGGTGTTCACATGGGCAGTGTGTTTCACTATGTTATGTTAGTAAAAAAAAGAGCAACACTAAATATTTGCTTTTCTGTTTTTATTATACAGGTGTCTGATACTTCTGCAAGATTGTTGCAGAGTACTGTGAATTTCCAGACAAGAAAGATGCCCTCTAAACAGAGATGGACCTTTATGCAGAGATAAAATAGGTATAATAGTAGTTCACTGTTGCTTAAAAGTGGTCTGAAATCCAGTGATGCTAGTTCAAGATGTAAAACGATTGAGCGTTCTGCTCAAGGAGTGACTTCACAGGTTGCTTGCTCTGCAGAAAAAGTACGTACTTGCTCAACTGCAAGGAAAAAAATGTATAGCTGAGCAACAGTTGAGGAAAAATGTGAGATGAAACACTAATGTTGCAAAGCCAAGCATAAATATACATACTCAACAGCATTGTAAATACAGTATGTAGCTGCTGATGGTTATCTGAGGAAGCAAAAGTATTTTCAATCACTAGCTTCTAAAGCTAAGATTGATAGACTTATTGCTGCTGTCATGAGACATGAGCACAAAAAAATTAAGTGTCATCTCTCTTTGATGAAATTGCATCTCAAAGTATGTATGTCTGTTAATAGAATAATATTTGTTCTTCAATGTTTGTGGCGTAAAATGTCATATCTACTTGAGCAGTTCAGGAAAGTTGTGTACGACATTAAGATGAGGCTACAACAGTATTCTGTCTTGAACCTGCACAATTTCTGTGATGTTTTCACAGGTCGCTGGCTGCACACACAGCACTCAGGGCCTATTTCTGGGATGAGTCATATTACTCACAGAAAAAGGACAGCAACTTCTGCATTGATGAGTAAGGTAAACTCTGTAATGTGCTCAGTGTGTGTGATGACACTACAATGGAGTCAGATGATGAATGTGAGGCAACTACTCAGCCTCGTAAGCATCATTGTCTCCCATGGACATGTGATGCGACTTGCAACTGAAGGCAATCGTCATTTAACAAATTTGAGCACTTTATCAACCTGTTTGTCATTACTGATCATAACTACAGACATAAACTGTTTTAGAGTATAGACCTTTGTGAGATCCATCCACATACTGGACTTATGGGTCACTTGCTTGCATGTCTTGATAGTGGTGTTTGCGACAGCGTCTTTCACCACATGCGGATGCTGGGAGTGCATCAATCAGGCATGCGGAACTTTGTGTTCAGGGTCTATGAGGTTTGACTAGTTGTCGCTCAGTATACTCATCTGAATGAGTTACTGAGTCTGGTGACATGCATGGTGCCATGACATTTCTGAAACAGCTGTGACGTGTCAGCAGTGTGACAGATACTGTGATTGATCAGTCATCAATTGCTGATGGAAAGTCTGTCTCTGTCTTAGAAAGTGATATTCTCAAGCAGTTTGGGAAATCAATTGCCAAATATGAGTTGGCAAAGACAGAGAAATTTGACTCTGTATGTGTGTCATGTGATTGGCTCTGTTACAAGAAACAAACGGCCAGAAACCTTGTCACCGTAGAAAGACATGTGGTTCCAACTGTCAGAATTTCTGCTGTTAAAGTGTGACTTTCAGTTAGACCCAATCATTGTGATGTGTAAGCACTGTTTCTCCAAAGTGAAGGCTAACATTCTGCCACCAAGGTCAGTCTTGAACATTATGGAGGCACATGTTATACCAGCTGAGATTGCCACATTGAATACAGTATGTTTGAACAGATTCTTATTCAGACTATGAAACCATTTCAAACTATTCTACATCTGAACACAAAGACATGGAACATTCCACAAAAAGAACTCATTAGATCTCTTAAGGGTTCCATCATGTATCTTCTACTTCCTCTGCAGGAAAATGTGGAGGCGATCTCCATTGAGAACATTTCAGTGATTCTTGTCAATGGTGTTCTAACAAAGTCAAAGGTCATTTGGCAGGATGTTGTCAGTGTAGAGAAGGTGAAGCTTGCTCTTACTTATTTAAAAAGTAACAATCCCTTTTATGCAGACCTTGATACTGATTGCATGACCAGTGTGTCTTTTGAACATGATGTGTTGTAAACCACAAAACCAATGATTGAGAAGGTCAATGTGGAGACAAAGGATAATGTGTAATAACAGTACACAATTCACCCACTGCATGGCGGAGATCCAGTAGGGGACAACATTGATCTTTATCAAATGAAACAGGTGGAAGGTGAGCCTGTCAGCATTTGGGAGGCAACATTGGAAGCACACTGTTTCCCAGATTTATTCCCAACAGGGTCAGGTGGATGCCTAGATGAAAGACAAGTGTGTGTACAGGGTGCTGAGTACCATACTAGCCATGCGCTCAGTAAGGATGGCAAGTTCAGATGCAAAACACAGTACCTGCTTCATCTCCTGTGGGAGAGTGAGCTTAGCATACTGTCTGCATCTATTGCGCATACTATTCATCTCACAACTCCACTTGATGGAATAACAACTGCACAGTTCCTGGAGAAACTAAAGCAGAAGGATGAAAATGTGCAAGTGAATTTGTCTTCCATTCTGTCAAGTCTACGAGGCACCAAAGAATACTGGTATCGCAGACACTCTGAGGTGATAACCATGCAGCGAGAGTATGGTCCAGCCACATGATTTGTCACACTCAGTTGTGCTAAGTAAGCCCGGGATGAGGTCATAGAACTGTTGAAGTGGGCAAATTGTGATGTAGAGGGCATTTCATCAATGACTCTCAGAGAAATGTGCTCACTTGACCCTGTGTCTGTGATAAGGCATTTCCACAAGTGATTACATGATATTCTGACTTTCATTTTGTCAAAGGAGAATGCGTCTCTTGGTATTGTGGAGCATTACTTCTGGAGGACAGAGTATCAGGCACGAGGAGCTCCTCATATTCACATGTTACTGTGGATTAAGGATGTCCCAAGCATAGGTGAACATGACGCAGTACAAGTGCTACATTCGTTAAGCAATACATCACTTGCCACATTCCAGACAAATACAACAGTCTTACACTGTGGAAGTTCCCAGCCCATTCCTGGCATCATGCAACACCCTCCTTGTCAACACTGGGTTCAGCTGTGGGCATCCCGAACACGCCTGGCGCAGGCATGTTCGGTGATCTGCAGACCCCTGCTTGAGAATGGTCACATTCATGCAGCAGAACCCCTGGGGGACCATTGGTGCCACCCCATGAGGCCATTGGTCAGCCTGTCACTGCTGGCAGGTCTTGGTGGGGCCATGCATGCTTCCTTGGTGGCCGTGGCACTGTGCAGCATGACTGACCTGTCTCCCACCATGGCTACTGTCTGACGCTGCCCTGTGTACAGTGTGTTGTTCAACATGCAATGCATGGGTAGGGTACCCAGCCCTGCACACACACATACATTCCATCTGCACACCCTCCCGGCTGCTGGCTGCTGTGGTGTGTGCATGATGATGCCTGTGTTGCACTGTCTGCCACTGTGCAATGGCGCCCAATGTCTGACACATGCACAATGACAGGCACTGGGCGTGGTGGTTTGTGGACATGTGTGTGGCTAGGGGTGGTGGTTGTGGTCAGCGTGCCTCCTCCCCTTTGTGCATGTCTTTTGGGTGTGTGTGTGTGTGACTGTGTGCCATGTTAGACCTTGCCCATCCCTGACGGTGTGTGCAGTTCCATGCTCAGCCAATTCCCTTTACAACATGCACCCCTGGGGTTTGTCCATGCATGTTTGTGGGTTGTGCCCTTGCTATTGGTGGTTGCACAGTGCCCCATGACTTACCTGGGTTGGCTGAAGTGCTCCTCTGTGATGGTGTCCCGGTGCAGCTGTGCCATCCAGATCAGTCAGGGGTCCCTTCGACCAAGGGGGGGCTGCCCATCACCATCTGCACCAGCGTCCTCATTGTCCCCATTGCTGTCCCCCTCTTTGACCTGTACAGCTATCCCACAGTCGTTGGCCATGTTGTGCAGGATGACACAGGCCAGGAATAGCCCACAGGCCTTTAAGGGGCTGTACTGTAGGGCACCGCCAGACCTGTCCAGGCAATGGAAACATGCCTTCAGCATCCCAAACACCCACTCAATGACATTTCATGTGGTGGCATGTGCCTCATTGTAGCATTACTGCAATGGGGTCACGGGCCACTGGTATGGTGTGAGCAGCCAGGGACAGAGTGGGTATCCACTGTCACCTGTGTGTAGAGGGTGGACATTTATTTTATTTTATTTTGTTTTTTATTTTATTTAAACAGCAGTTTGGAAAACCTTTGAGCCATAGGCTCATTTACAAAGGTACCTTGTCACAGTAAGACAAACGAAAATACACAGTATAACAGTACAACACATAAGTATAACAGTAACTTAAGACATAGATACAAACAAGCTGATACAGGTAGGATTGATGCAAACAATACCAGAGTTATAGTTGTCCTTAGCAGCTTAGTAATAAGCTTTGTCATAAGTATTGAGTACGGCTTTGACTAGTGGCAATTACAGCATCGGGTGTTAATAAGGTGGTTACGTAATGAAGTTTTGAAGCACGATATAGTTAGAGCTTCAGAGAAGGAGGTGGGCAGTGTGTTGAACCAGAAGGGGGCCCTAAAGCTGAAGGCTCTTTGGCCGTGAGAGGTCCTAGCTCTAGGGATAACAAGAGAGGTTTTCCCAGAGGTCCGAGTATGAACTAGTGGTACAGAGAGGCGTATGGTGGTGGTCAATCCTGGTGGGGATAGCCCAAGGAGGGTCTTTTTTGTAAGGGTACAGGTCAGATATTTGAGGCACTCGTCAAGATCAAGTACCATCACTTTAGCGTACAGTAGACAGGTGTGTGTCAGCCTAGGTGCTCCAGTAATTAACCTGCAGGCCTTATTCAAAGTAGTGCGTATTTTATGGAGTGCAGTCTGATCAGCAGCACCATACACCTGGCAGTCCATAGTCCACTAGGACAGGATAGAGGAGGTGATCATGAATGAAGAGCCTCCAGGGGAGGCAGTGTTTATACCGTGTAAGATGCCCAATCGGATATTAGTGGCAGTGCTAAGGGCAGCGATGTGTCCATGGAAGGAGAGGAGGGTCAAAATGGATCCCTAGGTATTTATAGGAGAAAACTTGTTCGAGTGGGAAAGAGGACCCAGAGTGAATGAGGAGTTTGAAGTTGCAGGACTTGTTTTGGGGATGAGTGAAGAACATGATTTTGTTTTTAAGATTTATCACCAATCTATATTCCTTGAACCAGCCCTCGGTTTCAGTGAAGGACTTCTGCAGTGAGTCCTAGAGGCAATAGGGTTCTGACTTGAGGCAAAGATGACTGCATCATCAGGTGCAATAGAATGTTCCCCAGCAAGAGCGTGGAAGGGTGTTAAGGTAAAGGAGAATAGTAAGGGGCCCAGAATGGAGCCTGGGGAACCCCAGAAAGATGGGACAGATGTCTGAGTAGGTCCCATTAATTTTTACACGCTGTGAGCGGTCAGATAGATAACTGGTGCACCAGGAGATAGGCCCAGCAGCAAAACCAGAGAACTAAGGGCATCAAGAAGGAGGGTGGGAGACAGTGTCGGCTTCGAGAGGTCAATGAAGACAGCACCAGCCAGAGAACCAGTGTCTAAGGAGGAGTGAAGAAAGTTGGAGAACTCTAGGAGGGCTGTGTTGGTACTGTGGCCGCCTCGGAAGCCATTCTGCTCAGGACAAAGGACATTGTAGGTGGAGAGGTAGTCAGAGATTTGAGGGCCACCACTTTTTCAAGGCCTTGGAGAGAGAGAGAATGGAGATCGGTCGATAGTTTCCAGCCACAGTCCTATCACCACCTTTAAAGATAGGGGTGACAGTGGTGACTTTCCAGGCAGTTGGAACCTTCCCCAGCCAAAGAGAGTGGTTGATGAGGCATGTGATCGGGGTAAGGACTGTGTCTAAGACCAGCCGTAGGATACACGGATCCAGGGTGTCACTGCCTGTACTATTACTCTTGAGGGCAGTGACAAGGTGCAGCCTAAGTTCTTGGGCAGAAACACAGCAGAGGAGAAAATAAGGGCAAAAGAGATTTACGGGCAGGTGCTGGGGGAGGAGGGTCAAAAAAATGTGTAGGGAGGATAGGGCTAAGGTCAGTGAATGAGTGTTGAGGTGGTTGGCTAGGAGGGTTGGTCTGAGGAGATCACACCATTAATGTTGATCTGGGTGGGTGGGGGGTGTGAAGTCCCATTTAACTGTTTAATGTTATCCCAGAAAGTTCTGGGGTTCCCCCATGAGGCAGTGAGTGAGGACCGATGGTGCTCAGACTTGGCCTTTCTGATGGCCTGAGTGCACTTGTTTGGCGGACATATAACCACTGTCATTGGGCCAGCTAGTCTCAATGGCATGGTGCCATAGGTTGTCCCTATGTTTGAGCTGGTGGATCAAGCTGGGGTTACCCAGGGGCATTCTGCCTTTTAGAACAGCGGGTCAACATTGGGGCAAAGATATCACAGGCATTATTAAAAGTTTGGGTAAAGAAGGAGAGCTGTGTCGATGTCAGGAGTTGCCTGTATAGGAGACCAGTCAATTTGGGACAGAAGTTCCTTAAGTTTTATCAGTCCACCAGGTATTAGACGCCTGGCATGTGGACTGTGCTATGGGTTTGGGGACTGAGGATGACCAGTGGAATAGAATGGGAGTGATCACTGAGAGAGTCTGGGAGGACTTGTACATTGGGGATCCGATTAGGTGGTTGGTGAGTACCACATCAAGCAGGTACTGGAGCCTCTCTTGGGGTTAGTCCTGGTAGGGTGGGTAACTAGTTGCGTTAGGTCTATTGCAGAAAGGGAGTCTCAGGTAGAGGAGGAGGAGGCTGAGCCAGTTGACATTTAAGTCACCCACCAGAATTTGATCAGCGGAAGGAGGTAGAGAGGTAAGGTATTCTGTAAGAGAGGCAATGGCCTGCATTTGGTCCCTGGGGGCACGTATGCAGTAGTCAGATAAAGGGTCCCTTTAAGGGTCAGGGTTAGTTTCAGCATAAGTGCCTGGGCCCTGGAGTCAAGGATGGGAGCGGGCAGGGCTGGTATGGGAGAGATTCCTTGACATAAATAAGCGCAGCCACCTCCCTGCCTCCCAACACGGTCGGACCGGAAAAGGGTGAAACCAGGAAGGGAGACTAGGGAGTCAGGGGAGGATTTCGACAGCCAAGTCTCAACCAGGGTGATGACATCAGGGTTAATTGATGTGACCAGGCATTGTAGTGAGTCAAACTTTTTTAGGAGGCTACAGATATTCATGGAGACCATGCATAGGCCTGTGGTGCAAGTTGGGGAGCTCCTGGGAACCGGGCCAGGGTTTGAATGAATGTTCCCTGACAGGAGTAGTAGCATGGCTAACACCCTGGCTGGGAGATGGTGAGAGGTTTTCCTACGATTGACATGAGAGGGAGGGAGGCTAAGGGAGCAGGGGTGGGCAGGGAGGTACAGGAAGGAAAGCAAGATAAGAAGACACCCAGATGTGCCTGAGGTGAAGAGAAAGCTAGGGGAGGGCAGGGAGGACGGGGGCACACAGAGGTCCCTAGGGGCAGGAGAACAGGTTCAGGAGCAAGGAGGAGGGGTGCCCAGGGCACAGTCTGGACTAGCAGATGGGTAAGTGGGTAAGTGCACTGCTAGTGGGGATAGACACAGGCAGAGCATGAGGCAGGGCCAATACATTGTGGTGAGAAAGATCCCAGGGAAGTAGTGCTGTACAGGTAGGAGTAGGAAGCAGTGAGGGAGCATAGGTCCCTCTAGTGGCCAGCAGGTATAACCTGCAAATGGGAAAGTGGGGAGATAGGTTCTGGGCAACAGGACGTGATGCCACCGGATGTGATGTCACTGGGTGGATCCTTAAATTGACAGCTGCCCCTGGGTGGGAGGGTGGTTGGGGCGGGTGGGGCAGACGGCGCGAAGCGCCGTCGGGCTAGCACCCCTCTGCAGGTGTCCAGATGAAGAGCAGAGGCTCTCTTTACCTCAAAAGTTATCAGGCTGGAGATTCGGCTTCCTCAGCTACATTAGTTTGGTGATCAGCGTCACTCTGTCATGGGTCATCTAGGCCAGTACCCATGTCACCTCTGACTATGCCCCTCCCAAGATCCATGTCTTTCTGTGTGATTTGCATACTCACCCACTAGGTGGCCAGTGGGAATGTCCCCACTCTCGAACCTGTGGCACAGTGCAGACTGGTGCCAGATGAAGACATCATGTGCTCTCCCAGGGTGCGTGGCACAGACATTGGTTATGCGCCCCCTGGCATCACACACCACCTGGCAGTTGATACTTGCATACCCATTCCGATTTATGTTTGCTGCACCTTCGGGGCCAGGTTTGCGTGTGGATGGCCACATGGGTGCAGTCAATAGCCCCGGGCACGGCAGGCATATGTGCTACCCTGTGGAAGTCTTGTATGTGTGCTGTGTGCTGTGCGCTCCACCGGTGTGCTGGGGAAACAGATGTACTATGCAGCATGTGGCAGCAGTACGCTGAGGAATTGGGTGAGTAGGCATGATGGGGCCAACTGGGTTATGTCTGCTGTGTCCCCTGTTAGTCTCTGGAAGGTACCCATGGCAAGCAAGCACATGACAGCTGTCACTTTGGTCTCCACTGACAGAGCATGGCTCCACCGTGTGGGTGCCTGCATCTCATCACTGCACAGCTCACAGAGCCACCTCAGTATCACCCAGTTCAGGCAGTACCAGCCCATTATCTCAGTGTCACTGTACAGCTCGAAGCTAGTGTGGGCTCAGTACTGCCTGTTGGGGGTATACCACTGATGGGCACTTCCACGTCTGCACCCCCCCTTCTGCCTGCCTTCTCACACCCCTCATTACTACCTCCATCTGAATGGTGGCACTGGCCATGTCCCTGGCTTGTGTTCACCCCTGCCTGGCAGCTGTATTCCCATTCACCCCGCTGTCCTTTCTGCTACTCCCCCTGCACCAGGAACACCTCCCAGAATTGGACGTCCTGCCCACTGTCAGTGCCCTCAGTCCTATGTGGCACTTCACCTTTCCTCCTGCACAGTGGCACAGGCTCCTCACTCCTTACCTGTTCCTGGTGGTTTCCAGGTGCTCTGTCCTGCTCCTGCCCTGTCCTGCTCACAGCTACTGTGTGCCTGGTTGCAGTCTGCTCGCTCCCACATCTGGCTTTCCTGTAGCATTCTTGTGCCTCTCTCTTGTTCCTTTTTTTTTTTATCATTTCCCCTATTGCGCAACTTCCGTTTGCTCCCCTATTGCGCGTGGCGCATGCTGTTGAATATCGCATTGCACCATTTATTCATGGTTCTTCCCCCTTCAGTTGCACATGCATTCATTACCAATGCACTCTTGTGCATTGCGGTTTGGGGGCGCAGCTGCCTCCCACTGAATATTGCACAGTGGCACATTTTTGGACTTGCGCTGGCACATCCCTGTTGCATATGGCACAACCATTTTGAATATCTGGGGGCCTATATGTATATATGATTATAAAGAAATTACTTGGTAATTGTTTGTACTGTGATGTTTGGAGTACTTGTGCTAACTGCCATGTAAGTTGATCTATTGCAAAATTAATAATATTTGACTGTTTTGAAGTATTGCATTCATAGGCTTTAAATGTTATGTTAATATATTAATTAGTATAACTTAGATAAGTAGTTGCACATATATAGTATTTTGTTATTCCATATACCCATAATTGATATCAAGGTTAAGTGTTGTAGTACATATTTGTAATTATCTACAGGTTACATTTTCTGCTTTCATATAATTAAATGTTAAATTCATAGCATTCTGTTAAACGATTTCTTTTATGTAAGTAGAAGTTGTTACAGATCTAGGTGCTTTATTAGTTCATTAGTAATAAGATTATTGATTCAGTAATTTTTCACTGATGTATATAGTCCCTGTTACCATGTGCTATTTGATTTATTTGTATGATGAGTGAATTAAATATATGTTTATAATAGTTGACAATTGTACATCAGACACTTTCACTGATAACAACTGAATTTTTGTGTTCCTGATAATATTTTTTGATTGCCTCTATTGAGGGGTTGGCTGGGAATTTTCCAAATGCAGTAACATAGCGATATGTCTTAACATGTATATGTATGTGTATATATATGCATATGTGTACACATAAAATATATAAAAATTAAATGTTTAACAGTACATTTAAGCTGTTTATTTTTTTCAAGGGCATTGTTTGGTTCTGCTGCTATTACTTTAACGGTTGGCTTCTGGTTGTTCGCCCACCCCAGGAACATTCACATTAACAGTCACACAATGACTACAACATCGTAACTGTTTGATATGTGTAAGCAGTCTGCAGAGAGTACTATGGTACCTGTGTTTTATGTATTGTGTACTACTGTCACATCTTACCCATTGACTATCTGTGATACTATTTTACATGTATTTCAAACATTAGTGAAAAACATTTGAATGATTGTTTTGTAAGACTGATTTTGTGCACCAGTTGGATTTTTAATTGGGCAATAAATCTTTTGTAAGCCTTATCTACCTGTGTTGTGTCTTTAATTAAGTATAAAGTAATAGTGATAATATGTATGTTGCTGTTGGTGTATTGGTGCATCTAAACATAGTGTATGATGCTCATTGGTGCAGATTGCCTACTTTGCACTGTTAATCTGCTATAGATCAATGTGGTGAACATATTAATCTCCTATTCCATAGATTGATCATTTCATTTTCACATCAAAGGTGTAGCACATGACCTATTGCTGTATAAATACTATCAGACAACTACCTATTCAGACAAAGATATCTATATCTTGGAGAGTCTGTGTTGTGAAAAGGGAGGAACATTCTCAACAAAATAGTCAAAATAGTATGACATAGTGATTTGTCAAAAAGACAGGAAATTCATGGCAAAAAAACTCCATTTAATGCATCAGTTAGGGTTGTTCCACAGTGACAAAAGCAAGGAAATTTGTTGTTAGGGTTGGAAACCCTAACTCTGCGTTCCCCCCAGCTCCACACACACACACACACACACACACACACACACACACACACACACGCAAGTAGGGGGAGGACCAAGGCAACATGACCAATCACAGACAACCAGGAGCAGGTGACAGAAATAACATACAACTGTCTAAACATACTACAAGACACTTCCATCATCATGGGCCAACAACTGTTGCATTTGAGTAGTCATGGGTGTACAGAGTGTTGTGCACATCTTCATATGATCACATGTCACAACAATACTGTTAGACATAGAATTCCTATGATATACATTGTTTGTTCATGCTGTGATGATATGATGAGGTATCAAGATAGAAAAATTATCCATAACATTGTACATTATCGAAAGTGGACATACACCAAAAGAAAAGACAGTATGGGACCACTTCAGTAATATGTATTGTTCAATGTACACTTGTTCAAATCAAGATGAGCTTCATCACATTGAGACACACATGTTGCATGAATGATAATTTTTTGTCACATATCTATTAATACATACAGTACTCAGTACTTGCATGACAGTTCTGTTATTAGCAATTCAAAATAGTATGCAGAATAAATGTTTTGTAATTTTACTGCCCCATGCAGAACCACTAACAAAACTAACATTGGTATAGATGGCTCATGATGTTCCCAGCCTATGACAATAGTCATATGACTGTGACTATGTGAAATGCTTTGCATGATAATGTCCAACATGGGCCATTATGATAGTTAACAGTTTGCCACCTACAGTTTCACATTGCTGTAGATCTGTTTAGGATTAGAAAGCAATGCAGCAGCATAGTGTTAATAATTGCATTCAAATACATAATGTGCTACTGTTGCAGTGATATTAGGAGCCATTTACAGACATGAAACCCTGGTGTAAATCCTGTCTAATATTATTCATTCATAGGTACAGAGGTAGAAAAATGTTGTGTTTCGCCACCACTGATACCACATAGGTAGGAATGTGTATACAAATATAAATATGCGTTTACAGTTACAGAGTCAGAGAAAGGCAAAAAGACTGAATTAGTAGCATAGAATAGTTTGGGTGACACAGTGTCATATAGAGCTGTGAAGGTACAAATAATAGTGGAGAATGACTCAGTAGATAATACTGTACTGATCCAATTTTTTCTTATGGCATGGTAAGATCACTGCATCGTTATACACATTAAAGTGTCTTAAACTGATCTCTGCTACTATGTGCTCATGAAGATAGAGATCTGAACACTGATGCTTTGAATACCATAGTAGCAGCAGTATATCAAATAGTGGAGGCACACAATTTGCTTTTTAAAATGACAAAGTTTTCACAACTGAGCTATTGTATAGTGTTACCATGTGAGTTATCTAGTCTGAGAGTTCCGCACAGATCTTAAATTCTACAATGTAAGATGATTGTACAGTACTACTGTGCAGAGAATAGTATACTGACACATGATTGTCTTATTCTGGGGTAGCATCAGGAGGCATTAACAGTCAACAAGCGGCTGTAACACTACTGCCAGATAGTGGCATGTTATTACAGTGATGATTATCAACACACTGTCATTGAAAAGATATACAAAATCTATTAGATATAAAAAATGTATACTGTAATACAGTAACAACTGATGGGCATTATGCATGCATAGGATAAAGTCACTTGGATGGCAACAGAACGTGCACACTTGTTGGCCCATGATGATGGATGTGTTCTGTAGTACGTTTAGACAGTTGTATGTTATTTCTGTCACCTGCTGCTGGTTATCTGTGAATGGTCTTATTGCCTTGGTCCTGCACCCTACTTGCGTATGTGTGTGTGTGTGTGTGTGTGTGTAGCTGGGGGATGAGGAAGTTCAGATTTAGGATTTTAAACCCTAACACCGAACTTCCTCACTTTTGTCACTGTGGAAAAACCCTAACTGATGCATTACACAGAGTTTTTACCATGTATATATATATATATATATATATATATATATATATATATATATATATATATAATGGTAGTACGGTAGTGCTACCATAGTTAGGGTTGAGTAGCCCTCTGAAGGTTAAAGGGTCAAACTTTGCACCTTAATAACTTTGCCACCGTTCAATGGATTTGCCTGAAATTTGGAATGCATGATCAAGAACCATACATCTTGGGATATGACAACATTTGTAGTGGTCAGATATATGGCTGCAGAGTTATTAAGTGAGATCTGCGCATGCTTTACGGTTTTTGGTGAATTCTTTTCTCTTTGCATGGTTTGCGCGACTGGTCTGAAAACTTCAGGGAACGTGCGGCCAGGGTCCCCAGTGTGCCTTTTGAAGATTTCATGAAAAAATATTAAATGGTTCAAAGGTTATTCATAAAACAAGAACCCATTATAAGTCAATGGGAAAAGTTAACAAAAAGTTTGACAGTGTCGCAAATGCACTTTTTACTGTCGCAAATGGCCCTAGTAGTGCTGCAAATCCACCATTTTGTTTTCAGTTGGTGATCAGAAAAATGCTGGGCATTTAAAATTGGGACAATCTATGGACACAATTATTTTTGTGTTTACCTAGTCGGACCCTGAGGATGCTAGGCATGTTTTCATTTTGGTTTTAAACACCCTAGCAATATGTTTTTCAAATTGCTGGAAACAGTAGTGTCACAAAGTAGTGTCACACACATGACACTTTCGCAAATTTTTGTGAAAGCTTTCACAAATCACGACACTACTTTTTCAGACTATAGCCAAAATGACAGCAGTTCTTTGCCACCCTGCTGCAAAAGAACAGTTTGGTCTTTTGAGCTGAAATTTGGAGGGAAGCAGCCAACATCTCACAGATGTGCCTTTTGGTAGTTTGGTGAAAAAATATTGTATGGCTGCAAAGTTACAGTAGTCCGAAGTTGGCATTTTTCTCATAGACTAACACTGTGGCATTCGCCGCACCTTTCGGGGCTCGTATCTCAAAAACGGTACGAGATACGAAATTTTTGTTGTGACAATGTCAGCAAAAACATAGCCAGGAAAATCATGCATCATGTGAATTTATTTTCTACGTCATATGGCTACTGAGATATAAGCAATTTAGTATTCCATCATCTCATTTTTGGCTCCGAGGCCCATTACTATGCATACAGTCTTTGTACACACTGTGTTTCTCTATGCTGCTGTTGGGGAAAAACAGGGTATGAGCATCTGTTAATGTTACAGTTACTGTTTCCACTTGCGTTTACATACCTGTTTGCATTACCATTCCCATGTATGCAACTGTGTGCATTACCCTTTGAGTTCTCATTTGTCCTTGCATTTACGTTACTGTTACCATTTGTGTTTCTACTACTGTTTGTATTTGCATTTCAGTTTGTGTCACCATGTCCATTGCCATTTGTGTTTACGCCAGCCCTTCCATTTGCGTTTGTGTTTCTCTTTCGTTTTGCGTCATCTTTGCTGTAACTGTTACCATTTGCACTTCCTATGTGTTACTGTGCCCATGCGCATTACAGTTTGTGTTTCCATATGTAATAATAATAATAATAATTTTATTTATATAGCTCCTTTCAAGGCGCTGGACAAGTTAGTCATAAATTCAAATTTCAATACAAAACCATCAAACACTAAAAATACATTATAAAACTACATCATAAAAACATACTAAATTACAATAAAATTCCAAACATATTACAATTCACTTAACTATCTAAGAAGGCCATTCTCCATAAATATGTTTTCAATTATTCCTTAAATATCTCCATGGAGGTGCAATCCCATAACTGGCATGGTAGAGAATTCCAAAGAGTGGGTGCAGCATGAGAAAATGCTCTGCTGCCGGAAGATTTTAAACTCACTCTTCGAATCTCCAACAACCCCATGTTGGCTGAGCAGAGTGATCAGCTAGGGCAGTAAAGAACCAGCAGGTCTTTCAGATAGGATGGACCCTGATCATGAAGGGCTTTGAAAGTCAATAAAATTACTTTAAAGGTGGTCCACCACCATGTAGGAAGCCAGTGCAGTTCACGCAGCACCGGGGTAATATGACAGGACCTACTTGTCCCAGTCAAAACCCGGGCTGCCACATTCTGCACCAGCTGAAGGTGGCAGATTTCAACCCCAGAAAGCCCAAAGTGAAGGGCTTTGCAGTAGTCTAGGTGTGAGGACACAAAGGCGTGGACCAACATTGGCAAGGAGTCAGATGGAACAAGGTGCTTAACCCTGGCAATATTGCTAAGATGGTAAGAGGAGGTCCTGATGACAGCCGACATCTGAGATTGAAAAGTCAGCCTATCGTCAAGGATCACCCGAAGGTTGCGCACCCGTTCAGAGGCTGGTAAAGACACGCCACCAAGAAGAAGTCCAGAAGGCACGCCAGTATATGACATCTCAATCTGACCACCCAGTTCAACTTTAACCTACTGGAATCCATCCAGTCTTGGATTCCCCCCAGACAGTTATTAAACACTGAGAGAGCTCCATCCTGGTCAGGTGCGAAAGACAGGTATAGCTGGGTATCATCAGCATAGCAGTGAAACCTCAGCCCATACCATCTTATAATGTTTCCGAGGGGCAGCATATACAGCATATACACTGTAAATAACATGGGTGACAGCACAGAACCCTGAGGCACTCCACACAACAAAGAGACTGGGCCAGAGGAAAAAATCCTCCTTTGTGATCTCCCAATAAGGAATGAGGTGAACCATTTAAGAATGGTTCCAGACATTCCACAGATTTGCCTCAGGTGTGCTAGCAACACCATGTGATCCACAGTGTCAAAAGCTGAAGAGAGATCAAGGAGAACCAAGATGGAACGTCTCTTTTGATCCCTCACCCTCAGAAGATCATTAAGCACCCAAACCAGCGCAGTCTCGGTGCTGTGTCTTTTATGGAAACCAGACTGGAATGATTCGTAGATACTATGGATAGTTAAATGGTCATCCAATTGGGCAGCTACAACCTTTTCAATAACCTTCCCAATAAAGGGGGAGGTTAGAGATGGGTCTGTAGTTTGAAAAACAGTCTGGGTCCAAGGAAGCTTTCTTCAAGAGAGGTGTCACCACCGCCTCTTTCCGGGAGTTAGGAAACTCACCTGACTCCAAGGAGCACCAGAATATTTGCACCAAAACTGGACCAATGATATCCACACAACCCAAAATTAGGGTAGTCCATCCAGGATCCAAGCCACAGCTTGTAGGGTGCACACTATGGATGATCCTCATAATATCCATGAACTCGGGTCGACAAAAAGAACTCCAAGAGAATGAAGGCACTGTGTTCTCACACACTCCTACCACATCACCCTTAGAGGTTGTCGGACACCAGTCCGCCCTGTTGTCAGCCACCTTAGTTGCAAAGTATCAAGTGAGCTCATCGCACTTCTATTTGTGAAAAAGCTTTCCAAACTTGCAGACAGGCTTGGTTGCACAGTCTATCTACAGTTCAGAACAGCTGAACCGGTCAATTCTGAGCAACTGCAATCTCCCTGGACAGGAATTCTGCCTTCTTATGGGTGATTGCAGATTGATAGCTAGCATAATGTTCAATCAATCTAAGGTGGTCGGCATCGAGGGTGGATTTATGCCAGCAACACTCCCAACCTTCACTCCTTGCCTCCGTGATCTCCTCAGAGTCCCATCAAACCAAGGGGCCCTGGGTGATGGGGAAAGAGGCGCCACAAACAGGAGCAATAGAATCCAGGGCAACCATGATGGCCTCACCAACACGGGGGATGATAGGTCAAGGACTGCCACTAGGCCTTGTGAAGTAACATTCCATAATGGGCGGTACCTGACCATCTCCACAGGGGATGGCCTTCTTGGAGGGGTGCAAAAATTGAATCTCACAATGTAGTGGTCAGACCAAATGACTGGTTCCACCCCCATGTCGGATGCATCAATCCCAAGAAGGAAGACTAAGTGCTTGTATTTTCTTTTGCGTTTCTGTTTCCTTTAGTGTTATTATTGCTATTACCATCACCATTTGTGTTTACAATTGCAGTAACGTGACCGTGCATATTAAGGTTTGCATTTATGTGTGCGTTAGCATTCCTGTTTACGTTTCTGTTTCTTTTGCCATTATTGTTCATGACCGATGACCCCAATGAGCACCCCAATGCCAGTTGAGGGGGTGGGGGTCCAAGGGGAGCTTTCAACCCTAACACCAAATTTCCTCACTTTTGTCACTGTGGAACAACCCTAACTGATGCATTAAATGAGTTTTTTGCATCATATATATAGATATATATATATTTTATATATATATATATATATATATATATATATATATATATATATATATATATATATATATATATATATATATAAAAACTCTTTAATGCATCAGTTAGGGTTGTTTATTGAGCGGAGGAATTAATGTTAGGATTCCCCACCCATTGCACCCCACCCCCACCCCCACCCCCACTGACAGGCATCAGGGTGTGCGCTGGGGTCATTGGTCCTAACCTCACCCCATCCCATATGCAAACAAGCTGAGGTGGTGCAATAAAGGAGAATGGGTGAGAGTTAGGACCAAAGATCCAATGCACACCCCAATGCCAGTTGGTGGAGACAGGGTCGGGGTGGGGTACAAGGGGGGTTGGAACCTAACATCGAATTTCTTCACTTTTGTCACTGTGAAACAACCCTAACTGATGCATTAAATAGAGTTTTTTTGCCATCAAGTTCCCTTTTTTGAAAATGTGCACTACAAATAGTGAAAAAACGGCAATGCAAGTGCAAATGTTAACGCACATGGTGATTCAAATGGAAATGATAATGAAAATGGTAATTCAAATACAAGTGCAAATGTTAATGAAAAACAGAAACACAAATGCACGTGAGTATGGAAACACAAACTGTAACTCACATGGGCATGGTGATGTAATTGGAAACGCAGACACTTACGGTAACAGCAATGATGACACCAAAGGAAACACAAACAGAAATGCAAAAAGAGAAGTGGAAGCCCCTACACAAATGCAAATGGAAATGCACACAGTGATGCAAAAGGAAATGCAAACAAAAACAGTAATGGAAACACAAAGGTTAACAGTTATGCAATGCAAGCACGAACAAAAATGCAAAAGGTAATGCACATGGTGGCATAGATGGGAACGGTAATGAAAACACAAACGCAAGCATGTACAGAAATGCAAATGGTAATGCGCATGGTCATGGTACTGTAATAGGAAATGCAAATGTTAATGGTAACTGCACTGATGATGCCAAAGGAAATGCAAACAGAAGTGTGTATGCGAAGGCAAATGGTAATGCATGCAGTATCACAAAATGAAATGCAAACAAAACCAGTAATGTAAATGCAAATGTTAACAGTAATGCAAACACAAGTTCAAATGAAAATGCAACGGGTAACGTACATGGTGGCATAGATGGTAATGGTAACGCAAATGGAAATGGAAATGCAAGTGTGTACAGAAACACAATAGATAACATACACGATCACAGTACCACAATAGGAAACACAAATGCTAATGGTAACAGCAACGATGACACCAAAGAAAATGCAAATGGAAGCACGTTCACAAATGCAAATGGTAATGCACACAGTGACGCAAAATGAAATGCAAACAAAAACAGTAATGGAAATGCAAATGATGACAGTAACGAAAATGCAAGTGCAAACAAAAATGCAAAGGGTAATGCACACTGTGGCATAGATGGGAACACTAATACAAACAGTTACGGAAACACAAGTGGGAATGCTAACTGTGACAGTAATGAAAGCTCACACTTTTTTTTCACCAACAGCTGCATAGAGAAACACAGTGAATACATAGACTATATGCATAATAATGGGCCTCAGAGCAGAAAAAGAGCACTTGGAATACTAAATTGCTTATATCTCAGGAACCGTATGATATAGAAAAAAAATTAAATTTCATATAAATTTATGATTGGGGGGAGACCTGGGAGGATAAGGAGCTGTATGCTAGAGATAGACTACATCTCAATTTGGAGGGGAGGGGAATTCTTAAGTTGAAAATAGAGGGGTTCATTGGTGGAAAGTGGGGTTTAAACTTGTGAAGGGGGGTGGGATGGGAGAAAAGGCTGTCAAGGGGTGCCGATAAATGAGGGACTCTGTCTCACCCCCTGGGGACAGGAGGATTGCAGGAAAAGGCCAACTGACAAAGTGCAGACCAGGGAAAACAGAATCTCCATGGGAACATGAGCAGGGAAATGGAACTATAGGAAAAGGGTGGAAGGTAGTCTGCATAAATGCCAGGAGCTTGGGCAATAAAATGCCTGAGCTCCAGGCGATGCTAACTGAGGGAGCAGTGGATGTGGCAGCGGTCACTGAGACTCTGGGCCACTGCAAGACATGACTGGGACCTGAACCTGGAGGGTTACACTATGTTCAGGAAGGACAGGGGGGAGGAAAGGGGAGGAGGGGTAGCAATGATAGTCAAAAACTGCATTGGCATGGGGGGAGTAGAGAAGAGGTGGAGGGAACCGTGGAGGCAATTTGGGTCACCTTGATAACAAGGGGGGGCAAGAGAGTAAAAATAAGTAGTGTATAGACCCCCTGACCTGGCGGAGGAGCTGGAGGACAGTCTGGTGGCAGATGTTGGGAGACACTGCAGACTGGGCAGAGGAATTGTGGTGGTGTTGGGGGACTTAAACATCCCAGGAACAGACTGGGGAGACTATGACATCCTCTGTGACCAGGGAACAGAGGTTGTTGGATGTCTTTCAAGGCGCTCTAACTCAGCAGGTGAGGGAACCGACCAGGGAGGCACAGGTACTGGATGTGGTCCTGGCAGAGATGACCAGATTGGGGACCTGGAGGTAAGGGACCCATTGGCAGGAGTGACCATGCCACGGTCTGGTTCTGCCTGGACCTAGGAGGGGTAGAAGGCTGCACAAAGACGGAAGGTAACCCGACTTCAGAGGCGGATTTTAAGGAAATGGGAAGGATCCTTAAGGAGCATTTGGATGGGATTGGGTCGACATGGATGCTGATAGTAGGTGAGAAATCATCAGGAGAGGGGGTGCAGGATGCTACCAGCACCTGTGCAAGAGTAAGACAGAAATCACGGTGGGGCCCAACGAAACCCTGTTGGTGGACCAGGAGGTCCAGGAGGTGGTGTGAGGAAAGAAAGCAGCTATAAGCAATTCAAGTGCTCAAGGGTGAAAGGGATCGGGGGAGTACAGAGCTGATGGCTAGAAGGGCCACTAGAGTGGTGAGGCGTAAGGAAAGGAAGGAGCAGAACCTGGCCAGGGAAGTTAGGAGAGGAACAAGGGTTCTTTAGATACATTGGGGAAAAACGAAGGGTGAAGGGCAGATTAGCAGGATTAAATCAGGGAGGGATGGGCACAAGACCCGGGGAGCAGGCTGAGTTACTAAATGGAGTACTTCACCTCAGTTTCACCAGGAAAATGGGGCTGCTGCATCTACATGGGAGGAGACAGAGATGCTGAGGAGGGGGACCCACTTGCGATCGGGCAGGTCTGGGGAGGGGAGGCATTACTGGCAGGTAGGGGAGGCTAAGCAGGAGAAGGGTGCCGGAGAGAGGAATCACAGCTGAGAGAGTAGGGGAAGCCCTCAGCTCCCTTAAGACAGAAAGCACCGGGACCAGATAAATTACATCCCAGTGCTGAAGGAACTTGCAGATGTCCGTGGAAACCCCTGGCAGAGCTTTTCACCTCTCTCTGAGGACAGGGTGGGTGCCCCAAGACTGAAGGTGGTGCATATAGTGCCTATCCACAAGGGAGATCAAGGGAGGTGGCAGGGAACTACAGGCCTGTCAGCCTGACCTTGGTGGTGGGCAAGGTGATGGAGGGCATTGTCAAAGGAGAGGCTGGGGGGACCTGGATAAGTCAAGGGTGCCTGGATGATGACAGCATGGATTCATCCCGGGAAATTGTGTCAGACAAACCTGGTGGAGTTCTACTGACTGGGTGACAAGTGCCTTGGACCTGGGTAGACCAGTGGATGTCCTCTTTCTGGACTTCAGCAAGGCATTTGACTCTGTTCCTCACATGGGCCTGTTGGATAAGCTGGGAGAAATGGGGTGGGAATCAGATGATCAGATGGATAGGCAATTGGCTCCAGGACCGGACCCAGAGGGTCGTAGTTGGTGGGATAGTCTCATCCCCAAGGGGGTCATTAGTGGGGTCCCACAGGGATCAGTCCTTGGGCCCCTTCTGTTCAGCGTATCTTATCTGAGCAAGGACAGGAATCAGGGAGATGATCTCTTTGCAGATGACTCAAACTGGGGCGTGGTGGATGGGGGAGGAGGGAGGTGGCCTACAGGGGACCTGGAGCTCTGGAAAGATGGTCTAGAAAGTGGAAGCTGAGGGTTCAATGCAGGGAAATGCAAGGTACTCCACCTGGGGCAGAAACCAGGTCAAGTGTACACCCTGGGGGAAATGCTACAAGTCTCGATGGCTGAGAGGGACCTGGGGTGGTGGTGGATGTCAAGATGAACAACTCTGAGACTTGTGGGAGGCAGCAGCCAGGCCAACAGGATGCTGGGATGCATCGCTAGGGGATCACTCCAGAAGGAGGGAAGTGATACTCCCTCTGTATAACTGCTTGGTGGGGTCGCACCTTGGTACTGCGTGCAGTTTTGGAGCCACACTTAAAGTGGGACATTAACCTCCTGGAGAGGGGGTCCAGAGGGGCAACCAAATGATTTGGGGCTTGGGGGACAGGACCTATGAGGAGAGGCTAGAGCTAAATATGTACACATTGGAAGAGAGAAGGGACCGGGGGACATGATAGAGGTCTTTAGGTACAAAAGAGGGTAAATAGGGAGGAACAGTCAGGGTGCTTGAAGGAAGGAGGAAGGGCCACTAGAGGGCATGGCTGGAAGCTGGAGGGAAGATTCAGGGGAGAAAGGAGGAGGTGCTACTTCACTGAGAGGGTGGTGGAGCCATGGAATGCACTGCCTAGGGGGCTGGTGGAGGCAGAGACAGTGGAGGGGTTCAAGAGGGGGTGGGACAGGTACAGGGGAAGGGTTCTGGAAGCAAAATCCAATGCAGCAAGAATATCCGGAACTGGGAAGGGAGAAGCCAGAGAAGGCGAGGGGGACAGCAAGGTCAGCACCCAGGTTGGGGACTGACCAAACGAGCAGACACGAAAGACCGTTAGGCCTATTCTGCTGGCATTTTAGTATGTTAGTATAAATTATTACTTTCCTGGCTAGTTTTGCATTTACATTTTTTCAATGAAAAGTCTGTATCTCAAAGCGTTTCCAAGATACGGGCCCTGAAATGTGCGGCAGATGCCGTAATGTTAGTCTATGGGAAAAAGCATTAACTTTGGAGTACTGTAACTTTGCATCCCTGTAATATTTTGTCACCAAACCAATGAAAGGCACATCTGTGGGATGTTGACTTTCTTTCAGCCCAAAAGACCAAACTGTCCTTTTGCAGCAGGGTGGAAAATAATTCCTGTTATTTTGGCCATAGTGTCGCAGTGTAGTGCAGCAAATCATGACACTTTAGCAAAAAAAAAATCACAAAAGTGTTGCAAGTTTACAAAAATTTCAAAAACATTTCTGGGGTGTTTAGCCCCCCAAAAAAAGATATGACTATCATCCTCAGGGTCTGACTAGGTGAACACAAAAAGAATTGTGTCCCTAAAGGGTCCCACATTTAAATTCTAAGCATTTCTCTGACCACTAAGTGAAAAAAAATGGCAGACTTACGACACTACGGGGTCATTTGCGACACTAAAAACTGCTTTTGCAACACTGTTGAACTTTTTGTTAATTTTCCCCATTGACTATAATGGGAAACTTGTTTTTTGAATAACTTTTGAACTGTTTAATATTTTTTCATGAAATCTTCAGAAGGCACATCAGGGACCCCAGCCACATGTTTCCTAAAGTTTTCAGACCAGTCGCATAAACTGTGCGACCTGTAGGTGCAAGCAAAGAATGCACAAAAAAGCAAAAATGTACCACAGATTGTCACTTTTTAACTCCGCAATCCTATATCCAACCATTACAAATCTTGGCCAGTCCAGAGACCTATGGCACTGCTCCATGCCTGACAAATTTCAGGCAAATCCATTATATGGTGGCAAAGTTATTAAGATGCAAAATGTCACACGTTAACCTTTAAATGGACTACTCAACCCTAACTATAGTGGCACTACTGTGCCACTATAATATATATATATATTTAGATAGTGACTTGCAAAAGTATTCGACCCCCTTGAAAGTTATCCAATTTGTCTGGATTACAAATGAGACTTACATATATTATTCCAGTCAGTATTTTTATTGCAAACTCATATGCTCTAACAGTATATTTTCAAAGCCAAAATTAATTATCCATCAGCAGATCTTTTAAAGAAAATTAAAAACTGGAAAATGCTGCTTGCAGAGGTATTCAACCCCATACGCATTAGTATTTGGTAGAGCCACCTTTTGCTGCAATAACAGCTTTAAGTCTTTTGGGGTAAGTATCTACCAGCCTTGCATACTGTTCGGGAGTGATTCTTGCCCATTCTTCTTGGCAGATTTGTTCCAGGCTGTTCAGGTTGGTTGGGTGATGCTTGTGGACCGCAATTTTCAAACAGTGCCACAGATTCTCGATGGGATTGAGATCTGGACTTTGACTTGGCCACTGTAGGACATTCACCTTTTTGTTGTTTAACCACTCCTGTGTTGCTTTGGCCTTGTGCTTGGGATCATTGTCCTGCTGAAAGATGAAGTTTCTCCCAAGGTTCTCTTGCAGTATCTCCCTGTATTTTGCTACATCCATTCTTCCTTCAGTTTTAACAAGATGTCCAGTCCCTGCTGATGAAAAGCATCCCCACAGCATGATGCTGCCACCACCATACTTCACTGTAGGGATGGTGTTTCTCGAGGTATGGGCAGTGTTAGGTTTGTGACACACATAGCACTTTGAATTTTGGCTAAAAATCTCTATCTTGGTCTCATCAGACCACAAAACCTTAATGCCACATCTTAGCTGGGTCACTCTCATGCTTCTGGCAAACTCAGACGTGCTTGATATGATTCTTTTGAGTAATGGCTTCTTTCTAGCCACCCTCCCATACAGGCCAGTATTATGCAGAGCTCTTGATATGGTTGACTGGTGCACCTTCACTCCACTCTCAGCCACTGAACTCTATAGCTCCTTCAAAGTGATTGTTGGCCTCTCTGTGGCTTCCCTCACTAGTCTCCTTCTTGTTTGGACGCTGAGTTTTGAGGGACGGCCTTGTCTAGGTAGTGCCTGGGTGGTGTGATGCAGCTTCCACTTCCTCACTATTAATCCAACAGAGCACACTGAGATATCCAAACACTTGGATATTATTTTGTACCCTTTTCCTAATTTATGCATGTCTATTACTTTATCTCTAACTTCCTTAGAATCCTCTTTAGTCTTCATTTTCACACCCTTCCTTCAGATTCATAGTCTGACCAATGGTCATTAAACTGAGGGGGGGTTTTATCCAGAAAATGTGAGCTACTTTAATGTTTCAGAGGTGAGGCCAATTGTAAGCCAATTGTGTCCTCGTTAGGGCAATATTTTTAATCTGTGTAAACTTGGAGCTTCCAGAGCACAGGGGTTGAATACTTATGCAAACAGCATATTTCAGTTATTTATTTTTCTTAAAAATATTTTCTAACATAAAACCAATGTCACTTTAAAATAATTATTTTGAGGGTCAGTCTTTTTAAATAAAATATTGCACAGAACAAAATCTCAATGTATCATTTGTCATTCAGACAAATCTGACAACTTTCAACGGGGTTGAATACTTTTTCAAGTCACTTGTTAAATATAATATATATATATATATATATATATATATATATATATATATATATATATATATATAAGTGGCACAGTAGAGCCACTATAGTTAGGGTTGCATGTCCACTTCTACCTTAAACCCCAAATTTTGCACTTTAATAACTTTGCAACTGTTCAACCGGTTTGCCTGAAATTTTGCTTGCACCTTCTGGTTCTATAGATCTTTGGATCTGACAAGTTTCATTCTGGTCTGATGTGCAATTGCAGAGCAGCAGATTGCCAAGAAATATGAAAAATACTATTTTTTGTAAATTTCTTTGCACAAGGCTATAGTCCAAATAGTATGTGGCTCTGGTTAGAAATGTTCATGGTATATGGGGACTGTGTCACTGATGTGCCGTTTGAAGGTTTGGTGAAAAAATATCAATCCCTTCAAAAGTTATTAAAAATTTAGCATTCCCATTATAGCCTATGGCAAATAAATATATATGTGCAGCTCAATAGTACATCTATGCATCTGCAAAAGCATGTTTTACTGTTGCAGATGGGTCCAGTACAATCATGCTGCCACCATCTTGTTTTCAGTTAGAAATGGGTAGAAAAATGTAATTCAAACAATACTGCCCTTTGATAAACAGTAATACTTGTGTTTACCTAACTGCAGCCCAAGGAACATGATCCTGACATTAGTTTTTTAAACTTATGCTTGGAAATTTGTTTTTCAGAATGTATCCATTTGTAGCATCGCAGTTTGCGACACTGACTTTGTGAAAGTGTTGCAATATGCAACACTTTCACAAGCATTATATCACAAATTTGCAACAGTTTTTGTGGACACTTTTGCAAAATTTGTGAAAGTGTCATAAATTTGTGATACTACCTACACAAAAACTGTAGTTTCTTTGCCACTTCATTGCATATAAACAATTAGGACTTTTGAGCTGAAATTTGCATAACTGGAAGTGCTTGCACCACAGATGTGCCTTTTGTTGATTTGATGAAAAAATTTACATTGGTTCCATAGTTACAACATTCCAAAGTTTCAAAATTTCCCATAGGATAACACTGTGGCAGCAATGGTACATTTTGGTGTCTATATCTTGAAAACAGTTTGAGGTATGGATTTTTTGCTAAATGCAGCTTAGGTGTACTAAGCATGTTGCAAGTTGCCTGGCCATGATTACAACTGTGGTGGAATTTTTCCAATGTTCCTAATATTACTGAGATATTGCCACATTTGCAGCACAAGGGTTACTTGGAATGTCTCTAAGCCTGTGCTACACCTCAATATATATGGACAGATGGGAGTGCAGGGCTCAGAGGGCCCTGTGTACCCACATATGGATACCATTATGCAATAATGGGAGCGCAGGACCCTCCATTAAGCACCACAGAAAGATAAGAGTTGATTATAATGTCTCTATACTTATGTGTAGATGGGAGTGCAGGACCCTCTCACATGAAAATCAGACACAATTACAATATGCATGCATCATGGGAGCACAGGGCCCCCACAACCATATATGGGTAAAATTGCACTTTCTCAAAAAGAAGGGAAATTCATTGCAAAAGAGCCCCATTAATGCATCAGTAAGGGTTTATATTACAGTGACAAAAGTTTGAAAATTTGATGTTACCAACAGTACCACCCCACCCCAATCCCACACTCTTCACACACCAACTGACATTGGGGTGTGCCTTGGGGTTGTAGGGCCTAACTCTCACCCCATTCTCCTATACTGTACCATCTCAGCTTCCTTACAAATGGAATGTGGTGAGAGTTTGGCCTGACAATCCCAAGGCACACCCCAATGCCTGTTGGTGTGTGGAAAGTGGGGAACTGGTGGTAGGGTTGGTAACCCTAACATCAAATTTCCAAACTTTTGTTGCTGTAATAGGAACCGTAACTCATGCATTAACTGATTTTTTTGCAATGAAAATAAATGTATATAATAGTTGGCATTCCTAGCTGCTTCATCAACATCCAGAATTATGTCATTTGGCATGGTTCTAATAATATGCTGTCGCAGGGAAAAGACACCAAGATTCTTATTTTTTTCTTTTTTTTATTTTGCTTTAAAGGTATGTAACTATTTTTATATCAACATCTTTTATACTCACATTATGTGTTTCAGAAGTGGTATGTATGTGTTTGAGTTTCTATCCTGTTTCTACAATTTTTTAGAAATATTTGTGTCTGTTTTTTATTCTTATTCTTATTTGTTTTTTCTTGTTGGTGGGGTGAAACCTCTCCATGAAATAAGATCACTGAGAGCCTGACATATAAAATAATATATTGCAAGCTGAAAAGCTTTAACAGTTGGTCTTTGTTTTAAGCTGGAACCAGAACCAGACCTGAACTTCCTACCAGTGAATAAAAATAAATAAATAAATTCAACTATAAGCCCCCCAACCCCCAAAAAAGAAATGTTCAACATAGGATTGCTAACAAACCTATACATTCATTTTATATTTATGGATTCAACATCCAGCATACATATAACTTTGGCAGGTAGTGTCTAGCCCTTCATGGCACTAATGCCATCTTGCTTATGTACCCCTCAGCATCTCCTTGCGGAGAAGAGGAAAGTACTTTGCTGCTGAATCATTAAGTTACTGAACTTGTTATCACTTGGTAGCAGCTAGTCATCAAAAGTCAACTTCAGCCACCTGGGTTTTGGGTCCTCCATTTTTGAATATATTGTATTCTTATGTGCATGTGGGTTTCTTAACACTTCTAACTAATGGGAGAGAAGTCTGGATATATCAAAATCAGTTTAGCATGTGAGAGAGATAATGGATCCTTATTTCCTGGAGAGACAGTCAGAGAGAACAATTCTTACCCAGTCTGCCAAACCAGCTGCTCTCTACTCTGAGTCCACTCTTCCTGACCCACCAATGCATCTGCAAAAGAAACCCTTCACAAATGGTAATATTTCTGAATCACTGAAAGACTAGAGTTTGCTGAAGGAGTGGAGTGGAAACACCTAGCTTTACCTTAAAGGTATAGCTATATTTATGTTAACTTCTCTTCATTTTGAAAGTAGCAGGATAAGTGGGGACAAAAGAGCTGTAAGCAGTGGTTGGCATACTTTGAAACTTACTAGGCAGTGACTGGGTTACCTTGAAACTTGAGTTTTAAATTGTAACAGGTGGTGCTGGGAAAACTAGGTCAGGAACTTAATCTTGGGGTGAGTAGATTCAGGAAGCCCTGTGAATATGGTGTTTTTTTCTTAGCTAAATTAAACTGATTTTTTTTTGCAGAACCCAGGAGCAGAGGCTAAGGTGCAACTTGGAAAATCCTTTGCTGTCCTGGAGGAGTGAGCAATCCCCACAAGGAAGCCCGAGATTGGGACCAGGGAGGATGAGTGGGTCCTCCAGGAGGGAGACCAAGGGGCAGGATGTGGAGGACCCCAGAGGAAGAGGATGCTACTCCTGGTAGGGGACTCAATAGTCAGGGGAATGGTTCTGGGTACAGGGAGTGGGGAGGAGAGGGAGGTCAAGTGCCTTCAAAGTGGCATAGCTCAGAGGGAGATGAGGGAAATCCAGAGGATTGCCACAGTGTTGGCAAGGAGGGGAGAACTGAGGTCATGCTTCATCTGGGGACAAAGGATCTAGCTGAGGAGGAGGTGAGCATACAGCAGGTGCAGGATGACTTCAGGGGGTTGGGTAGTTGCCTTGGAGAGGTAACAAACTCTGTAACATTCTCAGAGATGCTGCCATTCCATGGCAGGTGGAAGGCTCAAAATCTCCACATCAGGAAATTTAACAGTTGGTTGTGGGGCTGGTGCAGAGATAATGGTTTTGGTTTCATTAGGGACTGGGGACCTACCTGGACGGATGGGGGCCTCTACAGAGTGATGGCCTTCATCCCTCCATGGGGGGACTGCGGTCCTAAATGAAAAGTTTAGATGCTTCCTTACCAAGTGTTTAAACTTGTCAAGGGGGGGTCAGGAGCAGGAAGACTAAGGCAGCCCACCCCTACAGGTCAGAGTAGCTGAGCCCATTAAAAGGGGTAAGTCAGAGGAAGGGAGACAACAAAATAAAGAAACCAAGGTTAGAAAGGGGAAATAAAAAGGCAAGTGTAGACTTACAAGGGGGACAGGCTGGGAAACACAGACAGATATGCCTAGAGGCATTGGAAGAGATAAGTCAGAGATAAACAGGCAGCAGGAGAAAACAAAACAGGGTTAGAAGGAGGGAGTGAAAAGGCAAAGGTAGAAAAGCAAGGGGCACAGGCTGTGAAACATGGACAGCCATGTATACAAATGCCTGGAGTCTGGGAAACAGAATCCCAAACCTGGCAGCCTTGATGGCAGAGGAGGACCCAGATATAGTGGCAATTACAGAGACATGGTACACTGGAAACCATGACTGGGAGGTAAGTGTGCCAGGGTACATTTTGCACAGGAGAGATAGGGAGGGTAAAAAGGGGGGCTGGGGTGTGGTCCTCTATGTCAGAGAAGGTAAATAAAGCAATGGCAGTGCAGGGTAGACAGGGGGAGGCTGAGGTACTGTAGGTCACACTTGAGCCAGGAAATGGAATAGAAAATTGCACAGGAGCAATCTACAGGCCTCTGGCACAGAGGCAGGAAGTGGATAGAGCAATAGTGGAGGAAATACATGAGATGGCAGCAAAGGGGGAAGTACTGCTGCTGAGTGATTTTAACACACCAGATATGGACTGGAACATCCCAGCAGCTGCCTTAATAGGAGCTGAGACATCAGAGAATCCTTTTGGGGTAGGTCTTAGGTGGTTGTTTCTTTAGCCCTTCAGGGACAAGGTGATCTTAGACGTTGTTTTGATCAATGGTGACAGGATCAAAGAAGTCAGGGTGAATGGGCATCTAGGGTCCAGTGACCACCATACAGTGTGGCTCAGCATCAGTACAATGTTGCAGGACAGCCACATGAAGACAAGAGTCCTGGAATGTAGGAGGGCAGACTCTCATAAGATGGGGAGAGGGATCAAAAAAACTTGGAAAGAAGGGAGCCAGGGAGGGGGGTTAAGGAGCAGTTGGCACACCTAAAGGAAGCCATAGTGGAGGCAACAAATCAGTGCATGAGGCTGAGCAGCAATGGAAAAAGAAGAAACAAACCACTGTGGTTCACAACAGAGGTGGCAGAGAAAGTGAGGGACAAAAATGGGGCTTTCATAAAATACAAGAAGACTTAGAAGGAGGATAGGATGGTATACCTAGAGAGACAGAGGGAGTCAAGGAAAGCAGTTAGGAGCACAAAGGTGCAAACAGAGGAGAGACTAGCTCAGATGGTAAAGAGAGGGTCAAGACATTTTACAGATACACTAGCAATAGAAGGAAGGTCAGAGGAGGGATCTTAAGGCTCAAAGAGGAGGAAGGGGTGTGGGTAGAGGTTGATCTAGAAAAGCATTGATACTGAATAAATGCTTCTGTTCAGTACTCACAGTGGAGAGGGAGGGACAGGGACCACAACAAGGCAGCAAGAACAATGGGGAGAGAGAGGTAAACACCAGTCCTTTTGCAGAAGAGAGAGCTCTGGAGGACCTCGCAAAACTGAGGGTGGACAAAGCGAAGGAACTTGATGATATACACCCCAGGATATTAAAGGAATTATGACTGGTGCAAGCAGTACCATTGTGGCCCTGTTTAATAAGTCACTCAATACTGGCATGGTTCCAGAGGACTGAAGGGGGCAAATGTAGTTTCTCTCCACAGGAATGGTAGCAAGGAGGAGGCAGAAAACTATAGGCCAGTCAGCCTCACCTTAGTAGTGGGTAAGATTATGGAGGTGCGGCTTAAGGAAAGGATCGTGGAACACTTGGAAACCATGAGAGCACAGGATCCAAGGCAGCATGGATTCACAGCAGGAAGGTCATGTCAAACAAATCTGATTGACTTTTTTGACTGGATGATGAAGGAGGCAGATCAGGGAGGAGCAGTGGACATTGCCTACCTTGATTTCAGCAAAACCTTTGACACTGTACCCCACAGAAGACTGGAGAACAAGTTAGGTAGCTTGGAGGTGGGCCATAAAGTGGAAAACTGGGCTAGAAACTGGTTGAGAGACAGAAAGCAGAGAGTGGTAGTAAATGTGATCAAGTCTGAGGAAAGAAGGGTGACCAATGGGGTGCCTCAGGGATCAGTCCTAGGGTCAGTCCTTCCTAATGTCTTCGTCAGTGAGATTGCTGAATGGCTAGAGGGGAAGGTTTGCCTATTTGCAGATGATACCAAGATCTGCAACAGAGTAGACACTCCAGAGGGGGGTTGAAAGAATGAGATGGGACCTGTGAAAGCTGGAAAAATGGTCAAAAGTGTGGTAATTAAAATTTAACACACAGAAGTGCTAAATCATGCACCTGGGGTGAAGAAACTCTGTTGAAAACTACAGGGTGGGAGGAATTGCTGACAGTAACCAGGGAAGAGAGATATTTAGGGATCGTCATCATCTCCGATGACCTAAAGGTGGCCAAACAGTGTAACAAGGCTGTTGGGGGGGCCAGTGGGATGTTGGGGTGAATAGGAAGGGATATCACTAACAGAAGAAGGGAGGTGGTGATGCTGTTGTACAAAATGCTGGTCAGGCCTCATCTAGAATACAGTGTTCAGTTTTAAAGGACATGTCTTTGCAAGGACATAGACAGGGTGGAGGCAGTCCAGAGAAGGCTGACCAAGATGGTACAGGGCTTGCATCAGAAAACATATGAGAGCAGATTAAAAGACCTCAATATTATGCACTTGAAGAGAGGAGGGAATGGAGGATATGATAGTGACCTTCAAGTATCTTAAAGACTTGTGCAAAGTTCAGGTGGGTGACATCTTTCAGTTCAAGAGTTGTTCAAGGATGAGGGGGCACAATATGAGATTGGAGGGGCAGGGTAAGGGGAAATGTGAGGAAGATTTTCTTCTCCGAAAGGGTGGTAGATGCTTGGAATAGCCTATCCCAGGAAGTGACAGGTGCTAACACAGTGGGGGGATTCAGACATGCGTTGGATAGACATAAGGGAAACCTAGATGTGGGGAAGAGAGGCAAAAGCCAATGAACATGTAGGATCAAAGGCCGCTTATGCAGGCAGGGAATACAGGCAGAGTAGGTGGGCCTAGCAGTCCTTATCTGCTGTCAGCTAATATATTACTATAATACTATGTAATTGCAGCATTCTGATAATTCTATTATGCCTCCTAAAAAGCTCCAACTTAACCCTAGCAAGAAGAGTGCACCAGATATCCTGGTACCACTCAATAATAAGAAATGGAATACAAACACAAAGTCAATTGCAAACAAACCATTCTAAAAGTATGGTGATAACAACAGTAAATGAGGTCCAGCATGATATGTTAACTGTGTACAATGTACCTGAAGCCTGATGAGGACAGACTGAAAGAGCTGACTGTGTACACCCTGGAGAAGGGATGGGGGACATGATCAAGACCTTCAAATATCTCAATGGCATTAATAGGGTGAAAGCGACCAACCTCATTCAGATAAGGCGATGCAACTACTAAGTGTGGTACGTTGTGTGCAGCTGCAATCAGGGATGTGTACGTTTGGTGTACATGGCCTCAGTTTTGCTGTTGATCTCCACTGAGCATGCAGTACCTGGTCAGGTGGGTGGGGATGTCTCATAGTACATTTAGACAATTGTTTATTTCTGTCACCTGCTGCTGGATGTCTGTCATTGGTGTGTAGACTTGGTCCTCCCCATACTTGCATATGTGTGTGTGTGTGTGTGTGTGTGTGTGTGTGTGTGTGTGGTGCTGGGGTGACTGGAGTTAGGGTTTTCAACCCTAACAGTGAATTTCCTCACTTTGTCTCTGTGGAACAACCCTAACTAATGCATTAAACAGAGTTTTTGCCTCTAATTTCCTCTTTTGAGAATGATAATGAGAAATAGTGAATGTAATGCAGTGGCGGGAGCATGGGGCCTTCCAGGCCTCGGCCCTGTCACATGCTGTCTTGTGGCATAGTAACAGGAACAGCAACACAAACAGAAGTGTTAACAGTGGCGATATGGTAAACACAAGCTAATGAGAACAGAAAGGGTAACGCATAATGGTGGCGAGACGTGGAATGGTCTGCCACGTGATGTGTTGTCACATAGTAAATATGGTGCCTGCAAATGGAAATGTCAATGGGCATGGTGATGCAAAGTGAAACAGAAAGAGAAACAGTACTGTAGACACAAATGGCAAAAATAACAGAACGCAAGCGCAAATGAAAAGCAGGATAACGCACATGGTGGCGAGACATCAACGATAAGATGAAATGGACACGGAACCACAAGCGGAAAGGGCAATGGTAACAATAATGTAAGTGCACAGGCTGGTTTTCCCCAAAAGCTGCATAGAGAAAGACAGTGAGTATAAAGAATGTATGCATAAAAATGGGTATCGGAGCAGAAAATGAGGACTTGGAATACTAAATAGGTTATATCTCAGGAACCGTATGACGTAGAAAAAAAATTTAAAAGTCATATGATTTATGACTGTCCTGGCTAAGTGTTTTTCTGACAAAACGTCAGTATCTTGCACCGTTTCCGAGATACGGGCCCTGAAAGGTGCGGCGAATGCCGTAATGTTATCCTATGGGGAAAAAAGAGAAGTTCGGAGCACCATAACTTTGCCTCCCTGTAATAATTTTTCACCAAACCACTGAAAGACACATCTGTGGGCTGTTGGCTGTCTTCCCTCCAAATTTTAGGAACAAAGACCAAACCGTTATTTTGCAGCAGGGTGCCAAAGAATTCCTGTAATGCGTCGGGCGCCGTAATGTTATCCTAAGGGAAAAACTGTCAACTTTGGAGTGCCGTAACTTTGCCGCACAGAAATATTTTTCAACACAACACTGAAAGGCACATCTGTGAGATGTCGGCTGTGTTGCTTCCAAATTTCAGCCCACAACCCAAACCGTTCTTTGCAGTGCAGTGCCAAAGAATTGCTGTCATTTTCCCACAGACTAGAAAACTACTGGCGCAATTTCTTGAAAGCTTTTAAATGAAATTGCGACACTTTAGTGAAACACGAAAGTACTTAAAGTACTTTTTGAAATTTGAAAACATATTTCTGGGGTGTTTACTCCAAAATAAAGACATGGCTAGCATCCTCAGGGTCCGACTAGGTGAATACAAAAAGAATTAGGTTGCTAGAGGGTCCCAAATTTAAATGCCAAACATTTTTCTGATCACTAACTGAAAACAAAATGGTGGATTTGCGAAAGTAAGAGGGCCATTTGCAAAAGTAAAAATGCATTTGCGACACTGTCAAACTTTTTGTTAACTTTGTCCATTGACTTATAATGGGAAATTGTTTTTTGAATAACTTTTGAACCGTTTAATATTTTTTCACCAAATCTTCGAAAGGCACATCGAGGACCCTGGCCGCACATTCCCTGAAGATTTCAGGCTGGTCACGTAAACTGTGCGACCTGTACACACGACTGTAGAATTCCAGAAAAAGTGTAAAGCGGCATAAAATCACATAATAACTCCGCAGCCGTGTATCCAACAGTACAAATCTTGGCAGATCCCAAGGCCTATGGTTCTTGATTGTGTATTCCAAATTTCAGGCAAATCTGTCAAACAGTTGAATTCCACTATGGTAGCACTACTGCACGGTAGTGCTACCATAGTTAGATTGAGGAGCCATTGCATGTTAAACCTAAAATGTTGCACCTTAATAACTCTGTAACCGTTCAACAGATGTGTCTGAAATTTGGAATTCATGATCAAGAGCCATACAACTTGGGATCTGCCAGCTTTTGTACTGTTCGGATATACGGCTGCGGAGTTATTAAGCATGATCTGCATGCGCTTTTATGCTTTTTTTGAATTCTTTGCTCATCTCTGCAGGTCACATAGTTTGCGCTACTGGTCTCGGAACATGTGACCGTGGTCCCCGATGTGCCTTTTGAAGATTTTGTGAAAAAATATTAAAAGGTTCAAAAGTTATTCAAAAAACAATTTCCCATTAAAAGTCAATGGGAAAAGTTAATAAAAGTTTGACAGTGTCGCAATGCTGTTTTACTTTCATAAATGGCCCTTTACTGTCACCAATCCGCCATTTTGTTTTCAGTTGGTCATCAGAAAAATGTGTGGCATTTAAATTTGGGACCCTCTATCAACCTAATTATTTTTGTATTCACCTAGTCGGACCCTCAGGATGCTAGGCATGTCTTTATTTTGGGGTAAAACACCCCAGAAATATGTTTTTCAAATTTCTAGGAAAAGTACTTTCACAAAGTACTTTCGCGTTTGTGACACTGTCGCATGAATTTGCGAAAGCTTTCGAAAAGTTCAACAGTGCTTTTCCAGGCTGTGGGAAAATGACAAAAATTTTTTGCCACCCTGCTGCAAAAGAACGGTTTGATCTTTTGAGCTGAAATTGGGAGGAAATGCAGCCAACATCTCACAGATGTGTCTTTCAGTATTTTGGTGAAAAAAATATTACAGGGCGGCAAAGTTACAGCACTCCAAAGTTGTTGATTTTTCCCATAGAATAACATTACGGCGTCTGCTGCATTACAGGAATCCTTTGCCACCCTGCTTCAAAATAATGGTTTGGTCTTTTGGGCTGATATTTGGAGGAAAGAAAGCCAACATCCCACAGATGTGCCTTTTAGTAGTTTGGTGAACAAATATTATAGCGAGCCAAAGTTATGGCACTCCAAACTTCTCTTTTTCCCAAAGGATAACATTACGGTGTTCACTGCGCCTTTCATGGCCCGTATCTTGGAAACGGTGCAAGATACCGACTTTTCATCAGAAAATTCCAAAACTAGCCAGGAAAGTCATAAATCATATGACTTATACATTTTTTTCTACTTCGTACGGTTCCTGAGATATAAGCAATTTAGTATTCCAACTCCTTATTTTCTGCTCCGAGACCCATTATTATGCATACATTCTTTGTACTCACTGTCTTTCAATATGCAGCTTTGGGGAAAACCAGCCTGTGCGCTTACATTACTATTACCCTTATTGCTTTCTAAGCTATGGGTTCCGCACTCATTTCACTTCCATTGTTCCGTCTCACGCACCATGCATTACCCTATGCTTTCATTTGTGCTTGCATTTGCATTATTTTAACCATTTCTGTCTACAGTACTGTTTATCTTTGTGTTTTGCTTTCATCATCGCATGACCATTTGCGCTTTTTGCGGGCACCATGTTACTATGTGACAAGACATCAAAATGAGGGAGCGGGCCTTTGCCACATACATTCACTATTCTCATTCTCATTCTCAAAAGAAGGAAATTAGAGGCAAAAAACTCTGTTTAATGCATTAGTTAGGGTTGTTCCACAGCTAAAAGTAAGGAAATTCGTGTTAGGGTTGATGGTCCCCTTTGACCCCCTGCCCACACCCCCAACCGACATCGAGTGTGCATTGGGAGTTGTCGGTCTAACTCTCACCCCATTCTCCTATCACCTTTAGCTTCTCCACGCACATCTGATGGGGTAAGAGTTTATGGTCGGCAGCTTAAAATGCGCCCGATGCTGGTTGGGGTTGTGGGTGGGGGTTCATGGTTCTTTACCCTAACACTGATTTTCTCCTTTGCACTTGAATAACCCTAACTAATGCATTAATGGAGTTTTTGCTATATATATATATATATAGCAAAATTTAATGCATTAGTTAGGGTTGTTCCACAGCGACAAAAGTGAGGAATTCACTGTTAGGTTGAAAACCCTAACTCCGAATTCACCCCCCAGCACCACACACACACAGACACACACATTCAAGTATGGGGAGGACCAAGTCAACACAACCAATGACAGACATCCAGCAGCAGGTGACAGAAATAACAAACAATTGTCTAAATGTACTACGAGACATCCACACCCACCTGACCAGGTACTGCATGCTCAGTGGAGATCAACAGCAAAACTGAGGCCATGTACACTAAACGTACACATCCCTGATTGCAGCTGCACACAATGTACCACACTTAGTAGTTGCATGGCCTTACCTACCGATGCCCCACACCACAACTGGTACTGTGCCATTAGTCAATATAAATGCTGAAGGTGCATGATGACAGTTGTAGAAAGGTTTTAACACTAGTGAGTATACATTAATTAAGAGAAGTACATAAATTAACCACAAGACACTAGCATGCTCAAGATAAAAGTGGTGTTACATTTAGTAGGTGATTTCATATAGTACATTTACTGCAATGGTTTACTCAAGATAGAGAGGCTGATGTAGCGTATGGAAAGCATTGCTGTTCAATGCTCTGAAATTTGTACTGCCAGTATCAGATGCATTCTTACTGATGAAGGTGTACTGCTCATGTACATACATAGACCTTCAGTGTGTTTCAATACTAAAGATGCAGTAAGTATTCTTTGTAAGAAACATTGTATTGTATGGATCAGGCCAAGCAACTTCTAAATATCATAGCACTACTGATGCAACAATGACGTACCTGTATCGAGATGTATAATGGATAGATTTTCCTGTAGGCACTTACTGAGTATGTTGTACCTGATAAAGACAATCTCATTGCATCGGTGATGACTAACTTATTCAAATAGTAATACATTTACTATTGTTGCAATGAGTGATCTATGCCACTTATGGACACAGTGTAATTTTTTAACAGTTGTTTCATACTCAGGCTGTATGCCTAGTGTTTGGGTTTGCCACACTTCTGTCACTGATGCTATCAAAGTGATAACTATGTTAATTGTGGTACAACAGGAATCAAGTAGGTATGGTGTAGATATAAACAGAATGTCTTTTAGTATTGATTTAACTCACAATGGGGTAAGTGTACTAGGACAGCAGGGTTATTCTCTATCACTGACTCTGTCAGTTATAATCACACTAACGTTTCGATGACTGTAATGATCAAGTTACACTGTTCATCTTCATGAGTTCATATTCACAGCCATTCTCCAGTAACTAGACAGTGTATGGTGTAACTGGGTGGGACACTGTGTTGCAAAGCTGCTACAGTGCCTAGCAGAGGGAGACTATCTACTCATAAAGACAATTAAGCAATAAGGCATGACCAACAGTTATGTTAAATGGTCTGTTAATCACCCTGTGGGGGTTTAATGTTGAATGAGGCATAGCCGAGTGCCACATGTCACTAGACAGTGATAAACTGACCATTAACATAATACCTGGGAGTGGCTTACTGCTATCATAATAAAACTGTTTTTTAAACAACATTAAACCATGTTCATCATATGTTTAGGCTCTACATGTATGTTAATAAAAAGTAAACATAAGGCTGTTACAATGTTTACAGTCAATTAGAAAGCTGAATTTCTCAAACCCTTGTTATAATCAGAGATATTATACCTGTACAACTCCTTGGTTTTGCTGAACTCTGTTGCTCAGGTGGCCCACCACATGTGGTCTGGTCTGGTGTGGAGCATCGGTAGGTAAGGCCATGCAACTACTAAGTGTGGTACGCTGTGCAGCTGCAATCAGGGATGTGCAGTTTGGTGTACATGGCCTCAGTTTTGCTGTTGATCTCCACTGAGCATGCAGTACCTGGTCAGGTGGGTGGGGATGTCTCATAGTACATTTAGACAATTGTTTGTTATTTCTGTCACCTGCTGCTGGATGTCTGTCATTGGTTGTGTTGACTTGGTCCTCCCCCATACTTGAATGTGTGTGTGTGTGTGTCTGTGTGTGTGTGGTGCTGGGGGATTCGGAGTTAGGGTTTTCAACTCTAACAGCGAATTTCCTCACTTTTGTCGCTGTGGAACAACCCTAACTAATGCATTAAACGGAGTTTTTTGCCTCTAATTTCCCTTCTTTTTGAGAATGGTAACGAGAAATAGTGAATGTAATGCAGTGGTGGGGCCCCGCGCTCCCACCACATGATGTCTTGTGGCATAGTAATAGGAGCAGCAACGCAAACAGAAATGCTAACAGTGGCACACATGGTAACACAAGCGCGAATGAGAACAGAAAGGGTAATGCACACGGTGGCATAGACGGGAACGGTCTGCCACGTGATGTGTTATCACATAGTAACATGGTGCCTGCAAATGAAAATGTCAATGGGCATGGTGATGCAAAGTGAAACAGAAAGAGAAACAGTACTGTAGACACAAATGGCAAAAATAACCAAAGCATAGCGCAAATGAAAGCATAAGGATAACGCACATAGGGCCCCATGCTTCCGGCGTATCGCGGCAGCTGGAGCTGGCAAAAAGGCCCCACACTCCCACCACATGATGTCTTGTGGCATAGTAACAGGAACAGCAATGCAAACAGAAGTGCTAACAGTGGCATTACAAGGTAACGTAGCGCAATGAGAACAGAAAGGATAACGAACACGGTGGCGAGAGGAACGGTGTGCCACATGATGTCTTGTCACATAGTAACATGGTGCCTGTAAATCAAAATGGCAATGGGCATGGTGATGCAAAGTGAAACAGAAGAGAAACAGTCTGACGGTACCCACAAATGGCAAAAAGTAACGAAGCATAGCGCGGAAGTAAGCATAAAGGATGCCGCACGTGGTGGCGCAGACGTCAACGGTAAGTGAAACGGGCATGGAACCGCAAGCGGAAAGGGCAATGGTAACAGTAATGTAAGCGCACAGGCTGGTTTTCCCAAAAAGCTGAATAGAGAAAGACAGTGAGTACAAAGAATGTATGCATAATAATGGGTATCGGAGCAGAAAATGAGGACTTGGAATACTAAATAAGTTATATCTCAGGAACCGTATGACGTAGAAAAAAAATTTAAAAGTCGTATGATTTATGACTGTCCTGGCTAGTTTTGTACTTAAGCCCCATTAGGGGCTAAGAATTTTTCCGACGAAAACTCCGTATCTCGCACCGTTTTCGAGATACGGGCCCTGAAAGGTGCGGCGAACGCCATAATGTTATCCTATGGGAAAAAAAGAGAAGTTTGGAGCTCCATAACTTTGCCTCCCTGTAATATTTTTTCACCAAACAACTGAAAGGCACATCTGTGAGCTGTTGGCTATCTTCCCTCCAAATTTCAGGAAAAAAGACCAAACCGTTATTTTGCAGCAGGGATCCAAAGGATTTCTGTAATGCGTTGGGCGCCGTAATGTTATCCTATGGGAAAAACCATCAACTTTGGAGTGCCGTAACTCTGCCGCTGTGTAATATTTTTCAATACATCACTGAAAGGCACATCTGTGAGATGTCGGCTCCATTACCTCCAAATTTCAGCTCAAAACTCCCAACGGTTCTTTTGCAGCGCAGTGCCAAAGAATTGCTGTCATTTTCCCACAGACTAGAAAACTACTGTCGCAATTTGGAAGCTTTCGCAAAAATTTGTGAGACTTTCATGAGCATGAAAGTAATTTGCGAAAGTACTTTTTCCAGAAATTTGAAAAACATATTTCTGGGGTGTTTTACCACAAAATAAAGACATGGCAAGCATCCTCAGGGCCCAACTAGGTGAATACAAAAAAAATTAGGTTGCTAGAGGGTCCCAAATTTAAATGCCAACCATTTTTCTGATCACCAACTGAAAACAAAATGGCCGATTTGCGAAAGTAACAGGCCCATTTGCGAAAGTAAAAATGCATTTGCGAAAGTGTTGAACTTTTTGTTAACTTTTCCATTGACTTATAATGGGAAACTGTTTTGAATAACTTTTGAACCGTTTAATATTTTTCATGAAATCTTTGAAAGGCACATCGGGACCCCAGCCGCATGTTCCCTTAAGATTTCTGGCCAGTCGTGCAAACTGTACGACCTGTAGGTGCGACCATAGAATTCCAGAAAAGCATAAACGCGTGCACAGATCACACTTAATAACTCAGCAGCCGTATATCCGACCAGTACGAAACTTGGCAGATCCCAAGGCCTATGGTTCTTGATCATAAATTCCAAATTTCAGGCAAATCCATCAAACGTTTGCAAAGTTATTAAGGTGCAAAGTTTTGGGGTTTAACATGTTAATGGCTCCTCAACCCTAACTATGGTAGCACTACCGTGCTACCATAATATATATATATGAACTACTTGTTTTTTTAGGTTCATGATTAGGAGTTTCCACTCACAGCCCTGGTGTAACAGAAATTTGCATGATGGGTCCATTGTCAGATGTGGCTTCAATGCAGGGTCTATCCTTACAGGTAACACGACTACAGAAGTGCCTGTTGTCAGCACTGAATGACACATCAAGAGCATTATCCAGGACTAGTTGAAATCTTACCATGTTAATTACTGAACTCTGCAAAACACAGTCAAAGAAGTACAGCCTCTGTATGATATAATACTTGTTTATCCAGCCATCAAACTGTAATCCAAACTTTAATTTTACTTTTGTTAGCAAATCTGGAAACCCATTTAGTGCAGTGTTATACATACTTTAATTCATTTAACATCTTCATAGCTGGTGACCAGTTTGTGTTGCAGGCACTTCAAAAAGTACCTTGGGATTCAGTCAGTATGTATGAGATGTGTGTAGTACAAATCCATCACTAGCTGAGACAAGGGGCCAGATTTTCAAAGGCCAGAGTATGAAGCAGGGTGATTGCATCAAAAACAACTGACGCAAGGAGCAGGATGTATCAAACCTTGCACCGGTTCTGATTTTCAAATGGTGCTTGCATCAAAAACAGGTCTGCATGTGCCAGAGTTGCTTGCACCAAAAAATGCCTGCACCATGTCAGAAGGGATGTCTGCATCACTAAAATGATGAACCATCCCCTTATTTGGGATTTTTAAAGAATGTAAGTCCTGTCTTTGTGCCTAAGATGCATGTCGCTGTTAGACCAGCCAGAGCTGGTCTAAAGGACACTAGAGCACATGAAGAGACCCAAAGCAGGTGATCAGACCTGACTAGTATTAAGGGCCAGTATTCTCCTGCAGGATGAGTTTAGAACATTTTGGGGGGCTTAGTTTTGGTTATTTCATCTGACGTTTTGTTTTACTTGGCTTGGTTCATTCTTGTCCTTTGCATTATTTTTTACTCAACTTGCACCATTTTTGTTACTCAGTTTGCTCCATTTTTGTACTCAAGTTTGCATCATTTTCCTTCCTTGAGTCATTTTTGTGACTCATCTTGCAACATTTTTGTTACTCAGCTTGCACCATTTTTACCAGTTTGTGCCATTTTTGTACTCAGTTTGCTTCATTTTTGTTCCTTGAGTCATTTTTTTGACTCAACTTGCACCATTTTTGATTCAACTTGCACCATTTATTTTGGTGCAGCTTGCATCATTCTCATCCCTTACACCATTTTGTTGATGCAGTGGACCTCTTGCACCAGTTTGGGGGACTTTGTCACAAAAAACACTTTTCTTGCAAAATATGGTGCACAGTATTTGGTGCACCTAGATCTGACTCAAGCTGGTTGTTTGATGCAACTTGTGTGGATCTAAGGGCCCCTTTGGAATTCCAGCTAAATTTTGGATGACATTAAATTATAAAATAAACCCAAATACAACAGGCAGGTATTAGCTAACAGGTGAGTTTATACTGAATTTCCCATGGAATATAGGATAGGAGGAAGCCAAGGAACTGTAGATGAGGAAGAAAACATGTTTTATGCATTCCATTGCATTCCATATGCTAAGTTTAATGTACAGTACTTAGTGACACTCTGAAGAATATGGAGGTCAAAAAATTGTGCAGTATTTGACATTATTTCACAGTTCTTAGATGGCAAAATTTTGTCCTCTGTTGTTCTTTGAGCAGTGTATATTGTGGGAGTTGGGGTGAGAAAAATACACCTTTTCCTCAAATTTTGCCCCTTTTACCCATCTGTGATTCAGAGTTCTAGTTGCACCATGACCTCTGCATGGTGGTGGTGGGGGTTGTGGAGGGGGAGCAAATTATAATCTTTGCAGCTGATTAGAATGCCATATTGTGGTCAGAAGGCTGCGCAGGTGCTGTGTGGGCAAACAACTGCTGATCAAGTTGCTCCTCTCATGCTCCATGATGCAACTTGGCACTTCAAGTCAGTTAACTGTTTCATCTGTCTAATGTTTACATCAAGTGCTCCCTAGAGGGACAGACAAACCTCTCCCAGGTTATTATTACCTAAGAAACAAGCAGATTCCAGCACCACCAGCCATACATAAAACAGTCAACAAATATCAAATCAGGGCATAGAAAGATTTATTACCAGCAGTATGCATCTCGCCTCTTACAGGAGAACAGGGAATATCAACCACCTTCTACCAGTTTCCCTGACAAAGTATCCTCAGAGAGTGGATTATTACCTAAAACATTCTGTGACAGTGGGGTAACTGTGTAGTGTGACATGACCTTTTCACAAGGGGCTTTCTCCTTCACTAGGACACCACTGTAAATAAAGTTTTCTGATACTTTGTTTCTTTTTGCTCCCATCATGTCCACCAGCACCCCTTCCTTCTGACTCTGACATCACCACCTCTTTTTCAATCAAACTCACTCATTGACTGCACTCCATAGTGATACACACCGATCCAGACCTGTGAAAGTCTACAGTGCCTGCTCACCCCTAATATTCATTCAGAACATCTCTAATTTTCAATATTTTGACTCCAAACTTTCAACATAGCTATTTCTTCACACCACCTCATAAACATGATAGGTGTAATTTTTTAAATCCTTGATGAGACATATTTTGACACATGTGGTGTGGAATTGTTTTTTGGACAATGTGTTCCATAAATGCACATCATGTTTATATGGGGAAGTCATAATGACTATCTTGAAAATCTGGGGTAAAAATAATAAAACATATATTGATTATTTTGTGCAGTACCAACCTTTATCCCATTGAGTAGTGCCACGTGATCCTGTGCCAGAGAGCTCAGTTCAGGGGTGAGCTCAGTGACCCACTGGATGGGCTGAAACTGGAGAAATGGCACTGTCATAGGACACTACCCCCAGCCTAGGAAGGGTAGATGCTGGAGTTCTTGCACAAGCCTAAGCAACATTTAATGAAGAGAAGTCTTATCTTGGTATAGGGTCCTGCACTTTGGAACTTGTGGATAACAGAGAGCCCTGTGATTTGGCTGACAGAAGGATTCTTTGCCTTATGCATCTGTGTCTATGGCCACATGGAAGTGCAGGACCCAAAGGTCCCTGTGCTTCTGCAGTCTACCAGACAGCCCCATGAATTTTTGACATCCATTGCTGCATGGATCTGCAAGTGGATGGAGTCTTCTCTTTTTACAGGGCTCAGAGGGCACCACATGTCTGCATCTGTTCAGTCAGGTCCAGAAGGGACATGCATGAACAAGGATATGTTTTGACTATCTCAAAAAATGAAAATAAATTATTAACCAAAAACTGTGTTAATGCACCAGTTAGAGTTCAGCCTAACACCACAAAACTAGGGAAATGTGGCATTAGGGTTTCCAACCCTAACTCCTCACCCCCAGCCCCCAAGCAGCAAAAGAACAAGACCACACAAGCAACCATAGACAGCCATCATCAGGTAAGATTAAAATAAAAATACAACTGTTTCCAGATGACACAAAACCAGCAGCACTGTTGCGCAACTTTCATGGACTTGTATCTGCAGCATGCACACCATAAGACATACACGCTTGTCCTTGCAGATAGAAATCCAAGATAAATCAGAACGCTGCTTCTACGTACAGAACTAAAGGCCCCTGCAGTCAGATACAAATCCACAATATTCAAATTACAAGTTCGTTTATCTACAGAAGTGCATGCCCCTTCAAGGCAGTGCTTCTGTACCCTTAGGTACTCATGGACACTGACAATACAAGACATATACATACTTGATCGTCTGTTCATGTAAAAGTCAGCAATCTAAGCAGTGATGGAGCCAACAATGTCAAGGACTGCCATGCCACAAAATAAAAGTCAGTCTAACAGTCTACCAGAAAAAAAAAATGATGCAATAGGTACCATTAAAATGTATTTGTTTAAATAAAATAAAAAAATTGAAAGGTATAGCAGCTACAGTATACCAACCACATGCTGACATTTTACATAACACTTATGTTTTATCAAGGCATGGCTCACATCAAAAGAGCCCCTATTAAATAGGGGTCTCTTAAAGTGGTATACCCCACCTACAAAATTAGCCTGCACTTCTGCAGCTGCAGGTACTCATGCATGCTGTATGACATACACACAGGTGTGGCTTCATAAGCACAGGCTCAGTGCTACTGCATTTGTGTCATCTGGAAACAGTTGTATGCTGTTTGTCTTACCTGATGATGGCCTTCTGTGGTTGCTTGTCTGGTCTTGTCCTTTTGCTGCTTGGAGGTGGGGGTGGGGAGTTAGGGTTAGAAACCACAATGCCACAGTTCTCTACTTTTGTGGTGTTCATTTTAATCCAAACTGGTGCATTAACACAGTTTGTTTGCAAAGAATACACGCATTTATATACTATACAGGCACGGTCATGCCTGTATATTAGGGCTTAGGAGGCACTTTAATGTTAAACCCCAATGTTTGCACCTTAATAAATTTGCCCCATTCAACAGATCAATTTAGATGAAATTTAGAAAGAACAGTGTTTGTGCCAGGGTATCTTGATCCTGAAAATGTCATGTAGATCAGTTCAGTGGGGGTAAAGTTACAGAGGTGCAAAAAACCTAAAAGTCTCAATTTTTAAGACTTTTTTTGTGCTCCAATAGATAAAAAACTAGAAATATTTTAAACCTGAAACTTTCAGGTTTGATAGAGTTTGGCCCAAGGTACATGCTTTTGTGGTTTGCACATCTCACACTTCAGTACTTGTTTTAATTATTTAAGGAAAAAGTTCTATTTATTAGCATGCAAAGTTTGAAAAGTCAATGTTCTATGGATAGCTGAGTTTGTTTGCGACAACATCCGGTTGCACTGTGCGACATAGCCATTGTTTACTAAATAACAGCTGTTTCTTATACTGCAAGTACTGTGCAACACAGATGTCATTTACTAAAGGACAGCTGTGTTCTTGTGCAACCAGCTGTTGCCATGACTTGTATGTCAGGGGCAGGGTTACTGTAATTGTAGCCTTGCCATCCTGACTGTGCAGTGCCTTAAACCATTATCTGCACACCGAGGGCCCCAAACATTGGTGGCAGTGTCTTCATTTGTTTGTTTATTTATTTATTTAATTTTTATATATTCTGACACTGGGATGTACAACCCTAGTGTCGGATGCCCATCACTCACAGCCTGCTCTTTTAATGTACTTGTCCTCATCAGGGGGCCCAATCCTCATGATGTTGGCATTTACAAGTCCCCTTCCCCACCAGCAATGTGAGACACTGGGGAGCACACCCTCAGTGTCCGGAAATAATTTATTATATTTTTTGTATAATCCCACACTGAGATGCCCACCCAGGTGTCAAATGCCCTTTCGCCCCCACACAGCCTGTTATTTTATTGTACTTGACAACATCAGGGGTCCAATCCCCATGTCGACATTTAAAAGTTCCCCACTCAAGCAGTGTGAGACATTCGGGAACCCACCCTCAGTGTCCCAAAATAGCTTAAGTACATTATCTGTGAAAAAAAAAAGTCCCTCTATGTCTTTTTTAAACCTGAAAAAAAGGAAACCATCCCTCATCTGCATCATCATAAATCTACCCCCATCCCAACCCTCCCACTGAGCACCCACCACCCCACACCCCCTTACCCTATACTTACCTCTGAAGGGTCATATGCTGCCATTTTCTGTGGACTAAGACACGTCTGCACTTTTGAAAGCTGAACCATGAACTGAAGAATAACATACAATGCATTTCAATGGTGTTTTGAACTTATGTTCATATCGTTGACATTTTTTTGAATCTTTCCACCAAATTTTCAATATGGCCTTTTTGGGACACCACCACATGAACACTGCAACTGTCATTTCATTAATCAGGCCCAGAAGGTGATTTTGTCTTCACTGTGCAAAATCATCTTTTGGGACCAAATAATGAAATCACACCACAAGTGTTCATGAGTTAGGGTCCCAAACAGGCTATGCTGAAAATCTGGTGAAACAATTCCTACAAATGGCCAGGTTACACGCATTCATTGAAATGTTTAAATGCACGTGCATAACATTGGTAATTTTCAATATTTTTACACTAAATTTTTAACATAGCCACATTTTCACATCACCTCATGAACAGCACATCTGTCATTTTTCACATCCTGTCCAAAATGTGTTTTTGAACATGTGGCATGGAATGGCATTTTGGCACAGATTTGAACATTTTCACCTATGAGCTTTATGAGGTTGGGTCATAAGAAGACTATGTTGAATGTTTTGGATCAGAATATTAAAAAACAAAGATTTTATTATGTAACATTTTTGCAAGGATGTCTGTTGCACCATGGGGAACATTCTGCCTTACTGCGCCAGTGAGCTGAGTTCAGGTGTGAACTCTGTGAACTGGTTTAAATGGTTATGGATGGAGCAGTGTTTTGGTGCAGATACCACACCCTGTGGTGGGTCTGGTAACCTCAGGAAAAAGGTATCAACATGTGTGCCATGGCTTGCTGGGCCCATGCACTGGGTCAGAACTGTCTTTGATATTGTATTTATCTTATTTTTTATGGGTCCTGAAGGGACTTGTACAATTGAAGATACAATTCCACTATCAGAAAAAGAAGGGAAATTCATTGAAAAATACTACATTAATGCACACATTATGGTTATAGAAAGCAAAGCGCACAGAGGAGGGAAATGAAAAAAATTAGGGATTTTGGTCAGTATTGGCAAATCAGTGGTGGGGTCTTCCTTGGGGTTGTCAACCCTAACATAGCATTAGGGTCGACTATCCCAAGGCACACCCCAACACCTGTTGGTGTGTGGTGGGTGAAGTGGGGTGCTACAGTTGGGAACCCTAACACCACATTTCCATACTTTTGTCACTTTAATATGAACTCTAACTGATACATTAACAAAGTTTTTTTAATGAATTTCCTTACTTTTGGAGGTAGTATAATAGCATCTTCATTTTATTGTGGAAGCACAGAGTCTTTTGGACCCTGTGCTCCAATGTTGCCACAGATGTGCATATGTATGTAGGTGTGGAGGGCCCTGTGCTTACATGTGTAGAACAACAATGACCAACTTGTAAACATAGCCATCTTATTACCCCATGCCTTGGGGTTGCGAGCCCTAATGCTCACCCCATTCCAAGAGTAAGTAAGCTGAGAGTGGTACAGAATAAGAGAATGGGGTGAGCATTAGGGTTCTCAACACCGAGGCACACTCCTTACAACTGTTCCTGCATGCAGGGTGGTGGTGGGGTGTTATGGTTGGAAACTGAGGGTGGGGTCAGGTCTTAAGGTTGGGAACCCTAAGATGTAACTTTCCTACTTTTCATGCTGGAAACCTAATGGTCCATTAATGATGTTTTTCACAGATAATATATATATATATATATATATATATATATATATATATATATATATATATATATATATATATATATATATATATATATTCATGGCAAAAACTCAGTTAATGAATCAGTTAGGGTTCATAGCACAGCGACAAATGTATGGAAATGTGATGTTAGGGTTACTACTATGACCCCACCCCCACCCTCCACTTAATAACAGATGTTGGGTGTGCCATGAGGTCATCAGGCCCAACTCTCACCACATTCCATGTGTAAACAAGTTGACATGCTACAGCATAGGAGAATGGGATGAGAGTTAGGCCTGAAGATGCCATGACACATTCTGACATCTGTTGGTAAGTGGAGGGTGGGTGGATGTGGTGAGGTGGTAAGGGTGTAACCCTAACATCACATTTTCATAGTTTTGTTGCTGTGCTATGAACCCTAACTGATGCATTAATGGACTTTTTTGCAATGAATGTCCCTTCTTTTTGAGAAAGTGTAATGTAACTGGTATGTGCTAGTGGGAAAACAGGCCCTCCGGGCACTGCACTCCCCTCCCTTCACATTTCCCATTTTTTTGCATAATGGTATGCATATGTGGGCCCTGCACTCCCACTTACACATAACTATGGAGCCATACAGCAGCACTATAGGGCAAGGAACACTTGTAACACTAATTTGCCAATATCTCAGCAACAGTATGCTCTGAAAAAATTCAAGTGCTGGTGTAATCATGACAGCATAACCTCCACATGAGATAAGTTGATGAAATCTGAATCTTGCATCATTTTCAAGATATGGGCACCGAAAAGAACTGAAAAGGCACCCTTGGAACCCTCAGAACATGTTTTTGCCAATAGCTTCATAACATTAGCAAGTAGGACAAAAATTCCACTGGTGGTGTAATCTATGATTTCCAAACTTGTTTCTACAGGTTAGATCACCTAGATCACCAGTTAAAGGTGATCTAAACTCCATATCTCACTTCAATTTTGGAAATACGGGTGCCGAAAGGTGTCACAGATGCAGCAATGTTATCCTATGGGAAATTTCTCAAATATGGAATGCAGTAACTTTGGGCCCATTGAATGTGTTGGCATCAAACCACCAAAAGGCACATCTGTGGGACCAGGGTTTTAAACTGCAAATTTCAGCCCAAAAGACCCAACTGTTTTGTTGCAGAGAGATGGCAAAGCTTTTCAGTTTTTGGACAAAGTACTTTTGCAAATCGTGACAGTTTCACAAAAAACAGCATGACACTTTCGTGCTTGTGAAAGAGTCGTGGCCATTTCTTTCACAATTTGTGAAAGTATTGGGGCTCCAAGTTTTAAAATGACTTTTCTGGGGGTTTTTACCAAACAAAAAGTTAGGGCAGTCATCCTCGGGACACGACTAGGTAAACCCAACAGTCACTGTTTACCTAGGGGGTCGCAAATTTAAATACCAGCCATTTTTCTCTCTTGCTAACTGAAAACAAGATGGACACTGCATGAAAGTAAAAGGGCCATTTGTGAAAGTAAAATGTACTGGCGGCAGCTTTTCAGAGGCACATATATTTTTTTCCCCTATTGACTATAATGGGAAACTTTTTTTTTGAATAACATTTGAATGGTTTAATATTTTTTCACCATATCTTCAAAATGCACATCAGTGACCCAGACTGCATCTTCCCTGAAGATTTCAGGCCAAATAGACAAATCATGTGGGCTGTAGGCACGAGCAAAGAAATGTGCAAAAAGTCAGTTTTTTTACATTTTTTGGTATTCTGCAGCTCAGTAACCACTCATCCGACAGTAATGAAACCAGAGATCTATGGTACCAGACCATGTACAGTATGCAAAATTTCAGTCAAATCCATTGTATGGTGACAAAGTTATAAACATGCAAAATTTGGGGTTTAATATTAAAGTTCTTATTCAACCCTAACTATATTGACGTTACTGTGCCACCATTTTATATATGTGTGTGTGTGTGTATAAATAAATATATATATATATATATATATACACACATACACATACACATACACACACACACACACACACACACACACACAGAGTACCCCCTTTCTTGCTAGGGCTGAGAGAAAGAGCGGGGGAAGTGAGAATACCTTCTAATGGTGACCATTTTAACTCAAACATGTTTAATACAAATACAGTACATACATTTTTAATACCATAAACCCACAATCACCATTTAACTGTACCAACATTGGGATCCAACTGTACATTGATCACCTTAGTGCAAAACAATAAAAGCAAGACAATCTTTAAAGTACAAAACTGGAATATTTACTCAATCCTCTGAAAGCCAGGAACTGTCCATTTACAGTACTTGAGAACACTACCAATAAAAGAAGCCAAAGATGGTACATAAAAATATATTTCTTCCCCTTTCTCTGCTAGGGCAGAGAGAGAGAGAGATACCATGTAGAGGTGCCCATTTTAACTCAGACTGTTACAAGACACTGTATACATTTAAGCAACATGAGCTGGTGATTGCAATTTAACCATGATGACCAATACTGATGTTTAAACAAATTCCAGTCCTTATAGTGTGAAAACAGAGTAAACAAAAGCAAATAGTCTTTAATGCACAGATTAAAGGTATTTACTCAACCCTCTGCATTGGAATGTGATACAGTTTTTTGAGCTCCAAACACTTCTGAACAAGCTTGCCAGCATCCTTGGGGTCCCCATTCATATATGCCTCACTCACATACTGTAGGTGATGCGGAGCATCACTGACATTTACAGAGAGTTGTTCACCCTCACTTCTCTAAGTTCTGTTTGCATGGTGCTAACTCCTTTTTGTCACTCTCTGGTCGTGAACCACAGGTTGAGAAAGAAAAGAAGCATATAGTCTGCGTACATCAGTACATAGCCCTTTGTCCCTGATGCAGACAGCATCCAATCCCTCTCAATCTGACTGGTGGCCACTAGGACCAAGGTACATACTGTAGTTCACTTGACAGTATCTTGCAGTCATCAGGGGTGGGGAATGTGTGGTAGACATTCAGAATTTGGACCATGACTTCCAACTGTGAGACATCTGTTCAGAGGGAGAATATGAATGAAAAAGAATTTGATCCCTCATTTTCCTCTGGTAACCTAAGAAGCCTCACATTTACAGAAATAGAAAGATTTTCAAGATGCTCTAAGCAGTTCTGCAAATCTTAATTTTCTCTAGCTTTGCCTGATGTCACCCCTATAGTTTTCCCCACAGGCACTGTGGCATCTTTCATTGCTACCTCCTGTACATCCATAAAAGCTTCCAGGGATGTTACTGTAGTATTAAAATGATCCACTTTTTGTTCCTGGGATTGCATTCAGATAACAGGGCCTTTATCTCATTTAAAATGGTTTGTAGAGTCAAATCCACAATCCTGCAGCTGTAGGGTAAAGTGTGGCTCTTACCAAAGCTGGGCTTCCATAGATTTTCTTCTACTAGAATCCCTAATACCCCCACCTTAGGTCTCACAATACTCAGTACAGAAGTGCCCACAACACAACAGCCCAGAGTTGATTAGCATGTCCCAGATGCAGTAAAGAGTGCTGTCAAATGTTTGAGCTAAATTCATGGAAAATCTGGGTTATTTTACAAAATTAGCTTAATTCTCACTGGGGCACAGGAGCTTCTGAAATATGTGAGAGGCTTTAGGGGCCGCAGGCTCTACCTAAAATGAATTGTAGTTTTGAGGCACTTTGGATTATTTCTAAGCAAGTATTACTGCCTACACTGGACTACAGTAATCATTTGCTTTAAAAATTACCTACATTATGTCTATTTTAAAACATTATCAAACAGCATTGAACAAAATTAGTCATTTTGATATATTGACTGCTCTTAGCACATGCCATTGTAGCTGACATAGCAAGATAACCGTTTTATCTCCTAATGATAACATCAAATTAAGTACCTATACCTTATTTCACAGAGTATGTTGTAACAAAACTATTGCCTCACTATTTGATAAGTTAATTGAGGCACAAACCTGACACCAAACTAGGCAAATCAATGCAATTTAAGAGACTTTGACTAAATTCACATGGATCAATAAAAGTTTATCTTACTTTGGTCCATAGCTATGATTTATTTATTTCAAGTTTCAAATTAATTCCTTTTAGCCAATTAATACCTTTTAGCCATAAAACTATTTTACAAAGGTTCCAAGTCAGTTGTAACATAATACAAGAGGTAATGAACAAGGAGTATAACAATACATGAAAATGTTACACAGTATTATAATGTGATGATATAGAAACTGTTTCACAAATAACAGTGAGGATAAACACATTAGATTCAGTTTCACAATGCTTTACATCAAGAACAGTTTGTTACTAAGTGCAACACAAAGAGAGGGGAACAAAGCAGTCTACTTAGATTTTTTCATAGCAGTCTACTGAGATTTTGTCAGTAGGGAATGTTGGTGGAAGAAGAAGGGGAGAGGGGAGGTAGGAGGTAGAATACTTAGTGCAGTACAGATTGGAGCAGTCCAAGATTAGACTTTGCCATGAGTGAGTGGATGGGGGAAGGCAAGGACAGGAGTGGATATGAGTCTTTAGGGGCAGTGGTTTTAAACTGTGACTGGGTGGGAGTACCATTACTGATTTAGTTAAGGCAGTCACAGTGGTTAACTTGAGCCAGGTGGAGGCGAAGCTCCTTTTTGAAATGGCCTATTTTGTCATTCTCCATGAGAGGGGTTGGGAGTTCATTCAGCCATTGAGGCCTCCTATATGATAGTGAATGGTGTGCAAATGAGGTACATTTGAAGGGGACATGGAGTGCAAAATTTGAAGCACTTCTTGTTGATTTGTTGGAGAGTGCATGTTGGAAAATGCCAGCCCTAGAGATAGGGGTGAGACCTAGCATGTATTTTTCACAGTTAGGCAGGCCTAATATTTTACTCTTAGGTGAAGGAGGTGCCATCCTGTTTTTGAGTAGAGTCTGCAGATATGTGTTAAGTGGGGCACTCCTAGGATGAGTCTGCAGGCTTTGTTCAGGAGCACTTTGACTCTTTTTAAGGCTGTGTCTCTCCCTGCACTGTAGATAACCAGGCCATAGACAATGAAGGAGAGCACCAAGCTTCTAGTCACTAAGCTCAGGGCCTCAGGGGTCATAGCCTGCCTGTTGCAGTATAGGAGGATATCAAATAATATCCTGAATGGTATATTGGTAAATGACAGCGTGGAATTCATTTATTCTGCCAAAATGCATCAGCCCGAGTTCTGAAATCCTGACCCTGGCTGCCCAAAACAAAGTTGCCCGACATCAGGACCCCCCCCGAGTTAGGATCCTTAAGTACGGGGGTGGGGGCAGAGCCCCCCACATTGGGGGTGTAGAGGCGAAGCCCCCCAAAATACTTGTTGAATGTGAAATCCCGATGTCAGGCAACCATGTTTCAGGCACCCAGGGTTGAGATTGCAGAACTCAGGCCGATGCATTTCAGCCAAACATAACGTATCTGACACCATACCTTGTTTTAACAGCAAGATTTAAAATTACTTGATGTTCACTGCTGCATGCAAATGCTTTAATGTGACTTAAGCCTTTAAATTAATATGTATTTTATAATTTCCAAAGCCAGTGTTTCCCTTTATTGTATTGTCTCAATTGTCTGTGTCTCTTATAATTTATTATTAGTCTGTTTTGTGTGTTAAGTGTCTGAAAAGGGATTGTTATACAGTTCATCATTTGGTTAACTCAGTCAATCAATAAATTAAATAAAATGAAATTAAATGACAATTAGTTAATATTGGAAACCAGTAAGAAATTACATCATAGAATGTAAAGTAAGCAACACAAAGTAGGCAAAATGTTTCCACTGTGTGGGATTAAATAACTAACAAAAATCTATTTTTGAAATTAAAAAAGCACAACTGAAGACTGAATACAACTGAAGCAGTAAAAAATAAATCACTTGAAAGTAAATAGCAGTAAAACTGTTTTCTATTACAGGAAAGAATTGTGTCAATGTTAAAGAAATAAGACAATGCAGTACAAAATATAACTAAACTCCAATTGTTTCATTTTGGTACAAGAGCCTTCAAATCAAAATGTACTTTAACATTTTAATTTACTCTGAAGTAGCACAAATAGCTTATGTTACCATTACTGTTCTTATGGCTATGAACATTTCTAAATTAGTATTTCAAATGTACATTTAAATATCCTAGGAAAATTAAACATGGAACTGTAAATTTTTATTATCTGAAGTGTAACAAGCCATAATATCTGCATCTCTATTTTGTTTCTATATCAGAGATGACATTCAAATATATTTAGGGGTATTGAGATATTAGTCTGCTTTTTAAAAGTTTTGTAACTGTTTCTTTAACTTCTTTGTTTCTTAATGTGTAAATTAAAGGATTTAATGTAGGAGCTAATACTGTAATAAAAATTGTGCCCACAACATGGAAATCATCAGAAATATCTACCTTGTAAGAAACATATGCAATAATGATTGATACATAGTATGTGAAAACCACCATTATATGGGAGCTACAAGTCGAAAAAGCTTTATGACGCTCTTCTGTAGAACCAATCTGAAAAATAGCAATAAGTATTTTAATGTATGAGAGGACAACAAGAATTAAAGGCAAAAAAGATACTATCATTGCAATGGAAAAACCTAGATAGACATGTGGAGTGATATCAGTACAAGCTAATCTAAGAATAAATAAATGTTCACAAAAACAGTTATGGATTATATTTGGCCCACAGAAAGGTAGCTGTGATGCTAGAATAACACCTGGTAATAATATTATGAATGGTAATATCCAAGTGCCTACAACCAATAGAATGTTAACACAATAGGTCATAATTTTTCTATAATGCAAAGGGTTGCAGATGGCTACATAGCGGTCATATGCCATGACTACAAGAAGAAAAGCTTCACTACATCCAAAACTATGCCAAAAACACAGTTGTACAAAGCACAAATTAAAAGAAATAGTATCTGATTCTGCTATAAACAGAGCTAACATTTTGGGAATGGTAGTGGTTGTAAAAAATATATCAGTAACAGCAAGATTACTAAGAAAAAAGTACATGGGTGTCTGTAGTTTCTCATTTGTCATAATTGCTACAAGGACCAAGCTGTTCCCAAAAATTACTGTCAAGTAAATTAACAAAAATACAATAAACAATATAGTATAGAAGTCACGGAGATGTGGAAATCCAGCAAAAATGAACTCTGCCACTGACGAATTGTTCATGTTACGCTTTCTTGCAAGTCTTTATTTCTGGCATCTCTTGATTTCTTCTGTGAAACATGTAAAGTATTGCTTTTATTATCACCTTGTCCTTAAAATACTGTTTGATACAAACTGTTCATATCATAAGTAACCCAATGATGTTTTTACTTATGCATATTTTTTCTATATGTATTTAAAATATTATGCATGGGTACCTCCCTTAGCTGAAGCTACCCTCCTAGAGACTGTCTTGCTGTATATAGTATTAGCATATATATTTCACAATCAAATATTCCAAACACACTGTTCATTCAATTGAAAACAGAATTGAAATCCACAAGGTGGAATTAAAAAATAGCAGTTACACTGTGTTTTATGACGTGAATTGCTGGATGTTCTTCCAATAAAGCATTTGGATTCTTTACGTTTTACCATGCCTTTCTGAAGACTGTGGAACTATACGTCATAACTGAGCTCATTTTTGTCAGAAAAGAAAAATGACAAAATTATTTAAAGAAAACAACATGATGTTACATTGACTGGTTCTATACATAATCAGTTATGGATATACTGTAAGTATATAATTAGGTGAACGAAGGACCACCACAACCACCAGCAATGACATTTTCATATTTTAATTAAAATCCTCCTGACATTACTGACTGGGTAAAGTAGTCTTTTTATTTATGTATGTATGTCATAAAGATTTAATTTCTTAGGTGGCTCACATACACCCAAGTTCTTACCCAATAACTAGTAGCTATGTGCTCAGGAAGACAGAGCACCCATGGGAAGCAAGTTGAGCTAGTCACTATCTTTCTGTTCTGATTGAAGTTTTCAGACAATTAGGCAACTTTGGTACATTACACCATATTTTGGCTCATAGTGGGATAAAACTATAAGCATATACAAAACATAATGGTCATCAATGCATTTTTAGAGGTTTAGCATGTTATGTTTATAGTATACTTTTGTTTCAAATACAATGTAGCAGATTTCAATAATAAAAGCAATTTACTCAGTTGTTCTGCACAATGGCCTATAGTATTACCCCCAAGTAAATTGCATAATGCAACCTTTGCAAGTCAGCTGTGGTGCGGCCTTCATGAGTGCATGACAGGGGTATCTATGACTACAGGCTAACCTATAATAACATACAGCTTGCAGCATCACTGTTTCAAGAGTCCATGAAATGTCTGCTGCCTTCATATAGTAAATGGATGATTTATACATACAGGTATATATTTTAGGATTCTAGAAACCTACAAGTCAGCCCTGTTTGAAATATCTTTCATGGGTTTTCTGAATCTAAGTGACCATGTAATGTCTATTTCTCCTTTATTGTACTGCTGTTGTAAAATAAACAATTAGCCATCTGGCACCAAAGTGCAACCCCCCCCCATAAAAATTTACTGCCACTACCCAATCACTGAAACATAAGAAAGCTGGAGATTTGTAGGTCAGTGTAAGCTTGGAAAAAAACTGAATTAGAAAACAAAGCATAAAATGCTCCCTAGGGTATAATAATGAGACATCTATGGAGGGTGCCCCAATACCAGGGACCCTGGTTTTCGATTTTTACTGGTAACACCGGTAACAATCATGGAATCCTGCTTGGTTTGCAGATTTTGAACTCTTGTACCGGTGCCTCATGGAAATTGCATCTCATGCAGAGAATCCCTAAGATTTCAACATCTTTTTACATTTTTTTATTTTCTCTTTCTATGCCCCCTTCTCACATCACTAGCCTCCACTTTTCAGAGATCCCTAGGCTGGGTATCCCCTAGCTTCAACCCAGGTAATGCTCAGGAACTCATGTGAGCCTGCCCTCATCCTGCCTGGGTTGTACCCCCCCCAGGTGGGAAGGAAGAGGACCCCAGGTCACCCCTCCACAGTCCTTTAATGTGTGTCAGGCAGCCCAGTGGGTCTCTCATGGAACCTGGTTATGAAGTGTGGGGCAGCTGGGTACCTTCTACAAGCAGCTGATGGGGGGTGATTGTTACTGGTTTTCTGGTCTCTGTCCCTGAGGGCAATGGCACTCAAGGGGATCCAAGGAGGTAGGGTACATAGAGACATACTGCTGCTCCAGATCCTGGCTTGCTTCCTCTCTTCCCGATTGCTCTGCAACCCCATTGCACCACCATCCATGGTCACCCAGGTGGCAGTAAAGCAGCAGGACCTGCATGCCACTGTTCCCAGAGGAGGAGAGTGGCCCCCAGGTGTTCAATCCTACTCCCCTGGCCAGACCTCTAGCAATGTGAATTCACTTTCAACCCCGAGTCCTTGGCATTGCAAGCAGTAGTGCTACTACAGGCTATTTACAGTGCTCTGTCAACTATACACTCACTTTGGTGTAAGAAAACATAAGCAGATGGAGAGGCAAATAATTCAGTTTTAGTAAAATGTAAAATGTTTAATGTTCGTAATTTGCACTGTAAGTACTGTGCACTATTACTGAAATCATATATTAAACATTATAAATGGGTGTTATGGCTGGCAGTATAGCCTAGTGGCTAGAGTAACAAACAGTGATTTAACTAAGTCCATCTAGAAGACTTGGGTTTGATTCCCACAACCTCCACTTGCATACTGCGTGACTCCGAGCAAGTCACTTAACCTACTCAGTGCTCCTGAGTCACCTCTGAAAACAGGCAGTTCTGCCTAGTGGACTTACCAGGTTTACAAAAAATATAAAAAAAATACCAATATATATTTACTACATCATACAGTAGCCAGGGTACCATGTCATTTATCTGAGTTTCACTCGGGCTGCAATGATTTTATATAGGTAAATATAAATGTTCAAATACATTTTATGTGTTTTATTAGCTTGTTTTTAGACTTTAGCCAGGTTTTTATTGTATTCTTTGCATGTGAACATCTAGGTTGTAGATTGCTAAGCGCAGGATCATTTTTACCAACTAGCTTATTCAAGTTTATAATCAGCAGGGCCATCCAAAATCCTCAGTTGTTTGAATGAAAACTAGTCTGAATGAAAGTATGTTCGCAAGGCAGAAACTGCCTTACTACTTATAAAAAAGACTTCACAGTTAGCACCCCATTTAGGTGAGTGGAATCATTTTGCACTATTTCTCCCACCTGCTGTTTCAGTCTCTTTGGCAACAAAAAGGTTTTTCTGATAGACTGCTTTAACAAAAAGCAAATGTTAAGTGTTTAATTGTACTTATGCTTGGCCAGTGGATTTGAAAGCACATTCAGTGACACTCAGAAGGTAAGACCCCAGGGGAAGTATGATGCTGGTGGGCAGCGTGGTGCTCAATTCTCATCTTAGCTCAGACATGAAAACTGAGAGACACCCTTTTCATGGAGACCAAGGGGAAAAAAGGCATCCACGTGTTTGTGAGATGCATGATTTTCCATTAGAAGGTCCTCCACTAATCACTTGTGAATTATTTCAGGTGTAGACACTTTATTTCAAAGAAGTAAATTCAGGCAGTTTTTTTTGCTCCTCCTACCCCCTGGCCATCCACTCCTTCAGGCCTGCCAAGTCCCCCTACCTCCACTGCTAAGTCCTGACCACCATCCACTGACCCTTATGGCCATGCTACCAGGTAACCCAAAGTAACCCTTCATTGGGTGGGCCCCTACCCCTGTGGGAGGCTAACAGGGGAGGACAATCACCCTAAAGAGCTTCCTGTATCTATTGCAGGCATGGCAGGAGTCAAAACAGATACATGTGTCTGGGGCTTCATTCTTATGGAGGGACCAGGAGCCATCCTCCTGGTGGCCAGCAGGTGTTTTCCTGTTTTCATGGGAGCGTGACAGGCCACATGATGTTAAGGCACAAGCTGACGTCCATCATGTTCCCTCCACAGTGAGGGCCAATGTGCTACCATGCCTCCAGCCTCCACCTGGGGCCAGCAAATGCTGAGTTGTGAATACACCCTCCCTCCCAGGAGAAGATGAGTGATCACTGGACACTCAAGCCTTCACCCCCCCGGGCGGTCCTCCAATACCCAAATTTGTTCTCAAACCCTGGTCAGTGGTGTCACAGGCAGAAATCCAGTTCAGGCAGTTAAATGATAAGAAAAAACAAAGGTGGTCCACCTTAGTAGTGGTGGTTCAGATTAATTCACATCTGAGTTCTAACAAGCAAAGAGACTAAGTAATTTAGAACTTGTGCATGTGGCGTATGGGTGTTGTAGAAAGGGGATCATAGTGCTGTCACTACTGCCATCACCCCTGAGGGATGTGGGCTGCATTGTTGCTACTGTCTTCACACCTGAGAGACAGGAGTTGTAGTGCTTCTGCCATAACCACTGGTGGATGGGGAATGTTGTACTGCTGCCATCCCACCTGAGGGATGGGGCCATAGAGCTGATACTGCCATCACACCAGAGGGATGGGAAATGTAGTACTGCTGCCATCACACCTGAGGGATGGGGGCCATAGTGCTGATACTGCCATCACACTTGAGGAATGCAAAACATAGTACTGCTGCCATCACACCTAATGGATAGGGGCCACAGTGCTGCTGCTTCCATCACACCTGACGGAGGGGGGACACAGTGCTGTTGCTGCTGCCATCACACCAGAGGGATGGGTCTGTAGTGCTGTTGGTTCTACCATTGCACCTGAAGGCTGGGGGCCGTAGTACTGCTTCCATCACACCTCAGGGATGGGGGCTGTAGTGCTGTTGCTGCCGTCACATCTTGTATCTAAAATAACTTTAAATTGGTACAAGGATGGAAGGATGTGCAATAGTGGAGGTCAACACTGCTAAAATGCATGTTGGAGTTAAAAATTGTTAAATGCAGTACACAAAACGAAAAACCGGTAAAACCAGATTTTGACTTAGCAGACACGGTGACAATACCGGTTTTTATAATGTGCAAAATGGAATTTGCCCTTTTTCAATCCCAGGAGGGATTCACTGCGGGAGGGAGCGTGATGGATGTCAGCTTGTGCCTTGACATCATGTGGCCTGTCATGCTCCCACGAAAATGGGAAAACACCTGCTGGCCACCTGGAGGATGGCTCCTGGTCCCTCCATAAACCAGTGTCCCTGTCCATTACAGATACTGCACTTCCCATTTGTTCACCTTTCACCACTGTTGTCTTGACCTTGCCAACCTGCAGTTTACTTTCTCTTTCTGCAACAATTGTCCTAGTCCAACACACCCACAGGATGTCACAAAATATATTTTTCTGTCTAGCAACAAATAAAAGTGCTTCTGGCTTTGAGAACTTTTTTCAAAGTAATTTTTTCTTGAGACTTTTTCCCTATCTTCCTCCTACAGTCCTCTTGAGTGATCCTCTCCCTTTAGCTGCAACTGCTGGAGTGAGTCAGCACTGCATAAAAGAATGACACACCCTCTGAGTGTGCACTGACACACAGGAGATGCCTAGGTTTACTGTTTTCAAGGTGTTTCTTTCCTGTTTGGGTCTGTTTGCACTCTGATTCCTCTTTGGTTTGCTTATTTTATTTTATAAAGAAACAAACCATTAAACTATATTTTGGCCTCATTATTTATTTCAGTAAAAATAAGAGGCCCCCCTCCCAGTTCATGGGGGGTCATTTTCTAAAATGAACCATTCAGTCATCCATAGTCATTGTGTTAAAACCACACACACCTTAGACCAGGGGTTCTCAAATGGTGAGGCCAGCCTCCCTGGGGAGGCCACAACCTATTCCAGAGGAGGCTCAAGCAAGTCTGAAAAAGTACTGTATTTAAATTGTGGGTTTTATATATTTTGTGTGAAGAGATGAGGATAACAACAGTAGGTGAATTTTATGTATTTATTTACTAGTAGGTGACAAGGGAAGGTGAATGAGCCAAGGCTCATTTCAGGTGTACCCGGGGAAATGTATGGAGTGAATACATTTCAAAAGGTAACTACAAAACAATCAAGAAATATACAATGAGCAATAGTGCAAATAAATATGAACAATAAACTAATAATGAGTGGTGGTAATTGATCAATTTGTAAACTGATGGCAGAACAGCCCAAATACAAGACTTGAGCATAGAAGTGCCAACAGCAATAGCAAGAAGGAGCAAAGTAATCCCTGAGAAGTTGCTTAGGAGCAGGGAAGAGGCAAAGTATGTAGGAAGGTTATTTCATATAGAGAGGAAACAGAAAAAGTAGTCTGACCCATGAAGGTACTGCAACAAAGGGGAAAAAATGGTTCAAAAATAAAAATAGCAGAGCAAGTAGGCTGGCCGAGGGGAATTTATTTATTTATTATTCAGATAACACATTTGAGCACAGGAGGTCTTTTTCAAAAGTTCCTAGTTAATATAAGACAAAGAACTGAACATGAGCCTAGTACTCAAAGCGGGTTCAATGTATTCATGGTGTACCGTGCAAAGTACAGTGTGTTATTTTTCTTTGGGGAGGACCAAGATTATTTCAATTTCTTGGGGAGGCTCAAAATCTTTTCCATGGGTTTTGGGAGACTCACTGTGACAAAGTCTAAGAACTATTGCAGGCTTAGACCCTGCTGTTCTTGTGCCTTCTAGTCTATCAGTGATGCTGATGGCATTGCCACTAACCCACATCCCTAATTGCTCTCTGGCCACAGACATATTTTCCTTCTCTTGGAAATGTGCTACATGAATACCTCTTCATAAAAGGGATTCTGTTGTGATCCTTGAGAATTACTACCTTATTGCCCTACTGCCTATAAGGTCCAAAGTACTATGGGGTAAATCAGTAAACACCTGTCCAGCTTATTTTCCTGGACAAGCTTCCTAATCCACTTCCAATCTGGGTTCTGCCACAGTCTTTCCACCACCTCCCTTATGTTGATCTCAGGTCATAAATAGATAAATTCTATCCTTGGTACTGGGGAATCCCCATTATTTGACCAAGGCCTTTGCAACTGTAAGCCATCCATTTCTTTTATTTACATTAGCTTCTTCGAGTCTCTCCAATACACCCTCTGCTGGTTCACATTATACCCGTGTGATGGATTACAGGCAGGTTTGTTGGAGCCCACTCTCTCCTCCTCACTCCCAATTGTAATGGGTGTTCCAGAAGGATCTGTCCCATGGCACCATTTGTTTCCAGTATTTGTTAATCACCTTCCAAGGTCTCCTGACACCTGTAGCATTTACATGTACTGTATATTAATAACACCATAATTTATTCCTCAAGACTGGCTTCACCCCTCATCAAAGAAGGACCTTAAATATGAATACACAAATATTCAAAACTGATTCCTTTATAATCAACTAGTTGTCAGTCAACAGAAAATTACCTCCATGCTCTTCAGAGCCAAACAACTATCCAAACCCTCCATTATCTCTGAAGATCCACTCTTTGCCATGTCCCTATAAATACATGGGTTTGAATCTCCACAAGTCATTTGACTACAAAACTAACATCAGTAGCTCAGTCTCCAAGTGCATTGGAAAACTGGGAATTCTTAATATGGTAAAAAGCTGTCTTTCCATGTGCAACAGAAAATGCACTATGCAAAGGATAATTGTCCCTACCCTGGAGTTTAGGAATGTAGTATTCTCCATTGCATTCAACTCAGCCATCTCCAAACTACCATCCTCTACAATGCCCCCTGTAGATTTCCTCTGGATTGCTCTCAGTACACTCACAACTGTACAATGTAAAATCATCTGAGCTGGTGCCCCCTGAGGTTTATCATGCACTGCATAAGGCCTCCTTGAGTGGCAATTTTTTTTTCAATTGTTTAACCAGGTGAGACACACTAAGCTGAAAGCTTTTTTACAGGTGCAACCTGGGAGCACAAGGAAGTTATGTGACTTGCTCAGGGTCACACAGTAGATGCAAGTGAGGGCTGTGGGATTCAAACCCAGGTCTCCAGATTTGCAGCTCAGAGCCTTAAACCACTGTGCTATACTGCCTCCCAGACTGTTGTGGGCTGGAAAACTAGCTGAGTAAATAAATGGAATCTTATCCCTGCATCCAACACTACCTCATGTCTAGTGCCAACCATAGATTCCAGACCCCCATCTTTCAATGTAATGCAGACCAAGTGTCCTCCAGATACACCCCACAGCTGTGGAATTACATATCCAGTACCCTATCTTCATTGTCCAGTTCTTGGTCTGCCAAGTGCAAGCTTAAAGATCAGCAAATGCCCCTGGAGAACTTTAAAATAATATAATATTGAGATTCAATTATTCATTTAATATTACTGTATATATCACATTTGTTATGTATTTCCCTAGTCCAGTATTTTAATAAGTCATTTGCATGAAAACAGGATATTTGTTCATTGGGAGTTCATATGTATTTGTTGCTTACTCTCCAGATGAGGACATAATGCACTGAGTCTGATATCAGACTTACTGCCATATCAACAGGGTGTGCCAACACAAGGTTGACTCCCCCAGCGAGAACACCAGCACAGCGACAGATTTTGCCTGTCTGCAGCAAGTCACTGTGCTGGTACAAGGCAGACACCAGCAGTGCGGCTCCTGGTGTTGTTTCCCTTCCCCAGTCCAAGTCCGACTCAGAGTTGGATATTTAGAGACTGGGGGTGTGGTGGGCAGAGCCCCCCACAGGGGGGATTCAGGGGTGCAGCCCCCCGATACATCACAGATGTATCTGCAACAGTGTGATGCTGACAGCTGGCATTGCAGCTGCTGCTGTTGGGGATGTCGGGGCTGAGGATGTCGCAGCACCATAGTAAAACCTATCAACAAACTGTGATGTCACAACAGATGATTATGACTTAAAACAGGGAATATGCAATAGAGGTAGATGAACTGCAAGGGATACTAATCCTGTTTTCATGCACTTTTCCTCAGTGATAAATAATGTAGAGGAGAAATATATAGAATATATATGAAATATAGGCTGAATTGTACATAACTATTGTATTTTTCAAAGTTTTCCTCAAAGCATCAGTTGCTCTTTATGGAGTTTTACAGGGTCACTTTGTCCTGCTATAACTGCCCACCAAGCCAATACCTATTCCTCTGCTACTGTGTTTGTCATGCTACCAACTTGACTATCTCCCAATATTTTTTTTTCTATACAGACTCATTATGCCTGCTCTTTACTCAGGCATTTTGTAACTTACTGTTACTGTGGTTAATATCCTACCATTCTTCCCCCCACTCCAATATCTCCCTCCACCTTTGGAGGGCAGATACCTCTCCCACCGAACCTTTTTCTTTTTTATATACTGATTTAGATCACCCCCATGTTACCTCTCCTTCAACCTCTCCTTTTGCCTTCTATCCCTCCCTCCCTTCTCTCTGCTCCATCCACTCTGACAACTTCCCATTAGGTCTCATAGGTCAAGTTACAAGCTTATAGGCAGTTTTTCCTTTTATTATTATTCACCTTTTCTCAAGGGTCATGCCCCCCTATGTTTGACTATTTGCAGAAAGTGTCGAAATTGTTCGTAAATTGTGTCATGTTTTTACTGCCCACCACACTAACTGATAGATTATTCTAAATGGACACCACCTTCTGGGAGAATCACATCGATCCTTTCTTAGATCAACTTACCTCTCCTTTAAGCTGTATGGATGTACCGCTGTAGCCATTAGCATCTTTTTGGTCTCCAGTCCACTAAACTCCCACAAATCATTGTAAATTCTCCGTAAACTATGCACAGATCCCCCCTCATCCTTCTATATTCTAAAGAGTACAGATCCATTTCCTTTAACATTTCTGTGTATTCCATATTATGCAATTCCATAATCCTTTTTGGTGTCCGCTACCCTCTACTATTTTTTATGTCAGACTTAAGATAGAATGACCACAACTCTTAATTTCAAGACACCTGCTGGGTAAATATATTTTGTTTGTCTCCCTTCCTCTCAATTTACCATCCCCTGCCCTTCACTAAGCTCTTCCACTGCCTTCTCCCTTTTATCAAAGCTTTTCTTTGTGAGCTCTTCTCACAAAATTGTTCCTGTAATAAGACACCCAACTACTCCCTGTCAAAAATCACTTGCCACAGTTTTCATCCCTTCTTACCTACCACCTTCTTTTTTGTCCTTCACTAACCACTATCACATGCCCCAGTTGTTATCTAGAAACATTTTTATACTTATTTTTTTACCTCAAGTCTTTTTACATAGAAACATAGAATGTGTCAGCAGAAAAGGCCCACAAGGCCCATCCAGTCTGCCCTGCTTGAATAGCTGACAGCTTTATTTAAATATATATATATATATATATATATATATATATATATATATATATATATATATATGGTTTATTGGAAATATCACTGATATTCCCCCTTTCCGAGTGCAGTTTGACCTTATGACCTCATGAGTGGTGGAGTCATGAGTGTGGTAACAAGGATAAACTGCATGAAGGGAAGTAACAGTGATATTTCCAGTAGACCTATTGCATATTTGATTTATGTAATGGTGTCTGTGTGTTTTGTGTTTCTTTTAATTATTTTTTATATTTATTATTATCTCCCCCCCACGCTGTTTCATTGCTCTGCACTGCAAGGTAGGTAGGGATGCTAGCATGGTAGCTAGGGTCCCTACATGCTGTTTTTTTCCTAGCATGTCACTTTATTGGCCAGCAGACTTCTGTGGGTGGGCTGAGTAGTTTTGTTGAGATGGTGGCGGCAGCTCCCGCTTAGTGAGGGAGTGAGGTTTCAGGAGTTTTTTTTTGTTTATTTTTATTTCTAATGTATAATATCTGTTTTATCCTGTTTTTTGTCTTTGTGGGACTTATTGACATTACAGGAGGCTGCCAGCCAGTGGAAGAAGTGTTTCGCAGATGAGGACGTTGCTGACCAGCTGGCAGAAGCAGTGTGCAGTGTTAGAGGTACAGAGTGGCAGTCTTGTGTGGGAAGGGACAGAGGAATTCTTTTAGTAATTTGGGGGTTTGTGGCAGAGTGTTATAGCACCTGGGGCACATTTTTTAAAACAAAAAACAAAGAATCTCTCAGTCTAAATGCCAGTTTCACACTGAAGAGGTTTACAGCTGCAGCTGACCAGTAGGTGAATATGGAGTTGCCATGGACTGTAGGTTAACTGCAGGTTGTGCCTCTGATGTGGTTAAGTGCAGATAGTGCCTCTTGGTGACCTACTGTGTGGATAAATAACCTACAGTGAGGATACATGTGATATCCTCACTGTAGGTCACACCACCCTGGTAATATCACTACTATTTGCTGAAATGTATCCTCACTGCCATTATATATATATATATATATATATATATATATATAGAAAATACTTTGTTAATGCATCAGTTAAAAGGTTTCAATGACAAAACTTTGGAAATGTGCTGTTAGGGGTTTCCAGTTCTGACACCTCACCACCACCATGCAGTCAGCAACATGTGGGGTGGGAGGGGCCTTGGAGTTGTCAATCCTAAGGTTCACCCCATTCCATTTGTAAGTAAGCTGAGATGGTTACAGTATAGGATAATGGGGTGAGCATTAGGGTTGACAACCAGAAAGCCACCCCATACCTTTTGTTACCTGCTTGGTGGGGGTGGGGTGTTAGGGTTGGAAATCCTAAAAGCACATTTCCAAACATTTGTCACTGGAACCCTAACTGATGAATTAATGAAGTGCTCTGCCAAGAATTTCCTTACTTCTTGAACATGTATGAGCATAGCCTTCTTTGCTTTTGGGAATTCAGGGCCCTCCAGACCCTGAACTCCCATCCCTCTATAGATGCATACATCTGTGTTGCAGTGCAAATATTTTAGATGAAAGAGCAACCAGATTGTCAGTATAGCCTTATTATTACCTCCACCTCATGAACATTGGGCTGAGAATTTTCAGATGTCTGCTGAAACATCATACCATGTCACCGCAACATCATTCCACATCACAAGGTGATAAAACACATTGGTCAGGAATTAAAAACTGACAGCTGTCATGTTCAACAGGCAATGTAAAGAACTGGCTATGTTGAAAATTTGTAGTGAAAATATTGAAAATTACAAATGTTTGGAGTGAGTGTAGCAAAAATGTCAACAGATGCATGCAACTTTGCCATTTTGACCCCAAATTTTCAACATACTGTACCCTTCTGATGATTCCCACCTCAGGAACAAGTTTGCTGAAAATTTTTAAATCTGGCTAGAAATGTGGAAAGTCCATGAAATTCACTCATCAAATTAATTTTTGAATTTTGCAGAATTCATAGCGCACATCTCCTGAAATTCACACAATTCATGGCCCAATAATTGCACAGCTTTCACCACGGAGCACAAACTTTCTCCTGTGAATTTCATGCTTCACCACAAATTCCATGCTTCAGGGTAAAATGTGTGAATTTCACATTGAAAATTTGCAAAGTTTACATGTGGTGAATTTTTGAAGGTTAATCAGAATTTCACAAATTCCATGAAGTTTGAATTTTCGGTGCTTCACGTGAAATTCATGGGTGAAGTTTTACTTCACAACATCTCTAAATCTGATCCAAAAGGTGATTTCATCAACCAACCATGAAAGCACCTTTCAAGCAGAATCTGGGAAATAACACCAACATTGTTGATGAGGAGGGGTCTCAAAAAGGGTATGTTGAAAATTTGGTGTCAAAATCATTAAAAATAACAACATTTTGCACCAAAGTTGAAAACCCCATTGAAATACTTTGAACCATATTTACCTTAGTTTCTCAATTACCTGGTAGTCTAGCAGCCCCTGCCCCCTCCCCTGATGGCTGATCACCATCCCCGTATTTCAAAAAAATATTCTGCAGTAGTCTAGCGGTCCCATCCCCCTCCCCTACCACCAATTACCCTCCCTGTATTCAGAAACATATTCCCTGGTAGTCTAGTGGTCTCACCCTCCTCCCCAATCACCAAGAACCCTCCTGGTATTCATAAAAATATTCTGTGGTAGTCTAGTGGTCCAACTACCCTCCCCAATCCTCAATTGCCCTCCTAGTATTTATGTTCAAAGAGTCATGGCACTTACCCAGAGCACACAGTTGAAAAAGAAGGCAACCTCTGTGTTAGTATCACTTCAAAGTTCATTTATTATGCCAAATATAAGATTGCCATCTTTGACAAAGACTCTGATGAGTTAAAATGTTAGAAATTTGGTGTGTGGTTCTCTGACCCAGTGTGGGTCTGCATGACTATCTTATATTTGGCATAATAAATGGACTTTGAAACAACACTAACACAGAGGTTGCTGGTTTGTTTTTTTCAAGTGTGTGTGCTCTGGGTAAGTGCCATGACTCTTTGAACATAATTGCTAAAACTGTCATAAAGCACCCCAGAACACTTTAGTGTAGCTCTTTTTTCTGCACTGCCCTCCTAGTATGTTTTTTATAAACGTCGGCAGTAATCTAGCTTTCAATCCCTGTCCCTGATCTTTCTCCTGTAAACTGTAAAAATATAACACTGGTAGTTTAGTGGAATCTCCACCCTATCAGGTACTAACCCACCATCCTGCTTCCCCAACCCAGTCCCTAGCTGGTGACCAGCACAGCCTTTCTCACACCTCTGTGGCTGGCTACCAGCTGAGCTCTGAATGAGTGCATACTGTATACAGCATGAACTTATTCAGAGTTCAGTCAGTGGCCAGCCATGGTGGTGAGATAAGGGCTGTGCAGATCACTGATTGGGGAATGGGAAGGGGAGAGTAGGGTGGTAGTTCAGTACCTGAGTAGGTGGGGGGTGGGGTCCACTAGACCACCAGGGTTATGTTTTTTTTACTATTTCAGGAGACAGGGATTGGGGATGGGGAGGGACAACTTGACTACCAGGCAAGTTTATAACAATCAAAACCAGGAATATGATTGGGGATTGGGGAGAGGTGGTGGGACCACTAGACAACCAGGGAATATTTTTCTGAATACTGGAAGGGTGATTGATGATTTGGGGGGGGTGGGACCACTAGACTACCAGGGATTATATTTCTGAATAGCAGGAGGGTGATTGGCAATTGGGGAGGGGGGATTGGACCACCAGATTACCACTGAATAGTTTTAGAAATAACAGGATGGTGATTGGGCATTGGGGAAGGGGATGGGACCACTAGACTACCGGGAAATATGTCTACAATAATGGGAAGGGGGGAGGGACCACAAGACTACCAGGGAAATACACTTTCTCAGATGAAGATGGGAGTCACTGAATGGGGGAGGGGGAGGGACCACTAGACTGCTAAGGAATTTATTGGCATTTTTCACTTGTGTATTAAACTCAAACATCAAGACTTCACTCATACCTCCTGTGGAAATGCCGTTTTTCAGGTGCTCAAATCCTTTTTCACAAATTATGAAAAAGAATCCTTTTCCATGATTCCTTTTTCATAATTTGTGAAAGAGAATCCTTGTCCACAGCTCAGGATCCCTTCCCATGGTTGCTTTTTTTGCAATCTGCAGCAAAGGAACAAATCTTTTTTCACAAATTGCAAAAAATGATTCTGTTTTGAGATTCCTTTTTTGCAGTTTATAGAAACCTGCTCTTTTCTTCGAATTATGTATGTCCTTGGAGTTGATTATATTTAGATGGGGGGTTTGAGGGGCACAGCCCCCCTGAAGGGGATTCAGGGGACTGAGGCTGGTGATAAAAAAATAATGAATATAAATGTGCTGGTGTTGTCTGCTTTTTATTGGAGGCAGATATGTTATAAGTACAGTGAGTTGACATTCAAGATATTTTATCAGCATGGTACTGCTGTTCGCTGAATTTTCTGCTCTGAGTTGTACTGCACTGACAACACATTCGATGAGTTGTAGTAGATACTTCTCACATTAATGGGACATAAAGCATTTTTATAAATGACACCTAAACTGTTGCACAAGATTCCTAATAGTCTTCCCAGTAACTATTACTCATATAATGAATAGGATTTTTAAGGTCTAATTTGAATAACAAATCAAATTGTAAATGTTTAAAAGTACGATAAATTGTAAGACCCTGATACATGTGTACTAATATTTTTATCCATACATAGACAATGATGGTAGGAAAAAACAATGGCCCATCCAGTCTTCCCAAGTTATGTATCTAACACTAAGACCTACTGTCCCTCTAGGGTCCTAGCCCTTTCCATCCTCCCCTCATTCTCCTTCTAAATTCTGTTGCAGTTTCAATAAAACAGATGACACCAACAGGCAACACAGCTACTCAGGAAAATGCCCCATGCCATCACTTTTTTGGAAGTACATATTATAACATCATAATTTAGTAAATATATTCAATAAATAAAATGACTAACATTTGCATTTATTTATTTTACTATTTGATTAAGAGGTGGAACAAACTGAACCATAAGCCTATTTTCAGGAAGGACCTGCTGTCATAATAAGCAACAAATGTTTATGTACAGAATATAAACATTTATTAGAAGAGAAGTTGTAAAAAATGCACTGATCCTCAAAGTGTCATTCAATGTATTGTGTTGGGAAACAAGTAGGAAATATAAAAAAATATTTACAACACAATACTTAAAATCCATTAAAAGTTTAAACATTGATATATGTTTATCATAGAAATCATATGTATTTAATAATCAACACAATGACTGTTGGCAGTCAGAAAGAACATCTACAAGATTTTGTAACCCCCCCCCCCAGATTTTGTTTGATCAGTAATATTTTTTTTAATTAAGTGGTAAGCTAATTTGCCTAATTATAAAATTTTATTTTAGTAGAACAACTCCATCAGGAAATTTTAAACAGCAGATAAATACATACCTCTACTCATACTGAAGACAGAAGCAGTGATATTCTCTCATGTACTTTCAAATACCAGACACATCTTTCCTTATTAAGTTTAAGGCTACTCTTCAAATAAACTTTGTGAACTGTCTTGTGCTTGTCTGACCCAGCCTCAGTACTCAACAGACTTTTTGTTTCTTTTGATTTTTTTTTGTCAGGAAAGTCACACAGAGATGACTTTCATTTTCAGGTGTGTGCCAGGAGCACAAGGAGGATAACTGACTTGATCAATATCAAACAGTTTGCAAGTAGTGGTTGTGGGACTCAATCCCAGGTTTGCTGGGGATCCAATTTCACAGCAAAGTGCACTAACCTCTAAGCTATTCTTCCTCTTTCTGGAATGAGACTGGAATGAGAACACCAACAATGTATTTATAACATATGTTCAATGACCTTTATAGCAGCTTAGCTAAAAACGCTTTGAACGTAAATTAGTCTCTTTGGGTCTTTTCCAGCAAAGCTAATTAGAACAAGTGCTGAATTAAGTCCAGTGAAAACTGTGCTTCTATTTTTATTCCAACTGTAATAATTTTATTGCCTAATTATTCTTCACAGAAAGTATCTTTGTTTTACATTAGAGACCTGCAATAATTTATTTATTTGTATTAGCTGTATCACTTATCACTGTTAAGGTGCTGTTCTTCAGGTGAGATGTTAAATGGAGGTCCCTTCAATCAAAATGGAAGTTAAAGATCCCATGACACGTATCAGAATAAGCAAGGATTTGAACCAGTGCCCTGGTCAACAGCCTCATTAGCAATTGCAAATTCATCTCCCCAACACACACATACCTGGAAACAAGGTACAGACTGGAAAAAGAACACCCTAATATATTTACAATATAAGCTCAGTGTGCATTTTAGGTTATAAATTATGAATAACTACATTGTGTTTGGGGAGCATTTGTTGTTCAGATAGCAACTATGTAAAACAAACTAGCAAAGAATATCATGAAATCAAGCAGAGAATTTAGTTTGGGGACATTCTACAAAGGACATACCATTATAGGTTATGAAAATTGATCAAACTTTCAGGGTGGGATTCTAGTCCCACAGTGGACAATATTGTACTATGCTTTTGCATAATATGTGCTGGATAATATGTACTGACACTGCTGAATATTGAAGAGGAAGGCTTTGATGTGCCACCTCAATATGTGATGCAGGCTTACAGTGGCGCCCCATGTCAGGTTCCTTCTTGTCTACTAAATGTCAGTCAGAATCTTCAGTGAAGAATTGGCAAGACTAGACAAAGTGATCTTTTTTTTATTAGTCTTTGCTGACCAGGTAAGACCCACTAGGCACACAATGCCTGTTTTCAGGGATGACTCAGGAGCACTGGGGCAGTTACGTGACTTGCTTAGAGTCACACAGTATGCATGTGGAAGTTGTGAGACTCAAACCCAGGTCTGCTGGATTGTACCAAGCTCATTCACAGCTTGTTACTTTAACCTCAAGGCTATACTGCCAGCTAATCATGTGCTAATTGCATAAGTGCTTTCAACTATTATGTTTGCTGAGCTGCCAGGCACATTTGTGCAAATTGATAGGCCATGCCAGGTGAGACACACAAGCTGAGCATGCATAGCAGATAGTCATCATCTTGGGCACAGTGGCTGACATGTAGTCACCATTTCACACGTGCCCACTGAGTACTCACCATCTTAATCAGGGTATCTACCATGCAGCAGTGGTCTAGCATTTGTGTGGGTGTGGCATGTAGTTTCTGGGGAAAACTAAAAATAAAATAAGAGATAAGGGGTGAACCTGAAAAGTAGTTTCTAGGTGTGTTAGCATTTGGAGGCAGTGGGTTACCAGACTGTAACAGGACTGCAATGATAGAACAGAGAGCAGTCGTGAGCAGTGCATGCACAGCTAGAAGTCACCATCTTGATGCAGTCCACAAATCAATGAATGCATGGCTGTGAGCCACCATTTCAGCCACTGGTTTTGCTGGTTTTCAGAGCTGCCATGTTCGGCCTCTGTTTGGCAACAGTCAGGTAAGGTGATCAGTGCTTGCTTGGTCACATGGTGGCTATGTTGTGCTGTTTCTGTTGTGCAGAGGGCAGAGGGTAGCCCACAAGAGTTACTAAACAAAAAAAATGATAATACAAAGAACAAAATGATAAAAGGAAACAACAATGGGGGCTTAAAAAAAAAACAGGAAAAGGGAGATGGACAAAGCTCAAACAACTCAGGGCAGTGTGAGATCACCTTTCTCATTTACAGTGGCAGAGCTTCTGAGAACTGTTGCCTGAAGTTGAGGAGGACCCCAAGGAAGTCCCAGCCTTCCTCTTGGAATTGTTGACCAAGATATCCAGGAGCAAATCAAGAACTCATTAGCACTGGACGTGTGGGCTACATACAGGAGGAGGCTGAGGGTTTCCTGAGCTTACAGCAGACCCAACTGCAAGCTAATGTGTGGCCAATTCTGGTAGAGCAGCTTTGTCACTATGTGGTCCAGAAAAAAATGGGATGACTTCACTCCAAGGTAGCGAGAAAACATTAGACAGGGATAGCCCAGTATTCCAAGGTCGCAGAGTTTGAGGACAACATGCAGGAATTTTAACTCTACAAGTTGTCAGTAAAATGGGCACATGGAACACAAAACAGGGTTGATGGCCAGTGCCAATTAGTCCCAATCTATTGCAGCAGGTCTGGGGATAATTGGTGCAGGTGTGTTTGTCCCCACTGGAAGTATCGTATAGCCTTTTTAGTGACTTTATGTGAGTCATTTTAGTTGTTGGAGTTGGTACAGCCAACCAAGGTGGCTTGAGGTAGTCTTGGCATACAAAGAGGTGGACTTGATAACTGAGGGTGTGTTTATGTGGATCTAGAAGAGCAAAATGGATTGAGTGGTACATGGTTGCTGGTGCAGCCTGAGGGCATCCTGGGGGACAACAAGGGACATTAGGTCACAACTACAAAAGCACAAAGCCCAGAGGCCTATGGGTGGGGGTGCATTCTTCTGACATGCAGATTGAACCCCACTGACAGTATTTCAGTTCTGATATCAGGGTCGTGAAGGAGTTGGGATTAAACTCAGCCAAGTTCAATACTCATTCTTTTTGCACTGGGGCAGCCAGTAATACAAGGGCAGTAGGGTTGTCAGACACCCAGATTCAGGCCCTGGGGTAATGGAGGTCACAGCCATTTGAGGGGTATGTGTATCTTTGTTTGCTTTAACTATTGTTTGTTTACCAGATGTCAAATTCCAGACAAAGCAGATATGGATTTATGGAAACTCATTTATTCACTGGGCAGCAGAAGTGCCAGGCAGATGCCAGGAGATGAAAACCTCTTCCTTGTCCCATGACAGCAGCAGTTGTATTGGATGGGGCACTGTGGGAGCAGGTGGCACAATTTCCTTCCATGGGACATGGCAGAAGCCCGGTCATTTGGGTGGGCAATGACTGGCTGTTGGTTAAGTCACTGAATTTGTTTTGCCAGATGAAAGATTACCTGTGGGTTTTATAGAACACCTGGTTGGGGGTAGTATTGATATGGTCACCCAATGTATAGTGGTGGTCACAAAAATGTTTCACGGTACTGTGGTATGATGCTTGATAATGACAGCTAACACTCGGTATGATGCTCAGTATGAGAGCTGTCACTCATTACTGAGTTGGTGGAGCAGTAACACGGCATTAAATGCCAGCGATACAGAAGGTGCCTTAATGCACTCTCACAGTTGGCCACATGATGGTGATCACCGTCAGGGAGTAATGTTAGTTGCTTCAGTGATTCAGCCTCTGGCAGATGGCAGATGGTAGTGTTTTTGAGATGCATATTTCTCTCTAGCAGTTCTGTACTTTCTACTTTGCCATGTGAAACTTGCCGACTGAGTTGTGAATGAAGTGATATTTATTTAATTTTTTTTTTACTTTAGTGATTCACTCTTTGGCAGATGGCATTGTTTTTGGCAAGGTGGGCAGTACAGAAAATAAATAAATTCATAATTTGGTCCAGTTATACTGTAGCTCATTTGATTTTTAAAAGCAAGCTTCTGCTGTGTTATAGAAGCAATGGTACAAATACAGAATACAACAGTTAATAAAACATTACAGTTTGTTGGTGATCACAGTTAATGAATTCAGGCTTTACGAGGTTATAATTAACAGGCTAGCAGTGTTATTACATTTTGGCTAGACTTCTGAGAGAGAATTCAGGTGGTACTGTGTGCTGTACAAGAAAAATTAATAAATCATTTGGTAATTTATGGCTATACTTAGGTAGAATCAGGCTGTGCAAGGTGGGCTATTCCCCAAAAAAAAAAATAATTCAGTCCAGATGTACTGTAGCTTATTTCATTTTTAAAGCAAGCTTTCGGAGTCACTGACTATCTGCACTGTGAATTCAAATAATATTTAATTTAATCGCTTTGAAGTACTGTGCTTTTTCATCTGTAAATCTATGGTCCCACTTAACAGAGCAAATGAAGAAGTGGAAAACACACCATATCGGATTACTGCATCTTCTAAATCCATATCATTTTACTAAGGGGCTGTGCTTAGAATCAGGCTGCCCATGCTGGGTTGCTGAATAAAAAATATTCAATCCAGATGTAGCTCATTTGTTTTTAAAAGCAAGCTTCTGGAGTCACCCAGCTGTCTGCATCACACAATCAGGCTAAAACATTCAGATGCGCTGAATGTGCTGGGTTCTTGTAGTGACTTAAAACTTATTGTGTAGTGCATAATACACAGGGATGGGTTTGCAGCTCATGTGGTTCAAGTAGAGGCAGATGTTGGCATGAGCTCACAATTATTGCTGATAGATTTTGAACAGGGTTCCCACTTAATTCCATCTGACTGACAAGAAAGTGAAGCCAGTGTTATGGGAGCTATGGTACAAATGCAGAATGCAACAATTATTAATAAAACACTACAGTTTGGAGCCTGTCTATAACAAAGTGCTGATCATAGTTAATGAAGTCAGGCTTTAAGAGGTTATAATTAACAGGCTAGCAGTGTTAGTAAATTCTGGCTAGACTTCTGAGAGAGGGTTCAGGTGGTTCCGTGTGCTGTACAGTAAATAAATAAATCATTTGGTGATGCAGGGTTATACTTGGGTAGAATTGGGCTGTGCAAGGTGGGCTGTCCAAAAAACAAACAAAAAAAGTAAATAAATACTGACATGCTGCAAAATCTTATACCATTCTTTCTCCCATAACATTGATGGATCTATAAGGTGCGATACTAACAGCACAGTCCAAATTGTCTGAGCAAGACCTGATAGCACTGTTTTAAAGCTGTGTCACTCTGACTCTCTCTCTCTCTCTTTCTATCTCAAAAGAAGTAAGTGTTTATGCTGTTGTAAAAGGAGCAAGCAAAGTTCTTTTTACAACAGCATAAACACTGCTTCATAATCTAGAGGATAAGGGTGCATTTCATGTCTGTGATAACTTGATGAGCACTGGTACAGTAGACAACACAGCACCTTATGAAGCTGTCTCCAGTTCACTGTGGCTTACATGAGGCCCTATAGGTGTTTAAATGTTTCTCTGAGCAGTAATACTGGATTATATCGATCATAAAACAACATATGCCCAATTTACCTTGTATGTTATAATAAGAGATTATTTCATCTAAACAGAAACATGTCATGGGCTAGGCATCCCTTTGAGAGTGAACAGGCAAAATAAACAAAGATACTTCACCATGCATACCATTATGTAGTACGCATTATTTTTGTTCAGTTCTTCCAATAGCTTGGTCTGAAGACTATTCTATGTATTGCATATGCAGGCATTAAATGCTGGTCCCTGACAGAGTAAGTCATACAAAAAATAATTAAATAAATTGATCAATCAATCAATATATAAATAAATACATAAATAAAATCTTGTACATTATAAATTGTATGATCTAATCTGCGGGGCAACAAGCGTGTGTGTGTGTGTGTGTGTGTTTCATTATTTTAAGCAAATGTGTTGTCAGTACAATCATGAGCTGTGAATACATACTGTAGGATGTTTGAAATGTTGTGAGCTGCCCATGTTGGACAATAAGTCCTAACCGATTTATATGTGGTTAGATAATGAAGAAGGCCTGCTATGTATTTAGTGCTCTGCTGCCACTCAAAATATCAAATAAAGAAAGCCTTATGTAATGAGCAAGGAAATGTTGTAGTCCTAAGGGTTGAATAAATAAGGGAAAAATGGGGCATTCCATTACCACATCCAAAACACCACCCCACCCTCACCTTTAATCAATTTGTACCCACTCTAAGTAATTACTCTCCTGCCATGTAGTAATATATAATTACACAGTATCTGTCCTTACATGCCCCTATTAAATATTTCAAACTTATATAACTTTTCATCCATTTATTTATTTTTTAATGTAAATTATGAAAGAATAAGTCAGAACCAAAAAAGTTCAATTTAATTGTGAATGAAAATAATACAAGAGGAACCAAACACAAATTAATAAAAATAATTAACATTCTCTTTATTTCTCCTTGTTGTCATCTTATTTTTCAAAATCATACACTCTCAGATGTTTTACTGTTGGTTACTGTTTACAGATCAAGATCTTATTAAACATGTTTGTGTCTGAACTCTTACGTTCATAGAAGAACATTAGTGAGATATGTTATTATCCTGCATCCTTGACAAAGCTAGAGCCTTTGGGGGAAAGGATTGTTTTAGGCTGGAGAGAGCAGCACCAGAAGGAGCTGCTGCAGTGTGGGGTTTTAGGCCGACCCATCACGTTTCCTTCTCCCAATAAATGCCCAGTAGCTACCCCCTGAATAGACCAGCACCAATCGACGCTGGCCATAGGTGGGGATCTTGGCACCATAAAGTCTCTAACTCTAACTTAACCTAAAATTGATATACTATCCAGCGCTGCAATTATAGCATACACTAAGTAATCTGATTGGACAACAATATCAGCATAATTTGTTCCATCAATTCCTACAGTACCCTGTGTTACAACCATTAACTAGTAGCAGATAATACACAATATTTAAAGCAGTTTGCTTGGTGTAAGATATATCTTTGTTTTAAGAGGGCTGTACAGATTGCTGAGAGGCTGGCATATGTTTGCCTACAGTATATCTAGTGGGGCGTCAAGGGTCCACTGGCTTATATTTTGACTACTCTAACAGCATTAGTATCTCTGTGAACTGTACTGTTTTATAATCCCCAGTCTGTTACAGGTGACCTGCCTACCAACATAGCATGGGTGCTCATCAACTTAGGGGCTTAGTTTGGTACTCTTGGAGGTATGAGCTCTGAACTGTTGTGGTGAGAATAGATAGGTGGTAATAATAGGTAGGTACTGCCAAAAAACAGGGTGGAATCAGGTGTCTGGTAGTGGTGTGGGAATCACCACTGGCCACGGAGTTGGGGCCAGTGACCAGCACTGATTTCTGCACCATTCCCCTCAGTCAGTCTATCACTGGTATGAACATGGGGAACCCTCAGTACCTATTTAAGTGAATATCACTGCATCCACTCATGTGCACACTAGCCTGTGGTATCCTCACTGTCCTTGGCATCCAATGGTATACTGGTGCAGATGTCCCTAGAGTGGGTGAACCATGGGGCACTTGCTCCCTGCTGGAGAAAACTGATTTCATGTTCTCCAGCCTATTAGCAGAAGGCAGACCCCTCCCTAGGTTCTCTGCAGTCTTGACCTGAGGTGCTTTTGGTGCCATGCATGTCTGATCAGGAGATATGGCTGCAGGGTGCACACCAGGGATGGCTTTCCTTCCCTAAAACATCTCCTATGGCTACTCCTGGTGACCCTAGCACTATCAGGAGACATTGAGCTGAACCCTGGCCCACCTTGCCAAATGACCCCTGCTGCTCTGGGTGGGATGGTGGTCAAAGGGCTGAAAATAGCCCATCTCAATATTCATTACATCCTGTCCAACCTGGTGGAACTTCTGGCTTGGGTCACCCACCACACCCCTGACATCCTGGGAATAACAGAAACCTGGCTTAAACCCACCATACCAAACTCTGCATGTGCCCTCCTGGACTATGACCTCCTCAGGCTTGATCACCCAGGAAAAAGGGGGGGTGGCATCTTGGTCTATTATAAAAGCCCTCTTAACTTGTCGGTGCTATCCTGTCCACAACCTGTGCAGTCCCCTTGTGAGTTGCTCCACATGGTGCTGTTGCTTGGGATGACCAAAAACATTCATTTTGTATTCACCTACAATCCCCCAAGGGGCAGCCTGGAGGGGCTGTCCATCCTCATGGATACTGTAGGTGCTGTGACCCAACATAATGAAGATATTATTTTAGGTGATCTCAATGTAAACTGGCTTGGTTGCAACTCCAAAGCATATGAACCACTCCTTGCTGGTCTCTCCCTGTCTCAACTGATTAAGGATCCTACTAGATGCCCACCCAATGGTGGAGGGAGCTCTCTCCTGGACTGGGTCATGACAAATCAACCAGAGAGGATCAGCTCATTGGGTATCCTCTCTGACTCCATCTCAGACTACTCCTCCATGTACAGGGTGTGGAAGATTCCTTCTCTGAAAATCCCACATAAAATTATCCAGGTCCGAGACTACTCAAGGTTTGATCTTAGCTCCTACCATGGTGATCTCCAGCACGCTGACTGGTCAGCAGTATGGAACGCACAGGACTCCTTATCAGCAGCCAGTCACTTCCTCACTGCATTCAGGGTGCTGCAGGATAAACATGCCCCTCTCATCAGATGGAGGGTCAATGGCTCAGAGACAAAGTGGCTGCAGGGCAGTCTGCTAACCATTATGAAGTATAGAGATAAGTGCTGGGTAAAATTCAAGGCCACAGCAGAACAAGCCATATTTCTGCAGTACAGGATGCTCAGAAATCAGTGTAAGAAGCCTATTAGGGTGGCCAAAGTGGAATTTTGCAGATCTGTGCTGCTGCACACAGCTAGGGACCCCAGGAGGTTCTGAAGAAACATTAAAAATATAGTCAGTGGGATCCCAAGCGGTGAGACCTCGGATATGATCATCAATGGTGCCAGTTGCAACAACTCCCTGACCATTGCAAATGCATTCAACCAATACTTCTCAGACCTATCTACCTTTACCTCATCACTCCCCCATGGGGGAGGGGAGGGGAGAAGGGTGAAAAATGGGCCGCACCATCCTCATCTCACCCGCCCCTTCTTTTTAAGGTGGTGGTGGTGCAAGAGGTGCAGAGACTGCTCTCGGGTCTCTCCCACTTCTCGAGTGCTGAACATGATGGATTGGAGCCAAAACTTCTGAGTCTTGGTGCCAGTGAGATTGCCCCCATGGTAATCCATATCTTCAATCTGTCTCTGTCATCAGGTGTCATTCCAGAAGTATGGAAAGTAGCCAGGGTGGTCCCAATACTTAAACAAGGAAACCCCAAACTCATAGAAAACTACTGTCCAATATCCATACTGTCAGCGGTCAACAAACTTCTTGAGAAGGTCATGGCAGGGCAACTCTCGGAGTACTTGCAGTCTCATGACCTGTTGTCCCCTGAGCAGCATGGCTTTAGAAAAGGGCACAGCACAACTTCTGCCCTTGTCACGGTCTCATCTTGGATCACAGCGGCTATACACCAAGGCAAACTCTCTGGAGCCATCTTTATAGATCTCTCTAAGGCCTTTGATCTTGTTGATCACACCATGCTCTCCATCCAGCTCAGCTCCTATGGTCTATCACCTGAGGTGCTCAACTGGTTCTCCAACTTTCCAAGTGGCAGACAGCAACTTGTTAAGTATGGAAAGGAGTTCTCAGACACCATCTCTGTTACCATGGGTGTCCCACAAGGCTCCGTCTTGGAGACCTTGCTGTTCTCCATATTCATGAACAAACTCCTGGCTGCTGCAATCCACTGCAAGCCTATCCTTTATGCAGATGACCTGGTCATCCTGACTCACTCCCCTGAGATAGGGGTCATAAATCACCACCTGAGCGAGGACTTGAGGAACATCCAATCCTGGATATTGTCACATAAGTTGGTTATAAATCTCAGGAAAACCCAGGCCATGCTCTTTGGGTCTCAGGCCAAGATTAAGGCCGCCCCTACTCCACTATGTGTTTCTGGTGTCGATGGGGTCAAGATCCCAGTTACTGACAACTTTAAATACCTTGGGGTGACACTGGACCTGCAGCTTGACCTTGGCCGCCACATTCAGAATACTTGCAAGACTGTAAACTGCAAACTGGGTCTGGCATACAGACCAAAAAGTAATCTTACTCTGGCAGTTTGGATTGTACTTGCCAGAGTGGTGCTCCTACCCTCGCTCTGATATGGGCTCCTCTTGTTTGCCCACTCATCCAAAGTCCACCTCACTAGGTGGTCCACTGCCTACAATAATGTCTGCTGCTTCATGCTGGCTGCCCCCAGTCTCACTCACCATTGTGACCTCTACAGCAGACTAAATTGGCTCTCACCCGCTAATCACATAGACTTTATCTTAGTGTACTTCACCGGAAAGGTCCATGGCACTGGCACCCCTCCAGGGCTTTCAAAATTTCTTGTCCCATCCATCTCCTCCTCCTACTCCCTCAGGTCCCAGGGACAGGCCCTCCTCAAGACACCGGCTACACAGACTCAAATAGGTGGGCAGAACTTTGCTGCATTTGCTCCCAGACTGTGGAACTCCTTCCCTGCCCAGGTCTATGCCGCACACTCACAGATGTGTCTCCGTTCCTCTCTATGGAACCATCTCAAACTTGCCTCAGCCTGTGGCTGCCCCAAACCCTGTGAATTGATCCATCACAGCACTCCTCTGCTCTGGAGCTACTCCTGGACAAAAGACCAGACTCCAAGAGGTTGCTAAGCTGTATATAGTGTCACATCTGAAGGATTTTGATACTGTGCCCCTGGAACTGCTCTTGGCTTCAATAAGGTGTTTATGTTGTTATGTTAATACTATATAATCTATGCCTTACCATGTTTTGTATGTTGTGCTGAATCTGTATCCTCACATGAACTGTAACATGTCTAATTTGTACAATGTTGTTGTATGTACCTAAATCTATTATTCCTGTACTCTCCCAGGTTGTACCTGAAAATAGGCAATTGTCTTGTCTAGTGTACCTACCTGGTTAACAAAAGCTAAATAAATAAATAAAAAAGCATGACATTTACCAAAGAAATAAAATAAAATAAAAAATATAAAAAAAACATTGTAACTGTAATCATTCAATCAGTCAGCTGAATGTACTGGGTTCTTTTATTGATGAATTTGCCGTGAACAGGTGCATTTATTATTTAATTACCAGACATGGGATATGAACTCACAGCTACAATATATGATCATCTAAGCTGTAGGGGTGTGAAGATCTTTTTTTGTTTATTTTTTTTATTCAGTAAGGATTCATATAGTCACTCTGAGATAAAGAATAACGAGGGGCTTCATTTTAACAGGTGGGTGGGAAATGTAGAATATGGATTTCAAGGTGGCTGCTATAGCATTGTAGCATTGTAAGAAGGTATTTGCTGAGGTTTCACTGCTATGCTGATGATACCCAGCTCTACCTTATTTTGCACCTGACCAGGATAGAGCTCTCTCAGTCTTTAATAACTGCTTCACAGAAATCCAAGACAGGATGAATTTGAGATAGCTGAGGTTGAACTCAGAGAAGACTGATATGTTGGTTGTGGACCCAGGTCACTGGATAGAGGGATCGGGGGTGGGCTTGCCTTTGGTACTTTGTCTCAGGGGCAAGCCATTTCCAACCTCTGAATGGGTGCAAGAATTGGGGGTAATTTTTGAAGGGCTCTCACTACATTCACAGGTGTCAGCTGTTGTCAAATCCTCTTTTTACCATCTCAGGAATATCTCCAGGATTAAGCATCTTGTTCTGTCTGTCAATCTTCCCACATTGGTCCATGCCTTTGTGTCCTCATGCTTAGATTATTGCAACTCCCTATACCAAGGGCTACCTGGGGTGGATATCTGCCACTTGCAGCTGGTGCAGAATGTGGTGGCCCGGTTATTGACAGGAACCACCCAGTCCTGTCATATTACTCCGGTGCTGCGTGGACTGCACTGGCTGCCAGTACAATGGAGGATCACCTATAAAGTCGGACTTCTGACATATAAAGCCCTATACAGACTGTGCCCAGACTACCTGAAAGAGCTTCTGGTTCCCTATCACCCTGGGCCATCGCTCTACTCAGCTGATGATTGGTTGCTAGAGGTTCCAAGGGTATGCTTAAAATGTTCTGTGGCCAAGGCATTCATGCATGTGGCCACTACCCACTGGAATTCTCTACCCCATCAGTTACAGGAGTGTGTGACTGTGGAGGGATTCAAATAGGCTCTCAAAACTCACCTATGGAAACAAACTTATGGTGTCTTTTTTATCATAAAAGATTTTTATTAAGTTTTCCTAGTACAGTCAGCCATCTAAAGACACACACATATCATGTTCAGGTATAACCATACTACCATAGAGTGACTTACATATAGATTACTACTAAAACCTGTTAGGCATAATGAGATTCATCCAAATGCAAAGGACATGCTATCCTCAACACAGGTAGGAAGCTTATGCTTTATGTGAAAAGAAGAAGATTAAGGTTATCTTTATCCTAGCCTCCATGGACTCCATATGTTTGGAGTTCTTATGGCATAATACAACGGGCTGTTACAGTATGTTTCTAGTATTCCATAAGTATTTTTAGCTATGATCAGGTGTATACAGCTATCAAATACCTATCAAATCAGCATAGCAATTTAAAGCACCAGAAAGTAGCCACAGAGGGATATAGAGAATAGTACAGTTCAATAACAGGAAGTGGTGGGAACATTCAGCCACCATCAATTATTGCCATATTGACCATCTGTTATGCAGCTCAGATAGTTCAAGCTAGTGGGGAGGTTTGCAGTGGTGGAGGTGCTACAGCACATATGTGGGAGTTCAAGTATGCCTCCCACTTTCTGTAGTACCTGGTGAACCCTCCGCTTGCCACTGCAGTGATCCTCTCAAAAATGGCCAGTCTGGCCATGGTTGCACGCCATTGTGATAGGGAGGGGGGTATAGGTTACCTCCATCAGAGTAGGATGGCCTGTTTGGCCTCCATTAGGGCCACTAAGAGCCAATTCTTGTTGGTAGAAGACAGTGGGAGTAAAGCCGTGGTGTCTCCCAGTAGGAGAGAGCGGTGTTGGAGAGAGAGTGATTTGTCTATAATTCTACAGCAATCAACTAAGACCTGCATCCAGAAGACCTGTAAGCTCAGGCAGGTCCACAATATGTGAAGTAGATGGGCAGGAGAAGAATGGCATCTCCAACAGTGGTTATGTGGACTAATTTGTAAGCTGTATAGGACCAAAGGGGTTTTATACCAAGGATTGGCTCTTAGTGGCCCTAATGGAGGCCAAACAGGCCATCCTACTCTGATAGAGGTAACCTATACCCCCCTCACTATCACAATAGAGCGCACTCCCCTCCCCTGAGAAGCCCGGAGGTCGCAAGGGCCAGTCTCTGAAGCCCTCCCTGCCGGCGGTCACAAGAAGCTGTCCTCAAGGAGCGTACCCCCCTCCCTGAGGAGCCCGGAGGTCCTGAGGGCCAGTCCCTGAAGCCCTCCCTGCCAGTGGTCACAAGAAGCTGCCCTCAAAGAGTGCACCCCCCTCCCCAGAGGAGCCCGGAGGTCACGAGGGCCAGTCCCTGAAGTCCTTCCTGTCAGCGGTCACAAGAAGCTGTCCACAAGAGGCACACCCCCCTCCCCTGAAGAGCCCAGAGGTCACAAGGGCCAGTCCCTGATGCCCTCCCTGCCGGCGGTCACAAGAAACTGTCCACAAGGAGTGCACCCCCCTTCCCCAAGGAGCCCGGAGGTCGCGAGGGCCAGTCCCTGAAGCCCTCCCTGCTGGCGGTCACAAGAAGCTGTCCACAAGGAGCGCACCCACCTCCCCAAGGAGCCCGGAGGTTGCGAGGGCCAGTCCCTGAAGCCCTCCCTGCTGGCGGTCACAAGAAGCTGTCCACAAGGTAATTACCTCTGTTCCCACTCTCCTGGCTGCAATTGCTACTGTTTCCCAGGACTGCTGTTGGGATCTGCTTCTTGGCACCTTTTTTGAAAAGCTGTATAGTAAAGCCGCCAAACTCAATCCGTTTCTGCTGCCCAAGGCAGGGACAGAACTCAATTTTACCCTGCTCAGGCAGAACAGTAGCTTTAGCTGAATTGTGTTATCAAATGTACAAGCCCCACTTTGGGAAAGCTGCCGAAAACTCAGAGTTTCTGGTAGCAAGCTGTGACTGAATTAATTCCTCCCTGCACAAGCTGTACTGTGTGATTTAGTATTTATTATTTAATTTGGGCTAACTGCATATGTAAAATCCGCTTAAACTCAGAGTTCCTGCTGCTAAATAGTGTAATTGTAACCCTGCACATGCTGACCTAGGGAAGTTTAGGAAAGAGTAACTGTTGAGATTGAATTGTGTTCAAAGCAGACATATTACAGCACTGCATAGCCTAATTAACTGGTAGAAGTGTTAAATTTCGACTCCTGAGTCACAGCATAGCCCTAAGCTGTGCTTTTCCAAGTCCTGTGCCTGCCCGCCCCCAACACTAATCCCTTCTCCCATTAAGCTGCCTATTTAACCTCCCCTCTCTTTCCCTCTCCCACAGGAGCACACTCCCCTCCCCCGAGGAGCCCGGAGGTCGCGAGGGCCAGTCCCTGAAGCCCTCCATGCCCGCGGTCACAAGAAGCTGTCCGCAAGGTAATTACCTCTGTTCCCACTCTCCTGGCTGCAATCGTGACCGTTTCCCAGGACTGCTATTGAGATCTGCTTCTTGGCGCCTTTTTTGAAAAGCTGCACAGTAAAGCCACCAAACTCAATCCGTTTCTACTACCCAAGGCTTAGCCCCACCAAACGCTGTGCGTTCGGCTCCCCACCACCCCCACCACCACCCTTGGTTGGCTCTCAAATTTATAGCTAGGTTTGGTCAAGTGACTGGCTGAAAATAACCCACTTTTCCAGCTGCAGGTTATACAAAATCAACACTAGAGGCCGCTGCTGTGCACCTCAGATTCTCTACATTCAAAATGCTATCCTGCTATAGCAACCCTCCTGACTTCCAGGATCATACAGCAGGCTCAGCAACCCCCCAAGAGGCACCTAAACTATTTTCAATAACTGTCATACACACGAAATCCCTACCTATGATTACTTGAAACCGTGTGCCCCCAACCTCTCCCACATAAGCCTTGGTGATCATGCTGGCTTTTACACTTGCACACTCAACCTAACACACACACTCACACAGGATACTCACTGTACCTCAGCTCTCCCCCCATCCAGACCCCAACCCTCCACCCCTTGTATGCCACAAATCAGACCCCCTCACTTTTCCCACCATTTTAGCCAGTATCACTCCCAGTCTACCTCTCCCCACCTCCAATGCAAAAAGTCCTACACCCTACCAAACCCAGCGTCACTCATCCAAACTCTGTAGGTTAGCCCTCCTACAGCACGCCTTACTACTACTCTTATTATCTGGCAATATCCACCCCAACCCTGATCCGCCCTGCACTGTGGCCCCATCTAGCAGACCAAGTGGAAGCCTTCTGCTAGCTACTCTTAATATATGTAGCCTACCAAAAAAGCACACATCCCTCCAAGGCTGGATTGCCCAGCATGCACCTGACATCTTAGCCCTATCTGAGACCTGGTTCTCTGAAAGAATACCAAATGAGACTGTCTCTTTCAGTAATTATTCCATCTTCTGGGCTGACAGGTCCAGCAAGAGAGGCGGCGGGTGTGCAATCTATGTTAAATCCTCTCTTCATGCCACTGAAGTACAAACCCCTATACCACAATATGGTGCCCAGACACTAACAGTTAAACTTTGTCTGGGTACTAAGACCCTCCACATCACTATGGCCTATATCCCCTCCGAGCAACCAAAAACTCGCATTTGACGCTATCCTCCACAGTATCGCACACATACCCAACACTAGTGAAGTTATCATTATGGGAGATTTTAAAGTCAATTGGCTATCCCCTGCCTCATCCATCTTCAAAGACACTGCCCTGTCTTACGATCTTACCCAACTTGTCACCTCTCCCACCAGAAGGGACAATAGAACAAGGACATCCACCCTTTTAGACCTCATCTTCACCGACAGGCCACGGAACATCTCCACAGCCACTGTGCTCCCAGACGCTATCAGTGACCACTCCCCAGTGACCTGCTGGTGGTCAGGAAAATTACCCCATGCCCCCCCATAATCACCTGTCAGAGGCGACTGATAAGAGGAGGCTTAAAGAAGCTCAAACCCACCTAGCTACCAGCAATTGGCTCCCATCTACACCATCAGTCCATAGATCTGGCTCTCTCCCACTTTATAACCACTTTCAACATGCCCTGCAACATTTTTGCTCCCCTCTCCAAGCAAGTAGTGAAAACCAGAACCACACCCTGGCTCACCACCTCACTACTTAACCAGCTCCAACATAGGAATAACCTGTGGTTAAGGCACTTGACTCCCTAAGCACACAGGATAGACAACTCTACCGAGAGGCCTGCAACAAATGTACCTGGGCCCTAATACAGGCGAAAGCCACTTACTACCAACACACCCTCACCACCTCTTGGGGAGACGGTAAAAAATTTTGGAACAATATAAAGGAACTCAATGGTAAATACCATTGACTAGCACCCACCCAGCTTACAATAAATGGGGAGATCACCCAGGATCCTTCCTCTACCGCCAAAGCCCTCAACTCTGCCTTCTCAGACCTCTCCCATATTTACCCCCTCACTATTTCCACACTATCTCCCCACCCCCTCCCACTGATACCTCGAGTAACAACAATATTATACCCTTTTGGCTGAGAGTTATTTCCTGCCTTGAGGCAAAACACTGCATTTCTAAAGCCATTGCCAATACACAGCACAGCAATGATTCCCTAGATCTAAAACTCCTTAGGCTGACCCTGGATGTCACACTACCACATCTCACTAAAATTCTCAACCTTTCTTTATGCCTAGGTCAGTTCCCCACAACCTGGAAAAGAGCCATAATCACTCCTATTCTGAAGAGCGACGACCCCACCAACACAACCAACTATAGACCAATTTCGTTACTTCCTCCTCTCTCCAAGGCCCTGGAGAAAATGGTGTTGGACCAACTATCAGAACACCTGACTCTGGTCCGGCCACAGTACCATCACAGCTCTTACTGAACTCACCTCTTTCATCCATGAGGCCCTCGACCAAGGCTCTATAGCAGGGGCAATCTATGTGGATCTGACCAAGGCATTTGACATGGTCAGTCATGAGCTATTGCTTTATGTCCTTCCACAACTTAATGTGGTCCCAGAGGCTACTGCCTGGTTCAAGGACTACCTAACAGACCGGTCACAGCAAGTCAGGATAAATACCACCTTCTCCTCCTGTAAAACAGTTTCCTCAGGTCTCCACAGGGTCTATCCTTGGCCTCTACTATTCCTCTTTTTAAACTCTCTCCCCAAGTCATGTAGCAGTAACCTGCTACTCTACGCTGATGATATGGTAGTGTTTTGGAAATACCCACAGCCCAGTGCCCTCCAACGAGCTCTTCAGGGTTTCTTCAGGGAGCTAGAAACCTGGTTCACTGAACACCGCCTGATCATCAACTATCAAAAAACAAAATCCATGATCTTTGCACACCGACAAAGTCCACACAGCCAGTCGGTTCTCCTAATCAAAAACAAACAAAGCACCCCACTTGAACATGTTACATGTTTTAAATACCTGGGAATTACACTAGAAACCTCCCTCTCCTACAATCATCATATACAACTTCTCCTCCGCAGTTAACACTAGAGTGGTATCCTCTACAGACTTAAACACTGCTTACCCACCCAGGCCATGCAACTTGCGGTCACCTCTTCTATCCTCTCCCTAATAGACTACAGGATAGTGATATATGGCTCTGCGGACCCTACAGCTCTTTGTAGCATCAACACTGCTTTGAATAAAGCTTGCCGCCTAGTCACCGGGTGTGACAGACTAACACATACCTGTGAGCTCTACACTCTGGCTGGTTGGCTAAACTTCCAAGGAAGACTTAAGTATCACTCCTGCATTCTAGTGAAAAAGATCCATCTCCAGCTGGTGCCCATCGGCCTTCTCCCAATAGTCAGCGTAGCCCCCCCAGGTGTAACACTAGACTCACAGCATCCTCCTCATTCCTGGTCCCCCATTGTAGAACATCCCTTGGGCAAATATCATTCTGCTACCGTGCCCCCCTTTGGCTAAACACTCTACACTCCCATCTCTCAGACCGTTAGCCTCTCCCAATTCAAATCAGCCCTCAGAGTACAACTCCTGGAGTCAGAAAAATGCGACTGTGGCTAACTTCCTGCCCTTCTCTGGTATTTTCATACCCCCAATAAAATTACACAGGGTCTTGATAGATCCCAAGAGTCAGCATCATTTAGCTCTCTGACAAGGGTTATCCTGTATCGATGCCTACTACTACCACCAGTTAACTAAGATTATGCCTGGACTGCACTTGCAGTACTATTATACGAACTTCTAGCTGTTTACTGTGTGTTCTCTGTATTTGTCTACCCTCCATCCTCTGTAACCGACGTGGAGCCTTTGCAAAAGAGTCTGTGACTCAAAGGATTGTAATTCCGATTGTATCCAATAAAATAAAAAAATTAAAAAAATAGCAGCAAAGGAGGATTTTAAGTTGTATTAGCTGTCTCTTAGAGTCTTCATAAGCTGTATGAGCAGCTCTAAGGCAATCTGACCACTGCTGTGGAGATATTGGAAGGAGTAGTTCACATTCCCAGGTAGCTCTGCTAGATAGGGTAGTATCAGGCTGAGCATCCCTGAGAGTTTTGTAAAGGAGATTGATGAGGCTCTGGCCTTTTCTGAGTTGGTGGAGGGTGTTTAGGCTGTGCCATGGTGACTGGATTGGAGGTTGTTTTAGGAGGGGTGTTAAATGTGCTCCTGATCTGCAGAAATTTCCAAACATCTGATGGGGGTAGCCCACACTGGCCTCGAACATGCTCAAAGGACATAAGGGTTTGGGTGTTCGGGAGGAGAAGATCTCCTACAGTTTGAATCCCGTTGGTAGCCCATGAGGTCCATTTGAGTGTCTTATGGTCTACTGTAGTGCGGGAGTTATCCCAAAGTGGAGCATAACAAATGGGAGGGAAGTAGTCTGAGCTCTGGACCCCAGTGAGCACCATCGCTCTATGCCATGACCTGCACATTTCTGTCATGGTAGGTGTCAGGTGACATTCCTAAGCTTTTTCTTAGATAATAAGGAATATAGGGGGTTGTCCATAGATAAAACAGCTTCCAAACTTACCCATTGGGAGGTGGTGTGGGGAAGGAACCAAGTAGTAGCCTGGGCGATTCTGAAGGCCAGATGGTAGCCTATAAACCAGGGCAACCCAAGCCCACCCTTGGTCCGGTGGGACTGCAATTTCATCTGTCCCCACCTCGGGACTTTACCCTCCCATAAAAAAGTGAGATTAACTTGTCTAGGGCTTTGAATGGTTTTTGAGTGAGTGGAATTGAGAGGTTATTAAGGAGTTAGGATACTCTGGAGAAAATAAACATTCTGATAGCTTCTACCTTGCCTTTCAGGGTTAGTTTCAGCTTTCTCCATCATTGAATTTCAGCCACCAAGGAAGTCAGAAGAGGAGAAAAGTTAAGTGACTCTATATCATTCCAGGATGTAAAGATACATATCCCTAAGTAGGGGAACCCTTGAGGGGCCCATGTAATGCCAGTGCCAGCAAGACAATGCCTACTACATGTCCCATTCAAGGGAGTGAAGGTAGTTTTCTTTTGGTTCACTGTTTGTCCCAAGAGAAAGGCAAACATTCACAAAGTGGTCAGAGTTGTGGGTAGGGAGATCTGGGGGTTAGAAAGTGTGAGGAGCATATCGTCTGCATATGCATTGACCAGGTAGGAGAAGTCCTTCACAGAGATATCAGTGATGTCAGGGGTACTGATAAGCTTTCAAATTAGTGGGTCCAGGACTATAAGAAAGAGTAGGGTGGAAGGGGGCAGCCCTGTCTGGTTCCTCTTGTAATGCAAGTGGGTGAGAGGTATCCCTGTTAGTAACAATTCTGGCTGTGGGTGAGTGAGTGATACAGTGTCGACACCCAAAAATAGAAAGAGGTCCCGAATCCATATAAAGTGAGAATGCTGAGGAGATTAGCCCATTCCAAGGAGTCAAACGCCTTAGCAAAATCTATCTCCAAGGCAGCTGTTGGAGTCTTGGACTGGAGAGCCAGCCACTTAAGGTCTAAGACCAGCCATAGTTTATCAGCACTTGACCTCCCTTTTTGAAACCCAGTCTGGGAAGGATGGATCAGAGTAGGCAATATTGGGGACAGCCTGTTCACCAGAACTTTTGCAATTATCTTGGTGTCTACTGATATCAGTGATATGGGCCAAAAATGTGCACAGAGTAGAATGTCCTCTTTTTAGGGATTAAAGTGATAAGGGCCACACGCATGGTAGGGGGCAGCATGAAATCTTTTTGGGCTTCCTGGAGGGCTCGTAACAGCGGAGTGCTAAATTCATTCTGCAGGGTTTGGTAGAGTTCTACCATCATCTCATCTGGTCCAGGGGCCTTCTCTTTCACTATCTGGGATAGCGCCAAGTGCAGCTCATCCACTGTGATAGGGGCATCCAGATCGTTACGTGATCTGCCGCAAACTGGGAGAGTCATGTGCTATGACAAAAGCCTTCAGCCTTTGGGAGAGCACATCATCTGGAGCTGTATTCTGGGATTGATAAAGCTCCTGATAGAATCTATACATTTCCTCATTGATGGTTTTAGGGGTCACTGCTAACTTTCCTTGCCTATTCTTAAGGGCCATAATCCTAGAGGAGGCATGTTGCTTCCTTAGCCACTAAGCTAACAATTTCCCTCCTTTGTCAACCCCCTCCCATGACCTATGTTTGGCTTGGATCAGTTGCCACTCTGCTTTTCTATTCAACATCACATTAATCTTATATTTTAAACCTGTGATCTGGGCCAACAGTGGTGAGTTAAGCAAAATCTTGGGAGAAGCTCTAAACTGGTGCTCCAGGGTTGTGAGCTCATCTTGTGACTCTTGTATTTGCCTTCTTCACTCCCTATTTTTGGCTACAGAGCAAGAAATGATTCTCCCCCTTAGGACAGCCTTTAAAGCTTCCCATACAGTGGTTGAGCAGGTCTCTCCCAGGGTATTAAATGAGAAATATGCTTGTGCCTCTCTTTTAATATAATCCCGAAAGGCGGTGTCCTGCAGTAACATGGGGTTGCATCTCCATCTCATGGAGGGGGGGCTTTGGCCCGGTGGGGAGAATGTGATCTTTACTGGGGCATAGTCTCAGATGGCTATATTACCGATGGTTGTGTCACCCACTCCTGGCATAGCTATATTATTAGCTAGCCAAAAGTCTAACCTGCTGTGAGTGCCATGAACGTTCGAGTAGAAGGTGTAGTCTCTTCCTAATGGATGGTTCATCCTCCAGGGATCCCCTAAGGTCCACTCTAAGATCAGGGTGTTTAAAGTTGCTAATACTTTAGTGTGGGATTGTGATGTGGGGAAGGATCTATCTAAGAATATATCTAAGACTAAGTTATGGTCCCCTCCTAGGAAGATTGGGAGGTCAGCCTCCCCCTCTGTCAGTTCTGTAAAAGCTTGGCTAAGTGCAGCATAAATTTCAACTGCATCAGTACTATGCCCACATACATTGGCCACTATGACTTTGCCACCCGATAGGAAAGTTTGGCTGCTATCCACCTCCCCTGAGAGTCTAATTGTTGAGCCTCAACCATCCAAGGTCCCACTTTCTGGAGAAGGATAATGACACCCTAGGATTTAGTGGAAGCACAGCTAGCCAGTAAAGTCCCCACCCAGAGCTTTTTTAACCATTGCACTGTATGGTTTGTGAGGTGTGTCTCCTGGAGCAAGGCTATATCTGCTCCCAGAGAGTGTAGGAATTGCAAGACCTTGGTATGCTTAGCAGGGTGATTCAACCCCTTGACATTCCAGGAGATGTACCTCCAGTCCTCCTGTGTAGTAAGAGGCATTGGCATCAATGTTCACCACCAAATGAGTAAATGAGAAAAAGTGTACTCACCCTGTAGGCAGTAGTACAGAAAATCAGCAGAGAAATAGGAGGCAACTTGTCACCACCTTGTGGTAAGTCACACATGCCTGATAGCCACAAAGGAGGTATGGTCAAGAAGGGTTGAAATAGAAAGTGTTCTTGCCTTACTTGCTATTCATGCTTTAAGGAGCTGCTAGTCAGAATAAAGAATGAAAAAAAAGATACTTCGGATTACAATATATCCAACAATGTCTGTCTTATTAAACTACAATCTACAATAATAAGTATGTTAATGTATTAACCAGACAACAAGAACTTAGGTATTGGCGCTGATGTGTGTGTGTGAAAAAAGGCAGTTATGCCCTTTAAGCCACACTGCTTCAGTCACCAAAGTGGGAGGGGGAAATCACACCAGACATGGGTGCTCTGTCCCAGACCGACTCTATGCATCCAGTCATAAAGCCAGATCTGGAGAGTCTAGGCATGCCCCTAATCCACATCCTGCCCTGCCATGGTGGGCGACCTAGTCAGTCCAAAGACAGGAGGCATGGACCATCTATGTGGGAGGAAGGGGAATGGGGAGAGGGAGGGGGCCTCTGTCAGCCACCTATGCCACTAACAACAAGTATGGGGAGTTTCATCCACATGTTATGTCGTCCAGAGCATCTGGATAAAGTATAGTGTGAAACTCCATCCAAACCGCGTGCTGATTGCCGGTTATAGAATCTGCAATACCTGTAGGAGTCTGCTGATCTTTCTCCTAGCTGCAGGAGCAGATCACTACAGTGAGTAGGAGGTTGACAGCCCTTGAGCGTGTGAGCGGGCAACAACAGGGTGAATGGGAGACCTATTCTACAGGTCATCATGGCTGCAGAAAGTACCCCATATGGGTAAGAACTCCTGAAGCATCTAAACAAAGCTTTCCAGATCAGGTCTCTGCCTGTGCCAGTGACAGGTCAGGGGCTCTTCTTTCTGAAAAGTATGCAGGAGAGTTGATGTGGACAAAGCATAGGATGGCTCAGGGAGAGCTGTGTAAATAGCTGTTATGCATCTTCATGGCATCCCCGGTTCAACAGTTTTGATCAGTTCCAGCAGGTTCAGTGCATGAAGCAAGTGCCTCCGCCAATGTCCTAAGTCCTGGTTTAATTAAGCCGTTGGCTACTGCATCCAAATCTTCACTTTGCTCCATCATGTTCACCCAGTCTAAGGGAGTCGAATCATTCATCAGATCAGCCTCATCCTCTCTGGGGTGCTCCAAGTACTCCTCAGCATTTTTGGTAAACATATCAGTTCTCAGAAGTTTGGCAGGAGGGGAGGCATTAGTGTTATCTGGTGTCAGCAATCGTGGGCTTCTGGATCACTGTCGATGCCTAGCTGGCAAAGGATGTGGGGTAGTATCCAGGTGTTTCAAGTGCAGATTAGCTCTGGGTACTTCAATAACTGGGGGCGGTGCAGAGGTAGACAGATGTTGCCGATCCTCTTTTTCCCAAGTGGATTTCACCTGTTTATGAGTGGGGGAGCCCTTATTGGGCAGACTAGTCTGGCCGTAGTTGTTGTTCCCTGGAGAGCTGGTTACTTTCCTGTTGGTTCCCAGGTCCCTGTAGCTCTTCAGCTCCCAGAGGTGTCTGGGAGTCGTAGTTCTTGGTAACACACGCAGCCAATGACTCTGGATCAGGCCTCAGCATCTTTGGGTGATTCAGCTATGAAGGATTGTCCATTTTTGGTGATGTACAGTGCAGTGAGACCCTTGAACCGGTATTGTACTAAGTTGGCATTCAGTAGCTTTTTCAGGTGGTTGTATGCCCGGCGCTTGGCCGCTACTTCTTGGGTAAAATCTCTGTAGAACTATATAATGTTACCTCTCCACACTAGTTCCCCTAGATCTCTTGTGGCCTGAAGCAGGCGCTCCTTGACAGAGAAGCGCAAGAGATATGCAATAATAGTCCGAGGCTACCTGCTGTTGTTTGGGTTGCTGGGAACCCAATGTGCACGTTCTATTCCCACTTGTTCTTTCCATCACTCACCCAATAGCTGTGGGATCAACACATTTAAAAACATTTCCATATTCAGGCCTTTGGCCCCCTCTGGCACTCCCAGGATCCGTTTATAGTGTTTCTTCTGCTGCGATTTTCTTGATCCTCCGCCCTAAGCCATAGTCGGGCCAGTTTAGCCTCAAGGTCCTGTAGTTTTTGTAACATATGCATGTGTTGCTCTTCTAGCTCCTCCGTCCGCTGCTCGAGAACATTGTGTTGGTCCTCCAGATGGTGGACATCATCAACATTCACTGCCAAGGAAGTGCCAGTGGTGTCCACTCTGATTAACCATGTTTCAAGCATTTTAGTGATGTTCGCCAAGTCCTCTCCTACCTGGGCCTAGTTAGTAGACTACAAATTGACTTGACTGGGAGATTCTGCCTGATTGTTGCCAAGTGTTCCATCTTGCCGCTTTAGATTTTAAACAATTAGCCACTCTAATCTGTGAGCAATTAGCAGGTGGTGTGGGTTTTAGGGCCCGTCAAGGCAGTGCAAGAGTGTCTATCTCAACAGGCTCAGATGCTCGCTCTCTGGCAGGTGGTGTGGGGAAAAGGAGGAGGGGTGGCCCAAGTAGTTCCTAACCACAAGGGTGTAGCTCCACCCGTGATCCACGCTTGGGCCTTTATGGCCTAGTGGTATCAGTGGCTCCGGTGTTGTACAGTGCTCTTACAGTGGTAAAAGCATGGTTTTCCTGGGAGAGAACAGATCTATAGTGGTGACAGAAGTGAGAGAATTTTGCCCATATTAGGAATTAGTGATTCAGCCCGGCATATTAGCAGATTCTGTTCGCTTAGTCATCAGGCTGGGGCAAAAAATAAGGATTACGCTGCAATCTTCTCTGGGTCCAAGACACGCCCCCCCCAAGGGTGCTAGCCAAGCTTATGGTGTCTGATTTAACCCCTTCTTCATCTGTATTATCTGTATTTCACACTATTTATAATGTTTTAAATTTATTATTCAACTTTTTAATTGTTTGTTAGGCACCTTGGTTGCCGAAAGGTGACAAATAAATAAAGAATTATTATTATTATTATTATAGCATTAGTACAGTACTCCTGCACTAAATAAAAAGCTTTTATTTAAAACATTAACTGACTTGCTGTAATTTGGAAGTGCTAGCTTGTGCAGTAAGACTTGCAATCTCCACCTGAAGTGATCACAAACTCTAGACATCCAACCCTGCCCCCCACCCCACCACCCGCCATCATCTCTCACCACTCAATTCGCTTAACTATAATCAAGTGTGTGTTAGAAAGAGATTAGTCACCATGACAACCAATAGTTCTACTATTGTTTCTTGGTAGTGGCATTCAGAGCACAGAAAAACAGAAACTTCTAAGAATGCATCAGTCTCTTTAAAGTAATTTATCTAATAAATAAAGCTATTTTTCTTCATAGTATAGAGGTCTAGAAACATGACATACTTTATACTGTCATGAACTCAGAACTGTTTTATCAGATCTAGCACAGGTCCACCATTCCTGCTAGAATGATCCTGCTATATGTGTCATAGACATTTGCCCTGTACTTTTTCACAGTTACTGTACTGCAAGGTATCTTATCCTAACAGCTAGAAGGATCATTCCGGGAGCAAACATTACAAAAACTGTATTGCATAGCTGACCCCTGCCACAGTCACATAACAGTATCTTGTGGCAGCCAGTGGGATTTTTTCTGAGGCTCCCTGTCTTCCTCCCTGCACCCCAGACATTATTGTCGAAATGTCACTGCTGCACAAATAATATGTGTAACTCACCCTGAAAGTGTTATCTATCATTATTTCAGAGTTACATCAACAGAGCAAGCTACAGTATATCTATGTCACATACTGAGTCAGCTTCTGTTTCGTGATAGGTAGAAAGTCTAGTGATTCTGTTCTGCTAATTCAGAAAACAAGAACTGTAATTAGCTGTATTTTCTGCAAAGAAATTATTCTGTAGCATTCTCTACTTTAAATGACAACAGATGAAAAGGTCTACTTGTTCCATACAGTGCTGCTTTCTAGCATAGATTCTGTTGTCTCTCTAGAGCTGAGCAAAATGTAAAATTCATCATGTGATGTTTTATTTGATGCTTTTGACTGTTTTTTTTTTAATACCACATTTTTGGGTTGGGGTGGGGGTTCGAATCCCATTGGCCAACAGACAGGGACAGCTATACAATGGGCACTATTCACACTGGTGAGTCCCTCACAGTTTTTTTTGTTTTTTTTTTAGTAAATGCAGCTACAGTATATAAAAACATTTATTACTGTAACTTAACAATGTGCATATTTTAGAAAGGGATCTGATATAAACATAGAAACATACAGGCATTCTGACACATGAACCTGACCTTTTCATATCTGTGGGTCCCTCACAGTATTTTTACTCCAGAATTGTTTTTTTTTGTAGCTGACTCTTTATTTATGTTTTATTTATTTAGCTTTTGTTAACCAAGTAAGTACACTAGACAAACACATGCCTATTTTCAGGTACGACCCAGGAGAGTACTGGAAATCAAAGAACATACAGAGTACAATTTGAAGTAAGTAGGGCAGATACACAGATGTCAGGAGAAGCATAACATACATAGTAAGATATCTCAGGTCACGAAAGTAATCATAGTCAATATGTTAAGGTACAGCGAGTCATAGACTCATTTCAAAAGGCTCCATGCCAAATATGATGATACAGACAACAACAATCCAGTTTAACAATAGTACACAGGCATATAATTGTGGATGTGCAAGTAGCAAATAGGAGAAGAATGTGAATTAAACATACATAGAGTAATTGCCTGTACAAGTGGCCACTAAACATAGGATAATGAAGAATGTGAATTAAACATACATAGGGTAATTGCCTGAATAAGTGGCCACTAAACATAGGATAATTGCCTATACAGTTGGTGGCTAAACAGAGGCTGCCTAACATGCAAATTCAGATATTACAAACTGTGCAATGTACATATATAGGGTGACTGCCTATACAAGAGGTAGCTAACAGAACTCAGCAATACAGCTTACATTAAGATTGAGGGATGCTGCCTCCTGGGATGTTTTGCAGTGCACTGCTTACAGGGAAGCATTGTCAAGTTCCTATCAATAGAATTCATCAGGCAATGTTTTATTAGATGTGTCTGACTGTTTTTTATAACACTTTTGGGGCTTTGGGGGGTATTCTAAACCCACTGGTCCACTAACATGGACAGCTACAGTATACAACTGCCGATCCAAAAACACAACAATGGGACATTCTGATTTATAAAATGGCAAGAAATAATCTACAAATCTCATTGGCCAAGACAGATTAGCTGACCATACATTAATTCACTGTATACGCACTGTCATCCTGGTCCTAAACCACATTCCACAATGAGCAGATCAGTCCTCCTACAACCAGAAGTACAGTATCTTCCATTAGTCTCCCTACAACCAGAATTGATCTTCCACCACAAATATGGCCGCTACCTTTACACTGTAGATACCTTCAACTGGGCCCAAAAGTTTAAATTATCTTTAATATAAAATAAAACAAATTAATTAAATGCTGTTTACCAGATCATCACACTCTCCTTACACACATAAACAAATTAGAAACATTAAGTAGTGTTTATAGTTTTCATTACAACTGTTTATTTGCTAACAATGACAATCCCCCTTCTATCTTTACCTGCTCATCTGGGAAATCTTTTCTGCTTTCCCTAACAAGTGAGATAATTGAGTCTCTGGCTCTAAAGCAGCCCTTCGTTGTCTGTGTGTACATTATGTTAGCAGAGGAACATTCTGCTAGTAGAACTGAGCAGAATTTTGAATCCCTGTATTCCATGGTAAACATTCCATGAAAAACATTCCATTTCTTGAATGTGGGGAAACACAGAGGGGAAAAAACAGAATGAAGAAAGTAAGTAATAATACTATATAAACAAAGAGAAAGGTGGTAAATGACTCACCCTGCTGTTAATCTTTTAGGACAGAGCAGCAGTTCATGATGCTGCCAGTGAGTGTGACAGTTTTGAACCATGTTCATGCTTGCAGCACTGGGGAAATGAAAAGCATCTGTTATGGCTTCCTTTTAATTTTGTCTACAGAGTGAGGAGAATGAAAGAAAATAAGGGGGCTATGTGTCATACTTAGAATGAGGAAAACAGTATTTGTGAATTGTTATGGCTGGCAGGGGAATATGACGCTTAAGTGGGCAGGGAGGCACACACTGTATAGCACTACTTTAATCTAGCACCAATAGGCAGAAGGACTATTTTATGTTAAAAGCACAGATTCACTTACATTGTTACTTATTTAAAAATGTGTTTAAAAATAAAAAAACTGCTTCTAAAAATCAAGTGACATTTTATGAGCGCAATAAGACACTCCAGAGTTGTGCATTACGGTGTGATAACTGCACTCCTAGGGATGACTGGCACTCGGCCTTCGGCCTTGTGCCTAACTATGTCCCTAGGAGTATGATTATCACACAGTAATGCACACCCCATCGTGTCTTATTGCTTACGTGTTGCCTACAGTAGTAGAATAGAGAAACTTTACATAGGTTCCACGTCAGAGGAGAAATATACAGGGAGTACAATACATAGATGGAGGGAGATTAACACAATAAATTCTACAGGTACAAAGGCAATAACACTTTCGGAGCATGACAGAACTAACCAACGTGGCATTGTACAGTGTATGCCATAGGAACACACAAAAGAATACTGGAATAGAGAGATAGAAAGTGCAAAAAACAATTACCGGATGGAAGAGAGATACAGCCCATAAGGTCAAGTCAAAGGGATGACACCTGAATGACAAGGAGAACAAGAAATTGGGGGAAGTGAGGAACAGCCAAATGGCCAAAACAGGGTGGGCTGGGATTGGTAGACAGGGAAAACAAGAGGGGAGAGAGATGAGGAAATCAGCCCAGAAGGCCTTGTCAGAGGAGAGAAGTGTATGTAGGGTGAGGAGCATAGGCTGGGTGGGCAAGGAGGGATGAGGAAAGGGATGGGGAGATATTGGGAGTTAGACTGCTTGGGCAGTTTAACTCATTTCTCAACACAGTACAGTCCTGCAACCAAACTGAAAAAAAATGCTTTACATAAATGTCCATTTTTCTGATGTTGTGTTGCAGCTCTATGTCCAACTTCTGGGATGGCCTGCTTCAAACTACAAATGCACAAAAGGTGACAAGCCACAAAAAGAAATCTCCCTTATCTCTTACTTCACAATAATAAAGAAAATGCCATTCAGTCAGGCTGGTATGGCAGGTTTCCTCATTTCTCAACATAGTGGATTCCTGCAATTGAACTGGGAAATGCTTTTCATAAATGTCCAGTTTTCTGAGGTTGAGGCATACAGTACTGTACATAGGTGCAACTACTCCTTTGTGCACATAGAATCATGCAAACCACTTAGCTGCAGCTTCTCTGGTCTGCACCTCAACCCCAATCACCTGAACCCCAACCTGGCAAGACAGACAGACACACACACAAACACAGGCAGATGTACAAAATACTACTACCTTATGATATATCCTTACAGTGATATGAGTGTTGAAAATAATGTGCACAGCAATAGAGCTAAAACGTCACAGATATATATTATGCCACTGTCAATGGTATTATGTCAGTGGGTAGTCTTCAGAGTGAATAATCTTATTCACAGAAATGAATACTAGATTTTGTTTACTTTACACAACCTAGGTTTACAACTCAGTGAGGATTCATATAATCACCCTGAGATAAAGTATTATGAGGGATGGGGGGCAAGTAATTGGCACTTCATTAGCTTAATATTTATTATATGACATGAATGACTTTTAATAATAAGAATGAAAAAAAAGAAACACATAGTAGCCATCACCTTTCTACACTCAATTGCTTGACTTTAATCAAGTATGTGTTAGGAAAAGATTAGCCAGCATGATAACAGATACTCCTACTATTGTTTCTTTGGAGAGGAATGTCTGGTATGTGATAGGGGGAGTATCCTTCTATTCAATGCTGTAGCCTTTGAAAACCACTGTTCTAAGAAACAGTCAAGTCTGGTGAGGGGGATTTCTAGTGTCCATAATCTGCATGCACTGTAGATTCTTTTCAGTGAAAGGAGAGAGGAAGGAGGAGAGAGCAGTTTAGTGAGATCTGCAAAAATGCCTCTGGAAACCACTAGTGCATAATATAGACAGCACTATAAAAAAGAAAATAATTTCTGTAACATTTGCACAATGAAATGTAATAAAACTGTAGACAAATTATGTGTTGTTCACTCTCTCTCTCTTTTTTGTTTTGTTTTTACTCTGGCACATTAGGACACTGCATTCAGTAAAATTATATAGAAAGAGCAAGTCATAGTCTCATAAGAAAATGTAGGAACGTTATTTGTTATTGTCAGTCTCTGTCTCTGTCTCTGTCTCTGTCTCTCTCTCTCTCTCTCTCTCTTTCACTCTCTCTCCCTATCTCTTTTGTTTTTACTGTGGCACTGCAGGACATTGCATTAATACAAAAATGTAGAAAGAGCAGGCCTCATAAGAAAGTTTAGGGAAAAGGCACATATTCTGGTCGTTATGTGTTGTCATAAGTGACAGTGTACAGTATACTGCTGTTGAAGGCATTAGTACAGTTGCAGAGACAGACTTCAGGGAGTAAAGAGAAATGTGATGGAAAGCAAAAAAGACAAAAATCAGCAGATTGCTTCCTGCCACTGATATTATTTGAGGACTGATGTCAATGGCAACCATGCACGTGGACACAGAACAGGTGATAGGAACAGCTTCCTTGAGTAGTGGCACAACAGTTTTCCTGGCAAAGTAATATACCTTCAATGCTCTAGCATGACCTCACTTCACATTGACAACCAGTCATAGAAACTGTTTAAAACAAAAAGCAGTAGTGAAGGGGTATCACTGGGTTTCTCCCAATGTTTTGTTTTTTTCATTTCATCTAGCCACACTAAAGAATCTATGCAAACCATGGCACACAGATTTTAGTGAATGATTCATGAGTTTTTGGTGCAGTTGGTCAGTTTTTCTTTCCACCAAGGTGCTTCTCTGTAATGTACTCATAGAAACATAGAAGTTGACAGCAAATAAGGACCGCATGGCCCATCCAGTCTTCCCATTTCTTTTTCTACCTTATAAATGTGCCATTGGCCTTTGCTGTCCCAATGCCTATCTATTCATACTCGTCTGTATTGCTCCCTTATGCCTATCCCATGACTGTTAAAAGCCCTGCACTGAATTCATATCCACCACTTCCTGAGGTAGGCCGTTCCATGAATCCACCAACCTTTCTGTGAAAAAGAACTTCCTCACATTACCCCTTAAAACTTGCCGCTCACACCTCAAACCCACTACCAGTCTCAGCCGATGTCCCCCAAGGGTCTGTCCTAGGTCCCCTACTCTTTTCCATTTTTCTAAATGACCTCCCATCAACCTGCCAACATTCATCCATCCAGATGTACACGGACGACACTGTCCTTTATGCTTCAGGCCCTACAACATCTAGTGTAGCAACCCTCCTTCAGGAAGATTTCTATGCCATCCAGCACTGGTTTAGGTCCAACCAGTTATTCCTAAACTCTAAAAAAAACTGTATCCCAAACATTTGGCTCCCAACAAAGACTCTCCCATCAATCCCTCTGTACCCCTTTCAAAACATTGGATGGGACCCCCCTAGAGAATTGCAATAGCTTCAGGTATTTAGGTGTCTGGCTTGACCAACACCTAGACTTCTCCTCTCACATCGAATCCCTGCACAAGAAGCTGCTCCCAAAACTCGGTGCTTTATACCAAAACAAAAGCAGGCTCCCCACACATACTAGGCATGCCATTGTCCAAAAAATGATACTGCCCATTCTCGACTATGGAGATGTAGTATATACCATGGCCCCCGCGTCTGCCCTGGCCAGCCTGGACACCCTGTTCCACTCTTTCTGTCGCTTTATCCTCGATTGCCCACATTCTACACACCACTGCAACCTTTACAGCTCTCTAACCCTGCCGTCTCTCCATGACCGTAGACTAACAAACTGTGCCAGGCTCGCAGCCAAATATTGGTCCCTCTCCCTTCCACCCAACCTGTCCTCTACCCTCTCCCAACAACCTCCACCTGTGTACTCCCTCAGGAACACAGAACCTAGGCTGCTACATGTCCTGTTCACGTGTACAACAAAAGGCCATGCCACTTTTAACTACCGAATCCCACAAATCTGGAACGCCCTACCTGCCCCCATAAGACATGCTCCAAACCCCTACCATTGAAACCGCCTACTCCGAGGGCATTTCTCCTCCAGCTGCTCCTGTTTCAATTAAATAAACCCTACACTCATGGTGTAAATTAATTGCTCTTCAGTTGACTACCCTTCAATTTTCTCTACACTATGTATGTTTACCTCTGTCTGTAATCACTCACAAAATGTTGTAGTGTGATGCTTATTGTTCCATTTTGCACTATGTATGTAAAAAATTTTTTTATGTAAATCGTCATGTTTGTAATTGGGTCTCAGGCCCCAGGTTGCATCTGGAATCGAGCATGTTTCTTAGTATGCCTTCCTGGTAAAACTCGAAAATAAATAAATAAATAAATAATTGGCCTCTCTCTATTCTCAAGCTGTGTCCTCTTGTCCTGCTATTTTTCTTATATTGAAACATGTCAAATTCTTTCACCTTGTTAATGCCCTTAAGGTGTTTGAATGTTTTGATCATATTACCTCTCTCCCTCCTTTGCTCTAGGGTATACATTTTGAGTTCCGTTAATCTGTCCTCATATGTTTTCTGATGCAGATCCTGCAACATTGTGGTTGCCCTTCTCTGGACTGCCTCAATTTGTTTAATGTCCTTGTGAAGGTGTGGCTTCCAGTACTGCACGCAGTACTCCAGATGGGCCTAACTTTTGTCTTGTAAAGAGAGATTCTTACCTCCCTCTTCTGACTTGTGATATCCATACTAATACACCCTAACATCCCCTTAGGCTTACCTACTGCTTTAGTGGTCTACTTGGATAATTTCAGGTCATCGGTGATGATGATGCCCAAGTCTCTTTCTTCCCTTGTGACTGCCAGTAACTCCCCTCCCAGTCTATAGGTGGCTTCAGCTTTTCTCTTCCCTATGTGCATGATCTTGCACTTCTTTGCATTAAACCCTAGTTGCCACTCTGCCGACCATTTTGCCAGTTTATCCAGACCTCTTCTCATTCTGCCTACCCCATTTGGATCATCTACTCTGTTGCAGATATTGGTATCATCTGCAAACAGACAAACCTTACCCTCTAGTCCATCTGCAATGTCACTGATGAAGATATTGAAGAGGACTGGCCCCAGGACTGATCCCTGAGGTACCCCACTTGTGACATGCATCTCTTCTGCCTGTATATCATTTACCACCACTCTCTGTTTTCTGCCCATCAATCAATTTGCCACCCAGTTGACCAATGTCTGACCCACCCCAAGTCTACCCAGCTTATTAATCAATCTTCTATGTGGAACAATATTGAAAGCTTTTGCTGAAGTCAAGGTAGGCGACATCAACTGCTCCCCCTTGGTCCACCACTCTGGTTACCCAGTCAAAGAAATCTATGAGATTAATTTGACAGGTTCTTCCTTTTGTAAACCCCTGCTGTCTTGGATCCTGTGCTCCTATGGATTCCAGGTGTTGCACTATCCTTTCCTTAAGGAGTGCCTCCATAATCTTGCCCACTACAGAGGTAACACTGACTGGTCTGTAGTTCCCTCCTCCTCCCTTCTACCACTCTTGTGGGGTGGGATCACATAAGCCCTTCTCCAGTCTTCTGGGACCTCTCCTGTGCTCAGAGACTCACTAAACAGTTCTGATAATGGCTCTGCTAGTTCCACCCTTAGCTCTTTTAGTACCCTGGGATGTATGCCATCAGGTCCCATTGCTTTGTCCACCCTAAGCTTATCGAGCTCTTGTAGGACCCTTTATTTTGTGAAGGGACTAGTGCTCACCTCCCTCCCCCCTGTGTCCATGGTGCTGAGCTGTGGGCCCTGCCCTACCTTCTCTTCAGTAAATACTGAGCAGAAGTATCTATTTAGGATATATGCTTTTACATGGTCCTCCTCCTCACACATTCCCTTATCTCATTTGATCTTAGCAAAACCCCCTCTGGACTTTCTCCTTTCACTAATGTATCTATAGAAAGTCTTGTCCCCTTCTTTTACTCTTTACTTGGGACCATTTTTGTCTGACTTTATAGTCTCACGAAATGCTGCATCACAAGATTTTTTTTTTGTACACATATGTTAGGTGAGATATCCTTATTAGAAGCATTTCTGTAATTTGATAATTTGAACAGGATATTACTCAAAGTAACACATTTGCAAAACCATTTTACAAACATTTTATTTCTCAGGGAAGATTTAAAAAAATAACTTGATTTAGAGGTGCACACATGAGAATTCATAGAATCATATAAGCTTGACAACAGAAAATTACCATACTGGCCCATCTAGTCTGCCCTTTTTTCCCCCCTACCCCTTCCCCTCCCTGTCGTCCCCCGCCGTCCCCTCCGATACTCAGCCCCGTATGCTTGTCCCATGCCCTCTTGAATTCTACCACAAATTTAGCCCTCACCACTCTGTCTGGTAGTCTGTTCCAGGGCTCCACCATCCTCTCAGTGAAGAAACACCCTCTCACATTGCCCTTGTATTTTTTTCCTTGCAGTTGGAGGCTGTGCCCTCTAGTTGTCTAATTGTCCTCATTATCTACTCCTGGATGTCATTTCAGCTAATTTTATATTTTCTAAAGGATACATTTGCACCTGTAAATAAATTATGACATGATATACTGTACAGGCAACACATACCGCTATACTAGGCTTGAACTGCAACATACAAATGGCTCCACATTATCTCCCCGAAAAAAAAGCAATTGTTTATGTGAAGTGTAAAACATAAATAAAATATGCTAAAACCAGGGGATATTGGCACATGCTACAGACAAGTTTTCTCAGAGAAAACAGCTCAATAAGACACATAATTAACATATATTAGCATGTTATTTATTAACATGTAAAATGAATCTAGACAATGGAGATCTGAGTAAATGTTTTGCTCCAGACCAGGGAAGCTGCAATTTCTCAGTATCACCAGCATTTATTTACCTGTAGGTGTTTTTATTTTTTATTCAGAGCAGAGTTTTCTGTTTATTCTGAATCCCTTTTAAGCGACCCCCAAGAAGTTCTGAAATTTTAGCTGCTTATTTTGTTCTATTGATTTAATATTTTAGCTTAGTGTTTAAATACTTCTACATAAAATATTCATAATATACACAATAAAGACAGATAATAGTTAATATATAATGAGTAAAACCCAAAGTCAGAAATTTAAATTTCATGTAGTACAGCCCACTTGACTCCTACTGTAGGTACCCAGGTACAAGAGGGCATGCTCTACTGACCTCCACAGATCTAATGCTACCTGAGCAAGTACAAGTAAATGAAAGTGATTATTTAAAGAGGATATTTAATTGATTTCCTTGGGACAAATATGATCTTCTAATTGTACATCAGGTTCTTGTTTTGGGGACTTCAGGTTTTAATTACGTGCTCTGGCCAGCACAACCATTTCCAATGTTGTGGGAGTATGCCCCCCTTCCCAAACAAGAACCTGATGTACAGTTAGAAGATCTTATTAGTCCTGAGGAAATAAATTAAATGTCCACTTTAAATAGCCACTTTCATTTACTTGTACTTAAATGTAAACTTTTTTGGTTGCTTGTATACACTATTTTATATAATAATTTGAACTTAAATCAATTAATTTTGTCTGTTTCTTCACTGGTAGCCAAGTAGAAGACAGGTAAACAGTGATGCCTGAGTGGGGAGTAAAAGGAAATGTGCACAGCAGTGTCCCTTTCCCAGTTTGGTAATGTCTTGCTGCTCAACCTTGCCACTATATACCAGGGACCTGCAATTTGTACTCGGCAGGCAATGGGGTAGATTTTTTTTTGTATTAAGGACCTAATAAATGATTCAGTTGGCATTTAGAAGCATATGACCTGGAACATCCAAACAGAGAGCAGATGAAAAATGTAGTTCTGTAAATGACCAGAACGGAATTGCAATGCTTTCTGTGCAGGGTGTGTGGTCATAGGAGCAGTCATCACTTACTACTAAGAATCTTTTGTCCACACATGTTTTTTAATATTTAAAAAATAAATGCATTTGACAAGAGAAGAAAATAATCTGTGAGGACCCTGAGATTAGAGACTGCAGAAGTGGAGATATGCATAGGAAATGCAAAACGAGATATCATCTGTGTTTTGCTCTATCTTTTTGTGATGCTAACTCTGAAGCCATTATATGCAAGGCACTTGTAATGGGAGGGAGGGTGCTGATTTTGTTTGGGGATAAAAAAAAATTAGAGAGAAAAGAATTTGTATCAGAGGGCCAGATCAATTAATATAGGCAACATCCAGCTCTGCAACTCAAGTGATACCCCTGCTGATGGGAGGAAGAAAAAAAAAATCAACCAGATCATCATTATAAGAAATAATATATAAATAAATAACCAAGCAAACATTTTCAATCTAGCAGAGAAATGGAACACTTGGTGCATTAAAATGCTAAAAAAGAGAGTTAGGGAAATATAAAGCAAGCTGTTGTCTTGTTCCATTGACCTGGACTCTCATTTTTTTTTTACGTGCTACATACATTATTTCCCATATCTCTCACTTTGCATCCAAAGTGAAGAATCAGAATGCAAATAAAATTTTCATTGGGAAAATTTCACAAATGCAAGGCAAACATATTTTTAATGTACATAGCCAGCAATAACAACCTGTACTGACTTGATCAGCTAGTATGTGAGATGGTACTTGCACAGTGTCTACGTACTGTATAATGTATCTGCATGGCTATTTCATTGTTATCCCTGTGCTACAAAGACATAGTTTCCTAGGCTGTTTTGCTTGACTGTGAAGAGTAATTGAAAGATCAGATGCATTCATTATTAATTATTTTGCTCAGTTCATTATCTGAGTTAACATCAGTGCAACCAGTCAACTAATTAATCACCGGTGTGGCCAACCCACCATTCATTTACTATAACAGTGCCACTAATACTAGGGTTGTGGTCCATGAATTTAATATTGGCAGGTGATATGAGAGTGATTGTCAGATAGTTATCATGAGAGTGGTTATTGATGGGCACAGGGAGAGTGATTATCGGGTGGCTGCCATGAAAGGTTGTAAGGAGGGTGCAGTGGGAGTGATTATGGGATGGGAGCTGACTACATGAGTGACAACCTCTATACAAGACATTTCACATTAAATAAAACAAGGAAAATGAGAAAAAAAAATCATATGGAGACATAGTTGCTTTGCACTGAGAGCAAGGTGTACCTTTGAAGTTATTATCCCTCTGTACAGACAGTTGGTGAGACCCCATCTGGAGTACTGTGTGCAGTTCTGGAGACCCAATCTCTGCAAAGACATAGACAGGATGGAAGCTGTCCAGAGGAGGCAACTAAAATGGTGCAGGGTCTGCACCGTAAGACATATGAAGAGAGACTTAAGGAGCTAAACATGTATAGCCTCGAGGAAAGGAGGGAGAGGGATGACATGATAGAAACTTTCAAGTACCTCAAGGGAATCAACAAAGTCCAAGAGGGTAAAATCTTTCAAAAAAAGAGGTGTGCAAGAACAAGGGGGCACAATTTGAAGATGGAAGGGGGCGGCTCAGAGGTAACTTAAGGAAGTATTTTTTCACAGAGAGGGTTGTGGATGCATGGAACGGCCTTGCAGAGGAGGTTGTGGAGTCAAAAACAGTGGTGGAATTCAAGCATGCATGGGACAGTCATAAGGCAAGTCTAGGGGGTTGGGGTAGGAAGAAGTAGGCTGCTGGTTAACTAGGGTCTGCAGCTTATCCATTAGGTAGGGAAATGGGCAGACTGGGTGGGCCAAGCAGTCCTTATCTGCTGTCAAAATCTATGTTTCTATATTTCTATGTTTCTTTCCATATAACCAAGCTTCCCGATAGTTGGGTGTAGCAAGAGAGCACTGCAACAGTGTAGTATGAGGGAAAATATGGATATTCATTTAAAAGTGCACTAGGTGACATTATTCTTTTACTCCATGACAGACTCTTTAGTTGCAGGGATACATGTTTTAGACCTCACAAAGTAAAACTGATTCACATAATAATGAAGGACCCAACACATTACACACTGACTGACATTACAAACAGTGCATACATTGCATGGTATAGCAAACATTTACTTTTACAACAAAAATTGCCCAAGAGTAAAAATATGTGACTGGAAGGAAAGACAGACATGTGCACTCATAATTCATTAAAGTTGCCATTATTTCAAAACAATACAAATAAGGAGACAAAGAACAAAGCCCTCAATATCCAGCTGTATTGGCAATATAGGCTTTTAACCTGGCCCATGTACCTGCACGCTAATTTGGAAATCAGTTCAGAAGACATAAATCATCCTGGGCTATAGGAACTGCAGACAATGGGGACACCTGCCAGACACCACAACCAAGGCAGGTTAAATGTAACTGCAAACAGTGCCATCTGGCAAATTTCAGCAGAAGACGAGGGGGGTACAATTAATTCCTCATTAACCACATTACTGCATTAATGCATACTGCCTACTGTACTGCATACTGCATTAAAGAGATACTCCATACTGCATTAAAGATGTAACGCTCGGCACACCGTGGCCACCAAGGTGTACTTCAGTACTGTGAAACTTTTTTCATGATTACCACTGTACAGAGACAGAAATGGAGACATGTGAGAAATGCTGCAGCAATGGAGAAAGCTTGCAGAATGATTAACATGTCATTAGAAACATAACATATAAACATAGAATTTGGCAGCAGATAAAGCCTGCTTGGCCTACCCAGTCTGCCCATTGTTTCTCTACCTACAGTACAGTATCACCACATACCTGAATTAATCGCCACCTTTCTCCCTCTCTCTCTTCCTTTCCACCAAGAATCCTGTATGCCTATCCCTTGCATTCTTGAACCCACCCACTGTTTTTGCTCCCACCACCCTTGCTGGAAGGCTGTTCCAGGAATCCACCATTCTTTCTGTTAAGAAGTAACTCTTTACATCTCTCCTGAATCTATCCCCCTCCAGCTTCATAGAATGTCCCCTTGTTCTTACACTCCTTTTTCCTAAAAAAATACTTCCCTCCTGTACCTTATTTTTACCCTGTATGGTATTTAAAGGTCTATATCAAATCCCCCATCCCCTCCTCTCTTCCAGGGTGCAGATACAGTGGTTCATAAGTCTCTCGTCATAGGGTTTTTGGTGCAGACCCTGCACCATTTTAGTTGTCCCTCCTCTGGACTGCCTCCAGTGTGTCTCTGCCCTTCCAGAGATGTGATCTCCAGAAATGGACACAGTACTCAAGGTGGGATCTTAGCAGTGATCTGTACAGTGGCAACACCACCTCCCTCTTTATGGTGGTGATACCCCTCCCTATGCACTCCGGCATGTCCCTCACCCTCCCAAGTGCCTTGTTACACTTCCTGGCCACCATTAGGTCTACACATATGATTACCCCCAGGTCTCTATTTGGCTTGGTGGTTGACAATCCTCAATACCACTCCACCCAGTTTGTGTTATGCTCCTGTGTTTTTCTGCCCTAAGTTCATTATTTCACACTTTTTCATATTGAAACCCAGCTGCCATGCCATTAACAACTCTTCAAGTTTTCTCAGGTCTCTGTTCATCCTTTCCACCCTCCAGAGTGTCCACCCTGTTGCAGATCTTCGTGTGCTTCACAAAGTGGTTCAGCTTCTATTTAATGCCACTTACAGTAAAATGACATGAAAGAAGAATGGCCCCACCACTGAACCCTGAGGCACCCTGCTGGCCACCCTCCCTTTCTCAGAGTTAACTCTGTTTATCACCACCCTCTGTCCCCTATTCCGTAACCAATTTCTTATCCATTTATCACCTTTGGACCCACTCTGAAGCTACCCAACTTGCTTACTAGTCTCTCACTGTATATAGAAAAGTGACAAAAGCTTTGCTGAAATCTAGTAGGTCACATCCACTGCTCCACCCTGCTCTAATTCTTGGGTCACTCAGTCAAAAATATTTATCAGATTTATTTGATGTGACACCCCTCCACTCGTAAATACACGCTGCCTCAGTTCATGTAACCCGTTGGATTCAAGATGTTCCAAAATCATGCTGGCCCACTGGCGCATAGGTTGGATTTCCATTTGCAATGCTGATGACTCGGATTTAGGAATGGACCCAGGAATCAGAAGGCCAGCTGAGGAAAGAAGGATCAAGCAGAGGTGTGTGAAAAAAACATTCCACCAGTGAAATTTCAGCAAAATGATTTTCGCTACCACAAAAGTGCAGAAATCATTTTGCCAACTTTCATGGATCCTCCACCGAAAACTGCAGAATACGTTTAAGAAATGTGGGTTAGTATATAAAACTGCAGGAAAAAACACTCTGCAGAGCTGCTGCCAGTGTTCAGTTCTACAGTTTATGTATTAAACTGTGGGGGGAAAACTCTGGAGAACTGAGTACATCACACAAATGGAATATTCAATACTGTTGAACAAATATTCCATCGTTAGTATTTTTTGCAGGAAAACTGGTAGAAACACACTGCATTAAATTCAGAAATGGTACAGTGATGGAGAAAGACAGAGAGTAAATATAGAGAAGGGAGGCAGAGCATATATGTTACAGAATAATGTGTCTACAACTTTGGTCGCACACAGCATTTTCATCCACATGCTTCCCAACCTCCTCCACTCCCCAGTTGGTGTCCCAAAGCTCATGATTAGACCGACATCTGTAGACCAACAACACAGTATCCCAACATGAGTCTTATAGCAATTGCAGTGTTTCTTGAGTCTTACAGTCACAAGCATCCCCATGGGGAGGAGCTGGGAAAAAGAGTGTCCAGTTGTCTGCCTCGAAAGCACACAACAGAGAAAAACACAGCAATAATGCATGTGCAGTAAGCATGCTAATCGCAAGTCTTTGGCTCAGCAAGCACATCCATCCACAGTCATTTGAAGAACACGAGTTGTAAATTTCATGACACTCCCCCACCCACTGATTGAAGTAACTTGTATCTATGTACAATTCTACACAGCAGGTGTGGTGGTCTGATGACTATCAGTAGCAGCAGTATCTCTGGGTCTAGTAGTTTCTCATTAAATCTGTTTATTATTTCTGTATTGTCAGTGGTTGTAGCGTGCAGGCTTTAATGGCATAGCAGGAGAAGTGGTCAGATCAATGGCAGCATCAGTGGCATGTAATCGGCATACCTGAAAAAAATCATAAAAATATAGTTGCAGAGAAACAACACAGCAATCAACTTTTAGTTTTTTAGTTAACTTACAAAATGTTGATTGGCAGCTTCAACAACAGAAATGATCCTAGTAGGCAATGTCTAACCTGACTGAACATAACAATAACAGCAGTGGTTTGATCCTGAGGCTACATCAGTACTTCAACCTCTCTGACCCCAAACCTGTCGTACTTTACTACCGGCTGACCTCCATGCATAAAAGAATGTGTGTACTATGTACAGCGAGCTGTAATCTGACACTTTTTTTTAATGTATATCTTTTGTTTTATTTTTTAGCTTCTATTTATGCACCTTTACCTTCGGGGCATCTCTCAGGGTCGCATCTGCAACCATCGTACACAACCACCCACCTGAACCGAACTACTCCAAGCTACTCGGGTATGTGAGATCTGGACACTCCACCCCCGGCCCCAAGGAGCAGCCCCAGACCCCAAGGAGAACTGGAGAGTCAGACGACATGGGGCATGAGGTCAGACAGACTGCCTATGTTCACAGTCACCTCACCTGAAGGAAGTTTTTTTTTCCTTGGTTTCTACCCCAGAGGATGGATGTGCAATGACATCCCACCCAGTGTGTGTGCGCTCCTGCATGCACCTGGAAGATGTATGCCACTGCTCCAATCCCTGAGCTTCTGCTGCCATGTACTGCAATAGCTCCAGCTTCCGCAAGGGGTCACCAGTGCAATGGAAGATCCCCAAACCCTCCCCAGGACTAGGAGAGCTGTCTACAGATGCTCAATCCTAATCCTCCTCTGCCAGCCCCGACATCCCGAGCTCGTTCCTAAACTCGTGTCACTGGCATGGTGCGAGGTGTGATGTCCAGTGTCTTAACCCTCAGCACCACTGGGCCAACTTTTAATGTGTATCTTTAAGGAGAAAAGATTTAATCCCCCCCACAAGAAAAATATACTTACCTTAACAAAGAGTGAAAAACACCGTAGGTGGCCAGACTCCATGATGGTCCCAAATGCTTATCCCAGACAGTATGGGCAGTGATAGTAGCAACATATGGGTGCAGGGATGTAATTAGCATATCTTGAAAATAAATCAAAAAAAGAGAGTTTCAGAGAAACAACACAGCAAGCGCTTAGATTTAAGTTACAAAATGATGTTTGATTCGGCTATAACAGCAGCTTCAACAACAATAATTATCCTAATAGGCTACAAAAGTGAACATTCTTTCCCCTTTCTGTAGTGACAGTAATAATCACACTGAAATACTTAACTGAATGCCTGTCTTGCTTGTTATTTGTCTAAAAAAGTGTTATTGTAAAATACACAGCCTTTACCACAACCTGCAGGTACTACGGGATCCCCAGTAACACTTTGCTGTGCAGCACACATTGGAAACATAACTCAAAATGCTTGCCTGAAAGACATACTGAATTGACACTAACAGAACGCATAAACCATTAACCAGTTTCGAGGTTTCACTGACATTTAACTGAATTTTACATATTTACATGTGCATTTAATTAATAATTAACAACTCCTACTGTAACGGCTGTATAAGTAGTTCAAATAAGTGGAAGAATTCAAGTGCGATTGAATGTTCATACATTACTTGCTGAAAATAAAATGCACTGAATCACTTTAAATACTGGATTATTATTTATTATGGTACGATTTTTAACATGCTAAAATTTATTTGTGCAAGTATTATCAAAACTACTCCAAGTAACGTTGTTTAATACTAATTTTTTTTGTGTTAAAAATAATTCTGCATGTTTTGTGCAGTGTACGAATCATAATCACAGAATTTCTTTAGTTTTGCAGAATTGCGTAATAAAAAATCCACATTTATACATGCAGAAATAGAATTGGCTGTTTCTGGTTTATTTCTGCGATTGCAAGGACAGTGCGAGTTGTAGAGAGTGCAGGTCAGGTCACCAGTTAAAGAGAGAGCGAGAGAGTGGAAAGAGTTACAGTACTTTGTTTTGTGGTACTTTTAGTAAAAATGTCATCCTCTGAGTCTGCAGATTTAGGTGGGTTGGGAAGCAGCAGCAGGGCAATGGATGAGGTTAGTGAGTCTGCCTCTGGCACTGGGACAGATAATGTGGAGAAGGCCCAGCAGGTTCAGCACAAGAAGGAGGAGGTGGAGCAGCTAGTATCAGGACAGCAACAGAACCAGCAGGCTGGTCCCTCCAACACTGGGGAAAATGCGGAAGGTCAACAGAAAAAAACATTTGCACCTGCATTCAGCCACAAAGAGGTGGCACTAGTTGTCAGGGAGGTAACAGCCCATGTGAATCAGCTATGTGGGCCTGATAAAGCCCCTTAAAAGGACAGGGACCAAATTTGGGAAGGCATCAAATTGATGTTGGAGAGAGAGAGAGAGAGAGAGATGGTGATGGTGGGACACACCATAAAACAAATAAAACGTAAGTGGAATGACATACAATAAAGGGACACCAAACTATTGGAGGCCCTGGGTGGAGCAGTGACCCTAAAGGAGCGTCAGAGAAGGCAGAAGACAAAGGAATCCAAAGATGCATCTAAGCAGCCAGGCCCAGCAGACAAGGGAGACAGCATAACCACCAGAGCTAAATCCAAGTCCGGGAGGGAGAGGCGTAGATCAGTATCGGCAGATCACAGCATTACTGATGCTAAGCATATTACTTAAAATATTTTAATTAACTGTCATCAAATATTCTTTCGAACATGCTGCACTGCATGATTATTGTACTAGCTTGTGCCTGATCGTGGTTTGCTGTGCTGCTTAAATTGTCATTGTCAGGAAGTTCTTTTTCACAGAAAGGGTGGTGGATGCATGGAATGGCCTACCTCAGGAAGTGGTGGATATGAATACAGTGCAGGGCTTTAAACAGGCATGGGATAGGCATAAGGGAGCAATACAGATGAGTATGAATAGATAGGCCAATGGCACATTCATAAGGTAGAAAAAGAAATGGGCAGACTGGATGGGCCTTGCGGTCCTTATCTGCCGTCAACTTCTATGTTTCTATGTTTCTATATATATACAGTAATACATATTTATTTAATTATTAATTGAATGATCTGAGAAATTAACAAGTTTGAGTTGGAAGCTTGTTATGTAGGTTAGGTGTGTCACATGATCAGATAAACAAATATAATACTGTTTACAGCAGACAGCAGTAATTCAATTCAATTCAATTCAATTTTATTTATAAAGTGCCGTTCAAGGCCAAGGCACTGTACAAATTTTTAAAATAATCAAATCACAACATTTAAAAGTCAGCCACAACTAGCAGATATATGCTAATCCAAAAAAATATGTTTTTAAAGCAACTTTAAAGTTTTCGACAGTTCGACATTCTCTCAACAAACGAGGTAGAGAATTCCACAGGGTCAGTGCTGAAAAAGCAAAGGCACGAGATCCTGATGGCTTCAATCAAACCCTGGGAATCTCCAGCAATCCCTCTGTGGCAGAACGGAGAGGGCGGAGGGGGCAATAGGGACTCAGAAGATCTTTCAGGTAACCAGGTCCCTGATCATGTAGGGCTTTAAAGGTTAGTAAATCAACCTTAAAAGTGATCCGCCATTAATCCGGCAGCCAGTGCAGTTCGCGGAGCACAGGCGTCATATGACTGGTTCTAGAAGTCCCAGTCAATAGCCTGGCTGCTGCGTCCTGCACCAGCTGGAGGCGGCGGATATCAACCCCTGGTAGCCCTAGGTAGAAGGAGTTGCAGTAGTCAAGACGGGTAGTGACAAAGGTGTGGACCAATGTTGGAAGGTCCTCCGGGGGAATCAGATGTTTCACCCGGGCGATATTCCTCAGATGGTAAAAAGAGGACTTGCCAACAGCTGACACCTGAGATTTAAGGGTCAAACCATCATCAAAAATAATGCCCAGGTTTCGCACCTGTTTAGAGGGTGAGAGTGGTACGCCCCCAAGTAATAAACCTGATGGTTGTCCAACTCCCACACCCATCCCCAGATGACCTGGATCCACAACCAGCACCTCAGTCTTATCCGGACTGAGTCTCAACCAGCTCGAACTCATCCACAGTCTGATCTCATCAAGGCAGCTATTAAGTACAGGGAGTGCATCACCCTGACCGGGTAGAAAGGACAGATACAGCTGAGTATCATCTGCATAGCAGTGAAAACTCAGATTGTATCGCCTGATGATTTCTCCTAATGGCGGCATATACACTGCAAACAACATGGGAGCTAAAATGGAGCCCTGTGGTACCCCACAAGGCAGGAAGTGAGCGCCAGAGGAATAAATTCTGGTAACAACTCTCTGAAACCTGTCCATGAGGTAAGAACGAAACCATTTGAGGACTGTTCCAGACAGCCCACAAAAAACCCACAGGCGCTCCAATAGCACTCCATGGTCTACAGTGTCAAATGCAGCAGACAGATCGAGAAGGACCAGAATGGTACACACCTTTTGATCTCTGGCCATTAGGAGGTCACTCAATACCTGAACAAGGGCAGTCTCTGTACTATGCCTTTTCCTGAAACCAGACTGGAGAGTATCACAGACATTGTGAGATATAAGGTGATCATCCAATTGCAACGCAACTGCCTTTTCAATAACCTTACCAACAAAAGGCAGGTTAGAGATAGGCCGGTAGTTAGCAAGACAATCTGGGTCCAAGGAGGATTTTTTAAGGAGTGGTCAAACTACCGCCTCCTTAAGGGGGTCAGGAACCCCCCAAAGACATACAGACAATGTCTGCAAGGATTGGGTAGATAACTTCTACACAACTTACTAAAAGTGGTGTAGGACCCAGATCCAAACTACAACTAGTTGGTCGCATTGTTTGGATGATCTTCACAATGTCCCCAAATTCCGGCCGGTGAAAATCTAACCAGACAGACTGAGGGCAGACCACTTCCAATCGACCACCGCAATCCCCCATAGGAGGTGCCGGACCGATGCCAGACCTAATGCCGGCAACCTTATCCGCAAAAAACTGAGCAAACTCCTCACATCTTAGCTGAGAAGGCTTCTCTAGACTGAAGACAGACTGGATTGCACAGTCTGTCCACAGTCCGGAAAAGCTGAGCTGGTCGATTTTGTGTGACAGAAATCTCTCTGGACAGGAATTCTGCCTTCTTACGATTGATTTCTGATTGATAGCTATCATAATGAGCCATCAATCTAAGCCTGTTGGCATCAAGCCCGACTTCCACCAGGCTCTCTCCAGCCTTCGACCTACCCACTTTAACTCCTTCAAGGAGCCGTCAAACCACGGACTTCTTGGACGGAGAGTGGGAGGCCGAACACGAACAGAAGCAATTTTGTCCAGAGCATCTCCCACAGCCTTATTATAGGCTAATACAAGATCATCTGGACTCATGCATTCACCTGACAAACTCGATAGATCCAGTACTGCCATCAGGTTATTGGGGTTAACACCCCATAAAGGGCAGTACTGAACCATCTCCGTAGGGGCAGACCTATTGGAGGGGGCCCTGAAGCTGAACCTTATGGTGTAATGGTCAGACCAGCTGACTGGTTCCACCCCCAAATCAGTGATCTCCATGCCCAAGAGAAACACCAGATCCAATGAATGACCACCTATATGGGTAGAGGCGGTAACAACCTGTGTCAGGCCCAGGATATTCATCAGCTGGAGGAGATTTTGACCAAACTGAGAGAGTTCATCGTCGACCCAGGCATTGAAGTAAGCAAGAAGTTAGTTATAAAATGTTACAGGGTATCTGTATTGCACTTAATACAGTACTAATCACGCTTAATATATTAAGTATTATAGTAAAGTGAAGTGATTCTCTTTACAACTGTTAGTCGTGGCACTGTAAAATGTATGACACAGTAAAATGTTTACACCTACTCAGTTATGAGACAATATAGCAAACTAAAATGATACTGTGAACCAGCAAGTGTTGGCTATTAAAATTACCACAACTGCTCTGAACTACAGTATTGTATTCCTCTTTTCATTATGTTTGCTTGCACGCATGTGCAAGAAACATAGTGCCATCATCCGAGTTTTCGGAGGTGTGTCAGCCCTCTTCCAGTTCAGTCAGTGTGTTTGCAGGCACGGCTGCAGTTCTCCAATACCTGCTGGAGCTGTCTATGACAGCTCCAAAATGCAGTGGCCTACAGTTGAAAGGGGGAGCTACGCTTTGTGAGCGGCAATCAGATATCACCTGTTCCTCTGGCGCTCCCCTGCACACACACACACACACACACACACACACCACATGCTCTACTACCCCCCACACCGTATAGCCGACAGGTGCCTAATCTCCTGTGGCTGTGCTCGCCCCAAAACACAGTTCCATTTGTCACACTGGGTGCCCACCCCAGCATGGCTATAGGTCGTATAGCCGACAAGAGTGCCCAATCCCCTGTCGGCTCCACTGTCTCCTCTCCCCCGAGTACAGGGTGCCATGCTGGGAGCCCACCCCAGCATGGCAACAGATGCTATGGCTGCCGGGGGTGCCAAATCCCCTGTCGGCTCCATGTCCCCCCAACCAGCCATCCTTCTGCCATGCTGGGAGCCCACCCCAGCATGGCAAATGTCCCACGTTGTCATAATAAACAAAAAAAAAAACCTGAAAATCAAAAACGGTCCCTCGCTGAGTCTGCCACAACATGGCCGAAATGTGTTTTCACACTTTCAGCGCAGAGATGCGTGGTCGCTGTGGGAAATCACTGTTCGAGACAGATAAAGAAAATCACAGTGACACTGTTCATGATCGGAGGTCCCAAAATACCTGAGTTGACAATCTGCTTTAAAAAATCCCCAAAGTAATTACATTACAGGTGTGCGTTGTACAGTTTCTATGCATGCTCATGACTTCACCAGTTTTTTTTAATATTTTTACTGCAGATTTGCAACATTGCCATTTTTTCCACCTCCCCATGAACAGTACAGCTGTCATTTTTCACATCCTGTTCGGAATGTGTTTTTGCACCTGTGGTGCTAAATGCCATAGTCGCTGTGCATAAGCAGCTTCCGGCTAACAAACTGATATTGCCACTGTTCATGAGGTGGGGTCTCAAAAAATGTTGAAAATTTGGAGTAAAATACCAACGAATGCCTGAGCTGTTAGGGTTTCCAACCATAACACCCCACCCTGTACAGAATGACAGGCATCAGGGGTGTGACTTGGGATTCTTGCCTGTAATGCTCATACCATTCACACCCTACAGCCAGTGAGAGGCATCGAGGTATGCCTTGGACTCTTTGGCCCCAAAGTTCACCCCATTCTCCTATACCACACCCATCTCACCATATTTCCTGATGGAATGGGGTGCGCATAAGGGCCAAAGACCCCAAGGCACACCGTGACACTTGTCAGTGTCTGCAGGGTAGGGTGTGGTGAAATGGCGTGGCCGTTATGCCTGACAACCCAAAGGCACACCCCAATGCCTGTCACTCTCTGCAGGGTGGTGGTGGGGTAGGCTTCAGTTCAATACTTCACTGCCATTCCTATTATGCTGCTCTGTAACTTCTACACTACCACTGCCAATGCCAGCAAGCAAACATTCGGCATTGACAAATGCTTGTTTTGAACAGGTGGTGACCCAAAAACTAATGTTAGTGCTGCTACCAATTCTGAACAACCTGAAGTTGCATCCAGCAACACACTGCCAGCAGGAGAGGGAGCAGACAGCAGCGCAGAGAAGATGCTGTCTGATGGTAAGTGATAGACTGTAATTTTGAATGTGCTGGTGTCAACCTCCAGGCCATTAAAAAAATATGTACTCTTGCCGGCCCAGTGGTACAGAAGGTTGAGGTGCTGGATGCCACACCTCATGCCACCCTGGCAACCTAGGCGGTTTGGACATGGAGGGATAGGATTGAGCATTCAGAGGACTGCTCTTCTATCCTGGGGAGGGTTCCAGAGTGCCACCACTCTGTAGTGGCCCCTGGTGATGACTGGGGGCACCACTAGAGTGGAGCCAGCAAGGGGCAGAGTGCGGCAGACGTCAGTACATAGTATCTGATGTCACTGCACGCTTGCACTCTGAGGGGATGCAAGAACAAAGGAAAATAGTGGAGGGCAATCTCTATGGCTGATGGCTGCACCCCCCAGACCTAAGAGAGGTACCTAACCAGGGTGTGAGAGTGATAATTGCTGGCCTTGAGTGTGTGGCCCACGTGTATGACCTGGTCTGGGAGTGCAGGTGTTGGTGGCCAGAGATCTTGGGGGTCAGCTCTGCCAAGGTGGGCTAAATAAGAGTAAAATAAAAATGTACTCTTGGCAATTCTCTAAGCATCATCACCCACCTCCTGAGCAACTCCTCAGTGTAGTGACATATGTTATCTGTGAGATGTGATCACAATGTTTGGGTGTTCAATTTGGCTGTGGGCTGGTTTCCTTCTGGACACAGTTACCACATACCTGGTGTTGGGCGGTGGGCATTCCAGGCACGAGACACTGCAAGGTCCCAGTGTTGAAACATAGGCATGGTTGTTATCTGGGAGATGTGATGGCACTGTTCAAGTGTTCAGTTTAGCTGTGGGCTGACTGTTCCTCCTGGACACAGTTACCACTTACCTGGTGTTGGAGGGGGGGGGGGCATTCTGGGTTTCAGACACTGCAACGTTCCAGTGTTCAAATATATATGTGGTTGTTATATGGGACATGTGACAGCAATGCTCAGGTCTTTAATTTGGCTGTGGGATGGCTGTTTCTTCTGGACACAGTTACCACTTACCTGGTGTTTGGGGGGGTGGGCATTCCGGACCCGAGACACTGCAAAGGCCCAGTGTTGAAAACATAGGTAGTTATCTCAGAGATATGACTGCACTGTTTGGGTGTTCAATTTAGCTGTGGGCTGGCTGTTTCTTCTAGACACAGTTAGGGTTGCCACCTATCAGGTTTTTTTACATGGTGGTCAGGTTTTCAGGGTCCTTATCAGGTAATCCGGTTTTGGTCTGTGCTGGTCAGGTTTTTGAGCCATTTGAGTGCTCACATACTTTTGAAACATATTTTGTCATCTCATTCATTGTATTAACTACATGTCCAGGTTATAAACCAAGTTCTGTTGTCAGTACAGCCTTTTGTTTGTGAAAGCAGTCAACCTAGGAGGTGTAAAGTATGGCCATTAACACCATTAGCACTTACTTAACCTAATCTTTTCCACTGTATCTTAAAGTGGCATAGCAGCAAAGCTGCCCCCACCTTTTGTAACAGCAACACAGCCAGTTGTCTTCCAGTTTCATTTGCTAGTAAACATTTTCATCTCTAACAGAATTTAGGCATTTTAAATGTTTTAAATTATGTTTTTCCTCAAGAAAAAAATGTGGCCACTTCTTTGACTTTGAAATATTACTATGGACATGAAAAGGAAATGGAGCCAGAAAAATATATAGTACACATTATAGAAAACAATTTCTCTATTATGTATTATTATATACCAAGTATACTATTGTATGCTATTTAAAGTATTTCCCTTGTCTCCCCCATATCATATTTGTATATGAGATTTATTTTATCTCTGTATGTTTATCTGGTAAACTAATGTTAATAAATCAATCAATACATACATAAGTAAATAAATAACTAGGAAGAACCTAGAAAAGTAACTTTAACAGGTACAGTACAGTATCTTAAGATTTCTGTTGAACTGCTTTAAGTGTTGTATTTCATTGATATAACCATTGGCTTTCTAGGAGGAGCAATGCATGATGAGTCATGAAAAGGGGTGGGGCTAGGGGCGGAGCTTAGAATCCGGTTTTCCTCATCCAAAGGTGGCAACCCTAGACATAGTTACCACTTACCTAGTGTTGGGTGAGTGGGTATTTTGGGCCCGGGAGACTGCAAGGTCCCAGTGTTCAAACAGGTGTGGCAGTTATCTGGGAGATGCGATTGCAATGTTCAGCTGTTCAATTTGGTTGTGGGCTGGCTGTTCCTTCTGGACACAGTTACCACTTACTTGGTGTTTCTTGAGGGGTCATTCACTGGCCTGAGCCCAAACCCTATCCCTACCCCCTAACCATCCTTTGTTTGGGTATTGCAGCACCAGTGACAGCAAGAACAGTCATAAAAAAAGAACAGGCTGAACAGCATATAGAGGAGGGGGAGATGAAAGTGCCAGAAAAACCAATATCACAGCAACAGAATTTGTAAAATCCAGAAGGAGCTGGAAAGGATGGTGGTAAAGGAGAATTAGGTAGATGATGCCACAGAGCAGTATGCCCAGAAAGGGCAACAAGACATGGGTCAACTGACCAGTACTGGGACTGTTCATGGTGGGGCTCATCCTCCTCCACCACCACCACCAGGACAGCATGTTCAGGTGTAGCAGGCTGTCCAAATAAAGAAACTTGTTAAAGAAATAAAAAATCTGAAAAAAAGGTAATGCCCCTGGAGGACCACATTGTAAAAATGGAGGGTGGGATCAATCAGTTAGTGAAGCTGTCTTATCATTGTAGACAGGCAGAAGGTGCTCTCAGGTGCACTTCTTTTGGTGTAGTCTGCCACAGGCACAGACAACACTAACTTGTATCTGACTGAGTTTTACTGTAAATAATTTTTTTAATTTCTTCTATTTTTACAGCTGTGTTGTTGTTGTTCACTTTTTCACTGTTATTAACAATGTAAATAGTGTGTGATTTTGTTGTTCTTAAAGTTTAACATTGCTGTTGTGATTTTAATGAAAAATATAAAAAGCTATCTTTTTATAACACTGTAGTACTAACGTACTAACATACTATTTGCCAGCAGATTAGGCCTTACGGTCTATCGAGTCTGCTTGAACCTTAGATCCTTAGTTGGGTGCCGAGGCCCTCCCATCTCTTGTGCTCCAGAAACCCCTATCATCCATCCCCACCCCCCTGGGACAGGCCATCATCTGATACATCCACTTTCTGTGTCTGTCCCACCTCTTGAAGCCTCCACTGTGGATCTCTGAACCAGCTCGCCAGGCAGTGCATTCCAAGGGTCCACCACCCTCTCAGTGAAAACCTCCTTCTCTTTCCCCCTCACCTTCCACCTTCCAACTTCAAACCATGCCCTCTGGTGATACCTCCCTGCTTTAGTCTAAAGATCCCTCCATGTTTACCCTATTTATTCCCTTGAGGTACTTGAAGACCCCAATCATGTCCCCTGTCTCTCCTCTCCCCAATGAAAACAGGCAGAGCTCCCTCAGTCTGTCCTCTACGTCAAATCCCTAGCTCGTGATCATCTTAGTTGCCTCCTCTGTACCCTCTCCAGGAGCTGTATGTCCCTCTTCAAGTGTGGTCTCCAGTACTGTACACAGTACTCAAGGTGTGGTCTAACCAGTCCATTGTACAGCGCAGAATCACTTCCTTGCTCCTAGAGGTGATCCCCTTACGATGTATCCCAACATCCTGTTTGCCTTGCTAGCCGCTCTCCTGCACTGCTCAGAGTTATTCATACATGCATCCACCATGGACCCCTAGGTCTTTTCCCTATTGAGGCCTCCAGCCTCCCTCCCAGGGTGTACCTGTGTTTAGGTTTCCACAAGATGCAACACCTGCACTTGGTGATATTGAAATTCATTCCATGTGCAAGCCCAGCTTTCCAGGGTGTCCAGGTCCCCTTGCAGGGCCAACCTCCCCTCTTCTCCCTCAACTACTGCTCCCATCTTGGAGTCATCCATGAAGAGACTCATTTCACACCCTATACCCTCCCTGATGTCTGATATGTATGCATTACACAGGACCGGACCCAGGACTGAGTCTTGCGGTACCCCACTACCAACCTCTCTAGGGTTCGAGAGCTCCCCACAGACCACTACTCTCTGGGTGCATCCAGCTAGCCAGTTTTCAATCCATCTGACCATCAAAGGGCCTACTCCTAACCCCATCAGTTTCTCCACCAGACCATTGCGGGGGACAGAGTCAAATGCCTTGCTGAAGTCCAAGAATAATACATCCACAGGCTTTCCCCTGTCCAGTTCTGATGTTACCCATTAGTTGAACTCCACAAGATTGGTTTGACATGCTCTACCTGGCACAAACCCATGTTGCTGACTATCCAGACCGCCCACCTCCTCCAAGTACACCCCCAATCATTCCTTTAGTATACTCTCCATTAATTTCCCCACCACCGGGGTCAAACTGATGGGTCTATAGTTACCTGGTACTTCCCTCGACCCCCCTTTATGGATTGGCACCATGTGCCTCTCGCCAATCTAGGTACCCTCCTGTCTCAAGTGACCTGTTGAAGAGCTCCGCCAGGTGCAGCCAGTATGTCTGCCAATTCCCATAGTACTCTCGGATGAATGCCATCCAGCCCAGGAGATTTGTCTTTCTTTAGGGCCTTGAGGGCTAACCACACCCTTTTGGCGGAGATAGCATCATCCGTCCCCTCCACCTTACTGGTCTTTTTATCCTTATCCGGATGTGACACCCCTGGGGTACCTCTCCCTCCCTCTTGCTCCATTTCTGTTGCTCCCCTGATCCCACTCACTGCCACTTCTATCCCCTTCGTGCCTTGCTTTGTAGATATCCCATCCCCCTCCCTAGTGAACACAGAGGCAAAGTACTTGTTAAATACCTCTGCCTGGTCCCTCGCCCCTTCCACCCAACCTCCTTCTGATCTCAATCTGCTGAGATGGCCCTTAGTTTTTCTCCGCTCCCCAATGTACTGGAAGAACCCCTTTTCCTCTCCATGTATCCTCTGTGCCAGCCGCTGCTCTTTACTGGACTTTGCTCCCCTCACCATACGGGTGACTTTTCTAGATGCAAGATGGTACATTTCCTTATCCCTATCCCCTCTTGTTGTTTTATATTTTTTGTAGGCCGCCTTCTTTTCTCTGACTGCTACCTGTACCTCACTGGACCACCAGCTTGGTTTATGTGACCTTGCTCCCTTACGTTTCAACTTAGCACAGATCCTGACTGCCTTATGAAGTCCCCGGTTTATGACCTCCTCTCCTTTCCACACTTGTCATTGATGTAATCCCTTCAAGTGATCCTTGAGAATATTTCCCATGCCCACAAAGTCTGCCCTCAAATTCCTGCCAGTGTCCTAGATCTCCTCCCCCATGCTTATTTGAAACCAGACAGTATTGTGGTCACTCCCAGTCAGGGGTCCTGTACAATCAGGTCCTTACCAGATCCCCATCTGCCAGAACCATGTCCAGGACATGCCCCTCCCTTGTGGACTCCATCACATGCTGTGTTAAGAACACATCCTGAAGCTGTCCAGCAGCCTCTGCCCTGGCCACCTTAGAGGACATGGTTCCCCAGTTGTACCCTGGCATATTAAGGTCCCCCATCAACACCACTCCTTCCCCTTTTGGTCCACACTGGGCAATGATGTTGTCCAGCAAACCATCCTCTTGAACATCACTCATCCTGGGGGACCTATATACTACACCCAGCTTGACCTTATCTCCTGCTGGGGATCATAAGGTGACCCATAAGGCCTCCACGTTTCCCTCTGCCTCTTCTACCCTAGCAATTTCTATGTCATCTCTAATGAACATAGCCACTCCATCCCCTCTGCCCTCCTTTCTATCCTTCCTAAGCATAGTGTACCCCTGTATGTTTAGGTCCCAGTCATGGTTTTTGTTGGCTCACGCCTCCGACCGCCGCCACATCCACCCCCAAACAGCATGGCCTGAACTCTGGCAACTTGCTTCCCAAGCTCCTGGTATTTACTAACACCAACCCCCACCCCTTATCCCTGATCCTCTTTGTCGAACCCCACCCAGAGTCCTTATACTTCCATCCTCCCTCTGCTCCTCCTGAAACCTCCACCCCAGTCTGTTTCCCCCCCCTTGGGCTTGAAGGCTACTCCCCTCATCTGGAGGAGAGGGCTTCTGGTCAGCCCCTCCCTTATCCCTTCCCCCCTCACAAGTTTAAACCCCACCTTTCTTGAATGTAGTCAGCCATCCCCTGTTTAAGGACTTCCTTCCCTAATGGGGCAAGATGAATCCTGTCCTTGGCATATAGTCCCTTATCTCCCAAACTCCATTTCAGTTCCCTAACACCCAACCCACCTCTTCACTCCCACTTCCTGAGCTGAGTCATTAACCCTCTGTGAGTTTATTTTTTCTCCACTGAGACCTTTTGGTACTGGCAATATCTCCGAAAAGGAAATGTTGCATCCATTATCCCGACAGACTCTGGCAGTTCTTGGAACCTTGCTTGGATTTCCAAAACACTATTTCCTCTTAGATCGTTAGTTCCCCAATGCACCAGGAAATCCTGTTTCCTCCACAATCCCTAACAATTTCTTACACCATGAACTTTTGCTCTGTGCACTGTCAGCCCAGAGATACTCACTACCTTCACCTGGCTGGCATCCACCCCTGTCCTCCCACTGGATACCCCTAATCATCGAGTCTCCCAATAACAGAATCTAACACCGCCATCATCCTTATGGTTACCTCCACTATGCCCTCTCAGCCCCCCTTCCCCCCTTTATTCATGATCTCAATTCCATGGGAGTCTTCCTGCCTTATTAGAGACCCCCTTGTCACCCTCCCCTTTCTGCCTCCCTTGTTATTTTTCCCACTTAACTCAAACCCCCTCTGAATAGGTGTCCCCTTTAACCCTCTCTTATCTGAACCATTTATCCTGGACCTGATGGTTTCCCCTTCCCTCATACTGCCATCCTCCCCCCTTGTAATAGTACCCCTGCCTCCAGAGGCTGTCTGTGGGTCCCCTTTAACTAGGGCTCCATCCTTGGTACTGACCCCCCTGCTGAAGGGGGGCTCCTCTCCCACCTCCTTGTCTCCCAGTTTCTCTCCAATCATGCTCTCCTCCCTCATGTCTGCAATATGTTGCATCTCCCCCGTTTGTTAACATTTATGTTTCCCCTTCTCCCTCTGGGACTATTTCTATCCTTTCCATTGCCGGTCTGTGATGCTCTATGGGTATCTGACTCCATCCCCCCGGCCTCTGTATAAGTTTCCTCATTTCCACCAACCCCTTCCTCCCCCTCTAGGTTGCTTAGTAGCTCAAATTTATTGTGACACTCTATGTCAGCCTCCATCAAGTAACCCGAGTTTCCCCTGACTGCACCTCTAAACTGCCCCTCTTTTTCTCCTCTTGCTCTGTTCACCTTAGGAGCTCCCTTCACACAGTCTGCTGTTTTACACTTCCACACAACAGTCCCTCCTGACTCTTCCCCCTCCACTCTCTTTGTATTCAGAATGTTCACCCCATACGCTTTCCCCTTAGCATCAACATCCCTATCTAAGGGTCCTCTGTGCCTAATATCCCCCCTCCTGCTTGCTGTAACATAACGTCCTGTAATTTCAGAGTGTTGCCCCAGCCTCCCCTCAGCCCCACCCTTCTGCTGCCCATATTCACACCTCTTATCCTTGGACACCCCCCCAGCTCCTCCAGCTTACTCCTTAACCAATATACCTCACTCCTGATACAAGATAGCTGTCTACAGAGTGGGCAGCCTCCCTCTCTCCAGGCCCAATTGAGAATTATTGCCATCCCACAGCCTGTGCAGCCTACAACCCTTCCTAAGATGCCTGCCATAGTGGAATATGGCCACCCTGTTTATCCCCCTCTGTTTATAATGGCACACCCCCTTTTCTCAGTCCCTTTCCCTGGAATACAGTTTCTCTCTATACTGACTGCAGTTATTTACAAAACCAATTTCAACCCCACCAATAAAGTTCCCTAGTCTCACAAACACATACAGTCCAGTGTGTGTTCAGTCCCACTAACAGTGTGTGTATGCAGACATCAGGTACCGTATGATGTCACAGGCCCACCAGCTCCTGTTGCTTTGAATTTCAGTCCCAAACAGAAATACTCAGCCCTTCAATCCCAACCCCCAGTGGCTTTTCAGTATTTAAGAAAGCCTACAAAACAGGGTGGGTGGGAGGACTCTTACCAACACCAGGCAAACAACACATTTAAATTTCACTCTAATTATCACTGCCAAACAACTGTTCCCAAGCCTCCAAAGTTACAATATCACAGCCCAAGTAACAGTTCTAACTCAAGGTAATAATTTTTAACACATAGAACTAATTTCACTTACAAAACTATTCAAATATTTCAGTTAAAACAGAATATAACCCCAGACCTCTGTCCTTGCCAGCCTCCTGCTTATGTTCCCAAGTGAACAATGAAAGCCAAAGTAATTCCTGTTAAAGACAAGGTAATTCCTGTTAATGTCCCCTCCCCCTAACACCAGGCAAACAACACATTTAAATTTCACTCTAATTATCACTGCCAAACAACTGTTCCCAAGCCTCCAAAGTTACAATATCACAGCCCAAGTAACAGTTCTAACTCAAGGTAATAATTTTTAACACATAGAACTAATTTCACTTACAAAACTATTCAAATATTTCAGTTAAAACAGAATATAACCCCAGACCTCTCTCCTTATCAGCCTCCTGCTTATGTTCCCAAGTGACTGTCTTTGTTTTGTGTTATTGACCAACTGTATGTCAAGATGGTTAAGAAAACTTGAAGTTGTCATGTTTGCTGAGGTGCCACACAGGCACTTTTGCTAGGCAAGACTGTGACCTCTTATTAGGCTTTATGGACACTTGCTTAGAACATACAGTACTATCTTTGACAGCCAACTGTGACTGCCTAATCCATCCACTATCCTAAAAATTTCTCAAATCTCCACCTTGTGTGCCTCCTCCCAAATAACCACTTACTTGTTACCCCCTTCAACACCCTCTGCATCTTGAGGAATAACAGTGGGAATACCACCACTACAATACTTATCTGATCCCCTGGTTGACATTGACATAAAAAGATCAAGGGTATACAATAGAAAGGTTTTCAAAATATATCTTACCTGGTCAGTTGTGATGATGAATACATCATGAGGAAACATGATAGCAGCATCAGGTATGATCCTGGCATCAACAGCTGTGGTGCTCTGATGATGGTAAGGAACACCAGGGTCCAAATGAATTAGAACAGATGAAAGTTACCCAGACAAGAAGAGGCAGGAGTTGTCCATGAAGTTTGATGCCCCAGGAGTTTAATTAGTAACTTTGGGTAGGATGACATGGTCACAGGAGGGGGAAGCAAAACAGTAGGAGAGAGAACAGTAGTACTTTTATCTCACACTACTTGGACAACTAAAGAAATATGTGTTGAGGTGCACCTCTGTCTAATGCCACTATACTCTAAAATGATTGTCTTGGAATCAGTTAGTTCAGCAATGGTATACTCTATGTCACTTTAATACTATCTACAAGCTCAGATGACTTCCACTACCCCTTGGAAAGCTCTCACAATGTTGACCCAAGTCTATTATAGCAACTTCTACACAATGACTATGCAGAGTACAAGTGTCACCAAAGTCTTCAAGCACACTGTGGATTACGTTGGTAGCTGCAAGGAGAAATCTAGAATACTTGGACAAGGATCCCAGCACAGGCCTAAGGCCACTGGAGTGATGAGAGTTTTTTTTAAACAGTCCATAGGTTTCTCTGCATAAAACACAATCTCTCCAAGGCAGCCAGCAAGAAAGAACCAGAGGAGCTGTTTCCTGGAACAAACCCACCTGAGGGCTGTCGGATTTAAACTCTGGATGCAGAATGTTCTCCAGCCAAAACCCATTTCTGGGGCTGCCAAGGATGCAGAAGAACCAGAAAGATGCGTGGTGACGAACCCACTAGAGGATTACCAAGACCTGGACAATGCTGCAGCACTTCAGGGGCTAGCTAGAACTTAAAGAATCTGAGGTGAAGATATATCTCTGATGTAACCAGGAACCAGAAGAATCTGAGGTGAAGTCTGTTGATTCTGAAGTATTGATACAAGGAACTAGAACAAAACAATGAAACGGCAGACACGTCCTGTACTGGGCTTTGATGGACTTGACTTGCAGTGAATGACGGAAGGAAGCAGGCAAGGTTCTTCCAGGATGTGCACACTCTTCTGCAGAGGGTGACCAACTTTGAGACATCAAGATCAGGAACTGAAAGACAACACTGGCATGGCAGACGTGATACATTCAAACTTCGGCGAACTCAACTTCAACCTGAGGAACAGAAGGAACGGTGGGTGTGACTTGCACAAATTGCAATGGACTCAACTTCAGCGAACGACAAGGATGGAGTTGATGATCTGCTGAACAGACACTTTCTGAAGAAGGATGATGAAGATGTCTTCCTCTGGGTAGAGACTGATTCTGAATGCGTAGAATGACAGCCCATACCATGGAGCATCAACGTGGCAGAATATTAAGTCTATCTCCATATGTTGGCAACACTGTAGCTAGTAGACATACCTTCTCACTATACCAAGAGAACTGCTTGATGATAGGGTAATTTTCCAGGAGCAGGAGCAAATTATGAAGATTTGGGGCAGTTGTTCACTTGTGGGGGACAATTTACCTAAACAGGGATAAATTGTACAATCTGGGGCAATTGCAATAATTCTGGAATAATTGTTCAGATGCTAGGGCAATTGTTCAGATGCCAGGGCAATTGTTCAGATGCCAGGAGCAATTGTTACGATGCAAGGGCAATTGCTCAGTTGCCTGGGGCAATTGCTCAGAAGCAAAGCAATTGTTTAGCAGGGGCAAATAACCACAATCCTAATGTGTCACAATACAGTATTGGATGCCCTAATTACTCTGGGGCTGGCTTGCCCTAACTGTACTGGGCCTGGCTGCCCTCTTTATGCTGGGATTAAGGTGCTCTCTTTATGCTCAGATCACTTTATCAGTGCCCCTTCCTAGCTTTGTTGGCCTTTCCCTTTTAAATACCTGGGCCAGACTTCTGAACTGGGCCCCTTTAAGATCACTGGGCCGGCTTGGGCTAAACTGTCACTTTTCGCCCAACCACACCTCTCTAATAAATGTTTATGGCCCTTCTGAGGCCTTTTCTCAGCTGATCCCTCCCCTGTGGGCGTTGCTACACCCTGAAGGAATAGATTAATCAAATTAGAAGCCTCTGACCTGCCCCTCCATGGCACTCAGCTGTTTTCCCCTTACACCTTGTGCAAACTGTTTAAAATTTAATAAAATACACTCTTCACAGTTTCAAGGTGGCCAGCACATTGCAGCATACTGCTGCCGACTCACCACGCCACCAGGAAGCAGGAGCTGAAGACAGGAGGTGGGAGGTACCACTCAAGGGGAAAAGGGAGCTTCAGGTAGGTGCAGGACAGCAAAGAGGACCTCGTGAAGGTCCTAGGGCAGCACTAATAAGGTGGCAGTGCAATTACCACCTCCATGGGACCAGGAAACTTTTAAATAAATAAAATAAATAAACAGAACGGGGCTGTTAGTCCTAAATGGCCAAACCGGAGGTTTCAGTTCTTTGTGGTGCCCCAATGGCACCACTGACCACACCACACAGCTGCAGGACTGATCTTCAGGCAGTGGAGGCAGAGCAGGCACACAGTCAAGTACTCAGGGACAGCTTCAACACCCAGGTAAGTCCTTTTCCTAGTCCCCTTGACTTACTGTGTCCTTTCTCCTCAACAGCTGCCCAGGAACTACCAACTGAACAGAAAATTTTAAAAACTTAAACTTCTGATTCTGGAATGGCTGGAGTGGAATGCTGTGCATGAGCAGCTCAGCGCAACATTCCATCCAGACCACTGTTGCTTGTGCTGCATAAAATGTCTGCTTTTTGACAGTATCTAGTGCACATGGCACATTTCTCTATTCTTTTACCATTGTTTTCCCACTATAAGGAGGGGAAATTCACTTATAAGGGGGCCCTTTTCATTATTCCCTGCTAGCCCACACAATAACACAGCACCCTGGGCACCTGCAATCCCCTTATTTTTTAGTGCTTTCTATTTCTGTGGTGCCCCTAATGTTGGGGCATTACACAGCAGCAGCAGCAGCAGCAGCATGTGACAGGCCTGGAAAGGAAATAAGTCATGGTTACATAGTTAAAGAAATAAAGGCAATTTTGTTAGTCAAGACTGTGACCTCTTGTCTTAACAGGCTTTATGGCCCACCACCTCTAAGGCTTTGGTGAGAGGCTGCAGCTCACTATGCGCGTCTGTGTCTCAGGAGTAGCCACAGCAGGACTGCATTGCTAATTTTATTTTTATCTCAGGTATGCCATCTATGTTAAGATGTTTGCAGTTTTACCAGTATGTCCTACTGTGAGCTCCAGTTGGGCCTGGAGGTTCTCTGGGAGGGGCACAAGCTCTGTATAATGCAAGATCTCCCACAATCTGTCAGGTTGAGGTGGCAAGAAATGCACCCTACTGTCTCAAAGCTTATTGCAGCTGGGAAACCTTTCTGCATGAGATACCCAGCAATTCTTCAAGTCAAATCCGGAGAGCAGTGGCTCTCATTTGAGTCAGAAGAGCAAGCGAGTAAAGAGCTTAAGACCCTGTTCCCAGATCTATTTAAATGAAGAAGTTCCAGGGGTAAATGTTAGAGTTACACTCTTAGACTGGCTACAGAATAATTTGGATCACTTGTCCTGGATTTGATGAGAATGTGAGTGGTGACCACACGGCTCCTACAGTTACCAACTTTTTTAGCTGAGCTAGGGACGCCATCTGTGGTAACAGTGCTTTTGTTTGTCCCTGAAGTTTGATGAAAGTCCCTAGCTGCTACAAGAGGTAACAATACAGGGAGTGGTTGAGACACAACAGCAAGAACCCAGGGCATAGCAAAATGTTGATTTTCTTTTCCTCTTCCTTATTGTCTGGACAGTCGCTGGGTTGTCCCCATGAAAATGGTTAAAATGGCCCTTGGGTATCATGGAGTTACCCCATGCATTGTCAGAGGATTGCTTTGAGCTCCAGGACATGGAAGAAAAATTTAACTTCCTATCTTTTTTTTTTTGATTTTTCTCTTTTCTTTCCACAGGCCAGGAATAATGTAATGTTTCCACTGGTAACTACTTTCACTTATGCAAGATAACGAAGCACATGGGAACTAATACTAATTGCATTGCATACTTCTAGACATTATCACCTATATTATACGACTATACTTTTCATTACTGTGTGTTAAGATAGACTCTGTTGAACAGTGGGGGAGGGGCTGGGGCAGGGTGGGTATGTAATGTGACACAGGTTTGTGAAACATCACCCACCAGGGATCGTTAAGTGGTGCAGTTTAATAGAACTGGGGTTTAGTATAGTAGTGTGTATATAGTTAATTAGACAAAACGTTTAGTTGATTGTGGGTAATAGGGATGATGATTAGTGCATATAAGTTTCCTTTTTATTAGGATATTTTGTTAGAGGAGAAAGAGGAGCCAAGTGTTTTCAGCACCAACATCACTGAGGCTGGCAACAGGAGTATTGTCACAGCTGCATGCCTGTCATGTGTGGCCCTCATAATTTCATAATTTGGAATGTGAAGGTTGCCAAAGATTACTGTAAAAGGCAAATTATACTTCGGCACCTCCAACACTTGAAGGTAGGGACTGCCTTCCTCCAAGACCCATCTCCGATGGGAGGATGTCAATTTGTTTTGCAGAACATGGGTAGGGCAGGTATACGGATCAGGGAAATCCACTAATAGGGGATGAGTGGTAATCCTAATTGATAAAAAGATTCCCTTCACCTTGAAAAGGAACTCTGGGATCCTGATGGGTGGTATGTTATACTTTATGGCTTGTTAGAATCCCGACAAGTGATATTGGGGGCTGCATAAGGTCCAAACATCGACTCCCCCAGCTTCTTTACATGGATGATAGAACTGGTGGCCACAAACCCCCACAGGTTGACTATTTTAGGAGGCAACTGGAATATTACTCCCCAACCTCACATAGACAGATCAGAACTCTGGAGACAGGGTTTATCTCTGGCACGAAGGGCTTTACATGAACTCATGAGGGGAGTCGATTTCATAGATGTGTGGAGAATTTTGAACCCTGAGGCTCATCAATATACTTTCCTTTCTTCCCCGCACAAAACATTTTCTAGAATTGACTTCCTCCTCATGAGCTCCTTTGCCCTCCCGGGAGTTATTAATGCTAGTACACATGCCAGGGTCATTTCTGACCATTCGCCAGTATCTCTACTACTACTACTAATTGGACCTGGGATTAAGAGAGATACCCTGTGGCAGCTAAATACTCAGCTGTTACAGAGGCCACAATCACTACAGCAGATCAAAGATTTTGTATTAAATTTCATAGAGATCAACAGGGACTCAGTGAGCAGAACAGATGTTTTTTGGGCGGCATTAAAATGTGCACTGCGGAGAATGTATTCGAATTGCTGCCACAAAACATCGGCAGTCCAAGCAATTGTTCGACTCCTTACTTCGGTCCGTTAGTCAACTAGAGTGCACACTTACCTGACACTCAACAGATGAGGATTGAGTCAAACTACATGGTTTGCAGGCCCAATACTTTAGTTTAATGGCACAGAAAGCTGAGCTCTCGTTGAAAAGTACAAAATTTCAATATCTAGATATTGGGGTAAAAGCTAGTAAATTATTGGCCATGAGACTACGGCAAGCTGAAGCATCCAGATTCATCCCGGGTATCAAGCCAGATATAGATAAGCCAGTGGTCACAGCCCCTAGAGTGATAGCAGAGATTTTAAGGCAATACTATCAAAATCTCTATTCAGAAGACTTAGCCAAATGTCCTTCTGAAATGGAAATGCTCAATTACCTTAGTTCGATAGCCCTTCCTAAATTTTCACTTTCCCAAACTATTTCCTTTGGTGGTCCCATCACCATTAGGGAGGTGAGGAGTGCTGTGGAACAACTCCCACTGGATAAATCCCCAGGCCCCGATGGTTTACCCAATAATCTTTATAAGTCCTGCATGACAGAATTAGCCCCGGTTTTGACAGAGTGTACAACTTCTGGTTCGAAAAGGGCTTCTCAGAACCAGCATTTCTAAGGGAATTAATTACTCTAATTCCTAAAAAAGGTAAGGACCCACACTACTCAGAGAATTATCGCCCCATCTCATTGATTAATATGGATGTTAAACTCCTTGCCAAGATTTTGGCTAATAGGTTGGGACCTATTTTGTCATCCATAATTGGCAAAGAACAAATTGGGTTTATAACCGGGAGATTCTTGGATGACCACATTCGTAAATTAATGCATCTCATCTTGGCATCCAGGGACTCGGAACTTCCAATGGCTCTTGTGTCCCTGGATGCCGAGAAGGCTTTCGACAGAGTCTCATGGGACTTTCTTTTCACTACCATGTCCCATTTTGGACTCCCTGATGATTTTCTTAGATGGGTCAAATTACTATACTCTGCCCCCACAGCCCAAATTCAGTGTAATGGTATTCTTTCTGAGTCATTTAGACTGTACTGGGGTACTAGACAGGGTTGCCCCCATCCATCCTCTTGTTTAACATTTATTTTGAACCTCTGATCAGGAAACTGATAACCTCCCTGACACTTCGGGGAATTCTAGTAGGGGAACAGAGGTATACTCTCTCAACATATGCAAATGACTTACTTTTACACCTAGAAGACCCCCGAGAGTGCATTCCAGCTCTTTTGGATGAAACTGTGGCTTTTTCCACTACATAGAAACATAGAAACATAGAATTTGATGGCAGATAAGGACCGCTTGGCCCACCCAGTCTGCCCATTTCCCTACCTACTGGATAAGCTGCAGATCCTAGTTAACCAGCAGCCTACTTCTTCCTACCCCCACTCCCTAGAATGGCCTTATGACTGTCCCATGCATGCTTGAATTCCACCACTGTTTTTGACTCCACAACCTCCTCTGGAAGGCCATTCCATGCATCCACAACCTCTCTGTGAAAAAATGCTTCCTTAAATTACCTCTGAGCCTTCAAATTGTGCCCCCTTGTTCTTGCACACCTCTTTTTTTGAAAGATGCTACCCTCTTGAACTTTGTTGATTCTCTTGAGGTACTTGAAAGTTTTTATCATGTCCCCCCCTCCTTTCCTCGAGGCTATACATATTAAGCTCCTTTAGTCTCTCTTCATATGTCTTCCAGTGCAGACCCTGCACCATTTTAGTTGCCCTCCTCTGGGCAATTTCCCACTATAAGCTGTTTCCCACTATAAGCTTAAGCTCTCCAAACCAAGGTTTTTTTCCCTTAAACAGCAGAGTATCTCAGAGAGATGTGACTGAGTTTGCCCTTTCATGAGAACCCAACTCCCTTCTATATTTAGGGATCCATGTGACCAGAGATATTACCTCTATGATTAAAGCCAACCTTGCCAATTTACTGGTTACACTCAGGACAGACCTGGATAGATGGGGGGGTTCTCCCGCTGTCACTTTGGGGGAGGATTAACACGGTGAAGATGAATGTGCTGCCTCACCTCCTGTACCCAATGGGTATGCTGGGTTGCTTTTTACCCATAAAATGGTTCACTAAGTTGCAGTCTATGCTTAATGCCATTATGTGGCAGGGTAAAAAGTGTTAGGTGGTTATACCATAAACTTTCTGCACCAAAAGGGCAAGGTTGTCTTGCTGTTCCATCTTTTTTTTATACTATTGTGCCCACCACATCAGAAAGCTGGCACACTGGTTGCAGGAAATGAAGGCACTTAACTCGCAAAGCTATATATCAATGTGGTTGGAAATTGAAAAATATTGTGCAGTCAAATACAAATGTTCACTTCCCTCTTTGCTATATGCTACCCCCCATGCAATCCCCAAACCCCTAAGGCATACCCCCTTAGGATGGTCTAATAAAGCACTGCATCAGCTGCAAGTACATATCTCCCTTAAATGGCATACTTCCTTAGAGCAGCATAACCCCCACTTCAAGATTGGTAACAATCCTATAATATCATCCTTATTGGAAAGAAAGTCGTGGATCTGTTTGTTGAGGGGGATATAATATATTTTCACTCATTTCAGGAAAGATTTAATGTGCCAGAGGGATCCATCTTTAAATTCCAACAGCTCAAAGAAGCACTTATCTCCCATATGGGAAGAGTCCAAAATCCTTTACTGGTTACTGTGGAACTAGCCACAATCCGGCAATTGGCCAAGCAGCCCCATGCGATTTCCATAGTCTACAAAAAGATGCAATCCCTAAATACCAACTTGCCCCATGGAGTCTGTTTTTACTGGACCCAGGAATTACCATTAGGTATTGAAGTAGACTTCTGGAGGAAAATTTGGCTAAACTCTTATAGATTTATTAAACAGGACAGGTTACGACTAATGCAATTCAATATCCTGCACAACCTGTACTTTACACTAGTGAAGTTCCACAGGTTGGGCAGACTGGCCTCCCCAGTGTGCTCATGCTGTGGAGATAGTCTGGATACTTTGTATCACATGTTGTGGACTAGCTCCAAAATACAGGTATTTTGGCATGCAATCAAATGATCAATGGATCCAGTTCTGGGCATTGACCCATTAGTCACACCAGAAGTCTGCTTATTAAATTATTTTCCCCACGGCACCTCTAAAGTTAGGAAAACATATATGGCTTTGATTGCTGCCACAGCAAAACTTACAATAATGAGACACTGGAAAGACAGCACACCCCCATCTGCCATGAAATGGCATAGAGAGACATTAATGGCACTCCAACTGGAGAAACATATATGTTCAATGCGTAACAGGCACCAGACATACCAGAACAGATGGGGAGCTTTACATGCCCTGCTCTCCATCTGGAAACCCTAAGCATTCCACTCAAAGAACTCCCCTCTAAGTACCCTCAATGGATAAGCCTAGAACAACACGTGGCTCAGGGTAGTGGGAGGGAGATAACAGGGAGGGGCGGGTGGGAGGAGGAAAGGTGAGGAAGGGGAATGACACCCCTCCCAATTATAGGTGTCTTCTGGTCTTTCATTTATATTGTTAGTGCTCAGAGTAATAATGTTGTGTTAAGACCGATATACTGTGTAAATTGGAGTGGCCATTCAGGTTGCCCAATTGATATCCAATCTGTGGATCTGCGTATGTTAAACTGAAAACTTAATAAAGTTTATTGAATTAATAAAAATTAGATTTCCAGTCTCTGGGCAGATGCTTTTCATAATAAAATTTTATTGGAAGGCTTAGGAAGGGGTAGTACTACTGAAAGGGCAACTGAGCTGAGCCAGAATCTTCTAATAAAGCCATACAGGCCAATTTGCCACCACAATTTGATAGGGAAGTGATCTGTAATTTTAATAAAGGGATCGAAAAATCAACAAGGAATACCCAAAGGGAAAGGAAAACGCATGAATAAATTGAAGGGACATGATTCCAAGACACTGATAGGGAAAGAACATCAGAAGATCACAAAGGGTAAGAAACAATCTGAAATTAAGGCCCAAAAGAAATCCAGAAACAAGTACGATAAACTTAAGAAGAATGAAGAAACAGATTCTACAAAGATGCTGGACTCTGATATTAAAAATGGAAGGGAAGCAGATTTGCCTACTGGCAACTCAATTGAGGTGACAGACGAAGGGAAAGTTAAGAAGATGGATGGTAGGTCTGTTTGCCTTATAGATGGCCAAAAAGGTTCTTTGTCACTAGTAAGAGAAACACCCATTAGATAAACAGTGCCTGATTATCCCCATAAAGGAGAAAACAGGGGGTTTGAATATCTGCTGAAATGCTATGGGATTAAGGAACACCCTAATGAAACACAGGATAGTCTCCTTATTTAGATAGCACAAATATTTGAATATCAGGAAATACCCAATTATGTTTATGTAATAAGGCCACCTAACAAACAATATCAAGACTGTGTTTTAATATATTGTCAGAATTAAACATCTGCCAAAGAAATCTGGTATAAGAACCCTCTACAGGGTTTGGGAGGTATCTCCCCCCCCGGCCCCAAGAATTCCAATAATCAGGGAGACAGTGGCATCTAGTACTACAAAACTAACAGGAACAGAGAATGATGGGAGGTTGGGTACTCAGACACAAGATACCCTTAGGAACCAGGAAGAAGAATGGGAAATTAGAACAATTATGGTTTTTGGATGGGGAAACAACAGTAGGTGAGACGACATTCTGGTATAAAACTTTACAGATAAAGATCTCTATCTCCTCAATAGAATGCTTGAAAGTTTACAAAAAATACACCACTTCCCAGATAGACATTACATTCAAGAACTCCCATATCCCAAAGGCTTTACTGTTGGTTGTGAACAGATTGGACCTTTTAGGTATCTGTATGTTCAATCTTCTAAGTCCTGAAACCCAACCGCAATTAGGAAAGGAAAAGAGTCTGGAGATAAAAGACTGTATTTCTCCAAATAATTGGTATTCTGGCCTTATATTACTTGATAACGAATGACAACTACAGCAGGCAAATACTTATTCGTTACCTGATTCCAACTTGACTGCATTTAGGCCTTTGGAAATTATGTCCTGGAATATCAAGGGTGCACATATTAAGTTTGATGAACCAGAGGTTAAGACATTTTTGATACAGAGAGATACTCTGTCTCCCGGAAAACTGGTGTACAGAGACTTTCCACCCACAACTGCCAGGGTACAAGAGATGCTTAATCCCTGCTTCAAGGAAAGGGAAGCTAGGCAGTTACAAATCAGTCATAAAAATTACCTTTATTAAAGCTTCATTAAATTTTAAAATTGAAGAAATTTAGACAACGAACAGGGAAACCTTGGTGTTGAAGTTGGAGGGGAATCTTGGCACCATAATCATTGTAAATGTTTACATACCTCCTTCTAAGCTCAAAGCTTCTGAAGCTTATTTACATCTAAAGAAGACTATGGAGAGTATTATACATAGCTGGTCACATTTTCCCATTGTAATAATAGATGACTTTAATGCTAGAATCTCAGCAAATAAGGAGAATGAAGACCTTCATTGGGAGCTTATATCTTCAATACAGATTATAAATACTGTAGCAATCTTACAGATTTTAGGAGATCATTAGATCCAGTTACAAATGCAAGAGGGAGGATTCTGAATAAGCTGATGTTGGATCTCAATTTGTTTATATTAAATTGCTGTAGAATCAGTGATAATAATGGAAAGCCAACCTTTAACAGCTCTAGGGGAACTTCAACAATTGATTTAGCATGGGTAAATATAGAAGCATTGAAATCTGTGTCAGATTTAGGGGTACTAGATAGAATTGAGTCAGCTCATTCCCCAATTACAGTGACACTAAAAATGAAGGAGACAAGAGACAGAAAATTTAGAGTCTGAATTAAATTATTTGAAAATAATAAATCAGTGAGAATTAGATGGATCACTCGTTCTATCAATAACTTCACTGATTATTGGAGAATGATACTTTGCTCGACTTAAGGGATTCCCTGAATGGGGAGACGGATCAAGGGATGACTGCAGAGAAATGGAATAGAACCAATATGTTATTAAGACCCCATTGCATAGTCAAAAGATCACACAATTTAAATTCTGAAGAGAAGTCTTTGTTTAATTAGAGCTGCAAATTGGCAAAAAAAGAATTAAATTATAACCTGAGACAAACAAAAAAAGAAATGATAGATCCCAGAACTAGGGCTTCCACTATGAATGAACATAGGAATGTTTATAAAGAAATATTGGATAAAGAGAGATTAAAACATAATGTAAAGAGATGGGAAGCTCTTAGAAAATCAATGATTAGGAGGGATATGTGAGCATTTTGGTTACAGGTTGCCTCTGGTTATAACAATTACTTTTTAAATTTGGAGGACTCTATAACACCAGGCACCTGGAGTTCCTATTTTGAAACTTTGTATTTTTCAACTGAGGAACAGAACCTCTACACAGGATAATGTTTCAATAGGGAACAGCAGTTTTTCCACATGTATGCAAATTACTAAAGAGGAAATATATTTAGCCATTATTTATCTTTCTTCAAATAAAGCCCCGGGTCCCAACTCAATATTAGAAGACATTTATAAAACATTTCCCTTTTGGTGGACTCCCATTTTATTCACTTTTTTTAATGCAATATTACAAGGCTTATCTATCCTGAAAAGCTGATTAGGGACTATCATTTTTCAAATCTTTAAGAAAGAGGACAGTAGTGATCCAAAAATGTGCTGCCCATTCAGTTTAATTCATATCTCATAAAAGCTTTTCTCAAAAATTATCTTGGAGTGACTAACTATTTGGATTGAAAAAGATGCTATCCTGAATGCATTCCAGAAAGGCTTTAGAAAAGCCAGGTCTACTGTCCACCACTGTTATGTCCTGAATCACCTTATATGGAAATATGTTAAGATAAAATCTCAAAAAATTATATTGCTGTTTTATTGATTTTTCTTCAGTGTTTGATAGTATAAGTAGAGGTCTTTTATGAAACATGTTGGAGGAGTATGGTCTCAATGTAGATTTAGGCCCAGATATTCAAACTGCACCGGGCAGTGGCGCAAGCCTGGGATCAGTGTAACTGGGCTGCACCAGGGCCAGGACCAGGCAATATTCAATGGGGATGTGCCATGGCGAAGCACCATTGAACATGGCAGGGACAGCGCACATATTGCCCTCCTTTGGACCCTCTCTAGGAGTATAATGTTCCTCTTTAAATGTGGTCTCCAAAACTGTACACAATACATTGCAGTTTACATATAATAGGTGGAATTGTGTTTGCATAGTTCTAAATCCTACAATCTTCTGCTGCTAGCTAAGCCCTGGTTATAGGATTTCCAGCATCTCAGCAGATAACTAGCCTCCTTAGCCAGAGATAGACAGGGAACCTTGCAGCATTATTTTGTCTCTGTGGGTATTGTTATTCAGAGTTAGATAGGGAAACTTGTTCTTTATTGCCACTGTGGGAATTGCCAACTGTACCCCTGCTTGCTGGACTGAGCCTGATGTTTCTCCACTAAAGAAATAGTGCCAACTAATAGTAGCACAATCTGGGAACCTGTTCTTAAGGGTAGTGAGCTGCGCTCATCTAATTGTACTAGGCTGGGGCCTGAACTTGCTCTGGTACTAGCTGTAGACGTGCTGCATGTGAGTGCATACATAAGGATTGACTGCCTGTACCAGGATCCTCGGCTATTAGGCCAGGCACCTGCCACCAAAAGCAGGAGCCCAGAAAAGTTCCATGATGCACCCTGGGAACTGGAACAAGGGTATCGTCCTGGCAATAACTTGCATTCTGGCTCAACTAGGGACTGACAGGCTCGTCAGTAGTGCCTATTACCCCCCCGATACCCATGGGGGGTCGGGAGAGGACATGGCCAGACATTTCAGATGTCCTTCTCCAAGGTGCAACATCCTTCTCCTAGTGGTGCATGAATTCTCTAGGAAAGGGATCCTCTACAGATCCCTTCTCTTTACTAGGAGCCTAACCCCCTGCCCAACTTTACTGGCTTTACCACCTCCAGCCCTCACTCTTCTGAGCTTGCTAGCAGCCCTTTTACTACTGGTGGGGGACATCCAACCTTACCCAGGCCCAGGGATGCCTAATGTATCAATTTCATCCCCCTTTGATAAGGCATGGGATGGAGCAAAGGGTCTGAGGTTGGTGCATATGAACATTTGCAGCCTGAGACCAAAGATCCATGCAAGTCCAAGCATGGCTGGCAGTATATAAACCAGACATATTAGCAGTCTCTGAGACTTGGCTAAAACCCCACATTAAGGATCATGAGGTAGCAGCCTCCGGATATGCCTTTTACAGAAAGGACAGACCCTCGAAAAGAGGGGGTGAGGTTCTTATATATGTAAAGGACACTATTACATCCTCTCTTGTTAGGCTGCCCCAGGACATGACCCAGGACACAGAAGCAATCTTTATATGGCTCACACTAGGAGGGACTAAACACCTCACAATTGGCTGCGCATACAACCCACCTACCAATGCGCTCGGCTCTCTGGACATGCTCCTGAAGAACCCTGCAGTTGACACTGCATCTGAGCTTATCATATTGGGTGACTTCAATTTAAACTGGGCACAAGAGGCGAAGTCTACCATTAATGGAGTTTTACGTGACTCCCACCTCGCTCAAGTCATCTCCCTACTGACCAGAATGAACCATAAATTGGGAAGGCACTCTATAATTGACTGGGTCCTGACCTCATCCCCAAGTAATGTAAAGATGGCTGGCACCCTGGCCGATGTCTTGAGCGACCACTCGCCGATATTTGCAATATGGAAGAATAATGCGATCAAAGTCCTGCCTAGAATGATCACTACTAGGGACTACTCCAACTTCCACCCTGACCAGTTCATAGGCTACTTAAATGGCATTGACTGGAACCCTATAAGACACCTACCTAACCTGGAGGAAGCTGTTAAATTTTTCCAAACAACCCTCACCAGAATCACTGACCTCTTAGCTCCAATGAAAACCCACAGAGTAAAGGGAAGCTGCTATAAGTGGATCTTGCCCTCCCTAAAAGCCCTGATGTCCACCCGTGACAAAGCCTGGAAAAAGTTCAGGAAAACAATGCTTCCTTTGGACTTAGCCAGCTACAGGGCCCTCAGAAACCAATGCAAACTGGCCATAAAGAAAGCTAAAAAAGAATATATCACCAACCTTCAAAAAACTAATCTAGAGAACCCCAGGTTCTTCTGGTCACACATCAATGAACTCCTCAAAGGAAACAAAAAAACTACAACTGGCCCAATCATGGCTAATGGGCAAGTAATTGATGAGGGATCACTCATTGCAGAGGCCCTAAATGGTTACTTCACAAACCTTGATGCGTACAAGGTGGGACCCCCTGACAGCAGGAGTGAGCCTAACGCACATCAGCCCTGAGATCTAGACCGCCCTTTGTTTCATTTGAGGCTAGTTAGGGTAACGGAGGTTTTGATCATCCTTAAATCCCTGCACTCAAGAGGATCTGGGGGCCCTGATGGGATCCAGGCCAGAATCCTCAAGGAGGGTTCCCCAGCACTAGTGAAGCCCCTAACTTGGCTGATAAACTGGTCCATTATGGAGGGGTCAGTCACTGATCCTTGGAAGCAGGCCCTAGTGATTCCCATTCACAAGGGAGGGTCTAAAGAGCCTATTGGGAACTACAGGCCTATCTCCTTGCTGTGTGCTATTGCGAAAGTACAAGAGAAGCTAGTCTACTCCCAACTCCAAGAATACCTGGAAATCTACCAGGTAATCTCTCCGTCACAGCACGGCTTCAGAGCCAAGCATGGGATAGATACTGCGCTAACTAAATTCTCGGCAGAAGTCCTGAGCAATAATGACTCAGAGGTCAGTACAGATGCGGTCTTCATTGACCTCTCAAAAGCATTTGACTTGGTAAACCACAACCTCCTTCTACAAAAAATGTGCTCACTTGGCCTTGACAGCCATACACTGGGATGGTTTGAGAGTTACCTCACTGGACGTACCCAGAGGGCCAAGTGGAAGGATAATGTCTCCAAGCTAGCACCACTCAAAGAAGGGGTACTTCAAGGGTCTATACTCGGCTCCCTTCTCTTTACTCTGTTCATAAATTATTAGCACTCACACTGTGGGAGCAGCAGCGTTATCCAGTACGCGGACGATGCTGCCATTTACCGAGCCTCCCCTAACTTAAAAGAATTGGAGAAAGCCCTCCAAGAGGACATCCTTCAGATTGAGGACTGGCTTACTCTGAACAAAATGGTATTAAACACCAACAAAACTAAGGTAATGCTGTTTGGGCCCAGATCCCTGGGTACTGAGCGGTCACTGCTCCTACATCTGCAGTCCTGGGGGGGTGCAAAACTTGAGGTGGTTACCTCCACTAAATACCTTGGACTAGCCCTGGACCAAGGCTTCACACTAAAAAATTATGTAGACCAAATAACCAAAGCTATCCATGGGAAACTTGGTATCCTCTACAGAATAAAGTACCAGATTATCCCAGAAGCTAGGGTAGCCATTGCAGCTAGCGTACTTCTCCCAAAGCTCACCTACGTGGCCCCTGTTCTCCAGAGCGTGGCCACGACGGAGCTAGGCAGGCTGCAGACCTTGTATAACAAGATAGTCTGCTTTGCCACTCTATCACACCCAAGGACCCACCACTGCGAGGGCCCAATCAAGGCTCAGGGGCCATCTTTGAAGCTTCGCCTCATCTACCCTACTCTCTGCCTTACATTTAAGTTATTGGGTCCCACACCTCCCCTAGCCTCAAGGTCTTGTCAGGGTTAAAACTAACCCATGGAGTCTACGTACATCTGGCTAAACTCTCCTTGTGGTTCCCAAGACTAGGACTAAAGCAGGGTCCAGGTCCTTTGCGTACACAGCCCCTTCCAACTGGAACAACCTCCCCCTGGAGGTACGGGAGGCAGTGTCCGGCACCTGCCTCTGGTCTAAGCTCAAGGTACACCTGCTCGACAGGAGCATGTGCCTATGTCACAGGACCTGACCATATATCAACGTACCTCCCTCAAAGGAAGGTGAGCACTAATGTAACAATATATCCCCCTTCCACTATGCCCTAAGGAAGGTGCCTCATTTCTTTAGCAACTTCTTGCCTTTATCTTGAGCACTCCCAATCTCTACATGGACTTGGTATGTAAAATGTTTTCTTTATGTCTAACTCCTAATGTCCTATTGCCTGTCTGTTCCTCCACTACCTATCCGCTTGTAACCCTATGAAGTCTTTTATTGTCAAGCAACATTGTATTTACCCGAGTGTACTTATCTGTTTACCTGTATGTAATTCTTACCCCCGGGTCGCCCCTGAAAAAGGGACCTCCGGGGCTCAGTGGGCCTACCTGGTCATCAAAATTCAATAAATAAATAAATAAATACTCGAAGTGAGGCCTAACCAAGCAGTTGTACAGTGGAAGGATCACTTCCACCTTTCTGGAAGTAATTCCCCTGGAGATGCATCCCAGCATTCTATTTGCACTTGCCGCTGCTCTCCTGCAGGTCTCTGAGTTGTTCATTTTGACATCTACCACTACCCCCGGGTCCCTCTCACCCTCTTTGACTTGAATCATGTCTCCTCCCAAGGTATACCCCTGGCATGGATTTCCAACTCCCAGGTACAGAACCTTGCACTTCCCCACATTTAATTTTAGTTTCCATTTTGCCAACCACCTTTCCAGAGCCTCCAGGTCCTCCTGCAATGTGACCCTCCTCTCCTCCCCATCCACCACTGCACCCAGCTTTTAGTCATCTGCAAAGAGACTCATCTCACTACTGATCCCCCTCATAATGTCTGAGATATAGGTGTTGAACAGGAGTGGCCCCAGCACTGATCCTTGGGGAACCCCACTAGTAACCAACCTTGGGGATGAGGCTAACCCTCCCATCACCACCTTCTGAGTATGCTCAGAGAGTCAATTTCCTATCTATCTTAACAACTGTCTCCCTACCCCCATTTCCTTCAGCTTAGCCAGCACACCACTGTGGGGTATCGAATCAAATGCCTTGCTAAAGTCCAGAAAGAGGATGTCCACTGGCCTAAACTGGCGCAGGGCCCTTGTCACCCAGTCATAGACTTCAACAAGATTTGTCTGGCATGATCTTCTCATGACAAAGGCATGCTGTGCATCATTCAAGTGCCCAGTTTGCTCCAGCAACCCCCCTAGCCTTTCCATGACAATACCCTCCATTACCTTGCCGACCTCTGATGTCAGGCTAATGGGCTTGTAATTTCCCTCCTCCTCTCTTGATCCCCCCTTGTGGGTCAGCATGACATGGGCCACCCTCCAGTCTTGGGGCATCCACCCAGTCTTCAGAGAGGTGATGAAAAGCTCCACTAGAGTGACTGCCAGGACATCCGCCAGTTTCCTCAGCACCCTGGGATGTATCTCATCTGGTCCAAGTGCTTTCTCCATCCAAAGGAACCTGAGAGCTTCCCTTACTCTCTCTCTACTGGGATTTCAGTCTCCATGTCCTCTCCCTTTTTACCCTGCACTGCTGGGCCACCACCTGTCTGTGGTGGCCACTCCCTTTCCCCAGACCCATTCAGGCCCCTGGTCTCTACCGGTCCCACCCCTTACTCCAGTTTGCCCCCACTCCCCTCGCAAGACATAGCCCCTCCATCCCCCCTGGTAAAAACTGAGGCAAATTACTCATTTAGGACTTCTGCCTGTTCCCATGCCTCCTGTGCCCAACCATCCCCTATCCTTATCTTGCTGATCTGCCCCATTACTTTCCTTTTTTCCCCCTTTTTTGACTTAGCTGCTCTCACAACCCTGGTGACTCTCTTGGCTGTCAGCTCAAATTCCTCCTGATCCCTTTCACTCCTTGAGCACTTAAAGTGCCCATAGGCCACCTTCTTTTCCCTCACCACCTCCTCTACCTCCCAGGTCCACCAGCAGGATTTTCTGGCCTTACCGAACTTATGCCTTTCCCTTGTACAGGATATGGTAACCTCCTGTATTCCCCTCCCAATGATCCCCCCCTGCTGTCAGCATCCATTTCCAGTCTTATCCTGTCTAGACAATCTTTAAGGATCCTTCCCATCTCCCTGAAGTCTGCACCCCTAAAGTCAGTTACTACCATCCTTGTTTGGCTTTCCTCCTGCCCCCAGTTCCAGGAAGAGCCAGACTGTGGTGTGATCACTCCCAGCCAATGGGTCCCTCACCTCTAGGCCCCTAATCTGAACACTGTCCGCCAGGACCATGTCCAGTGTCTGGGCTTCCCTAGTTGGCTGACCCACCTGTTGTGTCAGAAATGCATCCTGGAAGACATCCAGCAGCCCCTGCTCTCTGGCCACTGGTGATGACATAGTCCCCAGTCTGTTCCTGGCATGTTGAGGTACCCCATTACCACTACCCTTCCCTTTCCCAATCTACAGTGTCCCTCGAGATTTGCCACCAAACTTTCTTCCAGGACCTCCACCAGTGCTGCTGGTCTGTATACCATTCCAGCCTTTACTCTCTTACCCCCCTTCATCAGCAAGGTGACCCAAATAGCCTCCACATTCCCCTCTGCCTCCTCTACCCCTCCAACACCCATACCATTTCTGACTAACAGTGCTACACCACCACCCTTTCCCTCCCCTACCCCCTATCTTTTCTAAACATAGTGTAGCCCTCCAGACTTAGGTCCCACTCATGCCCTTGTGTGGCCCAGGTCTCAGTGACTGCTGCCACATCTGCCTCCTCCTCAACTAGCATCACCTAGAGCTAAGGCATTTTATTTCCTAAGCTCCTGGCATTTATCAGGACCACTCTCCACCCCTTTTCCCTCCTCTCCTTTCTCCCCCTTAAGATCCCATTTCTCAGCTCCTGCACCCTACCAAGTGACCCATTTCCATGTCTCTCTAGCACCTGGAAGAGTGGAGACCATGTCCCACACTTATCATACCTGCTGGCACTGCCCCTTTTTTGATCCCCCCCCTTCACAAGTTTAAACCTCACCTTTCGCTGATGAACCCAACTAGTTTTAGCTTTAGGATTTCCTTCCCCTCCAAATTAAGGTAGCACCTGTCCCTGGCATACAGCCCCTTATCCTGCCAGGTCTCCTCCAGTCCCCCACCAGGCCATACCCCAATTCCCCACACCACTCCCTAAGCCACTGATTTATCTCCCTAATTTTCATCTTGTTTTCCCCACTAGCCCTTGGCCCCAGCAGGATTTCCAAAAAGGAGATCTTACAGCCTATGGAAAGGCATATCCTGGCCAACTCCCAGAACCTTGCCTGAATTTCTAGTTCACTATTACCATTTATGTCACTTGTCCCCAAGTGCACTAAAATGTCTAGGGTTCCCCCACATTCCCTTGCCAGTAAATACAACTCATGCTTGGCCTTGTGCAACATCAGGCCTTGGTGGCATTTGGTTCCGATCAGACAGGTTTTACCCTCCTTCTGCCCCTCCAATTGGATGCCTCTGATCATGGAGTCCCCAATATCAGTACTCTAACTGCCCCCTTGCCTTCCTGTTCACCCCTCAGGTTCCCCCTCCTTCCATGCCCCTCCTCATCCCTTCATCTGGATCTTTCCCTCAACCGGCTTCTCGTACCTCCCACAATCTGGGTGTTGAAGGTAGCCCCTTCACTATTGTCCCTGGTCACCTCCTCTACCCATGTCCTGGACTTCTTTATCCCTCCCTCCACCTGAGTATCTTTCTCTGTATCTCTTTTGCCACTTCTTACTAATCCATCCATCCTATCTATTTGCCTACTTGGCTTTCTGCTTGCTATCATCCCATTTATGTCCTGCGCCTTCCTGCCTGCCGTGCTCCCCTGTTTCATATCATCAGCCTCCTCTTTGTTCTCCTGATCCTCCTTTTCATTCTCCTCTCCTACCTCTCTTCCACCACCCTGTCTGGGACCCCCTCTATTGTGCCCTTGCCACTTGCCCCCTTCACCCGTTCTGACCATCCCTGCCCCAGCTACACCAGCATCATCATCATCATCATCATCCTCCCCCACACACCCCTCTTCTACCAATGGGCATAGAGGGTTAAAATAATTTGTGAGCCTTAACACATCTGCCAGTGACTCCCATCCCTACTGCCTCTCTTGGTTTCTTTTGGACACCCCCAGACTCTTGCCTACTGCTGTGGAAATTTCCACCTTTTGTGACCATCTGTCAGGGTCCCATAGAGCCTCCTGTGTACACCCTTTCCTCCTCTCCTAGTGTGAGCACCTCTCTTCATTCCTCCATCAGTTTGGGAGGCCTCAGCACCTAGTGCTTCCATGTAGGTAACTGCTTTCCTCCTACCTCTCCAATCCTCCCCCTCAGCCCCCCAGCTGCTTTCAGATCCACTCTACCTCCTCCTTAAGCTGTGCCAGCTGGTAGCACACTGGGCATCCCCAAACTTCCAAGCCCAGTCTAGTATCATGGCCGCACCACACCCTGTGCACCCAACCACCATCCCAAGGATGCCTCCTCTAGTAATATGAGGTCCCTTCTTCATCATCACAGCAGTCTTTTCTAGGCCAAGTTACCAACTCAGTGGCTCTACAGTTTCTCAAGCTACCAGTACCTATACCTAGGCAATCCCTCCATACACCATGCAGACTTTTAAACTTGCAACACTTGGGTGGTTGAACTTTAACCCATCTGTAACTCAAAGGTCAAATGTACAACTCCCTAAGCTCCTCTTTCCCAGCCTTTAAACCCAACCCTCAGTGGCTAGAACTACATGAGCTGCACTTGAAGCCTTTTCCTCCAATTGCAGGGCAGGTGTTCCCCTATAAATGAGCCAAGCTCTGGAGAGGGAAGGGTGGCAGAGGGTGGTATTAGGGCCTACACCTGACTCTCATGAGAGTGTATTAGCCCTCTGTCTGCCCTTCACTGCACCTCCAAGCACTGCAACATCCTCCGGAGGAAGGTCCCACACAAACACTGTAACTAAGATGGTGTCTGCTGTATATGTCCTCTCCCTCTCACCAGGCCAAACTGCAGCTTCCTGTCTGAGCTCTGCCTGAGATAATCTCTCAGTAACAGCCCAAACTATTCAACAGCACATATTAAATGCCACAGCGCAGAATTTCACTCAGAAATAGTTGCAACTCACAATACTTATTGTGCATGAAAATAGGCAGGATTTGTCTAGTGCACTTACCCTGTCAATAAAAACTAATTAAAACTAAAACTAAACTAAACTAAATCCCCACTAATTTATCCCCTCACAACACAAACAATTTCAGTAGCAAAATAAACTGAAAAAAAGAGAACTAAAACTAATGCTGTTCCTTGAACTGCACTCCTGCTGTAGATTTTCCATAGTGTGTCTGTAATCTAAGATGGTGCCTGCTGTATATGTCCCCTTCCCCTCTCACCAGGCCAAACTGCAGCTTCCTGTCTGAGCTCCACCTGTGTTAATCTCTCAGTAACAGCCCAAATTATTCAGCAGCACAGATTAAATACCACAGCCCAGAATTTCACTCAGAAACAGTTGCAACTCACAGTACTGATTGCAAATCCCCACTAATGTATCCCATCACAACACAAACAATTTCAATATCAAAATAAACTGAAAAAAAGAGAATTAAAAAGAATGCACTTCCCTGAACTGCACTCCTGCTATAGATTCTCCCTTATGTGTCAAAGGCAACCCTGGTAGTCTAGTGGCCCCCCCAGTCCCCAAAATATGACCATCCCTGGTGGTCTAGTGGTACCCCCTCCCACCCAGTTCCCAAATACACATTAGGGTGACCTGCCTAGTGGTCTAGTGGAACCCCCCCTCCCATTGTCACAATTGTGGTTCAGCGCCATATAACATATCTCTGGTGATCTGGTGGCACCTCCCACCCCTCCACCCACACAGCATCCCTTGCCCACCCTCCCCGTCATTTGGCAGGTGGTTGCAACCCACCCATACCACCTGACCACCCACCAAATGACAGGTACAGTATGGACTGTAAGCCCATTGGTTCACAGTGTGGACCAATGGGCTTGCAGGACATACTGAACTAGACAGTCCCAAATATGTGAATGAAGTCATTCACGTAATTAGAACTGTCTAGTACAGAATACCATGCAAGCCTATTGGTCCACACTGTGGACCAATGGGCTTACAGCCCATACTGTACCTGTCATTTGGCAGGCAGCTGAGTGGTATGCAGGTGGGTTGCAGCTGCCCACCAATGATGGTGGGGGAGCAGGGTGGGCAAGGGGTACTGTGTGGGTGGGAGAGGTGTGGGTGCCACTAGATCACCAGGGATTTGTGATATGTCACTGTACCATGATTGTGGCAATGGGTGGGGGGTACCACTTGACTACCAGACAATACATGCTGGATGTATACCAGTGATCGGGAACATGGGAGGGTGGAGGGCCACTAGACTACCAGGGATATGTGTGTGCTCATGGATGGTGTTCTGGGTGGGATGGTGGTCACCCACATCTGCTGGCTGCTGTGATGCACCCTGCAATACAGCATCCCACCTGTGGGTGGCCAGGAGTTGGTCCACAGTTTCATGGGCTCAACTTTGAGCCCTCCTATGCAGCACAATGCAGGAGTGCACTGGCATATGCGCCGCACATCCCAGGCTGAATATGGGGATGTGCCACATATGCATGGGCATGCCCCCTGCATCTGCACCATATACATGTACAGTACAGCCCGGTGCATCAGGATTTGCACTGCACCAGGCAGACCTCTCAATATCCCACTGTGGCGCACTGTGGGATTGCACTGGTGCAACTCTGTTGCGCCAGGCACAACCCCTTTGAATATTCAGGCCTTAATAAATGTAATAAAGAGATTATACACCAATACTTGGGCAAAGGTTCAATATGACCAATTTGAACATACAACTGATCCTATCAGAACTAATTTAGGTATTAGACAGGGTTGCCTTCTGGCACCTACGCTGTTTAACATCTATACTAATTCCTTGCTGACAAGTCTTGATGATCCTGACTTTTATGTCCCCAAAATTGGAGAAAAGGGGATTCCATTATTAGCATATGCTGATGATATTGTCCTGTTGTCCACTTCAAAATTGGGATTACAAAGAAAGCTTAATTTTTTCTTTATCTTGTCCTCTGATTTGAAGTTAAGGATTAATAAAGAAAAGACTAAAATGCTTAATTTTGGGGGAAAAAAAACAAAAAAAACTACTTTATTGCTTGGTTCAGAAAAAATGGAAACAGTCAAACACTATGATTCTTTGGGGGTTAGGTTTTGACAAAATTGTAACTGTAAAATACACAGGATATTGGTTAAAAATAAAATGTGAACGGCCTCAGGAGCACTCTGAATATTTAATGCTAAATTAGGTAAAACCACTGTTACAGGAGTTATTAATATATTGCATGCTAAAATTAACTCTTGTGCCTTATATGACTCAAAGGTTTGAGGTTCGGAAAATAATAAAGAAATTGAGACCCCAATTAACATACTTTACAGATATTTGCTGATGGTCTCTAATTCTGTTCCTGCAGCAGTTCTACAGTTAGAACTTGCTTATTATTCTCTAAGTTCAAAGATTTTGGAAAGGATGATTCTTTTTCTCTTGAAGTTGTTCTTTCTTCCTAATGATCAGCTTCCCTCTTGGTGCTTGGAGGAGGAGGAGGAGATGAAATATCTTGATTCGGGTTTCCTTTCCTCCTCCATGCAATTGATAAAGAGTCAGTGTCAGTGGCTCAGTAGGTAGCACACTCGCCTCTGAGGCCGGGAAATCAGAGGGCTGTGGGTTCAGTTCCCACATCTGGCACTTGGGTTAATATCCCAGTACTGACACTGTAGTGCAGCATGAGAGGGGTGCTGCACTTCTGAGGTGCCGTCTTTCGGATGAGACGTTAAACCGAGGTCCCATCTGCCTGGATTGGTGGTAGTTCGGGTGGATGTTAAAGATCCCATGGCACTAATCGAAAAGAGTAGGGGAATTTCCCGGTGTCCTGGCCAAATTTCCCTCATTCACTAAAAATACCACCAACAGCTTAATCTGGTTCAAGGTCAGTTGGCATTCATCTGTATCCCCCTTCCCCCGGGTCGTGCCTGAAAATAGGCAGGATTTGTCTAGTGCACTTACCTGGTCAACAAAAGCTAAATAAATAAATAAAATAAATAAATAAAGAAACAGCTTTATCTCCTATGTTTGGGGAATATTTCAGCAGATGAATACATTTAATCTTGGAATGAAGTTAAAAACAAGGTTGTATTTAGAATTAGAGATCTTGATATTCAAAACAAATATTCACGTTTGGATCAGCTTAAATGCTTTGGCTGATATAATCAGTTAAACATTATTAAACTTACTGAACCTTATTTACAACTCTTGACTAAACCTAGTGAGAGACTTTTCTTATGTAGATTCAGAATTGAATTGTACAATTCTAATTACATGCATTACTTGCAAAAAAGACCTGATGTCTTAACACCCTTTTGCAGATGTGGGAAGTCACAGCCAGATGTCTTAAAACATGCAACTCAGCTTTGTTCTTTATTTAATAATAGTAGAGACAAATGGCTGAGAGAAATCCTAGGTAATTCATATTTACCACCAAATATGATTCTACATAATCTCTTTAATTCAAAAAATGAACTTAAGTTAAAGGCACTGTTCAGTTATCTTATATCTTTACATATTTAGACTAATAATGTTTACAACCAAATGTTATTATAAGACCACTGTACGCTCAGCGTCTGCTCTGACTGAAACACGTGGTGTCTATTTTGGATTATACTGTACATCTGATTTTTTGATTGTAATGTTAAATGTTACACATAAGACTACTGCACTTTATAGAGGGAAGCTTGTCTGAATGATTAGTTGTTTAGAGAATGTTTTTTAGAAGCCAATACTGTCTTCTTGATTTGTATTTATTGAGATTTAAACTTTTATTGTACATTGAAATCATGTTTTTTATATTGATCAATAACTAGAACTTGAATAACCTCCAAAAGGTTTATGAACAGTTTCTTACATACGGTAATATAATTGCATGCCAACTGTGCCTACCCTAGCACCGACTATCCTAAATCTTCCTAAAACCTTCACCTTGTGTGTGCCTTCCCCCAAACAACCACTCACCACCCTTAAAACACACTGCACATCTTGAGGAATGACAGTAGGAATACCACTGCAATACTCACCTGCTTCAGTGGCTGACATAGAGATAAAAAAATCAAAGGTATTAAATAGAATGGTTTCCCTACAATATATCTTATCTAGTTAGTTGTGATGGACATGTCATGAAGAAACAGTCAAAAGCGGTGTCAGGTATCAACCAGGCAGCAACAGCAGCAGCAGCAGCGTGTGACAGGCCTGGAAAGGCAATGAGTCAGGATGACATAGTTAACAGAACAAAAGCAGTTTTGATATCCAATACTGTGCCAAATTGCCATCTTATCAGGCTTCGTGAAACATTTCTTAGATATGTGACTATCATTGTCAATGTCTGCCACTCCTGCCAACTATGACTGCCTGCCACATTGACTATCATAGTATGACCTACACATTATGTATTCCCACCTTCCTGCACTATCCATAATAACACATTCCTGTAGGATGACAGAATTAGGACAATAATAATGCAATGCTTTCCTGATTACCTCCTGTTTTCCATTTTTGGAAAAAATATTATTGAGAAACCACTGTGAGACTTACCTGGCAATGGAAAGTTCCACAGAACACATTCAAGGGCTGCAAAAAGTCTGAAACTGAATGTTGGTCTAATCCCTTACAGAAATATAGGTGTGCTGTGTACATGCAGAATGCATGCCACATGCTTAATTGTGCAATGTTTGCATGTGGTTCACATACACTAAGTGAACATATGTGAACCAGGTCTAAAAGGCAAATCAGGTTCGCATGCTGCAAGTTTGACATGTGCGCAGCAGGTAAGCTGGTATGAACATCTTCAAAAAATTACATCAGGTTCGCATGTTACATGCTTGACATGAGTGCAGCAGTTAAGCTAGTGTGAATATCATTTAAACATCACATCAGGTTCACATGCTGCATGCTTGCCATGTGTGCAGAAGCTAAGCTGGTGCAAATCTCATCTAAAAAAACACATCAGTTTCTATTTCTTATAATGCTGCAAGCAATTAGTCATTAAAATACATTTTTATTTGAATTGCCATTAAAATTAGGTAACCTCATTAATTCTGATCCTTTTGCAAGTTGTTCAATGGCTTTTGATTTTTGTCATTAAATCGCCATTAATTTGTAAAGTATTGTTTGCTTATTGCATTAAATGCCTAGGATATAGCCAGTCAACATCCCCTTTTCCTGATGTACAAAGAGGGGTTTCTGTGTTATGAAGCCTATCCTTTTTGTTTTGGACCGTGCAAATCCCTTATGAATATTTAGTGCTACAAATGTGTTTCTCCATGACTGTTTTATCTCACTTACTGTACTTTCCCTTTGTCTTTCTGTATTGAGCATATACACTATGGCCATGCTCAGCACTCTTTGTGCTGAGTAGAGTGTTGGAAGTATGCACCATACCCTACATTTTGTCACTTAAATAAGGGACATGGACCCTCAAAATGAGGGACACTAACCCACATAATGATCAGGACACATCATGAAACATGGAGCTACAGTACCTCAGAACACAGTGGAAATCATTGTATTAGCACCTGAGAATGAATTTCTACCATTAAGCCGGGGTGCCATTTAGGTAGGGCAGAGGGGTGCAGTCCCCCCCCATATTTGTGCCTAGGTTGTTCTTGTGGTGTGGCAGTTATGACTTTAAATTTGGATTTCATCTTTTGCACAATAAGTGCCCACCTGCTTGTGTGTGCCCATGCTGCAGGTACTCTCCCGACTTGACTGTGTCTGTTCTGTGTTGTCCACTCTCTCCACCTATTAGTGGCAGCACAATCACATGTGATGTGGATGAGCTCCAGCCAAGAAAGAGCACATGAGCCTTGCAAGTGCGACACTGTCTTTCCAACCACAGAGTAGACAGGGTGAACACTACAGCTTTGAGAAGTCAGTGAACACTGAACTCTCAAAAGCAGTGTTGAGGCAGCATATTTTTCTTGTTCTGCTCTTAGTGAGTCTCCATCTCCCCTGGTGGCTGAAGGGGCAGAAGGTGAGCTAGAAGCTAACTCAAGACTAGTGTACCTACTTACTCTACTAGGCTTGCCTTACAAAACAAACAGCACAGACCCCAACGGCAGCAAGCTGGGCTTAGCAGCAGTGGTGATAGTGGTGTGGATGGCCTTCATAGGCCTTGATCAGTGCAGTGTGGCAGCAGCTACAGCAGCAACCAAGCAAGAAGGAAGAAACCCAGGTTGAGTGGATTCATATTGCATGTTGGTTTGGTCACGGTCCATGCTGGGGACCTGTGATGGTTGGTTCTAGCATCCAGCTTCTGGAGAAGGAGAGAGGGGAGTGGACTAGTGGCACACTATGCCAGGCTGCAGGTTCTGGCCATATGGCTGGGTAAGTAAAGCAAATATTTTTTTTTAATGGGAGAATTGAGGAAGGAAGAAGGACCGAAATATTGATGTGTTTTTCACATTTCTTTACCTTTGGGTGGCTTTATGACCCATAGGGAATGTGTATTGAATGGAATGGAGTCAGGGAGAAAAATCAGACAAAGTTATTTTTTTGGGGAGTGAACTTCACTCTGGAAAAAAAGATTAGTAACTGGGTGGGTTTAAGCCCAAATCTGATGTACTGCTCTGGGGTATATGCAGATGAATCTTATACATATGAATTTTTCCTGATTTGCATATCACATTTCAGTCAAACCAAAAAGGTTGTACCTTTGTAGAAACATAGAAATTTTGATGGCAGATAAGGACCGTTTGGCCCACCTAGTCTGACCATTTCCCTACCTGATGGATAAGCTGCAGATTCTTGTTAATCAACAGCTTACTTCTTCCTACCGCCCCACTAGAATTGCTTTATGTCTGTCTCATGAATTCTTGAATTCTCCCACTGTTCCTGACTGCACAACCTCCTCAGGAAGACTGTTTCATGCATCCACAACCCTTTCTGTGAAAAACTACTTTCTAACATTACCTCTGAGCTCTCCCCTCTCTCTTCAAATTGTACCCCCTTGTTCTTGCACATCTCTTTTTCTGAAAGATGCTACCTTCTTGTACTTTGTTAATTCCCTTGAGATACTTGAAAGTTTCTATCATGTCGCCCCTTCCTTCTTTCCTCAAGGGTATACATATTAAGCTGCTTTAGTCTCTCCTCGTAAGTCTTCTGGTGCAGACCCTGAACCATTTTGGTTGCCCTCCTCTGAACAGCCTCCACAGTGTCTATGTCTTTGCAGAGATGGGGTCTCCAGAATTGCACACAGTACTCCAGATGGGGTCTCACCAACTGTCTGTACAGAGGAATAACAACTTCTTGTTTTCTACTGTTGATGCCTCTCCCTATGCATCCCAGTATCCCCCAGCCCTCCTTACTGCCTTCTCACATTGCTTGAACACCTTTAGGTCATCTGATATAATTACTCCTAGGTCCCTTTCAATTTTTGTTGTTGTTTTTATCTCACCCCTCATTGTGTACTCTTCCCCTGGGTTTTTGTTTCCCATGTGCATTACCTTGCACTTCTTTGCATTGAATCTGAGCTGCCATATATCTGACCATTCCTCCAACCTTGCCAAGTCCCTTTTCATCATTTCCACCCTGTCTTGTGTTTCAACCCTGTTGCAGATCTTTGTGTTGTCTGCAAAGAGACATACTTTTCCTTCTGGGTGCTCTCCAATGTCACTTATAAAGACATTAAAGAGGACCAGACCCAGTACTGAACCCTGCGGTTCCCAGCTAGTTACCCTTCTTTATTTACTGTGGACTCCGTTTACTATTACTTTTTGCATCCTGTTGTCCAGCCAGTTTTTTATGTAGGCTACCACCTTGAGACCCACTCCAAGACTGGATAACTTGTATACTTACCTTTTGTGTGAGACTGTGTCAAATGTCTTGCTAAAATCTAGATAGGCCATAACCACAGCCCCTTCCTGGTCTACTACTTTGGTCACCTAGTCAAAGAAATCTATCAGGTTCAACTGACAAGACATTCGTGCAGTGAAACCATGTTGCCTTGGGTCCTGTGCCCCACTGGCCTCTAGGTACTCAACAATTCTTTCCTTCAGAAGTGATTCCATCATTTTCCCTACCACTGATGTCAAACTAACTGGTATGTAGTTTCCTGCCTCTGTCCTGCTCCCACTTTTGTACGAACATACCAAATTTGCCAGCAGATAAAGACCTAGCGGTCTATCAAGTCTGCTCGAATGTGCAGCTAGCACCCCTTATTCTGCAGCTGCCCCTCCCTTCCACCCTTCCCCGTCATTAACCCTTCCCCTTGTCCTGTCCCATCCCCTTTTGAAGCAGTCCACTGTTCTACTGATACCACTTCTGCAGGTAACGATTCCACCCAGCCACCACCCTCTCTGTAAAAAGTGTCTCCTCATCTCCTCCCAAACCTTCCTCCTCCAGTCTCTATATCATGGCCCCTGGTGGCCTCCCTCCTTACTTTGAACAGCCCTCTGTACCAGTCTTGTTTATTCCTTTCATGTATTTAAAGGTTTCAATCATGTCGCCCCTGTCCCTCCTCTCCTCCAGTGAGTACATGTTCAACTCCTTCAACCTCCTCTCGTATGATAAGTCCCCTAGCCCCTTGATCATCTTTGTTCTGCGCTGCACCCCCTCCAGTAACTTAATGTCCCTCTTCAGATACGGGCACCAGTACTGCACGCAGTACTCCAGGTGCGGTCTAACTAATGACCTATACAGTGGCAGAATCACCTCTCCTCCTCGAGGATATACCTTCGCAATACAACCAGCATTTGTTGGCTTTTTGCAGCTGCTCTTCCTACATTGTGCTGAGTTGTTCATTGACCCTGTAATGAGCACACCCAGATCCTCTCTCCTCTGTCTGGGCTAGCTGCACCCCCCAGCTGGTAACTCCTCCTGGGTTCTTCATCCCAAAATGCAGCACCTTGCACTTTTTGGTATTAAAGCTCAGTTGCCAGGTGTCTGACCAGGTTTCAAGCTTTGCCAGATCATCCTGCAACACCTGCCATCCCCCTAGGTCATCCACCACCGCCCCTACCTTGGTATCATCAGCAAACAGACTGATCTTGCTCTTGATGTCCCATGATATGTCTGCAATGAATATCCCAAACAACACTGGTCCCAACACTGAGCCCTGTGGAACACCGATCATCACTGTCTTTGGGTGTGAGAGCTCCCCACCCACCACCACCACCCTCTGTTGCCTTCCCTGAAGCCAGTTTCCTACCCATCTCACCAGCTTTGCACCCGACCCGTGCCTACTAACTTCCTTCCCAGCCTATGCTGCACCTAGCCTAATGCCTTACTGAAGTCCAGATACAGGACATCCACCGCATGGCCCCCGTCCAGTGCCTAGTTACCCATCATAGAACTCCACCAGGTTGGTTTGGCAGGATCTGCCATGTATGAAGCCATGCTGTCTGCTGTCCTAGTTCTTTGGCCTCTAGGGAGGGCCACCAGCCTCCTTCAGGATAGTCTCCATTAGCTTACCCACGATGGATGTGAGGGCTCACTGGTCTGTAGTTTCCCAGTTCATCCTTGGGGCCACTCTTGTGGAGGGGCACCACATGAGCCATCCTCCAGTCCTGAGGTACACACACCTGAATGTAGTGAGGCATTAAATAGAGTCTGCAAGGTCCTGCAAGGACCTCTGCCAGCTCCTTCAGTACCCTGGGGTGGATGCCATCTGGGCCTGGCGCTTTGTCGACCCTCAGTGCCTTCAAACCCTCTCGAACTCTGCCCTCCATGATTTCCCCATCTGTCACCCCTTCCCCCCCTGCTTCTGCCATTTCTTCCACCTTGGGTGTCACCCACCTCTTCTCTTTAGTAAATACTGAGCAGAAGTACTCATTTAGTGCTTCTGCCTTATCGCACCCTGCCCACCCAACCCTCCTTCCTAATCCTTACTATGTGGTCCTTATAGCCCTTTTCTCCCTGATGTACTTAAAGAAGTCCTTTCCCCTTCTAATGCCTTGTGCCAGCCTGAGTTCTGTAGATGCTTTGGCTCCCTACTCCTTGTCACCTCCTTTGATTCTGTCAAGTACTCCTCCCTGTCCTCCCCTCCCTGTTTTCTTGTACTTCCTAAAGGCAGCTCTTTTCTTCCTTACCTTTTCCATGACCTCCTTGCTTAACCAGCTCAGTTTCTTAGCCCTAGCCTTCTTGTTCTTGGCTTTGCAGCAGGTTTTGGTTGCCTCCACTATCCCCAGCTTTATGAGCTCCCACCTCTGGTTAGTGTCCATACTAGATTGAATTCTGGCCAGGTACCCTTTCACCGCTTCCCCCATCCTCCCAAAGTCGGCCCTCCTGAAGTCCAGCACTCTTGTGCCAGATTCCACCCCTTCCTTGCCCATATCCAGTGTGAGCCATACTGAGTGGTGGTCACTTCCTGACAGCGGTTCCTCCACTGTAAGTTCTCTCACAAAGTCCCCATTTGCCAGCACAAGGTCAAGGGTATTCCCTAACCTGGTTGGTTCACTTACCATTTGCAGCAGGAAGCTGTCCTGGAAGGCATCAAGCAGTACCTGCTCCCTTCTGTTCTTGGTTGTTGGGGTACTCCAGTCCACTCCTGGCATGTTGAAGTCCCCTACAATCACCACACTACCCTTCTCGCAGGTCCTCCTGATCTGTCCCGCTAGTTCTCTGTCTAACTCCTCCGTCTGAGATGGTGGCCTGTACACCACTCCCATTCTAAGAATCCTATTCTTGGAATCCTGGATTTGCATCCAAAGTGACTCCATACTACCGTCCTTTGAGAACAACATCCACCCTCCTCCTGTCCTTGGGTACCACCCCATCCTCCTATGATTTGTTAAAGAGACTAATCAGTGGTGTTACTAGTTCTACTCTTAGTTCTTTTAGAATTCTGGGTTGAATCTCATCAGGCTCCATGTCTTTGTCCACCCTCAGTTTCAAGAGTTCTTTCAAAACTCTTTCTTCTGTGAATGGACTAGTATCGATCCCCCATCCAGAGTGTTTCTCTTGTTTGGTTTAGGTACCTCTCCCTCCTCTTCCATTGTGAATATTGAGCAGAAATATTCATTCAGTACCCCTGCTTTTTCACTGTCACCCTCTGCCCACATTCCTTCGCTTTAATTAAGTCTCTGTATCCCTCCCTTGGTCTTTCTTCGCTTCCTAATGTACCTATAAAAGGTTTTATCCCCCTTCTTAACAGAGTTGGCTATCTTTTCCACACTTTGTGCCTTTGCTGTTCTGACTGCCTTCCCTGTCTCCTTCTGCTTTAACTGATAAAGTTCTCTGTCCTGCTCCTTCTGTGTTTCCCTATATTTACTGAATGCTGTCCTTTTCTCCTTACCCTACCCTTCCACCTCCTTTGAGAACAATAGTGTTTTTTTCTTCATTTTGTTTTGTTGATTTGCTTTACAGAAAGGCTTATTGCTGCTCTGATGGCTGTTTTGATTATTCCCCATTGTTCCTCCACCCATCATTCTTGCCCATTTGCTAGTGCTTTTCTGAGGCACTCTCTCATTTTCCTGAAGTCAGCCTTCCTAAAGTCCAAAACTCTTGTTTTTGTATGGCTTGACTCTAGGGCTGTGTTTACTGTGAACCAAACTGTTTGGTGGTCACTTATTCCCAGATGGCTACCCACTTCTAAATCTGAGATTCTTTCTCCATCCCCATTTGAGAGTACCAGGTCTAAGATTGCTCCCTCCTGAGTGGGCTCCAATAATAGCTGTCTGAGGTATGCCCCCTGTAGGGCATCAAGAATGACCTTGCTTTTGGATGTGCCTGCAGCAAAGGTGCTCCAGTTAACATCTGGCATATTCAGGTCCCCCATCAACAATATCTCCCCTTTTCCTGCAATTTTAAGGATGCCTTCTATCATTTCCTTGTTCATTCCCTACCCCTGAGATGGGGGTCTGTACACAAACCCCATGCAGATTGTGGTACCATTTTCTGTCTCCAGTGTGACCCATAGTGACTCATCAACTTCCTGTTTACTCTTTAGTTCTGTTGCTTTAATCCCTTGCCTTATATAGAAAGCTCCTCCTCCTCCTCTTTTACCCACCCTGTTCCTCCTGTAGATTGTGTATCCTGGTATGTTGATATCCCAGTCATGGTTCTCTGTGTACCATGTTTCAGTGACTGCCACACTATCTAGGCATCCCTGTTCCATCAAGGCCACTAGTTCAGGGAGCTTGTTACACTGACTGTGGGCATTCATACTCATCACCCTCCATTTTTTGATGGCCTTACCCCTTTTAGCAAAATCCCTGTCCTTGCTGCCTTTTTCTGCATTTACCCCTGTCCTGTTCCCTACTGACTGCTCTACCTTGGTGTTTACCTCTCTAACCACTGTGTTTTGTGGGGAAGGCTGGGATTTACCTGCTTATTTTCAGTGTCTCCCCCTTGCTAGTTCAAATGCTTGCCAATGAAGCATTTAAACCTATCACCTAGGATCCTGGTCCCCCCATGGACAGATGCAGACCATCCTGCCAGTATAGGCCTGAATCCCTCTAGGTAGCTCCCCAGTCTCCAATGAAGCCAAAAGCCTGAGCTCCACATAAGTTTTTCAACCATTCATTGAATCCCATGGTGCGGAGTACCCTATCAGCATATTTGCCATAGACAGGCAGCACCTTCGAGAAGGTTACCATACATGCTACTTGCCTAAGGCCCCTCCTCAACTCTACAAACTCCTCCTGCTCTGATCCAATTCTTAGCCAGGTCATTTATCCCTATAAGATGTTGCAGACATTCTAGAGCTGTCCCTTGCATTCACAGACAGTTAAGTAGTATGGTATGCACAAACAATTGGAGCCCCACTATATTCAGGCATATGCCCCCCCCCCCGTGAAGATGACCTCCACATTCCCACACTCAGGCACATTATGACAAAGGGCAAAGGAGACTGCTGGGGTGAGCACCATTGACATGAATGGGGGTATTTTATAATTACTATTTTATACATCATTGATGGAGAGTTAGAGATTAATGAAGGCTACTGCTTGACTATTAAGGACCTTGTTAGTAGAATGGTGGCCTTCATTATTCTCCAACTCACAGTCATAACATATAAAATAGTAATAGAAAATAACTCCATTCATTTCAAGGGGGTAAGCCCCATCACTCTGACCAATGGACATCATCTCTTAAAGACTCCTGCCTCAGGCTCCCTAGTACTAAAGTAAGATAATTTTTACTTACATCTATACTTGGTGGGTTGTCTGTAGCAGAATGGCTATACCCACTACAGTGTGTGTGCATGGGGGTACTGGCCATGTGGTGTGTGTGTGTGTGTGTGTGTGTGTGTCTGTGTCAAGTTGTTGATACACTTGTGTTTGCACCTTAAAGTCTGTTTGCATGTGAGCTTTCAAAACTATGGAGAAAAAATTGTAGGAGTACAGGCCAGACAGACATAAAGTGGTTTTGTGATTAAGTTTGTGTATTGGGGGTGGAAAAAACCTGTGTTTCCATCGGTATGTGTTCTACAGTTCAACTGTGAAAATGAGATGAGGAAGAGAAGAAAACTGAAAAGCATACACTGGCTACAAGCATGCTGCATGCATGCAGATATATTCAGATACAGTATGTAGTGAAGTACAAACAAGCCATATGTGTGCAGACAGTATGGCTTAGTGGTTAAAGGCAGTGAACTGCAAGCCAAGAGACTTGGAGACATGAATACCTGGGTTTGAATCTCATCAACTCCCACTTGTGTATGGTGTGATCTTGAGCAAGTCACTTAACTTTCATGTGTGAAGTTATCAGTGAAGTAACCACTTGCTTTTTAGCTCACATGCCACATGCATGCAGTAGTTCCCAATTTAACAGAAAAATCATGGTTTCCACACTCGCTTGCTGCACGCATGCCATATGCATACATTTGGTTCCAATTTAACATTTAAATCATACTTGCAGCTCACATATCACTTGGGTAGTTTTAAGTGTGCAACATGAAAACATTTCATACAATTATTTCTGACATGGGTGCCTCTGCTGCTGCAAGCAGCCAGGCAGGCCCCTTCTGTCCACTGGCTTCCTTCCTCACTGTACTGCCTGCTGATCACCAGACTGAAGCTTCACCCTTGACATGGGTGCCTCTGCTACTGCAAGCAGCCGGGCGGGACCCTTCTGTCCACCAGCTGCCTTCCTCGCTGTATTACCTGCCGATCACCAGACTGAAGCTTCACCTTTGACATGGGTGCCTCTGCTGCTGCAAGCAGCCGGGAGGGCCCCTTCTGTCCACTGGCTGCCTTTCCCACTGTACTGCCTGCTGATCGCCAGGCCGAAGCTTCACCCTTGACACGGGTGCCTCTGCTGCTTCAAGTAGCTGGGCAGTCCCCTTCTGTTTGCTGACTGCCTTCCTCACTATACTGCCCACCAATCACCAGACTGAAGGTATGCTGCAGAAACTTGACTTTCCAGAACCATCGACTCTGCCTGCTGACGGGCTGCTGCAGTTCCTTAATTCTTTGCTACTGCTGTTTCTTCTGGACTTTAAGATAATGTTATATTCTGATTGTGGTACTGGTTAAGTCTCTTCAAATTGTCCTGTGAATCCTAACTTAAACATGAACCTAAACCTGTTTACAGCAGTTTTGCACTCCAAGGGTAGTTTGAAGTGCAAGTTCATTTAGGCTGCAGGTTTGTAGATTGTAAAGTATTACAGCTCTCTTTGTTTTAAGGTCCAGTGGTAATCTACCCTGGATCAGAAGCTAAGTTTAAAGTTATACAGTTTTTTCTGTTAAGACCAGATTCCATTTGGGTCACAGTTGTAAGCTTTACCCTGCAAGTAATCAAATTTCTCTTTCACTTTCTGTCCTTCTGTCTCCTTCCTGCTTGAATCTTTTCCTCATACTCCTATGTAGAAGTGGTTTTATTGTACTTCAGTCCTAAGCTATGCCTTGCAACTAATGCCTTTTCTGTCTGCCTTTCTGTCTCAGCCATATTCCTCCAGTTGGAATTTCCTCCTGCTGTGAGGCGTCTCTGGGCCTAGATCTCTAAGCTCTTTCTTAACTGTTCCCCTCTCACTACTCTTTGTTATCATCATCCTGCTACTGGTGCCACAGCCCCAGTCTGTTAATTTTCTGCTGTGTGGTGAATAACATCTCCCCCTGGCTTGAAACACTCCCTTTCTTACAACTTTATAACCTCTGGCTTTTTCTGATTTCTTACCTTAGCTTCACCCTTGACACGGGTGCCTCTGCTGCTGCAGGCAGCTGGGTGGGCCCCTTCTGTCTATTGGCTGCCTTCCTTGCTGTACTGCCCACCGATCACCAGACTGAAGGTACGCTACAGAAACTTGACTGGCCAGAACTATCTACTCTGCCTGCTGACGGGCTGCTGCAGTTCTTTAATTCTTTGCTACTGCTATTTCTTCTGGACATTAAGCTAATGTTACATTTTGATTGTGGTACTGGTTAAGTCTCTTCAAATTGTCTTGTGAATCCTATCTTAAAAGTGAACCTACACTTGTTTATAGCAGTTTTGCACTCAAAGGGTAGTTTGAAGTGCAAGTTCATTTAGGCTGCAGGTTTGTAGATTGTAAAGTATTACAGCTCTCTTTGTTTTAAGGTCCAGTGGTAATGTACCCTGGATCAGAAACTAAGTTTAAAGTTATACAGTTTTTTCTGTTTAGACCAGATTCCATTTGGGTCACAGCTATAAGCTTTTCCTGCAAATAATCCAGTTTGTCTTTCACTTTCTGTGCTTCTGTCTCCTTCCTGCTTGCAATTTTGCACCCACCCTCCCATCCTCCACCTCCAGCCTTTATTTTTTTAATATTAAGTATATTTTATTGAGTTTCTAAATCCAACATACAGGCTTCATTAAACAAAGAAGTCATACATTGCTGGATGCCTATGTACAAAACAGAACTTCCAACAGCATAAACGTAAAGCAATTGTCGAGTGAGAATGTATCTTGATGCCTTATCCCCCCACCCTCTGCTCCCCAGTCTTTCCCAAATCATCACCTTCCCAAAACACCCTTCCCTCCTACTCCCCCCACCACAAATAAGAGCCTATGTAATTATGAATATATGTCTGAAGGAAACCATAATAGAAAGGATGGTTAAATTAGGAAGAAGCACTTATACTAGAAGTTGTTGTGTTAGACTGGATTAACAGCAAATTAAAAAGAGGATCCCAAAGTTGTTTATATTTTTCCATTCTATAGGTAATCCCAGCAATAACATGTTCTGCCTGGATTGCAAACATTATTTCTTTATACCACTCAGTATAAGAAGGTGTAAGAGCATCTACCCAATGTCTGAGTAGTACCTTTTTGGAACATACAGAAATGAGTGCCATATAGGCCCTTTGAGTATGGCCCTGGAGGGTGGTGTAATCCCCTAAAATACAGATCTCAGGGGTAAACTTATCTGAGAGAGCTAATAACGGGTCCAACTGGGATTTAATGCAATTCCATAATGAGGAAACCCTATCACATGACCATAACATATGCAGCAGATCCCCCTGGACTTGTTAACATTTGGCACAGAGATTAGATGACAGGAACCCCATCCGATATAGTTTAGTTGGGGTATAGTACATGTTATGGATAATTTGAAACTGCAAGTATCTATACCTGTCCCATTTGATATATCTATATAACTGCTTCCAAATTCTTGGCCAACATCTAGGGGGTACAGAAGTTGGCAGAGAATGGCCCCACCAGTAACTTCTTTGTCCTTCTAACCCAGCAGTCGTAGTCTGCAGGAACCTATAGGCATATGAAATTAAATAAGTGGAAGGAAGGGAATTAAGACATGTGGTCAGGGCAGTTAAAAAAAGGTGTAGTCCACATCCCAGTGCCAAAATGCTGTAATAACATGTGGGTAATCTGCAAGTACTTGAAAACATGGGTGGAAGTTCAATGGTACTGGTATAGGCTTCCTGAAATCACATCAATTTATGGTTGGTAACTAACTCATCCACCCTTCCAACCCTCATGTTAGGCCAAAAAATATTAGGCCTAATTGTTTGACACAAAATTAACAAATAGGGATTATTAAAAAGGGGTTGTGTTATATCTCTATACCCAGTGATCTTAAGAAAGATGTTGAGTTGGTGTTGTATAATCAGAAGGGAGTCTAGTGGGGATCCTTTCATCTTATTTAGAAGATTTTTCCTATGTAAAAAAGGGAGGGCTTCTGGGACCATATCATGTAACAGACACAAGGACTTCTCGATTTCTAACCAAAGAGGGGAATAAAGGGAGTCAGAGGGGTAATTTGACTGGGATATCCAATGCCTCAATCTAGTCAGATGTATTGCAAGATGATACAAATAAAAGTTGGGAGCTTGTAGGCCACCATCAAATTTTGCCCTAGTAAGCTTACAGTAGTTTCTTCTTGATTTCTTCCTAGTCCACAAGAAGAGTTGATGATTTTATGAACCTGAGCAAACCAGGAACTGGGTAAATCCCAGTTGTACATTTTGTAAGGGGTATAATATACGGGGTAATATGTTCATTTTTACTATACTCATATGACCCCACAGAGAGAGGTGTAGTAAAGGCCTATATTTAATATCATCTTGTATATTACTTACAGTGGTGTCAAGGTTAAGCTTTTTCACTATCTTGAGGGAGGGGTGAAGAAAATTCTCAAATATTAAAGTCTATCTGATCGCCACTGTGGGCCTAGATTAAATATCTCTGTATTTTTTGGAAGTACGGATTAAGAGGGAATACTTCTGTTTAATCCAGGTTCAGTTTATAATTGGAGATGAAACTAAACTGGGAAATTATTGTGAGTGCAGTGAAGAGGCATTGCGAAGGAGATGAAATATGCAATAGGATATAATCCACAGAAAGTTTATATTCCGAGTTCCCTATTGTGATCCCTGAAACTAAGGGAGAGGAATTAAGTTTTCTGAGGAGAGGTTCGAAAGGTTGAATAAGTTTGGTGAAAGGGGATAGCCTTGACAAGTGCCCTGTCTTAAAGTAAAGGGTGTGAAAAGTACCCCATTACATTGGACACGTGCCGAAGGAGAGGAGTAGAGTATTTTAATCCAAGTTACAAATTCCTGAGGGATGCCATATTTGAGAAGTAAGAAAAATGGATAGTCCCAGGACACTCTGTCAAAGGCTTTTTCTGCATCCAAGGAAACTAAGGCAGCCGAAATGAGAGAATCCTTGGATACAGAAAATAGATTGTCCAACTTCCTGAGGTGATCAGATGAATGACGGCCCTGAGCAAAACCTACCTGTTCTGCACTGATTAAAGAGTCCCAGACCCAGCCCAGTCTTAAAGCCAATATCTTGGCCAGGATTTGAAGATCCACATTAATGAGTGAAATAGGCCTGTAGTTGTGTGTGAATAGAGGATCCTTACCAGATTTGGGTAGGACCACAATAGTAGCTTTGGTTAAAGACTTGTCAGAGATACCATTTTCGTAAAAATATTGAAAAGTGTTTAGAAGGATAGGTGCCAATGTACTTTTTAGGGCCTAATAGAAATTAGGGGAGAATCCATCTGGACCTGGGGATTTATTCAGTGTTACTGAGTCAATGGCTTCCATTATTTATTTTATTTCAAAAGGGGCTTTTAATGTAGTAGACTGTACCTCAGAAAGTGTTGGGAGATTGGTATCAGTAGTGGAGGAATTAAACATTTGTTGAGAGAAAGAGCAGTTCGTGGGGGTATACAAGCCTTCATAATAATGTTTAAAAGCTTCACAGATATCTTTAGGCTAAGAAAGGACAGTACCGGTAGGTAATTGAAGGGAGGTAATGATCCTGTCAGACATCTGGGACCTAATTCTGAGAGCTAGGAGCTTCCCCGCCCTTTCACCTTGGTCAAAGTATGTTGCCCTAGATCTAAGCATGAGGAATTCAGCCTTTTCGGCCAGTAACTGGTTATACAGGGCTCCAAGGGAATCAGCTTTTTCCCAGTCTGCATCGGGAGATAGGACTGAGAGATTTGCTTAGGTTAATGTGATCTGATCAGTAAGAGAAGCAAGGGCCTGTTCCCTCTGCTTTTTATGTTTTGTTGCTAGGCGTATTAATTCACCCCTTAAAGCACATTTTAATGAGCACCATAAGACATCCATTTTAGGCATGGATGGGGAGTTATCTATCATAAAATTAGAAATGAAGGATTGTAAATGTTGTATATGGTCTTCAGATTTTAGAATTTGGTTATTAATCCTCCAAAGTTTGTCTCACTGTATATTGGGTGTGAAGTCTATAAATAACTGGACCATATGATGATCAGATATGGTTTTCGAAGAGTAAAAAACTGATGTGATTCCATAGAGATGGTCTGTACTCACTAAAATATAATCAATATGGGAGAGTGTATGCTGAACAAGTGAGTGAAATGAAAATTCTTTCCTGGTTGGGTAAGTGATTCTCCAGGGGTCAGCCAAACCTATTGAGTGCATTAGCTCCAGCTGGGCTTTTTGACCTGAAGATAAGGATAATCTGGAGGAGCCTGTTCTATCAAGGTTATTTGACAGTACTTGGTTCCAATCCCCTCCCAAGATTATTGGGATAGTGGACCAGGGAGCCAGTGTGGACATGAGATCCATAAAAAATTTTGGGTCATCAGAGTTAGGGCCATAGATGGAACCAAGAATAACCTCAGAGTGACCTAAAACAGCCCATAATATAACATAGCGGCCTTCCAAATCTGAAATTTCTTGTAGTAAATGGAATGGGATTTTGCAGGCAACTAGGATGGCAGTTCCCCCCCTTTTACGAGAATCAAAACCGGAATCAAACACTTGCCCTACCCAGAGCCTACGAAGGTAGTGCACTTGAGTGGGTAGAAGGTGTGTTTCCTCTTAGAAGACCACATCAGCATGTATATTACTGAGATGCATCAATACCTTCATTCGTTTAGCTGAGGTGTGTGCCCCCTTGATGTTCCATGTACAAAAGTGGTAACCAGACATTTTAGCTATATATTAAAATACTAAAATACTAAAGTCCGAATATGTAAGGAGAAAGTAACCCATAAGTGAAATATCAACCTTGGTCCTATTATTTGTGGTGGTACCCCCCAAAACAATCTTTATAACCTCCCAATTCCCCCTACTCCTCATCTCAAAAAAATCATACCTCACTGAATATAACCCTGAGCCCCACATGAACAAATGAACAAATGAAAGGAAATTGTAGCATATGCTCCAAAGTGGACAAATGACTGTGGAGGCTCAATCCCCGTTTGCCAAGACATGACTATTCCACACAGGGTAGCGCATCTCGACTCACCCCTCCCCAGCCCTCCAAAGAACATGAACATCAACATAAAAAAAAAATAATAATAATCAACTCTATCGGGGATAGTCCCTTTCACATCATCTGCATTTTGCAATGAAGAATAAGAACATAGTACTCAACAGTCTTCTATCACCTTATGAGCTGGAATTATAAATACCCTGCAGCAACTGAACTACAAACTACGTACATTATTGCAGATCATACCCAAGCCTTGGTGATCAGTCTCTTCTCTTTGTCTTCCTGTCCCCCCTCTCCCCAATCCCCCCACCCCCTTTAGTTTAATATAGCCAAATGCTCCCATTAGGTGTTGGGCTTAACTCAGAATATTACTGGTCCAGGTAAATTCAATAAGAGAAGAAGGGTCTCATGATGCCCCAATGGTACTTGAGTCAGGCCCTTGCATCCCTGATTTACATGGTGATAACCAACACTAAAAAAAAAATCAATTAATTTAAGAAATGTGTGGGAAAGGGGGAACAGATAACCAGAAATGATAGGGAGAAGGGAGATTAATAATGTGAACAGAAATGTCCCAGAAAGGTAGCCAAAAAATATGTCAGTCTCTTATGGGGGATGGCTATGGAGTCCCACTTCCAAATTATAGATTTATGCGATGCTGTGCACATTCAAATAGACCGGTGTGATCGCACATTCAAGGAGGGAGAATAAACGGTCGAGTTACAGGACATAGGAGAAGACATACGCTGACTAGTGAAACCAGTCACAGTGTCCAGAAAATGCATCTTGTTAAAGGAGTAACAGCTGATGGATCAAAGGGGAGAACTGTAGTGCTTAATCCAAACTGTTCTTTTGCTGACGCTTAAATGAGCCCCCAGGCAGTGCAGATCCAAAAAAAATGCAGAACCATAGACGGGTAGGGATTCATGAGGAGAAATGGAGAAATTTTAACTATATATGCTAAATCTTCTTACAGAACTTGGTAACACTGCAGAAAATTGCCAAATCGATAAGCACTCCCTTACTTGGTCAGCGGTGGGCGAATAGGTCGGGAAACATAGTGGGTAATTCCTCCACTGCTTGCTTTGCCTCCTCAAAACTTCTCCAGCTGCCATGGTACTGGACCATCAGTTTAGCGAGATAGTTCATCCGGAATCAAATTCTGGCAGCTATTAACTTTGTGATGGAGTTATGCAGCCCGTTTCTGTCTAATGGTGACTGGCAGGTCTTGAGAAAATCTCAGCTGGGCATCCTCCCATCTAATCTCCTGCAGCTCCTTGGATTTTGACAGGATATGCTGCTGATCGATATAGCTTAGGTGATGAATAATAAATGGTCTAGGCTTGTCACCGGGGAGGTAGAGGTTTCAGTAAGCAATGAGCCCATTCAACCTGATATACTGGTCATTGTGGTAGAGGGCCCGCTATCTTTGCCAGAAGCGTTTTGGTAAATTTAATTATGGAAGACCTTTCTTCTTCCTCCAGCAAGCCAAAAATCACAATGTTATTTCTCCTATTTCTCCCCTCAAGGTCCTCTAGCTTGCCTTCTATTTTATTTAGCCTCTGCCTTAGTGCTACTACCTCTGGTTCCACCCTGGTCTGCCAGATTTCCAGCGAGGACGAGCGGGTTGAGACATCGGAGATTTTTTTATTACTCTCTTTCAGATCAGCTTGAATATTTTTTAGGTCCAAAGCAAACTCTTGGAAAATGTCTTTAATAATGGCCATTTCAGCTAAGAATTTGTCCTCAGACAGGGGAGTGGAGCTGTTAGGTAGAGCTGCCATTTTGCTCGGGGTTGCGGTCTGTGTTTTGAATCATTTAGCTGATTTATCCAGCGTCTGAGGAGGTGTCCGGGCTAGGAGGGCCTGGTGCATTTCTGAATCCATCTCTGCACTCGCTGAATGTTGAATACCTGCCTTCTCAAAGCTGACTGTAGTTCTCCTTAGTTACTGGGAGTTGTAAGCAGCGATAGATTAGCCAATCTCAGTCAGAAAATTGCTATAGTTAATGCCTTTGGAGAGTCAGGGAGAGATCCAAGTCAAAGAGCATTTACTCAGGCCGAAGACATCACGTGATCTCACCTCCAGCCTTTATTAAATACTCTACCTCCCCCCTTGGCACCACCCCTAGCAATCTTCATCCTCCCCTCTCACTAATATTTCAACTCCTCTTAAAGATACAGAGTGCAGCTATTAGGCCTAATGCTTGTCCTGTCCTCCCTTTAAAGACATCTTCCTATTTTTGCCATCTGCTTGTCTATCAGCTTTGTTTGGTGCCTGCTCTGCTATCTACTTTACAATTCCATACTAGGGCTTCCTCCCTTGCTACCCTCAACAAAGCCCCAATTATTTTCAAGTTGCCTTGGTACCCCCTGCCCTAGCAAAAATCCCCCATTTTAACCTATGATTTATATCTTAAATGAGATCCACTGCTCCTGATTGGGTTCCCAGTGAGTGGCCATGGCTAATCCTGCCAGCCACCTGCACCTCCATCCTCCTGACAACCAAGACACCTTCAAATCTGGTTAAGAGTCCCGGCTACTCTGGGGTAGTACTGTGCGGCTCTGATAGGCTACCATCTGCTGCCACCCTCCTCTAATTGGACTCCTGCTCTCCGCTCAGCCACAGTTTGGCCCTGCCTTGTCTCTATTGTATTTTCAGTCTCTGGGCTTTGGCACCCTCTGCTTTGCATTGACTTTTGCCAAACATTTGCATTCATCCCTGCAACCCCATCTCCCACCTTTATTAATTAGGATTTGGCTTCATCCAATCAACCTTGGTATCCATCCTGCTTGAACCTCATTGGGCTCACTTACCTAGGACTCCATCCCCCCTGCTGCTCCCTCTCCCGCTCCCTCTCCTTGCTTCACCTCCACAGGCTGGCTCTTGCCCTACTGACCCTCTTGGTTATTCTCTACACATCCTCTAAGCACTATGGCTCTGCCCCTTCTGCCTCTTCATCTCGTTCACTTTTTCTCCCTGCTTCCACTGTTTTTCCTGCCTGTAGCTACATACCCCTCTCTTCCTCTAGGCTACAGGATTGACCTTATCTACACCAACTCTGGTACCCTTCCAAATGAACTTGTCTATACTCCCCCATTCTCTTATGGGGATGGCTGGCAACACCCGAAGAACCATGACAGGGTGGTGTATGTTTGCCTGTTCCCGTTCTCAACACTGGCTCATTGGCAGTTCACTGTCGGGGTGGTGAATGGCTTACTCAACCTGGCAAGCCTTATAGATGTACTAGGACCAGGATTCTTAACTCATTGCCTCCACAGGAGCTTTCTGAAGTTGCAGCACGTGTCTCCTGTATACTGTTAACAGTTAATCCTGGGCCCTTCTAAGTAAAATCAAGCCATAATTGGTATGCCACAAACAAATGCTAATAGCACAAAAAACATAAGTGCTAGACACAAAGTATGAGTGGCAAAATTATTCAGCATAAAATTACCTTTCCAACAGTGGCATGCAAGGAATAGCAGGTAATTTAGTTTTATTTCTGAGCTGGTTGAAACACCAAACTGATTTTTTTTTCCACTAAAAATGCACCATAAACCTTTTTTTGTAGGGAAATAAGTAACATATCAACACCAAATTAATCATCCAGACATTAGATGTAATTTTAATAATTTGTTTGTAAAACAAACAGCTATTTCTGTAGTATTAAACAAAATTTTCCCCCATTTGAGTCAAGGTGTATTGGTGAGGTTTGAGGGACAAATCTGAACCATACACACCATACCATAAATAAATGCATATAACTCCAAAAATATACATGACACACACAATGTATCAGTGGCAAAGTTGTTCCACACAAAATTGCCTTTCCAACAGTTCTGTGCAATCAACTGTACTTAATTTTATTTTTGTTTTATACTGGCTAAGATACCCAGAATATGTGTTTTCTTCAAAGTGCTCAGGTGGTTCTAGATTGACAACATGTCATAAACAAATATGAATAACTCCTAAAGTGAACATGGTACAAAGTGTCAGTGGCAAGGTTGTTCAGCACAACATTACCTTTCTAATGGTACTATGCAGTCAATTCTAATCAATTCTGGCTGGCAAGTAATATTAAAATATGTGAGTGACTTCTCCAGACGTTTCTAGGGCTCACAGGAAGTCTGTAGGTGACTTCTGTAGGCGTTCTGGGACACACTGTAGTTAGATTTGCTGAAACCTACAGATGTTTCTAGGAGGCAATGAGTTAAACTATCACCACCCTATCAAAGATATTACCTCTGTTACTGTTACGCTTGAGTAACATTGAGCTAAACCCTGGTCCTATCGCTACCATTACATCCCCCTCGGATGCTGCTCATATTAAAGGCATGAGTTTCAGGCATGTTAATGACTGTAGCCTCCTAAAAAAGCTCTCCATGGGTCAGCCATACTCAGCCAGATGTTCTGGCAATCTCTGACTCTTGGCTTAGGCCAGCTTCTGAGGACAGGGAGATTAGTATTCCTTCCTACCAGTTATTCAGAACAGACAGGCCTACTAGGGGAGGTGGTGTGGCAGTGTACATTAAGAAAAGGTTTACAACGTCCTGCCTGGATTCTACTTCTGTCAAAAATGAATTTGAGTGTTTGACCCTGAAGATGGATTTATCTACTTCCCTTGCCCTCAGAGTGATTGGTTGCTATAGACCCCATCTGCTGGTACACTCCTTCTTGCACATCTTGGCTCTATTATGGAGAAAGAGAACCTTGAAACTATCATCCTAGGGGACCTTAATTTTGACTGGTTATCAAAGTCTGCTTCACCCTTAAACACTGTCTATGATTCCTGTGGGTTGGTGCAACTAATTCATGAACCCACATGTCCAAACAAAAAGAACATAAGCAACAGCACACTGCTGGATGTTATTTTAGTTGATAAGCCTCATCTCTTCTCACATGCTGAAACCTTCTTTGCTGATGTCAGTGACCATTGCTTCATTGCTGCAGTCAGATCACTGCATCATACAGGACCTACAGTTAAATTTCTTACAAAAAGTTCCCGTCGTAACTTTGAGGTGGCTGCCTGTGTCTATGAGTTGGAACACTCACCACGCTGGCAAGACTTCTACTTAGCTAACACGTTTAACTCGGCATATGATATTTTCCATGATATACTTGTTGGAGCCCTAAATATGTATTCCCTTTTGGTAAAAATTAGTGTAAAAAGCAAAACATGTAGTTGGTTTTCACTGCATTGCTTGGTAGGGATAAGTTATGGAAAAAAGCTCACCGAACTAAGCTTGTCTCAGACTGGTGTCAATTCAGAAGGGCATGCAATGCTTGTACAAAAATGGTCAGGGATGATAAGGCAGCATTTATCTTACCAAATTGGATTCTGCAGCAAAGTGCTCATCTAAATTCTGGAGGACAATCAAGGACATGTCCGGATATATGCCAGGTAATTCCTTGCTACCTAAGATGACAACTGGGAGTACTACTATCAATGATAAACCTGGAATCCTAAATGCATCTAACAATCATTTTGCCACAGCTGGTCAAGTTTTTGACAATTCCCCTGCATCCCTGGTCCACTCCTAATTAAGTGTCCCATGTTCAGACTCCCCTGCCCTGGTATCTGGATTTTCGTTCCACCCGGTCTATCTCAAAGAGGTTGAAGACCTCATATTCCAATTGCATATTAAGAAAAGTGCTGGTGCTGATTCTTTGTATCCTTATTTCCTTAAAATTGCCTATCATGTCTGAGCTGTTCCTATCACCCACTTATTTAACTTATCATTGTCCCAAGGGCTTATTTCCCCAGATCTGGAAAATTGCTCTTGTCATCCCCTTGTTTAAATCAGGGAATCCCTGTGACCTTAACAATTATAGACCGATTTCCCTCCTCCCAACTTTGTTGAAACTTCTGAAAAAGATTGTCAGCAACCAATAAAGGGACTACCTCAAATCTAATAACATACTAAACCCTATGCAATCTGGCTTTAGAACTAAACACAGCACTATTTTGGCTCTTGCCAAAGTAACAAATGATAGGTACCGAGAACTGGATGGCAGAAACTTTGTCTGTGCTATATTTCTAGACTTTAGTAAGGCTTTTGATACAGTGGATCATAGCCTGCTTCTCTCTTCTCTGAAGAGTATAGGCCTGGACTCAGTTTCTTTGCATTGGTTAACCGGGTACCTTGTAGGATGGCATCAATGAATTAAGGCTGAGAGTGAGCTATCCCCACTGAAACCTCCACTAAGGGGAGTACCAGAGGGATCCATACTTGGTCCCTTACTATTCACTATCTATGTCAATTACATTGATGAGAGTATTAACAAGGACAACATACACCTGTTTACTGATGACGCGGTTGTATATATAAGTCATCCGACACCTGAAGCCACTTGTGCTGACCTCCAGGAGAAATTTAACCAGCTCCAGAACCAGCTCCTACATAAAAAACTTCTTCTTAATGCTAAAAAAACAAAAGCAATGTTATTCTCGCCCTATAGTCATGTGATGAATCCGACCAGCTATGGAGCACTACCTCAGATTACCACAAATCTTGGAGAGAAACTGGAGTTTGTCTCAAAGTTTAAATACCTAGGTGTGTGGTTAGACCATAATCTATCATTCACTGAGCACATCGAAGACCTTGTAAAGAAGTCAAGGCAGAAGCTGGGCTATTCTTTATAATTAACCAGTTTCTTCCTAGAGATGCAAAAGTGCGCCTTGTCCAACTTACTTTTCTTTCTCTGATTGATTATGCAGATTTACTTTATAGTCAATGTCCCGAAGCATCGCTTGTAAAGCTGGATACACTTTACCACAGGGCCATCCAATTTATTACTGGTCTTCCCATCTCTGCCCATCATTGTTTCTTGTACAAAGCCATAGGGTGGTCCTCTCTTATGTTTAGGCATAATAGAAACACAGTCCTTTGGACTTATAGAGTTTTCTTGAAGTGGCTTCCACAATATATAATAGACTGTCTTTTACTAAGTGAGCCAGGGACTTATGCCCTGAGACGCGCATCCTACTTCACATTATGTATCCCCAAGGCTTCCTCTCACTATGGCAGAGTGGCCATTAGTTTCCTGTTGCCAACATTGTGGAACAAAGTACAAAAATTATTGAAATTAAGCTGCCTCTGCAGTATGAATGCCTTTAAATCTCTATATGCTTGGTGTGTGTGTGTGAGCCATGCAATTGCTACCCCAGCCCTAATTTTAGTCTGAAGCATCAGGCTGCTGTCCTCTGTGCCTAGTTGAAGTTATGATCACTTGTAACCTTTGGTGACCTTAACTCTGTGAGCGTCTTATGCCTTAAATGTTTTTTCCCCTCTAGAAATCCCTGTAGGGTTATTATCTCTTCACAGCTTTCACGGCTGCTACACCTTACTCACCCTGCTGTCTTTTACATATTGCTTAATCTGTGGCTCTTATTCCCCTACCCTGTACCATTTAACTGCCCTATTTCATCTTCGTATTCCCTTTCCACTGCATTCCATTCTTACTATCTCATTCCTTTGTCCTTTAACTCTCTTCCCTGCTATAGATTAGCCCTTCAGGGGCTCCCTGCCCCAGAGGTGGGAGAAATGTGGATACCAGGCTGTTGTCACTTCCATAGCCAATTCCTGAGACACCCAGACCTGACTCCTTACTAGTGATGTGCAGCATTGCTGATACCCAATCGGAACACAAGTGATTTTCTCCTCTGGTATCTGATTGGCTCTTGCAGTCTGCTCCTGAGTCTTCCTCAATACTAAGCTAAAGTCTGATCTTCTGTCTAAACTTAAATAAAAAAGAGCTATACATACTTATTGCCTGATGGTTATGACCTCTATTTTTTCCTGTTTAGAGTGTCAAGAGTTGGGACTCTGTTTGATTACACTCCTTTCTGAATTTCTGTGGTTGGGCCAGTCTTTAGGTATCAAGGAATACCCAACTCTGTTGTCCTGCTGTTTTGGTCCTCCTGCTAGTTCCGATGTTCCTTTGTCCATGGCCCACTACTTAATACCGACCCCTTCTTCCATCCCCTGCCAAAGATATGCTCTCTATGGGCCCCCTGCCCATACGTGGGGGAAACCTGGGCACTGGGCAGTCAGCGCTGCCTCTACTGCCACCTGAGAACCTAAGCTTAGACTCTCCAATAACAAAGCATGGCATTAGCTGCCATCCAATGAGAATGTGAGTGCTCTTCGGCATTGGCTTCCTATTGGTTCCTGCCGTCTGCTTCTGTGTCAATTCTAAACCAAGCATAAATCTAATTTTCATGCTGATATTTGCCAAAAAAGAGCTGTAATTACTTTTCTCCTTGACTACTAAGACCCTTATCCTTCTGTTTAGAGTGTTACATCTAGGGATACTGTGTGATTAAACTACTTTTGAAACTCTGTGCTTGTGTCAGCTCCCTACACGAGCAGCTGATCACTTCTCCCTTATGAAGTTCCTACTAAGCCTCATCTTACGTCCTCCTTAAATATTACAGAAGCACTCTGAACTGATATGACTGATGTAACATTGAGTACTTACTTGCACTAATTGCATTACTTGTTTTTTACCTGTATTATTTGGCTGTATTGTAAATATTTCTGTATGCATTGTACCATTTGACCCAAAGCTAACCAGGTCCATCTTGTAAATGAGCTTGCTCAGCAATGCTCATCTGGATAAATAAAGATTTACATTTTTGGGGGATCACATGAAATGGGAGCAGTGTGGCAGAAGCAGCATCAATGATCATATCATGACTTATGATATAAATAAGGAAAAATCACTTTATGGAAGCAGTGACATTATTGAATATAGCAGTGGTTAACAGCAGTTTAAACATTGTGTAAGTGCTACACACATCTCTACAATCAAAGAGACTTTTATGACATACTATGCATACAGAAACTAAATACTGATGCCTTCCCCTCCCTGGCCCTGGTGTCAGTGTCTGCACATACACACCCCACAGTACACCAAAAATGCATTTTTCTATAAGATAACCTCTTAGATGACTTGACTAACAGTAAAAGAATACAGTATTTACCGTTATTAACAAAACTACTTAACTACTACTTAACATGATGTTAGAAGAATGTACTGTCAAAGCGATACTACAAACCTGTGGTATGGTTGTGGATTCAGAATCATCAGTAGCATCCAGATTCAGCAGCTTTACTGAAATAGTGGGACATGGTAGTTCATTTTTCTGTTTTTCTTTGTTATAACAATACAAGATCAACACTGCTGGGTAGATTTGATGATTATGAATATGTCAATATTAGATTAAATATTTTTCAGTAGTATTATTTTCTCTTTCTGTGGTTCTATGCAGCGTCATACACATCATGGTGCTGGTAATGTGTTCCAGAAATTGGTCGTCATCAGCTTGCTTACTGCTGCATATTACTTTCTTTGGATGTTGTTATTTGGAACGACAAACACGATCCAAGGGTATGGTGTATGAAGGAAATGGGTCATCAGCAGAATTTATGTAGTGCACAGTCATTTCTGTGGATGTTGCTATTTGTATTTGGTATGGCAGGATTTGCAGTGGTTTTAGATTTGGTTACTGTATCAGTATCAGCTGTAGTACTGTTTATTGTGGAGGACAGTGCATGTTCAGTTTGTTTTCCCACAGTGCAGTATGCATGTAAAACTCTCACTCACATAAAAATTGCGGTATTCATGTTTTTCCTTTATTTTGACCTAGGACTTGGAGCAGCCAGTGGCAGAACAGTGTAAATAGTTTGAAATGTACTGTTGCCAGTGTTTTCAACAAGAATGATAGATATGCAGTGCACTAACATCATGGTATGCAGCTAAGCACTTCAAACACTGTTTAAAACATTATTTGGGGATAATTATATATGTTTTCAGTTTGGGAGTGAGCAGTGGCATGAACGTTGGATAACTTGGAAAGGTGCTGCAGGTGAACCAGTTTACTAAACATTATGAGTAGTTGTAAATAACTAAAAAGGCACAAGCAAAGATGTGTCATTTACATCTTTTTTGGTATTTCTATTTATTTTTATTTTTAGGGATGTGGGCCATCAACATTGGCCGACTTGGGAACATTATCAGGTAGCTGAGTGGTTCCCTCAGTAAGTGTCGTACACCACAACAAGATCCACAACAGACAAGCTACCATGTGTCTGGAAAATGCTTTTGGTATTTCAATCTATTTTTTTAGGGAGTGGGAGGGCCATCAACATCGGCCAACTTGGAGACTAACTGAAAACTGGAGTGTTGCACACAGCAAGTGGTGCACCACAGAACACAGCATTCATCATTATCAGTAGGGACAAACAAACATGTCCTAGGAATTATTTTGGTACAGTATTTATGTTTTTTTGTAAGAGTTGAGGGGGAAGGCCATGAACATCTGCCAACTGGGAGAGTAACTAGAAGCTGACAGTTGAGTGTTGCCCCCAGCAAGTGGTTTGCCACAGAACACAGAAATCATGATTAACAGTAGGGACAAGCAAACATTTGTCCTCTAAATTTTTTAGGTATTTATGTTTTTCATAGGGGTGGAAGGGGAAGGCCAGGAACATCGGCCAACTTGGACAGTAACCAGTCACAACAGGTGGAAACTGGGCTGAATAACCTTTGGCAACATAGGAATCTGTTCATAATACAGATGCAGTCAGTACATCCCTACAGGTCACAGACACATGATCTGTCTTTCTCCTACTCAGGAGAACTCAAACCCCTCAGCTGGGTCTTCATCAGAGGGCACTGCTAAACTATCTTCATCCTCTGATGACTCCTGCTGCTCACCGCCTTCTTCACCAGAATTATGGAATCTTTGTGTTGTTGGCAACATGTACTGCTTTGGGAAGAAATGGGAATTAATTTTAACAAATGTTAGGTACTCCACATTACATTCTGACAGGCGGCTTTGGCAGTCAGTCACAATTGAACCAGCAGCACTAAAGACTCTTTCTGAGCTTATGCTGGCACAGGGGTAGCTGAGGTACTCAATGGCAATCGCAGCAAGTACAGGCCAGATTTGGAGCTTGCTTTGCAAATACTCAAGGGGTTCATCCTCAATACTTAGCATCTGTGGGTCATCAAGATATGACTGCACCGTATGGCGTGCACACAGCTGAAGCTCTGTGCTTCCCTCAAGTGGCTGCCATGTGGAGACACCAATGTCCTTCAGCACGGAACAGAGAGGGTTTGTGCCACCACTACTAACTTGTGATGATGAGGGTGATGGAGCAACACTGTACTGGTAAAGGAGAAGGATACTGGGTGAGAGGTGATGGATGCTTGATGTTTGTCCCCTGCTATTTTTTTTCCGAGTTTACCTTTACCTTTACTCATCCAGTTGTCAACCTTGCCATGCAGGATGACTACATAATGATCCAGATCATCCTTCCTACCAGGAAGAAGTTAAGTCAAGCCCTGCTTGTACTTGGGATTCAGCAGGGTTACCAAGATGTATGCCTCAAAGTTGTTAATATGAATGAAATGGGGATCATCATCACAAAGACGCATGATGAGGTAAGCAAGCTCAACTCCAGCTGAGTCTGCAGCCACTTCAAATTGCCCCCTTACATTGTTCAGTGCATGGCATACAATGTGCAGAATTGGTATCACCTGTCTCAAGCATGCATTCTCAGTGCTCACCACCTGTGTCGCTTGTTCCAGTTGTCATAGTACCTGGATAACACTATCCATCAAAAACCATTGGGATGGATTCAGCGACATGGCAGACTGTGCTTCCCGATCCCGCATGTGCATGATATACTTGTGGAGTGGCTTGTACTGTTCATACAGCTGCTCAAGCATATAGAGTGTGGAATTCCAGTGAGTTGGCACATCAAGCTTCAAGCAGTGCTGTGGTACATTATTTGCCTTCTGGAGAGCATGAAGATCTACTCTAGCCAGTGTTGAACAACTGAAATGGCTGTAGATTTTATGGCTGACTGCCAACATGACACAAACTGCTTTGTGCTCCAGAAAGGACCTCACAATTAGATTCGGCACATGCACAAACAAGGGACATAATAAAAGCAGTCATCAGTGGCGGTTTTGATGGCATTATGGGCATTGTCACTGGCAATATATGCTGCATTGAATTCATGGGACTTTATACAATGTGTGTTGGCCTCAATGATGCAGGTGAGAATTCTATCTGATGTATTGGATCCATGCATACTCTCCATGCTTAATGTGGCATGCGGTCAACAACCAGTAGTACTGCTACTTCTGCCAGTATTCAGGGGACAAGTACATACATAGATACATAGATACATAGACAGCGTCGGCAGATAAGGGCCTATGGCCCACCCAGTCTGCCCATTTAAGTTTGTAAGTTCAGTTTATGTTTTCCAGGAACTCTGTTGCCCCTTACCCCTGACCTCCAGAATTCCTTTATGTCTATCCCACGCATTCTTAAATCCCGTGATTGTTTCAGCCCCCACCACTTCCTCTGGCAGGGTGTTCCACTTGTCCACCACCCGTTCTGTGAAGAAATTCTTCCTCATGTTTCCTCTGAATCGTCCTCCCTCCAACTTCATCCCATGCCCTCTAGTCCTGGAACATCTTTTTCGCTTAAAAATAGTGCATTCCTGCACCCTGTTCCTCCCTGTAAGATACTTGTATGTCTCTATCATATCCCCTCTCTCCCTCCTCTCCTCCAGGGAGTACATGTTCAGTGCCTTCAACCTGTCTTCATAGGACTTGTGATGCAATCCATGCACCATCTTGTTGCCTTCCTCTGAACCTTCTCTACCCTGTCTATGTCCTTACGTAGGTAAGGTCTCCAGAACTGCACAGTGTACTCCAGGTGCAGGCCTCACTAGTGTCTTGTATAGTGGAATTATGACCTCCTTTTCCTGCTGGTGATGCCCCTGCCTATGCATCCCAGCATCCTATTTGCTTTACCTGCTGCCTTGTCACACTGTTTCCCTGCCTTGAGGTCATCAGAGATGATAACTCAAGATCCCTTTCCTGCTTGGTGCATGCTATATCCTCACCCCCAACTGATATATTGTGCCAGGGTTTTTGTGCCCCATATGCATTATCTTGCACTTCCTTGCATTGAATTTCAACTGCCAAACCCTGACCATTCTTCAAGTTTCTGCAGGTCCCTTCTCATTCTGTCTACACCTCTGGTGTGTCTACTCTGTTACAGAGCTTTGTGTCATCAGCGAACAGTGAAATTCTGCCTTCTAGGTCCCTGCCAATGTCACTGATGAAGATATTGAATAGTACCGGTCCCAGCACTGATCCCTGTGGTACCCCACTGGTCACTCTTCCCTCTGTGGAGTGACAGCCATTTACCACCACCCTCTGTGTCCTGCTGCCCAGCCAGTTACCTACCCACTGCACTACTGTCCTGCAAACACCCACATTCCCCAGTTTGTGCAATAGTCTTCTATGTAGCACAGTGTCAAAGGCCTTGCTGAAGTCCAGATAGGCCATGTACACTGCCCTCCCCTGATCCACCTCCCTAGTCACCCAGTCAAAAAATTCAATGAGGTTGGTCTGACATGACCTTCCCCTGGTGAAACCATGCTGCCTTGGATCCTGTAGTCCATTGACAACCAGATGTTCCACCAATCTCTCCTTCAGTAGTGCTTCCATGATCTTCCCCACTACCGAGGTGAGGCTGACTGGTCTGTAGTTCCCTGCTTCCTCTTTGTTCCCACTTTTGTATAAGGGGACTACATCTGCTATCCTCCAGTCTTTGGGTACCTCCCCTGTTTCTAGTGATCGGCTAAACAGGATAGCAAGAGGTTCAGCCACCACCTCTCTTAGTTCTTTAAGGATCCTGGGGTGCACCCCATCTGGCCCCATTGCTTTATCAATTTTATTACTTCCAGTTCCTTCAGGACCCTTTCTCGTAAAGGGACTTGTGTCCATTTCTGCACCATTCTCACCCTTGTACTCCATTCAGACCCATTACCTCCTCTCTCCTCAGTAAAGACTGAGCAGAAATATCTGTTCAATATGTCAGCTTTACTGTTGTCATCCTCCACACAGCCCCATCCTCCCCTTCAGTCTCACTATCCCTCCCTTGCCTTTCTTTTTCACTTATGTACCTGTAAAAGGTTTGTCCCTCTACCCACTGATTTTGCAATGTGTTCTTTGTCTGAGCTTTGGCTTCCTTACTGACCTCCCTGCCTCCCTTTGCTTCTCCTGGTACTTCTCCCTATCCCCTTCTGCCTGTGTCTTTTGTATTGCCTGAATGCAATCTTTTGGCTTTCACTTTCTTTGCTACCTCTTTGGAAAACCATAATGGTCTCCTCTTCCTTTTCCTTTTGCTAACCTGTTAATACATAATTCTGTTGCTCTTGTAATCCCCATTTTAAATACTTCCCACTGTTCCTCAACCCCTGATTCCTGCCCCATTTCCTTAATGCCTCTTTCAAGTATCTCCCCATTTTCTCAAAGTTTGCCCCTAAAATCCAGGATACGTGTTTTTGTGTGGTTTGGTTCTGCTCTTTCTGTGATTTCAAACCACAGTGACTGGTGGTCACTGTTCCCCAGGTGCTCCCCACTCTTACCCCATCACACTGTCCCTGTTTGTGAGCACAAGGTCCAGTATTGCCTTCTGCCGAGTTGGTTCCATGACCAGTTGCTTGAGGAAGGCACCCTGAAGGGAGTCCAGGATAAATCTGCTCCTAGTTGATGCTGCTGCTGGGATGCTCCAGTCCACGTCTGGAATACTGAAGTCTCCAACCAGTACTACCTCACCCTTGTCTGCCATCCTCTGGATGGCTAGCATCAGCTCCCTATCTGTTTCTTCCTCCTGGGCTGGTGGTCTATAGACCACACCTGTGTGGATGGCTGGCCCCATTTTCCTTTCCAGCTTAACCCACAGTATCTCTCCCCCATTTTGTTCCTCCTGGATCTCCTGAAGTAGATGATGAGGGACAGGGGAGCAGAGCATACACATGAGGAAAACAAGCCCAATGTGCAGTAATGCACATATAGCTAACACCCAATGATTGGCCACTGGTCCAGATGTCCATGGTAAGGTGAATGCTGGCTACTGCTGAGTGTGACAGAGCATGGGTCATTGCACATAGCTGGAATAGCCTTAGTGCTAAAATATGTTCAACTAAGAACTTTATATTTAGGCACAGCCTTCTCCATCAGTTCTCTAAAATCCTCATTCTCAACCAATGAAAATGGTAAAAGGTCTTTTGCTAGCATCTTGGCAACAGCTGTATTGAGCTCTTTTGTCACATGGTGTTTACAATGGTATTTTGTTTACTTGCTTAATGCTGATTTGATATCTTAGTGCTCAAGCCTCTGAGCATGCAGGACTGTGGGTTGTGGTATGGCTTTGCCAAGTATAGTCATGCGACTCTGGCTGACTTTGGCGGTAGCAGGGACATGCTGCAGAAACCTCCCTATGAGTACAGATGGATCACCTTGACTACTACATACATTTATATCTGCATGTATAGGGATAAAACACAATAAGAGGCCAAATGTTACATCATCTACTGCCTGGGGATCCTCGCATTCAGTAGTAGAAGTAGTTGAAGTGGACATGGATGACAGTCTCTTACACTGGGTCCACTTAATGGGGTGCTTTGTTTGCATATGACTATGCATGCCAGTCATCCCATAGTGTGAACCCGGTTTGCCATGGCTAATCTTGGAAAGACAGATGTTGCACACTGCAACACTATCATAAGACTCGTGAATTACAAAGAAATCCCACACTAATGAATGTCCCCCCACAGGCAGGATTTTTGTGGGTGGTAGGTTAGATGGAGATGGTGACACAGACATAGGGGTGGGTAAAACTGTTTTCTTTGCATGCTGCTACTTTTCCACTGATCCCATTTTTGCCACTTGCTGACCCTTGACCATGACATGTTGCTGCTTCGGGATTGATGGAAGAAGGATTACTTTCCCTTTGCTAATAACAGTTTTGGTTGCTGCTTGTGGATGGGGTGGCTGACAACTAGGGTCTACTACTGGATCATCACCCTCACAACCTTAATCACTTCTACTCTCCATGCTTTCTGTCATTTCCATTGGAGAATGTACAGGTTGACTATATACAAGGTCTGCTTTCTTAGTGATATTCTCTGCAGCATGAACACTGCCACTAACAGTGTATTCACTATGAGAATCTTTGTGCTCCTCAGACACATTGAAAGCTGTATCTGCTACTTATTATCTCCCCCCCACAGCAACTGCTCCTGCAACACCCTTACTGTCATCATCTGTCATACTACCTGCCACTGTACCAAAACCCTCCTTGCTCTTGCTCTCTACCAACTCCTAAGTTAAATCATGGGTCTCCTGGGACTGAGACAGTTGACTATTTTCAGGATCATCCTGAGACCCCTGGGACGCCTCACATAATAATGTGGCAACATCAAATGCAGTATTTTTGGACTGTTGTTTAGACTCAGAATGATCAAGTACACCTGCACTGGGAGTAGCAGTACTGTGTTGAGTGCCAAAGAAGCTTAAGGTTTGATTCCCTGTGAAGCCAACACTGGCACAGCATGTGGTATGGATGGCATTGCAGTACCAGAAGAACTTGCAGTGCTGCTACTAGTAGCACCTTCCACAGCACCCTCTCCATGCCCTTGTGACACCCTTCTGACTGATGCAGTACCTATCATACTTTTTCCACATCCTACATGCTTCCAGCTCCTTTTGCCTGACATGTTCTACTGTCTGTACTTTGCTGGACCCTAAAATACCAGAAGGTATTAAAGAAATAAAAGAGACACTAATACACAGACTACAGAAGACAGAGTAACACAAGATATTGTGTTATGAAAAAGATCCAAAACATTATGAAATATCCACGACACAGCAGTCAAAGTATAGATAACAGCAACTTATAAAACTTCTACTGAAGAAAACTGGTGGAATTAGTCACTCCAAAACATAGGTGCCGGAATCAGGGGGTGAAAGGGGCGGTAGCCAATCCACTTTTTATTTCAGTGTGGCAAAAACTAGTATAGAAAAAGTGCCCTTTGTACCCTCATAAGTGCCCTTTTATTCTCAGCCCCCTCAGCTTTTACCATCTTCTGGCACCCTTGCTCCAAAAACCTGTTCTGTGCTGTAGAACAAACACAGCTTTTCCTCTTCAGATATCAACTGCAGAGTGAGTAGCTACACAGTAAGAAATGTATGCTACCTCCTCACCCCTTCCCCTGCACCTCTTGTGGCTGCAGAGCTGAAAAATATGTGATCAGAGCTAGTTGCGGTGTAATTTGACCTTTCTGTGGGATTTCAGTGCTGAAATGCGGAATTTGCACTGAACTGTGGAATTTTAACTAACCAGGCTGCACACCATGTGACTGCAGAACTGAAAAACATGTGATCAGAGGTACTTGTGGAAAAAAATGGCATATCTGTGAGATTTCTGAGTATAACTGTGGAATTCCAGGCTGCACAACATGTGACTGCAAAACTGAAACTCATGTGATCAGAGGTACATGTGTAGAAAATTGACATATTGATGAGATTTTGGTGCTAATTGCTGATATTTTACAATACTGCGGAATTCTAAGAAGTGCAAAATCTGCAAATAAACAACATTTTGGTGAAAAAACATAAATAAGAAACCACACAAACAATTACTTTCATATAGCACAGTTAAGGTGCTCAACAGACAAGGCGATTACATTCAGTATGTGACCATTGCAATTAAGATACCACCTTCAGAAAATGAAATATGGACACACATAGATGGCGGGAAAAAAATACTGCATAATCACATTTAAATCGCGGAAAAATACATGCTACAGTGAAATTATGAACAAGAAACATTATTTCCACAGCTTTCAACAAAAAGTCCACAGTTTACAAGTAACTTGAACGCAGAACTAGGTGGAAACCTGCAGTAAATAGGCAAAAGTTTGGAATTCCGCCACAGGTGAAAGAGCGGAAAATTCAGTGGAAGTTTTGACATTTCGCAGAACTTCCGTGAAGGCAGAAATCCTCACTTTTGCCCACCCCTAGGATCGAGCATCCTGCACTCTTTCTCCAGGAGGATGGAGAAAGAATGTCCAGTGCTTAATGGACCTCCGGTGGAGGCTGGGGGTCCACTGTGGCTGGAGCCACCACCTTAGCAGGGGCAGGGCAGGTGCTGGACATCATTGCACATCCCCTTCCCCTGGGATCTAGAAAGCATTAAAAAAATCCCACCGGCATGATGACCTGCTCTGCCACTGTCTCCACTGCTTTTGATTTCCACCGGGGGGGGGTCCACTCCCATAGCCCCAACCTGGGGGTAAGCCGGGGCTTGTCTACAGGGTCCATTGGGGGCAGCCCAGCCATATGGGTAAGCCTGGGCATGGGGGGAAACAGGCAGGGCAGGTCTGACCTCCAAATGGAGGACTGGGGGACCCGGGACAAAAAAAATAAGTTACTATGTTCGACAATCTTTTCCTCAGTAGAGTTTCCATTAATTGTCCAACCACCAGTATGAGACTGACTGGCCTATAGTTGCCAGCCTCCTCCCTGCTATCACTTTTGTGAAATGGGATTACAATGAAGGACAATGGGATGAAGCCCAGTATCACAGTTTCCTGCATGACAAAATGGATTCACTCCAATTGAAATTGCCTTATTTTCTGCAGTAACTGCAGCATAATTGGGTTTTACCATAGTGGGCTTCACTGAATATCTGCTCTCCTCCAGTCCTCTGGAACCACTCCTGTTTCCAGTCTGCTGTTAAATAAGGCTGTCAGAGGTGTAGCCAGTACTTCCATGAGCTCCCTCACTACCCTTGGATACACCCCATCTAATCCCATTGCTTTGTCCACTTTCAGATTAGCAAATCCCTTCAGGACTGTCCTCTGATAAAGGACTAGTGTCCATCACCCCCCAGCTTATATTACTTTTTTGTGGCCCCCCCTCTTCCCCTTCCTCTGTGAACACCGAGAATAATTATTTGTTCAGGATACGTGCCTTTTCCTGTTTCCCTCTCTGCATAGTACCCCCATCCCTTTTTAACCTTACAGTACCTCCCTGGTCTTCCTCTTTTTGCTTACATATCTAAAAATGTCTTGTCCCCTTTTGTTAATGCCTGGGCTATTCTGTCTTCAGTTTGCACCTTCGCACTTCTTACTGCTTTCCCTGCTTCCCTCTTTTTCCCCTGATATGGGGGGGCCAGCTTTATGGGTTCAATAGAATGCATGATGCTACAGCATGATGAAATCATGATCAAGTTGCCCCATGTGTATGGTCGGAAAAAGGTATATTTGTCTAAATTGAGAAATTACAGGTTTTTAGAAGATATGCAAGGTGCATTGGAGAAATGTTAGTGTGGCTTGCTTTGGGGATGGATTGTAGTCATCACATAGTGATACAGTAGTCTCACAAGTAGTGGCAACTGGAGGAACCAGCTACTGATACAGATGAGTTCTTCCCAAGACTGGCAGGAGGTGAGGCCCTGATGAAAAGGAGCCCTATGGGCCAGTGTGCAGATAGAAATGTTGGGTTTATGGCCTATGTGTGTAGCACCCTCTGATGGGGAGTGTATGTCACGTGACTCAGGAGCCACTACATATGCCTCAGAGGCCATAGTCACACTGGAGGTTCTGCCCTATTTGGAAAATGATGAACCCACCTAAATGGTCCCCTGTGCGTAGGTGGATGAACTGGTCAATTGTGCTGACCATCCTAAAAAGACTTCAAATCAAATCAAATCATCTTTATTTACAAAGCGCCTTTCAGAACCAAGGCACTGTACAAAAAGATCACATATACATATAAATTAAAAAATCATAAATTAATAACCATGACTAGGACATGCTAAACTGAATAAATACGTCTTTAGCTCCATTTTAAACTTCTCGACAGTTGGACATTCTGTCAACCAACGAGGTAGAGAATTCCACAGGGTTCATGCTGAAAAAGCAAAAGCACGGGATCCTGATGTTTTTAATTGAACCCTGGGAATCTCCAGCAAGCCCTCATTGGCGGAGCGGAGAGGACAGAGGGGGCAATAGGGTACCTAGAGATCTTTCAGGTAGCCAGGTCCCTGATCATGTAGGGCTTTAAAGGTTTGTAAACCAACCTTGTAGGTGATCTGCCACCTAACAGGCAGCCAGTGCAGTTCACGGAGCACAGGCGTAATATGGCTGGATCTAGAGATCCCAGTCAAAAGCCTTGCCGCCGTGTTCTGCACCAGCTGCAGGTGGCTGATATCAACCCCAGATAGCCCTAGGTAGAGGGAATTACAGTAATCAAGACAGGTAGTGATAAAGGCATGGACCAACGTTGGCAGATCACCCGGTGGGACCAGGTGTTTCACCCGGGCGATATTCCTCAGATGATAAAAAGAGGATTTGACTACGGCTGAAACCTGAGATTTTAAGGTCAAGCCATCATCAAAAACAGTGCCCAGGTTCCATACCCGATCAGAAGTAGTGTGTGCGACATACCACCGAGCAATAAGCCCGGTGGTTGACCAGCCCACAAACCCGCCACCAGATAACCCGGGTCCACTACCAACACCTCAGTCTTATCAGGGTTCAGTCTCAGCCAGCTAGAACTCATCCATAATCTGATTTCAGCAAGACAGTTGTCTAGCATGGAGAGAGAGAGCACCATCTTGCCTAGGAGGAAAGGACAAATACAGCTGAGTATCATCTGCATAGCAGTGAAAACCCAGACTGTATCACCTAATGATATCTCCCAGTGGCAGCATGTACACTGCAAACAACGTGGGTGCTAAAATGGAACCCTGTGGTACCCCACAAGGCAGGGAGTGAGCACCAGAGGAATAAATTCCAGTGGCAACCCTCTGAAACCTGTCTGTGAGGTAAGACTGAAACCATTTGAGGACTGTTCCAGACAGCCCACAATAAGTCCGCAGGTGCTCCAACAGCACACCATGGTCTACAGTGTCAAATGCTGCAGAGAGATCGAGAAGGACCAGAATGGTACATGCCTTTCAATCTCTAGCCATTAGGAGGTCATTCAACACCCGAACAAGGGCAGTCTCCATGCTATGCTTCTTCCTAACTTGGTGACACTACCCAGCTGTGTATGTAATGTTACTTGTTATACTGTAAGTTGGTTTATCAATAAACACATGTCTGAGACCATTTTTCTACAAAGCACTGTGTATGTCTCCTCTGTTCAGGTAAAGGGGGTAAGGGGCCAACTACCTGCTAAGACAAAACCCACTCAGGGAACAATGATGTCAATGGAAGTGTCACATTGTGGGGTGGTGGGGAACGGACCCTTTCAGAGAGTGTTGTGAGATGAACACCATGTCACAAGTGTAGTGTGATAAAATGTTGCATCAGTGGATGGTTGGGGGGGTACAGAGGACGAGAAATGTACTGTCATGAAATTACAGCTGCAATGCACATTTCTGGTTGTGGGAGTTGGTAAACAATAGAATACCAGGACCACTTTGCTTTCAATAGAAATGGCTATAGGATCAAGATTTCTATGAGGCAATATACACAACATGTAATGTACAAGCAGAGACATTCACACACACAAACACACACACACACACACACACTCCTTATTCACACACAGTGAAAGTGTGACACAGACAGACACACCCATACACATACACACACAGTCACAGTCCACACAACCAAAATGTCATGTTCACAGTGCTTAAATTGAGTGCATTGTGGTGCAGTGGACACTGAGCCCACACCCCAGCACACTGACATCCTACATGCATGTACAAAACTCCATCAACACAGTGTCCATCAATCAAGTTATCTCAATATGGCAGGCAAAATAGGCCTCGTGTCACCAGTACAGCTGGTTGTAATAGATCATGACACTGAGCACGTGAACAGTATAAAAGCTTTGAGTGCTTACTGACAACTGATACAGCAGACAATCGTGTTGGTGCCAGGAGGGATGTGCTGGCACAGAAATCAAGGTGAAAAGAGTGGTGGGAAGTGTGGTGAGAGTGATGTGTTCATGAAACAATGATGTCAATGGCAGTGTCATATTGTGGGGTTGTGGGGGGAACCAAACCATATCAGAGATTGTGGGGTGGGGAAACATCATGACACAAGAGTGATGTAATGAAATCTCACATCACTGGATGGTGGCTGGGGGATAGTGGGCAAGAAATTACAGCTGTATTGGATAGTTCAAGTCATTGGAGTGGGTATACAATAGAATACCAGGAAACTGGATTTTCAGTATAAGGAATGTAGAATCATGATATCCATGAAACAACATACACAACACATAGCATACAGACAGACAGACACACACACCATCCCATTCCCTCACACACATGCACATACACCACACACACACACACACATATGCGCACATACTGAAACTGTCACACACACACACAGATACACATCCATACTCATACATATACACACATATAGTCACAGTACACCCATAAATGTCATGTTCACAATGTTTAGAGTCCATTGTGGTGTGGGGGACAACCAGCCCACACTACAAGACACTGACATCATACATGCATGAACAAAGCTCCACCAACTCGCTATCTGGTAATCATGTCACCTCAATATGGCAAGCAATACAGGCCTCCTAGCACTTGTACAGCTGGTTACAGTAAGACATCACACTGAACACATGCACAGTATAAAAGCTATGAGTGCTCACTGATAAAGCATACAGCACATATCCATTCTGGTACTAGGACAGATGTGGAAGAACAGAATTCAAGGTGAGAAGAAAGCAGCAAAGCATGGTGAAGGTGGTGTGTTCATTGAACAATGGTCACCGGGATTGTCACATTGTGGGGTTGTGGTGGGGGGGACCAGACCATCTCAGATATTGGGGGGACACCATGCCAGAAGGGTGGTGTAAGGAAATCTTACATCACTGGATGGGTGGAGGGAAGACAGTGGACAAGAAACGTGTTCTCATGAAATTACAGCTGAAATGCACATTTCTGGTTGTGGGAGTGGGTACACAGTCAAACACCAGGACAACATGGCTTCCATCAGAAAGGGCTGTAGGATCAAGATACCCATGGAGCAACATACACAACACATAGTGTATAGACAGAGACACACACACACACACACACACACACACACACACACACACACACACACACACACTCCCTCAAACACACACACCCCAACACCTCACAATCACACACAATGAAACTGTGACACACACACACACACACACACACACACACAAATACACTCACGCGCACACACACACACACACACATATATGCAGTCACAGTCCACCCACCCTTAATGTCACATTCACAGTGTTTCAACCAAATCTATTGTGGTGTATCAAAGGCGCAACTCCTCACTAACAACTTATACAGTAGACATCAATGTTGATGCCAGGAGGGATGTGCCAGTACACAAATCAGTGTAAGAGGAGTGCAGCGAAGCATGCTGAGGGTGGTTTGTTCAAGGAACAATGATATAAATGGGAGAGTCTCATTGTGGGGGGTTGGCATGGGGGAATCACAGCATATCAGAGATGCGGGGAACACAATGACGCAAGGGTGGTGTAATGAAATGTCACATCAATAGATCTGGGGAGAGGTGGACAATAAACGTATTGTCACGTATTGTTGTGGTATCACAATACACATGGAGCAACATACACAACACAGCATATGGACATACAAACACCCACACATCCACATCCTCAAACACACCACCACACCTCACTCACACAGTGAAAATGTGTCACAGACACATAGAGACACACATTATGGATTTAATTTTTTTGCACCATAACACATAGTAAAATAACGTGTCACCTCTAGTCATTGCCGTTTCTCAAACACAGATCTTTTTTAAAAGAAAAAGTTTTCAGTACTGTTTATCCACCTGTAAAAATACTGGGGACTCTGTTGGGCCTCAGCTTAGGTTTTGCTCCAATAAATCCAATGTTTCAAGCTTCTGTGGATTGCTTTCATACACAGAACATTCGAAGTGAGCTGAACATAAGCAACTACCATATATTCTGTGGAGTAGAATTTTTAATCCTACAAAAATGAACCAATGCCTTTCATATTATTTTGTCATGGGGAAACTTAAAAAATGATTTCCACACCCACTACAATTTTCATTTTTGCATCCGAAAACCACACAGGATGGCATGATGAATAAAACGATTAATGTTACAAACACACCTAAATAAAACAATAAAGAGACTGTTATTGGTTGCACAATAAATTGGTGCAAGAGCAGTAACTAACACTGCAACCAGACTTCAAATAGCATTTTCCCTGCTAAAGTTACTTGTTTAGTTTTGTTTTTCTCTCCAAATTTAGTGCAACATTAAACATTCCATCACTGATGCCCAATAGTGCATAACATGTAGTGCTGAATGAGCTAATTTAGGAATTTATATTGTTTATTCTCCTAGCAGCAGATTTAGCAACTTTATTTTGTCCCCTACCATAAATTTGGTAGTGCATACTGTCTAATGTTTGAAAGGGCAAACTTAGGCATATTTATTGATTATACTCCTTGCAGCAGACCTGTATTGTCTACTGTGTCCCCTGACTTAGTTGCTTTTCTTCCCTGTCTACTCTCTGGTTCCCTGCCACGTCACTAGCTTCTGCCTTAATCTGCTAAGAGTTTTTCCCCTATTGAAACACCATCAGCACCCCCACACACACCATCTTTAGCTCTCAGATATTCTTTCCAACTCTCTCACTTCTCCCCCCACCACTTCCTCAGTTTGTGGATTCGGTTGGCGCTGTTCCACCAGCCTCTTCTAACCCATTATTGCTACCTGTACTACTCTGTCTCATCCCCTCCCAAACTTCTTTGTCCTCATAGTCTGCTCCTGCCCATGCTGATACTCCTGTGTGCCTGCCCCTACTGTATTAATTGGAGTCCCTTTCACTTTCTCCTGCAGATTTCAGCCCTCAGAGAGCTCTCAAGCTCCGCGGCCCCGGAGAATTACTGCTGCCCATGGGTTCACACACAGCCAAGCAGCAGAGCTTCAGGTATGAGATAGTTTCCCTTCCTAGCCCAGGACCACCCACGGATTATAAGCCACGTTTGTAATTGGACATTTCCCTGGCTGCTTCCCGGACCCCACTGGCTGCCTCAACTATTTCACCTGCCTAATTGGGGCTTGCTGGGCTAGCATTTTAGACTTTTTAAATCTGTTACTCGGTGGCAATGCTAGACAAGCTGATTTTGCTGACTTTAGAAAAAAAACAAAAAAAACTCTTGCCATTTTCAGCTTTTCTAGCTGCTACTAATTGCAATTTTTCGGCCCCCACCCTCCCCCTCCTCCTACTTAAATTAAATACTCTTACTGGGGAGCCTGCCACTCCCCCACCTCTTCCCATTGGGACACATCTCTGGGGCTACCTCCCTCCTTAAAGGGACTCTGCTCCTCTGTCCTGGTAGTCATTTCTTAAAGGGTTCCTGCACCACTGTCTTGGCAGCTCCTTTACAGCCTGTGCCCTTGCTCTGTGCAGTACCCCAGTCTGATGGCTGCACTAACAGCCATTATCATTTGCAGATGGATCCTGCTTCTAAATAACAGCTTTAAAGGAAAAATGGGTGATCTGCCCCAACAGGACTTACCTGGGCAGTATATTTTGCCAAAGATCGTTTTCCCAAACTTTGCTACCCATACATGGAGCACTGACTCCCTCCTGCACTCCACTCTCTTTCCCCAGCTCAGACCTTCTATCTACATTTATATACCACTCCTCCTTACAGTTAGAGTGGCTCACTATGCCCTGTCTCTCTGCCACCACCTCACCACACACACACAGCAAAAACAGCTCCTCCATGTACACAGGTACTCGAGTAACGACGTGAAGATCCCACAAAAAGCAAAATTCAGCACTCTGTGGTTGGCGTCAATGTAAGCATACGTTTAATGACATTCAATTCAAAACACCAAGCCTCACATAAGTCAGGTAGCACAACTAGATAGTTCCCAACCAGTTTCGTGCACTCAGCACGTCATCAGGGGGACGACGTGCTGAGTGCACTAAACTGGTTGGGAACTATCTAGAGTGCTGAGTTTTGCTTTTTGTTGGATCACCACCTAACCACCCCTAGCAACACTTCCCACAAAGATCAAGTACCAAACGTCAAAACAAAGATGCCTTAAAAACAATTATAAACTGTCTCAGGGAGTTGCTAGTGCTTCTCCTACTCTGCTCAGGGAATGTTGAACTTAACCCTGGCCCAGCCCTCCTGCTTGGAGCCCCATCAGACCTCTCGTAAGTTAAGGGCCTTAGTTTCCTGCACATGAATGTTTTCAGCTTACCAAAAAAATTTGACTTAGTCCAGGATTGGGTATTACAGTACCTGACATAGTTATGATTTTGGAGACATGGCTCTCGAGCCATATCCCTGACAAAACGGTCAATATACATGGATATAACCTGTTTAGATGTGACAGACCTGCTAGGGGAGGTGGAGTCGCTATCTATGCCAAGATCAAATACCATGTCTCAGACATTGTTCGGACCTCCCTACCTAAGGAATTTGAATGCCTTGCCCTTAAGTTAACCATTTCATCTGAAGTAGCCCTCTTAATATCTGCCTGTTATAGGCCACCCTCTGCAATGTTTGGCATTCTAGGACACCTACACTCCATACTGGATAAGGTGAACCTAGAAAGCATAATAATGGAAGATTTCAATCTGAACTGGAACGATGCCTGCGCTAACTATATTAAAGAGTTCTGCCATGTACACGGGTTAACCTGGATGACTCTGGAGAACACCCAACCAAACAAGAAAACCCCAGCCACAGTACTCTACTGGATCTTATGCTTGTCAGTAAGCCTCATAAAATCACCCATACAGGAGTTTTCCACAGTGACTTCAGTGATCGCTGTGCCACTGTCTGTATTCTCCAGTCCCATAACAGGCTGTCTACTTCTAGCTTCAAGACAAAAAGCAGCCTAAAAAACTTCTGCCAGACCACCTTCCTGACAGATCTTGGTAACATCAACCGGCAGAATTTCTATCTGGCCCCCTCTGTTACTGAGTCATTCAATATTTTCCAAAACCTACTAGTGGAACTGATAAATAAACATGCTCCACTTAGGAGGATCAAAACAAGGAAAAGGTCCCCTGACTGGTTCAGGCCTACCTTGTAGAAAGCCCTCTGGGACAGGGATGTACTGTGGAGAAGAGCCAGGAAAACAAAGTTAGAATCCAACTGGCTTTCCTTTCGGGTGGCTAGGAATGCCTGCACCAAGTTAATAAGGGCAGAAAAATCACGTTATTTCCTGACCACCCTAGAAGAAAATAAAAATTGCTCTGCCAATTTTTGGAACATTCTTAAAAAAGTTGAAGGTCACTAGCCAGCCTCCCCCCTGCCCACTAGAATAGTGGCAGGTAACATTTCTTATATGACCAGAGCTGACATTCTTGAACAACTCAACAATCATGTTGCCACAGCAGGCCTTGCTTTCAATGATTCACCCCTCAACAAGCTAAATGTATGCTGCAATGCCACTGGTGGTTTATCCTTTGACATTGCCACAAACCCGAAACACTCCTTCTTCTTTCAAACAATTACATTCAAACAGGTGGATGACCTTCTAGTATCTCTGGACACAAAAAAAGTGTGGCAGTGCTGATCTTATAGAACCATTTTTCTTGAAAACAGGCTTTTACCATCTGACTGCCCAAATCACCCACCTATTTAATAGTTCCATGATTCAGGGTGAATTACCTCCTCTTTGGAAAACAGCACATGTCATTCCCCTTTTCAAGTCTGGAGATTCAGCTGATCTAAACAACTACCATCCTATTTTGCTGATCCCTACCCTGTTAAAAATCCTGGAGAAAATTGTCAATTACCAACTTAGGAATTATCTAGAATCCGAGAACCTCCTGAACCCATCCCAATCAGGTTTTAGGCCCAAGCACAGCACTATAACTGCCCTCGCCAAAGTCTCCAATGACTGGCAAAATACTTTGGATATGAAAAAACATGTCTATGCCCTCTTTCTGGACCTTAGTAAGGCCTTTGATACCGTGGATCATAGCCTTCTGCTTAACATCCTGAACAGCTTCGGCCTAGTCAATACTGCCCTAAAGTGGTTTGAATGTTATCTGTCCAACAGACTGCAACAGATTAAAGCTCAAGGGGAACTGTCTCCATTCAAAACCCTTCCTTGGGGTGTGCCATAAGGCTCCATCCTGGGTCCCATCCTATTCGCTTTATACATAAACCATATCAACTCTCAAATATGCTCAGGCTACATACATCTATTCGCTGATGTTACAGTTCTCTACACTATTGACTCATCCCTGGACATCGCTTACAACGAGCTACAACATGACTTTGTCACCCTCCAACATAATTTATTAAAGCACAAGCTACTGCTTAATGCATAAAAAACCAAGGCTATGATCTTATCTCCACTTGCCATTCATACCCATGGGCCACCATCGAACCACTTGATTTACAACCTACTAGGTGAACCTCTGAAAATAGTGGATAAGTTTAAGTACCTGGGTGTCTTGTTGTATAACCAGCTTAATTTTGCGGTACATCTGAATGAGCTATCAAAAAAGCTAAGACAATGTCTATGTATCTTTTATTGCATAAGACACTTCCTCACATTAGAAGCCAGAAAGACACTGATCCTTAAGTACACACAAAACCATGACTGGGATGTAAACATACGAGGATACACTATCTACAGGAGGAACAGGGAGGGTAAAGAGGAGGAGGAGTAGCTCTTTTCATAAGGGAAGGAAGCAAAGCAACAGACCAAAAGGGAAAACAGGGAGGAGAAGAAGCACTGTGGGTAAATTTGGAGACTGGCAATGGCACCACAATCCGCACAGGGGTTGTATACAGACCCCCTTCTTAGGGGGAGGAAATGGACAAAGAAATGATAGAGAGTATACTTAGAATGGCAGAAAAAGGGGAGATATTGCTGATGGGTGATCTGAATATGCCAGATGTTAACTGGAGTGCAGTTGCTGCAGCCACTTCAAAGAGTGGGGCTATTCTAGATGCCCTACAGGGGGCATGCCTTAGACAACTAGTATTGGAGCCCACTCGAGAGGAAGCAATCTTAGACCTGGTTCTCTCAAATGGAGATGAAGAGAGGATCACAGATGTAGAAGTGGGTAGCCATCTGGGAACTAGCGACCATCGAACAGTATGGTTCACAATAAACACAGCAAAAGAGTCAAGCCATACAAAGGCAAAAGTACTGGACATTAGAAGGCTGACTTTGCCAAAATGGGTGAGTGCCTAAGGAATGCACTAGCAAATGGGCAGGAAGGAGGGGTGGAAGAACAATGGGGAATAATAAAAACTGCCATCACAGAGGTAACAAGTCTTTGTGTGAAGCAAATAAACAAAATGAAACGATGTAAGAAACCACTATGGTTCTCAAAGTAAGTAGCAGTGAGGTTCAAGAGAAAAAGAAAGCATTCAGGAAGTACAAGGAATCACAGAAGGAGCAGGACAGAGAACTGTATCAGTTAAAGCAAAAGGAAGCTGGGAAGGCAGTCAGAACAGCAAAGGCCCAAACCGAGGAAAAGATAGCCAACTCAGTTAAGAAGGGGGATAAAACCTTTTATAGGTACATCAGGGAGTGAAGAAAGACCAAGGGAAGGATAGTGAGGCTTAATAAAGGGGGGAGGGTGGGCAGAGGGTGACTGTGAAAATGCAGAGATACTAAACAAATATTTTTGCTCAGTATTTACAAAGGAAGAGGGGGAGGTACCTAAAACAAACAGTAGAGACACTCTGGATACAGAAGTTGATACCAGCCCATTTATAGAAGAAAGGGTTCTGAAAGAACTCTTAAAACTGAAGGTGGACAAAGCAATGGGGCCTGATGGGATTCATCCCAGAATTCTAAAAGAACTAAGGGTAGAACTAGTGACACCACTGACTACCCTCTTCAACAAATCATGGGAGGATGGATTGGTACCCGAGGACTGGAGAAGGGCAGATGTGATTCCCCTTCACAAAAGTGGGAGCAAGGCAGAAGCAGGAAACTACAGACCTGTTAGTTTAACCTCAGTGGTAGGGAAAATGATGGAATCACTTCTGAAGGAAAGAATTGTCAAGTATCTAGAGGCTAGAGGGGCACAGGACCCAAGGCAACATGGATTCACAGCGGGAAGGTCATGCCAGACAAATCTGATAGATTTCTTTGACTGGGTGACCAAAGTAGTAGATCAGGGAGGAGCTGTGGACATGGCCTACCTAGACTTTAGCAAGGCATTTGACTCAGTCCCACACAAAAGATTAATATACAAGTTAGCCAGCCTGGGAGTGGGTCCCAAGATGACAGCCTGGGTAAAGAATTGGCTGGAGAATAGGACACAGAGGTAATAGTAAATGGAGTCCCTCTGAAGAAGGGGGGTTACTAGTGGGGTACATAGGGTTCAGTATTAGGACCGTTCCTCTTCAATGTCTTTATAAGTGACATTGCAGAGGGACTGGAAGGAAAAGTATGTCTCTTTGCAGATGACACAAAGATCTGCAACAGAGTTGATGCACAAGGTGGGGTGGAAAAGATGAGAAGGGACTTAGTAAGGTTAGAGGAATGGTCAAATGTATGGCAGCTTAGATTCAATGCTAAGAAGTGCAAGGTAATGCACCTGGGAAACAAAAACCCTGGGGAAGAGTACACAATGGGGGGTGAGATACTAACAACAACAAAAATGGAAAGGGACCTGGGGGTAGTCATATCAGATGACCTAAAGGTGGGCAAACAATGTGAGAAGGTAGCAAGGAGGGCTGGGGGGATACTGGGATGCATAGGGCGAGGCATCACCAGTAGAAAACAGGAAGTTATCATCCCTCTGCACAGACAGCTGGTCAGACCCCATCTGGAGTACTGCGTGCAGTTCTGGAGACCCAATCTCCGCAAAGACATAGACAGGATGGAAGCTGTCCAGAGGAGGGCAACTAAAATGGTGCAGGGTCTGCACCGGAAGACATATGAAGAGAGACTTAAGGAGCTTAATATGTATAGCCTCGAGGAAAGGAAGGAAAGGGGGGACATGATAGAAACTTTCAAGTACCTCAAGGGAATCAACAAAGTCCAAGAGGGTAGCGTCTTTCAAAAAAAGAGGTGTGCAAGAACAAGACTGCACAATTTGAAGATGGGAGGGGGGCCTGGCTCAGGGGTAATTTAAGGAAGTATTTTTCACAGAGAGGGTTGTGGATGCATGGAACGGCGCCTTCCGGAGGAGGTTGTGGAGTCAAAAACAGTGGTGGAATTCAAGCATGCATGGGACAGTCATAAGGCAATTCTAGGGGGTTGGGGTAGGAAGAAGTAGGCTGCTGGTTAACTAGGATCTGCAGCTTATCCATTAGGTAGGGAAATGGGCAGAATGGGTGGGCCAAGCGGCCCTTATCTGCTGTCAAATTCTATGTTTCTATGTTTCCTTGCTACTTTTATTCCTCTGCTCGATTATGCAGACTTTCTTTACAGCCACTGTTCAAATCAGGTATTATGTAAATTAGACACCCTCTATCACCATGCGTTGCGGGTTTATTCTGGATATGCCCAGTTGTACCCAGCACTGCTTGCTCTAACAAAAGCTGGCCTGGCCATCTCTTACATTGAGAAGGCAAAAAAATGCCCTCCTGTGGTTTTACAGGGCCTTAACCGATAAGCTATCAGGTTACATCTCAGCTCTCTTTGTACACGTAACAGGAGTGTGTGGCCTAAGAAGCACATCCCTTATATCCTACAAGGTGTCAAGAATAAGGTCCCAATATGGTAAGGCTTCTATCAATTTCTCCTTCCCTTCCCTTTGGAACAACATGCAAAAGACACTAAGATTCTCATCCCTGCTGGGTTCGCATACCTTTAAACTGTCTATCACATGCATCCTGAAGCTCATATGTACCTGACACATGTGATTCTCCTACTGGTCTCCCTGCCCTGCTCTCCATTTACTTAGCACTTACTTACAACTCCAGCATGTCTCTGCACATCTCCCTCTGTATACTCTTCTTGCCCCCTGGCCTTACTATGTTTATGTCATCTGTCCCTCTAGTGTTGACATCCTCCTCTTGAAACCTCCCTCCCCCATCCTTCCCTGCAAAGGGTCGATCCTCCTGGTTGGTCCATTCATGTCTTCTTGTTCTATTGTTAATAGAATCTTCTTACCACACCCTGTTACTTTTATTGCTTTGTTTAGTATCCACTCCAGACATTGGTGTACCCCTAATTTAATTTGTTAACAATCTGCACACGCTGTATTATCCAATGTTGTTGTTGCTATTTTTTTACTGTATGTAACAGCCTGCACTAAGTGTCCAATTGTACTATTCCTTGCTCTGTTCCCTTCTGTCAGGATCATCTTAAAAAGAAGCTTGATCAATGATAAATCTACCTGGTTAAAGTTTTGATTGACTGATTGAATAGAGATTGAACTCAAAACACAGTGATTAATGCAAACAACAATGGGCAAATCCTTGTTTCAGAAACAATTATTATCAAAGATTATGAAAAAAATTGGAAACAGCAATGATATCATCTTTATATTTTTCAGACAGCCTATTTGCATTGGTATACCTTATATCTTTGTGCTGTGATGGGGGGCGGCCATGCAAGGGCAGAAAGAACAACATGTATACATTCACAATTCATTTTCTATGATACTGCTGGGAAGAAGGCCCTTTCAAGCACAGCAAACAGGCTTCTTCAAAAGGAATTCCTTACTACCATCAAAAACTGAATTGCAGAAATTAAAAACACGGAGACATGCTGTGCTGTGAAGAGAATGAATGAAGGAAGCAGAGTCTTGCTACACTGATTATCATCAGGTCAGATGTCTGAAACATGTGTACATGCAGTCGGGAGTCTTGCTACACTGATGTCATCATGTCAAATGTTGGAAGCATGAGCACACGTGATTGGGGAAAGCAAGCCAGTGAGATGCATACAAAATGGCATCAAACTACAAATTCAATAAAAAAATAAACTACTGGATCAATTTTTGCAAAACTTTGGGAGAACACCATTGGAAAGCAACTCTATCGATCGCTGCAGTTAATTCCTCCAAAAGAAGTACTGAAAAAGCATATTTATTTGTCTTTCAAAGACAAATGAAACAGAAGAGAATGACCTGCCACCTTGCCAGTACCACAAAGTCACTCTCCCCAGTCAGTCACCCTTGCTATCCTCTGCCAACATTTTCTTCAACAGTTTTAGAAACCCAGGTTACTCAGCCAGTCACCAGACCCATATTCACATTGATGCAATGTCCAGACACCATGTCCTTCACATCGGCCATAGTAACCGGCCAAAAAAGATGAACAAAGCCACACAGTAACAATAGAAATATGAATTTTGCAAAATTAAACAAAAAAGAAAACCAGAAAAAATAAACACACAATCACACAATTCCTCTTCTAATGCATAAATGGAATATGCAGGTAGGGGGCCTCTGTGATACATGACTTATGCACACTTATGTTGTTTACCCTTGGGCATCTCACTCATGGCTTACACCACTCACGAGTTCACCCCAGGTCAAACAGCACCAGTGTACTTAAATCATGTATCACACAGGTGTGGTAGAACTGCAGTCTACCAGTCAGGAATGCAAGGGTGGAGGGATGCCTTTACTATCCTCTTTTTTTTGTTACTTTATAAATCTGTCATGCAACAGTGTCTTATGAATCTTTTCTGTTCTGTTTTTCTAACTCTGATGTGCTATAGGTGGCCACCTATGTCAGCCTCCTCTATTCTTTCTAAATCTTTTTCTGACTGTCTTTATTTCAAAGTCCTTATATCCATCCCTCACCATGACCTCCCAAGCAGTACAACAAGAATGTAAAGCACTCAGCAGAACATATATATATATATATATGCTGTGTAATGACCAGCATGCTGCTGGCTGTTTTTAATGCAGAGCAGTGCTTTATAAGCTTGCTTAAAGTGCTGATAAATAAAGTGCAGAAGTGCTTTAAATGCTTAAAATGCCTGAGTATAAAGGAATCTGAAAAGTGCCAAGTGCTTATGACATTTAAATTATTTGCAAACTGAATATAGGCATATCTGAAATTACAAATATGTAAATGGTTACAATATTGCCTGGACTAAAATAACAGAAGTTAATGTTGTGTACAGCTGGTTTAAAATAGCAGTATGTGGATAGAAATTAGACTGACAGTGTTATGTCATAGTTCATGAGGAAAATAGAGCAGCTTTTATTTTCATTATGTTGCCCCACACCACTCCATAATAGAAAAAATTCCAGTTTGCCTTACGGAAGTAAAAGTGCAAAGGTGGGGAGCAGTTAGAAAAGAGCGGCTTCACTGAAGCTGTCACTTTTTCTAGTTCAGTGCCACCACTGCTCTGTAGTTTAAGGGAGCAGTGAGAAATAAGACAATCCTGGCTGGATAGCTAGTTAATGCCTTTTGTGTCAATGTCAAGCTAGCCAAAGAGTCAAACTTCTGCTGAGACTGAGACAGAGAGAGTGAGAAAGCAGCCACAGCTTCCTTGAATCAAGGAGGTTATTTTCTAGACTACACTGAACTGAATTATTACTTTTTGGACCTGTGTAAGTAACTAGTATTGATTCTGTTTTTGGGGTGGACTTTTCTTAGTTTTAACTTTAACTTGCCAGGGAGGAACTGTAGCTGGGAGATATTTGCAGTCAGCTGTGACTAGACCTGTTACTTAGCCTTTGTGAAATAGGTGCCTGAAAGAAAAGAGGCACTCCCAGGAGTGGAGGGTAAGGTTGTAGATGATTGTTTCTGGACAGCATAGGTTTACTCCCACCACCCTTCACCTCACCCACCCACCCCAAGCACATAACTTCCTTTATAGCAGGTACTCTGACATCACTTCCCCAAAACTGCTAACAACATACACCTGATCATATCTTTAAAGGCACAGCACACTGAATAGGGGGTAGAGACACTCACAAGCTTGCACACACTAAAACAAGAATAAAAAACAAAAAAGCATCTGTAACTGGAAGGGACACAGACATGTGGGGAGTGGTACAATGCACTGGCAGTGGAGCAGCAGTCTTCCGGGAGGCATTCTGGAAACTGTGTTGCTGCCCTATTTGTAGGCACCTCTCTGGTCTGAGGGAGGAGGTTGATCATCTCCATGCTGACCTGGCAAGGATTTGGGAAACCTGCCCCACCACCAAGAGACCACCCAGGCCACCACCACTACCTCAGAGGTTGTCAAGAAAGAGGAGTGGTTGGATCACAGTGGGCTCAGGGAGGGTGACGGTGGTGGAACAGAGGCATATCCCTCCAGTTGTGCCTCTCCACAATTCATTCACAACTCTGGCAAAGCATGGTTCCTCTAAGGAGGCACCTGCAGTGGAGACCAAGGAGGATGCTGGGAACCTCCACAATGGAGACCCACAGGAGGGTGGCCCAGGACCCCACCGGGGAAGGAAACAACACCTGGTGGGGGACTCAATTGTTAGGGGGTAGAACTGGGGGAGGGAGGGGAAAGGGAGGTAAGGTGCCTGCCTGGCATCAAGGCTTGCAAAAAATTAATCCTCAGGATCATGGGAACAGCAGCAAGGGGAAGGGAGCTGTATGTCATTGTCTACCTAGGGATGAATGACCTGGCTGAGAATGGGATCAGAGCAGTGCAACAGGAGTTTGTGGAGTTGGGGAGGGGCCTTAGACCAGTAGCACACATGGTAACTGTTGCAGAAGTGCTGCCTGTCTATGGCATCGATGAGGCTATGGTACTACACACCATGGGATTCAATGACTGGTTGAAAAGTTGGTGCAAAGCAGGGATTTGGCTTCATTGTGGACTGGGGGTCCACCTGGAGGGATGCAGGCCTATACAGGCATGATGGCCTGCATCTATCCCAGAGGGGAACCAGGATCCTAGGTGATAGGATTAAATGCTTCAAAGGCAAGCATTTAAACTAGTCAAGCGGGGAGGTACTGAAGAGGAGAAGGGAAATCCTAGCCCCCCCACCAAAACAATCAGGGTAAATAGTGAGATAAACACCAAGATAGAGAAGTCAATAGGGAGAAGGGAAGGGGTAAATGGAGAAAAAGACAAAGGCAGTAGGGACAGGGATGGGTCAAAAAGAAATAAAGCCATAAAAAAATGGAGAGTAATGAGTACCAATGCCCATAGTCTAAGTAAAAAGCTCCCTGAAATGGTGGCCTTGATGGAAGAGGGATGCCTGGATATTGTGGCAGTCACAGAAACATGATACACAGAGAACCATGACAGAGATGACAACATACCAGGGTACACAATCTACAGGAGGGACAAGGAAGGAAGAAGAGGAGGAGGAGGAGGAGTAGCTCTCTATGTAAGGGAAGGGATCAAAGCAACAGAGCTAAATGGTAAACAGGGAGGAGAGGAGGCACTGTGAGTCACCCTGGAGACTAGAAATTGCTCCACAATCCACACAGGGGTTGTTTACAGACCCCCATCTCAGGGGGAGGAAATGGGCAAGGAAATGATAGAAGGCATCCTTGGGATGGCAGAGAAAGGAGAGATATTGCTGATGGGGGACCTGAATATGCCAGATGTTGACTGGAGCATCTTTGCTGCAGCCACATCCAAGAGCAGAGCCATTCTCGATGCCCTACAGGGGGCATGCCTTAGACAGCTAGTTTTGGAACACACTCAGGAGAGAGCAATCTTAGACCTGGTACTCTCAAATGGGGACAGAGAGAGGATCTCTAATCTTGAAGTGGGTAACCATCTGGGAACAAGCGACCACCAAACAGTGTGGTTCATGATAAACTTAGCTGTAGAGTCAAGCCACACAAAAGTGAAGGTACTGACTTCAGGAGGGCTGATTTTGTCAAAATGGGAGAGTGCCACAGAAAAGCACTAGCAAACAGCAAGAAGGTGGGGTGGGGCAACAATGGGGAAACATCAAAACCGCCATCATCGAGGCAACAAGCCTTCTTTGTGTGAAGCAAATAAACAAATCAAAACAAAAGAAAAAAACACTATGGTTCTCAAAAGAGGTGGTGGGGAAGATTAGGGAGAAAAGATAGCATTCAGGAAGTATAAGGAAATGAGGAAGGAGCAGGACAGAGAACTGTACCAGTTAAAGCAGAAGGAAGTGGGTAAGGCAGTCAGAATAGTAATGGCCCAAACCAAGGAAAAGATAGCCAACTCGGTTAAGAAGGGGATCAAACCTTTTATAGGTACATTAGGGAGCAAAGAAACACTAAGGCAGGGATACTGAGGCTGAACAAAGAGGAAGGTGGTTGGGCAGAGAGCGATAGTGAAAAAGCAGGGATACTGAACAAATACTTCTGCTCAGTATTCACAATGGAAAAGCAGGGGGAAATACCTAATCCAGTCAATATAAGCACTCTGGATAGGGTAGTTGATATTAGTCCTTTCACAGAAGAAAGGGTTCTGAAAGAACTCTTAAAACTGAAGGTGGATAAAGCAATGGGGCCTGATGGGATTCACCCCAGAATTCTAAAAGAACTAAGGGAAGAATTAGTAACACCACTGACTACCCTTTTTAACAACTCATTGGAGGATGGTGTGGTACCTGAGGACTGGAGGAGGGCGGATGTGATTCCCCTTCACTAAAGTGGGAGCAAGACAGAGGCAGGAAACAACAGACCTGCCATACATCTGACTATTCCTCCAACCTTGTCAAGTCCCTTCTCTTCTTTCCACTCCATCTTGTGTATCAACCCTGTTGCGGATCTTTGTGTCGTCTGCAAAGAGACATACTTTTCCTTCCAGTTCCTTTGCAATGTCACTTATAAAGACATTAAAAAGGACCAGTCCTAGTACTGAACCCTGTGGTACCCTGCTAGTAACCCTCCTTTCTTCACTGTGGACTCCATTTACTACTATCCTTTGCATCCTGTAGTCTAGCCAATTTTTTATCCGGGCTACCAACCTGGGACCCACTCCCAGGCTGGCTAACTTATGTATTAATCTTTTGTGTGTGACTGTATCAAATGCCTTGCTAAAATCTAGGTAGGCCATGTCCACAGCCCCTCCCTGGTCTACTACTTTGGTCACCCAGTCAAAGAAATCTATTAGATTCATCTGACATGACCTTCCCATCGTGAATCCATGCTGCCTTGGGTCCTGTGCCCCACTGGCCTCTAGGTACTCAATAATTCTTTCCTTCAGAAGTGATTCCATCATTTTCCCTACCACTGAGGTCAAACTAACTGGTCTGTAGTTTCCTGCCTCTGTCCTGCTCCCACTTTTGTGAAGAGGAATCATATCTGCCCTCCTCCAGTCCTCAGGTACCACCCCATCCTCCCATGATTTGTTAAAGAGAGTAGTCAGCGGTGTTACTAGTTCTACCCTTAATTCCTTTAGAATTCTTGGGTGAATCCCATCAGGCCCCATTGCTTTGTCCACCTTCAATTTTATTAGTTCTTTCAGAACCCTTTCTTCTGTAAATGGACTGGTATAGACCTCCATCTTCAGAGTGTTTCCCTTGTTTGGTTTAGGTACCTCCCCCTCCTCTTCCTTTGGGAATACTGATCAGAAATATTTGTTCAGTATCCCTGCTTTTTCACTGTCACCCTCTACCCACATTCCCTTCCCTTTATTAAGCCTCAGTATCCCTCCTTTGGTCTTTCTTCACTCCCTAATGTACCTATAAAAGGTCTTATCCCCCTCCTTAACAGAGTTGGCTATCCTTTCCTTGGTTTGGGCCTTTGCTATTCTGACTGCCTTCCCAGCCTCTTTCTGCTTTAACTGATAAAGTTCTAGTCCTGCTCCTTCTGTGTTTCCTTATATTTCCTGTTTGCTATCCTTTTCTCCTTAACCTTCCCTGCCACCTCTTTTGAGAACCATAGCGTTTTTTTCCTTCGTTGTATTTTGCTGATTTGCTTTACACAAAGGCTTGTTGCCTCTGTGATGGCTGTTTTAATTACTCCCCATTGTTCCTCCACCCCTCTTTTTTTTGCCTGTTTGCTAGTGCTTTTCTGAGGCACTCCAAAGTCAGCCCTCCTAAAGTACAATACTCTTGCTTTCGTATGGCTTGATTGTATGGCTGTGTTTATCATGAACCGCACTGTTTGTTGGTCGCTTGTTCCCAGATGGCTGCCCACTTCAAAATCTGAGATTCTTTCTCCATCCCCATTTGAGAGTACCAGGTCTAAGACTGCTCCCTCCTGAGTGGGTTCCAGTATTAGCTGTCTGAGGCATGCCCCCTGTAGGGCATCAAGAATAACCATGCTCTTAGATGTGCCTGCAGCAAAGGTGCTCCAGTTAACATGTGGCATATTCAGGTCCCCCATCAACAATATCTTCCCTTTTTCTGCCATTCTAAGGAAGCCTTCTATCATTTCCTTGTCCATTCCCTCCCCCTGAGATGGGGATCTGTATGCAACCCCATGAGGATTGTGGTGCCATTTCCTGTCTCCAGGGTGACCCAGAGTGCCTCATCTGCTCCCTGTTTACTCTTTAGTTCTGTTGCTTTGATCCCTTCCTTTACATAGAGAGCTACTCCTCCTCCTCTTTTACCCTCCCTGTCCCTCCTGTAGATTGTGTATCCTGGTATGTTGGCATCCCAGTCATGGTCCTCTGTGTACCATTTTCTGTGACTGCCACAATATCAAACCCTCTTCCATCAAGGCCACTAGCTCAGGGGCTTGTTACACAGACTACGGGCATTGGTACTCATCACCCTCCACTTTTTGATGCCCTTACCCCTTTTATCCTATTCCTGTCCTTACTGCCTTTGCCTTTTTTACATTTACCTGTATCCTTCTCCTAATGTCTTCTCTACCTTGGTGTTCATACTAATTACATAATCGTGTTTTGTGGGGAGGCTGGGATTTCCTACTCCTTTCAGTGCCTCCTTGACTAGTTTAAATGCTGCCAATGAAGCATTTAAACCTCTCACCTAGGATCCTGGTCCCCTTCCCCGGACAGATACAGACCATCGCACCAGTATAGGTCTGCATCCCTTCAGGTGGCTCCCCAGTCCCTAATGAAGCCAAAACCCTGAGCTCCACACCAGTTTTTCAACCATTTATTGAATTCCCTGGTGAGAAGTACCCTAGCATCACCCTTGCCACACAGTGGTATCTTTACTTTCACTTATTGCCACCTACCACTCCATGACTCTGGCAACCTCTGTTTGATTTTATTTAAATAGAAAACCCTTTGGGTCAAAAATTGAGAGGAGCTAGACTAAATTGTGAGAGAGAAGAAAGATACTGCATAAGTAAATGTAAAATAGAACTCTTATTTCTCTCTCTCTCTCTCTCTCTCTCTCTCTCTCTCTCTCTCTCTCTCTCTCTCTCTCTCTCTCTCTCTCTCTCTCTCTCTCTCTCTCTCTCTCTCTCTCTCTCTCTCTCTCTCTCTCTCTCTCTCTCTCTCTCTCTCTCTCTCTCTCTCTCTCTCTCTCTCTCTCTCTCTCTCTCTCTCTCTCTCTCTCTCTCTCTCTCTCTCTCTCTCTCTCTCTCTCTCTCTCTCTCTCTCTCCCTTGAAAATGCTGTGGTGTGGTTCCAGGGGAGCACCTGCACCATGTACTTTCTAACAGAAAGTCGCTCCCCATAAAATAAATAAACAAGCCCATTTGACTGTGAAAAAGGGACATGGACGTCCCTACAAGAGACAGGAGTACCCCATATAGTGGGAAGTTAAAAAAATTAAATAAAGATAAGAATTAAAGAAACAAGGGGGCTGATAAAATAAAATGTAAATGAGAAACTGCCTGCCACTATAAAACAAATAACCCTCAGCCCCATACAATGAACCTTATGAATGTGTGAGGAGTTCAACAACACATGACAAGATATATAATACATATTTATGTAATAAAGTAGCAAAAAAATACATTGTGCTGGTAATAAAATCCAGTCTGGTCTGTAGGAGAGTTCTTCCTGAATTGATGTTATAGGGTGATGGTGGCCCCTAGTGGACTGTACAAATATGGATTAGAAAAACATACTGGTCAGTAGGAGAAGTTTAATTGATAAGGATCCTTAAGCCTTTTACTATAACAAAACTGGCCAGCATAATGGTATTTGTGGTGTTTCTGGATAGAGACGTCTCTCTGTAACCATGGCTTAGCAACAACCACTTTACTTTTGTATAGGCATGGTTGTGAGCCTCAAAGAGAGATTTAGGCCTGGATATTCAAACTGTGCTGAAAACTGGCGCAACAGTAGGAGCAAGCGCAAACCAGTTGCGCAAATGCGCAACAGGTGCGATATTCAAACATGGAGCAGAGCAAATTGCGCAAGCAACCAACGTCTCAATATCACACATACTGCGCCATCGCGCAACCAGGAAGGAGAAGCTGAGCCAAAATGCTGCGCTATGGCGCAACCATGGAAGCTCAGCTGAGCATTGCAGAGCTGCCATAAGCGCATAACAGCCCCCAGAGCAATGGAACTGCACATCCAGGGAGGCAGGCTGGGGCCACCGCCAGCCATGCCACACATGGGCACAGGAACTCACTGCAGAACCCACACCACACGCACACCCAAGCACAGCATCACTGGGGTGGGACGGATGATCCCGTGCCCATGAGACAAGCCAACTAAAGCATAGCAGAGCCATGACACCCCAGCACAACCACTGGCAGGCAGAGGTGCCACACACAGGGGGTTGAGAACTACAGTGCACATCAGTCCCCCCCGTACGCACAACACACCGTGCACCGTGCCCCCAAGACACTGCTCATGTGCAGTGACAGGCACTGCAGGAAATACCATGCACCCCCCGTGCCACACGTCAACCCCATGCTGCAGAGAAGCATACCAGCCAGACCCACCCTGTGCACCCAGCAGTGGGTGGCAGCAGATGGCAAGACCAACAGAAAGGCAATGCCATGCTGGTGATACCACTAGCGGCTCCAGCCACAAATGGTTACCAGGGCACAGCTGGGGCACAACAGATGGCAGCCAGGGCACTGATGTATTGTCACTATGGGGGAAGCTCTGCACCATATGGGGCACCAACTGGGGCACAGCATTTTTTTACCAGGGCACGTGCCCTGGCGGGCCCTGGTGTAGAGCCGCCACTGGTGATACCTCCCATGGACACACACACACACACACACACACACATATACCCAGGACCATAGCAGCCCAGATGGCATGTACCCCTGCAATGGAGCACCATAGCCAGTTGCAAAGCAGACACCAACACAGCAGTTGTATCAAAATAGAAATGTATATTTAAAAACAACATATAAACAATAACAGGTGAAACTATGTACAAGTTGGGGGACGGGTAAAAGGCAGGGGTGTTCAAGGGAGGAATAAAAACTTGGAGAGGAAGGCAGGGTGAAAGGGATGGGAGAAGTGGAAGGAATGTGGCTCTGGCCCAGCTGGCTCCTGGTCCTCCCCTGCTGGCGTCCCCTCCTGTGCCCGCCCGCTGTTCACCCTGGCGCTGTATGGCCCTGCAGGAGCTCCCGGTTTTGTAGTCAACCTGGGTGAGGTGCCGCAGATCTTGGGACATGCGTCTCAGCACCCGAGGCCTAGGAAAATGGGAACACAGTCAATGGCTGAGACTGACCACAACCCTGAACACCACCAACCTGCACCCATATAACCCAATGTCCTGCACCTGTGATGGCATGCACCCACCCACAGTGAACATGCACATGGCCATCACAAACAGGCGGCACCAGCTATGCGCACCACCGCCCACACACACTGCCCACGTCAATCACAGTACAAACTAGGCTGTCAAGTGATGTGGCAACGTGATGCGATGCCAGTTACACAGCTATGTGCCCAGTGCATGCCTGGACCACCTGTGATGCATACACAGACGTGTCGTGATGCTGCACTGTGATGCAGGTCACCTGTGTCATGCCTAGATACATGGATACATAGACAGTGTCGGCAGATAAGGGCCTATGGGACACCCAGTCTGGCCATTTGGCCTTGTACGTTCACTCTGTTGTCCTATAAGTCCGTTCCCCCTCACCCCTGACCTCAAGAATTCCTTCATGGCTAACCCATGCATTCATAAATCCGTAACCAAGTCAGCCCCACCACATCCTCTGGCAGGGTGTTCCACTTGTCCACCACCCATTCTGTGAAGCAATACTTTCTCATGTTTCCTCTTAAACGAGCCCCTCAACTGCATCCCATGCCCTCTAGTCCTGGAACATCCTTTACGCTTACAAATATTGTTTTCCTGCACTCTGTTCCCCCTGTAAAATACTTGTATGTCCCCATCATATCCCACCCTCCTCCCCTCCAGGAGTACATGTTCAGTTCCGTCAACCTGTCTGCATAGGACTTGTGATGCAATCCATGCACCATCCATATCACCCTCCTGTAGAACCCTCTCCACCCAGTCCATGTCCATGCAGGTATGGTCTCCGAACTGTACACTGTACTCAGTGTGGGGACTCACTAGTGTTTCATGATAGTGGAACTATGACCTCCCCTTTGGTTGTGTCAGCATGGTTGGTGGTCTTGCCCCCAGCATGCAATAGCATCCATGACGTAATGATACTCACCTCCTCCAGCAGCTCGGTCTGGCGCTGCTGATGCCTGCTGCTGCTGCTGCTGCTGTGGCTGACAACATCCCGTGGCACGGGCCCTGGCATAGCCCACATCACCGTGGTCCGGTGTCCTCACAATCCGGCCTGTGGGAGACATATGGTGAGACAAACATCAGTGTGACTCAAAAGCAGAGTGCCCCCTGCCCCAGTGAGAGTGCCTGCCCACACAGCCATAACCATCCATCGCACAGCTGCACACACTGACACACCTATGCACAGCCACCCAAGCACACACACACCTACAGAGAATATAGGTGCATAGATGGTACACTCACGTGGCCTGGGCACCAGGCCCGCCTGTGCGTGAACGCAGCCGCGTCAACAGGTCTGGCTCCCTCTGGCAGAGGTCACTGTACCGGTGCCGGTACTGCTCAGCAGACCGGCCCCGGCCAGTGACCCCCACCAGGTCAGTGGCCACTTGCTGCCACACATGGGTCCTAGGCATGGTGAGGGGGGCCTCACCATACAGTGCCTCACAGTGGGGCTCCACCAGGGCCACCAGGTTGGCCACTTCAAGCTGGCTCAGGACACCGCCCTCCTCTAGCCATGGCACCAACTTTACAGCAGGCAATGGCGCCCGCTGCGCGTAACCCCGCGTGGAGTTGTTGCGCAATAGACCAGCACAGGCTCCAATGGCGCTGTTCGAACAGCGCCCGTCACTATCATAGGCGCTGTCACCAGACAGCGCCAATAGGGACGATACACATGGCATGCCAACAGCGCCAGGGGTCAGAGGGCATACACAAGGTCACGGCAATGACGCAAGGCTACACACAGCGCCATAGGATGTATGGGCATCCTGCGACTGCTAAGCACAGCACCAGTGCCACAGTGGACTATCGGCGCAGAAGTGCCACAGCGCCTCATAGTGCCCAGTGCTGTAGCGCCACTGGCACAATGGTGGCCATGGCCTGAATCGCCTATCACGCTCAGCAGGTCTGCAGCGCGATCGGCGCATGCATAACCTGTCTGGGCATGCGCATACGATGTAGCACACAGCCACAAACATGCACCATCGGCTCAGCGGACCTTCCGTATTGAGCTAAGCACCAACACGCGATATTCAGCCGACATATGCAAATCATTGATCAGCCATTCAAAGGTGCAGTGGTGATTAGCATGTCATTAAAGTTGAGCCACACCTCATTTGCATGTATTGCGCTATAAAAATGCACCACTGGGTTGTAGCGGTCAGATTTAGTTGTTGCAGGTGGGAGGTGAGTTACATGCTGTGTGATGCTCAGGACAATGCTCATGGGCAGGGTGCTGGAGGATGATATAGGTTGAGGGGCTGAGCATGATGAGGGCACTTAGAAAGGGACAGAGGCACCTTTCCATCAGTATCTGCCATGCGGAGAGGAAGGGGGCTTCTGCCCCCAGCCAGCAGCTATGCTCATGGGGAAATGCTGTGGACTGCACAGTGACAGGTGTCCACTTCCACCCATAGAGATCACCATGACTGACGAGAACCAGGCTGAGGCTGTGGACGGTGGGCGTAGGAGGAGGCCGAACTTCACCACGGCAGAGACTGAGGCCCTCTTCCAGGCTTACCTGGAGGATGAGCCACTTTTGAGTGAACAGAGGGGCACCCCTCAGGAGCGTGCAGCTGCATGGGAGGGGGTAGCTCGGGCCGTCAACCTGCACGGAAGCCACCAGCGCTCCGTGCAGGAATGCCGGAAGAAGATGGGGACTGACCGCAGGAGGCTGAAGGAGAATGTGGCAGCCTTCAGGGTGGCACGTGCTGCCACTGGTGGGGGACCACCAGTGGTGTTGCAGCTGACCCCGACTGAGGAGACACTGGTCGCGGCCATGCAGCCGAGTGCCATTGCAGGCGTTCAGGCGGAGGATTCCAGACAGGTGGAAGCCCATCACTGCACGGTATGACATGGTGATGTTGTTGGGGGGGGCTGTTGTTCACATGCACTCACATGTACTCTCTTTCTGTTATAGATCCTGTTCGTCTGCAGGAGACGGTGGTGGTGGGTGCAGACAGTGAGGCAGACCTGCGGGACCTGGAGGAGGGACCATCCACCTCCGCCACCAGCCTGCAGGCACTGCAGCAGCATGCAGGCTGGCCCAACAACTCCGGCGGCAGTGATACAGGTGCAGGGGGTGCACAGCCTGTGTCACAGCAGTCTGGCATGCAGGTATGCCAGCCTGCTGTGCCTATGGCAGTGGCACGCACCGGCACCATTGATGATAGCAGGCCTGCAATGGCCAGTGATAGGTGTGTGTCCCACGACGGACACATGGCAGGCCAGCACGTGCCCCTGGGCTGTCCTGGTTCACACCTGTGTACCAGCATGCTGGCACAGTCACAGGCTGTGCCTGTCAGCACCGGTGGGGCAGCATCGGTGGCTGTGCAGGTGTCTGGCACTGTTGACAGCACAGAGGTGGAACAGGTGGACCTGGGGACTCAGCAGTTGGAGGGGCGGCAGCAGCAGTTGCACACCAGGCCTGGGGGGACAGCGTCAAGCAGTGGCACTTGTCCACCGCCCTCAGATCTGCCCATACCTGGTCCTGGTGAACAGCGGCCACCCTCAAGGGGTGCTGTGCACCAGGACCATCCACACCCTTGGGGTCACGATGCCATTGGGGCACAGTACCCATTGGACGCGCACACCCGCCTGCTGCAGGAGTCGGTACAGCTGCAGGGGCGGGTTGCAAGGTCCGTGGAGGCACTGTCTGTGTCCGTGGAGCGGCATAGCAGGGAGTGTGCTCGGGACTGAGCCGAGATGGTCCTTATGCGGACGGATGTGACCGCTGCCATTGACAGGCTGACCCAGGCAGTGGTCTCTGTGGCCAATGCATTGACCACACTGTCAGGTGCCCCTGTACCACGCACCCCACACAGTGCGCACTCCACTCCCCATTCCCGGCATCGTGCGACACCAGGCCTGTCGATGCCGGGTTCTGCTGTGGGCATCCCGAGCACCCCTGGTGCAAGTTTGTTTGGCGGGATGCAGACCCCTGTGCGGGCAAGGTCGCGGTCGCGCACTGGGACCCCTGGTGGTGCACTAGCGCCACCCGATGTACCCCTGCTCAGCCTGCCAGTGCTGCTAGGCCACGGTAGGACTGCGCGCATCCGTGGTGGCCGTGGGACAGTGCTCCCTGACTGAGCTGTCTCCCAATGCAGGCCCTGTCTGGTGCTGCCCTGTGTGCAATGTGTGTCATGGTGGGCAGTGCACTGCTGGGTGCTCTGCTCACCAAGCTGCACACGGACCACCTGCACACTCTCCCAACTGCTGTCCACAGGTGCGTGTGCATGATGATGCCTGCATTGCACTGTACACCAAGGTGCAAGGTTGCCAGGTCCTGACACACGTCGTGGACAGTCCAGTGGTGGGGTGGTTGGTGGTGCTGTGTGTTGGCGATGTCATTTCCGCAGTGCTGTGCTGCTGCCCTGTATGCTGCCTGGTGTGTGTGTGTGTCCATATGAGTGCTCACCCTCTCTGATGGTGTGTTGGTATGCCTGGACCCTTCAACTCCCTGACCTTCATGCAGGTGTGTTCCCCTGTGTGCCTGTGGTTTACGCATGGACAGTGTTGCCTGCACATGTCCCCTTGACTTACCTGTGTTGTGCGTAGTGCTCTTCTGCAATGGTGTCCCGGTGCAGCTGGGCCTGCCGTGTCAGTCGGGGATCCCTCCATCCTAGGGGGGGCTGCTCATCACCCACATCACCGGCGCCACTGGTGTCCGCATCGCTGTCCCCCTCTTGGACCTGTACGGCTATCCCATGGTCTTTGGCCATGTTGTGCAGGATGCAACAGGCCAGGAATATCCCACAGGCCTTTTGGGGGCTGTACTGTAGGGCTCCGCCGGAGGTGTCCAGGCATCGGAAGCATGCCTTGAGTATCCCAAACACCCACTCTATGATGTTCCGTGTTGCGGCATGTGCCTCATTGAAACCGAGCTGCGCTGGGGTCGTGGGGCACCGGTATGGTGTGAGCAGCCAGGGACGCAGTGGGTATCCACAGTCACCTGTGTGGAGATAGTGGAGATCAGTGTCATGTCAGGTCCATATTGCCCATATCCTTGTGTGCCACTACCATGGCACCTGTGTCATTCCACCCTTGCACAGAGTTTGCATTCCATACATGTGTACTCACCCACTAGATGACCCGTGGGGATGTTCCCACTCTCGAATCAATGGCACAGTGCAGATTGGTGCCATATGAAGGCATCATGTGCTCCGCCAGGGTGTGTGGCACAGACATTGATGATGCACGCAGTGGCATCACACACCTGGCAGTTGACACTGGAAAAGCCCTTTCGGTTCCGATAAGCATGGCCATCGGGGCCAGGTGGCATGCGAATGGCCACATGGGTGCAGTCTATGGCCCCTAGCACGCCAGGCATATGTGCACCTTGGAACTCCTGCATGTTTGCTGTGCGCTCTGCCGCGGTGCTGGGGAAATGGATGTACTCTGCAGCATGAGGCAGCAGTGCGATGAGGAATTGGGTGAGGATGCGTGACGTGGCCGACTGTGTAATGCCTGTGGTGTCCCCTGTCGGCCTCTGGAAGGTGCCCGTGGCGAGCAGGCACATGCAGGCTGTCACCTTGGTCTCCACGGACAGAGCATGACTCCGTCGTGAGGTGCCTGCATCACATCACTGCACAGCTCGCTGAGCCGTCTCAGTATTGCCCTGTTCAGGTGGTACGGGCCACAATCTGACATCTGTGTACAGCTCGTAGCCAGATGCAGGCCTGATACCGCTTGTCGGGGCATATCACGACGGGCCCTCCGCGGGCCAAGTCCCCTGCAGCATGCTGTCTCACCTCATTACAGCTTCCATGTGGAAGCTGACACTGTCCATCTCCCTGGCTTCTGCCCCCAGCTGCTGTTCCTGTGTTACCCCCCACACCCCCTGCCTTCCACTGCCGGGCACCCCCACTGGCCTCTCTGTCCTCCAGGACCCACTGTCCCTCTCTGCCCTTCCTGCTCCTGTCTCTCTCTCTCTCTCTCTCTCTCTGTCTCTGTCTCTCTCCCCAGTTTGCGGCCTGCTAGGGTTCTTGCGCCGCTCCTTGAGCCTTTTGGTTGGCTCACATCCCGTGCATCCTCCGGCTGAGCCACTCTTGCGCATTGAGCAAGTGTTCAGATATCGCATTGCACACTTTATGCATGGATCTGCCCCCTTCGGTTGCGTATCCCTTCATTTCCATTGCGCTGTTGCTCAGCATGTTTTCGGTGGTGCAACTGGCCCCTTCTGAATATCGCAGAATGGCGCATTTTTGGAGTTGCGCACGCGCAACCCTGTTGCGCATGGCGCAACCCTTTTGAATATCCAGGCCTTAATGTTTAATTACTCCCAAGTGACTGGGACTACAGATAAGTGGGAGGGATATAAAAACCCTTCAGAGACAGACATAGATTGGATTAGCTGGAGGTTAGTCTCACTTATCTGAGTCTAAGGCAAGAGGAGGACTTATGCTCTGAATAGGTTCCTGGCAGAAATACAGCAGGAAAGTTGAAGAAAAATCTGTAAGACAGTATTGTCTGGTTCTGAAAAATAGCATTGGGCTATTGTTTTTTTTTCTTTTGTTTCTGAGCTTTTTTTTTTTTTTGTTGTGTATTTATATATATAAAAAAAATAAAACCGCACTGTGTTGCATTGTACCAATCTTACTGTGTCAAGTGTTTTCCTTACTCACAACCCTGCAACATTTTGCATTAGAAGTGGGATCAGATTGTACATTCTAGGCTTGCAGGGGGATTCCATTCAATCAGTATCAGACCCAATACCCAGCATAACCAGAGATACAGTGGTACAAGGCCATGACAACACCTGTTCATCCAGCTTTGACCAGAGAGATGGTGAAGCAGACAGGTGAACAACTTCTTCCAGGACCTGGAGTTCGGGACCAAGCTGAGGGCCAAACCAGAATAGTGTTCTATGGATTCCTATGAAGAGGATGTGATTGAGGAATTGGAAGTGGTGCAATTCTAGGAACCCCTGGAGAATATGAATGACTTCCTGAAGTGGTTAGCCATGAAGCACTACCTTTGAGAAAGTGGCCAACGCTTGTGGTTGGCATCTAAACCACTGGGTAGTAAGACTGGCTCTGTACCTTACTGGTTGAACCCAGTTGGCATACAGCAATATGGACCAAAAGAGTGCAGAAAAATATGATCTAGTGAAGAAGGCGATTTTCAAGTGTTTTGACATTAACACTGAAACATATCAACAACATTTTAGATAGCTGAAGCATCAGGGGAATGATATCCCTAGAGAAACTTATACCTGCCTGAATGTATTGTGTAATAAATGGTTACAGCCGGAAGGGAAAACTTTATGGGACATCATTGAGTCTGTTGTAATGGAACAATTCCTACAGCTTTTGTCCATGGATGTCTAGATCTGGGTCAGAACACATCACCCAGAATCCACAGAGGTCGCCATCACCCTGGCAGATGATTTCCTAGCAGCCAGGCAACTAGCCAAGAAGGGGTATAGAACCATGGACCCTGCCATCAGCTCTATGCAGCAGCTGGCAACAACTTCTACCTTTACCTAATCATGCCCCTCAGGTAGAAATGTAGGGATGTCAGAGGGTAGAGGGGGTAGACCCTACAACCCAGACATAATTTGCCGATATTGTTTTGGAAGGGGACACATTGAAAGATAATGTTATAAAAAGAAAAATGAGTTGACCCATTTAGCCCTTCTGAACTGCAGTAACTTTTCCACCAATGTGAAAACAAAGGATAAAGTTATGATGGGCCTAATTGACACCTGAAGTAGATAGACCCTAGTACATCCAGATGTGCTAGAGAAACCACCAGTCACAGGAGCTTTTACTGGGGTTATTTGTGTCCATGTGGTTACACATCGTTACCCCACCACTAACTTGCCTCTGGAGATTGAGGGGAAAAAAACTACAATGGTTGTGGGGATTGTGTTTAAGTTACCCGTGCCCATGGTGATTGATCGGGACTTTCCCTATTTTGACTCATTGATTATCCCTAATAAACATCTGACTGCCATAACCACAAGATATCAGACCAAAGCCCAAAAACTTGGGAATACTTTTCCTTTTAAAGGAAGGTATTTGAGACCCCAGGGAGGAATACAAAATCAAAAGGTCAGAGGAAAAAGTTACAGAAGGAATAGAAAAAGAACAATGGACTGCCTCCTGTTGCAATAATGCTTAAAGACTGTGACATTTCTGTAGAGCAACATAAGGATGTTACCATAGCTGACTTGTTTTCGCAAGTGAGGCAGAAAAAAACACAAGGGCCCCCTCCCCCTGGGTATAGCTGTGAGAACATCTTATACAGTGTGTGTATAAATTCCCATACAGTTGAGCAGGCTGAACAACTGGCAGTTCCTGAAAAGTTTAGGACTCAGTTAATGTACCTGGAACATGATCTTCCCTGGGCAGAGCATGCGGGGAGAGATAGAATTCTGTCTAGGATATTACAGCATTTTTACTGGCTCAGCATGCATGATAATGTTGCTGAATATTGTAGAGCTTGTCCTGAATGCCAGAAAGTGGCCCAGGTAACTAAGAAAGACACAGTGCCACTATTGCCCCTATCTATTGTGAGTACACCTTTTGAGTAGATGGCTATGGATATAGTTGACCCTTTACAAAAAATGTTTAGAGACCATAAATATATTCTTGTAATCTGTGATTATGCAACCCAATACCCAGAAATCATCCCTCTATGCAGTCACTACTCTAAAAATAGCAGAAGAATTAATGAACGTGTTCAGTAGATAAGGGGTCCCTAAGGAGTTGATTACAGACCAGGGTAGTAACTTCCAGGCAGCACTGTTAAAAGAAATGTACCATTTGTTTGGTGCAGTAGCCATATGACCCACACCTTACCACCCACAAACAGATGGCTTGGTTGAGTGTTTCAACCAGACCTTGAAATGAATGTTAAAAAGGTTTGTTCATGATGAAGGAAAGGACTGGGATAAATACCTCCCCTTGTTGTTATGTGCACATCGAGAAGTCCCTCAAGCAGGATGGACTCACATGATGCAGGCAACCTAGTGGCAGCAGAGATCCAGAGCTCCTGGCCTCTTCCTCACACCACCATCTTTTAGCACCTCATTTTGGATTAATCTATCAAAATATCCAGGATTACTACAAGAGGCTACCTCCAACACTCGTTGTATCCCAAGATTGCATCGCTATAAGGAGATTCTCTTCTGCGATGGATGTTGATATGAGGCAGGTCCAGCTAAAGCATATTCCGCCTTCATTGCCTGAAAAAATGCCCAAGAAAGTCAAGCCTCAAGTGGGACCATCTGGCACTAGGGGTCCTGCAACCATACAACTGATTCCCCTTACAGAGGATCAGTTTTTACAGGAGTTGCTGCCTTTTCGGGAAACCCTCACTGAAATATCTTCGGAGCTCAAATCTTTATGAGGGGACATGGCTGACCTTGCTAGATGGGTAGGAGACACAGAGGCCCACTCATCTTCCCTGGAAAGGTGGAGACACAAATTGGATCCAGAGATAGTTCAACTCCACCAACTAGTACAAAAATTACAACTGAAAACCGAAGATTTGGAAGGTAAGAGCAGAAGGAAAAATATTTTAATCATGAGCCTCCCGGACCTGAAGGAAGGCCCCAACATCATTGCTTTCGTGCAGAAGCTTCTTCAAAAAGTAGTAGGCCCTTTCCCATTTAACACCAGCTACCAAATCGAAAGAGCTCATTGGTCACTCCAACCTCAGACCTCAGCATGGTTCTCCTCCAAGACCACTAATCCTAAAGTTTTTGAGCTTTGGGGAAAAACAACAAGTGCTAGCTAAAGTGAGGGAGCTGCAGGCAGTTATGTGGGAGGGCACCAATCTCAGAATTATGTAAGACTTGCCCCATGAAACCCGGCAAAAATGCTCAGCTTTCCACCCTACAGTCAGCAAACTAATAGCAGCTTGAGTCCCCTTCAGAATGCTCTACCCAGCAAAGCTACAGGTTTTGATCTTGGGTACCTGGGTATCATATAATTCGTCATCTAAAGCAGTGGCTGACCTGGCGAATAAGCTACCAGATATTTTTAAAGCAGGCTGACTCTTCCTAGTGATGTAGTTTGTCTTCTCGCAGGGGATTAATTCCTCCCAAATTCAGAGTTAACTAAGCTTTTATCATTTAGCTGGTCATGGCCTGTTTGCCCAGATCAAGAGTGCCCTCGATTTCGGAAAGGAGGGCTGGGTTTGTTCATGGTAATTCCTAGAAAGCAACACAGAGGGTGGTTGAGTAGATGGAGCCTTAAAACACTGGAAGGAACTGGATTTTCTGGGTGTGGGTTGGGGGGGACTGTTAAAGGTTTGGACTACTTTCTGATCTGAGAGTCTTTCTCATCCCCTTAACACTTCCTTAATCTCACTCAGCTGGAATTTTCAGCACTTTGGACATTTCAAGTGCTGTTTTCATCTACAATCTTAGTTTTACAGTTAATGGTTACTTGCCTTGATGTATTATATGGAGGTTTTGGAGTGATGTTTTCCACGGGGGTGGGGCAGGGATTAGATAACATTATTTAGTTCTCCCTTAGTGGAGGAATGCAGTTCTGGATATTGGATGAATTCCCCACTGAATTACCTCAGGGATATATAAGGGATGTTTATGTTATTTAACCCCGAGTATTAACCCATAGTTCTGTTTAGGGAGCAACGGATGGGGATTCACATTGCCCTACCTTTTCTGCACCAGGGCATGCACCTGATTGGGGTCACCTGTCCTGTATACCTGATGAATCTGTAGTAACACACATAGGATACTGACACTGGTATAGACAGTGGTGGGGGCTGGGGGTTGGGGGTGGGATGCTCTGACTCATGCAGGCTCAGGATAGGGATGTATAGTGCACCAGTTAATGGGGGGAACAGCTCCTTCACAGTTCTACTGTGCTTGGTATACCACATTTGGGTTTCTTGAATTCATGATCTCATGTTAGACCAAGACTTTCAGACTCTCACAGTGTCTCCAGGGTTACCTTTGGAGGAACTGTGGTTAGAAGCTGTATGGGGTGGGTCGCCCCATCTGTTTTACTGCATTACCTGTTGTCTCTTACACTAGGGGAGACCACTGTACATAGTTGCTGGGGTTTGGGGGGAAGGGTGTGTGTGTGTAGCTTTCTGTCAAGGATTTGCTTTATCTCTCAGTCTGGCCAGATTTTGGTCATGGGAATGATGGTCTTTGGGAGGGTGAGGGACAGTTACCTGGCTGTGGGGAGTACACCTCAAGTTACACTAGTATTCTGTATTTGACTCAAAGACGTGGGGGAGTAGGGTGAGTGAGGGGTTTCCAATGGTTCTATGTTTGGATTGGTTCTGAGGGTATACTATAGTTTAAGGGCTTGTAGCCCGCCCTGCAAATGTATTATAACAGTTAACTGTGTGGCTCTTATGGTGTTCTGATGGGAGGGAGAGGGATTTCAGTCATGAGGAAGGTGGGTGGACTGAAGTGTGCCCTAGGGGATATAGATTTTTATTGGATGGCAAAGGATGGTTACTCATAATGAATATACCAAATGGTGAGCAACACAATTAAAATTGTAACATGGAATATTTGGGGAGTTAGAGATCCAGTGAAAAGACTTCAGGTTTTAAAGCACTGTGCCCTGCTCAATGCTGGTATCATCCTGTTGCAAGAAACATACTTGTTGGAAAAAGAGACCATATGGTTACGCCAACAGGGAGTATCCCAGGTTTTTGCATCAGGGGACTCGTCTGTGAGTTTTGGTGTCACAATTTTAGTTATAGGCAAGGTACCCTTCCAATCTGACTCAATTATGGTGGATCCAAATGGCAGATTCATCTTGGTTAAGGGCACCCTCATGGGTACAGAAGTAGTCCTTGTTTCCCTATATGGCCCGGTGGGAGGCAATACTACTTTTCTCATAGAACTAGCCAACAGGCTTACCTCATTTCTGCCCACCCCTTTAATACTGGGGGGGTGATTGGAACATTCCACCCACACAGGATTTGAATAGATCTCACATACCTTTAAAACCCCCTTCACCACCCAAAGAACGCTGAATGATCTCATGGTTTTGCTCAGACTCTGTGATCCATGGCGTATCCTTAACCCTTCCCACCAGCCCTTTTCCTACTGTTCAGCTTTACACCAATTATGGTCCAGGCTGGACTACATTCTAATTAGTCTTTCACTCCTAAATGGTCTATGTCAGGCAGGAACTGAGCCAATAGTCCTCTCCGATCATTCAGCGGCCTGGGTGGTTCTTGCCCCGGATCCTGTCCACCAGAAAGGTACAGCATGGAAATTGAACACCCAATTATTAAAGCATAAATCCATTATTTCTAAGGTACAATCCCTTATTCATTCCTTCTTCTACTTTAATGGGGCTCTGTACAGAAGGAGGATATGGTTTGGTGTGCACTCATAGATTCATAGATACATAGATACATAGATACATAGACAGTGTCGGCAGAAAAGGGCCTATGGCCCACCCAGTCTGCCCATTTGAGCTTGTAAGTTCAGTTTATGTTTTTCTAGACGTCTGTTGCCTCTTACCCCGACCTCCAGAATTCTTTTATGTCTATCCCATGCATTCTTAAATCCCATGATTGTTTCAGCCCCCACCACTTCCTCTGGCAGGGTGTTCCACTTGTCCACCACCCATTCTGTGAAGAAATTCTTCCTCACGTTTCCTCTGAATCGTCCTCCCTCCAACTTCATCCCATGCCGTCTAGTCCTGGAACATCTTTTTCACTTAAAAATAGTGTATTCCTGCACCCTGTTCCTCGCTGTAAGATACTTGTATGTCTCTATCATATCCCCTCTCTCCCTCCTCTCCTCCAGGGAGTACATGTTCAGTTCTTTCAACCTGTCTTCATAGGACCTGTGATGCAATCCATGCACCGTCTTTGTTGCCCTCCTCTGAACCTTCTCTACCCTGTCTATGTCCTTACGTAGGTATGGTCTCCAGAACTGTACACTGTACTCCAAGTGGGGCCTCACTAGTGTCGTATAGTGGAATTATGACTTCCCTTTTCCTGCTGGTGATGCCCCTGCCTATACATCCCGGCATCCTATTTGCTTTACCTGCTGCTTTGTCACATTGTTTCCCTACCTTGAGATCATCAGAGATGATAACCCCAAGATCCCTTTCCTGCTTGGTGCATGCTATATCCTCAACCCCCAACTGATATATTGTGCCAGGGTTTTTGTGCTCCATATGCATTATCTTGCACTTCTTTGCATTGAATTTCAACTGCCAAACCCCTGACCATTCTTCAAGTTTCTGCAGGTCCCTTCTCATTCAGTCTACACCCTCTGGTGTGTCTACTCTGTTACAGAGCTTTGTGTCATCAGTGAACAGTGAAATTCTGCCTTCTAGGTCCTGTGCAATGTCACTGATGAAGATGTTGAATAGGACCGGTCCCAGCACGGATCCCTGTGGTACCCCACTGGCCACTCTTCCATCTGTGGAGTGACAGCCATTTACCACCACCGTCTATGTCCTGCCACCCAGCCAGTTACCTACCCACCACACTACTGTCCTACCCACACCCATATTCACCAGTTTGTGTAATAGTCTTCTATGTGGCACAGTGTCAAAGGCCTTGCTGAAGTCCAGATAGGCCATGTCCACTGCCCTCCCCTGATCCACCTCCCTAGTCACCCAGTCAAAAAATTCAATGAGGTTGGTCTGACATGACCTCTCCCTGGTGAAACCATGATGCCTTGAGTCCTGTAGTCCATTGACAACCAGATGTTCCACCAATCTCTCCTTCAGTAGTGCTTCCATGATCTTCCCCACTACCGAGATGAGGCTGACTGGTCTGTAGTTTCCCGCTTCCTCTTTGTTCCCACTTTTGTATAAGGGGACTACATCTGCTGTCCTCCAGTCTTTGGGTACCTCCCCGGTTTCCAGTGATCGGCTAAACAGGATAGCCAGAGGTTCAGCCACCACCTCTCTTAGTTCTTTAAGGACCCTGGGGTGCACCTCATCTGGCCCCATTGCTTTATCTACTCTTATTACTTCCAGTTCCTTCAGGACCCTATCTCATGTAAAGGGACTTGTGTCCATTTCTGCACCATTCTCACCCCTTGTACTCCCTTCAGACCCATTACCCTCCTCTTCCTCAGTAAAGACTGAGCAGAAATACCTGTTCAATATGTCAGCTTTACTGTTGTCATCCTCCATGCAGCCCCCATCCTCCCCCTTCAGTCTCACTATCCCTCCCTTTGTCTTTCTTTTTTCACTTATGTACCTGTAAAAGGTTCTGTCCCCTCTACCCACTGATTTTGCAATGTGTTCTTCTGTCTGAGCTTTGGCTTCCCTTACTGACCTCCCTGCATCCCTTTGCGTCTCCTGGTACTTCTCCCTATCCCCTTCTGCCTGTGTCTTTTTGTATTGCCTGAATGCAATATTTTTGGCTTTCAATTTCTTTGCTACCTTTTTGGAAAACCATAATGGTCTCCTCTTCCTTTTCCTCTTGCTAACCTGCTTAATGCATAATTCTGTTGTTCTTGTAATCCCCATTTTAAATACTTCCCACTGTTCCTCAACCCCTGATTCCTGTCCCATTCCCCTTAATGCCTCTTTCAAGTATCTCCCCATTTTCCCAAAGTCTGCCCCCCCTAAAATCCAGGATACGTGTTTTTGTGTGGTATGGTTCTGCTCTTTCTGTGATTTCAAACCACGATGACTGGTGGTCACTGTTCCCCAGGTGCTCCCCCACTGTTACCACCATCACATTGTCCCTGTTTGTGAGCACAAGGTCCAGTATTGCCTTCGGCTGAGTTGGTTCCATGACCAGTTGCTTGAGGAAGACACCCTGAAGGGAGTCCAGGATAAATCTGCTCCTAGTTGATGCTGCTGCTGGGATGCTCCAGTCCATGTCTGGAATATTGAAGTCTCAACCAGTACTACCTCACCCTTGTCTGCCATCCTTTGGATGGCTAGCATCAGTTCTATCTGTTTCTTCCTCCTGGGCTGGTGGTCTATAGACCACACCTGTGTGGATGGCTGTCCCCATTTTCCTTTCCAGCTTAACCCACAGTATCTCTCCCGCATTTTGTTCCTCCTGGATCTCTGGGGCCCTTATGTCATTTTTCACATACAGTGCCACTCCTCCTCACTTCCTGCCTGCTCTGTCTCTTCTGAATATGTTGTAGCCAGGTATGGCCATCTCCCAGTCATGGTTATCATTACACCAGGTTTCAATGATGGCCACAATGTCCAGGTCTGACTGCCCATGACAGCCTCAGATCTTCCATCTTGTTGCTAAGGCTCCTGGCATTTGCACACATGGCTTTCCATGATTTGACCTCCCTAGACTGTTTGCTGTTCTACTCAGCCCCTTCCTTGGTTGTCCTTTATCCCTGGTTCTCCTTGCTGTCTGCCCTTCTGCTGAATTTTGCCCCTTTTCTGCCTATCCACCTCTTGGGCACTAATCTCCATCGTTTGCACACTGCTTTGCAGAGATAGCCACTCCTCTGGTTCACTGGTTCCACTGCTAGCTGTGGAGGGTGAGCAAGTAGGTACCCTCCTTGCTGGCCTGCCACCCCCTTTCCTAGTTTAAATGCTTGTCAATGTAGCATTTAAACTTATCATTACTCAAGTGTTATCTCCGAGGGGAATTCATTAAGTTAGCATCCAGCAGGAAACGACAAAGGCAGGCAGAGGCTTTGTCTCTCCTATCTCAAATTAGAGTGGCAGAGCTCTCACTATCCTCATCCACCTCCCCTGATTCTTTGCTAGCTCTACTAACTCTTAAGAATAAGTATGCTGACTTGCTATGGGAAAAGGTGGACTATGCCATCTTAAAAACTAGATCTAAATATGTGGACCAGGGTGAGAAAGCGGGTAGACTCCTAGCTCTGTGGCTGCACAAGCTGGACAGCTCCAGACTAATCCCCTCCATTATAGCCCCAGATGGTTCTACTAAAACAGCTCCCCTCATGACATAGCCCAGGTTTTTGAAAACTTTTATCATTCTCTCTATGGCCAGCGCCTCTCCCCACCTTCCTCTCAGGAAACTGAGGCTTATTTAGATTCTCTCAATTTACCTTCCCTTTTAGATCATCAACAGGCTTCCCTATCATCTCCAATATCCCTGTCAGAAGTGCAGGATGCAATCAATGGCCTAGCCCTGGATAAGGCACCTTGTCCGGACAGTTTCCCCTCTAATTTCTATAAAACATTTTCTAAAGACTTAGCTCCCCTACTGCTTAGACTGTATAAGTGCATGTTAGCTACTGACTCCCTTGATCCATCATTATTAGAAGCCACAATAGTTTTTATTCTCAAGCCAGAGAAACCCAGTCACAACCAGTTAGTTACCACCCAATCCTTCTCCTGAATTATGACATCAAGATACTTACTAAAATACTCTCCCTGCATATCAGGGCAGTATGGACTCACCTTTTGTGTCCTGAACAGGTAGGTTTCATTCCAGGTCGGTCCTCTGTGGATCATCTTAGGAAACTGAGCCATATTTTCCAGACTGCCCAATCTTCTCAATCCCCTATGGCACTGATCTCACTAGACATCAAAAAGGTGTTTGCTAGGGTGAAGTGGGGAGTTCTTTGGTTGACCTTATGGAAAATTGGCTTCCCTTCTCTGTTCCTCCAATGGCTCCAAACAGTTTATTCTTCCCCTTCTGCCAGGATATATTGTAATGTGGTCTTCTCCCCCCATTTTCCTCTTTTCACTGGCACCAGACAGGGGTGTCCCCTCTTGTCTTTTCTTTTTAACCTTTATCTGGAACCCCTTCTTCATAGTATCAAATCATCCCCCCAGATACAGGGTACCTCAGTGCTTAATCACATCTTAACACTATCGGTATACGCTGACGACATTCTCCTTCATTTGGAATATTCTGCAAAATCTCGAGAGCATTCCTTTCAAGCAATATCTCAGTTTAGTCATTTTTCCAATTATAAACAAAGTTATTCTAAAACTGAAATATTCCTTTTAAATCACCTCACTCATAGAGATGATTTTACTTAATTTGGCATGAAATGGTCCCCACATTCTATTAGATATTTGAGCGTCCTTTTATCCACAGATCCCTTGAGTGTCACAAAATTTAAATTAGAAGATTTAAAGGCTACAATTCAGCAGGATCTCTGGAGGTGGGAATCCCTTCTACTCTCTTTATGGGGATGAATAAATATTATAAAAATGAATATCCTTCCTAGACTCTTTTATCCCTTAAAAATGTTGAACATGTGACTTCCTCTCTCTTTCTACCAACATATACACTCCATTATCTCTAGTTTCATTTGGTTAAATAAACACCCCAGACACTCTTTTCTTAAGTCATCCTAAAGAATCTGGGGGCCTTCATTTTCCTAACTTTCTCCTATACCACTGGGCCAGTCATTTTTTGAAGACTGGTAGATGGCTATCCAATTCTGAAGGTGACTATGTACCAGTTTGGCTCCAATTAGAAAAGCAACTCTTATGACTGCATAACGTAAATGCCTCAACCATCTTCTGTTCTTCATGGAAAGCTCTGCTAACTCCGTTATGTCAGTCAGGAATTGGCACTTCGCTGAAGGTTTTCTCTCAATGCTGCTCTTTTTTCAAGATTTCCCCATGACAATATTTTGCCCAACCTATTGTCTTTAATCCCAACATCAAGATTGATGGCATATGGCTCACTCCAGGCTGGCTACCTCAGCTATGGGAAGCCGTATGGTGGATCTCTATTTCCAGGATTTACTCCTTTCTTCTCCAGAGATCCTCCTGAAATATAATTTGACTCAGATACATATTTTCAAGATCTTCCAGTTGAGACACCTGGTGGGTCATTTATTCAGTACTACCCCCCTGTTATCCAGAGTAGGGCCCATTTTAGCCCAGTTACAGGACCTATCCTTTAAACCTCATTGCATCTCCTTGATTTTTTAATTTTTATTTATTCATTTGTTAACCGGGTAAATGGACCAAAGGTCCTTTTGCAGGTCCAACCCAGAACATCAATACAAAACATACAAAAACAGTACAAAATAAACAATACACAAAACTTTACAGACATTAAATATTATAAACACATTGATACTTCAACAAAAAAAAAATCTATAATTTTTTTCTTAAAACCACCAATTGATGTTGCCTGTTGAATAAACAAGGGGAATACATTCCTATGAAGGGGCAGCAATAGAGAAGGCATAGGAAGCATTTTTCAATTTAGACAATTCAACAATTAATGTAATACCTTCAGATGAGCACAGACTAGGGGGAACTCTTCTCAATTTAATTAAACTATTAAATGGAAATCAGGACCCTAAGAACACACTTTTAAAAATCATACAACAGAAGAAATATTCTATTCTTGCAAGAGGAGACAACCAACCTAACCTAAAGTACAATAAACAATGATGTATTCGAGGAGATTCTAATAAAACCAATCTACAAATATTATTATAGACCACCTTCAACAGTTGCAATTTCCTACTACCTAACCCCAAATAAATATGAGAAACATAATCATAAAGTGGTAATAATGATCCTACAGCTATGTCTTTCTAACCTCAAAAGAAAAAATAAATCCTTATATTTATATAAAAGACCTAGCCTTTGATTTATTGTATGGGTAACTGAACAAACTTGAGGGGAAAAGGTCAAACTAGGATCCAACAAAACACCAAGATATTTAAAAAGAAAAACATGTTCTATAACCTGTCCATTTTGTTCAAACAAACTTAATGTTGGATTTGTACCTAGCATTCCCTTGGTCCCAAAAAAACATAGATTTCATCTTAACCAAATTCAAAACTAATGAGTTACTGAAAAACCAAGTACAAACTCTACCCAAATCATCACTTAAAGCAGTGGATATTTCCAAAATAAATTTTCCCTGACAGTAAATTATTAAATTGTCTGCGTACAGAATGGTTTTACATTTTAAACTAATAGAGGGAAGTTCATTTATGAAAATAGAAAACAACAAGGTGCCCAGTATGGACCCTTGAGAGACACCACAGTTAATCAAGGATATCTTTGAAAAATGGGAACCAACATTCACAAATTGTAGATAGTTTGACAAATAATCTTTTAAACAAGCCACTGTAGGTCCAGAAAAAACAGAATCCCCAATTTCTGACAAATTAAATCATGTTCTAATAAATTAAAAGCCTTGATATATGCAGGTCTCTTAACTATTGGTCACCCTGATCCCCTTCTTGGTTCCAAGGTCTGGACCTCCTTGCTACCAGCTATATACTTTAATTGGACACAAATATGGAAATATCTATATCTTTATATCTCCCAGAACAAGCTTAGATGTACCCAATATCATATATTAAATTACAAGTACTACACACCTGTTAAGTTGGCCAAGATAGGCCATCTGCCCGACCCTACTTGCTCCAGATGTGGTAAATCAGAAGGGAATCTGCTGCATGTATTCAGGCAGTCTGAAGAAGTTGCTCCCTTATTGCAACTTATTTGATCCAGGATGGACCCTTCGTTGGGTCGAGAGGAGATTTTCACCATGGAAATCTGTCTTTTGGGCATTTATACCATCATCAGGGTTAAGGAGCGTAGATTCCATATGGCCTTAATTTTAATGGTTGTCAAAAAGCTCATGCTTAAACACTGGTTGGATCAACTGCTTATATCTTACAGTGAATGGTCAAATGAGCTTTCAGCATGTTTCAGAACTGAACGCTTGATTGCAGGATCCCGTAATAGGGTCAAGCTTTTTGAGAAGAAATGGGGCAAGTTATATGCATTATTTTTGCATTAACAATGTCTGGTTTTGCTAACTCTCCATGTGGATCATTCCACTACCTTGCTGATATCCTCATTTCTCATTTTGGGCACACTCCTGGGGAGGGACAGGGGGTGGGGAAGGGGTAGGATGGGTAGTTAGCTCATTTTATGTTAGCCAGAGTCATTGCCTGTCTACTGTACTTATGCTGGCTTTCTTATGACAAAAATCAATAATGATTTTGAATTTCTAAAAAAGTCCCTCAGGCAGCAACAGGTTATTCCCCCTTTACTCTACTGTATGGGAGAAACCCCCAAGGACCTCTGGATTTTGTCAAGGAGTACTGGGAGGAGGGAACTAAGGTGGGACAGACCAGTATAGCTGAGTACATGATCAAGCTTAGAAAGTGATTGGTAGAATACACAAAAAAGGCTCACCAAACTATCACTGACTCTCAGAACAAACAAAAAATGTATAATGATCAACTTTGTAAGACGAAAGAGTTCCAGGAAGGAGATAAGGTCTTATTACTACTCCCTACCACTGAAAACAAGACTCCTTATTGGTATCTGGTGATATGGATGAGTCAAATTGAGTGACTCAATATGAGTGACTCAGTTTGACAGCCTGTCAGATGATCTACATCAGCAAGTTAGTGAGGTGTGGTATGAGCTCAGGAAGATGAGAAATAATAGCGATTGGAAGTACAGCGAACTGCAGAGGGACCAATAGGGCAGAAAGATATGGGAGGTAGTTGGGCTGGCTGTTCCCAGCTGGCCGCTAGGTGCTGTGGATTGTGTCACTGCTGCATTGTGAAAGGACCTGTGTTCAGAACTCTGTGGGTGCATGCACATATTTTTAGTGGGTTTTTTGTTCATTGTGTATTGAGTTCTGTCTGCTGATCACCATAATTTTGTTGTCTGCTGGTCCCCGGGACTGCCCAGATTGGTCTACTGTGCCCCCAAAATATCCCCCTCCCAAGTTATCTCAGTGCCCCAGTGTCAGGCCCATCCTCAGAGTTGATAATCTAAATGAAGGAGGTGCGGGAGGTGAAGCCCCCCGAATGGGTGAGTGTGTGGCGTGCATCCCCACTCATAAAATATTATAAAACATGTCCTATACAGTGTATTCCACCAGTCTCTGTTGTTTGGGTTGATTGTCTGTAGCAGCACCGTGTTTGTTTTCCACATTTTTCAGTCACTGCATTGCATGGTGCTTTTATGTCTTCGCTCTTATGATGTGGAACCCTCCTTATGAAGTGACAAGTCTCCTATACCATTTTAAGACAACTTGGGCCTGTGACATTTGAGCTCAGAACTCTGACAAGTATGCAGATAAAACAATATATCATGCGAACCTCCTAAAGAAATGGGTAGAGAGGAACGTGAACCCCATCAGTTTGTACAGTACATATTGCCCAAGCAGGAGGAGTCAGAATTGGATGAGGTTTACAAAAGGCTAAATGAACAGGACAGCCTGGCAGAGATTAATATAAACCCCTCACTAGAGGGGCATCAGATGGATGATGTCCTACAGGTACTCCAGAGCTTTACGCCCATATTCATGAGTGTATCAGGGAAGACAGTAGGTGTACAACACAACATTAGAACTGACACTGTTCCCATAAGGCAGAAACCTTATAGGCTCCCTGAAAAGGTCAGGCTTGGGATCAAACAGAAGATTGAGAAACTGAGGCAGCTGGGTATTATTGAGCCATCCAGTAGTGCCTGTCCTCCCCCATAGTTGTGGTACCTAATAAGAAGGGTGGAATAAGACTGTGTTTGGATTTTAGAAAAGTTAACCAGGTCTCTAACTTTGATAGTTATAAAATGCTTAGGGTAGATGACATAGTGGATAACATTGGGAATGCCAGGTACATCACCACCCTGGATTTGACTGAAGGGTATTGGCAGATTCCATTAGCCCCTGATTCAAAGGAGAAAACAGCCTTTAGTACACTGCTAGAATTGTAGCAGCTCACCACAATGCCGTTTGGTCTGCATGGGGCCCCAGCAACTTTCCAAAGGCTCATGGATAAGATCTTGGCCCCACATGTTACATACTGTGCTGCCTAGCTGGACAATGTAGTTATTTACAGTCCTGATTGGCCAACACACTTAACACAGTTGACCACTGTGTTACATTCTATCCAGAAGGAGGGGCCTACAATCAACCCAGATAAGTGTGCTGTAGCCATGACTGAGACCAGGTACCAAGGATTCTTGTTGGGTAATGGCAATGTGTGCCTGGAAATAGAGAAGGTGGAAGCAGTGGCTCAAAGTCCCATACCCAAAACAAAGAAACACATTAGGTCTTTCTTGGGACTGACAGGATACTATTGGAGGTTTATTCCAAACTTTGCCTCCATAGCTACCTCCTTGACTGACCTGAACAAGAAAAGGTATAGTAACACTGTTAAATGGACTAATAAGCGTGATGAAGCCTTTCAGGCTATTAAAGCAGCCCTCTGTGTGTCCCCAGTTTTAAAGTGCCCTAATTTTAACTTGCCCTTCAAAGTGCATACAGATGCCTCAGCAAGTGGCATTGGAGCCATACTGAGCAAGAATATAGAAGGAGAATAACACCCTATCCTGTACATAAATTGAAAGTTGCATGACAGGGAGCAAAAGTACACAACCATTGAGAAAGAGTGCCTTGCCATAAAGTGGACCATAGAAGTGGTGTGTTTCTCTTTATGGGTTTCAGAGTTTACTTTACTAGCAGTCCAATACCCCCTTTGCTGTATCAACTAGATGAAAGATCAGAATGCCCACATTATGCAATGGAATCTCACCTTGCAGCCCTTTAAGTTTGTAATTAAACATCGGCCAGGAAGTTAACAAAAAAATGACGACTTTCTATCCAGACATGGAACAGATATGCTGAAATGAGGATATGAAAATTGATTGATATTGTGTTTCTTATGTACTATGATGATTAAATAGTACTGTATGAAGCTGCAGGGTATTGTTATGAATACAGTTAGTGCAGTAAGTCTGTACTGTAATTCATTATTTCTTTACAGGACCCTCGGGTGAAGCTTCTAAAGTGTGTGGGTGTAAGCTCCAAGCAAACCCCCATTTTAAGGGATGTATGTAAATATTCTGGGGGTGTTGTAACCTAAAATAAGTCTACATATTGAAGGGAACTGTTTTTGTTTCCTATTGAGGGAGGAGTGTGGTAGAACTGCTGTTTACCAGTGAGGAATGTAAGGGTGGAGGGACGCCTTTTTTTTTTATTTAGTTTTTGATAACTGGGTAAGTGCACTAGACACAAAAGTGACTATTATTTTCAGGCACGAACCAGGAGGTACAACATCAACAAGAAAAAAACAGTGATGATACAGTACAATATAGGAGTACAACATATTAGGGATACAATGTATTTCATATCAGAAGTGAAAGTAAGTGCACATTATACTATAGCATTTAAGGATATAGTAAAAATGGGCAATGATTTGAGCAATTGGCGTAACCAGCAGGCAAGACAGACATTTCACATTTCAAAGCACAACAAATGTAAGTACACATATAACAGCTGATTATCAATCTAGGCAACAACTCTGTTCTACAAAACTGGCTATAACTTAAAGAATATGACACCAAAGAGGGAGCAAGTAGGTAGGAAGGATTGAGGTAGTAAGACCTTGTGGAGAAAAAGTAGGAGGTGGAGGAAAGATGTGTAAGAGGTGGGGTAAGAAAGGGGTGGTAAGACAAGTAGAAACTATGAGGTATACATACTGGAGGAGTACACCGAGACAGTAATAGCATATGGAGTCAGGAATCTAGGGTAGTTTAAAACAATTGCACTGTGTGTGTACTCTCAATAAGCAGAGAGTGATGCCTTTTAAATGAGGCGTGGCTAGGTGACTGGCGTATTTCAAGGGGCAGCGAGTTCCAGTAACTGGAAGCCATGTAGGAAAAACCTGTTTTCCTTTGGAAGTCTTACATTTGGGAATGTGGAGTAAGGAAAGATCAACAGAACAGAGACCATAGGAGGTGGTCTGTGGGGAGAGTGCAGCAATGAAAGAGCTGGGCATACTGGACCTCAGGATTCTGCCCAGAAGAGCCCCAAGAGCAAGGAGCTGGTGGACCATGGAAGAGGGCCAATTAAGGTCTGCATAGAGTAGGCAGTGATGTTGTAACTTGGGGACTTGGGGGATGCAGAGGCATAATGACATATATTATTATAGATTATGTCCCATTAGTGTAGGAAGGTTTTAGATGTATTTCTGTAGATTGAAGTTCCATATGTAAGGGATGGGAGAAGAATTCCTCTGCAATGGCCAGCCTCATGGAAGGGGTGAGAACGTGACTAATTTTGTAAGCTAACCCTAGCTTAGTATTGACCACCTTACACACAGTAGTAATATGGATCTCATAGTTAAGGGATCCATTGAGTAGAACCCCCAGGTATTTAAATGAGTTTATCACTTACAAAGGGGCACCGTTCGTGCTTACTATTCTAAAGAGATCATGACTATTTTTTTAGTTTGGCAGGTAAACCAAAAAGCATAGCCTGAGTCTTGCTAACGTTAAGAACCAGCCTATGGCTAGTGATCCAGGATTGTACATTTAGGAAGTCCCCCATAGAGTGTGGTTGAGAGTAAGTATGTTATCAGAGCTGGTATAGCGAACGAGGTCATCAGAGTACAGCAGTGATAAGCAGGAAAAGGCATTTCTTGTTATATTATTAATGAAAATGGAGAAGAGGAGCTGTCCTAGGATGGATCCTTGTGGTACCCCAACATTAATGACTGTTTTGTCAGAGGTTGCAGAGTTGAACTTGACAACATGCATCCTGTTGGATAGGTAGCCATTAAACCAGTTCACGGATTGTGCCAAGAAACCCAGGGATAGGAGGTTAGCTAGCAGGAGGGGGTGATCAATGAGATCAAACACCTTTGTGAGATTTATAAAAATTGCTCGTTAGAAGACCCTGATCCATAGCTTGTATCATATCATTGGTTTGCTGTAGCAGGGCAGTGTGGGTGTTGTGATCCTTTCTAAAGCCATGTTGATTTGTGGACAGGAGGTTATACTTGGCGAGGTGCTCTGTTACCTGTGTTGCAAAGAGCTTCTCTGAGATTTTGTTTAAGACATATAATATTGCTATTGGTCTACAGTTAGCTAAATCCTTCTTGTCACCTTTTTCAAAGACCGGTGTTATTCTGGCCATTTTCCAGATATCTGGCACTACTCCTTCACTAAGGGACATAGTGAAGATTTTAGATAGTGACCCTGCAACGAAGGGGGCAGCCAGCTTGAGGAGCTTAGGTTCCAGGCAGTCTGATCCAACCGCAGTGCTATCCGATATTGCATTGAGTAACTTGAGTACATCTGTTTTGGAGACAGCTTTAAAGTAGAATGGTGGTCCCATTGGTGTACCTTTTGGAAAGGAGATATTAAGGAGTCAAGGGAGCGGCAGAGAAGGCAATAGTATATTTGGAGAGGTCTGAGAATTGGTTGTTAAAAACCTTTGCTATTGTGTGTGGATCTGTGCAGTGGACTCCATTCAGTATCATGTCATTTGTAGTGTGGGATTGCTTGGACCCGAGGAAGGTTTTTACGTGTGCATAAAATTTCATGGGGTCACCAGCTGCATCCACCAATAATCCCTTGCAGTATTGGATTTTTGCAATCCTGATTTGCTTCTTGCAATTTGTGTACTGTTCTCTATAGAAATGAAAGTCTGTTTGGAGGCCAGAGGTTTTGAATTTTCTCTAGCATTTATCCCTAACTTCGAGTGATGTGAGTAAGTCCTTGTGCAACCATTTGGGTTGCTTACTGCTTACCCAGAGAGTGCGGAGAGAGGTATGCTTATCCTGAAGTGATTAGAACTTTCTGAGAAAAAGGTTGAGGGGTGACATCAGTGTTATGGTCCCAGTGGATAGGGGACCAGTAGATCATAGCGACATCATGTAGAAAGTGAGCCTGGTTTAGATCTGCATAGTTCCTGAATGATATAGCATGGAGGAGATATTGGGATTACTGAGTGACTCCATACACAGATGGCTGGGAAGTGATCACTTATTGTGTCTAGCACAGTGCCTGCAGCCACAACTCTACCTATGTCACTGTGATTCAACATGACCCAATAAATGAGGGTGCTAGAACCATTATTTTGTGACACTATTGTCGGGTCAGTTATGACCTGTTGTAAATTGTAACTCTGAGCCAGGGATTGAAGGGTACCATGGGATTTACTCAACCAATTTATATTCATGTTCCTGAGGATGAGTAGTTCATTCTGCCCAACTGTTGAGATACTGTGGTTCAGTAAATCCTCCAGGCCAGATTGTTCATCTTTGGGAGGATTATAAGCACATATAATATGAAGCTTCTTTGTTCCTAGGGTTAGGATGGTATGTAGTGACTCACATGTAGAAATACAGTTATCAGTCACTATGGACAGGTTAAGGTGGTTTTTGAAATAGACCTTCACCTTCCCAGAGCAATTAGGGGGTGATCTATCCCACCTTAGAAAGTTGTAATTAGGGAGTAGGCAGCAGGTATCAGGTATCGAGTGCTTTAGCCATGTCTGTGATATACATAGGATATCAGGCTGGTAGCTGTCAACCCAAGCATCAAGTTCTGCATGGTTGTGGAGCAGACTCCTAACATTTAGGTGAACTATGCACAGACCCTTAGTGCCATAACTGACACTGCTTATGGATACTTGGCTGGGTATAGGACCCAGGTTTAGCTCAATGTCTCCAGACAACATAAGGGCTAATAATATCAGGTACCATACTTTAGGAGGCACAAAAGGTGGGATTAGATAACTATGGAGATGCCACCATTTTGCTACTGACACCACAGTGGAGGAGATAAGGAATCCTGGGAGGAGTGCTTGGGTAACCTCAATGTACCTATCTGGCTGGATAATCATGTTTGAATAAGTGAAGTCATCAAGGTCTATACTCCCTTGCAGATATAGATCCAGTGAAACACTGATTGTAAGTACACTCAGGGATAGTAGAACTAGGCTGAGAGTCAGCACTAATAGCAATAGGGCTTGACAGGCCATCATTAGTTTAAAACAAAGAGAAAACAGGTGTTAGTGCAAGGGTCCTACAATTAGATTCACTTTAATACAGCCCGCAATTTAAGTGTAGGAGTGAACAGAAACTTTATAAAGTTTAGCAACTTTTGTCTTAGTATTACCTTTGGATTAAGCCCAGAGACATTAAAGTAGATTCACTTTATAGGGCCAGCAATTTTGGTGTAGGAGCGAGCAGACACTATATAAATCTTAACAACTTTGGTGTAGTTATTAAAGCCCACTAGTGGCAGAATTACATAATGAGCAGAATGAGGAATGGACTGATAGAATAAAATTAGCACTGTGCAGCCCTTTAGTGGCTAGACGATATAATGTGCTAATGGAAAAGTCAGAAAAAAAAGTAAACGGCTATGTATTAACTAACTGAGCAGAACAGACACTATATCCGAGTTAAGAAATTCTTATCCCTGGGCAAAGAAGGCACAGAGTTTAACAGGCAGACAGAGCTTTGTTGGCTGTAAGACTTCGGAGGAGTCTCTGCTCTGTGTTTCAGCAGTACCTGCAATTTCAGTCAGAGGGGTAGAGTGGCCTACTCTGGCCCAGTGAGTGGTCTCTCCAAACAATTTAACCTGAAGCTGCAGTTTCGGTCTATATTTATATAGAAAAATAAAACCACACTGTGGTGTGTTGTACTGAACTTACTGTGTCAAGTGTTATCCTTACCTACAACCCTCAACAACAGGTCCCCTCTGCATACCTCTTATATCTATCTATTTATGTATACAAATTCTCTGCAAAAAAAATCTTTGTTAATGCACTAATTTGGGTTAAAGATCAAAAGTAGGGAAAAGTGGTGTTAGGGTTTCCAACCCTAACACTCCACCTCCAATGTGCAGGCAGCAAAGAGAAAAATCAATATGGTTTCACCTCTCTTGCCTCTTCACAAATCAGGCATGGGGTATACCATGGGGTTGTCAACTCTAACGCTCACCCCATTCTCATATACTGTACTCATCTCAAATTATTTACTGATGGAATGGGGGGAGCATTAGGGTTGACAACCCCCAGCCAGCCTGGTGGTGCTGAGGGCTGAGGCGCTGGATGCCTTACCTTGTGGCATGCCGATGACCCAGGTTAGGGAATGAGCCCAGGCTGTTAGAGGCCAGCAACAGGGGGGGAGGGTGGAGTTGGATGGAGCTGCTGACAGGCAAGCTTTGCTCCCTGGGGTGGGGTTACGGCTTCCTCTGGCTGATGGATGCCACTAGGTGGAGGCTGGGGTCAGCACTGGCCAGGAGGAGCCAGGCACTAGGCCTGGGGTGGGAGGAAAGAGGTTGTTACCAGGGCCATGGGACTAATGCGTGCCTTCACACACATGCATCCCACTCCTGGGGCCCCTGGGCACAAACAGGAAAAATTGCCGGTGTCAGAATGGTGACCAACTCCCTGCAGGCTCTGCTCCTGGGCTGGGCATTAGGTAAGCCTCCAATAATTCCAGGTGATGGGGCTGAGGGGGTTGGTCAGATGGGGGCTGTCCAGTGGCAAAAAGTGTTAAATGATAAAAAAAAGGGTTGACAACCCCAAAGTACACCTCACACCTGGTTAGCGGAGAGGCAAGGGAAGTGAAACCATATTTTTTCCTCTTGCTGCCTGCAGGGTGGGGGTGGGATATTAGGGATGGAAACTCTAGTGTCATATTTCCCTGCTTTTGTTGCTTTAACCCTAACCAGTGCATTAATGAAGTTTATGCAAAAAATGTCCTTACTTTTTGAAATACTGTAGTATAATAGTATAATAGGAGGCAGTATAGCACAGTGGTCTAAGGCTCTGAGCTGCCAATCTGGTGACATCCAGCAGACCAGACCTGGGTTTGAATCCCACGGCTTCCACATGCATACTGTGTGACCCTAAGCAAGTCACTTAACTTCCTTGTGCTCCTGGTCGCACCTGGAAACAAGCTCCAGCTCAGTGTGCCTTTCCTGGTTAAACAATTTCCCCTTTACCTATAATAGCATCCTCATTTGTCTGTGGCACCCCAGGGCTCAGAAGGAATTTTCATATTTTTAATTTTTTTACATTTTTTTGTATGCCCCCTAAATTGTGTGTGTGTGGGGGGGGGTATTATGTCCTATTCTTGTAGTACTTATTAAGACCTTTCTTCTGAGATACACACATATATATATATATATATATAGGGTGGGATATTCAAAAGGGTTGTGCAATGCACAATAGAGTTGCCTCCTGAAGTCAGAAAATGCGCCATTCTGCGATATTCAGCAGGAGGCAGTTGAGCTACTGAAAACATGCTGAGCAATAGTGCAATGCTAATGAAGGCATGCGCAACCAAAGGGGGTGGAACCATGCATAAAGTGCGCAGTGCGATATTCAAAGACTTGCACAATGCACAACAGTGGATCAGGTGGAAGTTGCTCCATAGCGGAAATGAGCCAAAATAAATAGGAGCAAGGAAGAGGTGCAAGAATGCTACAGGGAAGCCACATGAGGCAGGGAGAGAGACAAGGCCAGATTGACAAAGAGGGCAGGCCAGGGAGAGCAGAGGACAAAATAGAGGCAAGGGAAGGTGTGTGGGGCCACAGAGTGCAGAGTCCAGTAGGTGTACCCGGTGCAGTGGAGGTAGCAGTCAGGTCAGCGGGGGGAACAGAGCAATAACAGCTGGGGGGGAATACAAGCCAGGGACATGGACAGTGCCACCTTCCACATGGAAGCCGTAATGAGGGGGTGAGAAGGCATGCTGCAGGGGATGTGGCCGTGGAAGGGCCGTCAGCGGTACGCCCCCAACAGGCAGTACCGAGCCCACACCAGCTTTGAGCTTTACTCAGATGTTGAGATTGTGGGCCGGTACCACCTGAAGAGGGCAATACTGAGGTGGCTCTGTGAGCTGTGCAGTGATGTGATGCAGGCACCCTCATGACGGAGTCACGCTCTGTCAGTGGAGACAAAGGTAAAAGCCTGCATGTGCCAGCTCACCACGGGTACCTTCCAGAGACCAACAGGGGACACCACAGGAATAACACAGTCGGCCATGTCACACATCCTCACCCAATTCCTCAGCACACTGCTGCTACGTGCTGCGGAGTACATCCATTTCCCTAGCACTGCGGCGGATTGCACAGCAAACATACAGGAGTTCCACAGGGTAGCACGTATGCCTGGTGTGCTAGGGGCAATAGACTGCACCCATGTGGCCATTTGCATGCCACCTGGCCCCGATGGGGCCACCTATATGAATTGGAAGGGTTATGCCAGTGTCAACTGCCAGGTGGTGTGTGATGCCAGTGGGCGCATCATCAATGTCTGTGCCATGCACCCTGGGGGAGCATACAATTCATTCATATGGTACCAGTCAGCACTGTGCCATCAATTTGAGAGTGGGGACATCCCCACAGGACATCTAGTGGGTGAGTATGCACGTAGAACTGACAAATCGGGGACAAGGGTGGGTAAGCCACAGGTGCCATGGGTGTGGCACACAGGGTTAGGGGCAATTTGAGCCTGAACAAGACACTAACCTCCACAATCTTCACACAGGTGACAGTGGATACCCACTCCATCCCTGGCTGCCCACACCCTACCAGCAGCCCATGACCCCATCGCAGCAATGCTTCAATGAGGCACATGCACCACATGAAACATCATTGAGCGGGTGTTTGGGATGCTGAAGGTGCGCTTCCATTGCCTAGACACCTCCGGTGGTGCCCTACAGTATATCCCCTCAAAGGCCTGTGGGATATTCCTGGCCTGTTGTATCCTGCACAACATGGCCAAAGACTGTGGGATAGCCATACAGGTTGAAGAGGAGGACAGCGATGGGGATGATGGTGACGCCAGTGATGCTGGGAATGGGCAGCCCCCCCTCGGACGACGGGACCCCCAACTGATCCTGCTGGCCCAGCTGCACTGGGACACCATCACAGAGGAGCACTTCACCCATCACAGGTAAGTCATGGGGCCATGTGCAACCAACAGTGGCTAGGGCACAACCCACATACACACAGGGAAACACACGAGGGGTCCATGACGGCAAGGGATGTGGCAGGGCACAGAAGCCCACACATACAACCAGGGAGGGGTGAACAGTAACACGCCACATGGACGGACACACACACACACACACACAGAATAGGCACAAAGTGCACAGGGGTCAGGTGCACAATAGAGCCGGAACACAGACACTAAAAACACACCTGTCCACAGGCCACCACATCCACTGACTGTCCATGTACGTGTGTCAGATGCTGGGCACCTTTGCACTGTGGTGTACAGCGCAATGCAGGCATCAACCTGGCAAAAAGAAACACAGGTGAGGGGGTACAGGCAAAGTGGGCAAGAATTAAGGATGCAATACTTGAAGCAACATCCCATTGTGTTAGACAGAAAAGGAAGTGCAAAAGAAGAAGGAAACCACTTTGGTTCTCAAATACAGTAGCAGAAAAGGTCAGAGCCAAAAGGCTGGCCTTCAGGAAATATAAGGGAACACAGCGGGATGAAGATAGGAAGGCATACCAAACTGCCCTAAGGGAAGCAGGGAAGGCAGTAAGGCAGGCAAAGTCCCAAACTGAGGAAACACTAGCATGAACAGTAAAAGAAGGTGACAAGACTTTCTATAGATACATTAGTGAAAGGAGAAAGTCCAGAAGGGGTATTGCTAAGCTTAATGGAGAAAAGGGAGCATGTGAGGAGGAGGACCATGTAAAAGCATCTATCCTAAATAGATACTTTTGCTCAGTATTTACTGAAGAGAAGGTAGGGCAGGGCCCACAGCTCAGCACCATGGACACAGAGGGAGGGAGGTGAGCACTACTCCCTTCACAAAAGAAAGGGTCCTACAAGATCTTGCTAAGCTCAGGGTGGATAAGGCAATGGGACCTGATGGCATTCATCCCAGGGTACTTAAGGAGCTAAAGGTGGAACTAGCAGAGCCATTAGCGGAACTGTTTAGTGAGTCTCTGAGCACAGGAGAGGTCCCAGAAGACTGGAGAAGGGCTCATGTGATCCCACTCCACAAGAGTGGTAGCAGGAAGGAGGCAGGGAACTACAGACCAGTCAGTCTTACCTCAGTAGTGGGCAAGATTATGGATGCACTCCTTAAGGAAAGGATAGTGCAACACCTGGAATCCATAGGGGCACAGGATCCAAGACAGCATGGGTTTACAAAAGGAAGGTCCTGTCAAACTAATCTCATAGATTTCTTTGACTGGTAACCAGAGTGGTGGACCAAGGGGAGCAGTTGATGTCGCCTACCTTGACTTCAGCAAAGCTTTTGACACTGTTCCATATAGAAGATTGATAAATAAGCTGGGTAGGCTCGGATGGTCAGAAGTTGGTCAACTGGGTGGCAAACTGGTTGACGGGCAGAAAAACAGAGTGGTGGTAAATGGTATACAGTCAGAAGAGATGCAAGTCACAAGTAGGGTACCTCAGGGATCAGTCCTGGGGCCAGTCCTCTTCAACATCTTCATTAGTGACCTTGCAGATGGACTAGAGGGTAAAACTGTCTGTTTCCAGATGACACCAAGATCTGCAACAAGAGTAGATGATCCAGATGGGTGGGCAGAATGAGAAGAGATCTGGATAAACTAGCAAATGGTCAGAAGGAGGCAACTGGGATTTAATGCAAAGAAGTGCAAGATCATGCACATAGGGAAGAGAAACCCTGAAGCCACCTAGGCTGGAAGGGAGTTGCTAGCAGTCACAAAGGAAGAAAGAGACTTGGGCATCTCATCACTGATGACCTGAAATCATCCAAGTAGACCTCTAAAGCAGTAGGTAAGGCTAGGGGGTGTTAGGGTGTATTAGTAGGGGTGTCACAAGTCGTAAGAGGGAGGTAATAATCCCTCTTTACAAGACACTGGTTAGGCCCCATCTGGAGTACTGCGTGCAGTATTGGAGGCCACACCTTCACAAGGACATTAACCAAATTGAGGCAGTCCAGAGAAGGGCAACCAGAATGGTGCAGGGACTGCATCAGAAGACATATGAAGACAGATTAACAGAGCTCAATATGTATACCCTTGAGCAAAGGAGGGAGAGAGGTGATATGATCAAGGCATTCAAACACCTTAAGGGCATTAACAAGGTGAAAGAGTCTAACATGTTTAAATATAAGAAAAATAGCAGGACAAGAGGACACAGCATGAGATTAGAGGGGGGCCGATTAAGGGGGAATGTGAGGAAATTCTTTTTCACAGAAAGGGTGGTGGATGCATGGAATGGCCTACCTCGAGAAGTGGTGGCTATGAATACAGTGCAGGGCTTCAAACAGGCATGGCATAGGCATAAGGGAGCAATACAAATGAGTATGAATAGATAGGCCACTGACAGAGCAAAGGCCGATGGCACATTTATAAGGTAGAAAAAGAAATGGGCAGACTGGATGGGCCTTGCGGTCGTTATCTGCCGTCAACTTCTATGTTTCTATGTTTCTATCATGCACACGCATCTGTGGCCAGCAGTCGGGAGGGTGTGCAGGTGGTCCGTGTGTCTGCCTATAGGGCTGGGCATCCACTGGTGCACTGCCCACTGAAACACACATTGCACACAGGGCAGCACCAGACAGGGCCCACACTGGGAGACAGCTCAGTCTTGAGGCACAGTGTCACGGCCACCTCAGATATGTGGGTGGCCCCGCCAAGACCCAGCAGCACTGGCAGGCTGAGCACAGGCCTCACGGGGTGGCACCGATGGACCACCAGGGGTTCTACTGCTCGAAAACTGCCTTGTCCGCACAGGGGTCTGCAGCACACTAAACATACCTACACCAGAAGTGCTCGGGATGCCCACAGCTGAACCCAGTGTCGAAAGGGTGGGTGTCGCATGATGCTGGGAACAGGGAGTGGATAGCATACTGCGTGGTGTGAGTGGCACGGGGCACCTGACTGTGTGCCCAATGCGGCCACGACAGCGACCAATGCCTGTGTCTGCCTGTCAGTGGCGGCGGTCACATTCATCCGCAAATGGTCAATCTGTGACAGGATCCTCTTGTTGTCCCTGCTGTGCCACTTCAGAGCCACACACGGTGCCTCCATGGATGTTGCAACCCGCGTCTGCTGCTGTTCTGATGCCTGCAGCAGGTGGGTGTGCTTGTCAAAGGGGTCGTCTGCCTCATCGGCAACCTGTCCCTCAGGGTTTGGAAGGGCCTAATGTTCAGCACCCCTTGAGGGTGGGCGCTGCTCACCAGGACCAGGTATGGGCAGGTCCATAGGTGGTACACATATGCCACAGCTGAACCCTGTACCCCCAGTCCCGGTGGGTAACTGCAGCTGCTGCCCCTCTGCCTGCTGTGCCCAAGGGATCAGTTGTTCCGCTGCTGTGTCCGGCACAGTGCCAGTGACCTGTACAGCCACCGGTGCTGCCTCACCTGTGCTGACAGGCACAGCCTGGGACTGTGCTGATGTGCTGGCACACACATTGGAACCAGCTAGGTCCATGGGCGTGAGCTGTCCTGCTGTGTGTCCATTCTGTGACACACACATGTCAATGCCCATAGTGGTCATTGCATCATCAATGGTGCAGGTCTGTGCCATAGCCACAGCCACAGCGTGCTGGCATGCTTGCATGCCAGACCGCTGGGACACAAGAAGGGCACCCCCCCACACCTGTCTCAACGACATCAGTGATGGCAGCCAGACGTGCACACTGGTGCAATGCACGCCAGCTGCCTGCAGAGGTGGATGGCCCCTCCTCCAACTCCAGATGGCTGTCTGCAGTGGACAGGCCCACCACCGCTGACCCCAGCAGATGCACAGGATCTGTAACAGAATGGAAGGACACGTTAGTGCATGTGATCTACCTCCCCCCGACCATGACATACCATGCAGTGATGGGCTACCACCCATCTGGAAGCCACTTCTAGGAACGCCCTCAATGGCACTGCGCAGCATGCTTGCAATGAGTCTGTCCTCTGCTGGCCTTAGCTGCACCACCTCCAGCTGGCCCCCGCCTGTTGCAGCACGTGCCACCCTGATGGCTGCCACCTTCTCCTTCACCTTCCTCCTGTCGGTTTCCATTTTCTTTTTACACTCCTGTACAGAGCACTGGTGGCTGCTGTGCAGGCTGATGGCACATGCCACCCCCTCCCATGCAGCAGCACAGTTAAAAGTTAGGCCTCCTCTTCCGCCCACCATCATCCTCCTCACACAGTCCTCGCTCAGTCATTTCACAGCCTGTATGATTGAGAGTGGTCACCTGTGACTGTGCAGTACACAGCAATTCCCTGAGACCATAGTCCAGAACATCACACAGCATGCAACTCACCTATCAACTGCAATACCCGAATATGGCCACTGCAGAACAGTGTTGAATATTTATAGCGTAATCCATGCAAATTAGGTGTGGAGCAAATTTAATGAGATGCAAATCGCGCTGCTGTGCCATTGAATGGCTGATCGGATGATTTGCATATGACGGCTGAATATCGCACTGGCGCAATACGGTTGAATGTGTTGAGCCAATGGTGCAGTTCTGTGACTGCGTAGTACACCGCACTGTGCATGCCCAGGTAGCTTACGCAGGCATCTGCCATGCTGATGATGTGCTGTGCACAGTAGGCAATTCAGGGCACAGCCACCATTGTGCCAGTGGTGCTACAGTGACAGTCACTACATGGCGCTGTGACACAACTGCGCAATAGTTCACTGTGGCAATGGCACACAGGCGACCAATCGCACTGGACGCATAGATGTCTGATGGCACTGTGCGTGGCCATGCACCAGAGACCCATGACCCTGTGCCTGATCTTTGCCCCTTGGCGCTGTACGTATGGCATGTCTGCAGCTCTATCGCGATGTTTGGTGATAGCGCAATAGGGAATGGTGGCGCTGTACCGACTGCGCTATAGGGAATAGCGTTGTTGTATTGCGCAGCAATTCCATGTGGTGTTGCCGCACTGCAGAGTGCTATTTTGCCTACTATAGATCTAGAGATGGCATGCAGAAGAGTCCCCCAGTGGAGTGCCCTCGAGCTGGCCAACCTGGTGGCCATTGTGGAGCCTCACTATGGCCCACTGTATAGGGAAGTTCCCATAGACAGGGTCAGGACCCAGGTGTGGCAACAGGTGGCCACTGACCTGGAGGCGGCCACTGGCTGACAAAGGACCTCGGAACAGTGCAGACACTGCTATGGGGACCTGAGGAGGAGGGAGCCGGCGCTACTGGCACGTCTGCGGTTGCGTTCCAGGAGGGGTGTGGTGCCTCGTCCAGGTGGGTGATCCATCTACGCACCTGTATGGTCCATATGGGTAACACTGTCTATTGTGTCCAGCACATGGGAGAGGGTTGGTCTAGGGTTGGCTGTGGCAGTGTTTACAGGGTATGTGCTCTATGTGTCTGGCTGGGTGGGCGGTACACTCATTGGGCAGGGAGAATATGCTTTGGGATTGTACTGATGTGTTTCTCACCTTTTGTTTCCCACAGGTGTGGCAGAGTGGAGGAGGGCCATGGCTGATTAGCAGAGGGTGGTGCCAGCAGTGCCCGAGCGTGGCAGTGGAGAACAACCATGCCCGCAGCAGCCTGATGAGAGTGAGTGCCATGACAACATGATTGCTATTGCATGCTGTGTGACAGGGTGGGGAGCAGGGCATGGCCACCATCTATGGATACCACTGCCATGCACGTGACATGTGACAGTCAGCACTGTCCAGTGGCACTGCATGTCTGGGACTGTGTCAATGGTGGTCCATGCGTGCACTGGGCACATGGCTGTGGCACAGCCTGCCCACCGTGTAGCCACGTTACTGTACGGCCTTGGTTGTGCTGTGCTGGACATGGGCCGTGTGTGTGTGCAGTGGTACACATGGCTGTTGCTGCCTGGTTGGGCATGTCTTGTGCACACAATCACTGTGGGTGGGTGCAGTCCATCACAGGAGTGGGGCACTTGGCAGTATGACATGCATGATGGGTGGGCTTCAGGGATATGGACAGTCACATCCATTGACTCTGATCCCTTGTCCTAGGTGTCCGGATACTACTATGGATAGAGAGGTCCATGCAGCAGCTGTTGCGGGTAGCCATGGACTCCCTTGAGATCCTGCAGGACCTCCAGTGGCATGGGGTGCCATGGAGAAGGAGGCCCCACGACCAGCACCAGGCAGCAGGGGAGCAGGCTGGAGGACATTAGCTGGCCATCACCTCCCCCCTTTAACTATCCCTCACACCCCACCTTCCCTCTCCCAGTTGTTCACCCCAGCCCCTTACCCACCCCTACCTTGTACCTATACACCCACCCTTGTTTTGTACATATGTATATAGTTCTTGATGTTGTTATTCTTCTTGTTGTTCTTTTTCTAATACAGTTATTTTGATATGAATACTGTGGTGGTCTCTGATTTGCAGCTGGCTATAGGTGCTCAGTTGCAGTGGTGTGCATAGCATCTGGGGTGATATAATCATGGGTATGTGTGTGTGAGCGTGGGGAGGTGTCTCTGGTGTGAGAGTGGCTTTCAGTCGGTATCTGTGGTGTGTGTTGTTCACTGTGCATTGCATTGCTGTGTGCAGTGTTCCATGGTGCCTGCTCTGTGTCCATTGTGCCCCTGTCAAGCTGTTCTTGGCCTGTGCAGCTGACACCCTTGCATGTCTGTGGCCTGCCAGGTCTGCTGCCTTGTCAGTGGGTGCTGTCTCTGCAGGTCGTCCACTGTGACCGTCACGGTGCTGGGTTGCTACCTGTCACCGGTGGGGTGCATGTTTGCCTCGGGTGACACTGTGGCCTCCACAGTTGCTGTCCCACCTCCATGCTGTGTCTTATGTGTGTTGCAGGGGCTGTGCAGCACTGTCTGTGACTTGTGCTCCAGGTGTATGCTGGTAGCGTACAGGGCCACAGTACATGCACAGGGTGGGTGTCACCCCTGTGCCATGGTGGACTGCAGGCTGTGTGTGCACAGTTTACAAGTGCCCACACTGGGAGCTGGGTTGCCACACTACTGCGTCCCTGTGTTGGTGCCTCCAAGGCTATGGGTGTGTGTTTATCCCTGCACTGTGTTGCATCCGGTGTTCTGCATGCTTCCACGCACCACTGTGGGTGTCTGTGCTGGCTGCTGTGGCTCATGGTGGGTCACGCTGTGACACCTGTCTACTGTGCAGGGTGCTGTATCAATGGCAGTGGTGTCAGGGGCATGTCCTTTCAGGGGGGTTGTGCGTGTTGGCACTGTGTCTGCCACTGTTGCATTGCCGTGTTCTGCCACCCACTGCTGGGTGCTCATGGTGGGTCTGGCTTGTATGGTTCTGTGGTACACGAGGTTGCAGTATGACGGGGATGCATGGGGATTCCTGCAGTGATGGTCACTGCTCATGGGGGGTGTCTTGGGGTCACAGTGCAGGGTGTGCTGTGCATGGGGGGGCTGCTGTACACTGGGGTGGTCCGCCCCCCCTTGTGTGGCAGTCTCAGCTTGCCAGTGGGTGTGCTGGGGCATCATGGCCTGGCTGTGCTTTGTTTGCTTGTCCCCATGGACCAGTGGATATTCTGTCTCTCCCTCAGTTGTGCTGTGCTTGGGGTATGGGGGTGCATTGTCAGTTCTGCAGTGTGTTCCTGTGCCCATCTGTGGCATGGGTGGTGGGCCCCTGCCTACCTCCCTGGTTGTGCAGTTCCATTTCTCTGCTGCTGGGGGGCTTCCTGCTTGCGCTATGGCACCTCTGGACTGCTCAGCTGGGCTGCCCTTGTTGTGCTATAGCGCATCGTATCTGCTCAGCTTCCCCTTCCTGGTTGCACTATGGCGCAGGTTGTGCGATATTCAGATGTTGGCTGGTTGTGCAATTTGGCTTGCTCCATGTTTGAATATCGCATCTATTGCGTATGTGCGCAATGGACTTATGCTTCTCCTGCTATTGCGTACATTTTGGGCACAGTTTGAATATCCAGCTCATAGTCTCTTAACTGCAAATATTGAGGGAGTTATGGCTTGTTGAAGATGAAATGTAAAAAAATAAAACCTTTTTTTCATATTAAGGCATCCTTTTTCATATGAACAAAAAACCAATATGAAAAAGGATCCCTTCATACAGTATGAAAAAGAATCAGAAAAAAATAAGTCCAAAATCTTTTTTTTGTATGAGAGCATCCTTTTCTTATGATGAACAAAAAAAATGCAAAAAAGATTTCTTCATATGAAAAAAGAGTCCACATTTTTTTCTAAGAAGGGACCCTTTTTCATATGTTTTTTTTTCATTCCTATGAAAAAGATGCCTTCATACGAAAACAACATTTTAAAAAAACTTAGTCCAAATTATTTTTTTGTATGAAGGGATCTTTTTCATATGGCCAAATTTCTTTTTTTTTTTTGGCCATAAAAAAAAGGAAATCAAGTCATAAAAAGGGATTTTAAAATGGAAAAAAACACATTTGAGGAAATTTTTCCAAAAAGTAAATGCAGAATCCACATAATAGGGTCCCACTTAGCAAAATACATATGTTGGTGTTTGTGCAGGATGTCATTTTTCATGGGTTTTGAAAAATAATAAAAAAGAAAATAGAAACAAGATGGTGATTATACGAAAAAGGATTTTTTGGACTTCCGGCGATGCGTCGTGCTGAGTAACAGCTTCCCCATGCAGCTCCAGCCCCCTGATCACCAAAAGTCTTCTTACCGTATAAATTCCAATTTTCTGAGTCATCTGCTGACACTTAAAAACACTGGGAGGCTCAAGGAAGCACTGCAGATACCAATCGTCCTGTTATATGGACTTAGAGAGCAAAAAAATGCTACCAAAGCGTACTCCGCCTATTACACCCGAAAAGGCCCCGAAGAAGCCTAGGGCCTCGGACTAGCCAAAATTTAAGTGCCTCTGCCACTACCGAGGATAGTGAGCCACTGACCCTCTGCAGATTCCTTGAAGAATTTAAACCATTCTGTGACGATTTGCATAATCTCGCCTAGGACCTTGCCACTATGACAGCCCAGCTGAGAGAAGTTTCTCAAAAGGCCTCGGATAATTCAGCGTAGCTCTCCTCACTTGAGAGGAAACAGGACAGGTTCAAACCTGACCTCAGCACCTGTAGACAGCGACTGACCAAGCTGGAACTCAAGGTGGAAGACCTTGAAGGCGTAGTCGCTGGAACAATGTTGTCATCAATCAGACTCCCGAAGAAGAAGAAGAACCTGACCACGGTTAATATTTAAACAGAAACTGATTTATAAGCTAGCTGGCCCCTCGCCTTTTGGTGATAAATATATCATAGAAAGGGCTCACGGGGTCTCCGTGCCTAGCCAGCACCCGGTGCCCCCCCCACGCCCATTAATTTTCCGATTCTTAAACTTCCTGGAAAAGCAACACTTCCTTCAGAAAAGTAAAGAGCATCAAGATATCAAGTGGGAAGGCAAAACCCTTAGAATTACCCAGGATCTGCCAACATCTGTGCACCTGAAAAGAACATCATTCCATCCAATGGTGGTGAAGTTAATTGCTGCTAGTATCGAATTCAGAATGGTGTATCCTGCCAGGCTTCACGTTTTAATTGCAGGAGTCTGGACCTCTTTTGATGATCCCGAAATTGCAGCCGCACAGCTCAAGCTTGCCTTTCCCCGATCTCTTTAAGAGTCCCTGAGGGGCTACTGGGAAGATTGCTGTTTCTAATGTAGATATCTAAGAGGGAAAGAGACACTATATAGAGGGTATCCACCTACCAGTTAGAAATTTTTAGTTACATCCATTTTTTATGGGAATACTGAAGTCCTTTTGTGCTCCTTAAATACATCCTATGTAGACCAGATGAAAGCGAGCTGCCCTCCGGTAATAGTGGTGTTGACCTTAAGCTAGCCCCGCTGCATAGGTTGCAGAAAGTATTGACTAGTGGGAACAATGCTCTTTCTAGTAGGAGCCTTCTAAGAGCATAAAACGGGACTGGGAGGAGGTCAGGTGCAGCGCTGGAACTGGAGAACTGTTTTAATCATCCTTGGCAGCCCCTTGGAGAGCGGGAGGAGTAATTTCTTCTGTATTTCCCCTCATTTTTGTTCTACAGCATTGCCATGAGAGGGAGTTTCAACACAATGGATGGACACTCGTCTGAACCACAGCTTCAGCGGTGGATCCGAGGGTGGATTTGGAACTTTTACCCTCCTTTTTTACTTCGGATTTTAGTTTTACCTCTGTAGATGAGCGCTGTTTCTGGTATTAGATCAGCAGAAACAGTGAGTTAGGGGATTATTGGACTCTCGTAATAATAAGAAGAAAAGGGACTAGAAGAGAGAATCATGGACTAGGAGTGCTTCAAACCTTAATGTCAGCTAGGTTGTAAACTTTAGGAAAGGATCTACTTGGCTTTCTATTATTGCTCCTTCTTTTGTCCTTCCCTTTTTTATCTCTTGACTTTTCACACGTGGGAAGGAGTCTTATAAGCCATTGATAGGCATGAATATAACTCCATTAACGTAAATATGTGTTGGCTCAAGCTTGAGTATATGTCTTTGTTATATTAAAGATTGATAGTTGACCTGTTAGTTATTCAGAGAATAAGTTAACAGTGTTAGAATGATAGTTTGGCTTCAAATATAGCCTCAAAACACCTTGCTGTAAAATAATGACAGTAGAATTTGTATTCTTTTAACATGTTTAGATTTCTACTGAGTCAGCAAGGGTATAGAGGTATTGTGGTGTTTGACCCCAGAAAGACTTTTGAGATTTTTACTTTTTTAAACTGTGTCAGAGCGAGCAGGGGGGCTGGAGGGAGGGGATGGTTGTGAGGCAAGAGGCATAAGGAGAAGCATGGGCGAATGGGTGGAGGGTGGGTTGGGACTATAGGTCATTTTCACACCATGTACAGGATATAACAGGGACTTGTTTGTCTTGGGGGGATGGGGAGAGGATTTCTTCACATAGGAATTGTTATCTGGAGGAATTACTGGGTAAAGTTTTCACCCATCTATCAATATGTAAACCTCACTGGCGGGAGGAATGTCAGAGGGGCAAGACGTAAACTCAAGCAGTAACAACTCCTTAAACATCTTAACATGTTGGCAACGGATATAGTTATGGTGCAGGAGTCACACCTGCAAAATTCAGAGGCAGATAAGCTACGCAGGCAACAAATAGGTCAGTGCTTCTCGGCCGAGGGCAACACCCAAAGTAGAGGGGTTATGATCTTAATTCGTAGATCTATACCATTTGCTTCCAATTTAATTATATCTGACCCAGAAGGGCGTTACAGTATAGTTAAGGGGAAGCTTTATACCAGAGACATCATACTGGCTAGCATATATGGCCCTAACACTGATTCCCCCAGTTTCTTCATGCACTTACTGAACATTCTTTCGCCCCATTTAAATGCATCTTTAATTTTAGGAGGGGATTTTAATCTGGTCATTGATCCACAAATAGATCACTCAAGTAGGCCACTAAAAGGACTCTCCCCAGCTCAACGAGCACTCCAGGAGTTGTTAGATGCTGCAGGATTCATAGACATTTGGCACTTCCTTCACCCGGCGGTCAAAGAATTCACATTCACTTCATAGGTCCATCAGACGTCTTCTCGTATTGACTACATGTTAATCTCCCAAAACTTGGTCACCGGTGTGTCAGAAGCAAATATACTTCCAGGTCCATTATCTGATCATTCTCCTGTATCGTGCTTGATCTCCCTTGTATCTCTCCCCACGAAGGGTGGGTGATGGAAGGTCAACAACCAATTGTTGAAAACCCCAGAAAATATTAAATATATAGCGGAGCACATCACAGTTTTCTCCGAAATCAACACCAACTCAACCGGAAGACCATATATAGAATGGTGCACCCTGAAGGCCTACCTTCATGGCATACTGATTGGTTTGGCATCCAAAAGGAAAAAGATGCAAGAGGAGAAACTTAAATCCCTATTATCTCAAATCTGCACGTTGGAACGCACTTTATCACCTCAGTCTTCTGACTTAGTGAAACAGAACCTAGTAAGGTTAAATGATGCTTATCTGAATTTACTAAGACAGAGGGCTGAACTCTCCATTCTCAAAACCAACGCCCTTTATTTGGACCAGGGTGAAAAAGCAGGGCATCTCCTGGCTCTCAAACTCAAACAATTTGAATCAGACAGGTTCATTGCCTCAATACGTTCTATGGAAGATAATACCTTAAAAATATCCCCATCAGATATTGCTTCTGAATTCAGAAAATGTTACATGAAGTTGTATGGCCCGATGGAGGAACCCCCGTCATCATCAAAATTGGACCAGTTCTTCTCACACCTCTCACTGCCGACTATCTCAAATGAACATAAAGCTGTTCTTATCACTCCCATTACCTCTGAAGAGATAGAGTCATTAAGGATCTCCCGACAGACAAAACACCGGGTCCTGATGGTTTCTTGGCAAACTTTTATAAAGTGTTTGCTCCACAGTTGGTCCCATCCCTTCTGGCCTTATTTCTTCCTATTCTTTCAGGACAAGATTTGGATAAGTCTTTATTCGAGGCTTTAATTACTTTAATACTGAAAGAGGGTAAACCCCCTGATAGAACGTATAGTTATAGAATGATTTCCCAGTAGAATCAGGACCTTAAGTTTCTCACTAAACTCCTGGCGGATCGGTTAGGCCCGCTGTTGTCGGATATTATAGGTCCAGAACAAGTGGGATTTATGAAGGCCAGATCCTTGGTACACCATCTCAGGATGCTGTTGCATGTCTTTTCAGCCACCAGAGATGCTAACTATCCAGCTGTACTTGTTTCCCTGGATGCCGAGAAGGCATTTGACAGGGTTGATTGGAATTTTTTATTACATTCACTTCAGGCTTTTGGATTCCCCCCTTGTTTTTAAAGTTGATTAATGCGTTATACAAATCTCCAACCACACGAGTGGTCTGTAATGGGGCTATGTCCGACCCTTTCACACTTTATGCCGGAACTAGATAGGGTTACCCATTATCCCCTTTATTGTTTAATATCTATTTAGAACCTCTCATTCGCAGGATTATGACAAACCCAGATATACAGGGTATAGTGGTTCAACATCAGACCGTCAAAGTTTTGGCTTATGCGGATGACTTGCTCCTACAATTGTCCCACCCTAGGACGTCAATGCCTGCCCTAATCACAATCTTGGAAGAATTTAGTTCTATGTCTAATTATAAATTAAACAAGGACAAGACTGTGGTCTTCCCTTTAAATTACAGAGCGATAAAGATAGATGCTTCAGCAGTAGATTTCTCATGGCAGACTAAATCCTTGAAATACCTGGGAGTAACTTGTCAAGAGATCCCGGTAGATTTATAAATCTAAACTTAGATCCCCTAGTTGCTGTCATTAGGCAAGACCTTAAAAGATGGGCCTTGCTCCCCCTTTCTCTTTGGGGGGAAAATTAATATAGTTAAAATGAACATTTTTCCTCAGTTATTTTCCCCAGTTAATCTTTGAAATGTCTGTATCCCCCTAGAGTGGTTTAAAAGGATGCATAAGATGATTACAGACTTCATTTGGACAGTTAGGAAGCCCCAAATAAGTTATAACAAGCTCTCCACCCCCAAGGAGAAAGGAGGATTCCGTCTTCTGCACATAAGGCTATATTACTGGGCTAGTCATGCAAGCAAGTACTTGAGATGGCCCACACCTGAACTTCCCTCAATTTCAAATTCTTATATTCCTATATGGCTCAAAATTGAGTGTATCCTAATAAAGGTCAATGGGCTATCTCCCAGGATGCTTTTACATACCCGATTAAAATCCCTACCCCCCTCCATTAAAAGCAGCCCCATAGTGGTATCTATAAGAGTTCACTCACAGTTATGTTCCTTCTTGAAATATGAGAATACATTAGATCTTTCTCAACCTTGGTGGGGGAACCCCAACCTCACTGTTGAGGGCAAACCCCTCCAATTGAAGTGGATCTCCCAGCTGGGAGACCATCCACTTAGCTTTTTCATTTGGGAAGGTGTCTCATGGTTAACCTCTTCCAAGATCATTCATAAAGCCCATGTTCCGAATTCTGCCATTTTCAAAATATTCCAATTACGGCACCTGATGGTGAAATCTCTTGGTTCTGTCCCTCCGGCACCATCAAGTTTGTCCCACTGGACAGAATTGATTTCTATAGCAGGCCTACCTCATGCTGTATCTAAGATGTATGGAATATTATATAACTGGAAATGGCCAGATTGTTTTGGCCTGACTCAATTTTGGGCCTCCCTTTTTTCCCCAACAAGAAATTAACTGGCCTTTTTTGTGGGTGAATTGTCATAAATATGTTAGACACAATAAGCTCCGGTTAATACAGTTCAAAATTCTGCATAACTACTATTATTCACCCCAGAAATTGGCCAAGTTGGGACTCTTGTTATCCAATACCTGTACTCGTTGCCAACAGGAAGAGGGGAATCTATTACACATATTCTGGCAGTGTCCCAAAGTAGCTCCCCTTTGGTGTGAGATTCGACAGAGGGATGATCCTTTATTAGGATTAAATGATCTTTTCACCCCCGAAATTTACATTTTGGGAGATTTCTCCTCTGTCACAGTTAACAGTCGAAAATTTCACATAACTCTTATAGGCATGTCGGTTAAAAATCTGGTTTTGCGTCATTGGAAAGACACTACCGACATTCCTTATAGTGAATGGTTACAAGAGTTGTTGGCTAATCTGCTTTTGGAAAACATGATTGCTAACTTACATGGTCAATTTCAGAAATTTCAGAAGATCTGGGGCCTTTTTCTGACATTGTACTCACTACAATTATCATAGAGGTTTACCTTCCTTTTATATTTCCTCCTGATGTCTTATCTTGTGTGAAGAAATGGGGAAAGGGGAGGAGGAGGGAAGGGAAGAGTTGATCTAACTCCTGTTCTTTGATCCTGTACCATTTGTATCTACATTAAATAGATCTTCTCTTTGTAAATGTATGGAAATGAATAAAGTTTGAATGGAAAAAAAAAAGAAAAATTATTTTTCCTCATTGAAAAATGATTGCCCCCATATGAAAAAGTATAATTTTTTGCATGGACCGAATGATTTATTTCGCTCCAAGCAGCCATCCAAAAGACATTACTGAGCATGCTCAGAACTGAAATTTTAAAATGTAATAATTTTGGAATGGCTTATGTTTTTTTTCACCAGACCAGTGAAAGGCACCACTATGGCCCAAGTCCTTTCTATCCTGAAAATATCAGACAAAAACCACCTAGGTGCTAGATGATGAAAAAGAAACAGCAAAAAAAATCCTATTTTTTTTATGTTTTTTGCTATCCACATCTTGGAATCTTGGAATCTGTGCATCTGACCAGAACAAAACTTTGCATGCCCAGACATCTGTGCCCCAAAACCACACTTGCAAAGGTTTGTGCACATCCATTGAACAGTTGTGAAGCTATTCAAGTGCAAAGTTTGAGGTTTAACATTGAAACTCCTGCTCACCCCCTAACTACTGTGACACTACCGTACCACCATAATATATATATATATATATACTGTGTATATATATATATATATATATATTTGTACATACTGTAGCACCCTGCGCACCCACTGTGACATATGGACAGTGCTGTACTATCTCAATGGAGGGTTTGGACCATGCACTCTCACTGTGACATATGGATACTGCTGCACTATCTCAAAGGAGGGATGGGAACACAGGTCCCACAGTAAAATGTGGATACAGTTATACTATCTGAAAAAGAAGTAAAATTCTTTGCAAAAAACTTCATTAATGCATCAGTTAGGGTGAATACCACAGTGACAAAAGCAGGGAAATGAGTTGTTACAGTTTCCAACCCTAACACCCCAACCCCATGGTTCCCACCCCATTGGATCATCAGGCCTAACTCTCACCCCATTGTCCTATAATGTAGTGTGTAAGCTTGTTTACATGTGGAATGGGGTTAGAGTTGGGTCTGATGACCCAATGGTGCACCCAGTGGTTCCATGTCATAACAGCGATTGTGGAATAGCGATCGCTATCACGTTGAGTGCACATCACCAAAAATGAATGTCAGCAGTGTACACTCATGGTGAAGATGAAGAGGGAACCCAAGACCTATGGGTTTTTATTTAATGTGGAGGGCTGCACCCTATGCAGGGGGCTTCACCCCTCACACCCCCCCTACTAATGGATTCTCAACTCCAGGGGGTGCATGTCAGAGAGGTTGAAAAACTTGGCAAATAACAAGACACCCACTGGCAAAAAAAGCATGCTGTACCAGACCTGAACCCAGCACCCTGCACCTCCCAAGTGACCACCCACTCCACTCCACCATGCTAGCGGTCCAGCTCGGCAGCTACCCACCACACCCCCTCCCACATACCATTGCTCTCCTCCTCCCCCACACATGTGTATATGCATGTACATCCATTCACCCTACCACCCACCCCAGTACCGTAACTACTCCTGCCAGGTAGTTGTGGGGAGCCACAGGCACCATGATTTTGTAAGCACTCACCATGGCTGCCCTGGACATGGTATACCCACCCCAATGCCTGTTGGTGTGTGGAGGATGGGAGTAAGGGTGTGTGGTGGTAGGGGTGAGAACCCTGAGGGTGGGCATTAGGTTGGAAACCCTAATGCCTTATTTCTGCTTTGTTGCTGTAGTATTCAACCTAACTGATGTATTAACAATGTTTTTTGCAAAGAATATATTTAGATATATATATATAGAGAGAGAGAGAGAGAGAGAGAGAGAGAGAGAAGAGGACATATATAGGGCAAGAGAGTGAGAGAGGAGAGGACTTCATAGCAACCAGCTATGTTAATGTCCATTTGGGTTGCTGCTGCACAAAACTCAAATGCCATAAATTTTGAAAATGCCCTATTTAGGATCTTAACCCAAGGCCTGCACAGACAGGAAATATGGTATTCGTTTTGTCAACCCAATGCCAACAAAGTCTGAAAATGTGTTATTAGGGTTTGAAGCCTAATTCCCACCACACACACACCTTCCCTTTTCTTGTGACCCAAGGCCAATATACAGGTATGGCACCATACATCAATGGTCTTGTACCTCATACAGGCTCAACATATTCAAAATTTGTAAATAGTATCCTTAATCCCTACCCCCTCACCCCCCTCTCCCAACCCAACCTCCTGAATTGGCTCTGTGCCACAAGGCTGTGATGGTTTATGTGAGTCTCTGAAGTTCCAACACTAAGCTATACAGTTATTATACAGTTGTATGTTTGTTGGTGCATGGTGTTGTGGGCCTGAATATTGAATGACCTACATTTAACAGCATTGCTTTGTTTCATATATTACCCAATATAATCTACACCATCCACTTGTAACTTGTTTTATGCAGCTGCAACAAGACCTTGTATACATAGATAGATACATTCATTAGAAAAAAAACTGTTAATTCAGATTAGGACTGCTACCACAAAAAAAAAACTCAAACCCCACAATGGATGGAAATGTGCTATTATGGTTTTAAACCCAATGCCCACAAAGTCTAGAACATGTCTTTATAAGGGTTATGAAGCCTAACTCCCACCCCTTCCCTTATTATCCAAAGCCAAGCTATGGATATGGAAAAATGCATCAGTAGTGTGGAACCTCATAAAGGGCCACCATATTTAAAATGTGTAAACAATTCTAAACTTATAAAACTAAAATTTGTAAACAGCAATCCTAATCCCACCCCACCCATGATTCCCAAATCCAAGCCACTGATCTGGTGCTATGCTACAAAAATGTGTTGGTTCTTGTGAGTCTCTATAGGTCCAGCTCTAAGTTACACAGTTAGAATACCACACAGTTGTTTGACCGTTGTTGTATGGCTGTGTAGAATCTTTGTATAGCATAGCATCCATTTAAAAGCAGTATTTTGTTTCACATATTGCCTAGTAGGATATGTACCAGCCACTTGTAACTTGTTTCATACAGCTTTAAAAGACCCTGAGTAAAATAGCATGCACATCCCAGACATGTAACTTACTTTGAGTAATCCAAGAATGTCCCCTAAAGAAAGAAAATTACAAGCTTGCAATATTTGTAAAATTTAAATCTATAATGAGTCTGCTGCTTTGTGTAGGGTCTACAGTATTGTGTGCAAAGTGAGCCACATCAAAAATGGATGTAAAACTCTTTAGCTCTGCTCCACAAGTATTCTACTTTAATTTCAGACTTAAAATGAGTAGGATGTGCATTAAACATCAGACCTGTATGGCATAACTCCAGACCTGTATCTTGGCTCCTGAGGTTTAAGGATGGGGTGGAGATTAAGGTTCCATTTCACAGAATAATATGCTGGCCCTGTATAAGGTATAACACCACTGATGTATAGCTCCACACCTGTAGCTTGATTGCGTGTCATGAGAGTAGGGGAGAAGATAGGAGTTACAGGAGGCTTGTCATTTCCAACTTTTGTGGCTACTGGGTTGAAAACTAAAATACTGTAGCATATTTCCAAACATTGTGGAGTTTAAATTTTGTACTATAGCAACCTTAATCTGCATTAACATAGTTTTTTGCAATGAATTTCCATAGTTTTTGTGAATTTAGAGCGGTAACCTGCTTTGCTTGAGGCTCTTCATGAAGCAGATTGTGACTCATAACTTATTTTGGGCAGGTCTGTACTAGTCCTGTACGAAACTACTGTAGATGCACAAAGCACTTTTGTTCCAAAGCATAAGTATTAACTTTCTTTGTGCCAGGCCCTGAGATGAGACATACTTTTATTATTTTGTTTATGTATGATTTCAACGGTAGTATAAAATGCTTGCAATATTTTTTAGTCATGTGTGTTCTTGAGCATTTTCTTGCATGTCATCCTTAAACATTTTGTTCTGGCACTGTATGACTTAGAAACATTTCATGATGGTTATACTCAAAATCTTCATCAACTGTATAGATTTTCAAAATCTTTGTGAAAGATTTCTTTATGAATGTTTTGTGTTTGTATTTAATTTAAAATATCTAACTGGTAATTTTTTTTTTAAATAAAATGCATTGTTTTATACCTCTCCCTCGCAAATATGAAAGTGTCACCCCTAATTTTATGAATATAAGTTATTTTACACTACAGTTTTTGTTCATTTGTTGGTGTGGAACCTAAACACTAACTGAAAACCTTCATAACGCACATATGTGATAACCCTTTTCTGCCAACAAGGGAAGATGGCTTGTTTATTAGCATGTTTGGCTAATGGCATGAAAAGTATCAAGATGGCAGAGTGATATGAGGGTTTATTTGTGGCTTTGGGTTAACCTTGACTTGAGTTTTTGCCATGCCACAGGATGCGGTAAGTACCCATTACTTTCAATACCTTTCTGTGGATCCAGTGAGTTAGAACTACAGAACTTATTGTCTAGACTTGCTGGTCTCCAAGGAAAGACACTGAGATGGTGGTGATGGCTCAGGGAACTTGCAGTATGAACACTGTTTAGTGTAGATCACTATTAATTCAGATAGGACTGTAAGGAATCATCAGAAGGGATGGGATATCCTAAGTGGCTGTCCATAAAAGGAAGTTTCAGGTGGCCTTGTAATGTACAGGGGATCTTACTGAAGTAAGGGTTTTTCCTTTGGAGGGCAATTGTGGTCATTTCTGTGCCTGAGAGATGCTGCCAGCTGTGCTGAAAATGGTGAGAGATCTGGTGTCAAAGACTGAGCTGATTGAATCAGTTAAGAGATTGGCATACCCTTTGTATGTGGAATCCCAAGCTGGCATGGATTTCAGAAATGTTGCCTCTGGCAGAGGGTAAGGGGAGATTGTTAGCTGCTGCCAGAGGGAAGGCTGAGGTATGCACTGTCCTGCTGGTGCCCAGCACACTACCTGGTAAAAGTAAGGACTTGCTTCTTGTGAGATGCACAAAGCCAATAAGACCAGTGCCTGACTTAGAGTCCCTACAGCAGTGCTGCCTTTTGCACACCAGCTGAGCTGCTGCTACAGTGTCATCACAGTATGTGACAAGTCAGTGAACCATAACTGTTCAGTGAGGAGGGAGAGAGAGATGGTAAATTCAGAAGACAGTGTATGAAAGGCTCCACCCTGAGGTATAACTTTACTCACTTGTGAAGTGCGAGGAATAAGGAGTCATCAGTCTCCTGTAGGAGATGTGTATGGGGGGTAACCTTTTTTAAGGGAACCTAAGATTCTGACTTATGCCAGGGTCACAACCGAGCCTGTTTTGCATTTATGACAAGGAGAGTTATTTTGGGGGTCAGGTTTCCATGAGTGCAACTGTGAATATGTTCATAAACATGACAACAACCCAGCATGTAGCAATGTGATTTATTTCTGACTTAACAAAAGGGGAACCAAGCAAAGGTCACCAAGGAGCGAATAGAAAGGAAAGGGACTATAACTATCTAGAGAATGAGCATATTTGATTGAAACAGGATGCATCTGGTGAGGAGTTACAACCTGTCACTTGATATAAAGGGTACTTGGGGCTATGCCCACCCCAGTCTACCTGATACCAAGAGAGGTTTGCCATATGCTATCAGTCCTAAGCTGAAAGAACAGTGACAGCAGTCACAGCTGAGAGGGATTCTTGTACTGCAAGCTACCTTGTCCAGGAAATAAGGTGAACAGTAGTAAGTCAGAATAAAAAGGGGGGGTTACACACACACTTTGCAAGCCGTCATGTGACACATAGATTGGAAAACAGTTACACAGTACATGAATTTGTGAAGGCTTTCTCTGTGAACATTTTGTGAACACTGTTGTGCTGTATGTAGATGTTGAAAATCATCATGCAGTGCATAGATATCGAAAATAATTGTGCAGCACATAGATTCTGAAAACAATCCTACAGCATGTAGATTTTTAAAACTGTTGAGCAGCATGAATGTTTTGAAAACCATCATATAGTTCTTCAAATTATTCGTGCACCAAGTAGATTTTTAGAAAATGTGTGATGTATTCCTAAGTGATCATTTTTATTAAAGATCTCTAATTACTAATTAATTAAAAGAAATTGGTCCCAATTTTGAGTCATGGTCATTTGTGCTGCCCCAGCCCAACTCTACTAAACATTTAAATTGGCTGCCAGGAAGCAATAGTCAGATGGAGAGCATGCACTGTCCATTGCTGCCTGTCTTAATATTATTACAATGCTACAATGCTGACAGGTCTCAACTAAGGAGGGGGTACACTAGACTGTCAGCCAAGGGCCTTAGTACAGTTCTACAGTGCCAAATGGGATTGTGGAGGGAGGAGTGTCCACTGGACTACCATGGTCAGGGAATCAATACTGCACAGTACAATTGTCACACATTATTGACAGTAATCAGGGGTGGGGGGGGCAATAGCCTGCTAAGGTTTGATCTGCAGTATTGCACTTTACCAAGGGAAAATCTTTGGATGAATTTGGTATTACTGGCATCAGTGCTGCTGAGGGGAAGGGGTCACACATCACTGCATGCACTGATAAATAAGGAGTGCTATGTAAGCAATAATTAGAGCTGCCTCAGCAGCCTGTTTGTGGTTAGAAAACCCACTGAATATACAGTACCACTGTGTTCTGTATACAAGAGGGCACCCTCTTTTGCATGGGTGCAGTGAGTGGACTATATTATCTGACTTTAATGTTTTTGTTTGAGTGGAACTTAAATACAAACTAGAACCCCCTGCACACACATAGATTTTAAAAACCATCATGCAGTGGGTAGATTTTCAAAATCTTCCTGAAGGGTTTTTGTGCAAATGTTTTGTGAAAAGCATTGTGCAGCATATATAATCTAAAAACCATCATGTAGCATCTAGATTTTGGAAAGTATCGTACTGCATGCAGAGTTTAAAAAACATTGTGTAACATGCAGATTTTGAAAGCAATTGTGCAGCATTAATATTTTGAAAACCATTACATAGATGTTCAAAATATTTATTCCACATGTAGATTCACAGAATAAGTGTGAAAGATTCCAACATAAATGTTTTGGATTTTAATTAACGATATTCAAATACTACCATATTCCATTGAATAGAGCCAACATCTTTATTAAAATTTAGAAGTGTTACCTGTGGCTTGTATTTAAGGGCAGCTTGTACTGCAAAATCAAATGTTTTAGTGCTGAAATAAAATATTTCAGATTCCAGATTTGATCAAGTTCATTGTTTTTAGTCTACTTTATATCAAAATAAGCATAACACACATCAACTAAGTTAAAACATAACAGAAATACAATAATAATCATATTCACAGAGGTAAAAAATCAGTCCAACCTACAGTGTTTACTCTGACATGACTTTAACCCTGACAAGAAGCTGCGGGATGTATCTTCGGGTGACATTTATTTAAAGTAGTCAATGTGACCAGTGGCTTATATTTGAGGGTGGCTTCAATTGAAGGACCTATTTGATAAATCACATTATTTAGCTATATGTTTTTAATGAATTGTGCATGTATGAACAATAATTCATTAATAACTTTAAAACAAATTAAATGTTGTTTTCGCTAAACCACTAAAAGGACTTATTCTTCCAAAATATCTAGCAAACCAATACCATAGAAATATAAAAACTTAGAATTTGTCAACAGAAAATAACTACTTGGCCCACCCAGTCTTTCCAGATGGTCCCTGCCTAGTCTAACTGCACAGATCTTAACTGGTCTCCGGTGATCCTCCCTCCTTTCTGCCTATTCCCTTATGTCTATCCCATGCATGCTTAAAGCCCACAACTGTGTTCAACTCCACCACTTCTCCTGACAGTCTATTCCACTCTTCCATTCCACTCTTTCAATGAAGTAGCTCTTCTTCACATCCCTCTTTAACTCCCCCCCCCAGCTTCATTGCATACCCTCTGATCATGGTGCTCATCCTCCTTTGAAACAGCATCTCCTCCTTCACCCTGTTCACCCTTGTGAGGTACTTGTAGGACACTATCATACCTAATGTTGCTCTCCTCTCTCTTCCAGGGTGTACATTTTGGGATCCCTTAGTCTCTCCTCATTGGGCTTTTGGGACAACCCCTGTACCTTCTTAGTTACCCTTCTCAGGACTGCCTGCACTCTATTTATGTCCTTCCTTAGGTGCAGCCTCCAGAACTGGACACAATACTCCAGGTGGATCTCACTAGTGAGTGATACGATGACAGCACAAAATACCTCCTCCTGCTGCAGATACTTCTTCAACTGCACCCCAGCATTGCACTGCCATGACTCATTGCTTTGTCACACTGCCCTGCCTCTTTTAGGTTATCAGACATGATAATACCAAGGTCTAGTTCCCACTTAGTGACTGACAGTACCTCCCCCCCATCCTATACTCAGTTCCTGTGGTCCTCTACCCTAAGTGAATTTTGCACTTTTTGGAGTTTAACACCCACTGCCATGTTACTAACCATTCTTCAAGTTTCCCAAGATCCCTATGCATTTTTACACCCGCTTCTAATTGGTCACCCTATTACAGATTTTATTATAATTTCAAACAGGCACACCTTTGCTTCCCTTCCAGTTCATCTGCAGTGTCACTTATGACTACATTGAAGAGGACCGGTACAGTATGGAGCCCTGCAGCACACCACTGGTCACTGTTCCATCCTTTGACTGAGTACTGTTAACCACCACACTCTGTTGCCTATCTGTTAACCAATCTCTAAAGCAATTCACAACTTTGGATCCCACCTCTAGGCTGCTCAATTTCTTAATCATTCTCCTGTGTGGAACAGTGTCAAAGGCCTTGCTTAATGTCCAGATAGGCCACATCCACTGCACTCGCCTGATCAAAATCCTTGGTCTCCCAGTCAAAGCAATGAATCAGGTTTTTCTGGCATGCCCCCCATGAATCCATGCTGCCTTTGGTCTTGTGGCCCATTTGATTCAAGATACTCTACCAATCTTTCCTTTAACAGTATTTCCAATAATTTCCCCACAACTGAAGTGTAGAACACTGGCCTATAGTTGATAGCCTTTTACCTGCTGCCATTCTTATGTAGAGGGTTCACGTCCACTCTTCTCCAGTCCTGTGAAACCACACCCAGTTCTAGTAAGCTGTTGAATAAGGTCATCAGTGGGGCAGCCAGCACCTCCCTGAGTTCTTTTAGTACCCTTGAATGCTATCCCGTCTGGTCCCATAGCATTGTGCACTTTTAGAGCTACAGGTCCCTTTCAGAGGAAAGAGATAGGACCCTTTCCTCTGAAAATGTAATTGAGTCTGCCCCCCTCCTTGTTCCTGCTGCTCCCTAGTGGTCTGCCTTCCTCTTCCTCCACTGGGAAGACTAAGCAGAAGTACCTGTCTGCTTTTTCTTGTTCCCTTTCTGTGCATTCTTCTTCTGCTATTCTCCATATCCTCACTATCCTTCCTCTTGATTTCCTCTTCTCACTTATGCACCTGAAGAAAGTCTTGTCCCCTGTAGCTACCCCTTTGGCTATCCTTTCCTCTGTCTGTGCCTTTGTCCCACAATGCCTTACCTGCTTCCCTCTGTTTTACCTGGTACACCTCCCTGTCTTCCTCCAGCTGTGTTTCCTTTTTCCTTCACAATTTTGGCCACTTTCCTAGGGTACCATAATGGTCTCTTTTTCCATTTGTTTTTACTCACTTCCTTCATGCAGAGGCAGGTTGCCTTGATTATGTTCTCCCCTATATTTCTGCACTGTTCTTCTACCCCATCCCAGTAATCCCCACCCCACCCCACTAGGCAGTTTCTTTGGCGGTCACCCATTTCTTTAAAATTCATCCTCCTGAAGTCCAAGACCCTCATCGTCTTGGGGTTTGCCTCTTGTCCTGTCATAATATAAATCACACTGTATGGTGGCCACTGATACCTAGGGACTGCCCACTGTGACATCTGCAATGCTATCTCTGTATGTAAACATCAAGTCTATCACTATCCTGTCCCCAGTGGGTTCATGACTAGCTGCCTGAGGAAAGCCCATTGTAGGAAGTCCAGAATGGCCATTGTGGAAGCTGCCACTGGAAAGTTCCACTCCACAAATGGCAGATTGAAGTCACAAACTAGCAGTTCCTCCCCCTTACTTGCCATTTTGATGATGGCTTCCCCAACTGCCTTATCCAGCTCCTTCTTCTTTGCTGGAGGCCAGAAAACTACCCCAGTATGAATAGTAGCCTGACACTTGTCTACTGGATGGTCCACAGCACCTCCAGACCTTCCTTTTCTGCCTGGTGGCACAATATCTCCTTGGTCTTGATTCCCTCCCTCACATATAAAACAGTCACTCCTTCCCTGCTCCTTTCCCTGTCTCTCCTTAACATAGAGCAGACCAGCATCACCATGTCCCAGTCATGGAGCTCAGTGCACCATGACTCTGTAGTGACCACTAATTCCAGGTCAGTCTCTGCTATGATGGCCTCCAGGTCTGTAAGTTTGCTTCCAGAACTCCTTGCATTAACCCACATGGTTCTTCACACTTCCACCCTGCCCTCTGACCTGCTTCTTCCTCTCATTTCTGACAGTGTTTTCCCTTAAAGCTCCCTCTGACATTGTTCCTGTCTTTTTAATTTCCCTATATTTGGCTTCTTCTATCTTTTCTCTCACCTGCCTGTGTTTTACCCCTATTTGTTCTGCCTTGCCCCCATCCATCCCTTCTTGCATCCTGCATTAGGGGAGTTTTCTGACCCTGGCCCTCCCTCCTTGCTGCTCCATCATCCAGTGTCAATTTTGCCTCCCTTTGTTTTACTCATTCTCCCTGGCTAGTTTAAATACTCATCCAAGTAGCATTTAAACCAAGAACTACAATCCCCTTTTCCAGAAGGATGCAGGCCATCTTCCTTATAGAGGCCCATATTCTGACAGGTTGAACCCGAGTTTCTGATGTAGCCAAAGCTCTTCTCCTTGCACCATGCTTTCAATCCATCACTAAATGTCCTGGTGTGGAGCACCCTTGCATCTCTCCAGCTGTAAACAGGTAACACCAAAGAAAAAAACACTGCTTAGTTGCCTACTTAAGGCCCCTATCCAAGTCCCTGAAGTTACCCTGCACTACCCCTACCCTCTCCCTTGTCAGGTCATTTACTGTATCCTCAGGTAGACAGTGACATCTTGCTCCCTCCCAGCTCCTACTGCCCTAGGGATCATCTGGATAAGCTCTACATCTGTTCAAGCCAAAGCCTCCCTACCTCTCCCCCCACTCCCAAGGATATCCCCCTAACTAATGTGCCCCCACCAGCAGCTGCTTCTTCTTCCACAGGGGGCCTCTGCCTCCCTCCTTGGGGCACTTACTTCAATATTAGGACTGGAGAAGAGGTTAGCCACATGAAGGTGAAGGTCCTGGACTTCTGGATGGTGGATTTTGAAGACATTGGGGACTACTTCATAAAACCCCTTGATAGTGGGGCATTGCCAGGGAAGGGTGGAGGCACAATGGGAAAAATAAGGAGAGGTATAACTAAAGAAGCTAACCTCTGTGTGAAGAAAATGAGTAAAAGCAGAATGAAAAAAGACCACTGGCAGAGATGGAGAAGGAAGAAAGGGTGGCATTCAGAGGGTAGAAGGAGACACAGAGGGATGGTGGATAAGGAAGTATAGATAGCAGAGGCAAGCAGACAAAGCAGTGAGGGGAGCAAAGGTGCAGACAGAGGAAAGAATTGCCAAAGGGGTCACTAAGATGGATATGAGCTATGACTTTTTTTAGATACATAAGTGAGAAGAGGAAAGCGAGGGGAGGGATAGTGGGAACTAGAAGGGTAGAGGGGGAGACAGTGTAGAAGTGGACATTGAAAAAGCAGACACCCTAGACAGGTATTTCTGCTTAGTCTTGCCAGTGGAGGGAGGGAGGTAGGGAGGTACCACCAGAGAATAGCTGGAATGAGGGGAGGGGAGGTGGACAAAAGTAGATTTTCAGAAGAAATAGTTTGGAAGGGACTTGCAACTCTGAAGGTGAGCAAATCTACAGGACTGGGTGATATACATCCAAGGGTTCTAAAGGAACTCAAGGAGGTGCTAGTTGCTCCACTGATGGCCTTATTCAACAACTGACTGCAAACAGGCATGGTTCTGGAGGACTGAAGAAGAGGTGACATGACCCCATTTCATAAGAAGCAGCAACATGGAGGAGGGTGGCACTTCAGGCCAATCAGTTTTACTTCAGTGGTGGTGAAATTTATGGAAACTACTGAAATAAAGACTGGAGGAGTATCTTGAATCCAGAGGGATGCAAGACCACAGGCAGCATAGATTCATGGGAGGGTGGTCATCCAAATGAATCTGAGGGACTTCTTTGACTGGGTGATCAGGCAAACAGATCATGGGAAGGCAGTGGATGTGGCCTATGTGGATTTCAGCAAGGCCTTCAACACTGTGCCACATAGGAGACTGATAAAGAAACTGAGTAGCCTAGGGTGGGATCCAAAGTGGTGAACTTGGTTAGAAACTGGTTAACAAATAGGAGGCAGAGGGTAGTGCTAGACAACACTTACTCAAATGAGGGAGGAGTGGCCAGTGGGGTGCCAGTCTTCTTTAATGTCTTTATAGTGACATTGCTAAGAAACAAAAAGGAAAGGCATGCCTTCTTGCAGATTATACCAAAATTTGCAATAGGGTGGACACTGAGGAGGGGTGGAGAGAATAAGTAGAAATCTGGGGAAACTCAAAAAGTGATCTAAATCATGGCAGTTGGGGTTCAATGCCAAAAATTGCAAAATCATGCAACCCGGGCATATGAACACATGTGCTAAGTATAAGATGGGGAAAGGTCCTGACAGTCACTAAACAGGAAAGAGACCTTGGGGTTGTCATGTCTGACAACCTCACAGTGGCAGGGCATTGTAGCAAAGCAGTGGGTAGAGCTAGTGGTATACTGGGGAGCATATGCTGAAGTATACATTAGAGCTGTGCAGAATAAAAAATCTGCTGGTGGAATTCCATGTGATTAACATTCTGCATCTGTAGAATTTTGTAGAATTTGCACAAAACTTCCATGGAAGTTTGTCAGATTTTAAATGTCAGTTATTATGGTCTAGTTTTTAAAGTTCATATCTAAATGATGCCAAATTTAGTACACAGGTACTAATGGCTTGCATGAGCGTACCAAAATTTGGAGTCCTAGATTTAAAAAGAGCTGAGTTATGGGTGACTAAATATTTTATTCAAATGTAATTTTCAAGTCATCCTGGTGGCTATAAGGGTTGAGGCACTGGATGCCTCACCTCATGCCAAGCCAGTGACCCAGGTTTAGAAGTGAGCCAAGGCCACCAGAGATTGGCTGGGGGGGGGAGGGAAGGAGGGAGGGAGGGTGCAGGACTGAGCTGCCATCAGCAAACTCTGCTCCCCTGGGATAGGATCCTGTGCATCCTGGTGCTTAGGTGACTCTCAGCCGCGGCTGGATGTTCATACTGCTGGGAACACCTAGGAGGGAATTGGAGGAGGCAGAGACTTACGTAGGTTGCTCAGAGTTGAGAGATATGACATGCAGGCCTCATTGCATGTCCTTCTCCTTGGCACTCTACAAAAGAAAATGCCCCACACACATGTGCAGCATGATGCCCCCGACGGGCAACCACACCTACTGCCAAACAAAGCCAGGCATAAGATGGGGTGGGGGCTACAGGGTGCTCTTGGTGTCTCCCCCATTCTCCCCCCAGGAGGGCCCCATCATGGGGGGCAAGCTATGGTCCTCCCCACAATGCTGCCAAGGCAGAGGGTGGTTAGTGGGTGTTTTGAGGGTCCACATACAGGGCGGATCAGGGGGGAAGATCACCCTGCCATGTGATAGCAATAACAATAGAGTTTAAAAAAAATGTCCTTTTTAGTTTTTTCCATCTAATTTATGACTTGTTATCCAAATTTCTCCACATTTCAGGATTTAGTAAATTATATTACATGGGTATGTGCACCAAGCTTTCAGTCTCAAACTTTAAAGGAGGCTGTGCTTTATGTAGCCAAACATTTTGACAACCTTTAGATGTTAGTTTAGTATAATTTTGAAAGCATTCATCAAAATGTTATAACATGTTGAAGATGTATGGGATATTACTATATTTATGTACACAGTTCCAGATCTCTAGCTGTAAATGTGCCTGAGTGATATGCAGATAAAATGTGTTCATGAAATTTCCCATAAAAAATAAAATGACAAACTTTGAGCACTTACTTTGAGATGATGCATCCTAGTGTCATGGGCCCAGATATTCAAAAGGGTTGTGTATGGCGCAACAGTGCTGCACCATGCGCAACCCACTGATGCCCCCTGGCACGATATTCAAAAGGGAAAAGTGAGCGGCACAAATCCCGATGCTCCAGAGCATATCAGTAATGTATGCAGGCACAGGTGGGGGGGGTGATCATGCATACTCTGCACAGTCCGATATTCAGCCCGGAATGTGCAGAGCTATGCATCTTTCTTCTGCGCTCAACAAAGTTACGCCAAAAAAAAAAGACAACTGATGGCCACCACAGGTGAGCTACCCACGTTGCAGGCGCAACACGGCAGCTGCCACCTGTGGGTGGCCTCGAATTCTGGCTGCACCTGGTGGCACCCCCCCATGCCCGATCGTGGGCATTTGTAAAAAAATAGAAGCTATTCCGTCCTATATCCCTGGTGGTCCAGTGGACCGCTATCTGCCCGCTCGCGGGCATTTGTAAAAAAATAGAAGCTATTCTGTCCTATATCCCTGGTGGTCCAGTGGACTGCTATCTGCCGGATCGCAGGCATGTGTAAAAAGAAAATAATTCCATTATCCCTGGTGGTCTTGTGGTACTCCCCCACCCGCCCACTGAGCCCCACCACCCGCTCCCCACGGTCAGCGGCGGGCGGCAGTACCTCCCACTTGCGCCCACCACCCGCTGACTCAACCTCAGTAGGCTGCATGCCCACTGGTTCTGGCGTGAGCCAACGGTGTGCAGCCGTGCCCATACATTCCAGATATGTGAATGATTCATTCACATATCTGAATGTAGTATGGTAGGCTGCACGCCTACTGGCTCACACTGTAGAACCAATGGGCATGCAGCCCTACGAGGTGTCAGTCAGTGGGCGGCGGGGCGGCAGGTGGTGGGGTACCGCCACCGCTGGCTGACTGGGGTGGGGAGCGGGTAGGGGCTGCAGTGAGTGGGGTACCACTAGACCACCAGGGATAATGGAATTATTTTCTTTTTACACATGCCCATGATCAGGCAGATAGTGGTCCACTGGACCACCAGGGATATAGGACGGAATAGCTTCTATTTTTTTACAAATGCCCACGATAGGGCAGATAGCGGTCCACTGGACCACCAGGGATATAGGACGTATTCTTCTCGTTTTACAGATGCCCACGATCGGGCAGATAGCGGTCCACCGGACCACCAGGGATATTGGACGAAGTATTCTTTTTTTTTACAAATGCCCGCGATTGGGCTGCAGGGGGCGTCGGTCCACGATGGCTGCTGCCTGGCAGGGCGCCAGGCACAAGTCATCAGGGATCGGTGCACCTACATGCAAATGGGGCCATAATGACATGCAAATGGACTCATGTGCGCCTTGCATACATTATAGCCCCATTTGCATGTCAACTTTTGAATATTGCAGTTGCTGTGCATGGCACAATGGAACTTGCGCCAGCGCATCCCCATGCTCCACTCTGGCCACTTGCGCTGGTGCAGTGCCACTGTGCCATGCATACTGAGGGTGGCCAGGGTGCGCTATTCAATGCTGCTGAGCCATGGCACAGCTCCATTAAATATCGCCCAGTCCACACCCCTGTGCAGCCAAGTTGAGCTGCACCCAAGCTTGTGCCACAGCCTGGCGCAGTTTAAATATCTGGGCCAAGATGTTTAGCACACCATGAGAACTCTTACAAACAAATAATCATACCACATTTCAGATCTCTAGCTCAGTAGAAGGCCGAGTTATGTCCAAATTAATAAATGTTAAAAATTGCACTGAAATTCATCAAATTTTAACTTTCAGTTATTTTGGTCTGGTTTTCAAAGTACATAACCATAACAACATCTGGCAGGTGTGCAGGCACTAATGGTTGTCCTAAATGTACCACATTTCAGAGTCCTAGATTGGAAGGGGTGAGCTGTGGTTGGCCAGACATTTAATCAACATTTTATTTTCAGTTATTTCCATTTAATTTTAAAAATTGTAATACAAATGTTTCCACAGTGTCCGGATGTAGAGAAACATGAAACAGGGGTATGTGCACCAAGCTTTACATATCAGGTTTTAAAGGGGGCTGTGCTATAGATAGCCAAACATTGTGCCAACATGTTGATTTTAGTTTTTTTAGAATAGTGTTGAAAGCTTTCATTGAAATGTTACAAAGGTTTGCAGGTATAGGGGTTATTATTACATTTATATATGTCTCTAGTGTCGGATTTCTAGCTCTAAAGGTGCCTGCGTTACATGCAGATAAAAATGTTCATGGAATTTCCCACAAAAATTTAATGATAGATTTTGAGCACCTACCGTTTTGAGAAGATGCACTCTAATGTCATGATATATGGCACATCGTTAGAGCACCCATCAATAAGTAATCATGTCAAATTTTGGATCTCTAGCTCAGTTGACAGCTGAGTTATGACCAAATTAATATTTAAAAAATGATGTGACTTTACAACGAAATTCTACAAAATGTCATAGAATTTCATGGTATTCCATCAAAATGTTGTGAATTTTGAAATTTTTCACTCCACACAGCTCTTGTTCCTGCAGGAGGAGAGACATGGTGCTTCCACACTATCTCTCACTGGTGAAACCCCAACTGGAGTACTGTGTCCCATTTAGGAGGCTGCAGCTCAGAAAAGACATAAACAGGGTAGAGGCAGACAGGAGGCAGCAACTAAATGGAGTTGCGTTTGCACGGGAAGCCCTATGAGGAGAGACTGAGTGATCTCAATATGCACAAACTGGAAGACAGGAGAGCTAGAAGTGAATGATAGGGACCTACAAGTATCTCATAGGGACAAGCAGGGTGCAAGAGGCAAGTCTCTTTCAAATGAGAAGAAGCATCGGGACCAGGGAGCATGCAATGAAGCTGGATGGTGGGGGGAGTTTAAGAGAGACGTATGGGAATATTTCTTTTTTTATGTTAAATTGCTAATATCTCCTAGTGGAAATGGCCCCCTTCCTCTGACCCCTCCCAGCCCCATCACCCCAGTGTCCACTGGTTCTCACCTCTGCCTTGAGGTGCCAGCTGGCAGGGTGCGGCACCTGCGGAGGGTCGGGATCATCCTGCCAGTCCATGGGGTTGTCTGCCTCCAGTTTTCTCCCTTCTCTATCTCCCTGAGTGCTGATTGAAGTGTGCAATTATGCCAATGGCCAAGCAGCGAGAACTTCCACTTGTGGTACGCTGGGCGTCTGCTTCGTCTCTGCCCCCTCTTCTGATGGAGTCAGTATGCTGGCCTCCAGCTGCCGCTAGGGGCCAGGCATGCACCAATCTCCAGTCCCACCTCTCCCTGGGAGAGGAGAGGAGAGCTGTCCTCCAGATTCTTAATCCTCTCCCTCTCCGGCCAATCCCCGACTACCCTCTCACTCCGCGAACACGGGTCACCGGTGTGGCAGGAGGTAAGGCAAGATGCTTCAGCCCTCCGTGCCACTGGGCCAGCTCAAGGGAATATTTCTTCACTTAAAGTGTGGTAAATGCCTGAAACAGACTGCCATTAGAAGTGGTGGAAGTGCAGTCAGTGTGGAGCTTCAAACTTGTGTGGGATAGACATAGGGGTGTATTAGAAAACAGGTAGGAAGGAGAGAGGGTTACCCAAGACCTTATCAAGACCAGTTAGGGACTGTGGAGACAGATTAGGCAGGGAACATCGGGGAACACTTGGTGGGCCAAGCATTCCTTTTCTACCAACAAATTCTATATTTATATGTTTCCCTCCCAGTTATTATTGCATTTGACAGCCCCTGAAAGCAAGTTGATAAAAGGGGTAACCAGTTATTATCATGAAATTTCTAACAACTTTTATAACCTCTGTTTAATTATAGTCACTATTCTTGCATGTTGTTACTGTTTTCTAGTCAATCACCTTTTAATGCCAGAGAAGAAATATTGTGTTATGCTTATCCAGAAATCTCAGTCATTTTAGCAGTTGTTTGTCCCACGGATAAAAATTCAGTGAAATGAGCAAGCTCATTGCTCTCACACAGCAGCTAATTCCACTTTTCTTGTTTCTGTGATCTAGATATTATGAAGCAAACATTAACTGGTCTGTCTCCTTGCCAAAAAAGCTATCCTAGGTCTGGCACCATCTGGCATTCTCTCGATGCTCTGCCCAGCAGAAACAACCAGACTGACCAGAGCTACTCATAACATTCTCTATACGTTCTCTTTTCGCCATACTCCGCAAGGCCAGAGGTCTTTCGGCTACCAGGCTCCAATTCTGGTTTAACTCCTTCACTAAAATATTCCCACTGAACCCAAAATTAGTCCTTTCAAATCAAAACGTTGCTCCCACCTCACCTGTCAGTTGAAATGTACCTGCTTCCCCTCACTAGTCCCTAGATCTATAGGCGTCCTGTCATGTTAATGTAGCACTTCTTTCTCCCCAACATGGTACTTATTCCACTCCACTTTCCTCTACCCAACCTCACCCTTTATTCTAACACTAACCCATCTCTCCCCCCAATCCACCATACTTTTTGTCCACCCCATTTCTTATTTCTTCCCTCCTCAATCCTTCCTACCTTCTCTCTTTCCATAATACAAAGTTAACCGGTAGTAGTGGATTCCTGCTATAAACACATTCTTCTTTACTGCCACTGTGTATGATGTTCACTGAAATATTTCACCTTCACTGATTGTTAATACTATACTCATTTTTCTGTTTATTAAGCCTATGTAAAACAGAAATTTGTCTATAATCTGTAATTTTGTGCTGTCCCTAACTGCATTAATGTTCTTAACGTGGAACCTCTGTAAATGAGCTGCTAGCTCAAAGGTTGTAATCTGAGACTTTAATAAATAAAAAAATAAATAAATAAAACTGTTCATAAGGGACTTTCTAGGCTGCTGCCAAGTGATTACACTTCCAGGTGGCTTGTCCGAAAATCATTAAAAAACACATAAAAAGGCATAGCAACTTAGAAATGAGAAAGTATAACTATTTCATAACATGACTAAAATAACCTGCTTAAAATAATATGGGCCCAAATTTTTAATGTCAGTTTGTCACTGAGTATGCCATAGATTCACACCCTTTAATCATTAGAACATTCCGGTCTACTGTTTCTTGGGAATCATTTAATGTCAGTATCCATGGTTCCACCCTTATTAGAGATAGTGATGGTGCCCCTATTAAAAAATTGTATTGCTTGAAATATTTGGGAATTAATTTGTATACTCATCTCCCTTTGCAATCTCATTTGGGCAGCACAGTTAGGCAGCTAATTAATAAATGGTGGTGTTGAGGCACTATGGACTATTCCTCACTAGCTCCCGCTACAGCCACAACACCTTGGATCTAAAAATCCTACGCCTTACCCTGGATGAAGTCCTCTCCCCCTTGCCACCATCCTTAACCGCTCTTTCTGTCTGGGTAAGTTCCCAACTGTTTGGAAAAAGACCTTCATCACACCCATCCATAAAGCGGGTGACTGCCTCAACCCCGGTAACTACCGCCCCCCATATCCATCCTCCCCCCCAAGGATCTGGAGCACATTGTCGCTGACCAACTCTCTGTGTACCTCTCCAAATATGACCTACTCTCACCAGAACAATATGGTTTTAGGAAAGGTCATAGCACCAGCACAGCCCTCTTAGAATTCATGAGCTTTACTCACTCTGCCCTAAACGCAGGTAAATTGACAGGTGCAGTATTTCTTGAACTGTCCAAGGCCTTTAATACCGTAAATCACCCCTTACTTCTCTCTGCTCTTTCCCATATTGGCATCTCACAGGATGCCAATGCCTGGTTCATGGACTACTTGTCTAATCACTTCCAGCAAGTGAGAATTAACTCCACCCACTCAAACTCTCTCCTCATTCACTCTGGGGTCCCACAAGGCTCCATTTTCGGAACACTACTTTTTAGCCTTTACCTAAACTCTCTCCCCAAGGCCTGCTTAGGTAAGATCCTGCTCTATGAGGATGATGCAGTCCTTTATGCATCTCACACCACCCCAGAGGGACTTGAGTGCTCCCTCCAAACTGCTTTCACTGAGGTGGAGGCCTAGTTTATCAAACACAGACTCATCCCAAATCAGAAAAAGTCCAAAGTAATGCTTTTCACCTACCACCAAAATAAACTCAAGCAATCCCCCCTTCAAATAAAAACCTCACTCTTACAACCACTCAAACAAGTTAGCGTCTACAAATATCTGGGAATTATGCTCAACCCAGCACTAACATATCATGACCATATATGGTACCTATGTACCACAGTAAACTGTCATATTGGTCTGCTGTACAGACACCTGAACTGCCTTCCCCCACCCCGAAGCTCTTAAACTCACTGTATCCTCCTCTGTGTTGTCCTTAGTCAACTATGGGATCACCATCTACAGAGGGGATGATAGCACAGCCTTACACTTCCTAAAAATGTCACTAAACAAAGCATGTCGACTGATACTGGGCTGCCCCACCACCACCCACACCTGCTCCCTATACAGTCAATTAAACTGGCTGGATTTCAATGACAGGCTACTGTTCCACACCTGCATCCTTGCAAAAAAGATTGCCACTGGTCATGCCACACCCAGTCTCTCCACATTCGTGCAGCCTACCCCACTTATTAATACAACTAGGAGCTCTCTCAAAGCCCCATATGTGGTTCCTAGACAAAATACATCTCTTGGCCAATGCTCCTTCTTGTACAGAGCCCCCACCTGGTTAAACTCCCTCCCTGCCAATATTAACACTGCTACCTAAATTGGCCAGTTCAAATACTTGCTCCAATCCCACTTGACCACCTCCCGCAACTGTCGGTGCCTCTAATCCTCTCTAGCTGCCTGACAATGGACTAGGTCCTGCCTACAAGTGTGATAATTTGTACTGCCCATTGTGTCTTGAATATCTGTAAACCTTATATATGATTGTTTTATCCACCTGCCAACACTGTACCTGTATGTTGGTTTGTATTTTACTCAGAGCATGCTAACCTGTAGAAATTATCTGCCTAATCAGTGTAACTCTCTGTATGCACAATCTGTTTACTTTTGATGTGGAGCCTTTGAAAAGGAGTCTATGACCAGGAGGAAGGATTGCTGTGTGACTGGACTTCTCTACTTGGACTATATTGCAGTAAGTAAGTAGGGAGAGGAGAAAAAGAAAAAAAAAGAAAAGAGTAAGGATTCCAAACAACAGTGAAGGGGCCAGAAATAAGACATGATGGGAGTGGTACAGTGCAGTGGCTGTGGAGAAGCAGCCTTCCAGGAGATGTTCTGGAGGATGCAGTGTTGTCCCATCTGCAGACACCTCTCTGGGCTGAGAGAGGAGGTTGCTCATCTCCAGGCTGAGTTGGTCAGGATTTGTGGGACCTCTTCTTCCATCTGGCGACCACCAGGGCTACTGCCGTTGCCTCAGTGGTTGCCAAGAAAGAGGAGCGGTTGGACCACAGTGGGTTCAGGGATGGTGAGGGTGGTGGAACAGAGGTGCAACCCTCCAGTTGTACCTCTCCATAATTTCTATACCATTTTGGCAAAGTGTGGTTCCTCTATGGAGGCTCTTGCAGTGGAGACCAAGGAGGATGCAGGGAATCTCCACAAGGGAGACCCACAGGAGGGTGGCATGTGACCCCACAGGGGGAGGAAACAACTCCTTGTGGGGGACTCCATTGTTAGGAAGGTAGAACTGGGGAGGAAGGGGAGAGGGAGGGAGGTAAGGTGCCTGCCTGGCACCATGGCTTGCAGGAACAGGCAGCGAATCCTCAGGACCACCAGAGCAGCTGCACAAGGGAGGGGGCTGGATGTCATTGTCCACCTAGAGACAAATGACCTGGCTAAGAAAGGGATCAGAGCACTGCAGGAAGAGTTTGTGGAGTTGAGGAGTGGCTTAGACAAGTAGCACACACGGTAACCTTCTCGGAGGTGCCGCCTGTCTATGGCATAGGTGAGGCTAGGGTGCTCCACACCATGGGATTCAATCAGTGGTTGAAAAAATGGTGCAGAGCTCAGGGATTTGGCTTCATTGGGGACTGGGGGTTCACCTGGAATGATGCAGGCCTATACTGGCATGATGGGCTGCATCTGGCCAGGAGGGGCACCAGGATCCTAGGTGATAGGTTTAAATCCTTCATTGGCAAGCATTTAAACTAGCCAAGGGGGGAGGCACTGGAAAGGAACAGGGAAATCCTAGCCCCCTCAAAAAAGTCAGGGTAGTAAGTAAGGTAAACACCAAGACACAGATGTTGATAGGGAGAAGGGCAGGGGTAAATGGAGACAGTGACAAAGGCAATAAAGACAGGGATGGGGCAAAAAGGATTAAGGCCATTAGGAAATGGAGGGTAATGAGTACCAATGCCCGTAGTCTGGGCAAAAGCTCCATGAACTGGTGGCCTTGATGGAATAGGGATGCCTGGATATGGTAGCAAACAGAGAAACATGTACACAGAGAACCATGACTGGGATGTTAACATACCAGGGTACATAACCTACAGGAGTGACAGGGAGGGAAAAGAGGGGGAGGAGTAGCTTTCTATGTAAAGGAAGGGATTAAAGCAACTGAACGAAAAAGTAAACCGGGAGGAGAGGAGGCACTGTGGGTCACCTTAGAAACTGGAAATGGCACCACAATCCGCACAGGGGTTGTATACAGAAACCCATGTCAGGGGGAAGGAATGGACAAGAAAGGCATTCTTAGGATGGCAGAGAAAGGGGAGATACTGTTGATGGGAGACATGAATATGCCAGATGTTAACTGAAGCACATTTGCTGCAGCCACATCCAAGAGCAGGGCCATTCTCGATGCCCTACAGGTGGCATGCTTCAGACAGCTAGTTTCAGAACCCACTCATGAAGGAGCAATCTTAGACCTTGTACTCTCAAATGGGGACAGGTAGAAGATCTCAGAGCTAGAAGTGGGTTGTCATCTGGGAACAAATGACCATCAAACAGTGTGGTTCATGATAAACTCAGCTACAGAATCAAACCATACAAAAGTGAGAGTACAGGACTTCAGGAGGGCTGACTTTGGCAAGATGGGAGAGTGCCTTAGAAAAGCACTAGCAAACAGGCTAGAAGGAGGGGTGGAGCAACAATGGGAAAACATCAAAACTGCCATCACGGAGGCAACACACCTTTGTGTCAAGCAAATAAATCAAAACAAAAGAAAAATCCACTATGGTTCTCAAAAGAGGTGATGGGGAAAGTCAGGGAGAAAAAGATAGCATTCAGGAAGTATAAGGAAACACAGAAGAAGCAGGACAGAGAGCTGTACCAGTTAAGGCAGAAGGAAGCAGGGAGGGAAATGAGAAAAGTAAAGGCCCAAACTGAGGAAAAGATAGCCAACTTGGTTAAGAAGGGGGATAAAACCGTTAATAGGTATATCAGGGAGCGTAGAAGGACAAAGGGAGGGATAGTGAGACTGAATAGAATGGATGGTGGGTGGGCAGAGAGGGACAGTGAAAAAGCAGGGATACTGAATGAATATTTCTGCTCAGTATTCACAAAAGAGGAGGAGGGGAGGTGCCTAATCCAATTAACAGAAGCACTCTTGCTAGGGGGGTCAATCCCAGTCCTTTCACAGAAGAAAGGGTTCTGAAAGAACTCCTAAAACTGAAGGTGGACAAAGCAATGGGGCCTGACAGAATTCACCACAGAATTCTAAAAGAATTAAGGGGAGAACTAGTGAAGCCACTGACTACTCTTTTTAACAAATCATGGGAGGATGGTGTGGTACCTGAGGACTGGAGGAAGGTGGATGTGATTCCCCTTCACAAAAGAGGGAGCAAGACAGAGGCAAGAAACTACAGACCTGTCAGTTTGACCTCTGTGGAAGGGAAAATGATGTAATCACTTCTGAAAGAAAGAATTGTTGAGTTCCTAGAGGCCAGTGGGGCACAGGACCCAAGGCAGCATGGGTTCACAGTGGGAAGGATATCTCAGGTGAATCTAATTGATTTCTTTGACTGGGTGACCAAAGTTGTAGACCAGGGAGGGGCTGTGGACATGGCCTACCTAGACTTTTGCAAGGCATTTGACACAGTCCCACACAAAAGATTAATAGTCAAATTAACCAGCCTGGGAGTGGGTCCCAAGGTGGTAGCCTGTGTAAAACATTGGTTGGACAACAGAACACAGAAGGTAATTGTAAATGGAGTCCACTCTGAAGAAAGAGGGGTTACTAGTGGGGTACTGCAGGGTTCAGTACTGGGTCCAGTCCTTTTTAATGTCTTTACAAGTGACATTGCAGAGGGACTGGAAGGAAAAGTATGCCCCTTTGCAGATGACACAAAGATCTGCATCAGGGTGGATACACAAGGAAGCGTGGAAAGGATGAGAAGTGACTTGGCAAGGTTGGAGGAATGGTCAGAAGTATGGCAGCTTGGATTCAATGCAAAGAAGTGCAAAGTAATGCACATGGGAAACAAAAACCTTGGGGAAGAGTACACAGTGGGGGTGAAATACTAACAACAACAAAAATGGAAAGGGACCTGGGGGTAGTCATATCAGATGACCTAAAGGTGGGCAAGCAATGTGAGAAGGCAGTAAGGAGGGCTGGGGGGATACTGGGATGTACAAGAAGAGACATTACCAGTAGAAAACAGGAAGTTGTTATCCCTCTGTACAGTCTGTGAGACCCCATCTGGAGTACTGCATGCAGTTCTGGAGACCCCATCTCCACAAGGACATAGACAGGATAGAAGCAGTCCAGAGGAGGGCAACTAAAATGGTGCAGGGTCTGCAAGAGAAGCCATATGAGGAGAGACTAAAGGAGCTTAATATGTATACCCTTGAGGAAAGGAGGGAGAAGGGGGACATGATATAAACTTTTAAGTACCTCAGTGTAATCAACAATAACCAAGAGGGTAGCATCTTTCAGAAAAAGAGATGTGCAAGAACAAGGGGACATGATTTAATGATGGGGGGGCAGTTTAGGGGCAATGTGAGGAAGTATCTTTTCACAGAGAGGGTGGTAGATGCATGAAACAGCCTTCCTGAGGAGGTTGTGGAGTCTAAAACTGTGGGAGAATTCAAGAATACATGGGAGAGACATAAGGCAATTCTTGTGGGGGTAAGAAGAAATAGGATGTTAGTTAACTAGGATCTGTAGCTTATCCTGTAGATAGGGAAATGAGCAGACTAGGTGGGCCAAGTGGTCCTTATCTGCCATCAAAGTCTATGTTTCTATGACTCAAAGGATTGTAATTCCAAATACTCTAAGTAAATAAATAAATACTGTAGACTACAGCAATCATTACTTTATTAATTACAGTATCTATGCCTGCCTTAAACAACATTAATCATATTTGTCATTTTGTTTTACTTATTTCTAACAGAACGCATTATTGTGATCTCTATAATGAGAGAATATTTTGTCTCCTGATGAAAGAATCAAAATGAGTGCCTGTGCATTTTCTCACAGAATATATTAATTAAAAAAAACCTCCAGAATCACTGTTTAACATAGAAACATAGACTTTGACTGCAGGGAAGTACCACTTGGCCCACCCAGTCCACCCATTTGCCTACCTATTGGATAAGCTACAGATCCTAGTTAACCAACAGAGTCCTTTCTCCTATCCCCCACCAGAATTGCTTTATGTCTTTCCCATGCATTCTTGAATTTTCCAACTGTTTTTGACCTCTCAACCTCCATAGAAACATAGACTTTGACGGCAGATAAAGCAATGAAATGTTACTTGAGGTACAAAACTGGCACCTAACTGAATACTCCTTTACTAATTCATTTTTGAAAATATGCCCAAATCAAAATAGATGAAAGATCATATTTACACTCTGTTCCATACATGTGAAACAATTTCATGAACTGTGTTTCTGTAGATAATAAAATAACCTGTTTTAAAAGTAAAGTTTAAAATTACTTGATGCCCACTGCTGCAAACAAATGGTAGTTTCCATAGCCATTGTTACATTTAAAATATTGTATTAATTTTCCAAATAATTGTAAAATTTTATTAGTTTATTTTGCTTGTCAGGTGTGGATGAAAAGGGTATTTTTAAAGGGAAAGTCCCCTCAGACTTTTATTCTGTTTCCCTGTGTAGTTTGTAGGCATGCACAATGATTGCCTCTACTGTACACTATTAATTTCATAAGGATTTAAATGTAAATGAAGTTACTTAAGGCTGGTGTGAAAAGCTGCTTGACCCCATTGCAAAGGTCATGACCTGACTCATTCAAGGCATTCTGGAACTTTATGATGTTTTGGTGCTAAAGCCAGCAGTAGTTACACTGTATGAGTTAGTGCTGTTGCTCTCCTCTGCTGTCTCTATATTCTTGTCTTATGCTGGCCATGAAACTTCTCAAAGCATAGTAAGTGCTCTGCTGTCTTCCATAGTTTAAAGTGTATCTGAGTTAAACAAAAATGTGTTTAGAGCATATGTGGACCTCACAAGACAAGTAACAGAACTGCATGAGAGTGTAACTTTGCTGGTTTCTGAATGTACCCATTATAAACTTCCATGATGCCTTGCATGAGTGGGGTCTTGACCTTCAGAATGGAGACAAACAGGTTTTCACACCAGGAAAAAAATGTACAGCAATCTCATTTATATTTAAATTAGGATGACATTGGAGCATGCAAGAGAGGGAATCATTTGTCATGCGTAACAAGCTACCCACATATGTAGAAAATAGTCTGACAATAAATAAAATGGAAAAAAATGAAATTAATTGACATTTTAAATCTGAAAGAATTGACATCATAGAATGTCCATGAAACCTAGATACAGATGATGGAAACAAAAGAGCAAAATATAAAGTACACTATGTGGTAGTAAAAAGGGGTTCCATGTCATAACAGCGATCGCAAAACAGTGATCGCTGTTATAGCGAGTTTATATTACCAAAAAGCAAATTGACGATATACACCTGTGGGCAAAAACACCCCCGCACCCCGCTGATTAAATATATCCAACTCCAGGAGGGTGCATGTCAAGGTGAGGGAGATAGGCTGAATTAAAAGAATATGCATGGCAGCAGCAGTGAAATTTTCACCGCTCCCCAGCCCCGAACCCAGTACCTGCTGCACTGACGTTAGCCACCCTCAGCACCACATCACATGGCTAGCTCAGCTGCAGCAGGCACACTGCCCCACACAACCCCTGTTTCCTATCCATCCCCTTCTCCTCCCTATCCCTCCCCTTCCAGTCACCCTCATTACACTGGTGGTTGCATCAGGTCGCTACCCTTACAGGGTAGCCCAAAAGGACAGTGCTGTAAATGAGTTGCTGTTTTGACAGTCACCCATTTACAGTCGCTATCATCACTGGATACCGTAAAATGGTAATAAAAATATTTTTTTTTGAAATAAAGAAGCAGAACAAAAGAGTAAATATTACTGAAGGTGGTACACTAGAAATAGCTTGAAAGTAAACATTATTAAAACTGATACAAAAATCTCACAAACCACAGTAATGCAGAGCATCATTGAAGGTATATGCAAATTGTGCAAAACACCATGAAATAATTTAGAATTCTAAATGTTTCCTTAGGAATTTGCACACACTTACCATGATAACTGACTTTATTAAGGTATGTGTAATTTTGTATTTCTCTGAATCCTGGATTTATTGCAAATGCTTCTCATGGGGAACACTTATTGAGTTTTTTTTAATAATATTAAATCTGTTTCCCAGTACTATTAATAATAATGTGCATGTTGAAGAAATAAGACAATAGCGTGCAAACATGACTTAACAAACTCCGTTTGTTTCATTAAGGTATACCAGTCTGTAAATCAAAATGTATTTTAAGATTTTAATGTAATCAAAGTAACACAAAGTGTTTCCATCACCATTGCTGTCATTAGGGCTAAGAGTATATAAATTATTCAGACTATTTATTATAATGTTCTAGGGATATTAAACATGACACTGTAAATGTTACTAACTGAATAATAACAGGCCAACATGCATGTAGTTACACTGTATTTATATAACAGATCACATTTAAATATATTCAGTGGTATATAGCTACAGAATTAGTATACTTTTTAAAAGCTTTGTAACTGTTTCTTTTACATCTTTGTTTCTCAATGTGTAAATTAAAGGATTCAATGTAGGAGTTAATATTGTAAAGAAAATTGTGCCAACAACATGGAAATCATCAGAAATATTGTCTATCTTGTATGAAACATATGCAATAATGATTGATATATAGTATATGAAAACAACCATTATATGAGAGCTACAGGTCGAAAAAGCTTTGCGGCGCTCCTCTGTGGAGCCAATCTGAAAAACAGCAGTAAGTATTTTAATATATGAGAAGACAACAAGAATTAAGGGCAAAAAAGATACTATCATTGCAATGGAAAAACCTAGATAAATATGTGGAGTGATATCTGTGCAGGCTAACTTTAGAACAAATAAATGTTCACAAAAACAGTGATGGATTTTATTTGGTCCACAGAAAGGTAGCTGTGATGCCAGAATAACCCCTGGTAATAAAATAATGAATGGTAATATCCAAGTGCTTACAACCAATAGAATGTTAACCTGGTTGGTCATAATGTTTCTGTAATGTAGAGGGCTGCAGATTGCTACATAGCGGTCATATGCCATGACTACAAGAAGAAAAGCTTCACCAACTCCAAAACCATGCAAAAAACATAATTGTACAAAACACAAATTAAAAGAAATAGTTTCTGATTCTGCTATAAAAAGAGCTAGCATTTTGGGGATAGTAGTAGTTGTAAAAAAGATATCGGTAACAGCAAGATTGCTAAGAAAAAAGTACATGGGTGTCTGTAGTTTCCTATTTGTCATAACTGCTACAAGGATCAAACTGTTCCCAATAATTACTGTCAAGTAGATGAACAAAAATACAACAAAGAGTATAGTATAGAAGTCACGAAGTTGTGGAAACCCAAGAAAAATAAACTCTGCCACTGACGAATTGCTCAGATTCTGCACTGCCATGGTAAAATAGCTTATAAATCTAAAAACAAAGTCCATCATTAGGAAAAGCAAATTTTCTCAACCTTCAATTGTTTTAAAATGTTATGCACAGTCATCTGGTACTATTTGCCTATGTTTATAACTAAACTAATCTGAGCATAACTCCAACTTAATACAGAAAGTTGACAGATGCAACCAGCATCCTCAAGAATATGATAAACAAAATGTAACTATTGTTTATAATGTTTTCTTGCAATACTTTTTTGTCTTTTCTTGTTTTTGTGCTTTTTTTTGCCTTGAAAACATATGTAATACTTTTATTATTGCCTTTTATGTAACACACTGTCCTGATACAAACTGTTCAAATCATCAGTAACCCAATGATGTTTGTACTTATGCAAATTTCTTTACATCTGTTTAGAATATTAAGTCTGGGTAACTCCTTTTCCAGAAAACTACCCTCATAAAGGTATGACTTGTTGCATACACTAATAGTGTATATATGCCTCACAGTCACAGTATTCTACACGTGATAGTATTCATCTAACTGAAACCAGAACTTAAGTCCACAAAATGGAAGTCAAAAACCATCAAAGCAATGTTACAATTATGAGCTGAATTGTCAAATTTTCCTCCTATAGAGTCTTTGGATTCTTTACATTTTAGCATGCCTTTCCATAGAATGCAGTGCTAGACATCATAAAGGACGTATTCAAATCTGAAAATACAAATGATGAATTAAATTACTTAAAGAAAACAAAATTATATTACATTACTGGTTTAAATGTAGATAATTATAAACCTAGCTATACAATCCAGTAAATTAAGGAACATCATAACCACCAACAACCACATTTTGATATTTTAATTAAAAATGTCCAAATGCTGTGAAGGTAACATTCATTTACAAAATCTGCCCTGCCAAAATATATGTCATTGCGGTTTAGTGGTAGCACTCTTATCTTTGAACCAGGATAGGTACTGCAGTTTTCTGGTTGCCATTCATACAGTAAGACACGAAACTCTTAGCAGTTGCTGGTGGCTGTCCAGGCGGAAGCTAGCACATTTTACACAGTATGGGATTGTTCCATTGATCTAGCCAGAATGCCTTCCTTCAGTAATATAATATCTCTTGCAATGGTCTGTGACTCTGCATGGATGTTGTTACATATTTAATACCAACATACTGTTTCTTTTCTGGAAACATTCTCTGAAGTACAAATACCCATTCCATTTACCTATTGGATGTCTGAAGAGAATTTTCATTTAAATATAGAAATTCATATTCTGTACAATTCCATGAAATTCAGTTTATCTGTGAAACTACATACAAGCGATGTATGTTCTTTATTGGCACTTAACAGCTGGGATCCTCCAGCATTACTAATTATGTAAAGTCATTTTTTTATTTGTTATATTTATGATGTAGATTCAGTTTCTGGGAAGAGTTATTTCTACCCAGGTCCTTACCCACTTACCTTGTGACTATATGATCAGAGAGACAGAGCACACATTGGAAGCTTGTTGTCAGTCATCTTTTTTTCTTTTCTGTGCAAAGTTACAAAATAGTCATGCAACCCCTGTAGATACATTTTATATTTTGTGGCAGATGGTGGAGTGAAATTATAAACATTTACTGTAAAAACTAATGATGGCATTATGCATTATAAATGTTTAGCATGTTGTGTTTATAGTAAACTCTTGATTTAATATAATATTGTAAACATAAATAATAATGCAATGTGATTATTGTATTCAAATGATGTACTTGCTCTGACTTAATTCCCTCCCCCCAGGATGCATCTGGAATCAAGTGGTACTCCGCTCAGTATGCCTTCCTGGTGAAACTCTTAAATAAATAAATAAGAGCAATTTGCTCAATTTTTAGTACAATTTGCTATAGTGTTACCCCACTCCCCATAAAATTATATAAAGAAGCCTTTTCAGGTCAGTTGTAAATGTGTCTCCTTGAGCATTTACAGTGGAGGCTCTCCAGCTACAAGTTAACCCCATAACTATGGTTCCCGGTCAAGTGAGTGCTACCAGAATAGCACCACAATTCACAACGCTAGTCTGGTAAGCATGCACATGGACAGTGAGTGGGATTTTACAGCACTTGCTGTAAGCACTCCCCTGGTCACTGTCCATGCTGCTGGACAGAGGCAAGGGCACCAGGATCCAGGAGGCTGTCCGAGCTGCTCCCATAGTGTGGAGGGCTGGTGCATAGAGCAGCACAGTCAGCAGTAGTGGAGAACAGGGTATTTATCCTGGTCTCCCAACCTTTTTCATACACTCAGGATTTAAAATATTTTATGAGGGGCCATGGAAACACTATTCCATGGCCCCACAATTTTTTACTATCCCTGATATCCACTCCCCTGGGAGTTAGAATATTTTAGTCCAGGGAGCATGGAGGGTGGAGCCCCCTGCATCAGGAGAAGAGGGGGGCACAGCCCCTGCAAAAGAAAAATCAGCACCTTTTTTCTCACATGCGCCTAGCCAGTGCTATTCTTGTTGGCACTCTTTGGACAAAGTGCCCATGACAACATATGTTGTAGCCTGCCCTTCAGCGACATCACTTTTTGTCACAGTAATCTATGAAACATCTACTCCCTTAATTTAGTTTAAGGTTGATCTAGACATCTACATACAGAAAAGTGAGACATCCTTATTTATCACAGAATATTCCATCATGGCTGACTCCGTGGCACTTCAGGACTGCTGACACTTACTGTACAAGTAAGCCCAGTACCTTGTTTGAAATAATTTTCACAGCCTTTCAGAGTTTGAGTGAGCCTGTCGAGTTTACTTCATCTTCGCAACAGCAGTATTAGTTAGTAACTATATCATATTTTGTTTTGTTTTCAGCAATAAGGCTGATCTGGCAAAAATATCAAGATACACACTTTTCTTTTCATTTTCTTTAATTCTTGAACAAAGATATGGAATATTGAAGGTTTATAAAAGTTCTTACTCCCGTAACATGCCCACCATGAAAAAATTAAATATCTTGGTAAAGTGTTTTTTTTTATTTACTATCAGAAAAATGTGGCAGGTCCATTCTCATACATCTACTGTACAGAATGAATTGGTGGTTAATGTATTAAGTGGTTAATAAACCATACAAACAGGCATTTGGGCTCCCCCTTGGAACCCTAAACTCATTAGTAAGAACACGAATAGGTCAAATAGACATAAAAGCTTGGGTTCATATCAGAATGATTAGGTTTTAGATTAAATTTAATTCAAACTCACATCATTTATTACTGACAGATGCCTTAATAGAAAAAAAGATATGGACAAGAAGTAACAAGCAGTACTGATTTTCACAAGTCGAAGAACTTTTGAAATATTATAACTTAACATATTTCAATACCTGGATAAGAAAGGGTGTGACTATTAGTTCAGCATATTTCAAAGTTATAATTGACAAGTTACAAAAAAAGCAAAAGAAATGGACTTATAGTTAATTAAGAATTTAAAGGTATCTACATGGTTGGCTAATAACACTCAAGCACATAATCAATAATTCTGTTTAACCCAAGTACATAATCCTGAATATAGACAGATCATTATCCAATATAGGTTTGAAACTTTTCCCAGCAACATTCTTGCAGTAAGATACACATGGGATTCTACAATATCAGTAAATTGTTAATGCAATGTAAAAGAACCTGAACATTTGCACCATATAATTTTTAAATGTTCATGGTATAAGGACTTAAGAAAGACTTATCTGGGTGACTTTATTGGTTTCTTAGTTATGCCCACAAGGTTTATTCTTGACGTGTTGTTTAATTTTGAGAATATATATATTTTAGAGAATTTGGCTATATATCTAATAGAAGCAACAGAGAGCAGTAAGAAGAAGTATGCCTCCTGGGTGACTGAATGAATGAGTGCATCGACTGGATAACAATTGAAATATTGTATTTTTTAGATGAATACATTGATCTATCTATTGTATTGTATAATGATTTATATTTATAATAACTCTGTGTAATTAATGTTTTATGATGAATTTTATATGTTATATTATTTGTATGTGGTTTTGTCTATATTGCAATTGCAATATATGAGTAATAAACCTTACAGTATGAATCTAGCATTTACATTCAACAGGTAACTTCAGCGGAATAGGTTTTTAAAAATTGTGAGTGGCGGTCATTTTAATGATGTGAGTCGTTAATTAAGAAAATAGCTGTAAAAGCTGTGTTAGCAATATCTGAGAACACTACAAATATAATGAGACTGAATCTTAGGATGTCAGAAATACATTTTTGCTAAAAATACTATATGATGAATTTTATTGTTTTTGCCTACTAACAGAAACTGCTACTTTAATGCACTGCACTGGTAGTAGAAAAATAATTGCCTTCTTTCACCAAAGTACAGGAAAGGCCATCCTCTTTACCTACCAAATAGAAATTTACTGCTTGAACTCAATGACTAAAACATAAGAAAAATTGAGATTTTGCGATAGGGTAAAATAAATAAAATAGGAAACATGAAACAAAAATCAAAGTAGTAATATTGCTGCACTGGGTGATACCAATGTTTGAATGACAGTACATCCATCAATATATAGGGGGGATGTTCAGCCACCTGGACACAGCACTTGTGTATATATTTAGGACATGTGCTACAGCCACTCAGATGCATCCAGATGTATGTGTTCTAGTCACGTATATCTGGACACATGTGTGACATTTTCCATAGTTTACAGTACTTTTGGCTGCAACTGTCAGGGTAGTGTTTATTTTTTGGGGACACAACTGTGGACTTAGTCCTGAAAGTTAGACCATCTTTTTGTGGTCTAACTTTTCAGAAGAAATTCCACAGTTGCATTTGGAAAATAGATGCAACTCAACAATCTTGCCCATACACTCACACATACTTACATAACAAAACATACACACACACACACACACACACACACACACACTTTTTGATATTTAACTGACAGTGCTGGGTCCCTCCCAAAGAAGACCTTTATCTAGGTTCAGGTGTTTGTTTTTTTAAAGACATCCATTTTTATGCACTTCAAACATTTGTAAATTTAAACAGTAAAAAGGAAATGGTGGCTGTATGAAAAAAGCACACTGCCAGCCATAATGCCGACTTTGGGGGTGCCTAATCGGGAGTGCCCATTGATTCCAATCTTCCAGCAACTCCTGCTCAGATTCTTCCCATCAGACTCCTATTAGGCACCCACAATAAGGCCCTCACAGTTGTCACTGTTTACATACCTCCTAAGGAACAGGGACCTGGTCTAACTGCTTTCCTTGACTTTGTCAAATTCCACCCATCGGACTCTGAAATCATCCTTCTTGGTGACTTTAACATTAATGGCTCTCAGCTGAATGTGGGTCATTTAAGGGCTCCATTATATCAGCTAACCTGACTCAAATGGTTGACTATGCAACCAGAAAAAAACTACAGAACTGGGACCTGCACCCTACTCGACTGGATCCTAACCAACCACCCCTCTCGGATCACGAAAACCCCAGTCCTCCCTGAGTCACTTAGTGACCACTCTCCCATCAGCTGTACCTGGTCAAACAAATTCTATAAGCCCCCTCCAAAAATCATCACCAGCAGAGTCCTACTCCATGGTCAGCTACCCCACCTCAAATCGTACTTCCATCTACAGGACTGGTCCCCATCTTCAAGGCAACAGATACTAATACTGCACTGGAGCAATTTATTCACATTTTCAATGAAACCTGTATTAAATTTGCCCCCCTCAAAAAACGTAAAATTAAATTGCTCAGTAACCCTTGGCTGTCAGGAGACCTCCTAAAAAAACTTAAATCCAGGGACCACCTCTGGGAACTGGCTAGAAACTCCAGTAAGCAACTTGACATCCAGAATTATAAACGGGCATGGAACGACTGCACCAAATCCATTCGGAAACAGAGATCTGACTACTATAAAAATGCCCTCACTAACTCCTGGGGAAATGGGAGGGATTTCTGGAAAAACATTAAAGATGTCACTGAGAAGCAGTCAAAATCTTCGACGAACATACTCAACGTAAATGGGCACACTACACTCAACCCTAAAACTATTACGAACACTTTTAACATCGCTTTCACTGACCTTAGCAGTATTCTCCCCCTGACTTCTTCCAAGATGCATCAACTCCCACCCCACCAACTCCTCCATACATGCCTGTCACTCATCTTTCTACTTTAAAGCACTAAAGAAACATCAAGTCCAAAACTATGTTGTCAAAGCCATCAGCAAATCTAGAACAAGCAATGACACACTTGACTTCAAGCTACTGGCCCTAACGCTTGACGAGGTACTTGGGCCCCTCACCAAGATCTTTAATCTCTCTCTTTCCCTTAGCCAATTCCCAGACAAATGTAAAATGGCCAATGTTACCCCGATTCACAAAAGTGGTGCTAAGACTGACCATGCGAACTTCCGCCCTATCTCCATTCTGCCTCCCCTATCGAAGGCACTGGAACGTATAGTAGTGGACAAACTTACTGAGCATCTGGACAATTATAATATTCTCTGTAAACAGCAAAATGGCTTTAGAAAAGGTCATAGTACATCCTCTGCCTTACTCAAATTCACTGGCTCCATTCACAGCTCCCTCAACAATGGACAACTAACTGGTGCTATTTTCATCGACCTGACAAAAGCCTTCGATACTGTCCACCACTCCCTCCTGCTAAGACAACTAATAAATGCTGGTCTCTCCAATGATTCAATCTCTTGGTTCAAAACCTATCTTGAAAACCACTTCCAGCATGTAAAAATCGGGGTTGTGCACTCTGATTCCAAACCTGTCCTCTCTGGAGTCCCACAGGGTTCAATACTGGGCCCCCTACTCTTTAACCTGTTCCTTAACACCCTACTGGACTCCTGTACTGAACATATCACCCTGTATGCCAATGATGCAGTTATCCTTGCCACACACCAGGACCAGAAGAAATTGAAAGAAAATCTCCAACTCGGCTTCTCCTCGGTTGAGAATTGGTTCACAAAGCACAAACTGATCCTTAATCAAAAAAAAAAACACAAGGCCATGATCTTCAGTAGCTCCCGTAATAAACATAAGCACTTCCAACTCTCCGTTAATACCAGACAAGGTGCTGCACTGGAACAGGTCAAAAATTTTAAATATCTCAGGATCACCCTTGACTCTCACCTCTCCTACACTGCCCACATCGACCATGTCGTCAAAGACACTAACTCCTGGCTAGGCCTGCTATTCCATCATAGGAAACACCTGACACCCGAAGCCCTCATTTACGGCTCTGCTACAACCACCGCACTCAAACATGTATCCACCACCCTCAACAAGGCCTGTCGACTTGTCACTGGCTCCCAACGCCTAACTCACACCTGTGACCTTTATTCTCAAACTGGATGGTTGAATCTTGCCAATCGAATAAAACACCAAACTTATATTACTACTAAAAAAATCTTGCTGGGCCTTGCCCGCCCTGGAGTCTGTGCCCTCATACAACCGATAATCCACACCCTCATACCAGGGAGTAGAAACCTCAGCTTCTGCAAATCCCGCATTGCCACACAACACAAGGCCAAAGATCCTTTGCTTACCGGGTCACTAGTTGATACAACGGTCTTCCCAACGACATCTCATCCTCACTATCGCTCAGCACTTTTAATACTCGGCTCTGCCTAACACTCACTGCCTCCAACCTCTGTGACTGTTGTGGCTAAACATGTCTTTTGGTTCCATAGCTGAAGATGCCCTTTTGGATCCATATCTACTCCAGCACTTTGCCAGCACCCCCCTCCTATCTTCACCTCACCTGCTGGCCCATGACAAATGCCACCCAGCTGCACTACCTCTATTCTTACCCTCCTTCCACCTCTCCTCTCTCTGTTCCCCCCCACCTACCTCCCCTTTTCTCCCATCCACTTAGTCTCCCTGATTTCACCCTCCTCCTTTCTCTTTCCCCTCCCCAAAGTTTCACTTTAGTATTCTTTTTTCCTCTACAAGACTATGTGTTTTTAATTTTTATTTTATAAACTGTTATCTTTGCTTATGTATGTTTCAATTGTACCAATGATGTGGAACCTTTGTAAAAGAACCTCGGCTCAAAGGTATTTTTAATCCTAGAACAAATAAATAAAAATAAAAAATAAATAATCCCCCTGTCAGCATGCCCTGCCCCAATGTATGTGCCGATGGGGGAGCCCACTTCCTATCAGCATAATGCACCCCCATTTGAGTTGTGTTGAGGGGGTGCCCAATCCCCCTAGGTTCTTACCCCCTGCTTTCATTGTGTGCCGGCGGGGGTGCCCAGTCCCCAATTGGCTACAGCATCCCCCTCAAAAATATTAGGTGGCACGCTGGGAGCTCACCTCAGCATGCCAAATCTCCAGAAAAATAAAAACCATCCCGCAATTTTTTTTTTTTGGTAACCTGTAAAAAAAGAAAACGGTCCCTCGTGGTCTCCCTGCCCCCTCCCACAACCCGCACCCACCCTCTGCGCACCCTGCCTCCCCACATCCCCCTCACCCCATACTTACCTTCGGAGTCTGGCATGATGATCTTTGGTGGACTGGGAGCATGTCTGCACTCTTCAAAGCCGACCGTGAACTGAAGTAATGTCGGTAAGCTGTATAATGGCACAAATAGGTTTTTTTCAACTTTGGTGCATATCTCAGGCATTTTTTGGAATTTTTGCACCAAATTTTCAGCATGGGGTTATTGGGACCCCTCCTCATGAATTCAGTCACTGTCATGGCATTATTCAGTCCTGAAAGATGATTTTGCGGTCACTGCACAGAATCAACTTTTGGGACCGAGTAACTAAATGACAGTGCCACTGTTCATGAGGGGGGGGCTCTCAAAAAGCCTATGTTGCAAATTTGGTGAAAAAATTCCCAAAATGGCTGTTTTACTTGCGTGCATTGCGCTGTTTCCACGCACACTCGTAACTTCATGAATTTGTAATATTTTCACTCCAGATTTTCAAAATTGGCATTTTCCACACCTCCTGATGAACAGTACAGCTGTCATTTTACATATCCTGGCTGAAATGTGTTTTCGCACATCTGGCACAGAATAGTGCGGTTGCTGTGCGAAATCAGTTTTGGGACAGTTTGAGGAAATAACGGTGACACTGTTCATGAGCAGAGGTTCTAAAATGCCTGAGTTGAAAATTTGGTGCAGAAAGTCCATAAAATTACTGTGTTACAAGTGTGCATTGTGCAGTTTCCACTCACCCTTGTAACTTTGCAAATTTGCAATATTTCCATGCCCAATTTTCAACCCTGGCCTTTTTGCACACCTCCTTATGAACAGTACAGAACAGTATAGCTGTCATTTTTCACATCCTGCCCAAAATGTGTTTCCACACCTGTGGCGCACAATGGCATGGTCGCTGTGGGAAATCAACTTTTGGGACGGATTAACAAAATCACAGTGCCACTGTTCATGAGGGGAGGTCCCAAAATGCCTAAGTTAAAAATGTTGCTAACAAACTCCTAAAAATAATTGGGTTACGGACATGTGTTGTGCAGTTTCTATGCATGCTCATGACTTTACCAATTTTTCATATTTTCATTCCAGATTTTCAACATTGCCATTTTTTTATTCCTCCACATGAACAATACAGTTGTCATTTTCCACATCCTGCCCAAAATGTGTTTTCACACCTGTGTCGCCAAATGGCATAGCCACTGTGCAAAACCACCTTTCAGCTAACAAACTGATTGTGTCGCTTTTCATGAGGTGGGCTCACAAAAAGCCCATGTTGAAAATTTGGAGTGAAAATACCAACACACGCCTACGGTGTTAGGGTTTCCAACTGTAGCACCCCACCTTGTAGAGACTGACAGGCATCAGGGGTGTGACTTGGGATAATTGACTGTTATTCTCATGCCATTCCACCCCCACCCCTACCCTGCAGCCAGTGACAGGCATTGTGGTGTGCCTTGCACTGTTCGGCCCCAAAGTTCACCCCATTCTCCTATACTGCACCCACCTCAGCATATTTCCTTATGGAATGGGGTAAGTATAATGCCCAAATACCCCAAAGCACACCACAACACTTGTCAGTGTCTACAGGGTAGGGTGAGGTACAGTGGCATGAATGTTATAGCTGACGACCCAAATGCACACCCCAATGCCTGTCGGTCTCTACAGGGTGGGGGGGTTGGTGTCACTTCAATACTTCACTGCCATTCCTACTATGTGTCTTTAACTCCAGCACTACCAGTGCCAGTGAGACAACATTCAGCATTGACAAATGCTTGTTATTAACTATGCTAGCTTTTGTTTCTGTAAAACACTGCATTTAAAATGTTCAGTAAGGTTAGTTGAACACCCAACCTCACAGTAAAGACACACTAGAAGACAAGGCCCCATAATCAGACATGCCATTTGAGGCATGTGAAATAGCTGATGGTCATCTGGTAAAATACAATTTATACAGTAAGGCAGCCAGTATGAATATAGGGCTCTTGCAGCACCATACAAAATGCATATGAGCAGCTCACCACAACTCCCCGCTGTCAACAGATACCCTGGAGCATAGGGTGATAGACAGGCAGAACAGTAGATGACAACTGGCACAGGACCCTACTCTCTCCACCTTGGCTAGCAGTCATCTGAATGACAAGGACTGAGTGCACACATACTGTGTTTCTACTGAAGAATCAGTTTGGATTCAAAGAGATAGGGCTGTCTTTAACGTGGCCTCCCTTATTTCGCTGGCCACAGCAACCATCAGCTTACTTTGCATTTTTATGTGCACTACAGTTTTGTGTAGTTGCAGCCCTCTTCTAACCTGCTGTGAAATGTTAACTTTTGTAGATTTTTTTATATTTGCTAATTTGTATTTTTTTGATGATAAAAAGACTTTCTTGCTGATATTGTCTGAGAAATAATTATATTATTTTTAGAAACAGGGTCTTCTCTTTATACAACAGCAATTTATACTTGACAACCATTTTTAATACCTGAGGTACTACCACGAATAGTACAATATTTTTTAAGTAAGTTGTGTGTGTGTGTGTGTCAGAAAAATATGACATTTCATTGACATAAATTGACATAGAACCCTTAATACCTGAAGTTGATTTGATTGTACATATTCATGTTTTGCTTTCCTGTCAGACTTTCAGTTATTTGTACTGTACTTGTGTTTTGACTGACATTTTGCATGATAGTATACTGTAGCATGTTTAAAGTTGATTTATCTAGTTGTGCTTTAATGCCACTTGTACTAGAAAAGAGTGAAATGAAATGAAGTGAATTTGCATAGTAAAAGAATATTGTTTGAAGATGTGCAAGCAGTATACTGCAGCTGTTCAATGTCACTGGATAGCCCTCCACTACTAAATACTCATGTTGTGGCCCAGAGCAACTTGTCAAGTTTCCAATGCTCCATTCTACCCAGCTACAGAAATGGGTGGAAGCAGAACACCACTGGAAATAATGTACAGTATAGCATTTCAGGTGGGCTATCCTGGATAGATTCATTGTAACAATGGGTAAAAGCAGGACCCCAATGAAAGTGAAATATCGCATCTCATATTGTACCACAGGGTTCAGTATTGGGTTCAGTCCTTTTTAATGTCTTCAAAAGTGACATTGCAGAGGGACTGGAAGGAAAAGTATGCCTTTATGCAGATGACACAAAGATCTGCAACAGGGTTGATACACAAGGAGGCATGGAAAGGATGAGAAGGGACTTGGCAAGGTTGGAGGAATGGTCAGAAGTATGGCAGCTAGGATTCAATGCAAAGAAATGCAAAATAATGCACCTGGGAAACAAGAACCCAGGAGAAGAATACACAATGGGGGGAGGTAGTAACAACAACAAAAAAGTAAAGAGACCTGGGGGTAATCATATCAGATGACCTTAAGGTTAGCAAGCAATGTGAGAAGGCAGTAGGGAGGGCTGGGGGTATACTGGGATGCATAGGGAGAGGCATCAGCAGCAGAAAACAGGAAGTTGTTATCCCTCTGTACAAACAATTGGTGAGACCCCATCTGGAGTACTGTGTTCAGTTGTGGAGACCCCATCTCCGCAAGAACATAGACAGGATAGAGGCAGTCCACAGGAGGGCAACTAAAATGGTGCAGGGTCTGCAAGAGAACCGTATGAGGAGAGACTAAAGGAGCTTAATATGTATACCCTTGAGGAAAGAAGGAGAGGGGGACATGATAGAAACTTTAAGTACCTCAGTGGAATCAACAAAATCCAAGAGGTAGCATCTTTCAGAAAAAGAGCGTGCAAGAACAAGGGACACAATTTAAAAGATAGAGGAGAGGGCGGTTCAGGGGCAATGTGAGGAAATATTATTTCACAGAGAGGGTAGTGGATGCATGGAACAGCCTTCCTGAGGAGGTTGTGGGGTCTAAAACTGTGGGAGAATTCAAGAATGCATGGGACAGACATAAGGCAATTCTTGTGGGGGGTAGGAAGAACTAGGCTGTTGGTTAACTAGGATCTGCGGCCTATCCTGTAGGTAGGGAAATGAGCAGACTAGATGAGCCAAGCGGTCCTTATCTGCCGTCAAAGTCTATGTTTCTATGTTTCTATGTTTCTCAGTTAGAGTATTGTGGGTAACTGTACTGTGCAAATAGATAAAAGCAAGATCCCTCTAGAAAGGCAAGACCCCACTAAAATGAGATGCTGCAGCTCATCTGCGCTGTCCTGAATAAATAAATTGCAAAAACATGTATTGCCAGCAGTCACTGAATCTTTTTTGTCCCTTCTCTGCCCACAGACAGCGGAGGTATTGTGGTTTAGTGGTTAGAGCACTTTTGAGAAGTGGAAAATAGCAAATTCAGACCCTGCTACAGCCATAGACTCACTGTATGACTATGAGCTACTTATTTAGAGTCCCAATGCTCCAGTCAACCTAATCACCTATGAAAATGGGTCGAAGCAGAGCCCCACTGCTATGAGATGTTGCATCTCAGCTTGTCTATCCTAGGGCAGATGCAATGTAAGAAAAAAATTGTCAGCAATTGGTTGCCTTTCCTGGTCCCCCCCTCAGAAACAATGTGGTCTAATGGTTACAGCATTGCTAGGAACCAGAAACATGTAGGTGCAATCCCTGCTAGTGATAAACATCCACTGTGTAACCCTAAACAAATTACTTAATCTCCCAGTGCACTAATCTAGCCAGCTGCAAAAATAAATAGAAGCAGGGCTCTAGTGTAAATCAGATGTTGCAGGGCCATCATAGCACCACCATTCACATAAGAATTTTGCATTTTAAGTTAAAGAAATATGTAAATCTGTTATTTACTGTTCTCCTGATATTAATGTTAAATTGTGCGCACTCCTCTGTGAAGTTCTCATGGCATGATGTCCCAGGGAATTTGCATCTCAGTACACTGTCCTGGGTAACTACACTGTAAACAAGCATTTTTCAATGCTGAATGTTGTCCTGCTGGCATTGGCACTGGTAGTGCAGGAGTTAGAGAGATGCTTAATAGGAATGGCAGTGAAGTATTGAACTGATGCCAACCTACCCTGCAGAGACTGACAGGTGTTGAGATATGCCTTCGGGTCATTGTCCATAACACTCATGCCATTTCACCTCACCCTACCCTGCAGACATCGGCAAATGTTGTGGTGTGCCTTGGGGTCTTTGAGCCTTATGCTTATCCCATTCCATAAGGAAAGATGCTGAGGTGGGTGCAGTATAGGAGAATGGGGTGAACTTTGGGGCTGAAGACTCCAAGGCACACCTCAATGCCTGTCACTGGCTGCAAGGAGGGAGTGGGGGTGAAATGGCATGAACATTACAGCCGACGATACCAAGTCACACCCCTGACACCTGTCAGTCTCTACAGGGTGGGGAGTTATGGTTGTAAACCCTAAAGCCCCAGGTGTCTGTTTGTATTTTCAGTACAAATTTTCAACATGGGCTTTTTGTGACCCCACCTCATGAATAGTTTCACTATCAGTTTGTTAGATAAAAGGTGATTTTGCACAGTGACTGTGCCATTTGGCACCACAGGTGTGAAAACGCATTTTGGGCAGGATGTGAAAAATTATAGCTCTACTGTTCATGAAGAGGTGTAATAAAATGGCAATGTTGAAAATCTGGAGTAAAAATATGAAAAATTGGTGAAGCCATGAGTCTGCGTAGAAACTGCTCAACATACTCCCATAAAGCAATTATTCTTGGGATTTTTTTTAACCACATTTTCAACATAGGCATTTCGGGATCTCTGCTCATGAACAGTGGCACTGTGATTTTGTTAATCTGTTCTGAAAGTTGATTTTCCACAGCGACCCTGCCATTGTGCACCACATGTGCAAAAACACATTTTAGGTAGGATGTGAAAAATGACAGCTGTACTGTTCATAAGGAGGTGTGAAAAAAATGGCAATGTTGAAATGTGGAGTGAAAATATTAAAAATTGTCAATGTTACCAGTGTGTGTGGAAACTGCACAATGCGCGCTCATAACGTAGTAATTTTTGGAATTTTTTTTCACCTAATTTGCAACATGGGCTTTCTGGGACCTTCACCTCATGAACAGTGATACTGTCATGTCATTAAGTGGTACAGAAAGGTGATTCCACGCAGTGACTGAGAAATCACCTTTTGGGGTGAGTAACAAGATGACAGTGCATGTGTTCATGAGGTGGGGTCCCAAGAACCCCATGTTGAAAATTTGGAGCCAAAATAAAAATAAATGGTTGAGATATCAACCTACATTGAAACCCTCATTGATGCCATTATAAAGCTTACCATGATTTTCTTCATTTTGCGGTTGGCTTTTGAAGAGTTCAGATGTGTTCCCGGTCCACAGAAGATCGCAGCGCATGAGCGTCTGGAGGTAAGTATGGGTGAGGGGTTGCAGGGGTGGGGTGCACAGAAGGTGGGTGCATGTTGGGGAGGGTGCCGCGATGACGAGGACCATTTTCTTTTTACAGGAAAAAAATGGACATCGGAGGATGGTTTTCTTTATTTACAGATAAAATAAAAAAATGTTGGGCACACTGGAGTGGGAGCTTGGGGGGGGGACTGATGCCGATGGGGATTGGGCACCCTGTCAGCAAAGAAAGTGGGTGGGGGAACATGATGCCAACAGGGATTGGGCCCCATCCGCAAAGAAACTGTGTGTGGGGGGGGACATGCCGACATGGGGACTGGCCACCGCCAATGTCAGCTTTGTGGGGATTGTGTGTGGTGGGAGGAAGGAGCCGCCATATTTACTGAAATGTTTCACCAGGAAAGGCACATAACAGAGCCTTGTCATCTGACGCTCCAGTGAGGTAAATGCACCTCATTGGAGTGGCAGATTTCTTTCAAGGTTTTGGCACTCTTTGAAGTTTCACATCAACACCAGCATGCTCGCTAACTGGGGCCTGAGGGACGCACCCACTAAAGCATTCCCTGCATTGGCCAACACTGATACATATCTGACATGTGCCACTACTGCTCGGTTGCTTGGGACTGTGCAAGACAACATACAAATTAGTAAAAGCAGGACACCATTTGAAAGACAATGTTGTATTTTAGTTGGGTCACTGCTCGTAAATAAATTGTAACAAAAAAACATGGCTGGCAGCCATTGGCTTTTCCCAGTACATACCAAACAGTAAGGTTTACTGTAGTGGTTGGAGCACTGTCAGGAGCAGGGAGAGTTTAGAGTTTAAAATCTGCTACAGCCAAATATTGTGTGATCTTGAGCAAGTTACTGAAAATGAGCTGTTGCATCTAAGCTGTACTATCCTGGGTAGACACATTGTAAAAATGAATAAAGGCAAGACCCCACTGGAATTAGAAGGGGGAATAAAACCATTTATAGGTACATTAGGGAGTGAAGAAAGACCAAAGGAGGGATACTGAGGCTTAATAAAGGGGAGGGAATGTGGGCAGGGGGCGACAGTGAAAAAGCAGGGATACTGAACGAATACTTCTGCACAGTATTCGCAAAAGATGAGGAGGATGAGGTGCCTAAACCAAACAATAGAAACACTGAGGATAGGGGTGTCAATACCAGTCCATTTACAGAACAAAGGGTTCTGAAAGAACTCTTAAAACTGAAGGTGGGCAATGGGGCCTGATGGGATTCACCCAAGAATTCTAAAAGAACTAAGGGTAGAACTAGTGACACCACTGACTACCCTCTTTAACAAATCATGGGAGGATGGGGTGGTACCTGAGGGCTGGAGAAGGGTGGATGTGATTCCACTTCACAAAAGTGGGAGCAAGGTAGAGGCAGGAAACTACAGACCTGTTAGTTTGACCTCAGTGGTAGGGAAAATGATGGAATCACTTCTGAAGGAAAGAATTGTTGAGTACCTAGAGGCCAGTGGGGCACAGGACCCAGGGCAGCATGGATTCACAGCAGGAAGGTTGTGTCAGATTAATCTAATAGATTTCTTTGAATGGGTGACCTAAGTAGTAGACCAGGGGGTGGCTGTGGACATGGCCTACCTAGAATTTAGCAAGGCATTTGACACAGTCCCACACAAAAGATTAATACAAACATTAGCCAGCCTTGGAGTGGCTCCCAAGGTAGTGGCCTGGGTAAAAATTTGGCTGGACAACAGGATGCAGAGGGTAATAGTAAACAGAGTCCACTCTGAAGAAAGGGGGGTTACTGGTGGAGTACCGCAGGGTTCAGTACTGGGACCAGTCATCTTTAATGTCTTTATAAGTGACATTGCAGAGGGACTGGAAGAAAAGTATGTCTCTTTGCAGATGACATAAAGATCTGCAACAGAGTAGATACAGAAGGTGGGGTGGAAAAGATGAGAAAGGACTTGGCAAGGTTGGAGGAATGGTCAAATGTATGGCAGCTTAGATTCAATGCAAAGTGCAAAGTAATGCACCTGGGAAACAAAAACAAAGGGGAAGAGTACACAATGGGGGGTGAAATACTAACAGCAACAAAAATGGAAAGAGACCTGGGGGTAGTCATATCAGATGACCTAAAGGTTAGCAAGCAATGTGAGAAGGCAGTAAGGAGGGCTGGTGGGATACTGGGAAGTACAAGGAGAGACATCACCAGTAGAAAACAGGAAGTTGTCATCCCTCTGTACAGTCTGTGAGACCCCATCTGAAGTACTGCATGCAGTTCTGGAGACCCCATCTCCACAAGGACATAGACAGGATGGAGGCTGTTCAGAGAAGGGCAACTAAAATGGTGCAGGGTCTGCACCAGAAGACATATGAAGAGAGATTAAAGGAGCTTAATATGTATACCCTCGAAGAAAGGAGGGAGAGGGGGGACATGATAGAAACTTTCAAGTACCTCAATGGAATCAACAAAGTCCAAGAAGGTAGCATCTTTCAGAAAAGAGATGTGCTAGAACAAAGGGGCCACAATTTGAAGATGGGCGGGGGTGGCTCAGAGGAAATGTGAGGAGGTATTTATTCATGTAGAAGGTTGTGGATACATGGAACGGCTTTTCTGAGGAAGAAGTGGAGTCAAAAGCAGTGGGGGAATTCAGGAATGCATGAGATACACATAAGGCAATTCTAGTGGTGGTTAGGAGGAAGTAGGCTTTGTGTTAATTAGGATCTGCATCTTATCCATTAGGTAGGGAAAGAGGCAGACTAGGTGGGCCAAGCAGTCCTTATCTGCCATCAAAGTCTATGTTTCTATAAATTAAGATGTTACATCTTAGCTAGAATTTCCTTAGTAAATAGATTGTAAAAACTAAAACCAAAATGCAATATTGCTGAGAGTTATCCTCCTTCACTTACTAAGCATAACAATTTATATTATACATCAATTTTAGTGAAATGACATACTGGGAATTAAGAATAAGCCCACAGAATACCACCCCATTGCCCTACCACTGAGTTATAGGCTCACATGGTTGGATGTAAGGGGCTTGATTCTTAAAAGACGGAGCACCGATTGCCAGTGCACCAGAGACCCTGTACACAATTCTCGATTGGGTAGAGTCCTAGTGGCAAAGTCCTGTGGCTTGCGGCAACCTTAGTGGTGCAACAAACAGAGGGCGCACCTGGACAGGGTGCTAAAAGCCATGGGTATCCATGCGGCAGTGTCCCTTAATATTCCCTGGTGGTCTAGCTGATGTCCTCACCAAGCCCCATCTGCCCCTAATGGGTAGTATAATGACCCAGTAGTGCCCCCACAAGTCCAGATCTCCTGGTATAGTTCCAGTTTCTAGTTATATTTAGTGCAACACTCTCTGGTAGTCTAGTGCTCCCCCCAAGCCCCAAACTACCTGTAATGTACATTATTTCCTAAAATATACACCTGGTAATCAAGAATCTCCCCTCCCATGAACCCTAATTACCCATAATAATTAGTATAAAAACCTAGTAGTGACCCCCCAAGCCCCAATCTCCTGGTATAGGAATAAAATTATCCCTTGTGGTCTAGTGGAGCCCTCCAGCCCAATCCCCCATAGGAGATTACCAAAAAGCCTGGTGGTCTAGTGGATCCCCAGCCTCGCAGTGCCCTACCACCCCACTACCCCAATCCCATATCCAAGTCAGTGACTGTCACAGCCCACCGCTCATCACCATGGCCAGTCACTGACTGAGCTCTGAATGAGTGTGTGCTGTATACAGTATGCGCTCAGTGATTGACAGCAGTTGTCATTCATTGAGCTCGTGCTGTATACAGTACATGCTCATTCAGAGCTCAGTCAGCGGCTGGCCGTGGTGGTAGCTGGTGGGCTGTGCTGCTGCTGGCCCGGGTATGGGATGGGGGGAGCAGTGGTAGGGCACTGTGGGGTGGGGTCCACTAAACCACTAGTTATTTGGGTAATCTACATACACAGGGATCAGGGCTGGAGGGCTCCACTAGACCGCCAGGTCTAATTTCATTCCTATACCAGGAGACTGGGGCTTGGGGGGTCACTACTGGGTTTTATGCTACTTATTATGGGTGATCAGGGTTTGTGGGGGGTATGCTAGATCACAGGTACATAATGTACATTACGAGCAGTTTGAGGCTTGGGGGGGCACTAGACTACCAGGGAGTGTTGCACTAAATATAACTGGAGACCCTAACTATACCAGGAGATTGGGGCTTGAGGAGGTCTCTACTGGATTATTATACTACCTATTACGAGCAATCCGGTTTGTGTGTGGGGGGGAATGCTAGATCACCAGGTGTATAATTTATTAAATAATGTACATTTCAGGCAGTTCAGGGCTGGGAGGGCACTAGACTACCAGGGATGTGTTCAGTATATCAGGGGGATTGGGGCTGGGGTGGGGGACTGCGGCAAATTGCAGCACAGCACTCATCTCACCCAGCTGGTCTAAGGGTATTTAAAAATTCACCCTCTGGGTGAGGTCTGTGAATCCTGATTGTTGAGCTCTGGCAGCCTGCATTTGCTGCAAGCCCCTAGCGCCTTGCCGCAGCCCATTTTGTGGCACATGGGTGGTGCAGGTTGCCTATGGTAGATGCAGGCTGAGTTTGTCAATCTCTCCCAGGGCATCATTAGGCGCAAGGGGCACTTTGCACAAATCATTGGGATGCACGCGCCTTGCACCACCCCGGGGACTTTGAGACAGACAGACTTCCTTTCTCTGGCATTACATGTCCTGCAACTAGGAACAATCAAGAGAATAAGTAGATGTTTAGTGCAGTATTAGTCACTGCTCAGCAACTGAATCACAGGATGAAGTAAGAAAGAAAAAATTAAAATAAATAATACACAACATGCAAACAAACATTGTGTAATTCTTCAGTGCTTGTCTTTGTTGTTTCTCAATCTGTATATGAATTCTGACTCAGTGCAGACCCCCTCAACACACACACACACAGCTGGAATGGACTTCAGTAAATTACGTTGCCGAGGCTGGAATGCTTCTGTCTCAAGCTACCTTCAAACTTACACACAAGTCTCAGCTGGAACTAATTAAATTGACTGTGTGCAACACAGAACTAACAGTTTCATAGTCCACAAACCTACTCCAAGCCATATCACTGGTATCAGCTATGAAACTGGTAACTGAAAAGCTCAGCATTAATGTAACCCTAATCTATACTAAATGTAGAAAATAGTACAGATGACTACAATAGGTACTACAACCTATAATTTGTGGCACCTGGACATGCACCTTAGGGTGCTACAATGAGTTGTCTATGGTGGGTGCCCCACAACAGCTAGTGCACTGCTGTTTTTCTCCCCTTCCACTACTCTAGTCCTGGCCCTGCCTACCTACTGTTTACTGTTGTTTACTTCTTCATTAAAAAGCAATTAGCCTAGCCCTCAAGACACTAACAATGGCGGCTATTCTCCAATGTGCGCAGGCCATGGAATGGATGCACAGGCCAGGAATTGTGCTGATCACAGCACGCAGCTGACCAAGCAGCATGTACCAATGGCATGCAAAGGCATGCTGTGGAGGTGGGGAAAGGCCTACTCACACCTCCCGCCATGCACATGCGGAGGGGCATGACCATGCAGCGGAGGCCGCAGCATCACACTACGACACGCTCCAACACTGATACATCGGCAGCTCGCATACATAGGTGACCATGGCTGGATGCCCTGATGGGAGAGATATAAACAAGTATGCATGTGGGCAATGGCAGACAGTGCCACCACACACCCCACCGTGGTCCACACCGACAAGGCACACAGGCTGTGGGATGCCATCCCCCCCACCCCATACCATGTGACAGCCCATACAGATGCAGCCCATTGGCATAGAGGGGGCCAGAATGATGTGAAAATGGCCAGCTCCCCCCCACAGACGGTCCGGGAAGTGGACCAGGATCAGCAGTCCCCCCATGGGGCAATGGCCTCCACAATGTGCTGGGCTCCACAGCGCAGCACTGCAGCAGGTAGCCCACAAGGAAGGATACACCATGCATAAGGACATGTGTGTGGCTGGACCATGCTGCCATATGGCAGATGCATACGCTGCACCACAATGCTCCGCTGAGTGGTGGGACACCCCTGAACCCACGTTGGGCTAGTGGCACCCAGGCCCCTGACAGGTATACAACCACCCCCACCTGATACAGCAGCAGACACTCAGCAGTTATACCCATACAAAGTAGCCAATCCCCTGTACCCCCATGCAAAGCATGCCCCCAACCCCAGCAGGCAACAGACACCAGACAGACAGTGAGACATGGGCTCAGGGTCACAGTATAAAACCTCTTTACTGCAACAAGCAAGCACATAACACAGGTACACATGTAACAGGCCCCCACCCCCATCACAACTCAGCCACTGCCAGCCCATATGCTCACTGTCCCTAGTAGGCCTCCACATCCTCCTCTGAATCATTGGACGACCACTCAGGTGTTGTATTGGTGTAGTCCTGCACCTCCAGGAGTATTCTCCACAACAGGCCATGGTATCCCTGCTAGGAGAGAACACATACAAAGAGCTATGTCAGTCCCCTGCAGGCATCCCAAGGCAGCCACCCATACCCCCTGACAGAAAGCAGCCTACCTCTGATGGTTCCATGACCCAACAGAACCATCCCCAGTCATCCATGTAGTAGATGTCAGTGTTTCCGACACCCAGGGTGATGTATCCAAACAGACGCTGTGGCCAGTCCCTCCACTTCACCACCACCTGACCAGTGACACCATCCCCCAGGTTGCACAGCTCCACAGCATATGCTTCTGGGTGCCCGGTCTCATCCTGCAACAAAGCACAGCACAGGGATACAGTTAACATGTGCGCACAGTAGTGGCAGATCCTGTGCATGCCCCACACTCCAGGGGCTCCATATTATACCACCCTCGAGGTGGTCCTAGTAATAGTGGGAGGCAACATGTCACAGCTTCTGTGGTAGTCTGCAAGCCTATCTACATGCACGTAACACCCCTCTGCAACTGAAGCCAATGCCATGGCAAGGATCAAAATGATGACTGCAAGCCATGCCCAACTCTGGAACATGCCCACACTGGGCACGGCATGAGGGGCTGGACACATGCCCTGTGTTGGCCACATGGGATTGGTGTACAAAGGATGTGCCACAGCCATGGCCCGGACAGCGTGACCACAGGCCCATCTGTTTGGGGGGAACAGCCTGCAAGAGAGCTGCAGACATGTGTCCAAGGATGCTTTTGAACATTGTCTTACTGGATGCCGCTGTTGTGGAGTGCCGTGCCCTGCATGCACAGAACTGGCCTAGGACATACCACCTGTACCTCCTGGCCATGGATCTGAAGGAGGTGCAATGCATGGGCCACTTCCGGGAGGACCATGGAATGGTGGCACACCTCAGTGCCATGGTCCAGGAGAGGGTGCAGCCACTGACAAGGTGCTCCTGTGCCATGTGTGTGAAAAGGTCCTGTGCGCCCTGACCTATTACACAACTGGATCATTCCAGGGTGTGTGTGGGGATGTGACAGGGGGGCAGTCAGTCCTCTGTGTCCCAGGCCATACACCAGGTCACTGACGCACTGCTGCAGGTGGTGGGTGCCACATATGGTTCTCTGCTACACTGCAGGAACAGTGGGCCATGAAGGAAGTATTCTACACCATGCACAGCATGAAAAACACACTGGGCATCGTGGATGGCACGCATGTGCCAGTCATAGCCCCATCCATGGACAAGGCTGCATACCACAATTGGAAGGGCTTCCATAGCCTCAACTCCGAGGTGGTGTGTGATTCCAACAGCTGTATCATGGACTTGTGCATGCTTTACCCATGTTCGTGCCATAACATGTATGTGTTTGACCACTCCAGACTGGGGGAGAGGCTGGAAGTGGGTGCCTGTGGAGACGGCTGGCTGCTGGGTGAGTGGCACCCTGGATGTTGTCTATGGACAACCGTGGCTATGGCTATATGACTGCTCCCATGGAGCATTAATACTATATGGGAGTTCCCCCTCAGGTGACAGCAGATACCCACTGAGGCATTACCTGATGACACCATACCCTGCACCTCAGGACCCGGTGGAGGTGGCATTCAATGACGTGCATTGAAGGATACGTGGCTGCATGGAGCACACCATTGGCATACTCAAGATGTGGTTCCAGTGTCTGGATCACATGGGTGGCATGACGATACATGCAACGGGGATGGCCTGCAGAGTGTTCACCCTGTGCGCCTTGCTTCACAACATCTGTGTCTGCCGTAGGGTACTGGTCCCATCCCTTCCTCCATATAATTTGTTGCCCTCGACACACCACCAGCACCAGACCAGGGCCAAGAGACACCAATTGGCTGTGCTGTCTGCTACACTGTGGCACATGGTACCTTCATACAAATGTTATTGGCACCAGGGGCACTGTGAGATCCCATGGACTGAGTGCCCCTGGCTGTGTTGGGGAATGTCACACATGCAGTGTTTCACATGTGCTGTGGCCAGGCACCCAACACAATGTGCCATGCACCATTGGCGATGGTGAGAGTGCAGTGGATGCTGCCCACGGGTCACTGGTGTGTGTGGTGTGTGTGTTTACCTGCACTGTGCCTGTCACCCGTCAGGCCACAGTGGGTGTTGTGCCACTGTGCTGGTCACTGCTGCTTGCTGCCATGCCTTCTGCTTGTGCATGGTGGTGATCTGTGACATGGCAATGGGGCCACCTGTGACACCATTGCCCTGGTGTCATGTCTCTGTGCCATGGGACCAGGTGCTGCGCAGGTCTCTGCTGGTCTGCCCATGTGTGGGGGGCATTGTCGGTCACTGTGAGGGTTGACAGGACTGTCTGGGCCATGTTCCTGCTGGTCTGGTGGTGGGGGTGTGTGGGGGCTGTGTGGCTGTGAGAGGTGCCAACATCCCCTCATCCACTTGGGTGTGGGATGCAGGTGTACAGCTTGCAGGGGTATGGTGACTGCTGTGCTTGACCGTGGCGGTGATTCACCATGCCCACCTCAGTAGTGGCAGCCCTGCTTGTCTGTGTGGAACATGTGACGTGTACCAGGGATGGAGCATGTGTTTGTGCACTGTGCACTGCCAGCTGCCTGTCCGTGAGTCTATCCAGCACATCCTCAATGTGGTTGATGCCACATGCCATCCCCTCAATCACACAGGTGAGACCATGGATGGTATCTGTCTGTTCCTTCTGTGCCGCAACCCTGGCCTCCCCCAATGACAACAGCTTGGGGCAGTATGTGTGCAGCATGCCTGTGCCTGTCACCTGCCACTCACACCACTGCCCATCCCTGTTCTGTCTGAACACGGGTGCATGTGGTGGCATGGAAGTGTTCGCATGGTTCTTGCTACCAGGGCATGAGTTTGGCTGGCGTGATGACACTGGAGGCATGTTGTCACACTGAGTGACCACCATGGCACAACAGGATGCAGGGCATATGGCAGTGTCAGGGCCCACAGTAACTAGATGGATTGCACTGCTGGGTGGTGTTGTCTGTGAGTTGTGCTCATTTTCCATGTCTGTGCCCAGCTGTGTGCCATCCATCTCGTCGGGGCCACGCGTGCGGTCCTGTTCATCCTCAAGTCATGCCTCCTCCTCCTCCTGTGTGTTCTCTGGGTGGGTACCTGTGAGGATACACAAGCCAACAGGTCAGCACAGTGTTGGCAGCCATGGGTCCTGTGTGTGTGGCATCATTCCATTGGGGCATGGCATACCTACCCTCAGGGTTGGTTGGCCGCTTCATACCCCCTGTGCCGCTGCATGTCTTGCCACTGTGTCTTCTCGAGGGACCTGTGGGGGTGTGAAATGCCTCCCAGTGCTCTATGCATGTATTCCCCCATCCCTGTGCATTACTGCCCACAACATGCCTACCTGCTGATGTGTCACACCCATCTGGCACACCCTGCCAGGTGACCTCAGCAATGGTTTGTGCCATGATTTTCTCAAGGGGTGATGGTCTGGTGCTGGGGCACAGCATCCCCCATTCCTGTCTGGGCTCTGTGTGCAGTGGCAAGCTTATGTTTTATGGTGGAGTGGAGGTCCCTCCATTTATACTTGATTGAGATGAGTGTCCATGCCTCAGGTCCAGCAACACTTATGGCAGCCTGGATGTCCAGCCATAGCCACTGCTTGGACTCCTTGGGTGCTGTCAGTGACTCATCCCCATACAGTATGGCATAGTTCCTCTGGACATCAGTCACAAGGGCTGTCACCTGGGCAGTGGCGAAGTTGCTTGCCCTGCCCTTTTTGGCTGCCCTTGTCTGCTCCATGCTGTCTGTACCCATCAGGTCCTCCACTTCCGACCGCCTCCTGGTACATTACCCTGCCACAGATGGACCACTGCCGTTAGCCTGGGACACCTGCAATGCCAATGCACATTCACTTCCATATTTATGCATGTGCACATCCTCTGCATATGCCCATATATTGTGGGCTCAATTGGCATGTCAGCAGGACGTACGGCCCATGGCAGCACCCCTACACAGGCTTCCGCATGTCTTTCCACACTGCCACAGTACACGCCCTGGCATCTGTCTCTGTTGGTGAATGCCACATCATGTGCATGCCATGCACGGTGTGCATATATGCATGGCACTTATGTGCACTTTGCTCAGCGGCAACATGACATGGAGAACTGCTGCCAGTATCTCACAAAATATTTTCTCTATCTGGCAGCACTTGCAAGGTTTTTGGCTCTGAGTTTCTTCCTCCAAGTTCTTTTTTTTCTTAAAAGTTTTTTTACCCATCTTTTACTTGCATTCTCCAGCTCTCCTCTCCCTTCAGCTGCTGCTACTACTGTGTAAGACAGCACTATTGAAGTGTGGGACATGCCCTCAGTATGCACTGACATCCAGGAGATGTCCTAGGTTCAAAGTTTTCAAGGATACTTCTTTCCTGTTTGCACTTTTTTGAAGTTTGTTTCCCAGTTTGTTTGCTGCTTCATTTGTTTTCATTTCAAACAGCAACAAAAAATTGAACCACAGTTTGGCGTTAGCATTCTGTTCAGATTAAAATATCCCCTTTCAGAAGGGGGGATTCCAAAGGAATCATTCACCCACCACTTGTCATCATGTTCAAATAGCACACCTTGGAACTGCTCTCCTCTGACCTCCCTCTCTAGCAGTGATCCTGATGGCATTTCCACTAATGTCCTCTTTTTAGAAGCCCCACCTACTGCCAAACCACTTACCCACATCCTCAAATGTTTCTGCGCAATAGGGCTCTTCTGCTCTTCTTGGAAGCATCCAGCAGTTATGCCTCTTCAGAAAAGTGGTGCCTCTCATATCCCTGATAACTACCTCCCCATCTTCTCCCTACTGCCTGTCTGGCCCAAAGTCCAGGAGAAGGTAATCAGTTAGCAATTGTCTGGCTTGTATTCCTAGATTTTGGACCTCCTTCTAATCTGGTTTCTGCTCAAGTTAGTCCACCAACACCTTTTTCACTTGGACCTCCATTCCCATACATACACAGATGGATTCTGGCCATGGTGCTGGAGCAATCTTCATCAATGTGGCCAAGATCTTAGATACTCTGTGCAACCCCATGCTTTTATCTAAAGTAGCTTCCTCAGGTCTATCAGATATTCACTACACTGGTTTAAGTCATACCTGTCTGACAGATTCATAGAAAGTTAAACTGAAGCTCTCCCTCTCATCCTCACACTGAGTAACCATTGGGTCCCACAAGGGTCATTCCTGAGGCTCCTCTTGTTTTAAGTATTCATCAATGATCTCTAAAGATCATTTGACACCTGTAACATTCATATGTATGCCGATGACACCATCATGTATTTCTTCAAGGCCATCTTACCCCTCAGTATACTACACAATTATTCAAAACTAGCTCCACTAAAAGCAGCTAGTGATCAGACAAAATAAAACAGTCTCCATGCTATTCTTTTCCAAACACTGGTTTTCCTAATCACCCTTATCATTGAATATCCACTCTTTGTTGGGTGCTACCGTTATTAAGGTATCTTCCTACAAAGATATGGTTTGATGTTCCACTTGTCCATGGACTACAGAGCTCACATCAGCAGCTCAGCTTCAGAATGCTTTTCAAAATGTGGGGCACCTTATAGGAAACAAAGCAGTCTTTCCCTTTGCACTAGAAAATGTACTGTGAAAATGGTGATTTTCCTTACCCTGTACTTTGGAGATGTGGTCTTCTCTGTTGCTTCTTACTTTCCTTTCTCCAAACTTACAATCCTCTTCAATGATCGGAATTGCCTTCCTTACACTAACAACCATGCAATGTAAGTCAACTGGACTGGGCTCTGCCTAAGATTCATTGTATTTGGCCTCTTTTTGTGCCACAGTATGGGTGACAGAACCCTCTACCTAAAGAGGATCATCTTCCCTGCTTTCAGCACTTTCTACGTCTTCAGATCTGAACCCAACAACAGATTCTAGATCTCTGACTCCCACAACTGTGCAATAGCATATCCAGAACCCTAACTGTATTATCCAGCATCTGGTCCACCAAGTCTAAGCTTAACGAGTTGTACAAGGCCCTTTTATCCTACCATACTTGTCCCTTCCTCCAGCAAATAACTATTATCCTACTACCATGTTGGTCAGGTTACCAACTTGATTGTGTCTACATTATTGTTACTTGCTGTATATGATATCTTCTTGGATGTTTTTAATACACTTATATACATGTACAGTATATCTGGTGCTTACTCATGCATTTTGTAGCTTACTGCTATTGTGCTCAACCCTGATTAATTAACTGTTGTTTGTCTTCTCAGTGTTACCCCTCCCCAAGTGCACCTGGAAACAATATGTTTTAAAAATATATATATATAAATATTCATCTCTCCCTCTGCTGGGGCAGGATCAACCACAGGTGGATAGGTGAGGTGCAAAAGGGTGGACCTCAATAAAGGAGGCAAGCAGTGCTCAAAGACAGATGTGTTCAGCTTGTGAGCACCGCTGTGGAGAATGGTGAGAACAGAGGAGAGAGCAAAACATTACAGAAATAGGGAATTAAAAATGAACCAGGATAGTAAGGGACACAGTGGGACACTAATTGTCACTTCTCCTGAAAAAAAATGAAGTGGCTGCTGTTTAGGAAGCAAACCATAGTTGCAAATAAATGTACGTTATTTTCAGAGGAATAATTTAATGACATCTTTAAAAAACAAAGTAAGGCATACTAGCACATATAGCCTGAAAGTGAGATATATTGAAATGTTCTGAAAACAATTTATATGTAAAATGAATACATTTAAAAAAAATAATGCTGGAGTTTTATTTCATGTAGGCTACATGCATTAAGTCAATAGGTGCTTTCAACATAAGAAGTCTGTGTTTCTATGTTTCTATAAGGGGACATAAAATGAGGCTGGAGGGAGGGAGGAGGAGGGAGGCTTAGGGTGAATGCTAAGAAGTATTTTGTCACAGAAAGGGTGGTAGATCCGTGGAACAGTCTACCAGCGGAGGTGGTGGATGTGGAAACAGTACAGGCATTCAAAAGTGTGTGGGATAAGCATAAATGCACCCTGCTGTACAGCAGAGCAGATGAAAGGTAATTCAGATGAGAGCAGGGCTTGCCAAACCAAGTAGGGAAATGGGCAGACTAGGTGGGCTGTATGGTCCTTATCTGCTGACAGATTCTATGTTTCTATGTAAGTCAATTGCAGAACAACAGGTATATGAAATAAGTTATAGCTGAACATTTGAAAGGGATGTGCGACCATTGTTTGCCATACAGTACTCTTCTGGTTGCACCCTCCAGACAATGGAGGCTAATGTGTTATCAGTACCAAGATCCTGTTTAAAATCCTCCTGGGACAGTGTTTGGTGTGGCAGCCCCCTTCTTTGGAATGCTGTTCCCCAGGAAGCAAGAGGTGTGCCTTCACTTGCCCTTTTTAAAAAATATCAAAAAGCGCATTTTTTTCAATTGAAGTTATAGCCTGGCTTAGAGATATATTGTTTTGTGTTTATATTCAAAATTGTTTTATTTGTTTCTTATCTGTATTTATTGTAAAGTGCCCAGAGCCTACAGGATTGGGTGCCTTATAAATAAAATTGCCTCGCCATACCACATGGTATAAAGCAATATGCTCTGAATATAATTACAATTTCATTTACACAGATGGCTTTTGAACGAAGGATTTTAACTTATAAAATCCGACTGTAAACTCAGAGTTAAATAGGAATACATTAAGACATTTTTTTGTTTCATTAATTAATTTTAGTGAAGAGATATTGATAATCTCACTAATAATGTAAATATAAATAATGTACTATACTAAAATATAATTTTTTCTATGTTTGTAGACCATTTTCCCCAAAGAAGCAACACACGTAGTTGCAAAATGTGAAATATTGTGTTGGTCATATTGAATATCGATCTAGCATTATTTCAAAATTCAAGAAGATATAATACTGTACATTATATATCTGTTTTTTAAACCTTGGGGAGTGAATTCCTTATTTGTCCATGCATCTTTTTCTTAACTGTTAATGTGCTGTGCTGCTGTGTGAGCCTGGACTCCTCCAGTTTGTTTAACTTTACAGGGTCTAAGGACTACACTGGTATTTCTGCCTGAAGCTACAGTATGCTTTCATTGTCTCATGTAGCCATGCATACTCTTTTGTGCAGGTTTTAAAAATTATTGTAACACAGGTTCTAAAAATCCTACAACTTCATTGGTCAACACATACCACATGACAGTTTGTCAAGGCAGCACATGCCAACACTGAGGTACCTTTAGTCGGATAGCTAAACCTCAGGGCAGAAATAAAATTGCTACTCCAGACCCACAGTAAACATAAGAGCTCAGTTGTTTTCTGTTAGTAATATTTTTAAATGTTCTCTCTTTTTAACACCAGTCCCTCTTTTAGTACAGTATATCTCAGGATTTTTCTCACACATACCCCTCCAAGTGTGCAGCCTGCTCCCTTGTGTAAAGCTACAGCAGATCAGGTGGGTATGAGCTCAGCAGTGCCCGTGAGCTGCTAGAACCTCTGATTGCCCTTAAAGGGTCCAGAGAAAGTTCCTTAAGAGTGACTAGCTTAGACATCTGTCACTACAACTCAACTGTTTTACAAGCTATTGACTTTTATCAGAGATCCAGTGATAAAAAATAGAAACATAGAAACATAGAATTTGATGGCAGATAAGGACCGCTTGGCCCACCCAGTCTGCCCATTTCCCTACCTACTGGATAAGCTGCAGATCCTAGTTAACCAGCAGCCTACTTCTTCCTACCCCCACTCCCTAGAATGGCCTTATGACTGTCCCATGCATGCTTGAATTCCACCACTGATTTTGACTCCACAACCTCCTCCGGAAGGCCATTCCATGAATCCACAACCCTCTCTGTGAAAAATACTTCCTTAAATTACCTCTGAGCGCCCCTCTATCTTCAAATTGTGCCCTCTTGTTCTTGCACACCTCTTTTTTTGAAAGATGCTACCCTCTTGGACTTTGTTGATTCCCTTGAGGTACTTGAAAGTTTCTATCATGTCCCCCCACTCCCTCCTTTCCTCGAAGCTATACATATTAAGCTCCTTAAGTCTCTCTTCATATGTCCTCCGGTGCAGACCCTGCACCATTTTAGTTGCCCTCCTCTGGACAGCTTCCATCCTGTCTATGTCTTTGTGGAGATTGGGTCTCCAGAACTGCACACAGTACTCAGATGGGGTCTCACCAGCTGTCTGTACAGAGGGATAATAACTTCCTGTTTTCTACTGGTGATGCCTCTCCTGTGCATCCCAGTATCCCCCAACCCTCCTTGCTGCCTTCTCACATTGCTTGCCCACCTTTGGGTCATCTGATATGACTACCTCCAGGTCCCTTTCCATTTTGTTGTTGTTAGTATCTCACCCCCATTGTGTACACTTCCCTGGTTTTTGTTTCCCAGGTGCATTACCTTGCACTTCTTAGCATTGAATCTAAGCTGCCATACATTTGACCATTCCTCTAACCTTGCCAAGTTCCTTCTCATCCTTTCCACCCTACCTGTGCATCAACTCTGTTGCAGATCTTAGTGTCATCTGCAAAGAGACATACTTTTCCTTCCAGTCCTTCTGCAATGTCGCTATAAAGACATTGAAGAGGACTGGTCCTATCTGAACCCTGCGGTACCCTGCTAGTAACCCTCCTTTCTTCTGAGTGGACTCCATTTACTATTACTCTCTGTGTCCTATTCTCCAGCCAATTCTTTTACCCAGGCTGTCATCTTGGGACCCACTCCCAGGCTGGCTAACTATATATTAATCTTTTGTGTGGGACTGTGTCAAATGCCTTGCTAAAGTCTAGGTAGGCCATGTCCACAGCCCCTCCTGATCTACTACTTTGGTCACCCAGTCAAAGAAATCTATCAGATTCATCTGGCATGACCTTCCCACTGTGAATCCCTGCTGCCTAGGGTCATGTGCCCCTCTGGCCTCTAGATACTCGACAATTCTTTGCTTTAGAAGTGATTCCATCATTTTCCCTATCACTGAGGTTAAACTAACAGGTCTATAGTTTCCTGCTTCTGCCTTGCTCCCACTTTTGTGAAGGGGAAATGTGAAGAAATGTTAGTAGTTATAAAATATCTAGTAGTATATCACAGTGGCAAGTAATTTGAATGTTGTTTAAGCATTAAGGTACGACCAGGGTTTATATTAATGTTCTAATTAATCACCCCCAGAGGGGTAATGTGGCAAAAGGCACAGCCAAGTACCACATTGCCCCCAAGGGGTGATTAACTTGCACATTGACATAATCTCTTGGAGTGCCTTATTGCTATTATTATAATTGAGATCAATTTTTCTTGCCATTTTCTAATGACACACCGTATTTATTTTAGTTATTCTTAACCCTTGACATAAAATAGTCCCTACGCCAAAGGTTTACATGGGGAAAACAAATCTGTTGTTTGGCTGTGAGTCTGCTGTGTGTGGGGGGTTGGGGACTTTGTTCTACACAGCTGTGCTGTGACTCTTTTATTCAAAATTGAAATTCAAAAGTCTTTTTCTTTAGTCCCACTGGTAACACTACTTCAAAGGAGTGTCCTACAAAAGAGTTTAGTTTAGTAAATGCTGTATCCCATCATCTAGCACAGCTCAGCTATAAAAACAGGAAAACGTAACTGTTCAGTGTTTAATTTGATCTTTCTTTCAAACATGGGTAAATGATTCCTGGCACTATCAGCCTTACTCTAATGGTTGCCATCAGTTCCAGACATAGAATGCTGCAAATGTAAGTAGGACCTCGATTCTTTAAATCAACACTCAAATAATCAAGCTATGCAAGTATGCTAATAAGGAGATTAACATAAGGCTCTCAGAATGCAGACAGCCAATCAGATTTCAGCATTCTTGAGACCCTTATAATAATTTATTTTAAATGAACTATGTTTCTCTTGCAGCACCATATAACCATGTTTACAAATAAAGATTTCTGTTTCATGTCTCTTTCATCATTTTTCTTGTGTCCTCAATGCACATGTTGAGTGTTTTTTTTAGAGCACTGCCCATACCTCTCATGGTCTATTGCTTACTTTTCACCTTCAATGTGTGTGAGTCAGTTGGGGAGGTGTCTGAGTAGTGACATGAAAAACAGAATATAGTACCAATTAAAATATTTCCTATTCAGCTTAGACCTCCACACACATACATAGATTTGCATACCCATATTGTTTTGTGCCAGGTTTGTGGCATTTCAATTGTATGCGTGTTTACAGAAACCACACACATTGGAAAGTATATTGCTTCTTGTATCTTTTATTCTATTATGCATATTGTTCTCCTTTATGATCAGCATTTATATTACATCACCTCTTTCCACTCATGATGCCCATAAAATAATTCAAATGTATTGGCTGCCAGGAAGCTGAAGCAACAGTAGTTGCCCATCCTTATGGGATTCAGCTGATGTTGACTCTGAAATCCTATGTGTTGGCTGTAGTTAGGGGTTGCCTTCACCATTTCCAGACTGCACCCCTTTCTTGAAGCTTAGGATGTCAAAACAGTTGTGCAGCTCTATTTTTCCCAAGCAGTGTGGTGCACTCACCTAGATCAGACACTTGCAGTTGATGCAAAGAGCTGTAGCTTGTCTCCTCAACCATACAGTCTTCATCTTATTCGTATGGACTATAGTAGAAAAAAGTTCAGACATTTCCTGGTCAGCTTTCCCACAAACACACATACATATGCAAGAATTTGTATATCCATGATGCTTTTGTGTCTTTTGTGTGTGTATCTACAGAAAGCAAATAATTTGAAACACAAAGAACCTCTGTGCGTAAACACTGAGGCAAGGGTTACCCCAAAGGGCATTTGGCTGGGAAGCCAAGTTTCAAGAAAATACAAAATCACACATAACCCCACAATGCAAAGCATCATGGGTTGCATATGCAAATCACCACAGAATGTTGTGCTGGTCCAACTTTAAGCAGAATTGCATGGTGCCGAAAGGCCTCTCACACAGTTTTCAAAGGGTGCTAACAGAAGACATAGACACGTGTTTCATCCTACCAGGACTCATCAGTATGCCTCGTCTGTTTGACACCCCAGTGGAATGGACCAGCTACCCCTAAGGCAGTGTGCCTGGGATATATTGTGGTGAACCCATTAAAATAAAAAACTATTTAAAAGACAAAGAACCTCTGTGCGTAAACACTGAGGCAAGGGTTACCCCAAAGGGCATTTGGCTGGGAAGCCAAGTTTCAAGAAAATACAAAATCACACATGCCCCCACAATGCAAAGCATCATGGGTTGCATATGCAAATCACCACAGAATGTTGTGCTGGTCCAACTTTAAGCAGAATTGCATGGTGCCGAAAGGCCTCTCACACAGTTTGCAAAGGGTGCTAACAGAAGACATAGACACATGTTTCATCTTACCAGGACTCATCAGTATGCCTTGTCTGTTTGACACCCCAGTGGAATGGACCAGCTACCCCTAAGGCAGTGTGCCTGGGATATATTGTGGTGAACCCATTAAAATAAAAAACTATTTAAAAGACAAAGAACCTCTGTGCGTAAACACTGAGGCAAGGGTTACCCCAAAGGGCATTTGGCTGGGAAGCCAAGTTTCAAGAAAATACAAAATCACACATGTCCCCAAAATACAAAGCATCATGGGTTGCATATGCAAATCACCACAGAATGTTGTGCTGGTCCAACTTTAAGCAGAATTGCATGGTGCCGAAAGGCCTCTCACACAGTTTGCAAAGGGTGCTAACAGAAAACATAGACACGTGTTTCATCCTACCAGGACTCATCAGTATGCCTCGTCTGTTTGACACCCCAGTGGAATGGACCAGCTATCCCTAAGGCAGTGTGCCTGGATATATTGTAGGTGAACCCATTAAAATAAAAAACTATTTAAAGACAAAGAACCTCTGTGCGTAAACACTGAGGCAAGGGTTACCCAAAGGGCATTTGGCTGGAAGCCAAGTTTCAAGAAAATACAAAGTCACACATGCCCCCACAATGCAAAGCATCATGGGTTGCATATGCAAATCACCACAGAATGTTGTGCTGGTCCAACTTTAAGCAGAATTGCATGATGCCGAAAGGCCTCTCACACAGTTTGCAAAGGGTGCTAACAGAAGACATAGACACGTGTTTCATCCTACCAGGACTCATCAGTATGCCTTGTCTGTTTGACACCCCAGTGGAATGGACCAGCTACCCCTTTGAAACATATCTGCTGTCTTCTCTTTTGTGCAGATTGTAAAGCTTATTGTTACAATTAGTGTCTGTGAGTTGACTGTGGTGAGTAGTGGCATGTCAAAAAGAAGGTAGTTAAAGTTGAAACTTTTTTTAGACAGCATACCCCCCCCCCACCATACACATCTACACACAGACATGCATACATATGATGTTTGTAGCAGGTTTGGGGCCTTTGATTCTGTATGTGTTTACAGAAACCATACAAACTGGAAATGATCTGCTTTTATGAAACATTTATGCATTCTACATATTGTTCTGCTTTTTCTTTCTAATCTACATTTAAATTACTTCACCTCTTGCCTTTCACTATGATAATAAAAGTCGCCTTATGTATCTGCTACCAGCTTAAAAGTATTGTATTTACACAAGACAGCATTGCTGTGATGCCACATCTCATTTCCAGTGGTGCCCTGCTTCTGCTTAGGACAGTCTGATGCCTCTCAGTACAATTTGGACATTGTTTATATATATCTGGGGCAGAATTCACAAAAAAGGGCAAAGTACAGTGCAGACATTTGCACTGTACTTTGCCATTATGCAGGGGTCAAAAATTGCTATTCATAATTGGATAGCGCACCGCGCTATCTGACTGTGAATAGGTGCAGGCAGGGGAAGCACTAACCCAGGAAAAGCACTGGGAACCTCAGTAGAGCTGTCAACCACAGTCAGCCAGGTGAATGGTCTGCCAGCAATAGCGTCACCATGCTCAGTCCCCATTCATGAAAGAAGCCATGCAACAAACCCATTGGGCATGCAAGGTGCTAGTGGCCATTAGCATGCCCATTATAGGCTCATTTGCATGCCGTTAGTGTGGTGGTGCACTGTCCCCCCACCAGCCCAAGCCCCATGCAGCCACATTCCTCCATAATTTAGTGGTGCCCTTCCCCACCCCAATCGCGGACCTGACATGAAGAAAAAATATTTCCATAGTGTAGAGTCTCACCCCAGTCCCTGATCTCCTGGCTAAATAAAGATTGATTGACTGATTGATCTCCCACCCAAAGTTCAGAAAAAAGATTTCCATAGTGTAGTGTCCCACCATGTGCCCGATCTCCCACCTGACTTTCAGAAAAAAGATTTCCACAGTGCAGTGTCCCAACCTATCCCCAATCTCCCACCTGACATTAAGAAAATATATTTCCATAGTGTAGTGTCCATCCCCCCCTTCCCAGTCACCAATCGCCGCCCTCAAATGTCACACAACCCATGCCTTGGTAGTCTAGTGGCCCAAATGCCCCACCCTCAAAAGTAATCACCCACCACCCCATTCCCACCCCCAGCACGACACTCATTCATCGAGTGGCACAGCCATCCTCTCACCTCCATGCCTGCCTGCTGACTGAGCAATGAATGAGTGGTACACTTTCGGTGGTCAGGCTGGTGAACTGTCGGGTGAGCATTGTATCAGGATGTCAGGCTCTAGATACTGAATGTCGGGATTGTGTGTTTCAGCATTCCATAATACTCCCCACCAAACCTGCACTGGCCAGACTAGACACCCACTTTTATTCTTTATGTCATTTCACTTAAACTGTCCTCCCATGTCCACCACTTGCCTCCATTCCAACCTTTCCTTCCCACCTTTGGAAGGCAGGTGCCTGTCCCACTGCACATTCTTTCTTTCCAAATTCCAGTTTTACTCCCTCCCATGTTACCTATCCTTCCTCCTCACCTCTTGCCTTTCCTTCCTCCCTCCCTTCCTTCTGCAGCCTCCACTCTGTTGATTTCCACTGCTTGATCCCTTTTTACAAGAGTCCTGCTGGGAAAGAAGCCATCGCCTTTTGTCTCCCCTCCTCTGGAATAGCCTCCTCATACTCCATGCCCTTCCTCCTCTTTTTCCCTGTCTTTCAAAGCTCTCCTTCATGAACATTCCTCACACACTTGCTCCTGCAGCAACTACCCCTCCATACCCTGCCACTAATCATTTTCTCCTGTTCGTACTCCTCCTTACCTATCACCACCTTTTCTGTCCCTCACCTCCCACTGCCTACCATGTCTGGTTATTACATAGGTACTTTTTTGGTACTTGTTTCTCTTCACTCCACCCTGTTTGTATAAAATCATATATAACTTTAGGGTTTTGTATGCCTTTGTGGTTCATTTCAAACTAATACTTTGCTATAATAACTATGTGTACTGTGTATATGTAGCTGATTGAAATTACTTTTAGTTTTTGTTTCACATCATAATGTTTTGTTTTTCTCTACCCCATCCCTACTTTTGCTTTACCCCACCCCCACACAAACACACACACACACACACACACACACACACACAGTATGGCAGTCTGATACTTGGAGAGTTTTTAACATAAGAATAATGTAGTCCCTCCTGTATGTGAATCCATAGTTAACATTGTGCTTAGCTCTGATGGTTGTTTAATAAGACTGACAAGTTTTCTCTCTAAGATGCTTTAGTACCACCATTATAATTTCCATGCTGAGCTTGGATTGTTACCTCCCCAATGCTGAAGAGTTTTCTCTTTAAGGTGCATTATGCTGTATAAATAAATCTTTAGTAAAGTCAAAGATTCTCCAGTAGTTAGCTTTCCATTACTAGACTGAATATGAGGTGCTTAAGGTTCACTGATCACTGACTACATGCAAAAAGAGTGTACTCACAGCAATTTTCATGATTTGCACATAACCTGTGGAACAGGTTTCCTGTTAGTTTTCAAGTTATTACTGTTCATTTTATTCTTAAAGGTCTATTAACATCTTATTTAAAAACAGTTCAAACTGTAGCTGTTTTAAACATGCTACATTGTAAGAGCTTGATATGCATGTTCTAATATATTTTGTATATATAAATTTGCTGTTTATTACTGAAAATAGGCTCTTGGCACAGTGTGTCTTATCTGATAATAGTGTATTAAAATAAATAAATACTAATGTTAGTCCTAAATACACTTTACTATTAAGGGTGGCATTTCTATATACCGTACATATTTACTAAATCTGATGTCAATATGTCCTTCTGAAAAGGAAGTAATGGCAGGGGCTATTTTACTGACTAGCTATAGTTGTCTGTTGTTGCTACAGTGTCTGTTTTATTGATATGAACAAACCAACATTTCTTATGAAAGCTGTTGTTAAGAATCGACTGGTCCTCATAGTGTCATCAAATTATTTCGGTTAAGGAATGAATAAGGTAGAATAATAAACAATAACATTTACAAAACTTAAAATATTAAATAAAAAATTAAATATTAGTATATGTTCATAATATAAATTATATGTATTAAATCATTAATACAATATCATGACTGTTAGCAATCAAAAAGGAAAGCTGCAAGACTGTTAAATCCAGTGAAAACCTGTGGCACATTTTTGTTGTTTTCTCACTAAAGTTCTTGTTTTTTTTGTGTGTGTGTTTGTTTTGTTTTAATTGCATAGTAATCTAATTTGATTAATAACAGAATATCATTCTGGCCTAGCAACCCCATCCAGAAACTTAAAACTATAGAGAAATTCATACCTCTATTGATTCTGAAGCCATAAGTAGTGATGTTTTCTAACACATTTCTGAATGCCAGTCACATTTTTATCACAAAGTTTCAGGATACTCTTCAAATTGACTGTATGAACCATTTTGAACTCACCTCCATTAGTTAGAGACTCAGCCACTGTACACTGTAGACTTTTGTTTTATAATTTTTGGTCTGGAATATCACACTGGGCTGAAGTTAATTTCCAGGTGCAGCCCAGGAGTACAGGTGGATACTGACTTGTTCAGTGCCACACAATATGCTAGGGGTGCTTGTTGGATTCAAACCCAGGTCTTCTGAGTCTACAGGTTCACAGCTCAGAGCTCAAACCTTTAAACTATTCTGCCCCTCACTGGAATGAGGACTGGAATTACAACACCAACAATGTACAGTATTTATAATATATGCTAATTAAAAGTTACAACTGAGCAACAGAAAATGATGCAAACATAAATTAGTCTCTTTGGGTCATTGTTAGACAAACTAATTAGAATATGTACTGACTTAAGTCCAGTGAGAAATGAGCTTCTATTTTTTATTCTAACTGAAACATTTTTTATTATCCAATGTTGCTTACCAGAAATTATATTTATTTTATAAATAATATTATGTATAATTTCCTTTATTGATGTTTATTTTGTCTATTTCTGTAGTTGTGCAAAAGTGAGATATGCTATTTTTTATGTTCACCGTGCATGCAAGCGCAGTGAACATTTTGTCAGGAGAGTGGCTTTTGAGGGGTGTGACACTGTCAGTCCAATGCAGAGTGGGCTAAAAGGGGGCTCATCAGTGTCACACCAATCATCAGCCATGCTGGTCATGACAGTGTTCTGGCTTGTTGGGCAGAAACTTTGTGTATTTCAATGGAAAGAGCCAACCCAATCAAAGGTCACCTCTTTCCTTTTATCTATGCTGCCCAGCTGGCACAGCTGATCTATCATGATCAGCCTGCTGAAGTGAATTACACCCTGTAACAAAACAAAATCCATCAATGAATGTTGCTGCCACCATACTTACTGTTCCCCCATCCACCCCCATTCAACGGCCCACACCCTTCCCATAAACATAACACCAACACTGAGGGTGCCCAATCCCCAGTGTCACCACCTGACATAAAGAAACCCACTCATCACAGTTTATTTTTTTTAAATACATCGTGTAAAAAAGAAAGCCATCCATCAATGTCTGTTTCTGCCTGCCGTAATTGCCCCCCAAGTGCAACCCATGTTAACCTTCTGATACAAGGAAGCCCAATCCCCATGCTGGCTTCTACCCCCCACCCTGCTTAATATAACACTGACACTGGGGATACCCAGTCCCCCAGTATCTCCATCTGAAATAAAGAAAACTCTCCCTTATAGTTTATTTTTTTAAATACACCCTGTAAAAATGAAAAACATCTATCAAGGTTCATTGCTGCCCCTCCGTGACTGCCCCCCCAAGCCCAACCCATGTTACTCTTCTGGCACCGGAGTGCCCAGGCCCCCAAGCCAGCTTCTACCCTACACCCTGCCAATAAAACACTGTCACTGGGGGTACCCAATCCCCTAGTGTCATGACCTGACTCTTCCAGCATGGGGGAGCCATGTATCCCATGCCAGCTTCTACCCCCCGCCCTGCCCAATATAACACTGAAACTGGGGGTGCCAGTGTCATGACCTGAAATAAAGAAAACTATCCCTCATATTTTATTCTTAAACAAACCCTAAAAAAATCCATCAATGTCTGTTGCAGCTGTTACTATACTCCCACCCAACCCTCCCTCCAGCACTCTCCATCCTTCACCTACCCAAGCGGGACTGCAGACACGTTTTCACTCTTCAATGCTGGATGATGAACTGAGGAAATTAGGTATGTATTTCAATGAGGTTTTGAACTTGGTGGCATAACTTGGCCATTTTTGAATATTTTTGCCCTAGATTGTCAACATGCCTTTTTGGGACCCCCACCTCATGAACAGTGGCAGTGAGATTATGAAAATATGGATTGATCAGTGATTTCATGGTCACTATGCAAAATTACTCTTTGGGCAGGAGTAGAACATTTTCTCCACCCTTCTTCATGAGGTGGGTTTGCAAGAAGGCTATGTTATAAATTTTGGGTAAAAATATTAACAAACAGCAATGTTATGAGCCTACATTGAAATCTGCAAATGCTAGCTTGTAACTTTGGTAATTTCTTATATTTTGACCCCAAATTTGCAACATAGCCATTACTTCACAGTACCTCGTGAATGTGACAGTTGTCATTTTTCAAATTTTGGCTAAAATGTGTTTTCATGTCCAGAAATGTGATTTGCATTTGCTGTGTAAAATCACCATTTGGACAGCAGTTGACAGTTTTCTTCATGGGGTCATAAGAAGGTTATGTTGAAAATTTGGGATACAAATAAAAACAAACAACAAAGTTATGAGCCTACATTGAAATTTACAAATGCAGGCTCCTAACGTTGGTAATTTTCAATATTTTGACCCTAGCTTTCAAGAGATACTACTCTCTTCTTCAGGTCAGAGAAGCTAGTCTCAGAAATAATTTTTTTAGTCCAATAAAAGGTGTCACCAGCAACATATTTTTTTGTTTCTCTACATTGTTGTCTGGACTAACATAGCTATCACATTTCTTGTTTTCAATATGTTGACCCCAAATTTTCAGAATAGCCATTTCTTCACAGCAACTCATGAAAGTGACAGCTGTCATTTCTCAAATCCTGGCCCAAAATGCGATTTTGCACTTGTGGCACAAAATCACCTTTTGAGCACAATTTAAAAATGTTTTTCACCCCTGTTCATGAGGTGGGCTCATAAGAAGGCTATGTAGGGTCTTAAGAAGACTGTGTCGAAAATATGGGGTAGAAATATGAGAAAACAACAAAGTTATAAGTCTACATTGCAATTTTTCAATGCACACTCATAACTGTGGTAATTTTAAATATATGGGCCCAGATATTCAAAAGGGTTGCACCATGCGCAACCCACTGATGCGCCCCGGCGTGATATTCAAAAGAGAAAAGTGTGCTGCACAAATCCCGATGTGCTGGAGCGCATCAGTAATGTATGCAGGCACAGGTGAGGGGGTGCCCATGCATAACCTGCACAGCCTGGATATTCAGCCCGGATGTGCAGAGTCATGCATGCGCAACCCCTACCTGCGCCTGCACAAAGTTAAGCCAAAAAAGGAACAAGTGATGGCCACCCACAGGTGAGCCACCGCATTGCAGGGCATAACACGGCAGCTGCCACCTGTGGGTGGCCACCCGAGTTCCTGCTGCACCTGGTGGCGCCCCCCATGCCCCATCAAGGGCATCCCTGGAGTGAAATCCCCCCATCCAATATCCCTGGTGGTCCAGTGGACTGATCGCCGCCCGATCGTGGGCATCCGTAACACATAACAGACCCCTACCACCCTGGTGGTCTAGTGTATCCCCCTACCCACCTGCCCACTGAGCCCCACCACCCCGCTCCCCTGTCAGCCAGTGGGAAGCAGCACCCCACCTGCCTGCTGCCCGCCGACCACTGACTGACAGCTGGTAGGGCTGCATGCCCATTGGTTCATAGCGTGAGCCAATGGGCATGCAGCTTCCTACCGTACTACTCCAGTCCAGATATGTGAATGAAGCATTCACATATCTGGACTGAGTAGTATCGAGTTGTACGCCCATTGGCTCACACCTGAACCAATGGGCGGCAGCCCTACTGAGCTGTCAGTCAGTGGGCGCGGGCGGCAGGTGGTGGGTGCTGCCGCCCGCCGGCTGATAGGGGAGCAGGGCCGTGGGGCTCAGTGGGTGGGTGGAGAGGTGGGTACACTAGACCACCAGGGTGGTAGGGGTCTGTTATGTGTTATGGATGCCCGCAATCGGTCCACTGGACCACCAGGGATATTGGACGGGGGGACAATACTGATGCCCGCAATTGGGCACATAGAGGTCCACTGGACCACCAGGGATATTGGGTGGGTTTTTTTGATATTACAGGAATGGCCACAATCGGGCTGCAAGGGGCGTGGGTCCCTGATGGCTGCTGCTTGGCAGGGCGCCAGGTGCAAGTCGTCAGGAATCGGTGCACCTGCATGCTAATGGCATGCAAATGAGGCCGTAATGAGATGCAAATGGCCCCCTGTGTGCCTTGCATAAATTATGACTCCATTTGCATGTCCCCTTTTGAATATCGCAGGTGCTGTGCATGGCACAATGGCACTTGCGCCAGCGCATCTCCATGCTCCACTCTGGCCACTTGCGCTGGCGCAGTGCCACTGCGCCATGCACAGTGGGGGTGGCCAGGGGGTGCTATTCAAAGCTGCTGCACCATAGCGCAGCTCCGTTGAATATCACCCAGGCCACACACCCGCGCAACAAAGTTGAGCTGCGCCCAGGCTTGTGCCACAGCCTGGCGCAGTTTGAATATCCAGGCCTTTGACAGCAACTTTTCAATATAGCCATGTTTCCACACCACCTTGTTAATATGACAGCCATCATTTCTCAGATCCTACCCAAAATGTGTTTAAACACTTGTGACTCAAAATGACATTCAAGCCATTGTTTTGTAAATGACACCTGTCATGCTCAGGAGTGGTCATAGAAAGAATATGTTGAAAATGTGGGTAAAAATGTGAAAAGCCAACTACGTTGTAAGCAAACAAATTGCTCTAACATTTACTCATAACTTTATTTTTTGTAGATTTTAGCCCATAATGTTCAACATATCATTTGTGATATCCCACCTCCTGAACATGGCAAGTGTCATTTTTCAAATCTCTTCTGAAACTTATTTCTACAGTTGCACAGTAAAATCACCTTTCAGATGGGATTTTAAAAATTCCACCTGTCTTGACCATAATATCAGCTCATAAAAAGACTGTTGGACATTTGAGGTCAAAATGTGAGAGCTCACTTAAAAGTAGATACGGCCTCTCAGCTGCCCTAGCCTGGGTAATTACAATCTAACAATGTGTCAAAGCATGACACCACTGAAAATGAGGTATTGCATCTCATCTCCTCTATCCTAGGTAAATATATAGTAAAAATGTGTACAAGCAAAACCCAGTACAACAGCAATACCAGCAGTAAACATTCGGCATTGACAAATGTTTGTTTCATATAACGCTCAGTCTTATTTTCACCATGACTTTTTAAGCCACGCAAAGTCACTTATGCGTGCCAATGGATTTTTCAGTAATCTGCTTTCTCTAACTTTGGGAGCATTACAAGTGGGATAGCAATTCTACCATAGTTTTTAGAATGAATCCATCTTCTACTTTCTGGAGGACTGGAGGAAGGCGGATGTGGTTCCCCTTCACAAAAGTGGGACGAAGACAGCGGCAGGAAACTACAGACCTGTCAGTCTGACCTCTGTGGTAGGGAAAGTGATGGAGTCACTTCTGAAGTAAAGAATAGTTGAGTACCTAGAGGCCAGTGGAGCACAGGACCCAAGGCAGCATGGGATCACAACGGGAAGGTCATGTCAGACGAATCTAATAGATTTCTTTGACTGGGTGACCAAAGTAGTAGACCAGGGAGGGACTGTGGACATGGCCTACCTAGACTTTAGCAAGGCATTTGACACAATCCCACACAAAAGATTAATAGTCAAATTAACCAGCCTGGGAGTGGGTCCCAGGGTGGTAGCCTGGGTAAAACATTGGCTGCACAACAGGACACAGAAGGTAATTGTAAATGGAGTCCACTCTGAAGAAAGAGGGGTTACTAGTGGGGTACCACAGGGTTCAGTATTGGGTCCAGTCCTTTTAATGTCTTCATCAGTGACATTGCAGAGGGACTGGAAGGAAAGTATGCCTTTTGCAGATGACACAAAGATCTGCAACAGGGTTGATACACAAGGAGGCGTGGAAAGGATGAAAGGGACTTGGCAAGGTTGGAGGAATGGTCAGAAGTATGGCAGCTAGGATTCAATGCAAAGAAGTGCAAAATAATGCACCTGGGAAACAAGAACCCAGGGGAAGAATACACAATGGGTGGGGAGGTAGTAACAACAACAAAAAAGGAAAGGGACCTGGGGGTAATCATATCAGATGACCTTAAGGTTAGCAAGCAATGTGAGAAGGCAGTAGGGAGGTCTGGGGGTATACTGGGATGTATAGGGAGAGGCATCAGCAGCAGAAAACAGGAAGTTGTTATCCCTCTGTACAGACAGTTGGTGAGACCCCATCTGGAGTACTGTGTCCAGTTCTGGAGACCCCATCTCCGCAAGGACATAGACAGGATAGAGGTAGTCCAGAGGAGGGCAACTAAAATGGTGCAGGGTCTGCAAGAGAAGCCATATGAGGAGAGACTAAAGGAGCTTAATATGTATACCCTTGAGGAAAGAAGGAGAGGGGACATGATAGAAACTTTTAAGTACCTCAGTGGAATCAACAAAGTCCAAAAGGGTAGCATCTTTCAGAAAAAGAGACGTGCAAGAACAAGGGGACACAATTTAAAGATCGAAGGAGGGTGGTTCAAGGGCAATGTGAGGAAGTATTATTTCACAGAGAGGGTAGTGGATGCATGGAACAGCCTTCCTGAGGAGGTTGTGGGGTCTAAAACTGTGGTAGAATTCAAGAATGCATGGGACAGACATAAGGCAATTCTTGTGGGGGGTAGGAAGAAATAGGCTGTTGGTTAACTAGGATCTGCGGCCTATCCTGTAGGTAGGGAAATAGGCAGACTAGATGGGCCAAGCAGTCCTTATCTGCCGTCAAAGTCTATGTTTCTATGTTTCTACTTTCACCATTTTAGTTGGCAACCCTTTGGAAATTATCTCTGCTTTGAAGTACATTGCATGTGGCTTGACAGCAAGCTTGTTTTCTCTTTCCATGTAGACACCATCCATGCCAAACTCCATCCCAAACTAGGCATTCTCCACCACAACAAAGACTGCCTCTACCTCTAAGTCTATAGAGAACTAGTAACCAAAATGGTTCTCCCAGTCTTTGATTATGTGGACATAGTCTATAGCATTGTCCCCTCTTCCCCCTTGCCAGACTGGATACCCTGTGCAATGCCTTCTGTCATTTCACCTCCAATGTTCTCCTCCATACCCATCAATGCTCCCTCTAGTCTTCCTTTTCCATCCTCCCCCTGCTGTCACATCACCAAGCCCATTACACTGCATTCATTGCCAAATACTGGTTTGGATCCCTCCCCTCCTTTCTTCCCCTATCTCTTCCTAATCACTTCACTCTAGGGATTAACACATCTTCTCCATTCCCCGACTTCACTTTTCTACTGGCCAAGCTGCCTTCTCCTACTGCCTCCACACTTTCTGGAATCTGCTTCCCTCCCTCCTTAGCTTCTATTCTTCTCCCTGTCTTTAGACACCACCTAAGGCATCTTCCTGCACCCTCCTGTTTCTGTCTACCATGGCCTAACCCCATACCCTCTCCCTCAACCCTCTCCTGCTCAGCCCCCTGCCTTTCACCATTTTACCCCATCCCAACATGCACTGTGCACTTTACCTCACTCATGATTGTTCTCTGTTCACTGCTGCATAAAAGCTGCTATTATGTTACACCAGTACCGTAAGTGATGCTTCAGTATGTATCTGTTATACTGTAATGTAATGCTGCATCTGTATTTGTTTTATAAGTTGTTACTTCCTACAGTCTGTTCTCTGGGTGGCAGCTGGAAATGAACCTTTGCTCAGTATGCCTTTCCTGGTTAATAAATAAATGCACTGTATGTTGATTTGTTTTTATGTGAAAAGTGAGAATGTTTACTTTTATTCACAGAGTGGGTATTTATAAACCTAAAGCAAGCTAGAATTTCTTTATTCTTGTTTGCCAGGTAGGGTACACTAGGCAAGTAAATGCCTTGTTTCAGGTGAAACCTAGGAGGATATAACATAGTGAACAATAAACATGAGATAATACTTGATACAGGAAAATAACCCGATGTCAGGCAAACAATGTACAACCGGAGCAATGAACAGTTCAAAAGGGTTACATCCAAGGGTTTACGAAAATAAATATACAATCAGTTATACAATATACATTCGGTTATACAATGTAGAGGCTTAGGACATCTTACAGTAGCACACAGTGGCTAAGAAGTATGCTACAGGGCATGAGGGCAAGCAAGTTAGACAACACAGTTGAAACATAGAAACACAGAAGTTGACAGCAGATAAGGTCCTTCAAGGCCCAGCCAGTCTGCCCATTTTTACTACCTTATGAATGTGCCATAGGCGTTTACTCTGTCAATGACCTATCTATTCATACTCATTTGTATTGCTCCCTTATGCCTATCCCATGCCTATTTGAAACCCTGCACTGTATTCATATTCACCACTTCCTGAGGTCGGCCGTTCCATGCATCAACCACCCTTTATGTGAAAAGAGCTTCCTCACGTTACCCCTTAATCGGCCTCCCTCTAATCTCATGCTGCATCCTCTTGTCCTGTTATTTTTCTTATATTGAAACATGTTAGACTCATTCACCTTGTTAATGCCCTTAAGATGTTTGAATGTTTTGATCATGTCACCTCTCTCCCTCCTTTGCTCTAGGGTATACTTATTGAGCTCCGTTAATCTGTCCTAATATGTTTTCTGATGCAGTCCCTGCACCATTTTGGTTCCCCTTCTCTGGACTGCCTCCATTTTGTTAATGTCTTTGTGGAAGTGCAGATGGGGCCTAACCAGTGTCTTCTAAAGAGGGATTATTTCCTCCCTCTTATGACTTGTGATTCTTCTACTAATACACCCCAACATCCCTCTAGCCTTACCTACTGTTTTAGTGGTCTGCTTGGATGATTTCAGGTTATCTGTGATAATGATGCCCAAGTCTCTTTCCTTCCTTGTGATTGCCAGCAACTTCCCTCCCAACCTATAGGTAGCTTCAGGGTTTATTTTCTGTAAGTGCATGATCTTGCATCTTTGAGTTAAAAAACAGTTGCAACACTTCCAACCATTTTGCCAGTTTATCCAGATATCTTCTCATTCTGCTCACCTCATCTGGATCATCTACCCTGTTGCAGATCTTGGTGTCATTTGCAAACAGACAAACCTTACCCTCCAGCCCATCTGCAATGTTACTGATGAAGATATTGAAGAGGACCGGCCACAGGAATGATCCCTGAGGTACCCCACCTGTGACTTTCATCTCTTGTGACAGTATGCCATTTATCACCACTCTGTTTTCTGCCCTTCAACCAGTTTGCCACCCAGTTGACCATCCTCTGACCCACCCCCAGCCTACCCAGCTTAATAATCAATCTTCTATGTGGAACAGTAACAAAAGCTTTGCTGGTCAAGGTAGGTGACATCAACTGCACCACTTTGGTCCACCACTCTGGTTACCAGTCGAAGAAATCTATGAGATTAGTTTGACAGGACCTTCCTGTTGTAAACCCATGCTGTCTTGGATCCTGTGCTCCTATGGATTCCAGGTGTTGCACTATCTTTTCCTTAAGGGTGCCTCCATAATCTTGCCCACTACTGAGGTAAGACTGACTGGTCTGTAGCTCCCTGCTGCCACTCTTGTGGAGCAGGATTACATGAGCCCTTCTCCAGTCTTCTGGGACCTCTTCTTTGTGCAGAGACTCACCAAACGGTTCTGCTAATGGCTCTGCTAGTTCCAGCCTTAGCTCCTTTAGTACCCTGGAATGTATACCATCAGGTCCCACCGCCTTCTCCACCCTGAACTTAGTGAGCTCTTGTAGGACACTTTCTTTTGTGAAGGGACTTGCAAACACCTCCCTTCCCACTGTGTCCATGGTGCTGAGCTATGGGCCCTGCCCTCCCTTCTCCTCGGTAAATAACTGAGCAGAAATATTTATTTAGGATAGATGTTTTTCCTTGGTCCTCCTCCACACACACCCCTTTATTCCCTTTGATCTTAGCAATACCCCCTCTGGACTTTCTTCTTTCATGAATGTATCTATAGAAAGTCTTGTCCCCTTCTTTTACTGTTCATGCTAGTGTTTCCTCAGTTTGAGCCTTTGCCTGCCTTACAGCCTTCCCTGCTTCCCTTAGGGAAGTTTGGTATGCCTCCTTATCTTCATCCCATTGTGTTCCCTTATATTTCCTGAAGGCCAAACTTTTGACTCTGATCTTTTCTGCTACTATTTTTGAGATCCAAAGTGGTTTCCTCCTTCTTTTGCTCTTACTTTTCTCCTTAACACAATGGGATGTTGCTTCAGGTATTGCATCCTTAATGCTTGCCCTCTTTGCCTGTACCCCCTCACCTGTATTTCTTCTTGCCAGGGCTAGCATAACTCTGCTGGCCATCTTATCAAAGTTAGCTCCTCTGAAGTCCCATATTTTTGCCTTGGAATGGGATGATTTAGTTCTAGTGGCCAAACTGAACCATATCATGTGATGGTCACTGGCCTCCAGGTGACATTCTACCTGGAGATCTGTGATCTCAGTACTAGATCCAGGATAGCCCTGTCTCTTGTGTGTTGTTGTACTAGTTGCTTGAGACCCTCCCCCTGCAGGGAATCCACTATGTGTCTAGTTCTGGCAGATGTTCCTGCTGGTATTGATCAATCTATAGCTGGCATGTTGAATTCTCCCATTGTCAGAACCTCCCCTTTAGCTGTTATGTGTTTTGTATCTTCTAACAGTAATGTGTCTATGTCCTCCCCCTGGTCTGGAGGCCTGTAGTCAACCCTAGTTTGTGTGGCTGTCCCATTTCCTGTTTCCAGGCTGACCCACAGTTATTCTGGCTCCTTATGTGTATTCTGAATTTCTATAGCACTATGAAATGGAAATCCCTTAATTTCAAACCTTAAAATCCTTCATTTTACCATGTAGGGCCCTACTGAATTTTAAGAGAATAATTAAGTTGTTTTCATCCTTAATTTCTGATGAATTCAGCTTTAATCAGAACACACAATTTAAACCTTTTTTACCCTTAATTTTTTAAGATTAATGATGTGTTTCTTCTTACCTGCATGCTTAATTTTTACCTTTTTTTAAGCAAGCATGAATATCTCATTGATTTTATACTTAGTCTGCATCCCTTAATTCTTAAAATTAAATATATTTACATTCTTAATTTTACACTTAATTTTAATCCCTTAATACCTAAATTAAATGCATTTTAGTACTTAATTTAACAATTAATATGTGGATTCTTTCATCCTTAAATTCTGCTTAATTCATCCTTAATCAGAGTGCACAATTTAAACCTTTTTTCTGCTTAATTTTATTAAGATTAATGACATTTTTCTTATTACTGCTATGTTTGATTTATACCCCTTAATTCCTTGAAGTAAGCATGAATTTCTAATTGATTGTATACTTAATCTGTACCCCATATTTTTTTTAACTAAATATTCGTAAATTCTTTATTTCACTTTATCAGTAATCCCTTAATATGTAAATTAAATATATGTTATCACTTAATTTAACAATTAATCTCAATTAACACCTAAATTAAACAAAAAACATTTAGTACTTTATTGTATACTTAATTGTACTATAAATAAATGTATTTTAATACTTATTTTTATACTGACTTTAATGAAAGTAAATCCTTAAATATACAGTACATTAATTGTATCATCAACTGATTATTGCATAATGGGATCCCTTACAAAAAAGTAGCATATTATATTAAGTGTACTTCAATATTTAGTATAATAAATATAAAAGTATACAAGTATAGTTACATTTTTAGTTAAATATACTTGAAATACATAATGTCTGAAAACACCGAGTATATTAAAAGCATAAATTACCATTGTACTTTCTATTATGGTCCAGTTCAGTATTTTTAAGTATACTAATTAGTATGTGATTAATGTACTGAAGTATAATATCAGCATAGGAAATACTATATTACAAATGTACTGCACTATTATATGATGACTGTACTGACAGTGTACGATTGCTGTACTGAAAATATATCATCATTCTAGGATTATTGTACTGATAGAATGTCATCAGCATATGATTACTGTAGTGACAGTATTCCATTGGTACATGATTATTGTGCTGAAAGCATGCCACCAACACTGTACTGAAGAGCCAGCCCAGTGGCACTGGACGCCACATTGGTGACCCGGGTTCAGGAACAAGCTCAGGTTGTTGGAGGTTGGCAGGGGAAGGAAGAGATTGAGCATCCAGAGGACTGCTCTTTCTTCCCAGGGAGGGTTTAAGAGGATCAGTCACTCAAGGGCACCCTCTGGTGGTAGCTGGGGTGCGACATAGAAACATAGAAACATGGAATTTGATGGCAGATAAGGACTGCTTGGCCTACCTAGTCTGCCCATTTCCCTACCCAATGGATAAGCTGCAGATCCAAGTTAACCAACAGCCTACATCCTCCTACCCCCCACTAGAATTGCTTTATGTCTATCCCATGCATTCTTGAATTCCCTCACTGTTTTTGACTCCACTACCACCTCAGGAAGGCTGTTCCATGTATCCACAACCCTCTCTGTGAAAAAAATACTTCCTCACATTACCTCTGAGCCATCCCCCTCTATCTTCAAATTGTGCCCCCTAGACAGTAACGGTGCATGCTTAAGCAGGGGTCAGAGTTGTGGTGAATGTTGCCTTGCAAGCTGAATTCCAAGGGGGAGGAAATACAAGGAAAAATCCCCACTCCTGGGTATAGGAGAAGGCACCACAGCCTCTGGGTCCACACTCCCAACACCTGACCCATCTCCTCTCCAGGGCCCTGATTCGTGTACACTCAGCATTCTACACTACAAGATAGGGTGCCCTGGGAGGGTAGGGTGGTTCTTCTGCTGGGGTTCAGATCTGGGTGTTGTGTCACCTGGCACAAGGGGAAAGGAATCTGGGGGTCTCAGGTGGGAAGTAGAGACCAGGAGAATCTAAGGATGCTGGAGAGGGTTCCCTGGGGGCAAAGTGGAGCAGAAAAAGAGTTAAAAAAATTGTACTGAAAATATGCTGTATTTAATATGTGGTTATCAACATTTTCTGTTTGTATACTATGAACGGACTACATTCGTTAATAATTTCATGCCCAAAGCATTCTTGAACTTAAAACAAATTTATTTTTTATTATAAAAGTAAAAATAAAATATTTTCATTAGCAATAAATTAGAATGCCCAACATTTATGTCCCCCATCTCAGGTAAGTGACTGCCAAATTATGATTAGAACTGGGTGTATGAAGAGTTTTTTTTACTCACTTCCCAGCTGGAATTACACTTCTATCTGTTTGGTCTGACATGACCCACATCATCATATCAACAAAGCTGTTCAAGCAGTATCCAAGAATCTCCAGCAGCTACCACCACCACTGTTGGTCAGTTGTGGGAAAATAAATCAGCTACTGTGTGTCCTGGCACTATTTATCCTAACACAGGGGGTGAAAGCTGGCCTTGTAGAACTACTGAGGTCAAGCAAAAGTCCCATAATAACCCAAAGTAATATTCATTGTCACTCAGTCTGCAGTTTTGTTACAGATGGTTTCAGAATTTATGGTCTTGCATTTATCTGGACTCACGTTTCATTTACATACTTCAAAGCTCGGAACTTTGCAAAAGGATAAAAAAAATATTAAGCTAAATTTCAGAGTCAGTTGGAGAAATAGTAACTTGAAATTGTGACTTGGGCCCGGATATTCAAAAGGGTTGCACCATGCGCAACAGGGTTGCGCATGCGCAAGTCCAAAATTGCGCCATTTTGCGATATTCAGAAGGAGGCAGTTGCACCACCGAAAACATGCTGAGCAACAGCGCAATGAAAATGAAGGCATGCGCAACCGAAGGGGGTGGATCCATGCATAAAGAGCGCAATGCGATATTCAAAGACTTGCGCGATGCGCAATAGCGGCACAGCCGGAAATTGCGCACTAGCAGAAATGAGCCAAAATAAAAAGGCTCAAGGAAGCGGCGCAAGAACGCTACAAGGCTGCCAAGTGGGGGAGAGAGAGAGAGAGAGAGAACAGACAGACAGACAACAGACAGGCTAGGGCAGGCAAGGAAAGCGTGGGCCATAGGCTGTAGAGGCCAGTGGGGGTGCCCGGTGCAGTGGAAGTAGCAGTGAGGACAGCAGGGGTAACACAGCAACACCAGCCAGGGGGGGTCAGAAGCCAGGGAGATGGACAGTGCCAGCTTCCACATGGAAGCTGTAATGAGGGGGGTGAGAATGCATGCTGCAGGGGGATGTGGCCGTGGCAGGGCCCGTCGGCGGTATGCCCCCAACAGGCAGTACCGTGCCCGCATCAGCTTTGAGCTGTACACAGATGTAGAGATCGTGGGCCAGTACCGCCTGAACAGGGCAATACTGAGACGGCTCTGTGAGCTGTGCAGTGATGTGATGCAGGCACCCTCACGACGGAGTCATGCTCTGTCGGTGGAGACCAAGGTGACAGCCTGCATGTGCCTGCTCGCCACGGGCACCTTCCAGAGGCCGACTGGGGACACCACAGAAACATAGAAACATAGAAACATAGAATTTGACGGCAGATAAGGACTGCTTGGCCCACCCAGTCTGCCCATTTCCCTACCTACTGGATAAGCTGCAGATCCTAGTTAACCAGCAGCCTACTTCTTCCTACCCCCACCCCGCAGAACTGCCTTATGACTGTCCCATGCATGCTTGAATTCCACCACTGATTTTGACTCCACAACCTCCTCCGGAAGGCCGTTCCATGCATCCACAACCCTCTCTATGAAAAAATACTTCCTTAAATTACCTCTGAGCCGCCCTCCCTCTATCTTCAAATTGTGGCCTCTTGTTCTTGCACACCTCTTTTTTTGAAAGATGCTACCCTCTTGGACTTTGTTGATTCCCTTGAGGTACTTGAACATTTCTATCATGTCCCCCCTCTCCCTCCTTTCCTCGAGGCTATACATATTAAGCTCCTAAGTCTCTCTTCATATGTCTTCCGGTGCAGACCCTGCACCATTTTAGATGCCCTCCTCTGGACAGCTTCCATCCTGTCTATGTCTTTGCGGAGATTGGGTCTCCAGAACTGCACACAGTACTCCAGATGGGGTCTCACCAGCTGTCTGTACAGAGGGATAATAACTTCCTGTTTTCTACTGGTAATGCCTCTCCCTATGCATCCCAGTATCCCCCAGCCCTCCTTGCTGCCCTCTCACATTGCTTGCCCATCTTTAGGTCATCTGATATGACTACCCCCAGGTCCCTTTCCATTTTTGTTGTTGTTAGTATCTCACCCCCATTGTGTACTCTTCCCTGGGTTTTGTTTCCCAGGTGCATTACCTTGCACTTCTTAGCATTGAATCTAAGCTGCCATACATTTGACCATTCCTCTAACCTTGCCAAATCCCTTCTCATCCTTTCCCACCCCACCAGTGCATCAACTCTGTTGCAGATCTTAGTGTCATCTGCAAAGAGACATACTTTTCTTCAGTCCTTCTGCAATGTCGCTTATAAAGACATTGAAGACCGATCTAATACTGAACCTCGGGTACCCCACTAGTAACCCTCCTTTCTTCTGAGTGGACTCCATTTACTATTACTCTCTGTGTCCTATTCTCCAGCCAGTTCTTTACCCAGGCTGTCATCTTGGGACCCACTCCCAGGCTGGCTAACTTGTATATTAATCTTTTGTGTGGGACTGTGTCAAATGCCTTGCTAAAGTCTAGGTAGGCCATGTCCACAGCCCCTCCCTGATCTACTACTTTGGTCACCCAGTCAAAGAAATCTATCAGATTCGTCTGGCATGACCTTCCTGCTGTGAATCCATGCTGCCTAGGGTCCTGTGCCCTCTGGCCTCTAGATACTCGACAATTCTTTTCCTTAGAAGTGATTCCATCATTTTCCCTATCACTGAGGTTAAACTAACAGGTCTATAGTTTCCTGCTTCTGCCTTGCTCCCACTTTTGTGAAGGGAATCACATCTGCCCTCCTCCAGTCCTCGGTACCACCCCATCCTCCATGATTTGTTAAAAGGGTAGTCAGTGGTGTCACTAGTTGTACCCTTAGTTCTTTTAAATTCTTGGATGAATCCCATCAGGTCCCATTGCTTTGTCCACCTTCAGTTTTAAGAGTTCTTTTAGAACCCTTTGTTCTGTAAATGGGCGGTATCAACTTCTGTATCCAGAGTGTTACTACTGTTTGTTTTATGTACCTCCCCTCTTCCTTTGTAAATACTGAGCAAAATATTTGTTTAGTATCTCTGGCTTTCACAGTCTCCTCTGCCCACCCTCCTCCCTTTATTAAGCCTCACTATCCCTCCCTTGGTCTTCCTTCACTCCTGATGTACCTATAAAGGTTTTATCCCCCTTCTTAACTGAGTTGGCTATCTTTTCCTCGGTTTGGGCCTTTGCTGTTCTGACTGCCTTCCCAGCCTCCTTTTGCTTTAACTGATACAGTTCTCTGTCCTGCTCCTTCTGCGATTCCTTGTACTTCCTGAATGCTTTCTTTTTCTCTTGAACCTTCACTGCCACTTCCTTTGAGAACCATAGTGGTTTCTTACATCGTCTTGTTTTGTTTATTTGCTTCACACAAAGGCTCGTTACCTCTGTGATGGCAGTTTTTATTATTCCCCATTGTTCTTCCACCCCTCCTTCCTGCCCATTTGCTAGTGCATTCCTTAGGCACTCACCCATTTTGGCAAAGTCAGCCCTCCTAAAGTCCAGTACTTTAGTCTTTGTATGGCTTGACTCTATTGCTGTGTTTATTGTAAACCATACTGTTCGATGGTCGCTAGTTCCCAGATGGCTACCACTTCTACATCTGTAATCCTCTACCATCTCCATTTGAGAAGAATCAAGTCTAATATTGTCCCTCTCGGTGGGCTCCAGTACTAGTTGTCTAAGGCATGCCCCTGTAGGGCATCTAGAATAACCCCACTCTTGAAGTGGCAGCTGCAACTGCACTCCAGTTAACATCTGGCATATTCAGATCACCCATCAGCAATATCTCCCTTTTCTGCCATTCTAGAGTATACTTTCTATCATTTCCCTGTCCATTTCCTCCCCCTGAGAAGAGATCTTGTCTAACCCTGTGCGTATTGTGGTGCCATGCCTGTCTCCAAATTTACCCACAGTGCTTCTTCTCCTCCTGTGTACCTTTTTGTTCTGTTGCTTTTATTCCTTCCTTATGTAAAGAACTACTCCTCCTCCTCTTTTACCCTCCTGTCCCTCCTGTACACAGTGTATCCTGGTATGTTTATGTCCCAGTCATGGTTTTGTGTGTACCATGTTTCTGTGACTGCCATGATATCAGATGTTCTTCCTCCATCAAGGCCACTAATTCAGGAAGCTTGTTACCCAGACTACGGGCATTAGTACTCATTGCTCTCCATTTTTGATGGCTTTACCTTCCAGTGCAGCATCCCCCACTGACCGTTCTACCTCTGTCTTTTTCTCATTTAGTACCCTGTTTTGTAGGGAGAGGCTGGGATTTTCCTGCTGCTTGTCAGTGCCTCCCCCTTTGACTAGTTTAAAAGCTTGCCAATGAAGCATTTAAACCGATTGCTCAAAAGACTTGTTCCCTTCCTGGACAGATGCAGACCATCCTGCCAGTATAGGCTGTATAGGCTGTATAGGCAGTATAGGCACAGGCATCACACAGTCAGCCACGTCATGCATCCTCACCCAATTCCTCAGTGCACTGCTGCCACATGCTGCAGAGTACATCCATTTCCCCAGCACCGTGGCAGAGCGTACAGCAAACATGCAGGAGTTCCACAGGGTAGCACGTATGCCTGGCATGCTAGGGGCCATAGACTGCACCCATGTGGCCATTCGCATGCCACCTGGCCCTGATTGGCTCGCATATAGGAACAGAAAGGGATTCTCCAGTGTCAACTGCCAGGTGGTGTGTGATGCCACTGGCGCGATAATCAATGTCTGTGCCACACACCCTGGTGGAGCACATGATGCCTTCATATGGTATCAGTCACACTGTGCCATCGATTAGAGTGGGGACATCCCACAGGACATCTAGTGGGTGAGTACACATGTATGGAATGCAAACTCGGGCAAGGGTGGGAATGCCACAGGTGCCATGGTAGTGGAACACAGGGATATGGGCAATATGGACCTGAACATGAGACTGATCTCCACTATCTCCACACAGGTGACAGCGGATACTCACTCCGTCCCTGGCTGCTCACACCGTACCAGCGCCCCATGACCCCATCGCAGCAACGCTATAATGAGGCACATGTTTCCACACGCAACATCATAGAGTGGGTGTTTGAGATGCTCAAGGCATGCTTCCAATGCCTAGACACCTCCGGTGGTTCCCTACAGTACAGCCCCCAAAAGGCCTGTGGGATATTCCTGGCCTGTTGCATCCTGCACAACATGGCCAAAGACTATGGGATAGCCGTACAGGTTGAAGAGGGGGACAGCGATGGGGACGCCAGTGGCACCAGTGTTGATGGTGATGAGCAGCCCCCCCTAGGACGGCGGGACCCCTGACTGATCCGGCAGGCCCAGCTGCACCGGGACACCATCACAGAGGAGCACTATGCACAACACAGGTAAGTCAAGAGGACATGAGCAACCAACACTGTCCATGCGCAAACCACAGGCACACAGGGTAACACACCAGGGGTGCATGACAGCCAGGAGAGTGGAAGGGTCCAGGCATACAAACACACCATCAGGGAGGGGTGAGCACTCATATGGACACACACACAGCAGGCACAGAGTGTACATGGGCACATGCACAGCACAGCAAAACCGACATTGCTAACACACAGCACCACCGACCACCCCCACCACCTGTACTGTCCAAGTACATGTGTCAGATGCTGGGCACCCTTGCACCTTGGTGTCAGTACAATGCAGGCATCATCATGCACACGCACCTGTGGACAGCAGTTGGGAGGTGTGCAGGTGGTCCAGTGACAGCGTGGTGAGCAGAGCACCCAGCAGTGCACTGCCCACCATGACACACATTGCACACATGGCAGCACCAGACAGGGCCCGCACTGGGAGAGACAGCTCAGTCATGTAGCACTGTCCCACTGCCACCGCGGATGCATGGGCGGGCCCCACCTGCACCCAACAGCACTGGCAGGCTGAGCAGGGGCCACGAGGGTGGCACTGTTGCACCACCAGGGGTCCCACTGCGCGAATGTGACCTTGCCCACACAGGGGTCTGCAGCACACCGAACAAACCTGCACCAGGGGTGCTCAGGATGGCCACAGCAGAACCCGGCGTCGACAGGCCTGGTGTCACACGACACTGGGAACGGGGAGTGGAGAGTGAACTGTGTGGGGTGTGCAGTACAGGGGAACCTGACTGTGCGCCCAATGCATCCACGACAGAGACCACTGCCTGGGTCAGCCTGTCAATGGCGGCGGTCACATCCGTCCGCATACGCACCAGCTCTGCATAGTCCAGAGCACACTCCCTGCTGTGCCACTCCACAGCCACAGACAGTGCCTCCACGGACATTGCAACCCACCTCTGCAGCTGTAGTGATTCCCCGCAGCGGCGGTGTGCTCGTCCAATGGGTACTGTGCTCAACGGCATCCTGTCCCCAGGGTGTGGAAGGTCCTGATGCACAACACCCCTTGAGGGTGGGCGCTGTTGCCAGGACCAGGAATGGGTGGATCAAGGGCGAGGACATGTGCCACCGATTGACACTGTACCCCCAGACCTGGTGGGTGACTGCTGCTGCTGCCCGCCAACTGCTGTGCCCAGGGTCCCTCGTTCCACGCTGTGCTAGCAACAGTGCCAGACACCTGCACAGCCACTGGTGCTGCCCACCAGTGCTGACAGGCACAGCCTGGGACTGTGCCAGCATGCTGGTCACACAAGTTGGGACCTAGAAGGCCCAGGGGCACGTGCTGGCTCCTGCTGTGTCCGTCATGGGACACTACACCTATCACTGCCATGCAGTCCTTGCATCATCAATGGTGCAGGTATGTGCTACAGCCATAGTCACAGCGTGCTGGCATGATTGCATGCCAGACTGCTGAGACACAGGCTGCACCCCCCCACACCGAATCACTGACACCAGGTTGGCGGCCGTGCATGCTGCTGCAGTGCCTGCTGGCTGGTGATAGAGGTGGATGGACCCTCCTCCATGTCCAGCAGGTCATCATCACTGCCTGGACCCCACCACCACCATCTCCTGAAGACGTACAGGATCTGTAACAGAAAAGAGTACATGTGAGTGCATGAACAACCTTCCCCAACCCCCCACCAGCACCATGTCATACCGTGCAGTGATGGGCTTCCACCTGTCTGGAATCCACCTCCTGGTACACCCTCAATAGTGCTCTGCTGCATTGATGCAGCCAGTGTCTTCTCAGCCGAGGTCAGCTCCAACACCACTGGCGGGCCCCCGCCAGTGCCAGCATGTGCCACCCTGAAGGCTGCCACCTTCTCCTTCAACCTCCTGCGGTCTGTCCCCATCTTCTTCTTGCATTCCTGCACAGAGCGCTGGTGGCTTCCGTGCAGGTTCACGGCCCGAGCTACCCCCTCCCATGCAGCCGCACGGGACTGAGGGGGTGCCCCTCTGTCCACTCGGTACTGGCTCCTCATCCAGGTAGGCCTGGAAGAGGGTCTCTGTCTCTGCTGGGGTAAAGTTGGGCCTCCTCCTATGCCCACCATCCTCACCCTCACCTTGGCTCTGCTCGGTCATGGCCGATCTGTGGGGGCAAGTGGACACCTGTCACTGTGCAGTCTACAGCATTTTCCCATGACCATTGTCCAAACATCACACAGCATGCAACTCACCTCTCACCTGCAGTAACAGATCTGGCCAGCGCGGCCCATATCACATTTATAGCGCCAATGCATGCAAATTAGGGTGGAGCAACTATAATGACATGCAAATCGCCACTGCGCCTTTGAATGGCTGATCAGATGATTTGCATGTTCGGCTGAATATTGCAATTTGCGCTTTGCTTGTCTGATTAAGTCGGCTGAGCCAATGAGCAGATCTGTGACTGTGTGGTACACTGCATTGCGCATGCCAGATAGCTTGCGCGGGCGTCTGCCGTGCTGCTGATGTGCTGTGCGCGATCGGCAATTCAGGCCATGGCCACCATTGTGCCAGTGGCGCTACAGCACTGGGCACTATATGGTGCTGTGTCACTACTGCACAATAGTCCACTGTGGCACTGGTACGCAGCTGGTCGGTCGCGCAGGATGCGTATACGTCAGATGGCACTGTGCGTGGCCTTGCGTCTTTGCCCATGACCTTGTGTCCGACCTTTGCCCCCTGGCCCTGTTCGGCTGCCATGTGTACAGTCCTATTGCGCTGTCTGGTGACAGCGCTATGTGAAGTGACGGTGCTGTTCAAACAGCGCAATTGGAACCTGTGGTGGTCTGTTAACGCGCATCTCCACGATGAGGTTAGGGGCGCAGCGGGCGCCACTATTGCCTGCTGTAAAGTTGGTACCATGGCTCACAGAAGAGCAGTTCAGTGAAGCCCAGTCAAACTGGCCAACTGGTGGCCCTAGTGGAACCCACTATGGGGCACTTGTATGAGAGCACCCTCACCATTGCCAGGACGCAGGTGTGGCAGCAAGTGGCCACTGACCTGGTGGGGGTCACTGGACGGTGCTGATCAGCTGAGCAGTGCTGGCACCAGTACGGTGACCTCCGCCAGAGGGATCCGGATCATCTTGATCGGCTGCGGTCACGTGCCAGGCGGGGCGTGGTGCCTAGGCCAGGTGGGTGTACCATCTATGCACCTGTATTCTCTGTAGGGGTGTGAGTGTGTTTTGGTGGCTGTGCATAGGTGATGGCACTGCCATGGTTGGCTGTGTCAGTGTGTGCAGGTGTGAGATGCATGGGTCTGGCTGTGTGGGCAGGCACTCTCACTGGGGCAGGGTGCAGTCTGCTTTGGAGTCACACTGATGTTTGTCTCAACATATGTCTCCCACAGGCCGGGATGTGAGGATGCAGGCACGGGGTGAGGAGGGCCGTGCCAGGGCCCCGGTGCCGGTGGGTGTTGCACCCCAGCAGCAGCAGCATCATCATCAGCGGCAGACCCAGCTGCTTGAGCAGTGTGAGTATCATTACTTCATGGATGCTATTGCATGCTGGGGGGGGAGGGAAAGACCACCAGGCCTGCACAACACAACCATGCAGGAAAGGGGAGATCATAATTCCACTATACAAGACACTAGTGAGGCCCCACCTGGAGTACAGTGTACAGTTCTGGAGACCATACCTACGTAAGGACATAGACTGGGCAGAGAAGGTTCAGATGAGGGCAACAAAGATGGTGCATGGATTGCATCACAAGTCCGATGAAGACAGGTTGAAGGAACTGAACATGTACTCCCTGGAGGAGAGGAGGGAGAGAGGAGTATGATAGAGACATACAAGTATCTTACAGGGAGGAACAGGGTGCAGGACAACACTATTTTTAAGCGAAAAGATGTTCCAGGACTGAGGGCATGGGATGAAGTTGAAGGAGGATGATTCAGGGAAACATGAGAAAGAATTTCTTCACAGAACGAGGTGGTGGACAAATGGAACACCCTGCCAGAGGAAGTGGTGGGGGCTGAAACAATCCACGGGATTTCAGAATGCATGGGATAGACATAAAGGAATTCTGGAGGTCAGGGGTACGGTGTAACAGACTTATAGGAAAACAAAGTGAACTGACAAGCTCAAATGGCCAGACTGGGTAGGCCATAGGCCCTTATCTGCCGACACTGTCTTTGTAGCTATGTATGTATGCATGACACAGGTGACATGCATCACTGTCCAGTATCACAGCACATCTGTGTATGCGTCACTGGTGGTCCATGCATGCACTGGGCACATAGCTGTGTAACTGGCATCGCACCACGTTGCCACATCACTTGACAGCCTTGTTTGTGCTGTGATGGACATGGGCAGTGTGTGTGTGCAGTGGTGCACATAGCTGGTGCCGCCTGTTTGTGATGGCCATGTGCATGTTCACTGTGGGTGGGTGCATGCCATCACAGGTGCGGGACATTGGGCTATATGGCTTGCAGGTTGGGTGGTGTTCAGGGTTGTGGTCAGTCACAGCCATTGACTGTGTTCCCATTTTCCTAGGCCTCGAGGTTCTCCAGAGGATTCAGCTAGACATTCGGGGCCTGACACAGGTGTCCCTTGAAAACCAGGCCATCCTTGAGTCCATCAGGCACCATGGCCTGCGGAAGAGGTGTCACAGGGGAGTGCGGAACCGGGCACAGGATGACCAGCCGGCTGGGCCTTAGGACACAATACCCTTCCCACTTCTCCCATCCCTACCACCCTGCCTTCCCTCTCCAAGTTGTTCATCCCTACCCCTTGAACACCCCTACCTTGTACCCGTCCCCCCCCTTGTAAATAGTTGTTGTTTATTGTTTTGGTTATTTACTATTTGAAAATTTAAATATACATTTATATTTTGATATGAATACTGTGTTGGTCTCTGATTTGCAGCTGGCTATGGGTGCTCAGTTGCAGTGGTGTACATGCCATCTGGGGTGGTATGGTCCTGGGTATATATGTGTGTGTGTGTGTGTGTGTGTGTGTGTGTGTGTGTGTGTGTGTGTGTGTGTGCATGGGGAGGTATCTCCAGCATGGCAGTGACTTTCTGTAGGTCTTGCCGTCTGCTGCCACCCACTGCTGGGTGCACAGGGTGTGTCTGGCTTGTATGCTTCTGTGCTGCACGGGGTTGACGTGTGCTGGGGGGGATGCATGGTTTCCTGCAGTGCCAGTTACTGCACATGGGTGGTGTCTTGGGGTCACGGTGCAGGGTGTGCTGTGCATACGGGGGGCTGATGTGCACTGTGGTTGTCAACCCCTGTGTGGCACTCTCAGCCTGCCAGTGGTTGTGCTGGGGTGTCATGGCTCTGCTGTGCTTTGTTGGCTTGTCCCCATGGGCCAGTAGATCATCCGTCACACCCCAGTGATGCTGTGCTTGGGGTGTGCAGGTGTGGTGTTGGTTCTGCAGTGTGTTCCTGTGCCCATGTGTGGCATGGCTGGCGGTGGCCCAGCCTGCCTCCTGGATGTGCAGATCCATTGCTCTGGGGGGGGGCTCTGCTTGCGCTATGGCACCTCTGCACTGCTCAGCTGGGCTGCCCTGGTTGCGCTATAGCGCAACATTTCTGCTCAGCTTCTCCTTCCTGGTTGTGCTATGGCGCAGTTAGTGCGATATTCAGACGTTGGCTGCTTGCGCAATTTGTTCTGCTCCATGTTTGAATATCGCACCTGTTGCGCATATGCGTAATTGGTTTGTGCTTGCTCCTGCTGTTGCGCACATTTTGGGTGCAGTTTGAATATCCGGGCCTTGGTTTATAGATTTCAGAAGGACTAGTCAAACTGAAATAATTTGGGAGACAATATGGCTGCCATGGAGTTAGCACCACTGGTGGTCTCGTTAGCCTATTTAAATTCTTCAGTTGGTTGCATCCACCTGGGGCGAGTCCTCTGATGTCAAGAACAATCCTACTACTCTCCTATTCAGTGGCGCACAATGCAGGCTTAAATCCATCCTTTCTTCATCTACATCTGGTCACTCTGTGCAGCAGCTCAGGTCAATCCCAGATGAAAAGAAAGAAACATGGAGTTTGACGGCAGATAAGGACCACTTGCCCCACCAAGTCTGCCAATTTCCCTACCTACTGTAACAAGGCAGACCCTACTTGATCTTTGGCTCCTCCTGCTTTTCCTTACCACTACAATTCCCTTATGCCTATCCCATGCCTTCTTGAATCACACTACAGTTTTTGGCCCCACAACTTCTGCTAGGAGGCTGTTCCAGGCATCCACCACTCTTTCTGTGAAGAAGTACTTCCTTATATCACCCCATGTGACTACACCCTAGTTTCATAGAATGACTGCTCATTCTTGAGTAGCTTTTTCTCTGAAAAATGCTTCCCTCTTGAACCATATGTATACCTGTGAGACATTTGAAATTATACAATGGTGTGTGAAAATCCTGCAACCTCATTGGTCAAAACATGTCACATGACCGTATATAAATCTTGCTTAACCCACAGCTGAGAAATGGCTTTTATAAAAACATAATTAAACACATTTTGCATTTATTTGATACATGGGCCATTGTATAATTGCAATAAGGCACTCCAGGGTGTGAGTTATTGGGTGATTTATCCACTTCTTGTGTGATTAAGTCACTCAGCTGCACCTCATGACATACCACAAAAGATGTAGGTAAATCCCCAATAACCCACACCCTGTTGTGCCTTATTGCTTAAGTCTCTATCATATACTCCCTCTCCTTCATTTTCTCCAGTGTGTACATATTGAGGTCCTTCAATTTCTCCTTATAGGGCATCTGATGCAGACCCTGCACCATTTTAGTTGTCCTCCTTTGGCCTGTATTCTGTCTATGTCCTTCCAAGGATGTGGTCTCCAGAACTGGACAGAGTACTCTAGATGAGATCTCATCAGTGATTTATACAGCAGTATCACCACCTCCCTCTTTCTACTGGTGTTATCCCTTCCTATGTACCCTAACATCCCACTGGCTATCCCTACTGCCTTGTCAAAGTGTTTGGCCACATTTAGATCATCAGCTATGACTACCCCAGATCACTTTCCTATGTGGAGGTTGCCAGTACCACTCCCCTCATTTTGTACTCCACCCCTAGGTTTTTGCACCCCATGTGCATGATTTTACACTTGTTCACATTAAAACTTATTTACCACACTCTTGCCCACTTCTAAAGTTTTCTTAGATCCCCTTAATCCCCCACCCAGTAGTGTCTATCCTATTGGATATCTTAGTGCCATCTGCAACAAAGGCATTCTTTCCCTTCTAGACCCTCTGCAATGTTGCCAATAAAGACATTAAAGAGGATCGTTCCCAGTACTGATCCTTGTGGCACCCTGATGATCACTCTTCTTTCCTTTGAGTGAACTCCATGTATCACCACCCTCTGTCACCTAGACCCCAACCAAATTCTTCAATAGTTTACCATCTTTGGGCCCACTCCTAGTCACCCAGAGAAAGAACTATCAGATTTGTTTGACATGACATTACCACAATGAATCTTTGCTGCCTCAGATCTTGTAAGCCACTGTATTCAAAATATTCCACAATCCTTTCCTTCAGTAGTGATTCCATTAATTTTTCCACCACCAAAGTCAGGCTGACTGGCCTGTAATTGCCAGCCTCCTCCCTGCTTCCACTTTTGTGAAGTGAGACTATATTTGCTCTCCTCCAGTCCTCAGGACCACTCCAGTCTCCAGTGAGTGGCTGAACAGGACTGTCAGAGGTACAGCCAGTACCTCTTTGAGCTCCATAAATATCTTTGGATGTATCCCATCTGGGCCCATTGCCTCATCCACTTTCAGATTTGCAAGTGCCTTCAGGACACCTTTCTCTGTAAATGGAGTAGCATCCACCTACCTTCCTTCAATGCCCCTGACATTTATCTGTGGTCTCCCTGCTTCCCTTTCTTTTGTGAACACTGAACAAAAGTAGTCATTCAGGATTTTCCTTGTCCCCTTCCACCCCCCCTTCAACCTTAGGCTTATAATCCCTCTCCCAGTATTTCTCCTTTTAATTACATACCTGAAAAATGACTTGTCCTCTTTCTTTACTGCCTGAGCTATTTTTCCTGTGTTTGCACCTTTTCACTTCTGACTGCTTTCTCTGCCTCCCTCTGCTTCTCCTGATACACCTCCCTATCCTCCTCCCTCTGTGTCTCCCTAAACCTTCTGAATGCTAACTTGTCTGCCCTTATCTTCCCAGCAATTTTGTTTGAAAACTATAGCAGTCTTTTTCACTTCTTGCTTTTGCTTACTAGCTTGACGCAGAGGTTTGTTGCCTTCACTATCAGCACTTTTAGTTTTACTCACTGTTCCTCCACTCCACAAAAGTTTTATTCCCCTACCAGGGCATCCTGGAGGCATTCCCCCATCTTTGTAAAATTGGCCCTCCTGAAGTCCTGGATCCTCACTTCTGTTTGGTTAATTTCTGCCAACGTTCTTATATTGAACCCCACCATACTGTGATCACCGGTCCCCAGATGGCCACCCACTGTGATGTCTTCAACACTGTTCCTATGGTGAGTACAAGGTCCAATATTACTCATTCACAAGTGGACTCCTTTATTAGTTGCCTGAGGAATGCCCCCTGCAGTGACTCTAGGAAGGGAAATGGAATGACCAACACATATTGAGGTTTAACATGGGGACAGGGATGCAGACTAGTCAAACTAAATCAAGAGTCTTGGATTTCAGGAAGGCAGATTTTGCTAGTATGGGGAGGTGCATCAAAGAAGCCCTAGCAAGGAGGGAGTTAGAAGGGGGAGTTGAGAAGCAGTGGGAACACCTGAAGGGAGCCATACAGGAGATTATGAACCAGTGTATTTAGGTGCTAAGCTAGGACAATAAAAGGATGAAACCGCTATGGTTCTTAAGGGAGATGGCAGGTCAGGTAAGGGCCAAAAAGGTGAGTTTCAGGAAGTATAAGAAGATTCACATGGAGGAAGACAGGGAGGTGTACCTAAAGAATCTAAAAGGAAGAAGTAAAGGCTGTAAGGACAGCAAAGGCACAGACTGAAGAAAGATAAGTGCAGACAGTGAAGAAAAGAGAGAAGGCATTCTTTAGGTATATCAGCAAAAGGAGAAAAAGCAGGGGGGATTGTAAAGCTCAGAGGGGAAGCAGGGGAATGTCAAGAGGGAGACCTGGAAAAGGCAGAAATACTGAACAAATAATTCTGTTCCGTATTCACTGAAAATGGGGAGGGTCACAAACCACAGCTGAGTAGCAGACTGAGGCAACTACTGCCCATCAAATCAATGAGTCCACAACAAACTTTATTATTACTAGTATTCCTATCCATAATCTTGGACCACTACACAGCTCAAGATTCCCCTCTACAACAATACCAAGCAATAAATCACCACTCTGACATCCACTATGTCCATGGCTTTATAACCAGTAACCTATATGATACACCAAAGGACATTCAGATCTTTCCTTGGCCTCTATGATATGCACCACACTATGCACAACTCCTGCACTGCCTTCCTGTGGCTTTATCACCCTCAGTCACTGTGCTACACATCAGTAGAAAGAGAATCTCAACCCAGTGCTGACACCTCAAACTTAAACTCAACCTAGTAAAAAGACTCTTACTTAGGCTTATACTAATGCTATTGCTATTATCAGGGAAAGTGCATCCCAACCATGGCCCAGCTAGGCCAGCCTCATCTACCGGTCCCCACAAGAACCCTGATATCCTGTCAGGGAAACATGGCTCTCTCCAAAGATCCCAGAGTCAGATGTGGCCTTACTGGGTTATGTCATATTCAGGCAGGATAGGCTTTCAAAACTCAGAGGTGGGTGGGCCATCTACGTCAAGGAAACCCTTATTGGTTATACCTTACCTATAGACAAACTAGAAAATGCTATTCAGGCACTAGCTGTTAGTGTTCTGCTTGAGGCACACAACAGAATTCTTACAATTGTGGCTGTTTACAAACCACCCAAAGACCATGACACTAGCTTCCATTCTCTGGTGGAATTCATTAGGAACGTGCCCCAAAACTCAGAGTCTATTATTATGGGTGACATTAATATTAACTGGCAAGCACCTGATGTTAGCACTTTTAAGGATGCAATCTCTGCTCTAAACCTCACTCAGATAGTCACTGCACTGACCAGGATAAACTACAAAATGGGTTCTCGTTCCCTAATTGACTGGATCCTGTCTAACCTCCCAGATTGAATCTCTAGTGTTAATGTTCTACCTGATGCCATAAGTGACCACTCACCCATTACCTGCCTTTGGACAAACAAATTTAATAACCCCCCAAAAAATGATTCTCACCAGGGTGCTAGAGCCTGGTCACCTCAAACATCTGAAGCAACACCTTTGTGGCATTGACTGGTCATTACTTAATTCAACAAATGACTTAAACACAACTTCATCAGTCACTTTAATGAGGGATGTGATATCTATGCACCTTTGAAAAGAAATGAAAGTCAGGGACACAACTAATCCTTGCATATCCCAGGACCTGATCAGGTAGATGAACCACAGAGACCACCTATGGCACTGTGCCAGGGCTACTAGCAAGCCACCTGATGTCCAGGCTTACAATGCTGCCAGGAACACATGTATCTGGGCTATCCATCTGGCAAAAAGAAGGTACCAGAGAGCAACTCACTACCACCTGGGGCACTGGCAAACATTTCTGGAACAACATAAAATAGGTAACTAGCAAAGACCCCAAAGCTGCCCCTACAATGCTGCATATCAATGGAACTCCAATGCTTGACCCTCTGACCATAGCCAATGCCTTCAACAATATGTTTTCAGACCTGGGCAGTGTTCTGCCCTCAATTTATTTGAGGACAGTGAACACTCCACCATAGACACTGAAAAACGGCACATTGCTGGTCCCGAGGTCCAGATCCCCTCACCTCCTCCTTTCTACTTCAAAGAGGTCCCTCTGTACATGGTCAAGAAATACCTTGCAAAGGCCCTAGGTAAATACAGGCACAGCAGTGACTCACTAGATCTTAAACTAATTGCACTTACACTTGATGCTACCCTGGGGCCTATCACAAATATAATGAATCTCTCACTGAGGCTGGCCCAATTCCCCCCTGCTCTGGATGTCTGCCCTTTTTACCCCATCCACAAAAGGGCAGACCGTTCTCTATGCTCTAACTATAGGCCTATCTCCATCCTCCCAACCCTTTCCATGGTGCTTTAACATATTGTTGTCAACCAGCTGGTTGATTACCTGGACAAAAACTCGTTACAGTGTCCTCAGCAACATGGTTTTAGAAAGGGCCACAGCACCACCACAGCATTAATTGAATTCACTAGTTTCATTCACAAGTCCCTGGATCAAGGCAGCTTAGTGGGTGCGACATTAATCTAACTCACTAAGGCCTTTGATCAGTCAACCGCAACCTCCTCCTCCTCAAGCAGCTATCCTCCTTAGGCCTCTCTACCAATACTGTGTCCTGGTTCAGAATATACTTAACCAAACATACCTAATAGGTGCAAATAGCCAATGTTACCTCTGACCTACAGTACAACCTATCAGATCAGGGGCTCTGCAAGGATCTATTCTCGGGCCATTTCTTTTACGCATCTTCATAAATGACCTCCCAAGGGTATGTCAACAGCACACCTTCCTCTACATGGATGATGTGGCGATCTTTACTAGTGGCACAGAACCCGTGCCCATGGAATATGAACTTCAACTTGGTTTCAAGGAGGTGGAGGACTGATTCAGCACCACAAACTGGTACTGAATTACAAAAAAACAAAGGTTATGTTGTTAAGTGGTGCTCATAGCAAACACAGAGCTACATCACTAACCATCAGGAACTCCTCTGGCATACCACTTGACCAAATACAACATTCTAAGTACCTAGGTGTAACCTTGAATAGCTCCTTGACATTTGCTTAACACATCGATAATATCGCCTCCACGGTAAATATAAAAATTGGGTTATTACACAGACACAAACATAGTTAAACACCAGAAGCTCTGAGACTTGCAATCCACAGCTCTATTCTTTCAATTGTAGATTATGGACTGGTCATTTATGGCTCAGCTATGTATTCCTCCCTCCGCAGAACTGCTGTTGCCCTAAATAAAGCAGGATGTCTTCTAACTGGATAAACTTGTCTTACCCACATGTGCGAACTATATAAGCAAACAGGGTGGCTTCAGCTAACTGGCAGGGTCCTTACCCAAACTTGCCTGCTCACCAAGAAAGCTATCCTCAGGCTCCTTCCTGCTGGAACTAACAATATACTCAACCTGTTTTTCAGAACCCAGCATAGCCGTAGCTCTGTCAACCAATTTCTCTCCATCTCTAGATGTCGAACCACCCAGGGTCAATGCTCTTTTGCATACAGAGCACCCCTCTGGTTTAACACCCTGCCAAATTATATCTCTGCCCTTCCAAAATTGGGTCTGTTAAAAAGCTCCCTTTGTCAACACCTCTCCTTGGTCAACATCTGCGACTGCGTCCGCTGACACTAATCTGCTATTTTTTGTCAACTACTGAGGTAGCTACCCCACCTTTCTGCTTCACCTCTGTACCTCTGTCATCTCTGGCCTCCCTTCCCTTCCCCTCACCTTCCTCTCTATCTTGAGCTACCTAACTTAATGTCACCCTTACTAACTTGCTTACTTGACAAGCTCTCTTGGGCACCATCTTACTTTTCTTATTCTAGCCACTGTTATTTCTGGTTGAATTGTCTAGGTCTTTTACCTATCAACCATTGTATTTCATTGTTATACCTACTATTTTTTATTTTATTGTCCAACTGCCTTGATCACTGTCATTTGGTTTTGCTTGTCACTATGTTATGTTTCAACAACCTTTGTTTGTCTGTCACCCTTCCTTTGATGTGGAACCTTTGTAAATGAGCTATTTTAGCTCAAAGGTATTGTAATCCAAAAAGTAATAAATAAATAAAATAAAACAATGGGGTCAGATGGGCATACATCCAAGAATTGTAAGGGAATTGTGAGGGGAGCTAGCAGTATCCCTTGCAGCCATGTTCACCGAGTCACTCAACACAGGAGTGGTTCCAGAGAACTGGATGAGGGCACATGTAGTTCCCTCTACACAAAAGTGGCAGCAGGAAGGATGCAGGGAACTTTAGGTTGGTCAGCCTCACCTTAGTAATGTGGAATATCATGGAGGCTCTGCTGAAAGAAAGAATAGTGGCACACTTTGAATCCATCGGTGCCCAGGATCCAAGGCAGCATGGATTCACAGTGGGATGATCATGTCAAATGAATTGGATAGATTTTTTTGACTGGATGATGAAGGAAATAAATTAGAGAGGGGCAGTGGATGTAGCCTACCTCAATTTCAGCAAGACCTTTGACAATGTCCCACATAAAAGGCTGGTAAACAACATAGGAAGTCTGGGCATTGGACACAAGGTGGTAAACTAGGTTAGGAACTAGCTAACAGACAGAAAGCAGAGGGTGGTGGTAAATGGGATCCAGTCCGGGAAGACGGGGTAACCAGTGGGGTGCTACAGGTTTCAGTTCTTGGGCCAGTCTTGTTTAATGTCTTCATTAGTGGTAACCCATGTAGTGGGTACATGGGGAAGGGTGCTGTCCGTAATGACGACTCTTTCCTGGTGCAATCACTCATGGTGATGGGAGGGGGGCGGCTGGATGAAGGGGTGGGCAAACTGGGTGACAGGATGTCACTATGTGTACGTGCATGGGGGGAGCAAGCACAGCAAGCGTGGGTTGGGAGGGGATGGAGGGACTGTAGGGGGTGGTGCTGTGGTGGATGACCAAGCTGCGTCATGGCATCGGAGGTTGGCTAATGGTTGGGGTGGGTGAGGTACCGGGTTTGGGTCCGGGCGAGTGCGATTTTATTGCCCAGCCTAAACATTTATTTTTTGCTTTTCACCCCCGACATGCACCCCCTGGGTTGAGAATCCTTAAGTAGTGGGGTGAGGGGCAAACCCCCATGAGGGCGGGTGGGGGGCACAACCTCCCTACAGAAAGCAGTAAAAATATCCTGGCACCATTGTCCTGTGCGCTGGGGTTGTCAGAGTGCTGAAAAGGTTTTTGGCACTCTGACTGTGCGATAACAATGATCGCCTTTAGGTGTTCGCCATTATCACATAAACCCTTCATTAGTGACCCTGCAGTGGGGCTGGAGGGAAAGGTCTGCCTGTTTACGGATGATACCAAGATATGCAAGAGGGTGGATACTCCAGATGAGATGCAGAGAATGAAGAAGGACCCAAGAAAGCTTGAAAAATGGTCAGAGAAGTGGCAACTGAAGTTCACTTCCATGAAATACTAAATAATTCCCATGGGACAAGGGAACCCTGGAAAGAGCTATAGGATAGAGGCGGATCTACTGACAATCACGAAGGAAGAAAGGTCCTGGGGGGTTATAATTTCAGATGATCTAAAGATGTCTAAAACTGAGTGCAGAGGCTGCACAGGAGGCCAGTGGCATGCTGGGCTTGCATAGGCAGAGGTATCATGAGCAGAAGGCAGGAAGTGGTGATGCCGTTCTATAACACACAAGTGAGGCATCACCTGGAGTACTTGTGCAGTTCTGGAGGCCATAACCTCATAAGGACATCAACAGGGTGGAGGCAGTCCAGAGAAGGGAAACTAAGATGGTACAGGGCTTGTACCAGAAGATTTATGATGAGAGATTAAGGACCTCAATATGCACTCACTGGAGGAGAGGAGGGAGCGGGGGAACATAATAGAAATATTCAAATACCTTAAGGGCATAAACAAAGTGTGGGGAGAGACATCTTCCAGCACAGGAGGAGTACAATAATGAGGAGGGGGCATGATATGAAATTGGAAGGTGGCTTGTTAAGGGGAAATACTAACATACTAAGATGCCAACAGAGTAAATCTAATGGTCTGTCAAGTCTGCTTAAAAATCAGCACCTGGTCAGGACACCGTTGCTGCCCTCCCCACCTCCCCCATAAATCCCACTGACCCCATTCCTCATCGGAGTTGCACCTCCAGGTTTGGCATTACTCAGTTTTACCTTCCCCTTATACCTGCCCCAGTCCCTCTTGAATCTCTCCACTGTATTAACAGCCACTACTTCCTTAGGGAGTGCATTCTTGGGGTCCACCACCATTTTCGGTGAAGTAGCATCTCCTAGTCTCCCTCGAGCCTCCCATTAAACAGCCTCATGGAGTGCCCCCTGGTGGCCCCCTTCTCCCTTAGCAGAAGCACCGTAATAAGGCTGGCCCTCTTTTATCCCTTTAGATATCTAATGTGAGGAAGTTTTTCTTCATGGAAAGGGTGGTGGACACATGAAATAGACTGCCACAGGAGGTGATGGGGTGAGCACAGTAGAAGGATTTAAGCATGCCTGGGACAGGCATAGGGGAACCTTAGAGGTAGGACGAAGGGGTGAAAAGCCAATGATCAGGTAGGGTCAGAGACTACAAACTAGTGTAGGGCTTATGGGCAAACTGGATGGACCTTATCTGCCAACACTTTTTCTGTGTTTCTATGTTCCTGCTCTTAGCTGATGCTGCAGCTAGGATACTCCAATCTGCATCAGGCAGATTGAAGGCCCCCACCAGCAGCACTCCCTCTTATTTACCATCTTCTGAATGACTTTCTCCAGACTTTTATGCATCTTTCTTTGCACTGGAGTTCTGTAGATTACAGCAGTGGATCCATTTCCCGTCTCTACGGTGACCCACAGTACCATCACCACTCCCCAGCTGTGTTCCCTATCTCTGTTGCTTTTTGTAATAGCCCTCACATAAACAGCCACTGCTCCCCCTTTCTAACCTACTATGTCCTTCCTATGTTTCTATGTTTCTCCTTTGTGAAGGGGGGTTCACATGGCTTGCTACTTATTTACCACCTGGAGATGTCCGGTAGCAATGCATGTGAGACAATATTTGGTTAAGAGACCCCACAAACAGAGTGCTGGAGGCATCTCCAAAGGTCAAGCTCATGCATTGTCTCCACTGTATGTGCTGTGAGTCCAAGGTGAAAATGGAGAAAAAAAACTCAGACCATGGGATGAAGACTGACCCCTCGCAGGCCCTGCTCGGGTGACCAGGTACCCCCCCAAATGTCCTGTGGAAGAGGATGATGGGAGAAGGTAAGGCCTGGAGAAGCCAGATGATGGGGCTGGGGGATGAGTCGGAGTGATGCAGACAGGGCAGAAAGGTGAGTAAAAAACTATATGGGAGGAAAAACATACTCATATGCTGGGCTGGACTGGAAGCAACCACCTTCAAAAAAACTAAAAATAAAATGTGGCACTACAGAGACAACTAGCGCAAGATAGGTAGGGGAAAAAATGGTAAACAAAGGTGTAAGCAAATCTTAATGGAAAGCATAAAGGATCCTTTGTTGTACTTTCCACTGCAATTAATGATTGCTGCTGTTAATACTTCTTAATTTGCAAATTTCCGTTTTTTTAATTTTACCTATCTTGGTTGGACATTTTAGTAATACTCAGATCTGTTTGCCTTCACCATTTCAGACAACAATGACAATATATTTCCCCACGTGTCTCTGCCAGCTCTGAGCCTAGTCATTCACCAGTAGGCTATGTGCAGGGCCACTGGAAAATTTTACCCAAAAATACGGGGATTTTCTTGCAAAAATTGTGGGAAAATTGCGGGGTTCACTATACATACCAACTGCACCCTAATAAATATTTTATTGTTTGCTGCAGCATGTATTGATCACATAAATTGTTAGATAAATGTATTGCCACTTGTAAATACTTTTAATATGAAGAAAGATGTGTGTTTTTGAAATGCACTGTAAACTAATCATTATGTAACATATCTTCTAAAAATCAAGACATCTAAGTCATGCAGTGCTAACTAGATTTTATTCAGTAATGTACAGTTAGTCTGTACTGAATACATCCTGAAACAACATATTTTGCCAGTTTCTAGATGTTAAATAATGAAGCCTGTTTAAACTACTAGCTTTGGTGCAAGAAAAAAATAAACAGATAACCAGGGTGCCTAATAAAGGTCTAGTAAGAAAAATATTTATTTTGTTAAAATGATTACTGTTCTTAATCAGCACTGTAAGTACATTTTAAAATCACATGATAAAAGTATCAAATCATACCAGTAGCTTTTCATTACATCATACAATAGTTTTCAATACATTGTACTTTTGTTCTACTCGGTTTGCAGTGATTTTACTTGGGTTACAATTATTTTGTCTATTTGAAGGTAACTGTTTAACTATACTTAACCTGTTCAGCATGTTTTCAGAAATGTTTGCTTTTTGTAGGCTTTGTACGTGAGTATACAATTGTGGCAGACTAACATATAAGGAATCACTGTCACCAACACCCTCAGAAGCACATTCAAGTTTATAATCAGCAGGGCCATCCAAACTCTTGACACATTTGAATCAAAATCCTTTCAGATTTGAAAGTATTTATACAAGGAAAATCTACCCTACCATTCAAAAACAAGTATTGTGGTCAAGGCTTCATTTAGGTGAATGGGGCACTTTGCACCTCTTCTCACACCTATTGTTTCAGTCTCTGTGTCAGCAAAAAGTTCTCTGATAGTCTGCTTTAACACAGATTTTAAGTGTTCAAGTCTACATACGCATGACCAGAGGATTCTGAAACCAAAGCAGGGAAGTGAATCACTTGAAAGCAGAGTCACATTTGACCCCTTCTCACCTCACACTGTACTGTTTTGGTCAAATCCAAGTCTGTGTACCATATCTGAGTAGATTTCCTTGAGAATTTAAATATTTTTATACAATTTCAGTCAAAAATTCCATAAATGTAAGAAATTGCAAGAAATTGCGGATTTTGTGCGGAGAAGGGTGAAAATTGTGGAAATTGCGGAAAAATTGCACCCGCAATTTTCCAGTGGCCCTGGCTATGTGTGATTACTCTCCCAAGAGAGCAGGGAAGCAGGTTGTCCAAATGGTTACAACTCAGAGCTGAAGATTCTCCTCTCTGTCAACTTGTCTCCTGGCTGTGAGGTCACACTCACCTGTTACACCTTGCCGCAAGAGCAGACAGAGAACTGTAATAATCTAGAGACCCACATTTAAAATCCCACAAGTTACCACACATTCACCAGGCAACCCTGGGAGAGCCACTTAACCACTTTTTTACTTTCTCTATAATCATATGTGTTCAAGTCTCTCAGTGTGCCTCAGTTTTCATCTCCCTCTCTAGATTGTAAAGTGCTTTTGGGTAGTCTATATAAAATGCACTTTATAAAACCAAATTTCTTTCCTTCCTTTTCAACTGTCTCTCTATGCTAATGCCTACCATATAGGCAAAGACAAGAAGATAAAGAATCAGCATTTATATAGTGATGTTCATACACATTGTATCCCAAAGCACTTTACAAACAATAAGAGACTGGTATTAAAGTGGTTCAAAATGTGCAGTGGCAGCCATTTAACACATCAACTACCACACACAGCCACTTTACAAGCAATAAGGAACTGGTCATGAAGTGGCTGTAAATGTGCAGTGGCAGCCATTTCACACAACAACCACACAGCCATTTGATGACTGCATGAACCAGTTTTCAGAAAGGGGCACATGAGAGTCCAACATAAGTCTGATGTGGTTAAGAAAAAAAACATATGGTGAGTGCAAAAGACAGACCACAACATGAAGAAAGTATCAGAGAGCACAGCACAGTGTGTGGGTACGTGTGAGGTAGCACAGCACAGAACAGGTTTGTGTAAGAACAACAAGAGGAGTGCGTAGGAATTTGTATGTGTGGATGAGAGAGTACAACATGGGGCAGGAATGTAAGAGGACAACACATGGCAGGTGTGTACAAGAGAAAACACAATATAAGATGAGGTGGAGGAATCAGCACAACATGGGGAAGGAGTGTGTAACAGTACAGCATGAGGTTGGTGAATGGGATTGAGTACACTAAGTGGGTGTATACAAGGTAACACAACATTTAACATGGGTGTCTGGTACAGTGAAACACACAACATAAGGTGGATGCATTCAAGACATTGTACAACATGAGGCATGTTTTTGTGGGAGAGAGTTACATGAGGTAGGTGTAGCAATGCAGGTGGAGGATGGACAGGGGGAGACTGAGGCACTGAGTTACCATTGAGCCAGGAAATGGCACAGCAGTTTGAACAAGGGTGATCTACAGACCTCCAGCACAAGGGGAGGAGATGGATAGGGATCTAGTGTATCAAACTCAGGAGATGGCAGCAAAGGGTGACGTATTACTGCTGGGTGACTTCAATATTCCAGACATTGATTGGACCATCCAAGCAGCTGCTTCAACCAGGAGCAGGGTCATCCTGGATTCACTGCAGGGGGCAGAACTGAGACAGCTGGTAAGCATTTAAACTAGCCAAGGGGGGGAGGCACTGGAAAGGAGCAGGGAAATCCTAGCCCCCCCAAAAAAATTCAGGGTAGTAAGTGAGGTAAACACCAAGATAGAGATGTCTATAGGTAGAAAGACTGGGGTAAATGGAGAAAGTGACAAAGGCAATAAGGACAGGGATGGGGCAAAACGGAGTAAGTCCAACAGGAAATGGAGGGTAATGAGTACCAATGCCCATAGTCTCTGCAACAAGCTCCCTGAACTGGTGGCCTTGATGGAAGAGGGGTGCCTGGATATTGTAGCAGTCACAGAAACTTGGTACACACAGAACCATGACTGGGATGTTAACATACCAGGGTACATAACCTACAGGAGAGACAGGGAGGGGAGAAGAGGGGCAGGAGTAGCTCTCTATGTAAAGGAAGGGATAAAAGCAACTGAACAAGAGAGTAAACAGGGAAGAGAGGAGGCACTGTGGGTCACTTTGAAGACTGGAAATGGCACCACAATCTGCGAAGGAGTTGTATACAGACCCCCATGTCAGGGGAAGGGAATGGACAAGGATATGATAGAAGGCATTCTTAGGATGGCAGAGAAAGGGGAGATACTGTTGATGAGAGACCTGAATATGCCAGATGTTAACTGGAGCACATTTGCTGCAGCCACATCCAAGAGCAGGGCCATTCTCGATGCCCTACAGGTGGCATGCCTCAGACAGCTAGTCACTCATGAGGGAGTAATCTTGGACCTCATACTCTCAAATGGGATCAGTGTGAGGATCTCAGATCTAGAAGTGGGTTGCCATTTGGGAACAAGTGACTATCAAACAGTGTGGTTCATGATAAACTCTGCTACAGAGGCTAGCCATACAAAAGTGAGGGTACTGGACTTCAGGAGGGCTGACTTTGGCAAGATGGGAGAGTGTCTTTGAAAAGCAATAGCAAACAGGCTAGAAGAAGGGGTGGAGCAACAATGGGGAAACATCAAAACTGCCATCAAAGAGGCAACAAGCCTTTGTGTGAAGCTAATAAACAAATCAAAATGAAAGAAAAAGCCACTATGGTTCTCAAAAGAAGTGGCGGGGAAAGTCAGGGAGAAAAAGATAGCATTCAGGAAGTATAAGGAAACACAGAGGGAGCAGGACAGAGAGCTGCACCAGTTAAGGCAGAAGAAAGCAGGGAGGGAAGTCAGAATGGCAAAGGCCCAAATGAGGAAAAGATAGCTAACTCAGTTATGAAGGGGGATAAAACCTTTTATAGGTACATCAGGGAGCATAGAAAGACAATGGGAGGGATAGTGAGGCTGAATAGAATGGACGGTGGGTGGGTGGGCAGAGAGGGACAGTGAAAAATCAGGGATACTGAATGAATATTTCTGCTCAGTATTCACAAAAGAGGAGGAGGGGGAGTTGCCTAATCCAAATAACAGAAGCACTCTTGATAGGGGGGTTGATCCCAGTCCTTTCACAGAAGAAAGGGTTCTGAAAGAACTCCTAAAACTGAAGGTGGACAAAGCAATGGGGCCTGATGGAATTCACCCCAGAATTCTAAAAGAACTAAGGGGAGAATTAGTGAAACCACTGACTACCCTTTTTAATAAATCATGGGAGGATGGTGTGGTACCTGAGGACTGGAGGAAGGTGGATGTGATTCCCCTTCACAAAAGTGGGACCAAGACAGAGGCAGGAAACTACAGACCTGTCAGTTTGACCTCTGTGGTAGGGAAAGTGATGGAATCACTTCTGAAGGAAAGAATTGTTGAGTACCTAGAGGCAAGTAGGGCACAGGATCCAAGGCAGCATGGGTTCACAGTGGGATGTTCATGTCAGATAAATCTAATTGATTTCTTTGACTGGGTGTCCAAAGTATTAGACCAGGGAGGGGCTGTGGACATGGCCTACCTAGACTTTAGCAAGGCATTTGACACAGTCCCACACAAAAGATTAATTGTCAAATTAACCAGTCTGGGAGTGGGTCCCAGGGTGGTAGCCTGGGTAAAACATTGACTAGACAACAGGACACAGAAGATAATTGTAAATGGAGTCCACTCTGAAGAAAGAGGGGTTATTAGTGGGGTACCGCAGGGTTCAGTATTGGGTCCAGTCCTTTTTAAAGTCTTTATAAGTGACATTGCAGAGGGACTGGAAGGAAAAGTATGCATCCTTTGCAGATGACATAAAGATCTGCAGGTGGGCAGGCAATGTGAGAAGGCAGTAAGGAGGGCTGGGGGGATACTGGCATAAACAGTAGAAAACAGGATGTTGTTATCCCTCTGTACAGACTGTTACTGAGACCCCATCTGGAGTACTGCATGCAATTCTGGAGACCCCATCTCCACAAAGACTTAGACAGAGTGGAGGCTGTTCAGATGAGGGCAACCAAAATGCTGCAGGGTCTGCACCAGAAGACATATGAGGAAAGGCTAAAGCAGCTTAATATGTATACCTTTGAGGAAAGGAGGGAGAGGGGGGACATGATAGAAACTTTCAAGTATTTCAAGGGAATTAACAAAGTACAAGAGGGTAGTATCTTTCAGAAGAAGAGATGTGCAAGAACAAGGGGGCACAATTTGAAGATAGAGGGGGATGGCTCAGAGGTAATGTTAGAAAGTATTTTTTCACAAAGAGGATAATGGATGCATGGAACAGCCTTCCTGAGGAGGCTGTGGAGTCAGGAACAGTGGTAGAATTAAAGAATGCATGGGACAGGCATAAGGCAATTCTAGTGGGGGATAGGAGGAAGTAAGCTGCTGATTAACTAGAATCTGCAGCTTATCTATCAGGTAGGGAAATGGCCAGACTCGGTGGGCCAAGCGGTCCTTATCTGCCATCAAATTCTATGTTTCTGTGTTTCTATCCCACAAGAGAAGGGGCAATTCTGGATCTGGTACTGACCATTGGGGACAGTATATCGGACATCCAGGTGAAAGGGCAGCAGGGATCCAGTGACTACAACATAGTTTGGTTTAACATGGGGACAGAGACACTGTCTAGTCACACTAAGGGAAGAGTTCTGTATTTTAAAAGGACAGATTTTGAAAAAATGAAGAGGTATATCAAAGAGGCCCGGACAGGACTGGAGATAGGAAAGGGAGTTGAGGAGCAGTGGAAATGCTTGAAGTGAGCCATACAGGAGGTGATGAACCATTGCATCAAGGTGGTAAGTAAAGGCAGGAAAAGAAGGAAACCGCTATGATTATCGAGAGAGGTAGCAGGCAAAGGAAGGGCCAAAAAGGCAAGTTTCAGGAAATATAAGGAAACTCAAAGGGAGCCAGACAGGGAAGAGTACTTAAAGAATCTTAGAAAAGCAGGAAAGGCTGTAAGGAGACTAAAGGCACAGACTGAAGAAAGATTGTTGCAGACAGTAAAGAAAAGGGACACAACTTTTTTTTTAGGTACTTCAGTGAAAAAAGGAAGGCTGAGGGGGATTGTAAGGCTCAGAGGGGAGACAGTGTTACACCTGGGTTATGCCTCCTATTGTCCTTCATATACCTTACACTTTATTCCTGGTCTATTGTTCTGTGATACTGCTATTTTGCACTAACATGTAGATTTAGGCATCCATCATATAAGTATGAGTACCAGGAATATGTTTTGTCTGTGACAAGGTACCTTTGTAAATAAGCCTATGGCTCAAAGGTTTTCCAAACTGCTGTTTAAATAAAAAAAAAATAATATTTGCTAATGTTTACATCCTTATATAGGATTAGATCATGCATGAATATTATACCTCACTATAATGCATTATGTTTTTCTTTTACATCTATTCCATATATAATCTACCTAATTACTGATATGATGACTCTGAGGGATCATCAGTGATTACTTTATACACTTTATATATATTCTCATATAATCATATGTAGTTGTGGCCAGCCAGCATTTCTCTTTGTCTAAGCAAGCTGACACAGAGAGAAAATCTTTGTTATGTCTTATACACAGGCAAGAAATGCCATGTGTAGTTTGGACCCATCAGCATTTCTTTTGTCCAAGCTATAATGCTAACCAAAGCATATTCTATCTCTCATATGAAATTCTTTAGTAATTCTGTCTCCTAAGTCATTATCCAAAACATAATGTTTCTCATATCTGTAATTATGAGGCAATCTCTGTTGCTATGCTGTTATCTGTAGTATATACATCTGTGTATCCTAGTTCCACAGGGGAGCAAGAATGAGATCTTGGAGAACCTGAGATCCTACAATTCTGGAGATTATGTGCATTCTTCAGGAGAGTGGTGAGAAACCCATCTCCCTTGTGATTTTCTTTGTCACATGCTTGGCATAAGTAGTATAATAAACATTTATTAGTACTCTTGCTTGTTTACGAATGTTTCATAGCAGACTCCGAAGACATAAGTATCTGTATTATTAGTATTATTATTATTTGCTATACACACTAAGAGTGTTTAGACAACATAAAATGGTGACTGTGAATGGAGTCTGGGTGTTTGCCAAAGTTACATTTTAATTTCCTCCGTAAATTAAAACATTGGGGGAAAAAATCCCACGTAACAAGCAGCTGAGAGTGTCTTCTGTTTAAATTTTTGGTCTGTTGTGTGTTCCATAGTGCAGACAAACAAAACAATCTCTTGGCAGATATTCAATCTCTGTGTAACGAGTTGTTTTATTTTTATCTATTTTTTCCCTCTTCTTTCTCTGTGGGAACACACAGTTGTAAAGGAATCTGAAAAGACAGATAGACTGCTTTCATTTGTGGTTTACTAAAGTTATGTAAGACACTTAAGAAGGCTAATAGCCCATGGAGGCTGTCCCCACAATTCAGTGGAGGTAACAGGTGTCACCAACTGTCAAATATTTGTTCAACCTAGTCTTAAAAGTAGAAAAGGAATCTGCCTGTACAAAATATGTTGGTAACTTGTTCCAATATTCAATTACCCTAGATACAAAACCATATTTTCTTATATTTGTCTTATACCTTTCTCCCATTAACTGTTGGTCATGTTTTCTCCAGTTATTAATCTTTTCCCTAAATTTCAATCCCAGTTCATTTCTTAATTTTTCTTGATGCAAGACTATATAAAAAAGCAACAGATCTCCCCTCTTCTATTTGTTAAAGACCACAATCCCATTGACTTTAATCTGGCTTCATAAGGTTGGCTTCCATAACCTGATACAATTTTGGTTAAAATTCTTTGCGGACATTCCAACAAGACTTTATCCTTTTTTAAATAAGGACTCCAAACAGTAGAATAATAGTCTAATGTTGGCCTCACGTAAGATTCAAACAACGGAATGAGCACCCCTGCATTCCTGGTATGAAAGCTTCTTCTAATGCAATTCGTCAAATGCATAGATTTATTAGCTCTAACTTTACAATGTGTTCCACTTTTCATATCCTGTTGTATATATATGCCTAAATCTTTCTCACAACTTGAAGTCCTTATTTTAATACCCTGGATATAATAATCTTGATTTATGTTGCCTTTTCCTGTATGCAACACTACTTTTATTAGTATTAAAACTCCCTTATAGGTCAGGCACTCCCAGCTCCTAAACTTAATTATGGAGCCCAAGCCCACACCTTAAAAATCACACCTGACACTGCCCGAGGCCCTCTCTTCCTCATGGTCTCCTATGTACCCCCGAGGAATCAAAACCAAGCGGTCCAGTCCCTCATTGACTATCTCACATCTCTTCCTCACAAAGTGGACCAAGTCATCCTAGGTAATCTCAATGTTAACTGGCTTGCCTCCACTGCCTCCAATATAAGGGACTCCTTTGCTGCCCTGGATATGTCCCAGTTAGTCACCCAGCTCACCAGATTCAACCACTCTACTGGCACCAGCACTGTCCTAGATGTTGTTATATCTAACCGCCCCTACAAAATCTGGAATGTCACTGTCCTCCCCAACTCTCTTAGTGATCACTCCCCAGTCCTCTGTCTCTGGTCATCCTCCACTCTGAAGCCAGTGTCCTAGGCCACTCTACACCACTGTTTACACCCCAGTGGCCTCAGAAAATTAAAACAATACCTAGCCAAGCTAGACTGGTCCCCTATCCAGCGCGCCCCTGACATTGACTCAGCTCTTGACCACTTCACAAATGCCTTCTGTAGGGCTTGTGACCTTTTCGCCCCCCCTCACTAGGATCTATTCCAAAAAATGCAGTGCCTCATGGGTCACCCTACCCCTCCTCCAGAGACTCAAAAACAGAGATAATCTCTGGCACATTGCTGTAGAATCTGGAAAGGCATCTAACAGACAGGCCTACAATGCAGAACACAATAAGTGCACTTGGGCCATTAGGTGGGCCAAGGCAGAGCACTATCAGACCACCCTCACTTCCACTTGGGGTTCAGCCTGGACCTTCTGGGATAATATGAAAGAGCTAAATGGGAAGTCCTACTCCCCCCACCATCTCAGCTCTCCATCAATGGCACCCCCACCACAGAACCACTCCTCATAGCTGATTGCCTTAACACTGCCTTCTCTGACCTAAGCTCGGTCCTCCCCAGCAGTTTCTTTGACCCAATCCCCACCTCTCTCTCCCTCTGGTCCTGCATTGCCCACCATTCTACCTGTGCACCCTAACCCCCCAAGAAGCTGGGCAGCACCAGCTAAAAGCCTTAGGCAGCAATAACCACAGCAGTGACCCCCTCAATACCAGGATCCTTTGTGTGGTCTTGGGCAAAGTCCTAGTCCCCCTGACTGACCTTCTAAACTGGTCTGTATGCCTGGGTCAGTTCCCAAGTGCTTGTAAAACTGCTGAAATCACATCCATACATAAGAGTGGGGACCGATCCACCCCCAACAATTACTGGCCCATCTCCACCCTCCCCCCATTCTCTAAAGCCCTTGAAAAAGTGGTGGTGATCCAGCTCTCTGAATACCTAACCAAGTATGACATTATGTGTCCAGAGCAGCACAGTTTCCACCCAGGACACAGCACAACCATGGCTCTCCTGGAATTCTCCCAACACCTGTATGCTGCTCTCAACTCTGGCAGCCTTGCAGGAGCAGTGTTCATTGACCTCTCCAAGGCCATTGACATGGTCTGTCATCCCCTTCTACTCAACTCTCTCCACCAACTAGGCTTCTCTGGTGGTCCCATTTCCCGGTTCTGTTAGATCCCAGCATGTCAAGATCAGTGGCTCCCTCTCCAACACTCTTCCCGTTTGCTCCGGGGTCCCTCAGAGCTCCATCCTGAGTCCAATATTCTTTAGTCTCTACCTCAACATACTCCCCAGCTCATGTACCGGTAAAATGCTCCTCTACACCGATGATGCAGTCCTCGTTGCCTCACATCCCAATCCCACCTCCCTCCAATTATCCCTCCATCAAGTTTACAACCAAGCTGAAAGGTGGTTCGGAGACCACAGACTGGTCATTAACCTAAAGAAAACCAAATCAATGCAGTTCTTCCACCACCAAAATAAAGCTAAAAATACCCCCTCTTGATTATCCCCAGCACTCAGCACCCACTAGAACAAGTGACCACATACAAGTACCTAGGCATCACATTCGATACTGTCCTCTCCTTCCACACTCACATTAATGCCCTGTCAGCTGCCATTAACTCTCAGATTGGTCTGCTATACCAGTACAGGGACTGTCTGCCTCAGGTTGCCCTCAGGCTGGCCATCACCTCCTCCATCTTGTCCCTCATGGACTATGGCTTACCCATCTACGCTGCAGTTGACAACACTGCCCTCTCCAAAATCCAACTCTCCATCAATAAAGCCTGTAGGCTCCTGACCAGTGCCCCCAGCCAAACTCACACCTGCCTTCTCTATACTACCACCAATCTTCTCAACTTTGAGGAGTGACTGTTCTAACACACCTGCCTTCTCGCTAAGAAATCTATGCTAGGACTCTCCCCCTGTGGGTTTCCACCTCCCTACAGCAGCCATCTTCACCCATCACCACCTGTAGCTCTGTTAAAGCCACTTTCAAGGTGCCCAGAACAAAGACTTCTCTTGCCCAGAGATCCTTCCTCTACCGATCCCCCACCTGGTTCAACTCCCTCCCTAGCTCCATCTCCAACTTTCCAAAAATTGGCTCCTTCAAAACAGTCCTTTGGAACCATATCTTTAATACCCGCTGTTGTAGGTGCAACTAACCCCCTGTTGTAACCTGTGGTTCCTGCCCACCTTGCCCCCTGGCTCAACAACGTCCACTGGACAGCATCTCCCTCCCCCAGACCTACCCCTTCCCTACTTGGTCCAAACAGGGATGTAACCCACTGTCTTCTCTGAGGACCTACTATATCCATGAGTGTAACTCACAATGTTGTAACATTATGTAACCAAAGTAACATACAAACAACTACATTATGTAACCTAAGTGTATCTATGTTAAATGTTCCTTTTACTGCACTTGTAATGTTATCCTCTGTTTTAATCTGCACTGTAATAACTGTCTTGATGTTTGCCCTCCACCATGATGAGGTGCCTTTGTAAATGAATCTCTGACTCAAAGGTTGTAAACTCGATTTGTAATGAATAAATGAATAAATAAAATATTATTCTTTTGTGCCCACTCCTCAATGTCTAATAAATCCTGTCCAAACTTTAAGCTCTCTTCGAAAGTGTCAACCACCCCCCCAATTTAACATCATCCACAAACTTAATTAACTTATTTTCACTATCTATCTTCAAGTCACCCATGAAAATACCAAACAACAATGGTCCCAGCACCAATCCCTGTGGCACCCCACTCTCAACCCTCACTGCACTAGACAAGTGACCCTGAACCCTCACTGTCTGCATCCTCTCCATCAACCAATGCCTGATCCACCTTAACAACCCTGCACCTATACCCATATCTAATAGCTTTGTCAACAATAAACCATGATGGACCTTATCAAAGGCTCCACTGAAGTCCAGCATTACCACATCAATTTTCCTGCCTAAATCCAACTTCCTAGTCACCCAATCATAAAAACAGATCATATTAGTTTCACATGACCTATTTTTAACAAAACCAAATCCTATTGGGTCTTTACTCATCTAGGAGTCCACATACGCCACATGCTGTTTGTGTCCTGTCATGATCTTTGGTTGCAAACAAAGTTTTTGATCCACAGACAGCTAAGGGTTTCTTATTTCTTAAAAGACATGTCTAAAAAATCAGTACTGAAGCTGAGGCTGGATGCCTCATAAACTCAAACTGCTTATGGAGGTTTAGAAGATCTTGCCAATGTGGCAAAAAACAGAAACAGTCCCATGAGGGTGATTTCTGAGCACAATAGTGACTTAAAACATGGCACCAAGGAAGAAACCCCTGAAAATTTGTTAGTTGCAATACTATTCTATTGCTTAGAATTTTCTATAAATTTTGATACTCTGAAGTCAGATTACACTGCATAAAGGCAAAAGATGAGTATGTTACATGCCAAGTCTACAGAGAAAGTTAATGAGCTGTTATTTCAAAACAGGACATTGATTAAACAATGTGATTCATTACTAAGTAGTTATGAAAACAGTAGACATAAAAAGTATACTTTGAAAATCAAATGTGATACATAAGGTTTCTCTTGACAAAAAACTAGATTTTCACTGTGAGAAACTCTTGCGAACTGAAGTTAGATTACTTCACAGTGTGCTCGCTCATGTATTTGAGGAGCTGGAATGTAAGTGTGAAGAAAATGCGCAACTTACCACTGTGTGTAGAAACTTGGAGAAACCGGTTATACATAATTTGTGTGATGCCAAATCTGAGGTTGATCTTGTAAATTGCAAGACAGAAATGGTGAACTTGCACCAGCAGCCAGAGGTATTGGTAGGGCATATTGACTTAATGACCAGAGACCTTGCCTCTTCTCATGTTAAGGAGTTTGATTTTGAATACTCACAGTATGCTGTGGGGTGGACTAGAACAAATGCTATCCACTTGTCTTTCTGTGATTCACAAAGTGGAGAATTGTTAGAGTCTCAAAATGGTGGACACATGTCATCAGGTTGCATCCCCATACCATCCCCAAGATGGCCACTCATGTTCAGGTGATGATGGTCATAATACAGTAAACCAAGATGCCCATGAGGTAATCCAAAATGGCCAACCACTACATCACGGAGATTGGATCATACAGTCACAGGGACCTGTGATTGCTGCCATAACCAAACAAAACATACCGGAGGCTTTTGGCATGAGTAATAATGTTATCAGTAAGACTAGTGTTTCTGAGGGACAGAAGAGTCTCATTAAAAATGATGTTGATGTACTTTTGAATGAGGCTGGTATGCTACCTGTCATAAAGTCAGTGTCTGCTGCTGCAGAAGCAGCTGCTGCTGTTAGCAGTGTTTACTAATCTAGAACATCCTTGGTTAAGTAACACATTGCTGTTAATTATGTTAAATGTGAAATAACATCAGCTTTCCCTGAGAAGACTGAATGTACTGCTTTTCCTACAAAGTGCATTAATAATTTAATCTGTAACATTAAAAACAATGTTGCTACCATTCAGCAACCTTCTGGTGGGGAAACCCACTTTATCTTTGATGGGGGAGTGGACAACCCTGATTCTGAAAGCCCTTTGGCTGTGATATTTTAACCACCACAGGCCACGTTGGGGGGAGGGTTACAGGTTTGATTTCTGAACCTGGGCTGACAGCTGTTTCAGTACTACTTTCTCCACCCCAAGGGCTACTGAACCACAATCCATAGCTGGAGAACTACATGCAACTTGCTCACCATTTTTCTCCACTGTGCAGGCACCCCTGATAGTGACAGTACTGCCAGCACATAATGCAGAACCCCCTCCACCAGTGACACCTGGATCATTCCATAATGTGTCTGCAATAGCAGGCACAAGCCAGGAACAGTCTGGGTTATTCCCAGCACATGCAATAGCAGACACAAATCAGAAACAGTCTGGGTTATTCTCAGCACAAACAATAGCAGGCACTTCTGGTAAGAAGGTGCTAGGTATCCTAATACTGATATCGTTGTCTTTTTTTTGGGGATCACTGACCATGGTCCCAGCATTGGTTAATCCTAACACAGTTTTAGGGTATATTGAAACTGTTACATCAAAGAAACATAGAAACATAGAATTTGACAGCAGATAAGGACCGCTTGGCCCACCTAGTCTGCCCATTTTCCTACCTAACAGATAAGCTGCAGATCCTAGTTAACCAACAGCGTACTTCCTCCTACCCCCCCACCAGGACTGCCTTATGCCTGTCCCATGCATTCTTGAATTCCCCCACTGTTCTTGACTCCATGACCTCCTCAGGGAGGCTGTTCCATCATCCACACCCTCTCTGTGAAAAATACTTCCTCACATTACCTCTGAGCCGTCCCCCTCTATCTTCAAATTGTTCCCCTTGTTCTTGCACATCTCTTTTTCTGGAAGATGCTACCCTCTTGGACTTTGTTGATTCCCTTGAGGTACTTCAAAGTTTCTATCATGTCCCCTCTCTCCCTTCTTTCCTCAAGGGTATACATATTAAGCTCCTTTAGTCTTTCTTGTTATGTCTTCTGGTGCAGACCCTGCACCATTTTGGTTGCCCTCATCAAGACAGCCTCCACTCTGTCTATGTCTTTGAGGAGATGGGGTCTCCAGAACTGCACACAGTACTCCCAATGGGTGTCACCAACTGTCTGTACAGAGGGATAACAACTTCCTGTTTTCTACTATTGATGCCTCTTCCTATGCATCCCAGTATCTCCCCAGCCTTCCTTACTGCCTTCTCACATTGCTTGCCCACCTTTAGGTCATCTGATATAATTACCCCAAGGTCCCTTTCTATTTTTACTGTTGTCAGTATCTCACCCCCAATTGTATGCTTCCCTGGGTTTTTGTTTCCCTGGTGCATTACCTTGCACTTCTTTGCATTGAATCTGAGCTGCCATACATTTGACCATTCCTCCAACCTTGCCAAGTCCCTTCTCATCCTTTCCACTCCATCTTGTGTATCAACCCTTTTGCATATCTTTGTGTCATCTGCAAAGAGACATACTTTTCCTTCCAGTTCCTCTGTAATGTCACATATAAAGACATTAAAAAGGACCGGTCCCAGTACTGAACCCTTCGGTACCCCACTAGTAACCCTCCTTTCTTCACTGTGTACTCCATTTACTACTACCCTTTGCGTCCTGTTGTCTAGCCAATTTTTTATCCAGGCTACCACCTTGGGACCCACTCCAAGGCTGGCTATCTTGTGTATTAATCTTTTGTGTGGGACTGTATCAAATGCCTTGATAAAATCTAGGTAGGCCATGTCCACAGCCCCTCCCTGGTCTACTACTTTGGTCACCCAGTCAAAGAAATCTATTAGATTCGTCTGACGTGACCTTCCCATCATGAATCCATGCTGCCTTGGGTCCTGTGCCCTACTGACCTCTAGGTACTCAACAATTCTTTCCTTCAGAACCATTGTGAAAGGAATCTTTTGGCTTCATACTGGGCAGTGAGATACTTTATGTACATCACTAGATGTGCATCCATTGTGCTGCATTCCAATCATTTGCCAACTAACTTTCTATTGTGAGACAGAGTAAAAGATGATTCTACATCCAATGGAAGACTTACACACTGGTCTCTCATTTTACATGATCATGACATCACTGTTCTTCCTATCAAGACTCCATCCTTGTTGGCAGATGGCCTACAATTTACAAGAGAGACTCATGATTGTTCACTCCAACTGCCTGACCTACCTGTCCCAGGGCCCTTTCTGACAGAAACTCAGAAAGTGTTACAAGACACCACTGTGTGTCATGTTTTGACTGATGACTCAGCCACACATACCAATGAGGGTCAGATAGCAGGGTTTGGAATTCTTATTGTACATTCTGGTGATGACAGAGTGTGCATGGCTAGTAACTGCATCATCATATATGTATGATTCACAGGCATTGTTAAAACATGCCTGGCAAGAAAATAATGTGAAGCAGGGAGGAGAGGAGTCTCCTTATTACCACAAATGTTTGTGGATGGTTTAGAGTGCTGGTATGTCCTTGAGTGAAACAGGTTGTGATAATAATGAGAAATAAAATGATTTGTTTTCTTACATAACATGATGCCAGCACTCTATGACAGGGTTAAGTTTTGCATTTGAAGAATGACCTTGAGCTAATTACAAACTGCAGCACTGTTTTTTTTTTATTATTACAGATTTTTATTGGGTCTGTTCCTCTCTGAATTTCTTTGGAAGAAAACAAACTCCCAATACTCTATAGTACCACTGTGAAATTCAATTAATTGTTTGTGTACATCACAACCTAACCAGTTTTTTTTCCAGTTGTTTAACCAGGTGAGACACACTAAGCTGAAAGCTTTTTTACAGGTCAACCTGGGAGCACAAGGAAGTTAAGTGACTTGCTCAGGGTCACACAGTATATGCAAGTGGGGGCTGTGGAATTCAAACCCAGGTCTCCAGATTTGCAGCTCAGAGCCTTAAACCACTGTGCTATACAAACTGTATATTCATAAGGTTTGAGCATATTGCAAATGTGAACCTTATGCTCCAAAAGAAGGACCCTCATTTGAGGCAAAGATGGGCTTCCTATAGACTTTTACAAGGCCAAAGGACTCCATTTGGAAAAATACTTACTCGGGGCCTGCACTCTTTCCCTAACCACTGGGGCATTGCTGCCAACACTCAAGAGTCTGTGATAATGGTGCTTCCAAAGAAAGGTAAAAACACTCTGCACCCAGGGGGATACAGACCAATATCCCTCATCAACGCTGATGCTAAGATTTTGGCAAAGGTTCTGGCTGGGCATCTGGATGCACATTTGCTAGGCCTGATATACCCTGCCCAAGCAAGATTTGTCAAAGGCCAAGTTGGATCTGACCATCACAGAACATTAGCCACTCTCATGCACGTAACAAAAGGTTCCCTCTTTCCATCAGTGGCACTAGCGATAGACTTTGATAAAGCCTTCAACAGTGTTGAATGGTCCTACCTGATGCCCATATTAGAGAAAATGGGGGTTGGAGACAAATTCCATGCCTGGTTGCACCTGTTTTACAGTCTCCCCATGGCATTGGTCCTTACCAACAAGACAATGTCCTCTCCATTCAAGTTAATTGCAGAGAGGTACTGGGCAAGGTTGCCCCTTGTCTCCCCGCTACTTTTTCTTGCTGTAGAGCCCCTAGCTATAGACATTACTGAGGTACACAGCATTCCCAGAATCAAGTAAAGGTTGACACTTTCAAACCTTTCTGAATGCAGATGATTTGTTAGTCACCATGACATTCACTCCGCAGGTGCTACAGGAGTTTTTACAGATCCTTACCATATTCAGTTTGGTCTCCAGCCTGAAGGTTAATCAGGCCAAGACTGAGGTACATCCCCTCAATAAGGCAAACCGGAGCCAAAATTTCACCTCTCTGGGTTTAAAATGATCCCCAAGGGGTCTTAAATATTTAGGAGTAACCATCCACCCCAACCCCATGATGCGAAATAAGGCTAACTTTGAATTCTTGTTTTCTACCATCAGAGGAGATTTGGATCAGTGGAGACCACTCAAGCTATCTCTTGCTGGTAAAATAGATTCAGTCAAGCTCATGCTAGTGCCAAAGGTTCTATACCTCCTTGCTCACACCCCAATGAATATTCCACAAAAACGGTTTCAGTAGCTGGACTCAATGATAGGGAGATACCTATTGGAAGGTCATCCCCAATGCTTCAGCAGACAGAAACTCAGACAGTACTGGAGTGGGAGGGGGTTGGGGACTACCCTAGTTTCAGGACTACCATCTAGCATTTCTCACTGCCAAGACTTTAAAATGATTTACTTCACATGACATACCAGCACCTCTGTGGGTAGCTCTGGAGGCGCAGATAATTGGATCCCCCTCTTCCACCACAGTGCTTTAAGCCATCAAGAAACCCATGCCAAATTTTCCACCCTCAATCCCACTTTTCATTAAGGCCTGGAAAACAGTGCACTCAATTTTACATCTTTCTCCCATCCTGTGGGTACACTAACCACTCTGGGGTAACCCACTGGTAACCAGAGCAGGCTCTCCTTTCCATTAAAAGTGTGGTACACCCAAGGCATTCACTATATAAAGGACCTGCTACTACCAGGCACTTTGAACACCTTTCAAGCTCTCTCCAAAAAGATTCCACCTCTCAGTCCAGCACTTCTGGAGGTATCTGCAATTGAGAGATGTGATTCAATGGCCAGTATCAGCAGGAAGGATCAGAGCCTCAGGTGGACCTACTCCCCTTTCATGGCATGGCTCCACCTTCAGAAAAAGAGAGCTGGCAGAATCTATCAGGCCATGAGGGATGCCAACCCTGATCCTTCCATACAAGCCAAGACCCAATGGAAGCAGGAGATGGGGATACCCGTATCCGACACCCAATGGGCTCACAGCTGGACTAGGGCTCACCATGCCTGTCAGGATGGTAGAACCCACCTAATAATGAGCAAAACCCCACACATGTGGTATTTTACACTGGTCAAACTATCACAGATGGACCTAAGCCCTGACAACACCTGTTGGAGATTTGGCTCACCTGGGGCACACTTGCACCACATCCTGTGGACCTGTCCACAAATCCACCATTTTTGGAGCCCGCTTATAGATGTGGCCCAAGAGGTGCTACCCTGTACCCAGATCAATGCCCCCATTAGGGCTGTGCACAGCCCAAATATTATTTCCCAAATACCACGAATAATGCACTATTCGTTATTTGGATCCTGAATAACGAATAGTTTACTATTCGTCTGGTATTTGGGAAACTGCTTTTTAAAAAAAAAGACAAGAACATGCCCCCTCCCACCTCTCCCTGCCTATGTAAGCAGCAAAAAAAGCAAGTCCTCCTCCCTCTATTAAAAAGCATACCTCCCCAGCACCCAAAAGTGTTTTTTCTTTATATTAAATGCCCTGATAAAATATTAATAAGAACTGTGGGTGACCGGCTCTATGTGCCTGCTTCCATGATCAGCCTATAAAGTTATGAAGTTTTGTTTGCATCATGAACTACCCCCCAACCCACAGCACCTGAACCTGGCACCCACCCAGTCAAGTATCTAGGCAGTAATCTAAATTGAAGCTCTGATGGTGCCCACAGCACAACCTTCCCTCCTTCTCGGCCTTCTACTTTGTCATGAATGAAGCACTTGCACACTTGACTTGCTTTAGTAAAATCAGCTGATCATGTGATCAGCTGATTTTACTATAGTAGTGATTCTCAAATGGTGAGGCCAGCCTCCAAAGGGAGGCCCCAAATTGTTCCAAGGGATGCCCAGTCAAGTCTGAGAATGTACAGTATTTAAATTTTAAGTTTTGGCTGTTTTGTGCGAAAGGATAAAACAAATTAAATCTGAATAATTGCAGGTGAATTTCTTTACTTATGCAGAAATATTTGACCAGAAAGTCCCCATTGAGCCAAAGTTTGTTTATAGGTGTATATTTATATGTAAATTAATGCCTGGGGAAGGCATGCTGAGTCAAGGCTTGTTTCTACAATAGGTATTTATATGCAAATTAGTGACTTGGAAAGGCACACTGAGTCAAGGCTCATTTCTATAGTAGGTATTTATATGCAAATTAGTGACTGGAAAAGGCACAGAGATCTGATGCATTTTTTTTTCAGGTGTGACCTGAGGTAAGGGCACAGGAAGTTGCTTAACAACAGGGTAAGAGAAGGAAACATGAATTGGCTAGGTTAGTTGTTCCAGACAGAGTAACAAGGACCCATGAGTAAGAAAAAAAAGAGTGACAAGTATAACCTGGGGTGCCAGATTTGGAGTCGAGAGCAGTAAATTGAATAAAATGAGAATATACTCAGTCAACTTTATTAGTTTCACATTGATCCTGTTGTACTGTGTAAAGTAGATTTTTTTTTCCTGTGGGGAGGCCCAAGATTTTTTTCCAAATTTGAGGGAGGCTCTAAATATTTTTCATGGCTTGAGGGAGGCTCACTATCACAAAGTGTGATAACTAATGTACTATAGCAACTCAAGCACACAAGCGCTTCATTCATTACAAGGTAGCTGGATATGAAGGAGGGAGGGTTGTGTCGGCAGGCACCCTCTAAGCTTCAATCAGAATTATTGTCTGGATGCTTGATTGATCGGGTTCCAGTCAGGTGCTGTGGGTGGGTGGGGGCTCATATCATACTATAGCATCTAAAGCATGTGAGCACTTCACTTCATTCCTGACAAGGTAGCTGACAGAGGGGAGGAGGGAGGGTTGTGATGGCAGGCAACTTCTGGGCTTCAGTTTGGATTACTGCCTGGATGCTTGACTGGGTGGGTGCCAGGGCTGGGTGCTGTGAGTGGGGGTTGGTTTATGATACAGACAAAGCTTCAAAACTTTCCAGATTGACCATGGAAGCAGGCGGGCAGAGCTTTTCATCCCCAATTTTTATTATTATTTGATGTGGGGATTTAACATAAAGAACAAAAAACTTTTAGGTACTGGGGAGGTATGCCTTCTGACAAAAGGGTGGAGTGCTGGTTTTTTTTTTGCTGCTTACATGGCTGGGAGAGGAGAAATGGGGCTAGTTAGATAACGACACAACCAAGGGTACATCTCAGCCAATCTGGATGCAGAAATCTCCTGACCCATTTTATAATGCATAGTATTAACAAGAGCAATGGATATGTGGCTCTCGCTTGGATCCCTGGTTGACTAAGAGAGGCGGGTGGGGTACCTCAGTTAGAACTTCACCTGCAGGTCAATCATTTAAGTTCTTTCATTCTAATGGCCTACCAGTCCATCATAGTAAGTGTAGCAAGCACAAACTCCCACATCCTTTACTGAGGACTTTTTACCCCTCTTCCATGGACCATTTAGTCCAGCACTGTAGAAGCTTATCCATTTTATCTTGTGTCAAATAAGTTAACCGGTCCATTTCTTGGAACTTATTAATAAGTGCACACTACTCTGCCACCATAGGTTGATCTAGATTGAGCCATTTACAGGTGATAGCATTCCCTATTGCGGCTATACAGATATACCACAAGTAGCAGATTCTCACCCCTCTCACCAATGGTGCTGGGAGACCAATGTTACCTCTAATTTTTATTCTCTGTGGGTGGGCAACTGATATGTGTGTGTAGCACTTAGTACAAAAAAATTGATTCATGTGCACAAATTGGCTGGCCCAAACAAGTGATATATTTTATTGCCAGTAAACAGTAGAAAACATAACCAAACACTCAAATACTCACTGCAAAGTATAAATATACATTCTGACACAGTCCGAAGCTTGGTTGTGCATTGTGCGCCATAACAGTATGAACTGGAAATGTGTAAACTATATACATTTTAAAGAGTCTTGCATGCATCTAAAAGGGGTGCTGCTGATGATGCATAGCTAAGAAATTAACATTTACTGTTTTTCTCTCCTGTCTTTCCCATTCTTCCAGTGGACTTATATTTTATTAAGATCCATTTTTCCACCAAATGTTAAAAACAATTTTGTTCGCATCAGCTTATCTAAATGGCTTTCTTCCAAGTGGTTTCTTTGTTTGCTCTTAATGCAGTTCATGAGGCTGAAGCCTTTTTTACAGTCAGCACTAGAAGCTTGGAATGTTGTAATAGTAGTAGTACAATTTATTGTTCAGCATAAAGCAGTTACAATATACTAAAATCAGGACAAAATACATAGTAAATATAAATAGACAATAAATAAATCTACAAGGAACTTAAATATCTTTACAGTGCAATTCAATTTAACAGAGTACCTTTTCACATAAAAAACCTCCACAGGACTTCAAGTCCCCCTAATAAACTTCACAAATCAGTTGAGATTAAAAATCTTGCAAAGATCTCTACCATGTTCTTCTCTGTCATAGTCAACAAATATTCCAAAAGATCCTCCAGGGGGAAGCTGAGATCCCCTAACAATCCACCCAGTAGTTTTTTCCTAGTTGATTCGTACCTATGACACAAGAGTACCACATGTTTGAGATCATCTATAGTCCCCACTCTACATTTACAATATGGAGAAAGTAACCCCTCTCTTTTGTCTGAAATGAATGCATTGAGCATTACAGTTTTCAGTTTTGAATCTTGTATAGATTCTTCTTTGTTTAGGACAGGTTAAAAATAGAGATATGGCTCATATTCCCATGAAATCTTTACTTTTTTTTTATAAAATCCATATAGCTTAAGCTTGGAGAGTTGAACATAGAAAGAATTTATGTCTTAAGTCAATAAGCCTCAATTTGACATCCTGCCTAATCTCCTCAAATGGTCTAGTGTAAATTTTATATAAGAGATGGCCCAATCTGGCCAGCATTATTGTTTCCTTAATAAGTTGAATAAAGGGATGTATATACCCCTTGCTGGCCAATTTGATGGCTTCCACTACACACATTGTGAGATATCTTTGTTGGGACAAAAGAAAAAGTTTCAACAGAGAGAGAATCTGTCGTTCACAGATGAGAGAAGTCAAGGAATGTTGTCCTACCTCCAAGGCAGGAATACAGCTTGGAGTTCCATTTAAAAATATTAAGATGTATCGATAGAGTTTATTCAGAATTATTTCTAATTTTCTAACCTTAGTATAACCCTAGATTTCAGAGGCATATAACATGCTCGTTCTTATTTTGGCATTAACAACTCTTAATACCCCACTCAATGATGACTTCCCCATCTTGCTGTTAAATATTTTTAGGGCATTTACAGAAGATCCTATTTTAAATTGAATAACCTCCAAATGTTTGGTCCAAGATAGGCTATTGGCAAAATGGGCACTAAATAGTCATAACACTTAACAGTGTCTATATGGTTACAGTTTATCCTAAAGCCTACTGTATTCTTGTTTTGAGATCCAAAAACTACAGTGTTGATCTTGCCAAGATTAACTTTTAGTTTCCTTTGAGAACAGAGAGATTCAAAGTGAGCCAATTGTCTTTTAAGACCTAGGACTGAAGTAGAGAGCAAGACTAAATCATCTGCATATGCTAAACATTCAATCCTTTGATCATTAATTTTTGGAGTTTGAAAATCTGGGTTATCTGAGTTACCTAGCTGATCCAAGACTGTATTAATGTAGATGTTAGATAGAGTGGTGGCCAAAATACACCCCAGTCTGCCTCCCACATTTGTCTTTAATCTATCAGTTAGATGACCATATTGATTATACTGGACCCTTGCCCACATATTTTCATAGAGTCTATCAATAACATCAAGAAGTGAGGCCTCCAACTTCAGATCCCTTAATGTAGCCCAAAGGATTTTTCTGCTAATGCTGTCGAAGGCCAAGGAGAAGTCTACAAAACAGCAATATAATCTGTTTTTTCTCACTTTAGTATACTTCCAGATCAGGTGCTGAAGCACATAATAGTGTTGTACTGTAAAACAGTCCTTCTGGAAACCGTTCTGTGCCTCATTCAATACTGAGTTCTCCTTGACCCACAACAGCAACTTGCCCAAAATTATCCTAGAGAAAATCTTCTGTGAAACATCTATCAAACTAATAGGCCGATACATCCTTGGGTCATTCGGATCCTCTTTTTTAAAAATTGGGAAGATAACACTACCTGCCCAACTGGCAGGGTAAGAGTACCCCAAACCAGGCCATTAAACAGCAAAAGAAGAAAAGGAATCAGTTGGTAAAAACCTTATTGATATCACTTAGGATCTCATCAGGCCCAGGTGCTTTATTTGCCTTAAGGCCAATCAGTGCCATCTGGATTTCGTCCTCTGTGATCAAGATAGGTCTTGGAAAAATGTCATCCTCCTGTATTTTGAAAGCATCAGGTGTCTCCTGCTCTTCATGAAAATAATAGAGCTTGGAGCAATGAGATGCCCAAACTTCAGGTGTAATATAGGCTTCAATCCTATTGGCATATCTATTATATCCCTGGGAAACAATATTCCAAAATCACCTTCCATCCCTATCCAAAACAGCCTGACTCAGTTTTTCCCAAAGTCCCTGAGTATGTTTATGTCTCTCCCATTCGAGAATGTTCCTATATTTTTCTCTTTCAGTCTTTAGCAATTTAAAATCTGCTGCAGACTTATTTCTTTTCTTCTTATGCTGTCTTAGTTTTCCTCCAAACTCTTTCTTTGCCTGTAGGCATACTGAATTAAACTAAGACTTTTTATAAAGGGACCTAGGATGGTACATTTTTTTTACATCTAGGTCCAAGTAAAGAATGAATAGTTTCCCAATTCTCCAAAATATTAAAGGCCTTACTTTTGTTCAGGACCAACTTGTGAGTATCACCCAAGACTCCTGTACTAAGAATTTCTTTGAAATTAGCTTGCTGAATTGGCTCTCATCCAATCCTTCTCTTGTTTATGACTTCCAGACTCTCTTCCTGTTGTACCTCACTCCCCTAAAGTTCCAAAAGGGCATTTGATGTTAATTACAATAGCAGAGTGTGCTGATTCCAATCTAGTCATGACCTCTAACTTTTAGATCAGCTTTACTGCTTCCAAATTGGTCCAAACTTGATCAGGGGTTGAACAGCCAGTAGGTTCTCTATACGTTAAGGATCCAACTAGATCTCCCTGAGTTCTCCCATTTAAAATACAGAAATTTCTCCTGGCCAAGCCTGCTAGCAATTCCCTACCTCTGAGGTTAGATTTTAGATCCTAAGCAGTCCTAATATATGGGATATTTGGATTAATTATAGATATTGTATGGATCATTTCTCAATATACATCCTCCAAGAAATGAGAAGGAATTCTGGCATTAAAGTCTCCAAAAATAATTATAGGACAAGATGTACTCTTATCTGACAATTCATCAAGTGCCATTATCAAATCCTGTATGAGAAGGTCAGCGGGAACAGTAGCTCTATTGCGAGGGGGAAAGTATATATTGCAGAGAATGATCTTCTCTTGTCCCTTGCTAATCATTAGAGCCAAAATACCCTCTGACTTAGTAGAAATGTTAGTGATCTGAAAATTTAGCAAAGTTTTGATAAAAAAGGAAATACCACCTTTAAACCTTCCAAACTTTTTATCTTTAGTTGCTAGCAGAGTAAAGACAGACTCTCCAGCCAATTTGGGAGTTATATTTTCTGTACACCATGTTTCTTGCAGTCCAATAATATCAAAAGTATCCAGAAATCTCACTACTTCATGGTCAATTATTTTAAGATAGATGCCCTCAATATTCCATGAAAAGTATAGAACAGGCATCCACATCTTGATCCCTAGCTCCCTTATCCAAATCCAGCTGGCATTCAGAGTTCATTTGTTTGATATTATCTACAGGCTTAATCAATAACTGTCAGTGGCGAGTAGGTATTAGGATCAATTAGGTTTCCAAAGTCAGTTGGGGGTTATCTGCCTCTAAGATTGTTTCTGAACTATCCTTAGTCTGTTTAAACCATGAAAAGACTTCACCCAAGTCTAACATGTTAACTAAATGTATTCCCAAACAATTCTACTTGCTGGCCAGAGAAAGCAAGCTGCTAGCTGTATGAGGATTATTAAATGTAATATCAATCTGTGTTGTGGGCACAGGATCTCCATATAACTTCATGGACTCAACCATGTTTTTGGAGATATAAAATCATAATGCTCTTTCCAAGAGCAGCAACAAATCTTCCATAACTTTCCTATGAGAATCCTTGAGTGAAACCTTCCACCCAAAGATAATTATGGTCCTACTCAGCCATACTTCTCTCTGCTTCAGTACATGATCCTCTATCACTCCCAAGATTTTTCTCTGTGCTATTGTAGCCTTCTCACTCTGCATCTCCCTATGGAGAATCTCTTCTGGGGAAGGATAAGACTCTGTAGGAACCTCTATACATTATAGATTCATGTTTAGCTTGGAATGTAGCACATACATTAATAAGTTTAGCCACAATGCTGTACTGCATGTTAATCAAAGCAAAGTGGATCATGTCAGTAAAGAATTTTAATGATCTTCCCTTTATTTTTTCAGAAACTATAAATCTGAAGTCATTGTACTGGCTAACAATTTCTGCCTGGTCCACTGATGAAAATAAATAGTCCTGATATTTGCTGTATAGTCTCTCAATATTTGATAAGCCAAACTCAAAGCTGCAATGTGGCATTGCTGCAAAATCAAAGGCAGATCAGTCAGAAAGTTCACCTGCAGGAAATCAGCTGTCCAGATGGTCACATAACAGGCCAATGAATTGCAAAATTGCTGTTGTGCTTACTTCAGCTGCACAATTAGCCAAAAGCAGTTTTACTGGTTGGCTCCAGTAGACAGTTTCACCCAGGTTTGGCTTCTGATCTTTTTTTTATTTTTGGCCTAGCAATCTGTACAGTTTCAGCTGTTGTTAGACCACTTTCTGAAACATCTTAGACAACTCTGCCAACTTCAAAAGTACATCATTTAATACCGTTATGGCAATGTGGTATTCAGGGTTGGACAGCTTCTTAAAGCAGTACTTAGCAATGGGATCTTTGATGGATGCATGCATAATTGTATGTGATGCCATTTACCCTAGGTATGGTTTACAATGACTATGTTGGGTATTGTCAAGCTCCATGGGGGTTTTAAAATGTATTTTTGCAATGTATTGAGTGAGTCAGTGTGATATGAGAGAGAAGATGCATTTAGGAAATTGTATTTCTCTTCCATTCTTGATCCATACTAAGCGCAGTCTGAATTTATGAAACTAAATGAAAATGACATTTTTTGCACTGCTATTTCTTGTTGTCCATTTTAGAATTACTATCCCCATGTAGCCAATATGGGTAACCTTTTACAAGCACTGATTAATTGAATCTCAAATGTATATATAATGTGAGACCCTGTTTAAAAAAGAAGCGCAATCTCATCTCTCTAGACATATGTACAGTTAGTGTCTCAGCCTGCTAATTGAGAAGGTTATTCCCATCCTGGCCCCCAACAAATACATAAAAAAATGACACAAACAGACAGTAGGTTGTTTGATGCTTTTATTGTAAACACTAACTATAGTTTTCCCATTTTCTTGTACTGAAAAAAAAATGAGCACGCTTTCAATTGTGAGGCTTTAAATCCATTATAAACATATTTTGTATGTGAGATGCTGCGTGGGGAGGAGGCAGATTACACTGAAATTGTGCAACTTTAAAACTGAAATAATATAACATACATCGTATGTCAGAGAATCTCTCGCATTGCTTTGTTGGGGGAAATCTACCAAACAAATAAAACATTCCATTTCTGTGAACAGCAGGGGAATATTGTTCATTAAGTACTGTCTTACTGAAAAGAGGTGTCAAGCCGAAAACATTGCTGTAACTGCAATGCTGATTGGTTGGAATTTTGCCGATCAGTTCCATTGTTCAATAAGTGGAGCAAGAGCGAGATGTCTGGCTTGTTAACTGCTGGCTTGTTAAAGTTTATGGGTTGTGGGCTCAGGGGTGGGCATACAATGTTTCTTTCCCATTCACTTTCATGTCCTGCTGTCTGAGTCTTAAATGTGAGTGATGACTGTAGTCACAACTTCATGAACATGAGGATCCCTGTCAGCTGCTTTGTGCGCTACTATTGAAACCGTGTGTGGGTTATTTCTGACTGCTGTGCGGGCGCACGTGCACACACCTTAGAGGGAACACAGTGGGAGACCCAGATTTAAATGATATTATAACATGGGTTCCATAAATATTGTCTTCTGATTCTTCCAGAAAGGTCACCTGACCATTGATTAATCTCACAGGGCTTTATTTTACTATTTCCTAAGGAAAACTTCTAACATAACATTACCCATGTTATAAGAGGATTAACCAACTCCAGGGTATGAGTTTACTGTGCATTAATCCATGGCTGGATAGTTGAAGTCACTCGGCTTCACCTTGTGACTTCAAACCTTCCTTCCCCAGGCATGGATTAATGCTCAGTAAACCCATACCCTGTCGTGGGTTAATCCCTTCAAATTGTAGGGCATGGGAAAACTGGAAAAGTCTTGTAACATGTTTAATACCTCTGTTTTTCAACTGTCTAGCACTGGGCACTTAAAACATATACATGCAACTATCAGTTCTCCACACTTTCTCCAGCATGTCGAGGTGCTGTTTGGATTCTGTTTAGCTTTTAATTTAGGAGTTACTGTATAAGATATCTAGTTGTGATTTTCCACATAAATTTGTGTCAGTGTGGTGAAGGATCCTTCCCAAACTCTATTCCACTCTTTTGGCAAAAGGTGAAATCCCCCTTCCTCTTCTCATTTTACTACTATATGTTTGGATGATGCCTCTTTATGGAAATTTAGGAACTGATACAGTATACACAGGATATTGCTCCTTTAGGGATTGAGATAGTCAGCAATTCCTCCAATGTTGGGCAGTTTCTTTTTTTTTAAGTATAAATAGTTAAAGTTAGAAAAATATTGAATTCCAGATACACTAACACACTGCATATTCCTAGATAGCTTTAATGGCACACTGCATTTAAAGTTATATTTTTAAGTTTTATGACTAATTTGTTTGCAAGGTGCTACTGGCAATGTTACTGTATGGTCAGGTCAACAGTTTCCTTTTTCTTAAAGTCCCCAAAGAGATTCTATGGGTGTTCTTCCGCAGAATGTCTCACCTTGTCCTGAAGTTCAGGGGAGATACATCCAGGGATAAGAATAGGAGACCCTTTTTCTCCTACAAGGTGGTGAATATATGGAACAGCCTACCAGTGAAGACAGTGGACATGAGGGCAGTACAGGCCTTAAAGCTTAAAGGTGTTACCTTTAGGGGTAATATTAGGAGGCACTTCTCATTGGTGGGGGGTTGGGGGAACCTATGGAACAGACTACCAGAGGAGATAGTGGACATGAAGACAAAGCTGGCCTTAAAGTAAGTCTCAACAAATCTGTGCTTACCGAGGGATTCATTGGGTTCCCGGGGCAGTAGAGTGGGTAGGGAGTCCCTAACAACAGTACACATTTTATGGTGGACAGCAAACTGTTATCATACTTGGGGAAGTTGCATAAAATGCCATTGTCACATTCATACAGTTTTTGCAAAACAGCACTTAAATTTGGTATAATTTTGCCATCACTTTTATTCAAATAGTGCAATTGTTTCTCATACTGTATTGTGCACTGTTTTTTCAGTACAAGCTCTCATAAAGCAAGGCAAGGTAAGGTAATTTATTTGTTAGACACAACCCGCAGCTCTGGGCACTGAACAGAATAGGAAATTAACATTATTGTCAGACAAGACAAACATGAACTCTTTAAAATACAAACTAACCATAATACACGTTAAAATACACAAAGCAGCTAGAGAATAGACTTCTAAAGATTTTAAGCAGTCACTAAAGCAAGTTCTAACAAGTCGGTTTTAGACAAATCCTTAAACAGTTCCAGCAAAGGGTCTCCCTGAATCCAAGCTGGCAATAAATTTCACAAGACAGACACAGCAATGTTAAAATCCTTTTCTTCTGATGATTTAAGGTGGAAACATGGAACCATGAGGAGCCCCCACCTCAGAGGAACAAAGGGGACAGACAGAGTGTATTCAATCAGAAGGTCTTTCACGCAGCTTTGGCCCAAATTGTGCAGGGCTTTCTAAGTTAAAATTATCTTGAAACTGATGCACCAGTGCAATGGCAGCCAATGCAGTTCCTGCAAGGCAGGTGTGACATGCCCAGACCTTGAGGCCACTGAAATTAGCTGGGCTGATGAGTTTTGTATAAACTACAAGCAATGCACCAACTCCACAGATAGCCCTAGGTTGAGTGCATTAAATAATCAAGGCTAGAGATACTGTAACAAATGCATGGACCAGTGTTTCCAGATCATAGGGTCCAGGAATGTTCCAATTCAGACAATAATACACAGATGGTAAAAGTCACTGCAGACAACAGATGACACTTGCTTTTCTATGGTCAATCCGCTGTCCACAATTACTCTCAAATTTCTTACCCTACAGGCAGCTCATAGTTTGGTGCAATTTCAGCAGATAGTGCCATTTTCCCAAACTGCACAGTTTAAAAAATGCACTTTAACTCTTAGACTGCTAACGAATTAGAACTTACAGGACACCTTCACAGATAGATCAGTCTGTGACACAGCAATGGTTAAAAAAGGCACAATCTGAGCCAGCACTGTCCATTTTAAACATGCTGTCATAGTTTGCAAAATTGTGCAAAATGACAGAAATTTGGTGAAATCTAATGGAAAGGGCACAAAATGGAGTTTTATCTGATTTTGCCCAGCACTAGTTATGATGGCCATAAGGTCCCTTCCAACCTTAAATGACCATGATATTGACAAATATAATACCAACATCTTCTGTGCATGGTACTGATGGATGTAGATGGCATTTTAAGGTTCAGGCTTCTGCATAATCAGATTTCCTCATGTTAAATAGTGGTAGTTAAACAACAGCTAGTTTTGGACATTGGTCATGGTGGGCAACTTGGTCATTCTCATTCCCATTATTTTAGATCACTTGGCACACTGCCATCAACCAAACAGTTAAAGGAGCACTTTCTGACAAATTGTATGTGATGTCAGTACTGTTAAATGTTAATTGTTAGCTGTTATGTAGTTGAAATTGTTACACTCAGTATGAGATTGCAAAATTCTAAGTGATGTGCATGTTTTACTATTTATTATTACTTTTATATATTCTGTTTTATGTTATTTGGGATGCTACTGGTAACGGACCTTGTCTTAATGTCTTTATCCCAATAAATGTGAACTTGGAAATGATCTCATTCAGAATTTCAGATGTGTATATGACAAACATGTCCCAGTCCTACAATACAGTAGCCAGCATAAATGCATAAAGTTATTTCTTAATACATGGAGACTGTTCTCCCACTGATATTAATTAAGTATACAACAACACATTAACATCCTTCCATCATGACCTCAGTGACTCCTGGGTTTCCCTCTGAGGATGTTCAATACATTATATATATATATTGAGCTTCTGCAGCACTGGCTCAGAGCCTCTCATATCATGTACTACGGACTAGCAAAGGTGGTTCTGTAAACTGTACTGGTGAAAGAAAAGGTGGGTAAGTGACAGAGCCCCTTAGCATTTATTTACTATTGCTGTTTATTATTATATTGGTCTGAACAATGCCATTCCAACCAAAGTTATATAAGGGTACGAAAAGCTTTGCAAAAAATTGAATATAAACTCAAATTTATCAAGCTGGATAGGTAATTAAAATGTTAAACATACAACTTAGGAAATAATTAAACAGATAAAGCATTGGAGCCTAGAGGTTAGAATACCAGGATATGAACCTGGAGACCCAACCATCCTGGGTTTGAAACCCACAATTACCACATGCATCCTTTGTGACCCTGTGCTCCCAGGTTGCACTTGGAAATTAGCTTTATCCTGGTGCTCCTTTCCCTGCCAAAAAGTCTAGAAATACAAAACTAATTAAAAACATGTAGCCATGCAACTAGCTGCCTGTTTGGTGGACACCAAAAGAGAAACTGCATGCATTTAAAAAAGATTTCCAGAAATGTACTAAAACCGTTTGAGTATTTGTAGAGGTCAATTTATTTTAACCATTGCATCTTTATAACATTCCTCATACTTCAATTATCTATGAAGCCATTATTAACACCTTTACAGTACTTTCAGATAATCCCTGCTTTTTGAGAAAAAAAACATTGCAGTGTGCAATGTTAGTCCACACAAAACAATGGAAAAACAAATTACAAATGTTTTTGTTACATATATATGAGGGTAGCATTTTCAAAGGGGAGTTGCACATGCTCTGGCATGCCTCACTTGGGTTTATAGTACATCAGACCACATGCAGCTGGTTGTTTTGCTGCAGCTTGCATCAGCTTGTGTGTTATTCATGGCAGCTTGCATCAGAAAAGTGATGCATGCATGAGTCCTTCATATGTGAATGCTGATCATGTGAACACTGCTGCATCTGACCTGCCAGTACTGGTAGATCATCTAATTGATAATCTACCAGTGTGGGTATAGGTCCTCTTAAAAAATGACAGATGATGGATCCAAAACATCCCGTCAACCATAACTTTATAAGGCAGTCTGAGAAGAGGGATTCCACAGGACTACATCCTGCATGCAGCAGTCTAGAATTTCAGAGGGTTAAATGGGTGGACACGTGTGGGAGGCAGTGTAATGTAGTGGTTAAGAGCACTAAGCTGCAAACCTGGAGACCTGGGATTGAATCCCACAGCCCCTACTTGCATACTGTTACCCTAAGCAAGGCACTTAAAGTCCTTGTGCTCCCAGGTTGCACCTGGAAACAAGATTTGGCTTAGTGTGCCTTTCCTAGTTAAACAATTTCCCCTTCTCCCTTCTTCACACAAATGACACATGTGTCTCAACTGTATTTTCAGTTTTTGGCTCAACATAACCAATAAAGTTGATGCCCTTTCCCTGCACTGTCTGGATACTCTGTCCTAGGTTGCTTTGTGAGGGTGAATGATGTCTCATAATGGCTTATAGGTTGCCACTGCAATCACCATTCAGTATCTTTCTTCCTCACCTGCATGGGCTAGCTGGCACACAATATTGCTAGCAGTGAGTGCCCACCCTTCCAGTAGTACACCCCTCACTCTCTGGTACCTGGCACTACTTGTGAATGGGATACAACCAGTCCAGTCAGCTGTCACTCCTTCTGATGCAGCATGCTGTAACAAGTACAGCAACACAGCACATCAGAGACACAGTCCTGGTCAATTGCTGCAAAATTTCCATGTAGAGCTGGCAGTCTCTGAAGTGCTACCCAGTGTGGTATGTAGCCCTGTGACCATACAGTACTACTGTACAGTGTAGGCACATACCCCCCCATTCATGGGGCTTATGAGTAAGGGCTTCCATGCCCCAGCTGCTGTCCACTGCCAGACCAGGGATTCTGCCATCACCCTACTGTCACCTGGGGACTGGACAGCTACACTGTGGAACCAGCAGGGTAGTACAGAGATCAGTTACAGGAGTCTGTGGTGGGAGCTGAACCATGGCTCCCTTGGATAAATTATGTTCAAAGGAGCACTAGTGTTACCTGAACATGTAAGAAAGTAATTTGTTGATGTGTGTATTTCCTCAGTACAGTATACTGTATGTCAACAGCAGCTTGGGAATTGGGACAGAATGTACAGTAGTCCAGTAAGGCCTATGTAGATCTTGACCCTGAGCACCTACTGCAAACCAATAGTAAGGCTATGCTGTTAGTACATATTCAGTGCTAAATACTTTATAGTCAACTGTGTGTGCCAGCCCTTCTCCAGGAACTACTATTGCAACTTTAGGTGCTAGACCATTTATTCAGTGGTCTTATGGGTGCTTTTGGGCTACAACAGGTGAGGGTGAATCATGAAATTGGGCCTGAGGCCAGTTCTTTGTAAATCCTTGCCTAAATATTTAAGGTACAGGCTTTTGAGGCCTGAGTGTCTTGCTTCATCAAGGGTGTAACAAAACACAATCTGAAATTCCTTTTTATAAGGATTTCATTTTAAACACAAGAAGAATGTTTTTGCAAGCTTAGAGACCAAGAAAGCATTATATTGTGATGATTTACTATAAATGGGCTGAAAAGTAGACATTAGAAACAATATACTTGTTGTCTTTTATGTTGGAGAAGTCTTATATTGCTATATGTTTAATAACAGAGGAAATGCTGATTGATGGGCTCAAAGAGTGTGACATGAAACATTTGTTCATACTGAGGCCAGAGTCTAATATATTAAAGGTATTGATTAGGACTGCTTCTTTTTATCCTTTGTTAACTGGATAAGGCCCACTAGGCACAAGTGTCAGTTTTCAAAAGCCACCCAGGAACACTGGGGAGTTAAGTGACTTGATCAGAATCACACAGTATGAAGGTGGAGGTTGTGGGAATCAAGCCCAGGTTTGCTGGATGTGCCAAGCTCATTCACAGCTACTATAGTTATGTTAACCTCTAAGCTGTACTGCCAGCATGAAGTTTGAATTTTACAAGTGAAATGTGGCAGAATTACAGATTCATGTTCCAAAAATATTTTAATAAAACTTTCCTTGAAATATTACAGAACTTTAATGGCCAGTTTTTCCCATGTAATTCTAAAACAACTAGCTAGACATTCATTTTATTGGGCAGGTTTGAGTGACCAACCTAAAGAGAATGCACTCATGTTTGAAGTTTCTTGTTCTAATGGTGACCAAGCTATCAGACACCAAATATTTCACACATTTTCATAACATTGTGCAGCTATGAAAACAGTGTCCTTGTTAGTGTCTGCAACATCATAACAATTAAACACAATTACTTTTGGAAAGTTCTTTGTCCCTACAACACAGGATGTGCCCATCAATAATTGGGCCACTAGTTCACACAGTGGTTGGGTTATAAACAACAACAGATTCTTAACATGTTTACAAACACTTGTACAGTAACTAAGCAAATGCTGGGATTTTGAGTTTCTAAAACATCTGAAGTAGATAACACAATGTCACCAGATTAGGCAGGTGTGTAGACCCAAAAATGTAGTGTGAATCTTTCAACTTTCAAATCATTTGATTGAAGTATTACCAAGTTAGAGTCTAAGAAGCCAGAACTTTCAAATTAATAGAAATACTTGAAACAAAACCTTGAAATGTTTTGTAAAATCTAAAAATGTTGTGATGATTTTGTAGCAGCTGTATGCCTAAATTTTGTCCAGACATGCACCTGACCTACCATGAAGGAGGAAGGAACATGATGGCTGAGTTGAAAGAAGGTAGTATTCTTTTGGAAGTCCATAGTTAGGGTACTTGTTGAGTTGGAGGAGTATTGCATAACCATACTAGTAGTAGAGGAGAGGTGATGTGCTTGCCTACAGCATACAGTAAGCTGAATGAATGCTATCTGGAGCCAGGCAGTACAACAGGATGGAGCACACTATCATTGTGCCTAGTGGCATGAATGACATAGGGAACACAAATCCCGAGGACAAGAAAAGGTCATTCACAGAACTACAGATATTCTTCATAGTAAAAGTATCCTGTCTAGGGGGATTTATTTGGAGATCCTCTGGTCCTGGATGCCTTTGAAGAACGGCAGTGGGTATTTAGGAAGGTTGCAGTGGTGCCAGAGAAAAGTCCTATTATAGCTAGATGTGTCTAGATATATCACGTGAAGTCCCCACTCATTCCATCTGAATTTTCGTGATGCTGTATGCCTGGATACATATATAGATATTTACTAGGACATACAGTATCTCTGACAACTACTGTAACACTTGTTTGTCTGCTGAAAGAGGGAGGTCTTTCTTTTTCTGGTTACTGGAGGGCACTGTTGGAAAACATGGGAGAATGACAGCCTATTTTCCCTGGACAGGCTGCACCTAAGCAGAGAGGGACAAACAGTGCTAAAGAGAAAGCTAGTGGACTTTATTGAAAGCATCATTTAAACTGATTTTGGAGGGGGTCAAGGAAAGGGACACTCAAAGTGGCAGGAATGATGGGAGGCTATCAGCATCTCCCACAAGATGAAGATAAAATACTGGAAGAAAGCAAGAATAAGCAAAGGTTAGAAGGGTAGGGCAGTGGAGGGAAGGTGTATTGGTGGAAGGGATTATTGGCCAATGTCAGGAGTTTAGGAAACAAAATGTAGACTTGAGGGCCATCATGGTGGATGAGGGACTAGACGTAGTAGTGGTAAGTGAGACTTGATGGACAGAACATCATGCCTGGGAGACAATTATGCCAGGCTACAGACTGTTTAGGAAGGACAGAAGTGGTAAGGGGGGGTGGCATTGTATGTCAAAGATGACATTAGGGCAATGGAAGGGTAGGAAGAGGTAGGGTAGACAGAGCTCATGTGGGTCATGCTTGACAAATGGACTGTGAAATCACTGAGGATCGGGGTGGTTTACAGACCTATGATGCAGGGGAAGGAAGAGGCTAGACAGCTGATACAGGCAGTTACAAAGGGGGATCTTCTGCTTATGGGGGACCTTAACCCCCTCAACATGTACTGGGGGATCCCAGCTGTGGTATCAGCTAGGAGCAGGGGGATTCTAGAGGTGCTACAAGGGGTATCATGAAACAGTTGGTCAGGGAGCTCACTAGGGGAGAAAACATGCTGGATATGGTCCTCACAAATGGAAGAGGTGGTGGTGGGTGACAGACTAGGTACTAGTGATCACAGGGCTATGAGGTTCACTGAAATTTATATTAAGGAAGTGAGGAAGAACAAAAACAGGAGATGACCACTCTGGTTTACAAGGGAGGTGGCAGGGGAGGTCAGGAAAAGGAAAAGGGCATTCAGGGTATATAAGAAGACACAGCCAGTGAAGGACAGGGAGGCTTATTGAGAAAAGAGAAGGGTGGTAGGGCAGAAGATAAGAAGCGTTAAAGTGGATACTGAGAAGAAAATAGCTAAGCAGGCCAAAAGAGAGGATAAAATGTATTTTAGGTATGTGGGGGAAAGAAGGAAGGTGAGGCAGGGGATAGTAAGGTTGCAGGGAAAGGAAAAGCTACAACTGGAAGGGGACTTTGAGAAAGCAGAGGTGTTGAATAACTATTTCTACTCAGACTTCACAGAGGAGGGGGAAGGGGAAGGTAGGGGACCAGAGTTCAGGAGGATGAGCAGGGAAGGCAAAAAGGTAGATCCTAGTATGTTCAGTATAAACAGGGTAAGGAAGGACCTAGGCAGGTTAAAGGTGGACAAGGCAATAGGGCTGGATGGCTTGCACCTGAAGGTACTGAGGGAGGAGCTGGCAGCTATACTGATGAGACTGTTTATCTTGTCCATGGACACAGGATGTGTGCCAGAGGACTGGAGGATGGCAGATGTGGTGCTACTGCACAAAGAGGAGGCAGTAAGGAGATGGTGGAAAATTATTTCCCAGTCAGCCTCACCTCAGTGGTGGGAAAGGTGATGCAACCACCAATAAAGGAAAGGATAGTGAACTACCTGGTGGACAGCAGACTTCAGGATGAAAGGCAGCACAGTTCATGAACTGTAGGTCCTGTCAGATGACCCTGATAGAGTTCTTTAGTTGTGTGATGCAGGTGGTTGATCGGTGCGGGTGGTGGACATGGCCCGTCTGGACTTCAGTATGGTCTTTGACACTGTCCCTCACAGAAGGCTAGTAAATAAGCTAGAAAGCTTAGGGGTGGGACAGAAAATAACTGGGTGGGTGGAAACTGGTTGGCGGGTGGAAGTCAGACAGTGGTGGTAAATGGGGCTCATTCCATTGTGAGGGGATAATGAATGGGGTGCCCCAGAGGTCAGTGCTGGGACTGCTCCTTTTTAATATATGCAACAGTGATATAGCAGAAGGTCTGGAGGGAAGAGTGTGCCTATTCATGGATGATACAAAAATCTGCAATAGGGTATACACCCTGGGGGTAGAGGCCATGAAGCAAGACTTGAGAACTCTGGAGGGGTGGCTGGAAACCTGGCAACTGAAATTCAATGCCAAAAAGTGTGCTGAGATGCATCTGGGGTGCAAGAACCCATGTCCTGTTTACACTCTAGGAGAGGAGGAAATCAGAAAAGCAGAGCAGGACAGGGATATGGGGATTATAGTATGAAGCAACCTTAAGGTGGGTAGTCAGTGCAGTGAAGTGGTGGGGAAGGCAAATGGAGTGCTAGCATGAATTGTGAGGGGCATAACTAGAAGAAGGAGGGAGGTTAAGATGCCTCTTTACAAGGCCATGGTGAGACCACACCTGGAGTATTGCATCCAGTTCTGAAGACCACATCTACACAAGGACATTGATGGGATGGAAAAGGTTTAGAGAAAAGCAACCAAGATGGAGCATGGTATGCAGGGATAATCATATAAACAGAAGTGTACAGAATTGGATCTGTACCCACTGGAGACTAGAAGGGAGAGAGTGGGCATGATTGAAGCTTTTAAATATGTGTGGGGGATCAATAAGGTGAGGGGGGGATCCTGTTCAGAAGGAAGGAGGGGGCTAAAAGTAGAGGGCATAGCCTAAGATTGGAAGGTGGGACATATAGCGGCAATGTGAGGGGGCGATTCTTCATTAAGAGAGTGGTGGAGGCCTGGAATAAACTACCAGAAGAGGTGGTGGAGGTCAAAATGGTAGAGGACTTTAAGAGGGCATGGGACAGACATATGAGATTGAGAAGTGAGGAGAAGGGGAGGGCCTGTAAAAGTGGAGATGACTAGGGGAGTGAGGAAAGGGCAGACTTGATGGGCTGATGATGTCCTTTTCTAATGTCAGTTTTCTGTGATTCTGTGAAAAGTGATGCCTGCACCATCGAGATGCTCTGCACCTGTGCCAGGAGGGAGTGTGGATACTTGCTAGGAGACCAGACAAGGTAATCAGATGGGAGTTAAACTAAAGGATAAGGGAGTGTGCTGCTACAAAAGCTCACCAAGGGCAAAAGTCAGATGTAGGGTGTTGCCAAGAGAAGAACAGTAAAGTGGTACAGCACCAGAAGAAGTGAACCCCAGAGAGCAAGGAAGCATACAAGTCTAACAATTTCCACTTGAATGTAAGCCATCATAAGAATCATGCCCAGCAAAGTCTATATGCTTGAGAGTTTGATATGCCTGCAAGTCCAGGACTTAGCAGCATTCACAGTCACAGGACTGGGACACCAGAAGGATTAATTCAGGACATTTTAGAAGGGATAGATCTAACAGGAAAATGACTGGGTGTTTTTTTGTTTTGTTTTATTCTGTTTTTGTTAGAGATTATGTCAGTCCAGAGCACAAGGAAGATATCAAACTATAAACAGTGCAACTGAGACCAGCTGGGTCTAGCTGGTCTAGCTAGGGGAGAAGGGAGAAATGTAATTACCCCTAGTGTGCAACCAGACTCAGAACTGCCTAGTTGTATTGATGTCCAGCTGATTCAGGAAATCAGGAGAGTACCCACATCAGATGCAGTAGTAATTAGTGTTCAGAAAAAAAATAAAATTCCACTACTGGATTTGTGGCAGCATGACCTATTCTGCTTCCATGAAAGTTTGAGAAAATGTTTAAAATGTTCATGACATTTTACCAAAAAGTAGTCTGCAATAACTCCCCTATTTCTTTAAAACTACAGTACCAAATGTCAATTCTATACTTCTAAGTGCAGTGGAGTTAGAAAAATTGAAATTATTAGGAAAGTTTCACAGAATTCCAAGAATAAGTAAACTGTGAAATTATGCTCCCCAGTTACTTAAAGACAACTTAATGAAATGCAGTATTGCCACATTTAACACTTTCCAGTACCCTTTTAAAATAATTGTGAAGAAAACTGTTCAAGTATTTAGCTTCAAATGTGTCTGGGTTATGAACAACAAAAAACTGTGGACATATTCTCAAAGAAATGAACTGACAGATTTTGAGCCTATGCAACTTTAGTTTCACGTAAATGAATGTCTGGAAACTGAATATGTACTTTGAGTTGTAATCTAATGGTGGTAATCCCAGTTTGCATTCCTTTAACTTAAAGGTCATTTATGTTATTATCTGCTAAAAATATCTGCAAATTGTCTCAGAATTTTAAAGAAATGCGATAGAAATGCTAGTCCAGTTGATGACACAGAAGGAAAAAAACACACAACAGAATTTCAGAATTCAATAAACTGTTAAAATGTAGTCCCCTTTACATAACCAAATGTCTGGAAATTTGGCTGGTACTTAGAATCTTAATTCTTGGGTAAGCATGCCATTTTTTCAGGTAAGCAGTTTACAGGCCAGCTGAGTTATAACCAGCTAAAACTATTGGCAAAATGTCATAAATATTCACAGAGAAATAAACAGCTTTTGAGCCAATGGAAGTTCAAAAGTACATATCTGAGTGTCATGAAAAGTGGCAGGCACTTAGACCTGTAACCCCAGGTTCAGCTATTCATTAGGGTGATATTGGGTGAAATTCCATGAATTTTGGTAAAATTGAGAAACCAGCAAGTTACAGACTGCAGATACATCTAGCCAAAGAAAGGAAGCAGTCTGCATGAAAACTGTTCAGTTTGAGAGCATTGTCAGTGACGGATCTGGGGGAGTGAAGGGGACTGCTGCAACCCCATTGAAATTTACTCGCCTACTGATGCTGCCTTTCTCTTTGTTGAAAATGTCTGATTTTATCAACTGTAAGAAAATACACTTCAAAACTATAGATTACATTAGAATGTTCTGTCACAAATCGAATGAGAAAGATAATAACAGACAATATAAAAGATTAAAACACATTTAAAAATGTGCATAACATGTACACACACCACCCTAATAGCCCCCATTGTAAACCCCTAGATCTGACACTGAGTATAGCTTCAGATACAAGGCACCACATAACAGAAGGAAACAAACTCTGGTCAGAGCCAACATGGCTGCTATGCCTTATCATGACACAAAGGTTTTGTTTTTTTTGTTACAGGAGTCTTTCATAAAATGTATGCTTTAATTGATATAGTCTGCTTTGACTGATTTTGTTGTTGAAGTGTGATATGATATATTTTAGGGGTACAGCCACAGAGCTATTTTGTCTAGTATGCATAGGTTAACACCATCTGGTTATTGATGTTTTGCCAGGCTTGACCTCTGACAGTAACTCATGCATGCATTGCTATGTGAATATTGTCATATTGCATTTGGGGATATCCAAGCTTTGCAGCAGCAGCAACACAAACCTACTCCTTCAGACACTTTTGCAAATCTGCCTCCCTCAATTCCCTGTATACAATATAGAAATATTTACACACTTACGTATGCACAATTTATCATCAGAGGCAAGCCCTGCAAAACATAAATAACCAGGTGGTGATGTACCTAAACCTATACATACTGGAATAATAGCTCTGGGGTTGCACCCCTATAATGTATCACATAACACTGCCAAGATAATACCCTGGCTAGCTCCTCTGTTCTTAGTCACTGCTTTAGAGACACCTGTATCACCCGCCTGTAACAGTTCTATAAGCAGTGGTGTCACAAAGTCTGTGCCTAGGTTTCCAAGGTTTGCCCTGCATTATGCATGATTTGTCAATTTGACCTCCTTGTCCTTCCCCACATGGTCTTTACGGTAATAATCCTAGAGGCTGAGGCTCTTTGAAGTTGTAAGTGCTCTGGCTGCAGTTAATAAACCAAACACAACACTCCAGTGTTTCAGGCATGAAGCATTTTGTACATTAAGATTCTAGACTGGCTGCCTCCTCATGATATCAATTGTGCTGTGTCACTGATGGGAAATCAACTGGATCAGACCACCTTTTAATTATGGTGAGCTGCCAACGGGGGATCCTGCTGGCATTAACAAGCATGAGCTCTGGGTTGGGTTGCCTATTTCTTCTCAGATGAGGAGGAGGAGATGATCAACAACAGGGTGATGATCCAGGGGAGTGTGAAATTCAATCAGAAGACAGGTGCATGGGAAAAATATGCAAATGCATGACCAACACAGGCTGCTAGAATACCTCAAAAACAGGAAAAGATAAACTTTACAGAGACTTCCAATCCTTTAATGACATGCTAGGCACATACCTGGTGCACACATGATCAAAAGTGTCATAAGTTTGTATATTTCATATTCTCCCTATACTTCTGTAAATACCATATTGAAGTGGTCTCTGTTCAGAACTGCAGGGGAAAGCAAGGAGCTACCCAAAGGAATCTGCTGAATCCATTGAGCAGACAGGTCATTAGAAAGTGAACTGCTGATAAAATTACCCCTGGAAAGGCTGAGCTGGTTGATCAGTGGGCTGAGCTTAGACACAGATAGGTCTCCTGAGGGAAGTCCTCCTACCTGTCACCAAGCCCAGTCCCGGTCATAGATTATTGTGCAGCTATGGGGCTTAGACATTTGTACTTCTAAATAGGGGTTAATGGGTAGCCAAACACAGAAGTAATTAAGAATAGAATGGGAATTTCTTCTATGTTTGGCTGCACATAAACATGGGCAAAAGCAATCAGTTGTTCTGCATAGGTGGCACTCTCACTGGAGTGTGAGAAAGTGTTTTCTCTGTAGGACAGCTGGATCACTCATAATAGTCTGAGTAATAATATCTGCAGTTTTTTAAAAAAAATAAAAATTATGCATTGATTCATGATTTCATTGCCAAACAAAAAGTGGCATCTGCATGTTAGATTCTTGAGCACGGTTGCACATATACCTGTCAGGCAAACATAAGTGAAAACAGCCAAGAAATTTAGTTCAGATTCCCCATAGATGAATCCCACCTTCTCCTTGTGTAGCCCTGCGAGCTATGTATGTAAAAGTACTCTGCTTCAGGAACACAAACATGGACAATAACAAAATTAAATAGTGACTGCTGCTTTTTTTTTTTTTAGAAAACTTCCTCACATAGGCACTCCTCTGAGAGAGTCAATAATTGTCACTGAGAGGCTTTTTTAAAATAAAACAAAAAAAAAACAGTGATTCTATTGCTGTTTTTCTTTTTTAATTTTGTCAGTGTGTTTTTAAAAACAGAGTACTTTTACAATATATAGTGTCCTGTCCCACCAAAAAAGCAAGGAAGGCTTTTGCACTGTGATGCTTGGGTGTTGCTTTTTGGAGGCTGGCTAAGACCCAAAATAGTAGCAAAAATCCAAATGTGGAGAGCATTCAGGGTAGACTGTAACCACATGGTTCAGCAGGGTAATTTAACCCTTGCTCTGCTGTGGACTGATATATCAGTCCAGAATTCCTATAAACTCAAATTCTGTCAGCAGCCTAAGGGTTAATGCACAAATGCAAATCCTCAATGAAGGCAGTATTTAGAAAAATGTATTACTTGCACATCCTGATATCAGCAACCAGTAAATGGCTATAAGCTGAAAGTAAATGTTTTTGAAATATAGCTTTCGTTCTGGAATTGCATTTTTGCATTTAATTACCCATTTGAACTGTGTGGTCACAGGCCAATAATTATATTCTTCACCCAGCTTACCCCAAGTGCTCTCCACATTTGTGTTTTAAAAAACATAATAAGAAAGGCTTGCAACCCTATACACTGCAATCACCCCAACATACAAGCACACTAACACACTGGATCCCCAGCACATCATGGCAATTATGAAAAAGAAGCAGGAACATAATTTGTTACAAAGACTGCAAGATCAATACCAGAATAAGGACAATAATAATTACTGTATTATATAAAAAATATACAGTCACATTCTGAGCAGCAAAAATACTTAATTAATTCCAAAGTATTTATTCACAGTGGCTAATGTGTTAAAAAGGTAAATAAAAGAGTAAACAATGCTGTCCAATTGGCAATCCCCTACCCACCATCAAACTATAACAGGTATTATTAAATTAAAGTGTGAAGTTAAATTCATAGCAGTTGACAGATATGGTCCAAAGTAATATAAAGAGTGCCGTATATGAGCTGCAGTGGGTATTGAATCTGTGATCTCTGGGTTACAAAGCAGGTGATCTATCAGCTTGCACACATTGCCTCCAATAGCTACAAAGAGGATAATGGATGGGTGACAGTGAACAATAAGGCTGCATTCACTTGAAGAGGTCGCCATGACAACCAAGTAGACCTTGAGATCATCAGCTGGTTGTAATTCAGTCACTCTGCAAGTGAGAGACCAGAAAACTTGCATGCTCACCAATGGAGTAAGGCTCTAACTACCTTCTCCAGTAAATAGTTGCTAAACATAAAACCAATTGTTGATTCCCCTGCTTGATGTAAATTAGCACTATAAAGCTTGTTTTGGTCTTTACAGTTTAACATTTTATTTTTATTTAATTATTGTTTGACTTTACAATTGAACATTTTATTTTTAATTACTGTTTATGTCACACTTGCTACCACGTAACATTCCACATTTTTGTATATATATTGCTCATGACTCTACAGTTTTACATTTTACATCTCATTTATTTGTTGTTATATACTGTATCTACAGTTTACCATTTTTTATAGTTAATTATTGGCTCTACAGCATATCATTTTAGTTTTATTTAATGACTGTTTGTCCCAATATTGTAAAATTGTATTATTTGAATTAATCTATTTTAATGTTTTTGATGAACAATGAAAGTTAATTTTCAGGTGTGGCAGGGGGGCACAATGTTGGGAAGAAATTTTACAAACAAAAAGTGACAAATGCAATACACAGTACCAAATACAGTGACAAGTATAATTGCAATGGCTTAAACTCCCTATCCTGTTTTTAGAACTGAACCTTTATCATTGAGGGTTCCATTTATATTGTGAAACTACCTGCCATAGAGACACCAAGGCCATAAAAGCTTGTATCTTAAACTTGTAGTTTCCTTAACATAGGTATCCCATCGACCTAGCACAAAGTAATGTTTTCTGTTTCTTTTCACATGGTTTCCTGCTTTTTAAGAGAATTTCTTGATCATCAGGCGGGATGCTCACTATCTAACAGACAAGTTATGCAGAGCGCACTAATGTTGGATGGTTGTTGCTTGTGACAAAGCATGAAACAGACCAACATTAGAGGTGCACAAAATGATTTCTCTGCATTTATGGAACTTTGTGATGCTTGTGTGAAAATTAGTGAAAACTTTGCATTGCACAGACTGTTTACTTTGCAAAAAAAGTCATGCTTCTGTATGGTATACTTTTTCCCTTTGAGAAAAAAACAGATATAGAAGTAGTGTTGATCTTCCTCAAGGATATCTAACACCATTGAACCACATCACAAAACTGTAATCAGTTGGTGTCAGGACCATCTTGATATTTTTGCTGGCTGGGACTGCTCATGTCAATTTGCCTTGTTGATGCCTATATAACATGGGCATCTCTTGCATACCTCAGTTCTTTCTTCCATCATCAACCACTCATCAGTACATTGCTGCTGAAGAACACTGCTGAACTTGGAAAGGTTCACTGTCATTACTCATTTAATTTTGTTATTTTAAAACTTTTCTTTAGCCACTACCAGCAGAAAAGGAGCCATTGTTCTACTATTGCTGCTGCAGAGATATTAAGATTTATAAATACAATGACTTTCATTTGTATCCATTGCCATGGTACAGATCATGACATTGCAGACTGCTCAAGATGCTAGAACTTTAATTAAGTTAGCGAGAGTTATTGCAAAAAACTTTTAGGAATGCACCTACATCTGAAAGAAATGGAGAGACAGGTAGAGGCAGAGGTGGCTACACTGTCATCAATCACTTCTGTTGAACTTGGTTCACTGTCGACCCCATATTCTCTGAAGTATACAGAGCCTGTCGCTGACTCATCAAAAAAGGACAATTCCACAAAGTTGGCAGAAAAACACTGCCTCCATAAGAAGGAGAAGTAGTATAAGGAAAAATAAGAATAAGGCCACTTCCCCAGATAATTTATGTCCTCCTCTGAGAAGAGGTAAGTAAATTAACAGAAATCAGTCCAAGGCTCTAGCCATGGAACCTGACACCACTGACTGCTTCCCAGATGTGAGATTAGGATCTTTTGCTGGCTCACTTCCCCTTCAGGGGATTTGCAGCCCATATTGCCTTCAGGCACAGTCCCATTGATGGTTCAGTTGTCCATGACCCCTTCATGGCCAATTGATGTTGTAGCAGGGTGAAATCCTCTACTGTATTTTTGATTAATGAAAATAGAGAATCAGTTTTAAAAGGGCTGTAAGAAAGCCTTACAGCCACAATAAGTCTGATCTAAGGTATCAAATAAAAATAAGAGCCTGCTGAGACCTGAAATATTCAGTGCAGGAATAGTCATACAACATGTCAAAATAAATGTTTCTTTCCTATTCTTTTGGCTGCAGCCTTTCTTCTATGCTATTTTTCTATCTTGTCTTTGCTGGACTGATCACCCAGCACTGAAACTTTAATACTCTTTCTTTTTCTCTTTCTGCCCCCCTCCTCCCACACACACATACATAGCTAGCATTAAGTATACACGAGCTGTCCTAGCACAGTTAGGGTAAAAGAAATGTTGTGTACTTTGGTGCTGTATTTCCCTGTTATATTTCTATGTGCAAAATAATGAACCTGGGGAAGAAATTACATAAAATGAATCTGTGCTGTTGGCCCTATAAAATATAAAACAAAGTATAGAAGAACTACTATAAACCACCTTTAGTTTTGTATGGAAGGTAATGAAGGCATTAGGAATCCCAAAGTTCTTACTGTCTGAAATGTATCAAACACATGTTTTACAAACTGCTACCAAACAATGAATTAGCAATGTCTTTTGTGTTATATTGTTGGTTATTTTGTATTTCCTGATATTAGATGAAATGTTTCTTTAATCCAAAACTGTACACATTGCTATATGTTGAGGAAAATTTATCTGTTTGGGAAATGCCTGACTCCATGCGCTTTAGTTTGCAGGCATCCATTTTGTAGATTACTATGGGTTCAGGTCGGCTGAACTCTGTGGGCTTTATAGAGCTCTAGTATGAAGGAGTGTGGGACCAAGAAAGGTGGGATTTCCTGTTAGGAAGTTCCTTTCTTTATTTTCTTATTGCTATATTTTTTGATTGTTTAAAAGCTGATATGTGTAAAAATATTGTTTTTCATGTTTGCTTACTTTTCTGTACGGAATAGACATATTTAAAATTGCTGCAAACATTTAATTAACATTTAAAGCTGTGATTGACAGGTCACATGATCTTCAGCCCTATTAAAGAAGCTGGCTGAGCAGAGTCTGGCAGATAAGATCTGAGCTGTGGAGGGAGTAGTCCTCTGCAGGAGTGAAACTGGCTGTTGCAAGAGGGGAGTAGTTGGTGCTGGAAGCAATCTCAGAAATTCTGACCAGTGATGGTGCTAGTCAAGGCTGGGATGTTTTGAACCAGAGCTGAGTTGAGAAGCTACAGGGGTGATTGGTTTTCCTAAAGTATTGGCTGCAAAACTGCAGGTACAAATAGGACCACCCTCAGGCAATGGATTTGTCCCTGTGAGCTTACTGGTTGAGTGGGAACCGATAGCCCTATAAGCCAAATTTTATTAGCATTGCTGAAGATTATCCTGACTAGTCAATCAACATGAGAAACACAGACGTTCCAGATCTGTATTGTTGAACTGTTTATGGTATTGCCAAGTGTGTGAAGTCCTTTTGTAATAAAGTGTGCTGCCTTATGGGACATTTTAAAAGAACTTGTCTCGCGTTCTGTGTCTTCATCCAACTCGCCCTCCCACAAATGTATAGTTCCTATGCCAGATGATGTTGGATCTCTTTGAATGTTTATTGCCACTGCCACCACTGTCATCACTGCCTCTGTTGGTGTCCTCGGCTGTGCAATGATTGATCTTGAAATCAACATTTCTCTTCTCAATCCTTGCCATCGTGGTGGGCCATGAACAGCCTCCATTGATGGGTTTCCTGTCGATGGCTTCTCTTCCACTGTGTCCTCATCCTGTCCACCCTCAATCAATGATGGTTGACATTGAAGATGAATTAGAATATAATCCAGAGTATATGGAGGAGGACGAGGAGGACATTGACAAGAAAGAGGAAGTAATTAATGTAGTAGGCCCATGCTGTGCTCTTTCTTGCTGCTTAGAGGAGAGTGTGAAAAACACTCCTACCGGTTGGTCTCCACCTGAGGATGCCTTATTTCAGGCCTTCCTGAAACAGGTACATGCTAAATTGGGGGTTCATGGTGAGGCAGATTACTCCAAGAGAATCTCTATGAGTTTGTGGATGTCTCAGCTTCCCCAACTGTTATTATTTCTCTTGTGCATTCTGCATTAGAGTTGCCACTCTGACTACCTGGAATAGTCCAGCTCAATTGCTTGTGGTTCCTAGAAAGGCTGGAAGACAATATCCAGCTCTAACTACTGATCCATATTATTCACCACAAATGGAAATAGATTCTCTGGTGATTACAGCAGCTCATGGTGGATCCATAGCACCTAAACACATGAGTTTTCTTTCTCCTGATAAACAGTTGAGGAAGCTGGATGTGATGGGGAAAAGGACATTTGCTTCTGCTTTACTTTCCATAAGTATAGCAAATTATCTGGTTTTTCATGATAAAATATCAGAATTGCCCAAGGAAGACTATGGCCATCCTGGTTAATAAAATGCCAGAGGGCCAATACATAATACTGGCCCAGCAGACTATTGCTAATGGACAGGAAGCTGGAAAGCACCTGTTCCAGTTTGCATATGATGCCTAAAATGCTGCTGCCAAGGCTGCTGCCTCTGCAATCTGCCTTCACTGCCCCTCTTGGCTACTAGTGGTTTTGCCTGTAATGTACAGTAATCTGTGCTAAACACTGCCTTTAGAAAGAAGCAATTGTTTGGCAATGATGTTAAAAATGCAGTAAGGGATTTATAGTCTTCAAAAATGACTTTAGGGTCCCTGCACACATTGACCCCTAAACAGCAGGAAAGGGTACAGATTCTTGCCAATGGCCTATACATGTCCATGCTGTGGATATTCAAGGGGCCTTGGATGTGGTTTCCAGAGACCTCAGCCTGCATTTGCCAAGCTGCAAAACTACCCTCCAGTGCATATGCTAGACTTATAAAGTGTCAAACCATTACTGGCACCTTCCCTTACCCCACACTTTCTGACTCCCCTGCCCTTCCTCCTGCCTCACTGCCTTAGAAAGCTTTAGTGGGAGGCCAAATCTCCCTCATTCTAAGAAAGTGGAGGGAGATCACTACAGATGCCTAGGTCTTGAAGGTGGTTAGGAAGGACACTGCCTAGACCTCCTTACTGTTCCTCCAGTGATCCCCTCCCCATTTACCCAACAGATATTCTCCAAGACATCAAGCCATCCTGCTGCAGGAGGTTCAATCCCTCCTCTTCACATTTGTTTGTTTTAATTTTTTTACACTAATAAGCTTAGTAAGCATAAAAGAATGCCCATTTTCACAACTGACTAGGGTATGTATACATATAACATATTTACATGGACAACAATCAAATGCTGGGGAACATGGAGGTGTGACGTTCCCATGACTTGCAAACTGTGTGAACCTATCAACTGGTGTATGCTGCATGTTTTGAATTTGGGGAGCAGTAGTTAAAGGGGGAACTTTGTGGAGATTTAAGATTGCTATCACAGACATCAGACAGTAAATCAAGGTACTGAATTACTGTATATTGGACTGAAGAAAACTTCCAGATTTTGGACAGCTAACTTTCATTGGGCCCCAAAGAAGACAAGACTCACCTGGAATGGAGCATTGGTGAAGCAGATGCATAACAGCATGCCACTAATCAGAAAGAGAAGGGAGAAGAAAATGCAACTTCACTTGCAAAATGCGCCATAAAATTAAGAAAAGAGCTAAAAAAATACGTGGAAAGGGAATATGCATTTTAAATACATATGGTTTTAACTATATTTTGACTGCATTCTCTGCAGGTACTGTGACTGTGTTGTATGTTCCTTTGTGCCTGCTACTGTATTGTCTGCGTTTGCCTACCACAGCACTTAAATAACTATCACAATAAAATAAATTAGCCTACATTTACCTAAATATTGGACACCTTGTCTTGGAAAAGCAAAGGGAAGGAACCGGGAGATTGTTTAACCAGGAAAGGTGCACTAAGCCGAAGCTTGTTTCCAGGTGTTTCCTGGGAGCACAAGGAAGTTAAGTGACTTGTTTAGGGCCTCACAGTGTGCAAGTGGGGGCTGATGGGATTCAAACACAGGTCTCCAGGTTTGTAGCTCAATGTCCTTGACAACTATGCAATACTGCCTCTTATGAAAAATAAAGCTATTCGATCAATCAGAAAGCCACAGAATAGTTACCTTTTGTGACTAAACCTGTTGGACATTTTTCTATTTTCTACATTATATGGTATTATCTCTAGGAACAATGCACCCTACTTTTATAAACCAAACAAAGACATACTGAGTACATGGACGGATCCACCAGCATAAACTCTAGAACTGTACTGAAACAAAAAAGTGTGCTGCCCACTACACACTATGTACAAATAAGCCAAAACCTTAGCCATGTTTATTTATTCTGTTCATTATTAAAAGATCCAGCAGCACACACCCATGCCCTGCTGATGCCTTCCACCAAAAACAAGTGCTTTCTCAAGGCAAACCACAACTGCCACAAATCCTGCATCATGACATCTGAAAATCATGGCTCTTGACATGAAGTTTTAGACAATGATTTTCCTAAACTTGAGGTACTAGCAATATGATTTATTAGTCTGCAGAAAAAGTGATGATACTTCTTGTCACAACTGCTTAGGGTAAGATGTCCTCAAAGGTCAAGGAATAAACTAAGAGCAAAGCCCTCAGCCATGCAGAATGAAACCCCAGTCACACCAGCAGACACTGCACTGCTGACCTAGGCTCTCCCTTGGTGACCAGATTGAAGCTCCCAGGGGACCTTGCCAAGCCTAAGGACCCCATTATGGGGGATAAGCCATGAAGGCAAAGCAAGGGGTTAATGAAAGTCCAAGGGGAAAGCGGGCTGATGCTAAGTTCACTTTGCCATGATGGTTCTGCAGGGCCTCCAGTTGCCAGTGCAGGTTCACACTGTGCTCTCTCTCTCCTGTCCTCTTTTGTATGTTACTAACCTGTCTTGTCTGAAGCTATAGTTTAATACAGTGAAGGGTAGCTAACTGAAATGATAATGCACAATATGTTGATGATTTCTAAAGTTTTCTGATCAGTCACTGTTTTCCATATAAAATGAGCTCCTTTAGATGCAGGGAACACAAAGCTGCACTTTTCCTTTTTTTTATTCTTTTTAACCAGGTAAGGTCCATTAGGCAGAAATGCCTATTTTCAAGGGTGGCCCTGGAGCACTGGGGAGGTTAAGTGACTTGCTCAGAGTCACACAGTATCCAAACTAAGATTCTAAGAATCAAACCCAGGTCTGCTGGATGTACCACGCGCTTTCACAGCTTATTACTCTAACCTCTTGGCTGCATTGGCAGCTCCAGCATTCACATGTAAAAAGGGAACCAGGGGAACCAATGAAAAACAGAAACAACAAAAAGATGCACTGCTGCAGTGAAAAAATAAAATGACAAAGTGCAACAATGAGTTGCCCCCTGGTGAAGCTACACTGACATAAAGTGCTTGGGATATTGTGGTGTTCTTGCATGTGATGTGTTGGTTTTCATAAATGATTTAACTACCCTTTTTGCATTATGTTTTGCACTTTTTCTTTTGATTTTCTCACCCTAGCAGTGTGTAGTTGTTGCTTTCTGTTATTGTCTCAGTTGCCACTGCTGCCTCCGGTTCTTCTGTGAGAGAGAGAGAGAGAATTGTAAAATGGCATTAGGTGTGGTAAGTGTGAGAAGTTCTTGATCTTCAGCATTGTTGACTGGCTGCTGCTGGTCAAATAACTTGCAAACATCTTGGACATTTTCAGTGTGTGCTCCCATTAAAAGGTGCTGTGCCAAGATACTGAAGTGTAGAGCTGAAACTTCATTCACATGGCCAGTTCTGTGGCATTTTTGGTGGTGCATAGCAGCCAGATTGTTGCCACTCTGCATATCTGAATGCTGCAATTTTGCATTTTTGGGTTGAGTTCCATTGTGGCAGCAATCCCTCCTTTTCTTGGATTTGTTTTTGCCTCAGAAATGCAGTACTTTTTTCAAATGTCTTGGTGGTTGTAGCAACACATGTCCATTATTGTGGTGTCAGTATTCTTTTTGCATGTTAACATGGATTTACTCATGCAGGTACTATTGACAAGTTAGACAGATAAATAGATAGACAGGTAGATAGGTACGTAGGTAGACAGCCAGACAGACAGACAGACACTTTATTTATAAAGTGCGCTTTTCCAAGTACTCAGGGAGCTGTACATTCAGGACATTACACTTATTAAAATCAAACAATACCAATAGAATTTACTGGGAGTCTGCATATACTTAGTCTATGTATCTAATTAAAAACGTCTTCAGATGCTATAATCAGTAAAAGCCTTTTGTAACAGGTAGGTCTTCATACCCTTTTTTAAGGCTTCTACCAAGGGAGCCTCCTTCAAATAAACAGGTAATGAGTTCCACAGGGTAGGCATGGCCACCAAACATGCCCTGTCTACCGAATGCTGCAACCTAACCCTAGGAACTTCCAGGAGGCAACCCTCAGCAGAATGGAGTGCCCAGGGTGGCCGGTAGGGAACAAGGAGATCTTGCTGATATATTGTCCCCCTTTCATGTAGGGCCTTATAGGTCAGGAGCCCTACCTTGAAGACAATCCTCCACCTGATCGGCAGCCAGTGCAGTTCATGGAGGACCAGGGTAATATGATCACACCTTTTCATACCCATCAAAATTTTTGCCGCTGCATTCTGCACCAGCTACAGCCGGTGGAGGTTGCCTCCAGATAACCGTAGGTACAGGGCATTACAGAAGTCCAACCTGGGAGTGATGATAGTGTGCACCAGCGTGGTCAGGTCCTCAGGTGGGATCAGGGCTCAGATCTGGGCAATGTTCCTAAGATGGTAAAATCCGCTTTTAATCATGTCTGACACCTTAGCATCCAGCGTCAGGTTGTCATCCAGGATCAAGCCCAAATCCTTCACCATCGAGATGGAGTCAGGGGAATTCCCCCAGCACTACACCAAGTGGTACCCCACTCCCCCCTCCCCTCCACCCCAATGACCTGGATCTACAACCAGTACCAGTACCTCAGTCTTGTCTGGGTCAAGTTTAAACTAGTTTTGAGTCATCCAAGTCTGGATATCCTCTAGGCAGCTGTTAAATACAGCAGTCACCATCTGGTTATTGGGCACAAGTCAGGTATAGCTGGGTATCATCTGCATAACAGTGAAAACCCAGACCATACTACCTAATAATGTCTCCCAATGGCAGCATATACACTGTGAACAATAATGGTGACAAGACCGAACCCTGAAGAACACCACAACAGAGAGGCTTCGGGTTTGATGAGGCCACCCCCATCGTCACCCTTTGCACCCTGTCTGTCATGTACAACCTAGTATACCTAGGGTTACTGGAGGTGGATCTCCCTCACCTGCAGCTGGTGTAGAACGCTGCGGCCAGGTTGCTGACTGGGTTGTCAAGAACTTGCCATATTACACCTGTGCTACGCGAGCTGCACTGTCTGCCTGTGTGTTGGAGGATCACCTTCAAGATTGCATTTTTGACCTATAAGACCCTACATGGACAGGGACCGGGTTACTTGCAAGACCTCCTTTGGCCCTACCACCCCCTTCGTCCACTCTGCTCCACCGACAAGAGATTGCTAGAGGTTCCCAGGGTCCATCTTCAGTCATCAGGTGCCAGGGCTTTTTTTTTGTGGCCCAGACCCTGTTGAATTCACTACCTCATCGGATTAGAGAATGCTTGTCCACCGAGACCTTTAAGGCCTCATTAAAAATGTATTTATTTAACTTGGCTTTTGGGGAGAATGCTTAGTTTTATTTTTGCTGTCTTTTTATATTTTTATATATTTTATTGACTGAATGTTTGTCTTTTTTTTTTTTCCTTACAATGTATACGGGCTTTGGTTTTTGAAAAGCGTGTTATAAATAAAAGTTGATTGATTGATTAATTGATTGAACCTAAACCAGCTGATGACATTACCGGAAAGGCCACACCACAACCACAGGCGATCAAGTAACACCTCATGATTCACAGTGTCAAATGCCGCTGAGAGGTCCAGGAGAATTAAGTTAGTATGCTCTCTCAGAGTGGTCTCCATACTATGCCCAGAACCCAGACTGAAAAGACTCATAGGTGGAAGAAGAGGTGAGATGTTACTCAAGCTGAGCGGCCACCACTTTTTCTATAATCTTCCCTAAAAATGGGAGGTTAGAGAGCAGCCTGTAGTTGCTGAGACAGTCCGGGTCCAAGGAGGGCTTCATCAAAAGGGGCCTGATCAAGGCCTCTTTCAAGGCCAATGGAAAGACCCACTCCTCAATGAATTCCAGACAACCTCCACAACCACAGGTCCAATCAGTTCCAAACATCCAAACAAAAGGCAGATTGGACCTGAGTCCAGATCACAATGTGTTGGTTGCAGCCTTGAGATTATTTCCACCACCTCTTCCACCCCCAACAAACCTAAACACAACCCAGACAAAAGGAGTGTTTCAACACAGCTCAGGATGAACCCCACATCCCTTTTGAGAGATACTCTATGAGACCTAAGCCCTGATAGAGGACACTTTGTCGGCAAAAAACAGAGCAAGCTCTTTACACCTAGTGCTCAAACCTGGCCCACCAACATGGAAACAGGCAGGATGTAAAAGCCTGTCTATCATGAAGAACAACAGAGCAGGTCAGCTCCCCACTGCAGCAATCTCCCTAGACAAAAACTCAGCCTTTCTTCTCAAGATCGCCCCCTGATAGTCAGCATAATGTGATGTTAGGGTCAAGTTGTCCCCCATCAGGCAAAATCTCCTTCAGCACCTCTCTAACCTCCGGACCCTAATTTTTAAACCTCAGAGTTCCTCAGCATACCATGGAAGACTCCATTGAGTAGACAGGGGCTGGACATGAATAGGTGCAATTGAGTCAAAGGCAGCAAAGTCAGCCCATTATAGGCTGCCAGTGCCTCCTCCATCCCAACCGCACCTGCTACCTCCACACCTGATAGGTCCAGCTCCACCCGAAGTTCAACAGAGGAAACCCCTCTCAAAGGGCAGTACCAGACCATCTCCACAAGGGCAAGACTATCTGGGGGGCCATAAACATGAACCCCATGGTACTGCGATCCAACCAAACTACCGTATCCACTCTAAGTTCAGAAATATCAATACCTAATGAAAAAACAAGGTCCAGCTTTTGGCCACTCGAGTGTGTCACTGACACAACATTCTGTGTCAGACCCAGAGCCTCCATGTTCCTAAGGAGTTCACCTTCAAATCATGAGAGCCGGCCATTGACCCAAGTGTTGAAGTCCCCCAGAATCAACCATCTGGGGGACTCCAACACCAGGTATGCGGTGAGCTCATCAATCTCCCATAGGAAGTCCCCATCTCTTCCTGGGGGATGATATAGCAGGAGGACTCTGAAGTCTGCACCAAGACCACCCTGGGTGACCACACACTCAAAGGACCCTATAGGACCAACAGGCAGCACCGTGAGGTTCAGGCTAGATTTAAAAGAAATGGCCACCCCCTGCCCCTGCAATCCTCCCTTGGGGTGTGTATAATGGAGTTCCCTGCTGGCACTGCCGCTTCCAAAATGGGATCATCATTCTCATCCAACCAGTTCTCCATGATGCAAGCCAGGTCAGCCAAGGATATCAAGTAATCCATTATGGGGAGTCTTGTTCCTCATCAATCTGGCATTGCATAACACAACCCGAGTTGGCTTTAGAAAGGGAAGATCATGTCTAACTAATCAACTGAACTTCTTTGAGAATGTGAGTGCTGCTCTTGATAAAGGACTTCCAGTGGATGTTGTGTTCCTGGACTTGGCCAAAGCTTTCAATAAAGTATCCCATAGAATTCTTTTGGAACATTTGGTTAAGCAAAAATTCCCATATATCCTAATCAAGTGGATTAACTCATGGTTATACTGCCGTAAACAACAAACATCTGTTAAGGGTGCATTATCCTCTTACGTAGAAGTTACTAGCGGGGTTCCACAGGGTTCTGTCCTGGGCCCCTGTTCTTTTCAATATCCTAATAACATCAATGCAGCCAACTGATATTGTGTGGATATCTAAATATGCCGATGATTGTAAAATTGGAACTATTGTTAATACACAGAAAACAACAGAAATCCTTCAAAAAGAACTAGAGGCATTAGAAACCTGGGCAATAGAAAACAAAATGAAATTTAATGAACAAAAGTGCAAGGTAATGCACTTGGGACAAAACAACCAAAAAAAAAGGTACCTATTAAATAATGTAATTCTACAGGTAACGGACAATGAAAAAAGATCTTGGCATAAATATAGACAATAAGTTAACCTTTGAAAATAACACCATACTCAAAGTAAAGAAATGTCAACAAATTATGGGTAATATATGAAAAAACATTAAAAGCAGACAACCACAGGTCATCCTTCCATTACATACAGCCTAGTAAGATCACATCTGGATTACTGTGCCCCTTTTTGTGTACCTACTACTATACATGGAATGGAATATATAGAGGGAGTTCAAAGAAAAATGACCAAAAAACTTAATGGCGTGTCTGAAAAAACATATGGTGAAAGACTGAAAACACTTGGTCTATACTCAATCAAATACAGACATCTTAGAGGAGATTTATGTATGATATACAAAGCACTTAGCGAACCAGGACTAATTAGGCATTGAAAGAAAAATCTGCATATCAAACACTAGATCACACAACTTGAAATTGAAAGGAACTAAGGGTCAGACAAAAAAAAGATTAAAATGGTTCACTCAGAGAATGGTTAACCTATGGAACACACTACCAGGTCCAATAGTAGAAAGTAAATCTATGAACATCTTTAAAAATACACTTGACAAATACATGGGTAATAAAAAATTTGAATACATAGACAATTAAAACCACCTTTGGGCGGCAAGTTCAATAATAGGCTCTGCCTCCCGAACTTGTAAACAACTATGAAACTATGAAAGGGAGGCAGCTAAATCAGTTATCTGCTCACCAGTACTGATGGAGCCCTTGGATATGGGAAGTAAGAAGGGTGGGCCCCTTTCTAGATTCCATTTCACCTCAGGGCATCTCCTCGGGCTCACCACCTGAATCCTGGACACTCCGGCAGCCACTTGGGTATGACTCCCCCATCAAGCTATCCTGAATGCCATACATCTCCTATAAGCCTCTGCATGAAGTGCTAGAAGCTCGAAGGGATGGAGGTCTCAGAGGGAGGCCCCTGAGTAGCTGCACCTTAAGGGTCCCTGTCCTAAGAACAAATTACCTAAATAAAATCCTATACAACAATTAATAACCAAAGTAAGCTAATACCACAATACAAACCATCCTAAAACCCACCCAACCAATAAGGAAAACCTCCAGAACTTCCACCCCTACTTCACCCCCACTTACAAATTACAACTATAAAATACAAATTCATAGACATAGAAACATAGAAACATAGAATCTGATGGCAGATAAGGGCCGCTTGGCCCACCTAGTCTGTCCATTTCCCTACCTAATGGATAAGCTGCAGATCCTAGTTAACCAACAGCCTACTTCCTCCTACACCCCACTAGAATTGCCTTATGTCTATACCATGCATTCTTGAATTCTCCCACTGTTTTTGATTCCACGGCCTTCTCAGGATGGCTGTTCCATGCATCTACAACCCTCTCCATGAAAAAATACTTCCTCACATTATCTCTGAGCCTTCCCCCGTCTATCTTCAAATTGTGCCCCCTTGTTCTTGCACATCTCTTTTTCTGGAAGATGCTACCCTCTTGGACTTTGTTGATTCCTTTGAGGTACTTGAAAGTTTCTATCATGTCCCCCATCTCCCTCCTTTCCTCGAGGCTATACATATTAAGCTGTTTTAGTCTTTCTCCATATGTCTTCTGGTGCAGACCCTGCACCATGTTGGTTGCCCTCCTCTGGATACCTCCACCCTGTCTATGTCTTTGTGGAGATGGGTTCTCCAGACCTGCATGCAGTACTCCAGATGTGGTCTCACCAACTGTCTGTAGAGGGATAACAACTTCCTGTTTTCTACTGGTGATGCCTCTCACTGTGTATCCCAGCATCCCACCAGCCCTCCTTACTGCCTTCTCACATTGCTTGCCCACCTTTAGGTCATCTGACATAACTACCCCCAGATCCCTTACCATTTTTGTTACTGTCAGTATCTCACCCCCAATTGCGTACTCGTCCTCTGGGTTTTTGTTCCCAGGTGCATTACTTTGCACTTCTTTGCATTGAATCTAAGCTGCCATACATTTGACCATTCCTCCAACCTTGCCAAGTCCCTTCTCATCCTTTCCACCTCACCTTGTGTATCAACCCTGTTGCAGATTTTTGTGTCATCTGCAAAGAGACATACTTTTCCTTCCAGTTCCTCTGCAATGTCACTTATAAAGACATTAAAAAGGACCAGAGCCAGTACAGAACCCTGTGGTACCCCACTGATAACCCTTCTTTTTCACTGTGGACTCCTTTTACTATTACCCTCCGTGTCCTGTTGTCCACTCAATGTTTTACCCAGGCTACAACCCTGAGACCCACTCCCAGGATGGCTAATTTGTTTATTAATCTTTTGTGTGGGACTGTGTCAAATGCCTTGCTAAAGTCTAGGTAGGCCATGTCCACAGCCCCTTACTGGTCTACTACTTTGGTCACCCAGTCAAAGAAATCAATTAGACTCATCTGACATGACCTTCCTGCTGTGAATTCATGCTGTCTTGGGTCCTGTGCCCCACTGGCCTCTAGGTACTCAACAATTCTTTCCTTCAGAAGTGATTCCATCATTTGCCCTACCACTGAGGTCAAACTGAGTGGCCTACAGGTTCCTGCCTCTGTCTTGCTCCCACTTTTGTGAAGGGGACACTTCTCTCATACAAGTTAACTCTCTTTAGTAATTCTCTGTAACTAGAATGAATGCATTTGTATTTATTAACATGTCTTCTACAGTATAACTGTGTTACAGATTCATATTTTGCTCTTGACCTACTGTCCAGTGCCTTCTACCCCAGTAGTTCATACTCCTCTGGAGTACTCCAACTAGAATGATAAGCAAAATAAGAATCTCAGGTAAAGAAAAATGTGCCCTGCTAATATAGCTAACAAGTGCAATGTGGGCATTGTGAGATTTGAGCAGTACATTTCTATAGTATAATAGCAGACAGTTGTTCTACGGGTTTGGGAATCAGTGAGTAAAAGAAGCCTGACCATCTGATCTAAAACAACCAGACTTCTACAGACAATGGGGTTTCTGGGCTCTGAGGGAGTAGAAGCATTTTGGGTGGGGAATAAGAGGCCAGAGAGGTAACGTGAAAGTACAAAAAGCCAGAACTTGTAGAGAAACATTCAGCAGCGGAAGATGGAGTAGGACTCAAGGGAGGTCCAACCAAGCTGACTACAGAAGTTGCAGTGGTTTTCTAGAGGTGGATAGTTGAAGAGGAATCTATAGATGGAGAAAAGAAAGGGGTCCTGTTTGACTAACTGAGACTTGTGGTCAGCCCCATAGACAATGTCTCCATATTCGAGTATGGGGAGGGTAATAGAAACATAAGCAATAATGTCAGAAAAAGACCATTGGTCCATCTAATCTGTCCACAGTATCTTATTTTACCCTGATACTAATGTCTATGGAGGGTTTTTGTCTGCACTACCCCCCTCCCCAATGTTCCTTGTCTTACTGCTATGCCTTCAACTAACTAATAAGTCCTTCACTCTGCCCATGCTCTGCTTGAAACCATTAAAGGTTTTAGCACCCACCACCTCAACTGGCAGACTGTTCCATGCCTCACCCATTCTCTCTGTAAAATAAAACCTCCTCACACCCCTCCTAAATCTCCCACCCAGCCAGCTTCCACTCTTTTCCTCATGTTCTACATTAGCTATTCCTTTGGAATAGCTCCTCACTATTCACCTTGTTCTGTCCTTTCAGGAATGAAGATTTTAATCACATTGCCTTTCTCTTGTCTATTCTCCAGCAAATACATGTTTAGTTCCCTACGTTGATCCTCGTAGGATCTTCCCTGCTTGCCCTCAGTCATTTTGGTTACTGTAGACTATATTGTCTAAAGCCTGCCTTTGCTGCTCCATCCATAGGTAAGAACTTTAGAACTGGATACAATACTGCACCCAATACATCCCAAAATCCTGGTGGCCTTACAGTAGGCATTGTTACACTAGCTAAATTGTTTAAGGGAGTCCCTTATATTGATGCCTAGATCCTTCCCTCAGAAGTAGTGTCCAACCTAACCTCACATATCCAATACTCTGTCCTGGGGTACATCCCATCCAGCCCCTGGACCTTATCCATTTTCAGGGCTGCAAGTCCTTTTCTAACCCTATCACTTGCAAATACATCTGCCTCATTTCTGGGACACTCCTTTCAGATGCTTTTGCACTCCCTTTTGAATTCTGACCAGAAGAGGGCATTCAGAAAGGAAACCTTCTGTTTACACTCTTCTATTACCCTGCCCCCTATAGCATAATGTTTATCATCTTAGAAACTAGCTCCTTTCTTACAGCAGGGGATAAGGGGCAGTCTTGATTTTGGTAAAGAGCACCAAGTTTGGGGTGAAACATTGACATAAGGTGGTAAATATAGGCAGAGAAGTCAAGGAGGGGGGAGTATAAGCAAAGACCAAGTTATTATAACTTGCTCACAACCTCCATAAAGGACTATGATGTAATATTGAGGCAGAGACCCAGGGGGGCCTTTAGGTACATTTTTTTTATATACTTTGTATTTATTATATTTTCATTCGCAAAACCATAGGACAATTTTTACAGTATATAAGTTGAGACAGCACATAATTACATCAATCAGGTACATAGCAATACATTATTCAAAGGTCTCAGGACAACTTACATAATTTACAAAGCAGTTCATATAATGAGCGCTAAGACATTTACAGAAACCATCATCAGGGTCAATATATTTCTAAGGTACAAAAGTAGGATCTAAGGATGAAATATATATAATCCATTTCCTCTATTTAAGCTCAAAGGCAGACTATTTATCTGTGCTTTTGGCTATTAATCTCTCTAATACATAAATTTCTCCCATTATTCCCCACCAGCTCTGAATGTTTGGGGGCAACTTCTTTCCCCAGTTTCTACTAATTGCTTTTTTAGCTGCCGGTATATAAGTGATTAACAATGATCCTCTGGGTATTGGGAGATCATCTGGTGGAACTGAGAGTAATACTAGCTCAGGAGTCAATACAGCTTCCACATCTACCAGTTTTTTTAATGCCTGTAAAATATCTCTCCAGTAACCTGCTAACTGCAGGCAGGCCCAAAAAACATGGAACTGATCCCAGATATTTCTCCACCATCTCTCCAGCAATAGCTTGGCATCCAAGATGAGAACTTGGTCAGCCTTGTCGGTATATAGAAAAATCTAGTTCTAGCTTTCCAGGCAAATTCTCACCAATAGGGTGCTCCCAAATGTCCCATTGAGAATTTAGTATACTTTTCCCAATCCTGATTTGATACCTGGAGTGGATGCTCTCCATTCCAAGCATTCAGAATTCCCTGGGTAGAATTTTTTGATAATTCCCTCAAACCCCTATATATTAGTCCCACATAGTGGGGCCACAGCTGTCCCCTCCCTGTGGTCACAGCTAAGGTAAGCAATGAAGGGGGAGGATCCGGGAGCCTACTGTAGGCTGGTCCCCTCCATTCAGCACCCTCTCTTAAGCTTGTATATATTGGAAAGTCTTGTTATGAAAGATTGTAAGTTTCTTGGAGTTTGGTAAATGAGAGGACCCCTCTGGCATCCACCAAGTAGAATATAAATTTAAAACCCTTTTGTCTCCATTGAGCCAAAGTACCCTCCTGTTCCAGAGTAAGAGACTGGATTCCAAAATTTAATAGATTAAGATAGGTACCTACTGGTTCTAGCTCTCTTGAATGGATGAGTTTCCTCCAAGTCTCTATAGTAGAATTTGTACTGTAAATAAGTCTAGGTCTTTTATTTACTGGAATATACATCAATTGTAGAAGGTCTCCCCCCTCCCTCACCCCATTAAGGGTAAATTCCAGGTTCTTCCAGGGAATGTTATACATTGGGTTGTTCCAATTAAAAACTCTAGCTATCACAGTGGCGTATGCGTACATCTGAAGATCAGGCAAATTTAAGCCTCCCTTATTTTTTGGTAATATTAATGTAGACCACTTGATTCGAGGTTTTTTTCCCTGTCCAGACAAATCTCACCAGAGACTTATTCCAGGAGGGAAAGTACATTCCATCTGGCATCACCAGTATGGTTTGAAAAAGATATAGCGGATGTGGGAGGATATTCATCCTAATAAGATCCATCTTACAATATAATATTAAATGAAGTTGGGACCACTGATGTAGATCAGACTCTATTTTTTGTGTTAGGGGTTCTTAGTTCATCATAGTGAGGTGCATTAAAAGGTTTGGTAACTGTATACCTAAATATTTTATCTTGATGCTGTTCCCGTGCAGAGATAAACTGCTTTTCAGTGTTCACAAGGGGAAGAAATGGAAGGGAAGAACCTCCGTTTTAGAATAATTTATTTTGCATCCAGAGAACTGAGCAAATTGCTCAAGTACATCCCATATTGCTGGAATAGAGGACTCTGGATCCGATACTGACAATAAAATGTCATCCGCATATAAAGCCAACTTCCAAGATTGATTGCCCACCTGAATGCCCGTGATTTTTTATGAATTTCTAAGCATCATAGCCAAAGGCTCAATATAGATGGAGAATAGCAAAGGGGATAAGGGACATCCTTGTATAGTGCCTCACTGTAACATGATATGAGGTGTGATACCACCATTAAGTTTTATACAAGACCTTGGGTCCAAATATATTTACTCCAGCCAATTCATAAATTCCCTCGGAAATGCAAATGACATTAGTGTTCCCCATAAAAATCTCCAAGACACCCTGTCAAAAGCTTTACATGCATCTAAGCTGACTAAAGCAGAGCGGGCGGGAGGCTGAGTTAGCCATATGATCCATCAAATGGATTGTTCTGTGTACATTATCTGCAGTCTGATGCATGCGCAGAAATCCTACCTGATCTGAATGTATCAGGGTAGGTATTATAGTCTCCAACCTATGTGCCCATATTGCCATATATAGTTTATAATCATTATTTAAAACTGAGATGGGTCTGTATGACTCTAAATTTAATGGCTCCTTACCTGGTTTCAGGATAGCTGAGATGGCCGCGTATGACCATGAGGGTGGGGGGAGGCACCTCCAAAAAAGTATTTTGCATTGGCTGGATCAATTTTGAAAGAAATGTCTTATATCATTTGGCTCCGAAGCCGTCTGGGCCAGGGCTTTTTAATGTTTTAGAATTTTTAACTACTCTCTGGATCTCTATAGTGGAGATGAGGTGTAAAAGTGAAGCCTGCTGGGACTCAGACAAGTGTGGAAAATTAAGGGGGGGCACAAAAGTTTATATATCCTCCAGGGAGGGGGGGTGTGGGATCAGAGTACAAATCTTAGGTACAGTTTGTTTTGATCCAACAAGCATGGTTACATTTTTGTTTGCAACTGAGCATGAACTGGTTAACCAGAAACCACTGGTATAGCGTCAGTGGGTCATATGCTGACTGAATTCCACTTCAGAGATCAGTGATGATGGTGATGATTATTATTGAAACTGTAAAAATAATAATGATAACCATTTCCCTGATGCCTTCTTAATGAAATGCAGAAAACTTTAAATGAGTGCTGGTTGCGTCAGTGTGGCCCAGCTGGTAGCACATACATCTCTTGGCCAGAAGGTCATGGGTTTTAGTCCTACACCAGGACTGAGCCTATACTCAATAATTTTCCATAAATCCTTAGTGAGGCTCCATCTAGAAAACTGGTCCAAAGCAAACAGGGCAGATTTTTATGAGGATAAGCTTAGAACTCTGAACATCTACTTACTGAAGGTCAGAGGGCAAGGGGCAATATGACAGTGACCTACAGGTTCCTGAAAGGAATGACCAGGATAAACTAATGAGTCAATGACACTGGGACATGAGTGGAAGCAAGAGAAGGGGAGATTTAAGAAGTGCATGTGAAAGTTTTATTTTACAGAGATAGTGGTTGAGTAGTGAAACAGCCTGCTGGCAGTGGTCATGAACACCAAAACCATCAATGGATTTGAGCAAAGCTGAGACAGAGTTAAGAGCTTAACAATTACTTGGGGGGAGCAGTAAGGTAAAGGAAAAGGGGAAATAGGGAGGAAACCCCAACTAGATAGCAAGTCCCTGGGTAGGACAGTGGGTAACAGAGCAGGCTGAATGGACTAAGGGACTTGTTCTTCCTACATTGTCTGTGTTTCTATGTCGATATAATATAATAGAACACATTGTCACCTGAGTGCAGTACTGGAGAGGTGATGTACTGTTGGGTGTGCCTTCCTTCAGCTGAGTCAGTAAACTGAAATCCCTTCTGCCCATCTCTTGTGCTGTGGGTGTCTAGGTGGAAAAAAAAGAACCCAAAGCATTTTTCACAACATTAGTGGATTTTTCCCTGTGTCCTGGCCAACATTCCCCTTCCCATAAAAACCAGTTCATGCAATTGCTCAAGGCAGAATGTGGGTGTTAATGTGCAAAATGGCTGCGACTACTTGTTTACAGTTACTTCACTACCATTCCCTCATTGCTTGTGAAGCACTTTAATATATAGTGTGTATAAAAAGCAATATATAAATGCCAAGTCTTCATTTTCTTCTCCTTCTAAAATCTATGTACAGTCTTCAGTAAGTAAGTAGGTAAGTAAGTACAATTTATTTTTACAGCACTCCATCCCAGAGGCTCTGGCTGCTGTACTAACAAGGCAGAGAATAGATTTAAATAAAAAAGAAATAAACATTAATAATAGATTACAAAAACAATATAAAATCAGCTAAACATTTCCATACAAATTACAGCATTTTAATAAATTTTCACAGTCTGGTTATGCCTTCCTAAAACTATGTGCCTTTTATTTATTTATTTATTTAGATTTTGTTTACCAGGTAAGCCCACTGAGACCAATGGTCCCTTTTTCTGGAGCGACCCAGAGTTAGTTACAGAAAAGGACATTTAGAAACAGTTATACACAGTAGTTACATTTGTTAAACAGTTTAACATTAGCAACATTATACAGGGGTAGCAGTCAGGTTCCCGTTTAAAGGCCTCCACCAATGGGGCCTCCCTTAAGGGTCTTGGCAGTGAGTTCCACAATACTGGGCCCACCACCTCAAATACACAATATACAGAGGATTTAAGCTGGGCTTCTTGGAACTGCTAAGAGGTCTTCAGTGGAGTGAGTGCACAGGATGGGCTGGAGTCAGGAGGTCATTTAGGTAAACAGGGCCTGATCCAATTAGAGCATTATAAGTGATCAATCCCACTTTGAAGTTGATTCTCCATCTAACTGGCAGCCAGTGCAATTTGCACCAAACTGGGATCATGTGACAGGACCTCAGAAGGCCCATCAGTAACCTGGCTGCTCCATTCTGCACAAGCTGCAGGTGCCGGAGAACCCCTCCAGTGACCCTGAGGTACAGAACATTTCAGTAGTCAAGCCAGGATATAACAAAAGCAAGTACTAGTGAGGGCAGGTTGTCAGGTAGGATCAATGCTTTATTCTGGGCAACATTCCTTAAGTGGCAAAAACTACTCTTGATAACAGATGACACCCAAGCCTCAAATGTCAACCCATCATCAAGGATGACACCCAGATTTTTTCACCCTGGTGAATGCCGTCAATGGAGTGGATCCAGGGAGTATTCTTGTTCCACTCCAGACAGTGTCCATATCCCGTTGATGACCAGGCTCAATCACAAACACCTTCCTCTTGCCCGAATTGAGTCTTAGCCAATTAGAGGCCATGCAAACCTGGATCTCAGCCAAGCAATTACTTAGCACCTCCACAGCACCATCTGTCTGGCTGCAAATGACATGTACATCTGGGAATCATCTGCATGTCAGTGGAAGCTCAAGCTGTACCATCTAATGATCACACCCATTAAAGAATATACACTGCGAACAATGTAGGCAACAGGATCAAACTCTGGGGAACTCCACAAGGCAGGGGCTTCGGACAGGATGAGAAATTTCCCATCACCACTTACTGCATTCTGCCTACAAGAAAGGACTCAAATCAGTTGATAACAGCACCGGTGAGTCCACAGAGCAGCCTTAGGTGATCCAGTAGCAATGCATGGTCCACAGTGTTGAACACTGAGGAGAGATTGAGGAGAACAATAATTAACCACTCTTCTCTATCCTTTACCCTGAGGAGATCATTTTGCACTCTGACTAGTGTTGTTTCAGTGCAATCCCTTGACTAAAAACCTGACTGGAGAGGCTCATAGATGTCATAGGCTGCAAGGTGTGCCTTGAGCTGCAGAGCCACCACTTTCTCAATAACCTTCCTTAGAAATGGGAGGTTAGAGACAGGTACAGTAAACAGTTCACCAAGTTGTCATGGTTGAGATATGGTTTCTTTAGGTGGGGTCTCACCAATGCCTCTTTCAAGGTATCAGGAGAACAATGCCCCAAAAGTGAACACCACCCAATTTTGGTGAACACTGGCCCAGCAGACCAGACACATCCCATTAAGAGATGAGACAGACCCTGGTCCAGCTCACAGTATGTGGGCCACACCTTTGAGATCACCTTACAGACCTCAGTCACCCCAATGGGCCTGAACATGCTCCAAACAATAGGAGTGCTTCCTGATACACCTGACTCACCTCCACCTGGCCGTAAAGGCCCTGCTTGGGAGATCCCTGCCCTAATGGAGGATGCCCTGTCAGAGAAGAACTGAGCAAATTCCTTGCACTGAGCAATTGAGCATGCTTTCTTTGGCTGTAGACAGGCAGGATGGAGAAGCTTATCCACAGTCCGAAAAAGCAGAGCTGGACTGTTCCTTCAGGTGGCAATCTCCCTGGACAGGAAGACTGCCTTCTTATGGGAGATTGCCCTTTGATATTCACCATAGGGATGTTTCAAAGCCAGTCTTTCCTCCTCAGACTGAGTTCTATGTTAATAATGCTCCAACCTCCAACCCTTTTTCTTCATCTCCTTGAGGTCCCCATCAAACCACAGAGGTCTCAAGTGTGAAGACATTGGTCATAAATGGATCAGTGCAACAGCATTGAGTGCCTTGGAAACAGCCTCATTATAGGCCAGAACCACATCACCCAGCCCTGTGACACATGCAACATTCACATGTGAAAGATCCAATACCGCCATTGGTCCCTCTGGTGACAACCCCTTCAAAGGCTGGTAGAAGACCATCTCCATAGAGGAGGGACTAACAGGTGGGCCCCAAATGAAAACCTCACTGTGTAGTGATCCAATCAGACAACCAGATCCATCCAGAGGTAGAAGAACTCAAGCCCCAGTGAGAACACCAAGTCCGAGGCATGGCCATGGCATGGGGTTGCTGAAGCAACAGCTTGTGCCAGACCCAGCATTGATGTCAGCTGGAGGCAGTCATAACCAAATTCCTAATGTTCATCTTAAATCCAGGCATTGAAGTCAGCCCAACCCAGCAAAACTGTGCAACTCCATCCCCTTCTCAGCCACAAAGTCCATGACTTCCTGCAGAAGCTTCCCATCTCACCCCGCAGGCCAGTATATGAAAAGGATTCTTCAGTTTGCACCTGGACCATGGCGCATGACCATACATTCAAACGACATGGTCAAAACCACTGGGTGCACAGAGACATTTAGGTTAGATAGAAAACAGATGGTCACACCCCCCCCACACCTCTGCATTTCATCCTTGGGCAGTACAGTACAGAGAATCTGCCCAGGATCAACATTTCAATACATGACCCACAACATCCCACAGCCAGGTCTCCATAGTGCAAGCCAGATCAACTGAGGAAATCAAGTCTGCAATAATTGCAGTCCAATTCCTAATCAACACAATCAGCACAACACTGCCTGAATGGGACTTGTGGATGTTGTGGACCCAATAGCAACCTGCCCACTTGAACTGGTAGGAACCCTAGGTATTGGGACCAAACACATCTGGCCTCTCGCCAGGTCCTGTCATACCTTCAGGTGCCTCCTGTTGCTGACCATCCTAATGCAATTCACTCCTGCTTTACCCCCATTACTCCACTGCCTGACATCATGCCCTCTCACAATCTGATCTCCCAATAGCACCTCAACACTGCTGCTGTCAAAGGGAGATCATGGAAAAGGCAGAGGTCAAGCAACACTGGTGCTGGGTAGGTAATGTGTGGGGTCCCAAATCTAAGGCACATCCTATCTGCAACAGAAACCACATCAAACTACAATAAAACTGTAATAAATAAATATAAAGCACTGTGGCATGCTAGTAGCTGTTTAGAGGCTGGGAGTTGTCTGTCTATAGCACAGTGTTTTATTTACATATAAACATATGAAATTTGCCAGCAGAGCAAGGCTTTGTGGTCTATCAAGTCTGCTCACATGTGTAACTAGCACCCCTTATTCTGCAGCTGTCCCTCCCTCCCACCGTTTCCCTCCCTTGACCCTCCCTGCCCTGTCCCAGCTCCTTTTGAAGCAGTTCACTGTTCTACTGGATACCACTTCCACCGGTAACGCATTCCACCTCATCTCCCTCCTGAACCTTCCTGCCTCAAGTCTCATATCATGGCCCTTGGTGTTCCTCCTCTCCCTCACTTTGAACAGCCATCCATACCTGTCTTGTTGATTCCTTTCTTGTACTTGAAGGTTTCAATCCTATCCCCTCATCCCTCCTCTCCTCCAGCGAATACATGTTCAACTCCCTTAGCCTCCTCTCGTATGGGAAGTCCCCCAGCCCCTTGATCATCTTTGTCACCCTGCACTGCACCTTCTCCAGTAAATTAATGTCCCTCTTCAGATATGGGTGCCAGAGCTACATGCAGTACTCCAGGTACGGTCTAACTAATGATCTATATAGTGGCAGAATCACCTTCCCCCCCTCCTCGAAGATATACCCCTTGCAATGCAACCCAGCATTTTGTTAGCCTTTGCAGCTGCTTTCCTACATTGTGCTGAGTTGTTTATTGACCCCATAATGAGCACCCCCAGACCTTTTTCCTCTGCCTTGGCTAGCTGTACTCCCCCCAACTGGTAACTCTTCCTTGGGCTTTTTGACCCATAATGCACCACCTTGCACTTTTTGGCATTGAACCCCAATTTCCAGGTGTCTGACCAGGTTTCCAGCTTTGCCAGATCATCCTGCAACCTCTGCCATCCCCGTAGGTCCTCCACCAGTGCTCTCATCTTGGTGACATCTGCAAACAGACTGGCCTTGCTGTTTATGCCCAGCGGCATGTTTGCAATGAATATCCCAAACAACACTGGTCCCAATACCAAGCCCTACAGAACATCGCTCATCACTACTGTTGGGAAAGAGAGCTCCCAACCCACCATCACCCTCTGTTGCCTTCCCTGAAGCCAGTTCCCTACCCATCTCACCAACTTTGTACCTGCCCCTGTGCCTTTTAACTTACTTCCCAGCTTCCCATGCAGCAACGAGTTGAATGCCTTACTGAAGTCTAGGTACAGGACATCCACTGCATGGCCCACATCCAATTGCTTAGTTATCCAGTCACAGAACTCCATCAGGTTGGTTTGGCAGGATCTGCCAGTTACAAAGCCATGCTGTCTGCTGTCATGTAATCCTTTGGCCTCCAGGAGGGCCACAGCCTCTCCTTCAGCAAAGTCTCCATCAGCTTACCCATGATGGATGTGAGGCTCACTGGTCTGTAGTTCCTCAGTTCATCCTTGTGGCTGCTTTTGTGGAGGTGCACCACATGATCCATCCTTCAATCCAGAGGTACACACCCTGAGTGCAGTGAGGCATTAAATAGGTCTGCCAAAGGTCCCACCAGGACCTCTGCCAGCTTCTTCAGTACCCTGGGGTAGATGCCATCTCAGCCTGGCACCTTGTCCACCCTCAGTGCCCTCAAATTCTCCAGAACCCTGTATTCCAAGATTTCCCCATCTGTCACCCCCTCCCCTGCTGTTTCTGCTCTCCTTCCACCCTTGGGTATCATCTTCATTAAGTGCTTCTGCCTTATCACCCCCTTCTTCCACCCAACCCCCCTCCTACCAAATCCTTACTATATGGTCCTTACAGTTCCTTTCCTCTCTAATGTACTTGAAGACATCCTCTCCCAGTTCTTAATGCCCTGCACCAGCCTGAGCTCCGTAGACACCTTGGCTGCCCTTACTGCCCTTGCCACCTCCTTCGATTACTTCAGGTATTCCTTGCTGTCCTCCCTCTCCCTTTTTTTTTGTGCCTCCTGAAGGCAGCTCTTTTCCTCCTACATAGTGGCTCCCTTTACCTGTATCAGTATAATACCTATTGCAGCAGAAGAAGGAAAGGCTTGCAGCCCTTTTGTATGTGGCACAGAGGGATACAAATTAGAACAGTGGCACTAAATTTTTATTTTGACCACTTTCTGCAACTAAATTACAACTGTGGATGAGTCCCCAGGTACTTGAAGAGTGATCAAGAGATGATAATGTGGGCATTTTAGAACAAATGCTGGTATGAATTTGGGATACTCACAAAGTGATAAGGAGTAATGGCAAATTCTTCTCAACTTTACAACTATCACTAGGTAAAGCAACTCTAAATAGTTCAGTACTGTAGATAAAAATTTCTCAAAAAATCAAGGTCAGTTTTACAGCAAAATTTACAATTGTAGCCATTTACAAAGATACACTATATATTTGGACATATCGGAAAATATCACAGGACATCCTAGTGAAATGCATGATGAATTATCTTAATATATCATGATATATCTGGATATTGTCCATCCTCTCACTGGCTGCAACTATAGAACAATGGAAATCTCTAGAATCAGCAAAGGCTCATAACTGTATTAAACAGAGTAAAGCTAGTAAGGCATTGACTTTTTTCTTTTATCTAGATGAAAAAAAACACAAGTGGGCCATGGTGATTTACAATGACAGTGAGACCCCTGTGACAGAGTTTATACTCCTTGGGTTTCCATACCTTCAAGACTACCAGTTTGAGCTATTTTTTGTGCTTCTTATTCTCTACCTGATAATACTTCTAGGCAACGCTTCCATCCTGGTTGCAGTGGTGACAGATCAGAACCTCCACAAACCCATGTACTTTTTCATTGGTAACCTGGCTGGTTTAGATATACTGTTTACAACTACAACCATTCCAAAGATGCTGTCAATATTTCTGATTAAAGCCAATTCTATTTCTTTCAGTGCATGTTTTTCTCAGTTATTTAGTTACTTTGCTGTGGGGGCTTTTGAATCCTTTCTTCTTGTAGCAATGGCATATGACCGTTACATAGCAATCTGTAACCCTCTGCATTACATGTCCATTATGACCAAAAGGTTTAACATTCAAATAACAGTAGGCAGCTTTGCCTTGTCTTGTGTGGTCGCAGTGCCGGTAGTTATTTTTATGGCACAGTTTCCCTTCTGTGGACCCAACAAAATCAATCACTTCTTTTGTGATCACTATTTCCTAGCCAAATTAATCTGTGCAGATACAACATCCATTACATTCTGGGCAATATGTGGTACCACTGTATTTATAAGTGTGCCTTTTTCTTTAGTTTTGCTTTCATACATTAAAATCCTCAAATCTTTGATTAAGATCAGTTCTGCAGAGGGACGTCAGAAGGCTTTCACTACATGCAGCTCTCACTTGATAGGGGTAACCATGTTTTATCTGTCAGTTATACTTGGATGCATAGCATATGGTACAAACAGTGGTTTTGATGAATGTCATGCTCTGTCTTTTATTTTCCATGCTGTTTTAGCCCCAGCTCTAAATCCCATAATTTATGCCATAAGGAATAAAGAAGTCAAAGAAGCAATTAGAAAGGTTGTAATAGCCTTAAAATTACATTTAAAAGCTTGTACACTTTGACCACCATCTTTGTATTAAGTTCCTGAGTATGTAGAGTGTTTAGTTTTGCATGTCAGTTACAGTAATTGATATATACCCAGTATTCAAGTAATGTGAGCTTTGCTTTCTTTTTCTGATCATATAAATTTGTTTGGTGTACTATCAATCAAAATGTTGGAATCTTGTATAAGTTAAGACATTTTTTTCTTTTGAAACTCATGAAGCCGTAGCAATTGGTTTACTTTTGCCTCATTTTAATTATGTATCTAATCTTTTTTATCTCGGTTTTTCATAGGTTCAAAATCTTTCAATTGTCTATAATATTAGTCATTTTGTATTATTGGCTCCTGAACGTACTAACCACTGTCAGTTATATTCTCAGCTTGGTTGGTTATCCCAGTTTATCTTATACAGTATTTTTTGGGCTATAAGATTTTCAAAAATGTTTTTTCTTATTATGTGTCTTTTCCTCTGGATTAAGAACTGGCTTCAGGTAGGTCACAGAGAGTCTTGATCAATGGGGCATCAGAGGAGGGCAGAATAACCAGCAGTATTACACAGGGGGTCAGTACTTGACCCAATCCTCCTCAACATATTCATCAATAGCATTGCTATTGGATCTGAGGGGAGGGTCTGCCTGTTCACAGATGATACAAAACTCTGCAACAGGGTAGGCATAGATGAAGGTGCCTCTGGGATGGCAGCTTATCTCAAGAAATTAGAAGAGTGGTCAAGAATATTGCAGTTAGAATGTAATGCCAAGTAGTGTAAGGTGATGCACATGGGTAAATGTAACCCAAGAAAAATGTACACACTGAATGGGCATCAATTAGCAGAATCAAAGATGGACTAAGACCTCTGAATAATTGTTACCAATTCTACAATGGCAATAAAAAATCCTGGAACCTGACTGGCTGCCTGCCCTTGGCAACAGTGAGGTTATCTGAGCACAGCCTCACTGTATTCATTTGTTGCTGCATTGGTGCATATTATTCTCTTCAGAAACAAAGATTTATTGCCATACTAAAAATCTACTAAAAACATTTTAAATTTTTTTTTATTTTGTATAATAACAAGCCATTGTGTAATAGCTAAATGCACTCCAGGGTGTGGGTTGTGCTGCGATAACCTCACTTCTGCAACATTGGACAGACTCGGACTGCGGCCTCGTGCGCAACCACCCAGGCTTGAAGTTATCCCAGCAAGACCCACATCCTGTCATGCATTACTGCTTAATCATCTAACAGTGGGGAAGCAATGCGGAAAAGCAGAAGAAGGCCAGCAACATCCTTGGCTGCACAGGTAGAGGGATTATGAGGAGGAGGAAGAGTGAGGTAATCTTCCTGCTGTACAGGTCCTTGGACAGGCCACACCTAGAATACTGCATGCAGTTCTGGAGGCCCCACTTAAAAAAAGACATTGACCACTTAGAAAGGGTTCAGAAAATGGCCACTAACATGATGCAGGGGTCTGCATCAAGAACAGTATGAAACAAGACTCAGTGAAAATTCAACTTATATTCTCTAGAGCAAAGAAGAAATAAGGGAGACATGAAAATGATAGAAATATTCAAATACATAAAGGGAATTAACACAATCCTAACAGGAAATCTAGTCCAGGAAAGCAAAACAATGCATACAAGGGGGCACAATCTGCTCCTAGTGGGACACATATTTAGAACAACTATAAGGAAACACTTTTTCACAGAAAGGATGATAGAACAATGGAACAGCCTGCCCACAGAGGTGGTAGCATCAAAGACAGTACAGGAATTTAAACTAGCATAGGGCAGGCAACGTGGGCACCTGAAGGGGCAATAAAACAGGGAGGGGCTAGAAATTTGGGGGCAGACTAGATGACTCATGCAATTCCCATCTACTAGCTAGTTTTTATGTTCTTATGTTCCTTCTGATCTTCTTTTTGTCAGAGATTTGTTACCCAGTTTGAGATCTGCAAATGGAACTGTACTTAATAAAGGTCTTTGTAAAACTTGAGCTGGATTATGAGAATTTAATTTAGCTGCTCCGCATTTTTAGAATAGCTTTTTGACTTCATATGTGTTGGTTGTTCATTACAATTTTTTAAAAAGCAACTAAAGTTATATTTGCTTGGTTTGTGTATCTGCAATGTTTGTTGATTATTTATTATATGTTATGTGTATTTTGTATTGTATGACCTATCCGGGTCGAGCCTGAAAAAGGACTCTCAGTCCAGTGCTGTTATGCGGGTAACAAATTAAATAAATAAATAAAAACAAATGTATTAATAAAATAGTAAAAGCAAAAAGAGACACTCACTACCCCAGTTTGCTAATAGTGTTGATGGAAAACAGCAGAAAGCAATGAGAGCAGCAAATATACTGAGTCAAGAACAAAAATCCAAGCAGTAAAATATTGTTGAAGTGAAACTTTATTCCTGTGCAACAAACAACAGTAGTAAGATGCAAGTGAACAAACAGGCATGTTACATCTAATGTTTCACCCTTAGACAGGGCTTCTTCAGAGATAACCTATGATAATATAAGGTGCCCTTTTATAGCCGGAATCTAAGGAGATATGCATGATATAATCATTGCATATACTGACATTAGAAACCCTAGTCCTAGTATAAAACATGCACAACACAAGTTCAAGTGAAAATAGTGAAACAGAAATAACAGAACACAGACTATAAGGCCAGTACATATAACAGACAAAAACATGTTGCAGTAATATATATCTTAGTCATAGAATACATGAACAAGAATTGCCCAACTGAAAAGATACTCTTTTTCAATTGGATGCTTACAGAATTTGCCTACAATCGATACAATCATCATACCAGCACTAAAAATACATAGAAAGAAATCAATATATCTTGACAAGCAAGTTATTTCATAGTAAATATAAATTTCCAAACACAAGGGTTTGGTGTGCACTTTTATATGGAAACCACACAAGCAGAACAGAGAAAGAAATAAGTGCCTTAGCTAGGATCTGAACCTGGGCTGCCCAGAATGCTGTTCCAGTTGTGCTAACTTCTGGGCCACCAAGACAACTGGAAACCTGGGACTCTCAGGAGCACCTTACATTTTCTCTAATGCACAACCTGCTGCTAGTCAGATAATTACATTTTCATATACAAGGGTGCAGTATGCACATGTATGGATACCAACAAAATAGAAGTGAAAAAGAAATAAGTGCTTTACTAGACAAACAGTGAGGTGCTTCTGGGAATTTTATGTTTCCAGTTGCCTTGGTGGTGCATCTGGTAGCACAGCCAGAGTGGTACAGTATTTGGAGTAATCTCGGTTCAAATGCCACCCAAGGCCAATATTTATTTTTCTCTTCTGTTTGTTTGGTTTCATTATATGTGCACGGTGTGCAGCCTGGGTTCAAATCCCACCTAAGGCACTTCTTTCTTTCTTTCTCTCTTCTGTCCGTTTGGTGTCCATATACTGTATGTACACACTGTATCCTTGTGCATGAAAATCTAATTGCCTGTGCAGCACCAGGCTGTGCATTATAGAAAGAGTAAGGTGTTTCTGAGAGTCCCAGGTTTCTAGCCGCCTTGGTGGTGTAGATAGTAATGCAACGTGAATGTTATCTCAGGTAGCCTGGAGTCAAATCCCGGTTAAGACACCTGTTTATTTCTCTCCTCTGATAATAGTGGATATACTTACGCAATGCCAAAATCACTATATGGATATGAAATATAGCAGTAGAAGACATACGAGTCAAAAGCAATAGTACATTACATCATATTTACAAAAGGAAGTAGTAATAAATATTAAGGGCACTGCAGATAATAACAATATACTTTGCCAAAGTAAATAATTATTGTTTTACTAATTAATGGGAAACGATTAAACTAGTTTAAATATTATTAGCCTGGATCATAATTCATGCACGAATGCGATATTTTAGATGCTTGATCCATTGCCCAACATTTGAATTTAGTGCAAACATTCAGACCTCAGTTTGGTCCTACATGCTGCAGGACTGAGCTCCAGATCATGAGCCCTTGATAAATACAGGAAGACCTTCCAACACAGTATTTGTCTTCCATACTGGCAAAGTGTATTCCTCTTCTGTATTTGGCACTTTGGCAACAAAGACTGCCAATATAAGCAGGACAAACTGCATCTGCTTAACTAAGAAAGCCCATTTAGAGACCAATTAGATAATGCATACTGCAATATCAGAGCTTTATTAGTTAACCCATGTTGTAATACCTGAACATAAAACAAAATTGCTTATGTCCCAAACGTTACTGTATAACCATGACAAAAAAAATGATAGGCAGTTCATGGAAAAAAAAAAAACTAGAGATACATGATTATTAAATTCAGGCAATGGTAAAAAACAGTGACACCTCCAGTACCATATGGCAACCAGGCAGAATTAAAATGGTTAAAAATAGACATTTTCAGCCCAGTGGCACTGAGGGCTGAGGTGCCGGATGCCTTACCTCATGTCACGCCGGTGACCCGGGTTCAGAAACAAGCGCGGGTTGTCACAGAGACAGTAGGGTAGGGGGCGAAAGGCAGCAGAATGGAGCAACTTGCTCTCCTCTCATGGGGAGGACTTTGTTACTCATCATAGTTCCACTGCCTCCGGGTTGAGATCCATGGGCAGTGCAGGTGAACAGGCTGCAAAAAAAGTGGGAGGGTGTCCCAGTACCATGGCATGCACATGCCTCCACACATGTGCATGCAGCTGGGCAACAGGCTGGCAGAAAATGGGGGTAAAAAAACAGACATTTTCAAGGAGGCTCAATTTGCAGAGTAAAGTTGATGCCACACCACAAAAGAGAAAAAGACAAGACATTGGTCTTGTTTATTTTTCTTCAGAGAGAGACAGCAATATATCTGAAAGTCAAAAACTCACTGTTACTGTCACAAGAATGGAACATGCTCCAATCTATCATTAAGTCACTGCCATCTGAAAGCATCAAGATTCCAAACCCACAGGTTTTCAATCTGAGCATAACAGTTTCTCTACCCCAACTTGTGGGTTCTTCCTAACCTTTTCAATTTGTATCATTCTGAGATTGTGCCCAAACTTGTTTTGATGTTCGTAAATGTTTTGCAAAAGTGAAGGTAAAGGTCCTCATTCTGAATGACTGCCAGATACTTCCCCAATATAGTCTATTTTATTTTGATGTAATAACATCTACATTCTCATGTAATCATATTGACTACAGTACGTGAAATAACATATGATGAATTCTTTACCAGTTGCAGGGTGCAGGAAACTCATAGTGTTAGTACACTCACACTGGATACAGTGGTCACAATTAAAATAACCAATATGGGGTGCTGATAATCAATCATAGTTTGATTCTTGTTTTTAGAAACTACAGACTAGGTGGCACCAAGATTTCTAACTCATTTGTAAGGCTTAAAGAGCCACAACCGCCTAAAGAAGATATTTGAAAAACAGTCATTTTGAACACAAAGAAGCTTATATATCTCATTAGCTCTGTAGTTCTAATCTCCATTATTTTTTGCTAAGGTCGTATGCATGAAAACAGGATAGATGACCCTTGAGGGTTCATCAGCCCATATTTCTTCTTCCCAACCTAATGTTATAATACTGTGCTTGTGACATCACAGATTTTACCATGGCAACAGACTGTGATTTCATAACAGAGTGTTATGCTTTCAAGTAGGGAGTAAGCTATAGAAGCAGATGAATGCTAAGGTATAAAGAGCTTGTCTTTCTGTGAATTTCTTAAGTAATAAATAATGGGGAGGAGAACTTTATAGCATATACTGTATATGAAATAAAAGCTGCATTGTGTCATACTGTGGATGTCCTGTACCTGGACTTCAGCAAGGCTTTCAACTCTGTGCTGCACAGGAGGTTAATGAGCAAGCTGAGGGACATGGGAGCAGGGGGAAAACTGGTGGGGTGGGTTGAGAGCTGGCTGCAGGGCAGACAACAGAGGGTAGTTGTAAGGGAGGAAGACATCCAAGACACAGCCAATGATGAGTGGAATAATGTGGGGTTCAGTGCTGGGCCCCATTTTGTTCAATGCCTTAACTGGAGACATTGCAGAGGGGGTCAATAGTAAGATCTGCCTGTTTGCAGATTACGCTAAGATTTGTGCAAAAGTGGACAATGAGGAAGAGAGGTAGGCACTCAAAGAGGATCTAGCTAAACTCAAACACTGGTTTAGGGAGTGGCATTAGGGGTTTAACACTAAGAAGTGCAAGGTCATACACCTTGGAGCCAGAAATCCCAAGAATAATATTAATAATAATAAAATTTTATTTAGAGGGCACCTTATCCAAAGCCAAGGTGCCTCACAATTTTAAAACAGATCAAACATCAATACATAGAAACATAGACTTTGACGGCAGATAAGGACCACTTGGCCCACCCAGTCTGCCCATTTCCCTACCTACTGGATAAGCTGCAGATTCTAGTTAACCAACAGCCTACTTCCTGCAACCCCCCACTATAATTGCCTTATGTCTGTCCCATGGAGATGAAGAGAGGATCACAGATGTAGAAGTGGGTAGCCATCTGGGAACTAGCAACCATCGAACAGTATGGTTCACAATAAACACAGCAATAGCGTCAAGCCATACAAAGGCAAAGGTACTGGACTTTAGGAGGGCTGACTTTGCCAAAATGGGTAAGTGCCTAAGGAATGCACTAGCAAATGGGCAGGAAGGAGGGGTGGAAGAACAATGGGGAATAATAAAAACTGCCATCACAGAGGCAACAAGCCTTTGTGTGAAGCAAATAAACAAAACTAAACGATGTAAGAAACCACTATGGTTCTCAAAGGAAGTGGCAGTGAAGGTTCAAGAGAAAAGAAAGCTTCAGGAAGTACAAGGAATCACAGAAGGAGCAGGACAGAGAACTGTATCAGTTAAAGCAAAAGGAAGCTGGGAAGGCAGTCAGAACAGCAAAGGCCCAAACCGAGGAAAAGATAGCCGACTCAGTTAAGAAGGGATAAAACCTTTATAGGTACATCAGGGAGCGAAGGAAGACCAAGGGAGGGATAGTGAGGCTTAATAAGGGGTGGGCAGAGGGAGACTGTGAAAAGGCAGAGATACTAAACAAATATTTTTGCTCAGTATTTACAAAGAAAGGGGGTACCTAGAACAAACAGTAGAAACACACTGGATACAGAAGTTGATACCAGCCCATTACAGAAGAAAGGGTTCTGAAAGAACTCTAAAACTGAAGGTGGACAAAGCAATGGGGCCTGATGGGATTCATCCCAGAATTCTAAAAGAACTAAGGGTAGAATTAGTGACACCACTGACTACCCTGTTTAACAAATCATGGGAGGATGGGGTGGTACCAGAGGACTGGAGGAGGGCAGATGTGATTCCCCTTCACAAAAGTGGGAGCAAGGCAGAAGCAGAAAACTACAGACCTGTTAGTTTAACCTCAGTGGTAGGGTAAATGATGGAATCACTTCTGAAGGAAAGAATTGTCGAGTATCTAGAGGCCAGAGGGGTACAGGACCCAAGGCAGCATGGATTCACAGCAGGAAGGTCATGCCAGACAAATCTGGTAGATTTCTTTGACTGGGTGACCAAAGTAGTAGATCAGGGAAGGGCTGTGGACATGGCCTACCTAGACTTTAGCAAGGCATTTGACACAGACCCACACAAAAGATTTAATATACAAGTTAGCTAGCCTGGGAGTGGGTCCCAAGATGACAGCCTGGGTAAAAAATTGGCTGGAAAATAGGACACAGAGAGTAATAGTAAATGGAGTTCACTCTGATGAAAGGGGGTTACTAGTGGGGTACCGCAGGGTTCAGTATTAGGACCAGTCCTCTTCAATGTCTTTATAAGCGACATTGCAGAGGACTGAAGGAAAAGTATGTCTCTTTGCAGATGACACAAAGATCTGCAACAGAGTTGATGCACAAGGTGGGGTGGAAAGGATGAAAAGGATTTGGCAAGGTTAGAGGAATGGTCAAATGTATGGCAGCTTAGATTCAATGCTAAGAAGTGAAGGTAATGCACCTGGGAAACAAAACCCAGGGAAGAGTACACAATGGGGGTGAGATACTAACAACAACAAAGATGGAAAGGGACCTGGGGTAGTCATATCAGGTGACCTAAAGGTGGGCAAGCAATGTGAGAGGGCAGCAAGGAGGCTGAGGGGATACTGGGATGCATAGGAGAGGCATCACCAGTAGAAAACAGAAGTTATTATCCCTCTGTACAGACAGCTGGTCAGACCCCATCTGGAGTACTGCGTGCAGTTCTGGGAGACCCAGTCTACTAAAGACATAGACAGGATGGAAGCTGTCCAGAGGAGGGCAACTAAAATGGTGCAGGGTCTGCACCGGAAGACATATGAAGAGAGACTAAAGGAGCTTAATATGTATAGCCTCGAGGAAAGGAGGGAGACGGGGGACATGATAGAAACTTTCAAGTACCTCAAGGGAATCAACAAAGTCCAAGAGGGTAGCATCTTTCAAAAAAGAGGTGTGCAAGAACAAGGGGGCACAATTTGAAGATAGAGGGGGCGGCTCAGAGGTAATTTAAGGAAGTATTTTTTCACAGAGAGGGTTGTGGATGCATGGAACGGCCTTCCGGAGGAAGGTGATGAGTCAAAAACAGTGGTGGAATTCAAGCAGGCATGGGACAGTCATAAGGCAATTCTAGGGGATGGGGGTAGGAAGAAGTAGGCTGCTGGTTAACTAGGATCTGCAGCTTATCCAGTAGGCAGGGAAATGGGCAGACTGGGTGGGCCAAGCGGTCCTTATCTGCCGTCAAATTCTATGTTTCTATGTTTCTATGCATGTTTGAATTCCCCCACTGTTTTAGACCCAACAACCTCAGATCAAACATCAATACAGTTAACATTAAAAGAACAACTACTGGCTTGGAGGGAGTGCAGGTAATAGCTTCAGAGGAGGAAAGGGACCTGGGGGTGATAGCCACAAGAGACATGAAGTTATCTGCACAGTATAGGAGAGCTGCAGCAAGGGAAAATAGGATGTTGGGGTGCATTGCCAGAGGGATCACCTCTCAAAAGGGGGAAGTCATCCTGCCTTTGTATAGATCGGTGGTGAGGCCATACTTGAAATATTGTATACAGTACTGGTGCCCATACCTCAAAAAGGATGTGAGAGTACTAGAGGGGGTGCAGTGTAGGGCTAGAAAAATTATCATGGGACAAAAAGAGTTGCCATATCAAGAAAGATTGAAAGAGCTCAACATGTACTCGTTTGAAGACAGAAAGGTAAGAGGGGACATGATAGAGACCTTTCAGCACTTGAGAAGCATAAACAAAGACAGGGAGGGAGGACTGCTCTACTTAAAGGGGGGGAAGAGTCACTAGGAGGCACAGTCTGAAGTTGGAAGGGGAAGGTTTAGGAGGAAAATGAGGAGGCACTACTTCACAGGGAGAGTGGTGTCAAGTTGGAACACACTGCCGGAGAAGTTAATCACTCAAAGGACAGTAGATAGCTTTAAGCGTGGCTGGGATAGAGTCAAGGATATGGTTAATACAGACAAAAACACAAAGGAGAAGCCGTCCCACCAGTGCATCAGTTGGATTTCCGCTTGCGACGCCGGCAAACCAGGTTCAAGAATGAGCTCAGGTCATTGGAGGGCCAACTGAGGGGGAGAAGGATTGAGCATCCCTAGGACTGCTCTCCTTCTCCAGGGGGTGGAGGGTCTCTACGCTTGGTGCAGGAGAGACACCTAGCGGAAGCTTGGTGCATCACCCTGACCACTGACGCATGGTTAAGGGGCACTGGTGTGGGACAGATGCAGGCATCATTGCACATCTCTGCCCCAGCCTATAAGGACAAAATCCCTCCTTCCTGGATAGCTCTATGATGTCCTGTCCCCCGAGCTTCAATCAGCCACATGTCTGAGGGCTCTCCCAACCAGTTATGGTCACACTACACTGATACCCACTACGGTGCTGTGCCCCACCTCCTGGTGGGCAGCCAGGAGTGACCGAGAGAGTGAGGGGCTCAACAGGCAGTGGAAGCCTCAGGGGCACCGTGACCAGGGCAGAGCACTGATGGACGGCAGGAGGACAAAAAGTGAGGTAAATATATACAAAAAAAAAAAACACAAAGTGGGGAAGGACCGGAAAAGAGGAGGAAGAAAGTGGTTTGGGTGGGGGTGGGGCAACGGTAGTGATTTGAAACTAAGAGCTGCACAATTGGGCAGACTTGATAGACCTTTGGGCCTTTTTCTGCCGGCAATTTTGTATGTTCGTATGTCATATGTTCGTGTTCAGCTATTATGTTTTTTCAGAGTTTTTTCCCTAAGACATCAGCTGCTCTTTAAGGGGTGGTTCCTTAATAACCAACTTATGAAAATTATCTGCACACAGACTACTCAAACATTTTTTTTAATTATATGTTCAGGTTTAAATGCATAAGGCCTATATATAATGATAAAATGCGGGCTAGTACTAAGATCTTTAACACGCCTGTTATAAAGATCTCATTTTAAAGCCTTGTCGACTCTGTTGTTATGAAGCTGCTGTGAATGCTGCAGATAAATGGTTATATGTTTCTGATGCATCTTTTACTGAAATGCTGTACTTTGTTTTCTATATCTTTGTATATACAACTTTCTTGGTCACAGTTCTAAAAGAGAGGTTTCCTCTCAATTATGCTTGCCAATAAATTGATTGATTGATCTGAATGCTGCTTAGCCTCTGCAAAATGTATACCCTCGCCAGTAGAGTCAAGATTGTAGCCCCTCTCTCAATTGTACTGTAGATAGCTTCACTACTACAATTTCTATGAACACATCAAAATTGTCCATTCACGATTTTCCTAATGGTGTGTAAAATGCCTGAACGTGAACGAGAATGGATGCTGATAAAAAATCAAAATGATTTCAGAATGTAGCCATTGTTGTCCATGACCTAACAATGGTTTTCAGAGTCTAATCTTGATGATAGTTTTCATGGCCTCTCATTAAAATTATGATATTAATCAAATGTAGTCATATTGTGTCCACTTAAGATTATATTATGAGGGATGTCCTGATAAAAATATAAACATTGCATTAATCATATTGGCAGTTTCCACATTCAAGCTACTCATGGTATACACTCTGATCCCATGCAAAACATTTCCAATGGCCAATACTGGCAAATATTTAATATGTACCCAGCTAAGCACTTAATGGGTTCTAGATAAGTTGTAGCTGTAGTAACTGTATTAGCCACATATGTGAAGATTAGATTGAAAGCTATAACAGTTGTGATATGTTGTTTTTCTATTTAACTGCTTTGTTTAGTTTATGCCCTTCCTTTTCTAGGACCTTACTGTAACTGGTAGTTACCTAGTGTATCTTTTTTGTTTTTCAAAGTAAAATCCAGTTCTTCAAAATATATAAAATATTGCCGTATTCCTAAACACTCTCATTTCTTGATGGAGCAGTTAATTTAATGAATAATTTTTGTTTCCATTTGGATACTGCTCTTAGTCAAATTTGATATGGAATTCTTCAAGTTTAATCTCTTTAGGTGTTTTCCAACATGTATTCTGAATGATGTGGAAATACCATGGTCATCAATGGCAAAGCAAGGTTCCCCATGTTTGACCATGGTTTGTCCAGGGTCAAAGAGCATGTAATAGCAAACAAATCTACAGTATATGTCTTTGCATATCAGAATTAAGGACTTGATACTTCAAAATAAATTATTACAATAATATTTATTTTTGCAATATATGAAGAAAACATAGGGTCAGATATTCAAAAGGGTTGTGCCATGCGCAATAGGGTTGTGCTAGCGCAAGTCCGAAAATGCGCCATTCTGCGATATTCAGCGGGAGGCAGTTGTGCTACTGAAAACATGCTGAGCAACAGCGCAATGCAAATGAAGGCATGCGCAACGAAGGGTGGAACCATGCATAAAGAGCGCCAATGCGATATTGAAAGGCTTCTGCGCAATGAATGCAAGAGCGGATCAGCCGAAGGTGCGCCTATCAAGGAAATGAGCCAAAATAAAAGGCTCAAGGAAGAGGTGCAAGAACGCTACAGGGAAGCCACATGAGGCAGGGAGAGAGACAAGGCAAGAGGGACAAAGAGGGCAGGCCAGGGAGATCCCAGGACAAAATAAGGGCTAGGAAAGGTGTGTGGCCAGACTGCAGAGGCCAGTAGGTACCCGGTGCAGTGGAGGTAGTAGTCAGGACAGTGGGGAACAGAGCAACAACAGCCAGGGGAGCACAAGCCAGGGACATGGACAGTGCCAGCTTCCACATGGAAGCTGTAATGAGGGGTGAGAAGGCATGCTGCAGGGGATGTGGCCGTGGAAGGCCCGCTCGGTGGTACTTCCCCAACAGGCAGTACTGTGCCCACATCAGCTTGAACTGTACACGGATGTTGAGATTGTGGGCCGGTACCACCTGAACAGGGCAATACTGAGGCGGCTCTGTGAGCTGTGCAGTGATGTGATACAGGCACCCTCACGACAGAGTCACGCTCTGTCAGTGGAGACAAAGGTAACAGCCTGCATGTGCCTGCTCGCCACCGGTACCTTCCAGAGGCCAACAGGGGACACCACAGGCATAACACAGTCGGCCACGTCACGCATCCTCACCCAATTCCTCAGCGCACTGCTGCCACATGCTGCGGAGTACATCCATTTCCCCAGCAACGCGGCAGAGCGTACAGCAAACATGCAGGAGTTCCACAGGGTAGCACGTATGCCTGGCGTGCTAGAGGCGATAGACTGCACCCATGTGGCTATTCGCACACCACCTGGCCCCGATGGGGCCGCATACCGAAACTGGAAGGGGTTCACCAGTGTCAATTGCCAGGTGGTGTGTGATGTCAGTGGGTGCATCATCAATGTCTGTGCCACACACCCTGGTGGAGCACATGATGCCTTCATATGGTACCAATCTGCACTGTGCCAGTGATTCAAGAGTGGGGACATCCCCACAGGACATCTAGTGGGTGAGTATGCATGTAGGGGTTGCAAAGTTGGGGCAAGGGGTGAGAAAGGCACAGATGCCATGGTAGTGGCACACAGGGCTATGGGCAATATGGACCTGAAAATGATACTCAACTACACTATCTCCACACAGGTGACAGAAGATACCCACTCCGTCCCTGGCTGCTCACACCCTAATGGCGCCCCACGACCCCATTGCAGCAACGCTATAATGAGGCACATGCCGCCACACGCAACATCATCGAGCGGGTGTTTGGGATGCTTAAGGCACTCTTCCGATGCCTAGACACCTCTGGCGGTGCCCCCTACAGTACAGCCCCTCAAAGGCCTGTGGGATATTCCTGGCCTGTTGTATCCTGCACAACATGGCCAAAGACTGTGGGATAGCCATACAGGTCAAGGAGGGGGACAGCGATGGGGACATCGGTGACGCCAGTGATGATGGGGATGAGCAGCCCCCCGTGGATGGCAGGACCCCCGACTGATCCGGCAGGCCCAGCTGCACCGGATCACCATCACGGAGGAGCATTTCACATGACACAGGTAAGTCATGGGGCCATGTGCAACTAACACTGTCTAGGCGCAACCCACAGGCACACAGGGTAACACACCAGGGGTGCATGATGGCAAGGGAAGTGGAAGGGTCCAGGTGCACAAACACACCATCAGGGAGGGGTGAATAGTTACATGCCATATGGAACACACACACACCAGGCACAAACCGTACATGGACAGGTGCACAGCAGACTAGGAACAGACATGTGAAACACACAGATCCATGGACCACCCCCACCACCTGGACTGTCCAAGTATGTGTGTCACATGCTGGGCACCCTTGCACCTTGGTGTACAGTACAATGCAGGCATCATCATGCACATGCACCTGTGGACAGCAGTCGGGTGGGTGTGCAGGTGGTCTGTGTGTCAGCGTGTTGGGCAGGGCACCCACCAGTGCACTGCCCACCATGACACACATTGCACACAGGGCAGCACCAGACAGGGACCGCACTGGGAGACAGGTCAGTCAGGTGGCACTGTGCCACGGCCACCTCGGATGCATGGGCGGCCCCACTGTGACCCAGCAGCACTAGTAGGCTGAGCAAGGGCCACATGGAGTGGCACCAATGTACCACCAGGGGTCCCACTGCACGAGCGTGACCTTGTCCGCACAGGGGTCTGCAGCATGCCGAACATACCTGCACCAGGGTGCTCAGAATGCCCACAGCGGAACCCGGCGTTGACAGGCTGGGTGTCACACGATGCTGGGAATGGGGAGTGGAGAGCATACTGCGTGGGGTGCGTGGTACAGGGGCACCTGACTGTGTGCCCAATGAGGCCACGACAGCGACCAATGCCTGGGTCTGCCTGTCAATGGCGGCAGTCACATACATCTGCATCTGGACCATCTCTGCATGGATCATTGCAGTGTCCCTACTGTGCCACTCCACAGCCACACACAGTGCCTCCACGGACATTGCAACCCGCATCTGCTGCTGTACTGATGCCCGCAGCAGGCGGGTGTGCTCGTCTAACGGGTAGTCTGCCAATTCGGCAACCTGTCCCCCAGGGTATGGAAGGGTCTGATGCTCAACACCCCTTGAGGGTGGGCACTGTTCACCAGGATCAGGTATGGGCAAGTCAACAGGAGGTGTGCATGTGCCACCGCTGAACCCTGTACCCCTAGACCCAGTGGGTGACTGCCGCTGCTGCCCCTCCAACTGCTGTGCCCCAGGGACCAGTCGTTCCACAGCTGTGTCCGCAACAGTGCCAGAGACATGCACAGCCACCGGTGCTGCCCCACCGGTGCTGCCAGGCACTGCCTGGGACTGTGCTGACGTGCTGGCACACACGTTGGAACCAGCTTGGTCCAGGAGCACGTGCTGTCCTGCTGTGTGTCAGCAATGAGACACACACGTGTCACTGCCTTTTGCAGTCCTTGCATCATCAATGGTGCAGGTTCATGCAACAACCACAGTCACAGCATGCTGGCATGCTTGCATGCCAGACTGCTGTGACATAGGATGGGCACCCCCCACACCTGACTCACCGACATTGGAGATGGCAGCCAGGCATGCACACTGGTGCAATGAATGCTGGCTGGCAGCAGAGGTGGATGGACCCTCCTCCAACTCTTGCTGGATGTCCACACTGAATGGTCCCACCACCACTGTCCCCTGCAGATGCACAGGATCTGTAACAGAAAGTGAGAACACGTTAGTGCATGGGATCAACCACCCCCCCACCACCACCACCATGTCATACCGTGCAGTGATGGGCTTCCACCTGTCTGGAAGCCACCTCCTCGAATGCCCTCGAGTGCACTGCACTGCATGGATGCAGCCAGACGGTCCTCCACCGGGGTCAGCTGCACCACCTCTGGCTGGCCCCCACCTGTGGCAGTGCGTGCCACCCTGAGGGCTGCCACCTTCTCTTTCACCCGTCTCCTGTCGGTCCCAATCTTTTTCTTACATTCCTGCACGGAGCGCTGGTGGCTTCCGTGCAGGTTTACAGCGCAAGCTACCCCCTCCCATGCAGCAGCACGGGCCTGAGGGGTGCCCCACCGTGCACTAAGTAGTGGCTCCTCATCCAGGTAGGCCTGGAACAGTGCCTCTGTCTCGGATTTCATGAAGTTGGGCCTCCTTCTTCGCCCACCATCATCCTCCTCACCCAGTCCTTGCTCGGCCATGTCAGTCTGAATGGGTGGAAGTGGACACCTGTCACTGTGCAGTATACAGCATTATCCCATGACCATTGCCCAGAACATCACACAGCATGTAACTCACCTCTCACCTGCAGTAACCGACTCTGGCCACCGCAGATCACTGTCGCACATTTATAGCGCAATGCATGCAAATTAAGAGTGGAGCAACTTAAATGAGATGCAAATCGTGCCAATGCGCCTTTGAATGGCTGATAAGATGATTTGCATATGTCAGCTGAATATCGCGCTGTTGCGCATTGCGCAATACAGTTGTGCCAGCTGAGCCAATGGCACAGTTCTGTGACTGCGTAGTACACCGCATTGCACATGCCCAGGTAGCTGACGCAGGCGTCTGCCGCGCTGATGACATGCTGTGCGCGATCAGCAATACAGGACACAGCCACTATTGTGCCAGTAGCGCTACAGCGCTGGGCACCATATAGCGCTGTGGCACACCTGCACAATAGTACACTGTGGCACTGGCACGCAGGTGACCGATCGCGCTGGATGTGTAGACATCCGATGGCGCTGTGCGTGGCCTTGCACCACAGACCCATCACCTTGTGCACGACCTTTGGCCCCTGGCGCTGTACGTCTGGCATGTCTATGGCTCTATCGCGCTGTTCAGTAGCAGCATGATGTGAACCGACGGCGCTATATGAACAGCGCGATAGGGACTGATGGAGTTGTATTGCGCAACATTTCCACGTGGGGTTACCGCGCTGCAGAGTGCAATATTGCCTACTATACAACTGCAGTGATGGCACGCAGGAGAGCTCCACAGTGGAGTGCGGTGGAGTTGGCAGACCTGGTGGCTGTGGTGGAGCCACACCATGGGTCACTGTTTGGGGGAGAACCCCTGCACATGGCCTGCACCCATGTGTGGCAGCAGGTGGCGACAAATCTGGAGCAGGCCACTGGGCGGCGGAGGACTCCAGAGCAGTGCAGGCACCGGTATGGTGACCTCCGCAGGAGGGAGCATGAACTGCTGGAGCGCCTCAGATCACATGCCAGGAGGGGCATTGTGCCTAGGCCAGGTGGGTGTGCTGTGTATGCACCTGTTATGTCCGCATGGGTGACACTGTGTACTGTGACCTGCGCATGGGGGTGGGTTGGGCTATGGTTTGCTGTGAAGGTGTTTGCAGGTGTGTGCTGTATGGGTCTGGTTGTATGGGCAGGCACACTCAATGGGGCAAGGGGCTGTCTGCTTTGGGATCTCACTAATGTGTTTCTTTTCATTTGTCTCCCACAGGCATGGAGGAGCGGAGGCAGGCCCGGGCTGAGGCACGGAATGGCGGTGCCAGGGTGGCTGGCAGAGGTGGCATAGGTGGTGGGCCACAGCAGCAGCAGCAGCGGCTTGATGAGGGTGAATGTCATTACATCATGGATGCTATTGCATGCTGGGGGGGGTGCACGGCCACCATTCATGGACAACACTACCATGCAAGCAACATGTGACAGTCAGCACTGTCCAGTGGCACTGCATGTCTGTGTGTGCGTCACTGGTGGTCCATGCATGCACTGGGCACATGGCTGTGGCACTAGCATCCCACCACATAGCCATGTCACCAGACAGCCTTGGTTGTGCTGTGATGGACATGGGTGGTGTGTGTGTGCATTGGTACACATGGCTGTTGCTGCCTGGTTGGGCATGTCTTCTGCACGGTCACTGTGGGTGGGTGCAGTCCATCACAGGAGTGGGGCACTTGGCTGTATGCCATGCATGATGGGTGGGATTCAGGGATGTGGACTGTCACTGCCATTGACTCTGATCCCTTGTCCTAGGTATCCAGATCCTGCAACAAATGCAACGCACACTGCAGCGGCTGACACAGGTGGCCATTGACTCTCTTGCCATCCTCTTGGACCTACAGCGGCATGGAGTGCAGCACAGGAGGAGGCCACAGGCCTGGCACCAGGTGGCAGGAGGGCAGGCTGGCAGGCAGTAGCTGCCCATCACCTCACCCCACCTTCCCTCTCCCGGTTGTTCACCCCTGCCCCTTACCCACCCCTACCTTATACCCATACCCCCACCCCTGCTTTGTATATATGTGTACATAGTTGTTTTGTTATTCTTCTTATTCTTGTTTATTACATTTATATATTTTGATATGAATACTGTGGTGGTCTCTTATTTGTAGCTGGCTATAGGTGCTCGGTTGCAGTGGTGTGCATGGCATCTGGGGTGGTATGGTCATGGGTATCTGTGTATGTGTGTGTGTGTGGGGTGGTGTCTCTGGTGTGGGTGTGGCTTTCAGTCAGTATTGCCGTGTGCTGCCACCCACTGCTGGGTGCTCATGGTGGGTTTGGCTTGTATAGTTCTGTGGTTCACGAGGTTGCAGTGTGCGGGCGTGGGATTCCTGCAGTGCTGGTCACTGCTCATGGGTGGTGTCTTGGGGTCACAGTGCAGGGTGTGCTGTGCACAAGGGGGGGCTGCTGTACACTGGGGTGGTCCGCCCCCTTTGTGTGGCAGTTTCAGCTTGCCAGTGGGTGTGCTGCGGTAACACGGCCGGGATGTGCTTTGTTTGCTTGTCCCCATGTTCCGGTGGCTATTCCATCCCTCCTCCAGTTATGCTGTGCTTGGGGTGTGGGGGTACATTGTTGGTTCTGCAGTGTGTCCCTGTGCCCATCGGTGGCATGGGTGGTGGGCCCTAACCCTCTGGTTGCGCAGTTCCATTGCTTTGCTGCTGGGGGTCTCTCTCCTTGTACTATGGTGCCTCTGGACTGCTCAGCTGGGCTGCCTTTGTTGTGCTATGGCATATCGTCTCTGCTCAGCTTCCCCTTCCTGGTTGCACTATAGCGCAGGTTGTGCGATATTCAGACGTTGGCTGGTTGCGCAATTTGGCTTGCTCCATGTTTGAATATCGCGTCTATTGTGCATGTGCGCAATTGACTTGTGCTTGCTCCTGCTGTTGCGCACTTTTTGGGCGCAGTTTGAATATCTGGCCCATAGTGTTTTCACAAGAAAATAAATTCCTTGAACATAAAACAATTATGATGGGATCTCTCTCAGTCTTAAAATAAATGCATTTTTTGGTGGTATAAGTAGAAATTAAGTGATTTTGTCAGTTATGTATTGAAAGAGAAAGGGGAACAATAGCAGTAATGCGTAAGTAAAATCTATTTAATTCAAACGTGTGTGTTGATAATATATATTCATGACAGAACCTCATGACAGGATTTATTTTTCTGTTAAGAAAACTCATATCATCCCATTCTCCTAGCATGTGACGTGTCTGGAGCCTTAACACATAAATATCACAATTTCTGTGTCTGATGGTTGATCCATTTTTGTGTTTAGGGCTGCAGGGAATGAAGCCCTGCAGACCTCCTATGATCAGAAAAGGGACAATTTTGTAACTGAACAGCATAGTGGAGTTGTCTCGCAGTCACCTACACATCTGTGAAGCACTCCACTCTGTCCATTAGTAGTGGCACAGCAATATTTTATTTTAGTTGGAGGTCACGGCAGAACATGACACTATCTACCATGTCCAAAACAATCACCAAACTGTACTGCTCATGCGCAACTACTTGTGCATGCGCAGTTGTGTTTTGCAGCCATCTTAGACAAGGTGGGCTGTGCTGTGTTCTGCCTTGACCTCCTTCTTTTTAGCATATATATTTTTCTTCCCTCCACCCAACCCTCCCTCTCAGCACCCACCACCTCACACCTCCTTAAGAAACATAACAGTGACACTGCAGGTGCCCAATCGCCCAGTACTGCAAACTGTTGTGTGTCACATATTTAAAACATCTGCTGTCACACCAAACAATTCAAATTGCAGCAGCAAAGTTATCAGTATTCCCCATTCTGCTAAAGAAGGAATAAACCTTAATGCCTTTGGCATAGCATACTTTGTGCTTGAATGGTGATTGTGTTTTTTGACAGTTTCTTTATGCTACACAGAACAAATGTGTGAGATGCTAGGCTGCAATGAGTTTTTAAATAAACAGCCCTGAGAGCACATGGTGAACCTCTAGAAAATACAGTAGTAAAACTCTAAAGAGTGCACTGCCAAAATCTGCTAACCTCGCAACACATCTCTGACTCAGTCCCATCTAAAATAGATCATGTAGCAAAAATCCCACCACTGCTTCAAAGCCTGCCAGCCTCTAGGAACATCCCTGCACTAGCCCCGTGCAAAATAAAACACCTCACCACTGTCCTTTTCTATAAGCCTTTGCCCTCCTCCCACCCATCCCTCCCTATCAACACTCACCATCTTCTCCTCCAGAAACATAACATTGACACTGGGGTGACCAATCTCACAGTGTTGAGAACTGAACTCCTCGATCCTTTTTCTATTTTTTTAAGCCCATGAAAATAAAACCATTTATTGATATCTTTTGTGGCTATTAATTTCCCTCTACCTGACCATCACACTTTTCTACCCTTGTTCAAGAGAGGAGGGGTCATAAGAAGGCTATGTTATAACTCTGGTGCAAAAATATTTAAATAAAAAACAGTTATGAGGCTATGTTGCATTTTGCAAATGCAGGCTTATAAATTTGGTAACATTTAATTGTTTTACCCCAGATTTTCAACATAGCCATCACTTTACAGAACCTCATGAATGTGACCGCTGTCATTTATCAACTCCTGCCCAAAATGTGTTTTTGCATCTCGAAAGGTGATTCTGTATTCCCTGTGCAAAACCACCTTTTCTCTGCTCTTCTTCATGAGGCAGTGTCATAACAAGCTATGCAGAATATTTGGTGGAATAATATTACAAAACCACAAACGTTTGAGCCTATGTTACATTTTGCAAACACTAGCTTATAACGTTGGTAATTTTCAATGTTTTTACCCCAAATTCCTCAACTGCAGCCTATCAGCTCTAGCTTGATTTTCATTGTTACTGTTATTTGACTTTAAGTAATTTAAATAAAGAGCCCTGAGATGATTAACCTTATACATAGGTGCCGGGTTATATGGACCCATGGGGCATGTGCCCCGGCAATATTTTCTGACGTGGGCTCAGCCCCACCAATAATTTTACCATTTTTTCACTCTGGGATTGCACCTGAACCTGGGCACATGTGAACTCCTGCCCCCCCTTGTATTATCCCACCCTACCCCTCACCCCACCATTCGATCCCAACCCCCTCAGTGAAACAAATTGGTGGTCCAGTGACATATTTTCCAAATTTGGCACCAAATCCTTTTAGGTGCATGGACTATAAGAAGAGAGCTCAGATAGGGCATTCTGATTGGGCAGCAGGCTGGAAAAAGGAGGGCTTAAATTAAGGCAGGCGATGAGGGGACGCATCACGCATAAGGTGACTGACTTGAGATATGGGGCGAGAGAATGTTGATGAAAAGATCCAGTCACAGAAGTCTCAAGAGGAAGAAGGCAGAACTTGCAGAAGAAGAAGAAGAAGAGGAGGAAATGGACCACCAGACCATTTGGGAGACTAAGATGCAGATGGGCAGGCAGATCAAAGGTGATGACTGAGGAGGGAGACAGGGAACCAGAAGTGTGCTGCACACTGGAGGAATCGTCGGTGGGCCATGGGAGGTCTGGCAGGTTGTCATCAAAAGCTGCTGTCAGCTGAAGAGAATGGGATCAGCTGGGAGTCGAGATTTGGGAGAGACAGGAAGGAGAGAGAGAGAGTAGCACTGTATGCAGCATCAACGGGTGGTGGTGTAATTAATACCCCCCCAAGCAAGAGAACCAGAAGCAGTGACTGAAGTCCCAACACTAGCCAGGTAAGGTGCAGTGGTGGGGATGGGATGCAGCAGGTAGGGGAAGCCATGCTGAGGAATCCAAGTGACTAGAGGATGGGGGGAGAGAACTCATCTGACTGAGAGATAAAGGTTGTTCAGAGTTCCCAGGCCTGAGGCTGGCTGGGAAGACCACTGCCACACTAGACCAACTTTAAAGGGAAACAGTGGAAAACTTAAAATTTCTGCAATACATGTTTGTGTGCTGGACTTTAGTTTCTCCACCCATTAACTCTGTGCCAATGCTTACAGTAAACTGTTATTTTATTTGGTTTCTGTTTTGAACTGTGCCACGCCATTCACCAATACACAGCCACTCGCTCTGCGCTCCTCATATGCAGATTAGCAGTCAGCTGTGAGAGAGGTTCTCTGCACCTTATTCTGGAGACACTGATTGTATACCTCTCTCACAGCATCTGCAAGCACTGTGTACCGATGCTTGGTGTCTGCTTTGCTCCTAACTGGTGTCCTTTCTGCAGTCGCTAACTTTAAAATGTACAGTTAGACTTTATGTGTCGCAGGGCAAAGAAGTTCAAGTGGCTTGTTTTTCTCCGATTCACCACAGGACGCCATGCTTTCCACTTTTGTTTACACTTCCTTCCCTCCTGCATCTTGTGACGGGTGCCAAATGTTCCGCCCCCACTGGGAAGCCATAGCAACCAAGTTGTTGCTAAGCATGTCCTTAAAGCTACAGTGGGCAATAATAAGTATTTGAATCTGGTGCAGCTTCTAAAGGGTAATGCATACCCCCAAGTGACCCGCACTACCTGACAACAACCCACTAAGTGAGTCCCCTACGTCTGCCTATTTTTTCCGAGACTTTCAGCCCCGTTCTGCGACCTGCATATGCTTTGTTTATAATTAAAAAAAAATGCATTTTTTCCAGTTCTTAGAAGTTAAGGACAGACTGGTGGGGGCAGACTGGCAGGCAGATGGAGAAGTGATCGAATGAACATGGCAAACTCAGTGACTGTCAGGGCGTCATGCTGTAGACTGGTCTACCTCCCGCTGGCAGCTGTGAACTGGTGTGTGGTGGTAACTGCAGGTGTGAGGAGGGCCAAGTGGAGTGGTTGAGGCAGCATTACTAACAGAACTCTAACGGATCCGCCCGGTGACTCCGAGCGTCCTCCACTAAGAGCTGTCCTTGTCTCCAACCTATACTGGTCTTTGTCTCTTCTCCCGAGCAGTCTGCTCTGCTGCCCAGAACATTTATATGTGGCTTGTTGCCCCAAACGGTCCTCTGGTGCTGCTGGTGAGATTACCCTCCTTGGTGGTCTCCGATGGGTGTCCGCAATTCAGCTCCGATGCTACTGCTGGTGGGTGGAAAAATCAAAAGGCAACTCTGGCAAGGAGCATGAGAGTCTGCTTATCAGCTAGCAGCTTGGACCTGAGTGGGAACAGATATCTTTGGGTCCATGTAGGCAGGGGTGTAAAATACATACATACTTTGGAGACAGCAAATAAATAGTAATAGCAATGGGTGTGGAAAAATTAGGAAGGGGAAAAAGACAGAGACAGACAGAAAAAAGGGAGGTGATGGTGCATGTGTGCATATGACACATGAGAGCACGGCTAGGTATGCACAATGAGGTACATGTGGGGTCCCAGAATACCCTACGCACAGCACAGAGTACCATGGGAGCAGGAAGATGGTGACCCCCAGTTTGACCATGCAGAGTTCTAAAAAGCATCAAAATCCACCATGGTGAGTACAGAATGTGAAATAATGGCTTGGGGATTCTACATTTAATGGGACAGTCAAAACTAAATTGCTACTGGGGGACATATCCACGGTTTTCCTTTAAGCTTCACCATGTAACCTTAAAATGATGTGCCCCTCTGGAACTTACAACTTCAAAAGCATGTAGAAAGACACATGGGTGCTTTAATCTAGCTGTTTTTAATTATGCCAACTTTTTACAATGGAGTAATGAATCCAACAGACTATTGAGGGTAGAATAAAGGGGATGTGTCCACATCATGTGGACACACATCCAACATCTCCTTTATCACTATCCTTAATAGTCTGTTGGATACATATTGCTCCATAAAATTTTGTGTCATTAAGATGAGTCAGATTAAAGCACATATGTGTCTCTCTACATGCTTTTGAGATTCTGAGAAAACAATTCCAGAGGGACATAATCAGAGGGGATGATAATCAGACATATTAGTTAGCCATGCTGTCACTCTCCACTTTCTCCCCAAAGATAAATGCAGAGAGAACAGATATCCACTGGTACTGACTGCTGGAATTATTGGTAGTGGTCAGAGGTGTCAGCAAGCCATTTGTGGGCCAGCAAACAGTAATGCTCTGTACTGCCTTGAACTGTTTCATAGAAATTAATGCTACCTGAATGGGCATCCAGGGAGATCACTCCAAATGTATGGTAAGAGGTGTGTGGTCATGACATATCCATGATTTGTGGCACAGACAGGGTTCTGAGGTATAATCCACTGACCATACTTTCAAAGTCTCCTCATTGGGGGTCTCCCTGATTTGTTTGGCATCATTGTAGTCCTACAGAATCACCAAAATTAAAGAACAGACACTGGGCTGAATGGGTCCAGCATTGCATTTCTGATATTCAACTAGGAGGGACATGTGAGCATTCTAGTGGGCATAATTGGGCGCTCTCTCCATATTGGAACTATACTCCATGAGTTTTGGGGGTGAGGGGGCAGAAGGTCTTACTTTTAAACTTGGCTTCCCACACCCATTCTCTTCCATTATAAGCCAATGGCACTGCTGTTGTGGGCCCACGACAGGGCTGTAGGTGTTAAGTCCTAAAAGGTTCTCTGTAATATAATTCCAGCACTGTGCATCCCCTCAGTTGGGTACCTGCCACCATAAAACTATGAAAAGATCTGCTTGAATCATTGCAGTCTAATGTAAAGGGGTTTATGGAAGAAATTATAATGCAGTAGTACCAGTACAATGCTGATGTAACTGTGCTGCTCTACTGAGGACTCCACTGATTTTTCCAGGTAGGCTTCCTGGATCAGTTAGGCCCTGGCCCCTGGGACCACACCCTGAGTCCCATTCTGACTATATGAAATTCAAGGCATACCTCCCAACTGTCCCTGATTCAGGGGATGTTTCTCTTTTTATCCCTCAAAATTGCCTGTCCCTCATCCACCTGTCATAGAAAATGTGTTGCTATCACACAGAACCTCAGAGAATGCACTGCAGATTGACACATTAAAGAGAACTCCACTGACCTGCAGGTAATTTTCCCAGTAGAATTTGTTGTAAGAACTAATTCCAATTTTGTTATTGTTTTTGTCTTGACAAGCTTGTCAGTAACCATAGCCGGCATTTCTGATTTATACACTCTGGTGGTAATAAGTGGCAATTTGGAACTATACGATGTAGTTAATGTACCTTCCAACCACAGAGTGCTATAGCAGAACTGAAATTCATTGTGTGAACAATGGAAGCGCAGAGCAAGGGACATAATGTACATCATACACTTCTAAACTGGTCCTGTCCAGCTCTGTGTAATGCACGCACTGGCCGGCATAATTAAACATTCTGTAGAGATGGAGCAAAGTAACAGAATCTGAACCAGTATTTAAAAATCTGCTTCTACTGTGAAAAATGACTTGCAGAATCACTTCAGTCCCCATTTACACCGCACATTCATTATTCTAAAGTGTTAAACAAAATAAATCTGTCACTTGTAAAATCAGTGGTTTCTACAGTGTTCTGAGCTTCTCTCTTTATTTTGAGGATGTGTCCCTCATTCTGGTGATCAGTATCCCTCATTGTCCCTCATTTTGAGTGTCCATGTCCCTTATTCCAGTGACAAAAGTTTCAGTGTTATGTTTCCAGATGGGCCTCAAGTATTAACTGTCCCCCACCTCCTGTATGTCAGTCAGAACCACTGCTATCAACTGTATGACTTGGGGGATGTTGACTTACAAGATGTTACATACTGGTGGGGTCTTAGTGAATTGCATTTCTCCTTGGACAGTCCTGTTGCCAATCACTGTAGTGACCAGTGAGTTTGGCAGTTCGACTTTGTCAATCATCATTAATTATGAGTATCTAGATAGTTTACACTTCGTATTGGTGAATTGCCAAATGAAACTACTCTGTGGTCCTGCCTGGATTTCTGACCATTAAGGCCACTGCACATTTTAATTCTGAGGTGTTAAGAGGCGCAGTGAAAGAAGCTTTTCTGCATATTGCAAGTTATGGGGATAATTGTATAGATTATCAGATCACCGCTATTAACATAACACAAAACTACAGAGAATACAGTGTACTTTGTATCACTTGCTTACTGTGCTGTACTGTAGCTGCATTAGGTTACTTTTTTTGTGTGCTAGCTGTTGATTTAGGTTTCATCTGTTTGTGTGAGTTGCTGAGATCTGCCCCACCCCTTGTTTTTTTTTAACATAGGGTTTGGGGAGGAAGGCCCCGAATCAAATAAACAGATAAAAAATGATAGTCCGATGTAGTGCACAGTGTACCGTATCTCAAGTTTTATCAATTTATTTGTGCTGGAATGCTCTGCCCCCAACACCCTGGGGGTATTAGGGAGTGAACTCAAACTGCAACAAAAATAACCAACAGCCTGCCATGACATAGAGCATGCAGTGCTGTAAGGGGCAAAGTAGCGTAACTCCAGTGCTATACTAATAGCGGCGTCCCAGGGGTTGTCCAATAATGCACACATTCACCAGTTATAGGTGGTCTCACACATTTCTGAATACAGTAGTATTTATTTGGGGGTGTGACCCAGTGCAGTTGAGTTCACTGTGATTTGTAGACCAGCACAGCACATGTACACAGTTCCACCAGACCCTATTTAAAAAGTTATTGCTGACAACTTAAAAATGTGTAGTTGCCTATCTGCCTGTGTTGTATCCACTGGCTCTTTGAGTTTATGGGAGAAGATATTTTGGCCCTGTATTGTGTTTTCATTTGACTGCTAGACTAACTGTCTATTCTGATGTGTGTTTCTTATTGCCTGTTGCACCTGATGTCCATTGTTGATCAGGCTTTTAACGAGTACTTTCATTTTTTTTTCTCATACCTGAGGCCAGGAACTTAATTCCCAGACCCCCATGTTACTGCACAGGGGGCTCTGTTCCCACAGACTCCTGCTGAGGGGGAGGCCTTTATTCCTGACCCCTGGGCCCCACCCAAAATTTTACAAACCCAGTTCCTATGACCTTATGTATTTCTTCCTCAATTGGATAATTCCTTCTTTTTTTCCCAACTGAACAGGATCTCCTTCTACTTCACTCCAGGGCCCATGCCACATCCTTCTGAGAGCCACCCCCACCTGCAGCCCTTATCCCTCAGTCTACCCACATCTAATCTGCAAGCTTGGCCCCTCGGCTTACCTCTTGAGGCAGGGTGCCAGTCTTGTCTTCTGGTGACTCCCCTATACAGTCCTGTAAACTGCAGGCACAGGTGAAGGCTGGATCCTCAGTGTCCAACAAGACAGAGTCTGAAGTTGGATGTGGTGGGCAGGCAGGGGATTCATCCACCCAGCCTGTGGCACATTTTCCATTTTTCTGTGTTGCCTCTAAAAGGTGCAGATGTGCAATGATATCATGGAGTGTCACATACACTCCCATGATGATACTCCAACATCCACCACATCCCACCAGTCACTGTTGAATCATGGTCCTCAGGCTCAGTGCCTCCTAGCTATTGACAGGAGGCAGCATGTTGCTGAGTCTCGTGTCTCTCCATCCCTGAGAAGGTGAGTTTTTTTCTGGATGCTCCACCACCCTCTACTCTGCCATCCTTCCAGCACTTCGGGCTCATTCCTCAACCCGGGTCATTGGTATCAGTAGCGGTAACACTATTACTGCACAGGTGAACTGACCTGATAAATAATTACTTTGCAGTTTGAGCAAACTTATAAGATATTTAATCACCATTGATGAGATAGTGGTGACTGGTTTTCTCAGTGTTAAAGAATTAGCTTATGAGTATTAACTAAGCAAAAATCATAATATTGCAGATTTTTTTGACAATTATCATGATAAAAAACTTTGATTTCATGGCACCCCTAGTTTCAAATTTGGTTGGAATTTTGTTCCTAACTGAGGAGTCCTAAGAAAAATGTAAAGTCCATCCCAATCACTCATCAATTAATTTTTCTTATCCTAATCAGTCAATGAAGGGTACAGTAGGCACTGTACAAACCATATGTGAAAGGGAACACTTCTGATTGAGACATTCCTTTCCTTTCATTTCAGTTTCATTTATTAAAAGCAATAAACAGGATGATGTTACATCATATGAGATATCACACTCATTTAACAGATATCCATCACATCTGCAGAATCTGTTATACTAGAGTTATATTTATTAAGTTTGGCCAGAGTATAGTAGAGTCAGTAAAGGGCCTTAATTGGTTTTGCCATACTTTTATATTTTTTGATAACTCAGAAGTTGTTGGTAATATAGAGGGCCAGCAACTGTCCTTAAGTTGTTGACCTACTGTAAGTCCTTTTGCCACACCTCAAATTGCCCAGAAAGTGAGTTTGCTGACTTTCTCATATTAGGTTATACATTTTTTTCCAATAACTCCTTAGATGGTACTGACTCCACTAATAAAATTTCAGGCTAGTGGCTGGATTTTCAGAAGGTAATGCACAGCTTGCATCAAGTCTTCTGTAAAACCTGCTTTTTTGGCACAGCAGTGCCAAACAACTTTGCTGCAACTACACCTGATTTTAGTACATCAGGCACAGTTGCAACAGTCTCCTTCTTTTACTGCCGCTTGTGAGAAATACTGTAGAACTAGAAATAAGCACGTAAAGTTTATATCGCGCTTCGCAGGACCGTCACCTGATTGTGCCTATAAAATATCGCGCTGTGCTACCTTTCATCCCGATTGCTGTTGCACTGTAGTTACAAAAAAAATAGGTTCCACTATGCTGTTTACCTGTCTGAAGTCCGATGGAGTGTATTTCCGATTCAAAACCCGTTTTTTTTTTTTTTGCCGGTATCCAGGAAGTGAAACTGACCAATCACATGGTTCGCAGTGACTAATACAGTCAATGGGTTTAGTCGGTACCCCCACAGTACCCTTCATTGGAGGAGCAATCAGTAAATGATAAATTTTAGTAAAGGGATTAAAGGGACAGTTTAGATTATTTTGTGACAAACTGTATGAGGAGGATTGAGGGAATCACAGATCTTATTATGGGGGCTGGCGTGGCGTTGGCGTGGATGCAGCATTTCTTGTGAATTAACAAACATCTACCAAATGTTTAAATAAGTATTAGCTGTTTTTTAAAATATGAATACACAGTGAATCAGCATTATTTTATGCCACAAATATTGGAGGGGGGCCTGGTTCAGGTATGCCACATTGAGCCAAGACACTGCTTCTGAGGCTTTCATCAAGTAAACTTCACTGTAAAAATACTTTCACTGAACAGCTCTGTCCAGCGAATATAGTGAAATTATTTTTACAGCGAAACTTTCTAGTTCTACAGTATCTGGCACAAGTCCCATTAGAATGGTCAACCGAATGCCACAAACTAGACCAGGAGGAGCTGGTCTAACTTGTAGTTTTTGCAGTACGGGAGTGAAAATCCCAGTCACTAGATGGTAGACTACAGCAAGCCCCCTTGCACTATGTGATCAGCACACCAGGGGCTTGTGGCATTCTCAGGGGCTTTGACAATCTGTCTCTGTTATTCAGGAATCTTACTTGGCCAATTAATGGTGTCCTAATATAATCCCTGATCTAGAGGTAGCCTAAATAATACAAGGGGCAAAGGAAAAATGTTTTTAATGCATTTAGGAAGTTTAATTATAAACTGGGAAATTGCAAGTCAATGGAATTCTTACAATATTAAATGCAAAAGTTGAGATGGGAATTTTATATGCAGATGAAATTTGAGATTCTTCAAATATTGCATCCCTGAAAATTATCTTAAGTAAATATTACATTATATATATTTTTTTTGTCCCAAGTTCAGTTCCTGTGGAAGCTATAATACAAGAGTTGGGTCAGTTCGCTCTGTCATCATTAATGGTCAATTCTCTCTTTCATCTTCAACAAGAGATAGATGCCTAATATTTACCCTGGATCTCTTCCTCTTGTATGAAGAGCAATTTCCCAGACAATGTCAGGAAGAACAAATTAATTAGGTGCAACAGGGCTTTATAGTCCCTGCTATTATAGTTATCAGACAACATTTGCTTACGATGGGACTGGGTAGTCTACTGCATAAGATTACTATAAGACCTAGGTTGGAAATATAAGGGAAATGAAAGTTAAGAAAAGGGACATTGCAGCAAACCAGAACTTGTCCAAAATTGCAAATTTGAAATTGTACAAATGGTATAGGACCATCAAGGGTCAACATGGACTGGAATTTTATTTATCCTACTTATCAAATCCACATGATTGAAATATAATAACTAGATATACAGTAGGATGGAATTATACAAAAGCAAATTATATATATATTTTAAGCAAAACAGGCAAGGTATAACTTCAGAGTTCTATAAATGTGGGATGGGAGTGTGCAATGATTTAAAACATGTATTGCTTATATGCCCTTTGTATCATACCAGAAGAGAGTTGTGGATTGTTCTGATATACAGTAGGCTAATCTTTGCCTTTCTCATGATCATGTAGTAAATGTTTTGTTTACCTCTGCCAATACGACAGTACTGTATTGTCTCTCTACATTTTTGCATAGTCTTTTTCAATAAATGCATCCTTGATGTAAACTGGAATATCTAATGGCTAATACACTTGCTTAGAAAAGTTTTTCTTATTGTTTTTATGTAATCATAAACTAAAAGAAGGAATATATATGGAAAATGACCTTTTATGCCTAAGAGGCTCCTTGTTCCAAAAATTACCAACTATTTTCTGATTTTTGCCATTTTACCTTATTCTTTTTATTTTTGAAAGTTTTTGAGATTACGGGCTACAGTAACTCAGATGGAGGTGAAGGTGGCCAGACCCAAACCTGGAGGAGTCCTGTTTCATACTCACTTTATGCAGGATCATCTAAGGACTTCCTCTTCCTAAACTCCTCCAAAGTTTCCCTAATATATAGTATATGCATATTATAGATTATTATTCAAAAGTTGTAAATGTTTTAATGCACAGAAGTGGACTAGGACAATGAATCTATTTTTTATTGTAATTTTTATAATGACTTGAAGTCGAACAGTAAACTTTGATTGATTAAATATTTGGGGCATGGTTATAAATAGCTATAAAAATTGAGCAGGAAACAAAAAGAAAACACAACTGCACATACCCCAATAATGCAAAACATGGTGAGAAACATGCAAATACCCATGAGAGAATTTGGACTGGCTCAACTTTAAGCAGAACTGCATGGTGCCAGTAGGGCTCACAGTGCAATCAGCAAAGGCTAAGAACAGCAGACACACACTTTCCATTATTGGGTTATGTGCAATTGTGTTTTCTTTAATATTTGGCAATATGGCCAATTTCCTCAGGGATAACCCATACCTCAGGGCATTTGCTCTGGGGTTCATTTGTAGAAAACAAAAATGTCATTGATGTATAAATCTTTGAGTTGCATTCCTCTTGATGCCCAGCACCAAAAGGTGGGATTATCCCAGGAAGTTTGAATGTTGCAATTGTTTTGCATAGAGGAGGATTCTGACATTTTTATCTGATGGACAATCAAAGTCTTTATCTCTTGCCAGCAATAAACTGTCATTCTATGAAAGGATGCAGAAGAACTGTAATGTCAGTTATCATGGGTATTAGTAAATGGGGAGTTTTTAAAATGCTTCTATGGGTTGAACAAATGTTTATTTCTAACCATTAATGGGTACTTCCTGGGAGAGGAACCATGCATATGTCTGTTTCAACTGAGCAGTCAAGTAATACAAATACAGGTTTGGTAGGGCAGAACCAAGCTCTTTCTAAAAAACAATATATACAGTATTTAGACTTATTCTTCATGTTGAATGTATTTATTTTAAAATTGGTGAGCAGGAATTGTTCACGTAATTGGCTAAAAATTTGTTCCCGTTCTTTAAATAATTTTCTTCCTATTTTATGTGAAAGATTTGAAAAATAAATAATATCCTTGGCAGAATGATCATTTGAATTATCTTACAGAGCTGTTTGGAATAAAAAAATTCCAAATTCATAGAATTCTATGAAATTCTATGGAATTTCAAGGAATTGTAAAAATGCATTTATTTGGCCAGACCGCTATATATTGTACTACAGACCTGAACTATAGCATTATTACTTGCTGATATATGCTCCAAAGACATACACAATATGCATTTAGATTATTTGTTTTAAACATATATGAGCTCAGTTCTGGAATTATATTTTTGTGGAAAATTTTGTGAAAACATTGATCTGCTTATTACTTGTTTATCTTTGGAGTTAAATATGTGAACATAGCATGCATATCCTTTTTTAAGGTAACACAATTCACTAAATATGGAAATACTTAGTTTAGAAATGTTTAATTTACCGGGGCTCAAAATTTCACTGTATGTTTATTTGTGACATTTTGTGAAAACTTTATTTCAAATTGTGGATGTTTGCAACTTCTCTGACCTCTTAGGTATATTCCTGCCATTTTTCATTTATACCTAATTCCAGTGTATTCTCATATACTAATTTGGTGTCCTAAACTGCAGAATGACCTCCCCTCTCCCATCCACAATGCCACCTTATTTAAATCACTCTCCTCCCACCTTCATGACTACACAACCCCCTCGTGCTCATGTCAATAACTTAGTGGCTCCCCAACACTAACCCCTCTTCCCCTTCACTCTTTAGTCCCACAATTTGGCCTCTTCATATATTGGTTCAGTTGACTGCCCAACACAGCACTATTGCACACTGTTCTCCCTATTTCCCTTTTCACTTTGTTCTGCCTCCCCTGCTCATTTTGTCTGAATACCTCTTCGAAATACTCTCTGTAATGGAATGTTGTAAATACTCCTACCTGTAATTTTGCATAGACTTTTGATTGCACTTGACACACTGTATTTCTTGTTCTGACTACTGTTTGCTGCCTGCAATGTACACTGCCATTGTAATTAATGTGTTCAAAATTGTATTCATGTGCTATTTTACTTTTTCAACTCCATCTCCCTTCCCCCAGGATGCATCTGGGAAAGAGCTGTTCGGCTCACTATGCCTTCCTGGTGAAACTTTTGAATAAATAAAATAAAATCTAACAAAACTGGAAAAGTGTGTTTAGTAGTTATTAATTTACAGTGGAAATAACAAAAATGTTAATTGTCAACACTTTCTCAAATAGTTATTGTGGTGTAACATGCAAAGCTTCAAGAATCCCATGTGTGGCATTTAACATTCACAAAGCACATACTTTATCAATGCATCATTTAAAAAGCTGTGCAGAGCTGTTTGCAGTCTTGTAGTTCCTTCTCAGGTGACTATTTTGTCTGCCTTCATTTTGTTCTTTTAGTTTAACTAGATAGACTCAATGGAGTTGCTGGTCCCCATGATATCCTATTTGTTCTTTACAGTGACACACTTCCTTAAATAGATATTCACTTAGTGACACATTTCCTTAATAAGGAGAGTAATTTCTTCATTTCCCTGTCAAACATAACCTGTTGGAATAGCCAGAATTCCTCTTTCTTGGTGCCACAGCCATTTTCTTCCTCCACTATGTCTAACTTGGTGCCTCTAAGTCCCAGACTTGCATATACAGCAGATTCTCAAGAAAGTCACTTTTACGGGATGTGATTCTTATATAACCTGCATTCCTGTTGGAACTGTTGTCCCTCTCTGACTTACTGTTGCAAATGAGGGTTTTCCATTTGTATGCAACCCAGATCAACTGTCTATTTAGTTTTGAACACAAGTATCTAACTCTTGCAAAGGGTAATCCACAGCACCAGTTGCCTCCCTAACCCCTATTCATTAGCTTTAATCCTCCAGACTTCATGTCCCTAAACAACACCAGTAGTCACTACGTCTTGGTACAACTGCAGCACAGCATGAGTACATAGGCATTCCTTGCCCCAGAACACCCTCTAACTTGCCAAAAAAAAAGAAGATCCTTCCTCTTTCAACAGAATCTTAACAAAAGTTAACTTGCCTATTTGATGCTACAATCATTCATCACAGGCCTCAGAACCATAAGACCCTCAGATCATGCTTGGCATCTTTTTCCTTATGAACATCTTTAATTCAGTAATTGGCCTCCTTATGTTCCCAGATCATGTACAGTCTTCTGGTTCCATGTCAAAACAGCAATTGCTAAATAGCGATAGCTGTTACAGTGAGTGTTCATTGCCAAAAAGCAAAATGGTGATGTTCACTCCCCAGTGAGGACAGGAACAGCAACACAAACTGACTAATATAGCTGTGCAGGGGGCTGTGCCCCCCGCAGCCCTTGCAAGGGACTTCACCCCCCACACCACCCTTAATTTAGATTCTGAACTCCAGGAGAGCACATGTCAGGGAAGGGGAGAAACTCAAAAAAATAAAATTGAAGTCCAGCACACACTATAAAAAACTGTACCTCTACCCAGCCCTGAGCCTTCCATACTGCAGTCAGCCACCCTCACTACCACACCACATGGCCAGCTCAGCTACACCTCACTACACTACTTCCCACATACCTCCTCCATTATCCTTCCTCTTCCATTCGCCCTCCTGCATACTCACCATTCTTCCCCTTGATCTGCGCAATGACTGTGCTTCACTACCCTTTCAGGGTAGCTCGCATAACAGGCGCTCAAAGTGAGTGACTCAAAACTGAGTCACTCAATTTGAGTCACCCATATGACAGGTTACTCAGTACTCCCTCTCACAGTGTGCACAACAGTCAGCTACTCCTTCTTCATACAGGGCTTAGTTGCAGATCACACTCGTTTGAGCTGCTGTGCAGACCAGCAAATTGCTTTACCTGCATTAGCAAAAAATTCCTCTATGCAATGCCCATTCAATGATCATTCTACTTTTACAATGGAGTCCTATATGAATCTAACCTTATTACTATAGCTTTTTCTTTCTCCAACCTGGCAGGTCAGGTGTATAAGTGGGCATAATTCATGGATATTGTTTCCACTAAAGTATCATGAAATTATATTTTTCACAAACACTCATTAAATATGACTAAAAACTGAAGTTTCTTTGCAATTGTTGGTACCTTATAACATTGACACTCTTCAAAAGGGAAGAGTGAGCAGAAAAGGCCCAATACTCAGGTGTGGGGCTGGTCCCAATGTGTACTTATGTGTGCAAGAACATTTTAATTTACTTACTGTTTGCTGTAGTATACTAGATTGTATCAGATTAATTTTGTTTACTTCTAGGCTGACATTTTCCATTACTATAATTCATGGAATCGCTTGCAGCTGACATCAGAGTAGTAGGCATCAGTGGGACATTCAATAGCCTGCAGTACACATCAGAGATTTTATAATCTCTGATCAGATGTTTTCCAGTTCTGCTTTTCTCCAGAGGCTAAGTACAGTCCTCTGTGACTGTATGTAGCCCAGGAAGGAGCAGGACCAGCAAACAAAAAATCCAAGCTTATATATATGCTAACATGCAGTGCAGGCTATTTAATCTCCCACTGCTGCCTACTGCAAGAAGAGTCCTAGAGGGACTGAGGGCACTAAAGGTAGACAAGGCACCAGGACTGGATGGTATCCACCCTAGGGTGCTGAGGGAGATGGCAGAGGTGTTGGTGGAGCCACTGACAGATCTGTACAGCACCTCACTGGAGTCGGGATGTGTGCCACTGGACTGGAGGATGGCACGTATAGTACCATTACACAAGAGCGGGCCAAGGGATGAACCAGGTAATTATCATCTGATAAGTAACATAGAAACATAGAAGTTGATGGAAGATAAGGACCGCAAGGCCCATCCAGTCTGCCCATTTCTTTTTCTACCTTATAAATGTGCCATTGGCCTTTGCTCTGTCAGTGACCTATCTATTCATAGTCATTTGTATTGCTCCCTTATGCCTCACCTCCATAGTGTGCAAACTCATGGAAATGAAACTAAAGGAAAGACTGGTATTGTACCTGGAGGACAATGGCCTCCAGGATGTGAGGCAGCATGGACTTGTTCCAGGAAGTCTTGTCAAACCAACTTCATACAATATTATGACTGGGTGACAGGTGAGCTGGATAAGGGTCATGCGGTGGATGTTCTTTACTTGGACTTCAGCAAGGCCTTCGATTCTGTGCCTCATTGGTGGCTTGGGGAGGAGCTAACTGGTGTAGGGGTAAGGGTAAACATGATGAACTGGATTAAAAAACTGGCTGAGTGGCAGGCTGCAATGGGGGGTGGTGAGAGGGAGCTCTCAACTCCTAGGCCAGTGATGAGTGGGGTGCCACAGGGCTCTTTGTTGGGGCCAGTATTGTATGGGCTCTTCATATCAGACATTGCACACAGGGTGGTGAACAAGGTAAGTCTGTTCGCTGATGACACCAAAATCAGAGGAGTGGTGGATGGAGAGGAGGGATGGAAGCAGCTTCAGCGGGACCTATGCAAGCTAGAGGAGTGGTCAGGGAGGTGGCAGATGGGGTTCAATGCAAAGAAGTGTAAGGTTATGCACTTTGGGGTGAAGAACCCAAGGAGAGAATACTGGCTGGTTGGGGGTTAAGTTGGGAATCACTGAGGAGGAGAAGGACCTAGGGGTAATGATAACAGGGACCATGAACAACACTGCCCAGTGCAGGAGAGCAGCTGCAAAAGTGAACAAAATGTTGGGGTGCATAGCAAGGGGGTTTTCATCCAGGCAAAGAGAGGTGATCTTGCCCCTCTACTGGTCAATGGTAAGGCTGCACTTAAGAGTATTGTGTGCAGCTTTGGAGGCCATGCCTAAAGCGTGATATCAGGCTACTGGAGGAGGTACAGAGGAGGGCAACACAAAGATGATATGTGGAATGGAGGGGAGAGACAATGACAGCAGGCTGGGAGACCTGACTATGTACACCCTGGAGGATAGAAGAGACGGGGGGACATGATAGAGACATTCAAGTATCTGAGGGGAATCAACTGGGATGGGCCAGATGGGGTCTTTAAGTTAAGGAGGGGAAGGGTCACCAGGGGGCTTGGCCTAAGAATAGAGGGGGGAAGATTTAGGAAGGAAATGAGAAGACACTATTTCACAGAGAGGGTGGTAGCAAAATGGAACACCCTACCAGAATGGGTGGTATCATGTAAATCTGTGAACAGCTTCAAAAGGGCATGGGACAGGGAACAGGGGAGAGTAATGGTGGGGGAGATGGGGGTGGCAGTGGGATGACAAAGGGGAGGGGGTGGGGCAGCTGCAAACTAGGGGTGTCGGCTGCACACTCGAACAGACCTAGATAGACCGGGTGGTCTGTTTCTGCTGGTGGCACATTCGTATGTTTGTATGTTCGTATGCTCTGATGTCAGCTGCAGGAGATTCTGGGGTTTGTAGTAACAGAAGATGTCAGCCTAGAAGTAAACAAAATTAGTCTGATGCAATCTTCTATACTGCAGTAAAAACTAAATAAACCAAAATGTTTTTACTCACAAAGTGTACATTAGGACCAGCCCCACACTTGACAGGGGGACTCTTTGTGCTGATTCTTCCTCTGTAAGCAATAAATAATAAAATTGACACATACAGCCTCCTTTTTAAAGTCTATGAACCTTCCAAATGTAACCATCATTGGGTTTGCGCCTCCTCAGCCTTCTCTGTATTGGGACTTCTCTGTATTGGGACTTTCGTGGTGAGGCAATATTCATGCAAAGGTCAGTGAAGAGCCCCCTAATGTGGAAGGAAAAAAGATGAATGAGATGGTAAAAATTCCCCCATTACCACCCATTTCTTTTTAATTTACACTGTCTTTACCACTGAATTCTCTCATGTCCATGGAGGACTCTGGTACAAGGCCCACCAGGGAAGATGCCAATGGCTTCCTCCACTAGAACATCTGTCTTGCATCAACTTCAGTGTTACCCATGTTAGAGACAGAAAAAAATTAACTTACTGGGATTTTGTTGACCACTCCTCTACTGTACAGAACATTTAGTATAGCTCTTAGCTGGGGTCCCACTACTGTCAGTATGGTCATGCGCTAAATGCATAAAGTATTCCAAATGTTGGCTGAGGCATTCTGTCATTGTGTATAGAAAGACACAAACGCATGACTAATACTCAAGCAAATGTCCATCCATCTCTGCCCTTAGAAGCAATATTTGAAGCATTACACCGGTGCTTCCTCCCTCCACCTTATCCCTGGCTTCTCATCCTCACTACAATCGGAGTAATTGTGTGGCTAATCTCTGCCAGTGAGCATTACTGAACCCCAGCCAAGTTAAACCTTCATGGACATATGGGGGCAATCATAGGAAGGATGTCATCACATGTGCAGCACCTGGTAATATTAAGCTCTTACCAGCCTCAGGCTGAGAGAGCAATCCAGGACCTATCACTTTCTCTCATCTGTGAACCATCAGAGTTCAGTGGTGGAATAGCAAGGGAGGCTAACTAAACCCTAATACATGTAGTAAGTCCTAATGACTTCTAAAGTCCCTTCTGCAAGTAATGCAACAACAACCCATTATGTCTAAGCCTTGCCCCTATTCCCTGATCCCATCACACTAGGCCCACAATATTTAATCAAAGCCCCTCCCTACAGAACATCAAAGAGAAACAAATAATGAACAAATTTACTAAGATATGTACTTAAGTCCTCGGTAAGCCTTATGAACAAATGAGCTTATGAATCTGCCAGCAGAAACAGGCCTCATGGTCTATCGAGTCTGCTCGATTGTGCAGCTAGCCCCCTCACATTGCAGTTGCCCTCCCCTCCCCTCCCATCCTCATAGCCACCTCCTCACCCTGTTCCATCCACTCTTAAAACTGCCCACCATCTTACAGGATGCCACCTCCTCAGTCAGAGTGTCCCACTTAGCTACCACCCTCTGTGTGAAAATGTCTCCTCATTTCTCCTGTCTTCCCCCAATCTGAGACCATGCCCTCCATATCCTCCCCCCTAAGCAACTGAAAAATACCATCTGTACTAGTCTTGTTTATCTCCTTCGAGTACCAAAAGGTTTCAGTCATATCCCCCCATCCCTCCTCTCCTCCAGGGAATACATATTTAACTCACTCAGCCTTTACTCGTAGAGTTTGCCCTGCAATCCCTGGATCATCTTTGTTGCATTACACTGTAACCCCTCAAGTAATCTGACATCCTTCTTCAGGAATGGGCACCAGTACTGCACCAGGTACTTCAGGTGTGACCTGTTCATGGGTAGGATCACTTCTTTACTTCTGGAGGAGAGTCCCTTCGCAATACACCCCAGCATCCTGTTGGCTTTTGCTGATGCCTTCCTGCACTGAGCTAAGTTGTTCATATTCTCTGTTAGCACCCCTAAAACCTTTTCCTCCTTGCTGGTATCCAATTGAACCACTCCCAACTGGTAGCTCCTCCCTGGGTTTCTTGCACTGAAGTGCAGTACCTTGCATTTCATTGCACTGAACCACAATAGACATGTTTTCCCAACAATCATCCAGTTTAGTCAGGCCATCCTGCCGCTCCTGCCACCCTATGTAGTCATCCACCATTGCTCCCATCTTGGTCTCATTGGCAAACAGACTGATCATTTGGCCAATGGAAAACCATGTACACAAATCCTTGCAGTCTGGGAAACAAGATCCCAGACCTGCAGGCAATAATGACAGAGGCTAAACAGGACATAGTAGCCGTTAGCGAGACATGGTTTACCAGTAACCTCACTTGGGAGACTTCAGTACCTGGCTATGTACTGTTCAGAAGAGACCGGGGTGCAGAAATGGGGGGGTGGAGTGGCCCTTTATGTCAATGAAAATATAAAAGCTACAGAAATTCAGAATACACATAAGGAGCCAGAAGAACTGTGGCTCACCCTGGAAACAGGAAATGGGACAGCCATACGAACTGGGGTTGTATACAGGCCTCCCGACCAGGGGAAGGACATAGACATGTTGCTGTTAGAAGATATACAAAACATGACAGCTAAAGGGGAGAGTCTGATAATGGGAAACTTCAACATGCCAGATACAGATTGGTCAATACCACCAGGGACATCTGCCAGAACTAGACACATGGTGGATTCCCTGTAGGGGGAGGGCTTCAAACAGCTGGTACAACAACCCACAAGAGACAGGGCTATCCTAGATCTAGTACTGACTAACAGGGAAAGGATCACAGATCTCCAGATAGAAGGTCACCTGGGTGCCAGTGACTGTAACATGGTATGGTTCAATTTGGCCACTAGAACAAAATCATCCCATTCCAAGGCAAAAATATGGGACTTCAGAGGAGCTGACTTTGATAAGATAGCCAACAGAGTTAAGCTAGCCCTGGCAAAAAGAAATACAGGTGAGGGGGTACAGGCAAAGTGGGCAGGCATTAAAGATGCAATACTTGAAGCAACATCCCATTGTGTTAGTGAGACAAGGAAGTGCAAAAGAAGAAGGAAACCACTTTGGTTCTTAAACACAGTAGCAGAAAAGGTCAGAGTCAAAAGCTGGCCTTCAGGAAATATAAGGGAATGCAGCAGGATGAAGATAGGGAGGCGTACCAAATTTCCCTAAGGGAAGCAGGGAAGGTAGTAAGGCAGGCAAAGGCCCAAACGGAGGAAACACTAGCATGAACAGTAAAAGAAGGTGACAAGACTTCCTATAGATGCATTAGTGAAAGGAGAAAGTCCAGAAGGGGTATTGCTAAGATCAAAGCAGATAAGGGTGTGTGTGAGGAGGAGGACCATGTAAAAGCATATATCCTAAATAGATACTTCTGCTCAGTATTTATTGAAGAGAAGGTAGGGCAGGGCCCACAGCTCGGCACCATGGACACAGGGGAGGGAGGTGTGCACTAGTCCCTTCACAAAAACAAAGGGTCCTACAAGAGCTTGATAAGCTCAGGGTGGACAAGGCAATGGGACCAGATGGCATGCATTCCAGGGTACTAAAGGAGCTAAGGGTGGAACTAGCAGAGTGATTCTCAGAACTGTTTAGTGAGTCTCTGAGCACAGGAGAGGTCTCAGAAGACTGGAGAAGGGCTCATGTGATCCCGCTCCACAAGAGTGGTAGCAGGGAGGAGGCAGGGAACTACACACCAGTCAGTCTTACCTCAGTAGTGGGCAAGATTATGGAGACACTCCTTAAGGAAAGGATAGAGCAACACCTGGAATCCATAGGAGCACAGGATCCAAGACAGCATGGGTTTACAAAAGCAAGGTCCTGTCAAACTAATCTCATAGATTTCTTTGACTGGGTAACCAGAATGGTGGACCAAGGGGGAGCAGTTGATGTCGCCTACCTTGACTTCAGCAAAGCTTTCAATACTGTTCCACATAGAAGATTGATTAATAAGCTGGGTAGGCTCGGGGTGGGTCAGACATTTGTTAACTGGGTGGCAAACTGGTTGACAGGCAGAAAACAGAGAGTGGTGGTAACACTCTCGAACAACTCAACCCCGGAGGAAATTCATAAAGTAGAGATTCTTAGAGCTCAATATAATTCTATCTTAACAGAAAAGGCTGAACATTTGCTCTGATGATCTAAAATTCATTATTTTGACCAGGGTGATATGGTGAGTAAATTGCTGGCTCTTCGTCTTAAGGCACAAACTGCAGAAAGAATAATTCCCTGTATCTGCAATAGGCAGGAGCAAATTATCACCTCTCCCAGAGCAATAGTTCAGGGTTTCCAGGAGTATTATAAGGAGTTATACTCACAACCAATCACTGACTGCAACCAAAGTGGACCAGTTTTTGCAATCAATCTCACTCCCACAATTAGATTCAGATCAAGTGGAACTACTTAAGGCTTCAATATCTGCTGCCGAAATAAATTCTGTCATTGAATCTCTCCCGACAGATAAAGCCCCTGGCCCAGATGGGTATACCCCAGAATTCTATAAAACTTTTAAAAAGCAATTAACGCAAATTCTTCTGAATACATTTAATTATATACACAAATATGGTATTGCTGACCCTACCCTTACCGAAGCTACAATTGTAGTCATACCCAAACCAGGACGAGATCCACTACAGATTACTAATTATCGCCCGATATCTTTAATCAATGTTGATATGAAAATATTGGCAAAGGTACTTGCCAACAGAATGGCCAGGGTATGGCATGGACTTGTAAGTAGAGAACAAGTGGGCTTTGTGGCAGGGAGGGTCCCCTTCGATCACATATGTAAATTGGCATACTTGATTTCTGCGTCCAGGGACTCCCAAATTCCATCTACACTGGTTTCCCTGGACGCAGAAAAAGCATTTGATAGAGTATCATGGGATTATCTTTTTTATCTTCTTCCCATATTTGGTATTCCCACACAGTATATTAATTGGATTAAAGTTCTCTATACAAACCCAACTGCCCGGATACTCTGTAATGGTCTTCTTTCGCAGTCAATTGTCTTGTAACAGGGTACTAGGCAGGGATGTCCGTTATCCCCATTTTTATTTAATCTTTATCTTGAACCTCTTCTAAGACATATAAATCTTTCCCCCTTGATTTCGGGTATACGCATAGGGCCACACCAATACACACTCTCAGTGTCTGCAGATGACATTTTACTTCACGTATCACACCCTTCTCTATCGATTACTGCTGCATTTGAGATTATAAAGGAATTTGGGGAGTTTTCCAACTACAAACTTAACATCTCTAAAACGGAGGTAATGCCCTTGAATATTCATACGTTTTCAGCTGAAATCTCCCATTTAGATCTCTGTTGGGTGAATGATAGAATGAAGTATCTAGGGATATACCTTTCCTGTTCAACGTCCACAATGAAACTGTTTAACTTAGACAAAGTTTTAGCCCATATAAAACTTGATTTGGCCCGTTGGGCCCTGCTTCCGCTCTCTCTCTCTGGGGAAGTATTTGTGTGATAAAAATGAATGTTTTGCCCTGATTATTATACCCCCTACAAATGATAAGTGTTTTTCTTCTGAAACAATGGTTTACACAAGTCCACAGAATGAACTCTAAGTTTATATGGGGAAGTGCAGCTACCAGAAGGGCTTTATCTAAATTGCAGCATACCAAAAATGCAGGTGGGCTGCAAATTCCAGACTTTCTCCTTTACTACTTTTCTATCACTAATACGGTTCTTGCCCACTGGTTAATAAATGGACAGAGAGAAGAGCCAGCACAATATTTTCCTTTATGGCTACAAATAGAGGAATTTTTATGTCGGTCCTCCGAATGTGATCTTAAAGCTCTAGTTTATGTACCTATTAAATATATTCCTAAGACTCTTCAGAATACTCCAGTTAAGACCACACTTCAAATACATGCCCAGATTTGTAATGTATTTCAAACTTCACTAAAAACAGATGTCTCACAGCCTCTTCTATACAATCCGAATTTTAAAATTGGTAGCATCCCATCACTTCTCATTTTGGCCATCGGGAAAACATGTTAGAGTGGTTGATTTACTGATGGAACAGAGACTTATGCCCTTCCAGTTAGTACGCTGTAATTTTAACTTGCCCGTCTCTTTCTGTTTTAAATACTTACAACTGACACATATGCTCACACAACATTTTGGTTCAGGTCTATGGGATCAAAATATGGCTGGACCCATTCTATCATCTATTTCTAATTTACCTTCCTCCCATTTAATTTCTCACTTTTACCAGCTCTTAAGGAAGGGTATTGAGGAGAAAGAAGGTCCTCCGCATTACGTTTGGGACCAGATGTTACCATCGACGTCATCTGAACAACGGTCATGGTCTAAGATCTGGACCCATCTATACCAAGATATAAAATGGCCTAGATATCATATTTTACAATTTTATGTTATACATAATTTGTATTATACACCAACTAAATTGTATAAAATGGGCAAACTTTCCTCTGATTTGTGTACGAGATGTCATAAACACCCTGGGACTCTATTACACATAATGTGGGACTGTGAAAAAACATTACCATTATGGGAAGTAATCAAAACTAAAATTGATCCTTTATTAGGACTTACTGAGGCTTTTAGACCAGAAATCTGTATATTGGGAAACTATGGTGATTATTTAATGGGAAACCAGCGAAAGCATATGGCTTTGATATCACTATGTGCTAAAAAGGTAATTTTAAGGCACTGGTTAGACCAGACTGTTCCTTCCTTTACAGAATGGCTCAGGGAGGTATTGTTTGCTCTTCAAGAAGAGAATATCACCGCTCAAATGCTCAAAAGGCCACATTATTATCAGAGAGTCTGGGCGTCTTTGCATACACTGTTGACTATTATGTGAATAGGATTAGAGAAGACACAATTTCTGTAGAGGCTATAGTCTTATTTATTTGTTTGGAAATATGACTCTCGATGACATCAGAAGAAAATTAGTAGTTATAGCTTTAGGACCTTGCATACAATAGGGGGGAGGGGGAGACAGGAAGGAAGGGAGGTGGGAGGGAAGGCTGTGTAAGAAGATAGATTAGTATAAGTAAGAATATTAGCATCAAGGTAGAAGTATGCCTGAGGTGTGATTGAGGATTTGACTGGGTACACTGGTAAATACCAGGATAAATGGTTGTGCCAACTTTCTACTCTGTCATGGCTTGTTATATTATTATGTAACATTCTCGGATTGTACTCATATATGGAATGTTAGAACAACTTTCCTTCCAATAAAGTATATTAAATATGAAAAAAAAAAGAGAGTGGTGGTAAACGGTATACAGTCAGAAGAGATGCAAGTCATAAGTGGGGTACCTCAAGGAATCAGTTCTGGGGCCAGTCCTTTTCAATATCTTCATCAGTGACATTGCAGATGGACTGGAGGGTAAGGTTTGTCTGTTTGCAGATGACACCAAGATCTGCAACAGAGTAGATGATCCAGATGGGGTGGGCAGAATGAGAAGAGATCTGGATAAACTAGCAAAATGGTCAGAAGAGTGGCTACTGGGGTATAACGCAAATAAGTGCAAGATCATGCACACAGGGACGAGAAACCCTGAAGCCACCTATAGGCTGGGAGGGGAGTTGCTAGCAGTCACAAGGGAAGAAAGAGACTTGGGCATCATCATCACCAATGACCTTAACCAAACTGAGGCAGTCCAGAGAAGGGCAACAAAAATGGTGCAGGGACTGCATCAGAAAACATATGAGGACAGATTAACTGAGCTCAATATGTATACCCTAGAAGAAAGGAGAGAGAGAGAGAGAGAGAGAGAGAGAGGTGATATGATTGAAACATTTAAACACCTTAAAGGCATTAACAAGGTGAAAGAGTCTAACATGTTTCAATATAAGAAAAATAGCAGGACAAGAGGACACAGCATGAGATCAGAGGGAGGTCAATTAAGGGGTAATGTGAGGAAGTTCTTTTTCACCGAAAGGGTGGTGGATGCATGGAACGGCCTACATCAGGAAGTGGTGGATATGAATACAATGCAGGACTTCAAACAGGCATGGGATAGGCATAAGGGAGCAATATAGATGAGTATGAATAGATAGGCCATTGACAGAGCAAAGGCCAATGGCACATTCATAAGGTAGAAAAAATAAATGGGCAGACTGGATGGGCCTTGCGGTCCTTATCTGCCGTCAACTTCTATGTTTCTATCTTACTCCTGAAACCATGTGACAGTAGTAGCCACAGACATTGCCAGCTATTTCCAGATATTTCGCGAAATTTCTAAAGAGTTTCTCTCTGCTGCCCTTACTGTGGAAATGGAGAAAGCATGAGATATTTCTGGAAATATCACAGAAATTTCAGGAAATAGCTGGCAGTGTCTGTGGCCGCTACTGTGAGATATCTGCCATGGATATCTCAAACAGCACAGGGCCTGGTACCGAGTTCTGTGGGACCCCCTCATCACAGCCCTTGGGGATGAGAGTTCCCTCACCACCTCCCTTTTGTTGCCTCCCTTTTAGTCAGTTCATGATCCAGGTCACCATCTTTGTTTCCGCTACCAAATATTCCAGCTTTCTCCACAGCCTCCCATCTGACACTGAATCAAATGCCTTGCCGAAAGTCTAAATACAGGACATCCACTGCATGGCCCTTGTCCAGTTCCCTTGTTACCTAGTTATAATACTCAACTAGGTTGGCCTGGCAGGATCTAACCAAGACAAACCCATGTTGCTGACCATCCTGGAGACCATTGTCTTCCAAAAAATTTCACCAGCCACTCTTTCAGAATTGTCTCCATTAGTTTCCCTACAATGGATGTGAAGCTTACTCGTCTGCAATTGCCCGGTTCATCCTTTAGGCCACTTAGCTAACACATCTCAAATCAATTAATTGATCATTTTTATTTTTATTTACCAAAATCAGCAGCAGCATTATAAGTCAAAATAGGGTGGCTCAGGAACTCGTACTTAATCCATTTGCTGGTGTGGTCCACAGTGTGGAATTACAAATTTACTTTCAAGAAATGTTTTCTGTCAACTATCTCATACGATGTTCAGAGGAAAACATCAGTGTTTGACATTGAAATGTCAACTGTCATGTGAGCAAGTGGCTCGGGATAGTGGCAGTTGGCGGAAAATGTTTCTTGAAAGTTTCTTGAAAGTAAATTTGTAATTCTGCATTGTGGACTGCACCAGCAAATGGGTTACAAAAGTGTAAGTTCCTGAGCCATCCTTTCTGGACTTATGATGCTGGATCATGCAGCTGCTGCTTTTGATAAATAAAAATAAGATTAGTTATGAATGCATCCGAAACGTGTTAGCTAAGTTGGGAGTGCTAAACTTTCCTGCCACAGCAGCTGTGTGTTTGTACAATGCTGAAATATTCAGAGCCAGCCTCTGACATGGTGTAGCAAACTGCTTTAAAGATCATCTGCCATCTTGGGGTGAATGCCATCTGGTCATGATGCGTTGTCCACCCTCAATGCCTTCAGTTCCTCCAGCACCCTGCCCTGTATAATTACTTCATCTCTCCCCCCACCAACCCCTGCTCACCTTCCTCATTGCCTGAGATAACTGCCCACCCTTTTCCTTCATGAAGACGGAACCGAAGTACTCCTTTAGTGCTTCTGCCTGCTCCTCCCCCTTTCTCAGCCCACCCCCAATCCTTCAAAATCTTCATGATCTGATCCTTGCAGCTCCTTTGCTCCCTTATCTATCTGAAGAAGTCCTTTTCCCCATCCTTGATGCCCTGTGCAAGCCTTAGCTCTCTGGATGCCTTGGTAGCCCTGGACTTCTTCATATGCACTTCTCTGTCCTCCCAACTCCCGGATTTCTTGAACCTCTTAAATACTGTTTGCTTAGCCCTTACCTCTTCCATTACCTCCTGATTCAAACAGCGAGGTTTCTTTGTCCTTCACTTCTTTCTTTGTGTCTTCGTACATGACCCAGTAGCCTCTACCAGCCCTTGCTGTATAATTTCTTATTTTTGGCTTGCATCCAAGTGTGGATGAATTCTCGCCAGATGCCTCTTCAAAATTTCCCCCATCTTGTTAATGTCAGCCCACCTGAAGTCAACCACCCTGGTTCCCATACCTCCAGCTTCCTTGCCCATGTTGAGTGTGAACCACACTGAGTGGTGATCACTCCCAGCCAGCAGGTCATCCACTCTCAGATCCCTTATAGCCTCCCTGTTTGACAGTACTAGGTCCAGATATTTTTTCCAGCTGAGTCAGTCCATGGACCCTCTGTGTCAGGAAGCTGTCCTGGAATGCCTCTAGGAGGACTTGCTCCCTTGCACTTGAGGTGGCTGGGGTTCTGAAATCTATCCCTGGTAGATTGAAGTCCCCCACTGTCATGGTGTTCCCCTTCCTGCAGACCCTCCTAATTTGCTCTAACAACTCCCTGTCCAGGTCATTCGCTTCAGCTGGTGGCCTGTACACTACCCCCATTCTCAGTGTGCTACTTTTTGACTCCTAAAATTGTGTCCATGAAGTCTCTATCCTACCGTCCTCTGCTTCTTTCCTTGCACACCTTATCCCCTACCTTATGTAGATTGCCACTCCTTTCACCTTACTCCTATCCTTTCTGTATATCCTATACCCTGAGATCATCAGATCTCAGTTTTGGTATTGAGTGGCCCAAATTTCCATGATGGCTACAATGTCCACCACCCCCACGGCCAAGAAAAACTGTTAGTCAGCTGATTTGTTCCACAGGCTCCTTGCATTCAGTGTGATCACTCTCCAACTTGATCCCTTCCCTAGACCAATTTTCCCTACCCTTAACCCCCCCACATCCCTTCCCTGGTACCTTTACTATTAGTTTGGGGGGTAAGTTCATTCAGCTCCCCTTTCCAGCAGTTTTGCAGTGCCACTGCACACTCGCCTCCTCCTACACCTAGTTTAAATCCACCTTAGTTGCTATGTATTCCCCTAGCCTCTGCTATAATACCCACCTGCCCCTTCTTAATCAAATGTAACCTGTCCTCTGCAAATAGGTCACTGTTGTCCCAGGTGTTTCCCAATCCTCCCACTATCTCATACCCTTTGGTTTGACACCACTGCCCCAGCCAAGTGTTAAACTCTGCTATCCTTACTTTTCTCGCTGTGCTTGCTCTTGGTATTGGGAATACTTCTGAGAAGGTCACCGATCTCCCTGCCTCCTCACACAACTTCCCCAGTTCCTCAAACCTCTCTCTCACCAACAAGCCTGTATTACCCTCCAAGTGATTTGTACCCAAGTTCACCACTATGTGCAGTTTCTCCTTGCCATGCCATGCATACTTAACAATTGACTGTCTCACTCTCCCACTGTGAATCCAGGTTCAGATTCCACCCATATTCAACTATGCTGCCCCACTTTGCTTCCCCATCTGACTACTTTTAGGATAAAGTCCCCTGACACTAGGACCCTGCCTCTTCTCATATTTGGGCCCTCTCACTATCCTATCTTTACTCCCATTTTGAATGACCACCCTGTCCTGCCTAATCATGGGTTGATCTGTCCCTTCTGCTATGATCCCAACTTCTTCCAGCTGGTCTGCCCCCTCAGTCCTTCCCCTTTCATCTACCCTAGTCCTGCCCCCTACCCAGTTGCCCCTTCATCTTGATTGGCCCCCCAGTACTCTCCCAGCATCATCACCCCATTTCCTTCACTGGTTGGTTCCTTCTTTCCTTCCACCTCCCCTGCCTTGTACCCCTTACTTCCTCTTCTCCCCCTATCCCTTCTCTTCTTACTCCCAATAATCCTGTACCCATCTTCTGTCTGACTGTTGTCCCCTGGGCTTCCACTACCACTCCTCCACATACCCCCCTGAGAGCCCCTTCCTCATTATCCACCAATGAAGCCAATACAACAAACCTATTTCCTGATCCCGAACTTCTACTGAGCCCTTCTCCCACTTGCTATCCCAAGATTCCTCCTTCCTGCTTCTATAGTTTTCTGCCCTTTTCCCTATAATCTCTGCTACCACTGTTTCTGTACTCCTGGTTCCCTAATGAGGTGGCCATCCTGATCCAGCCATCTCCCTTCCTCCCCCAATCCTCTCTAACTCACTTCCTAACCACTGTACCTCTGCCTCCAGCCCCCTCAGAGTGAGACAAATGGCAGACCCCACTAGCTTCAATAATGTTTCCACCCAGATAGCCACCCCACATCCATTGCAACCCACTATTATTCCCCTCCTGGTCTGACTGTGACCCCCTGCCCCTATACCTATCCTCATTTCCCTGCCTCCCAACCCCTCCCCTGTAGCCCTGATCCCCCCCTCCTGTAACCTTCCCTAGCATGCTTTATGTCCAGTAACTCTCTTCTGTCTTCAGGGACATCTGCACTGGCAGTCTGTAGTGAAGTTACAGCCCAAGACTCTACAGGGCCCAAAAAACAATCATGTGGAAGAGGTGGTGGCAGATATCTCAGCATAAGAAACAGGTGGTGGATCTGTTGGCAGAATAATGGCAGTTGCCAGTGAAAGAGGGAGAAATCTGACAATCTGCTTGGTGATGGTTGTAGGACCACAAAACTGTTTTGCCCATTGAGGAGCAGAGATTCCTCAGACAAGACCCAGGAGTCACTGCTTGAATTCCAGCTCCTGACTACCACTACAGAGGGTTGTTTGTCCTTCGGTTGATGTTGTTCCTTTAGGTCTTCATTTTTCTTCTTTACTTGCCCCTCTTTAAAGTTTTCTAAGAACTGGTTGTGGATGGTGATCTGCTCTCTTCCCTCATCAATGCTTCATCGTGTTCTCCTGGTGCTGGGATAGTATCCATTTGAGCAGTTCCGATTGTCTCTGTCCTACTGAGGAGACTCATGTCACCTTGTCCTGCTTCCAGTGCTGCTAAGCCACTGTTTTTCCAAAAATTCCTCATCAGCAGTTTAAATGTGAAACTTTTGCAGGGTACCTTTGTGGGGGACCCTGAAGACAGCTGGTTACCTCATACTGAACTCAGATTATAAAATATAAAAAATAGATGTTCTTCCAGATGATCTTAGCGGTCATTCACTCATATTATGTAAAGGAGATGTAAAAATGAATAAGCTAAAACCAGAGATTTTTACTTTCAGAAAAAATTGAGAATAGTAAAATGAATGCATTTAAACACGTATTATGAGATGTTGATTGGTTCTTTAAGGATTATATCTCTTCAGTGAACTTGGCTTAAGAATATTTCATTACTAAATTTAAGCAAATTTGTACAGTACAGTATTAGGTTTGTACCTGTGAGGAATCAAAGGAAGAAAGGGAGGTCTTTAAATTGGCTTACCATGTGAATTAAACAATTAATGAGGCACAGAGACAAAACATGGCTGAGATGCAGTGGACTTGATAAGGATTAAAATAATTTATAAACAGTTATGCAATAAATATAAATGTTTAGTTTGTAAGGTCACTGTTGATTTTTTTGAGTACAAACAAAGGGTGGAAACTAATAATCCTCAAAAGTTTTAGCAGGTCAGTAATCAAGTTTTGGGTAGGAACAAAAACTTGAATCCTGAGGTTGTACAAAGTGGAAGGAGAAATCTAGTTGATACCTCTGCCAAACAGTAGCTAATGAAATTAATATATTTTTTGTCATTGACACCCCCAGTAAATGCTCCTATTGATAATAGTGATAGAGTGAGTTAGGAAGACAAGGTTACTGGGAAATTTTACTTTAGACAAGTCTGTGAAAGGGAAATAATCAAATATTGGGATAAAATGAAACTAAAATAAGAGTAGGAAGTGATAACCTGGACATTAAGCTCTTGAAAATTGCTATTGATTAAGTGGCAGTACCCATTAGGAACATTTTTAATATTTCTTTGTGCTCTTAGGATATATCTGAGCTATGGAATCAAGCAGTGGTGATCCCAGTATATAAAGATGGAGATGTTTCAGTTGTTGATAACTACTGACTGATCTCAGTCCTGTCCCTGCTATGCAAAGTATTGGAGAGAATTGTGCATGACCAAATGATGGTGTATATTCAAGGAGTCTGAAATTTTGACAGATGCACAACATGGTTCTCGCAAAAAATGTAGTACCGTATCTGCTTTGTTAGAGTACACAGGTTCTCTTGCTGATGCCTTGGACTGTGGGAATATGGCTGGATAAGTCTACTGTATATTGATTAATCAAAAGCATTTGACTTAGTGGAGTACCATCTGCTTGTCAAAAGGCTGTATTATTTGAGCTTGGCAAGAAATGTACGCCAATGGTTTCAAAATTACCTGATGAACACATGTGAAAAAGTAAAAGTAGATGATGCTGTCTCTTTGCCAAAAAAACATTAATATCTGGAGTATCACAGGTGTCCATACTATGACCACTACTCATCAACCTTTCTCTTAATGATCTGCCTTCTACTTGTCAGGACCAGAAAGTCATCCTTCATGCTGATGGTGCAGTCTTCACAACCAGGAGCAAATATGTTATGGACTGAATTAGTCTGCTCTAAGAAGATTTTGAAAGAGTCCAGGAATGGTTCATAAAAATAAATTAATTATAAATGTAAAAAATGACCACATTTATGGTATTTTGTAGTAATATGAGATGCAATAATGTGTTCAATTGAAGAGTACAACTATCTCTGGTGAGGATCTGGAACACATCTCTTTTTTTAAGTATTTAGGTGTCTACCTTGATAATATATTGTCATTTGACAAGCATATTAGTCATAACCTAAATAAAATTAATGCAAGACTGGGACTGTCATATAGGAATAAAAGTACTTTCATTCAGGAAACTTGCAAGTTAGTGTCCCAAAGTTTGTTATTTTCCCTAATCAATTATGTTCTGCCTATTTATGTAAAAAAAAAATGTTACTTGCCATATTGGTCCTTGCACAACAAGATGCACAAACTATGTGATTTGATACCATTTATTGGACCAACAGAGATTACAGACAACCTTAAGCTTTCAACCTAAAAGCAGAGGTCTTTTTTCAGAAGAAATGGCATATATTTATTAGAGCTCACTTTTTAAAAGCCCAGAGGAAAACAAAAAAACATTTAAAACATGACTGTGACAAATTAGTCATTAGTCATGAAAAACAACCATAGATAAGTAAACATCCCTAAGATCAGTAAGTCAAAAGTCAGGTCTCACACACACACACACACACACACACACACACACACACACACACACAGGATTTTCACATCCTGACTGCTAGTTGCACATCTTATAACAGTAAACCTATCCAAACACACTAGGCATTTTATTTTTGATTTTTTTTTATTAAAAAAAACACAGGTTTAGACTCAGGCCTATTTGGCTCTGACATATCTGTTTGAAATAGTGCTGATATAGCCATTGTTCAAGCACATATGTTAAAGGTTCATGATAATATGAAATATAATATCATACCCCCATTGCATGGTATGCATGGTCTTGCTCATTAAAAGAGTGATTTACATTTACAGTATTAAGGATATTGTGAAGGGGTTTGACCTGACAAATGTTCATGTTTATGAATTAATTTCTGCTTACATTAAGGAGCAGATGAGCATCACATAGCTAGAAAAGTCCATTGCACTGCCTACAGCTATCATGTTCTTACAACCCTTTGGTTATCTCTTCTGGGATCTGGAATTAGAACATATCCTTGATCTCATACATGATGGACATACTGTATAGATCAGTGGCATTGCCACATTTTGCACTTCTATTGCATGTGTTAACAAATGTTTATTTGAATCTAGCACTGTTCCCCTGTCAATGGCAAGGAAGCTTGGGTATGTCACCACACACACCAGTACTGCTCCATGTTTCAAAACTTATTCCTACACAATCCAGGAAGCCATCTTTGTGACTCTCACAGTGTCATTGCTGCATTTTCATCCGGCAACATCCATCTCTGATCACCTGGCAACCGTCCATTCTATTGATCATCTTGATGGGAACTTTTATCGTGAAAGGTTGAAACTACCTCCTTTCCTTGTTTACCATGAGGTCTTGGAATCATGACTGACTGTAAACATTGATTGTCATACCTGAAAAGATCACCATCTTTTATGCAAATGTGACATCTTCCAACTTGTTTTACCAACTTGTGAATACTGGCCTAGTAACTGAGATTAGGCCTCCACTTGTGAACTCTCAAATAAACTGTATTCGGTCCAGCCAATTAAGATTCTACTATCAAGCTTATTGCTATGCATACTATGAAGCAGGTCTGGGGTGGAGGCAATCCCCTAACTTCAGCAAAAAGACTCTTCTTCATTTGATCTACAATCAAGAAATCCATTTTCTTCACTGCTACTTTTCCAAGCCTGGCTGGCACCTCATACAAACTGAGTACTGTCATAAACTTTTACACTTTGTGCAGCCGTGTGATCATCTTCCACTGAACACTGTTGTTGTTCTATTGTAAAACTCTATGTGCAATCTAATGCACCCCCTGCTGAGGCCTCTGAAAATACTGCTGCCTCCTGAACATTTGGATCTACCTTTGGAAAATCTGAATGCATCTAATTTGAACTATGAATCTTCATCTAACACTTGAAGAAACCCTGGTTGTATCCCTGGAACTGTTTGTAGTTTATGTGTTATGGACAATGACATTTTGTGTCCTGTTCAACTTACCAACTGAAAAATGTCATCCTCCAAGGTGGTATATTCTGCTGATGTGGAACATTGTGTGGTGACCAACTATACATACTTCTGATATGGAGTAAAAGTTATGCAAAGTGAAGTTTTCTAACTTCTATTTTTACTCCCTAAACAGGTAATAGGTTATACAGTAATCACACCTGTTCCCATCCCAGAACCAGATACCATTAAGTCTAGTCCTAGCTATCTTGATTCTCTATCTTGATTTTTAGTTATTTTTAATACATATATATATATATATATATATATATATATATATATGGCAACTTATGTTTATCTCTTCAATTTATTCCCAAAGGACAGATACAAACCTGATACATATACAGTATCAATAATTACTAATTGTTTTGATATTGGAAAACCCCATTGTGAAGTTTCATTCCATATGTTTATAGTAATACAAGGTTTACTAACATTTTCACTTATAATTACATTTTGTTGTTTAAGGAAAACCCTGAAACACCACCATGACCAGTTAAACTTCCTCTATCAGGCTTGTGCCTCGGGCCTGTAGATCAATGGTGCCTAACCATCATCTTTTTGTTGTGTTGCCACTTTTGCAATTAGGGCAACAAAGAGGAAACTGTTAAGCCTGTGTTATACCCCCTAGTATACAATGGCAAGAAAAAATCCTGGACTCTCATTGGTCAGTCTTGGGCTGGACCCGTGATGTTATCCCAGTACAACATCATGGGTCTAGTCTCAGCCTCACTGTGAACCTGTAGATGAGCTGTATGATGAGCTAGATATGCTTGACCATTTGCTTGATTGTTTCATCTTCTCTTAAAAAACCAAAATATTTTTCCACACAGAAACATCTTTAAAATGATTTTTTTATTATGTATAATAACGAGCCATTGTATAATAGCAATAATGCCCTCCAGGGTGTGTGTCATTTGGGATAATGTCATGCCTCAGTTGTCGGACGCACTCGGCCTGCGGCCTCGTGCCCAACCACCTGAGGCGTGAAGTTATCCCAGCATGACACACACCCTGTCGGGCATTATTACTTAGTTATCTCACATACACCTTACACCGTATTCCTGGTCTGTTGTACTGTGATACTGCTATTTTGCACTAACATGTAGATTTAGGCACCCATCATGTAAGCATGAGTGCCAGGAATGTGATTTGCTGCTAATATTTGCTAATGTTTACATCCTTATATAGGATTAGATCATGCATGACTATTATACCTCACTATAATGCATTATGTTTGTATTTTACATATATTCCATATATAATCTAGCTAATTACTTTAATGATGACTCTAAGGGATCATCAGTGATTACTTTATACACTATATATATACATTTTTTCATATACACTATATATATGTATAAACTGTATTCACATATAATCATATGTAATTGTGGCCAGTCAGCATTACTCTTTGTCTAAGCAAGCTGACACAGAGAGAAAACCTTTGTTATATCTTATACACAGGCAAGAAATGCCACGTGTAGTTTGAACCGGTCAGCATTTCTTTTCTCCAAGGTATAATGTTAACTGAAGCATAGTCTATGTCTCATATGATACTCATTAGTAATTCTGTCTCCTAAGTCATTATCCAATACATAATGTTTCTCATATCTGTAACTATGAGGTAATCTCTGTTGCTATGCTATTATCTGTAGTATATAAGTCTGTGTATCCTAGTTCCACAGGGGAGAGAGAGAACAAGATCTTGGACAAGCTGAGATCCTACAGTTCTGGAGATTATGTACATTCTACAGGGAGTAGTGAGAAACCCATCTCCCTTGTGATTTTCTTTGTCACATGCTTGGTGTAAGTAGTATAACAAACATTTATTGGTACTCTTGCTTGTTTACAAATGTTTCTTGGCATACTCCAAAGACATAAGAATCTGTATTATTAGTATTATTATTATTTGCTCTACACACTAAGAGTGTTTAGGCAACAACAGGAGAGTGCAAAGGGGGAGACCTAGAAAAGGAGAAATACTGAACAAATACTTCTCCTCAGTATTCACTGAGGAGTGTGAGAGTCACAGACCACAAATGAGTAACAGGAACAAAGGGGAGGGAGAGGTAAACACTAGTTCATTCATAGTGGAGAGAGTACTAAAGGAGGTCACAAAACTAAGGGCTGACAAGGCAATGAGGCTAAATGGCATACATCCCAGGATATTAAGGAAATGGAGAGGGGAGCTAGCAGTACCACTGGCAGCTTTGTTCACAAAGTCACTTAACACAGGTGTTGTTCCAGAGGACTGGAAGAGGGCACATGTAGTCCCTCTACATAAAAGTGGCAGTAGGGAGGATGTGGGGAACTATAGACTCATCAGCCTCACCTTCATTGTTATACCTACTCTTGTTTATTTTATTGTCCAACTGCCTTGATCACTGTCATTTGGTTTTGCTTGTCACTATGTTATGTTTCAACAACCTTTGTTTGTCTGTCACCCTTCCTTTGATGTGTAACCTTTGTAAATGAGCTATTTTAGCTCAAAGGTATTGTAATCCAAGAAGTAATAAATAAATAAAATAAAACAATGGGGTCAGATGGGCATACATCCAAGAACTGTAAGGGAATTGTGAGGGGAGCTAGCAGCATCCCTTGCAGCCATGTTCACCGAGTCACTCAACACAGGAGTGGTTCCAGAGAACTGGATGAGGGCACATGTAGTTCCCTCTACACAAAAGTGGCAGCAGGAAGGATGCAGGGAACTTTAGGTTGGTCAGCCTCACCTCAGTTATGCGGAACATCATGGAGGCTCTGCTGAAAGAAAGAATAGTGGCACACTTTGAATCCATCAGTGCCCAGGATCCAAGGCAGCATGGATTCACAGTGGGATGATCATGTCAAATGAATTGGATAGATTTTTTTGACTGGATGATGAAGGAAATAAATTAGAGAGGGGCAGTGGATGTAGCCTACCTCGATTTCAGCAAGACCTTTGACAATGTCCCACATAAAAGGCTGGTAAACAACATAGGAAGTCTGGGCATTGGACACAAGGTGGCAAACTAGGTTAGGAACTAGCTAACAGACAGAAAGCAGAGGGTGGTGGTAAATGGGATCCAGTCCAGGAAGATGGAGTGACCAGTGGGGTGCTACAGGTTTCAGTTCTTGGGCCAGTCCTGTTTAATGTCTTCATTAGTGGTAACCCATGTAGTGGGCACATGGGGAAGGGTGCTGTCCATAATGATGACTCTTTCCTGGTGCACTCACTCACGGTGATGGGAGGGGGTGGCTGGATGAGGGGGAGGGCAAACTGGGTGACAGGATGTCGCTATGTGTACGTGCATGGGGGAGCAAGCACAGCAAGTGTGGGCTGGCAGGGGGTGGAGGGACTGTAGGGGGTGGCGCTGTGGTGGATGGCCAAGCTGTGTCATGGAGTCAGAGGTTGGCTAATGGTTGGGATGGGTGAGGTAGCGGGTTTGGGTCCGGGCGCTGGTGCGATTTTATTGCGCCTGGTCCGAACATTTATTTTTTTACTGCTTTCACCCCCGACATGCACCCCCTGAGTTGAGAATCCTTAAGTAGTGGGTGGGGGAACCCCATGAGGGGTAGGGGGGGGCACAACCTCCCTACAGAAAAGCAGTAAAAAATCTTCTCTGTGCCGCTTGAGTCCTGTGTGTTGGGTTAGTCAGAGTGCCAAAAGGTTTTGGCACTCAGACTGTGCGATAACAGTGATCACCTTCAGGTGTTCACCATTATCACGTAAACCCTTCATTAGTGACCCTGCAGTGGGGCTGGAGGGAAAGGTCTGCCTGTTTGTGGATGACACCAAGATATGCAAGAGGGTGGATACTCCAGATGAGATGCAGAGAATGAAGAAGGACCCAAGAAAGCTTGAAAAATGGTCAGAGAAGTGGCAACTGAAGTTCACTTCCATGAAATACTAAATAATTCCCATGGGACAAGGGAACCCTGGAAAGAGCTATAGGATAGAGGCGGATCTACTGACAATCACGAAGGAAGAAAGGGCCTGGGGGGTTATAATTTCAGATGATCTAAAGGTGTCTAAAACAGAGTGCAGAGGCTGCACAGGAGGCCAGTGGCATGCTGGGCTTGCATAGGAAGAGCTATCATGAGCAGAAGGCAGGAAGTGGTGATGCCGTTCTATAACACACAAGTGAGGCATCACCTGGAGTACTTGTGCAGTTCTGGAGGCCGCAACCTCATAAGGACATCAACAGGGTGGAGGCAGTCCAGAGAAGGGAAACTAAGATGGTACAGGGCTTGCACCAGAAAACTTATGATGAGAGATTAAGGACCTCAATATGCACTCACTGGAGGAGAGGAGGGAGCGGGGGGACATAATAGAAATATTCAAATACCTTAAGGGCATAAACAAAGTGTGGGGAGAGACATCTTCCAGCACAGGAGGATACAATAACGAGGAGGGCATGATATGAAGTGGAAGGTGGCTTGATAAGAGAAATACTAACATACTAAGATGCCAACAGAGTAAGTCTAATGGTCTGTCAAGTCTGCTTAAAAATCAGCATCTGGTCAGGACACCGTTGCTGCCCTCCCCACCTCCCCCATAAATCCCACTGACCCCATTCCTCATCGGAGTTGCACCTCCAGGTTTGGCATTACTCAGTTTTACCTTCCCCTTATACCTGCCCCAGTCTCTCTTGAATCTCTCCACTGTATTAACAGCCACTAGTTCCTTAGGGAGTGCATTCTTGGGGCCCACCACCATTTTCAGTGAAGTAGCATCTCCTAGTCTCCCTTGAGCCTCCCATTAAACAGCCTCATGGAGTGCCCCCTGGTGGCCCCCTTCTCCCTTAGCAGAAGCACCTTAATGAGGCTGGTCCTCTATAATCCCTTTAGATATTTAATGTGAGGAAGATTTTCTTCATGGAAACGGTGGTGGACACATGAAATAGACTGCCACTGGAGGTGACGGGGTGAGCACAGTGGAAGGATTTAAGCATGCCTGGGACAGGCATGGGGGAACCTTAGAGGTGGGAAGGAGGGGTGAAAAGCCAATGATCAGGTATGGTCAGAGACTACAAACTAGTGTAGGGCTTATGGGCAAACTGGATGGACCTTATCTGCCAACACTTTTTCTGTGTTTCTATGTCCCTGCTCTTAGCTGATGCTGCAGCTAGGATACTCCAATCTGCATCAGGCAGATTGAAGGCCCCCACCAGCAGCACTCCCTCTTATTTACCATCTTCTGAATGACTTCCTCCAGACTTTTATACATCTTTCTTTGCACTGGAGTTCTGTAGATTACAGCAGTGGATCCATTTCCCGTCTCTACGGTGACCCACAGTACCATCACCACTCCCCAGCTGTGTTCCCTATATCTCTGTTGCTTTTTGTAATATCCCTCACATAAACAGCCACTGCTCCCCCTTTATAACCTACTATGTCCTTCCTATGTTTCTATGTTTCTCCTTTGTGAAGGGGGGTTCACATGGCTTGCTACTTATTTACCACCTGGAGATGTCCCGGTAGCAATGCATGTGAGACAATATTTGGTTAAGAGGCCCCACAAACAGGGTGCTGGAGGCATCTCCAAAGGTCAAGCTCATGCATTGCCTCCACTGTATGTGCTGTGAGTCCAAGGTGAAAATGGAGAAAAAAAAACAGACCATGGGATGAAGACTGACCCCTCGCAGGCCCTGCTCAGGTGACCAGGTACCCCCCACAAGTCCTGTGGAAGAGGATGATGGGGGAAGGTAAGGCCTGGAGAAGCCAGATGATGGGGCTGGGGGGTGAGTCGGAGTGATGCAGACAGGGCAGAAAGGTGAGTAAAAAACTATATGGGAGGAAAAATATAATCATATGCTGGGCTGGACTGGAGGCAACCACCTTCAAAAAAACTAAAAATAAAATGTGGCACTACAGAGACAACTGGCGCAAGATAGGTAGGGGAAAAAAATGGTAAACAGAGGTGTAAGCAAGTCTTAATGGAAAGCATAAAGGATCATTTGTTGTACTTTCCACTGTAATTAACAATTGCTGCTGTTAATACTTCTTAATTTGCAAGTTTCCATTTTTTTATTTTTAACTATCCTGGTTGGACATTTTAGTAATACTTAGATCTGTTTGCCTTCGCCATTTCAGACAACAATGACAATATATTTCCCCCACGTGTCTCTGCCAGCTCTGTGCCTAGTCATTCACCAGTAGGCTATGTGTGATTACTCTCCCAAGAGAGCAGGGAAGCAGGTTGTCCAAGTGGTTACAACTCAGAGCTGAAGATTCTCCTCTCTGTCAACTTGTCTCCTGGCTGTGAGGTCACACTCACCTGTTACACCTTGCCACAAGAGCAGACACAGAACTGTAATAATCTAGAGACCCACATTTAAAATCCCACAAGTTACCACACATTCACCAGGCAACCCTGGGAGAGCCACTTAACCACTTTTTTACTTTCTCTATAATCATATGTGTTCAAGTCTCTCAGTGTGCCTCAGTTTTCATCTCCCTCTCGTAGATTGTCAAGTGCTTTTGGGTAGTCTATATAAAATGCACTTTATAAAACCAAATTTCTTTCCTTCCTTTTCAACTGTCTCTCTATGCTAATGCCTACCATATAGGCAAAGACAAGAAGATGAAGAATCAGCATTTATATAGTGATTTTCATACACATTGTATCCCAAAGCACTTTACAAACAATAAGAGACTGGTATTAAAGTGGTTGGAAATGTGCAGTGGCAGCCATTTAACACATCAACTACCACACACAGCCACTTTACAAGCAATAAGGAACTGGTCGTGAAGTGACTGTAAATGTGCAGTGGCAGCCATTTCACACAACAACCACACAGCCATTTGATGGCTGCATGAACCAGTTTTCAGAAAGGGGCACATGAGAGTCCAACATAAGTCTGATGTGGTTAAGAAAAAAAACATATGGTGAGTGCAAAAGACAGACCACAACATGAAGAAAGTATCAGAGAGCACAGCACATTGTGTGGGTACATGTGAGGTAGCACAGCACAGATCAGGTTTGTGTAAGAACAACAAGAGGAGTGCATAGGATTGTGTATGTGTGGATGAGAGAGTACAACATGGGGCAGGAATGTAAGAGGACAACACATGGCAGATGTGTACAAGAGAAAACACAATATAAGAAGAGGTGGAGGAAACAGCACAACATGGGGAAGGAGTGTGTAACAGTACAACATGAGGTTGGTGAGTGGGATTGAGTACACTAAGTGGGTGTATACAAGGTAACACAACATTTAACATGGGTGTCTGGTACAGTGAAACACACCACATAAGGCGGATGCATTCAAGACATTGTACAACATGAGGCATGTTTTTGTGGGAGAGAGTTACATGAGGTAGGTGTAGCAATGCAGGTGCAAGATGGACAGGGGGAGACTGAGGCACTGTGAGTCAGCATTTAGCCAGGAAATGGCACAGCACTTTGAACAAGGGTGATCTACAGACCTCCAGCACAAGAGGAGGAGATGGATAGGGATCTAGTGAATCAAACTCAGGAGATGGCAGCAAAGGGTGAGGTATTACTGCTGGGTGACTTCAGTATCCCAGACATTGATTGGACCATCCCAGCAGCTGCTTCAACCAGGAGAAGGGTCATCCTGGATTCACTGCAGGGGGCAGGACTGAGACAGCTGGTAAGCATTTAAACTAGCCAAGGGGGGGAGACACTGGAAAGGAACAGGGAAATCCTAGCCCCCCCAAAAAATTCAGGGTAGTAAGTGAGGTAAACACCAAGATAGAGATGTCTGTAGGGAGAAGGGCTGGGGTAAATGGAGAAAGTGACAAAGGCAATAAGGACAGGGATGGGGCAAAAAGGAGTAAGGCCATCAGGAAATGGAGGGTAATGAGCACCAATGCCCATAGTCTCTGCAACAAGCTCCCTGAACTGGTGGCCTTGATGAAAGATGGGTGCCTGGATATTATAGCAGTCACAGAAACATGGTACACACAGAACCATGACTGGGATGTTAACATACCAGGGTACATAACCTACAGGAGAGGCAGGGAGGGGAGAAGAGGGGGAGGAGTAGCTCTCTATGTAAAGGAAGGGATAAAAGCAACTGAACAAGAGAGTAAACAGGGAGGAGAGGAGGCACTGTGGGTCACCTTGAAGACTGGAAATGGCACCACAATCCGTGAAGGAGTTGTATACAGACCCCCATGTCAGGGGAAGGGAATGGACAAGGATATGATAGAAGGCATTCTTAGGATGGTAGAGAAAGGGGAGATACTGTTGATGAGAGACCTGACTATGCCAGATGTTAACTGGAGCACATTTGCTGCAGCCACATCCAAGAGCAGGGCCATTCTCGATGCCCTACAGGTGGCATGCCTCAGACAGCTAGTTTTGGAACCCACTCATGAGGGAGCAATCTTGGACCTCATACTCTCAAATGGGATCAGTGTGAGGATCTCAGATCTAGAAGTGGGTTTCCATTTGGGAACAAGTGACTATCAAACAGTGTGGTTCATGATAAACTCTGCTACAGAGGCAAGCCATAAAAAGTGAGGGTACTGGACTTCAGAAGGGCTGACTTTGGCAAGATGGGAGAATGTCTTTGAAAAGCAATAGCAAACCAGCTAGAAGGAGGGGTGGAGCAACAATGGGGAAATATCAAAACTGCCATCACAGAGGCAACAAGCCTTTGTGTGAAGCTAATAAACAAATCAAAATGAAAGAAAAAGCCACTATGGTTCTCAAAAGAGGTGGTGGGGAAAGTCAGGGAGAAAAAGATAGCATTCAGGAAGTATAAGGAAACACAGAGGGAGCAGGACAGAGAGCTATACCAGTTAAGGCAGAAGAAAGCAGGGAGGAAGTCAGAATAGCAAAGGCCAAAACTGAGGAAAAGATAGCTAACTCAGTTACGAAGGGGGGATAAAACCTTTTATAGGTACATCAGGAAGCATAGAAAGACAAAGGGAGGGATAGTGAGGCTGAATAGAATGGACGGTGGGTGGGCGGGCAGAGGGGGACAGTGAAAAATCAGATACTGAATGAATATTTCTGCTCAGTATTCACAAAAGAGGAGGAAGGGGAGTTGTCTAATCCAATAACAGAAGCACTCTCGATAGGGGGGTTGATCCCAGTCCTTTCACAGAAGAAAGGGTTCTGAAAGAACTCCTAAAACTGAAGGTGGACAAAGCAATGGGGCCTGATGGAATTCACCCCAGAATTCTAAAAGAATTAAGGGGAGAATTAGTGAAACCACTGACTACCCTTTTTAATAAATCATGGGAGGATGGTGTGGTACCTGAGGACTGGAGGAAGGCGGATGTGATTCCCCCTTCACAAAAGTGGGACCAAGACAAAGGCAGGAAACTACAGACCTGTCAGTTTGACCTCTGTGGTAGGGAAAGTGATGGAATCACTTCTGAAGGAAAGACTTGTTGAGTACCTAGAGGCCAGTGGGGCACAGGATCCAAGGCAGCATGGGTTCACAGTGGGATGATCATGTCAGATAAATCTAATTGATTTCTTTGACTGGGTGTCCAAAGTATTAGACCAGGGAGGGGCTGTGGATATGGCCTACCTAGACTTTAGCAAGGCATTTGACACAGTCCCACACAAAAGATTAATTGTCAAATTAACCAGCCTGGGAGTGGGTCCCAGGGTGGTAGCCTGGGTAAAACATTGACTAGACAACAGGACACAGAAGGTAATTGTAAATGGAGTCCACTCTGAAGAAAGAGGGGTTACTAGTGGGGTACTGCAGGGTTCAGTACCGGGTCCAGTCCTTTTTTAAAGTCTTTGTAAGTGACATTGCAGAGGGACTGGAAGGAAAAGTATGCCTCCTTTGCAGATGACATAAAGATCTGCAGGTGGGCAGGCAATGTGAGAAGGCAGTAAGGAGGGCTGGGGGGATACTGGGATGCATAGGGAGAAGCATAAACAGTTGAAAACAGGAAGTTGTTATCCCTCTGTACAGACTGTTACTGAGACCTCATCTGGAGTACTGCATGCAATTCTGGAGACCCTATCTCTGCAAAGACGTAGACAGAGTGGAGGCTGTTCAGAGGAGGGCAACCAAAATGCTGCAGGGTCTGCACCAGAAGACATATGAGGAAAGGCTAAAGCAGCTTAATATGTATACCTTTGAGTAAAGGAGGGGGGGGGACATGATAGAAACTTTCAAGTATTTCAAGGGAATTAACAAAGTACAAGAGGGTAGTATCTTTCAGAAGAAGAGATGTGCAAGAACAAGGGGGCACAATTTGAAGATAGAGGGGGATGGCTCAGAGGTAATGTTAGAAAGTATTTTTTCACAGAGAGGGTTGTGGATGCATGGAACAGCCTTCCTGAGGAGGTTGTGGAGTCAGGAACAGTGGGAAGAATCAGAATGCATGGGACAGGCATAAGGCAATTCTAGTGGGGGGTAGGAGGAAGTAAGCTGCTGATTAACTAGAATCTGCAGCTTATCTATCAGGTAGGGAAATGGGCCGACTCGGTGGGCCAAGCGGTCCTTATCTGCCATCAAATTCTATGTTTCTGTGTTTCTATCTCACAAGAGAAGGGGCAATTCTGGATCTGGTACTGACCAATGGGGACAGTATATCGGACATCCGGGTGGAAGGACAGCAGGGATCCAGTGACTACAACATAGTTTGGTTTAACATGGGGACAGAGACACTGTCTAGTCACACTAAGGGAAGAGTTCTGTATTTTAAAAGGGCAGATTTTGAAAAAATAAAGTGGTATATCAAAGAGGCCCGGACAGGACTGGAGATAGGAAAGGGAGTTGAGGAGCAGTGGAAATGCTTGAAGTGAGCCATACAGGAGGTGATGAACCATTGCATCAAGGTGGTAAGTAAAGGCAGGAAAATAAGGAAACCACTATGACTATCAAGAGAGGTAGCAGGCAAAGTAAGGGCCAAAAAGGCAAGTTTCAGGAAATACAAGGAAACTCAAAGGGAGCCAGACAGGGAGGAGTACTTATAGAATCTTAGAGAAGCAGGAAAGGCTGTAAGGAGAGTAAAGGCACAGACTGAAGAAAGATTGTCACAGACAGTAAAGAAAAGGGACGTAACTTTTTTTTTAGGTACTTCAGTGAAAAAAGGAAGGCCGAGGTGGATTGTAAGGCTCAGAGGGGAGACAGTGTTATGCCTGGGTTATGCCTCCTATTGTCCTACATATACCATACACTTTATTCCCGGTCTATTGTACTGTGATACTGCTATTTTGCACTAACATGTAGATTTAGGCATCCATCATATAAGCATGAGTACCAGGAATATGTTTTGCTGCTAATATTTGCTAATGTTTACATCCTTATATAGGATTAGATCATGCATGACTATTATACCTCACTATAATGCATTATGTTTGTCTTTTACATCTATTCCATATATAATCTACCTAATTACTGATATGATGACTCTGAGGGATCATCAGTGATTACTTTATACACTATATATATATTCTCATATAATCATATGTAGTTGTGGCCAGCCAGCATTTCTCTTTGTCTAAGCAAGCTGACACAGAGAGAAAATCTTTGTTATGTCTTATACACAGGCAAGAAATGCCATGTGTAGTTTGGACCCATCAGCATTTCTTTTGTCCAAGCTATAATGCTAACCAAAGCATATTCTATGTCTCATATGATACTCTTTAGTAATTCTGTCTCCTAAGTCATTATCCAATACATAATGTTTCTCATATCTGTAACTATGAGGTAATCTCTGTTGCTATGCTATTATCTGTAGTATATAAGTCTGTGTATCCTAGTTCCACAGGGGAGAGAGAGAACAAGATCTTGGACAAGCTGAGATCCTACAATTCTGGAGATTATGTACATTCTACAGGGAGTAGTGAGAAACCCATCTCCCTTGTGATTTTCTTTGTCACATGCTTGGCGTAAGTAGTATAACAAACATTTATTGGTACTCTTGCTTGTTTACAAATGTTTCTTGGCATACTCCAAAGACATAAGAATCTGTATTATTGGTATTATTATTATTTGCTCTACACACTAAGACTGTTTAGGCAACAACAGGAGAGTGCAAAGGGAGACCTAGAAAATACTGAACAAATACTTCTCCTCAGTATTCACTGAGGAGTGTGAGAGTCACAGACCACAAATGAGTAACAGGAACAAAGGGAGGGAGAGGTAAACACTAGTTCATTCATGGTGGAGAGTACTAAAGGAGGTCACAAACTAAGGGCTGACAAGGCAATGAGGCTAAATGGCATAACATCCCAGGATATTAAGGAAATGGAGAGGTGAGCTAGCAGTACCACTGGCAGCTTTGTTCACAAAGTCACTTAACACAGGTGTTGTTCCAGAGGACTGGAAGAGGGCACATGTAGTCCCTCTACATAAAAGTGGCAGTAGGGAGGATGTGGGGAACTATAGACTCATCAGCCTCACCTCAGTAGGGGGCACAATCATGAAAGTACTACTTAAAGAAAGGATAGTGGAGCACCTAGAGTCCATCAGGGCCCAGGATCCATGGCAGCATGGATTTACTGCTAGAAGATCATGTCAGACAGATCTGATAGACTTTTTTGACTGGGTTATGAAGGATGTCAGTCTGGGGGGGGATGGTGGCGGTGGATGTCACCTACCTAGATTTCAGCAAAGCCTTTGGCATGGTGATACTACTACAGGCAATTCATACTACTATGGGCAATTCAAGAGCCAGGAGGCCAGAGGCCCATAATGCTCTTATGCTAAGCCAACAAATAATAGGACAGTGAGTATCCTGTACTTATTAATTGATCTAATCTGTACTTAAAAATACTTTTGGTCTCACTTATAACCACATGTAAAGCAACCCATTACGTGGGCCAATGACTCGAAGGGTGAAAAAATATTTCCGCTTGACATGAATAAATGATTTTCTTTCTAATTGCAGAGGACGTCCCCTGAAATTATATACACGTTTTACAGTCCAAACCTAATTCACACATAAGATGTGGATCATGAACAATATCATACAGAAATAACAAATCACCCCTAAGTCGGTGCGTGGAAAGGGGCACAAGTTTTAAAGTACTTAACCTGCCATCATAAGACAGGCTTTCGAGCCCAGCTATTTTCTCTGTAAATTTTCTCTGAACTTTTTCCAACTGGTGCCCTTCAGTTTTTTTATAAGGACACCAGAGCTGCAAGGCATATTCCAGATGTGGTCGAGCGTATGCTCTGTATAATGGCATGAGCACCTCATGATTCCTAGACCCAATGTTTCTCAGAATGGACAAAATTACTTTGCTGGTTTTGTTAATGGTGCTATTAACCTGCTGGCTATGTGACAAATCATCAGAAATTATGACACCCAAATCTTTTTCATTAGTTGTTGTTTCCAATAAGGCACCGGACAATGAATATTCAAACTGTAAGTTTTTAGCTCCCAAATGCACACACAAAAGGCTGGTCAACAAAATGAGTAGTCTGGGCATGTGGTAAACTGGGTTAAGAACTAGCCTATAGACAGGAAGCAGAGGGTGGTGGTAAATGGGATGCAAACAGGGAGAGGTAGGTGATTAGTAGGGTGCCTCAGGGATCAGTCCTTGGACCAGTTCTGGTTAATGTTTTCATTAGTGACATTGTGGTAGGGCTGAGGGAAAGGTCTGGCTGTTTGCAGATGACACCAAAATCTGCAACAGGGTGGACACTCCAGATGGAGTAGAGAGAATGAGGAGGGATCTGTAGATGCTTGAAAAATGATCTGAAATGTGGCAACTAAGATTTAATTCGAAGACGTGCAAAATAATGTACCTGGGAAGAGGGAACCCTGGGGTGTGCTACAGGATGGGGTGGTGAGTTGCTGCCTATTGCAAAGGAAGAAAGGGACCTGGGGATTATCATTTCTGATGACCAGAAAGTGTCTTAACAGAGAACAAAGTACTACAGAGAGGGCCAGGTATGCTGGACTGCATAGGTAGAGGTATCACAAGCAGAAGGCGGGAGGTGGTTATGCCATTGTACAAAATGCTAGTGAGGCCTCACCTATAATTCTGTGTGCAGTTCTGGTGGCTGCATCTTCATAAGGACATTGATGGAGTAGAGGCGGTCCAGAGAAGGGTGACTAAGATGGCACAAGGACTGCACCTGAAGACATATGAGGAGAGACTAAAGGACCTCAATATGTACTCACTGGAGGAGAGGAGGGATCAGGAGTACATGATAGAAACATTCAAGTACCTTAAGGACATAAATAAGGTGCAGGGGAAGACATCTTCCAATACAAGAGATGTGCAAGAACAAGGGGCATGACATGAAATTGGAGGATGGCAGGCTGAGGGGAAATGTGAGAAAATCTTTCTTCACAGAGAGGGTGGTAGACACATGGAATAAACTTCCACAGGAAGCGGTGGGAGAAAACACAGTGGAGAGTTTAAACATGCATGGGAAAGGCATATAGGGTACATTGCTGGTGGGAAGGAGGGGGGAAAAGCCATTGACTAGGTAGGGTCAGTGGAGAGAAACTAATGAAGGGCTTTCGGGCAGACTCAATGGGCCTGGTGGTTCATATCTGCTGACAATTTCTATATGTGTATATGTGTGTGTGTGACAGAAAGCACTACACAAGACAAATGTGTGAAAGAGGGCTCAGCACAAAGCAGGTATGTAACAGAATGCAACATAAGACGTGTGTGGAAAAGAAGGCAGCACGAGGATGTGTGTGAGTAACAGTAAAGTGAGTATACCTGTGTGATATCAATGTGGGAGGATGCTTGTGACAGAGCAGTACAATGTGGGCATGCTTATGTAAGAGTAGTACAAGGCAAGCTTGCTTGTGATAGCACAATGATTTGGTTGTGCATGAGGAACAGCCAGACAGATATACACAGTACTGTGGTAAAAAACATTCTTACCTGAACTACTTATGATTTGCTGTCTCCAAGTGTCAACACCATTCTTTAATGTGTGCATCTAAAAAGAAAGTGGAAAACATCTTAAGAAACTTGCATCTGAAACAAAATATCCCAAATCACCAAGTTAAGCTCACATTGGGTCTAATATCTCGGCTGATAGAGCACTGGGTAGCATTCTGGGGGCCTGGCTTCTATTCCCAGTTAAATTTCATTTTTTGATCCAAGAGGTGCTAGCTGATAATGAGTCACACTACAGTGTGGGAGATCCAGGACCAGCTCCTGATCCTGTTTCACATCCACCAATTCAGAGGGGTCACTATAGCATATAGAGGTAATAGAGGTAATGTGCCATGGCTCTGAAAAAAGAGGTGTAGGCGGCACATTCTTCTGGTGACACTTTTGGCATAGATGGAGTATGACACTGTGTGTGAGGAGGGTGCATGCATCCTTCTCTTCTGGTAGCACCTATGGCACAACTGGAGTACAGCACTGGTGTTATTAATGCACCATGTCTTCCAAACAATGGTCGAAACATGCCACCCTACAGTGCATGATGCCTCTATATGCTCCTCCCACCTTAGATCTGCTTACAGACTCTACCACCCTGTATACTTTGATATATTATGCTGATGGGTATCATAGTGAGAATCAGTCTCTGGCAGGCTGTGGGGCTTCAGATTTATATGGCTATCCCCATCCCCTCAACAATCTTTCACCATTGTCCTCACCCTGCTATTCTTTCCCCACCCAACCTTTATCTGAACCCTTTAAATGCAAAAATGCAATTAACACTGTGTCCCACTGATTCCCACCCATAACTGGGAGTGGAAGAATATAGGTAAATCCTGACTGTTTGGTTTGACCACCTGTCCCCTCTACATCATCTTGACGTCAATATCCCCCTGCCAACTGGGCCATGCCCAAGTCCCTTACTGTGCAAAAGATGGAAAGGTAATGGCTGGCCTGATATTTTTAGATGCACCATTATATGCTAACATGGAAAATAAAGAGCACTTACCTGGGTCTTCGGGATTCTGGAACAGGGGCTGAGTGGTTCGAGGAAACATCCAGTTATACCTGTAAAATAAGAATAGCAAAAGGGTCACAAAGGCTCTGCAGCTCTTCAGTAGCTAACTGTACAAACAAGGTAATATATTTATAAAACAATACTTATCTGATACACATGGTCAGTGTCCTCCCACAACAGAGCTGGTTTCCTGCTACAGTGTAGTTATTGTTCCATGCGACCTGTAGTCGAAGCAGAAAATTGGTTATTATTGGTGATAAAGATTCTAATTAGCTGGGTCAGGGATGGTTTAAAATTTTTTTTTTTTTTAATTTAAGTTTTTTTTAAGTTGATTGGGAAGGTGATACCAATGCCAGGACAACAATCTGAGTTAGGGGACAGATGCTGGTCACTAATGTAGACTAGCATGGGGGGAGGTTGACAGGATTCAGCATCCCTCAGACCGGTCTCCTTTCAGGGAGGGGTGAAGGTTGAAATAAGCTACACTTACTGACCACCACTAGAGAAGGTTGAAGCCACCAGTGCATGGACAGGGCAGTGGACTGCTAAACTGGGCAAGTCAAGGAGAGGCAGCATCTCTGGGGAGGGTTACCTAAGGTACAAGGCAAGTCCCTGGGATGGAGGGTGAGGGTTCTGGTGGCTAGATACAGAGATACATAGATACATAGACAGTGACGGCAGATAAGGGCCTATGGCCCACCCAGTCTGCCCATTTGAGCTTGTAAGTTCAGTTTATGTTTTCCTAGAAGTCTGTTGCCCCTTACCCCTGACCTCCAGAATTCCTTTATGTCTATCCCATGCATTCTTAAATCCCGTGATTGTTTCAGCCCCCACCACTTCCTCTGGCAGGGTGTTCCACTTGTCCACCACCCGTACTGTGAAGAAATTCTTCCTCACGCTTCCTCTGAATCGTCCTCCTCCAACTTCATCCTATGCCCTCTAGTCCTGGAACATCTTTTTCGCTTAAAAATAGTGTATTCCTGCACCCTGTTCCTCCCTGTAAGATACTTGTATGTCTCTATCATATCCCCTCTCTCCCTCCTCTCCTCCAGGGAGAACATGTTCAGTTCCTTCAACCTGTCTTCATAGGACTTGTGAAGCAATCCATGCACCATCTTTGTTGCCCTCCTTTGAACCTTCTCTTCCCTGTCTATGTCCTTACGTAGGTAAGGTCTCCAGAACTGTACACTGTACTCCAGGTGGGACCTCACTAGTGTCTTGTATAGTGGAATTATGACCTCCCTTTTCTGCTGGTGATGCCCCTGCCTATGCATCACAGCATCCTATTTGCTTTACCTGCTGCCTTGTCACACTGTTTCCCTACCTTGAGGTCATCAGAGATGATAACCCCAAGATCCCTTTCCTGCTTGGTGCATGCTATATCCTCACCCCCCAACTGATATATTGTGCCAGGGTTTTTGTGCCCCATATGCATTATCTTGCACTTCTTTGCATTGAATTTCAACTGCCAAACCCCTGACCATTCTTTAAGTTTCTGCAGGTCCCTTCTCATTCTGTCTACACCCTCTGGTGTGTCTACTCTGTTAAAGTGCTAAAGCAGAGTGGCAAATTTTCCATTGTGCTTGAGCAATAGGGGGCCAGTCATTGGTGAATGGCCTGCAGTGACCAGGCCTTCATCCTGACAGCTGCTACCTTCCCCATTTTTCATGCTAACCCACTTTTTGTGATGCAGTGTGTGGTCCCCATCAGGCCTCGACATGCACATCAATCCTGCAATGACTGGCACAGCCTTCCTCTCTTCTCCTCGGCTGGCCAGAGACTAACAAATACAAACTGCAAAGAAATGCTTTGCAGTTTGCATTTGTTAGTCGGTGGTAGGGTGAGGGAGAGAGAGAAGGGCTGTGCTAGTCACTGAACTGTGTGACTCGATATTACTTTTTGGACAATGAAATATGCAACTAAAGGGTGCGGGGGAGCCTCAAGATACCAGAAAATAGACCAAAATGAGTAATATGTTTTACAAAACAAAAAGTATGAAAAATGTGACATGGCAGCAGACTGAGAAGAGAGGAGTGTTGTGCCATCCATAAACTGCATGGCTCAATATTACTTTGGAACAAGGAAATATACAATTAAAGGGTATAGGGAGGATTACTGGACATCAAGGAATAGAGCAAAGTAAGTGATATATTGTTTTACATAACAAAAATGAGTGGGGCATGATCTCATGTTTTTTTTTTTTTTTTTTTTGCATACTCAAAGGTATCAAAAAAGACTGCAAAAACAGAAATTCTTTGGGCAAGAAATTGAAAAAAAGTGCAAAAGCAGAGTGGCAAAGGTTTCCATTGTGCTTGAGCCCAACCCAGAGGTTTCTATAATCAGTCTGATAGTACAGCACCACTATCCGACTGAATATCAGCCCGTGTCAGCACAGTGCTACAGTAAGTCATATTGCGCTGCTCTGACATGATCTGAGCTGCAGCCAGTCCATAGGAAATTGTACCCCCAGACTAGAGAGTACTAGGATCTGCAGCATGATATTCAGCAGCACCATGCAAATTAGCCCATCGGGCACACATGGCACTAAGAGGTGATTAGCATGCCCATTATGGGCCTCTCTGCATTGGAAGTGGCAGTATCTTTGTGCTTGTCCTGACATCCCGTCATCTCTGGTGGATAGTGGTACTCCCTACCTTTCAATCCCTACCCAGGATAGTGTGTTGGATTCCCTGGTGTCTAGTGGCACTCCCCTCACCAGCTGAGCACCTCTCCTGTAGACAATACCCATCACTGGTGGCTATCAGCATACTCCCAAATGACCATCCTGTTGCTGAGAAGATAGTCACTGTTGACAAGTGGCCACCCCCTGCATACCTGTACCTATGATGGTGGGATGTACCCCAGTGATTACAGACACTCCCCCAAACACCTGTTCCATAGATAGAGATGTGCAAAATTGGAAAATTTCACCTAGTGGAATATTTTGTGTAATTAGTGCATTTCGAGAAATGCAGTATTCCACTGGGTGAAATGTGAAATTTCACCTGTGGTTGGGTGCGAAATTTTGAAATTTTGCACCCACAGGTGAAATTTCGCCACTCGCGGCAAAATGTATCTGCTTGCAGGAGTAATTTCGCCTCCTGCTGTGATGCCCTTTTTGGCCCCTTTGCCAGTGCCCATTGGCCAAAGTTCTCCTTGGTGTCCAGTGGTCCCCCTGGCCAATTACTAACCAAAAGTGCATAAAATAAGCCCCCAAGTTAACCTGTCCTCTCCATTTGTTTAATTAAAAAAATCCATCCTCATCTCCCTGGTGTCTAGTGGTCCCCCCCACCGGCCAATCACTGGCCCTAATTACATTAAATAGGCACCCCAAGTTACTCTGCCCTCCATTTGTTTAATAAAAAATAAAAAATTCACCCCAATGTTACCTAGCTAGCCGCCTCCTTTGTTTAAAAAATTCACCCTTATCTCCTGAGTGTCTAGTGGACCCCACTCCCACCCAATCAGCAGACAGCAGCACCCACCAGCTCCCCAGTACCCTGATCAGGCCACTGGCACAGCTCTCCACTCACCTCCACAGTCAGCAGCCCGACTGAGCGCTACTGAGCACTTGAATGAATGAATGAATGAATGAGCATGGTACATGCTCATTCATGAAAAGAACTCAATGACGCTCAGTTGGGCTGCTGTGCCGTGAGGTGAGTGAGAGGGGCTGTGCCGTGACCTGATCAGGGTACTGGAGGGGAGCTGGGTGGTGCTGTGTCTACTGATGGGGTGGGAAGGTGGGGGTCCACTAGACACGCAGTAAATGAACTTTTTTTTAAACAAATGGAGGAGGCAGACAGGGTAACTTTAGGGGGTGCTTATTTATTTTATGTTTACGGTCAGTGACTTGATAGGGGTGGACCACTAGACACCAGGGAGTGGAGGGTGATTTTTTTAATAAAACAAATTGGGGGGGTAAATGGGGGGGTACAGGGCAACGTGTGTGTGTGTGTGTGAGGGAGGGGGTTCAATTTATGGACTTGTGGCCAGTGGCAATGGGTGAAATTGCAGGTGAAATTTCACAATTTTGCCACAATTTCATGATCGCTGGCAACCTTTTTTTTCATTGCATCTCTATCCATAGATTGTTATATGGTCCCTGGCATCTCATGGCACTCCCTTTCCCTGCTCATCTGTCTGAGTAGCCCCATAGCCCTGGTGTCAGGTGGCACAACCTACCCATCTGAGCTCCCTGCCCATGTCTCCTGTACAATCCTTGGTATCCAGTGGTACCCCTGCCCCAACTCCCAAATGCCGGGCAACAGATTCTCTGACACACTGTAGCCATCCTGGGTCACACAACTGTCTCGCCCACACCCAGTGTAGCACCCACCCAAAATCCTTCCCTTTACCTGGCAGGATGGGAATGTGCAGTGAATCCTTCTATGGTAACCTGCATAGCCATCGTCTCACTTTTACCTCCTACTGCCATACGAGTTGCAGTGAGCACTCATACCATGCATGTGTGAGGAGGAGGGGGCCACTTGTCAGCAGCGACTATCTTCTCATCAATGGGATGATTGTTTGGGAAGTGGGGGTGCTGCTAACCATCAATGATGGGTGTCGTCTATGGGATGGGGGAATCAGACAGTTGGGAGTCTCAGTGGACACCATGGCAGACAGTTACAGTACTGGCATGGTAGATCAGTGGGTTGGAGTGCCACTAGACACCAGGGCAGACAGTCACAGTACCATGCCAGGGGATTGGAGGCTGGGGGGTGCCAATAAACACCAGGACAGACAGTCACAGTACCAGGACAGGGGATTATAGGATTGGGGGTTCTACTTCACCCAGGGTTATGGCGATGCTGACCCTGACATGTGATCTGGAGGAGGGAGGAGCCACCAGACAACAGGGCTAGGGTAATGTTCATCTGTACAGGTGATTTAGGGTGTGGGTGGTACTAGACACTAGAATCTGCACTGCATTTCCTAGGACAAGCAGTCAGGGAAGGGGTGCCAATGGACACCAGGGCATCAAATACATGATCAAAGATGGGAGCTCAGAGGGTGGGGGGGTGCCACTAGATACCAGGGTGTCTATTTTGACAGGATGGGGGTTCAGAGGTTGGAGGGTAGATGACTACAGAAATGCCATCTTGCCACCAGGTCTTTGTGGACAGTTAAGACTAGGTTTGAAAAAGCAGAAAATATGCCCCATTAGGTGCCATTTACCACTGCTATAAACCTCTAAAATTACTGCTGCCCCTGTATGAAGAGGGAGACCCACTCACTTGCATGGGCACCATGCTATGTTAGCACATTAGAGCTAAGAAGCTTATCCCGCATTACAAGAGTATCTGAATATAGACCCCACCTACAAACACAGCTAGCATAGGCTAGCACCACTTAACTTTTGAATGTCTGGCCCCAGATCTGTTATCCACCAGAAAAACTCAGGAACACACCCTGAAGCTTAGCGCAATCAGTACTGGTAGAATAAACATTATTATGTGCTCCTTCACAGTAATGCAATCTAAGTAACCTCCCAGCACACAGATGTCTCCAGTGCCTCAGTCTGCCAGTCGTGTCATTAAAGAGCTGGCCACAGGGGACACAGGGACATGTAGTAGGTAAATGTGGCAGATGGAGGGTTGCAAGATTAACCAGATAAAAAAAATTAAATTACAAAATAGTAAGTACATTAAAACAAAACAAAAATTTCCTTTCACTGCATTTTTCTTCACTGGAACCTAAAGGTCCTGCAGCATTACTGCAGGTTAAGTGAGGATTCCCCTTTAAAGTTGGTTTGCTAACTTGTAAGGCCCAACATGGTTTGGGTCCTGATAACCTGTTAGGTGTCCTGAACCCTTATGTGCTTTCACCCTCTCTTTGCTCCATCGTGGTGGGCCACCAAACTATACTGAGGGCTGTGCTCAAAACCTCATGAGACTGGGCCTTCGAGGTGGCAATCCTGGTTTTATGGAATTAGTTCCAGAGGATTCTCAGACAGACCCCCACAGTGACTGCCTTTGAAGATGTATCTGAGGACCTTTTTGAAACAAACTTTTGAGGACTGACTGATCTTCTCTACTAGGCTCCTCCCAGCACAGTTTTTATAGGTTTTATGTGTTTTAACTGCTGATTTATGATAATTACATGTTTGTTTATTTATGGCTTTATTGTAATTCCTGCACTTTTGTGAACTGTCCTAGGCCTATGGGGAAGGGTGTTGTTAGAAATAAAACCCACCACTACTTCTCCTAGAGGGAGAAGAACCTAAGGATCAACCTAAAAGTATAGAAAGTACTCATGAATATGTAGATGTATCTGAACTCACATGCATTCCCACCATGCTGTATCTATATTCTCTGATAGAGCATGATGTTTACCCTGTGATGAATTTGGTTTCTTACTAAACTTCAATAAAACTAATTGCAAAAAAAAAAAAGTATAGAAAAGTATATATGAAGTCAATATAGGCTTTCAATGTATTATAAGCCTAAAAAGAGATAGATAGATAGATAGATAGATAGATAGATAGATAGATAGATAGATAGATAGATAGATAGATAGATAGATAGATAGATAGACAGACAGACAGACAGACAGACAGACAGATAAATATTTTTATTTATGAAGCACCCAATTCTGGGACTCTGGCTGCTGTACAATAAAACAATAATACAAAACCAAACTAATTAAAACAAGCAAAAAACACACATAATAAAATCATTATAAATACACACAGCCATCTATCTATTCAAACAGCATCAATCAATAAAAGCTAGCTGGAACAGGTATGTTTTTTATCCCCTTTTAAAGGCTTCCACTGAGGAAGTCCCCCACAAAAAGTCAGGTAAAAAGTTCCACAGGGTTGGCACAGCCACCGCAAATGTTTTATCTCCTGAATGCCGCAACCTAACCCTCGGAACCCCAAAGAGGACTCCCTCGGCAGAATAGAGTGCCCAGGCCATATGGTAAGGGACAAGGAGATCTTGCAGATTGGTGAGACCCCCATCATGCAGGGTCTTATAGGTAAGGAGCCCTATCTTGAAGATAGTTCTCCACCTGACTGGCAGGCAGTGCAGTCCATGGAGGACTGGGGTAATATGCTCACATCTCCTTATCCCAGTCAAAAGTCTCTTGGCCACATTCTGCACCAACTGCAGCCTGCAGAGGTTGCCTCCAGATAGCCCAAGGTAAAGAGCATTACAGTAATCCAGCATGGAAGTGATGAAAGCATGCACCAGTGAGGGTATGTCCTCAGGAGAGATCAGGGCTGGGATTCAGGTGATATTCCTACGATGATAAAATCCACTTTTGACCACAGCTGACACCTAAGCATCAAGTGTCAGGCCATCATCTAGGATCACACCCAAATCCTTTGCCTGTCTAGGAGGGACAAGGGGAACAACCCCCCAACACTAGGATAGGGGCAACCCCCATCCCCCCTCCTCCACGAAGACCCAGCTCCACCACCAATATCTCAGTCTTGTCTGCATTGAGCCTAAGTCATTTGTGAGTCATCCATGACTGGATTTCCTCAAGACAGCTGTTAAATATGGAGTCTGACACCTGGGCATCAGGTGCACAGGGCAAGTACAGTTGGGTATCATCGGCATACAGTAGCAGTAAAAACCTAACCTGTACCACCTGATCATTTCCCTCAATGGCAGCATGTACACCATGAACAATAAGGGTGACAAGACCAACCCCTGTGGAACCCCACAGCTCAGAGACTTCAGGATAGATGAGACAAGTCCCATCTTTACCCTCTACACTCTGTCTGCCAGGTATGACCTGAACCAGTTGATGACATTACTGGACAAGCCACACCAAAACTGCAGGTAGTCCAGCAGCACCTCATGGTCCATGGTGTCAAATGTCACAGAGAGGTCCAGGAGAACCAAGATGGTATGGGCTCTCCTGTCCCTTGCCATCAGGAGAACATTAAGTACCCTTACCAGTGCAGTCTCCATACTATGCCCCACCCAGAACCCAGACTGGAAAGACTCATAGGTAGAAAAAAAATGCAAGATGTCTCTCAAGCTGAAAGGCCACCACTTTCTATATAACCTTCTCTAAAAATCAGAAGTTTGAGACCGGCCTGCAGTTGCTAAAGCAGTGTGGGTCCAAAGAGGGCTTCTTTAAAAGGGGTCTAACCAGTGCCTCTTTCAAGGACAATGGGAAGATCCCACTCTCCAATGAACTCCAGACAACCTCAGCAACCATAGGTCCTATCAGGTCTGCACATCCAACCAAAAGGTGGGTTAGACCTGGGTCCAGATCACAATGTGTAGGCCACTGCTTTGAGATTATCCCTATCACCTTCTCAACCCACAACCAGCTCAAACTCATCCCAGACAGGAGGAGTGTTTTGATACAACTCAGGCTGGATACTGCATTCCTTTTGAGAGATAACCTGAGGAGACCTCAGTCCTGTTAGAGGACACCTTGTTGGTGAAGAACAGAACCAACTCCTTGCACCTAGTGCTAGAACCTGCTCCTACAGCATGGAAACAGACAGAATGTAAAAGCCTGTCTGATGTACTGAAGAGCTGAGCTGGTCTGCTCCTCACCACAGCAACCTCCCTAGACAGAAACTCTGCCTTCTTTCTGGAGATTGGCCTCTGATAGTCAGCATAATGTGACCCCAGGGCCAATTTGTCCTCCATCTAGCCAGATCTCCTCCAGTACCTCTCTAACCACTGTCCCTTAGTCTTTAAACTCCGAAGATCCTCATCATACCAAGGAGGTCTCTGGTGAGTAGACAAGGGGTGGACATGAATGGGTGAGATTGAGTCAAAGATCACAATAAAAGCCCCACTATAGGCTGCCACTGCTTCCTCTGGCTGAATCCCACAAGCTGTCCCTCCACTCAATAGGTCCAGCACTGCTGATAGTCCCATAGAGGAAACTCCTCTTAATGGGCGGTACTGGACCATCTCCACAGGGGCATGACCATCTGGGGGGCCCTAAATGTGAACCCTACAGTGCTGTGATCTGACCTAATCATCGGATCAACACAGAAGTCAGTAATATTTAAGCCTGCTTAAAAAACTAAGTCCAATGTGTGGCCACCCGAGTGTGTTGCTGAGGTTACATTTTGTGTCAGGTCCAGGGCCTCCATGCTCATAAGGAGATCATTCCAAATTTTGAGAGCCCGCTGTCAACCCAAGCATTCAAGTCCCCCAGAATCTACCACCTGGGGGACTCCAACACCAGGCCAGCGACGACCTTCTTAATCTCCTTCAAAAAGTCCCCATCTAATCCCATGGGGTGATAGAGCAGGAGAACCCTGAAGCCTGCATCCATGCCTCCCCAGGCAGCACAGTCCTCTGTTCATCATGTATAGTCCTAATTTAAGGCAGTTCATTTTCCAATGATTCCAGTAAGGATATAGTTTTATTTTAGAAGTACACCAGAAAACTCCACCATAGGTCTCAAGTATTGGAAAATATTGGAGGATGAACTCTCACTACCCCCTTCCACTTTGTCCAAGTATTGTGGTACTCTCACTGCCATAGTTTTATTTTAAATGTAAATTCAACAGAAGCAGAGGCTCTCTCACTGCCCCACCAATTTAATTTTAGACAGCAAGCACAGCACAGTATCCAAGAATCCACAAATTTAATCCATTAGTCTAATCCATTGGCTTATTGCAGATTTCTGAGGAAATCATAGGGTACCATGGGTAGTAGGGTTGCTCAGATTTTGGATTACAAATACAGAATCACTGCATTCCAATCCATTTTTACGATTTCAGTTTTAGGGACAAAAAAAATTATTGAATGCAAAATCAGAATCCAGTTTCGCATCTGAATGTATTCTATGAAACACTTCCCATTACTCATCCCTTAGATAGCTAGTGCTGCTAGGTGCTAGCATGGGGAGTCTTGAAGCTTCTGGTGGAGGGGGCTGTTGGACAGCAGACAGCTTGGAGTCTGGGGACTTGGAAGAAGGGTAATCTTTTATGCACTTGCTGCTAGTTTGCAGTAGCACTGATAGATCTGGACAACAAAGGGGACTAGAGTGCAGCACCAGCTGAATTACCTCTATGCCACCGCAGCCCCCAGGGACCCTAGTAAGTTGGTAAGAGTGAGCAGCAAGAGCGGGAGGAGGGTTATTCCATGTTACTGGGTGGGAGAGGCTTTACTTCATGATTAAATTGTGTCAGATGCAGGATTAGAACTTTCAGTTCCACCTCAGATTTCATTGCTGTGCCTTAATTGGAGGAAAAAAAGAATTAGAGTCAAGAATAATAAATTCTGAAACTCTTGACTAGCTAGTGACAGAATGGATTCCATAGAATTCAAGCACCCCTACTAGGTAGTACAGTGGGTAGGTAACCCTTTAAAGCATACATTTTCACACCATACTTATTCAACCCTGCTAAAGAAGCTGTGGGTTGGGAAACATGATGAACCTAGTTTTAGTGTTGTGTGATTAAAACACACATAACCCGATACACCCAAATCAAACTCTACTTATCTAATAAGTAAGGCATCTGTCCAGACCTGAAAAGTTTTTTTTTTTTTGTACAAGGAGAGATACACTAAGCTGAAAGCTTGTTTACAGGTGCAACCTGGGAGCACAAAAAAGTTAAGCGACTTGCTTAGGGTCACACAGTATTTTATTTAGCTTTTGTTAAGCCGGTAAGTGCACTAGCCATAAAATGACTATTTTCAGGCATGACCCGGGAGAGTATAGACATGCAGAAACTTAACAGGATAACAAATAATAAGTGCTTTAAATACAATGAGTTAAAGAGGATACAATATATCGGAACATACAAAGTAAAACGCTTTGCATACAGTGAGTTAAAGTGGATACAATATATCAGAGACATACAGAGTAGACCATTCATAAGTTCATAGGTGCCTACCTATGCAATGAATAGAGAGGACCTTGGACAATAAATCATCAGGTGACATATCATATGAACAGAACAAGGTACACAAAAACAAAAACAGGTAATACAAAAGGAAGAAATAACCATTGAGAGCAGGGGGTGTCATTAAGGAAAAGGTCGGTAAGTGAGGAAGAGGGGAGCAAGACATGAAATTAGATTATATGAGTGTATGTAAGTGTAAGGGAGATGCCTGCAGTGCAAGATTGCATATGGGCAGGGAAAGGGAGCTGGGACAGGCTGAGGCAGTAAGAGGGTTATATAGAGGTGAGAAAATACTATTGTATGGCCAGAGACATCAGTCATTAGGTAGGGTGAAAGCAGGAACAGGTATCAGCAATCAGCAGATTCGAGCATAGTTTTCTATTAAAGCATGTGTGGGAGCTAGAAAGTCTAATGTCGAGGGGAAGGGAATTCCACAGCTGTGGAGCTGCATGCTCAAATGCAACAGTTCCTTTCCTAGTGCGGCACCTCTGCAAATTCAGAAAGGATTTATCAGCTGATCTTAGACCATGGACTGTGTCCTGAGGAACAAGCATAGCTGCAAGACACCTAGGGGTTTGATTTCAAATTATCAAATCAATAAGAGAGCCAAGGTAGTATTTCCTACTAGCTAATGGAGAGAGCCAACCAAGATCATTATAAAGCTGACAGTGGTGTTTAAGCCGAGGAGCAGAAGAGGCATAGCGACATATGTTGTTATACGTAATATCCCATCTGAGTAGGTCAGTTTTATGAGCAACCCCAAATAAGGGAGCCCCATAGGTTAGGGTAGGGAGCAGAATCCCCCTCGCAATGGCCAGTTTAGCTGATGGCATGCGCATATAACTAGTCTTATATGCAACACCCAGTTTGGAGTTGACATCTCTGCAAACAGACTGTACATGAAGATTAAGATCAAGAGATTGATCTAGCAGGATGCCCAGGTACTTGAAAGAGGTCACACATTCCAGTAATTGACCTTCTAAGTCCTGCACTGTCAGTGCTGTTGTGCAAGCCCAGAGCTTTGGGGCCGATCCAAGTAGCATGGCTTTAGTTTTGCTAGTGTTAACAGCCAGTTTGTGGTCATATTGCCAGTTTTGGATATCGTTAAAGTCAGAGGAAAGGGTTGTGTTGATAGTGTCTATATTAGTAGAACTTGTATAGATGACAAGATCATCAGCATATAGAATAGCAGAGCAGGATTTTTAGAGCAGCTCCAATGTTATTTATATAAACAGAGAATAGGAGGGGCCCTTGGATGGAGCCCTGAGGTACGCCAATGTTAATGGTGGTACTGTTCGATAGAGAGGAATTAAATTTCACCACTTGAGTTCTATTTGTCAGGTAGCTTTCATACCAGTCAAAGACAGAGGAGGAGAAATGCAGGTGTCGAGGCGAGAAGAGAAGCAAAGTGTGATCAACAAGGTCAAAAGCCTTTGTGAGGTCAATAAAAACAGCCCCAGTTAGATTGCCAGTATTCATTTTTGAAAGAGTGTCTGTGGTGAATTTAAGGAGTGCAGTCGTTGTGCTATGTCCTTTCCTGAAGCCATGTTGGGTATCCGAGAGCAGGCTGTGCTTAAGTAGATAGTCAGTTGTCTGAGCTGCGACAATTTTCTCCAGGATTTTGCTCATTACCAAGAGTATGGCAATTGGTCTGTAGTTCATGACAACCTTAGGATCCCCTTTTTTAAGTACAGGTGTGATCCAAGCAGCTTTCCAGAGGTCAGGGACCACTCCACCGAAAGTGATAGCGTATAAATTTTGGCCAGTGGTAATGCAATAAGGGGAGCCGCAAGTTTCAAGAGGCGGGGTTCAAGGGAGTCTGAGCCAGAGCTGGTATGATCAGAGACAGACCTCAGGATCTTCAGGACTTCCTTTCTAGACACAGCCTTAAAATAGAATGGAGGAGTATAAGGAGGCACAGGGACAACACTTCAAACTTATCCAGACAGGTTTCTGATGAGGAGTGGGAGGACACTGCAGTGGGATCGAAGGAAGAGGTATATTGGGAGAGATCAGAGAAATGCAAGTTGAAAGAATTAGCTATGGTTTGTGAGTCATTGCAATGCACATCATTTTTCAGCATATCTCCGGGGTAGTTGACTGTGAGGATCCTAGGAAGGATTTGATGTGTGATTAGAATTTTCTGGGATCATTGGCTGAGTTAATCAGTAGGTCTTTACAGTACTTGCTCTTAGCAACTCTGACTTGTCTTTTACATGAATTCCATAGTGTACGGTAAGCATTGAAATCTGTTTGCTGGCCTGATGTTTTGTAGCGCTTCCAGAGTTTCTCTCTAAGGCGCAAACTTTTGAGCAAGTCTTTGTTTAGCCATCTTGTTTGTTTACCCCTTACTCTCCAGGTGATCTTTGGGGCATGTTTACATTGAACTGTAAGGAATTTAGTGATGAAGAGGTTAAGGGCATCCTGAGAACAGTGTGATAGATAGATCTCCAACCAATCAATTCTGGAGACGTCATACAGAAACACCTCTTGGCCTAGGTGAGCAAAGTTTGTGAGAGTGATGAGATGTGGTGGAGGAGATGGAGATGCCCCCAAGGACAGGACACAGAAAGTAGGAGAGTGGTCAGTTAAGGCATTGGCAAGAGTACCAGCAGCTGAGATGTGTTCAATCCGGTTTACCAGCACCCAATCCAATAGTGTGCCTAGTGGTGATGAAGACAGACTTCTAGTCAGCACTGTCACCATCTGATGCAGGTTGTAGCTATGAGTCAGAAATTGAGGAGAACTGTGAGCTGCCCCAAGCCAGTTTAAGTTTAGGTCCCCTAAGACGACAACCTCATTATGATTAAAATCCTGAGAGGTATTTTCCAACAGGTACTCTAGACCCGCAATCCCTCCTGTTGGGGGGTTATACGCACAGATAACATGCAGTTTCTTGGCTCCCAACGCAAGGGTAGCATGCAAGTATTCACATACCGATTGAGCATTCGGGATAGCGTGAAGAGAGACAGTCAGATTATTTTTGTAGTACAGAGCAACTCCACCATCACATTTGTTCGATATCCTACCCCTTTGAATAGTAGAGTAATTTGGCAGGGAGCAGAGGGAGTCAGTAACTGATGGTTTTATGGTGAGTATGCAAGTAGGGGCTGTGGGATTCAAACCCAGGTCTCCAGGTTTGCAGCTTAGAGCCTTAAACCACTGCACTATATTGCATTTACAGGAACAAAATGGTTTTTAGATCAACAAAATGTATGTCCTGAGGAAAACATCCCCACATTAGAGTTTAACTCAATCCTAGAAATTGCCTTGCTTAGAAAAGGCAATAATTAAAGGTAGCACTTATCTGCATCTGGGTGAACTTAGGGATGAGATCTGGAACATACTGTAAGTGGGGCACCTATACATAAGAATAAAGAGAGTGGTAAAAAAAAAGAGTCCATAGTTCTTGAGAAAGATAGGACAGGTGAAAACGTAAATAATACTTATCTGCTGGATTGTAGGCTGCTCAGTAGACCTGTAAAAAAAAGAGTGAGAGAGAATGAAATAGGTTCATATAAGTCAATGGTTCCAGAAAGCATTAAAACTGGATATGCAGTGATATCCTAGCCACCATCTGGGGGAAGGGATACAGAAGAAAATTATCGCAGCCATCGGGATAACACCAGCTATATCTGAGCCCCACATGGTCACCTACACTCCATCACCTGCAAGTACAGAGCATTTGCACTTTATGAGTCAGGGATCATGGGGGACAGGAAACAGTATGACCGAGGGGAGACAAAAGACAGATTAAAAGAAAAGACCTTAATTCCCTCTTACTGAATATTATGCATTTTATATGGTTTTTATTATGTTGTCTTGTGCATACACAAGCAACATATTGTGGTAGCTTGGAATAGCAGATTTTGGAGGTGCAGTCCTGTTGTGGCCATTGCCCCCACTGCTTTTGGGGGCCTGTCTCTGTGGCACCAGTAAACGCACACGCTGTCTATGACAGCAGTTGAAAACCATGCTACCAACTTGAAACAATTTCGCTGCTGCAATGAGGGAGCAACCTCTCTGCAGGCGTGCCTTCCCTGGTGTAACATTTCAATAAACATGGCAGTGGCTGTCACCGTCCACCTCTCACAGTCCCCTTAAAAGCTGACATAGGGGGTGCCAAATCCCCCTGTTGGCATGCCCCTCTCCCCAGTTCATTTGCAGATGAGGGAGCCTAATCCCCGTCGGCATAATGTCCCCCGTACAAGTTGTTTGCTTAAGGGGGTGCCCAATCCCCCTCGGCATCATGTCTCCCCTCCCAACACAGACCCTTTTTTATTTGCTGACAGGGTGCCCAATTCCTACTGGTTCTAATCCCCACCCCAAAGGAAGGTGGCATGCTGGGAGCCTACCCCAGCATGCCAAATGTACCTGTTAAAAAAGAAAACCTTCCTATGGTGTTTTAATTTTTGTTTTATCTGTAAAGCAGAAAATGCTCCCTCGTGGTCAGTGGCCCTCCCCAGCCCACACCCTGCCTCTGTGCACCCCATGTCCCCACACCCCCCACCACATACTTACCTCTGGAGCCCATTGCGATGATCTTCGGTGGAGAGGGAACATGTCTGCACTCTTCAAAGCTGACCATGAACTGACAAAATGCAGGTAAGCTGTATAATGGCATCAATGGGGGGTTTCCAACTTAGGTGGATATCTTGGCCATTTTTGTGCATTTTTGCATCAAATTTTCAACATGGGGTTCTTGGGACCCCAACACATGAACTCAGTCACTGTCATTTTGTTATTGGGTCCCAAAAGGTGATTTCACGGTCACTGCACAGACTAACCTTTCAGGACCGATTAATGAAACAACAGTATCACAGTTCCCAAAAAGCCTATGTTGCAAATATGGTGACCAAATTCCCAAAAATAACTGTGTCATGAGCATGCATTGCACATTTCCCATACACACTTGTAACTTCAAGAATTTTTTATATTTTCACTCCAGATTTTCAACATTGCCATTTTTGCACACCTCCTTATGAACAGTACAGCTGTCATTTTTCACATCTGGCCCGAAATGTGTTTTCAAACATGTGGCGCACAGTGGCGTGGTTACTGTGTGAAATCAATGTTTGGGACAGATTAGGGACTGACAGTCATCAGGGGTGTGACTTGGGATTGTTGACAGTAATGCTTATGCCATTCCACTCCCATGCTGCAGACAGTGACAGGCATTGAGGTGTGCCTTGGACTCTTCGGCCCCAAAGTTCACCCCATTCTCTTATACTGCACCCATTTCAGCATATTTCCTTATGTAATAGGGTGAGTGTAAAGCTTGAACACCCCTAGACACACCTCAACACTTGTCAGTGTCTGCAGGGTAGGGCAAGGTGAAATAGCTTGACCGTTATGGCCGACAACCCAGATGCATACCCCAATGCCTGTCAAGTCTCTGCAGGGTGGGATGGGGTTGACATTGGTTCCATACTTCATTGCCATTCATATTATGCATCTCTCTAACTCCTGCACTACCAATACCAAGGTCAACAAGACAACATACAGCATTGACAAATGCTTGTTTTATACTGTAATTCATTTACCCAGGATACTCTCATTTTAACTGTGATCCTGCTTCTAAGCACTAATGTCTACATCTGAGTGGACTACAGGTTAAGTGATTGGATAACAGTCACACAGCATAAAAATTAGTTTAAAAGAGCACTATAAAATAAACAACAATATATTTAAACATAAAACCATGTCAGATATTAGTGGTACAGTCTAAATCTCCTTCGCAAAATGCAATTCACACACAGTCACACTTTCTTCAGCTAATATTAACATTTTGTTGAAATCTACTCTGATTTTGGCCTTTTGTCCCAGATTTCTATTTAGCTAAAGTGTGGCACAGGGTGAGAAAGTAAATCATCTAACAACATACACCCATGGCTTGTAACATACTGTATAAACCCTGCAGGATTATGTATTCTTCACATGAATTCAAAACCTGGAGGAGAAGGCCTCAGCTGCCCCCCCCCCCACACACACACATATATGCTGTGTATCTATATGCTGGTATACATTCTACTAACTCCAATCACAAACAGTTCTCAGTCTGAAAGTCCAGTTTCTGCTACATAAAACTTCAAAAATGCAGTAAAAATAAAAGACGCACTAATTAAACATTGTAGCACGTGAATATGATGTAATCTGACCAAGCACAGCAGTCAGAAATCTAAAACACATAAATTCTATGTATTTCAGCTAAGAAACTCTCTAGAACTATTCTTAGATTAATAAGCACCTTTTTGAATTCAACTCCTCACAAAACTGCACAAAAAATACCTGAATATCTGTACAGAATCTTTTCTTTAGACAAGTTTAACAGAGCACAGCTCCAACTACCAAGTCTATGATTTCCCACTGAACATGAACTAGGAAGTGCCTCCCACTGACAGTATCATATCCTGCCAAAAAGCCAGGGAATTATGGGGAAATGAAGTTTTTTTGAGTAGATTTTAAGTAATCTGGCAGTATCATATCCTGCCAAGAAGCCAGGGGTCATGGGAAATTAAGTTTTTTTCTGAGTAGATTTTAAGGCAAGAGACAAGTAAAATCTGTTTGTTTTTCTAGGTGTTCCAAATTATTTATACAAAAAGAAATTGGGTTATAAGGATAATTACATGAGGGTGTGTCTTAGAGAACTGACTTTATTTAACCATTTACTTACCCAAGATTGTCAAAAAAGATGATGAAGGATCTCATTTTCAGTGGTCCTGTTTTTTTGCTCAATTTTCAGAAGTTGAATAGATCCTCGGGAGATCAAATATGGTCATAGCTGAACAAGAAGCTACTGTGGCAGGCCTGATGAACAGTATTTAAGCAATAGGGAATCACCTGTAAATCACACACTTGGGGTATAAAGTGGCACAAGGCAAAGTTGAGTGCCACATGCCTCTAGGGTGTGATTAACATCAATCAATCAATTAATAAAAATCTTTATTTATCTGGGTGGGCACCATTGAGCAGGGCTCATTTGCAAGGTGGACCTGGTCATACAAAAATCATAGTACAGTAACATGGTAAAACATAATGCAATATTATACAAAGAAGAAAAATATACATATGTACATCAACATTTGAGTGAGAGGGCCTTTACAACAGATAGGCTCATAACTGGGTACAGCCAGAATGTTCACTTAAAAGGAGAGAAAAAGGCAAGAAGAGGGATACCGGCTTAGGAAGAAATGGCAGGATCTGAATAGTTAACTGGCATACTTCAGGGAAGGGGTGGAACTTGGCCATGGCTAAAGAGAGGCAGAGAAGCTGGTATTTTGGTAGGGTGAGAGAGGCAAGGGCAGAGGCAGGACGGGAGGCAGGATGGGCAGGAGGGAAACTGGAAAATAGGTGAGCTAGCGATGTGGGAAATATTTGCAGGATTCCTTCATGGAGCGATCATAGAGTGACTTGACAATATTCAGGCTAACAGGACAGCTCAGCTTCAAGTTTTTTTGCATATTGTTCCACAAGGAAGGCAACGAGAAATGTATGGCAGCTCTGACAAAATGAGATTTGACCTTAGGTAATTGCAAGGCAATTAGGGAATAGCTTCTTAGAGCATAGGCACCTATCACACTCAGGGGAATACAATCAGAGAAGTATAGGGAGAGCTTGTTGGTAACTGCTCTGAAAGCCCGTGGAGCGGCATTTCTATTTCTCCTATAAGGAAGGGAAGTCCAGCCCACAACAGTGTACAAGGAGCAATGGTGTATGGAAAGTGGAAGGTCCGTTATGAACCTGATTGCTCTGTGGTATAGGGTGCCCAACACAGCCATGGCAGAGACAGAAAAATGGCTATAGAGAAGGTCCAAGTAATCTATTAATGAAAGGAACGTGGCTTGAACCAACCACTGCTTGCCATCCCTAGTAAGGAAGGGGTTAATTCTGTAGAATAGTCCTAGTCTTTGTCTTAGTTTCTTCTGTAGTTCTTCGAGATGTTCAGAGAAGGAGAGTTTGTGATCGAGCCATACACCCAGATAATTGAATTTTGGTACATACTCTAGATTTTCTCCAAGTACTGTGGTAATCTCAAGGATAGCACCAACGCAAATGGGGTTCGCCACATAGGAAGAAGGGGAAAAGAGCATCACTTTTGTTTTTTTCGCATTAAGCAGAAGCTTTTTGCTTATGAGCTGGTATTGCAATAGGTTAAATTCAGCTTGTAGGTCTTCACAGGCTGCTTCCAGCATTGGACGACTCAAATAAAGTACTGTGTCATCAGCGAACAAGTGGATATTGGCTTTACTGATGTTGTCACCAATGTTGTTAATGTAAACTGCAAACAACAGGGGACCAAGGATAGACCCCTGAGGCACACCTCTCTTAGGGGTTTAAGTGGCGAAAGATCACCTTCAGCCTTAACCTGCTATTTCCGTTCCACAAGGTAGTTGGCAAACCAGCACACAGAGTTAGGGTCCAGACCTAGGTTTCATAGGGAGAAAACATGCAGGCTATGGTTGACTGTGTCGAAGGCCTTACTTAGATCAAAAAAATGGCACAGACAAAATTCCTATTGTCAAGGTCAAGGAGCCAATCATTAGTCACTTTTGCTAGGGCAGTTATGGTGCTGTGCTTTACTCTGAATCCAGACTGCACTGGGTTTAACAGACTCCTGGATTCAAGGTACACCCTTAGCTGACCACTCACTATCTTTTCCAATAATTTAGACAGAATGGGGAGGAAGGAGATCGGTCTATAATTATTAAGGCCGCAAGGGTCACCTGATTTGAGCAGAGGGATGACATGAGCTACTTTCCATTGTGAGGGGAGGCTCCTCTGGGATAGTGACAAGTTGAAGAGGTGCGTGATTGGCACTGCCAACACATGGTATGCACATTTCAGAAAGTAAGGCTCTATAGAGTCCAAACCTGCACCCTTCTTGATATCCAACTGCAGCAATAGATCTTCAACCTCTTTTAGAGAGGCAGGCAGGAAGGAGAAGGCCTCTTTGGTAGGAGGAGACTTGTGAAACAATAATCCCTGCTGAGTGTAGATGGCATTAGCAGGGGATGTGTCAAATGCTAGTCCAGCAGTTGTGAAATGATTATTGAGGGCTTCCAGTATCTCCGATCAGTCTGAAATGGCATTACTACCGGATATAATTTTTGATGGGAGGGAATTTCCAGGTGAATGACCAGACATGTCCTTTTATTATTTTCCAAAATTTTGAAGGATACCTTGAGACAGAGATCTAGCTCAGTGCGATAGAAAGCGGCCTTGGCTGCTTTGACCAACTTAGTGCACTTATTGCGTGCCCTCCTAAACTGACACCAATCCAAGACATTCTTGCTTCTGCGTGCTGTTTTCCAAAGCGTATCCCTATCTAGCATGGAAGCTTTGAGTTCTGGCGAAAACCAGCAGCAAGTGTTGCTCCCTACATGAACCTTTACCATGGGGGCATGCCTGTTTAAGGCCGCAGTTAATATTTCATGAAAGATAGTATATGCCTCATTAACCATTTTGGCTAAGTAGAAATCCTGCCATCACAGGGAATGTTTCAATTTGTCAAGGTAGGCAAACAAGTCGAAGTTGCATTTACACCTCTTGATTGAGAACTTTGCTACAAACTGTGGATTATGCAAAGATCTGATGCTGGCGATGAAACAGTGATCACTGATGTCAGAGAAAAATGTTCTGACATGGGAGAACAGGTGCGGTTTGTTAACCAAAATTACATCTAAAAGGGTGCTGTTACTAGGGTTCTTTTTATTTGGGTGAGTGGGTTCACCAGTGAGTTGCACCACCCCAAGGTGTCACAAAAGGATTTCAAGAGAGCCGAGGCTTTTGATAACCAGTCGTAGTTCAGATTGCCAAGAATAATAATTTCCAGCATACTAAGACCCAGGGCAGAGCTTAGATGTGACAAGAGATGTGACCCTGCAGACAGGGGCCTGTAACAGCCTATTACACAGAGTGCACAAGAAGGTATAGTTCAACCTTTAGGGACAAGCATTCAAATTCATTAGGGGAGGAGGATGATTCTAGACATGATACAGAGAATTTGTCCCTGACATAAATCGCCACCCCTCCGCCTCTCGATTGCCTATCAGCTCGGAAGAGCAAATAACGTGGGATGTTGATTTCCCTGTCAGGAGTGGCTGGGCTAAGCCAGGTCTCACTGATCACCAGAACATCAGGTAGGATGTGGCTAACCCAAGCCTGGATCATGGTGATCTTTTTCAAAAGGCTGCAGACAATGACATGCAGGAATGACATTCCTTTAATTCCAGCAAGGTCGGAGGGAGAAGCAAGGGTATCTAGAGGCCCCCGGGTTGAGCTCAACATTGCCTGATCACAATAGCAATAGCAGCAAAATCCTTTTTAAGGCAGCAAAAGTTAATTTGTAGTCTTTGTTCTTTGAGCATCTGGGAGGGCGGTGAAGCTGAACATAGTTATCTCCACTCCTGGTGCTATACTGACCTAGGGTTGCAGCCACTAGAATCCTGACAGAAACATGCCAGGAGAAGAAAGTATCAAGATGAGAGGGAGGACTACCCTGCAATGGTAATTCGGGAGATGTCCCACTTTCAGGCAAACACAGCTGTATGATCCAGTAATCATGTAGAAATTCATGAGAGGAGTTGTTAAGCACATAACAGGGAGAGGCGCAAACCTCATCCCCACCCTGGGAGGAATGTGAGGTCTGATAGAGAGAGCAGGGCACTAACAAGACAAGGGACATACAGAGGAGCCAGCTGTTCCCTCCCATGATAAGGTCTTCCTATATGCCACAGAATAGGGTGATGAATGTCCCAGACCTAGTAACAGATACAATAACCTGTGGTTGTGCTGAAACTGATGAACGCCCAGGATAGACTAAAAAGATAGGGGATGGACCTCTGTAGGGAGATTAATGTGTAAAAGAAAGCAGATAGTTAAAATTAAAGTGGGAGGGGCACCAGAGGGCGTAGAAGACGAGAAGAGACAGGATGAAGAGCATTTAATAAATGGAGGAGGGAATGGGTGGGTGGGTGTAAAACTGCAGCTTTTGCCATACCTTTTGAGGGAGCGAGTCCAGGCTGGAGGTCTCTGGCGGCGGCTAGGTCAGCGTCGACTGCCCAGTGTCTGAGGATGCCTCGGCTGGTGAGCTGGGGAGCCCTGAGTGGCTTCTCATGACTGGGGGAAAAGAAAAAATGGAAGATTATGTACTGGCTGTGGACAAAGGGACCAGCAGAAGCCAGCGGGAGTCCAAACTGCACCACAATAGGAGCGATTGGGGATGGCGCCCAGTTGTCTGAGATCCAGCTGAACACTTACACAGGAAGGGCTGTAAGCACAATTGACACTCAGGCAAAATAACTAGTAGAACTGCAATTAATCACAAAACATTTTGAGAACAGTTTTAACAAAATTTAAGAAATTACAGCGCTTTTCAGAGTCGGTGCATCAAGCAAGACTAGAAGCAGACTGCTGGTCAATCAGAACAGAGCAGGAAGCAAATAGTGAAGTTTAGGACTTTTGTAATTGGGGTAGGAAATACATGAGGGAGGGGAAGAGGAAGGAAGGGTTGGAGAGAAGGAGATAAGAAGAAGAAGAAGAAAGGCAAAGTGACTAGGAAGGGAAAACAGATGCTGGAGGGTAGTAGGGAAAGTGGGGTCTACTTACAAGGGGGCTGTAGGGGTGATTGACAGAATGAAGGAGGTATCTGGAAGGCAAGGAGAGAGAGAAGTGGAAATAGGTGTGGAGGGGGAGACTGGGATGGGGTAAGAAACAGGAAGGGTGTGAATAGGAGGGAGAAGAAAACCCTTCTGGGTAGGGTAGTAGAGGCTTTGTACAGGCTTACAGATGCAGATCACGCCACTGAATGTTAGGATGTTACAGATAATATAACCCCTGAGAGAACCTTATTGCTTTTTAGTAATATGAATAAGAAATATTCATAGTAGCTGCTTATTTTGTTTTATTTATATCTGTTTTTTATTCAGATAGATAGATAGATCCACTATCTGATCATCAGTCCTCAGTCAGTTTATGTTCCAGTTTAGCTTGCAGACATTCAAAGACAAAATCCTATATGTGCAGCACTCTCCCAGCATCAGTTGGGTGACTCATGGATGAGGTGTGTGGAGGGATGTGCTGCTGGCCGTCTATGCCAGCAGCATCATCTTTCATGTATGGGCTTGGGAAGAGGGGGGGTTGTCAGTCCTATGAGGGGGTCCACTGACCATAAATGATGCTGCTGGGCACTGGGTTCAGGGGTCGGGGTTGTGTGGACTGGGACACCTCAGCGTGTGCGGGGCAGGTGTCATGTTCTTCATCAGGGATGGGGCAGACATGTGTTGCGGGGGTGCATTGCTACATTGGGGATGGGGTAGACATGTGTTGCGGATGCATTGACACTGTGGGGATGGGACAGTCATGTGTTGGGGTTCATTGAAACTATGGGGATAGGGCAGTTATGTGTTGGGGGTTCACTGAAACTAACAATCAAAGTTAACAGTGCACTCACACAGGAATCAATAAAGATGCAGGAGACAGGTAGTAGTTGCAAGAACATGTGAGGTCTACAGTAAATAAGAGACAGCATACCCCTGTAGGAACACACTTGGCTATATATCATGACTTAAAACCAGATGACTTGAAATTCACTGGTACTGAGTGGAGAGCACTGCTCAAATTAGAAGGGGACAGACCGAACATTCTATTGGAGAAGGAAAGTATGTAGATTTTTAAGCTAAATTGTGTCAAGCCTAATGGTTTAAATGACAAATGGGATATCAAACCATTTCTAAAAAAATAACTAATTAATGGAATTTTCCCTTAAATTGTACTATTAGGACACATAAATTGCACTCAGTATATAGAATTTGTGCCTGAACTTATAGGTCAAGGTATCTTGATTTTGTTTTTGTTTGTTTTCTTTTAGAAACATGACTCCAGGATTTGGCACCACACCAAGGTTAACTCTACCCTACCTGGACAAAAATTGATGTATGGAGCTTCTGATTGTATCTGCCTTGATAAAACAATCACCCCTGGGTGGTTAACACAGCCTTTATCCATGCTGTTGTTTTTTCAGGTCTTTTGGATAAGGTTAATGTTGTATGTGTTTAAAATATAAAAATAATAGAAAAAATAATCTCTAACCAACAGTGCAATCACCTTTCTAATTTTGAACACTGTTTCTTATTTTTATTGTTGCTTATGCACTATTAATCTGTATATAGAGTGTGTATATAGACTATTAAATATTGTATGATAATTCTTCGAAGCTGATTATTAAGCCTTGTTTGCTCCATATCAAATGACAATAGTCTGGTAATCGAATGATGTCATATGTTAATGTGATGAGCACGGCTTAAATGTAGTATCTCCTCCCACAAGCCTCACCCCCACTGAAGACTTATGAGAGTCAAGGCACTAGGGAACAGCACTAAGTTTGTAGTCCCAGAAAATGCTTGTGTACTTATGCTCTAGAGCTAAACCTATTTTTCACTAAAGGACTTTTTTGCAACTACTACCTGGCTCCTGCATCTTTATTGATTCCTGTGTGAGCACAATGTTAACTTTGGTCGTTTATTCTCTGTGGAGGTTAGCCGCCTTCTGAACAGTGCTACCTGGGCTATTTTGCTGCATTGCAGCAGCAAACTTGTGGATTTGTGGGGTCACTGAAACTACAGAAATTGTGCAATCATGTGTTGGGGGTTCATTGAAACTACAGGGATGGGGTATTCATGTATTGGGGGTATGCTCTGCTACAAGGGGGACAGGGCAGATTGTGTTGGTGGGTGGTTCAGCAGTATGGCAGGTGGCTGAGGTGCTCCAGGGGCTTGAGCAGGTGGTCCTCCGCCAATAGGGTATGGCCCCACTTGTCCATGTGCCTGTGTTGACAATTCACATACCCAGGTCAGCACCTTCACATGCATGTGATTCACTATGGGGCCCAGGACAGGCATCCGATTGGATTCATGACTAGGTCCGCTACTCTGCCCCTGGCTGCCCTGCGCAGTCCTGCACATTGGGGGGGGTGGGGCCACGGACAGGTGCCCCATGGGTGCATGTGGTAGTGAATACCATACACCCTGTACCTGTCTGGGGCTGCAGAGCTATGTAGGTAGGGTACATGCCTTTGGCATGTACCTTCCACCCCATTTGTGCATAGCCCTCATTTAGTCAGCCCTAAGCAGCACCTATGAATATACTGTGTGATGATTCTACCGGCATAAGAAAACAACATATATTCAGTTCAAAATGGGTTCATTAATGCTAAAATAACTTTGTACATTTTATAATTTGGGGGTTACTGTGTTGGTTTCTTAAATGTATGACACATATCACATTGTAGTTGAAAGGATATACTATGTTATCACTAAACTCGTGATCCTGAGTCTCATGATCCCGGGTTTAGTGGCCTGAAATACACACTCCTAAATTAATCAGATACCCAACATTACAATGTGGGGCATCTGATTGAAAAATACAAGATGCAATTAGGGGGGCTTCACCCCCAAACCTCCCATAACTAAAATAACAAACTCCAAGGGGGAGCAGACCTTGGAGGTAAAAAAAAAAAAAAATAGTTACGGGGGGATGAAAAAAACAAATGGACACAGCACAGACCAGAACTCAGACCTCCCAGGGCATGCTGGCCAAGCTGCCAGTGGTTTAGCCCTCAACACCACCAGGGCAGCTTGACTAGCCTCTGGATCCAACCAGGATTTATAAACCATCAGCAGGGGTAAGGTAGCAACCAATCACATCTGCTACCTTACCCCAGTAAACTTCTGTCGGGTTTACTATTGCCGGGATTCTCATTATCCAGATGCTGCACCTGTCAGGGAATACTGCACAGGCAGGTTAGTGTCGGGATAGCGAGACTTGGCATAAGTACTGTATACCAATTGAGACCACACTATTTAATTGTAAACATTGTAACAAACATGTCAATAAAGGATGACACAAAAATAGAGAAATGCAGTATTTTCATTAGAATAAGTACTACTAAAACACTGGAGAACTACAGCAATGCAGAAGTAGATTCCAGAGTTTATTATTGTAGCTATAAATATGAAGCTACAATTTTGAGGATCATGCAGGTGGGAAGACGCTATGGTGGTAGTGCGGTGCCCCACATGTTCTTTTATATTTACTTTTTTTCCCTATACATCTCCAAACCCCCTTCATCCACTGCCCAAGTACCATTTCTACCTTCTCTAAGTCTTACCACCATCTCTGACACCCTTCACAAGGGCTGTCAGTTTGTTGCAGGCCCTCTTTGAAGACCACAATCACTAGAGCAGGGTCTGAGGTCAGCAAGTATGATCCTGCACAGACCCAGCCTTTTATCCTCTGATTGTCCTTCCTATGCTGAGGCAGCAGCACAATGCTTCCACTGCATATGCAAAGAATACACAGAGATGTACTACAGTATGTGTACTGTACCTTTCACTTTTGCAATTCTCCAAAAGTGTGAATGCTTACCTTCCATGTTGCAGAGCCAAGCTGATAATGCTTGCCACCCTTTTTCACTCTCTACAGCCACTTAGAACTTTTTTTTATCTCTTTTTCTCTCTGGTCACCAGTCCTGAGGCATCCCTCAGACGTCTCCTGGTTGTCCTGCCTGGCCTGAGATCCCCCAAACCCTAGGTTCCCCTGGAACCACATCCTGACACCTCATCCCATCAGAACACCCCCTGCTTGTGACCCGGGGGCAAGACCACCCTCCTTTTACCTTGGGCACTTCTTGAATCCAGTCTTTGTGGGCATGGTGCAGGCCAGAAGATATTGGGACCAGGGAGGGTCAGGTCAGATGGTGGGCCTGGGGATGGTGCATTGTTTTATCAGGAACCAGGGCTTTTCCTCCTTGCATGAACATGAATGTGATCCCTTCCCCGGAGGCTAGGACATGCAATGATGTTCAGTGTGCAACAGTGCACTCCAGCCCAAACCCCTGGACGTGCCCTACAGCCTCCCCATAGACCCAATGTGACCCTGGCTATTGCACCCCAAGTCTCCACTGGGAGTCACTGGTGTCAGGGAGTAACAACCCACCCCACTCTGGAGAGGATAGCTGTCATTGGATGCTCTATTGTCTCCCTCCCCAACCAACCTCCAGCAACCCAAGCTTGCTTCTGACCCTGGGTCACCAGCAAGGTAAGGCCTGAGGTGCCTCTACTGGGATAGCTGACCTGAGTACTTCTTTGTGGTGAGAGAACAAAGAAATGCTTTTGTCAGATAGATGAACATACTACAACAAAATAAATGATAAAAATGGTCTTGGAGCTGGCCCAGTGGAGCAGCGGTAGTGTTACCATTCATAATGCCAGTGACCAGGGTTCATAAGCAAGCCCCGGCTATCAGGAGTCAGCTGGAGAGGAGGTCTGAGCATTCCAGAGGATGATCTCCTCCTCCTGGGAGGGTGGGTCACTGCCCCCCACCACACTGCTGCCACCGAGGTGACCATGGGTGCCACAGCAATGGAGATAAGCAGGTTAGAGTAGGGATGATGGCTGGTTTGTGCACCGCATGCCATCGTGAGTGAGTACACCTGATCTTTTGCATGCCATCATCTAGTGGGGTGGAAACAAGTTAAAAGAACATCCCTGGAAGCCACAGGTGACAGGACCCTGGTAATCCAGGCTCTCGCAGCATTCATCACGCTGCCCATCTGATAAATCTGTGAGAATTCAGGGATACATTCCCTGCTCCCGACTCTGCAGTGTGGGTTGGGGGGGGCAAACCATTACTCCACAGAGGGACATGCAACAACTGGAATCGTGAGGTAAGTCAGTAAGTACCTTGGGATCTCTAAAAGAGATGGCAACCAGAGACCAGCAGGGGAAAAATACTATATGAAAAAAAGTAAAATAAAATGTGATTGGAAATGCTACATTCTGATTGGCTGTTTGCATTTCACTAGCCTTCATTACTCTCTAGTACACTGTCATGAGCCTGATCGTGGTGTATGAATTCTTTCTGTCAGCTTTTCGTTCTCTAGTACTGCAATGACTAGAATGATCACTTCAAATTTTGAGCAACCATTTAAACAGAATTAACTATTGTATTATGTTTGATACACAAGGTTTCATTTTTAACTTTTGATAATGTGTGTCTCAATGTATTTCAATGAAATATTTGATAATGTATATACTGTATATGATGCATATAACAACTATTTGAAATGTTTTGTGGTAACTTGGCACATTGAACATTCTTGATTTAACTGTTCACAACTGTGTACTTTTTATCAATTTTAATATTTATAAATATAATTTCTATACAATTGTCCTAAATTTTAAATAAACACTTTGGGCACTATGCACGAATGTGTGGAGTGACTACACACTGTGGATCACCAACATGTAGGCTCCCTGTACCCATTCCACCCCCTGCATAGGATGCACGAAAGGGGCATGCATCCCATGCACACCCAATCCCCAAGCCATGTGAACAGCAAAGTGTTGGGGCGGGCCAACACTATGTGTGTAGTGCTCTGCACCAGGGGCATAGCAGGGTGCCAGTTACACTAGGGGGGACCCTACCATTACAAATCAATGCATCCAGCCTGTGGCACATAGGACATTAGCCCATCCTGGCCATACAGTACAGACCCCCCCATATGCCAACCTCCCCACCCTGTTCCCGATTGACAGGTACCCCCACACACACCGTTCCCATCTGTGTGCTGCAAATCCCTCATGCTACACATCACTGTCCCATTCCCTACTGTATGTAGGCACCATCTCCCCACCACACAGCTCTGGCTGGACCCCATCACTGTGCAGGACCCCCCGTCACACATCCATGCCCTATCCTGCAGTGGTGGTACCCACCCCTCCTCCCCACTCACATCAGTGCCCAGTCCCCAAGGTACCTAAACCCTCCCAACAAGGCCCCCAATGTGATTTACCCAATGAAGTGCAGATCATCCTGTAAATCCCCTGATCCTGGCACCACTACCCCCTCATTGATGTACAGTGGCCGCCCCCCCTCGTGGCACCAACCCCCCTTGAACCACTCACCTGCCTTTCAGTGCCACAGCATGGGATGGCCAGTGGCACAGCCCTCCTCACACCTCCTCATCCATTAACCATCCAAGTATTGCTGGGAGCACATCCCTATATATAGGGAGCACACTCCCAGCATCACTTAGATGGCTGGCGGCCGAATAGGTGTGAGTAGGGCTGTATCATTGGCTGTCCTTTGCCACTGCACTGATGGACAGGTACAGGGTTCAGGGGGTTGTTGGTGTCATTGGGGGTGGAGGTGGGGGAGGACACTCCAGCACTAATGAGGGGGTGAGGTACTGGGGCTGGGGATCTGTATAGTGTGGTCTGGGGCACCTATATGTGTATGTGGGGAAGGGTTATTTCATTCACGGGGCCGGTGCATCTACATGTGTTTGGGGTGTCTGCAATCATGGGTCCCGTGCCCTTACATGTGTTGGGGGGGTGTCTGCATTCATGGGGTCGGTGCCCCTACATGTGTTGTGGGCTGTTCGCATTCACAGGGCCGGTGCCTCTTTGTGTGTTTGGGAGGGGCTGCATTGCTGGGGATGGGGCTCTGCTGTGTGCGGGGGCAATGGGTAGGCATCAGGGACCAGGGCAGGTGCTTTGCTGTGTGTGGGTGGGGCAGCTGTGCACTGGGCTGTGGGTAGTGCCATGGGGGCAGGTTTCGGGCGGGGGGGCTTTACCACTGATGGGGATCATCCTGTCTGGGGATGCCTGTGTGGGATGCAGTTACCATGTCCCACTCTGGCATGCATGGGGGATCCAGTCCGGGAGCCAGGATGGGCATCCAGTTGGCTGCCTGCCTGGGTCTGCTACTCCACCCCATCTGCCCCGTGAATACCTGTGTGCCGGGGGGAGGGGGCCATGGACAGGTGGTGGCCATTGGTGAATACAGGCAGGTGCACATCTCAACTGTGGAGCTGTGTAGGCAGGGTACACACCTCTGGCACGTACTTTCCACCCCTTGGTGCATTGGCACCTTTGTTATTATTGTATGTCGGTATTCTTTGTATGCATACTTTCACTGTTTTCTCATAATTTGAATTCAACATAATGTTATTGTTAATGCAGCCACTGATGAAAATTAAAGAGATAGAGGATTTCCGAGGGCATTTTAATTCAGCAGATTTTTTTTTTATTTTTAATCTTCTGATTATTTTAAATTAACCACAAAAGACTTCATTTATTTGTACCATAATTTCAATTAAGTATATTCCGTTCAAGTAATTAAAGATAATTAAGGGGTTTGGGTTTTACAAACTTGTTTTTAAGGCACCCTTAATTTTAAATTAAGGGGCAGATTCTAAATTCAGGGGTCAATCAAAGGAAAATTAAGGAGATTTTAAGCACTTTTTGTCCCATAGTGTAGCTTTGATATTTTCATTGACATAAAGGGCCACCCCCCCCCCCCTTCATTTTTGCACCTCGGTCTCTTCTGAACAGTACACAGCCAGGTACTGGAGTCTCCCAAGTGTGGTTACTGGTGAACCATATTCTGCTAATGGCTACTATGTCCAGTTTAGCCTGTCATTTTGCCTCCATGTCTGGGATCTTGTTTCCCAAACCTGCGGCATTTGTGTATATGATTTTCCATTGGCCTGATTTAAAAGGAGAAGTTGTTGAGTTTAGGTCCTGCATTTCCTAAACGCCATATGGGAGCTGGACCTTTTTCTTACCTGGTGATGCAAATAAACTACAAACATGATGAACTCCTGTTTGATCACTAGCTGAAGGGGGAGGGGTCCCATTCGATTTATTGGGTGCTGCACCCTTCTCCCTATTTGCTAATTTAAATATTCTGCAAAGACATCAAACTTCTACCCCAATGCACTGACTTCCTCCTTAGTCACATGCGGTCCATTGAATTTAAAGAACTTTTGCTCCCAAAACTGTTGCCAGTTACCTACAAATCTGTGTCCTTTTTCCTGGCACCAGCCTTTGAGTCACATGTTTAGCTCCTCTGTCTCCCCTTCTCTGACCTTCCGTCCATCTGTCTCCATCTCCCAGACTAACAGAATCTCAGAGAAAGAGATACTGGATGAAATGTATAACAGTTTGTCTCCCAGCCTGGTCAGATGTTCCTTGGTCTCCATAACTGACCAGCTGTTGAGATTGTTAGGCCCTATGTGTACCAGGACGTCAATGTTTTCTCCTGCTTCCTGCACAATTTTAGCAATGCGGTCAGTGTCTTTCCATGCTGATGTACCTGGGAGACATCTGACCATTATCCCTGGCCGGAGGTAGGCACCAGCTCCCCGATTCATGGAGTCATCTATGATCAGAAGTGTTTGGGATTTCCTTTTTGTTTTTTTGTTTTGGTCCCTGTTTTGGGCGAGTTTTGTAGCACTAGCCCCTGTGCTGCAGTGTCCTGCCCTGCAGTGTCCTCTGCCCCTTTGTTTGATTTCAGAGATAGAGGCATCTACCTGTTTGTAGTTTGTATATGGTTTGTGAAGGTAATACGTTGGTGAGCACTGAGTAATGGGGCACCTGATTTGCCCTTCCTAACCACCTGCCAACCTCCTGGATCAACTACCCTCTGCGGTTGAGGTGCTTTAGTTGGATGTTAGGGAAATGGCAGTCAGTTTTTGTAATATATTTCCTCCTGAATATGCGATTTGAGGCACGCAATCTCTGCTCATGCTGCCCGGAGCTGAGCCCTTTGATCTCCAATGGTCCAGCATTCTGTCTTTTGGATGAGATGTTAAACTGAGGTCCCATCTGCCTGTTCTGGTGGTAGTTCAGGTGGATGTTAAAGATCCCATGGCACTTCTCGAAAAGAGTAGGGGAATTTCCCCAGTGAAAGTTCCAAAATGGTCTTACCGTGAATTCATAGGTAGGGAGGGGTGCAAAAAAGGGCAGCAAGCCCAACATAAAATAAAAGTCCAAAGAGTTTGCACTCCATGAAGTGAAAGTCAGCCACCAGACATGCTCTCAGAAAAAGTGGTTTTCCAAAACTTGTATTAGCTGTTATACAATGAGAGTGTACTCACAGACTCCACTGCCACTTGTCCCGGTGCTTTGGGTCCAAACAAGCCCTTCCTCAGTGCCCTGGCAAAATTTCCCCTCATTCACTAAAAATACCACTAACAGCTTAATCTGGTTCAAGGTCAAGTTGGCATTCATCTGTATCCCCCTTCCCCAGGTCATGCCTGAAAATAGGCAGAATTTGTCTAGTGCACTTACCCGGCTGACAAAAACTGAATAAAAAATAAATGTAAGACAGTATCCTAAATCCTGTATAACTGCCCTTTTGAAAAGTGCCCTGCAGTTCCTGCAGCTAATAATATCCATTCCAGTTGAGCTGCTAAGTTTATAACATGGTACCAGTATTTAGAAGGAAAATGAAACTAAAAGATTTTATATATATATATATATATATATATATATATTGTTTTTGGTTGTTTGTTTGTTTTTGTATAACTTTTTATAACCAGTTAAATTAATTGTGCCCCTGTAAATGAGATCACTGAGTGGATACCCCTCTGATCCTCCCCTTCCTGCTTTGCTACAGGAAATGTCATGACTGTGCTACTCTATAAAAGGAGTGTTGAGGAAGGATAATGTGAGCTAACCAGCACAGTGGCATGTGGTCAACCCATTAAATGCCTAAGGAGATCACCTCTGAAGAGTGCGTGCAAGGTAAGGTTATGAGGGAAGGGAGTTCCAAAATTTCAGAGCAAAAACTGCGAAAGCCTGTTCCCCCATCTTAGATGAACACTTGGCAACTTTGAGAAGGGCAGCATCAGTACAGCTGAGTGAGAATACCTGATGTGGCATGGGGGGAGGGATTAGGGAGGTGTGGGAGATCTTAGTATTTTATCAATAAAGCACCTTAATGAGTAGGATTGGGTTGCAGAGAGGGAGAGTCATCACAGCGAGGCATACAGGGCACAGTGATGTTTGAGTTGTGGGCAGACTACTGTAGGGAGAAGTAACAGATATTATTGTGGGACACCTCCCACTTGAGTAGGGCTGTTTTGAAGGCATGAGAAAAAATAAACCTTCCCTATTGAAGACAGAGGGGAAGGACACCTTGCATGATGGCAAACCTCACCTTGGGTATGAGGAAGCATTTAGTATGGTAAACTAGACCAAGTCTTGAATTAATTGTCTTATAAGCAATGGAGATAAGGAGGGAAAAATCCAGAGCAGGATCCAGAATGATCCTGAGATATTTAAAGTCTGCCGCTTTCAATATGGATGGGGGACCTATCCTGACAAAGAATAGTAAGAGGTAAGTATAGGATCACAGTCTGCCCTGAGACCTAAATAGCATACTTTTTTTCTTAGCAGACTTAAGGATCAGTTTGTTTTGGATGTGCCATGCCTGGACTAGGGAAATATCCTCCTGAAGCTGCGAATTAACAGTGGTGATGGAAGGAGAGCTGAAATACAGAAAACATCATCTGCATATATTTTATCGATGAGCAGTGTGAGAGGACTGCAGGAAGGCAATTTATAACAAACATTTATCAGTGCTAAATGTTTGCTTGCATGCTGTGTACTTGATCCTGCTTATAGCCATTTTTACTATATATATACCTAAGATAGATCAGGGGCCCAATATTCAAAAGATTGCCAGGGCACAAAGCTGAGGCTGCCTGCTCAAATTAGGTTTTGTGCAGATGTACAATATTGAAAAGCCAGGTTAGCGTTGGCAAACAGGGTTTTCACCCAGCAATATTCAGAGTGAGTCATAATGTAAATGAAGGGGCAGGGACCTGAATATTGGAGCAGTTCAGTATTCAGAGTATGTGTGCCATGTCAGGCCATTTTGTTCAGTCCCCTTGAGCAGCGCACATACCACCAACCAAAACTTTGACATACTCCCATACAGCTCTAGCAACTGGTGGAGGAAATGCGGTGGCCCCCAACCCGCAACACAGCAGTCCCTGCTGCTAGTGGTCCCCCCTACCCCCAATTACCAGCCCAATGTGAAATATTAATGTTTCCCTTGTGCAAGTGGTCCCCCCACCAATCGCCAGACTGATGTGAAATATTAAAGTTCCCCTGGTGCTACCGGATCCCCTTGTCGATCACTGGATCTATGTTGAAAGAAGTTTCTCCCTAGTGTCTAGTGGTCCTTCCCCCTCCCACACCAATGCCCAATGTGGAAAGAATTATTCCCTGGTGTCTAGTGGTCCCTTTCAACACCTGCACCCATGCCCATTGTAGAACTGCGTAGTTCCTGGTGTCTGGTGGTCCCACCCATCCTACACATCCCAGTCCCCTGTACAAGAGAGGAAATCTATTCCCTGGTGTCTAGTGGGCCCCCTCCTTATCATGATCCCCTGTATAACACACAGTAAGCCCATTCCCTGGTGTATAGTAGATCCCCTTCCCTGTCCCAGATCCCCTGTATACTAAAGTAAATCCATTCCCTGGTGTCTAGTAGACCATTCCACTCTGGCAGGTAGTGATCCACTACCCCACTCCCAACTCCCCCCACCACAACCCCAAGCAGGTGACCAGCACAGCCCTCCACTCTCCACCACAGCTGACTGAGCTGTCAATGAATGTAAACCTGTAAGTACATGCTCATTGACAGCTCAAGCCAGTGATTAGCCATGGTAGAAATTGGAGGGCTGTGCCAGACACTGGCTTGCATTCAAGGTGGGGAGCAGCAGGGTGATGGGGCACTACCTGTTTGGTTGGGGGTTTAGTAGACACCAAAGAATGGATTTACATTAGTATACAGCAGATCAGGGACGGGGGGGGGTCTGCTAGACCCAAGGGAATGGGTTTACTGTGTTATACAGAGGATCGTGGATAGGGAGGGGGGCCTGCTGGACACCAGGGAACAGATTTCCTTTCTTGTACAGGGAAGCGGGATAGGGAGACTACTGGACATCAAGGACTACTCAGCTCTACATTGGGCATGGGTGCAGGTGGGGAAGGGACCGCTGGACACCAGGGACTAATTCTTTCCAAACTGGGCATTGGTATGGGCTGGGGGGAGGGACCACTGGACCCCAGGGAAAGATTTCTTTCAGCATCAGGCTGGTGATTATGGGGAGGGACCACTAGCACCAGGGAAACTTTAAATATGATCATTGGGCTGGCGATCAGCTGGTGGGAGCCACTAGCACCAGGGAAACTATAAATATGAACATTGGGTCAGCAATCAATGGGGGGAGCCACTAGCACCAGAGAAAGCTTCATATTTCACATTGGGCCAATGATCAGTGAGGGGGTGGGGACCACTAGACACCAAGGTAAGTTTCTTTTATCCATCAGGCCAGCAATCAGTGGGGAAGCACCATCACACAAAGATAGCTCTCTGAGACTGGGCTAGTGGGGGCAGCACTGGGCTAAATTGCCAAACTACCCATGCAAATGAGCCCATAATGGGCATGCAAATGGCCCTTAGTGCTTTGCATCCCCAATGAGCTAATTTGCATGGGTCCATTTAAATATCAGAGGTTTAGTGCAGGAGCAATCCATTGTGATGCCCTGTTTCAGAAGCCATGTCTGCCCAGCACTAAGGGACTTAGCACTGGGCCACAATGGTCTTATATTCCACTGAATAGCACCATTGGGCACCCAGGCAAGTGCATGGTGCAGCACAAAGATCTGTGTTCCACTTTGCCCATTTTTGAATATCGGGCCCAAGATGTCATCTAATAAGTCATTTGCAATGGGGTCCTGATTTTACAGTTTTATACTGCTTTTAGCCAAGATATTACAGGTGATGTGTGATATATAATGTTTAGTGTGGTCCTGCTTTTATAATGTATTTTTCTAGGGCAGATCATCTCAGATGCAACATCTCCTTTTCAGTGGGTGTCTGCTGTGGGGTTCTGTTTCACTAAGTTTTTAAATATATTTACTCAGGATAACACAGCTGAGATGCAGTATTTTATTTTCAATTAGGTCCTGCTTTGACGCAGTTTTTGTACCGTAGTTACCCAAGCTAGCAAAGTTCAGATGGTATCTTGTTTTCAGTGGGCTCCAGCTTTTCCCAGTTTTACTCTGTATTTACCCAGCACAGCACACTCGAGATGCAATATCCCATTTTGAATGGGGCCCTGCTGTTAACCCTTTTTATAATGTATTTACCTAGGATAGCCCAGCTGAAATGAAAATGACATTTTCAGTGGGATCCAGCCTTTACAATGTATTTTTCCCAGGATAGTGCAGCATAACTGCACAGTTCAGTGGGGGCTCTGCTGTACTGGGGTCCCGCTTTTGTACATTTTTACTATGCATTTACCCAGAATTAATCAGTAATATTCAGCTTTTGCACATTTTTAGATTGTATATAACCTGGATAGGCCAGCTGACAGGCAGGATGAGGGGTGATATATGCCTTATCTATAGGGGATTTCAGGATACAAACTTATCGCAGTGCTCCCAGATTGATTTGACATTATCTCTGTAGCTCTGCAATAATGCTGTTTTCCTGTAGATTACATTACACTATTTTCTACGGAAGTCAAATTGCTGTGTTTTCCCGTAAAACCAATGCAAGTCTATCGAAACAGTTTTCCTCTAAATATCTCCATTTCCATGTAAAATACAGGAATTCCTGTAGATCTGGGAGACCTGATTGTGGCACTGTTTGGAACTAAAATAGAATCTATATGGCACCAGAACTCATGAGTATCAATTAAAAGGAAAATGTATAAAACAAAATGCAGAGGAACATGGATAAACTAAAGAGTTGTGTCCATGTGGAATACTCTTTCCAGAGCTATCATTGAAAGTAAAAGCTTAGAAAACTTCAAGAAGGCTTTGGATGGTTTCTGCATTAGAAACAAAACAATTGGTATATCACCATTAACAATAGTGAGCCAGTAATAGGCAAATTGCTTCCAAGGCTTGTAAATTCCTATGAATCCTATAATTTTCAGTGGGCTCCTACATTTTGACCCCAAATTTCCAATTCAATCTTTTTATGACTTGACATTATGATCTAGACAGGTGGAACTGTTTAAATCCCACCTGAAAGGTGATTTCGCAGTGCAACTGTAAAATATGTTTCAGAGAGGATTTAAAAAAATACACACGTCATATTCATAAGGTGGGGTAACACAATGGATATATTGAACAATAAGGGCCAAAATCTGTTAAAAAAGGATTTGAGTAGAAATTGGTACAATTCAATGTTTCTTTGTAGTTTAGTGGGTTTTGTATTTCACATTTTGACCCCAACTTTCCCACATAGCTTTTTTATGACCCCAGGTTATGATCAAGACAGATGGATTTTTTACAAATCCTGTTAAAAAGATGATTTCACAGAGGGATTGCAAAAACATGTTTCAAAGAGGATTTGAAAAAATGACACCTGTCATATTCATCAGGTGGTGCAATGAAAGGGCTACAGTATGTGCACATTTGAGGCCAACATCTGCAAAAATCATAAAGTCATGACTAAACATTTAAAACATTCAACATTTCCTTATAACTTTATTTTTTTGACATTTAGACCCCAAATTTTTAACACTGTCCTTTCATGGCCCCATCTTAAGATCATGCCAGGTGGTTATATCCACTGAATAATTTAGCTCTTGCAACCGCTTTGCTGTATTAGAAGCTCAGTTTCTATGGTTCTTTGTCTGTTGCAGGATCTGTATCTCATGTTTTGTTTTGTTTTATTTTGAACAAAATAAATAAAGCATATTAAATAAAAAAAAAGATCATGCCAGGTGGAATTTTTTCAATCCTGTTCAACGAGATGACTTTGTGGAGCAAATGCAGAAACATGTTTCAGAGCAGATTTGAAAAATTATACTTGTCATGATCATGAGGTGGGATAACAAGAGGGCTATGTTGAAAATTGGGGCCACAAACTGCATACATCTCCATTTTATGAGTAAATGTTGAGAAAAATGAAATGTTTCTTCATAACTTTGTTTTGCAACATTTTGAACCCAAATTTTCAACATAATTTCTTTATGAACCCTTCTTCTAAACATGACATGTGTCATTTATGAAATATTGGCCAAAATGTAATTTCGTGCCACACATGTGAAAACATATTTTGGCCAGGATTTGAAAAACAGTATCTATCACCTTCATGAGGTGGTGTGAAACAAATGGCTATGCTGCAAATTTGGAACAATATATGGAAAATTACCAAAGTTATGAGTGTGCATTGAACAATTGTAATGTACCTTCATAACTTTGCTACTTTAATGTTTTGATCCCAAATTTTCAACATAGTCTTCTTATGACTTCATTGTATGAACCCAATCAGAGAAAATGTGCAAATTCCAACTTAAAGGTAATTATGCAGAGCGACTGCAAAATCATCTTTTGGGCCAGATTTGAAAATTCCCACCTACCTTGTTCATGAGGAATGGTCCCAAGCAGGCCATGTTGAAAATTTGGAGAGAAAATATAAAAAAAGTATCAAGATATGAGTGTAAGTTCAAAACACTTTGAAATATTGACTACTTACCTGATTTCCTTAGTCTCTAGTTTGAAGTTGAAGAGTGAAGACATGTCTCTGGTCCAAAGAAGATTATGGCACTGGACACCCAATAGCTAAGTAAGACGTGGGGGGTTGTGGGATAGGGGGTACTGAGTGGGGGCAGATGCAGGAGGGCAATGGGGTTGCAATGGCAATGAACATTGATGGATCTTTTTTTTTACATAATGTAAAAAAAAGTTAAAGAAATTGAAGGATAGTTTTTTATTGCAAGCACTGATGCTCTGGATTAGGCATCCCAGTGTTGGGTTCACATTTTCAGGGCATGGGAAGTGATGGGGAGGTAGGAGGGGAAACTTGAAAAGAAATGCAGCTCTGCCTCTCTGTCCTCAGTGGGAAGGGGAGTGGGACTTGAAAAAAATGCAACTCTGCCTTTCTGGTCTTGGTGAGAGGGGGGACTTAAAATAAATTGTGGCTTTACTGCTCTGGTCTCATCAGGAGGGGAGACATGAACAGAAATGTGGACTGCTGGTGTGGTCTCAGAGGGGAGGGGGAGGACTATGCTGTTGGTGAGGGAAGAATTATAAGGAGAAACATGGCTCTGCTGCTGTGGCCTCAGCAGGGGGAACTGGAAAAGGAATGCAGCTCTGCCACTCCAGTCTTGGCAAGAGAGGGGACTTTAAAAGAAGTGTAATTCTGCTGCTCTGGTCTTGGGAGGACTACTTGAACAGAAACCCAACTCTGCTACTCTCATCTCAGTGGGGGGGAGGGGAAGGGAAGGTAGTGGGACTTAATTAGACATGTGGCTGTCAGAGGAGAGTGGGACTCTGGAGTTGGTGGAGAAGGACATGTGTAAGGAAAATTGTGGTTTTGCTGCAAGGTGCAGGCTGATCATGATGCCGATCAGTTGCTTGTTGAGCAGCATCATGCAGATCAATGCAGAGCCGTGTGATACAAGCAGATCTTTTCTATGAACTTCACAAAGTTTACACCAAGCAGGCTCAGAAGATAGTTGTGATCAGCCTGACTGATCACTGGTCTGACACTATCAAGCCCCCTGCAGATGGCCCTGCATTGCACCAACAGTGGCACACCTGTCAAATCCACTCTCAAAGCAATATGTTCACTTTGCACTATTGTAAACAAACATAAAAATGGAGAGAAGTAGTGGTCAAGGACTGAACCTGGTGCACTGATGATATTTTTTACAGAGACAAGGGTGGATACTCTACTTTTAATGTGGACATACTGCTATCTCCAAGAGAGTTAACTCATGAAACATGAGGCTGCTCAGAGGGAAAGGACAAAATAAATTAATTTGGAGTGGCACAGCATGCTATCAATGATGCTAATGTCCCAGGAGTGGTCAATAAAAATGGTTCCAGTAAAATAGATGGGAAAAGTTATTCACGCTTCTATTAATTTCATAGTATATACAGTGCATAACTTTTCTTATTTTTAAATGGTCCCTTTTTTGTTGCTTTTTTTCCTTTATGTCTGTATAGCCTAGAAGGAACAATGATTTATGATGCCACAGTTGGAAATTTATTTTTATCTAGTTTTGCAAGTATGATCAGTACTTGTCATGCATTGTTTATCTGATGATTATTGACTCTGTCAGACAAGTGCTCCATATATTGGTTTACATACTGTAGTCATGCTTTTTGCACCCTGACTGTTTGACTGCTTTACATATTTGATATAGTTTTATTGTTCTGTCAGTGCATTACTTTGTTGTTTTCTCAGTTATTATTTTAAAATTTTCCTAATAAAGTAGGTTAAGTAAAAATAAATGGCCCCAGTAAGGAAATTACGATCTACGAAACATTTGATGTAATTTGTAGGATGAGTCAGAATGGTGGTAGTTGGGCTATGCTCTTTTCAAAACCCATGCTGATTGGGCATTAGATAGTTATATGCCTGGAGAAAGTCAGTTAACTGTTAAGCTGTAATCCTTTCTAGTAAGTTACTGATTATTGGGAGTAGTGCAATGGGCTTATAATTGTTTAGAAGCTTCAGGTCCTCCTTTTTAAGAACCAGAGTAATTCTGGCAGTTTTCCAGTCACTGAGGACTATGGCAGAGGACAGGAATAAATTGAAAATGTGTGAAATGGGGGAGGCTAGAATGGGAGCACCCAGGAGATGAAGACTTGGTAGGATTCCATTGGGTCCTGTGCTACCCCCGATTAGGAAGGGACCATAAGAACTTGAAGACATTCCTTAGAAAATGTCAACTTTAAATAAAAGGATGGGTTCAGATGGAGTAGTGAAGAGGGGGCTGGGAGGAGTTTATTATCATGAAGGGTAATTGATCCACAAAGTGGGAGTTAAAGGTGTTGGCAATGGTTTCTTGGTTATTATAATGTTTCATTCCATTTGGGAGCACTGTGGTTTCCATATTGACTGAGCAGCAGAACCACATCACTACTGTGATGCGATCATGTTAGGGCTACAGCCCAAATGCAATATACCATGGCACGGCCCTTCCTGTTCTTGCACAGCAGGGCAAGAAGAATGCAAGCCAGCTTTTACATTAATGGTGGTCAGCAATCATGTGTGAAAGCTAAAATAGCTTTGGGTAAAGTTTACTTTGTTTTGACAGCATCATTAAATCAAGGATTACTCTTTGCTCTTGAAGACAGGATAAGATTTCATTTCTTTTAATTACACCTCCAGAATGTAAACAGAGATAATAAAAAAGTTGAGCCACATTGACTCATTAATGTGAACCTCCCTCATGCTGTTTTGCAGTGGCACAGAATTTAAGGACTGACAAGTGCATTAATCAAAATTAACAAGGAAATAGTTTTTATTATGTAGTTATTAAACACAGAAAATGACTATATCAAATTTAAATAATCCTAACCCCGCTGCTCGAACAATTAAAACTAATATAATTAACACAAGAAATTTAAATAGAACATTGTTGGAAGCAGGTCAGTTCCCCCTTCCATAATAGTTCCACACAATAATATAATTACAGGAATTTGCTTGTTCGGAAACCGGCACCTACTAAAAGAAAGAAAGAAACACATTGTGGTAATCCAATGATAAGAATCAGTGCTTGCTTCTAGTATTTTAATGCAAAAAACTCTTTATTCTTTATATATGCAACAAAGCAAATGAGCACTCCAAACAACATATCCAAGGAATCAAAGAAGTCCATAAAATAATCCAAAAAAAGTCCAACAAGGAGGAACCCTCACTCTTGCTACTGAAGTGAGTCTGCCAGCCAGTCTTTGTTTCTGACTTGAACTTTTATGGATTATTTTTGGACTATTTATGGGCTTCTTTGATTCCTTGGATATGTTGTTTGCAGTGCTTATTTGCTTTGGTGCAAACAAATATTGACCTTTTAAACCTGGCACTACTATTTACCCAGGTGTGGTTACCTCTACCTTGCAATTACAGGAATTCAATTTAAATATATTTAATTAAAAAGAAAAACAGACAATTATGTTTTATATATATATATATATATATATATATAGTTTATGTTGGCACACCCTTAGTTTTATTCTGATAAAGAGACACATTTGTCATGAAATGTTAACATGGATTAATTTGAAATTATAAGGAAATAAAGAGGAAACACAGAACGTAACATGGAGGACTGCATTTTGATACAAGTATGGAACTAGAGAAGACAAGCATAAATCAACTTACAAAACAAAAACAGATTAAGTTTATATTTCAAATCTTTCTTTTTTGGGTTCAGTACTTCCACTCTAGAGTCTCTTATTACAGTAGACCCCATCAATTAGCAAATCATTTGGATGGCTCTTAGATAGGCCCCCCAAGAAGCCTTTTATGTGCCCCCAGAAGCCCTAAGAGTTCCCAGCAGAGGAATTTGGTTGTTCACAGCTGTAAGGACTCCGCAAGGTGAGTGGTCCTTTTACATACAGTAGGTTACATACTGTAGGTGTCTGTAAGCAAGCCAGTCCAGTTGGCTGCTAAAGGCTTTGAAAGCCAGCCAGCTTTTGTCCCAGTTTTGTACAGGGAGAGGAGGTCCCTATGAAGCCATCTGGTATGGACCCCTTAACCCTTCTCCTGGTGATAGGAACCAGTTTATCCTGGATTTGGGCCAAGAGGGATTGGAGGAAATTAAGGGCTGAGTTTATCAGATTAAAGACAAGCATTTGTCAATGACGGATGTTTGCTTCCTGATATTAGCATAGGATGTGCAGGAGTTAGACAGATGCAGAATAGGAGTGGCAGTGAAGTACTGAACTCACACCAACCTCACCTCCACCCTGCAGAGATGGACAGGCATAGGGGTGTGCCTCTGGATTGTCACCCATAATGCTCATGGCATTTCACCTCACCCTATCCTGTAGACACCAGCAAGTGTTGAGGTGTGCCTTGGGGTGTTTTGGCTTCACAGTCACACCATTTCATAAGGACATACACTGAAATGGGTGCAGTATAGGAGAATGGGGGTGAAGTGTGGGACCAAAGAGTCCAAGGCACACCTCATTGCCTGTCACTGGCTTCAGGGTGGGGGATGGGGGTGGAATGGCATGAACATTACAGCAAACAATCCAAAGGCACACCCCAGATGCCTGCCAGACTGTACAGCGGGGACGTTATGGTTAGAAACAACAGTGCCCCAGGGGTTTGTTGTTATTTGCACTAAAACTTTTCAACATGGCCTTTTTGTGACCCCCACCTCATGAAAACATTTGGGACCTCTTCTCATGAACAGTGGCACTGTGGTTTTGTTAATGTGTCCTGAACTTTGAGTTCCCACAGCAACTGTGCCATTCTGCGCCCGATGCACAAAAACACAGATCGGGCAGAATGTGAAGAATGATAGCTGTACCATTCATAAGGAGGTGTGAAGAGATGGCAATGTTGAAAATCTGTAGTGAAAATATAAAAAATGCTTGAACTTCTGAGTATATGTGGAAACTGCACAATGCATGCCTGTAACACAGTCATTTAGTGGAATTATTTCACCAGATTTTCAACATAGGCATTTTGTGACCTCTGCACATGAACACTGTCACTATGATTTTCTTAATCAGTCCCGAACATTGATTTTCCACAGCAACCATGCCATTGTGCGTCAGATGTGCAAACGCATATTTTGGGCATAATATGAAAAGTGACAGCTATACTGTTCATAAGGAGGAGTGACAAAATGCCAATGTTGAAAATCTGGAGTGAAAATATTACAAATGCACTAAATTACGAGGGTGTGTGGAAACCGAGCAACATATGTTCATAACACAGTCATTTTGTGAACTTTTGTCACTAAATTTTCAACATAGGCATTTTAAGATCTCTGCTCATGATCAGTGGCACTGTGATTTTTGAATCTGTCCCAAACACTGATTTCCCACAGTGACTGCGCTATTCTGCGCCAGAAGTGAGGAACACATTTCAGCCAGGATGTGAAAAATGGCAGCTGTACTGTTCATAAGGAGGTGTGAAAAAATGCCAATGTTGAAAATCTGGGGTGAAAATATTACAAATTTGCAAGGTTATGATCATGCATAGCAACTGCACAACAGACGCTTGTAACGTAGTCATTTTTTTGAAATGTTTTCACCAAATTTGCAACATAGGCTTTTTGAGAGCCCATCTCATGATCAGTGACACTGTCATGTCATTAATCGGTCCCGAAAGGTGATTCCTCACAGTGACTATGAAATCCCCTTTCAGGACTGAATAACGCCATGACAGTGACTGAATTCATGAGGAGGGGTCCCAAGAACCCCATGCTGAAAGTTTAGTTACAAAAGTCAAATAAATGGCCGAGATATCAACATATGTTGAAAAAAAAAATTTATACCATTATTCAGCGTACCGGCATTTCTTCAGTTTGTGGTTGGCTTTGAAGAGTGCAGACATGTCCACAATCCACAAAAATCATCGCACAGGCTCTGGAGGTAAGTATGGGGTGAGTGAGGGAAGGTGGGGTGCGAAAGAGGGTGGGTTCGGGTTGGGGGAGGGGCAAGGGACTTGATGAGGGACCTTTTTTTGTTTTTTACACAATTTTTTAAAAAAAGACTATGCAGGACACTTTTGGCACACTGGGTTGGGCTCCCAGCATGCCATCTGGGTGTTTGTTGGGGGGACTGGAGTCAATGGGAATTTGGCACCCCCATCAGCCGTACAGTGTGCTGGGGACAGGAGGAGTGCATGAGCTAAGGGGGATTGGGCACCCCTCAGCACAGAGTAAATTGGGGGTGCATCATGCCAATGGGGATTGGGCTATCCCACTGGCAACTGAACTCGGGATGAGGGGCATGCTGACAGGAGGACTAGGCACCTCCGAGTCAGATTTCATGGGGACTCTGAGGTGGATCATGAGAGCCAGTCGCTATGTTATTTCAAATGTTACACCAAGCAAGGCACCGCCCTGCAATGACAGGTTACTCCCTCATTGCAGTGGTGAATTTGTTTCAAGATGGTGGCACACTGGCTGAACTAGTGTCAGTAACAGCATGCCACCGCATTGGGAAAAGTGGGCCAAGCCTCAAAATGCAGTAGGGGCATTGGTCACCACAGTGCCACACCTCCAAAACCCCGCTTCTCTCCTAAGCTGTCCTGTAATGTTTCTTACACATGCATGCAAGCAAACATAAAAGTATAGGATGTCAGTTGATGAATGACAGTTCATGGAGGATGGAAATTGAAGACAAGAGGGATAACACAGGGAAAGTATTATTGGACATGCTTTGGGGATAAGACTTTCCATATGCAATAGGTGAGGGAAGGGTTGCTCAGTGCATTATGCATTACTTCTGCTGACAGAATTCTGTCAGGTTTATTAGAGAGCATCTAATTTAGGACAGTATGCCACCCACTTTTTGGTGAAGGGGGGCTGGGTCAGAGATAAGTTGTGTGAGATCCAGAAAACTAGTGAGATTATTATAGGATTTATTTTGGGGACTCAGTCACTTGAGACTAAAGTCCCCCATTGATAACCTTGCTCTGTCTGATCTTTGGGCAGAGGATGTTTGAGAGGGCAGTATGGCCAGAGTTCTAATTGTGAGGGGGTTGTAGAAGCACATAAGATAGAATTATTTGACCTTCCCCAAAAGAATAGTGCAGTGTAGCACTTCATATGGTGAATCTAGACAGATGTGGGCTGCGCTGTTACATTAAAATGGTTCCTATGATACTGAAGAAGATCATTACCCTGTTTAGGAGAGGGGTCTTTCAACAGCTGGGGTAAGCCAGGGCTAGGGGAAGGTGGATGGATGCTTAAGATCTAGGATCAGGAATAGCTGCCGAAGTGAGAAGTAAAGTAATGAAGGCAAGTCTTAAGGGAGAGGGGGGAAGCGGCACAGCAGATGGACAGGAGAAGAGATGACCAGACCACAGGGAAATGATAGGAAACAGCAGCTTAACCAGCAGTGGATTTCCTTGGAAAGGAAAAGAGTTATGGAGTGAGTATGACAATGTAGGGGGAATGAGAGAAGAGAAGTAAAGTAGGGAGGGAGTCATGCCAGAATTTGTGTATAAAGGAGACACAGTGGGTGAGGTGCCTGGCATCAAGAAAATGGAGAAAGAGGGATGAGTTTAGGGAACAGCAGTGGGTGCAAGTGGTACAGTTCTTGGCAAAACAGCAGGAGTAGACAATCAATCAATCAATATTCTTTATTGTTCTGCTAAATAGTCATTACAATAGGAATAAGGAATGTTCACATTTGCAACACTTTTCACATTTATGACATATATTACAAGCAAGAGATATCATTCAAGTAAACATTTAAGAATCAGTAGCAGCATACAAGGTAATGATTAATTGTGACCAGAGAATAATTATTGTCATACAGCTCATAAATAAACTGTGTCCAAGAGGCATGTTAGCCTTTTCAAAACATACTCATCCTCTGAATTAAGTATTTTAACATGTTATCAGGAGAGAGGTCAAGACCAGCCATGACGTCACCAAGCCACTTTGTCCTTTGGGAGTTATAAAGTGGGCAAATTAATATTGCATGTTTAGGATCCTCTTCTAATTGTTTTCTACATCTGCAGTAGGGAGAAGTAATTTCTTGTCTCTTTTGCCTATAGTATATGTAATCAGCAGTTTAGATTTCCATCCAAAATTTAGTTAGTGTTCATCTGACCTTAGGGTTGGGAAGCTTAGTTAAGTATGGTTCCAACCAGTGAACATTTGTTAATTAATAGTAGTCATCATTTATTGATCAGTCTAAAGACCATTACAAGTTTCAACATACATGCATACATTTAAAAACAGCAGATCTAATACAAATAACATAATAGTACATTTCAAAATGTCAAGTAGACAATACATTAGATTTAAGTTAGCAGAACTATATCAGACATAAATTAAACTGTGGAGCCTAGCAAGCACTTAAACAGTCTACAGTCAATAGTTTTGAAATAAAATACTTTTTAGGCTCAAACACTATGCCAAGACCATCTCCAAGGAATATTTGAACAGCAGGATAACATAGGTTGTTTTGTCACAACAGAAACCCTGGGAAATATAGAATATCAGCCTGGCCTAAAAACCTTAGCACGAAGTCTACAGAGTGCAGCAATATAACCAGCAACCGCATAAACAATTACTTCATAATTTGCTGTAAGAAATATATTTAGCAGTAGAGACTGATCATCAGTTTATATTATATCACACATATGTTTTTGCCATTTTTCCTTAAGCTTCTTGTACCATGTATAAAGAGGACATGGAGCACATTCTCTGGAAACTGTGAAGAACAATAACAGTAATTGTTAAAAATGGTAGTACTCTTTCGATATCTTGCAGTTAATATATTGCTTGAAAACAATTCTAGCTTATATTTAGTACACAATACTCTTACTTTGTTACCTGTAATCATATCAAGGTAAGGTTAATAATAATGAAAAGTATAATTTGCCGTTAGCCAAGGTGAAACATGAAGAGTTGAAATAAGGAAAAAGCATTGGTTTTTGTATTGGGTAGAAATTCTATTAGACACATATTTCTGATATTTGATACTAATTTTTATTCCTCTAATTTGATAAGTTTTTAAATATTGTAAATCAGCATCATGAAGAATATGAAAAATATGAGAGAACCAGCTTGATTATAAATGGTCTAAATTAAGCCAAGAATATTTTTCCATTAATGCAAGATGAGAAATTCCCTTTTGATCATATCGTAGCAGCTTAATACAATAATTTATTTTTCTAGCTGCCCAAACAGCCTGAAGACTAGCTAAACCTAGCTCTGTCCTAATAATAACTGTGGGAACTAAATTCCTGAGGCCCATACTAGACCTCAGTAATCTACTTAAAGGAATTTCTAATGGATTGTTATTTTGCACAAGCCAGATTTCACTATTTATTTATTGAAAAGAATCAGAATTACAATCCGTTGAGTCATAGACTCTTTTGCAAAGGCTCCACATCAGGTAAAAGTAAAAGACAGGGTAAGATTCAACAAAGACACACTTACAGTTGTAGTATAATAATTCAGGTTAGACAATCTTGGCTTAAGTTAGCTTAGCAGGTTACATCAACTGGGAGCATGTGGGAGTCCCCGGGTCAGAGTTAAGACAGGAAACAGTTTCATAGGATCTTGAGGGACCCAGAGTCATAATACCTGTGTAAGGGATAGGGAATGTTTGAGTGCCTTAGGGGGCTAGCAACAATCAACCAATTGCTAAAGGATGTTTGCTGAGATAGAGTAGGCTCCTGAGAAAACTGACTCAGGAGTGGGGTGCAGGGGGCAGGGGGGTTGGTGAGAGGGTTAGGGTGGGTAACATCAAGGAGCTTTGTGGGAAACCTGTCTCCCCTACTCCTACCCAGCTTACAGTTAATGGGGTTACTATCCAGGACCCTATGGCAATTTCTGAAGCCCTCAACACCTCCTTCTCTGACCTCTCTCTTATCCTCCCACCTAACTTCTTTGACCCTCCCACCCACCCCGTCACCTCGTCTATCTACACCTCTACACCCTTTAGGCTAGGAGTCATCTCCTGTAATGAGGCTAAACAATACCTCACCAAAGTTCTGGTGAGTTCTCGTTACAGCAGTGACATCCTGGACCTCAGACTCATTAGGTTGTCCATAGATGTGACACTACCTCATCTCACCAAAATCCTCAACCTGTCCTTATGCCTCAACCAATTCCCCTCGGCTTGGAAGGGACAGTAATTACCCCTATTCTGAAGAGTGGTGACCCCACTATCGCTAGCAATTATAGATCAATTTCAATCCTACCACCCCTCTCTAAGGCTCTTGAAAAAATAGTTTCGGATCAGCTTACTGAAGACTTATCCAAACATGACCTACTCTGCCATGAACAGCACGGTTTCTGGAGGGGCCACAGCACCTCCACCACCCTCATCAAACTCACCACTTTTATTCATGAGGCCCTCAAACAAGGAGCTGTGGCTGGGGCTGTCTGTGTTGATCTGACCAAAGCATTTGATACTGTCAGTCATGAGCTATTACTCCATACCCTTCCATCCCTTAACTTTGCACCAGAGGTCTCTGCCTAGTTCAAAGATTACCTTTCTGGTTGGTCGCAACAAGTCAAAATTAACACAACTATCTCCACACGCAAGACGGTTAGCTCTGGAGTCCCGCAAGGGTCAATACTTGGCCCCCTACTCTTCACCCTCTTCCTTAACTCCCTCCCTAAATCCTGCAGTGCACACTTACTGCTCAATGCTGATGATGCAGTAGTTTATTGGAAACACCCACATCCCAGTTCTCTTCAACTAGCCCTGCAGGGCTACTTTAGGGAGCTAGAAACCTGGTTCTCTGATCACCGCCTTATTATCAACTACAAAAAAACCAAGTCCATGACCTTCACACACCGACAAAGCCCCCATTGTCACACACCCCTAGTTATAACAAACATCCATGGCTCTGCGCTGGAGCAGATCTCTTGTTTTAAATATCTCAGAGTCACCTTAGACACCTCCCTCTCCTACCACACCCATATACAACAGGTCTCCTCCTCTATCAACATGGGATTGGGGATCCTTTACAGTCACAAGCACTTTCTACCCCCCCAGGCCATGCACCTCGCTGCGTCCTCCTCTATCCTATCCTTGGTGGACTACGGGATAGTCATATATGGGTCAGCAGATCAAACTGCACTGCGTAGCATCAACCTCACCCTCAACAAAGCCTGCCAACTAGTCTCGGGTTGTGACAAGTTAACTCACACTTGTGAGCTCTATGTACATACAGGATGGTTAAACTTCCAAGGCTGGCTTAAGTACTTTACCTGCCTCCTGGCCAAAAATATACATCTAAAACAAGCCCCTATAGGCCTCCACCCGATTATATGCACAGACGGACACAAAGGCACACAGCTAACTCCAACTTGCTAATCCCCCACTATAGAACATCTCTCGGACAAAGATCCTTCTGCTATTGGGCCCCTCTCTGGCTGAACAGCCTCCCATCCTCCATCTCCTTGACCTACAGTCTAAACCAATTTAAGTCAGGTCTTAAAACCCTGCACCTTGACTCCATAACCTGTGCCTGTAATTAAAGCTTGTGGGAGTGGGGGGAATTCTGGTGGACCATAGGCAGGTAACAGGTGAGTGGTCACTAATTGAGTCAGGGAGCACAGTGACTTGGGAGATGTTCTTAGGTCTGTTAGTGAAGATGAGGTCAATTAAGGTTGAGGTCCCTGTTCTAGTGTCCCATCTAGTCGGGGAGTTGATGACCTGGGTGAAGTCACAAGCAAGGGCTGCGTCCTTGCTGGAGGATGATGCAGATGCCAGCCAATTGACATTGAAGTCTCCTAGTAAGATGACTTCACTCCTAGGAGGAAGGTGGGAGATACTGTCCAGAACTGATTCAAAAGTGAGTTTTGGTTGCTGGGGGAAATATAAACTGCCATAATGTAGAGGGTTTTACCCGGGTTGCCCAGACTGAGCTTGACTGTTAGGGACTGGGCTCCATGCATAGGTGGTGGTGTGTGGACCTTAAAGGATCGAAGGGAGGATTTTACGTATATGGCATAGCTGCCTCCCTTTTGCTAAACCTGTCTGCTTGGTAGAAGGTGTAGTCACAGAGGGTGACTGCCCCATTGGGTATCTTATCTGAATGCTAGGTCTCAGAGCTAAGATGTCAGGCGAGTGTTGTGCAATCCAGCCCTGGAGAGGGATGAGTTTTTTTGGGAGGCTGCAGATATTAAGAGTTGCCAGCAAAAGCACTCATGTTTGCTGTTTGGAGAGACAGTAGAGGGAGGTGGTCCAAGGTTAGGGTGTATATTGCCTGAAAGCAGCAGGAGGAGGAGAGCGTGCCATCGAAGGGCTAGTCTGAACAATTTTGGAGTGGCTCTGTTAGTCTGGGAATTAATGTTTTTTTTAACATGTGTGGTAGGGACCAGGAGGGTGCACATGAGGTGGGTTATCAAGGTGACAGGAAGGAGGGTACCTGGTTGGATGCGATCTGGAGGGGTAGGGGGCTGTAGCTTGAGGGGTAACAGAGTAGTTGTGCAGCAAGTGTTGTGTGCATGGGGACTGGTTAACAGGGCTGGGAGGGAGTAGGCGCACAAATGGGCATGTATCTTGGGGTGGGGGGGCATGTGGGTAGGCAATTTGAGTAATTTGAGGCCATGCTGAGTAATTATGGTGTTGGTAGTGTAACCACCACATAGCAGACGTTCCACGGGGTGGGCAGAAGTGCTAGTTGGGGGATCATAGCGGCAAAGAGGACAGGCATCGCAAATAGAGGGAACATTTTGCTATAGGGATGGCTTGAAGAGAGGAGTGACCACTAGTGGTGAGCAGGTATAAGCTACTGCTGGAGAAGTGGGCTGTTAGGTTATTTTTGTCACGTGATGTGATTATCCTTATTTGTGTGCGAGCCAACCAAGGGTGGTGGTGGGGGCGGTGGGGAGCCAAACACGTAGCATTCGGGGGGGCAATCCTCAGTGCATCTGTGTGAGAGCTCAGCAGCAACGGTCACTCTCAGATGCATTACAGACCGTCGGATCACTGTACCTGGGCAGAGTTTTTGGCACCTCTTGGTGGGCTGTGAAGGAGAGCTATGCAGAGCCCTCACAATGCTGCATGGATGTTGTATTTGGCTTTGACAGTTGTTATTAATGGTCTTACTGAGTTTCTGCCATACTTCCTATTAAAGGAATTAAGAGAAGCAGCAGTCTGTTTGAGCGTAATCTTTAAGTCATTAGTATGTTTAGTCCATTTACTATTCCAAGAAAGGACTAGGCCTAGATACTGTAGGTATAAAGTTTGACAGTTTTAAGGAGCTTTGAACCAGCCTTCCATGTTTTTTGAATATGATTTGAGCCAAAAGCTAATACCTGACTTTTGCCCTCATTTATCTTCAAATTATAACTGTTAGCATAATTAACCAAAATATTGCACTTTTGCTGCAGGCCAGAATAAAACTTAATCATCAGCATATGCCTAAACAGCAACATGCTTAGTGAAAATTTTTGTAGAGTCAGTTCTTGAAATCTGAAGTTGACATAGTAACCTCCCTGCCCCTCCCTGACAATGGCCCTGGCATGCACTCCTCCTTCTTCTCCCACTCTCTTGCCTCTACCTACCCAGCTCTTTCTGAGCCTTTCATTCTAAACTGACTTAATCTAGTCTTACTATTTCTCCTCAGGGTATGACTATTAGCCAGTTACATTATTCTCTGTAACAAGTCTGTCTGAATTATATTATACTGTTGTATTGTCCAACTAAATGAGACATGGAGCCTTTGTAAATAAGACTTTGATGCAAAGAAACTTTCCAAATAAACAATAAATAAATAAATAAATCTGTCAATATATAGACAAAACAAGACCGGCACAAGGACAGAGCCCTGTCTGACCCCAGTACTTGTTTCAAAACTAGAAGAGAGTTGACCACTTCTACCTAGTCTCACTTGAGCCCGTGTCTGACTATATATAGATAAGTCAGGCAGGACGATGCACAATGTCACAGGTTTACTGCATGACAAAAGAAATTAATTCCCATTGAAATTCCACTGTTTACTGCAGTAACTACACTGCAAAATTCTGCAGCTCTCTGCTTCATCCTGGGTGACTTCACTGTAATTCTATAATTATAGCAATCAATTTGTGAGAAAATGTTGTTTTGTTTTTTGCAAACAAAGCCATAATTGAGATCTGACCATTGTATTGGATGCTAAACTAAAATCTATAAAAGCTGCAAATAATTTTTGTTTCCTGAGATGTATGTATTTCTCATAAAGATGTGAGATAATATAATAGTTATCAATTGTACTAAACCCTGATCTAAAGACTGTTTGCAATTCTGATAGACCACAGAGAGTTTGCAATTGTTCTATCAATCTCTTCAATACTAATTTTGCAAAAATTTTACCAAGATTATACAAGAGAAATATGGTACGATATATCCAAGGGTCTGACTTGATCCTCTTTTTATAAATGGAAATAATTAGGACTCACTTCCAACACATACGGAATTCCAATTTATGGCAACACTTGTTAAAAAAATCAACAGGATAGTAGTCCAATCTGAGACTTCAGCAAGAAAAATTTCAGCTGGAATAAGATCTGGGCCAGAGACCTTATTATGTTTTAGTGAAGCTTCAGCTCAAGTAAAAGAAGGACATCTAGACATATTAACATCTAAGATCAAACAGAGGTTTATAGTAGCCAAATAAAATTTTCCACTATAATAGTGCACCCAAGTATCTAATGAAATATGTAAATCTATTTCAAATTTAAGGTTGTTTGTACCTTTAGCCACCAAGAGCCAATAAGACTGGGAATCATTTCTATAAATAACATCCAACATATTATTCCATTGTTTTTGATGAAATTGAGCTTGCTTTAATTTCAAGAGACTTTTATAACTTTCTCTGGCCTTATTTAATATCATATAATCATTTTATGTGCATTATTTCTATATTTTCTAATAAGTTGATTCAGCTGGTTCTTAACTGCCATACAGTCTGAATCAAACCAGTTCTGATTTAAAAAGATTGTGGCTACTCTAGAATTTTCATTAGACAATGTAGATTATATTTGTTCGGAGCCTGATTCTAATTGGCTACAGATAGTTGAGCATCTCAGATCAGAGACATTAAGTATAGAAATAATGTTTTGAAGTACAGGTTTAAGTGAAGGTCCCTTAGAAGTATGCCACTTAATCTTTACCTGATTTCATATTTCCATAACATGTTGCATATATGTATCAGAAATCTTTTTGTATTTCAGCACTAGGGGGAAGTGATCACTTTTTGCTTTCATAAGCACCTGACATAAATCCCATAAGGACACGTCCTCATTCCAGAAAATGTCATCAATGGTAGATAGCCCTCTAGCAGAATAATGTGTATAATTACCCTGAGAGTCACCCTTAAGTGGATCAGTAATTAGGGCTAAATGATGTGTTGTCAGAAGTTCAATATGTTTATTACCTATGTTATCAATGTTAGAGTCTCTTGATTGTCAGGTAAAATTATATGTCAGCTGTTGGCACAAAAGATGGAAATTGCAATCTGCATTACCATCGAATTGGCCCAACCTGGTCTTAAGGTCACCACATAACAGGATTTTTTCACATTCAGTGCTAGCCCAAGCAAATGAATTGGTTCCTCTAAGGATTTCCAAATTTCAGAAGTTTTTTTTTATTTGGGGTCTGGGTACAAAAATATTAATTAAACAAAACGTTCTCTTAAAAAATTTAATAACAAACTTAAAAATTAAAATGCGCTAATATGACATCAGCCCTAATGGCTGTGCTAGTTTTAATGCATGTCAAAAGACACCCCGCATATCTACCCATCTTAGCATTTTTAATACCCAGAACATGAAAAATGATGTAACCATTTAATGTAAGATCTTGAGTCTTATTGTGTCAGATCTCTTATAAACAGATCATGTAACAGCTTCTAATTAAGTCTAGTCATTTTGTATTGGCCCATTTTGCACTAAGACCTGCTATGTTCCATGAAATTAGCTTGATAAAATTTGAATCAGCTATTTCTGAGCTGGTTAGTCATTTCTCTATGTTGGACAGTGTTTCAAATTTATTCATAACTTGAGGATTATACACAGTGGATTTCTTTCCCACTAAATCAACTTTTTCCCAATTTGTGTTCTCTTTATCATAATAGACACAGTCAGAGTTATTATAAAATGGAATAACATCATCAGTGACACTGCGCAGGACCTAGAAGGCAGAATTTCACTGTTCGCTGATGACACAAAGTTCTGTAACAGAGTAGACACACCAGAGGGTGTAGACAGAATGAGAAGCGACCTGCAGAAACTTGAAGAATGGTCAGGGGTTTGGCAGTTGAAATTCAATGCAAAGAAGTGCAAGATAATGCATATGGGGCACAAAAACCCTGGCACAATATATCAGTTGGGGTGAAATATAGCATGCACCAAGCAGGAGCAGGATCTTGGGGTTATCATCTCTGATGACCTCAAGGTAGGGAAACAGTGTGACAAGGCAGCAGGTAAAGCAAATAGGATGCTGTGATGTATAGGCAGGGCATCACCAGCAGGAAAGGGAGGTCATAATTCTGCTATACAAGACACTAGTGAGGCCCCACTTGGAGTACAGTGTACAGTTCTGGAGACCATACCTACGTAAGGACATAGACAGGGTAGAGAGGTTCAGAGGAGGGCAACAAAGATGGTGCATGGATTGCATCACAAGTCCATGAAGACAGGTTGAAGGAACTGAACATGTACTCCCTGGAGGAGAGGAGGGAGAGGGATATGATAGAGACATACAAGTATCTTACAGGAGGAACAGGGTGCAGGAAAACACTATTTTAAGCGAACAAGATGTTCCAGGACTAGAGGGCATGGGATGAAGTTGGAGGGAGGACAATTCAGAGGAAACATGAGAAAGAATTTCTTCACAGAATGGGTGGTGGAGAAGTGGAACACCCTGCCAGAGGAAGTGGTGGGGGCTGAAACAATCACGGGATTTAAGAATGCATGGGATAGACAGAAAGGAATTCTGGAGGTCGGGGTAAGGGGCAACAGACTTCTAGGAAAACAAACTGAACTTACAAGCTCAAATGGGAAGACTGGGTGGGCCATAGGCCCTTATCTGCTGACACTGTCTATGTATCTATGTATCTATGTAAAGGCCAAGAGTGTCTAATAAAGCAGTGTTATCCAATATTTTAACATAAAGACTGAATGCTGTTTTTTATGTAAACAAGGTCACAGTCAGGATCTGTTTCCTGCCTCTTAGTCAATAAGGCATTTGAGTCATTGATAAACATATTTAAAAGTCATTCATGTAAGTCTAAGACTATACCTTGTAACTTGTTAGGATTCTCATTTTTCGTATGACCCAATCCGTACAGGCACAAAGTAGCTATAGATTTATCTTCAGGAGCATTTGATTTTGTAGTATTTGGAACCTGAATTTGTTGTTTAGAAAGAAATTCACTATCTATTGTGCAGTACATACATCAGCATTATCCAGTATGGTGATCTTGCTCAGTATCTCATCCGCGCAAGAGCCAGATTATCAGTCAACAGATTGACTCTGCCTGCTTTATTGAACATTTTATGTCAAGTAACATTATGGATTCTAGATTCTGTAATTGAGATCTTTAAGACATGTGTAAGTAAATTAAAGATAACAGGCAGGATTCAAAAATGTTGGGGAAGGTCCTGCAGCTGCAGGAAAACCTCGGCGTAAGTAGGTTTCCACTTGCAAAGCTGCAGGTCGACTGCAGCTGTGGGTATTATCTAAGGTAGAGTCGGAGTATGACCGGTTCCACTCGATTACAGTAGCTTGCGAGTGCTATTGCCAGGGACAGCACCACAGCTGCAGGAGGCTGCTACGGGCAATGGGACCAGCCGTAGCACCCTCCACAACTGCTGCCACTGTGGATCAGGCCACTCCACAGCTGCAGCGATTTCGAAGCACAACTGTGGTTGCAGAGTAGGACTTAATCCCAAATCGCCTTGTGAATCCTTCCCAACATGTCTAAGCTTACTTGAGTTTTCATTCGGAATAGGTTTTAGACCAACAATGCTCAACTGTTTAGGAGAAGTAAACCTATTATGTTTGGTAAAATGTAAAGTCTTTCTATTTACATAGTCAGCTGAATATCCTATGTTGACTAAGCAATCATTGTTTATCCACACCTGACTGGTTATTCAAGGAGCAGAACAGAACATAAAATAACAGTCATTCCCTGAGTACTCCTTATCTCTCCAGATCTGGACAAGATCAGCAGGAGTAATATCTGCACTGGTAACTGCACTGAACAGGTGCACAATCTGGTCCTTTACAGAGTTATAGCAAATGTCATTATGATGTGAAAGACCAAATAACACAAAATTGCACAATCAAAGTTATCAGTTAGGTTACTGTTAAAAGTATCCTTGGTCATTCTATCAGGGGCCCCACTAAATTGATTTTCTTGTGGAACAATTATAGGCTTTTTATTGAGGTAAGAGGTAGAGCAGTCCTTCCACTCTTTCCTAAAAGAGGTCAGGTTTAACTCAAAATTATTTAATTGCACAGATATGTTTTTAATGAAAGGGTGTTGAAAAGGATTAGAGGGCTCAGTAACTGATGGAGGAGGAGGAGCCTCAACCCCCTAAGACCTCTAGAGGTGTCATTTTAGCATGTTCAGGTTCAAGGGCAACATTTTTAAGCTTGTTTACCTAATCCTCGTGTTAGCAGTCAGAAGTCAGAGAATCCTCAGCATTCTTAGGGATTATTTTCTACTTTCTTTTTTCATAGTATTGTTTATGTTTACCCTTCTTTGATTTTTTTATTAATGCTAGGAGAGTCTGGGACATGGGGAGAGAAACGGCCAGCCAGTGGGCAATCATAGCCAGGTTCTGCTCTAAGATGTGCGGCACCATCTCAGATCCACACAGCTCAATAGGTGAACTGGGGTATGCACCTTATAACAGTCTCAGGGTCATGCGACTGAATGATCACTGTTGGCACAACATTTTAAAACCTAAAATAGACTTTTTATGTAAATATGGATTTTATACAAATGCTGTATTTAAAATATATCTGTAGACACTCAGGAACCACGCATCACAAAATAAATCATTAGTCACTGGAAAAGCTAAAACATCTAGCAAGTCTTTCCTATGTGAAAGCATAAAAATGCATGAAAATACAAACAATAAAATATTAAATAGTTAAAAAAGCATGTTCCTTAGTATGTGAACATATAGCAGTGTCCTGTAGTATCCTGTGGAGAGTGAAGCACTGAAGAATTTCCACTGCAAAGCACTGTGCAATCCTGGTATCACAGCCTGTCAAAACGGTCTCTCTATCAATAAAAGTCAGCCAAGTTTCAATCCCACAGCGGAGCTGCCTCCAGGGAAAGTCCCTGGAAAACACCAACAGCAGGCCACTACCTGGGGAAATAGAGGAAAACACGAGGGAGCACAGGATGACCAAAGGTCTGTATACGTTTTACTGCTAAGACACAAAGTAATTCAGGCAACGGTGTTTTACTTGTTGTAAGAAATTATAAGCTTTGATGTCCTGTGTCTCTGGCTTACTCCACAAGCCCAGATATCATGGCAGCAACCTCAGTCACAAACAACACCTCGTCCTCAGTGAGCTCCATATTGTATTTTTTACTTGCTTGTACCATCTAAATAGTTTAGAACTGTTACATGTTTCAAACATATTTGCAGTATCTATATCCCTGATTCTGGTTTTTACACCAAGAGATATATCTTTCCAGGGTCTTAAGTAAATATCCCACAAGTTATGTCCTAGGCCATAAGAACAAAGGAAATACCTAATTATTTTAAAAGTGGAGGAACAATATCCCATAGAGGAATATTTTAGCTCTTCCTCCAAACATTTCCTTGGTGGTCTTTTTTCCTTTAACAAGAACAGCTTCAGGGCTGAGTAGATCTGTCTATTAGCCACCAGCATCATAAAGAAATTCTGACCTAATTCTAGTTTAAGAATTGCCACTGCTATGGACTGTGGGACCATAAAGATGTACCTATTAATTTTGTTTAGAATAATTTCCAGTTTGCCCAACTCAGTTAGGCCCCATATTTATGTTGCATATAATGCAGCTGGCTTGATTATTGCATTCAAGACATTCAGGATACCTTTAACTGAACTTTGACTCAGTTTGGCATTGAATATCCTGAAAGCATTGAATGCTGTGTTTAATTTGTCCAGGGTGAGATTAATATAATCTTTCCATTGACAATTCTGGGGAATCTTACCCCAAGATAGTCATAATGCTTAACTTTCTCCACCTTTTCATTGTTAATCCAGAATTCGGAAAATGTTTTATTTTATTTTCCAATACCAATATCTTAGTTTTAGACATGTTGATACTTAGTTTATGTTTGGTGCAAAGTTTTGCAAAGTATTTCAGTTTCCTTTTGTATTCCCAAAGCTGAAGTTGTAATCCAAACTAAGTCATCAGCATAAGCCAGACAGTCTACTCTAGTATGTCCTATTTTGGGTGCATGGAATGCAGTATTAATTTAGACTCAGCAAGACATAATTGATGTAAATATTAAAGAGAGTAGGGGCCAGTAAACAGCCTTGGCTGACTCCAAGATTGGTATGAAATGTTGCAGTTGTATGTCCAAACTGATCATATTGAACCGAGGCCCATGTATGATTATGCAGTCTGATTAATATATTTAACAGCTCTGGTAGAATGCCAAAGGTCTGCAACTTCTCCCAGAGTAAAGTTTTACTTATGCTATCAAAAGCTGATAAAAGGTTGATAAAACAGCTATATAAGTTTCCATTCTTTACTGTTGTATATTTCCAAATTAAAAAGTTCAGAATGTAGCAATGTTGAATTGTAGATCTGGCTTTTCTAAAGTCGTTTTAAACTTCACTAATAATATAATTTTGATCTAAGTATATTGTAAGTTGGTCAAGGACTATTTTGGTAAATATTTTTTGAGATATGTCTATCAAACTGATAGATCTGTGCATACGAGAGTTGTTTGGATTTTCTTTTTTGAAACTATGATAGATAACACTACCCTGCCAACTGACAGGGAAGTTATATCCTTGGATAAAGATGTTAACTATCTTCTCAAGAATAGGAACCCACTAGTCAACATAGGCTTTCTATATATCATCAACTATATTATCAGGTCCTGGTGCTTTATTAAATTTAAGTTGAAGAATTTTTAGAGCTATTTCATCTCTGTTAATAAAGATGAGGAGTTGGTACATCCAATGTCTGGTGTCAAATGTATTTCCAGCTGAGATTATTCCTTCATCTGGAGAAACATATAGATTCGAAACATATGTGACCCAAGTATCTGGTAAGATGTAAGCTTCTATTCTAGTTGAATATTTATTATATCCTTGACTAAGCAATTTCCAAAACTGTCTGCTATCTTTGTTAGTTACTGACTTTCTTGTTTTTTTCCCAGAGAGCCTAGCCTTTTTCTCTCTCTCTCTCTGTTTCCATTAATGAGTTATTTATGAATAACTTTTTTATTTTTATTTTTAATTAACTTGTACCTTCCTATTTCTTTATTTAAATCTTTCTTTGCTCTCCTGCATCTGAAATTAAATCAAGTTTTATTTTGTCTATTAGTAGTCCTTACACTATTTATTGTATAGTGTGGTTTTGTCAAGGTATTCATGTTCATCCAAAGAGTTGGAGTCCTATTAAAATCTGCTTCCTCTGTGATGGATGTACATATATAATTTAGCAGCCATACATGTAATAGGTCATTGAGAAATCTAATGGTGTTAGTACTCCATTTAATCCTCTTTTGATTAATTATTTCAATAGCTTCATTTGCATGAATTACAGTATCAGAATATACCAGTTGTGTAAGAAATCATTTTAATTTTAAAGGGTTGTGTGCAGATTCTGGCCTTTCTATGATTTCTAAATCCAGTATTAATTCAGATGCTTCAAGATTACATCATGCTAGATCTATTACTGATGAACCCTTGGAGACTAGATAAGTTAAATTTCCTGAATAGTTTCCAGGGAGATGACCGTTAAGTAGGGTCATATTTCTTTCTGCCAAAACCTGGGTCAGCAGTTTCCCCATAGAATTATCTATCTGATCCATAGGCTCTGGCCCCATATTCAAAAGGAGGGGTTGTGCGGTGCATCTGGATGTGCCACCCAAACAGTTGTGCCATCACAATGGAATGCTATATTCAAACACTATGCACTATCCGAATGGATTGCACTTCCTGTTTGAATATGGCATCCTGGCCGTGCAATGCAAATGGAGTGGCGGCCTACACTGCACCTGGAGCAGCCCAGGAATGGGCTACATACAGGCTATGGGGGCTGCACCAGTGCATCCTAGATATGCTGCACTCCCAAGGGCCATATTCAGCCAGACTATGCAAATGAGCACATTAGGCATGCATGGAGCAAAGGGGCCTCATGCATATTCATTATGGTTCCATTTGGATATCTGCATGGGCCAGGATGCACCAGGACCATGCTGCCCCCATGCCCAATCCCTGACACTGTGCTACAGTCAGTCTAGTGCACATACCTGTTTACTCAATGTAAATAAAATATATAAATAAAATACATCTGCCCCACAAGGCCATAGCAGGCACCCCCCTTCCAACCCCATCCCGAATCAGTGCAGATGCCCACACCATACCTCCCCAGTAGTCTAGTGGCTCCCCCACCCAAGACTTGAATGCAGTTCCTGGTGGAATCACACCCCAGTCCTTGGTAGTCTAGTGGACCCCCGGCCTCAGCCACAATCCTTAACAGTAGGTAGAAAAGATGACACCCTAGCACCCCCTAGAAAAGATGACACCCTAGCACCCCACTGGTGCCAGCCCCCCTTCCATCCCCAATCCCTGATCACAGTAAGCACAGCTGGGGGCCCCTTTCCATAGTGTATTGGCCCCCCACCCACCCAGATACCCATATCCCACCCCGCTCCTCCCTTGTCCCCACACATCCAGGCAGCCAGTGAGCAGCACAACCCTCTGCACATCACCACAGCTGCCCACCAACTGCACTGTCAGTGTGACAGTGTACAGATTATACTACATGCCCATTGGTTCAATGGGTATGTAGTGTATATTATACACTGTCACAGACAGTTCATTTGGCAGGCAGCTGTGGTGGTGAAGGGCTGTGCTGCTCACTGGCTGCCCAAACATGCTTGGACGGGGAGTGAGGTGGGTTGTGGGTATCTGAGTGGGAGTGGGACATTGCAGTATGGAAAGGGGTCCATTGCTGTGTTTATTGTGATCGGAATTTGGGGCTGTGATGGGTGTACCACTGTGCTATAGTAATGGGCTCAGGGACTGTATTTCCTTTGGAAGGGGATGGGTGGTGGGTACCGCTGCACTGTGAACTGGGGCACAGGTATTAATCTACTCCATCCAATGTTCATGGATGGGAGGAGGGTTGACAGTGGGGAATGGGTTTGGATGGCACACAGTCTTCTGTGATTGGGGAATGAGGATGAGGAGAGGGGCTGCTGCCTATGTCTTGAATGGGGATATGTACTGTTTTTGCTGCACTCAGGGGCTGGGGCTGTGGTGGGAGGTTTCACCAGACTGCTGGGACTGGCTGGCTGTGGTGCACCTGTGTGCACTTCCAGTCCCTGCCTGTGGGTGCCTGGCCGACTTAGGTCAGCTTTTCATGGCCCATCTTTGAACCACGCCTTTCATGCCAGTGAGGGGCACATAGAAACATAGACTTTGATGGAAGATAAGGACCGCTTGGCTCACCCAGTCTGCCCATTTCCCTACCTTCTAGTTAACCAACAGCCTACTTCCTCCCACCCCCCCATAATTGCCTTATGTCTGTCCCATGCATGTTTGCATTCCCCCACTATTTTAGACCCCACAACCTCCTCAGGAAGGTGGTTCCATGCGTCCACCACTCTCTCTGTGAAAAAAAATGTCCTCACATTGCCCCTGAACTGTCCACCTCTATCTTTAAATTATGCCGTCTTGTTCTTGCACATATCTTTTTCTGAAAGATGCTACCCTCCTGAACTTTGTTTATTCCCTTGAGGTACTTGAAAGTTTCTATCATGCTCCCCATCCCTCCTTTCATCAACGGTATACATATTAAGCTCGTACAATCTCTCTTCATATGGTTTGTGATGCAGACCCTGCACCATTTTAGTTGCCCTGCTCTGGACTGCCTCCATCCTGTCTATGTCCTTGCAGAGATGGGGGTCTCACCAACTGTCTGTACAGAGGGATAATCACTTCCCTTTTTCTACTTGTGATGCCTCTCCCTATGCATCCCAGTATCCCCCCAGCTCTCCTTACTGACCTCTCACATTGCTTGCCCACCTTCAGGTCATCTGATATGACTACCCCCAGGTCCCGTTCCAACGTTTTTGTTGTTAGTACCTCCCATGCCATTGTGTACTCTTCTTCTGGGTTTTTGTTTCCCAGGTGCATAACTTTGCACTTCTTTGCATTGAATCTAAGTTGCCATATGTCTGACCATTCCTCCAACCTTGCCAAGTCCCTTTTCATCCTTTCCACCCTCCTTGTGTATCAACTGTGTTACAGATCTTTGTGACATCTGCAAAGAGGCATACCTTTCCTTCCAGACCCTCTGCAGTGTCACCTATAAAGACATTAAAGAGGACTGGACCCAGTACTGAACCCTGAGGTACTCCACTAGTAACCCCCCTTTCTTTGGAGTGAGTTCCATTCACTATTGCTGATGCCTTTAACTCACTATTCACCAAACTTCCCAATACTTCTCCACCTACTACCCTTGGATCCCGTGCTCCACCCTCAGCCCCCACTGAAGCTCCTCCCTCTCTTGTGCTAGCCCCTGTCTCATGTCTAGGGTCCTAAAATTACTATGTGCCGTCCCGCCCCATGGCTCTGCTGGGTCGGATGGTCTTGAGCCCAGGATACTATGACTTGCTGCCTCCATTCTCACTACTCTGGTAACCAGACTTTTTAACTTTTCCATCTGCCCCTCCACAGTTCCTATGGCCTGGAAAACTTCTAGGACCATTCCTGTTTTCAAAAAGGGTGATCCAAAAAACTTACCCAACTATCAACCTGTAGCATTACTGCCAACTCTAAGCAGGCTGCTCAAAAAATGTGTCCATTGCCAAATATCAATGCACCTACTCAATGCCAATCTTCATCGGCATATTCATGGGAATGCCCCCTCCACTAGTGCGGCATACATTTTCTTGTGTACTGGCCCATTCCCATGGGGGTGATACATCTCACTGCTTTGAATATCACTCTGTGGCACATTGTTGGACTTGCACGGCACATCTCTCGTTTCTGCTGAGATGCGCCGTGCATCTCCTTTGAATATGGGGGCCTCTATCTTTATTTTCTAGGATTTACTTCAGATATGTAGGAGATGAGTTCAATGTTAATTGAATTATTGGGATTCTTGCATTGAAGTATCCTACAAGTATTAAGGCCCCTGAAAACTCAGAGTCAATAATATTAACTAAAATCTCACTAAGTTGGAAAACTACATTATCCTTATCCTTCTTGCCAGGGGGGAAATATATGTTAACTATTATTAACTTAAAGTGAGTTTTGGTATCGTCTGACAAAGGCACTAGAATGTCAGTGGTACTATCTTGTTTGCTTACATTAATGGTCAGAGCAGTCCTAAAATAGGTTGTAATACCACCCTTATTTCTTCCAAATTTTTCCCCATTAACAGAATTGGAAATACTGATGTATCCTGGAATTTCTGGAGCACGTTCTACCATGCACCATGTCTTCTGGAGGCAAATTATGTCAAACTGTTCCAGAATTTTTTTAACCTCAGGGTCTGCAATCTTTAAGTGTGTCCCTTTGATATTCCAGGATAGTATCTTGATTTCCATATTGTCATACAAAACAGATTGAGTTTTTAGTAGCATGGAGTTCCTTCAGTCATTTGATTTCTTCTTGTCTCAACCTTTCCAAATTTCCTGAATCCTGTTTATATTTCTCATCTACCATACTTCTGTTTTCTTATCCCTTTGAGTCTCCTTACATTGGTCTCTGTCCACCCAGTCTTGTGGGGATGTTATGTAAAGGTCAAGCTCATTTAAATATGTGTGTTAAACAGCAGACATGAATGTGGGGTCCTGTCTGGCACGTTGGGCTTGAAAGAGGGAGGATCATCTTCAAGATGGTCTCACAGACAGAAGGAAGTGGTATACTTGCTTAATTCCTGTACTGACCACCACATTTTGGGTGGAGATTATGTTGGATAGCATCAGCATGTGCCTAGAAATCAAGGTTGTGGTCCTGTTAGACCCCAAGGTACTTAAAGGAGGAATCACAGTGCCACCAAAAGTAAGGAAGGATGGCACAGAGTGTTCCCAATAACCTCCTGCCAGTGGCCAGAGGTTATGGAGAGCATTTTCTTGCCATTGAGGTACAGTTGGTTTGCCCAGAATAAGCACTGGGTGTTGTCAAAGCCCAGTTTAAGCTGGGCAGTGAGGTCAGGGCCAGAAGAGCCAGAGGCAAAGAACACTATATAATCTGTATATATGAGGATGAAGGCAGAGAAACAGGTATTAGGGAGGTCATTTAGAACATGATTTTTTAACCAGGGGTCTTAGGTTCCTTTAGGGTCCCTGAATAAGGCATAGGGGATCCATGGATTGAGCAGGAAAAATGTTAAATATGAAACTGTAGAAATGGTGTTTAATTCTGTCTTGGTGTTTTGAACAGTCTTTCCATGCTCTTCTGTTACAGCCCCTACTGCATTCAAGCTCCTTTTTCATAAAATAAGTGCTTAGAGGCAAGCAGTTGTAATGAAAAAAGTCCAGTCAAAACCAGTTATTTGTTTTAATTTGAGCTGCATTTCACTTGTAGTACCTAATATGTATTAGAGGCATGCAGAGTAGCGTCTTTCACCATGTCTTTCTCTCCTTCACTCAACTACAGGTAAACAAGATGTCATAAAAATGTATTTAATCCATGTAGAAAGACTTTATCCAGACTTGTTTCACCATATTACACAAAAGGCGAATATCCCTGACCTGTAAGGCCATCCAGACTAGCACCTACAGCCTTCTGGTAGCCATCTTGGATCATCTCTGCAGGATTCAGATCTGGATTGTTTATTCACAACTCTCCACTCTTAACACCTCCCACACCTCCATTTCCTCAGATTCTCATAGTGAATACAGAATTCAAGCTGTGACTCTGGCCAGAAGTTCTGTGCTCAAACTCCATACCCCACATCATCATTTGTGTCAGAAACATAACCCCCAACTCCCCTTCCCACACCCTCTGTCCTGCCATTGCAAGTAAAGGGTTCCTGCTACTACTGATGTTCACTCTGGGAGTCTGTGCACACAAAATGGTTGAAAACCCCTGATTTAGAAGATGGAGAAAATGATAGGGCACTAAATGGATCCTTGGAGCATGCCTGACCAGATAGGGAGTTTGGGGGATAGAGTCTCTATGATACAGACAGCATGAGATCTGCCCTCAAGGTAGGAGTGGAACCAACTGACTGAGGAGGCAGAGGGCTCTGCTTCCACCCCACTTTAAACTTGTTCAGGAGAAAGAAGCAGGCAACAATATCAAAGGCTGTAGAAAAGCCAGCAAAGATGGCAGAGGTTATCTAGTCCTGGTCCATACTAAAGAGGATGGAGTTAGTGAGCCAGAGTTGGGAGGTGGATATGGAGTGGGACTTTCTGAAGCCAGACTGGAAAGGAGTGAAGAAGAAGGAGTAGGAGTCAAGGAAGAGAAACAGTTGGGAGAGTGCAATGTGTTCCTTGAGTGTAGCCAGGTTTGGGAGGAGAGAAACTGGACAATAGTTATCAGAAAAGGGGGTACTCACCTCCTTTAGGGTAGGGAATGACCACTGCCTGTTCGCAAATGTCAGAGACAGTAGTTGAGAAGGAGAGGTTAAGGAGATGCATGATAGGGTTATGAGGTCAGAAGCAGAGAGTGAAAATAGCATGGGATCAAGACCATCAGGGCTCACACCCTTGTGAAGGTTATTACTATGAGGGCCCTGAGGGAAGCAGAAGGAGAAAAAGTTAATGAAAGGAGGCATGGAATAAGAATGCATAATAGAGAAGTGGGAGGAGGAGGATGAGGAGGTGAGGGACTGAGCATAGGAGGTGAAGAAAGACTTGAAGGAAGAGGCAACAGCAGCAGGGTTGGTGACACCTGTGCTGATGTCAAGGAGATGGTAGAGGCAGTATATGTCTATAATATATGCTCTTCATACCTATCAATAGCAAAAATTATCAATAAATACATTTCTAAATAATTGTCCCTTGAGTATTACAGGCATGCACAGTTTCTGGATTAATGCATCAAGTACTGTTTCAGATTTGTGTCAGAAAATATTTTGGGGAAACATTTTTTGGTCAGGTAGTAACTGGGTAAAACAAGCTGCCAGTAAGCAAAATAGGGTCAAAGAGAGAATTTAAAGTTAGTTTGGAGAAGTTCTTTAAAGGAAATGCCATCATAGGGTATGAAAACTGAAGAAACTAAGGGTATAATTTCAATCAATACAGCAGACAATAATGTAGTGTGACCATCACAAAGGAATGTGGTGTGCATATTTATAGAATGCATACAAACAGAGGTGAGAAAGAAGTAAGTGCCTCAGCTGGGACTTGAACCCAGGCCACCCAGAATACCATTCCAATTGAGCTAACCATCTGTGCCACTGAGACAACTGGAACCTGGGCTTTCTGTGTGCACATTACTCTTCTTCAAATGCACAACCCAATGGCAACACACATATTTACTTGTAACAATCACACAGGAGTGTGGTGTGCATATTTATGGAACACATACAAACAGAGGTCAAAAAGAAGTAGGTGACTCAGCTGAGACTTGAACTTAGGCCACCCAGAATACCATTCCGTTTGTGTTAACCAGATGCACCACTGAGATAACTGGAACCTGGGCAGTCCCCAGTACATTACTCTTTCTCAAATACACATCGAAATGGCAACACAAATATTGACACAATTGGAACAGTATTCTGGGCTAACCAGTAGTGACAGAGGGTGAGATGGCCTCACCAAAGTCTGGGTGACAGACAACACTCAGATAAAATTCAGAAAGTCATCTGAACTCCTAAACAAGAATTTGAAAGTTCTTTATTATCTGAATCTTCAGGCATTAGCAGGGATGTCCACAGAAAATGCTGGGGCACCTACTGAAGGCCTTTTAGCCGTAGGAATGGGTTTAAAATTGTTTGATTAAATATGTATACTAGCACAAACTGTGGAATTTAAGTGTAGCAATATCTTGAAACAACAGAAAGGAAATACTCAAGAGGACCATCATCTCTCTGAAGAAGCCCATATATGGGTGAAACATTGGGGTGGAAAGCTGTGGTCAGAAGCCTAAAGTAAAGTTTGGGATAGTAAAGAATTTTTTAATAAATACTGAACCTGTTTAGGAGTTTGACTGACTTTCCGGATTTTGAGTACTGGGGAGCCTCGGTCAGCCACCAAAGCCAACTTCACTGTTCCAAGAGTTCATGTGAGAGCACCCAGGGGACCACTTCTTTTCTGTGCATTACAGACACCACTAATAGGAAATTAATGGGATCTATGACAGTCTTGGCTGCATGGGTACACAGGGGCCAAGTCAACTCTCTCAAAACCTGGGATTGCCATTGTTCAGGGGTGGAGGAGGCAGGGGCATGCAGCAGAGACAAAGTCATTGTGAGATGGATGTGAGTCACTCTCCAGGCAAAGCCTGAGCCAAAATAAAAGGGTGAACAGGACAAGTAACCCACTTTAGCAATTGGGCCCCCACTTCTTGAAGGATAAAGTAATGTTATGAAGCTGGGGGTGGACTGCAGAGAGGAGTGGCCTATTGTGGGGAATCCCACCCTTGGCAACAATCCATTAGAGGTTATTACCTCTGATGGCGACTCATGATAGTACTCCAAGATCCTTCTGGAGGGAGGACATAGTAGTTCCAGTACAGAGGTAGGTGCAGTCTGACTGCTGCCCCTGTGGTGCCGGCCTACTATCTTCCACCATCCCCGGACCTTATCTGAGGTGACTCTGCTGGAAAATAGTGCATCCAATTCAGAACTCAGTATACAGATTCTCACTGTGGATTGCCTGAGGGGCACATTGGTCTGGGGGGGGTCATGGGCCTGAACACACAGATGTACCAATAGTTCTGTGTGGGGGTAATAGTAGGAGAATTCCTGACCTTTTAGCAGAGGAGGAGAATGAAATGTGTAAAGCTGCCAGAAGGGTGAAAGGAAAAGGGTGGCTTATTTGATACCAGGTGGACACAAAGCATAAATTTGCCCAAGACCACCCGATGGCTAGGTTACCATCCTACAGTTCACTATGTAGGCCACGAACCCTTTGAAATACTTTACCCTGAAGTAAGAGTTACAGGTTGTATATAGTTCTTGTTTTGCATTATGTTTGTGTGGTGCTGGGTGCTGTGGTACAGGTAAGAAGTGTGAGGGGAGGCTCCCAGAGGGGAAGACCCCAGATACTATCCTTCTCAGTATACAATAGTGTATGTTTGCATAGTACAATTCAATGTCAGGGGTCTTACTAGCTCCATAAAGTGGACCAGGGTGCTACAGGAGTTGAAGAAGCTGGGGCAGTGTATAGCACTTCTGCAAGAAATGTACCTGACACTGAGCGAACACAGGAAGTTAAAGCAATCCTGGGTGGGATCGGTGCATGCCTCCTCTTTCCAATATCACCACAAAGGCATGGTGAGGGAATTTTGGTGCATAGGTCATGTTCCCTGGTGGTGGAGAAGGTAATTTAAGACCCACAGAGGTATTTTGTACATATTAAAGGTACTCTCTGAGTGGTCCCCTGCACCTTGGTCAACATTTATGTCCCAAACTAGGAGGGGCTAATGTGACTTTTCTGACCAATAAATTTGTTTCCAAGGAACTTCTCCTATGGAATTATACCTGATGGGTGGGGACTTTAATGTGGTTATGAAATCCCAACTGGACAGATCAGGCAGGGCTGGGAGAGAGGAGTCAAGAGTGGGCACCTGCTTTCAGAGACTCCAGTGTGAGCTGGGGATGACAGTTATATGGCGACAAGTGCACCACAATATAAGGGATTACACCTGTTGATCACCCCTTCCCCCACAATGCCTACTCACGCATTGATTATTTTCTGCTCTTCTCCAATTGGGCCAAAGCAGCAGAACAATGTGACATCCAGAGCTTGATGTTATCATTGCTATGCGAGTCTCCCTGTGATTATCTTGTTGAGCTTAGCTGTAAATAAACTCTCTGTGTCTGTGTACACTGCATTCATAAGTACCTAATTGCACATGTGCCTTGTTTACATATCATTCTCTGTTGTTATCCTCTGCTGTTTGTATTTAATTTGAAGCTGTAGTTTAATGCTGCCAGTGCAATTCTGCTTTGCTTTTTTTATGTATGATCTTTAGTGAAAGTGTATGTGTACACTTACCATATGCAGTTATTTATTGTATCTCTGTACCTCCCTATGTACCCTTACCCCAGGTCGCTCCTGAAAAAGGGACATTCCATCTCAGAGGGCTTATCTGGTTACCAAAATTCAAATAAATAAATAAATATCAGACCACACCTTGGTCTTGTTGGACTTGCTGGTTGCACCACTTTGGAAAGCCCCATGTTGGAAAATCAATGTTGAATGACCCAGAATATGTGCAATTAGTGACAAAATGCATGGAAGAGTACACCACCAATAGCCCTTGGGGAGCCACCACAAATGCCATGTGATGGGATGGTCTGAAGTCAGTTCTCACCAGCTGCACAATAAGTTTTATGGCCACCAAGAAAAAGGAGAGGATTAGAGAACAAGAAAAACTAGAAAATAGGCTTTTTAAACTGGAAGCAGAACAGAAAACTGTTAGAATAGAGGGGAAAAGGTAAGGTTGGGGGTGGTCTACAGACCACCTCAACCAAGAAGTGGAAAGGGACAGGGAGCTGAGTTTGCAATTTCCTGGAAGCTGCAGGGATGGGAGAGGTGGTAGCAGTTGGGGACTTTAACCTGCCCAAGGTGGACTGAAGCATACCAGTCACATCCTGTGCCAGGAGTCATGTGATTCTAGAAGCAATGCAGAGTGTGTTTTTGACTCAGGGTGCCTCAGAGACCACCTGGGCTGGGGCAATCTTTGATCTAGTGCTCAGAAATGGGGAGCACATACAAGAGATAATGGTCAAGGAGCCCCTGAGTGGTAGCAATCATTGTACACGGTTCTTCACATTGGATATCAGCAGGGATAGCATCTCAGCTGTGACTAAACTCCTGGAGTTCAAGAGGACAGACTTCAGGAACATGAGTGTAGTGCTAAGGAGGCACCTAGCAGACATCAGAGTGGATATGGGGTTGGAGCAAAAATGGACCATCATCAAAGAAGAAGTACTGGCTGCCACAGTGAAGTGTTTTGGGCTAAAAAAAAAGAACTCAGAGGAGCCAAAACTGAGATTGCCCAAGTGGTGACAGACAAGAGATCAGCTGAAAAGAGATGCAGAACGACCAAGAGAGAGAGAGAGAGGTGAATAAGGAAAACTGCCTAAGGTTGGCAAGGTGGAAAGCAAGGTACTGTAGTGTGGCAGGCTAAGGCACAAAAAACACTCCAGATAGCTGAGAGAATCCTACTTGGTGTACTTGGAGGAGGTGGGAGGTCTGGATAGTCGGCAACATGGGTTTGTGCCAGGTAGATCATGTCAAACCAACCTTGTGGAGTTCTATGAATGGGTAACATCAGAACTGGACAGGGGTAAGCCTGTGGATGTATTATTCTTGGACTTCAGCAAGGCGTTTGACTCTGTCCCCCACAATGGTCTGGTGGAGAAACTGATGGGTTAGGGAGTAGGCCTTTGATGGTCAGATGGATTGAAAACTGGCTAGCTGGACGACTCAGAGAGTAGTGGTCTGTGGGGAGCTTCGAACCCTAGAGAGGTTAGTAGTGGGGTACCGCTAGGGCTCAGTCCTGGGTCCGATCCTGTTTAATGCATACATATCGGACATCAGGGAGGGTATAGGTGTGAAATGAGTCTCCTTATGGATGACTCCAAGATGGGAGCAGTAGTTGAGGGAGAAGAGGGAGGTTGGCCCTGCAAGGGACCTGACACCCTGGAAAGCTGGGCTCACACATGGAAATTAAATTTCAATATCACCAAGTGCAAGGTGTTGCATCTTGGTCGGGAAACCCAAACACAGGTACACCCTGGGAGGGGAGGCGCTGAGGCCCTCAATAGGGGAAAAGACCTAGGGGTCATGGTGGATGCATGTATGAATAACTCTGAGCAGTGCAGGAAGCTAGCAAGGCAAACAGGATGTTGGGATGCATCATGAGGGGATCACCTCTAGGGAGCAAGGAAGTGCTTCTGCCGCTGTACAATGGACTGGTTAGACCACACCTTGAGTACTGTGTACAGTACTGAGACCACACTTAAAGAGGGACATACAGCTCCTAGAGAGGGTACAGAGGAGGGCAACAAAGATGATACGAGGGCTAGGGATTTGACGATGAGGACAGACTTAAGGAGCTCTGCCTGTTTTCACTGGAGGAGAGGAGAGACAGGGGGACATGATTGAGGTCTTCAAGTACCTCAAGGAATAAATAGGGTAAACATGGAGGGATCTTTAGACTAAGCAGGAGGCATCACCAGAGGGCATGGTTTGAAGTTGGAAGGTGGAAGGGTAAGGGGAAAAGAGGAGGAGGTTTTCACTAAGCGGGTGGTGGACCCTTGGAATGCACTGCCTGGTGAGCTAGTTCAGAGATCCACAGTGGAGGGCTTCAAGAGAGGATGGACAGACACAGAAAGTGGATGTATCAGATGATGTCCTGTCCCAGGGGGGTGGGGATGGATGATACGGGTTTCTGGAGCACAAGGGATGGGAGGGTCTCGGCATCCAACTAAGGATCTAAAGTTCGAGCAGACTCGATAGACCGTAAGGCCTAATCTGCTGGCAAATAGTATGAATCAAAAAGGAGAAGAAGGACATCTTTCATTACTTAGGTAAAAAAAGGAACAAGAAGGATGGGACTGTTAGGCTTAGCAAAGGGGATGGAAGGGTAGAGCAGAACAGATGAAGGACTGAGGTATTGAACAAATACTTCAACTCTGTCTTCACCAGGGGAACAGATGGACCAATGCCTACAAGGGGGGAGAAGGGGAGCAAGGGGGAAGGAAGCACAGATTTAGTGACAGAGGAAGACTGAGTGAGAGAGGGGCTGCTAGCACTGAAGGTGGACAAGTCACCAGGCATGTATGACATACACTCAAAAGGTACTGAAGGAGCTGGCAGGGCAACTTGTGGGGCCACTGGTGGGCCTGTTCAATAGTTCCCTAGAGTCGAGCATGATACCACAAGATTGGAGAATGGTATATGTGGTGTTCCTCCATAACAGCAGTCTCAGGGATGACCCAGAGAATTACAGACCAGTCAATCTGACCTCAATCATGTGAAAGCTCATGGAGAGCATACTTAAAGAAAGGTTGGTAAGATATCTAGAGGATAATGGTCTCCTGGATGAGAGGCAGCACAGGTTTGTGGGAGGGAAATTGTGTTAAATGAATCTGATTGACTTCTTTGACTGGGTCACTAAGGCAGTGGACAGGGACCAGGCAGTGGATATCCTTTATCTGAACTTCAGCAAGGTCTTTGACTCTGTAAGCCAAAAAGGTTGATTAGGAAACTGCCCAATCTTGGGTTAGGGAGAAAATGACAAGGTGGGTAGAAAATTGGCTGAGGGGCAGGACTCAGAGGGTGGTGGTGGGGGAAGAGTTATCCAGCACAAGGGAAGTCACCAGGGGGTCATGCAGGGCTCAGTACCGGGGCCTGTGTGTCCAATGTTTTCATCAGTGACATTGGGAAGGGCATTAAGGGCAAAATGTGCCTATTTTCGGAAAACACTAAACTCTGTAGGAGAGCAAACACAATGGAAGAGATATAAAACTTGCAGAAAGACCTGAGTAAACATGACAGGTGTTCAGGGATCAGGCAGCTTGACTTCAATACCAAGAAATGCAAAATTATGCTCACTGGAGCAAGGAGTCCAAGGACTGAGTACTGCCTAGGGGGGTTCAGGTAGCAGCAGAGGAGGAGAAGGATATGGGAGTGATGATCACTAGAACCCTGAAGCACTCTATGCAGTGCAAAAAAAGTGGCAACAAAGGTAAACAAACTGCTGGGGTGTATAGCCAGAGGAATCAGCAGTGGACAGGAAAAGGTTATACTGCCTTTGTACAGGTTGCTGGTGAGACCACATCTAGAGTATGGAGGAAGATACTGGTGTCCATACCTTAAGATGATTATGGATCAGCAGGGTAAGACACATGACTAGAGGATGGGGCCCTAAGGATGTACTCCCTGGAGGAGAGGAAGGAGAGAGGGGACATGATAAGGAATTAAAGTACTTGAAAGAGATACATAGGATGGGGGTACATGACAACTCACTCCCGTCAATTCGCTCCCTCCAGATTCGCTCCCGACAACTCATTCCCATTAAACTCGAACCCTTTCTAACTTGTTCCTTCACCAATTCACTCCCATTTCTGCTGTGACAGTCCATGCAGCCTAAGCAGACATAATTGCTTGATTGTTTGTGCTTCAATCAACTGTAATGTGACAGTAATGTGGCTGCTACAGCAGCACAGTAATTACTAAATTGCCAATGTTCCCAATGTTCATATTGCCTGCTAACAATACATTAGAAGTGAAGTGGTGCTAATAATAATAATAAATTTCTGCTTCGTTTTGTTGTACAAACAGAGAGCAGTGAAGTGAGCTGGTTTATTTTGTTAGCTTTTCGTTCATTTCATTTACTTTACTGCTGCTGGTGCTAAATTAATTTGTTTTGTTATATCCAGCATATTTTATTATATTTTCGTTCGCTTCATTTACTTTACTGCTGCTGGTGCTGAATTTGCTAATAATTTGAACTACATTTTCATTTGTTTACTACTGCTGCTGGTGCTGAATTAATTTGTTGTACACACAGGGAGCATATTGAAAGGAGCGTTTACTACTGCTGGTGCTGAATTAATTTGTTGAACACACATGGAGCCTATTTGAAAGGTGGTGCTGAATTTGCTAATAATTTGTACTACATTTTCATTTGTTTACTACTGCTGCTGGTGCTGAATTAATTTGTTGTACACACAGGGAGCATATTGAAAGGAGCGTCTACTACTGCTGGTGCTGAATTAATTTGTTGCTCACACAGGGAGCTGTACTACATTTTTGTCCGTTTACTGCTGATGGTGCTGAACTAATTTGTTGTACACACAGGGAGCGTATTGAAAGGAGCGTTTACTTTACTACTGCTGGTGCTGAATTAATTTATTGTACACACAGGGAGTGTATTGAAAGGAGCATTTACTTTACTACTGCTGGTGCTGAATTAATTTGTTGCTCACACAGGGAACACTTTTTTTCATTTAATTTACTGCTGCTGGGAGCGTATTTGAAAGGAGCGAGTTTGTAATGGAGTGAATTGACTTGGGGATGAACTGTCAGGAGTGAAATATAATGGAGCAAATTGTCGGAAGCGTATTGTCGTGCTCCCATAGGATGGATAGGGAGGGGTCTCTTTAAGCTATGTGGCAACTAAACCATGAAGGGACACGATCTAAAGCTGGAAGGGGGCAGTTTTAGGAGAGAAATTAGGAAGTACTTCTTCATGGTGAGGGTGGCCAGTTGGAATGTGCTGCTAGAAAAAGTGATCTAAATGAAGTCAGTGAGCAGCATTAAAAGAGGAAGAAACAGGCTTAAAAGGAAATCAAGGGACTTGGGAAGCCAGAGGGGGAGAAGTGAGGGCTGGGGGGGGCAGGGTCAGTAGTGTAAGCTGATGATCCTGTAATATGAAAAGATTGGATAGATTAAAAATAATAAATGAACAGGTTACAAAGCATTTAAGGGATAATGGACTTCGATCTCCGGAGCAACATGGCTTCCAGAAATATTACAGCATGGGTACTGCTTTGACATGTTTTACAGATCACACCTCAAGGGCAATGGACCTTGATAACTTAACTGGTGCAATCTTTGTAGACCTAGCAAAAGCTTTTGATTTGGTGGACCATGCCATGCTGCTCCAGAGATTGAAGGACATTGGCCTAGCAGAATCTTCCTGCAGGTGGTTTCAGAGCTATCTTACAAATTGCCCTTTGAGGGTTAATTTCAGAGGAGCATTGTCTCTCATATATTGGATTAAGAGATTCATCTGGGGTCCATTCTGGGACTCCTGTTATTTTCTCTGTATCTCTACCCCATTGTAAAAATCCCTAAACAATCCAATCTTTTATTAAATGCCAATGACATCATTCTTTTTTCCAGTGGAAAAACAGTGGATGGGATAAATACAGTCCTAAATTCTGACTTCTCAGCACTAAATGCTTGGTTTTTGCAGCACAGTTTGTTGCTAACACCAAAAAAACCAAGCGTGTACTTTTTGGATCTAAACCCAAATTAGCAAGATACCAGCCTTTGCAAATCTTTAACTTGGCTTGAACGTTACTTTAACAGGACTTAGAATTAAAGTATTTAGGAGTGCTATTGGACACTAGCTTAACCTTTTCTGCCCATGTAAAGAAAACCACTGAAACTGTAAAACAAAAGCTGGGAGCTTTATAGAGGCTGAAGGATTGTCTAAGTAGAGAGACTAGGGAGGTAATTTCCAAGAGCATACCATTACCTACTCTTTTTTACAACTCAATTTTATTTACAATGATTACAAAAAATGATTTAAATCAAATGGCCCAGATATTCAGAGCAGTTGAGCATGGCACAACTGAGTTGTGCCAGCACAAGTGCAGTATTGTGCCAAAGAGCTATATTCAATGGGAACCAGTACACAGCGAAAAATCAATTGTGCCAATGTGCAACTATAATGAATGCAGGAGCAAGAGCAGGGGGCGTTCCCATGAATATCCAGTGCAGTGGCATATTCAACCATGAATCCATGGCACAAGTGTGGAGCAAATCGAAGTTGCTCTGAGCAGACTTGTTCCTATAAATACAGGGCACAAACACACAGACATCACTTGCACCAGGGATGTGAATGAGAGAGACAGACAAAGAGAGACACACACAGAAAGACAGACAGACCAAAGCCCACACACACAGAGGGAGAGGGATAGAAGTGGCATTGGAGTGGGAGAGAGGGGCAGAGAGAGAGAGAAAGAGAGACACACACACACACACACACACTCAAGCAGTGCACCAGGGTGGCACACAGCCAGAAGACAACAGCCGAGGGGGACAGTGGTCAGCAAGGGCCATAAACAGTGCACCCTTCATAATGGAGGCAGTAATGAGGGGTGAGAGGGGGCAGGAGGAACAGTGACATGGCTGAGTAAGTGCCTATCGGTAGTATGCCTGACACAGGTAGTACTGTGCCCGCATCACTTTTGAGAACTACAGTGACACTGAGATCATGGGCTGGTACCACCTGAACAGGGCCATTCTGAGGCAGCTGTGTGAGCTGCGCAGTGAGGTGATGCAGGTATCCACAAGAAAGAGCCATACCATGTTCATGGAGATGAAGGTGACTGCCATCATGTGCCTGATCACCATGGGCACCTTCCAGAGACCAACAGGGGACACTACAGGCATCAGCCAGTCAGCCACATCCTGCCTCCTCACATAGTTCCTTAATGCCCTGCTGCCACGTGCTTCAGAATTCATCTGTTTCCCCAGCACAAAGACAGAGCATACAGCAACCATGCAGGACTTCCACAGGGTGGCACATATGCCTGGCATGATTGGGGCCATTGACTGCACCCATGTGGCCATCCACTTGCTACCTGGCCCTGAGGGTGTGGCATACATCAACCAGAAGGGAAGCCTGAGTGTCAACTGCCAGGTGGTGTTCAATGCCATGGGGCGCATCACCAATATCTGTGCCATGCACCCTGGGAGTGCATATGACATGTTCATCTGACACAGCTCTGTGCTGTGCCACAGGTTACAGGCCACCTAGTGGGTAAGTAAGGCATGGACAAGGGGTGATGTGCAGAGCAGACTTGGGGATGGGGTGAGCAGGGTGTGCATGGTGGCATGGGTGCCAGGGACAGGCAAGGGGCACAGCGTAGAATAGCAGAGGGCTAACCATGTCAATCTCCACACAGGTCACAGTGCATATTCACTGAGGCCCTGGCTGCTCACCCCCTATTGGTGCCTGTTGTCCCCAGCAGAAGAACGGTACAACGAGGCACACATCAGCACACACAACATCATCGAGCATGCTTTTGGCATGCTAAAAGCATGATTCCATTGCCTAGAGAGATCAGGCAGTGCCCTACAGTACAGCCCCTCAGAAGCCTGTGGCCTATTCCTAGCCTGCTGCATACTGCACAACATGGCCATTGACCATGGGATAGCTGTCAAGGCTGATGAGGGTGACAGTAGTGGGGATGACAGAAACAATGAACCAGAGGGTGGTGGACTGCCAACCCCTGGGTGGAGGGACCCCCAGCTGCTCCAGCAGGTGTGACGCCACTGGGACACCATCGCACAGGAGCACTATGGTGCACACTGGCAGGTGATGTGGTACACATGCATGGGCCACACAAACAGGTACAACATATATGCAGAGGCATGCATGGAGACAGGAATGCACACACAGAGGCATGAGGCAGGGGTAGGGGAGTGAGTGGCACACAACCACACACAGCAACACACACACACATACACCCACCCATGGACCCACACACCCAGGTGTTGGTATGTGGCATGGGTCAGATGCATTGCACCAGTGCACAGGCACAACCAGTGCTAGCCTGCTCTCATCACACCCATGCCACATGGTCCAGTGGCCAGGAAGGTATGCACACAGGCAGCATGGCGGCACAACACACAGGTGCGACACCAGTGGTAGGCACACAAACACACACTACCCATGTGTGCACAGGGCAGCAGCGGCAGATAGCGGTCAGGGTGGCCCACAGATAAGGGCCACTGCATGGAACCATGGCCACCACGGCCATGGGGTCGGCTGTGTTGGGGCCAATCAGCAGCCACAGGTTGTGCATCAGTCATGGGAGGGTTTGCCACAGCCCCCCAGGGGTGGAACCATGGGACCACGACCATGTCTGCGTGGGGGTGTGCAGGCACCCAAACAGGCCAGCCCCAAGCATGCCTGGAATGCCTACATCAGAGCCTAGCATCGGCTGTGTTGGGGTCATCCAACGCCAAGTTTGTGAGGTGGGCAGCGCACTGCGGGAGGGTCACCTGTGCACGGCCACACCCTTTGGCAGCCAGCAATGCAAAGCCATTCATGATCGCAGTGGCAATGTGATCCAAGGATGCAGTCATGGCTTCCTGCATGTTCTGCATCCCCACCAGGATCTGTACAGTGCCCCTTTCCTGCTGTTCAACTAACTAGCACACCTCCACATGCAGTACACACACCACAGTGGCACGCAGCACCTGTCACTGAATGGACACACACAGCAGACGGATGTGCTCAGCTAGCCAGTAGGCATCCTGGGGCTGCTGGGCAGGATGCTGATCCTATTCTGGTGACCAGCCACACTGCACAGCCTCCATATCTGGTGGATGCTGCAGAGTGGGGTCTACAGGGGGAATGGTCACAGTAGGCACACCGGCAGTGGACCATGAGTCCTACTACCTGGTGGCACCCGTAACCTGCTACTGTCTGCACCTGCACAGCCACACCACCACCACCGCAGGGCACAGCCAGGGCAGCACACACCACTGAAGCAGCTGTTCCACCACTGGCAGAGCGCTGGGCATGGTGCCTGTGTCAGATGCCAGAAGGGGCATCTTGCCCACAACATTGCCCATGCTGTCCAGGATCAGTGTGATGTCATCATCAGAGCTGAACCCCACCCTGATCTGTGTCTCTGCACATAGGACACCAAGGCTGGCATCCTGCAGGAACACACTCAGGGCCTTGTCCGACCCCAGATCCAGGACATCTACCTGTGCTGTGGTGCTGAGTTGCAGCCTGTCAGGATCCTGGATGCTGGTGGAGGTGGACGGGTTGTCCTTCGGGGCCATACCAGTGTCCACAGTTGCTGCCACAGCCGGTACCCCATCATCTGAATGGAGGCATGCTGGTGCTGCAAGAGAAAGGAAGGCATGTCAGTGGTGCAATGCCCACATGTGCCCCCATCCATACACTGCCACTGCATGTGTCCTGTGGCATGGCATGGCATGTGCATGAGTGCAAACACATGCACATGGCATGAATGCCAGCCACATGCAAGCCAGCATGCCCATGTACACACCCTCCATGCCACTGGCTGTGCGTGGCTGATAGACTTACCATGCAGTGATAGGCTGCCACCCATCTGGAATCCTCCTTCAGGCACACCCTTCCATGGTGCAGTGCATGGTGGCTGCCACCAACTCCTCCTGTGGCATCAGTAAGGGTGCATCCACAGGCCCTCCTCCAGTGGCGATGAAGGATGCCTGGATGACCGCCACCTTCTCCTTTATCCACCGCTTGTCCATTCCCACCTTCTTTCGGCAGTTCTGCACTGACCGCTGGTGGCTGCCATGCTGGTTAATGTAAGCTGCCACCTCGTCTCATGAACCAGCCCTGGCCTGTGGTGTGCCCATGGCACCACTCAACAGGGGCTCCCTGTCCAGGTACGCCTCAAACAGGGCATCAGTCTCTGCCATTGTGAAGTTGGACCTGTGCTTCCGTGCAGGCCCCCGATCCTCACCCTCCTCATGTGCCAACATGTTGCTGCCTGTGGACATGGACAGCACAGTGTGACAGTGGCAGCATCTCCCCGGTCCGTCCCACCATGCAGTGCTGTAGGCCCCCAGTGAGCTGCAGCAGGAGGCACAACTTACCTATCAAGGTTGCAATACTAATCTATGGCCTGTGCTGTTCCATGGTGCTTATATGGCATTATGTATGCAAATGAGTTTGAGTACAACAGTAATGATATGCTACTGCACCCACTGTGCCATGCATTGGCTGATGAGCTCATATGCATGTGGTGTCTGAATATCACAATATTGTGCCATGTGCAATGGGATTGCACCAAAGCAAGTTGTAATGGTGCAATCCACATGCATTTGCAGTGCACAAGCCCACATTTCACATGCACATCACAGCATCATGGTGGCTATTACGCACCATGCGCAGAAAGCACAATGCAATGACATTGCACATGTTGTGCATGGGCCAGTTTTGTGCATGGCCTGCATGAGATGCCGTGCCCTATCACACACATTTGCAATACCAGTCATCCACTGACCCCTGGGTCAGACTTCTGACCCTGTGACCCCATGCAGCCATGCCCATTCTATGCATCTCTGGCTCTGTGTGATGTGCATACACTGCACATGCTCCCACACATAGCACGGCAAGCACATGGTGTGGACATGTGCACCTTCTGTCACCATTTTTGCAGCCAAATGCGTTGAGCTGACCATGGCACAGGCAAGATGCAGGAGGGTCCAGAACTGGTCACCAGTCAAGTTGGCCAACTTAGTGGCCTATATGAGGCCCCACTCCCCCCAGCTCTTCAGGCAGGTGCCTCTGCAGTGGGCCAGGGCACCATGTGGCAGGACATCACCAACAGCCTGGAGAACAGGACGGGGTACCCAGGACAGGGGAGGAATGTTGTCACCACTATGGGGACCTCATGCGGTGGGACCCAGAGTGCCTCAGGAGGCTACAGACATGCGCCAGGAGAGGGGCTGTGCCACAGCCAGGTAAGTCATCTCATGTTGCATGTCTGCCCTGCTGCTGTACTGTGGTGTTGGCTTGGCTGACTGCCATGCCCTGAAGAGGGCTACACTGTTGTCATGCACATCACTGGATGGCATTGCCAGCTTCCACTTGCATTGCAATGCAGCCATGCAGCCATGTGGGATGTGTTGGGCAGGGGCACACCCTGTGCACAGGGGTGGGGGGCAGCTGTTGTGGTCGGTTCCTGATGTGCACCTGTCTTCTTTCCATTCCCAGGAACTGAGGACCATCAGAAGACTGAGGCTGCAGCAGCACAGCAGGCTGAAGCGGGATGTGATGGAACGGGACTGGCACCAGCAGGGCTGCAGAGGGCAGGTAGGCACTGTCATGGTCCTTCGCACTGTACATGGGGGGGTGGCTGGGTAGTGGGTGTGGGTATGGCTGCCTGTGCCATGTGCCATGGCAAATGTGTGTGTTGCACTGTGCATGGTGCATGCCACCATAGGGCTACCACTTGACATTTTCCAGCTGTTGGTGAGGTGGTCATGTGCCTGTCTGCCACTGTTGTTGTTGAGGTGCTGCTGGTGCACTGTGCCATGTGACTGTCATTGCACAGTCATGTGGCCATTGTGTGGCCGGGACCACCTCTGTGCAATGTCATGATGTGCCGAGTTGCTGGCTGGCATAGGCCCACCCCACTGTGGGTGGCCGATACAGGTCCTCCAGGGCTGCCCATTGCACACTATGGGTGGGCATGGTTCCTTGGGACATTGCACTGATTACCTGTCCTGTCCCTTGCTATAGGTGTCTGGCAGTGAAGACCGCCACACTCCATGCTCTCCAGACTGCTGCGCCAGACCCTTATTGTGGCTTCCATGATGCTGGAGGTGGTTGTCCAGATCCGAAAGATGCTGGTGGTGGAACACAGACAGTGTCAGCGCACCAGGGCAGCTGAATGTTAGTGTTGTCCATTTTCCCCTGTGTTCCCTGCTGTACCTCCCCCTTCAGTCCCCCGCTCCCACTGTACAGTCCCTGTTCCCTGTCCCCTTCCCTTGCTTTACCTACCCTTTCCCAACCCCTGGTTATTGTATATAGTTTCATTCAAATATATATTTTCTGACTTACCTGCCTGTGTCTGTGTCTGCTTTGCAGGTGGTGTGAGAATCCATGCTGCACTGGCCAGGTGTCTGTCCGTGTGGTGTGCATGTGAAGAGGCACGTGTTGTGCTTCTGTGGTTCACTCCTGAGTGCTGTGGTGTGTCCTACTGTGGTAGTGTCCATCCCCTGTGTTGGTGGAAGTGCCGTAGGGTGCCTTTGGGCTGGCTGTTAGGGGTGTGTGGCAGTTGTGTGTGTGGTGGTGGCACACAGCTCTGTTCATTGGTCAGGTGCTGTCCGCACACTGTCTTGGGGCCCCTGCTTGGCATTGTGTGGCCTGTCCCATGTGGTCTGCCATGCTACCTGCCACCCAACATGTTCCGTAACTACTGTGTGGGCTTCCTGTGTGGCATGTGTGTGCTTGGCTGCATGATTCTGGGTGTAGTTTGCTATGGTCTGGGTGGGAGGAGCACAGCCAGCGGCCTGTGGGGGGCTCCCTTTGTGGCCCTCTATTGGCTGTGGGCACCTCCTGTTGCCTGCTTACCCTGCCACTGTTGTGTTCTGGGGTCAGGTGTCTGGGTGCCTGTAGATGCCTTGCTGTGCCCTGCTGGTGTAGACCTCTTGTGGTCTGTCACTGTGCTTCCCTGGCTCTGTCCCTGGGTCTGTTCTCTGTGTCATGCCCCCCTCTGTTGCTCTGCTGCTCTGCTCCCACAGTTGTGCTGGAGCATTTCTTTTTGCACCATGGCACAACTCTATTTGCACCATGGTGCAACTCTGTTTGTGCCATGGCGCAACTCTGCCATATTCAGCTGGGTTCTGCTGGCACAATCCATCCTGCGCAACCTCTGAATATGGCTCCTATTGTCACATGGTACATCAGATTTGTGCTGTGCTGGACTTGCGCTGGGCTTTGGTGCATTTCTGAATATCTGGGCCAATGAACAAAACATTTAATGCTGTGTGTAGATCCATTACATCTAAACCTTGTAATATTCATCACTATATTATGCAGGGAAACAGGGTGGTTGCCACCAAGATTAAATTTAATGTATCACTTAGGTTGGTTGGTAGACAATGTTTTGAGATTAAAACATTTGTCCCATCTCTTTAATCACATTGAGATTAAAAAGAAAATAGATTATTGATGTCTTCTTTAGGCATTCAGTTATCTACTGTATACCTAAGATTTCAGTCTCTATTGGGGAAACAGCCTGTTTATTACAATCTGCCAAGCTCTGGAACATAGTACCTCAAGCTTGCACAAACACAAACAGCCATGTAAATTTTCAGTCCATGTTAAAATCTCACTTTCAACAACAAACTGGTTGTGAATGTTATTAAATGTAGTTTGTAATTTATGTATACTATATATTATGTGAATTGTATTATATTTTGTATGGTTATATTATTTTGCCACAAATGTAGTGGCCCAAGTCATTCCTGAAAAGGGGTCTTCGGCTCAGTGTACTTACCTGGTTAATAAAGTAAAGTAAATATATAAAATGGCCTTCTTCTGCTGACTTCTTCATACTGCATGTTGGTATGTTTATGTGTTTGAATGAACAGATCATACAGCACCTGGAAAAGTACACAGCAAACCTGAATCACCTCTTGGAGGTGAAAGTGGAGAAGGCCTCATGGAACTCCTGCAAGAGGTTCTATGAGTCCAGAAATAGAGTGGAGACATTTCTAACATGGGTGCTGCATAGGGAGGCTCCAAGCCATATATAGTGGTAGTTGCAGAAAAGTTTTCCAGTACCCTGGTGTGACAATTGGCATAGAGAAGGCAACATGGCATGGTGAAACTTAATGTGTGGTAGAATGCATTGTACACTAGTGGTAAATGCACTTCCTGGGTTATCCAGAGGATGGCAATCACCACTAGCCCCAGATTGATTGTTTTCCTGGAGTGCCGTAGTGTCTGTTTTTTGGTTTTTCATGTTGCATCTACTGGCAGATGTCACTGTTATAAACTTTTAAAATAACCACCTCACACGACTCCTGTTAATAAATAAATAGGTATTGTTGTGTGGTTTCCATACTTGCTGTACTTGCTGTGTTTACTGTCATATCAAAATCAGACACAGTATCTGAAATTTATGAGCATAGTGATTACATTTTATCATTGTACACAGTTATGTTTGTAATAATAATATCAGGTTTTATGTCAGCTTTCTGTTCACTCTTGTTTGCCAGTTCAAAATGCAATCTGAAGTGTCAGCCACAGTGCTTGATTCTCAGTGACTTAAGCATCCATAACTCTACAAGTCACTGATTCATTTGTGCATCAAATTCTGTCTGCTTCTTGCTGTATTGTGCAAAACTTTGTCTTTTCAGTCTCCTTAAACAACTACACTGTATATATAGAATAAAGTATGGGTCAGGGTGTGTAATGAAAAGTTTACACACACCAGAGGAATTAGATGCTACATAAACCCTGAGAGCAAAGCTCTAGGGGTTTATTAAAAGCATCTAACCCCTCGAGTTTACACACACCGACCCATGTTTTATTTTATATAATTGCTGGGTTTGCCTTTTTCGCCTAAGCAATTATATAAAATGCATGCAGGTTGCTGTGCCCACCAAGTTCAATTGGACTATCTGGTCTGTGACTCGCAGTGCTGTTTAGAATTGATTTACTTTTTTTCTTTGGGAATGATCAGTAGAAACAGATTCTGTTTCCAGTTGAAGATTCTGTTTAAAAATTGAACTTACCGCCGAGTCTGATTCCGAGTGGCAGTTTGCTTTTCCAAGGGAATGCATGCTGTGAAAGTTCTGAGGGGAAAAGATGCAGTGGGGCATGTACAGAGTGAGGGAAACCATACGCATGTTTGCCGTTATAAATGCTCCTTTATAATGGCAAATTACGCCATGGTTTCCCTATGGGAAAAAGGCTAAGGCAGTAATTATGTAGAAATTATGAGACTTCAGAATGGTTCATGATTGTTGCTTTAATCACAGTGATTTTTTTGCCATCAAAGATAAAATGAATTTACAGGGACCTCATGTGATTACTGTCACTAACGCTAACAAAGCCTGCAGACAGTTGAAATTACGGGATGTTTGCAAAGAACTACACTACTGATTTAATTAATTATTCATATCATCACACATTTACTTTATCTTAACTGTTAGTCTGCTAAAAAAGAGATGAACTTTAATATATGAGCTATAAAGCACTTTGCTAAAATTATGGTATTGCAGCACTACAAATTGCAAGTGTGGATGAGATGGACAAGAGAGTGAGAGTGGCTTGGAAGAGGATGAGATAGTTGAATGGAAAAGAAATCAATAAAAAAGTCAAATAAGATCACCAGTACTGTATGCAGCCCTCAAGTTATGCAGAATATTTGAATTGCTAATATTTCTATATGAAGATGTCTACATTGTTAGAAATGAATATCTGACTTGTTAAAAAACATCTCGTCGGTAGAAATAAAAAAAAAATATTTGTTCTTCCATGTATAAACCCAAGTCTGTCAAGACAGTTCTCACAGGAATACTATGTTCAGTATTTCAACTAGTTAAATATACAACAATTCACACAATTAAGCTATTGTAAACAACAACAAATTTAATCAAACTGAGGAGTCCTTAAAAACCTGTCAAATATAAAGTGATTGAAACAAACTATGGTAGACTAGTTGCCAACATCGAGTAAGTTCTTTCTCATGATAGCTGCTTTCTATTTACTGATTGCCAGTTTGACTTTAGGAAATTTAAAAAGGAAAAAAAGAGAACCTGCCCCTCCACCCAATCACCCGCCACACATGTAAAAAATTCCTTTATGGCTAGTGGTTCCTCCCCCTACCTGATTACTGGCCCCACATGTATAAAAAAATAAATCCCTTGTAGCCAGCAGTCCCTCCCACACCCATTCACTGGCCACATATGTAAAAAAAAAATCCCTGGTGGCTAGCAATCCCTTCCCCTACCCAATCACCTGACCACCGACCCAAATCCAGTCCCTGCCCAGCTGTTGCTACCTCCTCAGTACCCAAAAATATCCAATGGCCTCACTCTCGCTCTCTCCGGTACAAACTTTTTTTTTTCATTCTAAACTGTTGTGCAACTAAGCTCCCCTTATTTCAGATCATTTACCATGCACCTGTTACCATAGCAGGTAGCTTGCACCTTCAAACACTAAGAAATTTTTTTGGGGACCACTTTTCCACTCACTCCAGAAATGTGTCCAGCATGGTATGAGCAGGTATCTTAGATCCGTATTTCTGCAGCTGACAACATCTGTAAATTAAGAAGGGTAGCTCCACTAATTTCAGATATATTAGAGCAATATGAGAAATACAATGTACAGTATAAATGCAGGGCCTCTGGTTAGAGTACCATCAATTTTTCAGCTGTCAACAACTCTATAATCATGCCTTATATTTAATTTTTAAAAGTATTTGTGCATTAAGCAAACAGTTGTCACTTACCATTGCAAACTATGCTACAGTATAGTGCTGTGATGCTGGATAGTGGCTTTACTATTTGGGCTAGAAAGAAGGGGCAGTTAGACAAAACACAGTTGTTGCCTATCTGAATGGTGGCCAGGAATGTACAGTATATGAAAATGAAACAAAATCCAGTAGCTTGTATCGGTTTGTAGTTACAGTCATACTGTAGCATGAGTACACTTCTTCAAATTTTTTCCCCATTCTTTTTCTGCTCCTGACCTCAGGGAACTCTCTCCAGTTACCACGCTCACCACAGACATTACCACCTTGTCTGAAGTCCCTCACCAGGCCCACCCCGACTGGAAAATCCCTGGCTCTGAGCCCCCTGAGGTAGAGCCACCATCATCCTGGCACTCTGTCTATCATACAATCCACCAGTCAGGGTCAGAAAGCGGCCCTGAATGAGGAGCCCAATGGTGGGAGGAGCCTTACCTATCCCAGAGGAAGGGGAATTTTCCTGTACTTGGTTGTTGCCCCTTCCCTATCCCTTCCCCCAGAGCTCAAATGTGCAATAATGTCCTCCGATGTCTGCCACAGCTCTGCCGCTCTACTTCATCCCCAAGTGTGCGCAGTGCCTCCGCTGTGCCAGGCTAACCCTAGATTCCTCCGCAGAGAGATCAAAGTTGTTCTCTAGATGCTCGATACTTTCTCTCCCCTGCCAATCCCCAAATGGCCTGGGCTCATTCTCAAACCTGGGTCGCTGGCATGGCGTGAGGTGTGGCGTCCAGCAGTGCCAGTGGCTCAGTAGGTTGCACACTCGCCTCTGAGGCCAGGAGATCAGAAGGCTGTGGGTTCAGTTCCCACATCTGGCACTTGGGTTAATAGCCCAGTACTGACACTGTAGTGCAGCATGAGAGGGGTACTGCACTTCTGAGGTGCTGTCTTTCAGATGAGATGCTAAACCGAGGTCCCATCTGCCTGGATTGGTGGTAGTTCAGATGGATGTTAAAGATCTTATGGCACTTATCAAAAAGAGTAGGGGAATTTCCCTGGTGTCCTGGCCAAATTTCCCTCATTCATTAAAAATACCACCAACAGCTTAATCTGGTTCAAGGTCATTCGTCTGTATCCCCCTCCCCGGGTCGTGCCTGAAAATAGGCAATATTTGTCTAGTGCACTTACCTGGTCAACAAAAACTAAAATAAAAAAAATAAAAAAATCCTCAGTGCCACTGGGCCGGCTGCACTTCTTAACATTTCATCACACAAAAATATGCATCATGTATGGGGGGGCCATTAAATGTGAGGTACAATATCAAATCCTGTCTAGACTGTGTTAGGATACTGTGGAAGAAGTTCTGTCATATTCATCAAGTTTGGTACAGCTCAGGAACCAGTAATCAAATTTAATTTGTGCTTTAAAATAATGTGAGAAATAACTTCATGTGGAAAAATGGGTTTTGAGTGGTAAAATATGAACATACGAAACTTGCCAGCAGAAACAGGCCTCACAGTCTATCAAGTCTGCATGTATGCACAGCTAGCACCCTTATATTGCAGCTGTCCCACACACGAACCTACTGGAACTGCTCAGTGTCATTTACTCAGCCACCCATTGCCCTGTCCCATGCCCTTTTGAAACTCTACACCATAGTACATGCCACCACCTTCTCTGGCAGACTGTTCCATTTTGACATCACCCTCTCTGTGAAATAATGCCTCCTTATCTCCCTCCTGAACTGAGGGTCATTCTTACATTTATGTATTACTGAGAACATACAAAATAATGTTAAACATATGTGGCCCTTTGTAGTAATATAAAAAATATGTATGGGTCCCAGAGGGGGGAATATAAATGATAAATTAGCACAAAGACAGCAATTTTGGATTTTTAAAACTCAAGCTATGAATTTTCAAGGTCTTAACAATAGAATTGAAATTTCTACTTATTTGTAGTGCATTATTAGCATAATGGTATGCTTATTTATAACACTTTTTGTATACTGTCAGAATTTTTATGAAGAAAAATGAGCACAGTGATTAACTGTGAGTTTATAGGAGTTATCTGTTTTAAGCAAATGAGAATAAAAACAGAAAAAATTAAAAATGAAAAATTAAATTCATAAAATATCTTAAGTAATAATGTATGGATTGTATATTAAAATGTTAATTACTTATGGATTTATCAGTAAGAATCATTTAATGAAGGTTTGTGTTCTTATTTTTAGATTTTGTCACTTCTGAGCACTGATACACTTTATTCATGTAATGTGAAAAAGTAAGCTATAGCTTTAAGGGAGCACTATTTAAGTGTACCACTTGGGTGTGCTATTATCCTATTGAAAAAGTGTGCATTATATGAAACGTTGTGGTGTTGTACCTGGAGAGGGGCCAGCCTGGCTCTTGTATGCTGTTTTATGCTAAAAATAAAAAGGAACAACGATTGAAGCAATCTTTATGGATGGTTGCATTTTCCTTTTCTATATGGAACTGGCATGTAAGTGCACTTGACTTTTTTGTGCTAAGTGTGGGGTACTGTAAAATATAAAATCCTGGCCAGTCAATGTTAGCATACTGAGAAAGACATTCTGGCATATTCATCAAGTTTGTTACAGCTCAGGAAACAATAATTAAGTTTAATTTGTGCTTTAGAATAATGTGAGAAATAACTTCATGTGTAAGAATTGGTTTTGAGTGGTAAAATGATGGTCATTCCACAAAATATGCCACAGTGATCCACCAACATATTGAGCTTGATTTGCAAAGGGATTTGGACCATGCACACTATTTTCAAAGATTCTGTCTGCATATCAAAGTATTATTTCTTGGAAATAATGGAAGTAAGACAGCTTAAATGATATCAACTGGCTATCTGGAAGCAATGTACTTGGTTAATGTCTTTGAAAGCTGAGGGGAGGCATTTATATTCCTACAAAATACTTCACATCAGAGATGCACTTTCTAAAAAAAGTGTGCCATGTCTATGTCCTTTTAAAAAAAACAGTGATGAAAGGCCACTTCCAGGACTGCATGGGGTACAATCACAGAAAGCAATACTAGCAACAATGGAGAGGCACACATTGGATGTAGTGCTAGAAACTTTGACTATAATGCAAAACTGTTCATCTTAATAAAGGTGCAGTTCACTTGTGCAAAACTGCAAGAAGCTAGCAGGTGGTGCTCATCTCACATCCCCAGCAGTTTTGCACATGTGACCCCCTGAGAAAGTGTGCAAAACATTTTTGGGCTAAAGTGTGAGCACTTCCCTTTATCTTTTTAACTAGAGTCCAAACTGGCTGCTTTGTTTTTTTTCAAGTATTTCAGCCAACTGAATAGAAACCAGTCTTTCACTGGCACTGACCTCAACCCAGCTGATCTTGAACCCCATGTTAATCCTGTGCCCCCTTCCTGTTATAAAACCAGTCTATTTTCCAACTTAGTTTAACTAATTGCGGTTGATCTGATTCATCAAAGGAAATAAATGCTGTACCCAGTGTCACAAATTCGCTCAACCGGTCAGCCCTCTACTCCCAAAGTGCCAACCTCTGAGCATAGGATTTGTGGACAATTAACAGTACAAGGTAACCATCTTGTCTGTTTTGTGGGTTTGAGTCACCTTAGTCTCAAGTTCTGGAGGGATTCAAACTGATAACCTCTTGTTAGCATACCCAATTATCAGGCTCAGATAATTCTGTCTTCGGGGAGCCAGATATCTTTGCCTACGGGCACCTAACCAGGTCTACAAAATGAACCCTTAGAACTCTATGCAAGACCTTAGAGAACTCTACCTGTTTCCCAGTTGGGTATAACAATAAGTTCATACACAGTGTTAACTATAACCTTCAAAAGGTTCACTTAAATAAAAAGAAATGTCAAGGCACTCCAGGCAGTTTCCGTTTTAAAATACATATCTTTAAAATAGGAAAACAGAAAATATTACAGAACAAAATATCCCAACACATACAAGTCATTAAACAAAATAGGTTTAAACATGCAAGCTAAATCTCCTATCTACAGAATACTTATCTCCTAACAGTGCTTGATGTTGCTTCGTCAGAGTCAGATAAAAAGTGTGTCTGTCAAGGTTTTCTCAGTGTGTTAAAAACAGTCCTGAGCCGGCCCTCTCTCTGAGGTCACCAAACTCTGCCTCGGTGTAACAAAATCTATATTTTATAACACCAAGATGGCTTACTAAGGTATTTAAAAATAAAGTATTTAAAAAAAGAGATGACATAATAAATCTCCTCTCTATGTAACTAGTCAAAACCAGTCTGTGATCTGCTTTACACACACATCAAAAGTCTCTTTGATATAAGTCACTGTATTCAAGGCAAAAGTGTACTTGACTCCTTAATTCTGTCTGGGCCTTAGCATCTACACATCAAAGGTCTCTTTGATGAAATGAGCTGGTTTTCTGGGAGGTTATTCATAACACTGACCAGTGTCCCTTTTCTCAGGACATCTAGTGCAGATCAAAGGATTTCCCTGAGGACGTCATGAATGGCTAATTTTATTTCCTGGGATCAAAGCAAATTGACAAGATAATTGCACCCCAGATATCTGCAGTTTAACAATGTCCTGTCCTTTGAACTTATCCCTGGGGGGTTTGAAGTGTCAGCTTCAGCAGCCAGCACCTCCCTCTGCCACAGTTCATCATACATTAATTTCTTGTATTTACAACAAAAAATTATACAGGGATCAGAACCAGCTGTCCAGGTGTGACACCCAGTATTGCTGTTCTCAATGAGGAGCTGATCCAATTTGAACTGAAAGATACCCTCTACTCATACAGTTTGCTGGGAGTTTGTTCCATAGATTAATCACTGTCAGGTGATAACACAAAACATCTCTAGAGTACACAAGGGCAAACATCTCCATACCTTCCACTTTGTCAATAACATTGATTAGCAAAAGAATCTATATATGAAAAGGCAATATGTTTATTATATTAAACATTTCTACCGAAGCATTTGCTGCCTCTGACAGGCTGAGCTGTGCAAGTTCCTGGCAACTGGGTATAGAGTAATTCATTTATTAAAATTATATATATATATTAATCATCTTTGCCATAATCTGCAACTGTGCATCTAACTTCAGTATCTTTCTCTCACAGTTGATAAGTTTAAATTACATCAGCTGATAGGATAATTCAGGCTAATTCCATTCAAACGGCCTTTCCATTTGGTTTGTTTTATGCTCATCATGTAGTCTTACATCACCAAATGAAAAATTACCTGGTGGCAAGCAATCCCTGAGCCCACCCCATGACCCTCACAACATGTAAAAAAATTCCCTTGCTGCTAGTGGTTCATCCCCCCACCTGATCACTGGCCACACACAGTTTTTGAGGGCTGGAGACAGTTTTACTCTACTTAAAGGCTAATGCCTTTGAGAGAAGAATCAGTTAGTTACCTTGACAACAGATGTTTGATTTCACAAAGGTACAAAGTAATACACCACTGAGTTAGCTGGGGGGAGGGGCTGATTTGATGAACCCATTTAACTTTCATGCAGTTTGGGTGAAGGGTTGATTGCCTGTGTCCTGGATAAAGAAGGTGGGAGGACAGGAAATTAATAGCTCAAATAAGGGAATTGTTTAACACAGTTGAGAGTTGGAGACTAACCACATCTGTACAATTGGTTTAAACTAATTACTATCACTGGATGAAACCCCAACTCATTGACTCATAATTCAGAGTTCAATGATACAGTGATACTGCAAACTTAAATCTCCAAAGCTATGTGTCTAGCTCTTAGGTCAGGACTTCATCTGAAAAATACATCACATGTAACCACCGACTCTAACAGCAGACAGAAGCATGTCTAAACCTTAGCAAAACTTCAGATTGTAGCAATGCAAGTCAGCATTGTAGCTGTGATTGAATGTTGGCTAAGCAGTGTGCTGTTGCTGTGTGATAGAAACTAAACTAAGTTCCTTTCACAACACTTCAGTTGGTGAATATTATATTCTAGAGTTATGCTAGGATTTGAAGATCATCTGTGGCATGGGTACTACTTGTATGAATTTGATCCTGGTGGGTGTTGCAGAGACAATGATAGGATACATACAAGTACTTATAGTAATATAAATAAAAAATCTCACATACTCCCATGTATTTCTTTGAAACTGTTATAGCCAATACCCCTTGGAGTAATCTTTGCTTCAGTACTTTGCACTGAGGATCTTTGTTTTATAATAATAGTATTAGTAGTTGTATATGTACATACTATAATTAAGCAATAATGCACGACAGGGTGCATCCAACCACCTGAGAAGTGATGATATCCCATGATATACCACACCCTGGAGTTCATTATTGCTATTATGAACAGGAATACAAGTTTTAGCAGTAAAAAAAAATCTTTTAAATCGTTCTGAAAATGTGTTTTGTGAGGTGTTGGAGGAGCACCTTTTAATAAAATAGTTCCTGGACAGCTCTGAACAGCAGGTGGCACTGTTGTAAGTCGAGTTCATGGAGGAGGAGTGTACTGTATGTCTCTCTCAAAACATTATCTGTGGCAAGCAAGAAGCAGCAATGTAAATGGGAAGAATGGACATCTTCCAGTAAGTCATCTGGAAATGTGAAACTGTCACTTGGATGGCTGTTAGAACTGTTAAGAAAACAAGTCATGGGCTGGTTTTGGATCCTTTACTGTTTTTAAAAAAAATACTCGTTCAAGGCATGACTTGCGCCATTCTTACCCTATACACAGATACGATGTGCTGTGCGACTGCCTCCTAACGTTACGTTTCTGTGGGGAATGGAACCGTAGGATGTGGAGGATGTTTTTGGCAGCTTGGCCATTGTTTTTCCAACTCAGACTGTGGGAGATGTGGAACACTGTGCGGTAAATCAGGAGGCTGGTGACCGGAGGTTTTCTGAAGCTGTGATGATGTAGCCCGATATCATCAAGGCTTCAAAAACCTCTCAGCCAATCAACTTCCTCCATTTACGATCTCCAGTTCATAATATACATTATACAATGGCAAGAAAAATCCTTGGGCTGTAATTGGTCATCACCCTCCTTCAACAGTGATGTTATCCCAGTACAACATCACTGTATGAAGGTTGGTCAAACAAATGATTGCATAACAAACTGAGGAATCATGTCATGGCTTTTGAACCACACACAAGCCAAACAGTACTGCTGACTAAAGCCGTCAGTGTTAACACCCCCCCCCACCCAAACACCAAAGCTGTCTCTCATTGTAACATTCAGAAAAACAGGGCAATTCATGTTAAAAAAATTAAAAGAACATTAATTTCCACAACAGTTTTTCCCCCAAAACCAAGTGGCTTGAGTGAACAGTGCAGACAGTAACTACCAGTGCCACAGTTCACTGGGGCCAATCACTACAAGGAGAAAATGCTAAAAAGAAGACTAACCCTCAAAAATTCAGAAACACTTTTCTAAGTGGTCTCCTACAAAGAATCTTGCTTGACTTGCTTCTCCTCGATCCCATGCACTGTAAACTAAAACAAATGTGAAATGGTCAGTTTCACTTCCTCATTGAAACTGTGACCCTGAAAGTGCAAGGGCAGTTCAACAGGATGCTCCTTGGTATTGACAGTTGCACTATGGCCACTGTTTAATTTTATGTACTTTTTGTTTGAAAACTAAATAAAACCTGAAAAGGCAATCTGAGGTGGAAAGGAAGTACCACACACTATACAAACAAAAAATAAAAGTTAGGTGGAGGACCTGCAATATCGTGAGAAAAGTATGTGTTGGGGGGCATCCATTTGAAGAGAGGCAGCCACTCATCTACCAACAGCACTACCAACTGATTAAAATGGAACTGTTTTTTTCCTTCATACACCTCCCCAGTGATAAATAAATTGAAAATCTGTAAAAAAAAAAAAAAAGCTTTTTTTAAAGACAATCAAGCCATTGTATAATAATAATAATGCACTCCAGGGTGTGTGTCTTGCTGGGATAATGTCACTTCTGGAGTGTTGGATGCATTCTGCATACGGTCTCTTTCCCAACCGTGCCATGAGTGATGTTAACCCAGCATGACACACACCCTGTTGTACATTATTGATTAATTATCCACCACACAGAGGCATTGCATGTGCTAAATACTTTTATTTCTGGAGTCATGTTCTCTACTATTTAATCAAATTGAAATAGCACCCACCACAAACAACCAGAATCCATGGTTTCTTTTGTATTTTTAAACCATTTATATAAAGCAGTACAAGATATACAAAAAGAGCTAATGTTTTGCAAGGACAGAGCCCTGCTTCATCGGAGTTAATTTTCTTTCCCAAATTACAGCACTTTTATACATACCTCAATATACATAATCAATTAAAACAAATAGATAAAAATCACCATGTGTATATAAATACATAATGACTACTTGGCTAGAATAAATTAAGCCAGGAATTAACTTAATCACATGGTAATAATTCCTAAATTGGCCTTCATTTCACAGTTTTATTCCTTCATTTATTTAAATTCTAAATATAACTTATCAGAGCATTTAAGCTCTGTGAAAGAACCCTTACTTTGTATGTCAATATCAAATACAATGTTTATTTCCTGCACATAACTCATGAGTGGTGCTACAACCCTGTTTTTATATATATGTTGGCTATCAGCAAACTTTTTATTATCAATTTAAATTTCACACATCCTTTCTAACATTTTACCCATATCAGGCATCAACTTATTAAAGAATCAATAGCCTAAATGTTGCTGAGCCACATACACAGCTGCATCCAATATCCCATTAAGTACTTGGTAGCTCAATAGTACCAAACTCAATTATGACCTTACAAAATGTGAGCATATTCCATTATTACAATGGCATATAGAAATATGCACCTCTAATAGCCATAAATGCAATGCCTGACTATAACTTACTTAGAAATGCTGAGAGGTCTATATTTTCATTCAATCCCTCGTCACTTTTAGCCACGAGAAAGTATATCCAAAAACTTTCACGCCGTCCTACTTTCTTCTCAAACTCTCCACCACGGGGGCTTTTAATCACCATTTCAATACCCATAAAACTGACTTCATGCATCCCATCCTTTTGATTTATTAAATGTTTAACAATCGCATACGCAGTATTTAAATGAGAGATAGCTCATATATCCTCCCCAATTCTTGTCCTAAACTGCCTTATAGTCCTACCTACATAAAAATGCTCAAAGCTACAAAAAAGAATACAAATAATTCTCACACTGCTACAGGTGATCAAACTATGTATTTCTATCTCTTTACCTGTGGCAGGATTAATAAATTTCCCACCCTGTTTCACATATTTACAGAATGAACATTTCCCACACTTAAAACATCCTTTGGGAGGGGTAACCAACTAGATCATACATTCACTTTAGTCTGTAGCATACTGGATGCAACGCATTCTTTAATAGTTTTTGCTCTCCTAATCACTATTTTAGGGGCTTGATCCACAATATTTTTTTTAATTTGGGTTCTAATTTCAATAAATCCCAATTCCTATGAATAATGCTGCCCACTTGATATGCTCTAGTTGAAAATGTAGTAAAAGGACACAGCATGCCCTCATTTTTTCTTTTTACTGCAGGAACTAAGGTATCCTTTCTATCCATTCCCTGTGCATCATAAATTGCCCTTGCTATAACCTGATTACTATATCCCCATTGCACAAATCTCTGTACTTGTTGCCCACTTTTTTTCAACATAATCATTTGTTTCAGTGCAGCTTCGTTTAGTTCAAATAAGCTGCCCCTTGGGGATATTTCATTTTGTATGTTCTGGATGACAACTGTTGTAAAGTAATAAACTGTTTTGATCTATATCTTTCTGATATAGTGTGGTGCATACTTCATTTTTACTGTTCTTATAGATCAACAGATCCAAAAAAGTAATCTGAGAGCAGTTTATATTGTACTTAAATTTCAAATTGGTATTAGTATCTTCTAACCAAGAAACAAAATGCACAAACTGCTCTACATTTCCTTTCTACACAATTAGTATGTTGTCCAGATAACATTTCCAAAGATCTAAATATTCAAGAAATGGATTATCACCAAACTGATACAAAATCTGTTCCCACCATGCAACATAAATACTTGCATAACTAGGTACTACTGTTGCACCCATAGCGGTTCCCCGGATTTGCCTATAATATACCTCCTGATATAAAAACTTATTTTTTGTCAGTATTAAATTTGCTAATTGCAATAAAAAATGTGTGGGCATATTAATACATTGTTCTTCCTCCCTTTGATCCCAAAAAAATTCTAAAGCCTGCAACTCATCCTCATGTGGAATTATAATGTATAAAGAATCAATATCCAGGGTAGCAAAAACAAATTCTGGCTGCATATCTAAGTCCTCAATCAAGTTAATAACCTGCATAGAATCCCTCAAATATGACCTAACCCTAGTCACGAAAGGCTGCAAAAATCCATCCAGGAATACAGAAATAGGCTCAGTAAGCCATCTATTCCCTGATATTATAGGGCATCCAGGCAGGCATTCTTTATTTTTATGTATTTTTGGCAAAATGTATGGCAAATTTATGAATATCTACCACAGTCTGAAAATAACTAATCTCAACAGAGGGAACAAATGATAGTCCCTTATTTAGGACAGATTTTTCTGATTCCAATAGTTCATATTTTGAAATGTTAATAATAGTGGGTAAATTTTGTGCTTCTACTATTGGAATCAGAAAAATCTGTCCTAAATAAGGGACTATCATTTGTTCCCTCTGTTGATATTAACTATTTTCAGACTGTGGTAGATATTCATAAATTTGCCAGGAACTTAACATTTAAAACTATATATGAGGATGGTGAAATAACAGGGGAGCAGAAGGAAAATAATGTGGAGGTTTTTAAAGTAAGATCTATCTATTGTCCTGTATATAATCCTGTAGTTAATATGTTTGTAAAAAAATGTGAGATGGACCTGGAGAGTTTAAAAATGATGAAAGGGCCTGTTCTATTTAATTGTACTATGCAGGAAAGATCGGCATTAGATGGTCTTAGTGAAAAAATATTGTAATTAGATCAGCTGATAAAGGGGGGGCAGTGGTTATTATGGATCGTAATTTTTATGAACAGGAGATATTTCTACAATTGGGGGATATCACTTACTATGAAAAGCTTCCTAATAATCACGTGAACATTTTCAAGAAGGAGGCAGATGCTGTTTTAAGTCATGGATTTGTAAAAGGCTACTTAAAAGATAAAATATTTAAAGCCTTAACGGTTGCACATCCAGTGGTACCTATAATATACATTTTGCCAAAAATACATAAAAATAAAGAATGCCCACCTGGACGCCCTATAATATCAGGGAATGGATGGCTTACTGAGCCGATTTCTATATTCCTGGATGGCTTTTTGCAGCCTTTTGTGACTAGGGTTAGGTCATATTTGAGGGATTCTATGCAGGTTATTAACTTGATTGAGGACTTTAATATGCAGCCAGAATGGTTTTTTGCTACCCTGGATATTGATTCTTTCTACATTATAATTCCACGTGAGGATGGGTTGAAGGCTTTACAATTTTCTTTGGATCAAAGGGAGGAAGAACAATGTATTAATATGCCCACACATTTTTTATTGCAATTAGCAAATTTATTACTGACAAAAAATATGTTTTCATATCATGGGGTATATTATAGGCAAATCCGGAGAACCGCTATTGGTGCAACAGTAGCACCTAGCTATGTGAGTATTTATGTTGCATGGTGGGAACAGATTTTGTATCAGTTTGATGATAATCTATTTCTTGAATATTTAGATCTTTGGAAACATTATTTGGATGACTTACTAGTTGTGTGGAAAGGAAATGTAGAGCAGTTTGTGCATTTTGTTTCTTGGTTAGAAGATACTAATACCAATTTGAAATTTAAGTACAATATAAACTGCTCTCAGATTACTTTTTTGGATCTGTTGATCTACAAGAACAGTATGCACCACACTATATCAGAAAGATATAGATCGAAACAGTTTATTACTTTACAACAGTTGTCATCCAGAACGTATAAAACAAAATATCCCCAAAGGGCAGCTTATTCACACTAAACGAAGCTGCACTGAAACAAATGAATATGTTGAAAAAAGTGGGCAACAAGTACAGAAATTTGTGCAACAGGGATATAGTAATCAGGTTATAGCAAGGGCAATTTATGATGCACAGGGAATGGATAGAAAGGATACCTTAGTTCCTGCAGTAAAAAGGAAAAAATGAGGGCATGCTGTGTCCTTTTGTTACTACATTTTCAACTAGAGCATATCAAGTGGGCAGCATTATTTGTAGGAATTGGGATTTATTGAAATTAGACCCAAATTAAAACATATTGTGGATCAAGCCCCTAAAATAGCATTTAGGAGAGCAAAAACTATTAAAGAATGGGTTGCACCCAGTATGCTACAGACTAAAGTGAATGTATGATCTAGTTGGTTACCCCCACAAGGATTTTTTAAGTGTGGGAAATGTTCATTCTGTAAATATGTGAAACAGGGTGGGAAATTTATTAATCCTGCCACAGGTAAAGAGATAGAAATACATAGTTTGATCACCTGTAGCAGTGTGGGAATTATTTATATTCTTTTTTGTAACTGTGGGCATTTTTATGTAGGTAGGACTACTGTATAAGGCAGTTTAGAACAAGAATGGGAGAGCATATACGAGCTATCTCTCATTTCAATACTGCGTATGTGATTGCTAAACATTTAATAAATCAAAAGGATGGGACACATGAAGTCAGTTTTATGGGTATTGAAATAGTGATTAAAAGCCCCCTTGGTGGAGATTTTGAGAAGAAAGTAGGACAGCGTGAAAGTTTTTGGATATACTTTCTTGTGGCTAGAAGTGATGAGGGATTGAAAGAAAATACAGACTTCTCAGCATTTCTAAGTAAGTTATAGTCGGGCATTACATTTATGGCTATTAGAGGTGCATGTTTCTATATGCCATTGTAATAATGGAATATGCTCACATTTTGTAAGGTCATAATTGAGTTTGGTGCTATTGAGCTACCAAGTACTTAATGGGATATTGGATGCAACTGTGTATGTGGCTCAGCAACATTTAAGCAATTGATTCTTTAATGAGTTGATGCCTGATACGGGTAAAATGTTAGAAAGGATGTGTGAAATTTAAATTGATAATAAAAACGTTGCTGATAGCCAATATGTATATAAAAACAAGGTTGTAGCACCACTCGTGTTATGTGCAGGAAATAAACATTTTATTTGGTATTGACATACATAGTAAGGGTTCTTTCAACAGAGCTTGAATGCTCTGATAAGTTATATTTAGAATTTAAATGAATGAAGGAATAAAACTATGAAATGAAGGCCAATTTAGGAATTACTACAATGTGATTAAGTTAATTCCTGGCTTAATTTATTCTAGCCAAGTAGTCATTATGTATTTATATACAGTACACGTGGTGATTTTTATCTATTTGTTTTAACTGAGGTTGTATATCGAAGTCTGTATAAAAGTGCTGTAATTTGGGAAAGAAAATTAATTCTGATGAAGCAGGAGCTGTCCTTGCAAAACGTTAGTTGTTTTTGTATATTTTGAACTGCTTTATATAAAATAAATGGTTTAAAAATACGAAAGAAACCATGGATTCTGGTTGTTTGTGGTGGGTGCTATTTCAATTTGATTAATTTGTTGTTCTGAGATTTATTAGCACCGCCACTTGCTCCTAGTGCTCATTTTTGTAGCTTTAAACTTATGTTCTCTACTATGCACAGAGATTGGAGAGTGTGATCTTTCTTCAATGTAATGTAAAGGAAGGGCATGGTTGCATATTATGTAATATAAATGCATATTTGCATTCTGAAAGCTGTCTCAGTACCTTATCTCGGCACCTTTTACCTTTCTTTGATCTGGGGTCTGTACTTGAAAGGTCATAGCTTGTTAAAAAAATGAGTATCTGCTATAAAAAATGTACTGTATGTGCCAAGTATTTGCTGAACAGGCTCATACACTGCATTATGGCATTCAACCTATTGTAGATATAAAGGCTATGGTTCAAATTATATTTTCTGCCACCTCCAGAACATTCCTCACCTTATTGAATTTAATGTGACAATTATGATTAATGTTGGAGGCTGTTCAAAGCATCCATTGATTAGTACTGGCATATCATCACATTTTTATTTGTATTGCATGGTTTATACCATTCTGAGCAAACTCACTTATTTAGCATCGCAGATGCAAATAAATTAAAAATATCCATCAAGTCATTATAAAAACTAGAATCAATATATACATTTATCAGAACATTTCAAACATCCAATATCTTATGTCAAAAGCTTTCCTGAAAAGCCTATTAAAGATTTTTTTTCCTACATATGGGGTGGATGATCAGATGGGAGAAGGGGCCACTAGCCACCTTGGAAATTATTTTTACATGTGGGGCTGGTGATTAGGTGGGGGGGGGACAGTTAGCCACAAGGGAATTTTGGGGGAGGATTCCACACTTTTGTACTTAAGTCACTCTCTTTTGCTCAACTTGATATTATAATGACAACTTCTGGAACACATACAGTATACAGTATCTAGGGAGTGCTATGTTTAATAGTGTGTACTGATTTTCCATCTCCTGGCTGTGCATCACTGCAAACTTGAACATGTATTTAGTGGTAAGGGTTTAATATGACAGAGAGACATTAATGTTTTCATTTTAAATTTATTAAGATGAAAGTGATGTTCCTTAAAAATGCTTTTCCAGTATGTCCTACATTGCATACCTTGCTGAATACACCATCAGTCTCCCAGGAGGGTCTATTGTATTTTATGTATATTTTATCTATATTCCGAAAGGAATTCAATGTAGGAAATACTGGAAAATCATTTTTAAGGAACATCACTTCATCATCATCCTGTACTAACGGCATCATCAATTAGGCCATGGAGGATGTTTTTAAAGGGGGCAGCGGGGTTGAAAGTGAGGGCTCTGTAATGCTGAGTGTCTGATAATTGTCTTTTCATTTCAGCTGTATATTTTATAGTGTCCTGGCCCCCCACTGAGCCTCCCTAGTCTTCTGTTTTGTTTTTTGTTTGCTTTTTGTTAAATCATGTTGTTGTTTTCTAATTCTTTTATTGCTTCCATTCTTCAGCAGATACATTATACAAGCTGCAGGGTCCAGAAGACTGAAATATTTTTTATAAATTATCTCCAATTAATTTTTCAAACACCTTAATCATGGGGTGTCTTTTGTACCAGTGATACAAAAATTAGTCTTCGTTTTAAACCTGTATTTGCATGGAGATCCCTGGCTTCTAAAAAATCATACCTTTCACCAAATATTCTGTATTAGCAAAGTGCACAAGTAATTGGTTTTCCTTAGTAACTTGAAGCTTTCCATCTCCAAATTACATTTGTCAAATTTAGTAGTTGGAACAACTGAATGTCCTTTTGAAAGTATATTTACCTGTGTATCCATGAATACTGTGCTGGAAATGTTCACAAACTGTTGGACTTGCACTGAAGCTCCATTTCATTTACAGGGTATTTTTTTTTCTGTGGCAGTGGCATTATCTTGATGCTGAATGAGATCAACCTTACATTGTATTATGTACTGTAATTATACCAACGTATGGTACTATCTGCAGAAATGCTGAATAAAGGCTGCACTCACACACCAAATTTGGCAGGTGGGAGATTTTATTTTAGTGACTACAGCATTGCACACAGCAGGCTAACACCCATACGTAGTGACCCATCAAGGGGTAGAGTCAGCCAATGCCCCCAAAGCTATTTATACCCCAACAGTTCAATTCAATTATTTCAATTGCAATTAATTAACAGACTGACTGGTGCATAAGGAAACATTTGCTTATATAAGAAGATAATAAGTGCTCATCTACATTAATTAGAAAAGATATCATAAATTAGTTTTTATCAAAAATACTTTTTAACATTAATGACATCCAAAAATTCATGAAAGATCATATTTGTAGGCTCTATAGTAATACAACATACAAGGATCAATGTTATAGCATAGATCATAATTGTAGTTCAAGGTCACCAAAGAGCCACAATTGATTGATCAATTTCTTATGAAATCCAAATTTTAAGTAAAAGCTCTCACATAACAATATTGCCTCAAGAATGACAACCTGCTATACCAATCCACTGTCTGCTCAAGATAACAATAGCATAGAGATCCTGCATTCATGAAAGAGCATATTGGAAGGCACTGTAGCAATCAACATACTAAGACAGATGTTATAGTGGGAGGTCATAATTTCAATTTACCTATAGCGCTGCGACACCCGCAGCACTGACATCCCTGACAGTGACAGCAGCAATGCCAAGTTTCGGCATTGCACTGTCAGAAATTTCTCCGTGTCTTTATCGGGGGGGCTACACCACCTGGACCCCCATATGGAGGGCTAAACCCCCCCCCAACCCCTGTCTCTAGGGATACAACTCCGAGTTGGAGTTGTCTCGGAGGAGGGGGCGAAACACTCAGTGAAGCAATCCCAGTGCCAGCAGAGACCATCACAGCAACCCAAGTTTTTTGCTTGATTCCTGTCACTGTGATGGTCTTCACACTAGCAGTTTCACTCTAGCATTGGCATACCCATACTTTCAACTTGAGGCCACAAAGAGCTTCAATTGTTTAAACAGTTTCTTATCAAATTCACATTTTAAATAAAAGCTGTCATATAACTTTGCAACCTTAAAGATAAAATGCAAATATTTCATAAGAAGCTTGAATTCCCTTGAATTCACATTCCTGTGTCATGTTTAGTGTTTCCAGAAAATATCATGCTGTTTGGTTTTGTGATTTTCTTTAAATCAGCATATGTTGATGTGCTCTGCAGTAACCGAAAACAGTGAAGAAACAGTGAAGATTTTTCTTTCCCTATCAGTGAGAGATGACATCATTCTTATCAAGCCTGCTGCTTCAGCAATTAAGTCCCTGACTGACTCAGGAAGCTGTTGAAGCTCCCATTCAAAACAGTATGTACAGCTAATTGTTTTCACTCAAAGTTTATTACTAACCCATCTGGTTTGTGTTTAAATAGATTAGCTTAAAATCTATCATTCTGTTCTCATAAAAGTTGATAATTTGGGGTTCCATGCTAAACTGAAGTGGTATGAATGAATGTATGTAAGACATCTTGGCCCAGATATTCAAAAGGGTTGCACCATGCGCAATAGGGTTGCTCCAGCGCAAGTCCGAAAATGCACCATTCTGCAATATTCAGCGGGAGGCAGATGCACCCCCCAAATCATGCTGAGCAAGAGCGCAATGATAATGAATGCATGCGCAACTGAAGGGGGAGGAACCGTGCATAAATGGTGCAGTGTGATATTCAACAACATGCACCATGCACAATAGGGGAGCAAGCGGAAGTTGCACGATAGCGGAAATGAGCCAAAATAAAAAGGAACAAGGGAGAGGTGCAAGAACGCTACAGGGAAGGCACATGTGGCTGACCTCTAGGCAAACACACAGGGCAGGACAGACACACGGGGCAGGACAGGGAAAGGGCACCCTGAACCCACAGGCACAGGGAAGGTGTGGGGAGCCTCAGCCAAACACAGTGCAGAAGGGGGAAGTGCCACACAGCACTGAGGCCACCACAGGAAGGTGTTCCCGGTGCAGTGGAAGTAGCAGCCAGGACAGCGGGGGGAACACAGAAACAGCTGCCGGGGGGGAACACAAGCCAGGGACATGGCCAGTGCCACCATCCAGATGGAGGCAGTAATGAGGGAGGTGAGAAGGCAGGCAGCAGGGGGGCGCAGCCATGGAAGGGCCCGTCAGCAGTATGCCCCCAACAGGCAGTACTGAGACCACACCAGCTTCGAGCTGTACAGCGATACCAAGATCGTGGGCTGGTTCTGCCTGAATTAGACAATTCTGAGGCGGCTCTGTGAGCTGTGCAGTGATGTGATGCAGGCACCCACATGACGGAGCCATGCTCTGTCAGTGGAGACTAAAGTGACAGCTTGCATGTGCCTGCTCACCATGGGTACCTTCCAGAGGCCAACAGGGGACACCACAGGCATAACCCAGTCGGCTGCATCACGCCACCTCACCCAATTCCTCAGCACACTGCTGCCACATGCTGCGGAATACTTCCATTTCCCCAGCACTCCGGCGGAGCGCACGGCAACCATACAGGAGTTCCACAGGGTAGCACATATGCCTGGCATGCTAGGGGCAATAGACTGCACCCATGTGGCCATCTGCACACCACCTGGCCCTGAAGGGGCTGCATATATCAATCGTAAGGGCTATGCAGGCATCAACTGCCAGGTGGTGTGCGATGCCAGGGGGCGCATAATCAATATCTGTGCCACGCACCCTTGGGGAGCACATGATGCCTTCATCTGGCACCGGTCGGCACTGTGCCACAGATTCAAGAGTGGGGACATCCCCACTGGCCACTTAGTGGGTGAGTATGCAAACCATGCAGAAAAACATAGAGCTTGGGAGGGGCATGGTAAGAGGTGACATGGGTATTGGCTTAGATGGCCTAAGACAGGACAACGCTGATCACCAAACTAACCTCCACCCTCTACACAGAGGTGACAGTGGATACCCACTCTGTCCCTGGCTGCTCATACCATACCGGTGGCCCACGACCCCATCACAGCAATGCTACAATGAGGCACATGCCACCACATGCAATGTCATCGAGCGGGTGTTCAGGATGCTGAAGGCACATTTCTGTTGCCTGGACACATCTGGCGGTGCCCTACAGTACAGCCCCTCAAACGTCTGCGGGCTATTCCTGGCCTGTTGCATCCTGCACAACATGGCCAATGACTGTGGGATAGCCATACAGGTTGAAGAGGGGGACAGCGATGGGGACTATGAGGACACTGGAGAAGATGGTGATGGGCAGCCCCCACTTGGGCGACGGGACCCCTGACTGCTCTGGCTGGCACAGCTGTACTGGGATACCATCACAGAAGAGCACTTCAGCCAACCCAGGTAAGTCATGGGGCCATGTGCAACCACCAGTGGCAAAGGCACAACCCACAAACATGCATGGACACACACCAGGGGTGCATGCTGTCAAGGGAAGTGGCCAAGCATGGAACAGTGCACACCGCCAGGGATAGGTGAGGTCTAACATGGCACACGGTCATACACACACACACACACACACACACACACACACACACACACACACACCTCACAAGACATGCACAAAGGGTAGGAGGCACGCTGACTCAGACCGCCACCCCTTGCCACACACACGTCCACAGACCACCACGCCCACTGCCTGTCATTGAGCGTGTGTCAGACACTGGGCACCATTGCACAGTGGCATACAGTGCAACACAGGCATCATCATGCACACGCCACAGCAGACATCAGCCAGGAGGGTGTGCAGATGGAACGTGTGTGTGCATGCAGGGCCGGGTACCCCACCCATGCATTTCCCACTGAATGACACAATGCACAGAGGGCAGCATCAGACAGTAGCTGTGCTGGGAGACAGGTCAGTCATGTGCCACAGTGCCACGCCCACCATGGATGCATGGGCGGCCCCGCCGAGACCCGCCGGTAGTGACAGGCTGACCACTGGCCCCATGGGGTGGCACCAACAGTCCCCCCAAGGGTTCCACTGCATGAACGTGACCGTGCTCGCTCAGGGGTCTGCAGCACACTGAATATGCCTGCGCCAGGTGTGCTCGGGATGCCCACAGCTGAACCCGGTGTCGACAAGGATTGTGTCACACGACACCGGGAATGGGGGGTTGACATTGCACTGTGTGGTGTCTGCGATGCATGGGCAAATAACTGTGTGCCCATTGTGGCCATGACAGCTGTGAATGCCTGTGTCTGCCTGTCAATGGCAGCGGTCACATCCTCCCGCAACCGGTCCATCTCTGCCAGGAGCAGAGCGGTGTCTCTGCTGCGCCGCTCATCTGCCTGGCGCAGAGCCGCACTCAGTGCATCCACCACCATCACAAGCTGCATCTGCTGATTGACTGATGCTTTCAGTATGCGGGAGTGCTCATCTAAGAGGTCATCTGCCTGATCGGCATGCTGTCCCTCAGGGCGTTCACTGCACTGATGCTCATCACCCCTTGAGGGTGGGCGCTGCACACCAGTACCAGGCCTGGGCATGTCCACAGGCAGTGCACTGATGCCACCCCCTGACACTGTACCCCCATGGCCATTGGCCGACTGCTGATACTGCCCCTCCGGCTGCCGCTCTCCAGGGCTCAATGGTCCCACCACAGTGGCCGCAACAGTCCCACTGTTCTGGACACACACCAGTGCTGCCCCACTGGTGCAGACAGGCACAGGCTGGAACTGTGATGTCACGCAGGCCTCCATGGCGGCACCACCCATAGCCATGGCCGTGATGTCACCTGCTGTGTGGCCATCCTGTGGCCCACACGTGTCACTGCCCATGATGTTAGCTTCATCATCATCGTTGATGGATCGGCACCAGCCCGAGTCTCAGCATACTGGAATCCATGGATGCTGGCATGCTGGGACATGGGCAGGGCCTCCTCTGCACCTGCTCCACCAACATCAGTCCGGACATCCGGGCGGGCCAACTGTCACCCTGACCCCCATATTCCTGTGGAGGTGGTCTGGCCCTCCTCCATCTCCATGATACTGCCCTCAGTGGAGAAGCCCACCACCGCTGACCCATGTAGATGCTCAGGAGCTGTAAGGGAAAAACAGTAGCATTACTGCATGTGACCTACCCAGCCCCCGCTAATCGACAGACCATGACCTACCATGCAGTGAAGGGCTACCACCCGTCTGGAATCCACCACCCGGAACTCCCTCAATGGCGCAACGCTGCATGCTGCCAGCAATCCACTCTTCCTGTGGGGTCAGGCGTTGCACCTCCGGCTGTCCCCCACTGGTCACAGACCGTGCTGCCCTGATGGCAGCCACCTTCTCTTTAATTCTCCACCTGTCCATGCTCATCTTCTTTTTGCACTCCTGCACGGAGCGCTGGTGGCTGCCATGCAGGTTGACAGCACGTGCCACCTCCTCCCATGCAGCAGCATGGGCCTGTGGTGTTCCCTGGCGTCCTGCTGAGCAGCGACTCTTGGTTGAGGTAGGCCTCAAACAGGGCATCTGTCTCTGCCTTTGTGAAGTTTGGCCTCCTCTTCCTCCCACGTCTCTGTTCCTCATCCCCCACCTCACGCTCAGTCATGATTCATCCTGTGAGAATGACAGGTGTTACCTGTGACTGTGCAGTCCCATGCATGTCCCAAACACCACAGTCCACACTCCCAAACAGCATGCAACTCACCACAATAGACTGCAGTAACTGACTATGGCCAGTGCAGCCCAATGTCGCATTTTTATAGCGCAACCCATGCAAATGAGGTGAGGCGCATCTTTAAGTGGATGCAAATGCAGTGACTGCATCATTGAATGACTGATTATATGATTTGCATATGCTGGCTGAATATTTTACTGTTGCACTTTGCGTAATTGTGTTGAACATGCTGAGCCAAGGGCACAGTTCTGTGACATGCGCAGTACACACCTAACTGCACATGCCCAGGTTGATGACGCAGGCGCCTGCCATGCTGCTGACATGCTGTGTGCAGGAGGCAATGCAGGGCACTGCCACCATTGTGCCAGTGGCACTACAGCGCTGTTCACATATATGGCGCTGTGGCACTGGGGCGTCGTAGGTGCACTGGGGCAACAGCGCTGTAGGCCGCTACAGGAGGTGGCCCACAGGCACCCAATCGCACTACATGCATTGGGTTCTAATCATGCTGTGGCTGTCCGTGCGCCAGAGACCCTTGACCCTGTGCCTGACCTTTGCTTCCTAGGTGCCATGTGTCAGGCATGGGTGCACCACTATCACGCTGTTCTGTGACAGCATGATAGGGAATGGCAGCGCTGTACCGCGCAGCATCTACACGTGGCAGGACCGCGCTGCCAAGCACCATTTTGATTCAACCACACTGAAGAGATGGCGTGGAGGTGTGCGGTTATTTGGAGCCAGGTTGAGCTAGCCAACCTGGTGGCAATAGTTGAGCCCTATGCTGGGGCTTTGTATGGAGAGGCACCCCTGGACAGGGCCAGGAGTGCGGTGTGGCAGGAGGTGGCCAGCGCCCTGGAGGAGGCCACTGGTATGGGACGCATGGTGGAGCAGTGTCGCCATCGTTATGGGGACCTGAGACGCAGGGACCCAGACCTGCTTGCCCACCTGCGGGCATGTGCCAGGAGGGGCACGGTGCCACGGCCAGGTAGGTGCAACATCCATACACTATTATCGTCCATATGGGTATCACAGTTGTATGTGTCCGGCAAATGGGGGGGGTCATCCGGTGTTGGCCGTGGTGGTGGTATCGGGGTGTGGGGTGGATGGGTATGGCTGTGTGGGATTGCACACACATGGGGGTGGGGGGACTTTGCTACCAGATTGTACTGATGTTCCTCTCTCCATGTTTGCACCTTAGGGCTCAAAGAACGCCAGCAGAACAGAGACTGGAGGCACCACCTGGAGGAGCAGCAGGCCAGGAGGGATAATAGTGGTCAGCGGCACATTGACCAACCTGAAGATGGTGAGTGCCTTACATCCATGATTACTATTGCATGCTGTATAACTGGGCGGGCAGCGGGGCATGGCCACCATCCATTGACACCACTGCCATGCACACAACTTGTTACAGTCAGCACGGTCCAGTGGCACTGCATGTCTGGGAGTGCATCAATGGTGGTCCATGCATGCACTGGGGACATGGCTGTGGCACTGCCTTCACACCGCATAGCCAAGTCACTGTACGGCCATGGAGGTGCTGTGCAGGACATGGGCGGTGGGTGGGTGCAGTGGTCCACATGGCTGTGGCTCCCTGGGTAGGTAGGTCTTGTGGACACGGTCACTGTGGGTGGTTAAACACCATCACAGGGGTGTGGCACATGGCTGTATGTCATGCACAATGGGTGGGCTGCAGAGGGCTGGACAGTCACACTTATTGACTCTGCTCCCTCATCCTAGGCGGAAGGCAACTCCAGACAATTGAGAGGGGTGTTCGGGAGCTGCTCCAGGTGGCAAGGGAGACATTGGAGTTGCTTCACAGGCTCCACCACCGCAGGGTGAGGAGGAGGAGGAGGAGCGGCAGACATCGGCGCCATGATGAGGAGGACCAGGGCGCACGTTAATGTCCCCATGCCCCTACTACCACCTTCCCCCTTTGACCCACCCTCACACCCCTTCTTCCCTCTCCCATATGTTCACCCCTGCCCCTTACCCACCCCCAACTGTTATGTGGCCCTTCCCCCCTCTTGTAAATATCTGTATATATGTTTTGTTACTTCTTTTAAATATAAGCGTTTTGTTATGACAACTGTGGTGGTCTCTGATTTGCAGCAGGCTACAGGTGCTCAGCTGCAGTGGTGTGCATGGCGTCAGGGTGGTGCACGCATGGGAGTGTGTGTGGGTGTGTGTGTGCAGAGGTGAACCGCCTATGGTGTGGGCAGGGGGATCAGTCACTGTCTGTGGTTTGTGTGTTGTACTCTGTGCACTGGATGCCTGTGTGCAGTGGTCCATGGGGTCTGCACTGTGTGCATGGCACCCTGTCAGACCATCCATGGCCTGTGCAGCTGACAGCCTTGCATGTCTGTGATATGCACGGTCTGCTGGCGTGTCAGTGGTGGCTGTCCATGCTGGATAACAACTGTACCCGGCACAATGCCAGGTTGCCTTCAATCACCAGTATGGTGCACTTCTGCCTCCAGTGGCACTGTGGCCTCCGCTGTTGTTGTCCCCCCTCCATGCTGTCACTTGTGTCTGTTGCAGGGGATGTGCTCCAGTGTCTGTCACCTGTGCTCCGGTAGCATGCTGGTGGCATACAGCTTCATGGTGCATGCGAAGAGTGGCTGGCACACCTGTGCAATGTAGGGGTGCTGGCCATGTGTACACATCAGCAGTGGCCACATGCCAGTGGCTTGGTTGACCCGCTATTGTGTGTCTGTATTGGTGTGCCCTTGGGTATGGGTGGGTGTTTGTCCATGCACTGTGTTGCATCCTGTGTGGTGCATGCTTCCATGCTACACTGTGCATGTCTGTGCTGGCTGTTGTGGCCAGTGCTGGGACAGGATGTGTCCTTGGGAGGGTGTGCAGGGTGCTGTACCGCTGGAGGTGGGATCCTGGGCATGCCCTGTCGCATGTGGGGTACCTTGTGTGGCAACGCATGGTCGGTCTCTCAGCTGTACCTCAGGGGAGATGTGCAGGGTGGCACTGTGTATGCTGTTGTTGCACTGCTGTCTGCTGCCACCCACAGCAGGGTGCACATAGTGGGGATGCCTTGCAGGGCTCTGTGGTGCACAGGGTTGCATTGTCACAATGGGGATGGTGGCATGCATAGGGTGTCCTGCACTGTTGGGCACTACTCCTGGGAAGGGTGTATGGTGATTGTGCTGCAGGGTGTGCTCTGCATTGGTGGGATGGGGTGCCACAAGGTAGTCAGCCCTCCTTGTGTGCCTGTCACAGCTTGCCAGGGGGTGTGCTGGGTCACCATGGCCCGGCTGTGGGTTGGTTGCTGGTATCCATGGGCCGGTGGTTATTCCAGCTCTCCCCCAGTTGTGCAGTGCATGGGGTGTGGAGGACAATGTCTGTTCTGCTGTGTGCTCCTCTGACCATCTGTAGCATGGGTGGTGGGCCCCCTGCATCCCTGGTTGTGCTGCTGCATTGCTGCCTGCTGCAGGGGGCATCCCTGGTTGCGCTATGGTGCATCTGAACTGCTCCGCTGAGCATCCCTTGTTGCACTATGGTGCATCAGATATGCTCAGCTTCATATCCCTAGTTGCGCTATGGCGCAGGTGGTGCAATATTCAGTCGTCGGCCATAGGCGCATCTTGGCCTGCGCAGTTTTTGAATATCACGCTTCTTGCACATGGGCGCAGTGGACTTGCTCTTGCTCCTGCTGTTGCGCACTTTTTGGGCGCAATTTGAATATCCTGGGCCCTTGTCTGTATCACAGCTTTGAGTTCTTTGTCATCAAAACTCCACATTCCATTCTGGCTGTATAACACAGGGTTGTTTAAAGGATATAAAATAAATCTAAATCTTCCTTATTCCTAGAAGCAGTGTGTCTTTCATGTAGCCACCATAAATAGGTTCATGTGAGGGCAATTTTGTTTTTATGTCAGCTTGATAAACATGTGTCTGCCACACTCTGCTATTTCAGGGACAAGTACTGTATGAACTAATGAAATTCAGTTCTTTGAGGATTTCTTTGTGAAAATACATTTTTATTTATTTTTATTTTATTTAAAATTTTGGTAACTGGGTAAGCCCATTGAGACCAATGGTCCCTTTTTCAGGAGCGACCCAGGGTTAGATACATACAGCAGTTAATTACATACAGTGGACAATAGTACAGAGGTTTGAAATGAGACAGTATCAACTGGAGAGACAGTAATTACAGGTTAAGAATCCAGAATATACATTTACAACATTGCAAGAGTTAATAGGGGTCAACAGTTTGACACATTACATCAGTAGGGCATGAGAAACAGATGTCACAGATTGAATGGTAGGGACAAAGGGGGCTAGCGAGTACAGCCACACAGGCTAAGTTCCAGGAGGTATACTTTGAGGCCAGCCTTGAAACCTTGGAGAGAAGGCCTATCGACCAGGGTAGCTGGGAGCACATTCCACAGGTGTGGGGCAGCATATGAGAAGGAGTGCTTACCCGAGTTGGTGCGTACACGGGGAATGACGAGAGGTCGGCTGGCCGAGGACCTCATATCTCGGCATTGGACTCTGGAGTTGAGCAGTCCACGCAGATGAGGAGGAGGAGAGCTAGTGGTAGTGAATTTATAAGTCAGGCAGATGGTGGGGTAGGCCAGCTTATGGCATATAGTGGGCCAGTGAAGGTCTGCGAGGACCTTGCAGTGGTGTCTCCTGGAGGGAGGAAGTTAGTGGCAAAGTGTGCCACTCTAGGTAGAGCACCATGAGTTTTCTTAGTTACCCTTCTCATAGGGACTGTAGCAGGGGGGCCCCATAGAAGAGGTGAGGGAGAAGGGTGCAGTTAAAGATTGCACGCTGGGCCTCATCAGCAAGGGAGTTTCCCAGACTATAGAGGAGTCCAAGTCTCTGGTGGATGGACTTGGTTAAGGAGTCAATCTGGGCTTTGTAGGACAGTTCCTGGTCAAGGAGTATCCCGAGGTATTTGATCCTATCTAGGACCTCGACCCACTTCCCCTGTTCCAATTTGAGCTGGAGAAGGTCATTCCTATCCAAACTGAGGCGCCTGGTTCCAAACAGGACAGCCTTCATTTTCTCCTCATTCAGTTCTAGTGAGTTGGCAGAGAACCAGGCTTCAAGTGCTGTGAGACTAAGTTGCAGTTTAGCAGTGATGACGCTGGGTAGTGGGTCACTGCAGTAGACAATGGTATCATCTGCATAGAGGATAAGTTTACTCGGCCCACAAGCCCTCTCTATGTCATTAACAAAGAGAGTGAAGAGTAGGGGGTCCAGGATTGAGCCCTAGGGTACCCCCGAGACAACCAGCCGGGCGCAGGATTGTGTTCCTCTCCAGAGGACCTTTTGGCTTTGGTTCAGTAGATAGCTCTCGAACCAGGAGTGGGAGAGCCCACCCAATCTGAAGAGGTGGAGTTTGGTGAGAAGGAGACTATGGTTGACTAAGTCAAAAGCCTTGGATAGGTCGACAAATAGTGCGCCGGTCAGGGAGCCTTGGTCTGTGGCATTGAGGATATCGGATGTGAACCAGATGAGGGCCGTGTCTGTGCCATGGCCTTTCCTGAAGCCGTGTTGTATGTCGACAAGGAGAGAGTGAAGCTTGAGATAGTCATGCAGCTGGCTGTGGACCAGTCTCTCCTGTACCTTCCCGAGGGGGCAGAGAATGGAAATAGGCCTATAGTTCCCCAATTTGTCCCTGGGCCCTTTTTTATGTACAGGAACTATGATTCCTACTTTCCATTTGCTTGGGATGGTTCTCTCAAGGAAGGACCTATTGATGAGCCAAGTGACAGGGAGGGCAACAGCAGGAGCAGCGGCCCTCAGCAGCCTTGGTTAGAGCAGGTCATATCCCGGAGAGGAGTCAGGGTCAATCTTGAGCAGGAGAGGCAGTACCTCAGGTGGTTTAGCGAGTTTCAAGTGAAACTAGGGTCATGCATTCTCCCATTTGGTGTCACTGGAGGGGGGAACACCAGGTGGGATGAGGGGACAGAGTCTGCCTGGATTGGAAAAGGAGACATTGAATGCCTCTGCTACTGTGGAGGGGTCATTAGTCAGGGTGTTTCCAATAAGTATAGCTCTGTCCTGAGCACAGGAGGCACCTTTGAGTAACAAATTAATTTGGCCCCAGAATTTCTTGGGGTCCTGGAGGTGGCTGATCTGGAGATCATGCAGGTACTTTGATTTGGCATGTTTGGAAGCTTTCTTGCAGTGATTACTTAGTTCTCTGTACTTCTCCCAGTCAGCATTATGTCCAGTGGACTTATACTGTCCCTAAGCCCTGTCACGGAGCAACATACTCCGTTTGAGGCTAGGACCTAGCCATTTGTGACACTTACCCTGTACCCTTAGCTTCTTACGTGGCACATGGGCGTTAGCCACAGACAGAAATGAGCAAGTGAAGTAGTCTAAGGCTTCATCCAGGGTGGGAAGAGTGACAATGGGATGCCAATCAATGGCACGAAGGTCTGAGCAGAAATTAGCAGCAACAAGGCTGGTGTAGTTCTTGCCTCGATAACCCTGGCAGCCAGCTTGGGGTGATTGTTGGACCATTTGCGTATAAGGGCACCCAATGAGGGCAAGGATGCCTGGCTAGAGCTCCAGCTATATCCAGCAGGGTATAAGAACAAATTTAAGTTTGAAAGGCACTCAAACAGATGCAGGTTATGAACCCTGGGTAATTTTTTTGTTGTGATTTATATGCCGATAAGTAGGTACAGCATGTAGATAATTCTTTAACATAGAAACATAGACTTTGATGGCAGATAAGGACTGCTTGGCCCACCTATTCTGCCCATTGCCCTACCTACTGGATAAGCTGCAGATCCTAGTTAACCAACAGCCTATTTCTTCCTACCCCACACAAGAATTGCCTTATGTCTGTACCATGCATTCTTGAATTCCCCCACTGTTTTTGACTCCACAACCTCCTCAAGAAGGCCGTTACATGTATCTACCACCCTCTCTGTGAAAAAATACTTCCTCACATTACTCCTGAGCCATCCCCCCTCTATCTTCAAAGTGTGACCCCTTGTTCTTGCACATCTCTTTCTCTGAAAGATGCTACCCTCTTGGACTTTGTTGATTCCACTGAGGTACTTAAAAGTTTCTATCATGTCTTCCCTCTCCCTCCTTTCCTTAAGGGTATGCATATTAAGCTCATGTAGTCTCTCCTCATATGGCTTCTCTTGCAGACCTTGCACCATTTTAGTTGCCCTCCTCTTGACTGTCTCCATCCCGTCTATGTCCTTGTGGAGATGGGGTCACCAGAACTGGATGCAGCAGTCCAGATGGGGTCTCTCCAACTGTCTGTACAGAGGGATAACAACTTCCTGTTTTCTACTGGTGATGCCTCTCCCTATACATCCCAGTATCCCCCCAGACATCCCTACTGCCTTCTCACATTGTTTGCTATCCTTTAAGTCATCTGAAATGATTACCCCATGTCCCTTTCCATTTTTATTGCTGTTCATAGCCCCCCATTGTGTATGCTTCTCCTGGGTTTTTGTTTCCCAGGTGCATTACTTTACACTTCTTTGCATTGAATCCAAGCTGCCATACTTCTGACCATTCCTCCAACCTTGCCAAGCCCCTTCTCATCCTTTCCACCACCATTGTGTATCAATCCTGTTGCAGATCTTTGTATCATCTGCAAAGAGGCATGCTGTTCCTTCTAGTCCATCTGTAATGTCACCTATAAAGACATTAAAAAGGACCGGAGCCAGTACTGAACCCTGTGGCACCCCACTAGTAACCCCCTTTCTTCAGAGTGGGCTCCGTTTACTATTACCTTCTGTGTCCTGTTGTTCAGCCAATGTTTTACTCAGGCTACCACCCTGGGACCCACTCCCAGGCTGGTTAATTTGTTTATTAATCTTTTGTGTGTGACTGTGTCAAATGCCTTGCTAAAGTCTAGGTAGGCCATGTCCACAGCCCCTCCCTGGTCTACTACTTTGGTCACCCAGTCAAAGAAATTGATTAGATTCATCTGACATGACCTTCCCACTGTGAATCCGTGCTGTCTTGAGTCCTGTGTCTCACTGGCCTCTAGGTACTTAACAATTCTTTCCTTCAGAAGTGATTCCATCATTTTCCCTACCACTGAGGTCAAACTGACAGGTCTAGTTTCTTGCCTCTGTCTTGCTCCCACTTTTGTGAAGGAAAATCACATCCACCCTCCTCCAATCTTCAGGTACCACACCATCCTCCCATGATTTGTTAAAAAGGCTAGTTAGTGGTGTCACTAGTTCTCCCCTTAACTATTTTACAATTCTGGAGTGAATCCCATCAGGCCCCTTTGCTTTGTCCACCTTCAGTTTTAGGATTTTTTTCAGAGCCCTTTCTTCTGTGAAATGACTGGGATCACACCCCCCCCCATCCAGAGTGCTTCTATTGATTGCATTAGGTACCTCCACCTCCTCTTCTTTTCTGAATACTGAGCAGAAGCATTCATTCAGTATCCCTGCTTTTTCACTGTCCTTCTCTGCCCAGGCACCATCCACTTTATTCAGCCTCACTATCATTCCATTTGTCTTTCTACGCTCTCTAGTGTACCTATAAAATGTTTTATTCCCCTTCTTAACCAAGTTGGCTATCTTTTCCTTGGTTTAGACCTTTGCTATTCTGTATGCCTTCCCCACTTCCTTCTGATTTAACTGGTACAGTTCTCTGTCCTGCTCCTTCTGTGTTTCTTTATACTTCATAAATGCTATCTTTTTCTCTCTAACCTTCTCCTGCACCTATTTTGAGAACCATAAGGTTCTATCCAGGGAGGTAGCCTGGGTAGAACCACCACCAATTACCTGAAATCATCCAAGCAGACCACCAAAGCAGTAGGTAAGGCTAGGGGGAAGTTGGTGTGTATTAGTAGGGGTTTCACAAGTTGGAAGAGGGAGGTAATAATCCCTCTTTACAAGGCGCTGGTTATGCCCCATCTCGAGTACAGCGTGCTGTACTGGAGGCCACACCTTCATAAGGACATTAACCAAATTGAGGCAGTCCAGAGAAGGGCAACCAAAATGGTGCAGAGACTACATCAGAAAACTTATGAGGACAGATTAATGGAGCTAAATATGTATACCCTAGAGCAAAGGAGGGAGGGAGGTGATATGATCGAAACATTCAGATACCTTAAGGGCATTAAAAAGGTGAAAGAGTCTAACATGTTTCACTATAAGAAAAATAGAAGGACAAGAGGACACAGCATGAGATTAGAGGGAGGCCGATTAAGGGGTAATATGAGGAAGTTCTTTTTCACAGAAAGGGTGGTGGATGCATGGAATGGCCTACCTCAGGAAGTGGTGTATATGAATACAGTGCAGGGCTTCAAACAGACATGGGATAGGCATAAGGAAGCAATACAGATGAGTATGAATAGATAGGCCATTGACAGAGCAAAGGCCGACGGCACATTCATAAGGTAGAAAAATAAATGGGCAGACTGGATGGGCTTTGCGGTCCTTATCTGCCATGAACTTCTATGTTTCTATAGTGTTTTTTTCTTTCATTTTGAATTGTTTGTTTGCTTCACACAAAGGCTTGCTGCCTCTGTGATGGCAATTTTGATGTTTCCCCATTGTTACTCCAACCCTCCTTCTTGCCCGTTTGCTAGTGCTTTTCTGAGGCACTCCCTGATTTTGACAAAGTCAGCCCTTCTGAAGTCTCGTATCCTCACTTTTGTATGGCTTGACTCAGCAGCTGAGTTTATTGTGTACCACACTGTTTGGTGGTCACTTGTTCCCAGATGGCTACCCACTTCTAGATCTGAGATCCTCTCTCCATCCCCATGGATGGAGGCAGTATAGCGCAGTGGTCTAAGGCTCTGAGCTGCAAATTTGGTGACATCCAGCAGACCAGACCTGGGTTTGAATCACACAGCTTCCACTTGCATACTGTGTGACCCTGAGCAAGTCACTTAACCTCCTTGTGCTCCCAGGTCGCTCCTGTAAAAAAGCTTTCAGCTTAGTGTGCTATACCTGGTTAAACAACTAAAATAATTTGCGAGTACCAGGTCTAAGATTGCTCCCTTCTGAGTGGGTTCAAACACTAGCTGTCTGGGGCATTCCCTCTGTAGGACATCAAGAATGGCCCTGCTCTTGGATGTGGCTGCAGCAAAAGTGCTTCTGTTAACATCTGGGATGTTCAGGTCCCCCATCAACAATATCTCCCCTTTCTCTGCCATCCTAAGAATACCTTCCATCATTTCCTTGTTTATTTCCTCCCTCTGAGTCGGGAGTCTGTATACAACCCCTGTGTGGATTGTGGTGCCTTTTCTGGTGTCCAGGCTGACCCACAGTGCCTCCTCTACTCCCTGTTTACACTTTTGTTCCATTGCTTTGATTTCCTCCCTTACATAGAGAGCTACTCTTTCTCCTCTTCTACACTCCCTGTCTCTCCTGTAGATTGTGTACCCTAGTATGTAGACATCCCAGTCATGGTTCTCTGTGTACCATGTTTCTGTGACTGCCATGATATCCAGGCAATCTTCTTCCATCAAGGTCACCAGTTCCCTAGATTATGGGCATTGGTACTCATTTCCCTCGATTAATTGATGGCCTTACCCCTTTTTGCCCCATCCCTGTCCCTACTGCCTTTGCCTTTTTCTCCATTTCCACTTGCCCTTCTCCCTATCAACGTCTCTATCTTGGTGTTTGCCTCACTAGCTACCCTGACTTTTTGGGGAGGGCTAGGATTTCCTTGCTCCTTTTCCATTCCTCCTCCCTTGTCTAGTTTAAATGCTTGCTAATGAAGCATTTAAGCCTATCACCTAGGATCCTGGTTCCCTTCCTGGACAGATGCAGACCATCGCACCAGTATAGGCCTGCATCCCTCCAGGTGGACCCCCAGTGAAGCCAAAACTGTGAGCTCTGTACCAGTTTTTCAACCATTGATTGAATCCCATGGTGCAGAACACCCTAGCCTCACCCATGCCATAGACAGACAGCACCTCCGAGAAGGTTACCGTGCGTGCCACTTCCTAAGGCCCCTCCACAATTCCACAAACTCCTCTTCCACTGTTCTGATCCCTTTCCCAGCCAGGTCATTTGTCTGTAAGTGGACAATGACATCCAGCTCCCTCCCTCGTGCAGCCTCGTCCATGATCCTGAGGATTCGATCCCTGTCCCTCCAATCCATGGTGCCAGGCAGGCACCATACCTCCGTCTCCTCTCCCTTCCCCAGTTCTACCCTCCTAATAATGGAGTCCACCACCAGGAGTTGATTTCTTTCCCCTGTGTGGTCCCATGCCACCCTCCTGTGGGTCTCCTTTGTGGAGGTTCCCAGCATCCTCCTTGGTCTCCACTGTAGGTGCCTCTATAGAGGAACCACACTCTGACAGAATGGCATGTGAATTGGAGAGATGCACCTCTGTTCCACCACCCTCACCCTCCCTGAGCCCACTGTGGTCCAACTGCTCCACTTTCTTGGCAACCTCTTAGGTAGTGACTCTGGTAGTCCCTGAGTGGAAGAGGAGGTCCCTCGAATCCTGGCCAACTCAGCCTAGAGATGAGTAACCTTCTCCCTCAGTCCAGAGAAGTGCCTGCAGATGGGACAATACCACATTCTCCAGAACATCTCCAGAAAGACTGCTGCACTACAACCACTGCACTGCACCACTCCCTTCATGTCTTATTTGTGGCCCCCTTACTTGTTGTTTTGTATACTTATTCTTTCCTCTCTCTGTTTATTATTTTTTTATATGTCATTTTTTTTCTCCTTACTTTCCTACTGCCTCCCTGCCCTGATAGCTCCTGATCTTCCTGTTCTGGGACAAGAAGTTCCTATATTCCTCAGTAATCTCCTTCTTTCTTGCTCAGAGTCAGACCTCCAGCAGCTGGGGGGGGGGGTGGAGAGCTACTCTTTTCCTTCCAGGATGGTGAGACTTTTGTGCCTCTGTGATCACTCCCTTCCTGCTCCCAAACAGGAAGTTCCTGTTGTCAGTTAAATCCTGTGCCTATAAAAGTAGAACTGGCTAAGGGTGGGGGGGGGTGGCAATATAGTCCTAGTAGAGTAGTATAGTTCTAACAGCATCTCTTGCTGTTCTCTGCCACAAGCTATCTAGGGCAGTTTTTAAATCCACAACACCTGGCTTCCTTCTGCCTAAGTCACTCCCCCCAATTCACAGTTTCCTTCTACACCTAGCTAACTGCACAGATAACAGTTCACAGTTTCCTTCTACGCCAAGCTAACTGCACAGGTAACAATTCACTTTGCCCAACTCAGACAAACACACTAACTCTTTTTTGTTGTTGTTGTTTTTACCCTAAATTGAAGGTCCCAATAGTAGAGTTCTAGTTCTTTAGTCCCAGTAGAGTAGTATAGTTCTAACAGCACCTCCTTCCTCTTGCAGTTCTCATTTACAGTAATGATAGGCCTCAGTCACTCCTGCCTTGCATGTAATAAGTTGGCAATACAAATGTAATACAACTGTTTTGTTTTTATTTATTGAGCTGCATGTTGTATATTTATGTTTGAAAATTCAATAAAATTATTAACTTCAGAAAAAAAAAATAGGTGGCACAATCCATTTGACCTAGCAGAGCATGGAATCAAGCTTCAGAAAAAAAGGCAGACTGTGCATACCTTACATGGCTACAATAGGTTAATCACACCAGAGAGCTTAAGATTAAGCACCTCAACTATTACAGCACAGAGGGGAGGCCAAGGACACAGGTGTCCCAGATAGGGGAGAAACAGGTGGGAGAAGGGGGACAAGAGAGGCTGGGAGCAGAGAGACAAAAAGGTCAGGAGGGGGAGAGACAAGTAGAGGGAGAGCAGGAGTAAGCCTTAGGAGATGTCTAGAGGCCAGAAGAGTGGGAGAGAGCTGAAAGGAAGAGGGGTGAAGGTTCCAGAGGGAGGGGAGATGGCAGGAGAAGGCAGATTGTCCAGCACAAGAGTGAGGATAGGGAACAGCAAAGGTGCAGGAATCTCTAGAGTGCAGGAAGTAAGAAGAGGAGAGAGCAGGTGAGAGGAGTGAGGAAAGGTAGAAGGTAAGGGAGTTAAACTGGTATCTAGCTATGATGGAGATGCAGTGGGCTTACAATGTAAAGGTTGGGAAGGATGGATGGAGGGAACAGAGAGAGCAGTCATGAATATGGAGAAGACAGTTGGTGGAAAAGTGACAGATGGCATTGCAAAGAGTGTCAATTCTGGGGAGTGAAGGGGAGAGAGAAGTGCCATAGACCACATTAACATAGTCAAAACCAGAAGGACCATTTTGGGTACCAGCTCCAAGCAGATCTAAAGGGGGGAAGCAGTTCTTTTGTTGGTATAAGGTGCCAAGTTTGGGATGAAGTTTTGCATGGATGGTGTCAATATGGACAGAAATGTCAAGCTTATTATCAAGCCAAAAAACCCAGGTACTTGAAGGTGGAGACACACTCAAGGAGAGGGGCAACCAAGGTAGAGAAGATTGTGAAATCAAAAGCCTTGCCAGTTTCTGGCTGGAGCTGGTGCTGAAGATCATGGTCACTGTCTTCTTGGTGATTACACTGAGCTGTTTGGCTTGGAACTAGTGCTGTACCTTATGGAAGTTGTGCTGCACTGGAATCTGAGCAGCTGGGGTAGATGGCTATGTCATCCATGTACATGTGGATGTGAGAAGAGACACGAGCAGAGGGGAGGTCATTTAGGAAAATTGAGAATAGAACCAGACCCAAGACGGAGCCCTGTGGGACCATTGCATGGATGGGGAGACAGAACACCACCCACCTGAACTGCTTGTTGATGGTCAGTGAGGTATGAATGGAACCAACCCACAGTAGATGCTGAAAGGCCAGCAGAGTTCAGCTTGTCCAGTGGGAGAAGGAAGGACACCGAATCAAAAGCTTTTGCTAGATCAATGAGGATGGCTGTGGTGATGTGTCCCTGATCCATCCCACTGAGGACAGGAATAAGTTACATGAAGCAGGTATGAGATGGTGGAGTGGTTCATCCTAAACCAGATTGGAACAGTAAGAAGAAGTCTGAGAAGGAAAGAAAGTCAGCAAGCCAAGAGTAGACAATAGATCCTTGAAGCTTGGCAAGAGAGGGAAGCAGTGAAATCAACCAGTAGTTGCCTGGGGTGGAGGGGTTACCCCCTTTGTGCAATGAAAGAATGTTGGCAAATTTCCAGGCCTGAGGGACAGCACTGAGGGAAAAGGAGAGGTTCAAGAGCTGAGAGACAGGAAGGTCAGTGGCTGGTGCAGAGATTTGAAGGAGTTTGGGGTCCAAGCCATCAGGGCTTGACTTGGAAGGATTAAGTGACAATAAGGTGAGGAGGACTTCTTGGGGGAAGACAGAAGGGAAGTGGAAGCCTTCTGAAGATTGGATGAAGGTACAACAGTGGATTCTGGAGTTGAGCGGCAGGGTAGAGCAAAGGTTGTGAAGAATTTGTTAAAGTGAGCAGCAACAGAGAATGGGTTGGAGACCAGTGAGCCATTTACCAGGAGTACAGGAGTCAGACAGGGTGGAGTTATTGAATAGGGAGTGGATAACCCTCCACAATTTTAAGGGAGAATCTAGACTGAATTAGAGATTAGCCGTGAAACAGTGGGCCTTTGCAGAGTGGACAACCTTTGTACAGATGTTCCTGAGAGACCTGTAGTGTTGGAGGTCATTGTAGACCTGAAGTTGTTACATCCATGTTGGCAACCAAGTTACAGAAATGGGTGGGATCCTTGGTTCATCCACACCAAACTTTTTTAATTAATGGCTGCCTCATCCATTACACTATTAATAAGTTGTTTAAAATTTTACTACGGCAGAAACAGCATGCAGCGTTTGTCTTGGGAGTGTTCATTGATGCAGAGAACACCTTTGATCAGGTGAACTGGGGATTCCTCCACTGCACACTGGTGGAGATGGGGAGGGGAGAGGCCATCTACACTAACATTAATATGCAATACATTTCACCCCAGGTTCAGGTTAAAGTCATCAGCCTCCAATCAGAGCATTTTTTCTAAGTAGGGGCATGAGGCAGCGGTGCCCTCTCTCACTACTCCTGTTCACACTCTGTATAGAATATCTGGCAAATGCATTTCAACATAACCCAAACATCTGTGTGCGTGGGCAGGAGGCAGGAAATACAAGATTTCACAGTGTGTAGATGATTCCATTTTTCATCATGCCCCCAGACACCATGGTACCCACCCTCTTAGGGGAACTCGAGCTCTACAGAGAGGTGGCAGAGTATAAGATTAATTATGATAAATCAGAAGCTATGCAGCAGAGAGGGATCTGTCAGGTCTCTTTCTGAGTGACATATCCATTTTGTTGGCCACCATTGAATGTAGTCCAATACATGGGGGTACAGGATACACACAAACTCTCTCGAGTCTTCAGACTAAACTGTGATAAACCGATGGGGACATCCATGCCGGCATGAAGAGTTGGGACCTTCTTCCCTTAAACATAGGTGGTAGGATCAGCTCGGTGAAAATGAATCTCCTCCTCCTCAAGTTTCTATCTTTCTTCCAGGGTCTCCCAGTCAGTATCCCATGGAACTTTTGGATTCACCTCCAAAACAGTGTATTGAGGTTTGTTTGGGTCTCTAGCCATCACCGTATCCACAAAAGCTTGCTCTTGCTGACTGTCCCTCATAACAGGGGCTGTCTGTCCATGCTGAATCTGCAATAATATTATCTAGCAAGACAGCTGGTGTTGGTGGTTAGCTGTACCATGCAAAGAATTGATATTGGCTGGCTAGAAATAGTGAAACAACAAACCCTGCCAGTCCCACTCTTTGCCCTTCCTTTATGTTCACCTCACGGCCCACATCTGAGCTAAAATCCCTAACTCCTGGATGAAACATAAATTGTATATGTTGATGAAAGTAAAGTCCCTCACAGAGTTACTGAGTGCAATAGGCCCAATTCTGAGTATAACAAGCAATCCAGAATTCATTCCTTCACACACTGATCCACAGTTCCAGAGGTGGCGCAGACAAGGGTTAACAAGGTACTGGCATCTTGTTAGGGGGTACTCTTGAAACCCCTTCAAGGAGTTGCATCAAAAGTTTGGCTTGCCAGCACAAGACCACTATAGATACTTACACATATGTTACTGCTTGATGTTGAACCCTAGCATGACAGGTTGGGGGAGACATGTCCTTAACCGAATACTTCTTATATTTGCCAGTAATGCTCGCAGGCAGGAGGGTGGGCACAATATCCGTGGCCTACCAAACTCTACTGAGAATGGAGCATGGAGCACCTGGAGTTTGCCCATCTTAAGATTCAATAAGAACAAGAGGTACAAATTCAACTTACTGAGGAGTCTTGGAAGCTGGCATGGGACAGAGACTGAAAGGTGACAGCTTCACCCAGGTAATGGGAGTACCCAATGAAAGTGACTTACACGTTTCTTCCACACTCGGTTATCATCACCCACTTTCTGGTGTGCAAATTCAGCCTCTGTTGAAGGAAATGTGGTAATGTAGGAATGCATTTCCACATATTTTGGAACTGCCCAGTGCTGAGGGCATATTGAAGTAAGTGCATACTGCCCAAACAACTGGGATAAGGACATCCATAACACCTTTGAGGATCTAGTTCTAGGTCTGCTGGTTCCAGGACTTATGGATCAATCCCACCAGAGCTTATTCAGGACACTCTGCATGTCAGCGCTGAAAGGGGTGATATTTTGCTGCCTGAAGGAGAGCACCCCCACACCCTTCAAATGTGGACAGATAGAGTCTTAGAAATGAGCAAAATCAAATGGATTGCAGTGATTCTAAGGCTCTAACTGGAGAAATATAGTGCCACCTAGGCTAGATTGGAGAATGCCCCCCCCGATGGGTGGCCAGAGAGGACACTGACCCAGGGAATGAGAGAAGTTGAAGTGCTGAGGTGAAAGGGAAGCCACTATGGTTCTCAAAGGTAGTTGCCAGGAAGGTAAGGGCAAAAAAGATGGTGTTCAGGAAATACAAGGAAACACAGCAGGAAGAGGAAAGTGTAATATATCTGGATAAAAAGAGGAAAGCAAGGAAAGCAGTCAGGAGCATAAAGGCATGAACAGAGGAAAAAAATAGCACAGGAGGTGAGGAAAGGAGACAAGACTTTTTATAGTACATTCATGAAAGGAGAAAAAGCAGGGGTGGGATACTTAAAGGGGAATAAGGAGAGTGTGTGTGAAAGGGGACCTGAAAAAAGCATCAATACTGAACAAATAATTTTGTTCTGTATTCAGAGAAGAAGAAAGTGAAAGTCCAGTTAGGTAACATGAACAAATATTGGAGGGAGATGGACACTAGTCTATTTATAGATGAGTGAGTCCTAAAGGAACTCACAAACCTGAAGGTGAACAAGGCAATGGAACCAGATGGGATAAATCCTAGAATATTAAGGGAACTATGGGAGGTGCTGGCAACACCACTGGCAGCACTGTTCAATGAGTCACTCGATATGGAAGTGGTTCTGAAGGACAGAAGAAGGGCAGATGTAGTCCCTCTTTACAAAAGCAGTAGTAGGGAGGAGGCTGGAAACTATAGACCAGTTAGTCTCACCTCAATAGTGGGGAAGATTATGGAATCACTACTTAAACAAAGGATCATGGAACATCTTGAAGCCATCATAGCACAGGATCTAAGACAACATGGATTCATATAAGGGAGGTCATGCCAAACAAATCTAATTTATTTTTCAGACTGGATAACTAAGCTCAAGGATTTGGGGGGGGAGCGATGGATGCCTCCTACCTGGATTTTATTAAGGCCTTTGATACTATTCTACATAGAAGACATGTGAACAAGCTGAGCATCCTGGAAGTGGGTCATAAGGTGGAAAACTGGGTTAGGAAGAGGTTGAATAATGGAAGAGAGAGGGCTGTAATAAATTGTGCTCTATCTGAGGGAAGAAGGGTGACCAGCGAGGTGCCACAGGGATCGGTCCTGGGCCAGTCCTGTTTAATGTCTTCATGAGTGACATTGCGGAGGGGCTGGAGGGGAGGGTGTACATCTTTACAGATAACACTAAGATCTGCAACAGGGTGGACCCTGTGGGAGGGGTGAAAAAAAGAGGAGAGATCTAGATAAATAGGATGGATGGTTCAGAGTAGAGCAGCTGAGATTTAATACGAAAAAGTGCAAACTGATGCTTTTGAGGTGCAAGAACCCAAGGGAGGATTACCTTATTGGGGGCAGAAACTGATGGTCACCAAACAGAAAAGGGATTTGGGGGTAATCATATCTGATTACCTAAAGGTGACCAAACTATGTGCCAAGGCTGTGCGGAGAGCCAGTGGGATGCTGGGGTGCACAGGAAGAGGAATTACCAGCAGAAAGAAGGAGGAGGTGATGCCACTGTAGGGACACTGGTTTACCAGGATTGAAAATGGGCAAATTCCTGTTGCACATTGTAAAAAATGGTATTGTCACTGGTGTCTGCCAAGCCAAAATCCAGTTTTACCAGTGTTTTGTTTTGTGTACTTTATTTAGCAATTTTTAACTCGTTTACATTCATTTTAGCAATTTTGACTTCCACTGTTGTACATCAATCCATCCTTGTACCAATTTAAAGTTAATTTAGGTACAATATATGATGGCAGCAGGACTACAGCCCCCATCCCAAAGGTGTGATGGAAGCAGCAACAGCACTACTGCCCCCTCCCTCAGGTGTGATGGAAGCAGCAGTACTGCAGCCTCCATCCCTTAGGTGTGATGGCAGCAGCAACAGCACTCTGGCCCCCATCCCTCTGGTGTGACAGAAGCAGCAGTGCTGTGGCCCCCATCCCTTAGGTATGATGGCAGCAGTACTACATTCCTCGTCCCTCAGGTGTGATGGCAGTATCCGCACTATGGCCTCCATCCCTTAGGTGTGATGGCAGCAGTACTACGTTCCCCATTCCTCAGGTGTGTTGGCAGTATCTGCACTATGGCCCCCATCCCTCAGGTGTGATGGCAGCAGTACTACATTCCTCATCCCTTAGGTGTGATGGCAGTATCAGTACTATGGCCCCCATCAATCAGGTGGGATGGCAGCAGTACTACGTTCCCCATCCACCAGTGGTGATGGTAGAAGCACTACAGCCCCCCCCCCAGGTGTGATGGCAGTAGAAACAATGAAGTTCACATCCCTCGAGGATGATGGCAGTAGTGACAGCACTATGATCCCCCTTCCTTCAACACCCACAACCCACATGCACAAGTTGCAAATTACTTGGTCTCTTTACTTGTTAGAGCTCAGATGTGAATTAATCAGAACCACCACCATTAAGGCCCTGTCCACACTACACCAGAAAAATCCCTCTGTAACGTTACAGAGGGTCCAAACCATTACCATAATGGTTTGCGTTTACACTGGTAATGTCACAGAAATCAGTTTCGAAACTGTTGTTGAAAACTGATGTATGGGCCTGTGCACACTACACAAGTAAAATCCTGTAACGTTATCAGTGGTAGCATGGATGCACTGTATTGTTTTGGCCCTGTTTACACTGCACTGAAAATCTGTAATGTTTTAAAACCAGTACAGACTGAAAACATTACAGTGCATCCACACTACAACTGAAAACATTTTGAAAATGTTACAAGCGTTTAGTTGTGTAGTGTGGACAGGTGAGTTAAACAGAGCATTGAAACTATTACAGAAACCGTTGTTGAAACCACCTCACAACAGGTTTCTGTAACAGTTACAAAAATGCTTTCTGTAACGTTACTAGTGTAAATGCAAACCGTTATGGTAACGGTTTGAACCCTCTGTAACATTACAGAGGGGATTTCCAAGGGTAGTGTAGACAGGGCCTTTCAGTCTGTAATGGTTTCAAAACGTTACAGATTTTCAATGCAGTGTAGACAGGGCCTAAGGTTGACTACCTTTGTTTTTTCCTATCTATCATTTAACTGTCTGAATTGGATTTCTGCCTGTGACACCACTGACCTGGGTTCGGGATGGACTCGGGTGTTGGAGGGCTGGCCGAGGGGTGAAGGCTTAAGTGTAAAATGATCAATCACCTTGTCCAGGGAGGGATCGTGGGTTGCAGCTCAGCGTTTGCTGGCCCCAGGTGGAGGCCAGAGGCACGGCAACATTTTGGCCCTCACTGCAGGAGGGAGCATGATGGATGTCTGCTTGTGCCTTGATATCATGTGGCCCGTCATGCTCCCAAGAAATTGGAAAAACACCCGTTGGCCAACCGGAGCATGACTGCTGGTCCTTTCATATGCCCGAAACCCCAGACCCAGACACACATGTCCGTTCCTACTCCTTCCATGCCCGGGATATACAGAAGCCCTTTGGGGTGATTCTCCTCCCCTGATAGCCTCCCACAGGGGTAGGGGCCCAACCCATGAAGGGTTCCTTCGGGTTAACTGGTAGCATGCCAATAGGTGGCAGTTGATGGCAGTCGAGACTCAGCAGTGGTGGTAGGGGGCCTTAGCAGCCCTGAAGGAGTGGATGGCCAGAGAGTAGGAGAAGCAAAAAAAAAAAAAAAATCCACCTCAATTTGCTTCTTTAAAATAAAGTGTCTTCACCTAACAAATCCAAAAGTGATTAGTGGAGGACCTTCAAATGGAAAATCATGCATCTCCCAAACATGTGGTTGCTTTTTGTACTTGATTGCCATGAAAAGGATGTCTCTCAGTTTTCATGTCTGAGCTCAGATGTGAATTGAGCACCATTCTGCCCACCAGCATCATACGGCCACTGGGGTCTTTACTTCTGTGTGTCATTGAGTATGCTTTCTGGTTTGAGTGTGCTTGCAGCAACCTACTCACCCCTAATGGCACTATACAGTGGCAGGTAGTGTCCACAGCAATTGGGCCATATAGCAAATCCACTGGCCAAGCAAAAGTACACTTGATTTTTGTTGAAGCAGTCTATCAGAAAACTTTTTTGTTGCCACAGAGATTGAACCAGCAGGTGGGAGAATAGGTGCAAATGATCCCATTCACCTAAATTGGGGGCTAACTGTGAAGTTTTTTTGTAAGTGATGGTAAGGCAGTTTCTTCCTTGTGAACATTCATTCATTCAGACTAGTTTTCATTCAAACAACTGAGGATTTTGGATGGCCCTGCTGATTATTAACTTGAATGAGCTAGTTGGTAATAATGATCCTGAACTTAGCAATCTACAACCTAGATGCTCACATGGAAAGAATACAATAAATACCTGACTAATGTCTAAAAACAAGCTTATAAAACACATAAAATGTATCTGAACATTCATATTTACCTATACAAATTCATTGCAGCCCGAGTAAAACTCAGGTAAATGACAGGATACCTTGGCTACTGTATGATGTAGTAAACCTATATTGACTTTTTTTATATTCTTTGTAAACTGGGTAAGGCCCAGTAAGCAGAACTGCCTGTTTTCAGGGGTGACCCAGGAGCACTAGGGTGGTTAAGTGACTTGCTTGGAACTGCACAGTATGTAAGTGGAAGTTGTGGGAATCAAACCCAAGTCTGCTGGATGTACCCAATTCAGTCACTGTTTGTTATTCTAATAACTAGGCTATACTGCCAGCAATAATAACACCCAGATATAATATTTTATTATATGATTTAAATAATAATTCACAGTACCTACAATGGAAATTATGAACATTAAACACATTACAACATTTTACTAAAACTGAAATATTCGCTATTCCATCTGCTTATTTTTTCTTATACCAAAGTGGGTAATTAGTTGAGAGAGCACTGTAAATAGCTTTTGATCAGGCTTCATTATTCTGCATCCAGAAATAGATAACATTTGTTTTATTCTGGATTTATTTAATATTGATTTTTCTGTGGCTCACTAAACATAATCTATTTAGCACTGTATGAGGCAGATATTTTTGAGTTTTGGAAGAGAGGCAACACATCTTATCTGCTTAGGATTCATTTTAGGAACATAATTTTTATTCATATTTAAAACATATTCAAGTTTCAGTGTATTCATTTAGTAGTTTATGCTGACTAATATATGCGCTGAAAACAGTAAAGGACTTACTGTGAAGCACTCAGGGTCAATAGTAGAATTCCCACAATTTCCCAGCAAAAAATGTCTGCAATTTCAGGTTACTTCTCCTACAGTTTTCCAGTGGCCCTGCCCATGTTTGCTGATACTTGTAACTCTTTTTTGTATCATCTAGTGTAATAGAAACAGTAAAAGATGTTTAGGTACATACTAAATGAAAACTGTGCTTTCAGGAAAGAAAGCAGTCCTCAGCTGATGGAGAGGTTGGTGGGAAGCATGGGAAGCTAAATTGAAGCATGGATGGTTACAACAAAGCAGTGTGGGTGGTTTCCTTACTGATTCTATAAGCAGCAAAGTGGAAAGAATGCAAAGCAAAGTAGTGTTCATTGTAAGATGCTGAAATCTGGGTCGGCCTGCCAGCGCTGCAGTAGCACTACTGCTTGTAATGCCAGCATCCCAGTGTCAGAAGAAAACTCAGTGGCTGGAGGTCTGGAGAGAGGAGTAGGATCGAGAATCCCCTGGAGGCTGCTCTACTTCTCCGGGGAGGGTGGGATGCAGGTCCTGCTGCTTTACCTCCACCTGGGTGAGCACAGGTGGTGGTGCAAAGGGTAAGATGCTGGCCAGGATATGGAGCAGTGACATGTCTCTATGTGCACTACCTCCCTGGATCACCTCGAGTGCCAGTGCCTTCAGGGACAGAGACCAGAAAACCAGAAATAAGTGCCCCACATCGGCCACTGGTAGAAGGGACCCGGCTGCCCCAGACTTCATAACCAGGCTCCATGAGGGACTGACTGGGCTGCCCAACACACACTAAGGGACAGTGGAGGAGATGACCTGGTATCTCTTCCCTTTGCACCTGGGTGGACAACCCAGGCAGGATGGAGAAGGCTTACAGGAGCTGCAGAGCATTACCTGGGGTGAAGCTAGGGGATACAGAGCCTAGGAATCTCTGAAAAGTGGAGACTGAAACTGTGAGAATGGGGCATAGCAAGAGAAAATAAAAAAAATTAAAAAGATGCTGAAATCTTAAGGATTCTGTGCAGTGACATGCAATTTCCATGAGGCACCGGTACAAGAATTCAAAATCTGCATACCAAACAGGATTCCATGATTCTTACTGGTGTTACTGGTAAAAATGGAAAACCAGGGTCCTTGTACAGAGATCATTAATGAGGCCTCACTTGGAATATGGTGTTCATTTCTGGAGGCCGCATCTCTGTAAAGATGTAGACATGGTGGAGGCAATTCAAAGAAGGGCAACAAATATGGTGCAGGGCCTGCACCAAAAGTCATATGAGGAGAGACTGGGAGACCTCAATATGTATACCATGTAGGAGAGACGAGACAGGGGGAAATATGATAGAAACCTACAAATATCAAAAAGGCATAAATAGAGCACCAGAGGATAGCATTTTTTAGAAATGATGTCCAGGAACGAGGGGGCATGACACGAGGTTGGAAGGGGTAGACTAAGGGGTAGCATGAAGAAGTATTTCTTCACAGAAAGGGCAGTGGATGCATGGAATAGACCCCCAGCTGAGGTGGTGGGGGTAAACACAGTGGGGGGATTCAAGCGTGCATAGGACAAGCATAGGGGAACCCTAGCAATAGGAACAAGGATGTAAAGTTGGAGCTCAAGCAGCGTCTGCAGCTTTTACAGTAGGCAAGAAAAATGGTCAGACTAGATGAGTCTAGTGGTCCTTATCTGCCACCAATTTCTATGTTTCTGTTTCCATACCATTATATAACATTCATGATTAGCCCACACTCATCCTAAGAAAGGACTTGGAATTGAATATTTGCTCCACAGCTCCCTGCACCAGTTGTACTTGTTGGTTTCTCTGTTGAATGTTTACAGATTTACAGTTCACCACAGGTCATGAGAAGTGGAGATGGAACATCTCTTACAATTGGACTGCAGACAACAGATATCATGAAACAATATGGACTGATAGTTCAATTACAGGAAGCAAACATTGTTTGGATTTGCACACTAGTTGCCTCCATAGGCCTATGATTGCACTGTTAGGAGCACTGGATTATCTAGCATCTGTATTTATTTATTTGTTTGTTTGTTTGTTTGTTTATTTCATTTTGTTGACTGGGTAGGCCTACTGGGCCAAGATAGCCCCTTTTTCAGGGATGACCCGTATTTAGTTACATAGAGACCTGCAGGATAATGGACACATCAGTGGTACATAGTGAAAATACAAGCAATGTTTGGGGACAAATCACAGTAGTTCCAGACATTCACAGAAATACCAGAAGACTTACACCTTGGAGGAACATACATAGGCATTTTGTTAGCACATACAGTATGTTTAGACAGTGGGAGGCTATAAACATTTACTGTACGTATGTAATATACTCCTCTTTTCATATGAATAAATCTGAATTAAGAAAAACTGACTGTATTCAGTTATCACCTCCTCACCTGGTGGCAGTACAAGTGGTGCTTCACATCATAACTCTTTTATTACTTTTTATTTTATATAATTCTTCATTATTTTTTTTTACATTTGCACTGATGTAGCTGCTCTGGACTTTTTGTAACCAAGGACTCAGCCTTTTGATCTTTTATTTTAAATATGATTGTCTTTTGTATTTAGTTGTAGTAAGTGGAGGTATGGCTGATTAGATAGCAATTGTTCAGTGTGAGGCTGTTATATGTATGGCGGGTAAGGGAGGAGTGTTGATGGGTTTGAAATGTTTATTTTTGTTGGGGGCCTGTTTTTGGATTTGTTCGTATTTTAGAGTATTGGGGGGGATTTTTGTCTTGAGAGTAAAATGTGTTAAGGAAGCGGTGTTATGAGGCACATTTACTCAGGAGACCATTATGGTAGATCCGCCTCTTTGGAGGAGCCACATTATTCCTCCCTGCTGAGGTTCTCAGCCAAAAAAGGGGGCCTGGGATTCTCAGAAGGTAGCACAATACCCACAGATGAAGCCCTGAGTGTAATGCTTGTGGGGTTGATTGATTTTGTAAAGTCCAGGAGGTGCCCAGAGACGATGTGCAATCAGGACAGGCCTCTCCCCCATGTCTGATTCCTCTCCCTAAAGCTCCACTTAATGTCAATATGCCTGTCTCCAGGGAGTCCACCAGACTGAGTAGCCAGGTAACCTGAGGGGCTGCTTTGCCCACCAATCCCCTGTGCTATGCAATGCCAGATCGATCAGGAACAAGACTGCGATTATTGCGGACTTGATTTCCTTGGTCGATCTGGCTTGCATCATGGAGACCTGGGTTGGGGATGATGCTTGACCAGTTTTTGAGGCTACTGTTCCCCCCCTTGGATATACCATGGTGCATTGCCCCAGAGGGGAATGTAGGGGTGGTGGGGTAGCCATCTGTTTTAGATCTGACTTGGGCTTCACTGTGCACCCAGTGAGAACCTCGGCTTCTTTTGAATGTGTGGCCATTCATGGGGGTCAGGGCACAGGCTGCAGGATTCTCCTTATTTACCACCCCCCTGGGGCAGCAGGAAATTTTCTGCAGGAGTTTGCAGAATTCATCATCGGTGAAACATTGGAAGCCCCCAGATGTATTGTCTTGGGGGATTTCAATGTTTGGGCCAATGACAAATTCTCTCACCTTGGACATAACCTCCTCCAGATGACGTCATCACTGGGCCTGTCACAAGTTGTTTCTGCCATGACACACCAGGGCAGGCACACACTGGACCTGGTGTTCTCACTGGGGCTTGAGATAAATGATCTCAAGATTGATCGGGCTGTATAGTCCAATCACTGCACGGTGCAGTTCATGTTCAGGGCTCCCACTGGATGCCCTCCCCCTACAGAAATGATGAGCTGTCGTCCTTTGTGGGGATTGACCCTGGAGGACTTTTTGGCAGCAGCTGATCTATCTGGTGTGGGTAATGCATGCATTGGAGGCGTTGGTGCCATGGTGGGCTCTTATAATAGAGTACTATCCAACTCCATTGACTCCCTCGCACCTGTCCGTATATGACCCAAATCTTCCTACCTGAGATCCCCATGGTTTGATGGGGACCTCAGGAAGATGAAGAGAAAGTGTTGGAGGTTGGAGCACTACAGGAAGAGGTCCGGCCTGGAGGAGGACAAACTGTCCCTGTGTGTGCATTATAATGCATATCAGAGGGCAATCAACCATAAGAAGTCAATGTTCCTGTCCAGGGAGATTGCTGCTGGGAAGAATCGACCAGCTATACTCTTTCAGACTGTGGACAGTCTACTTCATCCAGCTTATCTACAGCAGAAGAAGGTTTTTCTAATGCTGAATGCAAAGAGTTTGCTTGGTTCTCCTCAGAAAGAGTGTCCGGTATCCAGCAGAGAGTTCCCCCAGCCAGCAATGCTATAGCTGGCAGTGGTCACCTGAAGTGTTCTGAGTGCACTCTGCCTGGTTGGGGGGAGTTTAGACCAGTGAAGGTAAGTGAGGTCATTGGGGTGGTGACCAATCTGAAAAACACTTTTTGCAAACTGGATCCGGTGCCAACGCATTTCTTGATGAGATGCATCGACACCATTGGCCCGATGTTTGCTCTGATTGTCCGGTGTTCCCTATCTAAGGGGGTCTTCACTGATGCCTTGAAGGAGGCATTGGTAAGACCACTCCTAAAGAAACCATCTTTGGACCTGGAGGTTAGGGCAAATTACCGACCTATCTCCAGCCTTCCCTTTTTGGCAAAGATCATGGAGAAGGTAGTGGCGCTTCAGTTGGAGGAGCACCTTGTGACCCATGAGTTGTACGGACACTTTCAGTCGGGGTTCCAGGTGAGGCATAGCACAGAAACCGTGCTTGTTCAGGTGCAGAATGATGTCCTTAGGGCTAGAGATTGAGTAGAAAGGACAATTCTTGTTCTCCTTGATCTCTCTTCAGCATTTGACACTGTGGACCATTGTGTGTTGCTTGACCACCTCAGGGAACTCTGCAGACTCACTGCCACTGTCATCTGCTGGTTTGAGTCCTTTTTTAACCAACAGGAGGCAACAGGTTGTGATGGGGAATTTCTCCTCCACCCCAACCCCCTATCATGCAGAGTACCTCAGGGGTCGGTGCTAGCCCCAATGTTGTTTGCAGTGTACATGCTACCCCTGGGAGGGGATCATTAGGAAGCATGGCTTGGGTTTTCATTGCTATGCTGATGATACCCAGCTATACTTATCCTTTGCCCCAGGAACATCCAATGCGGTAGATGTGCTGAATAGCTGCCTTGCTGAGATCAGTGATTGGATGGCTTCTAGCTGGTTATGACTGAACCTCGATAAGATGGAGGTATTGGTGGTGGTGTCAAACAGAGTGAATGATAGAATGGCCTCTGGATCAGAGATTGAACTTGTTCTGGGATCTGTTCCATTGAAGGCCTCCTCTAGGGTGCGAAATCTTGGTGTCACTCTGGATAGGAGTTTGACAATGAAGGCACAGATATCGTCCACTGCCCACTCCTGTTTTTTTTCATCTCAGAAATGTCACCAGGATAAAGCCCCCTGTTCTGCCTATGGACCTCCCCACTTTGATGCATGCCTTAGTTACATCAAGGCTTGACTACTGTAATGCTCTCTACCTCGGGGTCAGGGGAGGATCTCTCTGCAGACTGCAGCTAGTGCAGAACACAGCTGCCCAGTTACTTACTGGGCAGCCAAAGTTTTGCCACATTACACCGGTGTTGTGTGAGCTGCACTGGCTGCCAGTCAGGTGGAGGATTCTGTTTAAGGTGGGTCTTCTCACTTATAAGGCCCTACATGGTCAGGGCCCTGGTTATCTGTTAGATCTTCTTATACCTGCTCTCTCGGTTTGCCCCCTCTGTTCCTCCTGTGGAGGCCCCCAGGTGATTCACAGGATGAGGCTGAAATCAGCTGGTGACAGGGCCTTCAGTGTTGCTGCTCCCATCCTGTGGAATTCACTGCCCCTTGGGGTTAAGGAGGCCCCCACATTGGAGGTATTCAAGGCCTGCCTTAAGGTCCTCTATTCACCCAGGCCTTTTTGGATTAAGCTATCAATTCATAGATTTGGTTATAGTAGTTGGCAATTTGATGTTTAGTTTATTATTTATGGGAACTGTTTTTATGAGGAGTTATTTATATGTTCATATTTATTTATCTTTGTTTTATTGATTTGTTTTTAATTACATGTGTTTATTTATTTGTACAGCACCCTGAGCCTCCGGGATTAGGTGTCTTTTAAATTAATTTTGCCTTGCCTTGCCTTAACATAGTAAATTTCTTGGAATAATTCATTGGGATACTCAGGATACAATGGTAGTAACAAAAAAGGATAAACCTGAAGTAGAACGTTTTTATGACTGGGCTCTTCTTAATGTCAACATAATAAATGGCTGGGAATAAATCATTGGGATACTCAGGATATAATAGCATCAAGAATGATAAACCAGAAGTACAGTAAAACCATTGTATGACTAATGCAATAGATTTAGCATTTCAGTGCTAGAAGCATGAATCTCATATTTGATGTTATAAAAGAATGAGTTCTACAGAAGAGACAAAGGGCCCGATATTGAAAGGTTAGTGCACCCATTAACATGGTTATCAAATGCTCTAACATGGGTTTGCTTGAATGCCCCTGACTGGCCTATATTCAGAAGCTACGAGATACCCCACAAACCTGTCAGTACCAAAGTGCTAAAATATTGCTGTGCCTATAAAAATCAGAGGTTCATGTCATGCATGTCAGCATAGCAGTATATTAAAAGGTTTGCAGCATTGGTAAAAAAGACCACCAAGCAGCATTAATTACAGACACTGCAAACCACCTCTTAACTGGGTGCAAAGCCTGCAACACCAAAACCCCCATTCACACACTGAAATAGTCCCTGGTGGTTTAATGTGTACCCTCACCCCAATTGCTCCTCTAAGCATATGTGCACATACCCTGGTGGTCTAGTGTGACCCCCCGATCGCTCCTCTGAGTGCATTATAATCATCTCTGGCAGTCTAGTATGATCCTCTCCACCCTGTGTTGCACCTTGGCTATGCCTCCTATTATCCCGCATATGTCTTACACTATATCTTTGGTTTATTATACTGTGATACTGCTATTTTGCACTAACATGTAGATTTAGGCACCAATCGTATAAGCATGGGTGCCAGGAATGTGCTTTGCTGCTAATATATGCTAATGTTTACATCTTTATCGGATTATATCATGCATGATTCATTATACCTCACTATAATGCATTTATCTAAATTATGTTTATCTTTTACATATATTCCATGTGTAATCTAATTACTGATATGATGACTCTGAGGGATCATCAGTGATTACTGTATACGCTTTTATATACTTTACATATATTCTTATATAATCATATGTAGTAGTGGCCTGTCAGCACTTCTTTGTCTACAGTAAGCTGAGAAAGCCTTTGTTTTGTCTTACATCTAGGCAAGCAATGCCATGTGTAGTTTGGACCTGTCAGCATTTTCTTTGTCTAAACTTCATGCTGACAGGAGCATTATTCTTTGTCTCATATTATACACATTTGTAATTCTGTCTCCTAAGTAATTATCCAATGGAGAATGTGTTGTATAATCTTGTTTACAATAAAGAGCCAATATATAAGGCTCTTTATATCTACTACCAGAATGTTATCTCTAATATATAACCCTGTGTAAGCCAGCTCTTCTTCCTTGAAAACTGTACATTCTTCTGAGACTGGTGAGAACCCTTGTGATTTTCTCTATCACATGCTTGGTGTGAGGATACTTATTTACTACTGTGTGTGTAGCTGTTTTCTTTGGCTGACACGTAGACAAACAAGAGTCTAATTTATTATCCCAGAGCTGGTTTCTGGTGACATTTATGGCAACCGTTTCGCAGGTATCTGGGTGTTATCAAAGTTACAGGTTAATTTCCCCTGTAAATTAACATACTGGGTGAGAAATCCCCAGTGACAAGCAGGTGAGAGCATCTTCTGTTTAAATTTCTTCAGTCTGCTTTGACTCCCAAGTGCAAAGCACATAGGCAAACAGACCTACCAGATATTTAACCCTGTGTAGTGAGCTTTTTTTTTTTCCATCTGTGGGGACAGCTGTAAAGTGATCCAAAAGACAGATAGACCACTTTCATTTGTGGGTTTAAATACTAGTGGGTTTTATTCATTTAGGAGCCCACATTAGCCAAGGGCTGCCTGTGTGCTTTCAAGATCGGTGGTCCAGAATGTTCTCTTGATCCACAGCTAACTAAGGGTTACTTATTTAAATATTGCCATGTCTGACTCAATCAGCACTGAGTTGAAGCTGGAAGCCTCACTATATCTCACTGCCTATGGTGGGTTTGAGGATTTTGCCACTGTGGCAAAAGATAAAGATGATCCTATCAAGCTATCTTTGATCATTATAATGAATTAAAACATGGTACCAGAAAAGTAAATCCTAAAGGGTTATTCATTGTAACAATATTTACAGATTTTGATGCTGTGTTACATGAATTGTCTATGCTGAAATCTGAGAGTGCTGCATGCAGGCAAGAGAATGTTGTGTGTAGGCAAGAAATGGGTCTGCTAGAGGCTGACCATATAAGGAGAGTAGAGAGACTGGAATTTTAAATACAGTCCCTACATCACAAAAATGAATGTTTTTTACATGACTCATCTCACAGCAACAGCCAAGAACTGCATGCTTTAAGAGATAATTGTGAAAGGGCAGAATTGGATAGGAAACAGTCTTTGTAGATGAATGATGTCCTGTCAGACACCAATGACACCTTATGTTTTGAAAATGAGGATCTTAGATTAGACCTGACTGAGGTAAGTGCTGACCTAGATCATCAGATCAGGAAGAACTCCAAGGCACTGCTGCATTTAGGTATTAAAGAAAGAGTTAGTCTGTGAAGTGTCTGGAAGAGATTCAGGCATTCACCATGCTAAATGTAGGAAAAAGGTGGTGAAACTGTGCCATCAGAGGGAAGTCCTTATGGAACATATCAGGGCCAGTGAGGACAAGATGCATATTGATTTTGCCTCCTCTGGTGATGAGGAGTATGAAGATTAGGAACCATAGGTGCTGTGGAGTGGACTAGCCCAATGACTGTCCATCCTCCTAAAGTTTCACAAAATAGAGAACTGTTAGTGTCTCAAAATGGTGGACACAGATATCATCACGTCACTTCAGCATGCCATCCCCAAGATGGCAACAGGATGTTGCTAGTGATGATGAAGTACAAGCTGTCGTAACTCAGGATGGCCACGCCCATAGGTCATCATCCCAAAATAGCCAACTATCACATCACAGAGGTCAGAACACATGACCACAGGGAGCTTTTATCGCTGCCTTGACTGCTAAGGACAAGCAGGAGATTCCAAAAATGTTTCTGGAAAGGTTTTGGTAGACTTGATGTTAATGATGAGCAGAGAGATGTACTTAGAATGGAAGTGGAACAGTATATAAAAGAGGCTAGTAAACAGCCAAATATTGTGAGTGCTTTGGAAAATGCTGCAGCAGAGGCTGCATTAAAGGAAGCCACTCTAGCTCTTCCCAAAGCAAAACCACTGCCACCTAACCCCATGAAGTCTGCACTGTCAGCACAACAGATGACTGACAGCACTGGACTCATGCAGCCCTCTGATAATTTTGAGTTGTCACCTTGCCAAGGTTAAAGCATATTGTGAAATGCTTGGTTTGCCCCCAGATGGTTGTGTACAAGTGCTGAGGTTAACTGTAGATCCCAGCCTTTGGTGTAAACTTCCATCAAACATAAGAGACGGTAAAAAAAATGAATGGGCTAGTATTTGTTCAGCCTTGATGGCAGCACAGTACCCAGGAATATTTGGAGCATGACTGGCATACAATGTGAAGCAAAGGTCTCAAGAATCGCCTGCAAAATATCATGGATGTTTATGGATGGCTTATAGTTCAGGCAAAGCATTAGCAGATGAAAGATGTGAAGCTGATAATTTGGAGTATAAAGATTTATTCCTATGTAACATGACACTAGGTCTCTGTGACAGGGTTGCGTGTTCTATTTTTCCTGAGGAGAACAATTTTGCAAAAATGCTGAAAGTGGTTGAAAGAGCATTTCAAGCATACCTGTGCATACTTAATTCTGGCACTGAAAACAAGGCTGCTGCTATTTAGCAGTTTTCTGGAGGGGCAACCCACTATAAAGTGGAAGGGGGGCACAGGGTAAAAAGGCTCCTGCTCCCAAAAATTCAAAACAAAATAAAAACTGGAAGGAGAAAAAGTAAAATAGCAAAGGGAATAAACAGAGTGGCAAGTATCAACATACTGGACCACCCAACAGGGAGATTGCAGAGGAAAATAAAAACCTATGAGAAGCCCTGCAGTCTAGGAAATCTAGTAACCCTATTCCTGAATGCCATGTGGCTGCAATAATTTCATCATCACAGGCCACCGAGGGGGGATGCAGGTCTGATTTATGAATCTGTACTGCTAGCTGCTACTGCAGCACTTCCTGCAATTGTATATACTACTGCATTGCCATCTGTCAAAGCAGCACCTCCTCCAACTGAGTGTACAGCTATACTGTCAACAGCCAGAGCAGCAGCTCCTCCAACCAAATATACTGCTGTACTGTCATCTGCTAGAGAAGAACCCCCTCCAGTTGAGTATACTACTGCACTGCCAACTGCCAGAGCAGTACCTTCTTCAACTGAATATGCTGCTGCACTGCCAATCGCTAGACCAGTATCCACTCCAGTAGAACATACTGCTGAACCACAAACTATAGCTGAAGTAATACATGCCTTCCCCCCCCCCATTTACACATGCAGCACCACCTGTATAAGCAGCACCATCTGCTAGGAATCACCACATATGCAAGAACCAGTACATGCACAAGTAATATCACCCACATATGCAGCACCAGCTGCACACACACCACCACTTGTACACGCATCACCACATTTACAGGTACTACCACCAGTACATGCCGAGCCCTCTGCATGTGCACCACCACCTGTAAGATCACCTCCACCAGTGCCTCTGCAACCATCCCACATAGTGGCTGCAGTATCAGGCAAGAGACAGGAACTGCATGGGGCAACCCCCACAGAAGGCACTTCTAAAAAAGAAGATGCAAGATATTGTAAAGAAACTTGGGAAAGAGAACTCTAATAAAGGGCAGTGGCAACTAGAGGCCCCAGTCTGCAGTATTTCCCCCATTATAATGGATCTAAGAGGTAGACAGTGTGTAAAAGCCAAGGTTGGGGGCTGCAACTAGTAATGCTGCTTGATTCTAGAGCAACCATGTCAGTATTACATGATGAGAATCCTGAATTCTCACACTGGTCTATCAGACAGGAGACTGGTGCACAAGGGGTGGATGGTACTGCCCTATAAACCTATCTGTTCAAGCTCATCCCTGTGGTGGTGGGCAACCGCGCCACAAAATTCACCTTTGACCTCATGATATTACATCATCATCCCAGTATTTTGGGAATTAATTTCAATGGACAACATGGATGTGTTGTGGATCTGGCAAACAGACTCATAATCTAAATACCAGAACAATGCCATACAATCAAGATATGTGACTCACATACACTTGCAGCTATAACAACACAATGACACTAAGCATGATGTCATAGACCTCTGTAAGGATCATGACAGATACAGAGACATATAGCCAGTAATTGTCAGAAGCAAGGATGTGTCTGCAAAGGATAAGCATGATTATGGTTGAATGGATACTATCATTGAAGTAACAGGACCAGACCCTGGCAGGCAGAGGCAATACCCCTTTCCTGCTGAGGCACTGCCATCTTAAAGACAAATCATAGAACCCCTCCTTCAACAGGGTGTAATTAGGCCGTGTGTCTCAACAGTCATCTCACCCATTTGGCCTGTTCAAAAGTCAAATGGGGCTTGGAGACTCACAATTGACTACAGAAGGTTCAATCAGGCAACCCCAAGCTGTTCAATTACAGTGGCATCAGCACCTGATGTCCTTAAGATGCTGACCCCAGACTGTGAATGGTTCACCACACTGCATATTTCAAATGGATTTTGGTCCTTACTATTGGCTAAAGTGAGCCAGTACAAATGTGCCTTAACTGTTGAAGGAAGATGTTACACTGGCAGTGTCTCCCCCAGGGATTCCACAACAGTCCATCCCTCTTTCACCTACACATGAAAGATAAATTACTGGAATTCTCAACCCTTGAATGCCTACTGCAGTGTGTAGATGATTTGCTTTTGACAACTGACACAAAAGAAGAACACTTGGTTCTGTTAGAAGAACTACTGACTATCCTATAGAAGTCAGGCCTCAAGTGTAACCCTTCTAAAACACAACTGTGCCAACTGTGCTAGGACACCGCAGAACAGAAAAAGGAAAAAGCCCTGATATAAATATAGCATTTGATGGCAGATAAGGACCGCTTGGCCCACAGAGTCTGCCCATTTCCCTACCTAATGGATAAGCTGCAGATCCTAGTTAACCAACAGCCTACTTCCTCCTACCCCCAACACCTAGAATTGTCTTATGTCTGTCCCATGCATTCTTGAATTCCCCCACTGATTTTGACTCCACAACCTCCTCAGGAAGGCCATTCTATGCATTCACAACCCTCTCTGTAAAAAAATACTTCCTCACATTTCCTCTGAGCCGTCCTCCTTCTATCTTCAAATAGTGCCTCCCTTGAGGTACTTGAAAGTTTCTATCATGTCCCCCCTTGTCCCTCCTTTCCTTAAGGGTATACATATTAAGCTCCTTAAGTCTCTCTTCATATGTCTTTTGGTGAAGACCCTGCACCATTTTAGTTGCCCTTCTCTGGACTGCCTCCATCCTGTCTATGTCCTTTCAGAGTTTGGGTCTCCAGAACCGCATGCAGTACTCCAGATGGGGTCTCACCAGCTGTCTGTAAATAAGGATAACAGCTTCCTGTTTTCTACTGATGATGCCTCGTCCTATACATCCCAGAATCCCCCCAGCCCTCCTTACTGCCCTCTCATATTGGTTGCCCACCTTTAGGTCATCTGATATGATTACCCCCAGGTCCCTTTCCATTTTTGTTGTTGTTAGTATCCCCCCCCCATAGTGTACTCTTCCCCTGAGTTTTTGTTTCTCAGGTGCATTACCATGCACTTCTTAGCAATGAATCTAAGCTGCCATACATTTGACCATTCCTCCAACCTTGCCAAGTCCCTTCTCATCCTTTCCACTCCACCATGTGTATCAACCCTGTTGCAGATTTTTGTGTCATCTACAAAGAGACATACTTTTCCTTCCAGTCCCTCTGCAATGTCACTTATGAAGATATTGAACAGGACCGATCCTAGAACTGAACAATGTGGTACCCCACTAGTAAACCCCCTTTCTTCAGAGTGGACTCCATTTACTATTACCCTCTGTGTCCTGTTCTCCAGCCAATTTTTTACCCAGGCTACCATCTTGGGACCCACTCCCAGGCTGGCAAACTTGCATATTAATCTTTTGTGTGGGACTGTGTCAAATGCCTTGCTAAAGTCTAAGTAGGCCATGTCCACAGCCCCTCCCTGATCTACTACTTTGGTCACCCAGTCAAAGAAATCTATTAGATTCATCTGACATGACCTTCTCACTGTGAATCCATGCTGCCTTAGGTCCTGTGCCAATCTGGCCTCTAGGTACTCAACAATTATCTCCTTCAGAAGTAATTCCATCATTTTCCCTAACACTGAGGTCAAACTAACAGGTCTGTAGTTTTTTGCCTCTGCCCTGCTTCCACTTTTGTGAAGTGGAATCACATCTGCCCTTCTACAGTCCTCAGATACCACCCCATCCTCCCATGCTTTGTTAAAGAGGGTAGTCAGTGGTGTCACTAGTTCTACTCTTAGTTCTTTTAGAATTCTGGGATGAATCCCATCAGGCCCCATTGCTTTGTCCACCTTCTGCTTTAAGAGTTTTTTTAGAACTCTTTCTTCTGTGAATGGACTGGTATCAACCCCTCTATCCAGAGTGTTTCTGTTGTTTGGTTTAGGTACTTCCCCTTCTTGTGAATACTGAGCAAAAATATTTGTTTAGTATCTCTGCCTTTTCACAGTCACCCTCTGTCCACCCCCTCCTCTTTATTAAGCCTCACTATCCCTCCCTTTGTCTTCCTTCACTCCCTGATGTACCTATAAAAGGTTTCATCCCCCTTCTTAACTGAGTTGGCTATCTTTTCCATGGTTTGGGTCTTTGCTGTTCTGACTGCCTTCCCTGCTTCCTTCTGCTTTAACTGATACAGTTCTCTGTCCTGCTCCTTCTGTGATTCCTTGTACTTCCTGAATGCTGTCTTTTTCTCTGTAACCTTCCCTGTCACCTCCTTTGAAAACCATAGTGTTTTTTTACATTGTTTTGTTTTATTTATTTGCTTCACCCAAAGGCTTGTTGCCTTAGTGATGGTAATTTTGATTAGTCCCCATTGTTCTTCCACCCCTCCTTCCTGCCCATATGCTAGTGCATTCCTTAGGCACTCTCCCATTTTGGCAACTTCAGCCATCCTAAAGTCCAGGACTTTTGCCTTTGTATGACTTGACTCTACTGCTGTGTTTATCATGAACCATACTGTTCGATGGTCGCTAGTTCCCAGATGGCTATCCACTTCTACATCTGTGATCCTCTCTCCATCTCCATTTAATAGTACCAGGTCTAAGATTGCTCCCTCCTGAATGGGTTCCAATACTAGTTGTCTAAGGCATGCCCCCTGCTGGGCATCTAGAATGACCCTGCTCTTTGATGTGACTATAGCAAATGCACTCCAGTTAACATCTGGCATATTCATATCCCCCATCAACCATATCTCCGCTTTTTCTGCCATTCTAAGGATACCTTCTATCATTTCCTTGTCCATTTCCTCCCCCTGAGATGTGGATCTGTATATAACCCCTGTGCAGATTGATTCAGAGACAGCAGGATTTACCCCTGCCAACCAGTGTAGGAACACTGAGACTTTTGGTGGTTATGGTAAGCTACTCCAGAGACTTTATTTGTGACTTTGCACAAAAGGCTGCACCTCTGCATGAGTTACTGAGAAAGGATGTACCTTGGACATAGGGTCCATTACATACCAATGTTGTAACCAGTTTGAAAGAATCACTGGCAACAGCCCCACCATTGATTAATCATAACCCAGCTTTAGGGTATCATTTGGAAACTGCTACATCAGATGACACAAAGATCTGCAACAGGGTTGATATGCAAGATTGGGTGGAAAGAATGAAAAGGGACTTGGCAAGGTTGGAGGAATGGTCAAATATGTGGCAGCTCAGATTCAATGCAAAGAAGTGCAAGGTAATGCATCTGGGGAACAAAAACCAAGGGGAAGAGTACACAGTGGAGGGGAGGGGGGAATTAATAACAACAACAAAAATTGAAAGAGACCTAGGAGTAATTATATCAGATGACCTAAAGGTGGGCAAAAAATATGAGAAGACAGTAAGGAGGGCTTAGGGGATACTGGGATGCATAGGGAGAGGCATCAACAGTAGAAAACAGGAAGTTGTTATCCCTCTGTACAGACAGCTAGTGAGACCCCATCTGGAGTATAGCATGCAATTCTGGAGACCCCATCTCCACAGATGTAGACAGAGTGGAGGCTGTTCAGAGTATGGCAACCAAAATGGTGCAAGGTCTGCACCAGAAGACATACAAGGAGAGACTAAAGCAGCTTAATATGTATACCCTTGAGGAAAGGAGGGAGAGGGGGGACATGATAGAAACTTTCAAGTATCTCAAGGGAATTAAAGTACAAGAGGGTAGTATCTTTCAGAAGAAGAGATGTGCAAGAACAAGGGGGCACAATTTGAAGATAAGAGGGGGATGGCTCAGAGGTAATGTTAGAAAGTATTTTTTCACAAAGAGGGTTGTGGATGCATGAAACAGCCTTCCTGAGGAGGTTGTGGAGTCAGGAACAGTGGGAGAATTCAAGAATGCATGGGACAGGCATAAGGCAATTCTAGTGCGGAGGTAGGAGGAAGTAAGCTGTTGATTAACCAGAATCTGCAGCTTATCAATCAGGTAGAGAAAGGGGCAGACTAGGTAGGCCAAGCAGTCTTTATCTGCTGTCAAATTCTACGTTTCTATGTTTCTATCAGCTACAGCAATTTCAGCAGTTTTAACACAAAAGTTCAATGGACGTATTAGCCCCTTTACTTTCTCCAGTAAAGCTAAAATACAACCCTTGTGAAAGGAATCTTTTGACCACATATTGGGTGGTGAGACACTTTACATATATCATTGGATATGCCCCTGTTGTGTTACATTCTGATCACAATACAACAAATTTCCTATTGTCAGACAGCGTAAAAGATGGCTCTGTTTCAAATACCAGACTTATGCACTGGTCTCTGTTTTTACAGGATAGTGACATCACTATCCTTTCTGCTAAAACTCCATCCCTACTGGCCCATGGCTGACTATTTACAGGGGACACACATGATTGTGTACTCCAGGGCCCTGAACTGTCTGACCTAGGGCCCTTCCTGCCAAAACCTCAGGAAGTGCTAAATGACACCACAGGGTGTCGTGTCTTTACTGATGGCTCAGCCACACACACTGAGGAGGGTCAGATAGCAGGGTTTGGAATTCTTATTGTACATTCTAATGATGACAGGGTGTGCATTGCTAAGAGGTGTACTATCATTTCTGCACAGTATGCTGAACTAGCTGTTGTAGCCTGTTCTCTGGAAGTGCTGAAACAAGGCACTGCATATACTGTTTTCTTTCGGACTCTGGGTCTGTTACTTCCTGAATTCATTTTTGCCCTTTTGAGAGAAAACAAATTTCCAATCCTCTTATGGTACCCCTGTGAAATACAGAGATTTGTTTGTGTACATCACAACACTGACCAAACAGTTTAAATATAAAGTGCACATACATAAGGTCAAAGTGCACTGTAAGTATGAACCTTATGCTCCTTATAAAAACCATGCCAATTCACTAGCAAAAGATGGTTCTCGAGGAGAAGACACATGGGAAATTAAAACTCCCTTTGTCCCAGCTACACTGTGTGTTTCTGCCATTAGCAAAGACAGAACTTCTTTTGAGCCTATGGATCTAGTGTCCATGCAAAAGAAAGACCCTCACTTGAGGGCAATGTTTAGGTTCCTTGATAAAGGAACTGAGGAAAAACTTTCAGAAATAAGCCCCTATAAGAAAGTGGAAAATGACCTTCACCTATCCAGTGATGGCCTGCTTATTTGGTAACATTGCTGTAAAACTCCTGAAAAGTTATAGGTAGTTCCTGAACACCTGAGAGTAGATTTTATCTACCAAGTACACCATAATCAAACTGGTGGACACCAGGGAGTTGATAAACCCATAGACAGACTGAAATCCTCTGTCCAGTGGCCACACATAAGAAATGATGTAGAACATTACATTAATAACTGTTTGATCTGAGCACAGAACAATCCTATATCAGCTAGGAAGAATGCTAAATTGCTACCCCAGAGGCACTCAGGCACCTGGAACAATATCCAGATTGACTACATTGACCCTATGCCAACCACTAAGAGCAACAATAAGTTTGCCCTAGTGATCACCAACCTATTTTTCAAATGGGTCCAGGCTATCCCAACAATGAACAACACAGCTAAAACAACTGCAAAGGTTTTGATAAACCAGCTGTTTATCAGGTGGGGTCTACCCCTAAAAGGTAAATTCTGACCATGGAGCCAGCTTTACAGCCAAAGTAATGCAGGAAACTCTGGATTTGTTAGGGGTAAAACAAATGTTTCATATCCCTTACCACCCACAGTCTTCAAGATAGGTGGAATGGGTTAACAGGCAGATCAAAGTTATGTTATCCAAATTTGTTCAGGAAAATCCCAAAGAATGGGATTCATTTTTGCCCTTGCTCCTTATGGCAATCAGAGGGACACCCTCTGCAAATACACAGTGTACCCCATTTGCAGTCATGACCAGATGGTCCATGAGACTCCCAGAACACTTGCTTCTGGATCTTGGTCCCCCACTGCTGCTAGGGTGTCAGTGGACAAATATGTCAAACAACTCAAAACAAGATATCCAAAAGATACACTTGTTTGCTGCACAACACATGGGCAAGGCCCAGCTACAGGACAAAATCCAATTTGACAAATCTGTACACCCTGTAGACTGGCAAGTTGGGGACCAGGTAATGGTACTCACATTTGCAAGACCTACACATACATTTGTAAACAAATGGGAGGGGCCCTGTCCCATTGTAAACAAACTCAGTCCAGCAGTTTATCAAATTAGACTGCCTCACAATAAGAAAGTCATTGATAAATGGCTACATGCCAATCAAATGAAACTGTTTAAAGGAGATTAAGTTACTTTTCCCTATGCCAATGGGCAGAACAGTACTGAACTATGTTTTCTTTTCTCTTTTTCTCTTAGGTTCCTGAGAAAGATGTCTGCTTTTTGCTTTTTTTTTTTTAGAAATATTGGTCTTCCTACAAGCCCAAATTGTATACCGTAATGCAGATAAGAAACCAGTGACCCCTAAACCTAAATAGCTTGTTGAGGCACAATACCTTGCAAGCCCATGGGATCTCAAGGCATCCCATGGTGTGCATATTAAAGTCCTAGAAGACAGGGTCATCATCCAGGAGGGTAGTGAGGCCCTACTGCATATTACAATTGTCACTTCAGATCAAGATTAGATTTGCTGGCAAAGGCACCTAGCTTCACTTGAGCTCTTTTCTTCTAGGTTTGCTTGTAAGGACAGAGCAAGGAACATTATCAGAGCAAGGAAAAAGATTAAGGCTTCATTTGGCTAGGCAGACTTACGGTGTGTTATTATTTTCTTGTGTACTCACAGGGTGTGTTACTGTGTTTTGCTAACATTTTACTGCTTTATTGTTCTCTGATTCAAATTGCTGTTGCAGGGTATACTTTCTGCTGCCTCATTACAGGGTGTGTCTACAGGATTGTTACCATTTTGTGCTTACAGATTACTGCTGTAATCTTCTCTGATTCAAATTGTTTTTTGCAAGGTATATCTTCTGTTACTGCTTTATTTTTCTCTATAGCAAAGTGTTTGTTGCAGGGTATATCTTCTGTGTAATTTTTACAGGTGGTGCTTTACAGGTTTTACAGTTGTATCTATCATTGTGCTAAGCTTTCAGGGCTACTGCATTTGTTGTTGGTTGATTGTTTCTGCTCTTACCTCCTTGTTTCTTTCATCTGTGGTTCTTATTTTTTGGCAAGGGAAGGGCCCACTGCCCACCCCATCCCCAACCACCCCATGCTACACTCCTTTCATAGATCAGCACAGTTGTGAAATTTCTTGTAGCAAAGCAGGAAGGGGAAAATCAGAGGAGTATCCACACAGTGACCTCACTTGCAGGGGCACAAGTAATTTAACTTGTTTTAGCAAGTTATAGAAAAACAAACAAACAAAGCAAAAAAAATCTAACTTTTGCTTTCATTTTCCTCCTAATTATTTGGACCAGGTTATAAACCCGGTTACTCATCTGGAATGGATATTATTAACTGCAGGTACTGTGGGACACTTTCCAAAATAGCAGTTATACAGCATTTAGGACGCTGTCCTACATGATGAACCATTGGAGATCTAAGGGCTCAGCTCCAGGCAGCATGGGCAGAGATTGCGTGCCTCAAATCGCATATTCAGGAGGAAATATAATATAAGAACCACCCGCCATTTCCCAAACATCCAAATGAAGCACCTCGACTGCAGGGAGTAGTTGGTCTCGGTGGTTGGCAGGCGGTTAGGAGGGATAAATCGAGTGCCCCATCACTCAGTGCTCTTCAATGTATCCCTTCCACAAACCATGTAAAAACTACAAACAGGTATCTGCCTCTATCTCTGAAATCAAACAAGGGGAAGAGGACACTGCAGAGCAGAACACTGCAGCACAGGAGCTAGTGCAACAAAACTCACCCAAAACAGGGACCAAAACAAAAAAAGCAGAAAGGAAATCCAAAACACGTCTGATCATAAGAGACTTCATGATTCAGGGAGTTGATACCTACCTCCAGCCGGGGTAATAGTCAGATGTCTCCTAGGTACATCAGTGTGGACAGACACTGACCACATTGTTAAAATCATCCAGGAGGCAGAAGAAATCATCAATGTCCTGGTACACATAGGGACTAACAATCTCACCAGCCTGTCAGTTGTGGAGACCAAGGAACTCCTGACCAAGCTGGGAGACAAACTTATTCGTTTCATCCAGCATCTCATTCTCTGAGATCCTGCTGGTCTGGGGGGGGCAGATGGACAGAAGATCAGAGAAGGGGAGATTGTGGAGCTAAACATGTAGCTCAAGGGTTGGTGCCAGGAAAAAGGACACAAATTTGTAGGTAACTGGCAACAGTTTGGGGAGCAAAAGTTATTTAAATTCAATGGACTGCATCTGACTAAGGAGGGAGTCAGTACATTGGGACAGAAGTTTGATGTCTTTGCACAATATCGAAAATAGCAAATTGGGAGGGGGTACAGCACCCAATACATCGAACGGGAAGAACACCCCTCCCTCCTCAGCTAGTGACCAAACAGGAGTCCAGCATGTTTGTAGTTCATGTTTACCAGGTAAGGAAAAGGGTCTGGCCCCCAATACAGTGCACAGGGGAAACTCTGAACCTCGCCCAACAACTAACACAATGAAATCTGGCCAATGGAAAATCATGTACACAAATGTTCGCAGTCTGGGAAACAAATCCCAGACCTGCGGCAACAATGACAGAGGCTAAACTGGACATAGTAGCCATTAGCAGGTATGGTTCACCAGTAACCACACTTGGGAGACTTCAATACCCAGCTAAGTACTGTTCAGAAGAGATCGAGGTACAAAAATTGGGGGGAGGGGTTGAGTGGCCCTTTATGTCAATGAAAATAACAAAGCTACAGAAATTCAGAATACACATAAGGAGCCAGAAGAACTGTGAGTCAGCCTGAAAACAGGAAATGGGACAGCCATATGAACTGGGGTTATTTACAGGCTTCCAGACCAGGGGAGGACATAGACACATTACTGTTAGAAGATATACAAAACATGACAGCTAAAGGGGAGGTTCTGATAATGGGAGACTCAACATGCTAGATACAGATTGATCAATACCAGCAGGAACATCCACAAGAACTGGACACGTAGTGGATTCCATTCAGAGTGAGGGCCTCAAACAACTAGTACAACAACCCACAAGGGACAGACTATCCTAGATCTAGTATTGACTAATGGGGAAAGGATCGCAGATCTCCAGGTAGAAGGTCACCTGGGGGCCAGTGACCATCATATGGTATGGTTCAATTTGGCCACTAGAACTAAATAATTCCATTCCAAGGCAAAAATATAGGACTTCAGAGGAGCTGAATTTGATAAGATGGCCAATAGTTATGCTAGTCCTGGCAAGAAGAAATACAGGTGAGGGGGTACAGGCAAAGTGGGCAGGTATTAAGGATGCAATACATTAAGCAACATCCCATTGTGTTAGAGAGAAAAGCAAAAGCAAAAGAAGGAGGGAACCACTTTGGTTCTCAAAAACAGTAGCAGAAAAGATCAGAGCCAAAAGGCTAACCTTCAGGAAATATAAGGGAACGCAGCGGGACAAAGATAGGGAGGCATACCAAACTTCCCTAAGAGAAGCAGGGAAGTCAGTAAGGCAGGCAAAGGCCCAAACTGAGGAAACACTAGCATGAATACTAAAAGAAGGCGACAAGACTTTCTATAGATACATTCGTGAAAGGAGAATGTCCAGATGGGTATTGCTAAGATCAAAGGGTATAAGGAGGGATGTGTGGAGGAAGACCAAGAAAAAGCATCTATCCTAAATAGATACTTCTACTCAGTATTTACTGAGGAGAAGGTAGGACAAGGCCCATAGCTCAGCACCGTGGACACGAGGGGGGGTTTGAACAAGTCCCTTCGCAAAATAAAGGGTCCTACAAGAGCTCGCTAAGCTCAGGGTGGACAAGGCAATGGGACCTGATGGCATACATCCCAGAGTACTAAAGGAGCTAAGGGTGGAACTAGCAGAGCCATTATCAGAACTGTTTAGTGCGTCTCTGAGGACAAGAGAGGTCCCAGAAGACTGGAGAAGGGCTCATGTGATCCCACTCCACAAGAGTGGTAGCAGGAAGGAGGCAGGGAACTACAAACCAGTCAGTCTTACCTCAATAGTGGGCAAGATCATGGAGGCACTCCTTAAGGAAAGGATAGTGCAATTCTTGGAATTCATAGGAGCACAGGATCCAAGACAGCATGCGTTTACAACAGGAATGTCCTGTTAAACTAATCTCATAGAATTCTTTGAATGGGTAACCAGAGTGGTGGACCAAGGGGGTGCAGTTGATGTCACCTACCTTGACTTCAGCAAAGCTTTCAATACTGTTCCACATAGAAGATTGATTAATAAACTGGGTAGGCTCGGGGGAAGTCAGAAGATGGTCAACTGGGTGGCAAACTGGTTGGTGTGCAGAAAACAGAGTGCTGGTAAATGATATACAGTCAGAAAAGATGCAAGTCACAAGTGGGGTTCCTCCAGGATCAGTCCTGAGGCTGGTCCTCCTCAATATCTTCATCAGTGAAATTACAGATGGACTGTAGGGTAAGGTTTTTCTGTTTGCAGATGACAGCAAGATCTGCAACAGAGTAAATGATCCAGATGGTGTGTGCAGAATGAGAAGAGAGCTAGATAAACTGTCAAAATGGTCGGAAGAGTGGTAACTGGGGGTTACCTCAAAAAAGTGCAAGATCATGCACATAGGGGGAAAAAAAACTGACGCTAGCTATAGGTTGGGAGATGAGTTGCTAGCAATCACAAGGGAACAAAAAAAAGACTTGGGCATCACCATCGCAGATTACCTGAAATCATCCAAGCAGACCACTAAAGCAGTAGGTAGGGCTAGAGGGATGTTGGGGTGTATTAGTAGGGTAACACAAGTCATAAGAGGGAGGTAATAATCCCTTTTTTACAAAACACTGGTTAGGCGCCATCTGAAGTACTGTGTGTCGTACTGGAGGCTGCACCTGCACAAGAACATTAACAAAATGGAGGCAGTCCAGAGGAGGGCAACCAAAATGGTGAAGGGACTGCATCAGAAAACATATGAGGACAGATTAACGTCACACAATATGCATACCCTAGAGCAAAGGAGGGAGAGAGGTGATATGATCGATACATTCAAACATCTTAAGGGCATTAACAAGGTTAAAGAGTCTAACATGTTTCAGTACAAGAAGAATAGCAGGACAAGAGGACACAGCATGAGATTAGAGGGAGGCTGATTAAGGGGTAATGTGAGGAAGTTCTTTTTCACAGAAAGGAAGGTGGATGCATGAAACAGCCTACCTCAGGAAGTGGATGATATGAATACAGTGCAGGGCATTAGACAGACATGGGATAGGCATAAGGGAGCAATACAGATGACTATGAATAGACAGGCCATTAACAGTGTACAGGTCGATGGCATATTCATAAGGTAGAAATAATGGGCAGACTGGATGGGCCTTGCAGTCCTCATCTGCCATCAACTTCTATATTTCTATTTTTCTATGTAATCAAGTCTTGAAATTGCATGGTATGCAGTTCATAATAAAGATATAATCCAAGACAGCCGCCTTTACAAAGATACTTTCCAAGGCTGGACGAATGTCAAAATTTACCCTGGTGGTACCGTATATCTACAAAAGGTATACCCCACAAAATCTGGAGTATACAACCTAACAGTTAGGATTGATCCAGAATCCTGTTTACACCTTGCTGATCAACAGAAATACTGTATTCACAGTTATATGGCAACAAAGGCCATTGTCCTTAAGGTTTTACCCTATGATGCCCCAGAATTTGAAACACCTGATATTGAGTGCCCAAAACATAATCCTGGCCCACCCAGTGTCCTAGTTGCTACTTCCCAGCCAGGTGCCCTTGTTAATAATGTGCAGTTCATGCTCATCCCAGTAGTTTTGAGTCTTACCCATTGGAATTTAAAAGAATTTGGCCTATGTTCAACAACTAACACTTCCCATTTCTTTCAAATTATGTTATTGGATGCCTTGGCAGCATACCAAGTATGCAATAATGACTCCTATACTGGGGCTGACAGTACCCCACACAGAGGATTTTCAAACCCTAAACCTAGTAGTACTGCTAACAAAAGCAAGAAACCCAAACACACTAAGCGCTTTATAGCAGAAACAGGTATGACCTCTGGCCTATTTGGTTCTAGTATATCAATTTGGAATAGGGCTGATATAGCCAGTATTCAAGTACAAATGACAAAGGTTCATGATAGCATGAAAATATAATATCATACCTCCCCTGTTACATGGTGTAGATGGTCTCGCTCAAGATGAGTGTTTTACAATTTATAACATGAAGGATATTGGGATTTGACTTGACAAAGGACAAGATTAATGAATTAATCTTGGCTAACAATCAGGAAGCAGACAAGCAACACATAGCCAAGGAAATCATTTGCTCCACCTATGGCTCTTATGTTCTTACAGCCATTGGTAATCTCTTCTGGGATCTGGAATTAGGACGTATCCCTGATCCCATACATGACAGATGTATGGGTCAGTGGCACTGCCCCAAATGCACTTCTACTACATGTGTTGGCAAATGTTTATCAGAAATAAACACTATTCCCTTGTCAATGGCAAGGAGCCTGGGGTAAGTCACCACACACACCAGTATTGCTCCATGTTTCAAAACTTATTCCTGCACAATCAAGCACGCCATGTTTGTGACACTCACAATGTCATTGCCGCAGTTTGATCTGGCAACCTCCATCTTTGATTGCCTGGCAACCATCCATTCTATTGGTCGTCTTGATGGGAACATTTATCATGAAAGGTTGGAACTACTTCCTTTGTTGGTCTACCATACACCTCTAAACTCTTGGTTGGCTCCAAATTGATTGCTGTACCTGGAAAGACTATCACCTTTTATGTAGATGTGACATCTTCGAACTAGTCATGCCAATTTGTGGTTATTGGCCCAATAATTGGGACTGGGCCTCCTCTGAGGATCTATCTTTGAAGAATTTTAATGGATCTAACTTTTACAATGAAACTCCATCTAACACTGGAAGAAACCATTTATTTATTTATTTAAGTCTAGGATTACAAGTACCTTTGAGCCAAGACTCTTTTACAAAGATTCCACGTCAGTTTGGAGGACAATACAAACATAACAAAGTTTGAAATTAGCAAATCAGGCAGAATGAATACAGACAATTGAGGGAGGCATATACAGGAGTTTGAATAAGCAATACATATCATGGGATTCAACACAATCACAAGCAGAGGAATGAGCAATGCATATCATGGGATTCAACACAATCATTACATACTTTAGTCATTTGTGTGTACATATCACGGGATTCAACACAAACACAAGCAGAGGAGCGAGGGCAAAGGAGAGGGGAATGGAAACAAGGAAGGCGGGATTCAAGGTGAAAGTTAAGAGACTGAGGGGGAAATAATAGAGCCTGAGAAACAGTTGAGGGCCTTTTCAGGTTTCATGGAGTGCTAAGCCAGGGAGGGAGGTGGGGAAAAGGGGGTGGGAGGAGAAGGGTGCGAGGGAGGGGGGAAGCAAGTGAAGCAGATTACGAGTGACAGTCACAGGAACTGGCGGCAGCGCGGTGGAGGTGAAGGTGGGTTTTGAACTGGCCAAGGCTTTGTAGTGAGGTGATGTCTTTGTTGATTCCATTAAACCAGTCGGGTGCCCAGTGGGCAAAGAACCTTTGTCCCTGAGAAGTACGGCACTGGCAAATGTGCAGAATTTGTTTTTCAGAGGTCCTGGTGGGGCAGGAGATACATGCAGCATGTAGCAGGGCTTGAACACCTGGGGGAGCAAGGTCTAACATGACCTTCTTGACCATAAAGCAGGTGTGGTACTTAATACGGTTAGATAGTTGGAGCCAGCCCATTTGGGCATAGAGAGCACACATGTGGGTGAGACAGTGGGATCCTGTGATGAGACAGCAGGCTTTGTTAAAGGCCAAGGATAGGTGCCTAAGGGTTGTGTCAGCCACAGAGCCATAGACAATCAGACCATAATCAATTAGTGATACCACTGAGCTCTGCACAGCAATCCTTAATGTGTCTGCAGTTAGGCACTCCCTGTGCCTGCATAGAAGACTGATGCATTTGTTGACAGCTTTGGCAACAGTGTCAGTGTGAAAGTCTCAGGATAGTTGACTGTTGAGGGTGATTCCAAGGTATTTAAAGGTGAGAACTTGGTCCAGGACAGCATCATGGCAGTTTGCAATTACTAAGGGGTGAGACCTATGCTTGTTGTGGGAGCCGCAGAAAAGCATTGACTTTGTTTTCTTATAGTTGAGCACCAGCTTTTGGTTATTAAACCATTTTTCAATGGAGGTGAAACCCATCTGGAGCTTTTTTTGCAGTAGGAGGGGGTCATGATGAGTGGTGAAGATAACTGCATCATCTGCTTATAGCAGGATCTGTTCTGAACAAGATTGTGGCAGATTGTTCAGATAGAGGCTGAACAGGAGAGGCCCAAGAATGGATCCCTGCAGGACTCTGGAGCGGATGGATCTAGATCGGAGAGGGTGTTGGCAATTTTCACCCTTTGTGTACAGTTATCCAGGTAGCTCTTAAATCAGGATGTAGCATCAGGGGAAATCCCTGAGTTTTGAAGCTCAGTGATAAGTAGTTGGTGATGGACGGTGTCAAAAGCCTTAGTCAAGTCAATGAAGACTGATCCAGTAAGTTGATTATTGTCAAGGGAGCTGTGGATTGCTCCTGTGAATTCTAGGAGGGCCAATGTAGTGCTGTGGCCTTTCCTGAAACCGTGCTGCTGCTTACAGAGGATGTCATGTTTGGCCAGGTAATCTGTCAGCTGGTCAGAGACCAGTCGCTCAAGGGCCTTTGGGGGGGTAGTATAAATATAGGCCTATAGTTCCCGTGCTGAGCCTTGTGTACACTTTTGTGAACTGGGGTTACGGTGGCAGATTTCCATCTATTGGAGAACTGGCCGAGGGAGAGGGAGAGGTTGAAAATACGAGTAAGCGGAACTAGCACTTCATCTAGCGCAAGGGACAGCAGTTTAAGGTCGAGTGTGTCCCCGCTGGTTCTTGATCCGGCAATTGATTTGCAGACGTATTTGAGCACTTCATGTTTCCTAACTGCTTTGAAGTAAAATGGCAGATGAGTCATGGAGGGGGGCAGGGTAGTGAGAGGAGGTGAAGCAGAGAGGTCGACATCGAAGAAGTCATGTGGGAGTACACTGCTGAGATCCGAAAAGCAGTGCTGAACATGTTGGTCATAGTTGCCGGGTCCAGGGTTAAGGTTCCATCCACTTCCAACATGGTTGGTGATGATTTGGCAGTTTCCCTGCAACTTCGTTCAAATTGTTCAAGAGGGACTTTCCCTTGTTTGTGAGAGCATCTTTGTAGTAGTTACTTTTTTTTCAGATGTATTGCTTTAGTGCAGTCATTTCTTGCCCGTTTATAGTTTTGTATATCTACTTGCCTACCTGTGGCCCGAGTCTGAGCCCAGAGGTGGTCCCTGGATTTCATCAGTGCAAGGAGCACCCTGGAGAGCCATGGGCTGCAGAGCCCTTTTACTTTCCTCTTTTTGTAGGGGGCGAAGGAGTCACAGGCAGCGTTGAAAGTGATTATGAAGAAGTCTAGTGCAGAGTTGACATCCGAAGCTAGGAAAATGGGTGACCAGTCTTGTAGTCTGAGGTGGGATTTGAAATGCTTCAGTTTGCATCTTGGGAGGATTCTGCTTGTGATTAGCTTGGGCAGTGGGGGGCTGAATTTATTTGTCCATACACAGGTGACAGGGGAGTAGTCACTTAATGAGTCAGGTAAGACGGAGACTTTTGTGAGGCGGGATGGGCGGTTTGTCAGGATCCAGTCCAGAATGGAGCATGTGCCAGTCTTATAGTTGTGCCTAGTGGGAGTGGCAACTAGCTGAGAGAGGTCTGTGGCTGAGATAGCATCCTTGAAGCCGTTTGTGTGAGACCCGAGCCAATTTATGTTGAAATCATCCATAAGGATAGACTCTGTGCCTGTGGGTTGAGAACGGATAAAGTCCAGGATGGTGTTGAGACCTTTTACTTGTTCTTTAGGGGTGATGTAGACAACAGTGATGGTCACAGCTTTGTTATGGGCCCCGAGTAGTATTTTGATGGTTAGGATCTGGGTGGTCGAGACCGAGGTGGGGGTTTGAATAGGGTGTCCAAAAAGAGTGTCTTTGAGGTAGATGGTGCATCTCCCTCCTCTTTTGGAGGTCCTGTCATGCCTGAAGACATTATAACCTGGCAGGGCAATTTCACTGTCTGGAATTTTAGGAGTTAACCAAGTTTTACACCTGGATTTATACCTAGAACTGTCAGTGGTTTATGGCTTGTGGACCATGATATCTCCTGTACTGTTCAACTTATCAACTTGCAAATGCCATCCTCTAAAGTGGTTTATTCTGCTGATGGAGAATACTGGGTGGTGATCAATTACAAATTCTACTGGTATGGACAAAAGTTATGGAAAAGTGGACTTTTATAACTTCTGTGTTTTCCCTAAACAGCGTGTTGTGATAGGCCGTACTGTGATTACACCTGTTCCCATCCCAGAATCAGATACCATCGAGTCTAGTCCTGACTATCTGGATGCTGTGTCTCAATTTTTATCTATTTTTAGCATTCATATTGGCAACTTAAGTTTGTCTCTCCAATCTCTTCTCGGTAGAACAGATACCCACCTGATTCATATCAGTAACAATATTACTAAGGCTCAGGAAGCACTTGATGATCTGATCAGTGATGACATTGCTATAATATTGGAAAACCCAATTGTGAAGTTTACTTTTCAAATATTTGTGATAATTCAATTTCTACTAATATTAGCCCTTATACCTACATGTTGTTTAAGGAAAACCCTGAAACACCATAGTGACCAGTTAAAATTCCTCTACCAGGCTTGTGTCTTGAGCCTGTAGATGAATGATGTCTAACTATTGTTTTTTTGTTGTGTTGGCACTTTAGTAATTAGGGCACAAAAAAGGGACTGTTGCACCTTGGTTATGCCCCCTATTGTCCCACATATGTCTTACACTATATTCCTGGTCTATTATACGGTGATACTGCTATTTTGCACTAGCATGTAGATTTAGGCACCCATTGTATATGCATGGGTGCCAGGAATGTGCTTTGCTGCTAATATATGCTAATGTTTACACCTTTATAGGATTATATCCTGCATGATTCATTATGCTTCACTATAATGCATTTACCTAAATTATGTTTATCTTTTACATATATTCTATATATATATTCTATATATAATCTTCCTAATTACTGATATGATGACTCTGAGGGATCATCAGTGATAACTGTATATGCTTTTATATACTTTACATTTATTCTCATATAATCATATGTAGTAGAGGCCTGTCAGCACTTCTTTGTCTAAGCTGACAGAGAGAAATTCTTTGTTTTGTCTTACATCTAGGCAAGTAATGCCATGTGTAGTTCGGACTTGTCAGCATTTTCTTTGTCTAAATTTCATGCTGAAAGGAGCATTATTCTTTGTCTCATATTATACTCATTAGTAATTCTGTCTCCTAAGTAATTATCCAATGGAGAATGTCTTGTATAAAAACATAGAAACATAGAAGTTGACAGCAGATAAGGACCGCAAGGCCCTTCCAGTCTGCCCATTGCTTCTACCTTATGAATGTGCCATAGGCCTGTACCTCTGTCAGTGGTCTATCTATCTATTCATACTCATCTGTATGCTCCCTTATGCCTATAGCATGCCTGTTTGAAGCCCTGCATTGTATTCATATCAACCACTTCCTGAGGTAGGCTGTGCCATGCATCCACCACCCTTTCTGTGAAAAAGAACTTCTTCACATTATCCCTTAATCTGCCTCACTCTAATCTCATGCTGTGTCCTCTTGTCCTGCTATTTTTCTTGTATTGAAACACGTTAGACTCTTTAACCTTGTTAATGCCATTAAGATGTTTGAATGCTCTAGGATATACATATTGAGCTCTGTTAATCTGTCCTCATATGTTTTCTGATGCAGTCCCTGTACCATTTTGGTTGCCCTTCTCTGGACTGCCTCCATTTTCTTAATGTCCTTGTGCAGGTGCAGCTTCCAGTACTGCATGCAGCAGTCCAGATGGGGCCTAACCAGTGTCTTGTAAAGAGGGATTATTACCTCCCTCTTATGACTTGCAATACCCCTACTAATACACCCCAACATCCCTCTAGCCTTACTTACTGCTTTAGAGGTCTGCTTGGATGATTTCAGGTCATGGTGATGATGACGCCCAAGTCTCTTTCTTCCCTTGTGACTGCCAGCAACTCCCCTCGCAGCCTATAGGTGGCTTCAGGGTTTCTCATCCCTATGTGCATGATCTTGCATTTCTTTGCATTAAACCCCAGTTGCCACTCTTCTGACCGTTTTGCTAGTTTATCCAGATCTCTTCTTATTCTGCCTACCCCATCTGGATCATCTACTCTGTTGCAGATCTTGGTATCATCTGCAAACAGACAAACCTTACCCTCCAGTCCATCAGCAATCCATTGATGAAGATATTGAAGAGGGCTGGCCTCAGGACTGATCGCTGAGGTACCTCACTTGTGACTTGCATCTCTTGTGACTATATACCATTTACCACCCTTGAGAACTGTACGTTCTTCTGCGACTGGCGAGAACCCTTGTGATTTTCTCTATCACATGCTTGGTGTAAGTATAAGAAATTATCCTTAGTTACTACCGTTTGTGTAGCTGTTTCTTTGGCCAACACCATAGACATACAAGAATCTAATTTATTATCCCAGAGCTGGTTTCTGGTGACATTTATGACACCTGCTTGTCCAATTACACATAGCAATTCATTCCCTGGTGTCCAGTGGTTCCCCCAACTCCACACTTGCTGGTGTACACAGAGAAACACATGCTCACCTTATTTATTCATTTAGTTTTTGTTGACCTGGTAAGTGTACTAGACAAATCCTGCCTATTTTCAGGCACAACCCGGGGGAGGGGGATACAGATGAATGCCAACTGACCTTGAATCAGATTAAGCTGTTGGTGGTATTTTTTTAGTGAATGATGGAAATTTGGTCAGAACACCGGGGAAATTCCCCTACTCTTTTCGATAAGTGCCATGGGATCTTTAACATCCACCTGAACTACCACCAATCCAGGCAGATGGGACCTTGGTTTAATGTCTCATCCACAAGACGGCACCTCAGAAGTGCAGCATACCTCTCATGCTGCACTACAGTGTCAGTACTGGGACATTAACTCAAGTGCCAGATGTGGGAACTGAACCCACAGCCCTCTGATCTCCTGACCTCAGAGGTGAGTGTGCTACCTACTGAGCCACTGACACTGACACAGAGAAGTAACATGCCCTGATGTCCAGTGGTTCTTTTCACTCCCATGAGCACCCATTTACACTATTACCATTAAGCATTGGTTGACCTGCCCACTTACATATTGTCTCCCCACACCCCCTCTTCCCTTAGTAGCCAGCACTCCTCCAAGCTCAATACAGTAAGTAGCACAGCACTCCTCTTACATCTGTGTCTGGCCAGCATATAAGCTGTCAGTGAGTGCATGTACAATAGAAAGTTTCAATTGTATACATGCTTTCTGACAGATCATACAGTTGCTGGTCACGGAGGTGAAAGGAGGGCTGCATCCTTTGCTTTGTTGAGCTTGGAGGAGCACCAGCCACCCAGGTAAGCGGGGCTACAGGAAGGTGGCATACTGTAAGTGCAGGCAGATTGGGTGGGGAAAACTGGCTCACCAGTGCTTAGTAGCAATAGTGAAAATGGGTGATCGGGGAGTAGGGTGTAGACATTCATACCCCAATATTCCTCATAGAGACTGCCTTCTGCTCACAGTATAAGGGAACATATCATTATGGTGCAGTGTTATATTTGTGGTCTTAGCATGCCCAGGGCTACAGCTATAAATTTTGGGGCCCCATACAAGTCACTTGAAATGGGCCCCAGTTTCCCAAACCAGCTAATGCCGGGGGTAATGCCAGCTCCTCAGGTGGGCCCCTCCTGAGCTCAGGGCCCCGGACAACTTCACCACTTCCCTTCCCCATTACTGTGGCCCTGAGCATGCCACCTACTGACATTAGCTAATATGCAAAGCTTAGCATTATATACTGAAAAGCTCTGTTGTTACCCAAAAGTAATGTCAGTCAGCAATATTGATTATCTATGTGTAAATGCAAAAGTTATGCATGCTCTGAAACAACCCTTTTTTAGCTCAAGCTCTGTGCAAGGAGCGTATTTCCAGCCTCATGGTGCGGCAATGGTAACCAGAGCCTACTGCTCTGCTCTTAGACCTATTCCTGTGTCGCATACTGCTACCAAGAACAATTCCAGACTCCAGGGCATTTCTAAATATTAAAGCTGCAGCAATGGGTCCGGCTCTTAGTCATGCTTGTCAGCAGGACCATTCAGGGGCACCAGTGGTCTTTAATCCTAAAGCATGATATGTGCTCTAATAGAAACATAGAAGTTGATGGCAGATAAGGACCGCAAGGCCCATCCAGTCTGCCCATTTCTTTTTCTACCTTATAAATGTGCCATCGGCCTTTGCTCTGTCAGTGGCCTATCTATTCATAGTCATTTGTATTGCTCCCTTATGCCTATCCCATGCCTGTTTGAAGCCCTGCACTGTATTCATAGCCACCACTTCTTGTGGTAAGCCATTCCATGCTTCCACCACCCTTTCTGTGAAAAAGAATTTCCTCACATTCCCCCTTAATCGGCCTCCCTCTAATCTCATGCTGTGTCCTCTTGTCCTGTAATATAACCTTCCACTCGGGAGCATCACTAACAGCATGACTTCTTGTGCTATTAAAATATCTCCAATTCAGGAGATCAAAGCAAGTGCATACAGTACTGAGCTACACAACAAATGGGGCTTCCTTTGAGGAAAGAGGACAGCACAGAAGGAGAAAGAGTTTTGCCAGGTTGGCCACCCTGACAAAGAAAAGAAAGAAAAGAAGAAAACAAGAAGACAGAAAGGGGTGAGAGAAAAAGGGGTTGGGGGCTGGCACATAATTGTATTAATTTACAGGGGCTTTACTTTACATATAACAGGTGACACCCTGTTACACACCTCCTCCACCAAGAGGCAACATACTTCTGTTGCCTGACACCCTCCCGAAACCCTAGGAGAGTCGGAGCTTCTGCACACCCACTCTTAGAAGCTCAGCCTCAGGGACCCTTAATCAATACAGTAAGTAATATCAGATATAAAAATATCTATACACTGTACATTTTCCCTGAGGCGTAAATGTATTTTATCAACATATAACCTTCAGTTTTCTTGAGTCATCAGTTCAATTAACAGTTTTTACAGATAGCAAAAATAGGTTAGCATCACATATTTCATTCAACATCCATTACATGTGCCCCATACCAAGACAGAAATCGGCATTGAGGTGTTTGCAACCTGCTCGGGGTGTGATGGTAAATCTGAAGGCCTGCAAAGCCAAGTACCATCACATCATCCTACCATTTCCTCCTCCATTTGATGGAGCCAGCACAACGGATTATGGTCTGTCAGTACTACAAACTCTCTGCCCCACAAATAGAACTTGAGGGCCTCTACAGCCCATTTCAATGCCAAGCATTCCTTCTCTACTGTAAAGTATTTTCGTTCCCTCTCATGCAATTTTTTACTTACATATATATATTACAGGGTGTTTCTCACCTTTATATTTTTGGGATGAAACAGCCCCAATGCCTATGTCAGAGGCATCAGTGTGAAGCTCAAAAGCATTTGAAAAATCAGGACTGGATTACACAGGGTAGGAACAAAGTAAGGCCTTGATGGTCAAGAAGGCTTCGTTACATTCCTTGGTCCATTGGACTTTATTAGCACATTTGTTCCTAGTCAGGTTTATCAGAGGGGTAGCAATAATGGTGAAGTTCGGGATGAAGCATCTATAATAAGTGGCCAGGCCCAAGAATGAATGGGCATGTTGTTTTGTCTGAGGAATTGGACTGTTGGCCACTGCATCTACCTTGCTGATGTCAGGTTTTATAGTACCTTTACCTATGATAAACCCCAGATATTTCATCTCTGTTTGGCTTTTTGCTGGGTTTATAGTAAGGCCTGAGTCAGTGATGGACAGGATGACTGCACTTAGATGGATGAGATGTGTCTGCCAGTCAGGCAAGAAGATGACTATGTCATCCAAATAAGCATCACTATATTGGGTATGAGCACTTAAAACAATATCCATGTAACACTGGAAGATGACCGGGGCCCCATGTAACCCAAACGGCATTGTTGTGAATTGGTATAGTCCAGATGGGGTGCTGAAAGCTGTATTTTCTTGGGACTGTGAAGACAAAGGAATCTGCCAATAACCCTTTGTCAAGTCCAGGGTACTGATGTATTTGACTGACCCAATCTTATCTAATAGAGCATCCACCCAGGGCATTGGATACCCATCAAAGGAGGAAAGGAAATTGATCTTCCAAAAATCCAGACAAAGTCTGATTCCTCCTTCCTTTTTGGGTACCATCACCAGGGGTGAAGACCATGCACTATGAGACAGTACTATCACCCCCAGTTTCTCCATATGCCTAATCTCATCTATAACATCCTGTTTGACCTTCTCAGGCAGGTGCTAGGATCTCTGGTGAATAGGCTTTGTCTGCTCCATTCATATGGTGTGCACCACCCCCTTGGCCCTTTCTGGTATGCTTGTAAATGTGGCCCCATAGTACTGTAACAATTTCTCAATTTCTTGTTTCCCAGCCTTAGCCAACTTGGGGTTGATTTGTACCTCATGTACCTCGGACCTGTGGTACAGCCTCTCATAGGCTACATCCATTTCATTATGATTGGGCTCAGAATAAACAAAACAACTGGGCATAGGATTCAGTCTTTCCTGCCATTTCCATAACAAATTGGCATGATACACTTTTGAGGCTGCTTTCCTTCTGGGTGTTTCAATTTCATAATTGACATTCCCCATCTGTTTGATCACCACAAATGAACCCTGCCATTTCATTAGTAGTTTGTTTTCAGTGGTTGGTAACAACAGTAGCACCTTCTCCCCGGATGGAAACATTTTTCTTTTAACCCTTCATCATACAACTGTTTCTGATCTGATTGCCTCTGCATCACATTCTGATGAGCTACCTTCACAAACGTAACCAGTTTTTTTCTTAAAGCAGTCATATAATCAACAATGTTGGTGTGGCAAACCTCCTTGCCTTCATCCAAATGTTCCATTACCACATCTAAGGGACCATGTGGGTTTCTACCATACAACAGGGTAAATGGGGAGAGACCAGTTGTAGCTTGGGGCACCTCTCTGTATGCAAATAACAGATAAAGCAAGTACTTATCACAATCCCATCCTTCCTCCTGGACATACTTCTGCAGCATGTACTTTAAGGTTTTATTGAACCTCTCTACCAGGCCATCAGCCTGGGAGTGGTAGGGAGATGTGCGCACTGTTGTAACCCCCAAAAACCTATACAATTCTTTTAGGACTAGAGAGGTGAAATTTGTACCCCAGTCTGTAAGGATAACTTGAGGGATACCCAGCCAACTAAAAATGTTTGCCAGTTTCTTGGCAATCAGAGGGGCAGTAATAGTGCACATGGATATCACCTCAGGGTACCGGGTGGCATAGTCACAGACAACTAGAATAAACTGATTGTCCTTGGCACTCATGGCTAGTGATCCTACCACAACCATTGCTACCCTCTCAAAGGGGTGCATAACAGCAGGTAAGGATTGTAATGGCACCTTATCTTTATCCCCACTTTTTGCAACCAGCTGGCATTCGGGACAGGGGCGGCAGTATTCTGCTACATTGTCATGTGTTCCTGGCCAAAAAAATTGGTGAGTTAACCTTCCCAAAGTTTTATGTCAGCCCTCATGACCAGCCATAGGAATGTCATGGGCCAGGGCCATCAATGTATCTCTATAGCTCTGAGGGACCATCATTTGTTTTAACTGTTCTCCTGTAACAGAGTTTATGCACATTCTATACAATATGTCATTGTTTACTACATAATGAGGTTGTCCTTGCACAGCCACTTGATTCACCTGCAAAAATGGAAAACATTCTGGTACTGTTCGTTTCTTGCTTGTGCTCGAGTAGTGACAGCTACCAAGGGATTACCTATCTGGGGAGACTTTAGTAGCTGATCAAACTTCGGGAAGTCCTGACCAATGATAATGGGTACAGAAAGTTGAGGGACTAGACCCACAGAAAGTGTCTGGGTATCTTTCTCCACAGTCATTTCCACTATGGCTGTAGGGTACAGATGAATGTCTCCATGCACACCTTAGTTTCCATTCCTCCTTTCTGGTAGTTGATTATGAGGTCAGCTCTTACTAATGTCTGCTTAATACCAGAATCTATAAGGCCCAGTAAGCTGTGTTGCCCAATTCCCACTGTGGTGAAGTATCCCCAGTTAGCCATAGCAAAATGGGAAACATTATTTCCTTTACTGAGACAGTTACGAGCTATATGTCCCTTTTTTGAATAGATTCTACAAAGATAATTGGCATGATAGGGTCTATCTCTTTGCCAGTTAGCTCCCCCACCAGATACTGGTTTTTGGTAAGTGTTGTCAAAATGTCTTACCGGTGTTGATGTTTGGGGTGCTGGGCTCTGCTGTTCTCTGGTCCTTGCAGGTCTGGCCGCCAGGTAATCCTCCACCAGAGTATCGTTCATTGTGCAGTGTCGGGTTTGTTTTCCTTTATCCACACCTCTGCACATCCTGGGGCAATATTTGTAGAAACTGCTCAATTATAATTAGGTCCATTATCAGTTTGACAGTTTTGACAGTCAGTTGCAACCACTTAAGACAAAATCCCTTTAGCTGGGCAAAGATTTCCCTTGGTGTAACTTGACCCACCATTTTCTGTGATCTAAACCTTTGCCTGAACATCTAAGTATTAATATCATACATTCGTAAGATTGCTTTCTTCACCCGATCGGAGTTATTGGCATCTGGGGCTATCATATGGCTATACACCAGCTGGGCACGTCTGGATAGGTATGGTACCAGTCTAATTACCCATTGCTGTCTTGGCCAGGTGCAGGTTTGCACAATCCGTTCAAAGGTGGTCAGGTATGCCTCGATGTCATCAGCCTCAATGAGTTTAGTTAATTTGATGTCTGAGGGGATGTTTCTATCAGGTTGCCCTGGGTTCATTGCTTGGATGGCTTGCAAGGCATCATGCCATCTCGTATCCTGCTGTCTCCTCTCTTCTTACTGGGTCTTCCAATCTTCTTCTTGCTGTCAATGATTTTCTTCTTGATCTCTCTTCATCTCTAGTTGTCTCAGGCATAGCCAGTGCAGCAGGTCTCCTGGATCCTCTAGAACATGTTCTTCCTTCTGCCTTCTCTCCTCTTCCATCTGTTTCTTCTCCACTGCACTCCATCTCTTTTCTTCTTCTGGGGACTCTTCCTCTTCTTTCTTTAGTGGCTCCTTGGGTCAAACTGCTGGCTCCATTCTGGATATAGGTTTCAACCTGTATTTCTCTGCCATGGACCATGTCCACTGGAATTCCTTCATTCTGACACCCTTTCCTCGGTCATGCATCAGGTACAGTGCTATACCCCCTAGCAGCGTTTTCGCAGGCAGACTAAAATGTGCCTGGTGTCCCACTTCTGACACCAGTGTGAGCATGGTGGGATACAAAGAGACACAATAGGCAGAGCTCAGGTGCATAAAAGACTCATGACTGTGTCTATCATTTTATTTAAAAGTCCAAAAATATATACAAAAATAAAAATCAGGAATCATTAGTCCAACAACAAAAGAAATGTTACGGTCTCTGCTTCCCTTGTAGAGCCTGTGGCTTAACTTCTGCCAAAACCTTAGTGTAATATCCTCCTTACACTCTGACAAAATAGTTGTGTGACATACTCAGCACATACAAATAGGCCCTCCTCCTTCACAGTCAGCACATCGACTGACCCAACTCTTCCCTTCTCCCCAGTGGTGAGCCTTATTTATAGCCCTAGGGATTACATCACACTCTGTAGGGGAGTTCCCATTGGCCATGATATTACATAATGGGGGGGTTCCATATTATCCCATGCCTTAACATACAGGGGCCTTTTATTTGGCCCTTTTTGCCCAAATATACTTTATTTTACAGGCAGCCCCAGTTACAACATCTCTGCATCTGTAGAAACATAATGAATATATGTTTTGTTAATTATGGGACACTTCAGAACTTCCTGTCCCTATGCCTGTAGTGTCCCACTAGTCAGCAGCTTCTCTGTACTATCGCCACTCTGTCTGGCAGTCTGTAATGTTTCAGAGTATGCCTTTGCTCTGAAGCAACCCTTTGTTAATTCAAGCTCCATGCAAGGAGTTTATCTCCAGCTGCATGGTGTGGTAATGGTAACCAGAGCCTATTGATCTGCTTTTAGACCTATTCCTGTGTCACATACTGCTACCAGGAGCAATTCCAGATGCCAGAGCATTTCTAAATATTAAAGCTGCAGCAGCAGTGGTCTGGCGCTCAGTCACGCTTGTCAGCAGGACCATTCAGAGGCACCAGTGGTCTTTAATCCTAAAGTGTGATATGCGTGCTAATATAACCTTCTGCTTGGGAGCTTCACAAACAGCACAATTTGTGCTATTAAAATATTTCCAATTCAGGAGATCAGAATAAATGCATACAGTACTGATGTGCACAACAAATGGGGGGTTCCTTTGGGGAAAAAGGACAGCACAGAAAGAGAAAGAGTTTTTCCAGGTTGGCCACCTTGACAAAGAAAAGAAAGAAAGGAAGAAAAACAAGAAGACAGATAAGGGTGAGAGAAAAAGGGAGGGGGGACTGGCACATAATTGTATTTATTTACAGGGGCTTTACTTTACATATAACAGGCAACACCCTGTTACATTACCCAAAAGTAGTGTTAGTCAGCATTATTGATTATCTGTGTGTACATGCAAAAGTTATACTTTTGGGTGCCAAACACCCACCTAATCCACCAATGAGAGCTGTGCACTGCTCAGCAGATAAACCATTACCCAAGTAATGGACTTTTTTATCTGTGATACATATAATAATGTAAATTCCTTTTTCACTGAGTTTTTCTTCATGGTCACTGGAGTGTTCGGAGAGGTACTGAACTCCCAGCTACTTAGGTAAGCTGTTTTGTATGTGTGTACCATAGAATAAAACTTCTAGTCTTCAACAACTGTCTCTGCATAGTGTTTTGCCATCAGGTCACAGTATTCTGCCAGAACCAGCTAACAAAGTGGCGACTGCAGCAGAACCTGATTTGACAGAACCAAACCAGAACATTTAAAAGGTGTTCAGAGGAATGAGCACAGGATAATGTAGTTGAGAGAACCTACGCCCAGTCATTTGAACATTATACAGAATAACTTTCAGACACTTTTATGCCTGGACAGGTCTGGGATTGTGGAAGGTGATCGAGCAGACACCTCCTCGTTCTATAGTGGAAAGGGGTCTGAGGGACTCTGTATACCAGTCACATGACTGCCTAATTTGAGGCATAAAGTAGATTGATACGCTTTGTGTTCTCTGTTAGTGCAGGAAAAAGCAGACCATCTCCAAATATGGACATCAGTGCAGAGCTGAAACTAGATGTCTCAAACTTCCTAGCCTCTCATGGGGGCTGCGGCAATTTTGTGCTGGACACAAAATCACATGGGTATCCGATACAGTATACATGCAAGCTGTACTTGGAAACATGAAATATGGCTAAGAAGCATGATCATAAGGATCTAATGGTAGCCACACTTTTTGCTGTCTTACAAGCAGTGGAGATGGAGGTTTTAACTTTGAGAAAGGAGTTGGGATTCAAAACCCTTGAAATGGGTGAGCTGTGGACCAGCCTGAAACAAGAAATCCAGTGGGGTTGCAATGAGGCTCAGAGTGAACTGAATTGTACTGTACAGGATTATTGAAGGTTTTGCAGGATAAAAAGCATGTGTTACAAATGAATGATCTGTTGACTGGGATGAATGATACGTTGTGGAGTAAGAATGAGGAGTTGTTGTACAATTCTGGAACCCTGGATATTTTATGTCTTGTTTTCTTTATTGTATTCTTTTGTTGTTGTTATCGTAATGGTATACGATGAAAAATAATAAAGTATATTGAATTAAAAAAAGAGAATGAGGAGATGTATAATGAGTTAGGAAAGTGTCAGGAAGCGTTGAACAGGGAGATTAGGGAAAATCACAATCTGAGCACTGTGTACAGACTTTTACAAGAAAATGTAGTTAAATGACAGTACAAAGGCAGGGTGAATCACTCGCAATGTTGAGCCAAGATGGCGAAGTTATGCCTGAAGTTGACAATTCTGAAGGGTCATTCACTAGCTATGCTGTACCCTCCACCCATCAACCTGACGTCATCAGAGGATGATGACAGCGATGACAGGGAAATCCAAGATGGAGGTCCTTAAGACTCTGGTGGATGGCAGCCTTAGCCACCACCAGTTGCTGCTTTGAATAAGCAGGATAAGAAAGAGGTAGAGATGATGATCAAGTTAGTGATCACGAAGGCCGGAGTCGCCGGGGCACAGTTCACGGCAGTCCAGCAGACCATGACCAACATGCTTAAAAAGGAAGTAGAGAAGCAAACCCTCATACAAGGTGTGGCCACTGCCATGGCCAAAGCTGTCATCAAAACCATGGCAAGTGAGCAGGAGGGGCATTCCCCAAAAAGCTCTGCAATCCACACAGGCCATACAGACAATAGCAAAGTGGAATACATGGGCCCAAATGGCATAATGGCATTTTGAGCTGGGTATTCTGTGATGAGGGTGACCACTATTGTGCACTTTCAAAAAGGATAACTCAATAACGGTGCCTGTTCACAGGGCTACTGGACAGGGAGGGCAACCAGATGGGGGGGTCGGTGGATATAGCGACAGGATGTCACTATATGTACATGCACCTGGGGGGAGCGAGCATGCTGTGCGATGGGTGGAAGGGGAGGGAGGGTTTGTGAGGTGTAGCGTGGTGGTGGGCTGCTGAGCTGGCCATGTGACGTGGTTGGTTGGTGGCAGGCTAGGGTTGGGAGGGTGCCGGATTCGATTCTGGGCGCATTCATTTTTTTGTGCTGGTCCAGGATTTTCTTTTTTTTTTGGTTTTGCACTCCCCCCCAAAATGCACCCCCCGGACATGAGAATCCTTTAGTATGGGGGTGAGGGGGGTGAAGCGTCTCTCAGGGGGGTGCTGGGGTGCAGCCTCCCACATAAACAAAACAATCTATGTCTCCAGCACCCTTTTTCTCTGCGCCTCGAGTGCACATCACTGAAATTGATTTGCCAGCTCGACACAAAAGCCTCCTGTGGCTGGCCTATCACACTGACAAGATCATGGCTGGGGAGGGCTCAGATCGAGACTCCATTGAGTTCAAAAGTTTGTTTTTGAAAAATCTACAGCCGCATCTCCTAGAAAAAGTGGACTTCTGGTATACCCAGTGAGAGACTGCATCCACAATATCCTGGAAAGGGTGGAATGGGCCTTTCACATTTTCATCCAGGACCTAACTTCCAAGGCCAAAGTGGCCATGGTGCAGCCCAGCACTGAGCCTTCCACCCAGTACTTGATGAAAGAAAATCCAAGATGATCCAGTATCCTGTTATATGAACGAAACAAACTAAGCAACTCAAATATGAGTGACTCAGTTTGCACACTCGACGGGATAGCGAGTGTGGAGAAATAGCGATGGGAAGGGATAGCGAGTAAGGAGTGATGCAATGGTGAGGGCAAATGATGGAGGGGGCTGAAGAGTGATGCAGGTCAAAAACTGCAATTAAGCCTCCTGCTGCCAAGTTCTCCACCTGGTGAGGCAGATAGGGTCACTGACTACAGTGGTGATGGTCCCGGGTTCTGGAATGCCCGTTGGGAAAAATGTTTTTAATGGTATTGGCTTTTAGAAATTTTTTTTTATTCTGTTTCCTAGATGGATGGTGCCCCAGGTGCAGTATCCCCTCAGAATACTGGTGCCCCTCCCCCTGTGAATACTTGTGGAGGGGTTGTGGGATAACAGATGGACCAGACAGAGAACTTCAGGTTTAACACACAATCCCTGTGTGATGTTTATTTAAAACACTGGGGTTAACCTTAAGCAATAACATATCCCTTCGTCAATCAGTTTGTAGCAACAGATTATGCATGTCCTTCCTCTGCATTTAGTCAGCACCTACTGGCCACTGATCTACTGATCTATCTCTTTAGTGAAAAATATTTTATTCCTTATGTTGGTCTTGTGTGTTTGAGTGACAGAGAGCTCAAAAAAAGGAAAACTCAAAAACAAGCTAAAGACAAAGAACCTCAATGCAGAAGCACCGAAGCAAGGATTACCCCAAACACCATTGGTAATAAAGCTACATTTCAAAGAAACACATCACACATACTCCCAAAATGCAAAGCATCATGAGATGTATATGCATATCACCATGACCTTTTAGGCTGGTTCAGTTTAAAGCAGAAATGCATGGTACCAAAGGGCCTCTCAAACTATCTGTAATTTACATGCATTTTAAATAACATAACAGGGGTTTTTTGATATCTCTACCCCAGTAACTTAATTTTTATAATACAATCCCCTAGTAACATTTTACCTTTATCAAAAACACCTAGTGCCATGATATTCTCAACATTTACAGGTTTCATACACATAAGGCATATGCATCGAGGTATTTTATGACACAGTGCTATTGCATACTAAGTCCAACAATGAGGAACACAGCCTGTTGTTTTACATCAGCTTGGAGGTCACCACAATAACCTCCCTGTATGAGGACCTGTGAGGGGAAAAAGGAAAAATTAAAGAGGACATAGCATAGTCAAGAAAGGGGAGGGGGCACCCATAGGTGGCCAACCTTAAGGACTAGAAATTGTAAAGGATAGATTAGGCTAAGAAATAGAAGAACTGTTGCAACAGATTTAAGAAAAAGTCAGTCCTCCAGAGTGGCAGGATCTCCCTATCACATATCCCCCACCTCAAGCGGGAAGCAGTTACTTCAGACTGCTTACCATCTTCCTGTCCCAGGAAGGGGTGGAGCTTCCACCATCCATCTTTAGAAGCTCCATCTCAGGGTCCCAATTAACGATAAACATTCCATCATAAACGTAATGGATATCATCATTCTTTATCCTGAGGCGTTAACACATTGCTCAACAGAGACCAATGGTACCTTCCTTGCACTATCTCCTTTTAGGGACAGTCTGTCATATTTCATTGACATCAATTCCTGCACCATATTTAGACATGAAATCAGCATTTACATGTTTTGACCCTGCCCTGTGGGACACAGTAAATCGATAGGACTGAAGAGCTAAGTACCACCGCATTATACAGGGAATTTTTCTCTCATTTGGGAGCCTATTCCACTTCTCCACCACCCTCTCTGTAAAATAGTACTTCCTAATGTTACCCCTGAACTGCCCCCCCTGCACCTGCAGGCGATGCCCCCTCATTCTCTGGTTACCCTTCAACTGGAAGATACTTGCCACTGTCACATGGTTTATACCCTTAAGGTACTTTAAGGTCTCAATCATGTCACCCCTCTCCCTCCTGTGTTCCAGGGAGTACATGTTCAATTCTCTCATCTTTTCTTCATAGGATAGGTGGCTGAGCCCCTTTACCAACTTCATTGCTCTGCTCTGAACTTGCTACAGCCTCCTCACATTTCTTTTTTATTTTTGGCCTCCATAACTGGACTCCATATTCAAAATGTTGTCTAACCAGAAGGGTGTACAAATGTAGTATGACATCCCTATTTCTACTGGTGATCCCCCCTTACGATGCATCCCAGGATTCCACTGCCCCTAGCCACTACTCTCCCACAGTGCCTTTCCACCTTCAGGTCCCCTAACACAATTATTCCCAGGTCTCTTTCTTGTTCCGTTACCTCCAGATCTGTGCCCCACCCCCCATACAGTACCATGCCCTCCGGTTCCTATAACCAAAATGCATGGTTTCCACTTCTCTTTGTTGAATGAAAGCTGCCACCTCTTTGACCATGCCTGTAGCCTCCCCAAGTTTCTCTGCATTTTTACTACCCCTTCCTGAGTGTGCACCCTATTGCACATATTAATATCATCTGCAAACAGGCTCACACCACCTTAAATGCCCTCCACAATGTCCACTAGAAATCGATTGAATAGTATGTGCTCCAACACCCATCCCTGAGGGACCACGCTTCTGACCATGCCCTCTCTGCATGACACCCCATTTATTCTGACCTTCTACCTCCTGTCCCACTGCCAGCTTTCTGCCAATTTAACCACCCTACAGTATGCCCCGCCCCAGTCATGACATTTTATCCAGCAGTGTCCTGTGGGGCACTGATTCAAATGCCTTTTTGAAATCAAGATAAGTAACATGTACTGCCCCCAGTGTGTTTACCTTCAAAAACTGTATCAAATTTTTTTGACAGTGTATGCCCCTTGTTAAACCAAGTTGCCTTGGATCCATCGGGACTCTTTCCTCCAAGTAACTGGTGATCCTGCCTTTCATTAGTTTCCCCATGAGCTTCCCTACCAGTGATGTAAACACACGGACCAGTAATTTCCCACCTCCTCCCTCCATCCACCCTTATGCAGAGTGCAGTCAATGGTACTGCCAATATCTCCTTTAGTTCCCTTAACACCCTTTGGTGCAACCCATCTGGTGCCATCATCTTGTCCACCTCCATGCAGCCCAGTTCTACCAAAATGTCCTCCACCCTGAATGTACTCGTATCCACCTCCCCCTTCCCTGCCATTCCTTTTCCTGCTCTGCTGCCTTCTTCTTTTTCTTCCTCCCTAGTGAATAATGATCCAAAATAGTTGTTCTGCAGGTCCGATAGTGAACAATGATCAAAAATTGTTCAGCAGGTCTGATTTCTGTCTGTCCCCTTGTAGAATCTCTCCTTCAATTGTTTTTAACTGGAGTATTCTCTGCCTAGTCTTCTTCCTTTCTGTGACGTACCAAAAAAAGTCTTATCCCCTTTTTTGACCCCTCTAGCCATGTGCTCCTTTGTCTGTGCTTTTGGCCTCCTTACATCTACCCCTGCATCTCTCTGGCTCACCAGGTATCTTTTCCAGTCCACATCCACCTGCATTTCCTTGAACTTCCTCAAGACCTTTCTTTTTGTTTTTACCTTGTTTGCTACCTCACTAGTGTATCACCAATGTTTCCTCATCCTCTGATTTTTACTTTCTCTTTTAGCGCAAAGGTCAGTGGCCTCCACAGTACCTTCTTTTATCCTCCACCACATTACCTCCACATCTGTCAACTTATCCACCCCTTACAAAGCCATCTCCACTACTTCCACCATTTTCCAGAAATCTGCCCTCTTGAAATCCAGCACCCTCAGCCTACACCTGTGAACCTCCACAGTGTTCCTTATTCTGAAACTGACTGTGTTGAGGTCACTCATACCAAGTTGTTCACCCACCGATACATTTCCTACCTATTGATTACTTATGGTGGAATGGAGAATGTACTCACAATATGGATGCCAGGATATGTGACCATTGCCCCACACACAGCCCCCCTCTTAACTCTGCCCCTAGAGGGTATATGTGTTTCTGTATGGTGTTGTTCTGTTTGGTGCTGGTATGTTTGACCAACAGAAAGCCATTGCCAGTAGGACAGACCTACCATGGTATCAGTAAGAAGGGTTTCCATGGCAACCTAATGGTACTGGGTTTTATATGGCAACATGGTATACTGTCAGTTATATTGAGTGAGGCAGAGATATACTTCTGTGTCCACTATGATCACTGTACATTATCTGAGTGGCCAAGACTGAGTACTCATGTCATACACTTGCTAGTGATAAACTCACTCAGCATTTTGGTTTTAACATTTGAAATTGTACAGAGGGTACAACCTAATGTATAAACATCTAACTGTATGGCCAAGACTGACCACAATGCCGATACAGTGTTGTCATTTGTTCTACCTTATGAATGTGCCATAGGCCTGTACTTTGTCGATGGTCTATCTATTCATAGTCAACTATATTGCTCCCTTATGCCTGTCCCTGCCTGTTTGAAGCCCTACACTGTATTCATATCCACCACTTCCTGAGGTAGGCCGTTCCATGCATCCACCACCTTTTCTGTGAAAAAGAACTTCCTCACATTCCCTCTTAATTGGCCTCCCTGTAATCTCATCCTGTGTTCTCTTGTCCTGCTATTTTTCTTTTCTTGAAACGTGTTAGACTGTTTCACCTTGTTGGTATAGAACATTTCCTGTTTTCTGTTGTTAACTGGCCATCAATGTGGCATCCAGCAACTGACCTCTTTCTATGAAATGCGTTATGCCTCTTTTCTTGTCACAGGTGCCAGTGTGGTCTATGTGGGCCTATGCCAACAGACAGGGAGTGTATATGCTGCCATGAGGTGGATAGCGTTTTGGACAAGATGACTGGAGCAGAGCAGAGCAGTCATTCACAGATGGGTGTATTCCTGATTGTATAACATTACATCCTGGGTTCCCCAATGTGTGCCACAGCCAGTGGGTTTTAGAGATGGCTTTGGTGGAATACCGCCAGTATCATGGATGTGACAACTTTCCAGCCAGTGAGTTAGTATCACTCTGTTCCTGTTAGTTACACATCACAAAAAAGTAGGGCCTACACAGTACATAGTTGTGGCAGGTATGGTGTCTCCAAAGTGCATACTTTGCGCACATCACATACATACCATAGGGTTGATATACCTAGTTATGTAGTCACTAACAGGCAGCATAGTGTCAACATATGGAATTATTTTCAGTTGCCTGTTGTTCATGGACACAGTCTCAGTCCACAATGTATGTTGTGTGCATCTAAATGACAGTGCATAAAGAGGCAATACACAATGCACAATGCATTTAATAGCTCCTGTACCCTGACAGTGTGTATGCTTTGGCAGTACTGACATGCTAATGCTATCTTGCCTCTTCTACACCCTTGACTCTTGCACATGTATGGTGATTTGCATCATAGTTTCAATACGTACAACCATGATGTTTTCACACAGTCCATGCACATGCACTCTTTTGAATTGTTTCATTACATCCCCAAACATGCTACTGACAGTGAATGAAAACACTGTGACCAGCACACATGTGCTACTTCCTCAGACACACAGCTTGCCATAGTACTGCATGTTCCTGTGACACCATGTACAGTACTGGCATGCAGTGCCTGTTAAAAGCAGGAAGTACTTTGTATGCATATGTGGCACTGATGATGATTTGGTTATGCTGTCTGTGTGTGATGTAGTCATGTGCAATGTGACATGTGAAAGCAGAACCATTTGTAGTGCAGAGGGCACCGATCCTGTTTTGTCTGTCTTTCCCACTGTACATTGTTTTCCTGTATGTTAGAACACTGTTGTCAGGTGTAGAAAGCATTGTTTTTCCATATTGGTATGGCAATGCTGTATTTTTCCAGACTCCTATGGAATGTGCACATGATTTACAGTCATTGGTACAGAAACATCACATACAGGTTTTTGTATTCCACTGCTGCTCATACGTAGCGATTGTTGTGTTTGAACACTTACCACAGCTCGACAGTATCACCATACAGATGGTGGCTGTGTGCAGCACTAATGACTCTTGTTACAGTTATGGCATGTATTCATGACTGTGCAGCAATCCGCAACACTGTCTGGTGCTGTTAAGGACATTATACATAAAATAGGCATAACAGAAATGGAGCTCATCACCAATGACTCCTGTAACGCAGTGTACATGACTGTATAGTATTTGTCCTACTCAATATTTTATGGTTATCAAATACTTTGTGAAGCACTAAGAGCATCCAAAGGTTGGCCACTTCTCCCTTTCTTTAACGGACTTCATTACTTTGTGACTTTGTTTTGTACAGCGTGTCAATAAATAGACACGCATACAGGACATATTTTTAAATCCTCAATTCTGCCATCCATTGTGCTGCATTGTGAAGTTCATTACATGCTGTTAAATCAGGTTGTGACTATTTAAACATCTGTCAGACAACCTGCTGGTTACAGGCATACCCTATGACAATGTTCAGTGTTCTTGAGTTGTGTATAGCAGTGTTCATATTCTACCTGCACTTCTTAGTACTTGCTGTCTCCTTTACTGAAGCACTAACCATTCTCTCTCTCTCCAGGAGAATCACTACCTGGCCTACAGATGTTTCACTAGATGGGGCTGGGAGTGGCTTGGTCACCACGTGAGGCTCATCCTTTCTGCCTTTGTGGTACAATCGATAAGACAGTGATGGCCATTAGCACAGTACACCGGGTTCAGGGATGCCAACTGATGATGGTAGGTAGTGATATGTACTGCATGTTGTGCTTCACCCATGCTGCTTTGTGATGTACACAGTTGTGATACGTCAGTCAGAGGTACCATTTTTCTGCTTGTGGTTATTACATAGACTTTGATGGCTGATAATGACTACTATGCCCACACACTCTTACAATTTCCTTACCCATGGGATAATCTACAGATCCCTGTTATCCAACAGTATACTTCCTCCTACCCCCCACCCAAGAATTGCCTAGTGTCTGTCTGAGGCATTCTTGAGTTTCCCATGCTATTTTTCACCCCACCACCTCCTCAGCAAGGCTGTCCCATGTGTCCACCAACATCTCCATGACAAAATATTCCCTCACATTGCCCGTGAACCCCAACTCTCGATTTACAAATGGATTAACATTCAAATATCTCTTTTTATGAAAGATGCTACCATTTTTGTGGTTTGTTGATTCTGTCAATGACATTGAAATGTTCGATTATGTCCACCATTTTCCTCCTTTTGCTGAGGGTATACATAGTAACGTACTGTAGTCTATCTTACTTTATCTTGTGGCATACACCCTGCAATATTTTATTTTCCCTCCTCTGTACTGCATCCATCCTGTGTATGTCCTTGCAGGAATTGTTTCTTCTGAGTGGCATGCAGTACTCTTGATGGGGTCTCACCAAGTGTCTGTACAAAGCAATAACGTCATGTTTTATACTGTTGATGCGTCTCATTATGCATCCCAGTATCCCCCACTAGCCCTCCATAATGATGTCTCACATTGGTTGCATAACTTTATGTGATCTAATATCACTACTCCCTATTCCCTTTCCTTTTCTGTTGAGGTTATTACCTCCACCATCCCACTGTGTGCTCTTCCCCTGATGTTTTGTTTCCCAGGTGCATTACTTGTCACATCTTTTCAGTGATTGTAAGCTGCCATACTTCGGGACCATTTCGCCAACCTTACAAAGTTCCTTCTCATCCTTTCCATCCCCCTGGTTTGTCAACGCTATTGTACATGTTTCAGTAATCTGCCAATAGGCATATGGTTCCTTCCATTCCCTTTCACAATGTCACCTATGAAGACATTACAATGGACCAGTCACAGCACAGAACTATGCAGTATACAAGTACTAAGCAAAATTTCATTGTATTTATTTTTTCTGTATTTCATTTCTCAGATTACACCGATTGAGGTCAGCCCTCTTTACATAGGTTCCATGTCCGGATTTGACAACACAACATGTAGTTAAAGTTATACAAAGGATTGTACATATACATGTAATACAAACAGAATTATATAGCAAGACACAATACAAGTCATGTCAAGGACAAAGTGGCTTCGGCAAACAGACAAGACTGCATTGCCCAACAGTTGATTCCTGTCACTTGTCAGCAAACAAATTTGATTAGAGAGATACGAAGTGCTTGGGGAAAAAATGTGTGGTGGAGGAGCACCTAGTGCATTGTGCCTGCAGACATTGTGCTATTGGGTTAGCAGTAGGGTAGGAGGGAGGGAGGGAGGTGACACAGCACCACCAGACCAAGTCATGATGTCTATACTAAAGGAAAGGTTGGTGGAATATCTAGAGGAGCATGGTCTCAAGGATGAAAGGCAGCATGGGTTCATGAGGTGGACATCATGTGAAAGAAATCTGATTGACCTTTTTGACTGTGTCAGTAAGACAGTAGACAGGGGCCAAGTGGTAGACAACCTCTATCTTGATTTCAGCAAGGCCTCTGACTCTGTGACCCACAAAAGGTTGATCATGAAGTTGGTGGATCTTGGAGTTGGGGAAAAGATGGCCAGATGGGTGGAAAACTGGCTGAGGGAGAGGACCCAGAGGGTGGTGGGGGGGTGACAGTTATCTTGCACCATAGAGGTAACCAGTGGGGTCCCACAGGGCTCTGCACTGGGGCCGATGTTGTTCAATATCTTCATCAATGACATTGGAGATGTCATTAAAGGCTTAATGTGCCTATCTGCAGATGACACCAAGCTCTGTGGGAAAGTAGACACAGCTGAAGGGATATGAGACCTACAGGAAGATCTTGAAAAGATAGACAGGTGGTCCAGGAGGATGGGAGGAGTGGGGAGGGTGGGCTGGGACATTTGGTCAAGCTGTGGACCCTGCAATACAAGTGTACTTGATAGACCAAATGTCCTTCTTATGCAGGCTTCTTCGTATGTTCATATGTTATGTGTGACATGGGCAGACAGAGGCATGCACACCGTTTTCATAATCATCCCCTTGCTTCTACAACATAGAAATGCTAAGAATGATGCATGAACATTAGTAATTGATATTGTATCTTAAATCATACTGTAACTCTGTATTGCTTCAATATCATTTGTGTTCCAATACCAATTACTTAAACTACCCAATGTGGAAAACTTCAACAGGCTAACATGTGAATGCGTAACAATGTTAAAAATGGATTGTCATATCATTAAAAATTCTGACCTTTTTTGCTTACAGGTATTGTTAGAATTGCTTGTTTGCATTTGTGAAGTAGTGCATTGGCTATCAATCAGTCTGTCTCAGCACTTGCTAACTGTTGAAGGTTGCACACAAGTACTTGACCCATGAAGTGGTTGGCATATGCAGTACTTGTGCACGCCAATAAATGTCCAGTGTTTCCAGTTCATCACTTCATTTGGTCCATCAAGTCACTGAGCAGTAAAGTGGTGGTGATCCTTTCACAACTTTATTGCCTCATCTTTGCTTGGCTTATCAAATGCAGAAGACAGCGGTGGTGGCAAGAACATGTTGTCTAACTTGGAAGACATAGCATTGTCTGTGACTCTGTTCACCACCCGATCAATATTTCCATGTACAAAGTCTGCAGTGGGAAAGGAAGCAGCAAGTAATTATGTAACATGTCCTTCTTTTTCCTTAACCTATTTCTTTTTCATTTACCGCTTCCCCAGAGTCATCATGCAGTGGTCAGCTTCGCAAAAGTGCTATTCCAAGCCATGGCAACATAGTGTGTGACTGTCAGAACTGCATGGCTGTGACCTCTAGAGTTATTAACACATTGCTGACACCATGACATTTTGTTTAAGTTCATGTTGCTCAGCATTTTTCCAATGTACATTTTCAGATGATTATGCATCACTGTGGTGGTTCTGTTTTTGCATTTTCATGTTTCATTAAGTTCAAACAGCCAGTCAATGTTTTCAAAGAGTAACACAATGGTTGATAGTTTAAATAAAATGTATTCATTGCAGTCAGTTTTGGGGCACGATATTCATAGTGTCTTGGAGTGTAGTGCTAGTACATTAATGCACTTCACTGGTGGTATGCTCCTCAGCAAGCACGTTTCCATGCTCACTGTTGGGTAAGTAACTTTTTCTATTACTTTCTATTACTTTGGGAAACTAGTTGCAGGAAGCTCTGTGCAGTCACTAGCAAGGATGGAGAAGTACTACAAGAAGTAATACACCTTACAGGTACAGTTACTTCCTTCTTTTTATACAAAAACAACACAAAAGTAATAAGTAACTATAACAGATTACATGTATTTGAAAGTAATAGGTTACTTACTAGTTACTTTCAAATAAATGTAATTGGTTACAGTTACATATTACTTTTGTTTAAAAAGAAATAATTAACTGTAACTGTAAGGTGCATTACATTTTCAAGTACTTCTCCATCCTTGCTAGTAACTGCACGGAGCTTCCTGGAACAAGTTTATGAAAGTAATAGAAAGTAATTGATAAAGTCACTTTCCCAACACTGTCCATGCTATGTGCGCTGGCTGGCTTGTGTTCCACCACCAGTCAGCAAATGGTCATACACAGGTGTAGGCCGTATGTCACCCAGTGTGCAACTGCACTCCATCAAACCTGACCCACACAGAACAACTCAGACATCAATAACTGATGCGTCACAGCAAATATGCAATGATGGCCGTCACCCATCACACCCTGAAGCTGTGCATAGGAAATCATCTGTGTTCCCCCACAGTCACTATCAGTGAACACATAACAACTGATTACTCAGTAATCAGTTGGTGTCACAAGAAACGTTTTTTTGCCATCATGCCACAGCGATCATCATTGTTGTCTACTGAATCGGTCACTGTGGTGTGCAACATCAATGTTCCATGGTGCCCTTCTCATTCGAACAAGGAATATATCATCCTTCAGCTATGCTACACCTCTTGGTAGCATATATGTGGATGTATTTTGTAAAGACATACTGCACTTCAGTCACCATCTCTTGGTGTACAGCTTGTGAAGTCATTTATGTCTGCTCCATGACCTAGCTGGATGGTGTTACACCATGTCCGAATCACATCTTATATGTGGATGTCATTATGCCCTGCATGCGGCCAGCTTGGAGTGGTCTGTTTTGAGAAAGGGCCATGATTCAAAGTGGTCTACTTTTATATGGACTTTACTTTGCTGTGTCAAAATGTACCCATGAAAGGACCTGCCCGCACCCCACAGACCAGTCCTGAAATATGTGCAGTACTGCACCCTAACATCTCGCCACAATACTTTGCATGTATTATTTTCCTAATGTCTTTCAGTACTGTGTACTAGGGAACTCTCTCCAACATCCTGCTGCTACTCCACAGGCTGTACCTCTCACCGTGACCTCCCCCTCCTTGTCCTTGCACAACCCGACTGCCCTCTCCCCCAGCTCTGAGCATCCTGAGGTTGGGCTGCCCTATCTGCCCAGGGTGCTCTATCTCCAAGTGTAGTGTGCTGGGAAGGGCAATTGGGAGCTAGAGGGAAGGAGAGACCTGTGGTAGGAGGGTGTACTGTGGTGGATGGAGGTGCCATTGCCTATCTCCAGGATGGTAATTTTTCTTTGCTTGACACCTAATTGCAGCCATGCAATGATGTCAGCATAGCTGCCCACAGATGACAGCCGCGCTCATCCCCAATATTGATCCTACACCAGTAGTGCCTCCTGTCTCTGTCAGGAGTCTGTACTATGCTGTGAAGAGCCTGGATCCTTCCCCAGGGATAGGAGAGTTGTCCTCTGGACACTCAATCCTGCTCCCTATATTGCCGACCACCAGCACCTGGGCTCATTCACAAAACCACGGTGCTGGCGTATTGCTCGGTGTTGCATCCAGCACCTCAACCATTAGGCAAATAAAACTTCTTTAATAAAAATAAATAAATTGTATAATAAAATGATGAGATTTCTATTGAAATGTGGGCCTTACACCCATCATCGTAATATGTATACCAGTGTGGGGTGCTGCGATTTTGAGGCTAAGAGAGAGATATGAAATGAACCTGTATGATATATAAAATCTTGTACCACGATACTCCTGCTTACTCAGTGGAAAAACTTCAGTTAAGGGGACTTGAATATGGCCTTACAACTAGTAAGGTAAATAAATATGAAATTCCTAAAGTAAAAAATAAGTATGGCAACATGATTTTTTCATCTGTGATTAGAAGTATTTGGAGTACACTGGACCTAGGGGATAGAAAGCTGATGAAATCTCCAAAACTCAGTGTTCAGCAGATAAATGGGGAGCCCTGGAAAGGATGCCAGTGTACCTTTATAGGTGATATAAGGTAAATACATAAAATTAGGTATTTCCATTCTTCTCTGTTACATTTTTGTTCAGTCTCAAGAAATATTGCCCCGTTTTCCCTCTTCTGATAGATACTATAAATTAGAAGTGTTAGGAATTTGAAAATCACTAGCATACTATTTATGAAGCAAATAAGGGAATAGGAGAAATTAGGCTCTTTCCCTTTAATTTGTGTATTTTAGGAGTATTTTTCTCCTCTCTCTTTCTCTTACGTATTGAGACATTTATGTTCTCACTACAGATTGGAAACTAAATGTCCTTTTCTCTGGATGGATTTGATATGTTAGGAGTTTATGGGATTTGATATTATATCAACCAAGTTGTTACATATTGTTATACCCCGTATTTAAAACCAGTGTTCTCAGGAGTATTACTCCTTTTAACCTGTTTTCATGTTATGGGACAACCATATGATCAGGTTAAATGGGACTAAATGCTAGGTCTTATTATAGGACGTTAAGTATAGAATAACTGTAGCCTGGATTCATCTTGCATTTATTGTGCATTCTAGGAATTGCCCCTTTTTATATGGATTGTCCCTTTTCACCATACCCCCTCTTTCCTGCTAGACTTTGATTACCTGTGTCAAACAGATATTAGAAGTGAGGATAATTATAAATGTAGGATTTCTGGAAATAAATGGCTACTAAAGTCTACAAGTGTACATTTTTTATATTTATATTCTGTATGTCAATTTGTATTTTCTTTTTAAATTGTCAAAATCTGTTAAAACAGGACCATCTTGAAAACAGGCCCTTGGGACCTTGTAATGTAAAATGTCAAACTACCTGTATAAAACTAAAGATTTTATTACTACTTACTACTAGAGTGCCACTGGGCCATCACTTTGTATTGATCTTAATCAGAGAAAAACTCAACTGATATTTACGTTGAATGGCGGTTTTCAGTGGTCAATCATTCTTAATATCGTGCCTCTGAGTTGAAACATCACTGTTGTGTAAAGTTTCGTACATTGTGACCCATAATGATGACAAAGATGTGTTACTTTTGATACCAATTACATGATTTGATACTCCTTCCTGTCCACATGGCCATGTATGATCTTTGAAAGCTTGTAATAAAGAATAAGTATTTGAAAACAATGGTTGTCCTTTTATGTGAACAGTTCACTTCCTCCACTCATCATAAGGTATTTGGTACATGGTGATGTAATACCTGTTCTTCATCATACTGCAAATTCACCACTGATGATGTCAGAAATGGTAGGCCATGTCAACACAAACCAGAAACTACTGCCTGCATGGCCGTCGAGTGGTACAGATGCTGCTCACGATGGCAGATGGGCAGTCTGGTGACAGAACAGGTCACTGTGTGACTGTCCAGGGCTTGGATTAATGAGCTTCAAATTTAATGTTTAAACACTCCCCAAGTTGGGCATAGTAGGGGCAGAGTGGTGCACACTCTGTGCATGCACGAGCTCTGATGATAGCCATAGGTTCATGAAGCCCATGCTAATAGTGTGAGGGTTGGGGTGGGGGTGGGGAACAACATCTGCTGGTGTCTTGGCATCTCGGCACTATCACTTATCCAGCATGTGGATTAACAAGAAATGCTCCTGCCCATACAACCTCGATTGGGGAGGTGTGATATCCCCCCCCCCAACCACAGGTGACAAAAGCCGCAGCGGGACCTCAATGAAACTTCAGAGGTATGGGCTGTAAGAGGATGGGGCAATGACTGGCCAATTGGTTGGTGGTGTGGGTGGTGGCAAGTCAAGGTTGCATGGGTGTTCTTTCATGGAAACCATGGTGTGTGTTGAGTTTTAAACTGAGATATACATGGGGGGTCAAAACAACAGTAAACAGAAGTGTGAAAAAAGTAACACCATGATGAAAGGATGTCAGGACTTCACTGGTATGCACATGTTTTGTCCATCTGGTGGACGTACACAAAGGGAAAGACTTGTTGTGAAACCACCAATGAGGTCAAGCGTTTGCTTACTACTTTACTTGTGCAGTCACGTTACATGCAGTACTATATGATGTGCATGTATTCGTATCAGGGTACTGTGGCAAAAATGGAAGATGTATACCCTGCTGCCTGCACATAATGATTTTGTAACTGTTCTCCCATGTACAGCACTATGGTTGCATCTAGGCCCAAGATTTTAGTTACTGCTGTTCTGTCTTCTTTCACTAATTATGTCTTACCATATGTGGTCTGTGTCTTGATGGGTCTGACCACCTCCTTCCCCTTCATATACTTGTGCAAGTCAACACGAAACCAACCAGCACCATTCACAGTGGTTGCCTGGCTCCTTCCCGCATTCTCATTAAAATGCAATGCTGCCAGTAGAGTCCTGTGTGAGAAGGGCATGTTACTGGTATTAGGATACTTGCAATGGAGCCATGATCTGTGGCATACCACCAACATACAATCATAGCCTGTTTAGTCTGCTGTACTACTCCCACTTTACTCATAGCCCATATCACTCGCACTCCATGTTCCACAATTACCAACATGTGTCAGTCCCATGCCATCTGACATCCCACAACTGTTTAAGCCACCAAAAGTTCCTGTGGTACTTTATCCCATTCCGACATCATCCCATTGGTGAAGTCATGGCCCCTCACACTACATTTATATCTTGCTTGGAATAATGTTACATTATTCCATGTAGTGTCAGCACCTTGCTTCATTTCACTTGCCACACACCCTGTATCCACATGCAAGTTTAACACCCTTGTGAGTGGTGGTGGAAGGTCATCCCTCAGTTACCCAAGTACCCTCATCTGCCATCTGTCCTGCAGTCCCCTCTCTACCCACTATAAATACCAAGCAGATGAATGTATTGAGCACGTTGCCCTTGTCAGAACTCCACTCCAGTTCAGTTCAGTTCCATCCTGTCCTTGCAACCAATATGTCCCCCATGGAACAAAGGACAAAATATGGTGCATTGCTATGACACCAGACTCTGTCTCTGTAGGCAGCTCTTTGATAGTAAGGAATACTCCTTGTGTGCATTTGTTAGAAGCATGGAGGTGTTGCTAGTTGATGTATTGTGTTGCACCACAAGTCATTGAGACATGCATCACTGCACCTCTGTAGTATTACTTAAAAGACCATGGATGGGCAAATCCCACTGCCCACAAACAGGGGCAAGTAAATTTCATTGTAGTGCAAGTATCAAAATACAGCAGAAGTAATTGTAATGACTATGGGCACGTGACAATTCAACTGCAGTCATTGTGGGACAAGCAATAAGAGTTTCTATTTGAACACCCCTCAGAATCAACACCCCCAAAACAATAAAAAATTGCACCTTCTTCTTACAAGTAAATCATTCATTTATTGAAGCTGGTGACAAATACAGTCATCGCAAAGTTAAGCAGCAGGTTAACAGCGAGAGTCACAAAATTGTTTGTTTTTTCAATGGAGGGGGTGGATCTCTTTACATTTCCATCTATTACCTACTTCAATAAATGATGGATTTATCTGTAAGAAGAACTGACTACTTTTCAGGTTTCCTCTGATCACTTTGAAGCTGAACTCATGAGGTACAGTGATTCATTACTTTTGTTTGGCTCCACTGTGTTTTTTAACCATATGGTGTGAAACATTGCATGCTGACATGCATGTTAACTATGGTGAAACACATGCCAGTACTGTTACCTGTACCCAGCTCCTGTTATGCATTCCACAACTGTGAAATGGAGTACTGAATGAGGTACTGTTTTGTTTAAGGGCCCTGACAGACATAGCAGGAACACAGTACTCCAAATACTACAATTAAGTTAACAATGACTGAAATATGTGGGGGAAATTGTCTTCACTAGTCAGGGAGACCTTGCATCATAGCCAATTGTTTTGGGTGGAGGACTATTCTAGCATTGATCAATTACTATAAGCTTCTGGTGTGATCCTGTTTCGGACAGAAGCCCATCTCTTCAAGTGATGTAACAGGCTGTGTTTTGAAACAACTGAGAAGCTGCATGGGATATACTATATTGGACTAGAAATCTGCAACTGATCTCTCTTACTTACATCTGAGGGAAGTTTTCCTTACTTTACAGTCTTACATTGGTGTTGCTTTGTGTTTAATTTTGTTTTTAAATCAGGAAGGGGGTTTTCAAAACTACTAATCTTGTGAGCAACTTCAGAAGGGTTGAAATAACTGCATATTTGATTTTCCTTTGTGGCTATCTGGACTGTCTGCTAGTATTCTGACAGTTTACATTACATTAATATAGTTGGAAATAACTTACTGGTAGTAGCTGTGTACTTTGAATAGCAAAGGCTGCAGTTTGCAATTTGATGCCAGACACAGCCTCAGGTGGGGGCAATTGTCTTCACTAGTCAGGGAGACCTTGCAGCATAGCCAATTGTTTTGGGTGGAAGACTATTCTAGAATTGATCAATTACTATAAACTACTGGTGTGATCCTGTTTCAGACAGAAGCCCATCTCTTCAAGTGGTGTAACAGGCTGTGCTTTGAAACAACTGAGTAGCTGCATGGGATATACTACATTGGACTAGAAATCTGCAACTGATCTCTCTTACTTACATATGAGGGAAGTTTTCCTTACTTTACAGTCTTACATTGGTATTGCTTTGTGTTTCATTTTGTTTTTAAATCAGGAAGGGGGTTTTCAAACTACTAATCTTGTGAGCGACTTCAGAAGGGTTGAAATAACTGCATATTTGATTTTCCTTTGTGGCTATCTGGACTGTGTGCTAGTATTCTGACAGTTTACATTACATTAATATAGTTGGAAATAACTTACTGGTAGTAGCTGTGTACTTTGAATAGCAAAGGCTGCAGTTTGCAATTTGATGCCAGACACAGCCTCAGGTGGGGGAAATTGTCTTCACTAGTCAGGGAGACCTTGCAGCATAGCCAATTGTTTTGGGTGGAAGACTATTCTAGCATTGATCAATTACTATAAACTACTGGTGTGATCCTGTTTCAGACAGAAGCCCATCTCTTCAAGTGGTATAACAGGCTGTGCTTTGAAACAACTGAGTAGCTGCATGGGATATACTACATTGGACTAGAAATCTGCAACTGATCTCTCTTACTTACATATGAGGGAAGTTTTCCTTACTTTACAGTCTTACATTGGTATTGCTTTGTGTTTCATTTCATTTTTAAATCAGGAAGGGGGTTTTCAAAACAACTAATCTTGTGAGCAACTTCAGAAGGGTTGAAATAACTGCATATCTGATTTTCCTTTGTGGCTATCTGGACTGTCTGTTAGTATTCTGACAGTTTACATTACATTAATATAGTTGGAAATTACTTACTGGTAGTAACTGTGTACTTTGAATAGCAAAGGCTGCAGTTTGCAATTTGATGCCAGACACAGCCTCAGGTGGGGGAAATTGCCTTCACTAGTCAGAGAGACCATGCATCATAGCCAATTGTTTTGGGTGGAGGACTGTTCTAGCATTGATCAATTACTATAAATTACTGGTGTGATCCTGTTTCAGACAGAAGCCCATCTCTACAAGTGGTGTAACAGGCTGTGCTTTGAAACAACTGAGAAGCTGCATGGGATATACTATATTGGACTAGAAATCTGCAACTGATCTCTCTTACTTACATCTGAGGGAAGTTTTCCTTACTTCACAGTCTTACATTGGTACTGCTTTGTGTTTAATTTCGTTTTTAAATCAGGAAGGGGGTTTCAAAACTACTTATCTTGTAAGCAACTTCAGAAGGGTTGAAATAACTGCATATTTGATTTTCCTTTGTGGCTAACTGGACTGTCTACTAGTATTCTGTAACAGTTTGCATCAAATTACTTTTAAATAGTTGACAAATCAGTTACTGAAGATTAGCTGAATTACTATAAAGGGCAGTACTCACCAGGGTGGTGGAGCAGTGGTGTATGTGATTGTTTCTAACAGTCACCAGTGGTTGTGGACTACCCACCCTTACCTGCACCCCACCCCCCCAGGCGTGACATTTCCTTTATAGCCAAGGTTCTGACATCACTTTCTCAACAGGTCTTGGGGCAGAACTGTCATATTCATAATAACCCAGAACAGTGCATAAAGGGTAAGAACACACCACACAAAGGAAGAAAAAAATATATGTATATATTACATATTGTATAATTATAAGGGAGATGGACATGTGGGGAGTGGTGCAATGCACTGGCTGTGGGACAGCAGTTTTCCGGGAGACATTCTGGAAACTGCATTGCTGTACTATTTGCAAGCAACTGTCAGCTCTGAGGGAGGAGGTAGCCCACCTCCAGGCTGAACTGGCAAGGACTAAGGAGGCCTCCCCCACCCAAAGAGCACCACTGCCACAGAGGCTGCCAAGTATGAAGAGCAGGTGGACCACAGTGGGTTCTAGGAGGTACGGGTGGTGGAACAGAGGTGAAGCCCCCTAGTTGTACCTCTACACAAACCATATGCCAGTCTGGCAGAGCAAGGTTCCTCTATGATGGCACCCTCAGTGGAGACCAAGAAGAATGCTGAGGACACCCACAAGGGAGACCCACAGAAGGCTGGCAAGGGACACCACAGAGGAAGAAAACAGCTTCTGATAGGGGACTCAATTGTTAGAGGGGTAGACCTGGGGAAGGGAGAGGAGAGGGAAGTAAGGCGCCTGCCTGGTGCCATGGCTTGGAGGGACAAGAAGCAAATCCTCAGGATTGCAGAAGCAGCATCACAGGAGAGGGAACTAAATATCATTGTCCACCTTGGGACAAATGACCTAGCTAGGCATGGGATCAGTGCAGTGCAGGATGAAACTGTAGAGTTGGGGAGCGGCCTCAGAGAGGTAGCAAGCACAGTTACCTTCTCAGAGGTGCTGCCAGTCCATGGCAAGGGTGAGGCTAGGGTACTACACACCATGCAGTTTAATGAATGGTTGCAAAACTGGTGCAGAGCACAGGGCTTTGGCTTCATTGGGGACTGGGGGTACACCTGGAGAGATGAAGGTTTATACTGGCATGATGGTCTGCATCTGTCCATGAAGGGAACCAAGATCCTAAGTGACAGGTTTAAATGCTTCCTTGGCAAGCTTTTAAACTAGCCATGGGGGGAGGTGCTAATAAGAGGCAGGAAATTTCAAGCCTCCCCCCACAAAACATGACAGGTAGTAAGGTAAACACTGAGGTACAGTGCTCAACAGAGGGCAGGACAGGGGTAAATGGAAAAATAGACAAAGGCAAAAAAAGCAGGCATGGGGGAAAAAAGGATAAAGCCAACATTAAATGGAGGGCAATGAGTACCAACGCCAGTAGTCTGGGAAACAAGCTTCCTGAGCTAATAGCCTTGAAGGAAGATGAAAAATTGGATATTGTAGCAGTCACAGAAACATGGTACATGGGGAACCATGACTGGGATGTCAACATACCGGAGTACACAGTCTACAGAAGGGGCAGGGAGGGGAAAAGAGGAGGTGGAGTAGCTCTATACATAAGGGAAGGGATCAAAGCTACAGAACTAAAAAGTAAAGGGAGAGGACAAGAGGCACTCTGGGTCACCTTGGAGACAGGGAATGGCATCACAATCTGCACAGGGGTTGTATACAGACCCCCATCTCAAGGGGAGGAAATGGACAAGAAAATGATAGAGGACATTCTCAAAATGGCTGAAAAAGGGGAGATACTGTTAATAGGAGACCTGAATATGCCAGATGTTAACTGGATGACATGTACTACAGCCACATCCAAGAGCAGGGTCATTCTCAATGCCCTGCAGGGGGCAGACCTTAGACAGCCAGTGTTGGAACCCACTCGGGAGGAAGCAATACTAGACCTGGTACTCTCAAATGGAGAGAGGATCACAAATTTAGAAGTCAGTAGACATCTAGGAACAAGCGACCACTGCACAGTGTGCTTCACAATAAGCACAACCATGGAGACAAGCCATACAAAAACAAGCATACTAGACTTTAGAAGGGCTGACTTTGGCAAAATGGGTGAATACCTGAGGAATACACTGGCAAATGGGCAAAAAGGAGGGGTGGAAGAACAATGGGGAAAAATCAAAACTGCCATCACAGAGGCAACAAGCCTTTGTGTGAAACAGATAAAGAAAACAAAGCAGGTAAAAAACCACTATGGTTCTCAAAGAGGTGGCAGGGAAGGTTAAGGAGAAAAAGGCTGCATTCAAAAGTATAAGGCATCACAGAAGGAGTCGACAGGAACTGTATCAATTAAAGCAGAAAGAAGTGGGAAGGCAGTCAGAATAGCAAAAGCCCAAACTGAGAAAAATAGCCAAGTCAGTTAAGAAGGGGATAAAACCTTTTATAGGTACATTAGAGGAGCATAGAAGGTTAAGTGGGGAATAGTGAAGATTAATAAGGAGAGGGAGGTGGGCAGAGGGAGACAGTGAAAAGGCAGAGATACTGAATGAATACTTTTGCTCAGTATTCACAAAAGAAGATGAGGAGGAGTTACTCAAACCAGACAATAGAAGCACTCTGGGTGGGGGGTTGACACCAGTCCATTTACAGAAAAGAGTCCTGAAAGAACTCCTAAAACTCAAGGTGGACAAAGCAATGGGGCCTGATGGGATACACCCCAGAATCCTAAAAGAACTAGGGGAGGACCTAGTGACACCACTGACCACACTTTTTAACAACTCGTGGGAGGATGGGGTGGTACCTGAAGACTGGAGGAGGGCAGATGTGATTCCCCTTCACAAAAGTGGGAGCAAGGCAGAAGCAGGAAACTACAGACCTGTAAGTTTGACCTCAGTGGTAGAGAAAATGATGGAATCACTTCTGAAAGAAAGAATTGTTGAGTACCTAGAGACCAGCGGGGCACAGGACCCAAAGCAGCATGGATTTACAGCAGGAAGGTCATGTCAGATGAATCTAATAGATTTCTTTGACTGGGTGACCAAAGTAATAGACCAGGGAAGGGCTATGGATATGGCCTACCTAGACTTTAGCAAGGCATTTGACACAGTCCCACACAAAAGATTAATAATCAAGTTAGCCAGCTTGGGAGTGGGTCCCAGGCTGGTAGCCTGGGTTGCAAACTTGCTGCACAACAGGATACAGAAGGTAATAGTGAGTGGCACACATTCTGAAGAAAGGGGGGTCACTAGCGGAGTACCTCAGGGCTCAGTACTGGGTCCAGTCCTCTTTAACATCTTTATAGGTGACATTGCAGAGGGTCTGTAGGGAAAGGTATGCCTCTTTGCAGATGATAAAAAGATCTGTAACAGAGTTGATACACAAGGGGGGTAGAAAGGATGAGAAGGGGCTTGGCAAGGTTGGAGGAATGGTCAGACATATGGCAACTTAGATTCAATGCAATGCAAAGAAGTGCAAAGTAATGCACCCGGGAAACAAAAACCCAGGAGGAGAGTACTCAATAGCAGGGGAGGTACTAACAACAACAAAAATGGAACAGGACTTGGGGGTAGTCATATCGGATGATCTAAAGGTGGGTAAGCAATGTGAGAAGTCAGTGAGGAGAGCCAGGGGGATACTGGGATGCATAGGAAGGGGCATCACAAGTACAAAAAAGGAAGTGGTTATCCCTCTATACAGACAGTTGGTGAGACCCCATCTGGAGTACTGTGTGCAGTTTGGAGACCTCATCTATGCAAGGACATAGACAGGATGGAAGCAGTCAGAGGAGGGCAACTAAAATGGTGCAGGGTCTGCATCAGAAATCATATGAAGAGAGACTGAGAGAGCTTAATATGTATACCCTTGATGAAAGGAGGGACGGGGGGGACATGATAGAAACATTCAAGTACCTCAAGGGAATCAACAAAGTCCAGGAGGGTAGCATCTTTCAGAAAAAGAGATGTGTAAGAACAAGGGGACATAATTTAAAGATAGAGGAGGATGGCTCAGGGGTAATGTGAGGAAATCTTTTTTCACGGAGAGAGTGTTGGATGTGTGGAACTGCCTTCCTGGGGAGGTTGTTGGAGCTAAAACAGTGGGGGAATTCAAACATGCATGGGACAGACACAAGGCAATTGTAGCGGGGGGTGGCAGGAAGTAGGTTGTTGGTTAACTAGAATCTGCAGCTTATCCAGTAGGTAGGGATATGGGCAGACTGGGTGGGCCAAGTGGTCCTTATCTGCCATCAAAGTCTTTGTTTCTATGTATTTCATGGTTGAAGATGATGCTGGTATTGTACAATCCACACAAGTGACACTGACAGAAACCATCGGAAGCACATTGCCTTTTGATGACATGTTCCTATTGTAATCCACCACCCAGCTCCCCACCCACCACACCATCAGGCATTGGTATTTTCCAGACCACCAGTGTTTGATCGATGCACATCTGTGCCTGTGCAGAGCAATACATTGTGGGATGTACAAAAAAGTATGCACATGTCAATGTGTACTTATGGGCTTTACATGGTCATACATACTGTGTAATACGTACATATTTGTCAAAATGTGTACACACCTGCTTTCAATGCAAGTACACAGTGTTTCCTCCTTTTCATCCACTTTACAATCACACATCTTCTTTCAACATATGCCATGGCAGGACAGTGTGGTGTATTTATAGTTAGTGTTGGTCCAATATATAAAAAATCATGTGTTATGCATTCTTGCATTTGTTAGGGAACACATAGTAATATACTGACATAGTATGAAGTCAGAAGAATAGGCCCTATGGTTTATTGAGCCTGCTCGATGGTCAGTGCCTATGCAGGACATCTATTTTATGCCTCCCTTCCAACAAGGACCCCTATATCCCAGCAGGATTCCTGGATGTACCCTCCCCTTTCACCTATCCAAGCCCTTGTAGAAGTCCTCCACAGTAGTAGTGGCCACTGTTTATCTGGGCAGCACATTCCAGGTCTTCACCACTCTCTCAGTGAAGTAGCACTCCCTTGTTTCCTCCCTCAGCCTCATCCCATCCAGCTTCATGGGGTGTCCCCTGTTCCCTCAGCTGAAGGACCTCCGCAAGGCTTACCCTATTAAACTCCTTGAGATGCTTGAAAACCTATATCCCCCTATCTCTGCTTTCCTATAACAAGTATAGGTTGAGCGACCCCAGTCGCTCCTCATATGGCCTTTCCCCTAGGCCCAGTACCATCCTGGTCACTCTCCTCTGTACCTTGTCCAGTAATGCAATGTCCTTCTTTAAGTAGGATGCCAAAACTGCACACAGTATTCAAGGTGTGGTGTAACCAGGCTATTGTGCAGCAGAAGGAGTACCTCAATGCACCTGGTGATTATCCCTCTGGCTATGCACCCCAGCACATTATTTCCTATCCACCTGCCCACCCTCCACCCCCCAATCTCTCCAGCTTCTCCAGTACCCCATGATGTGGCACAGAGTCAAAATCCCTGCTGAACTCCATAAGGAGGACATCCACTGGCCTTGCATGATCCAGCACCCTTGTCACCCCTTCATAGAACTCAAGCAGATTTGTCTGGCATGATCTGCCATTAACAAAGCTGTGCTGGTGAATGTGTATGTGACCCCGTGCCCTCAGCACCCACGCTATCATTTTCTTAAGGATGCTCTCCCTCATTTTGCCCACTACCAATGTCAGGCTAACTGGCCTATAGTTACCTGTCTCCTCTTGTGGGCCACCTTTGGGGATAGGCACACTATAGGCCATCCTCCAGTTCCGAGGTATCCACCAAGACTGCAAGGAGGAGTTAAGAAGATCTGCTAGGGTGGCCAGGGTATCCGCCTGATCCCTGAGCACCAAGGGGGTGGATTCCATCATGGCCCGGTGCCTTGTCCCCTCTTAGGGCCTTGAGTGCATCCAACACCCTACCCTTGGGTATTTCCTCATCCTTTTCCCCCTCTTCTAGAACCATATCCCCCACCCCTTTTCCTACCATTGCTTCCCTGCCCCCTCCTTTGTAAAGACAGAGCCAAAAAAAGTAATTTAGTGCCTTCGCCATCTCTCCCACCTCCTCCACCTACCCACCACCTATCCTGAGCAGACTGATCCACCACTTCCCCTTTCTTCTTTCCCTGATATATCTAAAGCACTATTTTCACCCCCTTCTAATCACCTGTGCCAATCTCAGCTACACTCCCACCTTAGCCAATCTCACCAGCCTGGTGAAACTCCTGGCTGCCATACATCACAGTATAAGTTTGACCGGCATCAATACTACTAATAGGGTAAATGGTAGTACCATGAAGGCTGTTCACCATTCCACTGACTCAGCTTCAAAGCGTGGTGCCTGATAAGTGGAATGACTATAGCAGTGCACATTAAAATAAAAGCAAGTGAAAGAATCAAATGCTTACCTGCTGTCTTCCATGATGTAATCATCTTCATTCTTGGTAAATGAAGGCAAATAGGATAAATCTTTCTCATCATAGAAATCTTCATCCGAGTCCAACTCTGAATCTGATGAGGGTAAAGGTGTTGAAGTGAAATTGATAGCTGCATGTGGAACAGACCCCATGTCATCTGTCTGGGTGGAGGCATCCACCATTTTCACTGATGCAGACAGTCCTAATAAATGAATTTGACATTTTCAAGTTTTGTAAGGCTATAATACATAAATACAGCATGGATGACATAACAATGTGTTTCTGTACACTTTACCAACATAAAAGTGTGTCTTACATGACCACGGGCAGTTCAATGACAAATGCTGCAATGAGCCAACCAAATTGAAACTTGTAGTATTCACAGTACAGCAGTGCATGCAAACACTACAGAATTTACATTGCAGTACTTTCTGCATCACTCCATGTGCACTGTTGCACGCAAAAGTGTGCTATTATATGACAGGATAACTATATGTCATGCAAAGCAGTGTTCACAAAAAAAGACAGTACATGCACCTCAACATGCAACCTTCATTGCTGCCACGAGTAAAAAAAGTAGATATTACTCAGATCATCACACACCAATGTAACCATTGACCATCAACCATAGGCAGTACTGGGCATGGAACCTTTAATTGGCAGCATGACAACCAGTCATTGCATACCATGAATAGCATGCATGACCACTGTCATTACGCAATGCCTACAGATACTGTATGGACACAAGGATTGCAGGGGCCACTAATTTTGCTTACAGCAGTAGTGTGGTAACACCAGCACAGTTAGATGACTTACAAGTTGATGCACAAGGTGGGGTGGAAAGGATGAGAAGGGGCTTGGCAAGGTTAGAGGAATGGTCAAATGTATGGCAGCTTAGATTCAATGCTAAGAAGTGCAAGGTAATGCACCTGGGAAACAAAAACCCAGGGGAAGAGTACACAATGGGGGGTGAGATACTAACAACAACAAAAATGGAAAGGGACCTTGGGGTAGTCATATCAGATGACCTAAAGGTGGGCAAGCAATGTGAGAGGGCAGCAAGGAGGGCTGGGGGGATACTGGAGTGCATGGAAGGCATCACCAGTAGAAACAAGAAGTTGCTATCCTCTGTACAGACAGCTGGTGAGACCCCATCTGGAGTACTGAGTGCAGTTCTGGAGACCCAAGCTCCGCAAAGACATAGACAGGATGGAAGCTATCCAGAGGAGGGCAACTAAAATGGTGCAGAGTCTGCACTGGAAGACATATGAAGACAGACTTGAGGCGCTTAATATGTATAGCCTCGAGGAAAGGAGGGAGAGGGGAGACATGATAGAAACTTTCAAGTACCTCAAGGGAATCAACAAAGTCCAAGAGGATAGCATCTTTCAAAAAAAGAGGTGTGCAAGAACAAGGGGGCACAATTTGAAGATGGGGGGGCGGCTCAGAGGTAATTTAAGGAAGTATTTTTTCACAGAGAGGGTTGTGGATGCGTGGAACAGCCTTTCCGGAGGAGGTTGTGGAGTCAAAAACAGTGGTGGAATTCAAGCATGCGTGGGATAGTCATAAGGCAATTCTATGGGGTGGTGGGTAGGAAGAAGTAGGCTGCTGGTTAACTAGGATCTGCAGCTTATCCAGTAGGTAGGGAAATGGGCAGACTGGGTGGGCCAAGCGGTCCTTATCTGCCATCAAATTCTATGTTTCTAAGTGTTAGTGGCAAATTACCACCCTTTAGAACAGTTAACAACTTGGTGAACAATGCATGGCATCCAGAGTTGGAGCTATGCGAGTTTCCAAATTTATGGATGTGATGTGAGTCCTTAGAAATTTCATTTTTTTTAAATGAATGCATTTTTCATTGACATTTACCAAGTATAAGACAACATCTTTATTGAAACATACACATGCAATGCTGGGCAACCCTCACTGCAGCAACTGTGCATGAATGAATAATCATGGTCACAATAACATGGCTTGACAATGTCATACTGTCTTCTGAGAGCAATCACACCTTGCAGATGTAAACTTGAAGGCATGGACACCACATGTGCTGGAGCAGGTGGCTGAGTACAAAGTATTTGTAATGAGTTCATGGCCATGTTCTTGACATGGTTCAATGTTATACATTACAGACAGTATCAGAACACATTCAGCTTTACACTGCGTATTGGCAAACTGTGGTGGGACAGGAATATATGGTAGAATGCAGAATTCTGTAGTACTGTATAATTGGTGTTTTTCCTTGTTCATACCTAGCAGAAGTTGGGGTCTAAATCCCGACCATTAAAATCCCGACTGTTGAATGCCCGTTTTTTTTACCGTTATTCAAAATACCGACAAACAGTGAATACCGAATGACAGAATCCTGACATGAACTGTTCTGTTATGTCAGTGTTTGTTACACGTTAAATAAACAGACACATTTAGAGCTGCTGTATTGCTATTTACACCTTTCATCTTTACCCCTTACCTTCACAGTCCTACAGAAGTGGAAATGTTTCTTCTATGAAAGCTTTTATAACGGTGATCAAGAGCCCTGTCATGCCTCTTCACACCATCTGAGGCATCTGAGAGGGCCATTTCCATAGCAACTACCTTCCTTTCTAATACTCTCAGGTCTCTCCGCATATCAGAGACTGTTGTCTACCAGGTCCAGTATTCTGGTTAGATGCCAAAGTTCCATCAAAAGCTGGTGGTTGGAGACCTCCTCCTCATCCTGGTCACAATCATACTGAGTGGCCATTGAAGAACTAGCAGTGTGAGTCGGGGAAGTGCTTGCATTATGCCGTTCCGATTATGAGGGCAAGTGTTGAGCTATAGAGCCAGAAAAAAAAAAAACACCTTTCTGACAGCCAGCCATTCTACCATCAGTGATGCATTTGAGCATTGCAAAAGCAGTCTGTAAATGCAGTATTGGAGTGCGATTTCACCTGGGGGAGTGAGAAAATGAGAGCTAGGTGGTCATGCTAGTGGGTGACGTCGCTGGAAGTCTTATGTTTATATTTTATATAACAAAAATCTCAAATAAATTTGTGAAACATAATATTTACAACACCTCACTTATTTCCCGTATACATCTTTTTTGTTACCGAAGATATTCGTATGAACACAAGGTATCTGTAACTTGGTCTGTACCTATTCAAATTTTCTATGTATTCTTAGTTTTAAACAGCATAATGCAAGCACTGAGGAGTAGGTCTCCAACCACCAGCTTTTGACTTACTAATTAAATGATTAACTGATGCATACTGATGTATGCTTACAGTCATACATCAGTATGCATCAGTTAATCTTGTAATAATAATCAATAAATGATGATCCAGCTTGACAAAGTGGGAAATGATTTGTCACATTTGACTTTCAGTTAACTGTAAGCTTTAAGCACAAAGTCAGGAAATGATTTGTCGGCTTTTCAGCTTTTCGGCAGGAGGGTTTTGTTTAATCAGGCATTCTGTCTAGTCGGGATTTTAGTTTCGGGAACATTAATGATGGGCATTGGGGTGTCGGGATTTAGTGCAGATCCCCCCTAGCAGTGATGGGGTAATTGGCTTGATACATGCTGCAGCAGCCATGGTTCTCAGAAACACGTGCACAACTTTCCTGAAGTGTCTCACACTTGGTGACACACAGGAATGAGAGTCAGTAACACTGTGTAAAACAACATCAGTGATAGTGAAGCAAGGAAAATGAGGAAGAGAAGTAAAATAACGCAAAAGCATTCTACCAGAAGCACCTCCAACAGACTGTGGCAGGCAACCTGTTACCAAAATGTTCACAGTCCCATCACTGAACTGTGATGCATAACTGCAGGACACAGGTAACATAGGTACTGTTACTCGGCACATGTGCTAATGTGAAACACAGGCAACCACACCTGGAGCACCACAACCAAGTGCTAGACATGAATGTAGCATCAGTGCTTACCTATGGAGCGATAATGTATTTTGGATCCAGAGTACTGTGTTGTCTTATCCGAAAACAACTTTCCAGACGGTGTCACAACTGGCTCTACATCATGGATGTCATCTGATGGTAAATCCACAGCTGTCTCATTCATGACATGGACTGAATGCATACAAGGATCCGATACTGGTGTCATCTCAGTAGGCAACTCTTCTATGGGATCTTCTGTGTACTGCTGCATAACCTGTTCAAAACACAAGAAGATAGAACAATTAATAAGTAGTATAGGAGCACATAAACCCCCCCTTAAAAAACATGTAAAAGAGAAAATGCGTGGGTCATCATGCATATTACAGTAGTACAGACACAATGCAAGAGCGTCCAAAGGTGAAGGTGAAGTCAGCAGTTGTAACATGCAAGTGGGCCTTAATCATGCAAATTAGACATGACATACACAGTGGCTTCACTACTTACCTCACTATTGCAGTTCAAAGGGACATAACATAAACATAAGATAGTGAATCGTATTTCACTCTTATTGGAGCTCATCAGCATGGTGAAGATGTGAAACCAAGCAGGGAACCACATGGTCATCACATCAAGCCACGGACACATTCAGAAACTAGCAAAGCAAGGTTAGTGACATGGAACAGTACAACCTGACAAGTATAAGTCAGACTGTATACATATGCAAACAATTATCACCATCAGGTACTATTGGGAACATATGGGTATCTATGCAGTCTGCTGCTTAGACACAGTAGTCAGTCCTCAACCTAAAAACCCGAGGGCTACACACAGTCAACATGGCACTGTTTCCATATGCATCACACGTGAGGTAGGCAATGGCCACCACACAGGTGGGATGCCACCAGCATAACTCGATGGAAAGGCACATGCAGACAGAATGGAAATGTAGGAAGAGACCAGCACACTAATAGGTTGGATAACACCATGCTGAACAACACCCATATGACCATAACCTCTGTGTGTACTCCTGTGATGATCACAAATGATGATCACAGATGCATGCTGTACATATGTCAGTTGGTAACATACGCCACACAGGAAGCATCTTTCTGTACTGTGTGTTGTCTTACAAAAATTGCCGTTACCACATCATGTTGCAAGCCACCATCTCAATTCAATTGCAGGGCAGCCATCATCATGAGGATCAGTCACCGTTTACTTTACTTGCACAGAGCACAATGTATTTCATTGTGTGTTAATGCATGTATAACTGCAAAACTGCATGTAAATAAATGGGTGATGAACAACACTCTCATTAATGAGCACGCAGCCAGGAACACATAAGGCCCAAGTTACACCATGCAGCACAACCATGACCATCATGTCCGACTACATGTACAATGCAACGATAGCACTTCATACACAACCATCCTGTGAACTGCCACCTCAGAAAGTTAACATAGTATGTGGTGCTGTAATGCAGAAAACAGTATTCAACAGATGGCATACGCAGCTTATATGGCCACAAACATACAGAGAGAGAGAGAGAGAAAGAGATCAGGATACACTGCTATATACGGTACCATTGTGTGGTTAAGCACACAACCACGCACATGATGGTCCATGTGTGAGCAGTATGGTTAACATCATGTTTCTCATACGGCATTGATCGGTTGTACAAAGCACAATACAATCAGGGTGTGTAACTTGCTTTGTTGAAGGGTCTGCCACAGAATAACAGAAGACAACTGGTCAATAATTGAAAGCTTACTGACAAAATGTCCACATGCCAGAATAGCCATCTTAGGCAAAGTGTTGTAAGAATGCATGTTTAAGGAATGAAATAAAAAACAAAAGGCACATACCTCAGCCAATTCCCTCTTTCTGAAGGTGCCACCAGATTTTCTCTTCTTGACAGGGTTCTGAAAAACATAGTCATCTGTGGGGCATTTTGGTGTTTTGGCACTATCACTAGAAGGCTGGCTATGAATGGTGGGCACTGCACCTGGAAGTAACCTCAAGGCACATGCCAACTTCATCTTATATACAGCCAAAATTGTCTGATCAAAACATGACTCTAAAAAAATGGGCCAAACATAACACAGTGGCGTTACTAGCACCCACCCAGTCAGTACGTTTTGTTTTAATGAAACGATACCACAACATCCTGTAACGGGGATCCTTGGGAAATGTAAATAAAGAGAACCCCATCTTAGTAGTGTTCCCACAATGAGCTGCAACACATTAGCAGGCATGATTACAATAGCGGATACTGTCAGATGTCTGGTAACATTACTGTCCATAGAACAATAGCAGGAGCCACAATACAGAAGTACAGCACTGTGGGGTACACAATATAACAATCTCAGCACAGAAAAAGTAATGACGGTGGGTGCAGATTATTCTGATAAAGAGGGAAATGGAAGAAAAGCACACCAGGGAAAAAAAATTCTTTTACATATATATACTATTATAGTTTGGTAATCAGGAAAAGTTCAATGGCCACAGACAACTGTAACACTTGGGAAGTGGAGTGGCTGGTTCAAACTCATATAATTACAGAGGTACAGCAGAAAATGAGATCTCACATACACTACAGATGCACAAAAATGATTCAGAGCACTGCTGAGGACAGAAAAACATCAAATAAGAATATGCAGGGAAAAACAAAATTCACTGACACTGCCTAAGTAGCCACCCGAACACTTTGTGCCACAGACAATTGCCAAGCACAACCACAAAGAAGAATGGCCCTGACTATGTGTAACACTAACAGCAACAATTTATCAGCAGTATGTGTTGCTCTCACCCAAAAAATATTAGTAACTCTGAGGCACGATAAAGAAAAAAGACAGAGCAACACTGAAGTCAGAAAGCAGCCTTTACGAATCTAATAGTTCCTCAAAATACCATCGCAGAAACAGATGACAATAGACACAGCCACACAAAATGGCAGCAGCAAGGATGGGGATCTGTTCTGCCACCAAATGATCCACATCTACACTCAATCCACAATGCAAAACCAGAACACATACAACTAAATAATTTATATGGCAAGGTATGGTGCTATACTTCTGCTTGACAGCACGAATCACTATATGGATTCCCGCTCAGCGCGAACTTGCACTGATTGGTCTGCTCTGGAGCTGATCTCACTTCTGGTTCTTGGAGCTGCATAGTGCATCCATGGAACTGCAGAAATGAAGCTGAAAATAAAATAACATTTCTCTGCATGGGGATAACTTTTTAAAACAAAGACTTTGCGATTTCAATACAGTGGACCTCTGAGACGTAAAAGTAAGAGCTAATCTCTCTAACAATATCATGGGACTCCCTCTTTAAAAGTGTGTCCCAAGTCAGGCTGTACACCAGCATGAGTATCAATCCAGTCCTTCTTTAGCGTCTTCTTCTCTGCCTTAGTTTTACTGTCCTTGCCAGGATCCTCAAAAACATCATCATCAAATGGGAACAAAGATGGTAAATGTCCTTGCTTCATTTGAGCTCTGGTGGTTATGAAAACTGCAGCAGAGTCCTGAGTGGCATGACAATGTATAAATGAAGGAAAGTCTGGGTGATCCTGCCCAATAACAACTGGCACAGGTAAGCAAGTCACCAACCCCACTTCTACCTTGTGCCTTTTCTTGAACAGTCTTTTGTATGGTGTCTATAGTCACCAGATCTGCTCGCACAAGAGTCTGATGGCTTCCTGAATCAACCTGCCCATCATCTGCTCTGATCCAATTTGTACAGTAGCCATAAAGTGACCCCAGTTCACTAAGGCTACATGAGCTGTCTCTTTGTATTAGGACAGTTTCTTACATAATGTCCCTTCTTTTGGCACCCATGGCATAGATTCTGCTAGTGGAATTCGCCTCCCTCTGCTTTCAGACTTGTTTCACTGGGGCTGGATTTGATAGTTTATAAGTAAAAATGTTCCTTACTCCATTGTTAGGAAGGTAGAACTGGGGGAGGAAGGGGAGAAGGAGGTAAGGTACCTGCCCGGCGTCATGGCTTGGAGGAACAGGGGGCAAATCCTCAGGATCACCAAAGCAGCTGCATAGGGGAAGGAGCTGGATGTCATTGTCCAACTAGGGACAAATGACCAGGCTAAGAAAGGGATCAAAGCAGTGCAGGAAGCTTTTGTGGAGTTGGGCTGGGGCCATAGACAAGTAACATGCATGGTAACCTTCTCGGAGGTGCTGCTTGTCTATGGCATGGGTGAGGCTAGGGTGGTACACACCATTGGATTCAATCAGTGGTTGAAGAACTGGTGCAGAGGTCAGGGATTTGGCTTCATTGGGGACTGGGGGTGCACCTGGAGAGATGCAGGCTTATACTGGCGTGATGGCCTGCATTTGTCCAGGAAGGGAACCAGGATCCTAGGTGATAGGTTTAAATGCTTCATTGGCAAGCATTTAAAACTAGCCATGGGGGAAGGCACTGGAGAGGAGCAGGGAAATCCTAGCCCCCCCAAACAATCAGGGTACTAAGTGAGGTAAACACCAAAATAGAGATGTCAATAGGGAGAAGGGCAGGGATAAATAGAGAAAATGTCAAAGGCAATAAGGACAGGGATTGGGCAAAAGGGTGTAAGGCCATCAGGAAATGGATGGTAATGAGTACCAATGCCCGTAATCTGGGCAACAAGCTCCCTGAACTGGTGGTCTTGATGGAAGAGGGATGCCTGGATATCGTAGCAGTCACAGAAACATGGTAAACAGAGAACCATGACTGGGATGTTAACATACCAGGGTACACAACCTACAAGAGAGACAGAGAGGGAAGAAGAGGGGGCAGATTAGCTCTCTATGTAAGGGAAGGGATAAAAGGAACTGAACAAAAGAGTAAACAGGGAGGAGAAGAGGCACTGTGGGACATGTTACAGACAGGAAATGGCACCACAATCTGCACAGGGGTTGTATACAGACCCCCATATCAGAGAGATGGAATGGACAAGGATATGATAGAAGGCATCCTTAGGATGGCAGAGAAGGGGGAGATACTTTTGATGGGGAACCTTAATATACCAGATGTTAACTGGAGCACCTTTGTTGCAGCCACATCCAAAAGCAGGGCCATTCTCGATGCCCTTCAGGAGGCATGCCTCAGACAGCTAGTTTTGGAACCCACTCGTGAGGGAGCAATCTTAGACCTTGTACTCTCAAATGGGGACAATGAGAGGATCTCATATTTAGAAGTGGGTAGACATCTGGGAACAAGTGACCACCAAACAGTGTGGTTCATGCTAAACTCAGCTACAGAGTCAAGCCATACAAAAATGAGTTTTCTGGACTTCAGGAGGGCTGCCTTTGGCAAGATGGGAGAGTGCCTTAGAAAAGAACTAGCAAACAGGCTAGAAGGAGGGGTGGAGTAACAATGGGGAAACATCAGAACTGCCATCACAGAGGCATCAAGCCTTTGTGTGAAGCAAATAAACAAATCAAAATGAAAGAAAAAGTCACTTTGGCTCTCAAAAGATGTGGCGGTGAAGGTTAGGTAGAAAAAGATAGCATTTAGGAAGTATAAGGAAACACAGAAGGAGCAGGACAGAGAACTGTACCAGTTAAGGCAAAAGGAAGCAGGGAAGATAGTCAGAATAGCAAAGGCCCAAACTGAGGAAAAGATAGCCAACTCTGTTAAGAAGGGGGATAAAACCTTTCATAGGTATACCAGGGAGCATAGAAAGACAAAGGGAGGGATAGTGAGGCTGAATAGAATGGATGGTGGGTGGGAAGAGAGGGACAGTGAAAAAGCAGGGATACTGAATGAATACTTCTGCACAGTATTCACAAAAGAAGAGGAGGGGGAGGTGTCTAATCTAATTAACAAAAGCACTCTGAATGGGGGGAAGGTCGAATCTGTCCTTTCACAGAAGAAAGGGTTCTGAAAGAACTCCTAAAACTGAGAGTGGACAAAGCAATGGGGCCTGATGGAATTCACCCAAGAATTCTAAAAGAATTAAGGAGAGAACTAGTGACACCACTGACTACCCTTTTTGACAAATCATGGGAGGATGGTGTGGTACCTGAGGACTGGAGACAGGTGGATGTGATTCCCCTTCACAAAAGTGGGAACAAGTCAGAGGCAGGAAACTACAGACCTGTCAGTTTGACCTCTGTGGTGGGGAAAGTGATGGAATCACTTCTGAAGGAAAGAATTGTTGAGTGCCTAGAGGCCAGTGAGGCACAGGACCCAAGGCAGCATGGGCTCACAGTGGGAAGGTCATGTCAGACAAATCTAATTGATTTCTTTGAATGGGTGACCAAAGTAGTAGACCAGGGAGGGGCTGTGGACATGGCCTACCTAGACTTTAGCAAGGCATTTGACACAGTCCCACACAAAAGATTAATTGTCAAATTAACCAGCCTGGGAGTGGGTCCCAGGGAGGTAGCCTGGGTAAAACATTGGCTGGACAATAGGACTCAGAAGGTAATTGTAAATGGAGTCCACTCTGAAGAAAGATTAGTTACTAGTGGGGTACCGTAGGGTTCAGTATTGGGTCCATTCCTTTCTAATGTCTTTATAAGTGACACTGCAGAGGGACTGGAAAGAAAAGTATGCCTCTTTGCAGATGACACAAAGATCTGCAACAGGGTTGATACACAAGGAGGCGTGGAAAGGATGAGAAGGGACTTGAAAAGGTTGGAGGAATGGTCAGAAGTATGGCAGCTTCGATTCAATGCAAAGAAGTACAAAATAATGCACCTGGGAAACAAAAACCCAGGGGAAGATTACACAATGGGTGGGTAGTAACAACAACAAAAATGGAAAGTACCTGATGGTAATCATATCAAATGACCTTAAGGTTAGCAAGATATGTGAGAAGGCATTAGTGAGGACTGGGGGGATACTGAGATGTATAGGGAGAGGCATCACCAGCAGAAAACAGGAAGTTGTTATCCCTCTGTACAGACAGTTGGTGAGACCCAATCTGGAGTACTGCATCCAGTTCTGGAGACCCCATCTCCACAAGGACATAGACAGGATGGAGGCTGTCCAGAGATGGGCAACTAAAATGGTGCAGGGTCTGCAAGAGAAGCCATATGAGGAGAGACTAAAGGAGCTTGATATGTATACCCTTGAGGAAAGAAGGGAGAGGGGGGACATGATAGAAACTTTTAAGTACCTCAGTGGAATCAACAAAGTCCAAGAGGGTATAATCTTTCAGAAAAAGAGATGTGTAAGAACAGGGGGACACAACTTGAAGGAAGAGGGGGGACGGTTCAGGGGCAACTTGAGGAAGTATTTTTTCACAGAGAGGGTGGTGGATGCATGGAACAGCCTTTCTGAGGAAGCTGTTGGGTCTAAAACTGTGGGAGAATTCAAGGATGCATGGGACAGACATAAGACAATTTCTGTGGGGGGTTAAAAGAAATAGGCTGTTGGTTAAATAGGATCTGCATCTTATCCTGTAGGTAGAGAAATGGGCAGACTAGGTGGGCCAAGTGGTCCTTATCTGCCATCAAAGTCTATGTTTCTATGTTTCTATGATTGCTGGTGGTTTCAGCTGCTGATGCCCCTTGGAACCCTCAGGGTCTGGATGGTTGGGCTGCCAGGAAGTCTTCCATCAACATGATGCTTTAATCAGCAGAATCAGGCCTATGCTCCTGAACCCACAGCTGTACATCCTAGGGTAAAACTTTAATAAACTGTTCAATAATTACCACCTCCAGAGATTGATCTTTGCTTTTATATCTGGCTGCAACCACTTGTAGCAGAACTCCTTGAAATGGGCATAAGTCTCTCGGGAGGGGGGGTTTCCAGTGACTGCATTTTAAGAAACCTAAACCTCTGGTGATATGTTTCAGTGTTTATGTCATAGTGCCTGACGATCTCCTGCTTCACACAGTCATAGTCCTGTACCTCTTGGGAGTCCATGTGGCTATAAACCAACTGGGCACTGCCTGTCATGTGTGGTGCCAGTCAAACAACCCACTGTTCCTTTGGCCATGCGCACTTTCAAGCGATCTTCTCAAATGTTGTGAGCTAGGTGTCAATGTCATCACTGTCCAATAGTTTGAACAGTTTAATGTCTTTTGGCTACTGGTTCTTTCAGTTTGTCCTGCATTGATAGCATGCAAGATCCTCATGGTATCTGCCCATTTGGCATCTTGCCTTCTCCGCTCAATGTATATCTCTTTCAAGCTGCACCTGTTTTATACAGAACCATTTCAACAATTCCCACATCCTCAGGTGGAGCGTCTTCAAGAGGAGGTAGTTCCCTTGATTCTTCTTTGTCCCCTTGAAATTCTTCATCTTCAGGCTTGGCCATCCTCCACGCTCCCAGGTCTAGTCCAGGCAGCAGTTTCTCTCCCAGATGGTTGGACATGGTTCTGCTCAGAACTCCACAGACTTTCTTCTCTGGGTGTTCCTCTGGCAACTCCTGTTGCATTGGTCCACCAGGGATATCTGGGTGATATCTGAAGTTATTCCAATCTGACACCAAGTCTGTGGAGGGGCTGGGGGATAACAGATGGACCAGACACAGAACTTCAGGTTCAACACACAATCTCTGTGTGATATTTATTGACAAAACAAGGGATAACCTTAAGCAATGGCATATCCCTTCTTCAAAACATCAGTTTGCAGCAACAGGCTATGCATGTCCTTCCTCTGCACTTAGCACCTACTGACCCACTGACCTATCTCTTTAGTGAAAATTATATAATTCCCTATGTTGGTCTTGTGTGTTTGGGTGATGGGGAGCTCAAAATAGGAAAACTCAAAAACAAACCAAAGACAAAAAAAAACTCAGCGCAGAAGTACTGAAGCAAGGATTACACCAAAGGGCATTGGCAATAAAGCCAAGATTCAAAGAAACACAACATCATACATACACCCATAATGCAAAGCATCATGGGATGTATATGCAAATCACCGTGACATTTTAGGCTGGTTCAGCTTAAAGCAGCAATGCATGGTGCCAAAGGGCCTTTCAAGCAATCTGTAACTTCATGCATTTTAAATAACACAATGATATCTCTACCACAGTAATTTAATTTTTATAATACAGTTCCCTAGTAAGTTTTTACCTTTATGAAAACACCTAGTGTTAATTTATTTTCACCATTTACAGGTTTTATACACATAAGACATATACATCAAGATATCATATGACATAGCACTATTGCATACTAAATCCAACAATGAGGAATACAGCCTGTTGTTTTACATCAGTTCAGAGGTCACCACAATAACCTCCCTGTACGAGAACCTGAGATGAAAAAGGAAAGATGCAAGAGGGCACTATAGCATAGTCAAGAAAGTGGACGGCCACCCACAGGTGTCCAACTTTATGGACTAGGAATTGTAAAGGATAGATTAGGCTAAGAAGTAGAACTGTTGCAACAGATTTCAGAAATGGTCAGTCCTCAAGAGTGGCAGGATCTCCCTGTCACAAAACCCCTTCCCCCCCATGTACACCCCCCAGTAGTTGATTAGATTAGTTTTGGGGTTGCAGGGGGGCTTGCCCCACCGCATTAACCATTAATGTTAACATGTGCCTGGTTACAGTCTTGGCAGTCACTGAAGCGGGTTAGGGACCAATTTTACATTTGGCAAAATGTACTCGGTCTTGTGTAAGTCGCCATAGAAAAATTGTCCTTATAACATGGAACCAGATTATCCACAGCTGTCACCCTGGTCTATAGGGAAATCCACATCAGCCCAAACCCTTGAGGGGACTGTAATAAAAACTTACAGGTCCAAGATGATACCAATGGTTATAGTAGTATACAGTACAGTATAATGCAGTCAGTAAATAACAATACATACAAATACAGTTTAAAAGCCTATTACATCAATAAAAGGTCTAATTAAGAAAGACAAATTATTTGGTTAGTCATATTGTAATTTATCACACTGTTGCACTAATGTTTTCCTTATTTTTTCGATATTCAAAAAGTAATTTGCTAGAGCTTTTAAAGCACATATATCTTCTGTATACAACATGATCACAGTCCATGTCAGACCAGTATTCAGTACTATTCATCTCTTTTTTACATAGAGTGGCCGCAGTGAAATCCAGTGATATGGAATATGATGTCATAGTCATGCTGCAAGAAAATGAGCTATTTTCTAAGCTCAAACCAATCATGCAAAAGCAACAAACAGCTTTTGCAAAACACAGACATGATTGTGGGAGAATAAATGCTGTCATCCACATGGCTGGTGATGAGCTACCCAGGCAGAGACAATATCCATTCCCTGCAGAGGCAATACCCTCTCTCAGGGTGATTCCCTTCTGAAATAAGGGATCATTATTGTCACAAATGCATTCTGCAGGTCAGGCCCTCTGCTCCCACAGTGCCAACCTTCGAGTGCAATAGTGTGAACAGGTGACAGAGTGTAACCCTCCTGTCTGCTTTGGGTCCAAATCACCTTTAGCCTCGAGTTCTGGAGGGATTCAAACTGTGAACCTTATGCTAGCATACCCTATGTACAGGCTCAGATATATACCCTCTTCAGGACTGCAGTGCAATCTTTCACCAGGGGCACCTAACCAGGTATCCAAAATGAACCCTTTTTAACTCTACAAGAGACTTAGGTAGTCTTTACCTTTTTAAGCGAGCTCAGTAACACAATCAAAGCTTTTCAAACTGCTGTCAGACTTAACTACCTATACATCACATGCAAAAAGAACTGGCAGACACCCAAGCAGTATTTCAAAGAAATGGTTGTTTACTAAAAGACGATAAAAATATGTAAAATTAAACACAGAACAATATATCATACAACTTACAATCTTATAAAACAAAAAGGAAGTTTCATAACAACACTCCTACCACAAAGACTTAATTGCTTTCTAACTATTACCTTTCTAAGTGCTCTCCCAGTCACTGTCTATTTCATATGGGTCCATTCCATGCTGTGTTTCATTCTTACTCTATCTGTCCCCACCCCCTTTGATGAGGTCAGCTAGAACCTCCCCAGTTTTAATATTCTTACATCAGTGTCTCTGAGGATGTGAGTCATTTGCTTTTAAAAAATCTGTAACTAGCCATTTCCCAAATATGACAGTCTTTAATTAAATATTTCTCATTGAACTTAACAATCCCACACTCATGTCCCGTATTCTCAGATACGTGAGAAAACCATTAAGAGTCAGTCCAGTGACTTCATCTTCCTGCTATGTCATAAAAGTCATATATGTGGGACACTTCAAAGGCAGTACAGGTTATGAGGGCCATAAACTGTCTCTCTAGAAGGATGTCTTAATTAATGGTTCTCCTGGTCTGTTTAATTATATCCTGTAGTTCTAGCTACTGACTTTTAAAGTTACAGGCCAAATCTGCCAACTTATGTGAGACAATTTCATACACAGACCAGGTATTTATTTTACAGATATCATACAATAATCATAAGCAAGAGGCAGAGCATCACAATTATATCATGTGTGTCCACAGTCAATTCTCCCATTTGGCCAGTGAAGAAGCCCAATAACAGTTGAAGACTCACCATCTATTACAGAAGACTAAAGCAAGTCACTCCTAGTTGTGCACCTACTGTGGCATCTGCCGCAGATGTGCTCGAATTGCTAAAACCTGAATACAAGTGGTTCAGCACTCTGGACATCTCAATGGTTTCTGGTCTCTCCCTCTGGCTCCTGAGAGCCAGGCTGAGATTGCCTTTACTATTGAGGAAGACAGTACACTTGGAGTTGCCTCCCTGAGGGTTCCAACCTCCCTCCTCTTCCACATCCACATGAGAGAGGCCATTTGAGGTTTCTCAACATCTCAAAGCCTCTTGCAGTATATGGATGGTCTCCTCCTGGCAACCAAAACTGAAGAACCATCTGGGACTCCTGGATAAGCTCCTAGGCCTACTGCAGACAGCACACCTCAAGTGCACCCTGCAAAGGCACAGTCATGTCAACCAGAAGTTTCCATCCAGGGCTTACATATAACCACTGAAGGCAGAAGCCTTGCCTTGGGCAAGGATAAGGGCATTCAATATATGCCACTTCCTACCAGTGTGGCTACCTTGAGATATGTCCTGGGTATGGTCAACTACTCCAGGAACTTCATCTGTGGTTTTGCACAAAAAGCTGCACCCCTGTATGAGTTGCTTAAAAAGGATGTCCACTGGCATTGGGGACCTGAACACACAGCTACTGTCACTATCCTGAAAAAGGCATTGGCCTCAGCTTCAGCTTTGGTCAGTCCAAACCCAGACATGCCATTCCATCTGAAAACTGTTACCTTTGAAACAGGCATGTCAGCTGTTTTGTCACAAAAGTCAAATGGAATTCTAAGGCCCATTGCCTATGTCTCTCAAATGCTGTCTCCTGTGGAACAGAAGTACTCTCTGTGTGAAAAAAAACTTTTGGCAACCTATTGATCTGTCAAGTCCTTCACCTACAGTATATTGTAGGGTATTCCCTGTCATGTTACATATCAATCAGACCCCCTCCAACTTTCTGCTGAATGACAGAATCAAGCATGGAAAGGTGTCTAACACCAGACTCACTCACTGGTCACTCCTGCTACAAGGTTGTGACATCACTGTCTTTCTTGTTAAAATGCCAACCATTTTGGCACATGATCGCCTATACTCAGGAGAACCATACGAGTGTGACCTACAGCCAACTGTTCTGCCAGACCTAGGCCCAATTCTGCCATCCACAGAAGGGATTTTAACAGATCCTACATTTTGCCTCATCTTTATAGATGGCTCATTCTCATATTTGGAGGGAGAACAAATTGCAGGATTTAGAGTCATGGTTCTAACCTCAGTGGGAGACACCATTGAAGTATCCAGGAAGCGTACCATTCAGTCTTCACAGTATGCAGAACGTGCTGCTGTGGCATGCGTACTGGAAGTGGTTCAACAGGGAAAAGAGGATACCATCATCTTTTTCAACTCTCATGGATGTGTAACTCTCTGAATGAGTTTCTTCCAGTCTGGAGAACACATGATTAGCCTCATATGAACATATGAAATTTGCCAGCAGATAAAGGCCTAGAGGTCTATCAAGTCTGTTTGAATGTGCAGCTAGCACCCCTTATTCTGCAGCTGCTCTACCCTTCAACTCTTCCCCTCCATTGACCCTCCCCCTTGCCCTGTCCCAGCCCCTTTTGAAGCAGTCCACAGTTCTACTGGATACCACTTCTGCCAGTAACACATTCCACCCAGCTACCACCCTCTCCGTAAAAAAGGGTCTCCTCATCTCCCTCCTGAACCTTCCTCCCTCCATCTCATATCATGGCCTGGGTGTCCCTCCCCTTCCTTACTTTGAACAGCCCCTCTGTACCTGTCTTGTTTATTCCTTTCATGTACTTGAAGGTTTCAATCATGTCCCCTCTGTCCCTCCTCTCCTCCAGCGAGTACATGTTCAACTCCCTCAACCTTTTCTCGTATGGCAAGTCCTCCAGCCCCATGATCATCTTTGTCACCCTGCACTGCATCCCTTCCAGTAACTTAATGTCCTTCTTCAGATATGGGTGCCAGTACTGCACACAGTACTCCAGGTGCAGTCTAACTAATGACCTACACAGTGTCAGAATCACCTCCCCCCTCTTTGAGGATATACCCTTTGCAATGCAATCCAGCATTTTGTTGTCCTTTGCAGCTGCCTTCCTACATTGTGCTGAGTTGTTCATTCACCCTGTAATTAGCACCCCCAGATCCTTCTCCTCCTCTGTCTTGGCTAGCTGCACTCCTCCCAGCTGGTAACTCCTCCTTGGGTTCTTCACCCCAAAATGCAGCACCTTGCACTTTTCGGCATTAAACCTCAGTTTCCAGGTGTCTTACACAGGTTTCCAGATTTGCCAGATCATCCTGAAACCCCTGCCATCCCTTAGATTGTCCACACCATTCCATCTTGGTGTCATCAGCAAACAGACTGATCTTGCTCTTGATGTCCAATGAAATGTCTGCAATGACTATCCCAAACAACACTGATCCCAACACTGGGCCCTGCAGAACACTGCTCATCACTACCCTTGGGGATGAGAACTTCCCACCCAACACCACCCTCTGTTGCCTTCCCTGAAGCCAGTTCTCTACCCATCTCACCAGCTTTGCACCCGCCTCCGTGCATTCTAACTTACTTCCCAGCCTCCCATATGGCACTGAGTCGAATGCCTTACTGAAGTCCAGATACAGGACATACACTGCATGGCCCCCATCCAATTGCCCAGATGCCCAGTCATAGAACTCCACCAGGTTGGTTTGGCAGGATCTTCCACATATGAAGCCATGCTTTCCACTGCCCTGTAGTCCTTTGGCCTCAGGAGGGCCACCAGCCTCTCCTTCAGGATAGTCTAAATCATCTTACCCATGAAGGATGTGAGGCTCACTAGTCTGTAGTTCCCTGTTTCATTCTTGGGGCCATTATGGTGGAGGGGCACCACATGAGCCATCCTCCAATCCTGAGGTACACCCCCTGAGTATAGTGAGGCATTAAATATGTCTTCCAAAGGTCCTGCAAGGACCTCTGCCTGCTCCTTCAGTACCTTGGGGTGGATGCCATCTGGGCCTGGTGCCTTGTCCACCCTCAGTGCCCATAAACCCTCCCAAACTCTGCCCTCCATGATTTCCCCATCTGTCACCCTCTTCCTGTTTCTGCCTTTCCTCCCCCTTGGGCATCACCTCCCCCTTTCTCCATAGTAAATACCAAGCAGAAATAATCATTTAGCACTTCTGACTTATTGCCCTCTGCTTCCACCCAACCCCCCCTTCTTCCTAATCCTTACTTTGTGGTCCTTACAGTTCCTTTTCTCATTGATGTACCTGAAGAAGTCCTTCTCCCCCTTCTTAATGCTTGTGCCAGCCTGAGCTCCGTAAACACCTTGGCTCTCCTTACTGTCCATGTCACCTCCTTTGATTCCTTCAGGTACTCCTCCCTGTCCTCCCCCTCCCTGTTTTCTTGAACCTCCTAAAGGTAGCTCTTTTCCTCCTTACCTTTTCCATGACCTCCTTGCTCACCCACCTCAGTTTCTTAGCCCTAGCCTTCTTGCTCTTTGCCTTGCTGCAGGTTCTGGTTCCCTGCACTATCCCCAGCCTTATGAACTCCCAACTCTGGTTAGTGCTTATCAGAGGGTACTCCTGTAAAATACAGAGATCTGTTCATCTACATTGTCAGCCTCTCTGAACAATTTCTTTTCAGGCTGTACATTCTTAAGGTATATGCCCATTCAAAGGCCAAGCCCTTTCATGACCAAAATGATCAAGCAGACATTGGCTAAGGGTGAAGCTCAAAGGGAGAGAGATATGGACAATGCCCCCTCCCACATAGGCAGCATAGTAACTGCCAACAGGAAGACAAATGTTTTCTCTCTGGACCTCAATGCAGTACAGAAGACAGATCCTGAGATCAGAGAGGTATTTGAATGCCTCTCCAAAGATATGGAAAAGGAAATGTCTATGAACAATCCATTCAAAAGACATGCTGACAACCTCCACCTCACTGCAGATATCAACAACTGGTATTCTACCAGTCTGAAAAATTTGATAACCAGAAACTGTGGGTTATACCCCCGATACTTAGATCTGAGTTCATGCATCAGGTCCATGACACCCCTACAGGTGGACACCAAGGGATAGACAAGACCTTGCAAAGACTAAGAACTGTTGTGTGGTGGTCAGAGATGACAGTGGATGTCCAACACTATATGGACAACTGCATAACCTGTGCACAAAACAACCAAATTCCTGGCAAAAATAATGCAAAACTATTGCCACAAAGGCAATCAGGTTCCTGGAATGCAATACAACTTGATTTCATTGGACTCCTGACCACCACCAGAAGAAACAAGTATGCACTTATGATCACAGACCTCTTCTCCAAGTGGATAGAGGCCTTTCCATGTCACTCAAACAAAGTGAAGGAAACTGCTAAAATCCTGGTGGATCAAGTGTTTTCCAGGTGGGCCCTACCTCTCAAGGTAGACTCTGACAAAGGGACCAGTTTCACAGGTGAGTTGATGCAAGAATGTTTGAACGTTTCATTTTGCATTTCATTTTTATTTTATACTGAAAAGGTCTGTGGGCAATGCCCATTTTCACAGACGTCCAGTTTCAATACATTATGCATATAAAAACATTACAAAATACAAACACATTTAAATATTAAAGGCTTAGCCAGGACAATACAAAACAATTACATCATAACTGAAACTAAGTAAAACACCTACAAACAGAGTTTACAAACAAATTTCTTCTGAGTGCTGTCTTAAATGTAGAAACCTTTTACAACTTACAACATTACAGGGTAAGTCATTGTAAAGCTTTCGAGCTAAAAGTCACAGACTTTGGGGCAAATACAGTATGAAAAAATGGAATCTGAAAAGAGTGTTTACTTTGAAGGCGAGTATTTGAAATCATGGGAATAACTGGAAACAGACTTGAGATGCTGTTAAGAAGAAGTTCCAACATAATCTTATGCAAAAAAGGAAGGGACCTACCATTAAATCTCTCAACAAGTGAGAGACATTTAAATGAATTCTATAGTAAACAATGGTGAGTCATACTCAACTGTCCAGTTGCAAAATGTACAGTTGAATGATAGGTTGTCTGGAGTTTGTTTAACAATCTTCCTGAAGTATAAGAATAAACTATCGACCCATAGTCAAAAATAGAGAAAAGGAGACTATGGGTTACCGTGGTTCTGGTCTCTACAGTAAGATATTTTCTTATCCAAAAAAGAAGGCCCAATCTTTTATGAAGTCTGTCAATTAAGTGCACAATATGGGCTTCAAATGAAAAATAAGGATCCAATATTATCCCCAGATATTTGAACTCTTTAACACACTCAATTAATAAACCATCATTATCAAAAAAACTAAATTCAAAAATAGAGGGTTTCTTGTGAGTGGTAAAAACCATAGTTTTAGTCTTAACAGAATTCATTACCATTTTATGTAGGTCAAACAAATGATGCAATAGAGTAAAATCTGTTTGCAAGGACTCCTTGAGAGCTGATAAATTGGCCCCTGAACAGAATAATACCGCATCATCTGCATAAAGGATTAATTCTGTTTTCGAAAAAATAGTTGGCAAAGAGTTAACCAAAACAGAAAATAAAAATGGTCCAAGTACAGAGCCCTGCGAGACTCTACACCATATATGTGCTTGTTCTGAATAAATCCCATTAACCATTGTTTTTGACTTCTATGAGACAAGTAGTCTCCTTACTAGGAGTCAGCCAAAAATTCCACATTGCTTACCATCCTCAATCATCAGGACAGACAAAAAGAGCAAACAGACAGATTAAGCTCATGTTGTGTAAATTTGCAAGTGAAAACCCCAAAGGTTGGGATACCATGTTGCCCTTACTCCTAATGGAAGGATCCCAGCAACAGCTACCTGGTATACCCCTTTTGATGTAATGACTGAGAGACAAATGAGACTACCTGAGCACTTTTGGAGTGATCTCAAAATCTCCACCACAGACAGGATGTCTGTAGACACCTATGTGGCACAGTTGAGAGACTACCTGGTCAAGATTTACCTGTTTACAGAGCAAATCTGGGCCATGCCCTACAGCAATCTGAAGTGTACTTTGACAAAGATGTTAAAGAAGTTGATTGGCAAGTAGGAGACCAAGTCATGGTACTGAAATTCATCACCCCAGCCCATTCATTTCAGAACAAATGGGAGGGCCCCTATGAAATCATCAACAAATTGAGCCCAGTGGTGTACCAGGTATGCCATACAGACTGGAAAAAGCCAACAGATAAGTGGATCCACATGACGCAACTTAAACTTTACAAAGGTGAATAAACTGTTTTTGACTTATCCCCCCCAAATGACAGGAGAGGGATTTGCACGTTAACCCATTTTCTGTTTTCTTCTCTTTTCAGCAACCATAATGTACCTCCTCTGCCTTCTGATGGCACTGGCAAGTGCAAGAGAACTGACTCACATTGAGAAAATGCGAGCATGTACGCTTTTTCATCAACTGACCCATGAAACCCCACATGCACCTCCATCACCTGACGCTGATGCTGCCACAGGCGTGACCATTAATGTTCCCCAAAAAGTTGTCACTGTCTAAGAAGGCAAGGATGCCTACCTCAATGCTATGGTAGTTTCCCCCTGACTAATCTACTCTACAGGCAGAGTGGAAAACTGATACCCCAAATGGGACAGCAAATTCCTGTGGCCTGCCTTCCCAAAGGGACTTTCCATGGCTGGTAAAACACTCGAATTGCCCCTGATGGAACTTTGTCTATTTGTCAAACCCAACAGCAGCATTCAGGCCTTTAAAATCTTACTGTATGTGATGAACCCAGACTTTTGCACGAAGTTTCCAAATGACACTTCACGCCAGTTTTGTTCTAATCATTCAAAGGCAAGTACTGCACTTTTCCTTACAGTACTCCCACCATCACAAGATGATCCTATTCAATGCCCGGTTCAAGAGCCGGGTTCACACAGTGGCCTGGTAGCAACATCATTGCCTGGAACTCTAATTAGTAACATGTAATTCATGCACATTCCAGTGGTATTAAACCTTACCCACTGGGACACGGCTGAATTTGGGTACTGCTGTAATACCAGTGCTTCTAAATTCCATGCTGTCATGTTGTTAGATTTAATGGCAGCATATCAAGCACGTACACAAGACCCTGTAGTTGGGCCCCATACCATAGAACATTAAGGTGTGTTCTGGTGTCATAAAAGGGCCACTTACACAAATGTAGCAGGCACAACAGGTGCTGTTACAGGTTTGTTTGTCACTGAATTTGGAACCGAGCCAATCTGACTACAATTAAGAATCAAACACGAAAATGTAATGATGGATTGGGTGAAAATGTCATGCAGCCCATGTTACATGGTATAGATGGTATTCCACAAGAGGAAAGATTTACAGTGTACAGTATGCATAATACTGCACTTATGTTTAATGAATCTAAAAATAAAATCAATGGATTGATTTTCCAGAATATTGAAAAAGCTTCTGAACATCCCATAGGAAGGGATATTTTTTGTTCATCTTATGGTAATTTTGCTAATAATACAATAAATCTTTTTCAGGATCTGGAGTCAGGTAAAATACTACATTTGATTCATGATAGACACATGACTAAATGGTATTGCCCTGGATACTGCACACTTACATGCACCAATAAATGCATTGGCTAGACTATTTCTTTTTCGCTAGCAACAGCACGCAACTTGAGCAATGTACTTTAAAAATGACTACTTACCTGACTTTTACTGTCTCTACCACGTTTTGATCCAGTTTCTTCTGTGTTCCACAAACTTGCAACTATTCACTCTATGGGCCATCTAGAAGGTAATATCTACCATGAATGTATGGACCTGCCTACTGCTGGTGTTTCATCTTCAACTTGATGCCTGGGTTGTCCTGCACACAGACTGTTGCATGAAGCGGGGCTACCATTACTTGTACAGATTCAATGTTTTTGATGTAATCAAACCCATTTGTGGTTATGCACCTAGTTTTTTGGACTGGTCTTATACTCTTGATAGTGGATCTCTGCAAATGACACTACTAATGCTACATCAACATCTACTGCAGACAAGTCAACTACTCCAAAGCTGGAAAACTCCAAGCCTGCCATAGTCACTTCTCCTGAAGACACTGAATGCCTTATCAACAAGATCAACAAGATCACCAACTCTTCCTTTACTTGCCCTATTCTGCTCACCAAGCAGTGCCTTCCAGAAATTTGAGTGTCATACAACTCTGATGGACAGCATTGTATTATAACCAACTATAAGACCCTTTCCAATGGACCTCTGATTTGTAACATAACCATGCCCAGTTTCTGCTTTGTCCCCCAGTAGAGCACTGTCATTGGCCATATAGTTAGCATCCCTGTTTTTACCCTGAAACCAAATTACATTGATAGTGACCCTGATTATCTCAATGCTATTTCTCAGTCTTTAGCAGTGTTTAATGTGCATATCGACTAGCTCACCCTAAATCTTAGAACTCACTTAGATAGAAAGGATTCACATTTGATACATATCAGTAATAATATCACTAATACTCGCAATTCTTTAAATTCTCTATTGCATGATGGAGCTCTCTCTACTGCCTTATCCAATACTGCATTAGAAATTACTTTTAAAGGTTTTGTTATTCTTTAAGTGTTTTTGATATGTTCCTTGATGTTTACCTTATGCTGTATAAGATGTTCTGTACTCTCAAGCAACATCATAAACAACTGAAGTTTGTCAACAAAGCTCATGCAGCTGGACTGTAACTGACTGTATTACCAACATACTTACCTTAATGTATTGTTGCCTCCTTATTCAGGAAACAATGGGGGGTTATGTAGACCTGCATGCCCTACAATCCCTCATGGAGGCTACCTTATCTCACAGAATAAGGGAACATAGCATTATGATGTAGTGTTACATTAGTGGTCTTAACTTGCCACCAGCTTTAGTGAGGCAAACACCAATGTAGGGAAGTCATTAGGGAGCAGGACAGTGGTAAATGCAAAAAAAGGCAAAGGCAGTAAGGACAGGGGTGGGGCTAAAAGGGGTAAGGTCATCAAAAATTGGAGGGTGATGAGTTCCAGTACCCATAGTCTGTGTAGCAAGCTCCCTGAAATAGTGGCCTTGATGGAAGAGGGATGCTTGGATATTGTGACAGTCATAGAAACATGGTACACAGAGAACCATGACTGGGATGTCAACATACCAGGATACACAATCTACAGGAAGGACGGGGAGAATAAAAGAGGAGGAGGAGGCGGAGTAGCTCTTTATGAATGGGAAGGGATCAAAGCAACAGAACTAAAGAGTAAACAGGGAGCAGATGAGGCACTCTTGGTCACCATGGAGACAGGAAATGGCACCACAATCCGCATGGGGGTTGTATACAGACCCCCATCTCAGGGGGATGAAATGGACAAGGATATGATAGAAGGCATCCTTAGAATGGCATAAAAATGGAGATATTTTTGATGGGGGACCTGAATATGCCAGATATTAACTCGAGAACCTTTGCTGCAGGCACATCCAAGAGCAGGATCATTCTTGATGCCTTACAAGGGGCATGCCTCCGACAGCTAGTATTGGAGCCCACTCGGGAGAGAGGGAGCAATCTTATACCTGGAACTCTCAAATATGGATGGAGAAAGAATCTCAGATTTAGAAGTGGGTAGCCATCTGGGAACAAGTGACCACCAAACAGTGTGGTTCATGATAAACACAGCCATAGAGTCAAGCCATACAAAAGCAGGATTATTGGATTTTAGTAGGGCTGACTTTGGGAAAATGAGAGAGTGCCTCAGAAAAGCACTAGCAAACAGGCAAGAAGAAGGGGTGGAGGAACAATGGGGAGTAATCAAAACAGCCATCACAGAGGCAACAAGCCTTTATGTGACGCAAATCAACAAAACACAACGAAGGAAAACAACGCTATGGTTCTCAAAAGAGGTGGCAGGGAAGGTTAAGGAGAAAAGGATAGCATTCAGAAAATATAAGGAAACACAGAAGGAGCAGGACAGAGAACTTTATCAGTTAAAGCAGAAAGAGTCAGGGAAGGCAGTCAGAATAGCAAAGGCCCAAACTGAGGAAAGGATAGCAAACTCTGCTAAGAAGGGGGATAAGACCTTTTATAAGTACATTAGGGAGCAAAGAAAGGCCAAGGGAGGGATACTGAGGCTTAATAAAGGGGAGAGAATGTGGACAGAGGGTGACAGTGAAAAAGCAGGGATACTGAATGAATATTTCTGCTCAGTATTCACAAAGGAAGAGGAGGGGAAGGTACCTAAACCAAACAAGAGAAGCACTCTGGACACAGGGGTCGATACCAGCCCATTTACAGAAGAAAGGGTTCTGAAAGAACTAGTAAGATTGAACGTGGATAAAGCAATGGGCCCTGATGGAATTCACCCAAGAATTCTAAAAGAACTAAGGGTAGAACTAGTGACACAGCTGACTACTCTCTTTAACAAATCATGGGAGGATGGGGTGGTACCTGAGGACTGGAGGAGGGTGGATGTAATTCCTCTTCACAAAAGTGGGAGATGGGCAGAGGCAGGAAACTACAGACCAGTTAGTTTGACCTCATTGGTAGAGAAAATGATGGAATCACTTCTGAAGGAAAGAATTGTTGAGTACCTAGAGGCCAGTGGAGCACAGGACCCAAGGCAGCATGGATTCACAGCAGGAAGGTCATGTCAGATAAATCTAATTGATTTCTTTGACTGGGTGACCAAAGTAGTACACCAGGAAGGGGCTGTAAACATGGCCTACCTAGATTTTAGCAAGGCATTTGATACAGTCCCACACAAAATATTAATAAACAAATTAGCCAGCCTTGGAGTGGGTCCCAAGATGGTAGCCTGGATACAAAATTGGCTGGACAACAGGATGCAAAGGGTAGTAGTAAACGAAGTCCACAGTGAGGAAAGGAGGGTTACTAGTGGGGTACTGCAGGGTTCAGTACTGGGGACGGTCCTTTTTAATGTCTTTATAAGAGACATTGCAGAGAAACTGGAAGTAAAAGTATGTCTCTTTGCAGATGACACAAAAATCTGCTACAGGGTTGATACACAAGATGGAGTGGAAAGGATGAGAAGGGACTTGGCATGGTTGGAGGAGTGGTCAAATGTATGGTAGCTTAGAATCAATGCAAAGAAGTGCAAAGTAATGCACCTGGGAATCAAAAACCCAGGGGAAGAGTACACAATGGGGGGTGAGATACTGACAACAATAAAAATGGAAAGGGACCTGGGGGTAATTATATCAAATGACCTAAAGGTGGGCAATCAATGTGAGAAGGCAGTAAGGAAGGCTGGGGGGGATGCTGGGATGCATTGGGAGAGGCATCAATAGTAGAAAACAGGAAGTTGTTATCCCTCTGTATAGACAGTTGGTGAGACCCCATTTGAAGTACTGTGTGCAGTTCTGCAAAGACATAAACAGAGTGGAGGCTGTCCAGAGGAGGGCAACCAAAATGGTGCAGGGTCTGCACCAGAAGACATTCGAAGAGAGACTAAAGGAGCTTAATATGTATACCCTTGAGGAAAGAAGGGAGAGGGGGGACATGATAGAAATGTTCAAGTACCTCAAGGGAATCAATAAAATCCAAGAGGGTAGTATCTTTCAGAAAAAGAGATGTGCATGAACAAGGGGGCACAATTTGAAGATAGAGGGGGATGGCTCAGAGGTAATGTGCAGAAGTATTTTTTCACAGAGAGGGTTGTAGATGCATGGAACATCCTTTCTGAAGAGGTTGTGGAGTCAAGAACAGTGGGGGAATTCAAGAATGCATGGGACAGACATAAGGCAGTCCTAGTGGGGGGTAGGAGGAAGTAGGCTGTTGATTAACTAGGATCTGCAGCTTATCTGTTAGATAGGAAAATGGGCAGACTAGGTGAGCCAAGCGGTCCTTATCTGCTGTCAAATTCTATATTTCTATGTTTCTACCTACTGACATTAGTTAATATGCAAAGCTTATCATTATATACTGAAAAACTCTATTGTTACCTAGTATTAGTTAGCAATATTATCTATTTATGTGTAATGTGAAAAGTTATACTTTTGAGTGCCAGATGCCCACCTGCTCCACAAATGAGAGTCTTGCACTGCTCAGCAGATAAGCTGTTACCCAGGTAATGGACTTTTTTTATCTGTGATACATAATAACATGTAAGTTTTTTGATCATTGTGTTTTTCTGCATGCACACTGATTGCTTAGAGAGTTACCAAACTCCCAGTTACTTATGTAAGCTGTCTTGTATATGTGTACTGGAGAATAAACCTTCTAGTCTGCAACACCTGTCTCCGCATAGTGTTTTACCATCAGGTCAGAGTATTCTGCCAGAACCAGCTAACAAGGGGAACCAGTGGACCCCAGGGCATGTATTTCTCTGTGTAAACGGGCAAACAGGGGGTGGAGGGAACCACTGGACACCAGGGCATGTATTTCTCTGTGTAAATGGCAGACTGGGAGGCAGAACCACTGGACACCAGGGCTTGTATTTCTCTGTGTAAATGGCAGACTGGGAGGCAGAACCACTGGACACCAGGGCTTGTATTTCTCTGTATAAATGCATGAGTGGGGGGGGGAGAAAACTACTGGACACCAGAGAATAAATTGCTATGGGTAAATGGGTGCATTTGGGGGCTGAGTTTCACACTAGACCACTAGGGATCATAAGGATATGCTCAGAGGAGTGATTAGAGACATCACACTAGACCACCAGGGCTGACATTTTATGTCGGAAAGGCTATAAAGCGCTGCTGTACCCCATGCAAATGAGCACATAATGGGCATGCAGATGACCATATAGCACCTTGCATGCCCAATGGTCTCATCTGCATGTTGGGGCTGCATATAGTCCATAGGGGTCCTGGCACTTTCCTGTTTCATGAAGCACTTTTCCCTGTGGGATATATGCATCCCAGGTCTATGTCAGGCCAGTGCAGTTGTACTTAACGATGCGCCAGCATGGTCCAATATTCAGCCAGATAGCATCGCTTATTATCCGACTGAATATAGCAGCAGCAAGGCAAGTGCAAGCACAAGTGCAGTGCAAACATTTGTGTTGCACTTTCACTTTTTTGAAGATCTGGGGCAGGATTCACAAAAAAGGGCAAAGTGCAGTGCAAATGCTTGTGCCATACCTCTCCATTGTGCAGGGGTCAGAAATTGTGATTCATAACCAGATAGTGCACTGCCCTATGTGAATAGTTGCAGGTGGGGGCCCTGCTAACCCAGGAAAAGCACTGGGAAACTTAGTAATGCTGCCCCCCACAGCCAGACAGGTGAATAGGTTGCCAGCAATAGTGCCACAGCGCTAAGCCCCCGTTCACAAAAGAAGCCATGCAAATAAGTCCATTGAGCATGCAAGGTGCTAGTGCCCATTAGCATGCCCATTATGGGCTTATTTGCATGCCATTAGTGTGGCAGTGTGCAGCCCTCCACCAGCCCAGGCTCCACATAGCCACATCCCCCCATAGTTTAGTGGTGACCTCCACCACCCTGATTGCAGACCTGACATTAAGACAAAATATTTTCATAGTGTAGAGTCCCACCCTGGTTTCTGATCTGCCACCTATAATGTACAATTATTGTTTCCATAGTGTAGTGTCCATTTCCAGTCCCCAATCTCCTGCCCGATATGTTTTAATAAGTTTGCCATAGTGTAGTGTCCCACCTCAGTCCCCAATCTCCCAATCGATATCCAAGAATCCATTTTCTAGAGAGTAGTGTTCCTCCTGGTCACCAATTGTCACACTGCAATGTACAATAATTGTTTCCATAGTGTAGGGTCCCTCCCTGGTCCCTGAATTCCTATCCATAATGTACAATAATTTTTTCCATAGTGCAATGTCCCCTTCCAGTCCCCACTCTCCCACCTGATATGTTTTAATAAGTTTGCCATAGTGTAGTGTCCCACCTCAGTCCCCGATCTCTCAACCGATATCCAAGAATCCACTTTCTAGAGAGTATTCTTCCTTCCTACCAGAAGTTGCCACACTGTAATTAAAATAACCCTCCTTTTCTGTAGCATAGTGTCCCACCCTCCTCCTTGCTACCAGTCACCACACTGTAATAAAAATAAACCCCCTTTTCTGTAGCATGGTGTCCCACTCCCATCCCCGACACCGATCGCCACGTATTATAAAAAAAATACCTTTTACATAGTGTAGTGTCCTACCCCCTTCCCATCACTGCTCCTCATATAAATAAAAACCTTTTCCATAGTGTAGCGGCCCCTCCTCGGTCACTGATCTCCATCTTCAAATACCTACAATCCCATTCCCGGGTAGTCTATGGTCCCTCCTCCATGCCATCAAGTGTTATCCACCACCACCCCCATCTCAATCTTCTGTCAATGACCAGCACAGCCCATCTCTCACCACTGCGGCTGGCCACCAACTGAGCTGTCTTAGAGCACGTACTGTATACAGTACGGCTCCTTGACTGTGAATGGTAGTCAAGAAGCACTACTGTATACAGTACACACTCCAAGAGGGCTCAGTCAGTGGCCAGCCACAGTGGTGAGAGGTGGACTGAGCTGGTCACTGAGCAAAGACTGGGATGGGCAGAGAGGGGTGATGTGTCACACTTAATGGGGTGAGGGGGAGGCACCCTAGACTACCAGGGAATGGGGTTGTAGATATTTGGGTATAGAGATCGGTGACTGAGGAGGGACCACTACACTATGGAAATGTTTTTAATTTAAATGGGAATTGGTGATCAGGGAGGGAGTTTGGACACTACATTATGGATAACTTTTTTTTTTTATAATACTGTGCGGTGATCGGTGATGGGGTTGGGGAGGGACACTATGCTACGGAAAAGGGGGTTTCTTTGTATCACAGTGCAGAGATCGGTGGTAGGGAGGGGGAAGGGGCCCTACAGTATGGAAACTATTCTTTTACAGTACAGGTGGGAGATGAGGGAACATAGGGCTGCAGTACCACTGCAAGCCATTAGAGTTGCATGGATTACTGCCAGGTTTTTGCTGGCAGTATTTTTCCCATGCAAGGACTATCACAAATGGCCTTTGCATGGACCACAGGTTTTGTGAATGGGATTGCCGAGATATGCAAGTCCCTTCCCCCTTATTTGCACTGCGGTCCCCCTCATTGCATTGGTCAGGGCAAACCCAGTTTGTGGGGGGAAACTAGGCTTTGTGAACACCAATTTTTCATAAATCCCAGTTTGCCCCAGGCAAAGTTTTGTGAATCTGGCCTCTGGGGCCCAATATTCAAAACTTTGCTCACAGGCAAAGTTTGCACTGCCTGGAAGGTAGCACTAGCCCACAACCCAGTGCATGCAATATTCAGAGTGCAATGCAAAGATTGCCTATCATATTAAACAGCTATGAATATAGCAAATGGGCAATGCAAACAGTTACATGATGGCCTTCAGTTAAGTCCATTTTGGGAATATCTGACTCCAAAAAAATAAGGCAAAAACTTCTAAAATAAAGAGGGAGGAAGTCAGTGACTTACAAATGTGAAAAACATAATTGGACAGCTTCTAAAACTGAAAGCACAGAAGCTAAGAAATGATGGATTTGTCTAAAAGAAATTGTATTTACCACTAATGTTTGTATGAACATCCATAAAGTGATCCTTCCTAGAATATTGGCATTCAAATTGTGGGATCTGGGAAGTATTTTGACTTCCAAAAAATCAGAATGACTTCCAGATTTTGACTCATGGAAGTATCTGACTCCCACAAAAAATGAATTAACTGAACCCTTGGGCCACCTACATCATGACATCCTTGCATTCGTGCAGTGCATTGCACGATGTGCAAGTACAACATTTATTTTTTTGAAATTTAAAGTTTATTCATTTTAACAAACATAACACAGTATAACATGGTAAAAACATGGTACAACATACAGAGATAAGGATTAACAACCTCAAACCTCTACCCTTATCCTCACCCCTCTCACCCCCACCCCTGGAGGATGCCACCACTAAAAGGAAGGAAAAGAAAGGGAAGCAAAGGAGATAAGGGAGGGAAGGAGGGGAAGAGAGAAGCATCCAAGGTGAGCCAAAACCCAAGGTCCTATCACCCGGAAAGGTACAAGGCGTAAAGTTTACCCCATTTTTTGTGAAACGCAGGCAAGTCATGCCTAATACTGGCAATCAATTTTTCAGTTTTAAAACTATGTGACATTTCTGCCACCCATTCCTGATAGGTAATTTTGGATTGGTCAACCCAGTGACGTAGGACCAGCCTTTTAACAGCCAGCGAAATAAGGGCCATGTGATATTTCCTTTCGTTGACCTTAATAGAGGAGAAGATACCTAAGATACAAATCTCGGGCGTGAATAGGTTTTGTAGACCCAAAAGTGGACTTAGATTATCTCGAATAAATTGCCACAAGGGAGCAACTTTGTCACAGGCCCAAAAAATGTGTAAGATATTTCCCTGGCCAGTACCACATCTGGTACAGTTAGGGGAGTTAATTTTCCCAAACTTGACTAAGTTTACTGGGGTATAGTACATATTATTAACTATATAGAACTGTATAAGCTTATTCCTATCTGAAGAGAAAAAACGGTGTAGATCAGACCAAACCTGAGCCCAAGAATGGGGGTACAGCTAGCAGCTTATCCCAAACTTTGGAACCAGGCAAAGTGTCCGGAGTTTTGCTAAGAAGAAGGTGTGAGTAGAGATTAGCCAATGGATGGGGTTCATTGACTCGAGACTTAAGCAGCTCTATTAAAGGACATATATTAGATGTCTTTCTCACCAGACCAAAATAACTACCTATGAGGTGCCTCAGCTGAAATACTTTGAATATGGCCTGTGAAGGAATATGAAACTTGGACATCAGCTCCGAGAGGAGCCAATAGAATCCAGAAGAAAGAGATCATCAACATACACAGTCTCAAATTTATGGTAGCCAGGAGGAGCAACCATTGTGCCCCTATCTTAACATTGGGGTTAAGAACTAGCGGTTGGGCAAAGTCTTTGGTATTTTGTATGTTTATCGAGGAGCAGAACTGGTTGGAAACCTTTATTGAGGTCCCGACTACTGACTCACGTATTGTAATGGGAAGAGATGAGAGGTTGCAGTAAAATGCAGAGTGGGGATTTATATTGTGGGCCTTCAGCAAATTGACCTCAAGTTGCAACCAAAAGGGCCGATAAGTATTTGGGGAAGGGGAGAGCCATTTGCCCATTTTTGACAGGTGGCTAGCCCAATAATAGAATTCGAAATTGGGCAAACGAAGACCACCCATGGTCTTGGGTAGACATAACTTGGAAAAAGCTCTCCTTGGCTGTTTATCTTTCCAGATAAACTTGGTAACTAAGGAATGTATTTTCCGGAAAAAGGTCTTAGGTAACCAGATATTAAGTAAATTTAAAGGGTAGAAATACATGGAAGTATGTTCATCTTAATTATATTTATACGGCTAGTTAGGGACAAGGGAGGTGGGTCCATCTGTTAGGTCACCTGGATCCGGTCTAGTAGGTCATCTAGATTAAGTTTCCTAGTTATGGAAATATCGCGGCTAGGTAGATGCCCAGATATTTACAGATCGAAGCCCATTTCATTCCAAACTGGGCTACATCCGCATGAAATAAGAGGGAGTTCAACGGAAAATTTCGGATTTAGTCAGATTCAGCTTATAATTGGAAACTTCCGAACTGGTTGATAATTTTAGGACTTCCTGAATGGAGTGGACTGGATCTGATAAGTGTAATAGAATGTCGCCTGCAAACACTGACATAGTGAGTGCCTGATGGCCAACGACACAACCAGTGATGGCAGGCGAAGATCTAATACAAGCTAGTAAGGGCTCCAAATAAAGATTAAATAAGTAGGGTGAGAGGGGCATCCTTGACTAGTACCGGAAAATAAAGGGAATCTAGAAAAGAACACCCATTACAGTACACTCTTCGGAGGGAGAGCTATACATCGCCTTGATCCACTGGATAAATTATGGGGAAACCCATCGATTCAAAGTGGCCATAAAAATTCCCAGCTAACTCGATCGAATGCCTTTTCGGCATGTAAGGCTACAAGGGCCATGGACGATTGAGAGTTTTGGGCTGTACAAAAAATGTGCGAAAGGGTTCTTAAGTGGTCAGATGCTGATCTCCCCTGGACAAAGCCTACCTGTTCTGCACTTAGGAGTGGTTGCCAAACCCGTTTAAGTCATAAAGACAGAATTTTGGACAGGATCTTAATGTCATAGTTAAGTAACGAAATCGGTCTATAGTTGGCGGGATCTAGAGTTGATTTATTAGGTTTGGGTAATAGAATTATAACTGCTTCCAGAAGTGAGGGGTCTAAGGGCCCTAAAGTGAGAATATAATTAAACAGTTTAAGCAAAACAGGGGCGAGTTCACTACCGAAAGCTTTGTAGAAATTTGGGGAGAACCCGTCAGGACCAGGGGCTTTGTCCAGGGGGAGACCGTGAATAGCATCTGTAATTTCCTCCAGGGTAATGGGAGTAGTAAGAACCTCACACTGACTAGGTTGAAGCTTAGGCAGAGAGGTGTGCTCAAGGAAAGCTGTATACTGGGAGTTTAGAGGGAGGTAGTAGTAGAACCGTGATAGGTTCCTGTGGAAGGATTCAAAACCCCAGCTATGTCCCTTGGATTAGTTTTGATAGAGCCATCTTCCGCAAAGATCCCTGGGACTAGTCTTGAACTTTGATTTCTTTTAGTTTAAGGGCACAGCAGTCTACCAGGTTTATCTCCTGGTCCAGGTATTTCGATTTAGTTTTCAGAATGGAGTATTCCGCTTTCTCCTAATTAAACCTTCATACTCATCTTTTAGCTTATAGAGATTTTTTAAATTATCTTGGGAGAATGAGGTCGAAAGTTTCTCCTCAGCTGACTTGATTTGTTTAGCTAGGAAATTGGTTCTTTCCAACCTTACTTTTTTCCTTCTAGATGATTCTTTGATAAATTCACCCCTAAGAAAACATTTTAGGGAACACCACACCAAATCAAATCTGGAAACTGAATCTTGATTAACCTCTAGAAAAGATGAAATCAAGGTCTTGAAAAGCAAGACCAACCGATCATCTTTCAATATCTGGTTATTAAGTTTCCAGATAGTGTCCCGCTGACCCAGAGGTCCTGGAGCAAGTTTAACCCAGGATATGGCATGGTCAGAAATGACTACTGGCTCAATATTAGTGGCGGAGACGTTAGCTAGAAGATTAGAGCTCACTAAAATGTAGTCCAAACGTGACCAAGAGTTGTGGGCTGGGGAATAGAAGGTATAGGATTTAGTGGAGGGGTTGAAGAGTCTCCACGGGTCAACCAAACCCAGCAAAGAACAAAATTCTGTTAAAGCAAGCTGAGCCGGCGACGTATTTCGGGGATCTTTATTCGACCGATCTAGGGTTGGACTTGGAGGGATGTTCCAGTCCCCTCCCAACCCAAAGTTAGATGGAAGGTAAGTGGTCAGTAGATCTGTCAGACCCATCAAGAAAACGGCATCTCCTCCCACTGGACGATAAATAGATCCTAGGACAACTTCAACACTGTAGAGCAGACCCCAAACAAAAACGTACCTGCCATTGGTATCCTGAACGCTTTTCTTCAGCATAAAGGGGATATTACGTTTAATTAAGACAGCGACCCCCTTGCTGTTAGTGGATTGACCGGCCCGCAAAAACCTGTGAGAAGCCTTTAACTTTCAGTAATTTAGATTCCTGTACCGTGATATGGGTTTCTTGGAGGAAAAGAATATCCACCTCCATTAAAGAACTATTCAAAAGAATTTGGCCCCTCTTGGATGCCTCCCTCAGCCCCCTCACATTCCAGGTGGCGAATTTAACATAATTTAGTGTCATTAACCCTAGAAAAAAGTGAGTACGAGAGAAGCAACCAGGAATGACATCCACCAGGAAATCGGTTAGTGGCGGCAATCCCCAAAAACCCATCAACCCCGACCCGCCTAAAATATGTGAACATAGTACTCCCACCAGATTCAGCACATAAAGAAATATGTAACCAATCAAACTCCGAATTGGCATAAACTTAGGTCGGGGTGACCATAACACTAGAGTAACATTTGCCGATTTATAAACTCCAAATCCTCCCTTCCCAAACCCCAATATAGAACCCTTATAACTATGTACAAATAACCTCAACAACAGGTAATAGAGTACAACATTTAGATTTGCCATAAGGATTGAAAACCTCCCCCAACCATACCATGGCTTTCTCCTTGGTGAATTAAACCAATACCAAAAAGCTGTGTGCAGCCCCAAAATAAACAACTTAATTAACCAGGGACACTGACAATTCGACCATAAAAGGAGGAAAAGCCATGGCACACCCCTTCCCTTGAAACAGTTGTGAGGCAGGATCAGACAGCAGTTTTCACCTCCCGGCCCCCCTCCCCCAAACAACCATAAACATCTATCCCCAGCAGATTAACAGTGAAAACAGCAGGCGATTGGGAAGAGAAGGGGAAGATCTGCTGGAGTAATATTAGTAACACCCGTAACTAATCACTAGGCCGGCGTAAGCAAGACCGAGTATAAAATGGGCAGAAAAGGTGGAATTACCTTAAGGGGTGATCCTGGGGATGCAGTGGCCCAAAGGAGACTCTTCGTGAGGCACCGGCATTGAGTGGAGCTGAAAAGGAAGGAAGCGGAGGTCGAATCACCGGACGGACCTAAATGGTCCAAAATTAATCCTTCCCCTGGAAACAGCACCCAGCATTAGAGTTCCGCACACCGCATTGATTCAGTACACGGAGCCTCAGGGAGTTGGGCCCACGAGCCTCTAGGCCCTCGCGGCCACCATCGGGATCCAACGTCTACCCTCCCCGATCAGGCGAGACCCCGTCAGGCCAGGTAAGACCAACCTTGGCGGGATTCAAGCGTTAGGTGATTAGAGGTGAAATTAAGGACAGGAACCAGCAACAAAACTAAACCCCCATCAAAACAGGTTGCAAAGGCTAGTAATTAATAACTACATCAGGGTCCTTTGAACAGACTGGGGAGTCTCTTAGTGAGGTCAGCCAGGGCCTGATCGGAATCTTCGTACGATTGCCCCATACCATCCAGACTGACCACTAATTTTGCTGGGTAGATCATCCGAAACCGAATACCAGCGGCAATGAGTTTTTTGACTACCGGGTGATAGGCGGCCCTCTTTTTACGAACTTCATATGGTAGGTCCTGGGATATCCTCAGTTTAGCTTGGTTCCAGTGGAGAGAGTCGATTTCTTTAGCTTTGGCCAGGACATGTTGCCGCTCAAGGTAGCTCAGAAATTTAATTATGAGTGGGCGAGGAGGCGAATTCGGTGGTGGTCTGGGCTTCAGAGATCTATGGGCCTGCTCTATATGGTAAGACTGATTGATCGGAGAGGGACTGATGACTTTATTCAAAAAATGTTGGGTGAACTTGACTGCATCGTTGCCTTCTTCGGCTTCCGGGAGCCCCAGAATCAATATGTTATTTCGTCTGCTTCGTCCCTCTAGATCTTCCATTTTAGCTTGGAGTCGCTGGATTTGCTGTTTTAATTTAGTAATCTCTGGATCAGTTTTGTTTTTCCAGCGGTCCAAAGATGTAACGCTAGCTTCCAGATCCCCTACTTGCCACGATAGCTCAGAGAAGTCTTTTCGGATAGATTTAATTTCCGTGGAAATCTCCTGCAAAGTATCTCTGAAGGGCAGGATTTCTTGCAAGAAGCGATCCTCAGTCAGCAGGGCAGTTGGAGGGGCCGAAAGCTGCTTGTTTAGAGGGAGCTGAAGAGTTGATGTTCTTAGCTTTTTTGGAGGCCTTCTCAGGCGTCGTTGGTGGTGTGTGTCTCACACTAGCTGACTTCATGTCAGCTTCCATCGCTGCAGCAGCCCTAAATCAGCTTCAAGCGCCCTAAAAATTAGCTTAGAGATACTGGATGGAGTCAGCAAGCCTTTAGGGTCGCTAAAATGAAGTTAGGTGTTGATTATTTAGAAAAAGAAGGTTGTTTTTGAAGGTGGGGGAAGGGAGCCAGATAGGGAGCTGCTCTCAGCCACTCTGCATCACGTGACTCTCAAGTACAACACCATTTAGCACGGTGGGCAAATTTGCCATATTCAGCCAGGCTATGCAAATAAGTCTCACTGGGCAATCAGTGGGCAAAACAACACATTAGCATTTCATTATAGCTAGATATACATACATTTACAGGACGAAAATTCCCAGGCTATTTAAAGGGGACTAGAGCCCCACCTAATCAGCACACTGGAACTGCAACCAAGACACTAAAGGAGAAAAATGTCTTTCGCAGGAGGCAACAACTACTGGCACAAGTAGATGCTCTGCATGATATACAGATAATAAGACCTGTTGATGACATGGTTTCATCATGGTGCAGGAACATGGGTTGCCAGTAGTGCTGCAGAAAATAAATTACAACAATGTGTGTTACCTAACCTAGGATGCTGCTGTCAAAGAATATCCTGCCCCAGCTGTCAGGTGTGTCCCAACAGTGTGCATCACTGCCACACTGTCTGTCTATGTAAACCCATGTACAGTATCAGCGGCATGGAGTTCAACTGGCAACACTCAGATTGCTAGATGCGGATGACAAGGTCCCTATACATGTATGCTGTATGTGACCATGTTTGGTGGGGGGAACCATGTTAATGCCACAAGCACTTGAATGGCACAACCAGCATTCAGAGGCACCACGGTGTCAGGTACTGTCCCTGTGCTGGCCTTTTTGTCCAGTTTATACTAGCAGTCACGGCAGTGGGCTGCAACTGAACATCAACACTAGAGGCCTGTACAACACACATGTGTTGCACCCACATCTGTGAGGGTAACTTCGGTGCTCCTAGCATGTTGCCACCTGTCCACTGCATGACATTGGTTGGATTGTATGTGTCACTTACACATCAACATTAATGTGATGCCCCATGTAGGCCATGCATGGAACAATGGTGGACTATGAAAGGCTAACAGTGGGTGTTGTCTGACCCCATCAACACAGGTACATGGTACAGAACAATGCTGTAATGGTTCAGACTGAGGAACACACACACACACACACACACACACGCATATGCACGCACACATCCTGCTCACACACCATGCGCTGGCCATTGTTACATAACCTTCTCCAACAGATGCCTCTGGTTGAGGAGAGAGAGAGACTGTGGGCACACAAATTCTTCTGTAAGGAGCTTAAAGCCCTGGCTGAGGTATACAAAGCCAGGCAGTCCCTACTGACACTACGCCATGCCATAGATGCTGCTGTCAGACAAGCGTGGGAGGAGGTCACTGCAGCAGTTAATGCAATCAGTGCCCGGGGTCAACCACTGGACACAGTGCACAAGCGTTTCAGACACCTCCAGTGCCGTGTCATAGGAAATAAGGCTGCAAGATGCTTTAGACAACATGAAACCAGTGGCAGACACTGGCCATCAGTGCTTACAAGACCACTTGACCCTGCAGAGGAGGTGGTGGCTTCCACGCTGCAGCTGGTGGAGGTGGCAGAGGTCCCTGAGGGTGGCCTTGACTCCCAGGTTGTGTCCTTCCAGACATGTACATACAACATGGCTGGGGCACATCCTTGTGTACATGGGTACATATGCAGATCCTGCAGGGGTTTGGGGCACACTGCAGCTATGGCCATAATACTCATGTTGTGTTCTTTTTGGGGGGGGCTTCAGTCCCTCAATTCCCCCCCCATGGAGCTCAGTCTCTTCCCTGCATACTGACCCACCATGCCAAGGCTTACCCCCCTGGGTGTGGCCGCAGGGCGGGCACCCCCCTAATGATCAGTGGTGATCAGTGGTAATGAGCCTTGTCTTACCCCCAAGGTGTGGGGCCACAGGAGCGAGACCCCCGGCAGATAATACTGGTGGCAGTGAGAGTGGCAGCAGAGTAGGATATCATACCCAGGGGACTGGAGTTTTTGTTAATGCTAGGCTCCCCTGGGTGGTAGGGTGTGCAATGACACCAGCATCTGTCCCATCTCCCATGCAATGAAGGGCTGGCCCTTTCCCTGCGATTCACCCTGCCTCTACCTGGGGTCGCCAACAGACCAGACACTCCCCCTCCCCGCCCCGAGGAAGGAGCTTCACCCTGCAACACTCTATCCTTCTCTGCCAAGCCAGCACTCTGACTTCTGGGTCCGTTCTTGGACCCTGGACATCAACATCACAAGCAATCACCTTGCCGCTGTGCCAGTGGGCCAGCTTTCATGTTGTGTTCTTTCTTCAGCCCAGTGTGCTCTGTGACTTAGGCTTATGCTATGTTTACCAAGTGTCCAGCACAGCAGCATCTGCCACAGACAAGTCGATGAGTATTTCTTTGCACACAGATACCCTGGTGTTTGCCCATGTACATAGGGTGTGGGCCACATTTGCCAAGGTGATTGACACAGGTGCTGGTGCAGCTGCTACGAGTGCTGTGTATGTCACTGTGTGTGGGGATTTGGCATTCACTGTGGGTGGAGGTGTGCACATGTGTGGCATGCTTGGGATACATCATTAGTGGGTACTGTTGTGTATGCAAGAGCAGATATCCACAGGTAGCTGTGTGGCCAGTATAGATGTGGTGTGGTTTGCACTTTAGTCACCAGTTGCATGAAGACCATGGGTGACAGAGAATGGACTGCTGAAGCATGCATATGACATCATTGGGGTTTAAAGGTGATAGGAAACAGTTTTGACACTCTTAGAAGCCCTCCAGTTGTCCTTTTATTGGCTACCCAATATTCTGATATGTTTTTGACCTTTCTGTTAAGTAATAATCTAATTGTGTTGCCTCTGTAACTACCCTCAATCCCTATCTCCTCAGCAGTTGCTGCTCTCTCTTTTTATGCTGACTGAACATTCTATGAGATCACAAATTCCTTTCCAGGCCATTCAAATGAATAGAATGGAATGGGAGTTATTGATGTCATAGAATGTCTTGGAAATATGAAAATCAAGAGCTGAAGCTGGTGAGGAGAGCAGAACTCTATGTAGATCTGAGGCACCCCAAAGCTGGATTATTTAGCAAAAAATCATCAAAACATATCAGAATACATAACTGGCATGGAAAGGAAGATGGAAGGGCAGTTAACTGCAAAAATCATTTCCTATCTCCTTTAACTAATGTGTAAGGAGCGACACACTGACAGTGCACTCCTATCTCTACAGTGGAGGATGCAACACCTGGAGGGGGGGAGAGGTTGGGCCATCCACAGAGGTGCACCACCCAGAGAGGATTTCAGAGGAGGAAGAGGAGGATCTGTTGGACTTGCTTGTGGAGGAAATAGAGGACAGTGATGAGGACACATATGTGCCAACACATCAATACCTGGAGGCCATAGCTGCTCTGGGGGGTTCTCACCAGCCCTAAGCCCCCACCATCCAGCCGATGGGTGCCCTACGGTAAAGAGACACATGCTGACAGCCAGACCCCTAGGAGCCAAACTGTGTTGCAGGGGACAGCAATGTCCCAGGGGACAACCACCACCATTACTGGGGTGTCCTCCGCATCTTCCACCTCCCACACCACCCACCCTGCTCAATGGGTGAACATTGGCAGCCATCAGGATACCCTGCCATCCCACATCTCACATCTTCCCTGTGCATGCCACTGCATTTGTCAAGGCCCCGCCATCTCCACCACCCACCCTGGATGTGGTACGTGCATTCCCCAATCAGCGCCCAAGCTAAATGGCACATACTGTCCCACAGGACAGTGTACCCCAGATGTAGGCTCTTTTTGACTCTAGGCAGCTGCTGCAGTGTGCTGTAGAGTTGCAGTCAGTCACACAACATAAGTGGTTGCAATCTCATGATGTACACTGATCCCATGGAGTGCAGGACAAGGTCAGGCAGCACACCAAGAACACCTTTGTCCATGGGAACTCCCAAAACCCCTGGGCATGATCTGGACATTCCATCATCCAGCCAGAGGTATGGGCATGCACAGGTCAGGGTGACCCCATCCCCACGGACATCACCCTTCCCCTCCACACGGCCCGAGACCCCTACATACAGGGTATGTGGATACCCGTCCCTGCACACCCATGGTGGATAGAGAGCTTGAGTTTGGAGGCCATCCCCGCCTTTTCCAAACACTCCCTGACCCCTTCTCTATCCTGGTTTTGTTTTCACAAGTATCCCTACCACCAACTATCCCTAGTCCACCTGTTGCACACATTGATATTTTCCTGCTCTACTTTGCACGTTTTATGCACCATCACTTTGCATTTTGTTTTTACATTACAGTTTTGAAATATACAACAGTGTCCTTTTATCTTGGCATCCACCCGCGTGTCTCTGTGAGTCCTCTTATGATATGGACTCTGTGTTCCTTGGCCCTCCTGGTCATGCAAGGTCATGCCTGTCAAGCTGCGCCAGTATCCCCTGCACCTCTGGCTCTATATCACTGTCACTGTGTTCCTCATGTACTGGCATGCCTATTCCACAGGTGTGTGACTAGGAATATACCACATGCCTCATGAGGGATATACTATCAGGCACCTCCTGAATGATCCAGGCACCAGAATCGCATTTGCAGCATGCCACAGATGCACTCAATGATGTTGCATGTGGCAGTGTGTGCGCTGCATTGTATCTGTCACTGGCCACATTTGAGGGCCAGAGGACTTGCTTGAGGAGCAAGGGGCACAAGGGATAGGCACTGTCCCCTGTAAGGTAGAAAACATATGTTATCACCTGTTCACAGTGTTGCTGCTAGATCCACAACACAGCCCATGGTCTGTGATGCATCCTGTGCACCTGTCTATCCTCCCCTACCCACCCACCCTTCCTTCAGTGAGCCATGACTGTGCTGTGTTACAGTGGTATACCCCCTATGGGTGGTTGGGGGGCACGTGGTGTGTACTCACCAACAAGGTGTCCACTGAGTATTTAGCCACCTTCAAATGCCTGACATAATCTTGAATTGTGCCATATGATGGCATTGTGGGCACTGCCAGGGTACCATGCCAGGACATTGGTGATACACCCAGTTGCATCACATGCCACCTGGCAACTGATAAAGTGGTATCCCTTCCTACTGAGGTAGGCATCCACCCCATCACCAGTGGGTGCCCAGATGGCAATATAGGTGAGGTCAATGGCACAGAGTATTGCAGGTAGGTGCACAACCCAACAGAAATGCTGCATGGTTTCTTTTTTTTTTTTCAATTTTATCTATTATGTCCCCCACTTGTCTGCCACCGATATCCACCTGGTCATGGCACCTTCATGCTTCCACCTTTCCCGCCGTGCTCCCCCCCAAAACCCCCAACTTACCCCTTAGAGGGTGGGGTTGCGGCACTGGCCAGGTGCCACGATCAATGTAACTATACAGGGAGGAGCCAGTTGGGAGGCTAAATGAAGCCGAAGGCAGGCTTCACAGAGGCAGCAGACTTGTGGGAGTGTTTTTCCCATATACAGAGGGTGGGGACATGCAATGACGTCCAACGTCCGCCCCGCCCACTTGGAACTGCTATGTGCCAGTAGCTTGCACACCCCCGGCCTCCACCAGGGGTCCATCGAGCACAGGAGGGGAACCCATCCCTCCCACTGGAGAAGGAGAGTGGTCCACTGGATGTTCCAGCCTTCTTCCCCCGGTCGGCCTTCCAGCGACCTGTGTCCATTACCAAACCTGAGTCTCCAGCATCGCAAGCATGCTGCATGGTTTCTGTGAACTCTGCTGCTGTGCTGGGGAATACGATGAACTCACCAGTGTGTGGCAGCAGAGCATCTAGAACTCAGACCAGCAAGCATGAGGTGGTGGACTGCAACTCACTGATGGTATCACTCACTGGGGTCTGAAGTGTCCCAGTTGATAAGAAGCACATCGCAGCTGTCACCTTCTGCTCAACTGTCATGGCATTGCTGCACTCGGTGTCACTGCACAGCTGCTCATGCAGGAACTTGCACAGCTGCTGTAGCATGGCCCTATTGAGGTGGTGCTGTCCCACCAGATGGTCCTCAGTGAGGGTCTAGAAGGAGACTCAAGGCTGGTACCATCTGTGTACAGCATACTGCCTCTGCGGCCTACAGAGTGGCCCAAGGTGGCTGCCTGCCCTCTCCTCTTCCCCTATGGACTGTTCCAGTAGGAACAGCATGTGAGTGCTTAACACAGCCATTGCTGCTGTGGCTGCAGTGTCACCGTCCACCTTTTGGATTTGCACTGAGTAAGTCAGCCTTTTTATAGGAGGTATTTGCACCATGCAATGATGATGCACAAACTCACTTTGCATGGTGCTAACACACTGAATATAGCATAGCACCTATATTCATGTCCACACTCCTCTCTACCTGGTGCATATATTATTTGTTTGTGCAGTGCTATTCTGTTTTTCCTGTGCTCATCAGGCTTTTGAAAATAGCACAAGCATGCAAACAGCGTGCAAAGTGCACTCAACCTGTTTGCCCACTGGGCAAAGTTTTGAATACTGGACCCCTGGTCCCAGATGTGGTAATTAATTTTTGAAACTTGGATAATTGGGAAAACTGCAGATGCTACTTTATCAAATTTGGAAGAGAGGCTGGAACAAAAGACAGGGAGGTGTTATGGCCTCTGAACAATTAGACTGAAACATAAAGCAAACCGAATAGAATTTCCAAACATGGGGATAGAAACATTGAAAGGCGGGTCTGGCTACAAAGCAGCAGCACTGAAGGCCATGATGCAGATGATCCGGTTCAGGAACAAGCCCAAATCATCAATGGGCCAGCAGGGGAGGGTGAGATGAGCATCCCATTGGACACTCCTTCACTTTGGAGAGGAAGGGTGCACAAGCTCTGCTTCATTACTGAACTTTGGTGACCACAGGTGGCGATGCACAGGAACAGAAAAGTTGAGATATGTGAAGCTGACAGGCTCCCCCTTGAGTGGGTATCACTGTGTGTGCGGGCATTGGGTGTCAGTCTTGATATTCTAGGGTTGGGAATGAAAATTTAAAAATCTACCTATTTGGTGATGTCCATCCCTGTCCACAGGCCCCATACTTCCAACTGTGACTCTCTGCCAATCACTACCTAGTCTCCGCTCAGGGGTGCCCCTTCCTGACAGACCCACCCTCTGGAGTAAACCAGGGTGCACTCATTGGAACAAGTAAGTCTGGGAGAAGGTGAGTGTTGGGGTAAGACCAGTGGTGTCCAGCTGGCCATATGAGGAGGAAAAAAGAGGACATTTTGGTGCTTAAAGTAAAATTCCAATTTAACAAACTTTTTATCTTTATCAGTTACTATTTCCCACAAAAAGGCAATGGAAATAATATTTATACCCTTTAGGATTTCTTTATTTTGTTATTCATATAGTCACAAAATTGCCCTAATGGAAATTTTAATGTAAATTGATCATTACCAGAAAACACCTATAAGTAAATGGATTTGGCATTTAATTTGGACCTACTCTACTTGATACATTGTCTCACAAGGTTAAATCATAGGGGTCCTTTATGTTCATGTTCCTCATGTATGCAGTCTGGCTCAACAACAACTTCAACTTTTTTAGCAGCAGGCGCTTTGATGATTACCTGGGGGGCCTTTTGAAACAAGGCAGCAAACTGTTCAAATGTTAATTCTAACAAACCCCTGTGAGCTGGTGAGATGCCAGTCCAACTCTCCACTGAATACCCTAGGACTCTATGCAGGTCTCTGCTCCATAGTGTGGTCCTTGGCACCTGAATATAAGTATTTTGGTACCCAGGGCATCTGAATACCATTGGTCCACTCACAACATCCTAAGCAGACAAGTACCAGTGAGGTAACTGGCATGGATTGAGATGTAACAATCCTGACCCTGGGTCCAAAAGATTGCAGAAAAAAAGGTTGCTCCAGGAACCCTTGATGACTGAACAGGTTCTGGCCAGTCTCAAGCATCCATCTTCATTTGTCTGACCTCCTCTAGAAATCCCCAAAATTTTCTGGTGCAAGTCCTCCACAGATACTTTTCATATGGAGAGGACCAGCAGAATCTGCAAGGTCCCCATGAAGAAGCACATTGGTGGGATCAAGATCTCAGTGGTAGAAGGAGTGCTCCATCAGTTCTATTAATACCACAAACATAACATCCAGGAGCCCCATTTTGGAATGGACAGAGTCTCAAGCTTCAGCCACATGCTGGAATTTTCCACAGTGTTCCCCAATATCAAAAAGGGCACTGGAAGCCAAACTCTTTGGACAGCAGTACTCCTTGGTGCTTGTAGGACATGAGCAGCTCATATAGTCACAAAGTTGTAGCTCATTCACAACCAGTTACATAGAAACATAGAATTTGATGGCAGATAAGGACTGCTTGGCCCACCCAGTCTGCCCATTTTCCTACCTAATGGATAAGCTGCAGATCCAAGTTAACCAACAGCCTACTTCTTCGTACTCCCACCCCCCTAGAATTGCATCCCTGACGAACAGAGCCATGTTGTAACAACCTCCCATTCAGCCATCCTCTAACACCTGCCCAAGAGAGAGGAAGGGTGAGTAACACCCTAGCGGTGGACTCTTGTGTCTAAGGATATAAAGATGGAACTTCTTTCCAGGAGCCACTCCTTGTCTGTCTGGCTTCTTCACACCTTGGTAGGCATGACCACCTTGGCACTGTCTCTAAAAGTCTCTGCACCATCCCCACAGGAACTGTGCAGGGTGTGCTATATTGTGCCCTTCATGGGGGAAGAACAGGTCTGTTCTCAGAAATTCTGGGAACCTTCCTTTCCCATAAGGGGAAGACATGATGATGTTCTTTCCATTTCACTGATAACAATCGGAGCCACTCTTGGTTGGTGAAAAGACAAGTTTCATGTAGCACCACACTACAGTTGTGACCCCACAACGTGTTGTTTTCAGCTGTGGGGCCACCTGCATGATCATGTAACAGGCAATGCAGCAAGTAATTAATAGAACAAAAAGAAAACAAAAGATCCTTTTGTTCTCTTAATTACATTGCACCTTACTGTGCCACAATCTGCAATGGCAGTCGCGTGGCTGAAAAACAACACGCTGAAGGCAGCTTCGGATCAGTGTTTTATTTAACTTTAACTCCAACTTCCTTACTCGGTTTGCATTTAATTAAACATTGTTCCCTTTTCAGAAACAAACACGACACAGGGTAAGATACTTGAGGGTAAACTTCCTAGCTGAAACACTAATATTTATTCACAGCATGGCGAGAAGGGATTACAGAGCCTGAGCCCCAACTAACACCCCAATAAGGCCACAGTCATAATTAGCAGTTACTTAGTATTTACATATCTTGAGCTAACTATTCACATGTACACATCATAGCAGGACTGCAAAACATATTTACAACTAAAAGAACATACAAACACCAATACTGTGGGAAGACCAGGAAAGAATTATGCAAATGTTAAAACCTCATAGCAAGCAAACCACCCACAAAGAAATGACAAAAGCACTCAGTAATGCTGAAAAAAGCTCATTGCCATAGGTGTTCTTGTGCAAAACAAACAAGGTACACTCCACCAACAAGTTGGGAGAAACCACGCTGTCCCTGACTAGTGACATCATAATTCGGTGACTAATTATGACATCACCAGTTGGAGCTGGGGCAGTTTCTATGCTCCCAATATTTTTTTCAACATTACCGAGTGCTTTTGCCCTTTCATTGTGGGTGCTTTATCCTGTGGTTTGCTTGACAACTAAAATAACTGATCCTTTCACAGCTGCAAGTGGATACCGCTTTTTTTCAGGTAACTCTAAGTGGACATAGCATGAGAGGGGAGCCAGTGTCACTCAGAACCCCTGTCCCTGCCACTGTCCTGAGCTTACAGGACCCCTCCAGTTGGTCACAGGTTCCCAACCCCTTACGGGCTTTGATACAGGAACTTTAGTGCAACAATTCTGGAACCTAAATGCAAACAATTTGATGAGACTAAGATCCATTTTATGTGCCCTTGGCTTGTGGTAAGAAATACCCAGTAAAGTGCTGAGCCAATGGACATAGACTGTGCAGAGGGGAACATTGTTGCTAAGGCAGAAAAAGGCAATAGCAGGAAACACATCTGACATTTAGAAATGGGGTACAACATTAACCCTTTTAGTGCAAAATAATTTTAGCAGATAATTCACAGGTTAACTAGTAACTCCTATAGCAATAAGTGGGTTACAAAAATATGAAAAAATGAATAATGTAAAATAAAGGAATAATGCATGACAGGGTGTGTGTCATGCTGGGATAACGCCACGCCTGGGGGGGTTGGGCACGAGGCCACAAGCCGAGTGCGTCCAATGACCCAGGCATGGCGTTATGCTAAATGACACACACTCTGGAATGCATTATTCCTATTATACAATGGCTCACTGTTACATATCAAATAAAAAAAATAATTTTAAAGAATGTTTTTATTAGTGTGGAAAAATATTGTTGTTTCTTAAGAGGAGATGCAAAAAAAAAGGTGCTCTATGTCCAAATCATCTTCCATATTGGTTCACAGTGAGGCTGAGACTAGAGCTGTGGCGGCATGCTGTGATAATGCCATGGGTCCAGCCCCAAACTGACCAATCACAGTCCAAGATTCTTTCTTGCCATTGTATAATATTTCTTTAAAACTTCAGATTCAGAATCAGCCTCATCTATAAAGGAACTGAGCAGTGGTTAGGTTCCTGTTTTCATGTAAATATACATACCGGTAGCACTGGAGAATGGATTGGTACAAATTTTACGTTTTTTTTTCAAAATGCATTACAGTTAGTTTACGCCTGTGCTAGTTCTGATTTTATTTATTTAATAGATTTGTTAACTGGGTAAGTACCCAAGCACATCAAATGCCTATTTTCATAGCGGACCCAAGTACAAAGTACAAAAACAGTATAAAGTAAAAAACAAGATAATATACAGATTACATTATATACAATCAAGTAAAACACAAACATTTGCACATATTCATGAAATGTGCTTTCAGTGCAGATTTACACCTAGAATAAGCTGCAATGTGATAAAATTCTTCAGGCAAAGAGTTCCAGTCTGCAATTGACTTAAATGAGAAACAATGTTAACCTGCAACTGTTTGATAAGTGGCAACCAAGCCCACTCATAAACATTACTCTGATAACTACTAAGCAGAGGTAGAAAGGACCTCAAACAAATGTTTCATCTGAATGACATAGGGCCCCATATTCAAAAGTGGCAGGGTGTGCCATACAAGGGAATGCTCCATGCCAGGGCCGCAGTAATAGGGGAAAAATTGGAGAAGTTGTCCAGGGCCCCAAGCTCAGGAGGGGCCCACCTGAGAAGCTGGCATTACCCCTGACGTTAGCTGGTTTGGAAAATGGGCCCATTTTAAGTGACTTGCCCGGGGCCCCAAAATTCATAGCTGCAGCCCTGCTCCATGCATTCAAATGTGCCAGCACAAAACAACAGGATATTCAGAAGATGTGCTGTCTAAAGCTACTGCACGTGTCCAACTGAATATTCTGAACATGCATGATCACCCAACCAAAGATGTTCAGCACAGCAGGCTACATCTGAATATGAGGGAACCATGCATAAAAGGCTGGGACTGATGCACAAACAGTGCCAGGAGCAAAATGCGTGGATGCATGTGAGAACGGTGTTCACCCAACAGTACAGCAGCCCAGGGTACAGGGGAGGCACAGTGGCACACCACAGTGGCCAAAAGGGCCTGGTGAAGGGCCAGTGAGTGGCCAACACTGTGCACCATACAGACATGGCCAGGCATGTGGAAAGCAATTCACACTGTTCAGGTCCAACACACACATATGGCCATGGATAGAGGACCACAGCTATGTCCATGACCAACGGACAGTACTGAAGGCCAATGTCGAGCAACACCACTTCAGACATGCTTGTGTGATGGATGGCCCAGTGTGTCATCAGCACACCACCACAATGGCATGTAGCTAGAGTACACACATGGGGCCCACAGTGACATTAAGACATGATTGTTGAAAGTGTAGGACACAGTAAGTAAGTAAGTAAAAGTAAAATTGTATTTATATCAAGCGCCCTTCCCAAGCTCAGGGCACTTTTACAATAATTCAAATCACTTAAAAACACGTTTCAGAGCAATAAATCAAACAATTGTACAATACACTTACTTATTATGTTCCAGCAAATGCTAGGGCAAAAAGGAAATTGTTTAGTTGCTTTTTAAAACTTTCAACAGTTAGGCATTCTCGTATGTGCACACTGGGGTGCAAACTGTGGCCAATGTCACCCCCACAGTATACCACAGTGCCAACACAGGGAACTAGCAGCTGGAATACAAGGAGGGATGTGAAACAGAAACACCATGCAACCTGTGTAGGGGAACACAAGAACACACACAGCAGTGGGTGATGTGAAAGCCTGCCCCATCTGTGCACGCGTGGACATGTGAATGGGTGGCACATGTGTCAAACACCTGGCAACTATCCCTGTGAAAGAACACACTGCATACAGCCATGTGAAAAAGCAAATACAAATATTTAATAACAGTATAAAAACAGGGGCAAACAGCGGGGAACAAAAAAGGCAGGCTACAAACAACAACAAATATAAAACCGAACAGGCAACAGTACTATAAAAACTAATTACAAGTATTTACAGGGATGTAGGTGAAGAAATTGAGGACAAGGGAGGTAGGGGCACAACTAGATACATAGGATGGGGGCTTGGGTGGGAGTGTGGAGTGAGAAGGGCATACACCACCTAGTGGCCTGCAGGGACATGGCACTGCACACGTCTGTAGCGTGATGCACCCAGATGGAGCCGTATGGCCATCATGGACCAGCCAATGGCACAAATTTCCTGCAGCATGACTCCCTGCTGGTCTAGCAGTCACTGCAGAAGCTGCAGCATCCTGGAGGCACCCCTCTGTTGACTTGGCCCTGCCTGCTGGCTCCGTCCCTGGCCTCCTGTCCTAATTGGCCGGAAACGTCAATGGCGAGATAGTCCTGGCCCCACCCACCACAAAGTTGGTGATATGCAGCCATGTATATGCAACATGCCGTACACAGGTCCTGCCACAGTGCCACATGAAACCATGTTTGCTGATGTGCCAAGGACATGTGTGTTGCAAAGCACACCACAGGGGTTGCATGGTAGCAGACAATGGCAGTGCAGGACATACAGATGCCATGGTGCAGGGCAATGTTGTGGAGTGTAACATGGCCGTGGGATGGATGTACAGTGGCTTTAACCGTGGCACACCATCTAGATGCAGAGGCATGTGTGAGATGGCCACAGGTGGCCAACCCCTGGCACAGGTGTTCTGGAGGCACCACTACAGATGTACTAGACTGTCCACAGTCAGCCTCACATGTAGGTGATGATGGATGGCATGCAGCGTATACCCAGGTGTGGACACAGCAATACCCCCTCTGCCCAGGACAACACCCATAGTCTTGTGGGCCTGGGCACAGCTGTGCAGATGTTCATGCAGGAGTGGACACTGGCACCAGCATGCCAGCCAAATAATGGTGAACACTGCACAGCCATGGGAGGAACAACCCTGCAGTTGTCCACTGGAGCTGCAGTGGACAGGGACACGACCATCAGGCACAGTGGCAGGGTCACAGCAATGGGCAATGGCATAGGCATGAACCCAGTCACCATCATTGATGTGCCACGGAAGCATGCCAGACCCACAGACTACCCCCAATGGAACCATGTGTAGCACCACATGGCAACACCTATGCACAGACCACATAGGGCAGAGGGGGACCAGATGCAATTAAGGTGCATTGGCATGTCCCTGTCACACATGAGGCACCATGTGGCCAACACCCATCACTGAGCACAGCCGGCACACAGGGTGTCACAATAGGCTGGCACACTCTGTGTGTGAAGGTGGGCAATGCAAAGGCCCAAATGCTGTGCCAGTTGGCACAGCTGCATGGCACAACAACCAGGGCCAGACTGAAGTACAGGGGGCCCCCCCAGACAGTTGACAAAGGCCCCCACCTGGTAAACCAATAGTGGATGGCCAGGATAACACACATGGAACATTATGTTATACCAATCTGATACCCTAGGATTGTGTCTGCAGCACACATATACCTGTAGAGCCCTACATGCACAATAGTATGATCAGTAAAAAGATGAAAACACCACACATTCACAGAGTCCATTTGGTGGCCATGTACCCAACAAAGGGGTCCCACATGGATACATCCAGACAACCAAGTGGTCCATTCCAACTGCCGACAACCTGCGCAATGGATGGTGGCACGTACATGGGTGGCTGCATGTACAGTGTTGCTGATGAGGGGCAGGGGGTGTTCACACCCACTGCTGTACAGCACACACAGGTCGCACAGTGACATGGTGGTGTAGGCCAATGGGTGTGGCTGGCAGTCACCAGCCAATGGCGAACACTGGACAACACAAATACAATGCCATGGCCAAAGGTGCATGAGACACACAACCATCAGTGTGTGTTGTGGCAACACCGCACTCAGTGTCCGATGCAAGACCACAATGGCTGCCAACCACTGCCATGTACGTGGCACAGTCCACACCAGGCAGGAATATACCCTGCACCACACACAGGGGATGACCATAGCCATACCAATACCCTGTAGTGGCACAACTGGGCACAACACAGTAACTTACCAGAACCCCAACACACCACAGTGGCATAGTATGAGGGCACATCACTGGAGCAATGTGTGACATGCAGTATGTGAGTGTGATAGGAAGGTGATATTGACCACTGGATGACAACAGTATACTGCTACTGTATGGTGCACAGCACAGGGGGCATGGTGAGAGGTGCAGGGCACACACATGCCAGTGGCCACACAACAGGGGGACACGCTGCACTGGGTGCGACATGTGCATGGTTGCATGGTGTACACTGTGCAGGTGGTGGTCTGTGTCCAGATACACTGGACATTGCAGGATCCCCTGAGGCTGGCAGCAATGCAGAATCAGGCAAAAGCACACTGCTTCCAACACATGTGTGCAATGCGGTAGTCGCCTGTACATGCCCAAACCACATGTCACAGACCACATTGGGCTGAAAGGTTCCCCCATGACCCCAACGCCTACACAACCACAGACAAGTATGTACATTGTTCCAGTGCAGTCCACATGTTGCATGAATGGGACACAGTGTGTGGCACATGGCCATGCCACATGGTCCATCCCTGCTTGTCTTCTCCTCTTCATGCCTGCGGGCATCCCTCTGGGCCAGTCGAACAACCTCCCTGTCTTCAATGGAACACAATGACAAAGTCACAAACAGCACCATGCAGTACCACACCTGCCCCCACCAGTACACCCATATACAAAGCAGGTTTGTGAACATCAACCAGACACCCACAACTGAACATACAAACCCCCCACATGTAGACGGCATACAGTGTACCACCACAGAGGCATGTTATAGTGCTGTACATTGCCCCCACATACCACCAGGAATCAAATACTGCAGTGAAGGGTGAAGGCACTTGTTATACGTGGGTGCAACATGTTAGGTATCCGACATCCTACACTGGGCCCTGACCACGGACCACGAGTGCATAGTACATGACAGGTATCCCATGGACCATGGCCCATTGGGGCAGGTATCACAGCTGTCATCTGGCCAAGGGTGCACTGCCAGTGTATGGCATGGGCAACCAACACACAGGATGAACACCGTTCCCAGTGGGTGTCCCCTTGCAGCCTGCAATGGATACCCTTGTCTGCACAGTGGCATCCACATGTGTGTCCCACACTGGACTGAGTGGCACAAATGTGTATGGCCATGTGCCACCAGTGTAGGTCCATGGTGGCTGTACAGCACTGTCTGGGGGCACCATCATGGCCATGTATCCAAAGAGATGGCGGACCACCAACCAATGGCATGCTGTAGATGGACACAGGCCTGCATAAGTGTGGCAGGAGGCTGCCCATATGCTCCATGATGCCCAATGGCCTCCATTACCATGTCAGCCACCCACATGCGTGTGGCTTCACAGGTCCACTGTGGCATACCAGAGCTGGACAGAGCACAGTTGGACTGTGACTGTCATCACTGTGCCCTAGGACTGCAGCACATACTGCAGTGCAGATACATGGATATATTGGCAATGACACCATGACGGTCCTAGGAATGGGTTTAGGCCACACCATGGACACTGGTTGGACACATATGGCATCTGGGAACCTGTTTTTCCATAGCTGTGCCATGGAAAATGGCACACGGGACCATGGAGATGCATTACAGGCAACCGCCACGACACACTATGCTGTGCCATGCCACATGCCAGCACTCCCTGGCATGCATGGCCACATGGTGGACCATGCTGCACAGGGACATGTGGTGCTAACTTGAGGACATTTTTATATGACCATTCCAGGTCATGCCATATACATTTACCAAGTCTTGTTGTGTAGCTTGTGGCACAAGGCAAGCCACATTCATGGGCACCTATGGGCAATGGTGGTGAGTGACAGACATGCAATGGCACACTGCACAACAGCCATGCCACTCAGTGCTGTGGACACACATTGTACCATGCCCATGGTAGGCACACATGTACTGCTCAGGTCATGCAGCCTGTATACCATCACCCATTGTGCAGCCTGAATCTGAAGGCACCTTATTCTGACTGGATGCCCATACGCAGGTAACGCACAGCATCATGTCAGCCTCTGTCAGCAGGTGGTTGCCCACAGTGGTACAGACATGAGACTGTGCTGCTGTACACATGCACCCTATAGAGGTTGGACCCAGTCTGTGCCATCCACAACAGACCGTTATGCAGCATAGTGTACCACATCTAATGTCTGATACAGATGGTATTCCACTGTCCACACTGGACAGTGTCAGGCACAGTCAAATCCCTGCTATGTAACAGCAACTATACTGGCACGCATTCACATAGTGTACATACCTGGGCATGGCACCATGCCCTGCCACTACATGGCATGGAGGCTGTCAAGGCATGCCCTGTCCCGATGTTCTAAGTCCCCAAAATGGTGCTGACACTTCCATCGTGCAAGGTGTGCAAGTTCACCTGCTGAGGTGACTGGCAATGTTTGCCCAAACCACTGACCTTTCCCCCTCCCACTCTGCCTGGCCAAATAGCTGGCCTTCCCTTGGGACCACCAGGGCCATCAGGTTTGCAGCTCCACCTCCTCCAACCTCTGGGTGTACTGGCTGGTGGCCACGTGGCATGCAGCTCATGCCATATCGATAATGTTAGCTGCTGGGCTTAAACTCAGGCCAGGTTCTTGCAGGCCTCTCCCCTGCATCCATAGCACAATAGGGCATACATTGTTATCTGCACACTGCTGGTGTGTGCGCCATTGCAATGCATGATAAGGCTTCAAAGGTGCATTACCGGGCATGCATGGTAGCATCTTGCTGTGAGACAACCTCAGATCATGTCTCCTGCTGCCACACATGAGCGGCAGCCGTGTAATGCCATCTTGTGAAGGGCACCCACTGCCACAACCCCAGCAATCTGTACCATGCACAGCAAGGCCTATGCACTACAGATGCCTGTTGTGCACGTGTGCTATGTGGTTGCGTCTGCGCGATACAATACTGAAGTCATCACTGATGTGCAATACAGTGATGAAAGGCATCTATTGCACATCTGACTATGTAAATGCTCCATGGCATTCAGCAGAGCAAACAGAAGGCACGATAACAGATTACATGTACATGGCACATCTTTGTAATATGCAGCTAGGATATGCACATAGCCTCTTTGCACAGTCTAGGCCAAATCCACACATTTGCGACTCATTACTGGAATGTACTCAGCTCATTTGCATGGACATTGCTCTAAGAGCAAGCCTGCTCCACTGCTCTGCACTTGTGACTGAGAGGTACTGCAGCCTTGAAAGTAGGATTTCTGTCATATTTCTGTGTCTGTACTTGTTCTGTGCATTGTCATTTTTTAACACGACAATGGTGTTGTATCTGGGCCTATCCCTATCTGTTTGTTCCACAAGCACAAGTATGGCATCTGGAAGACAACGATGTCCTAACGGTATGAAGGACAAACTTAAAATCCTCACTAAGGACTAGGTGCTGTGGAAAGAGCTCCTCAGTCGTAGGTGTGGGACACCACAGGACTGGGAAAGGGCTGGAGGGAGGTTTTGGAGGCCATGAATGCATAGGGGGAATACAGGAGTGCATTAAGTGGATCAGTGGCATCTGGTAGCCTTGCAAGGAGCTACTGGCCAGGCCCATGCTTCCCCTTGGGCAACTATGGGCAGGCCCTCCACAGATCCTGTCATGACACTTATTGCCACAACCCTCAGCCATATGGCTGTGGAAGGCGTTCCCAGTGGGGGATTTCAAACAGGTGATCGGCTGTCACTGCACTGTGAGTATGCATGTTAAAGGTCATGTCTGGTCCTGCATGTGGCATTGAATGTCTGTGTGAGGCATGTTATCCATTATGTATAGCACTGTGTGGCCACAGAGCAGCAGCCACTGTATGGGTGTGCATGCCACTCCATCAGTGTGCATCCTAGCATGTGTGCCATCTGTCCTGCTCACATTATCATGCCTGTATAAGTTTCTGCCTGCACTCCTGTTACATGCATAAGTACCTACTGTACCTGTGTATTTTATGGTAATGTTGCCATGGCCATGCATTCCTAACTATGCTCTCCCCATTTGGTTTCACAGCACCATCACATCTTGGGACTGGTAGAGCTCCACAGGTACAGATGCACACACAGTGTGGCAATGTACCTATGGCCACGGTGACGGCCAGTGTGGTGCCCACCACTGTGGCCCTTCACACATGGGGGGGCAGACAGTGATGATGATGATGAGACCATCTCACTGTCAGCAAGGCACTCCTCACAGCTCTGGATGTGCTTACCCCAGACACTGAAGATGATGACATCACTCAGATCAACAGTGTCATCCCCAACACTGGCCCCCATGTGGCCCAGACAGATTCCCCACACTCTGCACATGCCACCAGCAGCCATCCAGTACTGGCACATGCGCAGAACGTGGGCCACTGTTTGCAGTCAGCCACAGCACCGGTAGAGGACATCATAATGTGGCCTGCTGAGGTGCAGCTGAGGGACACTGCTGCCCAGCAATGGGGATCAGGTGACCAGCCACAGCCTGACCAGCTGCATGTTCAGGCAGCCTCAGTGCGCATTATGGACGCACGTGCCACATCCCCAGCAGCCAGCTGCAGGGCAACCAGATGCTATGGCAGTCACATTGCAGCCCCCAGATCAGCAGCCTCCTTGCACAACAAATGGCCCTTGACGACAAGCTGCCAGGAACACACAAGGCTACTGAGGGCCTCTGTGCAGAGCAAGAAGGCACTCTATGATGCTGTACAGAGGTTGCAGGCACAGTTATGCCTCAATGAGGAGCAGGCTTCTATCAACAATGTAGAGATCATTGGGGCTATTCACCTGTTACGTGTTGGCATTATTGCAGGCTTCTCCAGTGTTGCAGAGGCTATACGGGAGAGCACTGCTGCATTGACTGCATGTGGGCACCGTACCACACAGTGCACAGTGTGCAGCAACACCAACACCCTCGAATAACTCACTGCGGCCGTGTAGTCTATGACACACCATCCCCTGCCCCACCCACCTTTGGCTACAGTGTTCAGTTCTCCACACCCACCTCGATGCATAGCCATTCATCCCCATTGGAGCTGCCCATGCCTGCGGGGCAAGGCCATGTATATGTCCATGGCAGCCACATGCACGCACACACCCTAAGGTGTCCAGAGCTATTTTGGCTGCCCGGGATGCCTCATGGCCGCTGGTGGGTTGACATCTGCCCCGTATTGCCTACAGCTGTGTGCAGTCCACACCCTGTGACCACAGTGCCCTGCCTACCATGACATTGTCACACTGTTTTAGAAACATAGAAACATAGACTTTGATGGCAGATAAGGACCGCTAGACCCACCTAGTCTGCCCATTTCCCTACCTACAGGATAGGCCGCAGATCCTAGTTAACCAACAGCCTATTTCTTCCTACCCCCCACTAGAATTGCCTCTTGTCTGTCCCATGCATTCTTGAATTCTCCCACAGTTTTAGACCCCACAACCTCCTCAGGAAGGCTGTTTCATGCATCCACTACCCTCTCTGTGAAATAATACTTCCTCACATTGCCCCTGAACCACCCTCCTTCTATCTTTATATTGTGTCCCCTTGTTCTTGCAAGTCTCTTTTTCTGAAAGATGCTACCCTCTTGGACTTTGTTGATTCCACTGAGGTACGTAAAAGTTTCTATCATGTCCCCCCTCTCCCTTCTTTACTCAAGGGTATACATATTAATCTCCTTTAGTCTCTCCTGTTTTGATGGCATCTAGAACATGGATGAGGGCCATGGTGTCATGGGAACAGCATGGGCATGATGTGTGCACCTGTGGCTTACCATTGTTGGTATATGCCAATTTTCTATCTCTGATCCATGCCAATCCATTTCAGCAACCTTTGTGCATTCTTGGCTTTGCTGTCCCTCGCGTGGACATGTGTGCATGCAGCCTCACACACTTGCATGCATGTCACATCAGGGCAACCAGTTCATACTGTACATCACCATATGGTGCACCGTGTAGTGTACCCACATATACTGTGCCTGTGTGCATGATTGCAATGTCATGGCTGACTGCATTATCTACCTTTAGGGTCCAAAATGTTCCTGCACAATGGTGTTCCTGTACCGCTGTCCCCTCAGGCCCAATCTTGGGTCCCTCAGGTCTTGCGGTAGATGCTTATCTTCATCCTGTGGCTCCACGTCCTCTGCGCTATCACCCTCTGTGACCTGGACAACTATTCCTTAGTCTATGGCCATGTTGTGTGGCATGCAACAGGCCAGGAATATGCCATAGGCCTTGTCCGGGCCATACTGTAGGGCACGACCGGACCTGTCCAGGCATGTGAAGCGCATCTTCAGCATGCTGCACACACACTCTATGATGTTCCATGTAGCTGTGTGTGCCTCATTGTACCTCTCTTCTGCATCGGAAGTGGGCTGCAGTATTGGGGTGAGCATCCATGGCTGGAGGGGGTATGTGCTGTCTCCTGTGTGGAAGAAGGTGATATGTTTGTATACAGTACTCATCCATGGCATTCTGTCCTCCTCATAGATCTGTTACAGCTGGTCATCCACAACAGCACACTTCACCAGACACTATGTCGCAGTTGCATACTCCCACGCCCTCCTCTGTGGCACTTTCCTGGCTATTGTATGTCCACTATCACTGCCACTGTGGACTGTATGGCATTTGGTCTGTGGGGCATGTGCAAAAGCCTAGCCTGTATGTGCCACACAGTACTGTCCTCTTCCAATGCATCTCAGTGCACTACCCCTCACACATTGTTACAGGCCCCTACTGCCTGGCACCACCCCTGTACCCTGTGCCTGTTGCACAACATCTCTTGTACTCCATCCAATGGCATTCCACATCTGTTCAGTGTCAGTCCTATTCCGGTCCCATCTCTGCTTCCTTCCCCCATCCCATGTGTCACATGGCTGTCAGTCATTGTGGCAATGCCATCCTACTGGGCCACTACCTGTACAGCTGCCATCACTGCACCATGCAGCCATGTAATCTAGGCACATTGTTTGTGGCTGTTTTCCACTCGTCCACAAGATGGCCATTGGGTATCTCCCCTGACTCAAAACGGTGGCACATGGATGACTGATCGCAGATATATGCATCCTGTGCTCTCCCAGGGTAGTGGGCACAGACATCTGTGATGTGCACTGTGGCATTGCACACCACCTGGCAGTTGATGGAGTGGTACCCCTTCCTGTTTACATATACTTCCTTTTCTCCACCAGGTGGCGCTCTGATGGCCATGTGGGTGCAGTTAATGGTCCCTAGCATGCTTGGTAGGTGTGCAACCCTGTGAAAGTGCTGCATTGTTGCATTTCCACTCTGCTGGTGTGCTAGGGAATTGAATGAACTCCCTAACATGAGGCAGCAGAGCAGTGAGGAACTGTTTGAGGAGATAGGATGTGGCCAACTGAGTGACGCTGGTGGTGTCACCCACCGGTACCTGGAAGGTGCCCGTTGCAAGCAGGCACAGTGCTGCTGTGACCTTGGTCTCCACTGTCATGCATGACTTCTGTGTGTGGGTGCCTGGAGCTAATCATGGATCAGCTCATAGAGCTGTCTCAGAATTGCCTTGTTGAGCCGGTACTGGCCATAATTTATTTTTATTTTTATTTTAAATTTGTTGACCGGGAAAGGCACACTGAGCCGAAGCTCATTTCCAAGCGCAACCCAGGTACAGAGAAGTACATAGAAGTTACAGAGGAGAATTAGTACAAAGTAAATTCAAATCCATTACAGACCAGACTAGTACAAAGAGAGCTGGTTACAGGCAGTAGATAAACATACAGTGCTTACAAAATAGAAGCAACTTTGTTAATTACAATAAGGTAAAGCAGATGCCAGAGAAATGCAGTAGTGATGAAGGACATTTAAAAATAACCTGAGGTATAACAAGGGCAGAGAATTTGACCAACTGAGAAATTGAAAAATGAGGCTGTTCAGGGACCCAGTGGGGATGGGTCCCTGTACGCACTTTAGGCAAGGTGTAGCTGGGAGGAGTCTGAGGAGTTGCCTAAGTTCAGGGAGGGAGGAGGCCTGTCAAGTGATGGGTGGGAGGATGTCCCATAGGAAGGGAAGGTGGTAAGAAAAGGCGGCTTGGCCGGAGGCAGTGTGCGGGCGAGGGAGGTTGAAGGTGTGGGCATCTCTGTGGCAGAGGGAGTAGCCCAGGGAGTTAGCTGTTGCTAGGCAGGAAATAAGGTAGAGGGATAGGGAGCCCAACCAGTATTTAGCTATGGGGTAGGTGCAATGGATGGTTCTCCTGTGGGAGAGCGGGGCCAGGGAGAGAGTGCAATATAGGGTGCAATGATGAGTAAGTGGAGGGGAGGCAGTGGCAAAATGACAGAATGCATTTAGCAGGATGTCGAGTTTGGAGAGGGATGAGTTGGTACTGTGCAGTATACGAGGTCTGCATAGTCAAATATTGGTAGGATAGTTTAATGCAAGATTTCACTGTGGGCGGAAGTGGAAGACTGTCTTTGTGGCGATAGAGGATGGCAAGTTTGGGCCGGAGTTTCAAGCAGGAGGCCACTATCTGAGTGGAGAAATATAGGTGGCTGTCTAGCCAGACACCTAGGTATTTGAAAGTGGGGACTAGGTCAAGGAGAGTGCCATCCTAGGTGGAGATCACTTGGAGGGCCGGTAAGGAGGTGAGCTTTTTCCTTGATCTGAAGACCATGGTGACTGTCTTTTTGTCATTTAGTTTAAGCTGATTTTTTAGGAACCAGGCTTGGACTCTATTGAAGTTGGTTTGGAGAGCCGGGAGGACACAGTCATGGGAGGGACCCGAGGCAAAAATGATTGCATCGTCAGCATACAGATGCACGTTAGCTGTGAGGCAGGTGGAGGGGAGGTCATTTATAAATAAAGAGAATGGGATGGAGCTGAGGATTGAACCTTGAGGGATGCCAGAGAGGATGGGAAGGGGGGTATCCCCTATTTGAATGGATTGCTGTCTGTTCTGAAGGTAAGAGTGGAACCAGTTTATGGTGGGTTGGGGGAGAGGGTATCCTCTATTTGAACAGATTGCTGTCTGTTCTGAAGGTAAGAGTGGAACCAGTTTATGGTGGGTTGGGCGAGGCCAAAGAGGCTGAGTTTGTGGAGCTGCAGGATGTGGGAGACAGAGTCAAAAGCTTTTGCTATATCGATAAAAATGGTGGTAGTGGTCAGACTGTTGTCTATAGCTGATAGGATAGAGTCTGTAACACTCAGCAAGGCAGTGATGGTGGAGCGGTGTTTTCTAAAGTCTGACTGATAGGGGGAGAGGGAGTTATTTGAGGAGAGAAAGTCAGACAGTTTGGACAGGGTGAGGGATTCTTGGATTTTTGCGAGAGAAGGAAGGAGCGAGATGGACCTGTAATTTCCCAGCGAAGAAGGGTCGCCACCTTTGTGCAGAGGTAAGATCTTGGTTGATTTTCACACCGATGGGACTGTGGCAGTGGCTAGGGAGAGGTTTAGTATGTGTGTCAGAGATGCTGTTATAGCTGAGGCCAAGATGTGGAGAAGTCTGGGGTGCAATCCGTCTGGACTGGTTTTGGCCTGGTTGAGAGAGATGATTGCAGTGTAGACTTCCTGGGTTGTGAAAGGAAGAAGGAGGAAACCGTGGAAAGAGGGGGGGCATTTGGTTGGGATCAGGTGTAAGGGGGGGCAATGGGTAGGGCGCATGAGACAAAAAATAAGTTGAAAGTAGCAGCTACAGAGACAGGATCAGAAATTTGTCTGCCACCAATGTTAAGGACTGGGCAAGTCTGTTTGGAAGGGGGTTTGATCATGGAGTTTATTACCTTCCAAAAGGACACAGGGGAGTTTTGGTGCTGGGTGAGTTGTGCTTTGAGGTAGGAAGATTTTGATTGCTGGATAGCTTTGGTGCATTTGTTTCTGAGGAGCTTGTAGGATTGGAGGTCGCGAGTGGTATGGGTAGCTTTGTATAGCCACCATGTCTTGTCCCTGACTCGACACACAGCGATGAGATCCAGGGATGGTGGTGCCTTTTTACTCTAACTTTCCTGAGGGGGCATGGAGGTCCCAGGTGCATTGGAAGGTGTCACAGAAGTGAGATAGGGCAGTGTTGATGTCTGGCGCGGAAAAGACTGGACACCAGTCTGCATGTGTTAGGTCATGCTGCAGGGCAGGTTCGTTTAGGAGGTGATGGGGTGGGACAAGATGTATTTGTGGTGTGAATGAGGGGTGCAAATTTTGCGGATGCAGTAAGTGGCGCAGTGGTCACTGAGAGCATCGGAGAAGGTGCCAGCTGACGAGATCCTGTAGGGATGGGTGGATAAGATCCAGTCCAGTAGGGTGTGATTTGAGGACCGATGGTTAAGGCGGGTTGGTTCCTGGATTAACTGGGAAAGGTTTAGGGCTTCCATCCTTAGTGCAGTGGGTTTTGTGGAGGGGGAGAGCCAGTCGAGGTTGAAGTCGCCTAATAACATTAGTGGTTTTAGTGGAAATTTCAGAGATGGCTTTGACCAGGGAGTCGGGTGAGGTCTTTGGTGGGGCATACAGAGCCCTGATATAGAGGGGATTTGATGATGAAAAGGTAAGGTGAGCAACAATGGTTTCGTGGGTGGAGGGGCAGGACTCCTTGTATATAATGGAGCAAGGGATGGAGTCCCTGATGTACAGAGCTACCCCCCACCTCGCTTTCCCCGGTCCTGTCGAGAAAGGATATAGTTAGGGATGGTCAATTGTGGGTGGGGGATTTTGGGGAAAAACCAGGTTTCCATGACACAGAGTATATCCGGGTTATGCTGGGTGACCCATACAAAAAGGGTGTCCAATTTGGGGAGCAGGCTCCTGATGTTGAGGTGCAAGATACGGAGGCCCTTGGGGTGGGTGGCTGAGGGCTGGCTGTAAGAGGGTGGAAGCGCGGATGTGGAATTATTTGGTGGTGAAGGGCCAGGGTTTGGGTAAATGTCACCTGCCAGGAGCAGTAAAAGAGACAAGGTGTGAAAAGGGGATTGCTTTTGTCTGCCAGGGCTCTACTTAGAGGGTGGAGCTCAGAGGTTGAGGCACCAGCGGAGAACTTCCAGATTTAAGTAGTGCAAGTGGAGCAGTGCTGGGTGAATGGTGGGGGACAGTAGGAGGGGCTGGTAAAGAGGGAGGGAAAAGGGAAGGGTTTGATGAGGAGAGTGGGGAGGAGATACAATTGGGGTGGGCGAAGCATGGGTGGTTGTGGGTGGCTCTTGGGACATGGTAAGGTAGGAGATTAAGTGGAGGGGAGGTGAGGGTTCATCAGGAGGGTGGCTGGGGATAGTGGGTGTGGGAGGAGAGGAGAGTGGAAATTTTATGAGGAGACACAGTAGCAGGGACAGCAGCATAGTTGCTTAGAGGGGCAGGTGTATAACTGGGTTTAAAACTGCAGCTGGCCACTAGATCAGAGGTTTGTATCAGTAGTGGTTTCTAGTGGCAATCTAAGATAACTTGCTAATGGAAAAACAGATTGATTGGTTTTTGGCGTCACCTGACTACACAGACACAGACACTACTATATATTGCAATGCTGACCAAGGGTGGTGGAAGGGGCGGCACCTTCACCTTTCTAAGTTTAAAACAAAAGGTGCCAAGGAGTCCTCTCGATGCATGGAGAGCTGTTTGTGAATCGTACCTGTGGGCTGTTGCTGTGGGGGAGGGCTTCCTTCTCTGGCCCTTGTGACCCTTGAGGAGGGGAGCCACTGGAATGCTCTGCAGGCTGCTGCTGTGGGGGAAGGATTCCTTGTCTGGCCCTCGCGACCCTTAGGGAAGGGAACCGCCAGAGTGCTCTGGAGGCTGCTGCTGTGGGGGAAGGCGGCTTCCTTCTCTGGCCCTCATGACTCTTGGGGAGGGGAGCCGTCGGAGTGTCCATGTCACTGAGCTGTTCGAATGTGATACGGGGCCAGTACCATCTCTGCCGGGCATACCACCTATGGGCCCTTCCACGACCATGTTGCTGTTCTCTCCATCTCCTCACATCAGCCATTGCTGCTGCCATGTGGAAAGGTAGCCCAGACATTGTTGCTGCAGTGCTGCAGCCTACCTCTGGGTAGCTGTCCGATTTATAGCTGTCCCTTTTATTCCTAATTTTGTACTGCCCAAATTTGGGATGCACGGCACATACTCTGTTTGGACTGAATACACACATGCATGGTGTATTCAAGCACCTGCCCCCTTTTTCTGCACTGCATACATTATATCTGCATGATTGCACATTCCGACATGTGCGATGCAGTTCCTGCTGTTGAATATCATGCCACAGTACATTTTCTGGGTTGCACCGTGCATCTCCATTTTGTGTGCACACCTCCTTTGAATATGGGGATCCCAGTCTATAATTGTGCAGCACCTCACTGATGCCACAGTTCAGTAGCCAGCATTTGCTTTGGTAAGTCATATTCATGATATGGCATGCAAACTCAATCTTGCAGCCCAGAGGTTAGTCAGTTTCTTCAGTAACAGAGACCGACTGCCACTTTCAAGTTATACTTAAAGTAACTAAAATTAGGGCTCCTGGTGGATTAAAGAAACCATAAACTCTAGAGACAAAATTAATAGCTACAAGAGAAACAACTGGTGTGAAATGTTCCCCTGAGTTATTCTTGCAATTGACACAGTTAATTCCTGGAAGAAATATAAAGTTTAAAGCCTGATGCTTTGCGCAGACTGCAGAGTGCAAGGCAGAAGAGGTAAACTGTATATTGTATTGGGTTTCTCATTAGATGGAAGTTTTTTTAAATAGTTGCAGTAACAATATTATTTCCAGATTGATCAGGGAAATGAAGACATTTTCAATAAAATCATCCAGTCTGCAAATATGGACTTGGATTTAGTTAAGAAAGTGTTTGAAAGTGCTAGCATTTACCCATATAGTTTGGATAACAGAATGTACCAACTTCTAGCCAGCTAAGCATACATGGCATTTTGTAGTATTGCTGAATGAATGTGACATTAGGAGTTTTTTATGATCTTAAGCTAATGTTAAATGACCTCAGCAGACACTCTGAATGTGCATGATCAGATAGTTATCATACCAATAGATAAGTTCTCTACTGATTTTAATGTATTTCTGGTTTAAAATTAATTTCAGTTCTTAGCCACCGAGTTTATTTTCTACAGCAGATCTGTTCTAATCACATGTGCATTATCCTGTCTTTTTTCCTGAGCTTGGGGTTTAGTTGAAGTTTCCCAAATAACAGTTTCTAAGATGCAGTTAGAAAAAAATAGCATACCTACAGACTCTGTCACTTACTGTTGCACGTTTTCACAAAACAAAATTCTATTTTACCAATAGGTTGATGCTGATTCTCCTTTCAAATAAGAAGTGAAGAAAGAACATGGAAAACTTTACAAGTGGCAGTACTTTTGTGCTCACTGGACTTGAGGAAATTAATCATTGGAAGTATGTGTATTTTGTGGGCTGTCTCACAGTTTACTTATTAATATCCTTTTCTAATATGTTTCTTATTACTGTGATATTAATTCACAAAAGCCTTCATGAACCCATGTATATTTTTGTTTGCAATTTGTGCTTAAATGGAATATATGGGAGCACTGCAATCTTTCCAAAACTCATGGCTGATATCATATCTGATGCAAAAACTGTTTCCTACACTGGTTGTTTAATTCAAATATTTTTATTATATACCTTTGGCTATAATGAAATCTCCTTCCTGGCATTGATGGCGTATGATAGGTATGTGTTCATCTGTAACCCTTTAAGGTATGCCAGCATCATGACAAAAGTTAAGGTGTGTGCACTTTTAATACTTCCATGGCTATATTCTTTCTGCATTATCATGACATTTATTTTTCTAACCCTAGGACTTCCTATATGTGGAGACATTATGCCCTATGTCTACTGTGATACCATGTCCTTTCTAAGGCTGATATGTGTTAATGTTACTGTTAACAATGTCTATGAAACATGTGTGTCAGTAACTCATGGCACCCTATTAATTACCATTATTGTATATTCCTATGTGCAGATTTTCAGAGTGTGTTACAGAACATCCAGAAGAGCTAAGGTTAAGGCCTTTAACATGTGCATAACCCATATGTTGTTGTTGTTTGTACATTTCTTTTGTGGCTTCGACGCATTTTTCCAGGCACAGGTGGGGGGGATAATTGCCTCACGTCTTTTGCAATTCTTAATGTCAACAGCAAGTTTCATATTTCCTCCTTTTCTCAATCCATTTATCTATGGAATTCAAATACGGGAGATAAGAAAAATAATAAAAAGGTAGTTGAAAGGGAATAAATGAGTCCCAGTATAAATACTGAGAAAGGGATAATTCAGCAGACCATTGTCTTGACTGATCACATAAAGAGTCCCTCATCCCACCAGAATGGATCTGGTGTGGAAGGTTATCGCTATTTGCAGGAGCAGGGCCTGCAGAGATCTGCCATCATTGTGCCATGCCCAGGACAGTGTCACATTTTTCTCCCCATTGAGAAGGGAGGTGTGCAATGACGCCTAAGGAGGAAGCGTCCGCACATCTGAATGCCCTCCTCCAAGCGTCTTTCTCCTCTCCATCCTCTTCTTAGCATCAATGTGCTGTCCCCCTGACTCTGCTAGGGGCAGTCAACACTAAACACTAGTGACCCCCCCCCCCGGAGAAGGAGAGCAGTCCCTCAGATGCTCAATCCTTCTCCTCCCCTATCGACCCCCGGTGACCCGTGCTCATTTCTGAACCCAGGTTGCTGGAGTAGTGCAAGGTAAGGCATCCAGTGCCTCAGCCCTCAGTGCCACTGGGCCAGTTATATGATGCAAATTTTAAGTAAATGAAGCTCTTTGTGATTGATTCAAGGAATTGCTTTCTCCCATACTCTGGGGTGCTTTTGTTGAACCTATTGTGATACAGAAAGAACATAACTTGTGCCAAAACAGTATCTAAGTGAGGAAAAGAGGACTCTGTGTTTGCTCAATGATTAGTATTTGAATTTGTATATACAGTATGTTAAAATGCAAGTTAAGAAAAAATTGTAATTTTACCAAACAGCACATTTTGTTTTTTCTGTTAATCAGTTGAGATCCCAGTCCATCAGCAACTAAAGTGATTCATTTTGCACTATACGAAATATTTATGCCAGTGTCAGTGGCTCAGTAGGTAGCACACTCGCCTCTGAGGCCGGGAGATCAGAGGGCTGTGTGTTCAGTTCCCACATCTGGCACTTGGGTTAATATCCCAGTACTGACACTGTAGTGCAGCATGAGAGGGGTGCTGCACTTCTGAGGTGCCGTCTTTCGGATGAGACATTAAACTGAGGTCCCATCTGCCTGGATTGGTGGTAGTTCAGGTGGATGTTAAAGATCCCATGGCACTTATCGAAAAGAGTAGGGGTGTTTTTATTTGCAAAACAAACATATATAACAACACTTGTTCGAGAAAGAAAACACAATCAATTTTTCAAAAAGAACTTACACTAGACAGATACGTAACAGCAAATGATTTACCTAATAAGATAAGTAATAAAGTAAACAAGTAGTGTTCTACCCAAATTTAACAAATACCAAGATCACATAAATCATCATATTTCCAATACTTTTGATATTAATTACACTTTTCTTATTTAAACTTGATAAAATGTAAAAAGTCTTTCCACCATTTACGTAAAGTTCCGGGCGTAACTCTTGAGGCGTCCAGAGTATAAATTCGCTCCAATTCCTTTATGATTAAGCTGCTTATACAAGAAAAGGGCATTTTCTTTTGGTATATAACCTACTGTACTCTTGCTTGCCATAAGTAATACCTCAGGCATCCCAAAAATAAAGTTAAAGTCTCTGTATGGAAGTCCAATGAGATGGTTGGGCAATATCCTAAAATCAAAAATTCATATGACATACTATGCAGCCACTTTAAACCCCATAATTTCACTAAATAGTCCCATAAACCTGTAGCATATGTACATTCCAGAAAAAATGCTCCATTGATTCTTCCACATTAATGCATTCTAAATAAGGACATAGTCTTTCCTGTAAGGTCTTATACTTTGCATTACCTCTGACGTTTAGTCTTCCATAAAAAATTAACCACTGCGTTTCCCACTGTTTCTGTGGCATCCTAAGATTGTTTAATTGTGCCAGTACCATGGGATTTAGTGCTGAAGGACAATTTTTAAAACCAGGCTCTAAAGAATATAGCTTTAACATTAAATAGTGGTATAAACCCTTTGTATTATTAGTCAACACTATCTGTTTCTATAATTTCCATTTGTATAGTTTCTGAGCCGCAGGCCTAAAATACTCGGGAATATACAAATGACAATTAAGTTTTGGGGCAAATAATTGCCACTTCTTAAAATATTTGCCCAATGATTTTAAACTCCAAGAAGCCTCTGCCCTTAATTCCGCTTTCAATCCCTCTTTAATCGAATTTGATATAAAAAAAACATGTCAATCAAATCAATCAATCAAAATCTTTATTTAATCAGGCGAACATCATTGAGCATAGCTCATTTACAAGATGGACCTGAGTGGTCAAGAAGTGCAAGTGTTATTACATTGACAAGGGTAGCATAAACAGTAATACAATGACAGTGGTAACATAAACAGTAATACAATGACAAAAGTGCTAATATATAACAATATACATATGTACAAGGCACATTAAAACTTTTAATCTGTGAGACAGAAGGTAATGGGCACATCAGAGTAATATGTAGATTATAGGACCTAGCAGGCATTTTGAGGGTGAATCTTGGGACTGGAAACGGAGTTTTATCAGCATATAGGGACACGGGGGTAGGTAGGGCCGGGTTTAGGCCTTGTGGAAGCAGTTGCAGAGTTCTGGGAATAGGGTGGTGAATAGTCTTTTGAAGGATATTAAGGGTAGGAGGTTATTTAGCTTCATGGTTTTTTGGAGTGAATTCCAAACAATTGCTAGTGAGTAGCTGATAGCAGCCCTCCCAAACTGGGTGCAGACATTGGGGACCTTAAGAATGATAATTCTGCTGATCCTTAGGTTGTATGGCCTAGAAGTAATTTGAGTAAAACAGTCTGAGATATAGGTAGGTAGCTTGCCTGATAAGGCTTTGAATATCCAAATTGCAGCATTCCTATTTCTTCTGTGTTGTAATGATGTCCAGTTAACTGCCTTGTGCATAAACTACAGGATCTATCATACCTAGCCCTCCCTGATTCTTCTTTAAATATGTATAACCCCTTTTAAAGAGATTTAAGCGGTTGCCCCAAAGCATCTGGAAAAATAAACTATAAAGTTTGGTTTCCAATAATACTGGAAGTGGGAAAATCATGGCTACGTACTGTACCATGGGAAGAAGAAATTGTTTAATTACATGTACTCTTTTTAATTTGGATAACCTCCACTGCTTCCACCTATTGACTTTACTCTCAATATTTGTAATAACACCTTCCCAATTGTCCTTAGGCATATTCTGAGAACTAAATTTGATCCCTAAAATTCTAAGCGGATTCCTAGATATGTGAATACCCTCCTGCCACGTTTCTTCAACACCTCTTGCACCTATAAATAACCCCTTAGTTTTCTTTACGTTTAACTTTGCATTTGAAACTTTAGCAAAGGCCTCAAAAGCCACCATAAAGTGGGAGACAGAGGCACTATCCTCAAAATATAACACCAAATCATCTGCATATGCCTGTATCAATAACTGAGAGTTGCTACAGTCATTAAAACGAATGCCTTTCCATTTCTGAGCTGATAACACAGCTTGCAAGAAAGGGTCTATAGCAAATGTGTATAAAAGAGGGCTGAGGGGGCATCCTTGATGAACACCAGTAGTTAGTTGTAATCCTTCAGCCTTGCAACCTTTCAAGAAAGGAAATACCATCACTTTATAATACAATTTTTCAATTAATTCCACCAATTGGAATGGGACCCCATAATGTCTAAGAGTAAGAAAAAGAAAAGGTAAATGCACTCTATCAAAGGCCTTCTCTAAGTCTGCAGCAACCAAACATCTAGTTAATCCCATCTCAGTGAGATGATCAATCACATCTCGTATCAACATGATGGCATACTGTATTCTTCTATCTGGTAAACCACAGTATTGATGGGGTGAAATAACTCCTCCTACGTATTTTTTAAGCCGGTTATTCAAAATACTAGCAAAAATTTTGTAATCGGAATTTAAGAGTGTAATTGGCCTCCAATTGGCAATATTTTGTTTATCACCTGATTTAAATATATAAATCAACAACCCTTCTGTAAATGAAGGGAAAATTAATGCTTTATCTAAGATGAACTGAAACAACAGGCTCAGACACTGATTAAGTTCTTCTGAGAAACATTTATACAAATTATTTGAAAGGCCGTCTATTCCGGGTGAAATATTCAGTTTCAATGACCTGATAGTATCTATAATCTCTGTTTGAGTAATAGGGTCCCATCCCTCTGACCTTCCGACCTTATTAACTGGGGCAGATATCTGGTCTAAATAACCCACTATATCTGTTTTTGAAATTGTTTCATGAGGATTTAACGTGCAAAAATGACCAACTATTACCTCCCGAAGATCCGCCACTGAAGTCGCCACACTTCCATCAGCTTTTTTTAGTTTCTCCAATCTCATAGAATCCCTTAATTGTTTGCACATCTCAAAAGGGTCCCCTATAGGTGATTTTTTGACTCCATTGATTAGAATAGCCTGCATGGTTTTGCCTCTATCATATTGAAATTCTCTCATTCTCTTTTTAACACAGAGATTTTATCAGAATAATCCCACCTAGATGAGTAAGCTATTGTCAAAAGTCTCTAATTGCTGTCTTAAACCCAGATAACATAAAAATTTATCATTTTTAGATTTTCTTCCCTGAATTTTAAACCAGTTCCTGAGATCCGCTTTTGTCTCTAACCACCATTCCCCTAAGTCTGAATATAAAAAGACCACTGATAGTCTAGCCTTCAACAGATTTTTAACCCCTGATTGAATAGAGGGAAGTTCTAGTGAGGAATTATTCAACTTCCACCTTGTTTGTCTTTTCTCTTGCCTATCAGAAGGAAAAAAGGAGCTTACCAAGAAAGAGTGGTCAGAAAATTCGCAGGGGAGTATTTTAAAGGATTCTATTTGCATATTGGGTGAGACTAGCATGTGATCAATCAGAGAGAGGGATTTCCCCTTTTTAAAAGAAAAACTAGTTTCTGCCTTTAAAGAGCCATTACAATTTATAAGACCAGCCTCTTTAATGATTTTGCTTAAAGCATTAGAATCACAATAAATTTTCTTGTTGTCATTTTTTTTAAGAGAGAGAGCGGGAATGGAACAATTAAAGTCACCTCCCCATAAGACCCTAACTGTAGTTAATAAGAAAGGCTGAACCATTTTTAGACAGTTGACTCTACCAGATTTTGTCTGAGGGTTATAAATGTTAATAAAACGTAAACATAGGCCTAGCCACTTCCCGTCCACTATTAATACTCTTCCAGGAACCAGGTCAATTAAATTATGTAGCTGAAAAATGTATGAATTAAATACTATACCTATACCATCTGCAGAGTCCTCCTAAAGGACCAAAAGATGGGCCCCAAACCCACTCTCTTTAAATGCTACAAGCTGTTCTGATGGAGTACATCCAAGTCTCCTGCAAAACAAACGGAAAGGGGATACTCATGTATATAATGGAAAAGGGCTTGTCTCTTAACTACATTCAGTAGACTGTGAGCATTCAGTGAACCCCAAATCAGCCTCATTTTAAGTTTACATGCTCATACCCTCAATTTTTTTCTCTTTTTCTTTCTTTTATCCTTATAATTGTCTGCTACCTGTGATCTGGTTGAAAGGGAGGATTTTTGAGAATCTGAATCCTCTACCTCTAGCTCCATATTAACCCATGAGGAAAACAGAGCCGCATATGAGTTACTAGTCTCAATGTGTGTTGCTGGAGGAGGGGGGGGGGGTCTGGGATGCAAATTTCTAGCTGATCTTCTTTGAGGCAATGCTGACAAAGGTTTATTTAATGCAGTAGTGTTATCTCCCTTTTCTGTAATCTCATCCGAAAAGCAAACTGGAGGAAGACTTAAAGCATTAGGGGAACCCCTAATAGCTTTCGCTAAACTGGCCGTATTTGAAGCCTGCCCTTGTTTTTCCACACTACTCACCAAAGATGTCTTATTTTTCCCAGAGACTGAATCTTTAAATTCTCCTTTAAGCTCAGCTGGTTTCTTAACAATAGCCTGTGAAATAACAGAAGGAGGGGGGCACATTGGTGAGGGGAGAACCTGAACAGTAGCTTCCTGTGCTTTCTGAATGAAACCTTCAGAGCTGGAGCAAGTTGACATATTGTGAGCAGCCCAAGGACAGACTTTAAACACATGCCCCTTTGATTCACATAAATCACAACATGATTGATTATTACAGAACATAGTCAAATGCCCTACCTCCCAACAATTGTCGCATCTGGGTTGATCACACACACTGGAAAGGTGTGTTCTAGCTCCGCACTTGTAACATGCACGAGGTTGACCACTATAAAAACATACTCCTTTGTCTTTCCCCAATAAGAAAGAATTAGGTATATGCTCAATACCTGCATCCGTTTGTTTTAACTTAATTTTATACTTCCACCCACCAGTCCAGAAATGCTCTGTATCTAAGATAGGTTCTGGATCACTTAAAACATCGCACCTTTTCTTCAACCAAAAGGTTATATCCTCTACCCAAACCCCTTCATTACGAAACATAACAGTAACAAATTTAATCAAGGGTTTAGAAAGAGGGATTACAATGAAGGGGGCCCATATAGGAGAAAACTTAACCTGATTGTATCTAGTCCAAAAAAGGTCTAGAGTATGTTGTGAACGGAAACTTACATCGTAATTATCTTCTCCTGAAATATTTATGAAAGCGTAAACATCCTGTGGGGAAAAATGTAATGAATCTTTTAGCAGCGTCTTCCCCACGTAATGCCTATCTGACCTAACCTCCAAACCCCCTTTATACCTTAAACGCACAGCTGCCCTCCTGGGAGCTGCTTTCTATTTGAATTGAAAAAGTTCTGACACTAAAGGTTTTTGTACTGTAAGGAGGGGGTCAAAGGAATCTTTGAGGATATCTGTTAGTTATCCTGTCGCTGAGTTTCCTGAGGTAAGGGTACCAAGTGGGTTAACAAAACAGTGGAACCACTGAAAGGCATAAAGCCTCTTTCTACTTGTTTACTTCCCCAGTGATTACCCCTTTCTGCTGCTGTATAACAGGAGCCCATTCAGGTGAATGTCCAGATAAAGATAACTCAGGAGCCCAAGTTGGATCAGGCTTCCACACACCTGTATCAGTCTGAATCCAACCAGCCCCACTTAAAGCTTTATTTGGTGACCAAGAAACTTGCATATCATTTTCTATTAACAAAGGAGATTCTAACTTTCTATCCTGTACATTTAAATTTGTAATGGTATTTTTTTTATTTTTGTCTGGGAAAAAGGACTCTGTCACCCCAGCTTGAGAGCCTTCTGAAGATTGATATATCACATTTGGAGCAGCTAAAGGATCATCCTGATTTTGGCGTTTTAAAACAAATCCTGCTGCTTTGCTCAAAGGAACAACATTAGTGTTATTAAAGGTTGAAGTCAAGATGGAAAACACAGTTTTAGAGTTCGCTTTCGCTTCGTTAGTTTGTTCTACCAAAGTTGAGGCAGGCTGTGGGCACTCGCAACATGCTGCGATAAAGCTGCCAGCCTGATCCGAATTTAACAGGAGCGGTTTCTTTTTATCAGAAACTTTAGAGCCATTCATAACAGTGCTCCGGACATCGAGATTACTCCTGTCTCTTAGCTCAGCCTGGAAGTTGGTTACAGTGCTGCACACATACGTTTTCATTTCGATGTTAATTAGTCCGGCGAAGAACTGCGGAGCTTCAGACAGCTTAAGGGGAGCTTCTGTAGTTATGACTGCCGAAAGCACACTGTCAGTTTTATTGTTTTCCACTGAGTTTAAATTAAAAGTGGACACAGTACCTGATGACTTTTGAGGTTCTTCAGCTGAAACAGTTTCTCCGCTGGTAAAATGGGCACATTCCGACTCCTTTGACCTTCGGCTCTCTCCGCTGTCTCGCTCCACAAAATCACCTGCAGCAGTTAACTCCTGCAGAGCACTTAATGAAGCAGACCGCACTTCTCCGTAATTCTGCTGTAAATGAATTTCCTCTTCTGCTGTATGTATAGAGCCCGCTCCCAAGGACTCTTTTTCCATATTAGTAGATTTTATGCCACCAGAAACATCCTGATTTGCCTTTTTCTTTCCATCTGAAAGCTCCCAATTTATAACTGCAGTTTGAAGTTCAATATCAGAATCAAATTCAGCCATTACCAAGGCTGAAGCCTCCAATCCACCTAGAGCAGGAGTCGAGGCTACATCTCCCACTCTGCAGTCGTCCTCCTCCTTCCATGGTCCACTTCGAGTGGCCATCTTGAAAATGGCCTGTCCCCCTACTGGCAGCCGAACAGCAGTCGAGCAGGGGAATTTCCCTGGTGTCCTGGCCAAATTTCCCTCATTCACTAAAAATACCACCAACAGCTTAATCTGGTTCAAGGTCAGTTGGCCTTCATCTGTATCCCTCTCCCCCGGGTCATGCCTGAAAATAGGCAAGGATTTGTCTAGTGCGCTTACCCGGTCAACAAAAGCTAATTAAAAAAAAAAAATGTTTGATTACCCCTTTTGCTGAACCCTAATCAATTTGAAGATTTGGGGACCATGAAGGAAACCTCAAATGTGTGGTGAGCATGATTTTACTGCAGTTCAGTGTTGTGTTCTCATAGGGTTCTGTGGGTTGTTACCTAAAATTCAGTTTTTACCATAGTTATAGCTCAGTAGCCTGTATTCTTAGACCTTTGGTATTCATGAAACCTACTGCATTCAATTGTATCTCACCAATCACACAACAGTTTTTCAGTGTTATTTTATATTAATTTGGCTTTACTTTACTTTTTCTCTTGTTTATTCAACTTCTTTAATGGTGGTGTTGATTCAAAGTGGATTTGGAGAAGAAATGTCAAAATAAATTAAAATCTTTAGCAACAAGGTGCTTCTTGAAATGTACAGTTAAAAAACCCCTCTATGCCACTTAAGAGGTTCTTTATGACAAAATGGGAAGGAATGCTTGGAGAGAGGACATGACATTTTCAGGGGAAAATGGTCAAGTTGTTTCTGAGATTTTGAAGGTTAAAAACATCTATTTATTTCACTTTTAACAGAACAAAATCAATCATTAACAGGAAGTTCAACTTTGAAATTTGGCTATGAAACTAGGGTTGTATCTGTTTCATTGTATGTATATTTACCTTTTGAATTACTTTTTGAAAATGTTACTTTAATATTAAATTGCTGGTCTGGTTTTGTTATCATATTTTCTTAAGATGTGTTTGTTGGTTACTTCTCCTATATGTTAAATATAACTGTTAGTATACCCAAGAGGGTATCCCATGATTTGAGTGACTCAATAAGAGTAAACCCCAAAACAGCGGCATATTTTTAGCAAGGACACAAATGGTGAGGGCGATCAGCAGCCAGATTTGGAGCCATTGTAGCTGGGGTCATGGCCATTTGATTTTCTAGCTCCAGTCAGGTGCTAACAGTCAAATATTTATTTCCCATAGGGCCATGTGAGTCCTCGAGTGAGTGATGCCAAAATATGAGGACCACAAGACAGGAGCAGTGGTGTAGTGCTAAATTTAGAAGTGAGGGGTCTCTGAAGATAGAGGGGGGACGGCTCAGGGGCAATATGAGAAAGTATTTTTTCACAGAGAGGGTGGTGGACGCATGGAACAGCCTTTCTGAGGAGGTTGTGGGGTCTAACACTGTGGGAGAATTCAAGAATTCATGGGACAGACATAAGGTAATTCTTGTGGGGAGTAGGAAGAAATAGGCTGTTGGTTAACTAGGATCTGCAGCTTATCCAATAAGTAGGGAAATGGGCAGACTAGGTGGGCCAAGTGGTCCTTATGTGCTGTCAAAGTCCATGTTTCTATGTTTCTGACTGTAAACCATGTCCCCCAAAGCAATAGGCCGGGTGGCCCCCAGAACATTTTTAAAATTTGGTGCAGTCTGATGCATTTTAAGGGATCATTTGAAACAGAATTTGATGCCCTTTTATTCCCTCCCCATGCCCAGTAAGATTCTTCCTAGCCCCTCCACAGAGTCTCCACAGTCCAGTATGTTGCCCAAACCACCCTTCTCGTAGCCTAGCTACCTGCTCCAATGCATGGCCCCCAGCCTTATCCAAGCACAGCAAGCTGCACCTTAGCTCCCCTCCTTAGAACCCTCAGCCCTTCCCCACCACATCATCTGTAGTCTCAGGGGCTGTTCTCCTTTTAATAGCAAGTGCCATTTCACACTTAGCATGGTGCTTGTCCAGTAAGCATGATATTGACTGTCTCAGTATCGCAGCCTAAATGAGCAGCATAAAAACACTTTACAATAATAAATTGTATTGCATTGTATTCTAACCCTCAATCAATCAATCAAACTTTATTTAACCAGGCTAAATCATCCTTGAGCAACCTCATTTACAAGATGGTCCTGGACAAGTAGGACATATACAACTACAGCATACTATCGAAGTTGCAGAGTGCACACATTGAGCAAATAATTGACGGTTACAGTATAACAAATAGGATCTGGGCTGGGGAATACCTACAATGCACAACTATCCATGGGTTGATAAATGACTGTGTATACAAAGGATTCCCTAATGGAGGGGGCTTTTCCAACCAGATGCCACAATGTTACAAATACAACATTGGAGGATAAAGTCTTCCCCATCATGGAAAACAAGTGCCAGTGTCCATCTAAATGGAAATGTAACACTTTTTAAAGAAACTCAATTGGAAAAATAATTATTGCAGATAATCAGACTGACTATACTTCAATGTCACTTCAGTTTTGCATCCATCTGATACTTGAAAATTAAGAAAAATATATAAAAATGTGTGTAATAATATTAAAACATGAATTTTATTAGACATAATACCCCCAAAAATTGATTCATATGGTAAATAATAGAACAACCTCTCAAGACACTGAGAAATAAGACTTACTTGCTGCCAACCTGCCACCTAAAACTCAGATTACCTCAGACTTGCAGCACAAGCAGTCAAATGTTAGGAATTGTAAAAGCCCCTGCCTTCTGAGGTGGAACATTGAAAAAGCAAGTTTTAGACATAATTTAGTTTAGAGTGAATATTTTTTCTGCAGTTTCCCTAAATTTCAAATTATAATGATGGACATTTACATAAAAACAGGAACACTGTCCCCAAGACATCAGGGGGGCCAAAAAACAGGATGAAACATTCATGTAATTTTTACCCACACACTTTTGGACCATGAACAAATGTTGTTTTTAGCATGGAGAAGGTGTACCCCTGCATAACTAAGTCACAATGCAAAGGAGAAGGTGCAAACTGTATTTTCACTCACTAACATGACACATAGACATTGATGGCAGATAGAGGGTCTTGGCCCATCTAGTCTGCCCAGCCTAACTATTCTGCCTTACCCTAGTGACAGCCCTTCCCTTTGTTACTGTCCTCCCTTTTCTAACTAAACCCACATGGGCATTCCAGTCCTATCCTTGCTTGACGCTGCTGATTGACTTGGCCTGTACCACTTCCTCTGGTTGCTTATTTCACTTGTCCATCACTCTTTGTATGAAGAAGTGCTTACAGGCATTCTTCCTGAACCTACCCCCCCAGATTTAGTGAATTCCATCTCATCTCTGTGTTTGAACTTTTGAACTGAAGGAGGAAGGTTCCTTGGTATCCACTCTATTTCTCCTATGCAGGTAGTTGTGTGTCTCAGTCATGTCACCCCTTTCCCTCCTCCTCTTCTAAAGGAAGTACATATTTAGGTCCTGCAGTCTGTCCTTGTATGTCATTTCCCCCAGGTCATGGATCATCATAGTTGCCCTGCGCTGTGCTGTCTCCACCTTGTTGATGGTTTGTGACACACACACACAGTTGAACTGTTGCACAGTATAGAACTAGTTGCATGGTGTTATGCTATGTTTGAACTATGCATAAAAAGCAGTGTTACACAGATCTGCCCCCCCCCCCAGCTGCCTCTATTTTATGTCTGTTTCTTGGCAAAGTCCAGATTGGTGTTCTATGGCCCTAAACTGCATTCCTGGTAGTCAAGTGCCCACAACTTCATTCTTCACACCACATGTGATACCTGGCATCCAGCGGATTTCCATGTCCTTAATTGACATTTGTCATCATAGTGGTCCTGCTAACCATGCTCCCCTAATACCCCCAATACAGAAATGTTCCTGGTACCAGCTTTGGTATCACTCTATTGCATGCCAGCAGTTACAGTTCCAACCAGGGCGAGGTCGCTATCTGCTGCCACTGGGAATTCAGGGTCTTCACACTCTGTGTATGGCTCGTATGTCCGACTCCTTCAGGGCACTTATGTAAATTAATGTCATTGTCTGTGATGTCATAATCATTTCCACAGCTATAAATTGTGCAGTGACAAGCAGAGGAATATATCAGGTGTGGACCAGAAGCAACAGCAGATAAGTTCTAATAGGCATATATTTTCAAATTAACGTGCATAGTTATAACATAAGCAAAGAAAGCTTCATAAAGCAAATACATTAAATATAAACTAACTTGCCTAACTATTTATTATTATTAAAGTTTCCACAAAACAGCAGAGGAACTTTACTGCTAAAAGCCTTCCAGTACTGAATAAGTGTATTCAAGGGTGTCCAATACATGTAGTGTGCAGCAAAAGTAAACAAACTCTAGCCAGAGCCTATAGGGCTGTGAAAAGCTACCAAATGACCAAAGTCATTTTCTTGTTGTTGCCATATGGTGCTGTCAAGTCACAATCATCACAGTGCTCTCAAATACAAATAATCATTTTCCTGTAACAAGCCCTCATTTTTCCTGTATTTTCCTTGTAGAGGCAGCATCAACTCCCTGTGTAAATACAAGTAGATATTTCCATGAGCCACTAGTTCCTTATTTGTGACTTTGTTGTTTATTTAAATGTAATATGTTGGTAGCCTTTTATCAGGAAAAGGGCTCTGATTTGCTGTTAGGTATTAACATTATATGTCAAAATGGCCTTTGAATGATTTGGATTTATATGGAATCCATAATGCATAATGAGGGAATGTATTTATTCATTGAATTTTGTTGACAGGGTATGTTCACTAAGGCTAGAAGTCCCTTTCTCAGGGGTGGGGGGGGTACAGATGGTAACCAACTGAAATTGTAACATGGCATAAATCCTTACTTGAACCAGATTAAGCTGTTGCTGGTATTGTTAGTGAATGGGGGAAATTTGGCCAGGACATCATGGAAAGTCCAGTACTGTTTGTGAGAACAAGTGCCATAGGATCTTTAACAACCACCTGAACAGGCAGACAGAAAAGACAGGAGCACCCCCCCCCCCATGCTGCATTACAGTGTCAGTATTAGGATTTAAAGAGTTAGTGGAGCCAAACCAGGCAGACAGGAAAATAGTATCAATTTTAAGAAGTAGTCAGTTATAAAATTTTATATCTGAAGTACCTTTCTCCCACCAGAGAGTCTTCTATGTCATAATGTTGCGGTGGATATGTGGAACAGCTCTTTGCATAGCAGCTGACATATCTAGTTCAGCTGCCCCCCACTACATCATCAGCATTGTGTTTTCACTGACAGTGAAATCACATGTGAATGACCTGGCTGTCACTGAATTGCTGTTCCTAAATAGCAGTGATGTCACAGTCAGTGAGGTCATGATGCTTTTTTTTCCAATTATTTAACCAGGTGAGACACACTAAACTGAGAGCTTGTTTACAGGTGCAACCTGGGAGCACAAGAAATTTAATTGACTTGCTCAAGGTCACACAGTATGCAAGTGGGGGCTGTAAGATTCAAGCCCAGGTCTCCAGATCAGAGCCTTAAACCACTGCACCATAATGCCTCCCAAATGCTGGTGATGTAGTGGGGCAGTATAGCTAGCTATGTCAGCTGCCACACAGAGTGCTGTTCCACACCTCATACATATTAACATCAGGTAAACAATCTTCTAATTAAAGAAAGGGAAAAGATAAAGTACCTCAAATCTAAAAGGTAATGGTTGACTGCTTTTAAAATCTAATATTAACATAGAAACATAGAATTTGACGGAAGATAAGGACCGCATGGCCCACCTAGTCTGCCCATATTAGTTTTAGGCAGTACACAAGCTCTATAACCCACACGCCTAGTGTGAGTATCATATTCTAAAATGAGAAAAACAAGCCTGCTGTTTCCACTCATTGCCTGCAATCTATGCTGTGGAAAAGAATGTCAGCAGCTAGCAATCTGCATTCCACTGTATGTACTGTAAATTGACACTGAGTCTACAGATGACTTTCGTTTTCACAGAAAAAAAGAAGAAATGAGTCCCCTAAGTGTTAGACTGAGCTGGACAGATAATAGAAACAGCAGTTTAAAAAATGTCCTGAGAAGTGCTGGGGTCCAGTACAGTAGCACCCCCCTTCCCTAGCTGATGCCTTTAACAGAGAGCAACAAATAGCAAAAATCGGGGGGGGGGGGAGTGCACTAATTTGCAGCTGTGGAGAAATACATGAAAATGTCCAAAATGGAAGTTCTAAGGAAAGACATTTTTAAGCTATGGATGACAGAAAGGCTGTGGGTTCCGCCCTCAGCCTTAAAAAGGCAAATACAGGAGGATTCTGAGATGCACTGTAGCCAGGAAACAGAAAGCAGGCCAAGAGAGCTCTTATTACAAATGTAAAAGGCACTAGTTTGATTGTACCGGAGCTACTGTTTGCAGAAAATGTGCCCGCATCACAAGAAGCACATACTGTAGTTGAGCTGAAAAAAGTGCAGTGCAGGGCTACTAAAATGCTAGCCAGGTCACATGGATTAAATTATAAGGCTAGAAAAACTGGTGATACTTTCTTCAGAAAATAAAATATGCATGGGGACATGATACAGGTCTACCAAATGTTAAACAAGCATGAGAGAAGACTGACCTCAGCAAAGTAGCCTTAAAGACACTGATGTAGCAGAAAACTGATACTTTAGCTTAAGCTTACTGAAGCCTCATATCCCAAAACACATAGCTGGTGGATCACTGTAATTATCAGACCATCGAGCAACATTAACAAGACATCTGTGGCTGTCCCGAGCTTACAGACAGACAGCGATCGGTACTTCCACATGAACCACTTCCTCAGTAAATTTACACTTACCACCTGAGAAAAGCATTGTGAAGGGCTTACCAGAGAGCACGCATGCATGCTGGTGCACATCAGAGCATATGACAGATGAGATCAGGGAGAACTCAATGCAGGACTGGTGAGTTTGTTGTAGGTGCTGCCCTCAGTGGGCTGCAGCTGAAAGGAGTCTGAGTGAGGACTGGAGTCAATGTTAAGTGTGCATGCGCCAGCTACCAAGATCACAGGAGAGAACTGCATAATTCAACAAAATAAAATTAAAATAACATTTAAGAAGTGTGGAAGCAGAGCTCCCTCTCATTATAAAGTAAGGGGTCAGTGCTCCTTTGCGACCCCACAGCACTACACCCCAGGGCAGGAGGATGCAATGTGAAGGGGCATCCACAGGGCAGGATGTAGTTCTATAAGGGACTCTGTTTACTACACATTCTGGTGCAAGGTAAGACATGCCTGACATAAACACAGGGGAGTATATGTATGTTATTAGCCAAGTTTTATATGGTTTTCTCTGCTAGAAAAGATGGAGTTGTACATACAAACATACGAAAATTGCCAGCAGAAAAAAGCCTTACGGTCTATCAAGTCTGCTCAATTGTGTAGCTAGCAACCCTTATTCTGCAGCTGCCCTCCTTCCCTTCCCCCCTCCCTTGACCATCCTTCTTGCCCTGTTCCAGCCCCTTTTGAAACCACCCACAGGATACCACTTCTGCCGGTAATGCGTTCCACCCAGCCACTATCCTGTCTGTAAAAAAAGTGTCTTCTCATCTCCCTCCTGAACCTTCCTCCCCTCCAATCTCACACCATGGCCTTGGGTGTCCCTCCCCTCCCTTAGTTTGAAAAGCCCCTCCATTCAAGTCTTGTTAATTCCTGTTATGTACTTGAAGGTTTCAATCATATCACCCCATCCCTATTCTGTTCCAGTGAGTACATGTTCAATTCCCTCAGCCTACTCTCATCAGGTAAGTCCCCTAGACCATGGATTATCTTTGTCACCCTACGCTGCACCCCCTCTAGTAACTTAATGTCCCTCTTTGGGTACAGGTACCAGTACTGCACACACTACTCCAGGTGTGGCCTAACCATTGATCTATACAATGGCAGAATCACCTCCCCCCCTCCTTGAGGATATACCCCCAGCGATACAACCCGACATTCTGTTGGCCTTTGCTGCCAACCTTCTGCATTGTGCTGAGTTGTTCATGGCTCCCATAATGAACACTCCCAGATCCTTCTCCTCCTCAGTAATGGCTAATTGCACTCCCCCAGCTGGTAGCTCCTCCTAGGGTTTTTTGCCACAAAATGCAGCACCTAGCTTTTTTTTGGCATTGAACCACAGTTGCCAGGTGTCTGACCAGGTCTCCAGCTTTGACAGATCCTCCTGTAGTCCTTGCCATCCCTTAGGTCACCCACCTCCACTCCCATCTTGGTGTCATCAGAAAACTGACTGATTTTGCTCTTGATGCCCACCGAAATGTCTGCAATGAATATCTCAAACACCACTGGTCCCAACTCCAAGCTCTGTGGAACTCTGCTCATCAACATCCTTTGGGATGATAGCTCCCCACCCACCACCACTCTCTGCTGCCATCCTTGTAGCTAATTCACTGCCCAGCCCATCATCTTTGCATCCACCCCTGTATTTTCTAACTTACTTCCTTATCTCCCATGCGGCACTGAGTCAAATGCCTTACTGAAGTCCAGGTACAGGATATCCACTGCATGGCCTCTGTCCAGTTGTCTAGTTACCCAGTCAGAGTACTCCATCAGGTTTGTTTGGCAGGATCTGCTAGTGACAAAGCCATGTTGTCTACTGTCTTGCAGCCCATTGGCTTCCAGAAGGGACACCAGCCTTTCTTTCAGGATTGTCTCCATCAGCTTACCCACAATGGATGTGAGGCTCACCAGTCTATAATTCCCTGGTTCATCCTTGGGGACACTCTTATGAAGAGGTACCACATGAGTCACCCTCCAGTCCTGAGGTACACACCTCAAATCCAGTGGGGCATTGAATAGATCTGCCAATGGCCCTGTTAGGACCTCTGCCAGTTCTTTCAGTACCCTGGGGTGAACACCATCTAGCTCTGGTGCCTTGACCACTCTCAGTGCCCTCAAGCCCTCCAGCACCCTGGTCACTGTGATTTCCCTGTCTGTCACCCACTATCCCTCCATTCTTGCCCTCAAACCCCCCTTGAGTATCGCCCCCCCTTTTCCTTAGTACATACTGAGCAGAAGTAGTCATTAAATGCCTCTGCCTTTTCACCTACCACTTCCACCCATCCCTCTTCTCTCCTAATCCTTACTATATGGTCCTTACAGCTCCTTTTCTCCCTGATGTACCTGAAGAAGTCCTTCTCCCTTCCCACTTAATGCCCTGTGCCAGCCTGAGCTCTTTTGACACCTTGGTTGCCCTTACTGCCCTTGTCACCTCCTTCACTTTCTTCAGGTGCTCCTCCCTGTCCTGCCCTCCCTGTTTTTGTACCTCCTAAAGGTAGTCCTTTCTTCCTTACCTTTACATGACTCCTTTGCTAAACCAGCTAGGTTTCTTTGCCATAGCCTTCTTACTATTGGTCTTGCCGCTTGTTTTAGTTGCCTTCACTATCCCCAGTTTTATGGGCTCCCACCTCTGGTTAATGTCCATACTAGGCTGAATTTTGGCCTGGTACTCTTTACTATTTCCCTATCCTTCTGAAGTTAGCCTTCCTGAAGTCCAGGACCCTTGTGTTGGATACTACTCCTTTCTTACCCATATTCAATGGTGAGCTATACCGAGTGGTGGTTGCGCCCACCAGTGGTTCTTCCACCCCTCAGTTCCTCACAAACTCCCCATTTGCCAGCACAAGGTCTAGGTGTTCCCTAACCTGGTTGGTTTACTGAACATCTGCATCAGGCAGCTGTCCTGGAAGGCGTGCAGCAATAGCTGCTCTCTTCAATTCTTGGTATCTGTGGTACTACAATCCACTTCCGGCAGGTTGAAGTCCTCCATGATCACCACACTCCCCTTACTGAAGGTCCTCTTGATCTGTCCCGCTAGTTCCCTGTCTAACTCTTCTGTCTGGGAGGGTGGACTGTATACCACTCCCATCCTAAGCGTCCTATTCCTTGAGTCTTGGATTTGCATCCATGGTGACTCCATACTACCCTCCTTCCCCTCCTCCCATACACACTTCAGTCCTCCCCTCACATATAGTGCCACCCCCCTTTCCCTTTTACTCTATCCCTGTGAAAAATCCTATACCCTGGTACCACCAGGTCCCAGTCATGGTAATTGGTGGCCATGTTTCAGTAATGGCCACCATGTCTACCTCTCCCTCTGCCATGAGGGTATGGTATGTAGCTCAGCAGTTTTATTCCCCAGGCTTCTAGCTTTCAAGGTGACTACCTTTTGACCCTTTACCTTCGTCCCCTTCCCTCCTGCCCTCCCAGTCTAACATCCTCTCTAGTCCTTTCCCTTAATCCCTTGCCTCTGTTATGGGAGGTAAGCTCGTATGACTTCCCATCCTATAGCCTCTGCTTGCCTCTTGCCACCCTCCGCTCCTGGTTTAAATTCCCTTCCTCTTCTATGTAATCACTAATCCTCTGTTTCAATACTTTCTTGCCCTCCTCTCTTAAGTGCTGCCTATCCTTCATGTACAGACTACTGTCTGCCCAGGTCTCTCACCACCCCCCCACCAGCTCATGCCCTTTAGCCTGACACCAGGTTCCTAGCCATTTATTAAAGTCCACTATTCTCAGTTTTCTTGCAGTGCTCACAATGGGAACAGAAGAAAGTTACTGATCTTCCTTCCCCCTCACATATTGGCCCTAGTTCCTCAAACCTCCTCTGAACTACAGCTAGCACCCTATCAGCCAGGTCACTTGTCCCCAAATGCAGAATTAAATGAGGGTTTTTCTCTACCCTTTCTAGCATACTTCTGAACAGATTGCCCCACTCTTTCCACTGTCATTCCTGGCATGGACTCCACCCAAATGCTACTATGCCTCTCCCCTTGCTACCCACCACCTGACTTCACTTAGTATTGAGTCCCCAGCACAAAGATTCAACCCCTGCTTTCCATCCGCTTGCTTCCTTCTTCCCAACCCTCCTCAACACCTCATCTCCTGCACATTAGTTCCCCTTATGCCCCTGTTATAACTCCTCCATCAGTACTCCCGCATACCAGTTTCATCCTGAATAACATCAATTACTCCTCCAAGCTCATCCCCTTTCTCTCCCTCCTTTCCCTCCAGAACTGTGAAATGGTTTTCCAAACACCCTTCTCCTATGCCTACTTCTACCTACCTCAGGTTATCCCATCCCTTCCTTTGGACTCCTTGTCTGTCACAACTTTCCCTCCTCCCCCAAAACCATTCCTCCGCTTCTCTGCTTTCATCTGCCCTTCAACCTTGGTTCCCCCGACTCTTTGATCTTAGGCCTGGGTCTCCCTGGCTCAGTGCCCCCTCCTCTAACCTATTCCCCCTCCTCCCATCTGTATGCTTAAGTTGTCCTACCTCCTCAGCTCCCCTCCTACCTCCACACTCTCTTGGACCATAACCTACTGCAGCCTGTCTTGTCTACCTCAGCTCCTCCTTCAGACTCATGATCTCTTTCTTCAGGTGCACTATTTGGTAGCACACTAAACATCCCCCTACTTGCCATGCAATTTTAAGAAAGATTGGTGATCCACAGTTGTTGCAGCCCACCACCCTTTCCATTTGTCTATTCGCCCACCAACGACCATCCCATCATTCCAGATGAAGGATCTCCCTCCCTCCCCCAAGCCTCCCCCTTCCTCCTCTACCATTCCTAAACACATTCTTCCTGGTTTCTAATTCCCTTACCCCATGTACTAAATTTAAGATGACTGAGCAGCTTACATTAAACTCCTAACCCTCCTTTTCCCATTTAGAGCTGTTAAAACCTATTGAGCATCCTCCTTTAAAGTCCTATCTGTCCTTATCAGCCTCCTTTAAAAGTCCTATCTGTCCTTATCACAATTTTACTGTAAACTCCTAACCTCCTTTCACAATGAGAGTTGTTAAAGGCTACTGAGCAGCCTCCTTTTAAAAGTTCTATCCATCCTTTCACAATTAGAGCTTGTTAAAAACTAAATTAAACATTTCTAAGTTTGCCCCAAAAACTAAATAAAGCCTACCCACAATTTCACCATAAGGCTAACTCATAACAATGCACTACCGATTTCTAATACTTCAGTAGCAGTAGCTTAATGTTCTAGCCTAAAATTGACTGTAACATATTGTTATTTCTTACTGGTCACTTCCCAGAATAATTATGCAGCAGTGTCCTTCCAACTGTGTGTTTACTCAGAAACACAGTTTTAAAATTATAGTTACAGTACCTGCGTTTTAAGTCAGAGTCACAGTTTATAAAGCAGAGACAATCTTATTTTTGATGAATTTCACACCAGCCAATGCGGACACTGCCCAGAAGCTCACTTCAAGTTCACTCCTTTATACTCCACCATCTGCCCACTCCTCATAGGCCAGTCCCTCTGCTGGGCATGGTTCTGGAGTCCATTTAATATGGAGGCAGTGTGGGGCAGGAGGGTGGGAGGAAAAAATGTGTTCACAATTGAATTAAAGTTGGAACGCTTTAGTGCTCTAATGCCCTGATTGGCTCCAGTCAGGAGCCCTTCCTCTGCGGCTCCTGTTGCCATCCTCTCCAGCTGCAGATGCTGCCCAACTCCCCAGCTGCAGGTATGGCTCTCCTTTCCTTTGCGGCTATGGCTGCCGATTTCTCCTACCGTGGAAAGCAGCCCTTCTGAGCTGTGCTTGATTGACTTGTGTGGCTGGGCTCAGGCTTTTTATAGCCCAGCCCCCGATTCAAAGTTGCCGCCCTTTAACGCTCTCACACCCTGATTGACTCCAAAATTAGTTCACAATTGACTTAAAGTTGGTGCCCTTTAGCACTGTCATGCCCTGATTGGCACTGGTTGGGAGCCCTTCCTCCATTGCTTCTGCTGCTATCCTCTCCAGCCGTAGGTGCAGCATGATGCCCCAGCTGCAGATGCGGCCCTCCTTTCCTTTGCGGCTACAGATGCTGATTTGTCCTACCACGAAAAGTGGCCTTTATGAGCTGTGCTCAACATATGAAATAGACCAGGTGAGAAAGCTATTGGAAGGGAGCTGCTCTGCATAAAATAAGCCTGATGCAAAACAGTCCTGATTGGGGCATAATTGTAAAGTTGGTACAAATTGTTCTGTAGCAGAAAGTCCAGCCTACAGGAGGGAATCCATTGAATGTCGGGGGAGGGTTGTGCCTTCAGTAGTAAAACCTATTTAGGGTACACTAAAAAGCTGTGAGTAGAGAACAATTTGTAGGGATTAAGAAGAAGAGTCTTTAGCCATTGATAGACATGTCTGACCGGAGTACACTGAATGGAGTTGCAGTTAGAAACACAAAGAAGGAGGCAGAGGCAGAAAAGGAGGGACTGCTGAGATTTAGAAGATTACAGAGAGGAGGAGGGGAGAGAATGTAGATCCCCAGGGTTTTAAGAGGGCAGTCAGCTGTAAATGATGCAGAGTGGCCATTTTCAAGAGGCTGTTCCTATAGAAAGGCTGCTATCCTATGTAATAGAGTCACAGCATACACTGCTGAGCTAGTTGTGACAAAGAGATTGGGGGGCTGAGGAGTTTATCTTAGTGGGAACTGGGAGAGCCACATGAAACTACACTACCATAAAGGATTGGTGGATGGAGGATGGTGGGCAGAAGAAGGGCACAGAAAAGCAATCCATGGCAGAGAGAAGACACCTCTGGCAATATATAATTGCAGACATAGTTTTTTTTTTTTCGACAAATCTTTATTGATCTTTTGATTTAAAATCAACATCTACCACAGCTATAGGTAAAGACCTGGACGAACCAGGGTATACAGCCCAAAACTGACTGTATGAACTATATACAATCCCATATTTACAAACACAGCAGGAATCCATCTCATAGCTGTACACAAATCAATTAGCAACTCCTGTATCTAGGTTACATCTCTGATTCCATATTAGTCAAATATCACCAAAATATATAATCCCGACAGGTAAACAGGAGGCACTCACAATCAACATAAGATAAAAAAGGAAGAAGAAAGAAAAACTATAACAGGAGTAAACTCCACCATACCAGCACATATAAAGTTTTACAATGTTAATCCACTGGTGGAGATCAATACATCTATTGAATTAAATCAGAGGTGAAGTCCTGCCACGTCCCCTGGAAAGAGAGAGAGAGTCCCCATCCCCACCTACAGTCTGGAAGGCTTACATTCCAAACTCATTTAACCCTTATTTGAATCACAAATTGTCTGTACACCAGCCATATTACTCGATCAAGTCAAAAAAGATGCAATTTGACCTATTCTCATTCTGAAAAACTAAGTTCCTACTACTCAGAACATGACAGACAGACCTGTAAAGACCTCTGTGGTGAATAAATTGTTTCTAGAGATGACCATCTCTTAGCGTATAACCTTTATTCCTCACCCCAGAGCTGTCTCCTTACTCTGCCCAGAGAAACCAACAAACCTGCTCCCACCGTCCATAAGTATACTCTTGATCATCTTCCAATGCTGACCCAGAAAAGATTTCACTATTGCAGTCATCAAAGCCAAATGAAATTTGGTAAGACTCGGTATTTTGAAAATCCCCAGAACACACACCTCTGGCGTTATATATTCTGAATAGTTCAGCAATGGATCCATACGCTGCCTAATTTCGGACCACAGAGCAGAGATTTTACAGCATTCCCACATCACATGCAGCAAATCTCCTATCCCCATCCCACATCTAAAACAACGGTCCATCTGTCTTAGCTTCCTATCATATAGTTTTGCCTGGGTAAAATATAGATTGGAAACAATAAAATATTGCATGGTCCTAAACTTAGGTATTGATATATACCTATGATTTTTCCAAATCGAATCCCAAACAAGATTTCTGGGAGCCATTACTTTATCCCAGTACGCTACTTGTACAGGTGAGGGTGGACTACAAAACTCCACCAACTCTCTGTATATCTGGGAAAGAGCATTTGCCTTCGGATCCACTCCCTTCAGGAGATCCCAAGTAAATGAGCCATCTGAAAACCCTCCAATTCTTTTCACCACTCCCTCCAACAAACGGATTAGTTGCAGTCTTTTAAAAAGACAGCCCCTCCATTGAGGCTGGCATAATAACCCTTTGCCTTGGATAAGATCCCTCACCTTTAGACCCTCACCTGGTTGGCCCACCGCTTTTGCCATCTGCCCCCAATTTTGAAGGTGGGATTACCCAGCAACGGTTGGTCCCAGGCTTTCAACTGTGCTTTCCTCTGCATAGGGGTAAGGAAGGACCACCATGCACTCATTGATTTCCCAATCGGGTTCCCACTCCCTTTAATAAAATCTTTTACAAAATTAGCATACAATAATGCCTCCGGCGAGAAGCCCCGCTCTTTCAACATTTGCCTCTCCATTTGTAGCCACGTTAGGGTATACGTTCCCTCATCAGTCTCCCTAACCCAGTGAAGCATAAGACCCAATTGTCCTGCCACGTAATATACTTGAAGATCAGGCAGTTTAATCCCACCCATTAGCTGAGGCAAACGTAATAGTTCATATTTCTTCCTGGGTGGTTTAGAGTTCCATAAAAAATCAGAAAGAAGCTTCCTGATGACCCTAAACCAAATAGTATGGATATCATAAGGGGCAATATATAAAGGATATAATAACCTGGGCAATAAGTTCATTTTAATGAGGCCAAGTCTAGCCATAATGTTCAAAGGGAGCTTATTCCATCTCAATATGTCTCCTCTTATTGCAGATATCACCCCTCCCATGTTTGCCTCGGCCCCCTTTTCCCTGTTTGCCAAGATCCGAATGCCCAAGTATTTAATCTCATCCGACCTCCACTGAAGATTTAAGAGAGCGAAGTCCACCCTGTATACATGCAGGGTCAGGGGGAGAACCTGGGTTTTGGTTAAGTTCAATTTATAGTTTGATACCGACGAAAAACGCCCAACTAAAACCCTTACTCTTTCAAAACTAGAGACTGGGTCCTCTAAGTGCAGCAGAATGTCATCAGCAAAAACTGAAAATTTAAGTTCCCTCCCCCCTAACCTTACCCCTTTTATAAGTTTGTCCTCCTTTATAGCTCTTAACAATGGCTCCAAATAAATATTGAATAATATTGGTGACAGTGGACATCCCTGTCTAGTCCAATTTTTTAACATTATTTCTTGTGAGCTATACCCATTGCATAATATCCTTGCCGTTGGGGTGGCATAAAGATGTTTAATACCTTTGAGCAGACCCTCCGGAAAACCCATCTTCTGCATTGTGGCAAACAAAAAACCATGGGAAACCCTATCGAACGCCTTTTCGGCGTCTAATGATATTAGAGCTAGAGGTAATTGAGAATCGGTGCATAGCTAATATGATGCAACTTTCTAAGAGTGTCTTGAGCCCCTCCTGGCATAAATCCACCTGCTCCTCACTGATTAAGCTTGGAGCAATGCTCAAAATTCTGTTGGCCAGGATTCTCGTTAAAATCTTGATATCCTGGTTCATTAAAGCTATAGGCCTGTAGCTATCCACCGATCCCTAGGTTTGTCTGGTTTAGGATCAATGATATAAATGCCTGGCAACGGGCGGATGGGACAACCCATCCTGCATAATAGTATTGAAAAACTCTAACAAAAGTGGCAGTATGGACTGAATGTGTGCTTGATAGAACTTAGCTGTAAGACCATCTGGACCGAGTCCTACCAGTCGGTAAAGATTGTACCACCTCCAATATCTCCAAGTCCGTAATAGGAGCCGCTAACTTTCTAGCCTGCACTTTGCCTTATACGGAGGAGTACTCCCTCAAGAAAAGCATTGATTTCCTCCTCTCCAGCTACATTTCCCAGCCCGTATAGGTCGGTAAATGGGACGCGAACGATCTGCCATCTTTTGAGAATCCGCTAACAATTTCCCCATACCATATAGAGGTGATAGTTCTGCTAGCTCCCATTCCTAATGCTGGCTGCCAACAAGCGACCTGGGACATCCCCTGTAGTAGATATTTAGCCTGAATCTTATCCAACCAGAGTTCCACTTTACCATAGCAGAAATCTCCATTCCCCAAGGTCTTAAGTTCCAGATCAATTTCTCCAGAGGAACCCTCCAGAGGAGATAGCGATTCTATCGCTCCCAGAATGAATTCTTCCTTGCCTTCCTCAATCTATTCTCCTGGCCGCCATAGCCTGAACAGCCCCTACATATAGCACTCTTACATGTCGGCCACGCCAACTTTTGATTTTGTAGGATGGTAACTGAAACTGAATGAATCCTCAGGGATTCGTTTAACTCTTCTTGCACTGTAGTTTCAGAAAGCAACGAATCATTCAGTCTCCACCTAATTGGCTTGGGAGGAGCAGGACTTGGCTCCCACAACAAAGAAACAGGGGAATGATCCAAGAGGACCCTCGCCTCTGTCGTCATGTCCTCCACTTCCGAAGAACCGTGCTACTAACCAAAAAAAAATCAATGCGTGACTGAGTCCTATGGGCCGCCGAGTAAAAGGTCATAATGTTGCCCTTCTTGGAGTGAGTCCTACTCGGATCCGCCAGGGCAACCGCCTCCATCATCTTTTTTAAGGCAATCTACGCCTTGCTTAGGGGCCTACCAGATGAAGGTATCCTATCTTCTAAGTTACTGGCGCACACATTCCAGTCCCCAGCCAAAATAAGGGAATCTGTAGGTATATACCATATACCTTTCTATGGAGGCGAAAATCATGGAAGAAGGGGTAAATAAATAGAAGCCAAAAGAAATTGCTTTGCCAGCTACAACCCCTGACAAATATAGCCCCCTACCATCCTCCCTTAACAACACTTGTTCAACCCTGAAAGGACAATTGTTTCTTATCAGAATCGCCACCCCCCCGATGCCTTTTCCTTGCCCTGCCCATACACCTGGCCCACCCATAGTTTTTTAAGACAGCTTAATTCCTCCGTTAACAAGTGGGTCTCTTGCAAAGCAGCTATATGAGCTCCCAAGTAATTAATATGCCTCAGGATAACCATTCTTTTACGTCTACCCCTAAGGCCCTTAACATTCCAGGAAATTATGTTAAAGCGAGTCATTATCCACCAAATAAATCATAGCATGTGATCCATTTCCCATGACCTTTCCATTCTGCCTTCCCTCTCTACTCATTCTATGAACTCTCTCTCTCTCTCTCTCTTTCCCAACCCCCAAGCCCACCCTCCCCTGCCCCTGATCCTTCGATCGACCTCCTAAGAATTCACACAGTCATGGATGAGCCTCCTCTGGATACCTCCCGCCCTCGCTCCCTAACCCTATCACAGCAAGAGTCTGCCCATCCCTTAATCTCCCACCATCCTACTCCCCTCCTGCTGTTCCGTCCCAGATCTCTCAAACTACCCCTCTCATTCCAAGGAAACTGCAGAGCAATAACATACTAGAAATCCTAAGTGAGTCAATTCTCACAGAAACTGATCCTGTTTAAAACTGTTTCCAACAACTGTAGGAGGAGTCAAATAATGCCATCCTTGTATGTTCCTTTTAATAGAACATGATCATCTCAGACCCCTGGGCTTTGCCCCTTGAGACCAGATAACTCCCCCAAAAACCCCTAATCCAGACCCCTCAGATCGACCCACCCAAGCCAGTCAGACTTGATGCAGACCCCAGAGTTACTACCTAATATAAAGGAAACATAGAGAAGAGGGGTAAATAACCATGAATAAAATAAGCTTAACATCCTGAAAAGTCCATATTCTCCTAGTCAAACTGTGATCAAGTCTGTATACCACCGCTTTGTCTGGGTAGTCCACCTCAAGTCTGAGGCTTAAATAAGTTAGGGAGTTCGGTACGCAAACTTTCCAGCGCATCCCTCGCGGTCAGGTATCGTTTTTCTCCTGATTGTAGTCTCACCAACAACGTTGCTGGGTACTGCAGACGGAATTTGATACCCGCTAAATAAAGCTTTTTCTTAATCTCTGCGTATTCCCTCTACTTCTCTCAGATTGAAGGGGTTTGATCCTGGAACATCCAAAGCGTCGCACCGTTCCATTGGAGAGATTTATGTTGTCTGGCCTTCCACAGCACATGCATCTTCTCTTTAAAATTGAGGAATCTCATAATGATCACCCTGGGTCGCGCCCCCCGGTGGGGGTATTTCCCTTAGTGCTCTGTGGGCCCTCTCAAGATTACAGGCTTACCCAAAAGATGTCTGGCCCAACAACTTCGAGAGCAGGTCTTGGATAAAGGAGACACAGTCCGCCCCTTCAGTTCTTTCCGGCAGCCCCGCCAGTATCAAGTTATTTCTCCGACTTCTCGACTCCTGGTCATCCATTCGATCCTCAAGTTTCTTGATTTGTTTTTTAGCCAAAATCAATTCCTGTTCCAGCGTCAACGATTTTCTCTCTAAGAAGCTATCCTGGCCTCAGCATCCCCATACGCTGTGCAAGAGATTGTAATGCAGGTTTCACAGCCACAAAATCCGCCACTAAACCTTGGAGTAGCTTTTAATTTCCTGCAGGTCCTCATTAGGCTGACCGTTACCCCTCCTCCGCCTAATTCTTCCTCGGTTCTGTAAAGTGAGGGGATTGTGGCTGACCTCTTCAGTGTGGGGACCTGCTTGTGATGGGCTCCGTGGCTTTGGGCTCCATCTCGACTACCAAACTCGCCTGCTACTCACGATTGCAGCACACACCAGCTAGGCCTTAAACCAATTGTACCCGAGTTATTTTAAGGCAGTTACGGCCCAAACTCCTGACCGCTAGGAATAGCTCACACTTATGATAGCAAAGCACTCAAATTAGGCAGATCCTTGACGTTTTGACACCAGATTTGTAGCTCGGGCCTAGGAGCAGCACAGAGGACGTCTGACTCGACTCAGCACATCACGTGACCCCATAATTGCAGACATACTGACATACAAATCTGCCAGCAGAAACAGGCCAAGTGGTCTATCAAGTCTTCTCAGTTCTGTAGCTAGCACCCCTAAACTGCAGTTGCCCCACTCCACTCACCTCCTCCCTTCCCCCCTCCACCACGCACCCTGTCCTATGCCCTTTTAAAGCTGCCCACTATCCTGCAGGAAACCACCTCCTCTGGCAGTGTATTCCATTTTTCCACCACTCTCTCTGTGAAATAATGCCTCCTCATCTCTCTCCTCCAACCTTAGCCCATGCCCACTCATCCCCCTTCCCCTTCTCAGCTTAAACAACTGTTCTGTGCCCACCTTGTTGATCCAATTCAAGTACCTGAAAGTTTCAATCATATCCCCCAGATCTCTCCTCTCCTCTTATCCCCTCCTCTCCAGGGTGTACAAGCCTAACTCATTCAGTCCGTCTTTGTTGGTATGGCCCTCCAGCCCTTGGATCATTTTCATTGCCCTGCACTGCATCTCCTCCAGCAGCATGATATCCTGCCTAAGATAAGAGTGCCAGTACTGTACGCAATACTCCAGTGCAGCCTAACTAGTGACCTATACAGTGACATGAGCACATCCTTCTGCCTGGATGATATACCCTATGCTACGCACTCCAGCATTTAGTTAACTTTGGCTGCTGCCTTCTTGCAATGAGCTGAGTTGCTCATGTTCTTTATTACTATCACCCCTAGGTCCTGTCTTTATCGTTGGCCCTCAACCATACTTCCTCCAACCAATAGTCCCTCCCTGGGTTCTTTGCTCCAAAGTGCATAACCTTGCATTTCTTTGCATTGAATCCCAACTGCCACTTCACTGACCACTCCTCCAGTTTGGTCAGATCTTCCTGTAGCACCTGCTGCCCTTCTGTGTCTTCCACCACTGCTCCCATCTTAGTATCATCGGTGAACAGACTGATCCTGCTCTTAACTCCGTGTGAGATATCAGATATGAACAACCCCAATAACAATGGGCCCAGCACAGAGCTCTGTGGCACCCTGCTCATCCCTTCCCTAGGAAAAAAGAGCTCCCCCCACCACTACCTGCGCTGCCTCCCCATCAGCCAGTTCCCAATCCATTTTGTCATCTTTGGCCCTACCCCCACATATTCCAATTATCCCCCCAGCCGCCTGTGAAGCACAGAATCAAAGGCCTTGCTGAAGTCCAAATACAGTACATCCACTGCATGGCCCTGATCCAGCTCCCTCATTACCCAGTCATAGTACTCTATTAGATTGGTTTGGCATAATCTTCCCAAGATGAACCTATGCTGCTGATCATCCTGGAGTCCTTTTTCCTCCAGAAAGGTCACTAGTCGCTCCTTCAGCATTGCTTCCATAAGTTTACCAACAGTGGAAGTGAGGCTTACAGGTCTGTAGTTGCCTGGTTTGTCCTTTGGGCCATTCTTGTGGATGGGCCCCACATGAGCCTCCCTCCAATCCAGTGGGACACACCCTGTGTCCAGGGAGGTATTGAACAGTTCGGCCAGCAGCCCAGCCAATACATCTGCCATCTTCCTCAACACCCTGGGGTGAATACCATCAGGAACTGGTGCTTTATCCTCCCTTAGTGCCTTCAGCCCCTCCAGTACCCTACTCAATGTAATTATCCAATCAGTTACTCCCCCCCCGGCCACCTTCCCCATCCACGGAGGCAGAGGTCCATCCTTCTCCTTTGTGAATGCAGAGCAGAAGTACTCATTTAGAGCTTCTTCCTGTTCTATCCTCTTCTCCACGCACCTCCCATCCCTCTTAAACCTGACTGTCTCATTCCTACAGTTATCTTTCTCCCTTATGTATCTGAAGAAGTCCTTCTCCCTTTCCTTGATGCCTTAAGCCAGCCTCAGTTCCCTAGAGGCTTTGTCTGCCCTGACAAGCTTGGTTACCTCCTTAGACTGCCTCATATGCAGCTCCCTATCCTCCTCCCTCCCAGACTTCTTGAATCTCCTAAAAGTGGCTTTCTTTGCCCTTACCCACTCCAACACTTCCCTGTTCAGCCAGCTTGGCCTCCTAGCCCATCTCTTTTTGCCCAGAGTTCCGGTGCATGATTAAGTATCTTCCATCAGCCCAAGCTTGATGCTATCCCATTTCTGTTGTGCATCCATTTCCAGCCTAATCTTCCCCAGGTGCCTTTTTAGAATTTCCCACAGCTTCCCAAAGTCTGCCTGCCTAAAGTCAACCACCCTCATCCCTGTACTTATGGCTTCCTTGCTCAATCTGAGTGTGAACCACACCAGTTTGTGGTCACTCCCAGCTAGTGGTGCCTGTACACCTATTTCCCTCACAGCCTCCCTATTAGTAGGTACAAGGTCCAGAGTGTTTCAGTCTTTTGAGGGTTAAGGTGAGCACTGCAGAGTGAGGGGTAAATGATGACCAGCCAATTGCAGAGAAGCCTAAAGAAGCTCCTAAGGGTGACAAGCCTCAGAGGGATGATAGGTCTTCCCAGAGAAGATCGGCCAGAAAGGTCCTGCTTGTGAGAAACTCTACTATAAGAGGAACAGAGAGAGTATTAGCAGTTGGAGGAAGGAATAGAAGGGATAAATGTCTGCTAGAGACAACAGCTGCGGGGGGTATTCCAAGTGTAATAAAGCTGGTTCAGAAAGTGGAGGGAGGGTGGATTATCCACTTAGGGACAAATGAATTGGCCATCGAGTCTATGGAGGAGGTAAAAGACATCTTCTGTAGGCTCACAGAAATTCTTAAGAAGGTTGCAGCTAAGGTGACCTTCTTAGACATTCTAATAGTACATCAGAAACAGAGGACAGGAAGGTCAAAACATTCACATTCAATAGATGACTAAAAACATGGTGCAGCATGGAGAGTTTCAATTTCATAGAGGACCATGTGGCTGACTGGTGGGAGCTAGGGAAGGGGCCTCGGGCTTGGGTACAACTTTGATGTCTTTGTAGAGAAACAGTTACACTAGTAAGGGGGATAATGAACTGATGGAATGAGGGCACTCACCCAGGCATGGAAGATCATTTTGGCTCTTGTCCAACTAGCATGGAGTGGCAGGGGGAGGCAGAGAGGGAGGGAGGGAGAGAAAAACTCAAATGAGAACAAGGACCGAGGATAAGGGAGACACGCACTAGCTAAGCAGGAAAGGAAAACGATGCAAGGGGAAGTGGGCAACAGGACTGAGCATGGGAAGAAATGTGGGGTTGTGGGAAGGGGAAAGTGAGAAAAGAAGGCTACAGTAGAGTAAAAGGATGAGAAAAGATGTGAGAAGGAGGGGAATAGCTTAGGAAGTAGAACAAAGGCAAAGAGCTCAGGAATAAAGGTAGAGAGCAGGAGGGGCAAATGGAGGGCTATATGCTTAAATGGCAGGAGCTTGGGAAACAACATGAGTGCACCTAACTAAGTGGATGCAGAGGCCAATCTCGACTTAGTGGCAGTGTCAGAGACATGAGTAACAGAAAACAGTGAGAGGACCTTGCTCCCCAGGGTACACTGCAGCTGAAATAGTCAGAAGGGCAAGGGAGGTTGCATTGTACATAAGAGAGTGTATTAAAGCTACAGAGGACACAGTGCTGAAAAGGGATGGGAGGAATAGAATCAGTTTGGGCCAAATGCACAACTAACCGACGGAAAAGGATCAGGGCAGAGTGGTATGCAGACTCAGACTGCCATGTCAGAAGAGGAGGATACAGCACTAGCATAGGAAATCTGGAAGGCATCCAGTAGGACAGTCTGAGTAGGGTGTTCTAGGGACACCTTACCTGTGGAAGTATAACAGAGGAAAGTGTGAAGATGAAAAAAGTTAACAGAGTCTGAGTTCTGCAAGGGTACTGGAACACAATGATCCCTTATCACAGCTAAATTCATTACAAACACACCATGGTATGGAGGGGGCACATTGGTGAAAAGTATGATGGGGCAGGGAGTGTGGAACAGTGGTGAAACAGAGGGTGCTTTAGGAGTTCAGCCACTATCTAAACTGTAAGAGGATCCAGGTCATGAGAGTAGAACTAGAAGCTGCAAGGGTTGAAATATGGCAATTGAGGACTGCAGCCAAAACATTAGAAGGCACTACTGTCATAGCCACCCCCAAAGTCATCACAGGCCAGAGAAGGGGGCTGAACAGTAGTGGGTGAAGATAACAACAAGGGGGAAGGAAGTTCAAGACTAAGGAACCAGGGCTGTGCACCAGCAATAGATTCGCCATACTGCAACAAGAGGTACCCTAATCTCCCCCACAAAGGAAGATGGAACAATCATGCCTAGCAGACAAGCAGTGCTGGAGAGCATGATAGGGGATGGACAGTTCCCAAAAGGGGGCATGAGAAAGGTACATGTAGAGGCAGATTCAATTGTGAGAGGTACACAGAGGCATCTGGGTCTCATGTATTAGAGCATACAGTGTGTAAGTTTGTGAATGATTTTCACCCTTTAACCCCAATACCTAAATACTCTGTGTGTTGTTTCTGTGCTAAAAACAATAAAATTACAAATAAAACACTAAAGCAGGAGATACAGGAGGTGGGGTTGGTGTTGTGACTCAGTTACTAGGTGACCACCCAAGTGGAGTTTGGGAATCATGGTATCCACAAGTAGCAGTGGGACACTACTCATCAGTTCCTGGATTTTATTCTTTTAAGTCCACTCTTCAGAATAGCTATTGAAGCCACACAGGAGTCCCTAGGGGTTCTATTTTTATGTTACATCTTAATTTTACTCAGTGTCCTAACTGAGGAATGGGAGCTTTCCCCACAGACATCTGGGACAAATGGTATAAAGCTCAGCTTCCAAGCCAGCTCAGTGGTGCAGAGGGTTGGGGCACTGGGTGCCTTACCACATGCTATCCTGGCAACCTGAATTCAGGAATGGCCTCAGGTTATTGGGGTGCTAGCATGGGGAGGGAGGGCAGAGCAGGATTGAGCATGCCAGCAGGCAGCTCTCCTCTCCTGAGGGTAGTGAGGGTGGGTTGGTACAGGTTGGCATCTCTCGTAGTTTTGCTCACGCTGGGTGGAGGTCTGGTGGGTAACATAGGCGGAGAGGGGGCAGCAAGGAATCGGGAGGTGGAAGGGATTGAGCTGGCACCCCTCCACTCACACAGCTGTGCGCTGGGGCCTTAAGGGTCAGGAGAGAAAATCTGTAAAAATGCTATGTGTCTCCATTGCCAGTTGGTGGGAGGAGGCAATGGGGACCAAAAAAGCTAAATAAAAAAAGAAGCTTGGCTCCTCAGTGAGTATGGCAATCAAGCTTCTGTGCATGTCTGCCATGTCATCTGGGATAAACAGGATAGCGGGGGCAGGAATTTAAAATCTGGTTCCACTGGTTAGTGTTTTAACATATATCCAAAAGGCCTGTATTACCAGAATTTTTAGTCGAATACTAGACAATATTGGTTTGAGTTGTGCCACTAAATCTTTAAACTATTCCCTGGAGTGTGGGGGACCTTAATACATTTAGACTCCAAAGCAACCATTCCTGGGTTTGGGAAAATCAGGACACAGCGAACAACAAACACTTGCTTGTTTGAACTGCTGTCTCATTAAAAACATTGTTATATAAAGCGCTACTAACTCCTTTAGCCCTACAGAGGAATTTTAGTCTTGGTAGCATCTTTGAGTCATGTAGTCTATACACTATAGGCTTCCAGTGCATACATTTGAATATATACATTTACCCCACTCTATAAGTGACAATGGAAGCTTTGGATCATATAGACACATTACTTAAGTCACTGAGTACAAATGGTCCCATAGTGGTTTGTGATAAAAGCAAAAGGTACACTATGAAACCCCAGTATCAAAAAAGTGATACTTTTATATGTGGTAAACACATCACTTATTCCTTAATGATTGATGAAATTAAATCTCTAAAGCTAGAAATACAAAACCTGAAAGAAAATCCCAACACTCAGCATGTGCAGGGAGAAGAAAAGAAACAGGGAAGAGATGGAAGACAATGATCTAATTCTAGAAACTAACCACTTACCTAAAACAGAGAGAATGTGGAAAATGATACAACTGAGTAGTATGTGGTTGACTTATCAAAAAATAGAAAGAGGTGGATACATGCTTTAAACTACAGAGAGATATCCCCATATCCAACAGGTTTGACGTTCTTAATACAATGACCTCTGGTGACAGTGATGTAACCCCACAAGTTGATAAAGGAATGCAAAGGAACAGGGTAGTGATAGGTCATTCCATCATCTGGTTTAAGGATTCTACTATATGAAGGCCTGACAATGTAAACACTTCAGTAATTTGTCTCCCAGGAGCCAGGATTGGGGACATGTCATCTGGAATTGACAAAATTATAAAAAAAATAATAGTAATAATACTGATATTATCTTGCATCTGGGTATAAATGACATTGGCAAATTACACAGAAAGGATAGATGCTATGAGCTTTTGACCCTGGATAACCACCTAAAATCAAAGGTTTGTATAATGCCCTTATCAGGAATCCTTTTTGAACCAAGGGCATGCACTCAAAAAATCACACTATTGAGCATATCAATACTATGTTGTCCAGTTGGTGCAGGAATGAAAATATTACATTTATAGATAACAGTGTGGACTTCACTAACCAGCTACATTTGTATACTAGAGATGATCTTCTCCTTAACAAAAAGAGGGGCTAGTTAATTGAGCAAACAAATATTAGATCACTTCACCGTGGTAAATTTAAACTAATGGGAATAGGGGCATCTCTTAGTCAGCCAAGGATTAACAAGTCCACTACTCACAGCAAACAAAGCCCATTAAAGATTACTCAGCATGTGAACAAACTAGATGTAGTCTCTTAAATGTAAGAAGCCTATATGATGGACAAATTAATTCCACTCAATGAGGTTGAACCATTTGATATCATTGCAGTTATGGAAACCTGGTGGGGCATTAACTAAGATTGTGGAAAATCTATACATATATATAACCTTTTTCATTTTAACAGATCCAATAGATGAGGTAGATAAGTGGTTTAATTTATCCATGAAAGGTTAAAAGCTTTTTGACATATCCAACAAATTGTAAAGCAACTCTTCCACAGAGACAATCTGGACAAAGTTAACAATAACATCCATTTCTCCCATTATAACTGGGGTCTGTTGCAGGCCATCTGATGCAAGCATATAAATATCTCTTGACATGCTGACCAAAATTGAGAAAGCCACCGAAATGGGTGATATATTGTTACTGGCTGACTTCAACATTAGAGATGTAGATCGTAGGGTAAACACTGCTACAGCCATTGTAGAAAAAAAATTCCTATCATTAATTGATCAGTATGGACTAATACAAACCATTCACAATCCTTCCAGAGGTGAAACATTGTATATTTTATTATAAGTTCTAGTACAATTAATATAAATTCACACCACATTGGTGCTTCCCTTGCTAACAGTGATCATAACTCCATTCTTTTTAACTTTGACATATGTAAGTAAAAGGTGGCGGGGTAACTGAAATATTTCTGATGTAAAACGTATAAACACAGAACTAAGTAGTATTGATTGGAATGAGAAATTACACAACAAAGAAATTAATGAGATGTGGGTTGAATTTAAAAACACATTACTCAAAATTTATAATACATAGATCACAAGAATAAGAAATTACACTACAAGCAGGATGAGGCCCAAATGGTTATCAAATAAAGTTAAAACCTTAATAAACAACAAGAAAAAATGCTATAAAAAATGTTTGAAACATAACTCCATAGATCTCGGGGACAAATGCATGTCATTATTGAAAAAAAAAAACAAGTCTACAATTAAAGAAGCTAAGAACACGATAGAGGTTAAGTTGGTAAAAAAGGTGACTAAGTCAAATAGCAAGACCGCTTTAAAAAAAAATCAAAGACAAACTGTTAGTCCTGTTAATGTTAATGATCATATTATCTCTGACCCACTACATATGGCAAATGCCTTTAATTCCTATTTTTGTAAATCATTTGTAAATAATTCTAAGCAGGTTCCCTTGGTAAATACACTTGACTCCCCTGTCATTTCTGTCTCTGCAAAGGAAATCAAATATGGCATAGGCAAACTAAAAAAAAAGGATACTGCACCCAGTCCCACTAATATAACATCTAAAATTCTCAAAATGACTTGTGATAGTATCACTGTACCACTTAAGATTATTTTTGAAGCCTCTTTGAACAATGGATGGGTCCCATCTGACTGGAAAAAGGTGAATGTTTCCTCAATACACAAAAATGTTGACAAGTCTGATCTTAATAACTACACGTCAATAAGCCATACATCAATCTCAGGAAAAATTCTTGACTATATCATACAAAATTATATTATTTTTTCAACTAATATTGATATGGAACAACATGGATTTACTACTGGGAAATCATGTGTTACAAACATGATATATTTTTATGAGAAAGTCAGCAACTCCCTAGGTCAAGGTATACTGTGTAATATTTTGTACCTTGATTTTTCCAAAGCTTTTGACCTCATACTACACTGGCTATTATTCATACGTTAGCTTAAAAATGGGTGAGTGCCTAAGGAATGCACTAGCAAATGGGCAGGAAGGAGGGATGGAAGAACAATGGGGAATAATAAAAACTGCCATTACAAGCCTTTGTGTGAAGCAAATAAACAAAACAAAATGATGTAAGAAACCAATATGGTTCTCAAAGGAGGTGGCAGTGAAGGTTCAAGAGAAAAAGAAAGCATTCAGAAAGTACAAGGAATCACAGAAGGAGCAGGACAGAGAATGTATCAGTTAAAGCAAAGGAAGCTGGGAAGGCAGTCAGAACAGCAAAGGCCCGAACTGAGGAAAAGATAGCCAACTCAGTTAAGAAGGGGATAAAACCTTTTAGGTACATCATGGACGAAGGAAGACTAAGGGAGGATAGTGAGGCTTAATAAAGGGAGGGGTGGGCAAAAGGGACGGTGAAAAGGCAGAGATACTAAACAAATATTTTTGCTCAATATTTACAAATGAAGAGGGTGAGGTACCTAAAACAAACAACAGAAACACTCTGGATACAGACGTTGATACCAGCCCATTTACAGAAGAAAGGGTTCTGAAAGAACTCTTAAAACTGAAGATGGACAAAGCAATGGGGCCTGAGGGGATTCATCCCAGAATTCTAAAAGAACTAAGGGTAGAACTAGTGACACCACTGACTACCCTCTTTAACAAATCATGGGAGGATGGGGTGATACCTGAGGAATGGAGGATGGCAGATGTGATTCCTCTTCACAAAAGTGGGAGCAGGGCAGAAGCAGGAAACTACAGACCTGTTAGTTTAACCTCAGTGATAGGGGAAAATGATGGAATCATTTCTGAAGGAAAGAATTGTTGAGTACCTAGAGGCCAGAGGGGCACAGGACCCAAGGCAGCATGGATTCACAGCAGGAAGGTTATGCCAGATGAATCTAATAGATTTCTTTGACTGGGTGAACAAAGTAGTAGATCAGGGAGGGGCTGTGGATATTGCCTACCTAGACTTTAACAAGGCATTTGACTCAGTTCCACACAAAAGATTAATATACAAGTTAGCCAGCCTGGGATTGGGTCCCAAGATGATAGCCTGGGTAAAGAATTGGCTGGAGAATAGGACACAGAGTAATAGTAATTGGAGTCCACTCTGAAGAAGGGGGTTACTAGTGGGGTGCACTGAGGTTCAGTATTAGGACCGGTCCTTTCAATGTCTTTGTAGCGACATTGCAGAGGGACTGGAAGGAAAAGTATGTCTCTTTGCAGATGACACAAAGATCTGCAACAGAGTTGATGCACAAGGTGGGGTGGAAAGGATGAGAAGGACTTGGCAAGGTTAGAGGAATGGTCAAATGTATAGCAGCTAGATTTAATGCTAAGAAATGCAAGGTAATGCGCCTGGGAAACAAAAACCCAGGGGAAGAGTACACAATGGGGGGTGAGATACTAACAACAACAGAAATGGAAAAGGACCTGGGGTTAGTCATATCAGATGACTTAAAGGTGGGCAAGCAATGTGAGAGGACAGTAAGGAGGGCTGGGGGGATACTGGGATGCATAGGAGAGGCATCACCAGTAGAAAACAGGAAGTTGTTATCCCTTTGTACAGACAGCTGGTGAAACCCCATCTGAGTACTGTGTGCAGTTCTGAGACCCACTCCTCAAGGACATAGACAAGATGGAAGCTGTCCAGAGGAGGGCACTCAAAATGGTGCAGGGTCTGCACCGGAAGACATATGAAAAGAGATTAAAGGAGCTTAATTTGTATAGCCTCGAGGAAAGGAGGGAGAGGGGGGACACGATGGAAACTTTCAAGTACCTCAGTGGAATCAACAAAGTCCAAGAGGGCAGCATCTTTCAAAAAGAGATGTGCAAGAACAAGGGGGCACAATTTTGAAGATAGAGGCGGCTCAGAGGTAATGTAAGAGTATTTTTCACAAAGAGGTTGTGGATGCATGGAACGGCCTTCCGGAGGAGGGTGGAGTCAAAAACAGTGGCTGAATTCAAGCATGCATGGGACAGCCATAAGGCAATTCTAGGGGGTTGGGGTAGAAAGAAGTAGGCTGCTGGTTTACTAGGACCTGCAGCTTATCCATTAGGTAGGGAAATGGGCAGACTGGGTGGGCCAAGCAGTCCTTATCTGCCATCAAATTCTATGTTTCTAATAATAGGTTTTCAAAATGGATAGCAGATTGGCTCATCAACAGAGATCAAAGCATAGTAATCAGGGGGCCACCTCTACTAGTTGTAAAGCGACTAGTGGTGACCCGCAAGGATCAGTTTTGGGGTCAATACTCTTTAACATATTTATTTCTGATTTAAACTAGAAATCTGTCATCATGGGGGATAAAATATGCAGATGACACAGAATTGGGAGGTAAATGCCAAACATGAGGCAGATTGCATGTTAATTCAGGATGACCTAGATAAACTAACAAACTGGGTTTCCAAATGGGAAATGAAATTCAATATAGAAAAATGTAAGGTAATGCATCTAGGTAATAAAAACAAGATGTACCTCTACACACTATGTAGCAAACTGCTGTCCCAGACCTTTAATGAGAAGGACTTGGGAATAGTTATTAATGACAAATTTGATTTTAGTTCTCAGTTATCCCTTGCTGTCATTCGTGCACCTAGAGCACTATGTGCCATTAAAAGGCACATAAGATCAGTCGATATGGATGTACTATTCCTTCTTTAAAAAGCCTATGTGCAGTCACATCTTTACTAGCCCCTCCTTTGGTGTCCCCATAAGCGTAAGGATACTGATTAGATTGAAAGAGGTAAAAAAAAGCCACCAAAACCATTTATGATACATGCAGTATATCATATGAATCAAGACTTGATTATCTTAACTTGATGAACTTAGAGCAGTGTTGCCTAAGAGGAGACTTACTTACTTACCATGATTCATATTATGCAGGGGCCCGTACCTTTTAATGGAAATACATTTTAATTTTAAACAAATAAATAATACTAGAGGACATACACTTTTATTAAAGGGACACGTTTTCAGTGCAGCTAAAAGGAAGTTGTTTTTTTTATGCAATGCATAGTTAATCCATGGAAATCACTGCCCCTTGATGCAGTCTCTAGTAAAATGAAGATGGAATTCAAATACAAATTGGATAATCCTTTATTGAACAGTCCAACACTAAGCTATTACTAGCTCTCGGCGCAACATGGGCATACCAGTGGTATAGCTCCTACTTGTCCTTAATACGATCCTTAGTATGCCCAATGGTAAATATGTTGTCTGCTATTTCCCTGGATTGACAACAGACAGACCTATAGCCAGGCTGGTGGAACTCTTGATGGAACTCATGGGAGAAGGGGAAGGAAAGCCAGATATAATTGTGGATGTGGGCATGAATTATCTGAGAAGGCAGAGCATGGAACAGGTGAAGTAAAACTTATGTGCTCTGGGGAAGGTAGCAAAGGGTGAAGGTGTTCATTTGTACTGATTGCGGTACTAATTTCAACCTGGGTCAACCCTGAAAAAGGGACTGTATTTGTCTCAGTGGACTGTAATTGTCTCAGTTGACTTACCCGGTCACCAAAATCCAAAGAAAAAAAAAAAAAAGACAAAAAGAAGAGAGATGGGGCAATAAACCTCTCTGAGGTGCTACCGCAACCATGCCTGAATCAAAGGAAAAAATCTGATATGTTCAAATTCAGTACAGGGCTAAAGGGTTGGTGCAGGAAGGATGGAACTCTGTTCCATGGGGCTGGGTCTTGAACTGGTCGGATTGGAGGCTGTTCAAAAGGGACAGCCTGCATCTCAATGATGGGGGGGGGTACTGAAAGAAAAGTGGACTCAGTATATAGCTAGTTCAGACTTGTGAGTGGTGAGTAGTGGTGGGCGGAGTGGCTAAACTTTGCCCTGTGAAGTGATTTGTGGAGTAATGTGGAATCCACGGAGTAATCCGTAACGCAAAGTGGGGTACTTTGCATCATAATGAGGAATGCAAAGTCCATTGAAACCAATAACTTCGTGTTAGTCCGCCTTCCCCAAACCGCTCCTCCACCAATTTTAAAGTGAAGTACCTTGAAATCAATGTATTTTGTATCACTTCACCTTGTAATTGAGCTCCAAAGTGAATTCTGCAGTGATTCATGGGATTGCAGGTCACATGGGCTATAGATTGTTCTGCACAGCCTCAGTTCTGGGTAGTATGTGTGTAATGGTAACTGGAGACAGTTTGCTCTCACAGCTCTGCAATTCAAAACCTCTATAATCTGTTAAAAATGCCTTTTTTAGTCATTTTTTTTGCTCAAAATTTAGTACATCGATTGTAGGAAACCCTTCTGTGCTCATATCATCGAGTGTTTATTGATTGTGTGTGGATTTTGAATGTTAATTTAGAACAGTCAGTCTGTGTACTGTGAAGTGTGCTTTGGAGGAGGGGTGAATCTGTGGTTTAGGTAGATCAACTCAGAAAAAAAGGCAGTCTTTCTGTTTTTTTTTTTTATATTTTTCTTATATAACTGTTAATGTACACATAGTAATATTTTTAGTAATTCTTGATTTTGTTTGCTGATTGTGGTGCAGCAGTGTATAATTTCAGTTTGTTTAAAACATTTGGTTATATTACTAAAGGTTTTCAGTTTGCTACACATTACTTGTAGTGTGTGTGTGTGTGTGTGTGTGTGTGTGTGTGTGTGTGTGCTATGCTTGTCATTAAATCAGCCACCATTTATTGTGCCACAGAGTAATTGCAGCAGTGTGAACCTGCTACCCACCGCACCTGCATGAATTTTTTGTACTGCTTTGTGGTATCTTTACTGGTAGTGGACTGTTACTGCTGTGCATTACCACCCCACCCCCCCAAAATGGCAAAAGGTATTCTTTTCCAGATTTGGATTTGTGACTTGTAAGCACTGGTTAGGTATTGTTATGCCGTTGCATCTGCATCTCTTGAGTGTGCAGCGCAATCTTAATCTGTCTGTGTGTTTGCAGTGCACCATTAATTCTGGGAGACTTTGCATTTATTGTTACACTCTTATTTCACTTTGTCAGCACTGGGGAATTTTCTGGATGCAAGACAGTAGCATTTTGGGTATGCACATTAATTCTGGTGACTGTGTGTGACCACTGCGCACATAGCTGAGTGTGCCATTAATTATGGGAGACTTTGCATTTCTTGTTACACTCTCATTTCACTTCGTCAGCACTGGGGAATTTTCTGAACACAAGACAGTAGCATTTTGGGGATGCACATTAATTCTGATGACTGTGTGTGACCACTGCATGCATGACTAAGTGCACCATCAATTCTGGGAGACTTTGCATTTCTTGTGTTCTCATTAACTTCATCAGTACTGGGGAGTTTTCTGGACACAAGACAGTAGCATTTTGGAGATGCACATTAATTCTGGTGACTGTGTGTGTGGGGGGCTGCCAATATTGTTTTCACTTCGTTTTACTTTGTGTTAAGGCGGAATGACAACACAAAGTAAAAATTACAAGGTGAAGTGAGCCTTTCATATTGGCCACTCTGTGTAGTGGAGTGACAATGAAAAGTGACCACTTTATGGGCACTTCACTGGCGAAATTTAAATTTGCTGCATCTCCAGTGGTGAGCCAGAGTGGTAAGGTATATATAACACAAACAAGGGAGTCTGGGTGATGGAAAAGCTTACAGGGTTGAAAATAAATAACTATATGAGACCTGACGGATTGCACCCAAGGAAGCTAAAGGAGGTAGCAGAAGTGCTATCAAGGCCAATTGCAGACATATTCAACCGCTTACTGGCTATATGGATGTCCCCTAGGGACTGGGAAACAGTGAGCATTGTTTCTCTACACAACAGCAGAAGAAAGGATGAGTCAGTTAACTATAGACCAGTCAGCTGGACATCTATGGGGGAAAAATTATAAAGTCTTTACTAAGGAAGGAACTGATGGACTTCCTAGAAGAAAATGGGCTACAGGTAATCCAAACAACATGGAAAGGAAAAGAGTTTGGCAGACAAATCTGGTTGACTTCTTCAACTAGGTGACCAGGGCTGCAGATAAGGAACAGTCAGTAGGTGTGATATATTTGGATATCAGTAAGGTCTTTGACTCAGTCTCTGCAGGAGGCTGTTTAAGAAGATAAGGGACTTTGGGGGTGGTGGAAAATTTGGCAACTTGGATGGAGAACTGGCTGATGAGAAGAACACAAGGGGTAGTAGTTAATGGGGCGTTTTCTGGGGTATGGGAAGTGACAAGAGGAGTACCTCATGGGTCAGTGTTTGGCCTGGTCCTTGTCAATGTATTAATTTGTGACATGAAATAGGGAACTCAGGAGGACTGGTCAGGTTAGAGAGCTGGCCAAAGATCTGACAGCTGGGATTCAATGCAAAACAAATGTCAGGTGATGCTAATTTTGTAGAGGAAACCAAAAGTGCAATATAAAAGATGGGATGTGAGGGATTTAGGGGGTCCTGGGGATACAAACAGGGGAACAAACTATACAAATTACCAAAATCCTGATGAATCCACTTTATTTCACACCAAAAATTAAATAAATGACGCAAAGATATACAAATAATATAACAATATGTACATAGACTGCAGTTGCAGGCAATAGAGAACCACTATAAGCATGGCAGAAACCTAGCACAGAGTTCCTACTCTGTCAGTGTCTCTGTGCACACTGCTCACAGTCTGGCAAATACACTGCTTTTATACACCCTAATTGTGATTGACAATGTCACTCAAGTGTTAGCCACATCCCTTATACCAAAATATTAAATATTTACATTGTTTACAATGGCTGCATCCAAAAACAGAAATTATTCAGACTACATACAGAAAAAAGGTTTTGACAGAGACTTTAAGACATTGTTTTTGCTGCTAAACTTTTAATTGTCAAACTCCTCCCTAATTCCGGCTGTATGACATCACCATCTATCTGGTTGCCAGAGTATAAATGAGAAAGAGGAAAGGCTGGTCACCCCTTATAGCAATCTCCAGCTTCAGCTTTTTTTTTAACTTTCTTTTCACTGGTACCCCAGGAACTCTCTCGAGCTAATCCCACTTACCACCACTACTCTACCACCCACCTGAAGCCCCCTACTCTGAGAAATCAGAGCCTGACACCCCCACCTACCTCGAGCCGATGGACTCCCCCAGCTCTGAACCCCCTGAGGTGGGGCCGCTTTTCCACTACCTGGTACTGTATCTACAATCCAGTGCACCGACCGAGGTGAGACAGAGGGTCAGAAGAACCAGGGAGGAGAGCCTGGTGTTGAGTGTGTGGTAGCGGGGCACCGGAGGCAGCCATCGCCTATCCCAGGGCCAGAGTTTTTCTGTATTGGTTTCATATAAACATACGAAGGTGCCAGCAGAACAGATCTACTGGTCTATCAAAGTCTACTTGATTGTGCAGCTAGCCCCCTACCAGGCAGCTGCCCTCCCCACCCACCCTGCCTCCCTCATTGACCTCTTCACCCACCCTCACCCACCTCTGTAATCTGTCCCCTGCATTCTTAAAGTCAACCACTTTTCTGCTCGATATCACCCCCTCTGGCAATGCGTTCCACTTTGCAACCACTCTCCCTGTGAAGTAAAGCCTCCGCATCTCCCTTCTGAATCTCCCTCCCTCTATTCTTAGCCCGTGCCCCCTAGTTTCCCTCCCACTCCTTAGTTTCAACACCCTCTCCACCCCCCGTGTTGATACCCTTTAGGTACTTGAAGGTTTTGACCATGTTCCCCCCCCTTCTCCTCCAGTGCATACATATTCAGCTCCCTTAGCCTCATCTCATAGTCCATTTCCTCCATCCCCTGAGTAATCCTCATCGCCCTCCGCTGCACACTCTCCAGCGGTTTGACATCCCACCTCAGGTACAGCTCCAGAACTGCACACAGTACTCCAAGTGCAGCCTGACCAGCACTCTGTAGAGGGGCAAGATCACCTCCCTGCTCCTGGACATGAATCCCCATGCTATGTACCCTAGCACCTTGTCTGCTTTCACTGGCAAGGCAAGGCAAGGCAAATTTATTTAAAAAGACACCCAATCCCGGAGGCTTTGGGCATCATGCAAATAAATAGACAGATATTCAAAAAACAAAATCAATAAAAAACAGAAGAGAAAAATATGAACAAATAGGTAATTAACTCCGGATAAAAGCATTTCCCATAAATAATAAACTAAACATCAAATTATCAATAGCTGTGATTTGATCTGTAGATGAACAGCTTAATCCAGAAAGGTCTGGGTGAATTGGAGGGCCTTAAGGTGGGCCTTGAATACCTCCAAAGTAGGGGTCCCCTTAACCCAAGGGGCAGCGAATGCCACAGGATGAGGGCGGTGGCACTAAACGCCCTGTTGCCGGCCGATTTTAACCTCATCCTAGGAATCACCAGGGGACCCCCACAGGAGGACGGGAGGGGGAGAACCGAGAGAGCAGTTGCAAGGAGGTCTAACAGATAACCAGGGCCCTGACCGTGTAGGGCCTTATAGGTGAGAAGACACACCTTAAAAAGGATCCTCCACCTGACTGGCAACCAGTGCAGCTCACACAGCACCAGTGTAATATGGCAACATTTTGGCTGCCCAGTAAGCAACCAGGCAGCTGCATTCTGCACTAGCTGCAGTCTGCAGAGAGATCCTCCTGCAACCCTGAGGTAGAGCGCATTACAGTAGTCAAGTCTTGATGTAACTAAGGCATGTATCAAAGTGGGGAGGTCCAGAGGCGGAACAAGGGTCTTTATCCTGGTGGCATTTCTGAGATGGAAAAAGCAAGAGCGGATGGTGGAAGATATCTGTGCCTCCATTGTCAAACTCCTATCCAAAATGACACCAAGATTTTGAAACCTAGCAGAGGCCTTCAATGGAATAGATCCCAGAACAAGTCCAGTTTCTGATCCAGAGGCCATCCTGTCATGCACTCTGTTTGACTCCACCACTAATACCTCTGTCTTATTGGGGTTCAGTCACAACCAGCTAGAGGCCATCCAGTCATTGCTGTCAGCAAGGCAACTGATTACCACATCAACCATGTTGGATATTCCTGGGGCAAAGGATAAGTATAGCTGGCTATCATCAGCATAGCAATGAAAACCCAAGACATACCTCCTAATGATCCCTCCCAGGGGCAGCATATACACTGTGAACAACATTAGGGCTAACACTGACCCCTGAGGTATTCCGCAAGATAGGGGGCTAGGGGTGGAGGAGAAATTCTCCATCACAACCCGTTGCCTCCTGTTGGTTAAAAAGGACTCAAACTGCAGATGACAGTGCCGGTGAGTCTGCAGAGTTCCCTGAGGCAGTCAAGCAACACACAATGGTCTACAGTGTCACATGCTGACGAGAGATCAAGAAGAACAAGAATTGTCTTTTCTCCTCGATCTCTAGCCCTGAGGACATCATTCTGCACCCCAACAAGCGTGGTTTCTGTGCTATGCCTCACCCAAAACCCTGACTGGAAGTGTTCATACAACTCATGGGTCACAAGGTGCTCTTCCAACTGAACCGCCACTGCCTTCTCCACAATCTTTGCCAAAAAGGGAAGGTTGGAGATAGGTTGCTAATTTGTCCCAACCTCTGGGTCCAAAGATGGTTTCTTTAAGAGTTGTCTTACCAATGCCTCCTTCAAGGCATCAGGAAAGACCACCCTCAGACAAAGAACACCGGACAATCAGATAAAACAATGGGCCAACGACATTGATGCATCTAATCAAGAAACATGTCAGCACTGAGTCCAGTTAGCAAAAAGTGTGCTTCAGATTGGTCGCCACCTTAATGACCTCACTTACCTCCACTGGTCTGAACTCCCCTCAACCAGGTGGAGTGCACTCAGAACACTTCGGGCATCCACTGCCAGCTATGGCATTGCTGACTGGAGGAACTCCCTTCCGGTTACTGAACACTTTGTCTGAGAAGAACCGAGTAAATTCTTCGCATTTGGCATTAGAAAAAACCTTCTTCAGCTGTAGACAGGCAGGACGAAGTAGCATGTCCACAGTCTGAAAAGGTACAGCTGGATGTTTTTTCCCAGCAGCAATCTCCCTGGATAGGAACACTGCCTTCTTATGGCTGATTGACCCCTGGTATGCGTTATAATGAACACAAAGGGCCAGTTTGTCCTCCTTCAGGCTGGACTTCCTCCAGCAGAGCTCCAACCTCAGACCCTTTCTTCTCTTCTCTCCGAGGACCCCATCAAATCACGGGGACTTCATGTAGGAAGATTTGGGTCATACACGGACAGGTGAGAGGGAGTCAGTGGTGTCAGATAGCACTCTATTATAAAAGCCCATCATGGCACAAAAGCCTCCGACGCATGCATTACCCACACCAGATAGATCAGTTGCCACCAAAAAGCCCTCCAGGGTCAATCCCCACAAAGGATGACAGCTCATCATCTCTGTAGGGGGAAGGCATCCGGTGGGAGCCCCGACATGAACTGCACCGTGCAGTGATTGGACCATACTGCCTGATCAGTCTTGAGATCATTTATCTCAAGCCCCAGTGAAAACACCAGATCCAATGCGTGCCCACCCTGGTGTGTCATGGCAGAAACAACTTGTGACAGGCCCAGTGATGACATGGTCTGGAGGAGGTTATGACCAAGCTGAGAAGATTCATCATCAGCCCAAACATTGAAATCCCCCAAGACGATACATCTGGGTGCTTCCAGTGTTTCACCGATGATTAATTTGACAAACTCCTGCAGGAAATTCTCCGCCACCCCAGGGGGCGGTAAATAAGGAGACTCCTGCTGCCTGTGCCTGGACCGCCGTGGACAGCAACACATTCAAAAGAACCAAGGGTTCTCACTGGGTGCACGGTGAAGCCCAAGTCAGATCTAAAACAGATGGCTACCCCACCGCCCGTACATTCCTCTCTGGAGCAATGCACCACAGTATACCCAGAGGGGATGGCAGCCTCAAAAACTGGGCCAGCATCATCCCCAATCCAGGTCTCCATGATGCAAGCTAGACTGACTGAGGAAATCAAGTCCGCAATAATCGCGGTCTTGTTCCTGATCGATCTGGCATTGCATAGCACTGCCCTCAGGGGACTGGTGGGCAAAGCAGCCCCTCAGGTTACCTGACCACTCGGTCTGGTGGACTCCTGGAGACAGGCACCAAGCATGTCTGGCCTCTCTCTTGTGCCCATTATAAACCAGGGCACCTTCTGGATCCAACAATCCCAATCCTACCAACCTCCAACATGCACGGGGCTCCCCACCACCAAACATCACTCCAGACCCTCTCCTGCATTGGGCAGTATTGTTCATGCTCGCTGTTATCAAAACCCCCAAGTCCTTTTCCTCCTCGGTGCTCCCCAGCTTGATCCCCCCCCCAGCCAGTAGTCCCTTCTTGGGTTTCTAGCCCCATACTGCAACACCTTGCATTTTTTTTGCATTGAACCCCTGTGGACACTTCCCTAACCATTCCTTCAGCTTGGTCAATTCCTTCTGTAGGTGCATCCATCCCCCTTCATCGTCTACTTCTGCCCCCATTTTGGTGTCGTCGGCAAACAGGCTAATCCTGCTCACCACCCCCTGTACAATGTCCAAGACGAATAGCCCGAACAGCTCCAGGTGCAGCACTGAGCTCTGCGGTACCCTGCTCATCACAGCTCTAGGCTCCGAGTCTCCCCTTCCCCCACCACCCTTTATAGCCTACCCTGTAGCCAGTTTGATATACAGCATGCCATCTTCATCCCTACTCCCATCCCGGACAACTTCACCCCTAGTCGCCCATGGAGTACTGAATCGAAGGCCTTGCGGAAATCCAAGTACAGCACATCCACAGTATGGCCTCCATCCAGCTCTCTAGTCACCCAGTCATAGTACTGTATAAGATTGGTTTGGCAGGATCACCCCAAAATTAGCCCGTGCTGCCTCCCATCCTGTAGGTCATTTCCCCCCAGAAATGCCACCAGCCTTTCTTCTAATATCGTCTCCATGACCTTCCCCACTATGGAAGTCAGACTGACTGGCCTATAGTTTTCTGGCTCATCCCTTGGTCTGCTTTTATGTAATGGAACCACATGGGCCATCCTCCCATCCTGCGGCACCTCCCCCAGTTTCCAGGGAGGAGATGAACAGGTCCACCAGTGGTTCCACTAGAACATCTGCCATCTCCTGCAGCACCCTGGGGTGGATGCCATCTGGCCTTGGTGCTTTGTTCAACTTCAACACCATCAGCCCCTCCAAAACTCTGCTACCATCTACCCTTCCATCTGTTACTTTATGCTCCCCCATCCCCCCTCCTTCCCGACCAGGGTGGAAAAGGACTCCCCTCCTCTCTTGTAAACACTGAGCAGAAGTACTCATTCAGTGTTTTCACTTCTTCCCCTCCTTTACCATCTATTCCTTCCCCTCTTTTTATCCTTACTATACTATCCCTGCACTTCCTTTTTTCCCTGACATTCTTAAAGAAGTCTTTCTCCACTCCTTTTATTCCCTGCGCTAGTCTGAATTCCCTAGTAGCTTTTGCACCCCTTACCACCTGGAGTGCAGATGTGCAATGGCTGCGCAGGCATGCTGCTGGCATCCGGCGCCACTCCCCCCCCCTTCAGCATCGGCACCTGTAGTGCCCCTGATCTCCACTGGAGGTCACTAAGGTGCTGTGCAGACCCCTAAAACCCTGCCCAAGAAAGGACAGTGTTCCTACAGATGCTCAATCCTATCCCTCCTCTGCTGACCCCAGGTGGCACAAGTCCATTCCTGGACCCAGGTTGCCAATGTGGTGTGAGGTGTGGTGTCCAGTGCCTCAACCTTCAGCACCACTGGGTTGGCTCTGCCAGCATCAGCTTAACTGCAACAAGAAGCACCAGGGTCTTTTGTACAGAACTTTCCAGACTTCTCTTCTAATTTCAGCCTAGTCTTTAAATGCAGGTATGTTTGTAACTTTTCAGGTTTCTAACAGTGACAGAACAGCTAACAACAGAAACATTTATGCACTTTATCTTAGCTCAGGAGCACAGAAATAAATACATTTTTCAGAAAGGAGAGTTGTATTTGTTTGTATACTGGATGGTTGTCACTTTATAAAGAACTGCAGGGGGTTAAACACTGCAGGAGACTCACTTCATGACAGAAACACCAAGAGTAATTTTGGGGTATCCCACAAATCAAGCAGATACAGTGTACATGCATGAAGATGTGCATTGACAACAGCATCTGCATGTACTGTACACAGCAACCCCTTATCATACATCAAAAATCAGATGCCACTGTCCTGCCCAATGCTCTTAGTGATCATATTTACTGCAAGGCATACAGGTATCCTTACTACATCCTTAGTAGGTCTTTCACAGCATGATGAAAATGGCAGCGTAGTGATCAAACAGTGTTACCTAACTTACCTTAAACAAAATGCCACACATCGTAAAAGTGTCTGAATTCTGGGTGGTTCTCCCTCAGATACTTTTGTATCTTGGGGTGTCAATCTATTACAAGGCATTGCATTGACAAACCTTCCCTGTGGATATCCTCCAGGCCATACCTCAGTCCTTCAGTCTCCATATGATAAGGCGAGCGAACCTTGTTGCACTACATAAACAAGAAAACAAAATTATGAAAGAGGAATTCACAGACTATTCTGTGACCTGTGTAATTGGCCTTCCATTTGTTACTAATGCAACTGTGATGGTTGCAATAATGTCTGTGAAAGGACACACAGCATGGAACATGTTACATATACTGTATAAAGAGTAACAGTCTGAAAAACAAAGTGATGCATGTGGAAGTAGGTCTTTCACTGCTATCACCACCACACACACCTGCACAATATTCAGTGTTATAATTTTGCATTTCTCAAGGTCCGTTAATGTGTATGTGCCATATTTGGCACTATGGCTGGGTGTATCGCAACGGCCATCTCCTTCAAGATGCAATTTTCTGCCTTCAGTCTGAATGTTGATTATCACCTTTCATCTTTCCGAAGACCACATATCATAAATTACAGGCTGTACAAAGTTGCGTGAATGCTCATTAAAGGTGGTACAAGATATTGTCTGTAAATTAATGTACATCATCATTCTTAACTCTTTATGGGGGGATGACCCTTAACATGCAATGGCTGATGAAAGCATAATGTTTCCGGCAGGGTAATCCGAGATGTATGGCTGTGAATGCCAGGTCTTGTCAAATAAACATTTGATGCATTTTTGTTCAACAATAATGAAGGAGCCTTTAACTGTGGAGACCAAAACATTGCATCTCTCTTTGCATTCCGGACATACTGCAAACAGAGACATCAGGCAGCTCTCAAACACAATAAACTTTCTTTCTGTGCATGCCGTTGTTTCCCTCAGCATGTCTATGTGCTCCTCCCTGTATGGGTAAATGTCAGGCAAATGTTAGGTCATGGAATTCCACATATAGAAGTGTACCATCAAGTGAACAATAATTGTCGACCAACGTAGGGATAACCAGAGTCAGAAGACATTAGAGCCCTATCTAGGAGACTCGCCACATTAGGAAGGCATGTATACAGCTGTTGTTATGCCCATCATGAGCACCATGAGCCATATGTCATCACATGACAAAGTACTACATCACATTAGCCGTGTGATGTAATGTGATGCCACTTCACACACCTTCCTCATTTCAATGCCGAGATTGCAGCACTCGGGAGGACTTGGCCAGAGTCACACAGGGTTCAAGTGAAAGTTGTGAAAATGAAGACCAGGCATCCAGGATGTAACAAGCACATTCACAGCTTCTTACTTTAACCTGTAGGCTATACCGCCAGCCCCTGCCTCATCTACATCCACCATTCCCCTCAACCCACCAGCATGTGTTAATAAAGACCGAAATATGTCATGGCTGAAGATGATGCTAATATTGTACAATCCACACAAGTGAGACTGACAGAAACCATCGGAAGCACATTGCCCTTTGATGACATGTTCCTATTGTAATCCACCACCCAGCTCCCCACCCACCACACCATCAGGCATTGGTAGTCTCCACACCAACAGTGTTTGGTCAATGCACATCTGTGTCTGCGCAGAGCAACACATTGTGGGATGTACAAAAAAGTATGCACATGTCAATGCGTACTTATGGGCTTACATGGTCATACATACGGTGTAATACGTAAATATTTGTCAAAATGTGCACATACCTGCTTTCAATGCAAGTACACAGTGTTTCCTCCTTTTCATCCACTTTACAATCACACATCTTCTTTCATCATATGCCATGGTAGGACAGTGTGGTGTCTTTATAGTTAATGTTGGTCCAATATATAAGTAATCATGTGTTATGCATCCTTGCATTTGTTAGGGAACACATAGTAACATACTGACATACTATGAAGCCAGAAGAATAGGCCCTATGGTTTAACGAGCCTGCTCGATGGTCAGTGCCTATGCAGGACATCTATTTTATGCCTCCCTCCCAACAAGGACCCCTATATCCCAGCGAGGTTCCTGGATGTACCCTCCCCTTTCACCTATCCAAGCCCTTGTAGAAGTCCTCCACAGTAGTTGTGGCTACCATTAATCTGGGCGGCACATTCCAGGGCTCCACTACTCTCTCAGTGAAGTAGCACCTCCTTGTTTCCTTCCTGAGCCTCACCCCATCCAGCTTCATGGGGTGTCCCCTGGTGTCCCAAGTTCCCTCAGCTGAAAGACCCCAACAAGGCTTACCCTATTAAACCCTTTGAGATTCTTTTTTTTTAATATCCATTTTTATTGAGTTTCCGATGTGATTACAGACAAGACAAACAAGACAGATAGCCCTGGCATCCCAGGGTACACAATCCAAAAACTGATTGTATAAACTATTTACAATAAAACTATTTACAGACACCAGGAGGCATCCACCCTCCCCCAATTCATACCAACCCCCAAACTTAACAATGTTCCCATAATCAAACCACCTATTGCTCAATATGTCTAGCTTCCATATCTATCTCCACTGGGGTCCCATGCGGTTGGCCTGAACACTCCTAGCCAGTTGCGGAATTAAGCTGTAGCCTGTGCAGGGTAGAGCCTCCCCGTGCCCCGGAAGAGAGAATCCCCAACACTCCTGCGCTAAGGCAGACCTCCCTATTATCACTCAAACAAGTCCTCAAGCTTTATTGGACCTCTTATTAACTAAATCTGTCCCTAACAACTCCCGAACCTATCCATATGCCATATTTTCTTTAATTTCAAGTTTATTAGCTAAACACAGCCCCACAGACAGACCTGTGTGATTCGAATATCTCTTTATTGGGAATAAATTGCCTCCAACGGCACCCATCTTTTAATATACAACTCTTTCTTCCCCTCTAAGTAAACATACCTTTTAATTCTGTTAAGGGCCCCAAGATCTCCCACCCATTGCTCGTACTCATAAAGCTGATCGTCCTTCCAGTGTTGAACCACAAATGATTTGACTAGGAGCATATTGGGATATATGATATTTTGATATTGTACCCCTCATTTTACGACAAATCCCTTAGAATACAGATCTCCGTATAATATATTCTGAGTAATCGAGCAGAGGTCCATCCTCTTGATTTCTCCCCACAGGCTGAGATTTTACTGCAGTTCCATAACACATGTAGTAAGTCCCCTTCTCTTGACCACACCTAAAACACAGGTCTGTCTGCCTAAGGCCTCTTTCAAATAGCTTCACAGGGTAAAATATAAATTGGAAGCAATGAAAAATGCCGACTTCTATATTTGGGTATTGTTATATATTTGCTATTTTTCCACACGCTGGCCCAGTCGATATGTTTTGGGGGCCAACCTGTTGACCCAGTACAACACGGAATGGGGCCGGACCAAAAACTCAATTAGGACTCTATATATCTGTGATAAGGGTCTAGATTTGGGGTCAACCTCCTTAGCCTGTCCCAGTTAAATGAGCCATCTGACAGTCCCCCCGTTCTCTTTAAAAACCCCTACAGCAAATGTATAATTTGCATTCTTTGGAAAAGAGGCATTCTGTCACATTGCATTGGGAGGACTACTCTGTTATCTTGAATGACTTCCTTTAGATGAAGGCCCGAGGCCCACACAGCCCATCTCCCTTTAAGTACCTTGCTCCCTATAAGTAGATTGGGATTACCCACCAGCGGTTGATCTTGAGCCTTCATTTGAGCGTCTTTCTGTGCTCGAGTTAGATATGACCACCAGGCATCTGCTCCCTTCTTAACTGGGCTCCACTCCAGCCATAAAACACTGAGCAATATTAGCATATATAGGGGCTTCTGGGAAAGCCAGCCTCTCTCAAAGTATGAATTCTAAATACAGCCACTCCGGAACATAATCCTCTCCCTCCAGACCACGTGCCCAACGATTCATCAAACCTAACTGCCCCACTACATAGTACAGATGGAGGTCTGGAAGTTTAAGCCCATCTAAGTGGGAGGGGAGGCGTAGATCCTTATGTTTTTTCCTAGGATGTTTACCACCCCCCCATAAAAAGTCAGATAGTACTTTCTTGATCGCTATAAACCATTTTTTAGGTATACTATATGGCGCTAAATATACTGGGTATAGTAACCTCGGTAGCAAATTCATTTTAATAAGCCCAAGCAGCAGTAAAATTTAGGGGTAGCTTATTCCATCTTATTAAATCCCTTAATAGCTGACATGCGCCCTTCCATATTGACTTCTGCCCCAACTCGGAATTCCTTGTAATCCAAATACCTAAATACTTATGTTTATTTGACACCCATTGAACTCCTAGTTGAGCAAAGTCCGCCCGATACACATGTGGCGTCAGGGGGAGGATCTGTGTTTTGGTCACATTGAGCTTATAATTAGACACTTTGGCAAAACTGTCGATTAGCTCTCTAGTTTTCTCAAACCCCTCCACCGGGTCCCTGAGATGTAGCAGAATGTCATCCGTGAAAACTGAGAGCTTCAGTTCTTTTCCCAGGATCACCACCCCTTTTATCTGTCTATCCATATTTATGGCCCTCAACAAGGGTTCCAAATAAATATTGAATGATATTGGGGAAAGTGGGCAACCTTGTCGGGTTCCATTTTTCAATTGAATCTCCCAAGAGACATAGCCGTTACATAGAACTCTAGCCGTTGGGGCAGCGTATAGATTTTTAATGCCTTTAAGGAAGCCTTCAGGAAAACCCATCCTCTCCATTACGGCGAATAAGAAGGGATGCGAGACCCTATCAAACGCCTTCTCTGCGTCTAAAGATATTAACGCTAGAGGTAATTGGGAGTCCACTGCATAACTCAGAATGTGATGGAGTTTCCTCAATGCATCAAGAGCACCCCTCCCTGGCATAAACCCCACCTGTTCCTGACTAATTATAGCTGGTGCTATCTGCCATATTCTATTAGCCAGTATTTTTGTCAGAATTTTGACATCCTGATTCATTAATGCAATAGGTCTATAGCTAGATAATTCGCTCTGGGTTTACCCAGTTTTGGGATTAGGGTAATATAAGCCTGATAGAGGGGAGTGGGAACCCTTCTTGCATTACACTATTGAAGAATTCCTGAAGAAGGGCATTATAGTGTGTATATGGGTCTGGTAGAACTTAGCTGTAAGACCATCTGGTCCTGGTGTCTTACCCAAAGGCAATGATTTAATTACCTCTGTAATCTCTGCTACACTTATAGGCACTGCTAAATCCCTGGCCTGCCCCGGATCTAGAACCGGTAAGGGGACTCCATCTAGAAATGTCTCCATATCTTTCTCTCCCACCCTGTGTCCAATTTGGTATAGTTTTTTAAAATAAAGTGCAAACGTATCTACTAGGCCCTGGGGGTCAACTATCACCTTCCCCTCATGTTGAATAGATGTCACTGTTCTACTTGCCTCCCACTCCCTGACTCTGGCCGCCAGCAGGCGTCCCGGAACATCTTCCTTCAGTAAATACTTAGCTTTAATCTTCTCTAGCCAATAATCTATCTTACCATAGGTAATGTCCCCAGTTCCCCTTAAGCTTTAAGCTCCCCATCTATTTCCTCTGAAGTCCCTCTAGGGGTCAAAAACTTATAGCTCTTACTAAGAAATCCTCTTTAGCTCTCCTCTGCCTGTTTCTCTGGGCTGTCAGCTCCGTGCTGTTCCCATACAGAACCTTACAGGTTGGCCACGCCAGTTTCCTATTTAACAGGGTAGGTAATTGTTGCTGCATAATACATATCAGGGCTCCTCAAGTTCATCCTTAGCTTCTTAGGGTCCGTCAATACCGCATGCAGCTCAACCACCATCGAAGTGGTCTAGGCGCACGCACTCTTCGGTTCCCACGTCAACTTAATTGGGGAATGGTCCGAGAAAATTCTGGCCTGCCTCCACCCTTTGATGCCCACTAATACCTCCCTGTCAACTAAAAAGAAGTCAACACGAGATTGAGTCCTGCGGCATGCCGAGTAAAATGTCATATTGTTACCCCATAGCATGGGTGCTGTACTGATCCACAAGTGCCATAGAGTCAACATTTATTCAAGGCCACTGGGCCCTTGTTAATGGCCCTCTCACCGTGGGATTCTATCCACCCAGTTATCCCCATAGACATTCCAGTCCCCTGCTATGATAAGCACATGTCCCGAAAAACCAACTATATCCCTCTCAATTGAAGCAAAAAATTCCAGGTTGGAAGGCGTCGGGCCATATATAGAGGCTACTAGAGTAGCCCTACCGTATAGTAAACCGGATATATAGACCCCTCTACCATCGTTTCTTATCATCACCTGGTCTATACTATACGGGCATGACTTCCTAATTAGGATTGCTACTCCCGCTGAGGCCCTCTCCGTACCTGTTCCATAAACCTGACCCACCCATACTCGCTTGAGAGTACCCAATTCCTCTGTCAATAAATGAGTCTCCTGTAAGGCAACAATATGGGCCCCCAACTGATCCAAGTGTCTCATAATAATGAGCCGCTTACATCTACCCCTGAGTCCTTTAACATTCCATGAGATTAATCTAATACTCGCCATTCCCATAACTAAATGTTGCAGTACAATTACTGGGCCCCAGAACCTTGCCTGGGCCTGCCCTTTTTGTCTCTACCCAGCTGGATTCTCTCTCTTTCCCAAATCCTCCCTCCCCCCTAACCCCTCGCCCCCGATCCCTGGATCGTACACCTATGAATCCTTGAATCTTCGATGAGCTCCTACCCAGACCACTCCCCAGCCCCTCTATGACCTCCAACTCTCTGAGATCAAACTATATTCCTCTCATAACCAAATATTACTTTTTCCTTACACCTTAATTTTCTAAATATAAACTGGTTCCATCTGAATCCGTTTTAAAACCATCGAGGTTTAAAGTCCTCGTCCTAACCCAACCTCATATGTAGCCCCTAGCCTTCACCTAAGCTGCCAGACTGGTAGTAGGCAGAAGATCTATAACAAAACAAATACCAGGAGTCCAATGATTGGGAACTCCTTTTAAGGACCCTTCTAGCAGCTCAAAATTAAAGCCTTTATTTATCAGATATCCGGATCCCTCTGTCCCTCCTTACCCAGCCTATCCCGTCCGCTTCTGACACCTAAATTAGCATCTCCCCCTGAATAATCTCATATTGAACCCAGCAGAATATGCAATAGTGTTAGCGAATTGGCCCCTTTCAGTTCTCCACCCCTTTCTCCTGCGTTCTAAATAAGGTTTCAACCTCAACCTATTCCTTTTTGAAGTTGAGAGAAAATAAAATAAAAAACAAATTAGCCAGTTCACAGTCTCAGCCTTGGAAAACAATCAGGTCTCTTCCAGGAGACCGGAGCAGCTCATGTCGGAGCTCTAAATAACTCTGGCAGCTCTATTTGCAGCCCTTCCAGTGCTTCCTTAGCCATGAGATAACGTTTCTCTCCTGCCTGCAACCGAACCACCAAGTCGCGGGTACTGAGCGAAACTTGATCCCTTGAATATAACTTCTTTTTAATGTCCACATATTCTTTCTGTTTTCCTCTCACAGTGGGTGTTTGGTCCTGGAACATCCACAGGTGGCTCATTCCATTGCAGAGATTTCTTTTGCCTTGCTGCCGCATGGTACAAACACTTTTTTCTTTATAATTAGGCGCATAATGATAACGGGGCCTGGCCCCTGGTGGCGGTACCTCCTCAGAGCTCATGAGCTCTCTCAAGTTGTATGCTTCTCCATAAGGTGACGGACCAAATTGCTTAAGTAACAGGTCCTGAATGAACAACACACAGTCAGCTCCTTCTGTCCTCTCTGGCAACCCTGCTAAAATTAAATTATTCCTCCTACTCCTCGACTCTTGGTCTTCCAGCCTCTGCTCCAGCTTTTTAATCTGCCTCTTGACCAGAACCAGCTCCTGTTCCGAGGTGGAAATTCTTCTCTCCTGAGTTGCAATCCTGGCTTCTGCATCCCCCATTCTCTGGGCTAACGATTGCAGCGCTGGCTTAACTGCTGCAAAATCCAGTACAAGCCCCTGAAGCAGCTGTTTAGTCTCCTGCAGGTCTCCGTTGCCTGCCTGAGGCTTTTCCTCCTCTCCTGCCACCTCCTCCTGCCTTCAGGGGTGGGGACTGGGACTTAGGCCTTTAGAAGCTGAGGACCTCCTACCAGAGGTTCAGTACTCTCGCGTCCATCTTCTGTGAGCGTGCGGCTAACGCCTCTCAGAAACGGCCGCCGCCTGTTGCACTGCAGACCCGAGCGATTTACAACTGCCGGTTAATTTTAGCTCCCAATCGAGTCTGCAGATCTTCCGACTTCACGGTCAGCCGAAATAGCTCAACTCGGGTCAGCCTGTAGGAGATTTAACTTAATTAAATTAGCTGTGGGCCTCGGAGCGGTCTGTAGAGCGTCTCGCTCATTCAGCTCATCACGTGATCTCCCTCAAACCCTTTGAGATTCTTGAAAACCTATATCCCCCTGTCTCTGCTCTCCTATAACAAGTATAGGTTGAGCGACCCCAGTCGCTCCTCATAGGTTCTTTCCTCTAGGCCCAGTACCATCCTGGTCGCTCTCCTCTGTACCCTGTCCAGTAACGCAATGTCCTTCTTTAAGTAGGGATGCCAAAACTGCACACAGTATTCAAGGTGTGGTGTAATCAGGCTATTGTGCAGCAGAAGGAGTACCTCAATACACCTTGTGGTTATCCCTCTGGCTATGCACCCCAGCACGTTATTTCCTATCCACCTGCCCACCCTCCACCCCCAATCTCTCCAGCTTCTCCAGTACCCCATGATATGGCACAGAGTCAAAATCCCTGCTGAACTCCGTGAAGAGGACATCCACTGGCCTTGCATGATCCAGCACCCTTGTCACCCCTTCATAGAACTCAAGCAGATTTGTCTGGCACGATCTGCCATTAACAAAGCTGTGCTGGTGAATGTGTATGTGATCCCATGCCCTCAGCACCCACGCTATCATTTTCTTAAGGATGCTCTCCATCACTTTGCCCACTACCGACGTCAGGCTAACCGGCCTATAGTTACCTGTCTCCTCTTGCGGGCCCACCTTGTGGATAGGCACAATATAGGCCATCCTCCAGTCCTGAGGTATCCACCTAGACTGCAAGGAGGAGTTAAGAAGATCTGCTAGGTTGGTGGCCAGGGTATCCGCCAGATCCCTGAGCACCCAGGGGTGGACCCTTCATGGCCCGGTGCCTTGTCCCCTCTTAGAGCCTTGAGTGCATCCAACACCCTACCCTTGGGTATTTCCTCATCCTTTTCCCCCTCTTCAAGAACTGTATCCCTAGCTCCTTTTCCTATCATTGCTTCCCTACCCCCTCCTTTGTAAAGACAGAGCCAAAAAAAGTAATTTAGTGCCTCTGCCATCTCTCCCTCCTCCTCCACCTACCCGCCACCTATCCTGAGCTGACTGATCCATCACTTCCCCTTTCTTCTTTCCCTGATATATCTAAAGCACCCTTTTTCACCCCTTCTAATCACCTGTACCAATCTCAGCTACATTCCCACCTTAGCCAATCTCACTGCCCTGGTGAAACTCCTGGCTGCCATACATAACAGTATAAGTCTGACCGGCATCAATACTACTAACAGGGTAAATGGTTGTACCATGAAGGCTGTTCACCATTCCACTGACTCAGCTTCAAAGCATGGTGCCTGATAAGTGGAATGACTACAGCACTGCACATTAAAATAAAAGCAACTGAAATAATCAAATGCTTACCTGCTGCCTTCCATGATGTAATCATCTTCATTCTCGGTAAATGATGGCAAATCGGATAAATCTTTCTCATCATAGAAATCTTCATCCGAGTCCAACTCTGAATCTGATGAAGGTAAAGGTGTTGAAGTGAAGTTGATAGCTGCATGTGGAACAGGCCCCATGTCATCTGTCTGGGTGGAGGCATCCACCATTTTCACTGACGCAGATAGTCCTAATAAATGAATTTGACATGTTTAAGTTTTGTAAGGCTATAATACATAAATACAGCATGGATGACATAACAATGTGTTTCTGTACACTTCACCAACATAAAAGTGTGCCTTACACGACCATGGGCAGTTCAATGACAAACGCTGCAATGAGCCAACTAAATTGAAACTTGTAGTACTCACAGTACAGCAGTGGGTGCAAACACTACAGAATTTACATTGCAGTACTTTCTGCATCACTCCATGTGCACTGTTGCATGCAAAAATGTGCTAAGTGCGCTATTATCTGACAGGATAACTATATGTCATGCAAAGCAGTGTTCACAAAAAAAGACAGTACACGCACCTCAACATGCAACCTTCATTGCTGCCACGAGAAAAAGAAGTAGATATTACTCAAATCGTCACACACCAAGGTCACCATTGACCATCAGCCATAGGCAGTACTGGGTATGGAACCTTTAATTGGCAGCGTGACAACCAGTCATTGCATATCATGAATAGCATGCATGACCACTGTCACTACGCAATGCCTACAGATACTGTATGGACACAAGGATTGGAAGGGCCACTAATTTTGCTTACAGCAGAAGTACGGTAACACCAGCACAGTTAGATGACTGACAAGTGTTAGTGTCAAATTACCACCCTTTACAACAGTTAACAACTTGGTGAACAATGCATGGCAATGCATCCAGAGTTGGAGCTATGCGAGTTTCCAAATTTATGGATGTGAGTCCTTAGAAATGTCATTTTACAAAAATGAATGCGTTATTCATTGACATTTACCAAGTATAAGACAACATCTTTATTGAAACATACACATGCAATGCTGGGCAACCCTCACTGCAGCAACTGTGCATGAATGGATAATCACGGTCACAATAACATGGCTTGACAATGTCATACTGTCTTCTGAGAGTAATCACACCTCGCAGATGTAAACCTGAAGGCATGGACACCACATATGCTGGAGCAGGTGGCTGAGTACAAAGTATTTGTAATGAGTTCACGGCCATGTTCTTGGCATGGTTCAATGTTATACATTACAGACAGTATCAGAACACATTCAGCTTTACACTGTGTATTGGCAAATTGTGGTGGGACAGGAATATATGGTAGAATGCAGAATTCTGTAGTACTGTATGATTGGTGTTTTTCCTTGTTCATACCTAGTAGGTGTTGGGGTCTAAATCCCGACTGTTAAAATCCCGACTGTCGAATGCCCGTTGTTTTTTTGTACCGTTATTCAAAATACTGACCAACAGTGAATACCAAATGACAGAATCCTGACATGAACTGTTCTGCTATGTCTGTGTTTGTTACACGTTAAATAAACAGCACATTTAGAGCTGCTGTATTGCTAGTTACACCCTTTCACCTTTACCCCTTACCTTCACAGTCCTAGAGAAGTGGAAATGTTTCTTCTATGAAAGCTTTCATAACGGTGATCAAGAGCCCTGTCATGCCTCTTCACACCATCTGAGGCATCTGATAGGGCCATTTCCATAGCAACTACCTTCCTTTCTATTACTCTCTGGTCTCTCCGCATATCAGAGACTGTTGTCTACCAGGTCCAGTATTCTGGTTAGATGCCAAAGTTCCATCAAAAGCTGGTGGTTGGAGACCTCCTCCTCATCCCGGTCACAATCATACTGAGTGGCCATTGAAGAACTAGCAGTGCGAGTCGTGGAAGTGCTTGCATTATGCCGTTCCGATTATGAGGACAAGTGTTGAGCTGTAGAGCCAGAAAAAAAAAACAACACCTTTCTGACAGCCAGCCATTCTACTATCAGTGATGAATTTGTGCATTGCAAAAGCAGTCTGTAGATGCAGTATTGGAGTGCGATTTCACCTGGGGGAGTGAGAAAATGAGAGCTAGGTGGTCATGCTAGTGGGTGACATCGCTGGAAGTCTTATGTTTATATTTTATATAACAAAAATCTCAAATGAATTTGTGAAATATAATATTTACAACACCTCACTTATTTCCTGTATACATCTTTTTTGTTACCAAGGATATTTGCATGAACACAAGGTATCTGTAACTTGGTCTGTACCTATTCAAATTTTCTATGTATTCTTAGTTTTAAACAGCATAATGCAAGCACTGAGGAGTAGGCCTCCAACCACCAGCTTTTGACTTACTAATTAAATGATTAACTGATGCATACTGATGTATGCTGACAGTCATACATCAGTATGCATCAGTTAATCATTTAATTAGTAAGTCAATAAGTGACAGTCAGCTTTGCAAAGTCGGGAAATGATTTGTCGGCATTTCGGCTTTCAGTCAACTGTAAGCTTTAAGCACAAAGTCGGGAAATGATTTGTCAGCTTTTTGGCAGGAGTTTTTTTTTTTAAACGGGCATTCAATCTAGTCAGGATTTTAGTTTTGGGAACATTAATGACGGGCATTGGGATGTCGGGATTTAGTACAGATCCCCCTAGCAGTGATAGGGTAATTGGCTTGATACATGCTGCAGCAGCCATGGTTCTCAGAAACATGTGCACAATTTTCCTGAAGTGTCTTGCACTTGGAGACACACAGGAATGAGAGTCAGTAACACTGTGTATAACAACATCAGTGACAGTGAAGCAAGGAAAATAAGGAAGAGAAGTAAAGTAACACAAAAGCATTCTATCAGAAGCGCCTCCAACAGACTGTGGCAGGCAACCTATTACCAAAATGTTCACAGTCCCATCACTGAACTGTAATGCATAACTGCAGGACACAGGAAACATAGGTACTGTTACATGGCCCATGTGCTGATGTGATACACAGGCAACCACACCTGGAGCACCACAACCAAGTGCTAGACGTGAATGTAGCATCAGTGCTTACCTATGGAGCGATAATGCATTTTGGATATAGAGTACTGTGTTGTCTTATACGCAAACAACTTCCCAGACAATGTCACAACTGGCTTTACATCATGGATGTCATCTGATGGTAAATCCATAGCTGTCTCATTCATGACATGGACTGAACCCATACAAGGATCCAGTACTGGTGTCATCTCAGTAGGTAACACTTCTGTGGGATCTTCTGTGTACTGCTGCATAACCTGTTCAAAACACAAGAATATAGAACAATTAATAAGTAGTATAGGAGCACATAACCCCCCCCTAAAAAACATGTAAAAGAGAAAATGTGTGGGTCATCATGCATATTACAGTAGTACAGACACAATGCAAGAGCTTCCAAAGGTGAAGGTGAAGTCAGCGGTTGTAACATGCAAGTGGGCCTTAATCATGCAAATTAGACATGACATGCACAGTGGCTTCACTACTTACCTCATTGTTGCAGTTAAAAGGTACACAACATAAACATAAGATAGTGAATCATGTTTCACTCTTATTGGAGCTCATCAGCGTGGTGAAGATGTGAAACCAAGCAGGGAACCACATGGTCATCACATCAAGCCACGGACACATTCAGAAACTAGCGCAACAAGGTTAGTGACATGGAACAGTACAATCTGACAAGTGTAAGTCAGACTGTATACATATGCAAACAATTATCACCATCAGGTACTATTGGGAACATATGGGTATCCATGGAGTCTGCTGCTTAGAAACAGTAGTCAGACCTCAACCTAAAAACCCGAGGGCCACACAGTCAACATGGCACTGTTTCCATATGCATCACACGTGAGGTAGTTAATGGCCACCACACAGATGGGATGCCACCAGCATAACTCGATGGAAAGGCATATGCAGACAGAATGGAAATGTAGGAAGAGGCCAGCACACTAATAGGTTGGATAACACTATGCTGAACAGCACCCATATGACCATAACCTCTGTGTGTACTCCTGTGATGATCACAGATGATGATCACAGATGCATGCTGTACATATATCAGTTGGTAACATACGCCACACAGGAAGCATCTTTCTGTACTGTGTGTTGTCTTACAAAAATTGCCGTTACCACATCATGATGCAAGCCACCATCTCAATACGACTGCAGGGCAGCCATCATGAGGATCAATCACAGTTTACTTTACTTGCACAGACCACAATGTATTTCATTGTGTGTTAATGCATGCATAACTGCAAAACTGCATGTAAATAAATGGGTGATGAACAACACTCTCATTAGTGAGCATGCAGCCAGGAACACTTAAGGCCCAAGTTACACCATGCAGCACAACCATGACCATCATGTCCGACTACATGTACAGTGCAACGATAGCACTTCATGCACAACCATCCTGTGAACTGCCACCTCAGAAAGTTAACATAGTATGTGGTGCTGTAATGCAGAAAACAGTATTCAACAGATGGCATACACAACTTATATGGCCACAAACATACAAACAGAGAGATCATGATACACTGCTATATACGGTACCATTGTGTGGTTAAGCACACAACCACACACATGATGGTCCTTGTGTGAGCGGTATGGTTAACATCATGTTTCTCATACGGCATAGGTCGGTTGTACAAAGCACAATACAATCAGGGTGTGTAACTTGCTTTGTTGAAGGGTCTGCCACAAAATAACAGAAGACAACTGGTGAATGATTGAAAGCTTACTGACAAAATATTCACATGCCAGAATAGCCACCTTAGGCAAAGTGTTGTAAGAATGCATGTTTAAGGAATGAAATAAAAAACAAAAGGCACATACCTCAGCCAATTCCCTCTTTCTGAAGGCACCACCAGATTTTCTGTTCTTGACAGGGTTCTGAAAAACATAGTCATCTGTGGGGCATTTTGGTGTTTTGGCACTATCACTAGAAGGCTGGCTATGAATGGTGGGCACTGCATCTGGAAGTAACCTCAAGCCACGTGCCAACTTTATCTTATATACAGCCAAAATTGTCCGATCAAAACATGACTCTAAAAAAATGGGCCGAACATAACACAGTGGTGTTACTAGCACCCACCCAGTCAGCATGTTTTGTTTTAATGAAGCGATCCCACAACATCCTGCAATGGGGATCCTTGGAAATGTAAATAAAGAGAACCCCATCTTAGTAGTGTTCCCACAATGAGCTGCTACACATTGAGCAGGCATGATTACAATAGTGGATACTGTCTGATGTCTGGTAACATTACTGTCCATAGAACAATAGCAGGAGCCACAATACAGAAGTACAGCACTGTGGGGTACTCACTATAACAATCTCAGCACAGAAAAAGAAGTAATGACGGTGGGTGCAGATTATTCTGATAAAGAGGGAAATGAAAGAAAAGGACACCAAGGAAAAAATTATTTTTCATATATATACTATTATAGTTTGGTAATCAGGTAAAGCTCAATGGCCACAGACAACTGTAACACTTGGGAAGTGGAGTGGCTGGCTCAAACTCATATAATTACAGAGGTACAGAAGAAAATGAGATCTCACACACACTACAGATGCACAAAAATGATTCAGAGCATTGCTGAGGACAGAAAAACATCAAATAAGAATATGCAGGGAAAAACAAAATTCACTTGACGCTGCCTAAGTAGCCACCTGAACACTTTGTGCCACAGACAATTGCCAAGCACAACCGCAAAGAAGAATGGCCCTGACTGTGTGTAACACTAACAGCAACGACTTGTCAGCAGTATGTGCTGCTCTCACCAAAAAAATATTAGTAACTCCGAAGCACAATAAAGAAAAAAGACAGGGGAACACTGAAGTCAGAAAGCAGCCTTTATGAGTCTAATAGTTCCTCAAAATACCATCGCAGAAACAGATGACAATAGACACAGCCACACAAAATGGCAGCAGCAAGGATTGCAACCTGCTCTGCCACCAAATGATCCGCATCTACACTTGATCCACAATGCAAAACCAGGACACATACAACTAAATAATTTCTATGGCAAGGTATGGTATACTTCTGCTTCACAGCACGAATCACTATATGGATTCCCGCTCCAGCACAAACATGCACTGATTGATCTGTTCTGGAGCTGATCTTACTTCCGGGTTCTTCGAGCTGCATAGTGCATCCATGGAACTGCAGGAATGAAGCTGAAAATAAAATAAAATTTCTCTGCATGGGGCTAACTTTTTAAAACAAGGACTTTACGATTTCAATACAGTGGACCTCTGAGACATAACAGTAAGTGCTAATCTCTCTAACAATATCATGGGACTCCCTCTTTAAAAGTGTGCCACAAGTCTGGCTGTACACCAGCATGAGTATCAATCCAGTCCTTCTTTAGCTTCTTCTTCTTCGCCTTAGTGTTACTGTCATTGCCAGGATCCTCAAAAACATCATCATCAAATGGGAACACAGATGGTAAATGTCCCAGCTTCACTTGAGCTCTGGTGGTTACAGAAACTACAGCAGAGTCCTGGGTGGCATGACAATGTATAAATGAAACAAAGTCTGGGTGGTCATACCCGATAACAACTAGCACAGGTAGGCAAGGCACCAACCCCACTTCTACCTTGTGCTTTTTCTTGAACAGTCTTTTGTATGGTGTCTGTAGGGTAGCAATGGGTATCTCCATGCACACAGATGACTGCTGTATCTGGCTCTTTATTATTCCCAGTCACCAGATCTGCTCGCACAAGAGTTTGGTGACTCCCTGAATAAACCTGCCCCATCATCTGCTGTGATCCAGTTTACACAGTAGCCATAAAGTGACCTCAGTTCACTAAGGCTACATGAGCGGTCTCTTTATATTAGGACAGTTTCTTACATAATGTCCCTTCTTTTGGCACCCATGACATAGATTCTGCTAGTGGAATTCGCCTCCCTCTGCTCTCCAGACTTGTTTCACTGGGGCTGGATTTGATAGTTTATAAGTAAAAATGTTCCTTACTCCATTGTTAGGAAGGTAGAATTGGGGGAGGAAGGGGAGAGGGAGGTAAGGTACCTGCCTGGCGCCATGGCTTGGAGGAACAGGGAGCAAATCCTCAGGATCGCCAAGCAGCTGCACAGGGGAAGGAACTGGATGTCATTGTCCACCTAGGGACAAATGACCTGGCTAAGAAAGGGATCAAAGCAGTGCAGGAAGCATTTGTGGAGTTGGGCAGGGGCCTTAGACAGGTAACATGCGTGGTAATCTTCTTGGAGGTGCTGCCTGTCTATGGCACGGGTGAGGCTAGGGTGCTCCACACCATGGGATTCAATCAGTGGTTGAAAAACTGGTGCAGAATTCAGGGATTTGGCTTCATTGGACTGGGACTGGGACTGGGGGTCCACCTGGAGAGATGCAGGCTTATACTGGCATGATGGTCTGCATCTGTCCAGGAGAGGAACCAGGATCCTAGGTGATAGGTTTAAATGATTCATTGGCAAGTATTTACAACTAGCCAAGGGGGAAGACACTGGAGAGGAGCAGGGAAATCCTAGTCCCCCCCAAAAATCAGTGTACTAAGTGAGGTAAACACCAAGATAGAGATGTCAATAGGGAGAAGGGCAGGGGTAAATAGAGAAAATGACAAAGGCAATAAGGACAGGGATTGAGCAAAAGGGGGTAAGGCCATCAAGAAATGGATGGTAACGAGTACCAGTGCCTGTAATCTGGGCAACAAGCTTCCTGAACTGGTGGCCTAGATGGAAGAGGGATGCCTGGATATCGCAGCAGTCACAGAAACATGGTAAACAGAGAACCATGACTGGGATATTAACATACCAGGGTACGCAACCTAGAAGAGAGACAGAGAGGGGAGAAGAGGGGGTGGAGTAGTTCACTATGTAAGGGAAGAGATAAAAGGAACTGAACAAAAGAGTAAACAGGGAGGAGAGGAGGCACTGTGGGTCATGTTACAGACTGGAAATGGCACCACAATCTGCACATGGGTTGTATACAGACCCCCATGTCAAGGAGAGGGAATGGGCAAGGATATGATAGAAGGCATCCTTAGGATGGCAAAGAAAGGGGAGATACTTTTGATGGGAGACCTTAATATACCAGATGTTAACTGGAGCACCTTTGCTGCAGCCACATCAAAAAGCAGGGCCATTCTCGATGCCCTTCAGGTGGCATGCCTCAGACAGCTAGTTTTGGAACCCACTCATGAGGGAGTAATCTTAGACCTTGTACTCTCAAATGGGGACAGTGAGAGGATCTCAGATCTAGAAGTGGGTAGACATCTGGGAACAAGTGACCACCAAACAGTGTGGTTCACGGTAAACTCAGCTACAGAGTCAAGCCATACAAAAGAGAGGATTCTGGACTTCAGGAGGGCTGCCTTTGGCAAGATGGGAGAGTGCCTTAGAAAAGCACTAGCAAACAGGCTAGAAGGAGGGGTGAAGTAACAATGGGGAAACATCATAACTGCCAACACAGAGGCAACAAGCCTTTGTATGAAGCGAATAAACAAATCAAAATGAAAGAAAAAGTCACTATGGCTATAAAAAGATGTGGCAGTGAAGGTTAGGTAGAAAAAGATAGCATTTAGGAAGTATAAGGAAACACAGAAGAAGCAGGACAGAGAACTGTACCAGTTAAGGCAGAAGGAAGCAGGGAGGGTAGTCAGAATAGCAAAGGCCCAAACTGAGGAAAAGATAGCCTACTTTGTTAAGAAGGGGGATAAAACCTTTTATAGGTATATCAGGGAGCATAGAAAGACAAAGGGAGGGATAGTGAGGCTGAATAGAATGGACAGTGGGTGAGAGAGAGGGACAGTAGAAAAGCAGGGATACTGAATGAATACTTCTGCTCAGTATTCACAAAAGAGGAGGAGGAGGGGGGGAGTCTAATCCAATTAACAGAAGCACTCTGGATAGAGGGGTTGAATCCAATCCTTTCACAAAAAAAAGGGTTCTGAAAGAACTCCTAAAACTGAAGGTGGACAAAGCAATGAGGCCTGATGGAATTCACCCAAGAATTCTAAAAGAATTAAGGAGAGAACTAGTAACACCACTGACTACCCTTTTAACAAATCATGGGAGGATGGTGTGGTACCTGAGGACTGGAGACAGGTGGATGTGATTCCCCTTCACAAAAGTGGGAGCAAGACAGAGGCAGGAAACTACAGACCTGTCAGTTTGACCTCTGTGGTGGGGAAAGTGATGGAATCACTTCTGAAGGAAAGAATTGTTGAGTGCCTAGAGGCCAGTGAGGCACAGGACCCAAGGCAGCATGGGCTCACAGTGGGAAGGTCATGTCAGACAAATCTAATTGATTTCTTTGAATGGGTGACCAAAGTAGTAGACCAGGGAGGGGCTGTGGACATGGCCTACCTAGACTTTAGCAAGGCATTTGACACAGTCCACACAAAAGATTAATTGTCAAATTAACCAGCCTGGGAGTGGGTCCGGAGGTAGCCTGGGTAAAACATTGGCTGGACAATAGGACTCAGAAGGTAATTGTAAATGGAGTCCACTCAGAAGAAAGATTAGTTACTAGTGGGGTACCGCAGGGTTCAGTACTGGGTCCAGTCATTTTTAATGTCTTTATAATGACATTGCAGAGGGACTGGAAGGAAAAGTATGCCTCTTTGCAGATGACACAAAGATCTGCAACAGGGTTGATACACAAGGAGGCGTGGAAAGGATGAGAAGGGACTTGGCAAGGTTGGAGGAACGGTCAGAAGTATGGCAGCTTGGATTCAATGCAAAGAAGCGCAAAATAATGCACCTGGGAAATAAAAACCCAGGAGAAGATTACACAATGGGGGTGGTAGTAACAACAACAACAAAAATGGAAAGTACCTGGGGGTAATCATATCAGATGACCTTAAGGTTAGCAAGATATGTGAGAAGGCAGTAGGGAGGACTGGGGGGATACTGGGTTGTAAAGGGAGAGGCATCCCCTGTAGAAAATAGGAAGTTGTTATCCCTCTGTGCAGACAGTTGGTGAGACCCAATCTGGAGTACTGCATCCAGTTCTGGAGACCCCATCTCCACAAGGACAGAAACAGGATTGAGGCTGTCCAGAGAAGGGCAGCTAAAATGGTGCAGGGTCTGCAAGAGAAGCCATACGAGGAGAGACTGAAGGAGATTAATATGTATACTCTTGAGGAAAGGAGGGAGAGGTGGGACATGATAGAAACTGTTAAGTACCTCAGTGGAAACAACAAAGTCCAAGAGGATAGCATCTTTCAGAAAAAGAGATGTGCAACAACAGGGGACACAATTTGAAGATAGAGGGGGACAGCTCAGGGCAATGTGAGGAATTTTTCACAGAGAGGGTGGTGGACGCATGGAGCAGCCATTCTGAGGAAGCTGTTGGGTCTAAAACTGTGGGAGAATTCAAGGATGCATGGGACAGACATAAGACAATTTCTGTGGGGGGTAAAAAGAAATAGGCTGTTGGTTAAATAGGATCTGCATCTTATCCTGTAGGTAGAGAAATGGGCAGACTAGGTGGGCCAAGTGGTCCTTATCTGCCATCAAATTCTATGTTTCTATGATTGCTGGTGGTTGCAGCTGCTGATGTCCCTTGGAACCCTCAGGGTCTGGATGGTTGGGCTGCCAGGAAGTCTTCCATCAACATGAAGCTTTAATCAGCAGAATGAGGCCTATGCTCCTGAATCCACAGCTGTACATCCTAGGGTAAAACTTTAATAAACTGTTCAATAATTGCCACCTCCAGAAGTTGATCTTTGCTTTTGTATCTGGCTGCAACCAGTTGTAGCAGAGCTCCTTGAAATGGGCGTAAGTCTCTCGGGAGGGGGGTATCCAGTGATTGCATTTTAATAAACCTAAACCTCTAGTGATAGGTTTCAGTGTTTATGTTATAGTGCCTGAGGATCTCCTGCTTCACACAGTCATAGTCCTGTACCTCTTGGGAGTCCATGTGGCTATAAACCAACTGGGCACTGCCTGTCATGTGTGGTGCCAGTCGAACAACCCACTGTTCCTTTGACCATGCGCATGTTTGAGCGATCCTCTCAAATGTTGTAGGGTAGGTTTCAATGTCATAACTGTTCAATAGTTTGGACAGTTTAATGTCTTTTGGTTACCAGTTCTGCCATTTGGCATCTTGCCTTCTCCGCTCAGTGTCTATTTCTTTCAATCTGCACCTGTTTTATACAGCGCCATTTCAACAACTCCCCCACATCCTCAGGTGGAGTGTCTTCAAGAGGAGGTAGTTGCTTTGATTCTTCTTTGTCCCCTTGCATTTCTTCATCTTCAGGCTTGGCCTTCCTCCAAGCCCCCAGGTCCAGTCCAGGCAGCAGTTTCTCTCCCAGTTGGTTGGACAGGGTTCTGGTCAGAACTCCACAGACTTTATTCTCCTGGTGTTCCTCTGGCAACTCTTGTTGCATTGGTCCACCAGGGATATCTTGGTAATATCCGAAGTTATCCCACTCTGACACCAAATCTGTGGAGGGGCTGGGGGATAACAGACGGACCAGACACAGAACTTCAGGTTCAACACTCACTCTCTGTGTGATATTTTTTGACAAAACAGAGGATAACCTTAAGCAATGGCATATCCCTTCTTCAATACATCAGTTTGCTGCAACTGGCTATGCTTGTCCTTCCTCTGCACTTAGCACCTACTGACCCACTGACCTATTTCTTTAGTGAAAATTATATAATTCCCTTTGTTGGTCTTGTGTGTTTGGGTGACGGGGAGCTCAAAATAGGAAAACTCAAAAACAAACTAAAGACAAAAAAAAAAAAATCAGTGCAGAAGTAATGAAGCAAGGATTACCCCAAAGGACATTGGCAATAAAGCCAAGTATCAAAGAAAACAACATCACACATACGCCCATAATGCAAAGCATCATGGGATGTATATGCAAATCACCATGACATTTTAGGCTGGTTCAGCTTAAAGCAGGACTGCATGGTGCTAAAGGGCCTTTCAAACAATCTGTAATTTACATGCATTTTAAATAACACAATGAGGGTGTCTGATATCTCTACCACAGTAACTTAACTTTTATAATACAGTCCCCTAGTAAGTTTTTACCTTTATGAAAACACCTAGTGCTGTGGTATTTTCACCATTTACAGGTTTATACACATGAGACATATACATCAAGATATCGTATGACATAGCACTATTGCATACTAAATCCAACAATGAGGAATACAGCCTGTTGTTTTACATCAATTCAGAGGTCACCACAATTACCTCCCTGTACGAGAACCTGAGATGAAAAAGGAAAGATGCAAGAGGGCACTATAGCATAGTCAAGAAAGTGGACAGCCACCCACAGGTGGCCATCTTTATGGACTAGAAATTGTAAAGGATAGATTAGGCTAAGAAATAGAACTGTTGCAACAGATTTCAGAAATGGTCAGTCCTCAAGAGTGGCAGGATCTCCCTGTCACAATAGCCCTTCCCCCCATGTACGCCCCCCAGTAGTTGATCAGATTAGTTTTGGGGTTGCAGGGGGGCTTGACCTCCCCCCCCGCATTAACCATTAATGTTAACATGTGCCTGGTTACAGTCTTGGCAGTCACTGAAGTGGGTTAGGGACCAATTTTACATTTGGTGAAATGTACTCGATCTTGTGCGAGTCGCCGTAGAAAAATCGTCCTCATAACATGGAACCAGATTATCCACCACTGTCACCCTGGTCTATAGGGAAATCCACATCAGCCCAAACCCTTGAGGGGACTGTAATAAAAACTTACAGATCCTAGCCGATACCAATGGTTATAGTAGTAGTAGTAATTTATTTGTTCGACAAAACAGTCTTCACAAAGTCAAAATATATTAAAAATTCCAGTTTACAAAATACAGTTACAGTACAGTATAATACATTCAGTAAATAACAATACATACAAATACAGTTTAAAAGCCTAATACATCAATAAAAGATCTAATTAAGAAAGACAAATTATCTGGTTAGTCATATTGTAATTTATCACACTGTTGCACTAATTTTTTCCTTACTTTTTCGATATTCAAAAAGTAATTTGCTAGAGCTTTTAAAGCACAGATATCTTCTGTATACAACATGATCACAGTCCATTCTTGGTAGTTCATTTACAATTGCTCCACTTTCTCAGCTTTAAATAATGTCTGCAACAATATTTTCCTGGGTTTAGTATACCATTTGCAAAGCCAAAGCACATGTTGTAGAACTTATCCCCCCATCTAATGATCGCATCCCTCAGATATAGTCATGTCATTATTGTATCTGTTGACCAATACCTTACTATTAAAGACTTCAAACTTATATCTGGTAATAACAGATCTTAGCTTTAGGTCAATCAAACTTTTGAGATAAAACTGTATGTTCTCAGTGTTTTGATTATAGTTCGCAAATCAATAAGTGTCTAGAGTTTGCCATCCAGATTCTATCCTATTCTACCCAATATCTTCTAACTCTTTTATGTATATAAGACTTATGTTGCAAACTCAGAGTAATTTCTCTATCCACATAAGTTTTCAATACTTTTAGACTGTGTTTTGCCAGTAACAAATAAATATTCTTGAGCCAGGGAAAAGTAAAGCATCCTAAAGCAAGCCACTTTTCTTTCTCCACTAAACACATTTTTACAATTCTAGCTTGTGGAAGTCTGGTCAAATAAATCCAGAAAGTCACCTTTTGTATATCTATTGTAGAATGTACATTTTCAAGGCCCAGTTCCACCCTTTATATATGCATAGGGGAAAGAAGGAGAGACGGTAATAGATCTTCTTAGAAGTTTGTATATTGGGATCATAAGTTTCTCCCTTTTTTTTATGTCCCATATTTCTGAGCCATACACAATCTGTGGAACATACTTTGCTCTTATTGCCACTACCAGTGGTTATAGGCACTTTGAAAGTCAAACACTGTTTTGATTTAATGGTGTTACATCATCACCAGAGCAATCTGTGAGTGGATTTCCTTGCATGCTATGGATGTGTGGTGGATCTGATCAACTTATTATTGTTCCAAATGCCAGACCAGTATTCAGTACTATTCATCTCTTTTTTACATAGAGTGGCCGCAGTGAAATCCAGTGATATGGAATATGATGTCATAGTCATGCTGCAAAAACGTGAGCTATTTTCTAAGCTCAAACCAATCATGCAAAAGCAACAAACAGTTTTTGCAAAACACAGACATGATTGTGGGAGAATAAACATTCTCATCCACATGGCTGGTGATGAGCTACCCAGGCAGAGACAATATCCATTCCCTGCAGAGGCAATACCCTCTCTCAGGGTGATTCCCTTCTGAAACATTATTAAATCATTATTGTCACAAATGCATTCTGCAGGTCAGGCCCTCTGCTCCCACAGTGCCAACCTCAGAGTGCAGTAGTGTGAACAGGTGACAGAGAGTGTAACCCTCCTGTCTGCTTTGGGTCCAAATCACCTTTAGCCTCGAGTTCTGGAGGGATTCAAACTGTGAACCTTGTGCTAGCATACCCAATGTACAGGCTCAGATATGTACCCTCTTCAGGACTGCAGTGCAATCTTTCACCAGGGGCAACTAACCAGGTATCCAAAATGAACCCTTTTTAACTCTATAAGAGACTTAGGTAGTCTTTACCTTTTAAGCGAGCTCAGTAACACAATCAAAGCTTTTCAAACTGCTGTCAGACTTAACTACCTATACATCACATGCAAAAGAACTGGCAGTCACCAAGCAGTATTTCAAAGAAATGGTTGTTTACTAAAAGATGATAAAAATATGTAAAATTAAACACAGAACAATATATCATACAACTTACAATCTTATAAAACAAAAAGGAAGTTTCATAACAACACTCCTACCACAAAGACTTAATTGCTTTCTAACTATTACCTTTCTAAGTGCTCTCCCAGTCACAGTCTATTTCATATGGGTCCATTCCATACTGTGTTTCATTCTTACTCTATCTGTCCCCACCCCCTTTGATGAGGTCAGCTAGAACCTCCCCAGTTTTAATATTCTTACATCCGTGTCTCTGAGGATTTGAGTCATATGCTTTTAAAACATCTGTAACTAGCCATTTCCCAAATATGACAGTCTTTAATTAAATATTTCTAATTGAACTTAACAATCCCACACTCATGTCCCTTATTCTCAGACACATGAGAAAACCATTAAGAGTCAGTCCAGTGACTTCTTCTTCCTGCTATGTCATAAAAGTCATATATGTGGGACACTTCAAAGGCAGTACAGGTTATGAGGGCCATAAACTGTCTCTCTAGAAGGATGTCTTAATTAATGGTTCTCCTGGTCTGTTTAATTATATCCTGTAGTTCTAGCTACTGACTTGTAAAGTTATAGGCCAAATCTGCCAATTTATGTGAGACAACTTCATACACAGACCAGGTATTTATTTTACAGATATCATACAATAATCATAAACAAGAGGCAGAGCATCACAATTATGTCATGTGTGTCCACAGTCAATTCTCCCATTTGGCCAGTGAAGAAGCCCAATAACAGTTGGAGACTCACCATCTATTACAGAAGACTAAAGCAAGTCACTCCTAGTTGTACACCTACTGTGGCATCTGCCGCAGATGTGCTCAAATTGCTAAAACCTGAATACAAGTGGTTCAGCACTCTGGACATCTCCAATGGTTTCTGGTCTCTCCCTCTGGCTCCTGAGAGCCAGTACAAGTTTGCCTTTACTACTTGAGGGAAGACAGTACACTTGGAGTTGCCTCCACAAGGGTTCCACAACTCACCCTCCCTCTTCCACATCCACATGAGAGAGGCCATTTGAGGTTTCTCAACATCTCAAAGCCTCTTGCAGTATATGGATGGTCTCCTCCTGGCAACCAAAACTGAAGAACCATCTGGGACTCCTGGATAAGCTCCTAGGCCTACTGCAGACAGCACACCTCAAGTGCACCCTGCAAAGGCACAGTCATGTCAACCAGAAGTTTCCTTCCGGGGCTCACATATAACCACTGAAGGAAGAAGCCCTGCCTTGGGCAAGGATAAGGGCATTCAATATATGCCACTTCCTACCAGTGTGGCTACCTTGAGATATGTCCTGGGTATGGTCAACTACTACAGGAACATCATCTGTGGTTTTGCACAAAAAGCTGCACCCCTGTATGAGTTGCTTAAAAAGGATGTCCACTGGCATTGGGGACCTGAACACACAGCTACTGTCACTACCCTGAAAAAGGCATTGGCCTCAGCTTCAGCTTAGGTCAGTCCAAACCCAGACATGCCATTCCATCTGGAAACTGTTACCTTTGAAACAGGCATGTCAGCAGTTTTGTCACAAAAGGCAAATGGAACTCTAAGGCCCATTGCCTATGTCTCTCAAATGCTGTCTCCTGTGGAACAGAAGTACTTCTGTGTGAAAAAACTTTGGCAACCTATTGATCTGTCAAGTCCTTCACCTACAGTATATTGTAGGGTATTCCCTGTCATGTTACATATCAATCAGACCCCCACCAACTTTATGCTGAATGACAGAATCAAGCATGGAAAGGTGTCTAACACCAGACTCACTCACTGGTCACTCCTGCTACAAGGTTGTGACATCACTGTCTTTCTTGTTAAAATGCCAACCATTTTGGCACATGATCGCCTATATGTAGGAGAACCACATAGTGTGGCCTACAGCCACCTGTTCTGCCAGACCTAGGCCCATTTCTGCCAGCCACAGATGGGATTTTAACAGATCCTACATTTTGCCTCATCTTTGTAGATGGCTCATTCTCATATTTGGAGGGAGAACAAATTGCAGGATTTAGAGTCATGGTTCTAACCTCAGTGGGAGACACCATTGAAGTATCGGAAGCGTACCATTCAGTCTTCACAGTATGCAGAGCGTGCTGCTGTGGCATGCGTACTGGAAGTGGTTCAACAGGAAAAAGAGGATACCATCGTCTTTTTCAGCTTCTAATGGATGTGTAACTCTCTGACTGAGTTTCTTCCAGTCTGGAGAACACATGATTAGCCTCATATGAACATATGAAATTTGCCAGCAGATAAAGGCCTAGAGGTCTATCAAGTCTGTTTGAATGTGCAGCTAGCACCCCTTATTCTGCAGCTGCCCTTCCCTTCAACTCTTCCCCTCCATTGACCCTCCCCCCTTGTCCTGTCCCAGCCCCTTTTGAAGCAGTCCACAGTTCTACTGGATACCACTTCTGCCAGTAACACATTCCACCCAGCTACCACCCTCTCTGTAAAAAAGGGTCTCCTCATCTCCCTCCTGAACCTTCCTCCCTCCATCTCATATCATGGCCTGGGTGTCCCTCCCCTCCCTTACTTTGAACAGCCCCTCTGTACCTGTTTTGTTTATTACTTTCATGTACTTGAAGGTTTCAATCATGTCCCCTCTGTCCCTCCTCTCCTCCAGCAAGTACATGTTCAACTCCCTCAACCTTCTCTCGTATGGTAAGTTCTCCAGCCCCATGATCATCTTTGTCACCATGCACTGCATCCCCTCCAGTAACTTAATGTCCTTCTTCAAATATGGGTGCCAGTACTGCACACAGTACTCCAGGTGCAGTCTAACTAATGACCTACACAGTGTCAGAATCACCTCCCCCTCCTCAAGGATATACCCTTTGCAATGCAATCCAGCATTTTGTTGGCCTTTGCCGCTGCCTTCCTACATTGTGCTGAGTTGTTCATTCACCCTGTAATTAGCACCCCCAGATCCTTCTCCTCCTCTGTCTTGTCTAGCTGCACTCCTCCCATCTGGTAACTCCTCCTTGGGTTCTTCACCCCAAAATGCAGCACCTTGCACTTTTTGGCATTAAACCTCAGTTGCCAGGTGTCTTACCAGGTTTCCAGATTTGCCAGATCATCCTGAAACCCCTGCCATCCCCTTAGATTGTCCACCACCATTCCCATCTTGGTGTCATCAGCAAACAGACTGATCTTGCTCTTGATGTCCAATGAAATGTCTGCAATGACTATCCCAAACAACACTGATCCCAACACTGGGCCCTGCAGAACACTGCTCATCACTACCCTTGGGGATGAGAACTTCCCACCCAACACCACCCTCTGTTGCCTTCCCTGAAGCCAGTTCTCTACCCATCTCACCAGCTTTGCACCTGCCTCTGCACATTCTAACTTACTTCCCAGCCTCCCATACGGCACTGAGTTGAATGCCTTACTGAAGTCCAGATACAGGACATACATTGCATGGCCCCCATCCAATTGTCCAGTTGCCCAGTCATAGAACTCCACCAGGTTGGTTTGGCAGGATCTGCCACATATGAAGCCATGCTTTCCACTGTCCTGTAGTCCTTTGGCCTCAGGAGGGCCACCAGCCTCTCCTTCAGGATAGTCTAAATCAGCTTACCCATGATGGATGTGAGGCTCACTAGTCTGTAGTTCCCTGTTTCATTCTTGGGGCCATTATGGTGGAGGGGCACCACATGAGCCATCCTCCAATCCTGAGGTACACCCCCTGAGTATAGTGAGGCATTAAATATGTCTTCCAAAGGTCCTGCAAGGACCTCTGCCTGCTCCTTCAGTACCTTGGGGTGGATGCCATCTGGGCCTGGTGCCTTGTCCACCCTCAGTGCCCTCAAACCCTCCCAAACTCTGCCCTCCATGATTTCCCCATCTGTCACCCTCTTCCTGTTTCTGCCTTTCCTCCCCTTGGGCATCACCCCCCCTTCTCCATAGTAAATACCAAGCAGAAATAATCATTTAGCACTTCTATCTTATTGCCCTCTGCTTCCACCCAACCCCCCTTCTTCCTAATCCTTACTTTGTGGTCCTTACAGTTCCTTTTCTCATTGATGTACCTGAAGAAGTCCTTCTCCCCCTTCTTAATGACTTGTGCCAACCTGAGCTCCGTAAACACCTTGGCTCCCCTTACTGTCCATGTCACCTCCTTCGATTCCTTCAGGTACTCCTCCCTGTTCTCCCCCTTCCTGTTTTCTTGTACCTCCTAAAAGCAGCTCTTTTCCTCCTTACCTTTTCCATGACCTCCTTGCTCACCCACCTCAGTTTCTTAGCCCTAGCCTTCTTGCTCTGGGCCTTGCTGCAGGTTCTGGTTCCCTGCATTATCCCCAGCTTTATGAACTCCCAACTCTGGTTAGTGCTCATCAGAGGGTACTCCTGTAAAATACTGAGATCTGTTCATCTACATTGTCAGCCTCTCTGGACAATTTATTTTCAAGCTGTACATTCATAAGGTATATGCCCATTCAAAGGCCAAGCCCTTTCATGACCAAAATGATCAAGCAGACATTGGCTAAGGGTGAAGCTCAAAAGGGGAGAGATATGGACAATGCCCCCTCCCACATAGGCAGCATAGTAACTGCCAACAGGAAGATGAATGTTATCCATCTGGACCTCAGTGCAGTACAGAAGACAGATCCTGAGATCAGAGAGGTATTTGAATGCCTCTCCAAAGATATGGAAAAGGAAATGTCTATGAACAATCCATTCAAAAGACATGCTGACAACCTCCACCTCACTGCAGATCAACAACTGGTATTCTACCAGTCTGAAAAATTTGATAACCAGAAACTTTGGGTTATACCCCAGATACTTAGATCTGAGTTCATGCATCAGGTCCATGATACCCCTACAGGTGGACACCAAGGGATAGACAAGACCTTGCAAAGACTAAGAACTGTTGTGTGGTGGTCAGAGATGGCAGTGGATGTCCAACACTACATGGACAACTGCATAACCTGTGCACAAAACAACCAAATTCCTGGCAAAAATAATGCAAAACTATTACCACAAAGACAATCAGGTTCCTGGAATGGAATACAACTTGATTTCATTGGACTGCTGATCACCACCAGAAGAAACAAGTATGCACTTATGATCACATACCTCTTCTCCAAGTGGATAGAGGCCTTTCCATGTCACTCAAACAAAGTGAAGGGAACTGCTAAAATCCTGGTTGATCAAGTGTTTGCCAGGTGGGGCCTACCTCTCAAGGTAGACTCTGACAAAGGGACCAGTTTCACAGGTGAGTTGATGCAAGAATGTTTGAACTTAAGAATGTTTGAACTTTTCATTTTGCATTTCATTTTTATTTTATACTGAAAAGGTCTGTGGGCAATGCCCATTTTCACAGACGTCCAGTTTCAATACATTATAATATAAAAACTTTACAAAATACAAACACATTTAAATATTAAAGACTTAGCCAGGACAATACAAAACAATTACATCATAACTGAAACTAAGTAAAACACCTACAAACAGAGTTTACAAACAAATTTCTTCTGAGTGCTGTCTTAAATGTAGAAACCTTTTGACAACTTACAACATTACAGGGTAAGTCATTGTAAAGCTTTGGAGCTAAAAGTCACAGACTTTGGGGCAAATATAGTATGAAAAATGGAATCTCAAAAGAGTGTTTACTTTGAAGGCGAGTATTTGAAATCATGGGAATAACTGGAAACAGACTTGAGATGCTATTAAGAAGAAGTCCCAACATAATCTTATGCAAAAAAGTAAGGGACCTACTATTAAATCTCTCAACAAGTGAGAGACATTTAAATGAATTCTACAGTATAGCAAACAATGGTGAGGCGTACTCAACTGTCCAGTTGCAAAATGTACAGTTGAATGATAGGTTGTCTGGAGTTTGTTTAACAATCTTCCTGAAGTATAGGAATAAACTATCGACCCATAGTCAATAATAGAGAAAAGGAGACTATGGGTTACCATGGTTCTGGTCTCTACAGTAAGATATTTTCTTATCCAAAAAAGAAGGCCCAATCTTTTATGAAGTCTGTTTATTAAGTGCACAATATGGGCTTCAAATGAAAAATAAGGATCCAATATTAGCCCCAGATATCTGAACTCTTTAACACACTCAATTAATAAACCATCATTAACAAAAAAACTAAATTCAGAAACAGGGGGTTTCTTGTGAGTGGTAAAAATCATAGTTTTAGTCTTAACAGAATTCATTACCATTTTATGTAGGTCAAACAAATGATGCAGTAGAGTAAAATCTGTTTGCAAGGACTCCTTGAGAGCTGATAAATTGGCCCCTGAACAGAATAATACTGCATCATCTGCATAAAAGATTAATTCTGTTTTAGAAAAAATAGTTGGCAAAGAATTAACCAAAACAGAAAATAAAAATGGTCCAAGTACGGAGCCCTGCGAGACTCCACACCATATATGTGCTTGTTCTGAATAAATCCCATTGACCATTGTTTTTGACTTCTATGAGATAAGTAGTCTCCTTACTAGGAGTCAGCCAAAAATTCCACATTGCTTACCATCCTCAATCATCAGGACAGGTAAAAAGAGAAAACAGACAGATTAAGCTCATGTTGTGTAAATTTGCAAGTGAGAACCCCAACGGTTGGGATACCATGTTGCCCTTACTTCTAATGGCAATCAGAGGGACCCCAGCAACAGCTACCTGGTATACCCCTTTTGATGTAATGACTGAGAGACAAATGAGACTACCTGAGAACTTTTGGAGTGATCTCAAAACCTCCACCACAGACAGAATGTCTGTAGACACCTATGTGGCACAGTTGAGAGACAACCTGGTGAAGATTTACCTATTTACAGAACAAATCTGGGCCATGCCCTACAGCAATCTGAAGTATACTTTGACAAAAATGTTAAAGAAGTTGATTGTCAAGTAGGAGACCAAGTCATGGTACTGAAATTCATTACCCCAGCCCATTCATTTCAGAACAAATGGGAGGGTCCCTATGAAATCATCAACAAATTAAGCCCAGTGGTGTACCAAGTATGCCATACAGACCACAAAAAGCCAACAGATCAGTGGATCCAGAAGACCCAACTTAAACTTTACAAAGGCGAATAAACTGTTTTTGACTTATCCCCCCCAATTGAGAGGAGAGGGATTTGCATGGTAACCCATTTTCTGTTTTCTTCTCTTTTCAGCAACCATGATGTACCTCCTCTGCCTCCTGGTGGCACTGGCAAGTGCAAGAGAACTGACTCACATTGAGAAAATGCAAGCATGTATGCTTTTTCTACTGACCCATGAAACCCCACATGCACCTCCATCACCTGACGCTGATGCTGCCACAGGCGTGACCATTAATGTTCCCCAAAAAGTTGTTACTGTCTAAGAAGGCAAGGATGCCTACCTCAATGCTATAGTAGTTTCCCCCTGACTAATCTACTCTACAGGCAGAGTGGAAAACTGATACCCCAAATGGGACAGCAAATTCCTGTGACCTGCCTTCCCAAAGGGACTTTCCATGGCTGGCAAAATACTGGAATTGCCCCCAATGGAACTTTGTCTATTTGTCAAACCCAACAGCAGCATTCAGGCCTTTAAAATCTTACTGTATGTGATGAACCCAGACTTTTGCACAAAGTTTCCAAATGACACTTCATGCCAGTTTTGTTCTAATCATTCAAAGGCAAGTACTGCACTTTTCCTAACTGTACTCCCACCATCAAAAGATGATCCTATTCAATGCCCGGTTCAAGTGCTGGGTTCACACAGTGGCCTGGTAGCAACATCATTGCCTGGAACTCTAATTAGTAACATGTAATTCATGCACATTCCAGTGGTATTAAACCTTACCCACTGGAACATGGCTGAATGTGGGTACTGCTGTAATACCAATGCTTCTAAATTCCATGCTGTCATGTTGTTAGATTTAATGGCAGCATATCAAGCATGTACACAAGACCCTGTAGTTGGGCCCCATACCATCAAACATTTAGGTGTGTCCTGGTGTCATAAAAGGGCCACTTTCACAAATGTAGCAGGCACAACCAGTACTGTTACAGGTTTGTTTGCCACTAAATTTGGAACTGAGCCAATCTGACTACAATTAAGAATCAAACACGAAAATGTAATGATGGTTTGGGTCAAAATGTCATGCAGCCCATGCTACATGATATAGATGGTATTCCACAAGAGGAAAGATTTACAGTGTACAATATGCATAATATTGCACTTATGTTTAATGAATCTAAAAATGAAATCAATTAATTGATTTTCCAGAATATTAAAAAAGCTTCTGAACATCCCATAGGAAGGGAAATTTTTTGTTCATCTTATGGTAATTTTGCTAATAATACAATAAATCTTTTTCTGGATCTGGAGTCAGGTAAAATTGTACATTTGATTCATGATTGACACATGACTAAATGGTATTGCCCTGGATACTGAACACTTACATGCACCAATAAATGCATTGACATGACTTTCTTTTTCGCTAGCAACAGCACGCAACTAGAGCAATGTACTTTAAAAATGACTACTTACCTGACTTTTACTGTCTCTACCATGTTTTGATCCAGTTTCTTCTGTGTTCCACAAACTTGCAACTATTCACTCTATGGGCCATCTAGAAGGTAATATCTACCATGAATGTATGGACCTGCCTTCTGCTGGTATTTCATCTTCAACTTGATGCCTGGGATGCCCTGCACACAGACTGTTGCACAAAGCGGGGCTACCATTACTTGTACAGATTCAATGTTTTCGATGTAATCAAACCCATTTGTGGTTATGCACCTAGTTTTTTGGACTGGTCTTATACTCTTGATATGGATCTCTGCAAATGACACTACTAATGCTACATCAACATCTGCTGCAGACAAGCCAACTACTCCAAAGCTGGACAACTCCAAGCCTGCCATAGTCACTTCTCCTGAAGACACTGAATGCCTTATCAACAAGATCACCAACTCTTCCTTTACTTGCCCTATTCTGCTCACCAAGCGGTGCCTTCCAGAAATTTGAGTGTCATGCAACTCTGATGGACTGCATTGTATTATAACCAACTATAAGACCCTTTCCTATGGACCTCTGATTTGTAACATAATCATGCCCAGTTTCTGCTTTGTCCCCCCAGTAGAGCACTGTCATTGGCCATATAGTTATCATCCCTGTTTTTACCCTGAAACCAAATTACATTGATAGTGACCCTGATTATCTCAATTCTATTTCTCACTCTTTAGTAGTGTTTAATGCGCATATCGATCCGCTCACCCTAAATCTTAGAACTCACTTAGATAGAAAGAATTCACATTTGATACATATCAGTAATAATATCACTAATGCTGGCAATTCTTTAAATTCTCTACTGCATGATGGAGCTCTCTCTACTGCCTTATCCAATACTGCATTAGAAATTACTTTTAAAGGTTTTGTTATTCTTTAAGTGTTTTTGATATGATCCATGATTTTTACCTTATGCTCTATAAGATGTTCTGTACTCTTAAGCAACATCATAAACAACTGAAGTTTGTCAACAAAGCTCATGCAGCTGGACTGTAACTGACTGTATTACCAACATACTTACCTTAATGTATTGTTGCCTCCTTATTCAGGAAACAATGGGGGTTATGTAGACCTGCATACCCTACAATCCCTCCTGAAGGCTACCTTTCTTTCTAGTATAAGGGAACATAGCATTATGATGTAGAGTTACATTAGTGGTCTTAGCTTGCCACCAGCTTTAATGAGGTAAACACCAATGTAGAGAAGTCATTAGGGAGCAGGACAGAGGTAAATGCAAAAAAAGTCAAAGGCAGTAAGGACAGGGATGGGGCTAAAAGGGATAATGTCATCAAAAATTGGAGGGTGATGAGTACCAATGCCCATAGTCTGTGTAGCAAGCTCTCTGAACTAGTGGCCTTGATGGAAGAGGGATGCCTGTATATTGTGACAGTCACAGAAACATGGTACACAGAGAACCATGACTGGGATGTCAACATACCAGGACACACAATCTATAAGAGGGACAGGGAGGATAAAAGAGGAGGAGAAGGAGCTCTCTATGAAAGGGAAGGGATCAAAGCAACAGAACTAAAGAGTAAACAGGGAGCAGATGAGGCACTCTGGGTCACTCTGGAGACAGGAAATGGCACCACAATCTGCATAGGGGTTGTATACAGACTCCCATCTCAGGGGGAAGGAATGAACAAGGATATGATAGAAGGCATCCTTAGAATGGCAGAAAAATGGAGATATTTTTGATGGGGGGCCTGAATATGCCAGATGTTAACTGGAGAACCTTTGCTGCAGGCACATCCAAGAGCAGGATCATTCTTGATGCCTTACAAGGGGCATGCCTCAGACAGCAAGTATTGGAGCCCACTTGGGAGAGAGGGAGCAATCTTAGACCTGGTACTCTCAAACAGGGATGGAGAAAGAATCTCAGATTTAGAAGTGGGTAGCCATCTGGGAACAAGTGACCAGCAAACAGTGTGGTTCACAATAAACACAGCCATAGAGTCAAGCCATACAAAAGCAGGATTATTGGACTTTAGTAGGGCTGACTTTGGGAAAATGAGAGAGTGCCTCAGAAAAGGACTAGCAACAGGCAAGAAGAAGGGGTGGAGGAACAATGGGGAGTAATCAAAACAGCCATCACAGAGGCAACAAGCCTTTATGTGATGCAAATCAACAAAACACAACGAAGGAAAACAACGCTATGGTTCTCAAAAGAGGTGGCAGGGAAGGAGAAAAGGATAGCATTCAGAAAATATAAGGACACACAGAAGGAGCAGGACAGAGAACTTTATCAGTTAAAGCAGAAAGAGTCAGGGAAGGCAGTCAGAATAGCAAAGGCCCAAACTGAGGAAAGGATAGCAAACTCTGTTAAGAAGGGGGGATAAGACCTTTTATAAGTACATTAGGAGGCAAAGAAAGGCCAAGGGAGGGATACTGAGGCTTAATAAAGGGGAAGGAATGTGGACAGAGGGTGACAGTGAAAAAGCAGGGATACTGAATAAATATTTCTGCTCAGTATTCACAAAGGAAGAGGAGGGGAAGGTACCTAAACCAAACAAGAGAAGCACTCTGGAGACAGGGGTCGATACCAGCCCATTTACAGAAGAAAGGGTTCTGAAAGAACTAGTAAAATTGAAGGTGGACAAAGCAATGGGGCCTGATGGAATTCACCCAAGAATACTAAAAGAACTAAGGGTAGAACTAGTGACACCGCTGACTACACTCTTTAACAAATCATGGGAGGATGGGGTGGTACCTGAGGACTGGAGGAGGGTGGATGTAATTCCTCTTCACAAAAGTGGGAGCAGGGCAGAGGCAGGAAACTACAGACCAGTTAGTTTGACCTCAGTGGTAGAGAAAATGATGGAATCACTTCTGAAGGAAAGAATTGTTGAGTACCTAGAGGCCAATGGAGCACAGGACCCAAGGCAGCATGGATTCACAGCAGGAAGGTCGTGTCAGACAAATCTAATAAATTTCTTTGACTGGGTGACCAAAGTAGTAGACCAGGGAAGGGCTGTAAACATGGCCTACCTAGATTTTAGCAAGGCATTTGATGCAGTCCCACACAAAATATTAATAAACAAATTAGCCAGCCTGGGAGTGGGTCCCAAGGTGGTAGCCTGGATACAAAATTGGCTGGACAACAGGATACAAAGGGTAGTAGTAAACGAAGTCCACAGTGAGGAAATGAGGGTTACTAGTGGGGTACTGCAGGGTTCAGTACTGGGACCGGTCCTTTTTAATGTCTTTATAAGAGACATTGCAGAGGAACTGGAAGTAAAAGTATGTCTCTTTGCAGATGACACAAAAATCTGCAACAGGGTTGATACACAAGATGGAGTGGAAAGGATGAGAAGGGGCTTGGCAAGGTTGGAGGAGTGGTCAAATGTATGTCAGCTTAGATTCAATGCAAAGAAGTGCAAAGTAATGCACCTGGGAAACAAAAACCCAGGGGAAGAGTACACAATGGGGAGTAAGATACTGACAACAATAAAAATGGAAAGGGACCTGGGGGATAATTATATCAAATGACCTAAAGGTGGTCAAGCAATGTAAAAAGGCAGTAAGGAAGACTGGGGGGTACTGGGATGCAAAGGGAGAGGCATCAATAGTAGAAAACAGGAAGTTGTTATCCCTCTCTATAGACAGTTGGTGAGACCCCATCTGGAGTACTGTGTGCAGTTCTGGAGACCCCATCTCTGCAAAGACATAAACAGAGTGGAGGCTATCCAGAGGAGGGCAACCAAAATGGTGCAGGATCTGCACCAGAAGACATTTGAAGAGAGAGCTTAATATGTATACCCTTGAGGAAAGAAGGGAGAGGGGGGACATGAGAGAAATGTTCAAGTACTTCAAGGGAATCAATAAAGTCCAAGAGTGTAGTATCTTTCAGAAAAGGAGACGTGCACGGACAAGGGAGCACAATTTGAAGATAGAGGGGGATGCCTCAGAGGTAATGTGCAGAAGTATTTTTTCACAGAGAGGGTTGTAGATGCATGGAACATCCTTTCTGAAGAGGTTGTGGAGTCAAGAACAGTGGGGGAATTCAAGAATGCATGGGACAGACATAAGGCAGTCCTAGTGGGGGGTAGGAGGAAGTAGGCTGTTGATTAACTAGGATCTGCAGCTTATCTGTTAGGTAGGAAAATGGGCAGACTAGGTGAGCCAAGTGGTCCTTATCTGCTGTCAAATTCTATGTTTCTATGTTTCTACCTACTGACATTAGTTAATATGCAAAGCTTATCATTATATACTGAAAAGCTTTATTGTTACCTAGTATTAGTTAGCAATATTATTTATTTATGTGTAAATGTGAACAGTTATACTTTTGAGTGCCAGATGCCCACCTGCTCCACAAATGAGTCTTGCACTGCTCAGCAGATAAGCTGTTACCCAGGTAATGGACTTTTTTTATCTGTGATATATAATGTGATGTAAGTTCATTGATCATTGCATTTTTCTGCATGCACACCGGGTGCTTGGGAGAGTTACCAAACTCCCAGTTACTTATGTAAGCTGTCTTGTATATGTGTACTGGAGAATAAACCTTCTAGTCTGCAACACCTGTCTCTGCATAGTGTTTTACCATCAGGTCAGAGTATTCTGCCAGAACCAGCTAACAAGGGGAACCAGTGGACCTCAGGGCATGTATTTCTCTGTGTAAAAGGGCAAACAGGGGGTGGAGGGAACCACTGGACACCAGGGCATGTATTTCTCTGTGTAAATGGCAGACTGGGAGGCAGAACCACTGGACACCAGGGCTTGTATTTCTCTGTATAAATGCATGAGTTGGGGGGGGGAGGCGAAAATTACTGGACACCAGAGAATGAATTGCTATGGGTAAATGGGTGCATAGGGGGGTTGAGTTTCACACTAGACCACTAGGGATCATAAGGATATGCTCAGAGGAGTGATTAGAGACATCACACTAGACCACCAGGGCTGACATTTTATGTGGGAAAGGCTATAAAGGGCTGCTGTACCCCATGCAAATGAGCACATAATGGGCATGCAGATGACCACATAGCACCTTGCATGCCCAATGGTCTCATCTGCATGTTGGGGCTGCATATAGTCCATAGGGGTCCTGGCACTTTCCTGTTTCATGAAGCACTCTTCCTGTGGGATATATACATCCCAGGTCTGTGTCAGGCCAGTGCAGTTGTATAGCAACTAGCAGCATGGTCCAATATTCAGCCAGATAGCATCGCTTATTATCCGACTGAATATAGCAGCAGCAAGGCAGGAAGTGCAAGCACAGTAATGTAAACATTTGTGTTGCACTGCACTTTTTGAAGATCTGGGCAGGATTCACAAAAGGGCAAAGTGCAGTGCAAATGCTTGTGCCATACCTTTCCATTGTGCAGGGGTCAAAAATTGTGATTCATAACCAGATAGTGCACTGCCCTATGTGAATAGTTGCAGGTGGGGGCCCTGCTATCCCAGGAAAAGCACTGAGAAACTTAGTAATGCTGCCCCCCACAGCCAGACAGGTGAATAGGTTGCCAGCAATAGTGCCACACGCTAAGCCCCCGTTCACAAAAGAAGCCATGCAAATGAGCCCATTGAGCATGCAAGGTGCTAGTGCCCATTAGCATGCCCATTATGGGCTTATTTGCATGCCATTAGTGTGGCAGTGTGCAGCCCCCCACCAGCCCAAGTCCCACATAGCCACATCCCCCCATAGTTTAGTGGTGACCTCCACCACCCTGATTGCAGACCTGACATTAAGACAAAATATTTTCATAGTGTAGAGTCCCACCCTGGTTCCTGATCGCCCACCTATAATGTACAATAATTGTTTCCATAGTGTAGTATACCTTTCCAGTCCCCAATCTCCCACCCGATATGTTTTAATAAGTTTGCCATAGTGCAGTGTCCCACCTCAGTCCCCAATCTCCCAATCGATATCCAAGAATCCATTTTCTAGAGAGTAGTGTTCCTCCTGGTCACCGATTGCCACACTGCAATGTACAATAATTGTTTCCATAGTGTAGGGTCCCTCCCTGGTCCCCGAACTCCTATCCATAATGTACAATAATTTTTTCTATAGTGCAATGTCCCTTTCCAGTCCCCAGTCTCCCACCTGATATGTTTTAATAAGTTTGCCATAGTGTAGTTTCCCACCTCAGTCCCCAATCTCTCAACCGATATCCAAGAATCCACTTTCTAGAGAGTAGTGTTCCTTCCTGCCACCAATTGCCACACTGTAATTAAAATAACCCCCCCTTTTCTGTAGCATAGTGTCCCACCCTCCTCCTTGCTACCAGTCACCACACTGTAATAAAAATAAACCCCCTTTTCTGTAGCATGGTGTCCCACTCCCATCCCCGCCACCGATCGCCACACGTATTATAAAAAAAATACCTTTTACATAGTGTAGTTTCCTACCCCCTCCCCTATCACTGATCCCCATATAAATAAAAACCTTTTCCATAGTGTAGCAGCCCCTCCTTGGTCACTGATCTCCATCTTCAAATACCTACAGTCCCATTTCCTGGTAGTCTATGGTCCCTCCTCCATGCCATCAAGTGTTATCCACCACCACCCCCATCTCAATCTTCTGTCAATGACCAGCACAGACCATCTCTCACCACTGCAACTGGCCACCAACTGAGCTGTCTCAGAGCACGTACTGTACAGTATGGCTCCTTGACTGTGAATGGTAGTCAAGCAGGTACTGTATACAGTACGGCTCCTTGACTGTGAGTGGTAGTCAAGAAGCAGTACTGTATACAGTATGCACTCCAAGAGGGCTCAGTCAGTGGTCAGCCACAGCGGTGAGAGGTGGACTGAGCTGGTCACTGAGCAAAGACTGGGATGGGCAGAGAGGGGTGATGAGTCACACTTAATGGGGTGAGGGGGAGGCACCCTAGACTACCAGGGAATGGAATTGTAGGTATTTGGGTATGGAGATCGGTGACTGAGGAGGGACCACTACACTATGGAAAAGTTTTTTTATTTAAATGGGAATTGGTGACCAGGGAGGGAGTTTGGACACTACACTATGGAAAAGTTTTTTTTTTTTTATAATTCTGTGCGGTGATCGGTGGTGGGGTAGGGGAGGGACACTATGCTACGGAAAAGGGGGTTTCTTTGTATCACAGTGCAGCGATCGATGATAGGGAAGGGGAAGGAGCCCTACAGTATGGAAATTATTCTTTTACCGTACAGGTGGGAGATGAGGGAACATAGGGCTGCAGTACCACTGCAAGCCATTAGAGTTGCATGGATTACTGCCAGGTTTTTGCTGGCAGTATTTTTCCCATGCAAGGACTGTCACAAATGGCATTTGCATGGACCACAGGTTTTGTGAATGGGATTGCCGAGATATGCAAGTCCCTTCCCCCTTATTTGCACTGCGGCCCCCCTCATTGCATTGGTCAGGGCACACCCAGTTTGCAGGGGGAAAACTGAGCTTTGTGAATACCAATTTTTCATAAATCCCAGTTTGCCCCAGGCAAAGTTTTGTGAATCTGGCCTCTGGGGCCCAATATTCAAAACTTTGCTCACAGGCAAAGTTTGCACTGCCTGGTAGGTAGCACTAGCCCACAACCCAGTGCACGCAATATTCAGAGTGCAATGCAAAGATTGCCTATCATATTAAACAGCTGCGAATATAGCAAATGGGCAATGCAGTTACATGATGGCCTTCAGTTAAGTCCATTTTGGGAATATCTGACTCCAAAAAAATAAGGCAAAAACTTCTAAAATAAAGAGGGAGGAAGTCAGTGACTTCCAAATGTGAAAAACATAATTGGACAGCTTCTAAAACTGAAAGCACAGAAGCTAAGAAATGATGGATTTGTCTAGAAGAAATTGTATTTACCACTAATGTTTGTATGAACATCCGTAAAGTGATCCTTCCTAGAATATTGGCATTCAAATTGTGGGATCTGGGAAGTATTTTGACTTCCAAAAAATCAGAATGACTTCCAGATTTTGACTCATGGAAGTATCTGACTCCCACAAAAAATGAATTAACTGAACCCTTGGGCCACCTACATCATGACATCCTTGCATTCGTGCAGTGCATTGCACGATGTGCAAGTGCAACACCATTTAGCACGGTGGGCAAATTTGCCATATTCAGCCAGGCTATGCAAATAAGTCTCACTGGGCAATCAGTGGGCAAAACAACACATTAGCATTTCATTAGAGCTAGATATACATACATTTACAGGTTGAAATTTCCCAGGCTATTTAAACGGGACTAGAGCTCCACCTAAACAGCACACTGGAACTGCAACCAAGACACTGCAGGAGAAAAATGTCTTTGCAGGAGACAACATCTACTGGCACAAGTAGATGCTCTGCATGATATACAGATAATAAGACCTGTTGATGACAGGGTTTCATCATGGTGCAGGAACATGGGTTGCCAGTAGTGCTGCAGAAAATAAATTACATCAATGTGTGTTACCTAACCTAGGATGCTGCTGTCAAAGAATATCCTGCCCCAGCTGTCAGGTGTGTCCCAACAGTGTGCATCACTGCCACACTGTCTGTCTATGTAAACCCATGTACCAGCGGCACGGAGTTCAACTGGCAACACTCAAATTGCTAGATGTGGATGATAAGGTCCCTATACATGTATGCTGTATGTGACCATGTTTGATGGGGGGAACCATGTTAATGCCATAAGCACTTGAATGGCACAACCAGCATTCAGAGGCACCACGGTGTCAGGTACTGTCCCTGTGCTGGCCTTTTTGTCCAGTTTATACAAGCAGTCACGGCAGTGGGCTGCAGCTGAACATCATCACTAGAGGCCTGTACAATACACATGTGTTGCACCCACATCTGTGAGGGTAACTTCTGCTTCTAGCATGTTGTCACCTGTCCACTGCATGACATTGGTTGGATTGTATGTGTCACTTACACACCAACATTAATGTGATGCCCCATGTTGGCCATGCATGGAGCAATGGTGGCCTATGACAGGCTAACTGTGGGTGTTGTCTGACCCCATCAACACAGGTACATGGTACAGAACAATGCTGTAATGGTTCAGACTGGGGGCACACACACACACACACACACACACACACACACATATGCACGCACACATCCTGCTCACACACTATGTGCTGGCCTTTGTTACATAACCTTCTCCAACAGATGCCTCTGGTTGAAGAGAGAGAGACTGTGGGCACACAAATTCTTCTGTAAGGAGCTTAAAGCCCTGGCTGAGGTATACAAAGCCAGGCAGTCCCTACTGACACTACGCCATGCCACAGATGCTGCTGTCAGACAAGCGCTGGAGGAGGTCACTGCAGCAGTTAATGCAATCAGTGCCCGCGGTCAACCACTGGACACAGTGCACAAGCGTTTTAGACACCTCCACTGCCGTGTCATAGGAAATAAGGCTGCAAGATGCCTTAGACAACATGAAACCAGTGGCAGACACTGGCTATCAGTGCTTACAAGACCACTTGACCCTGCAGAAGAGGTGGTGGCTTCCACGCTGCAGCTGGTGGAGGTGGCAGGGGTCCCTGAGGGTGGCCTTGACTCCTAGGTTGTGTCCTTCCAGACATGTACATACAACATGGCTGGGGCACATCCTTGTGTACATGGGTACATATGCAGATCCTGCAGGGGTTGGGGCACACTGCAGCTATGGCCATAATACTCATGTTGTGTTCTTTTTTGGGGGGGCTGCAGCCCCTCAATTCCCCCCGTGGAGCTCAGTCTCTGTCCTGCATACTGACCCACCATGCCAAGGCTTACCCCCCTGGATGGGGCCGCAGGGCGGGCACCCCCCTAATGATCAGTGGTGATCAGTGGTAATGAGCCCTGTCTTACCCCCCCCAAGGTGGGGGCACAGGAGCGAGACCCCCCCGGCAGATACTGGTGGCAGTGAAAGTGGCAGCAGAGTAGGACATCATACCCAGGGGACTGGAGTTTTTGTTAATGCTAGGCTCCCCTGGGTGGTAGGGTGTGCAATGACACCAGCATCTGTCCCATCTCCCATGCAACGAAGGGCTGGCCCTTTCCCTGTGATTCACCCTGCCTCTACCTGGGGTCGCCAACAGACCAGACACTCCCCCCCCCCAGCCCCGAGGAAGGAGCCCCACCCTGCAACACTCTATCCTTTTCTGCCAAGCCAGCCCTCTGACTTCTAGGTCCATTCTGGACCCGGGACATCAACATCACAAGCAGTCACCTTGCCGCTGCACCAGTGGGCCAGCTTTCATGTTGTGTTCTTTCTTCAGCCCAGTGTGCTCTGTGACTTAGGCTTATGCTAATGCTATGTTTACCAAGTGCCCAGCACAGCAGCATCTGCCACAGACAAGTCGATGGGTATTTCTTTGCATACAGATACCCTGGCATTTGCCCATGTTCATAGGGTGTGGGCCACATTTGTCAAGGTGATTGACACATGTGCTGGTGCAGCTGCTACGAGTGCTGTGTACATTACTGTGTGTGGGGTTTTGGCATTCACTGTGGGTGGTGATGTGCACATGTGTGGCATGCTTGGGATACATCATTAGTGAATACTGTTGTGTATGCAAGAGCAGATATCCACAGGTAGCTGTGTGGCCAGTATAGATGTGGTGTGGTTTGCACTTTAGTCACCAGTTGCATGAAGACCATGGGTGACAGAGGATGGACTGCTGAAGCATGCATATGACATCATTGGGGTTTAAAGGTGATAGGAAACAGTTTTGACACTTTTAGAAGCTCTCTAGTTGTCCTTTTATTGGCTACCCAATATTCTGATATGTTTTTGACCTTTTCTGTTAAGTAATAATCTAATTGTGTTGCCTCTGTAACTATCCTCAATCCCTCTCTCCTCAGCAGTTGCTGCTCTCTCTTTTCATACTAACTGAACATTCTATGACATCACAAATTCCTTTCCAGCCCATTCAAATTAATAGAATGGAATGGGAGTTATTGATGTCATAGAATGTCTTGGAAATATGAAAATCAGGAGCTGAAGCGGGTGAGGAGAGCAGAACTATATGTAGATTTGAAGGCACCCCAAAGCTAGATTATTTAGCAAAAAATCATCAAAACATATCAGAATACATAACTGGCATGGAAAGGAAGATAGAAGGGCAGTTAACTGTAAAAATCATTTCCTATCTCCTTTAACTAATGTGTAAGGAGTGACACACTGACAGTGCACTCCTATCTCTACAGTGGAGGATGCATCACCTGGAGGGGGGGAGAGGTTGGGCCATCCACAGAGGTGCACCACCCAGAGAGGATTTCAGAGGAGGAAGAGGAGGATCTGTTGGACTTGCTTGTGGAGGAAATGGAGGACAGTGATGAGGACACATATGTGCCAATACATCAATACCTGGAGGCCATAGCAGCTCTGGGAGGTTCTCACCAACCCTCAGCCCCCACCATCCAGTCGATGGGTGCCCTACGGTAAAGAGGCACTTGCTGACAGCCAGACCCCCAGGAGCCAAACTGTGTTGCAGGGGACAGCAATGTTCCAGGGGGACAACCACCACCATCACTGGGGTGGCCTCCGTATCCTCCACCTCCCACACCACCCACCCTGCACAACGGATGAACATTGGCAGCCATCAGGATACCCTGCCATCCCACATCCCACATCTTCCCTGTGCATACCACTGCATTTGTCAAGGCCCTGCCACCTCCACCACCCACCCTGGATTGGTACGTGCACTCCCCACTCAGCACCCAAGCTAAATGGCACATACTGTCCCACAGGACAGTGTACCCCAGAGGTAGGCTCTTTTTGACTCTAGGCAGCTGCTACAGTGTGCTGCAGAGTTGCAGTCAGTCACACAACATAAGTGGTTGCAACCCCATGATGTACACTGACCCCATGGAGTGGCAGGACAGGGTCAGGCAGCACACCAAGAACACCTTTGTCCATGGGCACTCCCCAAACCCCTGGGCATGACCTGGACATTCCATCATCCAGCCAGAGGTATGGGCATGCACAGACCAGGGTGACCCCATCCCCACGGACATCACCCTTCCCCTCCACACGGCCAGTGACCCCTACATACAGGGTTTGTGGATGCCCGTCCCTGCGCACCCATGGTGGATGGAGAGCTTGAGTTTGGAGGCCATCCCTGCCTTTCCCACTCATTCCCTGACCCCTTCTCCATCCTGGTTTTGTTTTCACAAGTATCCCTACCACCAACTATCCATAGTCCACCTGTTGCACACATTGATATTTTCCTGCTCTACTTTGCACATTTTATGCACCATCACTTTGCATTTTGTTTTTACATTACAGTTTTGAAATATACAACAGTGTCCTTTTATCTTGGCATCCACCTGCGCCTCTCTGTGAGTCCTCTTATGATATGGACTCTGTGTTCCATGGCCCTTCTGGTCAGGCAGGGTCATGCCTGTCAAGCTGCTCCAGTATCCCCTGCACCTCTGGCTCTGTATCACTGTCACTGTGTTCCTCATGTACTAGCATGCCTATTCCACAGGTGTGTGCCATGTTGTGTAATATGCAACAGACTAGGAATATACCACATGCCTCATGAGGGATATACTGTAAGGCACCTCCTGAATGATCCAGGCACCAGAATTGCATTTGCAGCATGCCACAGATGCACTCAATGATGTTGCATGTGGCAGTGTGTGCGCAGCATTGTATCTGTTACTGGCCACATTTGAGGGCCAGAGGACTTGCTTGAGGAGCAAGGGGCACAAGAGATAGGCACTGTCCCCTGTAAGGTAGAAAACATATGTTATCACCTGTTCACAGTGTTGCTGCTAGATCCACAACACAGCCCATGGTCTGTGATGCATCCTGTGCACCTGTCTATCCTCCCTCACCCACCCACCCACCCTTCCTCAGTGAGTCATGACTGTGCTGTGTTACAGTGGTATACCCCTATGGGCAGTTGGGGGGCACATGGCGTGTACTCACCAACAAGGTGTCCACTGAGTATTTAGCCACCTTCAAATGCCTGACATAATCTTGAATTGTGCCATATGATGGCATTGTGGGAACTGCCAGGGTACCATGCCAGGACATTGGTAATACACCCAGTTGCATCACATGCCACCTGGCAACTGATAAAGTGGCATCCCTTCCTACTGAGGTAGGCATCCACCCCATCACCAGTGGGGTGCCCAGATGGCAATATAGGTGCAATCAATGGCACTGAGTATTGCAGGTAGGTGCACAACCCAACAGAAATGCTGCCTGGTTTCTTTTTTTTTTTTTCAATTTTATCTATTATGTCCCCCACTTGTCTGCCACTGATATCCGCCTGGTCATGGCACCTTCATGCTTCCACCTTTCCCGCCTGCTTCCCCCGAAAACCCCCAACTTACCCCTCAGAGGGTGGGGTTGCAGCACTGGCCAGGTGCCATGATCAATGTAACTATACAGGGAGGAGCCAGTTGGGAGGCTAAATGAAGCCGAAGGCAGGCTTCACAGAGGCGGTAGACTTCTGGGAGTGTTTTTCCCGTACACAGAGGGCAGGGACATGCAATGATGTCCAGCATCTGCCTGCCCCCTTGGAACTGCTATGCGCCGGCAGCTTGCACACCCCCGGCCTCCGCCAGGGGTCCATCGAGCACAGTAGGAGAACTCATCCCTCCCCTGGAGAATGAGAGTGGTCCACTGGATGTTCCAGCCTTCTTCCCCTGGTTGGCCCTCCAGCGACCTGTGTCCATTCCCAAACCCGAGTCACCAGCATCGCAAGCATGCTGCATGGTTTCTGTAAACTCTGCTGCTGTGCTGGGGGAATATGATGAACTCACCAGTGTGTGGCAGCAGAGCATCTAGAACTCGGACCAGCAAGCATGAGGTGGTGGACTGCAACTCACTGATGGTATCACTCACTGGTGTCTGAAGTGTCCCAGTTGATAAGAAGCACATCGCAGCTGTCACCTTCTGCTCCACTGTCATGGTATTGCTGCACTCAGTGTCACTGCAAAGCTGCTCATGCAGGAACTTGCACAGCTGCTGTAGCATGGCTCTATTGAGGTGGTGCTGTCCCACCAGATCGTCCTCAGTGAGGGTCTCGAAGGAGACTCATGGCCGGTACCATCTGTGTACAGCATACTGCCTCTGTGGCCTACAGAGTGGCCCAAGGTGGCTGCCTGCCCTCTCCTCCTCCCCTATGGACTGTTCCAGTAGGAACAGCATGTGAGTGCTTAACACAGCCATTGCTGCTGTGGCTGCAGTGTCACGGCTCACCTTTTGGATTTGCCCTGAGTAAGTCAGCCTTTTTATAGGAGGTATTTGCACCATGCAATGATGATGCACAAACTCACTTTGCATGGTGCTAACACACTGAATATAGCATAGCACCTATATTCATGTCCACACCCCTCTCTTTGCCTGGTGCAAATGTTATTTGTTTGTGCGGTGCTATTCTATTTTTCCTGTGCTCATCAGGCTTTTGAATATAGCACAAACATGCAAACAGCATGCAAAGTGCACTCAACCTGTTTGCCCACTGGGCAAGGTTTTGAATACTGGACCCCTGGTCCCAGATGTGGTAATTATTTTTTGAAACTTGGATAATTGGGAAAACTGCAGATGCTACTTTATCAAATTTGGAAGAGAGGCTGGAACAATAGACAGGGAGGTGTTATGGCCTCTGGATAATTAGACTGAAACATAAAGCAAACTGAATAGAATTTCCAAACATGGGGGATAGAAACATTGGTGCTGCAGGCCCGCTGGCATAGCAGCAGCACTAGCGCTCATGATGCAGATGATCCGGGTTCAGGAACAAGCCCAAATCATCAATGGGCCAGCAGGGGAGGGTGAGATGAGCATTCCATTGGACACTCCTTCACTTTGGAGAGGAAGGGTGCACAAGCTCTGCTTCATTACTGAACTTTGGTGACCACAGGTGGTGATGCACAGGAGCTGAGAGGTTGAGATATGTGAAGCTGACAGGCTCCCCCTTGAGTTGGTATCACTGTGTGTGCGGGCATTGGGTGTCAGTCATGATATTCTAGGGGTGGGAATGAAAGTTGGAAAATCTACCTATTTGGTGATGTCCATCCCTCTCCACAGGCCCCATACTTCCAACTGCGACTCTCCACCAATCACTACCTAGTCTCCACTCAGGGGTATCCCCTTCCTGACAGACCCACCCTCTGGAGTAAACCAGGGTGCACTCATTGGAACAAGTAAGTCTGGGAGAAGGTGAATGTTGGGGTAAGACCAGTGGGGTCCAGCTGGCCATATGAGGAGGAAAAAAAGAGGACATTTTGGTGCTTACAGTAAAATTTCAATTTAACAAACTTTTTATCTTTATCTGTTATTATTTCCCACAAAAAGGCAATGGAAATAATATTTATACCCTTTAGGATTTCTTTATTTTGTTATTCATATAGTCACAAAATTGCCCTAATGGAAATTTTAATGTAAATTGATCATTACCAGAAAACACCTATAAGTAAATGGATTTGGCATTTAATTTGGACCTACTCTATTCGATACATTGTCTCACAAGGTTAAATCATAGGGGTCCTTTATGTTCACGTTCCTCATGTATGCAGTCTGGCTCAACAACAACTTCAACTTTTTTAGCAGCAGGCGCTTTGATGATTACCTGGGGGGCCTTTTGAAACAAGGCAGCAAACTGTTCAAATGCTAATTCTAACAAACCCATGTGAGCTGGTGAGATGCCAGTCCAACTCTCCACTGAATACCCTAGGAATCTATGCAGGTCTCTGCTCCATGGTGTGGTCCTTGGCACCTGAATATAAGTATTTTGGTACCCAGGGCATCTGAATACCATTGGTCCACTCACAACATCCCAAGCAGACAAGTACCAGTGAGGTAACTGGCATGGATTGAGATGTAGCAATCCTGACCCTGGGTCCAAAAGGTTGCAGAAAAAAAGGTTGCTCCAGGAACCCCTGATGGCTGAACAGGTTCTGGCCAATCTCAAGCATCCATCTTCATTTGTCTGACCTCCTCTAGAAATACCCCCCAAATTTTCTGGTGCAAGTCCTCCACAGATACTTTTCATATGGAGAGGACCAGCAGAATCTGCAAGGTCCCCATGAAGAAGCACATTGGTGGGATCAAGATCTCAGTGGTAGAAGGAGTGCTCCATCAGTTCTATTAATACCACAAACATAACATCCAGGAGCCCCATTTTGGAATGGACAGAGTCTCAAGCTTCAGCCACATGCTGGAATTTTCCACAGTGTTCCCCAATATCAAAAAGGGCACTGGAAGCCAAACTATTTGGATAGCAGTACTCCTTGGTGCTTGTAGGACATGAGCAGCTCATATAGTCACAAAGTTGTAGCTCATTCACAACCAGTTACATAGAAACATAGAATTTGATGGCAGATAAGGACTGCTTGGCCCACCCAGTCTGCCCATTTTCCTACCTAATGGATAAGCTGCAGATCCAAGTTAACCAACAGCCTACTTCTTCCTACCCCCACCCCCTAGAATTGCATCCCTGATGAACAGAGCCATGTTGTAACAACCTCCCATTCAGCCATCCTCTAACACCTGCCCAAGAGAGAGGAAGGGTGATTAACACCCTAGAGGTGGACTCTTGTGTCTAAGGATATAAAGATGGAACTTCTTTCCAGGAGCCACTCCTTGTCTGTCTAGCTTCTTCACACCTTGGTAGGCATGACCACCTTGGCACTGTCTATAAAAGTCTCTGTACCATCCCCACTGGAACTGTGCAGGCTGTGCTATATTGTGCCCTTCATGGGGAAGAACAGGTCTGTTCTCAGAAATTCTGGGAACCTTCCTTTCCTGTAAGGGGAAGACATGATGATGTTCTTTCCATTTCATTGATAACAATCGGAGCCACTCTTGGTTGGTGAAAAGACAAGTTTCATGTAGCACCACACTACAGTTGTGACCCCACAACGTGTTGTTTTCAGCTGTGGGGCCACCTGCATGATCGTGTAACAGGCAATGCAGCAAGTAATTAATAGAACAAAAAGAAAACAAAAGATCCTTTTTGTTCTTGATTACATTGCACCTTACTGTGCCACAATCTGCAATGGCAGTCGTGGCTGAAAACAACACGCTGAAGGCAGCTTCGATCAGTGTTTTATTTAACTTTAACTCCAACTTCCTTACTCAGTTTGCATTTAGTTAAACATTGTTCCCTTCTCAGAAACAAACATGACACAGGGCAAGATACTTGAGGGTAAACTTCCTAGCTGAAACACTAATATTTATTCACAGCATGGCGAGAAGGGATTACAGAGCCAGAGCCCCAGCTAACACCCCAATAAGGCCACAGTGACAATTAGCAGTTACTTAGTATTTACAGATCTTGAGCTAACTATTCACATGTACACATCATAGCAGCACTGTAAAACATATTTACAACTAAAAGAACATCCAAACACCAATACTGTGGGAAGACCAGAAAATAATTATGCAAATGTTAAAACCTCATAGCAAGCAAATCAACCACAAAGAAAGGACAAAAGCACTCAGTAATGCTGAAAAAAGCTCATTGCCAAAGGTGTTCTTGTGCAAAACAAACAAGGTACACTCCACCAACAAGTTGGGAGAAACCGCGCTGTCCCTGACTAGTGACATCATAATTCGGTGACTAATTATGACATCACCAGTTGGGGCTGGGGCAGTTTCTACGCTCCCAATATTTTTTTCAACATTACCGAGTGCTTTTGCCCTTTCATTGTGGGTGCTTTTTTCCTGTTTGCTTGACAACTAAAATAACTGATCCTTTCACAGCTGCAAGTGGATACAGCATTTTTTCAGGTAACTCTAAGTGGAGATAGCATGAGAGGGGAGCCAGTGTCACTCAGAACCCCTGTCCCTGCCACTGTCCTGAGCTTACAGGACCCCTCCAGTTGGTCACAGGTTCCCAACCCCTTACGGGCTTTGATACAGGAACTTTAGTGCAACAATTCTGGAACCTAAATGCAAACAATTTGATGAGACTAAGATCCATTTTATGTGCCCTTGGCTTGTGGTAAGAAATACCCAGTAAAGTGCTGAGCCAATGGACATAGACTGTGCAGAGGGGAACATTGTTGCTAAGGCAGAAAAAGGCAATAGCAGGAAACACATCTGACATGTAGAAATGGGGTACAACATTAACCCTTTCAGTGCAAAACAATTTTAGCTGATAATTCACAGGTTAACTAGTAACTCCTATAGCAATAAGTGGGTTACAAAAATATGAAAAAATGAATACTGTAAAATATTTCTTTAAAACTTCAGGTTCAGAATCAGCCTCAGCTATAAATGAACTGAGCAGTGGTTAGGTTCCTGTTTTCATGTAAATATACATACCGGTAGCATTGGAGAATGGATTGGTACAAATTTCAGGTTTATTTATTTATTTTTTTTTTAAATGCATTACAGTTAGTTTATGCCTGTGCTAGTTCTGATTTTATTTATTCAATAGATTTGTTAACTGGGTAAGAACCCAAGCACATCAAATGCCCATTTTCATAGTGGACCCAAGTACAAAGTAAAATAACAAACAGTAAAAAGTAAAAAACAAGATAATATACAGATTACATTATATACAATCAAGTAAAACACAAACATTTGCACATATTCATGAAATGTGCTTTCAGTGCAGATTTACACCTAGAATAAGCTGCAATGTGATAAAATTCTTCAGGCAAAGATTTCCAGTCTGCAATTGACTTAAATGAGAAACAATGTTAACCTGCAACTGTTTCATAAGTGGTAACCAAGTCCACTCATAAACATTACTCTGATAACTACTAAGCAGAGGTAGAAAGGACCTCAGACAAATGCTTCATCTGAATGACATAGGGCCCCATGTTCAAAAGTGGCAGGGTGTGCCACACAAGTGAATGTTCCATGCATTCAAATGTGCCAGCACAAAACAACAGGATATTCAGAAGATGCGCTGGCAAAAGCTACTGCACATGTCCAACTGAATATTCCGAACATGCACGATCACCCAACCAAAGATATTCAGCTCAGCAGGCTATATCTGAATATGAGGGAACCATGCATAAAAGGCTGGGACTGGTGCACAAACAGTGCCAGGAGCAAAATGCATGGATGCATGTGAGAACGGTGTTTACCCAACAGTACAGCAGCCCAGGGTACAGGGGAGGCACAGTGGCACACCACAGTGGCCAAAAGGGCCTGGTGAAGGGCCAGTGAGTGGCCAACACTGTGCACCATACAGACATGGCCAGGCATGTGGAAAGCAATGCACACTGTTCAGGTCCAACACACACATATGGCCATGGATAGGGGACCACAGCTATGTCCATGACCAATGGACAGTACTGAAGGCCAATGTCGAGCAACACCACTGCAGACATGCTTGTGTGATGGATGGCCCAGTGTGTCATCAGCACACCACCACAATGGCATATAGCTGGAGTCCACACATGGGGCCCACAGTGACATTAAGACATGACTGTTGAAAGTGTAGGACACAGTAAGTAAGTAAGTAAAAGTAAAATTGTATTTATATCAAGCACCCTTCCCAAGCTCAGGGCGCTTTTACAATAATTCAAATCACTTAAAAACACATTTCAGAACAATAAATCAAACAATCATACAATACACTTACTTATTATGTTCCAGCAAATGTTAGGGCAAAAAGGAAAGTCTTTAGTTGCTTTTTAAAACTTTCAACAGTTAGGCATTCTCGTATCTGAACACAGGGGTGCAAACTGTGGCCAATGTCACCCCCACAGTATACCACAGTGCCAACACAGGGAACTAGCAGCATGGAATACAAGGAGGGATGTGAAACAGAAACACCATGCAACCTGTGTAGGGGAACACAAGAACACACACAGCTGTGGGTGATGTGAAAGCCTGCCCCATCTGTGCACCTGTGGACATGTGAATGGGTGGCACATGTGTCATACACCTGGCAACTATCCCTGTGAAAGAACACACTGCATACAGCCATGTGAAAAAGCAAATACAAATATTTAATAACAGTATAAAAACAGGGGCAAACAGCGGGGAACAAAAAAGGCAGGCTACAAACAACAACAAATATAAAACCGAACAGGCAACAGTACTATAAAAACTAATTACAAGTATTTACAGGGATGTAGGTGAAGAAATTGAGGACAAGGGAGGTAGGGGCACAACTAGATACATAGGATGGGGGCTTGGGTGGGAGTGTGGAGTGAGAAGGGGCATACACCACCTAGTGGCCTGCAGGGACATGGCACTGCACACGTCTGTAGCGTGATGCACCCAGATGGAGCCGTATGGCCATCATGGACCAGCCAATGGCACAAATGGCCTGCAGCATGGCTCCCTGCTGGTCTAACAGTCACTGCAGAAGCTGCAGCATCCTGGAGGCACCCCTCTGTTGACTTGGCCCTGCCTGCTGGCTCCGTCCCTGGCCTCCTGTCCTAATTGGCCGGAAACGTCAATGGCGAGATAGTCCTGGCCCCGCCCACCACAAAGTTGGTGATATGCAGCCATGCATATGCAACATGCCGTACACAGGCCCTGCCACAGTGCCACATGCAACCATGTTTGCTGATGTGCCAAGGACATGTGTTCGCAAAGCACACCACAGGGGTTGCATGGTAGCAGACAATGGCAGTGCAGGACATACAGATGCCATGGTGCAGGGCAATGTTGTGGAGTGTAACATGGCCGTGAGATGTATGTACAGTGGCTTTCACCATGGCACACCATCTAGATGCAGAGGTGTGTGTGAGATGGCCACAGGTGGCCAACCCCTGGCACAGGTGTTCTGGAGGCACCACTACAGATGTACAGACTGTCCACAGTCAACCTCACATGTAGGCGATGATGGATGGCATGCAGCGTATACCCAGGTGTGGACACAGCAATACCCCCTCTGCCCAGGACAACACCCATAGTCTTGTGGGCCTGGGCACAGCTGTGCAGATGTTCATGCAGGAGTGGACACTGGCACCAGCATGCCAGCCAAATAATGGTGAACACTGCACAGCCATGGGAAGAACAACTCTGCACTTGTCCACTGGAGCTGCAGTGGACAGGGACACAACCCATCAGGCACAGTGGCAGGGTCACAGCAATGGGCATGGGAATAGGCATGTACCCAGTCACCATCATTGATGTGCCACGGAAGCATGCCAGACCCACAGACTACCCCCAATGGAACCATATGTAGCACCATATGGCAACACCTGTGCACAGACCATATAGGGCAGAGGGGGCCCATATGCAATTAAGGTGCATGGGCATGTCCCTGTCACACATGGGGCACCATGTGGCCAACACCCATCACTGAGCACAGCCGGCAAACAGGGTGTCGCAATAGGCTGGCACACACTTTGTGTGGAGGTGGACAATGCAAAGGCCAAATGCTGTGCCAGTTGGCACAGCTGCATGGCACAACAACCAGGGCCAGACTGAAGAACAGAGGGCCCCCCAGACAGTTGGCAAAGGCCCCCACCTGGTAAACCAATAGTGGATGGCCAGGATAACACACATAGAACATTATGTTATACCAATCTGATACCCTATGATTGTGTCTGCAGCACACATATACCTGTAGAGCCCTACATGCACAATAGTATGATCAGTAAAAAGATAAGAACACCACACATTCACAGAGTCCATTTGGTGGCCATGTACCCAACAGAGGGGTCCCACATGGATATATCCAGACAACCAAGTGGTCCATTCCAACTGCCTACAACCTGTGCAATGGATGGCAGCACGTACATGGGTGGCTGCATGTACAGTATTGCTGATGAGGGGTAGGGGGTGGTTACTACCACTGCTGTACAGCACACACAGGTCGCACAGTGACATGGTGGTGTAGGCCAATGGGTGTGGCTGGCAGTCACCAGCCAATGGCGAACACTGGACAACACCAATACACAGCCATGGCCAGAGGTGCATGAGACACACAACCATCAGTGTGTGTTGTGGCAACACCGCACGCAGTGTCCGATGCAAGACCACCTTGGCTGTCAACCACTGCCATGTACGTGGCACAGTCCACACCAAGCAGGAATACCACATACAGGGGATGACCATAGCCATACCAATACCATGTAGTGGCACAACTGGGCACAACACAGTAACATACCAGAACCCCAACACACCACAGTGGCATAGTATGAGGGCACATCACAGGAGCAATGTGTGTCGTGCAGTATGTGAGTGTGATAGGAAGGTGATATTGACCACCGGATGACAACAGTATACTGCTACTGTATGGTGCACAGCACAGGGGACATGGTGAGAGGTGCAGGGGCACACACATGCCAGTGGCCACACAACAGAGGGACACGCTGCACTGGGTGCGACATGTGCATGGTTGCATGGTGTACACTGTGCAGGTGGGTGATCTGTGTCCAGACACACTGGACATTGCAGAGTCCCCTGAGGCTGGCAGCAATGCAGAATCAGGCAAAAGCACACCACTTCCAACACATGTGTGCAATGAGGTAGTCGCCTGTACATGTCCAAACCACATGCCACAGACCACATTGGGCTGAAAGGTTCCACCATGACCCCAGCACCTACACAACCACAGACAAGAATGTACATTGTTCCAGCGCAGTCCACATGTTGCATGAATGGGACACAGTGTGTGGCACATGTCCACGCTGCATGGTCCATCCCTGCTTGTCTTCTCCTCTTCATGCCTGCTGGCATCCCTCTGGGCCCGTCGAACAGCCTCCCTGTCTTCAATGAAACACAATGACAAACGCACAAACAGCACCATGCAGTACCACACCTGCCCCCACCAGTACACCCATATACAAAGCAGGATTGTGAACATCAACCAGACACCCACAACTGAACATACAAACCCCCCACATGTAGACGGCATACAGTGTACCACCACAGAGGCATGTTATAGTGCTGTACATTGCCCCACATACCACCAGGAATCAAATACTGCAGTGAAGGGTGAAGGCACTTGTTATACGTGGGTGCAACATGTTAGGTATCCGACATCCTACACTGGGCCCCTGACCACGGACCACGAGTGCATAGTACATGACAGGTATCCCATGGACCATGGCCCATTGGGGCAGGTATCACAGCTGTCATCTGGCCAAGGGTGCACTGCCAGTGTATGGCATGGGCAACCAACACACAGGATGAACACCGTTCCCAGTGGGTGTCCCCTTGCGGCCTGCAATGGATACCCTTGTCTGCACAGTGGCATCCACATGTGTGTCCCACACTGGACTGAGTGGCACAAATGTATGGCCATGTGCCACCAGTGTAGGTCCATGGAGGCTGTACAGCACTGTCTGGGGGCACCATCATGGCCATGTATCCAAAGAGATGGCGGACCACCAACCAATGGCATGCTGTAGATGGACACAGGCCTGCATAAGTGTGGCAGGAGGCTGCCCATATGCTCCATGATGCCCAATGGCCTCCATTACCATGTCAGCCACCCACATGCGTGTGGCTTCACAGGTCCACTGTGGCATACCAGAGCTGGACAGAGCACAGTTGGACTGTGACTGTCATCACTGTGCCCTAGGACTGCAGCACATACTGCAGTGCAGATACATGGATATATTGGCAATGACACCATGACGGTCCTAGGAATGGGTTTAGGCCACACCATGGACACCGGTTGGACACATATGGCATCTGGGATCCGGTATTTCCATAGCTGTGCCATGGAAAATGGCACACGGGACCATGGGGATACATTACAGGCAACCGCTACGACACACTATGCTGTGCCATGCCACATGCCAGATGCCAGCACCCCCTGGCATGCATGGCCACGTGGTGGACCATGCTGCACAGGGACATGCAGTGCTCAACTTGAGGACATTTTTATATGGCCATTCCAGGTCATGCCATATACATGTACCATGTCCTGTTGTGTGGCTTGCGACACATGGCAGGCCACATGCATGGGCACCTATGGGCAATGGTGGTGAGTGACAGACATGCAATGGCACACTGCACAACAGCCATGCCACTCAGTGCTGTAGACACACATTGTACCATGCCCATGGTAGGCACACGTGTACTGCTCAGGTCATGCAGCCTGTACACCATCACCCATTGTGCAGCCTGAATCTGAAGGCACCTTATTCTGACCGGATGCCCATATGCAGGTAACGCACAGCATCATGTCAGCCTCTGTCAGCAGGTGGTTGCCCACAATGGTACAGACATGAGACTGTGCTGCTGTACACATGCACCCTATAGAGGTTGGACCCAGTCTGTGCCATCCACAACAGACCGTTATGCGGCATAGTGTACCACATCTAATGTCTGATACAGATGGCATGCCACTGTCCACACTGGACAATGTCGGTCACAGTCAAATCCCTGCTGTATAACAGCAACCATACTGGCACACATTCACATAGTGTACATACCTGGGCATGGCACCGTGCCCTGCCACTACATGGCATGGAGGCTGTCAAGGCATGCCCTGTCCCAATGTTCTAAGTCCCCAAAATGGTGGCGACACTGTTCCTCCGTGCATGGTGTGCAAGTTCACCTGCTGAGGTGACTGGCAATGTTTGCCCACACCGCTGACCTTTCCCCCTCCTGCTCTGCCTGGCCAAATAGCTGGCCCTCTCTGGGGATCACCAGGGCCGCCAGGTTTGCCAGCTTCACCTCCTCCAACCTCTGGGTGCACTGGCTGGTGGCCACATGGCATGTAGCTCATGCCATATCGATAATGTTAGCTGCTGGGTTTAAACTCAGGCCAGGTTCTTGCAGTCCTCTCCCCTGCATCCATAGCACAATAGGGCACACATTGTTATCTGCGCACTGCTGGTGTGTGCGCCATTGCAATGCATGATAAGGCTTCAAAGGTGCATTACCGGGCATGCATGGTAGCATCTTGCTGTGCGACAACCTCAGATCATATCCCCTGCTGCCACACATGAGCGGCAGCTGTGTAATGCCATCTTGTGAAGGGCATCCACTGCCACAACCCCAGCAATCTGTACCATGCACAGCAAGGCCTATGCACCACAGATGCCTGTCGTGCATGTGTGCTATGTGGTTGTGTCTGCACGATACAATACTGAAGTCATCACTGATGTGCAATGCAGTGATGAATGGCATCTATTGCACATCTGACTATGTAAATGCTCCATGGCATTCAGCAGAGCAAACAGAAGGCACAATAACAGATTACATGCACATGGCGCATCTTTGTAATATGCAGCCAGGATATGCACATAGCCTCTTTGCACAGTCTAGGCCAAATCCACACATTTGCGACTCATTACTGGAATGTACTCAGCTCATTTGCATGGACATTGCTTCAGAGCAAGCCTGCTCCACTGCTCTGCACTTGTGACTGAGAGGTACTGCAGCCTTGAAAGTAGGATTTCTGTCATATTTCTGTGTCTGTACTTGTTCTGTGCATTGTCATTTTTAACACGACAATGGTGTTGTATCTGGGCCTATCCCTATCTGTTTGTTCCACAAGCACAAGTATGGCATCTGGAAGACAACGATGTCCTAACGGTATGAAGGACAAACTTAAAATCCTCACTAAGGACTAGGTGCTGCGGAAAGAGCTCCTCAGTCATAGGTGTGGGACACCACAGGACTGGGAAAGGGCTGGAGGGAGGTTTTGGAGGCCATGAATGCATAGGGGGAATACAGGAGTGCATTAAGTGGATCAGTGGCATCCGGTAGCCTTGCAAGGAGCTACTGGCCAGGCCCATGGTTCCCCTTGGGCAACTATGGGCAGGTCCTGTCATGACACTCTAGGAGGCACTTATTGCCACAACCCTCAGCCACGTGGCTGTCGACGGCGTTCCCAGTGGGGGATTTGAAACAGGTGATCGGCTGTCACTGCACTGTGAGTATGCATGTTACTGGTCATGTCTGGTCCTGCATGTGGCATTGAATGTCTGTGTGAGGCATGTTATCCATTATGTATAGCACTGTGTGGCCACAGAGCAGCAGCCACTGTATGGGTGTGCATGCCACTCCATCAGTGTGCATCCTAGCATGTGTGCCATCTGTCCTGCTCACATTATCATGCCTGTATAAGTTTCCGCCTGCACTCCTGTTACATGCATAAGTACCTACCTGTGTATTTTATGGTAATGTTGCCATAGCCATGCATTCCTAACTATGCTCTTCTCATTTGGTTTCACAGCACCATCACATCTTGGGACTGGTGGAGCTCCATAGGTACAGATGCACGCACAGTGTGGCAATGTACCTATGGCCACGTTGACGGCCAGTGTGGTGCCCACCACTGTGGCCCTTCACACATAGGGGGGGCAGACAGTGATGAAGATGAGACCATCTCACTGTCAGCAAGGCACTCCTCACAGCTCTGGATGAGCTCACCTCAGACACTGAAGATGATGACATCATTCAAATCAACAATGTCATCCCCGACACTGGCCCCCATGTGGCCCAGACAGATTCCCCACACTCTGCACATGTCACCAGCAGCCATCCAGTGCTGGCCCATGCGCAGAACATGGGCCACTGTTTGCAGTCAGCCACAGCACCGGTAGAGGACATCATAATGTGGCCTGCTGAGGTGCAGCTGAGGGGCACTGCTGCCCAGCAATGGGGATCAGGTGACCAGCCACAGCCTGACCAGCTGCATGTTCAGGCAGCCTCAGTGCACATTATGGATGCACATGCCACATCTCAACATCCCCAGCAGCCAGCTGCAGGGCAACCAGATGCTGTGGCAGTCACATTGCAGCCCCCCCCCCAGATCAGCAGCCTCCCCTTGCACAACAACAAATGGCCCTTGACGACAAGCTGCCAGAACACACAAGGCTACTGAGGGCCTCTGTGCAGAGCAAGAAGGCACTCTATGATGCTGTACAGGGGTTGCAGGCACAGTTTTGCCTCAATGATTAGCAGGCTTCTATCAACAATGTAGAGATCATTGGGGCTATTCACCTGTTACGTGTTGGCATTATTGCAGGCTTCTCCAGTGTTGCAGAGGCTATACGGGAGAGCACTGCTGCATTGACTGCATGTGGGCACCGTACCACACAGTGCACAGTGTGCAGCAACACCAACACCCTGGAATAACTCACAGCGGCCGTGTAGTCTATGACACACCATCCCCTGCCCCACCCACCTTTGGCTACAGTGTTCAGTTCTCCACACCCACCTCGACGCATAGCCATTCATCCCCATTGGAGCTGCCCATGCCTGTGGGGCAAGGCCATGTACATGTCCATGGCAGCCACATGCACGCACACACCCTAAGGTGTCCAGGGCCATTTTGGCTGCCCGGGATGCCTCATGGCCGCTGGTGGGTTGACATCTGCCCTGTTTTGCCTACGGCTGTGTGCAGTCCACACCCTGTGACCACAGTGCCCTGCCTACCATGACATTGTCACACTGTTTTAGAAACATAGAAACATAGACTTTGATGGCAGATAAGGACCGCTAGGCCCATCTAGTCTGCCCATTTCCCTACCTACAGGATAGGCTGCAGATCCTAGTTAACCAACAGCCTATTTCTTCCTACCCCCCACAAGAATTGCCTTATGTCTGTCCCATGCATTCTTGAATTCTCTCACAGTTTTAGCCCCCACAACCTCCTCAGGAAGGCTGTTCCATGCATCCACTACCTCTCTGTGAAATAATACTTCCTCACATTGCCCCTGAACCACCCTCCTTCTATCTTTATATTGTGTCCCCTTGTTCTTGCAAGTCTCTTTTTCTGAAAGATGCTACCCTCTTGGACTTTGTTGATTCCACTGAGGTACTTAAAAGTTTCTATCACGTCCCCCCTCTCCCTTCTTTCCTCAAGGGTATACATATTAAGCTCCTTTAGTCTCTCCTGTTTTGATGGCATCCAGAACATGGATGAGGGCCATGGTGTCATGGGAACAGCATGGGCATGATGTGTGCACCTGTGGCTTACCATTGTTGGTATATGCCAATTTTCTATCTCTGATCCATGCCAATCCATTTCAGCAACCTTTGTGCATTCTTGGCTTTGCTGTCCCTCACGTGGACATGTGTGCATGCAGCCTCACACACTTGCATGCATGTCACATCAGGGCAACCGGTTCATACTGTACATCACCGTATGGTGCACCGTGTACCCACATATACTGTGCCTGTGTGCATGATTGCAATGTCACGGCTGACTGCATTATATACCTTTAGGGTCCAAAATGTTCCTGCACAATGGTGTTCCTATGCTGCTGTCCCCTCAGGCCCAATCTTGGGTCCCTCAGGTCTTGCGGTAGATGCTTATCTTCATCCTGTGGCTCCACGTCCTCCGCGCTATCACCCTCTGTGACCTGGACAACTATTCCTTAGTCTATGGCCATGTTGTGTGGCATGCAACAGGCCAGGAATATGCCATAGGCCTTGTCCAGGCCATACTGTAGGGCACGACCGGACCTGTCCAGGCATGTGAAGCGCATCTTCAGCATGCTGCACACACACTCTCTGATGTTCCATGTAGCTGTGTGTGCCTCATTGTACCTCTCTTCTGCATCGGAAGTTGGCTGCAGTATTGGGGTGAGCATCCATGGCTGGTGGGGGTATGTGCTGTCTCCTGAGTGGAAGAAGGTGACATGTTTGTATACAGTACACATCTATGGCATTCTGTCCTCCTCACAGATCTGTTACAGCTGGTCATCCACAACAGCACACTTCACCAGACACTATGTCGCAGTTGCATACTCCCACGCCCTCCTCTGTGGCACTTTCCTGGCTATTGTATGTTCACTATCACCGCCACTGTGGACTGTATGGCATTTGGTCTGTTGGGCATCTGCAAAAGCCTAGCCTGTATGTGCCACACAGCACTGTCCCCTTCCAATGCATCTAGGTGCACTACCCCTCACACATTGTTACAGGCCTCTACTGCCTGGCACCACCCCTGTACCCTGTGCCTGTTGCACAACATCTCGTGTACTCCATCCAATGGCATTCCACATCTGTTCGGTGTCAGTCCTATTCCGGTCCCATCTTTGCTTCCCTCTCCCTTCCCATGTGTCACATGGCAGTCAGCCATTGTGGCAATACCATCCTACTGGGCCACTACCTGTACAGCTGCCATCACTGCACCATGAAGCCATGTACTGTAGGCAGATTGTTTGTGGCTGTTTTCCACTCATCCACAAGATGGCCACTGGGTATCTCCCCAGACTCAAAACGGTGGCACATGGATGACTGATCCCAGATATATGCATCCTGTGCTCTCCCAGGGTAGTGGGCACAGATATCTGTGATGTGCCCTGTGGCATCGCACACCATCAGGCAGTTGATGGAGTGGTACCCCTTCCTGTTTACATATACTTCCATTTCTCCACCAGGTGGTGCTCTGATGGCCATGTGGGTGCAGTTAATGGTCCCTAGCATGCTTGGTAGGTGTGCAACCCTGTGAAAGTGCTGCATTGTTGCTTTCCAATCTGCTGGTGTGCTAGGGAATTGAATGAACTCCCTAACATGGGGCAGCAGAGCAGTGAGGAACTGTTTGAGGAGATGGGATGTGGCCAACTGAGTGACGCTGGTGGTGTCACCCACCTGTATCTGGAAGGTGCCCGTTGCAAGCAGGCACAGTGCTGCTGTGACCTTGGCCTCCACTGTCATGGCATGACTTCTGTGTGTGGGTGCCTGGAGCTCATCATGGATCAGCTCATACAGCTGTCTCAGAATTGCCTTGTTGAGCTGGTACTGGCCATAATTTATTTTTATTTTTATTTAAAATTTGTTGACCGGGAAAGGCACACTGAGCCGAAGCTCATTTCCAGGCGTGACCCGGGTACAGAGAAGTACATAGAAGTTACAGAGGAGAATTAGTACAAAGTAAATTCAAATCCATTACAGACCAGACTAGTACAAAGAGAGCTGGTTACAGGCAGTAGATAAACATACAGTGCTTACAAAATAGAAGCAACTTTGTTAATTACAATAAGGTAAAGCAGATGCCAGAGAAATGCAGTAGTGATGAAGGACATTTAAAAATAACCTGAGGTATAACAAGGGCAGAGAATTTGACCAACTGAGAAATTGAAAAATGAGGCTGTTCAGGGACCCACGTGGGATGGGTCCCTGTACGCACTTTAGGCCAGGTGTAGCTGGGAGGAGTCTGAGGAGTTGCCTAAGTTCAGGGAGGGAGGAGGCCTGTCGAGTGATGGGTGGGAGGATGTCCCATAGGAAGGGAAGGTGGTAAGAAAAGGTGGCTTGGCCGGAGGCAGTGTGAGGGCGAGGGAGGTTGAAGGTGCGGGCATATCTGTGGCAAAGGGAGTAGCCTAGTGAGTTAGCTGTTGCTAGGCGAGAAATAAGGTAAAGGGATAGGGAGCCCAACCAGTATTTAGCTATGGGGGAAGAGCAATGGATGGTTCTCCTGTGGGAGAGCGGGTCCAGGGGGAGAGAGGGATATAGGGTGCAATGATGAGTAAGTGGAGGGGAGGCAGTGGAAAAATGACAGAATGCATTTAGCAGGATGTCGAGTTTGGAGAGGGATGAGTTGGTACTGTGCAGTATATGAGGTCTGCATAGTCAAATATTGGTAGGATAATTTTATGTAAGATTTCACTGTGGGCGGGAAGTGGAAGACTGTCTTTGTGGCGATAGAGGATGGCAAGTTTGGGCCGGAGTTTCAAGCAGGAGGCCACTATCTGAGTGGAGAAATTTAGGTGGCTGTCTAGCCAGACACCTAGGTATTTGAAAGTGGGGACTAGGTCAAGGAGAGAGCCATCCTAGGTGGAGATCACTTGGAGGGCCGGTAGGGAGGTGAGCTTTTTCCTTGATCAGAAGACCATGGTGACTGACTTTTTGTCATTTAGTTTAAGCTGATTTTTTAGGAACCAGGCTTGGACTCAATTGAAGCTGGTTTGGAGACCTGAGAGGACACTGTCATGGGAGGGACTCGAGGCAAAAATGATTGTGTCGTCAGCATACAGATGCACGTTAGCTGTGAGGCAGGTGGAAGGGAGGTCATTTATAAATAAAGAGAATGGGATGGAGCTGAGGATTGAATCTTGAGGGATGCCAGAGAGGATGGGAAGGGGGGGAGAGGGTATCCCCTATTTGAACGGATTGCTGTCTGTTCTGAAGGTAAGAGTGGAACCAGTTTATGGTGGGTTGGGCGAGGCCAAAGAGGCTGAGTTTGTGGAGCAGCAGGGTGTGGGAGACAGAGTCAAAAGCTTTTGCTAAATCGATAAAAATGGTGGTAGTGGTCAGACTGTTGTCTATAGCTGATAGGATAGAGTCTGTAACACTCAGCAAGGCGGTGATGGTGGAGCGGTGTTTTCTAAAGTCTGACTGATAGGGGGAGAGGGAGTTATTTGAGGAGAGAAAGTCAGACAGTTTGGACAGGGTGAGGGATTCTTGGATTTTTGCGAGAGAGGGGAGGAGCAAGATGGGCCTGTAATTTCCCAGCGAAGAGGGGTCGCCGCCTGTGTGCAGATGTAAGATCTTGGTTGATTTTCACGCCGATGGGACTGTGGCAGTGGCTAGGGAGAGGTTTAGTATGTGTGTCAGAGATGCTGTAATAGCTGAGGCCAAGATGTGGAGAAGTCTGGGGTGCAATCCGTCTGGACTGGTTTTGGCCTGGTTGAGAAAGATGATTGCATTGTAGACTTCTTGGGTTGTGAAAGGAGGAAGGAGGAAACTGTGGAAAGAGGGGGGCATTCGGCTGGGTCAGGTGTAAGGGCAACGGGTAGGGCGCATGAGACAAAAAATAAGTTGAAAGTAGCAGCTACAGAGACAGGATCAGAAACTTGTCTGCCACCAATGTTAAGGACTGGGCAAGTCTGTTTGGAAGGGGGTTTGATCATGGAGTTGATTACCATCCAAAAGGACGCAGGGGAGTTTTGGTGCTGGGTGAGTTGTGCTTTGAGGTAGGAAGATTTTGATTGCTGGATAGCTTTGGTGCATTTGTTTCTGAGGAGCTTGTAGGATTGGAGGTCGCGAGTGGTATGGGTAGCTTTTGTATAGCCACCATGCCTTGTCCCTGACTCGACACACAGCGATGAGAGCCAGGGATGGTGGTGCCTTTTTACTCTAACTTTCCTGAAGGGGCATGGAGGTCCCAGGTGCATTGGAAGGTGTCACAGAAGTGAGATAGGGCAGTATTGATGTCTGGCGCGGAAAAGACTGGACACCAGTCTGCATGTGTTAGGTCATGCTGCAGGGCAGGTTCGTTTAGGAGGTGAAGGGGCGGGACAAGATGTATTTGTGGTGTGAGTGAGGGGGTGCGAATTTTTCGGATGCAGTAAGTGGCGCAGTGGTCACTGAGAGCATCGGAGAAGGTGCCAGCTGACGAGATCCTGTAGGGATGGGTGGATAAGATCCAGTCCAGTAGGGTGTGATTTGAGGACCGATGGTTAAGGCGGGTTGGTTCCTGGATTAACTGGGAAAGGTATAGGGCTTCTATCCTTAGTGCAGTGGGTTTTGTGGCAGGGGAGAGCCAGTCGAGGTTGAAGTCTCCTAATAATATTAGTGGTTTTAGTGGAAATTTCAGAGATGGCTTTGACCAGGGAGTCGGGTGAGGTCTTTGGTGGGGCATACAGAGCCCCGATATAGAAGGGATTTGATGATGGAAAGGTAAGGTGAGCAGCAATGGTTTTGTGGGTGGAGGGGCAGGACTCCTTGTATATAATGGAGCAAGGGATGGAGTTCCTGATGTACAGAGCTACCCCCCACCTCGCTTTTCCCGGTACTGTTGAGAAAGGATATAGTTAGGGATGGTCAATTGTGGGTGGGGGATTTTGGGGGAAAGCCAGGTTTCCATGATGCAGAGTATATCTGGGTTATGCTGGGTGACCCATACGGAAAGGGTGTCCAATTTGGGGAGCAGGCTCCTGATGTTGAGGTGCAAGATGCGGAGGCCCTTGGGGTGGGTGACTGAGGGCTGGCTGTAAGAGGGTGGAAGCACAGATGTGGAATTGTTTGGTGCTGAAGGGCCAGGGTTAGGGTAAACGTCACCTGCCAGGAGCAGCAAAAGAGATAAGGTGTGAAAAGGGGATTGCTTTTGTCTGCCAGGGCTCTGCTTAGAGGGTGGAGCTCAGAGGTTGAGGCACCGGTGGAGAACTTCCAGATTTAAGTAGTGCGAGTGAAGCAGTGCTGGGTGAATGGTGGGGGACAGTAGGAGGGGCTGGTAAAGAGGGAGGGAAAAGGGAAGGGTTTGACGAGGAGAGAGCGGAGGAGATACAATTGGGGTGGGTGAAGCATGGGTGGTTGTGGGTGGCTCTTGGGACATGGTAAGGTAGGAGAGTGAGTGGAGGGGAGGCGAGGGTTCGTCAGGAGGGTGGCTAGGGAGAGGGGGTGTGGGAGGAGAGGAGAGTGGAAATTTTATGAGGAGACACAGTAGCAGGGACAGCAGCATAGTTGCTTAGAGGGGCAGGTGTATAACTGGGTTTAAAACTGCAGCTGGCCACTAGATCAGAGGTTTGTATCAGTAGCAGTTTCTAGTGGCAATCCGAGATAACTTGCTAATGGAAAAACAGATTGATTGGTTTTTGGCATCACCTGACTACACAGACACAGACACTACTATAAATTTGCAATGATGACCAAGGGTGGTGGAGGGGGCGGCACCTTCACCTTTCTAAGTTTAAAACAAAAGGTGCCAAGGAGTCCTCTCGATGTGTGGAGAGCTGTTTGGGAATCGTACCTGTGGGCTGCTGCTGTGGGGGAGGGCTTCCTTCTCTGGCCCTCGCGACCCTTGGAGAGGGGAGCTGCCGGAATGCTCTGCGGAGGAGGAAAAGAACAAATTTAACTGCAGGTAGGAGAAGGAGGTGCTACAAGTAATCTGTGGGGGGCTGGCAAGCACAAGCCTCGGGTTTCAGTGGCCACACGCAGGAGCTAAATTTTTCTTTAAAATACAGTGCAAACATGCAGCATAGCAGTATATTTAAATGCACATATTTAGTAATCAGTGTCTGTAAGATTCAGGCAGGAGGTGCTGAGACTGAGTCTGGCATAAAAAATCAGCATGCATTTACAGACAATAGCCTTAAAGGCACTACAAATACTACAAATTAGCAGCTTTCAGAAATTTATATATGCAGGCTAATTGACTAAAATTGGGAGAGAAAACAGTCAACAGTCTGATTTGTGGTGGTATAAATTCTATCTTCACTGCTGTGGCAACTGCAAATTAGTTTTAAAGGTGCTCAGTCACCTTTCTAAGTTTAAAATAAAAGGCGCCAAGGAGTCCTCTCGATGCGTGGAGAGCCATTTGTGAATCGTACCTGCCGGCTGTTGCTGTGGGGGAGGGCTTCCTTCTCTGGCCCTCATGACCCTTGAGGAGGGGAGCCGCTGGAATGCTCTGCGGGCTGCTGCTGTGGAGGAGGGCTTCCTTGTCTGGCCCTTGCAACCCTTGGGGAGGGGAGCCGCTGGAATGCTCTGCGGGCTGCTGTTGTGGGGGAAGGCTTCCTTGTCTGGCCCTCACTACCCTTAGGGAGGGGAGCCACCGGAAAGCTCTGTAGGCTGCTGCTGTGGGGGATTGTGGCTTCCTTCTCTGGCCCATGCGACTGTTGGGGAGGGGAGCCGTCGGAGTGTCCATGTCACTGAGCTGTTTAAATGTGATATGGGGCCAGTACCATCTCTGCCAGGCATACCACCTATGGGCCCTTCCATGACCATGTTGCTGTTCTCTCCATCTCCTCACATCAGCCATTATTGCTGCCATGTGGAAAGGTAGCCCAGGCATTGTTGCTGCAGTGCTGCAGCCTACCTCTGGGTGGCTGTCCAATTTATAGCTGTCCCTTTCATTCCTAATTTTGTACTGCCCAAATTTGGGATGCACAGCACATACTCTGTTTGGGCTGAATACACACATGCATGGCGTATTCAAGCACCCGCCCCCCTTTTCTGCACTGCATACATTATATCTGCATGATTGCACATTCCGACATGTGCGATGCAGTTCCTGCTGTTGAATATCATGCCACAGCACATTTTCTGGGTTGCATCATGCATCTCCATTTTGTGTGCGCACCTCCTTTGAATATGGGGACCCCAGTCTGTAATTGTGCAGCACCTCACTGATGCCACAGTTCAGTTGTCAACATTTGCTTTGGTATGTCATATTCATGATATGGCAGGCAAACTCAATCTTGCAGCCCAGAGGTTAATCAGTTTTTTCAGTAACAGAGACCGACTGCCACTTTCAAGTTATACTTAAAGTAACTAAAATTAGGGCTCCTGGTGGATTAAAGAAACCATAAACTCTAGAGACAAAATTAATAGCTGCAAGAGAAACAACAGGTGTGAAATGTTCCCCTGAGTTATTCTTGCAAATGACACAATTAGTTCCTGGAAGAAATATAAAGTTTAAAGCCTGATGCTTTGCGCAGACTGCAGAGTGCAAGGCTGAAGGAGAGGTAAATTGTATATTATATTGGGTTTCTCATTAGATGGAAGTTTTTTTAAACAGTTGCAGTAACAATATTATTTCCAGATTGATCAGGGAAATGAAGACATTTTTAATAAAATCATCCAGTCTGCAAATATGGACTTGGATTTAGTTAAGAAAGTGTTTGAAAGTGTAACACAGTTTCTTCTTTTGCTAGCATTTACCCATATAGTTTGGATAACAGAATGTACCAACTTCTAGCCAGCTAAGCATACATGGCATTTTGTAGTATTGCTGAATGAATGTGACATTAGGAGCTTTTAATGATCTTAAGCTAATGTTAAATAACTTCAGCAGACACTCTGAATGTACATAATCGGATAGTTATCATACCAATAGATAAGTTCTCTACTGATTTTAATGTATTTCTGGTTTAAAATTAATTTAAGTTCTTAGCCACCGAGTTTATTTTCTACAGCAACTCTGTTCTAATCACATGTGCATTATCCTGTCTTTTTTCCTGAGCTTGGGGTTTAGTTGAAGTTTCCCAAAAAACAGTTTCTAAGATGCAGTTAGAAAAAATTAGCATACCTACAGACTCTGTCACATACTGTTGCACGTTTTTACAAAACAAAATTCTACTTTACCAATAGGTTGATGCTGAGTCTCCTTTCAAATAACAAGTGAAGAAAGAACATGGAAAACTTTACAAGTGGCAGTACTTTTGTTCTCACTGGACTTGAGGAAATTAATCATTGGAAGTATGTGTATTTTGTGGGCTGTCTCACAGTTTACTTATTAATATCCTTTTCTAACATGTTTCTTATTACTGTGATATTAATTCACAAAAGCCTTCATGAACCCATGTATATTTTTGTTTGCAATTTGTGCTTAAATGGAATATATGGGAGCACTGCAATCTTTCCAAAACTCATGGCTGATATCATATCTGATGCAAAAACTGTTTCCTACACTGGTTGTTTATTTCAAATATTTTTATTATATACCTTTGGCTGTAATGAAATCTCCTTCCTGGCATTGATGGCGTATGATAGGTATGTGTTCATCTGTAACCCTTTAAGGTATGCCAGCATCATGACAAAAGTTAAGGTGTATGCACTTTTAATACTTCCATGGCTATATTCTTTCTGCATTATCATGACATTTATTTTTCTAACCCTAGGACTTCCTATATGTGGAGACATTATGCCATATGTCTACTGTGATACCATGTCCTTTCTAAGACTAATATGTGTTAATGTTACTGTTAACAAAGTCTATGAAACATGTATGTCAGTAACTCATGGCACCCTATTAATTACCATTATTGTATATTCCTATGTGCAGATTTTCAGAGAGTGTTACAGAACATCCAGAAAAGCTAAGGTTAAGGCCTTTAACATGTGCATAACGCATATGTTGTTGTTGTTTGTACATTTCTTTTGTGGCTTCGGCGCATTTTTCCAGGCACAGGTGGGGGGGATAATTGCCTCACGTTTTTTGCAATTCTTAATGTCAACAGCAAGTTTCATATTTCCTCTTTTCTCAATCCATTTATCTATGGAATTCAAAAACAGGAGATAAGAAAAATAATAAAAAGGTAGTTGAAAGGGAATAAATAAGTCCCAGTATAAATACTGAGAAAGGGATAATTCAGCAGACCACTGTCTTGACTGATCACATAAAGAGTCCCTCATCCCACCAGAATGGATCTGGTGTGGAAGGTTATCGCTATTTGCAGGAGTAGGGCCTGCGGGGATCTGCCATCATCATGCCATGTCCAGGACAGTGTCACATTTTTCTCCCCATTGAGAAGGGAGGCGTACAATGACGCCTAAGGAGGAAGCGTGCGCACATCCGAATGCCCTCCTCCAAGCGTCTTCCTCCTCTCCATCCTCTTCTTAGCATCAATGTGCTGTCCCCCTGACTCTGCTAGGGACAGTCAATACCAAATGGTAGTGACCCCCCCTTCCCGGAGAAGGAGAGCAATCCCTCAGACGCTCAATCCTTCTCCTCCCCTTACGACCCCCGGTGACCCATGCTCATTCCTGAACCCAGGTTGCTGGAGTAGTGCAAGGTAAGGCATCCAGTGCCTCAGCCCTCAGTGCCACTGGGCCAGTTATATGATGCAAATTTTAAGTAAATGAAGCTCTTTGTGATTGATTCAAGGAACTGCTTTCTCCCATACTCTGGGGGTGCTTTTGTTGAACCTATTGTGATACAGAAAGAACATAACTTGTGCAAAAACAGTATCTAAGTGAGGAAAAGAGGACTCTGTGTTTGCTCAATGATTAGTATTTGAATTTGTATATACAGTATGTTAAAATGCAAATTAAGAAAAAATTGTAATTTTACCAAACAGCACATTTTGTTTTTTCTGTTAATCAGTTGAGATCCCAGTCCATCAGCAACTAAAGTGATTCATTTTGCACTGTACGAGATATTTATGCCAAATTGTTTGATTACCCTTTTTGCCGAACCCTAATCAATTTGAAGATTTGGGGGCCATGAAAGAAACCTCAAATGTGTGGTGAGCATGATTTTACTCCAGTTCAGTGTTGTGTTCTCATAGGGTTCTGTGAGTTGTTACCTAAAATTCAGTTTTTACCATAGTTATAGCTCAGCAGCCTGTATTCTTAGACCTTTGGTATTCATGAAACCCACTGCATTCAATTGTATCTCACTAATCACACAACAGTTTGTCAGTGTTATTTTATATTAATTTGGCTTTACTTTACTTTTTCTCATGTTTATTCAACTTCTTTAATGGTGGCGTTCATTCATACATAGATACATACATAGATACATAGACAGTGTCGGCAGATAAGGGCCTATGGCCCACCTAGTCTGCCCATTTGAGCTTGTAAGTTCAGTTTGTTTTCCTAGAAGTCTATTTCCCCTTACCCCTGACCTCTAGAATTCCTTTATGTCTATCCCATGCATTCTTAAATCCCGTGATTGTTTCAGCCCCCACCACTTCCTCTGGCAGGGTGTTCCACTTGTCCACCACCGTTCTGTGAAGAAATTCTTTCTCATGTTTCCTCTGAATCGTCCTCCTCCAACTTCATCCCATGCCCTCTAGTCCTGAAACATCTTTTCGCTTAAAAATAGTGTTTTCCTGCACCCTGTTCCTCCCTGTAAGATACTTGTATGTCTCTATCATATCCCTCTCTCCCTCCTCTCCTCCAGGGAGTACATGTTCAGTTCCTTCAACCTGTCTTCATAGGATTTGTGATGCAACCATGCACATCTTTGTTGCCCTCCTCTGAACCTTCTCTACCCTGTCTATGTCCTTACGTAGGTATGGTCTCCAGAACTGTACACTGTACTCCAGGTGGGGCCTCACTAGTGTCTTGTATAGTGGAATTATGACCTCCCTTTTCCTGCTGGTGATGCCCTGCCTATACATCCCAGCATCCTATTTGCTTTACCTGATGCCTTGTCACACTGTTTCCCTACCTTGAGGTCATCAGAGATGACAACCCCAAGATCCCTTTCCTGCTTGGTGCATGCTATATCCTCACCCCCAACTGATATATTGTGCCAGGGTTTTGTGTCCCATATGCATTATCTTGCACTTCTTTGCATTGAATTTCAACTGCCAAACCCTTGACCATTCTTCAAGTTTCTGCAGGTCCCTTCTCATTCTGTCTACACCCTCTGGTGTGTCTACTCTGTTACAGAGCTTTGTGTCATCAGCGAACAGTGAAATTCTGCCTTCTATATCCTGTGCAATGTCACTGATGAAGATGTTGAATAGGACCGGTCCCAGCACTGATCCTGTGGTACCCCACTGGTCACTCTTCCCTCTGTGGAGTGACAGCCATTTACCACCACCCTCTGTGTCCTGCCACCCAGCCAGTTACCTACCCACACTACTGCCTGCCCACACCCATATTCCCCAGTTTGTGTAATAGTCTTCTATGTGGCACAGTGTCAAAGGCCTTGCTGAAGTCCAGATAGGCCATGTCCACTGCCCTCCTGATCCACCTCCCTAGTCGCCCAGTCAAAAAATTCAATGAGGTTGGTCTGACATGACCTCCCCCTGGTGAAACCATGCTGCCTTGGGTCCTGTAGTCCATTGACAACCAGATGTTCCACCAATCTCTCCTTCAGTAGTGCTTCCATGATCTTTCCCACTACCGAGGTGAGGCTGACTGGTCTGTAGTTCCCTGCTTCCTCTTTGTTCCCACTTTTGTATAAGGGGACTACATCTGCTGTCCTCCAGTCTTTGGGTACCTCCCCTGTTTCCAGTGATTGGCTGAACAGGATAGCCAGAGGTTCAGCCACCACCTCTCTTAGTTCTTTAAGGACCCTGGGGTGCACCCCATCTGGCCCCACTTGCTTTGTCAACTCTTATTACTTCCAGTTCCTTCAGGACCCTTTCTCGTGTAAAGGGACTTGTGTCCATTTCTGCACCATTCTCACCCCTTGTACTCCCTTCAGACCCATTACCCCCTCTTCCTTAGTAAAGACTGAGCAGAAATACCTGTTCAATATGTCAGCTTTACTGTTGTCATCCTTCACGCTGCTCCCATCCTCCCCCTTCAGTCTAACTATCCCTCCCTTTGACCTTCAAAGTGGATTTGGAGAAGAAATGTCAAAATAAATTAAAATCTTTAGCGACAAGGTGCTTCTTGAATTGTACAGTTAAAAAACTCCTTTATGCCACTTAAGAGGATCTTTATAACAAAATGGGAAGGAATGCTTGGAGAGAGGACATGACATTTTCAGGGGAAAATTGTCAAGTTGTTTCTGAGATTTTGAAGGTTAAAAACATCTATTTATTTCACTTTTAACAGAACAAAATCAATCATTAACAGGAAGTTCAACTTTGAATTTTGGCAATGAAACTAGGGTTGTATCTGTCTCATTGTATGTATATTTACCTTTTGAATTACTTTTTGAAAATGTTACTTTAATATTAAATTTCTGGTCTGGTTTTGTTATCATATTTTCTTAAGATGTGTTTGTTGGTTACTTCTCCAACATGTTAAATATAACTGTTAGTATACCCAAGAGGGTATCCCATGATTTGAGTGACTCAATAAGAGTAAACCCCAAAACAGTGGCATATTTTCAGCAAGGACACAAACGGTGAGGGTGATCAGCAGCCAGATTTGGAGCCACTGTAGCTGGGGTCATGGCCATTTGATTTTCTAGCTCCAGTCAGGTGCTAACAGACAAATATTTATTTTCCATAGGGCCATGTGAGTCCTCGAGTGAGTGATGCCAAAATATGAGGATCACAAGGCAGGAGCAGTGGTGTAGTGCTAAATTTAGAAGTGAGGGGTCTCTGAAGATAGAGGGGACAGCTCAATATGAGGAAGTATTTTTTCACAGAGAGGGTGGTGGACACATGGAACAGCCTTCCTGATGAGGTTGTGGGGTCTAACACTGTGGGAGAATTCAAGAATGCATGGGACAGACATAAGGTAATTCTTGTGGAGAGTCGGAAGAAATAGGCTGTTGGTTAACTAGGATCTGCAGCTTATCCAATAAGTAGGGAAATGTGCAGACTAGGTGGGCCAAGTGGTCCTTATGTGCTGTCAAAGTCCATGTTTCTATGTTTCTGACTGTAAACCATGTCCCCCAAAGCAATAGGCCGGGTGGCCCCCAGAACATTTTTAAAATTTGGTGCACTCTGATGCATTTTAAGGGGTCATTTGAAACAGAATTTGATGCCCTTTTATTCCCTCCCCATGCCCAGTAAGATTCTTCCTAGCCCACTCCACAGAGTCTCCACAGTCCAGTATGTTGCCCAAACCACCCTTCTCATAGCCTAGCTACCTGCTCCAACGCATGGCCCCAGCCTTATCCAAGCACAGCAAGCTGCACCTTAGCTCCCCTCCTTAGAACCCTCAGCCCTCCCCCACCACTCATCTGTAGTCTCGGGGCTGTTCTCCTTTTAATAGCAAGTGCCATTTCACACTTAGCATGGTGCTTGTCCAGTAAGCATGATATCGACTGCCTCAGTATCGCAGCCTAAATGAGCAGTATAAAAACACTTTACAATAATAAATTGTATTGCATTGTATTCTAACCCTCAATCAATCAATCAATCAAACTTTATTTAACCAGGCTAAATCCTCCTTGAGCAACCTCATTTACAAGATGGTCCTGGACAAGTAGGACATATACAACTACAGCATACTATCGGAGTTGCAGAGTACACACATTGAGCAAATAATTGACGGTTACAGTATAACAAATAGGATCTGGGCTGGGGAATACATACAATGCACAACTATCCGTGGGTTGATAAATGACTAATGGAGGGGGCCTTTACTACCAGATACCACAATGTTACAAATACAACGTTGGAGGGTAAAGTCTTCCCCATCATGGAAAACAAGTGCCAGTGTCCATCTAAATGGAAATGTTACACTTTTTAAAGAAACTCAAGTGGCAAAATAATTATTGCAGATAATCAGACTGACTATACTTCAATGTCACTTCAGTTTTGCATCCATCTGATACTTGAAAATTAAGAAAAATATATAAAAATGTGTGTAATAATATTAAAACATGAATTTTATTAGACCTAATTCCCCCTAAAATTGATTGATATGGTAAATAATAGAACAACTTCTCAAGACACTGAGAAATAAAGAGTTACTTGCTGCCAGCCTGCCACCTAAAACTCAGATTACCTCAGACTTGCAGCACAAGCAGTCAAATGTTAAGAAATGTAAGAGTCCCTGCCTTCTGAGGTGGAACATTGAAAAAGCAAGTTTTAGACATAGTTTAGTTTAGAGTGGATATTTTTTTCTGTAGTTTCCCTAAATTTCAAATTATAATGATGGGCATTTACATAAAAACAGGAACACTGTCCCCAAGACATCAGGGGGCCAAAAAACGGGATGAAACATTCATGTAATGTTTACCCACACACTTTTGTATCATGAACAAATGTTGTTTTTAGCATGGAGAAGGTGTACCCCTGCATAACTAAGTCACAATGCAAAATGCAAAAGAGTAGGTGCAAACTGTATTTTCACCCACTAACATGACACATAGACATTGATGGCAGATAAAGGTTCTTATCCCATCTAGTCTGCCCACCCTAACTATTCTGCCTTACCATAGTGACAGCCCTCCCCTTTGTTACTGTCCTCCCTTTTCTAACTAAACCCACATGGGCATTCCAGTCCTATCCTTGCTTGACGCTGCTGATTGACTTGGCCTGTACCACTTCCTCTGGTTGCTTATTTCACTTGTCCACCACTCTTTGTATGAAGAAGTGCTTATAGACATTCTTCCTGAACCTACCCCCACCCCCGAATTTAGTGAATTCCGTCTCATCCCTGTGTTTGAACTTTTGAACTGAAGGAGGAAGGTTCCTTGGTATCCATTCTATTTCTCCTATGCAGGCAGTTATGTGTCTCAGTTATGTCACCCCTTTCCCTCCTCCTCTTCTAAAGGAAGTACATATTTAAGTCCTGCAGTCTCTCTTTGTATGTCATTTCCCCTAGGTCATGGATCATCATAGTTGCCCTGCGCTGTGCTGTCTCCACCTTGTTGATGGTTTGTGACACACACACAGTTGTACTGTAGCACAGTATAGAGCTAGTTGCATGGTGTTATACTATGTTTGAACTATGCATAAAAGGCAGTGTTACACAGATCTTCCCCCCCCCCAGCTGCCTCTATTTTATGTCTGTTTCTTGGCAAAGTCCAGATTGGTGTTCTATGGCCCTAAACTGCATTCCTGGTAGTCAAGTGCCCACAACTCCATTCTTCACACCACATGTGATACCTGGCATCCAGTGGATTTCCATGTCCTTAATTGACATTTGTCATCATAGTGGTCCTGCTAACCATGCTCACCTAATCCCCCAATACAGAAATGTTCCTGGTACCAGCTTTGGTATCACTCTATTGCATGCCAGCAGTTACAGTTCCAACCAGGGGGAGGTCGCTATCTGCTGCCACTGGGAATTCAGGGTCTTCACACTCTGTGTATGGCTCGTATGCCCAACTCCTTCAGGGCACTTATGTAAATTAATGTCATTGTCTGTGGTGTCATAATCATTTCCACAGCTATAAATTGTGCAGTGACAAGCAGAGGAATATATCAGGTGTGGACCAAAAGCAACAGCAGATAAGTTCTAATAGGCATATATTTTCAAATTAACATGCATAGTTATAACATATGCAAAGAAAGCTTCATAAAGCAAATACATTAAATATAAACTAACTTGCCTAACTATTTATTATTATTAAAGTTTCCACAAAACAACAGAGGCTCTTTACTGCTAAAAGTCTTCCAGTACTGAATAAGTGTATTCAAGGGTGTCCAATACATGTAGTGTGCAGCAAAAGTAAACAAACTCTAGCCAGAGCCTATAGGGCTGTGAAAAGCTACCAAATGACCAAAGTCATTTTCTTGTTGGTGCCATATGGTGCTGTTTAGTAACAATCATCACAGTGCTCTCAAATCCAAATAATCATTTTCCTGTAACAAGCCCTCATTTTTCCTGTATTTTCCCTGTAGAGGCAGCATCAACTGCCTGTGTAAATACCTGTAGATATTTCCATGAGCCACTAGTTCCTTATTTGTGACTTTGTTGTTTATTTAAATGTAATATGTTGGTAGCCTTTTATCAGGAAAAGGGCTCTGATTTGCTGTTAGGTACTAACATTATATGTCAAAATGGCCTTTGAATGATTTGGATTTATATGGAATCCATAATGCATAATGAGGGAATGTATTTATTCATTGAATTTTGTTGACAGGGTATGTTCACTAAGGCTAGAAGTCCCTTTTTCAGGGGTGGGGGGGTACAGATGGTAACCAACTGAAATTGTAACATGGCATAAATACTTACTTGAACCAGATTAAGCTGTTGCTGGTATAGTTAGTGAATGGGGGAAATATAGCCAGGACACCATGGAAAGTCCAATGCTGTTTGTGAGAATAAGTGCCATAGGATCTTTATCAACCACCTGAACAGGCAGACAGAAAAGACAGGAGCACCCCCATGCTGCATTACAGTGTCAGTATTTGGATTTAAAGAGCTAGTGGAGCCAAACCAGGCAGACAGGAAAATAATATCAATTTTAAGTAGTCAGTTATAAAATGTTATATCTGAAGTACCTTTCTCCCATCAGAGAGTCTTCTATGTCATAATGTTGTGGTGGATATGTGGAACAGCTCTTTGCATAGCAGCTGACATTACTAGCTTAGCTGCCCCCCACTACATCATCAGCATTGTGATTTCACTGACAGTAAAATCACATGTGAATGACCTGGCAGTCACTGAATTGCTGTTCCTAAATAGCAGTGATGTCACAGTCAGTGAGGTCATGATGCTTTTTTTCCCCAATTATTTAACCAGGTGAGACACACTAAACTGAATGCTTGTTTACAGGTGCAACTTGGGAGCACAAGGAATTTAATTGACTTGCTCAGGGTCACACAGTATGCAAGTGGGGGCTGTAAGATTCAAACCCAGGTCTCCTGATTTGCAGCTCAGAGCCTTAAACCACTGCACCATACTGCCTCCCAAATGCTGGTGATGTAGTGGTGGCAGTATAGCTAGCTATGTCTGCTGCCACACAGAGTGCTATTCCACACATCATACATATTAACATCAGGTAAACAACCTTCTAATTAAACAAAGGAAAAAGATAAAGTATCTCAAATATAAAAGGTAATGGTTGACTGATTTTAAAAGTTAATATTAGTTTTAGGCAGCACACAAGCTCTTTAACCCACATGCCTAGTGTGGGGATAGAACCCACAGCCTTCTGATCTTCCAGTCTCAGAGACCAGTGTGCATGTTATTGTTTGCATCTTTCAGTGAAATCACATGTGAATGACCTGGCAGTCACTGAATTGTTGTTCCTAAGTAGCAGTGATGTCACAGTCAGTGAGGTCATGATGCTGGTGATGTAGTGGGGGCAGTATAGCTAGCTATGTCAGCTGCCACACAGAGTGCTGTTCCACACATCACACATATTAACATCAGGTGAACAATCTTCTAATTAAAGAAAGGGAAAAGATAAAGTACCTCAACTATAAAGGTAATGGTTGACTGTTTTTAAAATCTAATATTAACATAGAAACATGGAATTTGACGGGAGATAAGGACCACATGGCCCACCTAGTCTGCCCATATTACTTTTAGGCAGTACACAAGCTCTATAACCCACACGCCCAGTGTGAGTATTTACAGCATATTCTAAAATGAGAAAAACAAGCCTGCTGTTTCCACTCATTGCCTGCAATCTATGCTGTGGAAAAGAATGTCAGCAGCTAGCAATCTGCATTCCATAGTATGTACTGTAAATTGACACTGAGTCTACAGATGACTTTCATTTTCACAGAAAAAAAGAAGAAATGAGTCCCCTAAGTGTTAGACTGAGCTGGACAGATAATAGAAACAGCAGTTTAAAAAGTGTTTTTTTGTTAATGTCCTGAGAAGTGCTGGGGTCCAATACAGTAGCACCCCTTCCCTAGCTGATGCCTTTAACAGAGAGCAACAAATAGCAAAAATCGGGGGGGAGTGCACTACTTTGCAGCTGTGGAGAAATACATGAAAATGTCCAAATGGAAGTTCTAAGAAAAGCCACTTTTAGCTATGTGGCTGACAGAAAGGCTGTGGGCTCCGCCCTCAGCCTTAAAAAGGCAAATACAGGAGGATTCTGAGATGCACTGTAGCCAGGAAACAGAAAGCAGCCCAAGAGAGCTCTTATTACAAATGTAAAAGGCACTAGTTAGACTGTACCTGAGCTACTGTTTGCAGAAAATGTGCCCGCATCACAAGAAGCACATACTGTAGTTGAGCTGAAACAAGTGCAGTGCAGGGCTACTAAAATGCTAGCCAGGACACATGGATTAAATTACAAGGCTAGAAAAATCTGGTGATACTTTCTTCAGAAAATAAAATATGCATGGGGACATGATACAGGTCTACCAAATGTTAAACAAGCATGAGAGAAGACTGACCTCAGCAAAGTAGCCTTAAAGACACTGATGTAGCAGAAAAATGATACTTTAGCTTAAGCTTACTGAAGCCGCATATCCCAAAACACATAGCTGGTGGATCACTGTAATTATCACACCATCGAGCAACATTAACAAGACATCTGTGGCTGTCCCGAGCTTACAGACAGACAGCGATCTGTACTTCCACATGAACCACTTCCTTAGTAAATTTACACTTACCACCTGAGAAAAGCATTGTGAAGGGCTTACCAGAGAGCATGCATGCATGCTGGTGCACATCACAGCATATGACAGATGAGATCAGGGAGAACACAATGCAGGACTGGTGAGTTTGTTGTAGGTGCTGCCCTCAGTGGGCTGCAGCTGAAAGGAGTCTGAGTGAGGACTGGAGTCAATGTTAAGTGTGCATGCGCCAGCTACCAAGATCACAGGAGAGAACTGCATAATTCAACAAAATAAAATTAAAATAACATTTAAGAAGTGTGGAAGCAGAGCTCCCTCTCATTATAAAGTAGAGGGTCGATGCTCCTTTGCACCCCACAGCACTACACCCCTGGGCAGGAGGATGCAATTTGAAGGGTACACAGGGCAGGATGTAGTTCTATAAGGGACTCTGCTTACTACACATTCTGGTGCAAGGTAAGACATGCCTGACATAAACACAGGGGAGTATATGTATGTTATTAGCCAAGTTTTAAATGTTTTTCTCCGCTAGAAAAGATGGAGTTGTACATACAAACATACCAAAATTGCCAGCAGAAAAAAGCCTTACGGTCTATCAAGTCTGCTCAATTGTGTAGCTAGCAACCCTTATTCTACAGCTGCCTTCCTTCCCTTCCCCCCTCCCTTGGCCATTCTTCTTGCCCTGTTCCAGACCCTTTTGAAACCACCCACAGGATACCACTTCTGCCGGTAAGGCGTTCCACCCAGCCACTATCCTGTCTGTAAAAAAAGTGTCTTCTCATTTCCCTCCTGAACCTTCCTCCCCTTCAATCTCACACCATGGCCTTGGGTGTCCCTCCCCTCCCTTAGTTTGAAAAGCTCCTCCATTCAAGTCCTGTTAATTCCTGTTATGTACTTGAATGTTTCAATCATATCACCCCATCCCTATTCTCTTCCAGTGAGTACATGTTCAATTCTCTCAGCCTACTCTCATCAGGTAAGTCCCCTAGACCATGGATTATCTTTGTCACCCTGCACTGCACCCCCTCTAGTAACTTAATGTCCCTCATTGGGTACAGGTACCAGTACTGCATACACTACTCCATGTGTGGTCTAACCAGTGATCTATACAATGGCAGAATCACCTCCCCCACCTCCTTGAGGATATACCCCAAGCAATACAACCCGACATTCTGTTGGCCTTTGCAGCCAACCTTCTGCATTGTGCTGTGTTGTTCATGGCTCCCATAATAAACACTCCCAGATCCTTCTCCTCCTCAGTAATGGCTAATTGCACTCCCCCAGCTGGTAGCTCCTCCTAGGGTTTTTTGCCCCAAAATGCAGCACCTAGCATTTTTTTGGCATTGAACCACAGTTGCCAGGTGTCTGACCAGGTCTCCAGCTTTGACAGATCTTCCTGCAGTCCTTGCCATCCCCTTAGGTCACCCACCTCCACTCCCATTTTGGTGTCATCAGAAAACAGACTGACTTTGCTCTTGATGCCCACCGATATGTCGGCAATGAATATCTCAAACAACACTGGTCCCAACTCCAAGCTCTGTGGAACTCTGCTCATCACCATCCTTTGGGATGATAGCTCCCCACCTACCACCACTCTCTGCTGCCATCCTTGTAGCTACTTCACTATCCAGCCCACCATCTTTGCATCCTCCCCTGTATTTTCTAACTTACTTCCTCATCTCCCATGCGGCACTGAGTCAAATGCCTTACTGAAGACCAGGTACAGGATATCCACTGCATGGCCTCTGTCCAGTTGTCTAGTTACCCAGTCATAGTACTCCACCAGGTTTGTCTTGCAGGATCTGCCGGTAACAAAGCCATGCTGTCTACTGTCTTGCAGCCCATTGGCTTCCAGAAGGGACACCAGCCTTTCTTTCAGGATTGTCTCCATCGACTTACCCACGATGGATGTGAGGCTCACCAGTCTATAATTCCCTGGTTCATCCTTGGGGACACTCTTATGAAGAGGTACCACATGAGTCACCCTCCAGTCCTGAGGTACACACCTCAAATCCAGTGGGACATTGCATAGATCTGCCAATGGCCCTGTTAGGACCTCTGCCAGTTCTTTCAGTACCCTGGGGTGAACACCATCTAGCTCTGGTGCCTTGTCCACCTTCAGTGCCCTCAAGCCCTCCAGCACCCTGGTCACTGTGATTTCCCTGTCTGTCACCCACTATCCCTCCATTCTTGCCCTCAAACCCCCCTTGAGTATCGCCCCCCTTTTCCATAGTACATACCGAGCAGAAGTAGTCGTTAAGTGCCTCTGCCTTTTCACCTGCCACTTCCACCCATCCCCCTTCTCTCCTAATCCTTACTATATGGTCCTTACAGCTCCTTTTCTCCCTGATGTCCCTGAAGAAGTCCTTCTCCCCCCCTTAATGCCCTGTGCCAGCCTGAGCTCTTTTGACACCTTGGTTGCCCTTACTGCCCTTGTCACCTCCTTCACTTTCTTCAGGTGCTCCTCCCTCTCCTGCCCCCTCCCTGTTGTTTTGTACCTCCTGAAGGTAGCCCTTTTCTTCCTTACCTTTTCCATGACTCTTTTGCTAACCCAGCTAGGTTTCTTTGCCATAGCCTTCTTACTATTGGTCTTGCCGCTTGTTTTAGTTGCCTTCACTATCCCCAGTTTTATGGGCTCCCACCTCTGGTTAATGTCCATACTAGGCTGAATTTTGGCCTGGTACTCTTTTACTATTTCCCCTATCCTTCTGAAGTTAGCCTTCCTGAAGTCCAGGACCCTTGTGTCGGATACTACTCCTTTCTTACCCATATTCAATGTGAGCCATACCGAGTGGTGGTTGCGGCCCACCAGTGGTTCTTCCACCCTCAGTTCCCTCACGAACTCCCCATTTGCCAGCACAAGGTCTAGGGTGTTCCCTAACCTGGTTGGTTTACTGAACATCTGCATCAGGCAGCTGTCCTGGAAGGCGGCAGCAATAGCTGCTCTCTTCAATTCTTGGTATCTGTGGTACTACAATCCACTTCCGGCAGGTTGAAGTCCTCCATGATCACCACACTCCCCTTACTGAAGGTCCTCTTGATCTGTCCCGCTAGTTCCCTGTCTAACTCTTCTGTATGGGAGGGTGGCCTGTATACCACTCCCATCCTAAGAGTCCTATTCCTTGAGTCTTGGATTTTCATCCATAGTGACTCCATACTGCCCTCCTCCCCCTCCTCCCATACACACTTCAGTCCTTCCCTCACATATAGTGCCACCCCCCCTTTCCCTTTCACTCTACCCCTGTGAAAAATCCTATACCCTGGTACCACCAGGTCCCAGTCATGGTAATTGGTGGCCATGTTTCAGTAATGGCCACCATGTCTACCTCTCCCTCTGCCATGAGGGTATGGTATGTAGCTCAGCAGTTTTATTCCCCAGGCTTCTAGCTTTCAAGGTGACTACCTTTAGACCCTTTACCTTCGTCCCCTCCCCTCCCCCCCCCTCCTGCCCTCCCAGTGTAACATCCTCTCTAGTACTTTCCCATAATCCCTTGCCTCTGTTATGGGAGGTAAGGTCGTATGACTTCCCATCCTATAGCCTCTGCTTGCCTCTTGCCACCCTCTACTCCTGGTTTAAATTCCCATCCTTTTCTATGTAATCACTAATCCTCTGTTTCAATACTTTCTTGCCCTCCTCTCTTAAGTGCTGCCTATCCTTCATGTACAGACTACTGTCTGCCCAGGTCTCTCACCGCCCCGCCCCCCACCAGCTCATGCCCTTTAGCCTGACACCAGGTTCCTAGCCATTTATTAAAGTCCACTATTCTCAGTTTTCTTGCAGTGCTCACAATGGGAACAGAAGAAAGTTACTGATCTTCCTTCCCCTCACATATTGGCCCTAGTTCCTCAAACCTCCTCTGAACTACTAGCTAGCACCCTATCAGCCAGGTCACTTGTCCCCAAATGCAGAATTAAATGAGGGTTTTTCTCTACCCTTTCTAGCATACTTCTGAACAGATTGCCCCACTCTTTCCACTGTCATTCCTGGCATGGACTCCACCCAAATGCTACTATGCCTCTCCCCCTTGCTACCCCACCACCTGACTTCACTTAGTATTGAGTCCCCCAGCACAAAGATTCAACCCCGTTTTCCATCCGCTTGCTTCCTTCTTCCCAACCCCTCCCTCAACACCTCATCTCCTGCACATTAGTTCCCCCTTATGCCCCTGTTATAACTCCCCCATCAGTACTCAAGCATACCAATTTCATCCTGACTAACATCAATTACTCCTCCAAGCTCATCCCCTTTCTCTCCCTCCTTTCCCTCCAGAACTGTGAAATGGTTTTCCAAACACCCTTCTCCTATGCCTACTTCTACCTACCTCATGTTATCCCATTGCCCCGTTTGGACTCCTTGTCTGTCACAACTTTCCCTCCTCCCCCAAAACCATTTCTCCTCATCTCTGCTTTCATCTGCCCCTTCATCCTTGGTTACCCCGACTCGTTGACCCTAGGCCTGGGTCTCCCTGGCTCAGTGCCCCCTCCTCTAACTTATTCCCCCTCCTTTCATCTGTATGCTTAAGTTGCCCTACCTCCTCAGCTCCCCTCCTACCTCCACACTGTCTTGGACCATAACCTACTGCAGCCTGTCTTGCCAGCCTCAGCTCCTCCTTCAGACTCATGATCTCTTTTTTCAGGTGCACTATTTGGTAGCACGCTAAACATCCCCCTACTTGCCATGCAATTTTAAGAAAGATTGGTGATCCACAGTTGTTGCGGCCCACCACCCTTTCCATTTGTCTATTCGCCCTGCACGACCATCCCATCATTCCAGATGAAGGATCTCCCTCCCTCCCCAAGCCTCCCCTCCTCCTCTACCATTCCTAAACACATTCTTCCTGGTTTCTAATTCCCTTACCCCATGTACTAAATTTAAGATGACTGAGCAGCTTACATTAAACTCCTAACCCTCCTTTTCCCATTTAGAGCTGTTAAAACCTATTGAGCATCCTCCTTTAAAAGTCCTATCTGTCCTTATCAGCCTCCTTTTAAAAGTCCTATCTGTCCTTATCACAATTTTACTGTAAACTCCTAACCCTCCCTTTCACAATGAGAGTTGTTAAAGGCTACTGAGCAGCCTCCTTTTAAAAGTTCTATCCATCCTTTCACAATTAGAGCTAGTTAAAAACTAAATTAAACATTTCTAAGTTTACCCCAAAAACTAAATAAAGCCTACCCACAATTTCACCATAAGGCTAACTAATAAAAATGCACTACCAATTTCCAATACTTCAGTAGCAGTAGCTTAATGCTCTAGCCTAAAATTGACTGTAACATATTGCTATTTCTTACTGGTCATTTCCCAGAATAATTATGCAGTAGTGTCCTTCCAACTGTGTGTTTACTCAGAAACACAGTTTCAAAATTATAGTTACAGTACCTGCGTTTTAAGTCAGAGTCACAGTTTATAAAGCTGAGACATGGTATCTTATTTTTGATGAATTTCACATCAGCCAATGCGGACACTGCCCAGAAGCTCACTTCAAGTTCACTCCTTTATACTCCACCCTCTGCCCACTCCTCATAGGCCAGTCCCTCTGCTGGGCATGGTTCTGGAGTCCATTTAATATGGAGGCAGTGTGGGGCAGGAGGGTGGGAGGAAAAAATGTGTTCACAATTGAATTAAAGTTGTAAAGCTTTAGCGCTCTAATGCCTTGATTGGCTCCAGTCAGGAGCCCTTCCTCTGCAGCTCCTGTCACCATCCTCTCCAGCTGCAGATGCTGCCCAACTCCTCAGCTGCAGATATGCTCTCCTTTCCTTTGCGGCTATGGCTGCCGATTTCTCCCACCGTGGAAAGCAGCCATTCTGAGCTGTGCTTGATTGACTTCTGTGGCTGGGCTCAGGCTTTTTATAGCCCAGCCCCCGATTCAAAGTTGCCACCCTTTAACGCTCTCACACCCTGATTGACTCCAAAATTAGTTCACAATTGACTTAAAGTTGGTGCCCTTTAGCGCTGTCATGCCCTGATTGGCACTGGTTGGGAGCCCTTCCTCCGTTGCTTCTGCTGCTATCCTCTCCAGCCGTAGGTGCAGCATGACTCCCCAGCCGCAGATGCAGCCCTGCTTTCCTTTGCGGCTACAGACGCTGATTTGTCCTACCATGAAAAGTGGCCTTTATGAGCTGTGCTCAACATATGAAATAGACCAGGTGAGAAACCTATTGGAAGGGAGCTGCTGTGTATAAAATAGGCCTGATGCAAAACAGTCCTGATTGAGGCATAATTGTAAAGTTGGTACAAATTGTTCTGTAGCAGAAAGTCCAGCCTACAGGAGGGAATCCATTGAATGTCGGGGGAGGGTTGTGGCCTTCAGTAGTAAAACCTATTTAGGGTACACTAAAAAAGCTGTGAGTAGAGAACAATTTGTAGGGATTAAGAAGAAGAGTCTTTAGCCATTGATAGACATGTCTGACCGGAGTACACTGAATGGAGTTGCAGTTAGAAACACAAAGAAGGAGGCAGAGGCAGAAAAGGAGGGACTGCTGAGATTTAGAAGATTACAGAGAGGAGGAGGGGAGACAATGCAGATCCCCAGGGTTGTGAGAGGGTAGTCAGCTGTAAATGATGCAGTGTGGCCATTTTCAGGAGGCTGTTCCTATAGAAAGGCTGCTATCCTTATTTAATAGAGTCACAGCAAACACTGCTGAGCTAGTTGTGACAAAGAGATTGGGGGGCTGAGGAGTTTATCTTATTGAGAACTGGGAGAGCCATAGGAAACTACACAACCATAAAGGATTGGTGAATGGAGGATGGTGGGCAGAGGAAGGGCACAGAAAAGCTATCCATGGCAGAGAGAAGACACCTCTGGCAATATGTAATTGCAGACATACTGACATACAAATCTGCCAGCAGAAACAGGCCAAGTGGTCTATCAAGTCTTCTCAGTTCTGTAGCTAGCACCCCTAAACTGCAGTTGCCCCACTCCACTCACCTCCTCCCTTCCCCCCTCCACCACGCACCCTGTCTTATGCCCTTTTAAAGCTGCCCACTATCCTGCAGGAAACCACCTCCTCTGGCAGTGTATTCCATTTTTCCACCACTCTCTCTGTGAAATAATGCCTCCTCATCTCTCTCCTCCAACCTTAGCCCACGCCTACTCGTCCCCCTTCCCCTCATCAGATTAAACAACTGTTCTGTGCCCACCTTGTTGATCCAATTCAAGTACCTGAAAGTTTCAATCATATCCCCCAGATCTCTCCTCTCCTCTCCTCTTCTCCCCTCCCTCCAGGATGTACAAGCCTAACTCATTCAGTCCGTCTTTGTTGGTATTGCCCTCCAGCCCTTGGATCATTTTCATTGCCCTCCACTGCATCTCCTCCAGCAGCATGATATCCTTCCTAAGATAAGAGTTCCAGTACTGTACACAATACTCCAGTGCAGCCTAACTAGTGACCTATACAGTGACATGAGCACATCCCTCTGTCTGGATGATATACCCCATGCTACGCACCCCAGCATTTAGTTAACTTTGGCTGCTGCCTTCTAGCAGTGAGCTGAGTTGCTCATGTTCTTTATTACTATCACCCCTAGGTCCTGTCTTTATCATTGGCCCTCAACCATACTCCCCCCAACCAATAGTCTGTCCCTGGGTTCTTTGCTCCAAAGGGCATAACCTTGCATTTCTTTGCATTGAATCCCAACTGCCACTTCACTGACCGCTCCTCCAGTTTGGTCAGATCTTCCTGTAGCACCTGCTGCCCTTCTGTGTCTTCCACCACTGCTCCCATCTTAGTATCATCGTTGAACAGACTGATCGTGCTCTTAACTCCGTGTGAGATATCAGATATGAACAACCCAAATAACAATGGGCCCAGCACAGAGCTCTGTGGCACCCTGCTCATCCCTTGCCTAGGGAAAAAGAGCTCCCCCCACCACTACCTGCGCTGCCTCCCCATCAGCCAGTTCCCAATCCATTTTGTCATCTTTGGCCCTACCCCCACATATTCCAATTATCCTCCCAGCCTCCTGTGAAGCACAGAATTAAAGGCCTTGCTGAAGTCCAAAAACAGTACATCCACTGCATGGCCCTGATCCAGCTCCCTCATTACCCAGTCATAGTATTCTATTAGATTGGTTTGGCATAATCTTCCCAAGATGAACCTATGCTGCTGATCATCCTGGAGTCCTTTTTCCTCCAGAAAGGTCACTAGTCGCTCCTTCAGGATTGCTTCCATAAGCTTACCAACAGTGGAAGTGAGGCTTACAGGTCTGTAGTTGCCTGGTTTGTCCTTTGGGCCATTCTTGTGGATGGGCCCCACATGAGCCTCCCTCCAATCCAGTGGGACACACCCTGTGTCCAGGGAGGTATTGAACAGTTTGGCCAGCAGCCCAGCCAATACATCTGCCATCTTCCTCAACACCCTGGGGTGAATACCATCAGGAACGGGTGCTTTATCTTCCCTTAGTGCCTTCAGCCCCTCCAGTACCCTATTCAATGTAATCATCCCATCAGTTCTCCCCCCCCCCGCCACCTTCCCCATCCATGGATGCAGAGGTCCATCCTTCTTTGTGAATGCAGAGCAGAAGTACTCATTTAGAGCTTCTTCCTGTTCTATCCTCTTCTCCACCCACCTCCCATCCCTCTTAAACCTGACTGTCTCATTTCTACAGTTCTCTTTCTCCCTTATGTATCTGAAGAAGTCCTTCTCCTCTTCCTTGATGCCTTGAGCCAGCCTCAGTTCCCTAGAGGCTTTGTCTGCCCTGACAAGCCTGGTTACCTGCTTAGACTACCTCATATGCAGCTCCCTATCCTCCTCCCTCCCAGACTTCTTGAATCTCCTAAAAGTGGCTTTCTTTGCCCTTACCCACTCCAACACTTCCCTGTTCAGCCAGCATGGCCTCCTAGCCCATCTCTTTTTGCCCAGAGTCCCGGTGCATGATTCAATATCTTGCCTCAGCCCAAGCTTGATGCTATCCCATTTCTGTTGTGCATCCATTTCCAGCCTAATCTTCCCCAGGTGCCTTTTTAGAATTTCCCACAGCTTCCCGAAGTCTGCCTGCCTAAAGTCAACCACCCTCATCCCTGTACTTATGGCTTCCTTGCTCAATCTGAGTGTGAACCACACCAGTTTGTGGTCACTCCCAGCTAGTGGTGCCTCTACCCCTATTTCCCTCTCAGCCTCCCTATTAGTAGGTACAAGGTCCAGAGTGTTTCAGTCTTTTGAGGGTTAAGATGAGCACTGCAGAGTGAGGGGTAAATGATGACCAGCCAATTGCAGAGAAGCCTCAAGAAGCTCCTAAGGGTGACAAGCCTCAGAGGGATGATAGGTCTTCCCAGAGAAGATCGGCCAGAAAGGTCCTGCTTGTGAGAACCTCTACTATAAGAGAAATAGAGAGAGTATTAGCAGTTGTAGGAAGGAATAGAAAGGATAAATGTCTGCTAGAGACAACAGCTGGGGGAGTATTCCAAGTGTAATAAAGCTGGTTCAGAAAGTGGAGGAGGGTGGATTATCCACTTAGGGACAAATGACCTGGCCATCGAGTCTATGGAGGAGGTAAAAGACATCTTCTGTAGGCTCACAGAAACTCTTAAGAAGGTTGCAGCTAAGGTGACCTTCTTAGACATTCTAATAGTACATCAGAAATAGATGACAGGAAGGTTAAAACATTCACATTCAATAGATGACTGAAAACTTGGTGCAGCATGGAGAGTTTCAGTTTCATAGAGGACCATGTGGCTAACTGGTGGGAGCTAGGGAAGGGGCCTCAGGCTTGGATACAACTTTGATGTCTTTGTAGAGAAACAGTTAAACTAGTAAGGGGGATAATGAACTGATGGATGAGGGCACTCACCCAGGCATGGAAGATCATTTTGGCTCTTGTCCAACTAGCATGGACTGGCAGGGGGAGGCAGAAATGGAGGGAGGGAAAAACTCAAATAAGAACAAGGACAGAGGATAAGGGAGTCATGCACTAGCTAAGCAGGAAAGGAAAACATTGCAAGGGGAAGTGGGCAACAGGACTGAGAATGGGAAGAAATGTGGGGTTGTGGGAAGGGGAAAGTAAGAAAAGAAGGCTACAGTAGAGTAAAAGGATGAGAATGGATGTGAGAAGGAAGGGAATAGCTTAGGAAGTAGAACAAAGGCAAAGAGCTCAGGAATAAAGGTAGAGAGCAGGAGGGGCAAATGGAGGGCTATATGCTTAAATGGCAGGAGCTTGGGAAACAACATGAGTGCACCTAACTAAGTGGATGCAGAGGTCAATCTTGACTTAGTGGCAGTGTCAGAGACATGAGTAACAGAAAACAGTGAGAGGGACCTTGCTTCCCCAGGGTACACTGTGCAGCTGAAATAGTCAGAAGGGCAAAGGGAGGTTGCATTGTACATAAGAGAGTGTATTAAAGCTACGGAGGACACAGTGCTGAAAAGGGATGGGAGGAATAGAATCAGTTTGGGTCAAATGCACAACTAACCGAGGGAAAAGGATCAGGGCAGAGTGGTATGCAGACTCAGACTGCCATGTCAGAAGAGGAAGATACAGCACTAGCATAGGAAATCTGGAAGGCATCAAGTAGGACAGTCTGAGTAGGGTGTTCTAGGGACACCTTACCTGTGGAAGTATAACAGAGGAAAGTGTGAAGATGAAAAAAGTTAACAGAGTCTGAGTTCTGCAAGGGTACTGGAACACAATGATCCCTTATCACAGCTAAATTCATTACAAACACACCATGGTATGGAGGGGGCACATTGGTGAAAAGTATAATGCAGCAGGGATTGTGGAACAGTGGTGAAACAGAGGGTTCTTTAGGAGTTCAGCCACTATCTAAACTGCAAGAGGATCCAGGCCATGAGAGTAGAACTAGAAGCTGCAAGGGTTGAAATATGGCAATTGAGGATTGCAGCCAAAACATTAGAAGGCACTACTGTCATAGCCACCCCCAAAGTCATCACAGGCCAGAGAAGGGGGCTGAACAGTAGTGGGTGAAGATGACAACAAGGGGGAGGGAAGTTCAAGACTAAGGAACCAGGGCTGTGCACCAGCAATAGATTCACCATACTGCAACAAGAGGTACCCTAATCTCCCCCATAAAGGAAGATGGAACAATCATGCCTAGCAAGCAAGCAGTGCTGGAGAGCATGATAGGGGATGGACAGTGCCCCAAAGGGGGCATGAGAAAGGTACATGTAGAGGCGGATTCAATTGTGAGAGGTACACGGAGGCATCTGGGTCTCATGTATTAGGGCATACAGTGTGTGAGTTTGTGAATGATTTTCATCCTTTACCCCAATTCCCAAATACTCTGTGTGTTGTTTCTGTGCTAAAAACAATAAAATTACAAATAAAACACTAAAGCAGGAGATACAGGAGGTGGGGTTGGTGTTGTGACTCAGTTACTAGGTAACCACCCAAGTGGAGTTTGGGAATCATGGTATCCACAAGTAGCAGTGGGACACTACTCATCAGTTCCTGGATTTTATTCTTTTACGTCCACTCTGCAGAATAGCTATTGAAGCCACACAGGAGTCCCTAGGGGGTTCTATTTTATGTTACATCTTAATTTTACTCAGTGTCCTAACTGAGGAATGGGAGCTTTCCCCACAGACATCTGGGACAAATGGTATAAAGCTCAGCTTCCAAGCCAGCTCAGTGGTGCAGAGGGTTGGGGCACTGGGGTGCCTTACCTCATGCTATCCTGACAACCTGAATTCAGGAATGGCCTCAGATTATTGGGGTGCTAGCATGGGGAGGGAGGGCAGAGCAGGATTGAGCATGCCAGCAGGCAGCTCTCCTCTCCTGAGGGTAGTGAGGGTGGGTTGGTGCAGGTTAGCATCTCTCGTAGTTTCGCTCACACTGGGTGGAGGTCTGGTGGATAACATAGGATTGAGCTGGCACCCCCCCACACAAACTCACACAGCTGTGTGCTGGGGCCTTAAGGGTCAGGAGAAAAAATCTGTAAAAATGCTATGTGTCTCCATTGCCAGTTGGTGGGAGGAGGCAACGGGGACCAAAAAAGCTAAATAAAAAAAAAAAAGCTTGGCTCCTCAGTGAGTATGGCAATCAAGCTTCTGTGCATGTCTGCCACGTCATCTGGGATAAACAGGATAGTGGGGGGCAGGAATTTAAAATCTGGTTCCACTGGTTAGTGTTTTAACACATATCCAAAAGGCCTGTATTACAAGAATTTTTAGTCGAATACTAGACAATATTGGTTTGAGTTGTGCCACTAAATCTTTAAACTATTCCCTGGAGTGTGGGGGACCTTAATACATTTAGACTCCAAAGCAACCATTCCTGGTTTGGGAAAATCAGGACACAGCAAACAACAAACACTTGCTTGTTTGAACTGCTGTCTCATTAAAAACATTGTTATATAAAGCGCTACTAACTCTTTTAGTCCTACAGAGGAATTTTAGTCTTGGTAGCATCTTTGAGTCATGCAGTCTATTCACCATAGGCTTCCAGTGCATACATTTGAATATATACATTTACCCCACTCTATAAGTGACAATGGAAGCTTTGGATCATATAGAAACATTACTTAAGTCACTGAGTACAAATGGTCCCATAGTGATTTGTGATAAAAGCAAAAGGTACACTATGAAACACCAGTATCAAACAAGTGATACTTTTATATGTGGCAAACACATCACTTATTCCTTAATGATTGATGAAATTAAATCACTAAAGCTAGAAATACAAAACCTGAAAGAAAATCCCAACACTCAGCATGCACAGGGAGAAGAAAAGAAATAGGGAAGAGGTGGAAGACAATGATCTAATTCTAGAAACTAACCACTTACCTAAAACAGAGAGAATGTGGATAATGATACAACTGACTAGTATGTGGTTGACTTATCAAAAAATAGAAAGAGGTGGATACATGCTTTAAGCTACAGAGAGATATCCCCCTATCCAACAGGTTTGAAGTTCTTAATACAATGACCTCTGGTGACATTGATGTAACCCCACAAGTTGATAAAGGAATGCAAAGGAACAGGGTAGTGATAGGTCATTCCATTATCTGGTTTAAGCATTCTACTATATGAAGGCCTGACAATGTAAACACTTCAGTAATTTGTCTCCCAGGAGCCAGGATTGGGGACATGTCATCTAGAAGTGGCAAAATTATAAAACAAAATAATGATAATAATACTGATATTGTCTTGAATCTGGGTATAAATGACATTGGCAAATTACACAGAACGGATAGATGCTATGAGCTTTTGACCCTGGATAACCACCTAAAATCAAAGGTTTGTATAATGCCCTTATCAGGAATCCTTTTTGAAACAAGGGCATGTACTCAAAAAATCACACTATTGAGCATATCAATACTAGGCTGTCCAGTTAGTGCAGGCATGAAAATATTACATTTATAGATAACAGCATGGCCTTCACTAACCAGCTACATTTGTACACAAGGGATGATCTTCTCCTTAACAAAAGAGGGGCTAGTAAATTGGGCAAACAAATATTAGATCACTTCACCGTGGTAAATTTAAACTAATGGGAGTAGGGGCATCTCTTAGTCAGCCAAGGATTAACAAGTCCATTACTTACAGTAAACAAAGCCCATTAAAGATTACTCAGCATGTGGACAAACTAGATGTAGTCTCTTAAATGTAAGAGGCCTATTAAATAAGATGGACAAATTAATTCCACTCAATGAGGTTGAACAATTTGATATCATTGCAGTTATGGAAACCTGGTGGGGCATTAACTAACACTGTGGAAAATCTATACATGGATATAACCTTTTTCATCTTAACAGACCCAATAGATGAGGTAGACAAGTGGTTTTATTTATCCATGAAAGGTTAAAAGCTTTTGACATATCCAACAAATTGAAAAGCAACTCTTCCACAGAGACAGTCTGGATAAAGTTAACCATGACATCCATTTCTCCCATTATAACTGAGGCCTGTTGCAGTCCACCTGATGCAAGCATTGAAATATCTCTTGACATGCTGACCAAAATTGAGAAAGCCACCGAAATGGGTGATATATTGTTACTGGCTGACTTCAACATTAGAGATATAGATTGTAGGGTAAACACTGCTACAACCACTGTAGGAAAACATTCCTATCATTAATTGATCAGTATGGACTAATACAACCCATTCACAATCCTACCAGATGTGAAAACATTGTATATTTTATTATAAGTTCTAGTACAATTAATATAATCTCACACCACATTGGTGCCTCCCTTGTTAACAGGGATCATAACTCCATTCTTTTTAACTTTGACATATGTAAGTAAAAGGTGGTAGGGGTAACTGAAATATTTCTGTTGTAAAACGTATAAACACAGAACTAAATAGTATTGATTGGAATGAGAAATTACACAACAAAGAAATTAATGAGATGTGGGTTGAATTTAAAAACACACTACTCAAAATTTATAATACATAGATCACAAGAATAAGAAATTGCACTACAAGCAGGATGAAGCCCAAATGGTTATCAAATAAAGTTAAAACCTTAATAAACAACAAGAAAAATGCTATGAAAAATGTTTGAAACATAACTCCGTAGATCTCGGGGACAAATGAAAGTCATTATTGAAAAAAAAAAAACAAGTCTACAATTATAGAAGCTAAGAACATTATAGAGGCTAAGTTGGTGAAAAAGGTGACGAAGTCAAATAGCAAGGCCTTTTATGGCTACATCACCTCTTTAAAAAAATCAAAGACAAACTGTTGGCCCTGTTAATGTTAATGATCATATTATCTCTGACCCACTACATATGGCAAATGCCTTTAATTCCTATTTTTGTAAATCATTTGTAAATAATTCTAAGCAGGTTCCCTTGGTAAATACACTTGACTCCCCTGTCATTTCTATCTCTGCAAAGGAAATTAAAAATGGCATAGGCAAACTAAAAAAAAGGATACTGCACCCAGTCCCACTAATATAACATCTAAAATTCTCAATATGACTAGTGATAATATCACTGTACCACTTAAGATTATTTTTGAAGCCTCTTTGAACAATGGATGGGTCCCATCTGATTGGAAAAAGGTGAATCTTACCTGAATACAAAGAAATGTTGACAAGTCTGATCTTAATAACTACACGTCAATAAGCCTTACATCAATCTCAGGAAAAATTCTTGAAGATATCATACAAAATTATATTATTTTTTCAACTAATATTGACATGGAACAACATGGATTTACTCCTGGGAAATCATGTGTTACAAACATGATATATTGTTATGAGAAAGTCAGCAACTCCCTAGGTCAAGGTATGCTGTGTAATATTTTGTACCTTGATTTTTACAAAGCTTTTGACCTCATACTACACTGGCTATTATTCATAAGTTAGCTTAAAAAATTAATAATAGGTTTACAAAATGGATAGCAGATTGGCTCATCAACAGAGATCAATGCATAGTAATCAGGGGGCCACCTCTACTAGTTGTAAAGTGACTAGTGGAGACCCACAAGGATCAGTTTTGGGGTCAATACTCTCTAACATATTTATTTCTGATTTAACTAGAAATCTGACATCATGGGGGATCAAATATGCAGATGACACAGAATTGGGAGGTAAATGCCAAACATGAGGCAGATTGCATGTTAATTCAGGATGACCTAGGTAAACTAACAAATTGGGTTTCCAAATGGGAAATGAAATTCAATATAGAAAAATGTAAGGTAATGCATCTAGGTAATAAAAAAAAGATGTACCTCTACATACTATGTGGCAAACTGCTGTCCCAGACCATTAATGAGAAGGACTTGGGAATAGTTATTAATGACAAATTTGATTTTAGTTCTCAGTTATCCCTTGCTGTCATTCATGCACCTAGAGCACTATGTGCCATTAAAAGGCACATAAGATCAGTCGATATGGATGTAATATTCCTTCTTTAAAGAGCGCATGTGCAGCCACATCTTGACTACCCCCCCCCTTTGGTGTCCCCATAAGCGTAAGGATACTGATTAGATTGAAAGAGGTAAAAAAAGCCACCAAAACCATTTATGATACATGCAGTATATCATATGAATCAAGATTTGATTAACTTAACTTGATGAATTTAGAGCAGTGTTGCCTAAGAGGAGACTTACTTACCATGATTCATATTATGCAGGGGCCCATACCTTTTAATGGAATTAAACTGTAATTTTAAACAAATAAATAATACTAGAGGACATCCAATTTGATTAAAGGGACACGTTTTCAGTGCAGCTAAAAGGAAGTTCTTTTTTTTATGCAATGCATAGTTAATCCATGGAATTCACTGCCCCTTGATGCAGTCTCTAGTAAAATGAAGATGGAATTCAAATAGAAATTGGATAACCCTTTATTGAACAGTCCAACACTAAGCTATTACTAGCTCTTGGTGCAACATGGGCATACCAGTGGCATAGCTCCTACTTGTCCTTAATATGATCCTTAGTATGCCCAATGGTAAATATGTGGTCTGCTATTTCCCTGAATTGACAACAGACAGACCTATAGCCAGGGTGGTGGAACTCTTGGTGAAACTCACAGGAGAAGGGGAAGGAAAGCCAGATATAATTGTGGATGTGGGCATGAATTATCTGATAAGGCAGAGCATGGAACAGGTGAAGTCAAACTTATGTGCTCTGGGGAAGGTAGCAAAGGGGGAAAGGTGTTCATTTGTACAGATTGCTGTACTAATTTCGACCCGGGTCAACCCTGAAAAAGGGACTGTATTTGTCTCAGTGGACTGTAATTGTCTCAGTTGACTTACCCGGTCACCAAAATCCAAATAAAACAGAAAAAAAAAAGAAACAAAGAAGAGGGTAGGGGCGATAAACCTCTCTGAGGTGCTACCACAACCATGCCTGAATCAAAGGAAAAAATCTGATATGTTCAAATTCAATACAGGGCTAAAGGGTTGACGCAGGAAGGAGGGAACTCTGTTCCATGGGGGCTGGGTCTTGAACTGGTCGGATTGGAGGCTGTTCAAAAGGGACAGCTTGCATCTCAATGATGGGAGGGGGGTACTGAAAGAAAAGTGGACACAGTATATAGCTAGTTCAGACTTGTGAGTGGTGAGTAGTAGTGGGCGAAGTGGCTAAACGTTGCCCTGTGAAGTGATTTGTAGAGTAATGTGGAATCCGTGGAGTAATCCACAACGTGAAGCTGGGTACTTTGCATCATAATGAGGAATGCAAAGTCCATTGAAACCAATGACTTTGCGTTATTCCGCCTTCCCCAAATCACTTCTCCACCAATTTTAAAGCGAAGTACCTTGAAATCAATGTACTTTGCATCAATTCACCTTGTAATTGAGCTCCAAAGTGAATTCTGCAGTGATTCATGGGATTGCAGGTCACATGGGCAGTGGATTGTTCTGCACAGCCTCAGTTTTGGGTAGTGTGTGTGTAGTGGTAGCTGGAGACAGTTTGCTCTCAGAGCTCTGCAATTCAAAACCTGTAAAATCTGTTAAAAATGCCTTTTTGAGTAATTATTTTTGCTCAAAATTTAGTACATCGATTGTAGGAAACCCTTCTGTGCTCATATCATCGAGTGTTTATTGATTGTATGTGGATTTTTAATGTTAATTTAGAATAGTCAGTCTGTGTACTGTGAAGTGTGCTTTGGGGGAGGGGCAAATCTGTGGTTTAGGTAGATCAACTGGGAGAAAAACGCAGTCTTTCTGTTTTAGTTATATTTTTCTTATATAACTGTGTTAATGTACACACAGTAATATTTTCAGTAATTCTTGATATTTTTTTGCTGATTGTTGAGGTGCAGCAATGTATAATTTCAGTTTGTTTAAAACATTTGGTTATATTACTAAAGGTTTTAAATTTGCTACGCATTACTTGTAGTGTGTGTGTGTGTGTGTGCTATGTGTGTCATTAAATCAGACACCTTTTATTGTGCCACAGAGTAATTGCAGCAGTGTGAACCTGCTACCCACCACATCTGCATGAATTTTTTGTACTGTTTTGTGGTATCTTTACTGGTAGTGGACTGTTACTGCCGTGCATTACCACCCCCCAACCGGCAAAAGGTATTCTTTTCCAGATTTGGATTTGTGACTTGTAAGCACTGGTTAGGTATAGTTGTGCCTTTGCATTTGCATCTCTTGAGTGTGCAGCGCAATCTTAATCTGTCTGTGTGTTTGCGGTGCACCATTAATTCTGAGAGACTTTGCATTTATTGTTACACTCTTATTTCACTTCGTCAGCACTGGGGAATTTTCTGGATGCAAGAGAGTAGCATTTTGGGTATGCACATTAATTCTGGTGACTGTGTGTGACCACTGCGCACATAGCTGAGCGTGCCATTAATTATGGGAGACTTTGCATTTCTTGTTACACTTTCATTTCACTTCATCAGCACTGGGGAATTTTCTGGACACAAGACAGTAGCATTCTGGGGATGCACATTAATTCTGATGACTGTGTGTGACCACTGCATGCATGACTACGTGTGCCATAAATTCTGGGAGACTTTGCATTTCTTGTGTTCTCATTTAACTTCATCAGTACTGGGGAGTTTTCTGGACACAAGACAGTAGCATTTTGGAGATGCACATTAATTCTGGTGACTGTGTGTGGGGGGCTGCCAATATTGTTGTCACTTCGCCTTACTTCGTGTTAAGGTGGAATGACAATGCAAAGTAATAATTACAAGGTGAAGTGAGCCTTTCATATTGGCCACTCTGTGTAGTGGAGTGACAATGAGAAGTGCCCACTTTATGGGCACTTCGCTGGCGAAATTTAAATTTGCTGCATCTCTAGTGGTGAGCCAGAGTGGTAAGCTATATATAACACAAACAAGGGAGTCTTGGTGATGGAAAAGCTTACAGGGTTGAAAATAGATAACTCTATGAGACCTGACGGATTGCACCCAAGGAAGCTAAAGGAGGTAGCAGAAGTGCTATCAAGGCCGATTGCATACATATTCAACCGCTTACTGGCTATATGGATGTCTCCTAGGGACTGGGACACAGTGAGCATTGTTGTTCTACACAACAGCAGAAGAAAGGATGAGCCATTTAACTATAGACCAGTCAGCTGGACATCTATGGGGGAAACATTATGAAGTCTTTACTAAGGAAGGAACTGATGGACTTCCTAGAAGAAAATGGGCAACAGGTAATCCAAACAACATGGAAAGGAAAAGAGTTTGGCAGACAAATCTGGTTGACTACTTCAACTAGGTGACCAGGGCTACAGATAAGGAACAGGCAGTAGGTGTGATATATTTGGATATCAGTAAGGTCTTTGACTCAGTCCCTGCAGGAGACTGTTTAAGAAGATAAGGGACTTTGGGGTGGGGCTAAATTTGGCAACTTGGATGGAGAACTGGCTGATGAGAAGAACACAAAGGGTAGTAGTTAATGGGGCATTTTCTGGGGTATTGGAAGTTACAAGTGGAGTACCTCATGGGTCAGTGTTTGGCCTGGTCCTTGTCAATGTACTAATTTGTGACATGAAGGAAGGCATAGGGAACTCAGGGAGGGACTGGTCAGGTTAGAGAGCTGGCCAAAGATCTGACAGCTGGGATTCAATGCAAAACAAATGTCAGGTGATGCTAATTTTGTAGAGGAAACCAAAAGTGCAATATAAAAGATGGGATGTGAGGGATTTAGGGGGTCCTGGGGATACAAACAGGGGAACAAACTATACAAATGACCAAAATTCTGATGAATCCACTTTATTTCACACCAAAAAAACAAATAAATGACACAAAGATATTCAAATAATAAAACAATATGTACATAGACTGCAGTTGCAGGCAATAGAGAACCACTATAAGCATGACAGGAACCTAGCGCAGAGTTCCTACTCTGTCAGTGTCTCTGTGCATACTGCTCACAGTCTGGCAAATGCACTGCTTTTATACACCCTAATTGTGATTGACAATGTCACTCAAGTGTTAGCCACACCCCTTATACCAAAATATTAAATATTTATATTATTTACAATGGCTGCATCCTAAAACAGAAATTATTCAGACCACATACAGAAAAAAAGGTTTTGACAGAGACTTTAAGACATTGTTTTTGGCGCTAAACTTTTAATTGTCAAACTCCTCCCTAATTTCGGCTGTATGACATCACCATCTATCTGGTTGCCAGAGTATAAATGGGAAAGAGGAAAGGCTGGTCACACCTTATAGCAATCACCAGCTTCAGCTTTTTTTAAAACTTTCTTTTCACTGGTACCCCAGGAACTCTCTCGAGCTAACCCCACTCACCACCACTACTCTACCACCCACCTGAAGCCCCCTACTCTGAGAAATCAGAGCCTGACACCCCCACCTACCTCGAGTCGATGGACCCCCCAGCTCTGAACCCCCTGAGGTGGGGCCACTTTTCCACTGCCTGGCACTGTATCTACAATTCAGTGCACCGACCGAGGTGAGACAAAGGGTCAGGAGAACCAGAGAGGAGAGCATGGAATTGAGTGTGTGGTAGCGGGGCACCGGAGGCAGCCGTCGCCTATCCTAGGGGCCAGAGTTTTTCTGTATTGGTTTCATAAGAACATACGAAGGTGCCAGCAGAACAGATCTACTGGTCTATCAAAGTCTACTTGATTGTGCAGCTAGCCCCCTACCAGGCAGCTGCCCTCCCCACCCACCCTGCCTTCCCCTCGTTGACCTCTTCACCCACCCTCACCCAGCTCTGTAATCTGTCCCTGTGTTCTTAAAGTCAACTACTTTTCTGCTCAATATCACCCCCTCTGGCAGTGCGTTCCACTTTGCAACCACTATCTCTGTGAAATAATGCCTCCGCATCTCTTTTCTGAATCTCCCTTCCTCTATTCTTAGCCTGTGCCCCCTAGTTTCCCTCTCACTCCTTAGTTTCAACACCCTCTCCACCCCCCCTTGTTGATACCCTTTAGGTACTTGAAGGTTTTGACCACGTCCCCCCTTCCTCTCCCTCTTCTCCTCCAGTGCATACATATTCAGCTCCTTTAGCTTCATCTCATAGTCCATTTCCTCCATCGCCTGAGTAATCCTCATGCCCTCTGCTGCACACTCTCCAGCGGCTTGACATCCCACCTCAGGTACAGCTCCAGAACTGCACGTAGTACTCCAAGTGCAGCCTGACCAGCACCCTGTAGAGGGGCAAGATCACCTCCCTGCTCCTGGACATGAATCCCCATGCTATGCACCCTAGCACCTTGTTTGCTTTCACTGGCAAGGCAAGGCAAATTTATTTAAAAAGACACCCAATCCCGGAGGCTCTGGGTGCCATACAAATAAATAGACAGATATTCAAAAAACAAAATCAATAAAAAACAGAAGAGAAAAATATGAACAAATAGGTAATTAACTCCTGATAAAAACATTTCCCATAAATAATAAACTAAACACCAAATTATCAATAGCTGCGGTTTGATCTGTAGATGAACAGCTTAATCCAGAAAGGCCTGGGTGAATAGGAATGCCTTAAGGCGGGCCTTGAATACCTCCAAAGTAGAGGTCCCCTTAATCCAAGGGGCAGCGAATGCCACAGGATGAGGGAGGTGACACTAAACGCCCTGTCGCCGGCCAATTTTAACCTCATCCCTAGGAATCACCAGGGGATCCCCACAGGAGGAAGGGAGGGGAGAACTGAGAAAGCAGTTGCAAGGAGGTCTAACAGATAACCAGGGCCCTGACTGTGTAGGGCCTTATAGGTGAGAAGACACACCTTAAAAAGGATCCTCCACCTGAATGGCAGCCAGTGCAGCTCATGCAACACCGGTGTAATATGGCAAAATTTTGACTGCCCAGTAAGTAACCAGGCAGCTGCGTTCTGCACTAGCTGCAGTCTGCAGAGAGATCCTCCTGCAACCCCAAGGTAGAGCACATTACAGTAGTCAAGTCTTGATGTAACTATGGCATGTATCAAAGTGGGGAGGTCCAGAGGCGGAACAAGGGTCTTTATCCTGGTGGCATTTCTGAGATGGAAAAAGCAGGAGCGGATGGTGGAAGATATCTGCACCTCCATCGTCAAACTCCTATCCAGAATGACACCAAGATTTTGAAACCTAGAAGGGGGGCCTTCAATGGAACAGATCCCAGAACAAGTACAGTCTCTGATCCAGAGGTCATCCTGTCATGCACTCTGTTTGACTCCTCCACCAATACCTCTGTCTTATCGGGTTCAGTCACAACCAGCTAGAGGCCATCAAGTCATTGCTCTCAGCAAGACAACTGTTTACCACATCAACCATGTTGGATGTTCCTGGGGCAAAGGATAAGTATAGCTGGGTATCATCAGCATAGCAATGAAAACCCAGGAAATAGCTCCTATTGATCCCCCCAAGGGCAGCATATACACTGCGAACAACATTGGAGATAACACTGACCCTTGAGGTACTCCACAAGATAGGGGGCTAGGGGTGGAGGAGAAATTCCCCATCACAATCCGTTGCCTCCTGTTGGTTAAAAAGGACTCAAACCAGCAGATGACAGTGCCGGTGAGTCTGCAGAGTTCCCTGAGGCAGTCAAGCAACACACAATGGTCTACAGTGTCAAATGCTGAAGAGAGATCAAGAAGAACAAGAATTGTCTTTTCTCCTCAATCTCTAGCCCTGAGGACATCGTTCTGCACCCCAACAAGCACAGTTTCTGTGCTATGCCTCACCCGAAACCCCGACTGGAAGTGTTCATACAACTCATGGGTCACAAGGTGCTCCTTCAACTGAAGCGCCACTGCCTTCTCCACAATCTTTGCCAAAAAAGGAAGGTTGTAGATAGGTTGCTAATTTGTCCCAACCTCCGGGTCCAAAGACGGTTTCTTTAAGAGTGGTCTTACCAATGCCTCCTTCAAGGCATCAGGAAAGACCCCCTCAGACAAAGAACACCGGACAATCATAGCAAACACCGGGCCAATGATGCTGAAGCATCTAATCAAGAAACACGTCGGCACTGGGTACAGTTAGCAAAAAGTGTGCTTTAGATTGGTCGCCACCCTGATGACCTCACTTACCTCCACTGGTCTGAACTCCTCCCAACCAGGTGGAGTGCACTGAGAACACTTCGGGCAGCCACTGCCAGCTATGGCATTGCTGACTGGAGGAACTCTCTGCCAGTTACTGGACACTCTGTCCAAGAAGAACCGAGCAAACTCTTCGCATTTGGCATTAGAAAAAAAACTTCTTCATCTGTAGACAGGCTGGATGAAGTAGCCTGTCCACAGTCTGAAAAAGTACAGCTGGATGTTTTTTCCCAGCAGCAATCTCTCTGGACAGGAGCACTGCCTTCTTATGGCTGCTTGACCCCTGGTATGCAATATAATGAACACGCAGGGCCAGTTTGTCCTCCTTCAGGCTTGACTTCCTCCAGCAGAGCTCCAACCTCAGACCCTTTCTCCTCATCTCCCCAAGGTCCCCATAAAACCACGGGGACCTCAGGTAGGAAGATCTGGGTCCTACACGGACAGGTGAGAGGGAGTCAATGGTGTCAGATAGCACTCTATTATAAGAGCCCACCATGGCACCAAAGCCTGTGACACATGCATTACCCGCACCAGATAGATCAGCTGCCACCAAAAAGCCCTCCGGGGTCAATCCCCACAAAGGACGACAGCTCATCATCTCTGTAGGGAGAAGGCATCTGGTGGGAGCCCTGAACATGAACCGCACCGTGCAGTGATTGGACCATACTGCCTGATCAATCTTAAGATCATCTATCTCAAGCCCCAGTGAGAACACCAGATCCAACGTGCGCGCACCCTGGTGTGTCATGGCAGAAACAACTTGCAACAGGCCCAGCAATGGCATGGTCTGGAGGAGGTTATGACCAAGCTGAGAAGATTCGTCATCAGCCCAAACATTGAAATCCCCCAAGACATTACATCTGGGGGCTTCTAGTGTTTCACCAATGATGAATTCGACAAACTCCTGCAGGAAATTCTCCACCGCCCCAGGGCGGTAAATAAGGAGACTCCTGCAGCCTGTGCCTGGACCCCCATGGACAACCACACATTCAAAAGAACCAAGGGTTCTCACTAGGTCCACGGTGAAGCCCAGGTCAGATCTAAAACAGATGGCTACCATGGTACACCCAGAGGGGACGGTAGCCTCAAAAACTGGGCCAGCATCATCCCAAATCCAGGTCTCCATGATGCAAGCCAGGCTGACTGAGGAAATCAAGTCCGCAATAATCGTGGTCTTGTTCCTGATCAATCTGGCATTGCATAGCACTGCCCTCAGGGGATTGGTGGGCAAAGCAGCCCCTTGAGTTACCTGACCACTCAGTCTGGTGGACTCCTGGAGACAGGCACCAAGCATATCAGGCCTCTCTCTTGTGCCCATTGTAAACCAGGGCACCTTCTGGATCCAACAATCCCAATCTTACCACCCTCCACCATGCACGGGGATCCCCACCGCCAAACATCACTCCGGACCCTCTCCTAGATTGGGCAGTATTGTTCATGCTCGCTGTTATCAAAACCCCCAGGTCCTTTTCCTCCTCGGTGCTTCCCAGCTTGATCCCCCAGCCAGGTAGTCCCTTCTTGGGTTTCTAGCCCCATACTGCAACACCTTGCATTTTTTTGCATTGAACCCCCACGGTCACTTCCCTAACCATTCCTCCAGCTTGGTTAACTCCCTCTGTAGGTGCATCCATCCCCCCTCATCGTCTACTACTGCCCCCATTTTGGTGTCACTGGCAAACAGGCTAATCCTGCTCACCACCCCCTGTGCAATGTCCAAGATGAATAGCCTGAACAGCTCCAGGTGCAGCACTGAGCCCTGCAGTACCCTGCTCATCACAGCTGTAGGCTTTGAGTCTCCCCTTCCCCTCACCACCCTTTATAACCTACCCTGTAGCCAGTTTGATACACAGCATGCCATCTTCGTCCCTATTACCATCCCAGACAACTTCACCCCTAGTCGCCCATGGGGTACTGAATCGAAGGCCTTGCTGAAATTCAAGTACAGCATATCCACAGTATGGCCCCCATCCAGCTCTCTAATCACCCAGTCATAGTACTGTATAAGATTGGTTTGGCAGGATCTCCCCGAAATTAACCCTTGCTGCCTCCCATCCTGTAGGTCACTGCCCCCCAGAAATGTCACCAGCCTTTCTTTTAATATCGTCTCCATGACCTTCCCCACTATGGAAGTCAGACTGACTGGCCTATAGTTTCCTGGCTCATCCCTTGGTCTGCTTTTATGTAATGGAACCACATGGGCCATCCTCCAGTCCTGCGACACCTCCCCCGGTTTCCAGGGAGGTGATGAACAGGTCCACCAGTGGTTCCACTAGAACATCTGCCATCTCCTGCAGCACCTTGGGGTGGATATCATCTGACCTCTGTACTTTGTTCACCTTCAACACCCTCAGCCCCTCCAAAACTCTGCTACCATCTACCCTGCCGTCTGTTACCTTATGCCCCCATCCCCCCTCCTTCCCGACGAGGGTGGAAAAGGACTCCCCTCCTCTCTTGTAAACACTGAGCAGAAGTACTCATTCAGTGTTTACGCTTCTTCCCCTCCTTTACCACCTATTCTTTCCCCTCTTTTTATCCTTACTATACTATCCCTGCACTTCCTTTTTTCCCTGACATACTTAAAAAAGTCTTTCTCCACTCCTTTTATTCTCTGCGCTAGTCTGAATTCCCTAGTAGCTTTTGCACCCTTTACCACCTGGAGTGCAGATGTGCAATGGCTGCGCAGGCATGCTGCTGGCATCCGGCGCCACTCCCCCTTCCCGTTCAGCGTCGGCACCTGTAGTGCCCCTGATCTCCATTGGAGGTCACTAAGGTGCTGTGCAGACCCCTAAAACACTGCCCAGGAAAGGACAGTGTTTCTACAGATGCTTAATCCTCTCCCTTCCCTGCCGACCCCAGGTGGCCCAAGTCCATTCCTGGACCCAGGTCGCCAGTGTGGTGTGAGGTGTGGTGTCCAGTGCCTCAACCTTCTGCGCCACTGGGCCGGCTCCACCAGCATCAGCTTAACTGCAACAAGAAGCACCAGGGTCTTTTGTACAGAACTTTCCAGACTTCTTTTCTAATTCCAGCCTAGTCTTTAAATGCAGGTATGTTTATAACTTTTCAGGTTTCTAACAGTGACAGCACAGCTAACAACAGAAACATTTATGCACTTTATCTTAGCTTAGGAGCACAGACATAAATACATTTTTCAGAAAGGGGAGTTTTATTTGTTTGTATACTGTATGGTTGTCACTTTATAAAGAAATGCAGGGGGTTAAACACTGCGGGAGACTCACTTCATGTAGCAAGTGAAAAAGGCACCAGACTGAGGGGTCTTAGTGTAGAGAAGTCTTAGTCTTCCTTGCTAACTTAATGGAATTTTTGTTAAACTGGTACACCTGGAGGGTTTTACATTTGAAAATATGTGTTTGATTATCAGGGTAATGCCTGCACTCTCAAATGGATGTGCTTAAAAGCAAAACACATCAAGGTAAGGGGGTTAATATACTGAAATATAAACACATTGGCCCAGATATTCAAAAGAGTTGAGCCATGCGCAATAGGGTTGCGCCTGCGCAAGTCCGAAATTGCACCATTCTGCGATATTCAGCAGGAGGCAGTTGTGCCCCCGAAATCATGCTGAGCAACAGCGCAATGATAATGAAGGCATGCGCAACTGAAGGGGGAGGAACCATGCATAAATTGCGCAGTACGATATTCAATGACTTGCGCCATGCGCAATAGGGGAGCAAGCGGAAGTTGCGCCATAGCGGAAATGAGCCAAAATAAAAAGGAGCAAGGGAGAGGCTCAAGAACGCTACAGAGAAGCCACATGAGGCAGAACTCTAGCCAGACAGACAGGGCAGGAGGCACAAACAGGGCAGGCCAGGGAAAGGGCAGTCTGAACAGCCAGGCACAGGGAAGGTGTGGAGAGCCACACAGCACAGAGGCCAGCACAGGCAAGTGTACCCTGTGCAGGGGAGGTAGCAGCAAGGACAGTGGGGGGAATACAGCAACAGCTGCTGGGGGTGAACACAAGCCAGGGACATGGACAGTGCCACCTTCCAAATGGAGGCCGTTATGAGGGGGGTGAGAAGGCGGGCGGCAGAGGGGCGTGGCCGTGGAAGGGCCCGTCAGCGGTATGCCCCCAACAGGCAGTACCGAGCCTGCACCAGCTTTGAGCTGTACACTGATACTGAGATTGTGGGCCGGTACCACCTGAATAGGGCTATTCTGAGGTGGCTCTGTGAAGTGTGCAGTGATGTGATGCAGACACCCACACGACGGAGCCATGCTCCGTCATTGGAGACTAAGGTAACAGCCTGCATGTGCTTGCTCACCACGGGTACCTTCCAGAGACCAACTGAGGACACCACAGGCATAACCCAGTTGGCCACATCATGCCACCTCACCCATTTACTCAGCGCATTGCTGCCACATGCTGCGGAGTACATCCATTTCCCCAGCACAGAGGTGGAGCGCACAGCAAACATACAGGAGTTCCACAGGGTAGCATGTATGCTTGGCATGCTAGGGGCAATAGACTGCACCCATGTGGCCATACGCACACCACCTGGCCCCAAGGGGGCCACATATATAATCGCAAGGGCTATGCCAGCATCAACTGCCAGGTGGTGTGCGATACCAGGGGCGACTAATCAATGTCTGTGCCACGCACCCTAGGGGAGCACACGATTCTTTCATCTGGCACCAGTTGGCACTGTGCCACAGATTCAAGAGTGGGGACATCCCCACTGGACACCTACTGGGTGAGTATGCAAACCACATGGACAGTCATAGGGCCTGGGGGGGCATGGCCAGAGTTGGCATGGGTAGTGGCCTACATGGCCTGGGGCAGGGTGATGCTGATCACAAAACTAACCTCCGCCCTCTACACACAGGTGACAGTGGATACCCACTCCGTCCCTGGCTGCTCACACCCGTACCGGCGGCCTGCGACCCCATCGCAGCAATGCTACAATGACGCACACGCCACCACATGTAATGTCATCGAATGGGTGTTTGGATTGCTGAAGGCATGTTTCTGTTGCCTGGACACCTCTGGTGGTGCCCTACAGTACAGCCCCTCAAAGGCCTGTGGGCTATTCCTGGCCTGTTGCATCCTGCACAACATGGCCAACGAATGTGGGATAGCCGTACAGGTCAAAGAGGGGGACAGCGATGGGGACGCTGGTGACGATGGTGATGGGCAGCCCCCCTCCTTGGCCGACGGGACCCCAGACTGCTCCGGTTGGCACAGCTGCACCGGGACACCATCATGGAGGAGCACTTCAGCCAACCCAGGTAAGTCATGGGGCCATGCGCAACCACCAGTGGCTAAGGCACAACCCAAAAACATGCATGGACACACACCAGGGGAGCATGCCATCAAGGGAAGTGGCAGGGCACAGAAGCACACACACAACCAGGGATGGGTGAGGATTAACATGCCACGTGGATGGACACACACGCACACTCACACACAACACAACAAACGTCCACAGATGGCAGGAGGCACACTGACCCAGAACGCACACCCTAGCAACACAAATGTCCACAGGCCACCACGCCCACTGCCTGTCCATGTGCGTGTGTCAGATGCTGAGCACCATTGCACATTGGTGTACAGTGCAATGCAGGCATCATCATGCACATGCAACTGTGGACAGCAGCCAGGAGGGTGTGCAGGTGGACTGTGTGTCCACGTGCAGGGCCGGGTACCCAACCGTGCACTGCCCACTGAAACACACAATGCACACAGGGCAGCACCAGACAGTAGCCGTGCTGGGAGACAGGTCAGTCATACGACACAGTGCCCCGGCCACCACGGAGGCATGGGTGGCCCCGCTGAGACCCACCAGCATTGACAGGCTGACCACTGGCCTCATGGGGTGGCAATGATCATCACCCAGGGGTTCCACTGTGTGAACGTGACCATGCTCGTGCAGGGGTCTGCAGCACACCGAACATGCCTGCACCAGGAGTGCTCGGGATGCCTACAGCTGAACCTGGCGTCGACAGGGTGGGAGTCGCATGACACCAGGAATGGGGGGTGGATAGTGCACTGCGTGGTGTCCGCAATGCATGGGTACCTGACTGTGTGCCCATTGTGGCCATGACAGCAATGAATGCCTGTGCATGCCTATCAATGGCAGCGGTCACATCCTCCCGCAAACGGTCCATCCCTGCCAGGATCAGTGCGGTGTCCCTGCTGCGACTCTCCTCTGCTCACTCCAGAGCCACACGCGGTGCATCCATGGACATCGCAAGCCGCATCTGCTGCTGGACCGATGCTTGCAGTAAACAGGTGTGCTCGTCCAAGAGGTCATCAGCCTCCTCGGCATCCTGTCCCTCAGGGTGTGCATGGCCCCAATGATCAGCACCCCTTGAGGGTGGGTGCTGCACACCAGGACCAGGTCTGGGCATGTCCACAGGTGGTGCACAGATGCCGCCACTGAACTCTGTACCCCCAAGCCCATTGGGCGACTGCTGATGCTGCCCCTCCGGCTGCCGCTCCCCAGGGCTCAGTGGTGCCGCTGCAGTGGCCGCAACAGTCCCACTGCCCTGAACAGACACCAGTTCTGCCCCACTGGTGCTGACAGGCACAGCCTGGGACTGTGCTGACATGCAGGCCTCCACGGCAGCACCACCCACAGCCATGGGTGCAAATTGCCCTGCTGTGTGGCCATCCCATGGCACACACGTGTCATTGCCCATGACAGTTATGTCATCATCACCGGTGATGGACTCTGCACCGGCCACAGTCACAGCATGCTGGATGCCAGCACGCTGGGACACAGGCAGGGCTTCCTCCACACCTGTTACAACGACATCAGTGTGGACAGCCAGGTGGCCGCACTGTCTCAATGATCCATGTATACCTGTGGAGGTGGATGGTCCCTCCTCCAACTCCAGCTGACTGTCCGAAGTGGACAGGCCCACCACCGCTGACTCATGCAGATGCTCAGGATCTGTAAGGGAAAGCAAAGTCGCATTAGTGCGTGTGACCTACCCTGCCCCCCCATAGACAGACCATGACTTACCATGCAGTGATGGGCCACCACCCGTCTGGAAGCCACCACCCGGAACACACCCTCAATGGCACTGCACTGCATGCTTCCAGCAAGCCTCTCCTGTGGGGTCAGCTGTACCACCTCCTGCTGTCCCCCACCTGTTGCAGCACGTGCTGCCCTGATGGCAGCCACTTTCTCCTCCTCCTGTCTGTGCCCATCTTTTTCTTACATTCCTACATGGAGCGCTGGTGGCTGCCATGCAGGTTCACAGCACGTGCCACCTCCTCCCATGCAGCAGCATGGGCTTGAGGTGTTCCCCACCGTCCACTGAGAAGTGGCTCCTGATCCAGGTAGGCCTCGAACAGGGCCTCGGTTTCGGCCTTTGTAAAGTTAGGCCTCCTCCTCCACCACTGTGTTCCTCCTCTCCAACAACCTGCTCGGTCATTATGTAGCCTGTAAGAATGGCAGTTGTTACCTGTGACTGTGCAGTCTCATGCATGTCCCTGAATCCACAGTCCACACTCCCAAACAGCATGCAACTCACCAATAGACTGCAGTAACCGACTATGGCCACTGCAGCACATTGTCGCACTTTTATAGTGCAATCCATGCAAATGAGGCGAGGAGCAACTTTAAGTAGATGCAAATTGCAGTGCTGCGCCATTGAATGGCTGATTAGATGATTTGCATATGACGGCTGAATATCGCGCTGTTGCGCTTTGCGCAATTGTGTTGAACATGCTGAGCCAATGGTGCAGTTCTGTGACATGCGTAGTACACCTCACTGCGCATGCCCGGGTTGCTGATGCAGGCGTCTGCCTCACTGATGATGTGCTGTGTACGGTAGGCAATGCAGGGCACAGCCACCATTGTGCCAGTGGTGCTATAGTGATGGTTACTACATGGCGCTGTGGCACTGGGCCATCATAGGTGCAATGGGCTAACTGCTCGGTTGGCCACTATGGCGCTGGCACACAGGCAGCCAATCGCGCTACATGCATTGTCTTCCAATGGCGCTGGGCGTGTCCATGCGCCAGAGACCCTTGACCCTGTGCCCGACCTTTGCCCCCTAGGCGCCATGCGTCAGGCATGGGTGCACCTCTATCGCTGCTGTTCGGTAACAGCACAATAGGGAATGGCAGCGCTGTACTGTGCAGCATCTGCACGTGGGGAGCCGTGCTGCAGAGTGCCATATTGCCTACTATGACTGGAAGAATGGCACGCAGATGGGCAGCGCAGTGGTCTGCGATTGAGTTGGCCAATCTGGTGGCAATTGTGGAGCCATACCATGGGCCTCTCTCTGGGGAGGCACCCCGGACAGGGCCAGGACCCAGGTGTGGCAGGAGGTGGCCACTGCCCTGGAGGAGGCCACCGGGCGGGGGAGGAGCATGGAACAGTGCAGGCACCACTACGGGGACCTGCAGAGGAGGGAGCCGGAGCTACTAGCATGACTGCAGGCACGTGCCAGGAGGGGCATGGTGCCATGGCCAGGTAGGAGTTCCGTCAACACACTTTTATCATCCATATGGGTAACAGTGTTGTATGTGTCGAGCACATAGGGGAGGGACCATCTGGGGTTGACTGTGGCGGTGTTCACAGGGTGTGGGGTGGGTGGGTCTGGCTGTGTGGGAGGCACACCTTGGGCAGGGGGACTTTGCTTCGGGATTGCACTGATGTTCTTCTCTCCTTGTTTTCCCCACAGACCCAGAAGAATGCTGCCGTTTGAGAGAGGAGCGGCGGAGGGAGGAGGACAGTGCAGCCAGGTGGGGTGAGGGCCATCACCGCCCACCTGACTGGTCCGATGAGGGTGAGTGCCATACATCCATGATTACTATTGCATGCTGTGTGACAGGGTGGGCAGCGGGGCATGGCCACCATTCATCGACACCACTGCCATGCACACAACTTGTTACAGTCAACACTGTCCAGTGGCAATGCATGTCTGAGAGTGCATCAATGGTGGTCCATGCGTGCACCAGTTGTGCCACTGCCTTTGCACCACATAGCCATGTCACTGAATGGCCACGGTGGTGCTGTGCATGACTTGGCCGGTGGGTGTGTGCAGCGTTCCGCATGACTGTATGCGCCTGGGTGGGCAGGTCCTCTGGACGTGATCACTGCGGGTGGTCACACACCATCACAGTGGTATGTCCCATGGCCGTATGCCATGCACAGTGGGTGGGCTGTATGGGGTTGTGCATTCACACCTATTGACTGTGCTCCTTTGTCCTAGGTACCTGCCATCTATGGGAAATCCGGGAGGCTCTGAGGGAGATACTACTGGTGGCCCGGGCATCACTGGACTTCCTCAGGTGGATAGATAACACCAGGGTCCTGAGGCAGCACAGAGGCCAGAGGAGTCAGAGTGTGGAACGGTGCTCCTGCTAGGGATCTATCAGTCCCTGTATTCCCCTACCCCCCTGGACCCACCCTCACACCCCTACTTTCCCATCCCATTTGTCCACCCCTGCCCCCTACCCACCCCCACTTTGTTTGTGGCCCCCCCAACCTTGTATATAGTTCTTGTGATATTGTAATAATTGAATTTTATATTTGTGCAATGCATTTAATTTTGATATGAATACTGTGGTGGTCTCTGATTTGCAGCGGGCTATAGGTGCTTAGCTGCAGTGGTGTGCATGGCATCAGGGGTGGTGCAGTCATGGTTATGTGTGTGTCCCCGTGTGGAGGTGACTATGGTGTGGGGGTAGCTATCAGTCAGTGTCTGTGGTGTGTGTGTTGTGCCCTGTGCACTGGATGACTGTGTGCAGTGGTCCATGGTGTGTGCTCTGTGTTCATGGTGCACCCATCGGCCCATCCATGGCCTGTGCAGCTGACACGCATGCATGTCTGTGACCTGCACGGTCTGCTGGCATGTCAGTGGTGGCAGTCCCTGCAGGGTGGCCACTGTACCCGTCACTTTGCTGGGTTGCCCCTGTCACTGGTGTGGTGCATGCCTGGCTCGGGTGGCACTGTGGGCACCACAGTTGTTGTCCCACCTCCATGCTGTGCCTTGTGTGTGTTGCAGGGGATGTGCCCCACTGTCTGTAACTTGTGCTCCGGGTGACTGCTGGTGGTGTACGGGTCCACAGTGCCTGCGCAGGGTGGCTGGCACTCCAGTGTCATGGAGGACTGCGGGTTGTGTGTACACAGCTTACATGGGCCCACAATGGGGGCTTGATTGCCCCACCACTGTGTCCCTGTGTTGTTGTGCCCTTGGGTATGGGTGGGTGTCTGTCCATGAACTGTGTAGCATCCAGTGTGGTGCATGCTTCCATGCACCACTGTAGGTGGCTGTGCTGGCTGTTGTGGCCAGTGGTGGGTCGGGGCATGTCACTGGACTACTGTGCAGGGTGCTGTACCACTGGTGGTGGTGTCAAGGGCATGCCCCATCCTGTGTGGAGTACCTCTTGTGCCGACGCATGGTTGGTCTCTCAGCAGTACCTCGGGGGGACTGTGCATGGTGGCACTGTGTCTGCCATTGTTGCATTGCTGTGTGCTGCCACCCACTGATTGGTGCTCATGGTGGGGCTGGCTTGCATGGTTCTGTGGTGCACAGAGTTGCAGTGTCACAGTGGGGGTGGTGGCATGCATGGGGTTTCCTGCAGTGGTGGTCACTGCTCATGGGGGAGTGTCTGGGGGTCATGGTGCAGGGTGTGCTCTGCACTGGGGGGGATGGTGTGGCATGGGGTGGTCTGCCCTCCTTGTGTGCCAGTCACAGCTTGCCGGTAGGTGTGATGGGGAACCATTGCCCGGCTGTGAGTTGCTTGCTTGTCTCCATGGGCCAGTGGTTATTCCAGCCCTCCCCCAGTTGTGCAGTGCTTGGGGTGTGGGAGGATGATGTCTGTTCAGCGGAGTGTTCTTGTGCCCATCTCTGGCATGGGTGGTGGACCCCTACCTCCCTGATTGTGCAGTTACATTGCTCTGCTGCTGGGGGGCTCCCTGGTTGCACTATGGCAACCTCTGGACTGCTCAGCTGAACATCCCTTGTTGCGCTATGGCGCATCAGATCTGCTCAGCTTCCCCTCCCTAGTTGCGCTATGGTACAGGTGGTGCAATATTCAGTCATCAGCTGTAGGCGCAATTTGGCCTGCTCCGTTTTTGAATATCACGTCTCTTGCGTATAGGCGCAATAGACTTGCGCTTGCTCCTGCTATTGCACACTTTTTGGGCGCAGTTTGAATATCTGGGCCATGATCTCAAACTTTCTTTATCAAATGGGCTAGCACTAGTACGCAGTCATGTACAGAACAGAGGAGTATTTGCATCAGAGGAACAAGACAGGAATACCAAAAGAAAAGAATAGGCTAAATGAAGCAGAGCAGCATGGAGGAGTTTTTAGAGCGCAGCACAGGGCAATACAGAGACCACTGGCATCACCTAACCAGGTGAACAGCAAGACAGGGCTCACACCTTCTAAAAGGGGGTCCAGCCCCAAGTCAGTATAAAGCTGAAACTTCAAGTCTATCCTCCGTACACAGACCAGCTATACACCAGGACAGCCCTTCTATGGCTTAGGGCCTATTTCTGGATACAAATGGCAGGTTCTTCTCATACACCCCTCGGCTGAAGAAACTAACATTCAGCACAGTCCTGTACAACATCAGACTTCTCTCAGAGGACCTCATACGCTGACCTGCGTGGCCACCAATATGCTCCTTACCAACCATGAAAGAAGAAAAGAAATGGACACGAAAAGGAAACGGGGAAATACCTGGAGATGGGGAATGTGAGGGCTGCACAGCAACATAACTCTCTCCTGTGCCATACAATTTTGTGAGGGCTATATTCCATATCTTCAAAGGGGGGATTGGTGCTGGAAAGCACCATAGTGGAAAGGACTTAGGGGTCATAATACTGAAGAGCCTAAAAACAGCAGCATATTGAAATAGAACCATTGGCAAAGCAAAATGGATGCTAGGTTGTATAGGGAGGGGGATAAGCAGCATAAGTTGGAAAGTGAGCCTCCCATTGAAGAGGCCACTTGTGTGACTACACTTGGAATACTTCATAAGGCACTGGAGTCCACACCTGAGGAGAGACTATGGCAAGGTGGAATCAGTACAGCACCGAACAACCAAGGTAGTCCATGGACTATGGGACAAGACCTTACAAGGAGAGGCTGTCAGACTTGAACAAGTACACCCCTTGAGAAAAGGAAGGAAAGGGATGACATGGTAGTATGTATGTATGTAAAATTTTATTTATACAGTGAAACAGCCATTAGGGTTTTGAAAAAAATGTTTACAAGGCATGCCTGTTTGTATACAGTACTAATTCTATGATAGCAACATACAAGACATAAACTTCAATCACAAAAGTTACAAATTAGAATGCACATGAAGGAACACTTATGTAAAAAATCACAGACAGTATACTTCTACTTGTATGGAATTCACCTATTACATTTGAAACTTAACTCATGCAAGTGCCTGCAAGGGGTAAATAGAGTGTAGACCAAGGTACCATTCTCCTTGAGTTCAACTGCAGGGCTGAGAGGGAATGCACTTCAGCTCACAGAAAGGAGATACAAAAGAGGTGTCCCTAATACCCTTTTCACAGAAAGAGTGGTGGACAAGTGGGACAAGCTACAAGGTGGCCAGTGACATTGGTTGCTGCTGCAGAGGAGGGCACAGTGCAGTGTGCCTACTGTAAGCCTATAACTGCAGCTCCTGCAACAGGGCAGTGAGTGCATTTAGCAAATTTGAAAAGCTGCCGGGGAATTTCTCAAGGATTTATTATAAATAGATACATTTTTTTACTGACTACCAGTAAGGCAGGCAGGTAGAGCACAGAAATTCATCTTTTTATGCTTTGCCTGTGTATGTGAGACATCAGGCAGTTAGTTAAAAGTTAAGTAGGCTGCTGTGTGAGACACTAGGTCTTTCAATGTCTCTTAATGGAATGGTATTATAGTCTGTCAGTGGGATGAAGGTGTGGCCAACAGGTGTTAGTCTTGCACATCTCTCATGACTTCCTGTTGCCTTGAGCGTGAAGTGGAACTGCCACATGTGCATATATATATTCAGCACTTCATCTCTCCCTGACTGGCTTGAGCTCCTGGAGATTTGAACTTCATGGCACCATCCCCTGGAGCTCATCTGTCTGTTGCCTAAATTTATTTTTTTCCATTAGCAGATTATATCTTTTAGCCACTAGAGGGCCCAGTTATAAGCACACTTACCCAATACAATAGAATACAATCCCCCTGACTGTCACATCATGTTGTCCCTCCAAGCACTCCAGTTTCTACTTCTCTTACTCTCATTCCTCTTTCCGCTTTTCTTCCTTCCTGAAGCTTGCTTCCCCTCTCCCCCCCCTCAGCATCCTACTTGGCACAGCCTATCATCACTCAGGTACTCTCCATCATGAGCTTGCCCCCCTGGGGTGCTCCCCTCTGCAAATGGATGGCAGTCCCCGCCTACCACTGTACACAGGCCATGGACCCTCTCATCACTCTCTCACGTGCCATCACTCTGGGATCATTGCCACCAACCTAATGTAAGTTCCTGCAAAAAACGGGCATGTAGACTCACGCTCAGGGACTTACGCTGGTGCACCCTGAAGCTTGTGCTTCTCCTCCTGCTGCTATCAGGAAACATCCATCCTAACCCTGGCCCAATCACCTCCAGCTCTATCTACCAGCAAAAACCCTCAGGAGCACTCTCCATAGCATCTCTCAACATCTGTAGTCTACTCCCCAAGCTGGATGCCCTACAAATCTTTACCAATCAGTACAGCACAGATATCCTGGCAGTCGTAGAAACCTGGCTTACACCCAAAATCCCCAACCTGGCTATTGCTCTTGCAGGCTACAGTGTTTTCAGGCTGGACCGTAAGTCCAAAAGAGGTGGTGGATGTGCAATTTACTTTAAAGATTCGCTACTGGGACACCCCATCACTACCCCCTTCCCAGCCACTGCTGTGCAGATTCTCCCTATCAGAATCTTATAAGGTGCCCATAACAAATCCCTCACAGTTGCCTCAGTGTATATCCCCCTGAAAGAACAAGGGAATAGCCTTAACGCTGTCCTGGAATTCACCAGGTCCCAACCTCCTGACTCTGAAATAATTCTCCTTGGAGACTTTAATATAAACTGGCTCACGTCTGATGCAGGGGTCCATAAGGATACCGTCTCATTGGCCAATCTCACCCAGATGGTCATCTCTCTGACCAGGAAAAACTACAAATCCAGCACCAGCACCATCCTGGATTGGATTCTTACCAGCCACCCAACTCTTATCACAAATACTTCAGTCCTCCCTGAGTCACTTAGCAACCATTCCCTTGTCATCTGTGCATGGTCAAACAAATTCTGCAAGCCCCCTCCTAATATCATCACTAGTAGAGTCCTACCATGTGGGCAGTTGTCACACCTCAAAACATGCCTCAACCTCTAAGACTGGTCCCCTATTTACAAAGCAACAGATGTAAGTACTGCACTGGATTACTTCATCAACACTTTCAATGCAGCCTGTGACTCCTACACTCCTTTTAAAAAGTGCAAAGTCAAAGCCCTTTGCAATCCCTGGCTCTCAGATGATCTCTGTCACACAACTAAAATCTAGAGATCACCTCTGGGATATGGCCAGAACCACTGGTAAAGAAACTGACATCCAAAACTATAAACATGCACGGAATGACTGTACCAAATCTATCCATCAAAAGAAATCTACCTACTTCAAGAACACTCTCACGGATACCTGGGGTAATAGGATGTCATTTTGGAATAATATTAAAGAGGTCACTGGGAAGCAGCCAAAAACCTCCCCTACCTTGCTCAACATAAATGGGTCTACTATGCTTGACCCTAAAATCATAGCAAATACCTTCAACACTGCATTCACTGATCTCAGCAGTGTTCTACCTTCTGACTTTTTCAAGGACTATGACTCTCCCTCTCCTCTCCCAAATGCCTCCTCGTCCTCTAGCCAGATGCCTTTTTATTTCAAAGCAGTCAAGATGCATGAAGTGCGCAAATACATTACCAAAGCCATCACCAAATCCAGATCCAGCAGTGATACACTTGACCTTAAACTGCTGTCCCTCACCCTTGATGAGGTGTTACAGCCACTGACATATATTTTCAACCTCTCACTTAGGCTCAGCCAGTTTCCTGACAAAAGGAAATCTATCACTGTTACCCCTGTCCATAAAAGTGGTGACAGGGCCACTCATGGAAACTACCATCCGATCTTTATATTGCCACCCCTCTCCAAGGCCCTTGAATGTATTGCAGCAGATCAGCTCACAGATTTTCTGGACAAATACAATATCCTGTGCTCGCAACAACATGGCTTCAGGAAAGGACATAACACCTCATCTGCCCTACTGGAATTCTCTGTCATTCTTCACAGCTCACTGGACAATGGTCAGTTAATTGAGTCCATCTTTATTGACCTGACTAAGAGGTTCGACACTGTCCATCACCGCCTACTACTTGTGCAACTTCTGAAAGCTGGGATGTCTCCCAACTCCACTGCCTGGTTCAAAAGCTACTTTGGAGAACCAGTCTCAAAGAATAAAAATTGCAGATGTCCTCCCTGATACCAGGCCTGTTTGCTCAGGTGTCCCCCAGGGAACCATTCTGGGCCCCCTACTATTCAGCTTGTTCCTGAACTACCTTCCAAATTCCTGCTCCGAAACAATCATCCTCTATGCAGATGATGCTGTAATTCTTGCCTCCCACAAGGATCCTAAGCCTCTACAAGACAACCTTCAGCTTGGCTTCACATCTGTTGAACATTGGTTCTCAAATCACAATCTGGTACTCAATAATAAGAAAACAAAGTCTATGATGTTCAGCAGCTCTCATAACATGCATAAGCTGCACCCCCTATCCATCAAAAACAGTCATTGAGTCACCATGGAACAGGTTCAAGCCTTTAAGTACCTTAGGATCACTCTAGACCCTCATCTAACTTACAGTGCCCATATTGACTCTGTAGCCAAAGCAGCAAATACTCACCTTGGCCTTCTCTTACGGCATAGGCAACATCTTACCCCAGAAGCCCTGACTGTCACTGTTCAGAGCTCTGTTGTCTCCATTATTGACTATAGGCTTATCATCTATGGCTCTGCCCCTGCTACCGCTCTTAGACGCATATTGTATGTAAAGAAAGAAACAAACACACAATGGTCAGTATGTTTCCCAGTATAAAAATCCAAGAACTAAGACAAATTTTAGATGGATATATGGGCCAAACTAAACAGCAATTGGTGATACTGCAACTGGGAGTAAATGATATAAAATCCATAAATAAAGGAAGCATCTTAGAAAACTATATTCAACTGATTCAAGACTTAAAAAATACACCAATTAAATCATTATATCTGGCATTCTACCTACATATGGAAGGTTGCAACAAATAAACCATGCAGTTGCCTTAATTAATTGCAGGTTGCGGAAAGTGTGTTTAGAACAAGGTATAGGGTTCATTGAAACAGGCTGTATCTTCAGAAATATATCATTGTACAAGAAGGATGGACTTCATTTAAATAGAATGGGAGAAAGAAGTTTGGGGAATACTTTTAATAAAATCATTAAGAACCATTTAAACTGGGAAAAGTAGGGGAGGGCATTTCACCCAGATAAATACTGATATCTGCAAACAGAAATCACACAATAGGAAACTGGAGTCAGTTAAGTGCTTATTAACAAATGTGAGGAGTTTAGACAACAAATTTGATTAATTTACATATCTACTAGAAAAAGAAAATATTAAGATTGCAATACTCACGGAAACCTGGTGGGAGGATGGTGATAAGTGAGACAAAAATCTAGCTGGACACACTACATATATTAAATCTAGAAAGCATAGGAAGGGAGGTGGTGTGGCAATCTATGTCCATGAGTCCATTCACAGTATGGAAATATATGATGGAAATTTAAACGTCGAACACCTAACTGTAAAGATTATGCCCCAAAATGCCCCAAAAATCATCTTGAGGGCACTCTATCACCCCCCCCCCCAATAAATAGAGAATGCAACCAGGCAATCCTGGACTATCTGGATCTCTTTAATCCAGAAGAAAATATTATTATAGTAGGAGATTTGAACCTCCCAGGAATTGACTGGGTAAACCAGAAAACAGTGAGTAGTACTGAAAGAGACTACTTAGAAACATTTAACCAACTTGGCTTGGATCAGTTAGTGAGAGTTAATACTAGGGCAAATAAAATTCTGGATGTAGTACTAACAAACATGGGATCCAAATTAATGGAAACTGAAGTGGGCCCCTCAATATCAAATAGCTATCATAAAACAGTCTTTTTTCAAATAAAAGAATTACCTATCCAACAGGGTAGCAAAATAAAAATCCAGATTTTTAAAAATGCAAAATTTGATAAAATAAGACAGGCATTGTACACATGGGACTGGGTGTCAGACCTTTCTAAACTGACATTAGATGGGATGTGAGACAATTTAGTGGCCAAAATAAGAGATATCAGATCTGCATGTACCATATATAACTAAGAATTTAAAACAGGGCAGTACCCCCAAATGGTTATCTTGTCAAATAAAAAGACAAATTAAACTAAAACATAAAATGTACAAATTATCCAAGTTAGAAACTAATTACCTTTCAAAATATAAGGAACAGACAAGATGGGTTAAGAAATTAATCAAAGATGCTAAAGCAAATTTTGAAAAATTCTGGCAACAAGAAGTAAAGATAATTACAAGGCTTTTTATGCCTAAATTAATAAAAAAAAGGGAAATGAATTAAGGAAGCACAGGCTGAACACCACACAGATAAATTAAGGGACAAATCAGGGGCAGTGCCATTCTCCCCCAAGGCAATAAACTCCATCATGAGGGCATTCTATGACAACCTGTATAGCTCTCATGCTCCCTTCCATAAGCCTAGTTTTGATGATTTGTTGCAAGGTCCCCTCATCCCAAGATCACAGCTGAACATAGGGCCATGCTGGATGCTCCCATAGGGGATGTCAAATTGCTGGAAGCAATATATGGAATGGCTCCGCATAAATCCCCAGGGAGCGACGGCTTTCCTGCAGACTTTTATAAAGTCACTAAGGATCTTATCCACCAGCCCATGCTCCATACGCTGGGGGAATCTCATACAGCCCAATCCCTTCCTGGCACACTCAAAGAGGCAGTGATAACTGTCCTCCCCAAGGAGGGTAAGGACCCTCTCTCCCAGGCCAGTTACAGACCTATCTCCCTGATAAATGCAGATGCTAAAACACTAGCCAAAATCCTAGCATCTAGATTGGAAAAGGTACTTCCTTCCATCATTCATGAATCACAGGTGGGTTTTGTAAAAGGGAGATCCAGTGCGGACCACCTGAGGGCACTAGTAACATTATTTCAACGGGCCTCCCATTTGCCCTCTCCTGCAGTGGCCATTACCATCGATTTCAAAAAGGCCTTCTATTCGGTAGAGTGGGAGTATCTTCAAGCAGTCCTTGAACACTTCAATGTAGGCCCAAATTTTGGGAACTGGATCAGCACATTATACAATGGCCCAACAGTGAAAGTCCTTACTAATGGTCTTCTGTCAGATCCACTGACCTTGCAACAGGGCACGAGGCAGGGTTTCCATCTCTCACCCCTCCTTTTCATTATGGCTATTGAACCTTTAACTTCGGCCATTCACTCCCACAACCACATCCTTGGCATACAAATAGGGAAGGAAGAATTCAAAACAAAGCTGTACGCAGACGACTGCCTCATCTTGACTAGAGATATTCAGTCTAGCCTGGATCCCGTTCTGAATATACTTTCTAACTTTGAAACCATTTCAGGACTCAAGACCAATAAAAACAAATCAGAAATAATCCCTCTTAACAAGCATACTATGGCAGAGACATGAGAAAGCTCTGGATTAGCCTGAGCAGGATCCCAGATTAAATACCTCGGGGTTACCCTAACACCTGATCTCCACAAACTTAGTCAGCTCAACACGTAACCTCTGATCTCCACATTCCAAAAAGAACTGAACAGATGGCAGCACTTAAATCTCTCTCTCTTCTGGGGGAAATTGATTCAGTTAAAATGATGCTAGCCCCCAGAGTTTTTTATTTGCTAGCCCATCTCCCTATCCTCATCCCAGACAAATGGTTCCAAAAATTAGATTCACTCATAGGCCACTTCCTGTGGGGGTCTTCCCCTTCCAGATTTAGCAGAACCAAGCTCAGGGCCCACTGGTCTAGAAGAGGGTGGAATCTTCCCCCTTTTCAAACATTATATGTATGCCTACATTACATCAAGGACATCATTGATGTTCCGCAAGGGAGGCCCCTCTCTCCTCCCAGCATGGCGTGGAATTGAACACTCTGTCTTTGGCATACAGCATCCTTCCATGTACCTAGGATCATCACTACCTCGGGAAGCTGCCCAGTGGATTACTATACAGGCAGCCCATACAGCGTGGGCCCAAACAGCCAGACTAGCCAAGAAATGTCCAAAATTAGGAAAGTATACGTACTACATGTTCAGGAAGCTTTTTTGCAGTTAGAGTGCGATGAGCTTGCTCGATTCTTTGCAAATAAGGTGGCTGACATCAGGGCGGTACTCCAGCCAGCACACTCTTTGGGTGTTGCTTTTGATCAGTATGGAGTCACTGTACCTCGGCCTTCCTGGAGTACCTTCAGTCAACCGGAGTTCATGGATGTCATGCGGATTATCCAGGGTGTGCACCCTATGTGCTGTAGTTTGGACCCTGGACCAACTTCCCTAGTTTTGGGTTGTATTAATGTCATCAGTCCAGTCCTTGAGCAGACAGTCTGGTGCTTCTTGGAATCTGGAGAGTTTCCTAGTTCCCTGAAAGAGGCAGTGGTGACACCACTCTTGAAGAAAGCTACCTTGGACCCTGACTGCCATGCAAACTAAAGACCTATCTTTAACCTTCCCTTTTTAGGAAAGGTGATTAAGAAAGCAGGGACAGCTCAGCTGGAAGACCATTTGACCATCCATGACATTTATGAACCGCTCCAGTCCGGTTTTTGTAAGAGACATAGTACCAAGACAGTGCTGGTTCCAGTGCTCAATGATATCCTGATGGTGAGAGATTGGAAGAAACATACCGTCTTGTTTCTTCTGGATCTCTCTTCAGCTTTTGACACCGTGGACCATGGGGTGTTGATAGGACACATGAGGCATATCTGTGGACTGTCGGGAACAGTCCTCAGGTGGTTTACATCTTTCCTCATGGGTATAACACAGAGATTTGTGTCTGGGGTTTATTCCACAGGTCCAATTCCTCTGTCATGTGGGGTGCCTCAGGGTTCAGTGCTGTCACCCATGTTGTTCGCGGTGTACATGCTACCCCTCGGAGACATTGTAAGAAGGTATGGGCTGAGGTTTCACTGCTATGCAGATGATACCCAGCTCTACCTTTCTTTCACACCTGACCAGGATGGAGCTCTCTCGGTCTTTAATAACTATCTGAAAGAAATACAAGAGTGGATGGATTCCAGCTGGCTGAAATTGAACTCAGAAAAAACTGAGGTATTGGTTGTAGACCCAAGTCGCTGGATAGGGGGGTTGGGAGCTAGTGCGCCCCCTGGAATTTTTCTTGGTTGCATCTCACTCCAGACCTCTGAATGAGTGCGTAAACTGGGGGTAATTTTTGATGAGGGGCTGACCCTGCATTCTCAGGTGTCGGCTGTCATCAAAACGTCCTTTTATCATCTTAGGAATATCGCCAGAATTAGGCATCTGGTTCCGTCTGATGACCTTCCTACTCTGGTCCATGCTTTTATGTCCTCGTGCTTGGATTATTGCAACTCCCTCTACCTAGGGCTTTCTGGAGTAGAAATCCATCACTTGCAGCTAGTGCAGAATGCGGTGGCCCAGCTTTTGACAGGATCTTCTCGATCCTGTCATATTTCACTGGTGCTGCGCGAACTGCACTGGCTGCCAATACAGTGGCGGATCACCTTTAAAGTCAGTTTACTGACTTTCAAAGCCCTACATGGACAAGGCCCAGACTATCTGAAAGAGCTCCTGGTTCCTTACTGCCCTAGTCAATCACTCCACTCGGCCAATGAGGGGTTGCTAGAGATCCCAAGGGTGAACTTGAAATCATCTGGTATAAGAGCCTTTGCGTATGCAGAACCCCACCCTTTGGAATTCTCTGCCCCATCGGTTGTGGGAGTGCACAACTGTGGAGGGATTTAAGCAAGGCTTAAAAACCTTTTTGTGGCACCAAGCCTTCTCAATTAATTGATTGATTTGCTTTTCTGATTTACTTTTATCTGATTTTAACTGAATTGATGTTTGTATGATTTTGATTTGATTTTATATTATTAGGCGCCTTGACTTTGGATAAGGCGTCTTTTAAATAAAAATTTATTTTTATTATTTATTATTATTATGGGATAATTCTGACTTCCATATTGTGGGTGAAACAATCAGATGGGCAGCATACGAAAACTGCTCAATATGTACAATAGGGGATCTCCTTACTACTGAAGAAAGCACTGTTGACATCTTTCAGGGGCTACAAAACAAATTTAACTTAAAATCTCAGGATTTTTGGAGGTACCTCCAAATCAGGTCTGTATACCTCCAATAGAGGAATATTCAATGTAAATGCCAACCCTGTAAAGATTGGAAAGTCAACCATGTCCCTGTCTTAACACTGGGAGAATGGCAGGGAGCTCATAAGACCAAAGCAGTAACTAACTACCATATGTTACGTGACTCCCAACCATATCCCATGATTAAGGCTAAGGTCAACTGGCAGACAGCTCTCCAAATTGAGATCCCTTTGTCTGATTGAAATAGATGCTGGAGATTGGCCAAACAGGAATGTATTGACCAAAAGAGTAGGTTGATTCAGAAAAAGATACTTCATCTCTGGCACAGAATGCCAGCCCAGCTTAAAGCTGTGGGGGATTTCCCCAATGAACAGCTGCTGGAGGTGTGACTCCCCAAAGGCCGACCTACTCCACATCCTCTGGGCCTGCCCCCTGCTTACCCCATTTTGTTCTGAGGTGATGCACACTTGCTCCTCTATCCTTGAGGTGGATATACCAATGTCTCCACCCACCATACTGTTGGGGTGTCTCCCCCAAGATACCCATATGCCTGTACAGAAGCTGAAATGGTTAATTGCAGCTTCAGTTGGAGGCGAAGCGGTTAATTCTTACCAAATGGTGGTCTACATCCATACCTACTGTACAGGAATGGATCACTTCATTAGAAACATTGGCCATGAATGCCAGGCTGACCTTTCTGACCAGGCAACAAATGGCTACCTTCTCTGACATGTGGTCTCCATATATGCATTACATAGCCCTTCAAGCTGCCAACAAAATCCAGGCCTTAGCCATTACCGTGGGTTAACTCCCTCTCCTAAGACACCCACAGACCCTCTGTGTAAACTACTGTCATAGAAACCAAGTTCCTTATCAAGAACAGTTTGTATGGGTGTAATGCTACTTTCTTGTATGTACATAAACTCATGCCTATACTGTATCTGACCTGTACTGATCTTCACGGCCGCATGTACAACTGCTAAATGTTTACAATTACTGTATGTTTTTGCAAAGATTTCAATAAAAAGATTAACTGTAAAAAAAAAAAAAAGGAAATGAAAAAACAATAGGCCCCATTAAGGATGATGGAGGAAATATATTAAATGACAGAGAAATGGCTGAAGTACAGAATACGTTTTTTGCCACTGTATTTAATCCTATAGATAAATTGACAACTGATTTGAAATATAGTACATCTGATGAAATGAGAATCAAAATTGACACAAAAGACATTTTGGAAAGATTAAACAAGATTAAAATAAATAAATCACCAGGACCGGGTAACATCCACCCTAGACTCATTACAGAAATAGCAGCTGAGATAGCCCTACCAGTAGCCTTTATCTTTCAAAGATCATTAGATAAGGGGGAAGTGATAAAAAAGTGGTGGGAAGCGCATGTGGTTCCAGTCTTTAAGAAAGAGTCCACCGAAAATTACAGACCAGTGAGTTTAACATCAACAATGGGCAAAGTACTGGAAAGTATTATTAAAGAACATATTCATCTTCACCTGACTGAAAATGAGTTGCTTGATCATAGGCAACATGGGTTTATTAAATCAAGATCTTGTCAGACCAATCTGTTACAGTTTTATGAGAAAGTCAGTAAACATCTGGATTTGGGGAAGTCAGTTGATGTAGTACAATTGGATTTTTCAAAGGCATTTGATAAACCTCCACATGACTAGTTAATTAAATCCCTTCTTTCTATCAATATAAACAAAAATCTGTCAATTGGATAGCAGATTGATTACAAGGAAGGAAACAGAGTGGCGATAAAGGGAGAACTGTCTGATTGGATTGATGTGATGAGTGGAGTCCCACAAGGGTCGGTGTTGGGACCCTGTCTGTTTATCATATAAATATATCATCCTTACAGTGTAATTTGGAAAACATATGGACAACTAAGTTTGCAGACGATTGCAGGGTGGGGGCAGTAATAAACTCAGATCTGGACAATATTAGACTTCAGGAAACCCTCACATATATTGAGAAATGGACAATAGAGCATCAGCTTAAATTAAATGAGAATAAAAGTATAGTCCTCATATGGGTAAAAAAAAATTGGAATTTAACTACACTATAAACAATAAATATTTAAAACAATCTGCAAAAGAAAGGGATCTGGGTGTCATTATAAGTAATGACCTTGCCTTTACTGCCCAATGTGACCAGACTGTTAAAAACACAAATAGAGCCCTAAACTGTATTTTGAGGCACCCATCTAGTAGAAGTAGGGAGGTATTGATCCCCCTCTATGGATCAATGGTATTGTAATCCTAGACCCAATAAATAAATAAAATAAATATATTGTACAAGTCATGTGAACATGTAAGAATTGCTGATGTTTGTGAGTTTTTACAGTAAGCATCAAGCAGAGGCTGGGTCGTATATCTATCTGATATATTTGTGTCGTGGAAGCATGCAGAAAATATGAGGATGACAACAGAAGGTGAAAGGGGTGCAGGGGGAAAGGAAAGGAAAGGGGCTGATAAAGGTCAAACCATGCTTGTTCCATCACGTACAAATTCTGCAAGTGATACTTATAATAGGGAAGGAGTTGTTCATGGTGGGACAGGGATAAGAATCCTAGCCATATGGCTGTGAGGACTAGGCAGGGTAAGGTAAGCTTATTTATATAGTGCCCTATACCAGAAGGTTGTGGGCACTGTACAATTAAAACAAAAATACAAACATGTAACAGTTTACAGAATAAATAAAGGAGACTGATATAAAGACAGCAGGCACTCAGAAATGGTAAAATCCTAAAATAATTATAAATAGGGTAAAAAAATGACTTACGGGGATCTCAAAGCCTTGATGTCATTAGAAGACTGCCTTAATAAACAAAGCGATAGACCCTTCTTAAATGCCACCGAGGAAGGTTTCCATAAGCCAGTGGGCAAAACATTCCATGTACATGAAGAAACAACAGAAAAAGCCCTTCCGCACCTCACTTTAATTATGATCTGGGGACAGAAAGTAAACTAGCCTCACTGGAATAAAAAGAGCGGCACTTACATAAGGTCAAGAGATCATTAAGGTAGCCTGATACCAGTCCATGTAGGGCTTTGTATATTACAGCACAATCATGCAAGTGGTGTGCCGCTAAATTTGCAGCCAGTGCATTTCACACCGGGCAGGAATAATATTCTCAAATACTAGAGTATGTAACTCCACCTATTAACGTGTCCCCATTCACCAGATTTCCAGATTGCTCCAAGTAAAGAGCATTACAATAATCGAGTCTAGAACTCAAAAGTATTCCTCTGTGCTACCAGCTCATCATGCACTAAACAAAGCTTAACTGAGGAGGTTATTTTTTTTGTTAAGAAAATCTACTGAGGAGAACCACCACCACCTGATATTCTAGGGGTAGCCTGTTATTCTCAATGACACCCAGATGCTTTGTCCTGTCCATCACTCATAGGAAAATACCATTTAAAGATGGACACACTAGTAAATCAGCAGTCATTGCTGGCCCTCAAGAACCTGTTTACACAAGCGGCTCATCCATCTTTCCTGGATTTAAACTCAGCCAGCTGGAGGCCATCCAGTCAGGATTTCTTTTAGGTATTGGTCTAGCATAGGAAATGCAGCATTCCCATCTGGTGTGAAAGACAAGTATAGTTGGGTATCATCTTCATAGCACTGAAACTCCAACATGTACCATATAATGACTTCACCTAATTACAGCATGTATACAGCAGATAATATAGAAGCTAATCATGATAGCAGCAGGACATGAGGAAAATGTTCCCAATCCATTCTTATGTGACCTTCATGAGCAGAAAGACTCAAACCACCTAACAGCTGTTCTGGTAAGCACTCATTAATTTATTGTTTACAATATTGTTTCAGGTAACTCATCTAGACAGTATGAGTTACCATATCAAACACTAATGAAAGCTGGAGTAGAACAACAATAGAGCATCCCCCCCCTTTCACCAAGAGAAAGTCATTTAAGCACTAATGCATGACAGGGTGTGAGTCGTGCTGGGATAATCTCATGCCTCAGATGGTAGTGCATAAGGCCACATGCTGAGTGCATTCAACACCTGAGAAGTGAGGTTATCCCAGCACAACCCACACTCAAGAGTGCATCATTGCTATTATACAATGGCTCATTTACAATTGGAAAAATAGATTAAAAAAGCAGTGTGTTACCTGATTTTCAGGTAATTTATTAGTGCAGAGGTATAGGTATTACAAAATGAGTTCCCTTTTGGCCAGTAAGTGGTGCTGGTGACAAATGAGTGTCTCTCTGTCTCTTTATCTGGCTGGTCCCTCACATGCAGTTTTGTGTTTCTGCTGCAAGTCTCCCCCACCAACTTTTTTTCTGTTGTTAGTGGTAGTTTACTTTTGTAGTGGATGTTATATTTTCCCTGGGTTTAATTAATGTGGACTCCCTGTTGGCATCTTCTGTGAGAGAAAACTGCATATGTGGAAGACGTGAAGATGAGACCGAGACTTCTGGTTTCTTGATATGGGTCGGTAAGTGCCCAGTACTTTGTGAGTGGGAAATATCATTTTATTTGCTCTGGAGGAGAAAAACAAAGTAAAATGAAGCAGTACAAAGCTAGTGGAAGCAGCATTTTGGATTTAGAGGTAAGAGACTGCACACGTTGTTTAGTGATTGAAGCCGGTCGTAGCAAGGTTTAAACAAAATGTGATTTTGATGAGGGTCTGTTTTTGATTAGTTTTACTTGTGAAGGAGGACTGTATGGAGGTGTCTTAATTTGTTTTTATGTGAAAGGGTGAATGTTGCAGGGTGGTGCCATCGGGAGGGATGATGTGTGTCATAACGGCAGCTCCGAGTGGTGGTTAGTTGAGGAGGTGGCACATGATTCCTGGCTCTGTCATGCAGTCATGTGTGTGCCTGGAGTTCAAACAGTGAGGTTATACTCTGATAACCTCACTGTCCCAGGCACACATTGACCAATCAGAGTCCAGGAAATTTTCTTGCCACTGTATAATAAAGGACAACTATGCTGAATCTGAAAGTCATTTTCCCAGTAGAGTATGTCTTTAAATATTGATTCCAGTTCTGTTACTGTTTAATCTATACAGGTTTATTAGTAATCTGAGCGGGTGTTTGTGATTTATGCATTGGTGGCAAGTACCATTTTAAAACTGTGTAATGCAGTTTATGTCCCTCTCAACCACATACAGTAGTTCTGTAGCTGCATCTGGATGCATTGTGACAACAGTGGAAAGCCTGAGCATGCCACAGACCTAGATGGAATGCACGCCAAGATATTTGAAAAAGACAGTCTGCAGGATTTTCATAACATGAAGCAGGGCTTGTGTCCAGCCCTGTTCCATGACACTTAGGTTCTGGCAGTGAGCTAAACCCTTCACTGCAACTGCACCTGATTTTACAGTATCGGGTGCAGTTGTGATAATTGTAATGAATTACAGCAGCTTGACCCAAATATTTGGTACAAGTTCCATAAAACAGGCCCCCAGAATTGCCAGAAGGTAGACCAGAAAATGTTGCCAAAACCAATTGCCATACAGTATAGAAAATCCCATTAGATTTTCACAAGCCCCATGCACTGCTTCATTGGTGCACCAGGGATTGTGGCAGTCTGGGACATTTGAAAATCAGGCCCAGTGTGTTTAGTTAGTTCTTGGTATAAGAAAACACATTTTGTATAATACTCTAGAAGTTCCTCAATTGCTAACCTGTCGATTAGATTGCTACTCCTATTGAAATTATTGACTTTAATGACTGTGTACACTTAGTTACACCTTTTATATAGTATCAGGATGTAGAAACTACCAACAGAAAGCATTGTTAAAATTCAAAGTTGAAAAAGTAGCACCTCAAAGTCCTCTGACAAAAGCAATATTTACAACAAATTACTGTAAGTAGATGCAAAAACATAAACAAATAAAACAAGGCAGCAGAGAATTCTAAACAACTCAATATACCCTTCTTGTTCAATAATATCTTGCTTCCACTGTCCACTGATCAAAAATGGTTATTCACTCACTTGGTAAAGGTAATTTTGGGAGCACCTTTTTACAGCACTCCCAGTCATCACAATTGGGTCCTGGAAATGTCCTCTGTTGGGCTGATGCACAAAAAAAACTTTGGAATCTAATCCTTCCCCAACCTCTTTGTGTTGGAACATTCCTCAGTATGAAGCTTCACAAGCTAGAATTCCTAGGATGGAAATGGCTAAGCAAGACAGGCACTGAGAAATGTAGCTAGGACACTGGCTGTTGAATAGGAGGGGGAGTACTGGAATGGATTCAATGGGCTTTATTGAATACATAAGTCAATTAATATGCTCAAACATACAAATACTTAATAATTATACACATACAAGGAATTGCTCTGCTGTCTACCAAATGGATACTCTGTTACTCCTGTCAGGTGGGAAGTGGAGTGCTGTAAAAAATTGCTCCCATAATTACCTTTACCAGGAGGAAACTACCAGTATCCATCACAACTTTTCACAGCACTGTGAGTTATTACAATTGGGTGATAAGAAGCAGCATGGGCAGACAACAGGGTGGGATGAGGAGGAAGTGACCTGAACACAGATTTTAACACTAGCTGAACAAAAGTAATTTTTTCCTGACTCCAGATGTCCAGCCTGTAGTACCTGCAGAAGGTATGAACAGGTGACCAACTGGCCACTGCACTGATGTTGGTGATGGGTGCACACTGTGCCCTGACTGTGAGGTGGCTGCCACTCTGGTAGAGTGAGTTTTAAGTTGAGCAGGGCAAGTGAGACTGGATTCTTGCAAATCTCTGAGATGGTGTACTTTAGCCATCAGGCCAGGGTGGACCTGGAGGTCGCTAGTTCCCACCTGAGACCTTGGCTGACAATGAACAGCCTCTCAGACTTCCTGAATGGGGCTGTTCTGTCAAGATAGGACTTGATGGTAAAACTCAGGTTGAGGAGATGGAGGGCTCCCTCTGAGGGTCATTAAGATCTGGTTCAAACTTGGGCAGGGAAATCTCTTGGACAAGGTTGAAAATTAAGGCTGTTTTGGGGAGGGAGGAAGGAAGGGGTAGTTCATGATATTACCCTCTCCTCATGGAAGAATAGGAAAAGTTCTTCACAAGACAGAGCCTGAATCTCAATAGTTATGTGAGCTGGGTAGATCGAAGCCAGAAAAACAGTCTTTAATTTTACAAAAAGCAGACCACAGAGTCTAAATGTTCAAATGGAGATTTGGTTAAAGCATCTAGGATCAGCTTCAGGTGCCATAGGGACACAGTGGATCAAGTTCTGTATCTGTGTGGTGGTACAACTCCTTCAAGATAGGTTTGTTAATATACAAAGCTCTACATGATCTGAGTCCTAGCTACCCAAAAGAGCTCCTGTGTCCATATGTTCCTGATCACCCTCTCCGCTCTTCAGAAGAGGACCTCTTGAAGGTCCCCAGATCTCACCAAAAGTTGACTGTGGATCATGCCTTTGCTGTAGCTTCCCCAGTTTACTGGACCCAACTGTCATGAGAGTTTTAGAAAGCCACCTCAGTTGATAGCTTTAAGTGGAGGTTAAAGCATTATCTTTTATAAGTGCTTAACATACTGTTTCCTAACTTGTTTCTGTGTTAATGGGATTATTTATTGTATTTATTATGCTGCTGCTATTACATGTATTTTTCTGATACATACATTGCCCAGAGCCTGTAGGATTGGGCACCTAATACATATATACTGTATACTACTACTACTGCTAGTTTTATATTTAATATTCACCCTTGACTTGAGAAAAGTCTGTATCAGAGGGTAAGTCCATGGTAGGCAATCATTATTTCCCCCACAATCACTCCAATAGAAGATTGTTGGACTCTAAGGGAGGCTGTGGAGAGACACTTATCAAATCTTTCTTGCAGGAATTGAAGTATCTGAATAATTAGGCTGTTTGCTGGATTAATGACTTTCAATCTGCACATCTGGAAAAGATGAACCAATGTTTATCATAGGTGTGATTGGTGGAAGGTTTTCAAGCCTGTATTAAAGTGTTTGTCTACTACTTTGTCAGATACTCCCACTTTCTGAGCCTCTGAGTAGCCATGCCATCAGTTGGAGGGAAGCTGGGTCTGGGTGTTGAATGGGACCATGCATCAGAAAGTTGAATTGGAGAGGCAAAGTCAGAGGATGGCCTGTTATCATTTGCATGACTTATTCATACCATGTTCATCTTGGCCAGTTTGGGGATATCAGGATACTGTGATGACAGTATCCTGGATTTTTCTCGCTATATACTTTATCATTGCTAATCAGTGGGAATGCATACACCCTCTTGAAGTGTCAGGGTGTTGATAGGGCATCCATGCCTGCAGGCTGATTTTCTTTGTATCTTGCATCTTCAGTGGCATGTTTTTCGACTCCTGGTCTACTGGCCACAGTTTGAGCCATTAATTTCTTACTAGGAGTTATGCTAGGAATTTATTAGCTGTACAGTAGGCTGTACCCTTACAGAAATAATTGTATGAAATGTTTTCATGCTGCACACATAAAACTACCCCAAGTGATATGCATGCTGCAAGTATGATTTAAATGTTAAATTGGAACGGATTGCTTGCATATGGCATGTGTGCAGCAAGCAAATATGGAAACCATAATTTTTTTGTTAAATTGGGAAAGATGGCATGCATGTGGCATGCGTGCAAAAAAGCAAGTAGTCAGTGACAACTTTAAATATAAAAGTTAAGTGACTTCCTCAGGATCACACTATACACCAGTGGGAGTTGATGAGATTCAACCCCAGGTTTTCATGCCTCCAAGTCTCCTGGCTTGCAGTTCAGTGCCTTTAACCACTAAGCCATACTGTCTGCATACATATGCCTTGTTTGTACTTCAACACGTACTGCATCTGAATACATCTTCATGCATGCGGCATGCTTGTAGCCAGTGTATGCATTTCAGTTTTCTTCTCTCCCTCATCTCATTTTCACAGTTGAACTATAGCACACATACCAATGGAAATACATGTTTTTCCCACTCCCAATACACAAACTTACCCACAAAACCACTTCATTACTTCTATCTGGCCTGCACTCCTACTGTTTTTTTCTCCATAGTTAAGAATGCTGACATTCGAACAGACTTTAAGGTGCAAACACAAATGTAGCAATAACTTCATATATATATATATATACACACACACACATATGGCCAGCCCTCCCCCATGCAAACACACTGTAGCAGATATGGCCATGCTGCTTCAGACAACCCACCAAGTATAGATACAAGTAAAAAGTCTCTTACTTGAGTACTAGGGAGCCAGAGGCAGGACTCTTTAAGAGATGATGTCCATGGGTCAGAGTGCTGGGGTGCACCCCCTTGAAATGAATGGAGTTATTTTCTATTACTATTTTATATGTTATGATGGTGAGTTGGAGAATAATGAAGGCCACTGTTCTACTAACAAGGATCTTGTTAGTCGAGTGGTGGCCTTCATTAATCTCCAACCCTCCATCAATGATGTATAAAATAGTAATTAAAAAATACCCCCATTCATTTCAATGGTGCACACCCCTGCAGTCTCCTTTGCCCTTTGTCATAATGTGCCTGAGTGTGGGGATGTGGAGGTCAGCTTCATGGTGTGGGGGGGCATAAGTCTGACTAGAGTGGGGCTCCAACAGTCTGTGCATACCATAGCACTTAACTGTCCGTGAATGCAAGGGTCAGCTCTAGAATGTCTATAACATCTTCAAAAGGTACAGCTTATTTGGTTTGACTAAAATGTGATATGCAAATCAGGAAAAATTCAAATGTATACGATTCATCTGCATATACCCTAAAGCAGTGCATCAGATTTGGGCTTAAACCCACCCAGTTACTAACCATTTTTTTTTGGCTGAAGTTCACCCCCCCAAAAAAAGATCTTTGTCCTGAGTTTTCTCCCTGACTCCATTCCATTCAATACCCATCCCCTATGGGTCATGAAGCCACCCAAAAGTGAAGAAACATGAAAAACACATCAATATTTCAGTGCTTCCTCCTTCCCCAATCCTCCTGTAAGAAAAATTATTTACTTTTACTTACCTGGCCATATGGCCAGAACCTGCAGCCCGGCATAGTGTGCCACCAGCCAAGGTTTTTGTCGGCTCCCTCTCTCTCCTTCACCAGAAGCTGGATGATAGAACTGACCATCACAGGTCTCCAACATGGTCTGTGACCAAGTCACCTTGCAATATGAATTCACCCAACCTGGGTTTCTTCCTTCTTGCTTGGTTGCTGCTGTGGTTGCTGCCACACTGCACTGATCAAGGTCCATGAAGAGCACCCACACTGCTGTCACCATGCTGCTAAGCCTAGCTTGCTGCCGTGGTGGTCTGTGCTGATTTTTCTATAAGATGAGCCTAGTAGAGTATGTAGGTAGCCTAATCTTGAGTTAGCTTCTAGGTCGCCCTCTGTCCCTTCGACCACCAGGGGAGATGGAGACTCACTAATAGTAGAACAACAAACATATGCTGCCACAACACTGCTATTGAGAGTTCAATGCTCACTGACTCCTCCAAGCTGTAGTGTTCAGCCTGTCTACTCTGTGGTTGGAAAGACAGTGTCACACTTGCAAGCCTCATGTATTCTTTCTTGGCATGAGCTCATCCACATCACATGTGATTGTGCCACTGCTAGTAGGTGGAGAGAGTGGACAACACTGTACGGACACATTCAAGTCTAGAGAGTACCTGCAGCATGAGTACACACAGGCCAGATGGGCACTTATTATGCAAAAGATTAAATCCAAATTGAAAGCCATTACTGCCACATCATAAGAACAACCTAGGCACAAATATGGGGAGGAGGCAACTGTGCCCCTCTGCCCAACCTAAATGGCACCCTTGCTTAATGGTAGAAATTCACTCTCAGGTGCTAATACAATGGTTTCCCACTGTGTTCTGAGGTACCTTTTCTCCATGTTTCATGATGTGTTCTGATCATGTGGGTTAGTGTACCTCATTGTCCCTCATTTTGAGTGTCCATGTCCCTCATTTTAGTGACAAAATGTGAGGTATGGTGCATGCTTCCAAAACCTTAATCAGCACAAAGACTGCTGAGCATGGTCATTAGTGGTTGGTGAAGTGGCCTCAATTCACTCCACGGAGTGATTCCAGGAGCCAAGACAAATTCACAGAGTGCTCTGCAACGTGAAGCAGAGTACTTTGCGTTATAATGGGTAACGCGAAGTCCATTGCAAACAATGACTTTGCATTGCTTCACCTTCCCAGACCACTACTCCACCAAATCTTAAGGCGAAGTGCATTAAGAACAATGCACTTCACCTCACTTCGCCTTGTTTTTAAGCTCCAAAGGTGAATTTTCCAGTGATTCATGGGATTTCAGGTCACATGGGCTCTGTATTGATCTGCACAGTCTCAGTTTGGGGTAGTGTTTTTTGTTTGTGTGTGTATTTTGAATGTTAATGTACAACATCGAGTCTGTGTAGTAAAAGACAGTGAAAGTGTGCTTTGGGGGAGGGGCGTATATGTGGTGTAGATAGATTTAAGTTGGAGAAATAGGAAGGTCTTTGTTTTTCAGTTATATTTTTGTTATATAACTGACTGCTTTAATGTACACACAGTAATTGTTGACATTTTCTTGCTGATTGTGTGTTGTGTGGATCTGGTGCAGCAGTTCATAATTTCAGGTTGTTTACAATACGTGCATATTACTGAACTTTTCAATTTGCTACGCATTACTCGTTGTAGACAAATTAATGTGTGTGTGTGTGTGTGTGTGTGTGTGTGTGTGTGTGTGGTGCTGCATGACATCAAATAATACACCTTTTATTGTGCCACAGTGTAATTTAAGGCGCAGCAGTGTGAACCTGCTGTCCACTGCAGCTGTGTGATTTTATTCTGCCATTGTGGTATTTTTTCTTTGTTTTGCTGCTTGCACTGCACTACCATAAAAATCTGCAGTCAGTGCTCACCCACCCCAACCCCACCACTAGCAAAAGGAATTGTTTTCCAGATTGGATTGTTTGTGACCTCAGCATCACTGGTTAGTTAAGGTGTTGTTTCACTTGTGAATGTGTGTCTGTATCTATTGCTGAAGCCACAGTTGTTTTTTTGGCTTCACATCCAGCGTCCCCCCATACAACGTAGAGCGAACATTCCAAAATCTAAATTTGTTTAGAATATTGTTGTTGTTCCCCCAAAATGCCCACAAAGAGATCTGCAAGCAAAACTGGTTCTCGCCATGGCACTGATGCCAGTTGTAAGATTGTCTGTGGGCGTGGTTGTACGCAGACGCAGAAGTGCATTGATGATGTGAGGAAAGGTATTTCTCCTGCAATGTTTTTTACCACCCAATCAGGAGCTTCACTCATAGTTGGAGGAGATGATGTTGTCCCAGCCAGTGGTGTTAGTGCAGTTGCTGGTGGTGGTAGTAGTATGAGTATTGCTGCCTCAAGCTGCACTTCTGACCAGTGTACCATGTCCAAAAATATAGTGGAGTGTGACGCAGTGCAAGTGAGTGGCAGTGTAGATAATGTCATACTTCCCAGTAACATCCCAGTAACTGAACCTAAGAATTCTGATAAGCATGTCAACGATAGCATACAATGTGACATTTCTTCCACCGCGGTTCAGGTCACGCATTTTCTATGCAGTGATTCACAGTGTGGTGTAAAAATATCAGGTGATGGTGGTGTTGATGATGATAATGAATGTGATGATGATGATGTTGCTGTGGTTGCAACATACAGTCCACATGCCAGCATCCAAGCAGAAGATGTGGATGTGGGTGATGTTGATGAATATGATGATGATGTAATTGACCCCAGTTGGGAACCGAAGAAAAATAAATTCAAGGTGGCTGTGTCTGGGTCTGTTTGCATTAATTCCCCCCAGTAAAAACTTGTGATTTACCAGTTTCAGTTGATGGTGATGATGATGATGATGATGATGATGACCCAGTAATAATGATAGGTAGTGTGGTGGTCAGTTGCAGTCCAAATAGTCACTGCCCAAAAAATCACATAGCACACACCCCACTTCAGTGCTCAAAAGAACAGAGTTCAATAAGCAGCATCATGGACATGTTAAAAGCGGAACATCACTCCCTTGTTTGAGATTTTTTTGTGCAAGATGCAAATGATGAGTCATTTGCAATCTGCCAGGTTTGCCATGTGCATGTGAGTTGAGGTAAAAAGGGGAGCCATCTGGGCACAGGAGAACAGTATATGCATCTTAAGAATAGGCACATGGTACTGTGGACCCAGCACAAGATGGCAGCTAATACCACAGTGGGGCATTCACCCTTGTTATCAGCCATAACGAGCATGTTATCCCCTTCCATGAGTGTTAAGTCCAGTAGGAAATTAAATGTATGCAGTAGTGAAGAAATAAGAGCAGAGCATTACTACAGGCATGATGAGGTGGAGGAGCAGAATGATTTCAAAATGTTGTACACTGCTGGACAGAGTAACAGCTTTGGTGGTGGTGGTGAATGCAGTATGTTTAGTGCAAGTGGTACATCAACCTCGCTTGGCAGATCTGGCAAAATAACTGCATTTCTGGGTTTGTCATCATCACCTATGCAACCGTCTTCATCAAACGTCCACAATCCACCCCCTGCCATTCGCAGAGCAGAACAATTTGTCATCACACCCCCTGTAAAACCTTTAAGTCAGCCCACATTATAGAGTGTTTTTGCTCATAAGCTGAAGTACCCACCCAATCATACAGTGTCACGTGAACTTAATACTGCTGTAGCTAAAATTCTGGCACTTGATCTTTTGCCCTTCTCCTTTGTGGATAATTCTGAGTTCTGGCAGTTTGTTGCATGTGCCTGTCCAAAATGGAAAGTCCCATCCAGGACATACTTTTCGACCGATGCTGTCCCCGAGTTGTTCCATACTGTGTCCAACTCAATAAGATATGCCCTTCAACATTCCTCCTCTCCATTCAGCCATTTAAGTATGGATATGTGACAAGTGGCAAAACAGTGGGGAGTTCATATTTGTGTATAACTGCACACTGGGCACAGGTGCCAGGGTATTGTTTGTGATGTTGGTAGTGTGAATAATCAGTGCAGAAGGTGGAGTGTCGTGGTAGCAATCTTTCAGGAATTCGACAGCATGCAATGATTGCTATGTGCAATGTGACCTGTTCACACACTGGTGAAAACATGTTGGATGTGGTACTGACTGAAATTGGCAAGTGGCTGAACCCCCTGTCCCTGACAGCTGGGTTCATAGCAAGTAACAATGGGTCAAATGTGGTGAAATGCATCACACATGGAGGCTTTTTTCGTGTTTCATGTATGGCCCATTGTTTAAATCTTGTGGTGCAGGAGTTTCTGCAGCACCCTGATGTAAAGGAAATGCTGACAGTTGCATGCCATATCTGCTCTCACTTTTCACGATCTGCAAAGGCCTGTGACCAACTTCGGCAGTTGCAGATGTGAAACAGCCTCCCTCAGCACCGCTTGAAGCTGGAAGTTGTCACCAGATGGAACTTCACTTTATGCATGGCAGAGAGGTTGTATGAACATTACAGAGCCATCTCAGAATATCTTGTGATGCACACTAGCCCTGACAGTTCCGGGGCCTCCATGTCTATGACGACTGAACAGTGCACCTCATGGACTCTGTAATAACAATTTTGCAGCCTTTTGAACATGCCACACAGGCAGTTAGTGGAGAGTCTGCCTCCATCAGCCAATCAATTCCACTGCAGTGGGTGCTGAGGCAGACATTGGTGAATATACAGCATGGCCTTGATGTTGCTGGAGACAGTGCTAGAAGTATGTTGCTGAAACACATGCTGGCAGTATTCAACCAGAATTGTCACATTTTGAGCATTCAGTGTAGTGACAACTTTGCCATAGCCACAATGCTGTACCCACGATACAAACATGGAATTGCCTCAGTACTGGAGGGAGGGACTGAACAGGTAAAAAATGCCAGTGGGCAACTGGAGCGCTTGGTTCATGGGGCATAGAAGTCACGTGCCAAGGTCAGCAAACCTCAGCAGCATAATCTAGCTGAAGGTGTAGCTGGAGGAGCATCAAGCATATCCTGTAAGGGGAAGGGGACTACAGTTCCAGGTGGTGTGTCATCCAAAGCGGTTGACATCAACCCACTTTGGGAGGCTTTGTCCCAAGTGGGGATTTGTAAAATAAATGATTCCAGAGAACAGGATTATGCATCAACCACTGGACTTATTGTGGCAGAGAGAATGGTTGAGTTATATTTGTCTGAAAACAGGCATCTGTCAATAACTGATGATTCTCTTTTGTACTGGAGTGGAAAGGTCAGTGAATGGCCAGAGCTGACTGCAGTGTCACTGAAGTGCCTCACATGCCCACCCTCCAGTGTAAGTGTCAAGAGGGTATTTAGCTCAGCAGGTGCAATAGTCAGGGATCATCGGACAAACCTCTCTCCTGCAAATGTTAGTTTGCTAACATTCATAAAAATGAATGAAAGGCACATACCAGCACAGACTGCAACTTCAGTATTCATACCCTGGCCTAGTCATGGTGGTTTTGGTGATGTAGAAATGGACCATCCTGGTGGCACTGGCAGTGGCAGCATGAAACGGCCCACCACTGACATATATGACGACACAATGGAGAAAGAATTTCCAGTGGTCAGACTTCAGACATAGATGACTGTGAGGACAGCTTTCTTTACGAGGATTATGATGTGGCTAATGTTGGTAGGCTTTAACTGAAGTTGTTAAAAGGTGGTGTGCCCCCCTTGGAGTCAGACCACCACCACCAGGACCGATGTTAGCCACTGCCACCACAAAGAATGAGTTTGTCTGCCCCCTTGACCACCACCACCACTGGGACTGATGTTTGTCACTGCCACCACAGAGAATGAGTTTGTCTTCCACCCTGGACCACCACCACCACCGGGACTGATGTTAGCCACTGTCACCACAGAGAATGAGTTTGTCTGCCCCCCTAGACCACAACCGCCACCACCACTGGGACTGATGTTAGCCACTGCCACCACAGAGAATGAGTTTGTCTCCCCCCCTGGACCAACACCACTATCACTGTTATCCACTGCCACCATGCACCACCAGATATAGGAAGATGTCATAAGGAATGCCATCATGTGCTGCAGCTATCACCACCAGCACCCACCACCAGTGTCATTCAGCCAGTGTTTCCCCATTACATTGACCATGCCAAGGCTGAGGGAGTCGAACAGGAGACCACATCCATCAGCTACAGGTACAAGGCTTCTTAATATTAAAACTATAAAGTGAGTATATGTACTAATGTTTTGTTATGCTATTTAACTTCCTTTAGCTGTATGTTTCATTTTCTGTTGTTTTTCTGAACTGCAATGGTCAAACAATACAGTAAACTTATTTAGTTTTTTTACAGGTTAACAGAAAAACTCTCCTTCGCTGAAAGTCAGTACCGTACACAGGAACCTATGGAATATCCATTTCAAATCCATACTGGTAAGTATCAAGATTTTATTGCATCTGTTCAATTTTTTTTAAAAGAGTGCAGCAAATGTGACTGAGTAGGATTCATAAACTAGGTGACATGTACATCACCAAAACTATTTCTGCAAGATATCATGCACTGTATTTTGAACTTGCAACTGTGCAGTCATGACAGTGTTCAAAAACTTGCACACATGTTGTGTTACTTGACAAGATGTGGTTCTGAAATGTGACTTGACTTGAGATTGAGAACCAGGGACACTGGTACCGTGTATTGGTTACACAGCCTGGTACTAAATTAACTTGTGATTGATCTGCTGATTGCATTGTGACAGCTTACTATCTGTGTTAATAATACAGATACCAGTGGAACAGCCACACCTTAAACATAATGTGCTACTGCTGCAATCATGCTGTAAGAAGTCCTTCATTTCTTTTTTTAGGAAACTTCCAGATGCTTTGTTGTGTCATAGTTGCCTTATCCAAAGAAGTTCTTCAACATTAGGCACCCCCCTTCCCCAGGCTGCAGCACACATGCAACAAGCTGCATGCAGAAGTCATTTCAATTGATGAACATGACCATCATTAGTACCAAACAGACTCGAGAAGGATGCAGATGAAATCTGTGAAGAAATAACCAAATAAGAAACCATTAATGAGACCTACCTACAAATATGCTTCACCCCCAAAAAAATACTTACCTTCATTGGCTTGAGAGTATTTGATTTCCAATTTCAATGCAAAAAATTCTCATCAAGCACTGGAATGTGCACACCAACAGTATCAGTGACCTGTGATACAAAACAATACAACGAGTACATGTCTATATTTGTCAACCCCCACTGTAAGAGGTCTAAACCTCACCTTCAGGTTCTTGGCAATATTGGAGATGCAAATACTCACTGACAAGTTGCATTTGAGTAATAAACAAGTTTATTACTACAAAAAGGGATAAATCACAGTTGCCCTAAGCAGTTCTTACCAATACGAACCGGGAGCCAAAAGGTTGCCCTCACACCTCAAGGTTTCTCTGTAGTCTCTTGGGATCATTCGGTCTCCAAGGTGTAAAGCCTGCATAACATTATATACCTGTGATAATTACTATGGTTACTAAAAGATAGAAACATTTCTAGTTACAGAGATGAGCCCTCATGGCTAAATTGAGATGGCTCCACGGTCCAAGATAACATTATATAATTCTGTAAAGTCATCAGTTTTAGAACAAAGACGCTCTTATACAAAGTCTTACATAACAAGGTGAAGTGGTGTCCATCACCAAAGATGGCAATGTTGCCTTACACATTATAATTACTTCAAGGACAGGTGTTCTGGCATCTGACAAGTAAGAAATAGACAGAAAATACACGGTATAATGTGTGTGCATTAAAAGCAAAGTGAGTTACTAATAATATGTATTCATATCCTGACATCTACTTTTATACGGTAGATGCCCTTAGCCCTATGTATTAGTATAGCCTATGCCTAAACATTAGCTGTCTACGGTGTACCCCTGAGGGTATCAATTAGGGTTCAGGGGCCTCATGTAACAATTCCCCCCCTTGTTGCCTCAAAGGGCAACACAGGGAAATACAAGGTGTGGACAGGAGCAGTGGTCCTTTACAATCCGGAGGCACGAGCCTTGTAAAGGAACTCAAGCTGCTCATAGTGTTGGCGTAGAGTACAGTGTAGGCAGCAAAGCATAATAATCAAAGTAAATATCAAAAATGCTTGTATTATAACAAAACCTTTAAAAGTGATTTCTAACCAGGTGTTAGTCAATGCACTATTCATATCTCCATCATTCATTAGGTCAAGAATTGCTTCATTGGCTTTGGTTATATTATTGCTGATGTGGATGAGGTGTGTGTCCTTTCTATCTAAAAGTGATTTCAATGTAAGTGTAAGTGGATCTATGTGTACATTAAAGTAGGGTAGGTATTCTGAAAGTGTGAGTAAATAATCTGGATTACCATCAATGATGTCTGCTTCCATAAGGAAACGGGGTTATGACAGTATGTCCAATAACAGTTTTTGATGGGGAACAAAACAGAAGTTGGGGTAATCAATAGAACAAGTAACAGAACCATATGAATAAGATTTCACATTTGTCACTATACAGTATTCTCCTCACAGAGTTATACTGTGAATGTACTGTAGGCAGTCTCCATTTTGCAGCTGGACAGGGCATGTAGGTCATCTTGGAAATCCGTGTTGACAGGCAATGAGCTTCCTCACGATAGGACTGGTAGAGCTGATCTGGTGACAGCGTTAATTCAAAAGAGTTGGTGCTGTTATCAGTGATATTATCATCCATAGTGAAAGTCCAATCAATGCTGTCTGGAGAGTAGCCACAAATAGGGCGTATAACATCAAACACATCACATTGGCACAGGTAGATGTATTGCTTTTTTGCACAACAGTCCGTGTGCGGTGCCACCCAGGCATCCAGGAAGGAGTGGTAGACCAGTAGAGGTGGTAGATCCAGGCATTCTCGGTAGATGTCATCATCCAAATGCCCAATAAAATGCGCCAGTGCCAGCTTGTCGAACAAGGCTGTAGTGGGATCAAAACGTGGTAAGGAGACAGTAAAGGAGACAAACATAGTATCTGTTATAGAACATTTCACTAGAAAAACAAGGACCAGTATTAGGATGTCTGGTCACAAACCCCAAATTTCGAGCTGTGGAGAGAGAATGGACAGTGTCTGTTGCATACATAGGGAAATACAAGATGGAAGTTTACATTTGGACAATACCATTTAGAGATGCATCTGTCATGTATTATATCAGGATTCCTCCAGTTTCTAGGTCTCTGAAGAGATTGTTAATGGTAGTGAGTATATATGAACCATATGCAGAACAAAGTATTTCTCTACCAATATATTGTTTATCAGCTTTCTATTGTTCTGTTGTATGAGTGCGTTAATCTTATCTTTGGAATCAGTGAATGCTTTTAGATGTCGTGCATGTTGTATACAGTGTATCTTTCTTCCTGACTAAGACCATCCACACCATGCAATAAAGGTGGTAAAACATTATTAACCAAACCAGTGGAGAATTTTGCAGAATGACTTTTGATAGCAGCGATGTCTGCTTTGTTCCAAATGGACATAGAAGTACCAAAAGACCTGTGACAGTACTCTGTGGCACCTGTAACATCAGAACTGTCAACTTCACGTCTAGTACATTTTGGGTAAGAGTACTAGAAGGGTTTCCTCTAAAGTTACCTCTGTGTTCTCGTAGAACAAACCCCAGTAAAGGGATCCTGGTGCGAATCTGAAATGCTGCAAACTATCACAACAAAGTACTATAGAATGCAGATGTATTGGCATTGGACACATACCAAATTATTTCATATTCCAGTAAGTAAGATTAAATAAAACAGGTATATGCATAAACTGTAAATTGTTAATCAAAGAACCTGGGAGGGCAGTGGCTGTGAGACCACCACGGGGACCAGGGTATGTTTTGGACATTCCAAAAGCTGTTTTTCAGTGAGGCAGCACAGAGAGATACATGGCTGTCGAGGCCATGTGGTGTACAGCACAGAATCGCAGTGCAGAATCCTAGAGAAAGAGAATTACAATAGGAAGGATCAAACAAAGAGTTATGTTATACAAACCAGAGTGTCTTAATGCAGTTTGTAACAAGGACAGTGAACCATTTGGGGATAATTTAGCATTGGGCCAACCCTGGAAAGTTCCCTTAGAGAGTTTGGCCACAGGGAGAACTTGTCCTTGTGATGTGGTTTGCCACTCAATTTGAAGGGTGGATTTGTCAGGAGCAATGACCGAGGCAGTGAGGTATGCATCGGAACCTTCCTGGACAGTAATCATAGTATCTGGAATTTTGATGGAAACTCCCTCTGTAGGAGGTGCTGGAGGATCAAGGTGTCGAATGAGGTCCGTTACCGTGCCTTGGGCGAAAGGGATTACTCCTGCAAGGAGGAGAGATAGGAACAAGATAGCCATCTTGTCAGTGTATCTGAAAAGGAAGATGAAAGATTAGTACATTAGTACAGTTCTGCGCAGTGGGGTTAGGAAGAGTAATTTTTAAGTTCCTTTGTACAGTTTCAACTGGTTTGCATGTAACCATTTGTCAGTCAATTTATTGTTGTGGAGGAGTCTAACTTGATAGACTACCGGACTGAGCTTGTTGACAATGGGGTAAGGGCCTTCCCACTTGTTGGAGAAGGAGTAGGTGGGATGTGCAACTCGAAGTACCATTACCTGATCTCCAACCTGCCAATCCACTTCTTGTGCGTGTTTGTCAAATTGTATTTTGGACTGTTGCTGGGCCTTGCCCGTGCAGTTTGCAGCATACAAGTGTGTGTGTGTGTATGAGGTCTTTTCTGAGTTTCTCCACATACTGATCTACAGACACACAGTCTGCAGTGGGGGTATGCAGGTCAAAGAGCAAGTGTTCAGGTAATCTCATTTGTCTTCCAGTCATTACCTCGAAAGGTGTAAGCTGGGTGGTGGCTGAGGGTGTACCCCAATTGCCATAAGCAGTAAAGGCAATAGGGAATCCCAGGTCTTGGGATTGTCCTCAATGAATTTGGAAAGCATTTGCTTAATCCATCTCTTGGCTCTTTCTACTTGACCTGAGGATTGAGGGTGATAAGGTATGTGGAACTTTTGCTGGACTCCAAGGAGTTCAAGGGACTCTTTCATCAACTCACCTGTAAAACTGGTTCCTTTATCGGAGTCTACCTTGAGAGGCAGGCCCCACCTGGAGAAAATCTGTTCTACCAGGATCTTGGCGTGTTGTCTTTGCGGTGCATGTCTTGGTGGGAAAGCCTCAACCCACTTAGAGAATAAACCGGTCACTACAAGAGCATACTTGTTGTTTCTACTGGTGTTGGTCAAGGGACCAATAAAATCAATCTGAATGGCATGCCAAGGCCAGTGTGTCTCTGTGGTAAAGTTTGGCATTTTGTTTTGTAGGTATTGGATTGTTTTGTGCACAAACAAGGCAATTATCAATGTATTGTTTAACGTCTTTGGTAATCCCAGGCCACCAAGCAGTGGTTTGAGACGTTGGAGGGTGTTTCCATCCCTGGTGTCCACCAGTGGGTGTGTCATGTACCTGGTGCAAAAATTCAGATCTCAAATGTCTGGGGACTACCCACAATTTGGTGGTAGTATCCTCTGGCTGGAACCAAATAAGTTTATCATCAGGATAAGTGCAATTTACCTTCATGCCTGCGATATGGGTTGTGTGTAGGGAGTCTTTCTTCAGTACCCTTGTCCAGGAATCCGAACACTTCTTTGAGTTCAGTGTCCAAATGCTGAGCTGCTGAGAGATCCAAGGGGGAAAAAGATTCAGATTTCTTTTTGAGAGCTGCAACCTGTACAGCTGCATTGGCCTCTGGATGATCCATCATCCAGACATCCCCCCCTAGGGACCCTTCCTTAGCAAGGGTGTCTGCTGTGTCATTAAATGCATGATAAGGATCATGTAGGGAGTGAGCTTTAACCTTGTGCACATAAAGTTTGTGTGGGTATTTCTGTGCTAATGCATGTATGTAGATCACCAATTCTTTGTATTTCACTGGGCTTCCATCAGAGGAGAGGAAGGAGTTCTTCTGCCAGAAAGGGAGAAATTCTGTAAGGGAACAGCAAACCCAATTAGAGTCTGTGAAAATGATGGTATCCTGAGTTCTATGTTGAATAAACTCTAGTGCACAGGCCACCGCTGCCATCTCTGTGTATTGTGATGAAGCTACACTACAGTGTTTAGATATTCTGACAGTGTTCCCGTAAGGATACACCACCATAATACCCATCCCTGCAATCTGTTCTCCCTGAGAGTATGATGCTGAACCATGGGTGAAAACGTGGCACAAAGAGGTATTTTCCAGTATCTCAGGGGTGGCAGGGAAGAATGGACCTGGATCTGGGAGATCAGGTGACTGCAAGGCAAAGTCATGGGGTTCCCCCTGGAAAAGGAGGCCATGAGCTAATAGAGATGGAACTTTGGTTTGATGGACCTGAATATCCCTATCCTGGAGGAGGAGTGACCAATGTGTCAGCCTGGTGTTGGAGACTGACCCATCCTTCACTCTATCTGAGAGCAGAAAAGTAGTAGGTGTGTGATTGGTGTTAAGAATCAGTGGAGAGTACCCAATGATATACAGGAAGTGCTTGACTGCCCAATAAGTGGCCAGAAGGTTCCTTTCACAAAGGCCATACTTCTGTTCCACTGGGGTCAAGAGCTGTGATGCATATGCAATAGGTCTCAAGGTGCCACGCACCTTTTGGGCTAACACTGCTGACATAGCAATGTCAGGGTGACACCTCTAGATGGAATGGTAATGCTGGGTTGGGGTTTACCAGTGCTAGGGGCGGCCAAGGCCTGCTTCAGTGATGCCACAGTCTGGGTATGGACAGACCCCAACTCCATGGAATGTCCTTTTGAGTAGATCATACAGGGAGTGGCTTTCTAAGAAAAATCACAATAAAATCTCTGGAATAGTTTACCATACCTAGAAATCTCCAAAGAGTTGCCACACTGGTAGGTAATGGCAGAGTCTTGTAATCATGAATCTTTTCCAAGTAGGGCTCCGGCCTTGGTCAGTAGATCAAACCCAGAAAAGTACTTCTTTCTGACATGGTTAGTATTTGCGGTTACACTCAAGCCTGTTCTCTGAATAAGAGTCAATAATTCATCCAAGAGATCCAGATGTTGTTCCTGTGTGCAGTAGCCAACAACAGGTCATCTACGTACTATAAGAGACATTGGGGTCTGAGAAACCTTGTAGGGCATCCATCATATGGAGATGGAAGAGGGATGGGCTATTATGGAATCCTGTGGCAAGCAAGTCCACGTGTGTGTCGCCCTTCAAAGGTGAAGGCAAACTTATATTGACTCTTGAGGGTCAATGGTAATGACCAGAAACCATTGGAGATATCCAGGGCACTGAACCATTTCTGATCTGGTGTCAAAAGTCGAAGCACATCTGGTGCAGACGCCACAGTTGGGGAACAACTGGGAGTAACCAGATTCAGTTTCCTGTAGTCAATAGTAAGTCTCCAGGTACCTGTGGTTTTCTTCACAGGCCAAACAGGAGAGTTGGCAGTGGAGACACAGGTTCTGATTACTCCTTGTTTAAGGAGTGACTTGATTGTTTCTGAGAAGGGTAAGGCTTCAGTGGAAACTTATATTGCTTTGTCTCTCATGTGCCGGGCCTGGCACCACAATAACAATGCATTCATGCTGCAAATCATAAGTTTGTTCACTGCAAACGCTCCAAATGTCGCTGCAGAATAGGTAGAAGTTTTGGGAAAAGCTCATGATTCTTGAATAAATCTATGACGTCATACTCTTTGTTGTTAATGGATATCATTGCTACAGCATGTGAGTCAGGAATTAAGACAGTAGGGTATTGACCCTGGATTTGTATCAGCAACATGTTTGCTAGATCCACTACACAGCCGTGTGGTGCAAGGAAGTCAATCCCGATGATACAAGGATGATCGTGCAACACCATCAGTTGGAAAGCATGTGAGGCCTATAAATGGCCTAGTTCTACCGGTAAAGGCAGAGAACAGTATGCAGGTAACCTAGCACCATCAACTCCTGACATATTGGTCTTCTGTCCGGTACACCATGGAGACGTTTCAGGGTGGTCATCATGTAACACAGATACAGCTGCACCTGTATCTAACAAGACAATTAGTTGGCAGCTCCTGACCTCAGCCTCGGTGCAGGGCCTTCCGTTTGTATCCAAGACCAGCTTGTTTACAATGCGGACTGGGGCCTGTAATTGTCAATCCGTATTGTTGGAAGCATGCAGAGGTTGGGTTTGGCTTGCATTAATGACTTCACCGTGTTGCACTGATGCAATGTAGGGAGGAGCTTCCAGGTTCAGGCTTGTATGGATCTAAGAGCCCATACTTCCGGTGTCTCCATGGCCAGCAGTGTCATGGGTCGCCGAATGTACTGCTGCAAGTGTTTGAGCGGGAACAGCATCTGCTACGGAATGCACTTGCCGCAGGAGCTCCCGAAATTTTCGATTTTATTCAGCTATCTCTTTATACGAGGGACCCGATCTTTGTAATGGCTTCCCTTTGCCTTTGTGCCCTTCTGTTTTTAGGCCAATTCCGGTTCCCACCCCACTGTTGTTGTTGTTGGCCCTGTTGGGGGTTTTGCTGGGTGCCAGCTGGAGGGGCCGATGGATGTTTAGGCTGTTGTTGCTGGGCCTGCCCTTCCACAGTGTAATGTGTCATGGTCCCAGAAGCAGGTTCCACGGCCGCAACCTTTTTGGATCCGGAACCCAAATCACGGATGTACAGTTGATACACTCTCTCGGTTTCGAAGAATATCGGCAAACCTATCCATATTTGGGTATGTGGTTGGCTCCTTTCTCTCTTACGGCTGGGATCATGTTTCTAAGAACAGGGTCTTATATTGGATAAGATCTACATCACGACTTCTTGTGCCAGATGTTTCCCGCTCGATAGGCCATCCAGGTCTCTGGTGGTAGGTCGCTGGGCTTTCTTAACATTTGCTTCATGGGGTATGCTACATTACTCCAGCCACACCAGGGCTGTGAGCAGAAAGAGCTCAGCTGCGACTTACGTCAAGGTGGGCGTTCCCATCCTGGTGAACTACTTCAGGAGTTTGGCCCATAAACCCGGATTGATGGTCTGGCGTAGTATTTGGACCTGATATTCTGTGGTGAGGCTGAGCATCTCGCACTTGGAGCATACCTTTTCCAAATGGCAGCTGAGATTGTCAGACGGGTTCATCCGACCAATGCTGTCAGCAATTTGCTGAACAGAGTAGGCCATTTGTAGGGGATTAGTTGGTGGTCGATCAGGCAAAGGTAATGCGTCTCGCACACCATCCAATGCTGCGTGAGCTGCAGCTTCAGCCACGCAGTACGAACAACACCTTCCTGAGTGCCAGCTTGCTTGAAAATTTGTCGGATCTGACTTTTAATGGCTTTCATACTTCTTTCAGGAAGAGAACATTTTCCAATGCTCTATCAATCATGGTTTCAATTTCTTGCCTGTCTTCACACTATGCTTGACTAGCGGAGGTGCCGTGGACAAATCAGCCTGCTCCCCCATCATGGCCGCCACGATGCAGCAGTTTCCCATGATGAGCATCTAGCGTCGTCTCGTGTGACCTGAGGGTAGTGGGCGAGGGACCCGCCAGACTACAGCGGATGGCTGGGTGGGAATCTGGGCCATAGTAGAGCGTGACTGGGCATTGTACTGTGCAGAGATGTTGGCGTCGGATGGTTCCCCCTCTGATGATGAGTGAAGGCAGGGCTCGCCTCACATTGCCTTATACTATGGCCAGTCAAAACCTCTCGCTGATGGCTGGTTTATCCATCCTAGCTTTACATTCATCATGATTCACACTTGAAACAGCCATATCCACTGATCCCGTTTCTGCTTCTGCAAAACGGTACGCCGCGCCAAGTCATTGTCCCATAAGCTGTTTCTAACCGTTACGTACCTGGTTGATCTCGTCCTGTTCACCCATTTTATCACTCAACTGTGCATTTGCAGCACTCAACAAATCATTCATTTGCACCACCTGACTCTTATCCTGTCTTAAACTTTCACACTCCTGTTTTAAAGTACACATTTCTTGTTCACCAGCCTGTCTGGAATGATGCAATAGGAATCTTTTCATTCACGAGAGATTGGGTTATGATTCCAAATTCTGCTGTATCCGAATACATTCTGTTTCCTCCAAGACCATCTCCTGCTTAAGAATCGATCTGCAGGTCAAGTCTGAAACCTTGCTTGGAGGCTTCCAAAGCAGCGTGAAACGGCGACCATCAACGCTTCCCCAGCACAGCTTATTGGTTGACTGTCACGTCTCTGTGTACTGGGTTGAAATCCCCAGTACAGGGTTTTCGGATTGACTCGCGTTCCACGCGATGTCAGCCCATCCTCCATGGGAGGTAAGAAAGTTAGAGACATCGAGTCTCAGTTCTGCGCAGATATCTGATACGGTGGCCATTGTGTGGGAGGGAACGAAAATTCAAACTGTGAAAAAGACTGCGTGTTGCGTATTGATCCACAACACGAGTACTTTAAACACAGCCAGGCTACTGTTTAAGATGTAGGCTTGCAATTCAAAGCTGCTATGGAGTGGGTCGAGACAGCATTGACCACACCCAAAAAATCAGCTAGACTTTGCAAGTATCTACAAACTAGTAGAAAAGACGGGAGAGGTGGTACGGGGGTGTACACTACAGTCCCGGTGGAAAAAGAAATTATAGCAACAAGTGAAAACTTACAACACCCAATATCGCCTGCACATGGTCGCCAATTGTAAGAGGTCTAAACCTCACCTTCAGGTTCTTGGCAATATTGGAGATGCAAATACTCACTGACAAGTTGCATTTGAGTAATAAACAAGTTTATTACTACAAAAAGGGATAAATCACAGTTGCCCTAAGCAGTTCTTACCAATATGAACTGGGAGCCAGTGCTAAGCGTTCCCTACACCTCAAGGTTTCTCTGTAGTCTCTTGGGATCATTCGGGTCTCCAAGGTGTAAAGCCTGTGCATAACATTATATACCTGTGATAATTACTATGGTTACTAAAAGATAGAAACATTTCTAGTTACAGAGATGAGCCCTATTGGCTAAATTAGAGGTGGCTCCACGGTCCAAGATAACATTATATAATTCTGTAAAGTCATCAGTTTTAGAACAAAGACGTTTTATATAAAGTCTTACATAACTAAGGTGAAGTGGTGTCCATCACCGAAAGATGGCAATGTTGCTTACACATTATAATTACTTCAAGGACAGGTGTCTTGGCATCTGACAAGTAAGAAATAGACAGAAAATACATGGTATAATGTGTGTGCATTAGCAAGCAAAGTGAGTTACAATAATATGTATTCATATCCTGACATCTACTCTTATACGGTAGATGCCCTTAGCCCTATGTATTAGTATAGCCTATGCCTAAACATTAGCTGTCTATGGTGTACCCCTGAGGTTATCAATTAGGGTGCAGGGGCCTCGTGTAACACCATCTAGAAAATACAAAAATATATTTATATATATATTATAGTGGCACTGTCGCACCACTATATTTAGGGTCGAGATATTACTTCTACGTTAAAGTCAAAGTTTTGTGCATTAATAACTATGGACCTGTTCAATGGATTTGCCTGCAATTTGGTATGCGCGTTGGGGCATAGTAGATCTCTTGATTTGCCAAATTTCATTTCAGTTGGCTTACGGTCTTTGTGCATGAAAATGCTGAAAAATGCAAAATTATCCATTTTTGGAGGCAGCTTTTGGGATTTTGAATGTGGCCCTGTGCAGCCATCATGTAGCATACCACTCTGTGAGATGGCTCATTTGAAAGAGCATTGGTGGCTAAACATGCCACTTTTTGTTTGGCAAAAAAATATTAAGACATTCAAAAGTTATGCCACTTTTACGTTCCCATTATAAGTCAATGGGAAAATTTATATGCATGTTTTGTGAACAAAGAATAGGGTTCTGGCCATCTCATCCCACCTGGCACTCAAAGAATTTGCAGCCTCACAGTTCAAGAATCTTTGTCCCTAAGAATTCTTTGATTGCGAGATCCGCCATCTTGTTTTTAGATTTCTGATCGTAAAAACACATATATCTCGGCTCAAGGGTCACTCCTAAAATAAAACTTGGATGGGTTTTACTCAGGGGTCTCCGATCTATCGAGCCATGCCTTTGGTTTCATCCAAATTGGTCAAAAAATAGAGTTATAAGGTTTTAAAATCTTTGATCGTGGCTCGCTAACGATCTTTGATCGCGAGCCTGCAACTTCTTTGATTGCGAAATTCTTTGATCGTGATCTTGTATCAAGAGCTATAAACACAATTATCTCAGCTCACGGGTGGGCTAGGGACACAAATAAGGGTGGGATTTACTCAGGGGGCTTCGTTCTATTGAGGCATGGCATTGGTTTGGTTTAAATCGCTCAGAAAATTGCGTTTCACCATTTTTAATTCTTTGGTTATGAGCATGCAATTTCTTTGATCATGAGCCTGCAAATTCTTTGATCACGAGATTATTTGATCATGATCGTGTATCATGAGCGAGGGACAAGATGGCTGAATTAAAAAATCAATTTTCTCAGCCCAGAGGTGCCCTAGGAAGTCAAGTGAGGGTGGGTTTTGCTTAGGGGGCTTCTTTTTGTCGAACCATGGTGGTGGTTTACTGCAGTTCCTTGTATTTTTTGATTTACAGCATTTTTTTATTCTTTGATCGCGAGCCTGAAATTCTTTGATCGCGAGATTCTTTGATCTCGATCGTGCATCGCAAGCAAGGGACGAGATGGCCGGATTACAAAATGATTTTTCTCAGCCCAGAGGTGCCCTAGGAAGTCAAATGAGGATGAGTTTTTCTCAGGGGGCTTCGTTCGGTCGAACCATGATGGTGGTTTACCACAATTCCTTAAAATTTTTGATTTACAGCATTTTTTATTCTTTGATTGAGAGCCTGCAAATTCTTTGATCGTGACATTCTTTGATTGCGATCATGCATCGCGAGCGAGGGACAAGATGGGTGAATTAAAAGATCAAATTTCTCAGCCCAGGGGTGTCCTAGGAAGACAAATGAGGGTGAGCATTGCTCAGGGGGCTTCGTTCTGTCGAACCATGGTGGGGGTTTCCTGGAATTCCTTCTAATTTTTGATTTACAGCTGTTCTGCTTCTATGGTTATATTATTATAAGGCAGAGAAAATAAAAGGAATCTGATTGGCTGTCATGGTTCTGAGAGGGTTACATTAACTCACGTTATAACATGGGTTGCTGATAGTTGGTAAATACGTCAGCTCCCATTGGTTGAGTCCCTCTGCGTGACCTTGATTAATCCCCAATATACACACAGTTGCTGTGAAGGGGAGGCCAGCGGTATCAGTGGGCAGAGTGGATCTAGTTATGTTACTCATATCCCAAAAGTGAACGGCAGTCATTTGTAATTATGGGGAAGTGAGAGACCCCCATCGACTGCTGTTCTCCCTACTACCAGCGGAGCAAAACACACACCCCAGACATGTCAGTGCCTGAGTGTAGAATTCTATAGTGTCATGCAGGGAACTTTCATCCTTCTAGTGTGGACATACAGGAGAAAGAGAGGGTCGTCAGGTGTTGCTGTTTGTCTGTACCCACCCACCCCACAGACCTCCGTGCCCTGCCACAGTTGACGGCTCTGGCCCCCCATGGCTAATCTCCTCATACAATGTAGAGAAACAATCTAGCCACAAAGACTTCTATAATGTTGATATTGTGTGCTGGTTTCCTGCCCCCCACATCATGGCTTGCTCAGCCATGTGGGCAGGGACAAAGAGAGAGAGAAAGACACACACTCGAGGGGAGATAGAGAGGGATGCGGGACCGGCCACATGGATTTTTCCTGTGTCAGCTCCACCTGCTGTCATAGCACACCTTGGACCATTCCAATGTCAGTATGGCTACACATGGGGAGACAGAGACAGAGACAAACAGATCCAGCTTTTGCCGTGCTGTGTGGAAGCAGTACTGATCCATGCAGAAGCACAGACACTGGGAGCAGCACATAGGGCAAGACGGGGAATGAGTAGGACAGTGGGAGATGCACAGTGTAAGTGAACTATGGTGCAATGTCCAGTGTGTCTTTCTGAGTCATCAGCTGTGATATTTGAGACAGAACCATCGGCGTGCGGTCGGGTAAGAGAGAGAGAGCATTGAGAGAGAGAGAGAGAGAGAGAGACACTGGGCTGCCGCGTGCTGCAAACTACATACAAAAGTGGAGACAAGAAGTGTCTCACTGTCTCTCTCCCTCTCTTTATGGACACATCGGCTGTCATTTAGTGAATGGGCAAGACTGAAATTGCACAGCATTCCAGTGGCCCTGACTTGTGTAACAAACACGCTCCTTCAGAAAGACACACCAACACGGGTGAGGGAGAGACAGCAAGTACAACCCTGGCATACTGCAGTGCTGTGCCTCGGATCAGAGACAGAGATGGATCTATATATCAGCTGGAACAGCACATATGTCACTTATAAGGGGAGAAAGATGGCATAAAGTGTAATCAGTGTGCATGTCATAAGTTAAGTGCATCCTGTTTGTCTCTCTTTCTGTTTTCCCGAGCTATTATTGCCTGTATGTGGTGGTCGGTGAACAGTTGCAGTTGTATGGGAGGTTGTGCATCTTGTAGGAGACGTAGGAGTGCATGTTATACACAAGAAATGTCAGAGATCCTATCAGTACTAAATCCGTGACATTTCTGTGTCCATAACAGCACTCAGATATGCATTTTTTGTTAGGGACTATATAAGGTGGCAGGATACAGTACCTTTTTTGCTGTTTAAACAGGAAAAAAACATATTTTATGATTTTTTTTGGTTGTTTAAACATAACCCATGTTATAAGCACAATAACCCACTCCAGGGTGTGCAGTTATTGGGGATTAATCAACACCCCATGTGCTGTGAGGACACTCGGCCTGTGGCCTTCTGCCTCACAACACACCTGGGGTTTATTAATCCTCAATAACCGCACACCCTGTCATGGGTTACTGCTTACTTATAACATGGACGTGTATATATCAGCAAAACGACTGGTGAACAGTAATCACTTGACTATTCATTAATGACTAATATACGAACAGTAGCTGCAAGTGGTAAAAAGGTGCCCAAACAGAACGAGAGACAGCATACCGAACTAATTTCAAGGTTAGGTAAAAAATGTCAGCAGTAGCCATATTGAAATCCACCTTAGCAAGTGTACCCACCCAGAGGACACTGACAGTCACACCATAAACTGCTTAGTAGCGCATTAGAAGTCTGTATGAGCAAAAGTACAGTGAACCACAAAACGGATTAATTAAATAACTAGAGTAGTGAATATGTAGTAAAGTACTGCGATCGGTGGCATAATCGCGAGTCTACCCACCTGCTGAGTTGGAATAGTACCAAAGTCATATAGCAGTCGGCGACAATCCCAAAGACAAGTGATGTGTCTCCCCACACTCCAAGGAGAGCTGTATGCTAGTAGCAGAATGCACGCATAGTGCCAATTTGTGTTGTGCACCTGAACTGCTTGTGTTTTCCCCCTCCCATCGATTTAGTTGCCTGTCTCTCCCGACATGTGCACCACTTGTTTGCTTATTGATCCCCCCCCATTGCAGGCAGTCACCCGGTTTCTCAATATGTCAGTGCGCTGACCGCACGCACAGTGGCTCAAGTAATGCAAGCAGTGTGTCTCGGAATTCAACTGGAGAAAACAGGACGCATGTGTGAGACACTTTCCCTGTTAGCGCAACATAGACAAGAGGTACGGAGTGAGAGACAGACAAGCTGCAAGAGGCAGTCAGAGCTGGAACATTAAAAGGTGAGTGACTGAGCGGCAAGTTGTGTGGGATACATCATGCTCAGTAACTGAGAAGAGGTTTAGCAGGGAAGACATAATGTCCCCTTGTGCAGTAGTTCTCCACTCATTTATCAATATACTCATTGTGCCATTTTCTCTGTTACAGTGCAATGCAAGACATAGGCAGTCACAGGCACATACACAGCCAGTGCTGTGTTCCTTTCCCACAGACAATGTGTCTGACAGCCGGAGAAAGAGCAGTCCATTGCACAGTACTGTTAAGAAGTTAAGAAGTGCAGGCTGCTCCTTGATTGAATTGTGTGGACCACATTACCACAAACTTCTGTTTCCAGCACTATGTTTTCTGTGGCAGAACATAGATGTTTGTGGTACTGTGGCCAAAAGTAGTAGAAGAACACAAAATAGTTCCAACATTTTTTTGCCTTTATTCCAGTACTTTTAGCTTGTTTCTGTACACATATAGCCCATGTTATAAGCGCAATAATCCACTCTAGGGTGTGCGGTTATTGGGGATTAATCAACACCCAGTGCTGTGAGGACACTCGGCCTGCAGCCTGTGCCTCACAACTCACCTGGGGTGTTGATTAATCCCAATAACCACACACTGTGTTGTGGGTTATTGCTTACATAATCTTATAGAAAGTGGATGTGGTGAGAAGTTGCAAAGAAGAAAAATAATACAAGTGACCAAACTAATTGTGCTGCAGTTGCAAGACTGTGAAACGCAGCCATATTTTTTATTCCGCTAAGTGACTGTGCCCACCCACTCACCCATTGGACCTTGAAGATCCTAGCATATCCCCATTCAGAGCAACAAACACACATTAATTGCACCACAAGAAAAGTTTCCTCACAATATGACTTCATAGACAGTGCGAAGCGGAGAAAAGTAGCCACATGTCCGCATTCCCGTGGCTGCAGCACTCTGTACTGGCATAGTGACACAGAAGTGCTGAGCCTCAACATACAAGTGGTGCTTTGTGAAAGCCACCTAACTGAGGAAGGGAAAGTCACCATTTTTCTCCTCTCCACTCGGTATTCACATGAGCACCCAGTCGTACCATGCCCTGGTTCCCTTGCCTGCAGCAATCCATTTGGGAGAGTGATAAGGACATGCACATAGCGTTTAGTGGAAGGTACCTGCCTGTCTGTTGGGTGTAAGGTGATATTACCGTGGAGGTGATCAAGGTTCCAACGGAATCGCTCAGTCGCATACTATCTGTAATAATTAGGAAGCCGATAGCTGAGACTAGATGTCAGAGGAGCTGTTTACGGTCTGTTGACTACCTCTGCAAGTGACTGCATAATGATAGGGAAACAATGAGGGAGTCAATTGTACAAGACAGAAATCTGTGTTTCTCTGTGGACAAGTACTATGTTATGTGAGTCATGCGGGCAGTGAGCCAAGTCAGGTGCACAGTACAATACCTGACATCCGTCATGGAGTGTAATCAGCACATTCTGTGTTTGTGCTATCTCAGAGAGGCACACTATCTCGTGAAACAATGCAACAGTTAATGAAGTAAGTACCCACAGCCAGCAAGAAACTACTGAAAACAGCAGCATATGGTACAGTATATGGAAAACAGAGACACTGCATGCCACAGCTCTGTATCTGTCTGTCTGTCACCCTCCATCTGTACTATTAAACAATGTATCTACATGATATGTAACAAATGAGAAGTAGCAAAGACACATGACTGTGCCTCTTGATACTAGTATGTTAGCCTGTTTACCACAAACGTCTGTAACAAGCACTATTTTCCTGTGGCAGAACACACATGGATGGGGTACACCGGCCAAAAGTAGTGTAGGAACATTGAGTAGTCCCCACAGTTTTTCTCCTATTAATCCACAAGTTTTCGTTGATTTCTCTCGATATCTTGCCCATGTTATAAGTGCAATAACCCACTCCAGGGTGTCTGTTTATTGGGGATTAAGCAACACCTTGGGTCTCATGCCTCACAATGCACCCGGGGTGCTGATCAATCCCCAATAAACGCACACCCTGTCATGGTTTATTGCTTACATCCTATTCAAGCTTTCGGTGGGGGTGTGTGTGCTCCTCGGACCTTGTAACTGCATGTTTCAATCAGGTCCATGGGCGTAGTCGATGTGTACAGTATGTCTGTGATTGACTACCATTTTCGGTAGGAAGAGTGACTAGTTAGGGGCGGTTTGTTTAAATGCCGCCAGTTCAACAAACAAGGCACTGTGTTTTTTCACTTTGGAGCCTAATCAGAGGAGCCTTGTACTCAAGTGGAAATGTGGGAGAGAGAGACCTAGGAGAACCATCTACCAAATCCTACAGTGGCATCTTCATCTCGGGTGGAGAAAGATCACCATACCAGTGGTGCAGAGCAGACAGAGCACCACTGTTGTTATCCTCCAGAGCAGTGAGTTAGCCTAGCATGATTTTGAGCTGAGGTCAGAGTGGCTGGAGGCTGCAAGACAGGCAGGGACTTGTTAGCTGAGCTGATGCGAGCTGAGGAGGACCAGATGAGAGGCGCAAGTGAGTTGAGGCTGCCAGTGCATGCCTGTGTGATCAGGAAGAAGCTGAGACTCGATTGCTATCCTTTACATCAAAACTGAGCTGTATTTCATTACTTGTGTTTTTCTCTTGAGTGAGCCCGAGGCTCAGTCTGTCCAACTTTACTGCATGGCACCGCAGTCTTCCTGGCTGAGGATCAATTCACCAATTTGCACAAGTTCTTAGTTTTTTATTCTTTCTCAAAAAGTAAGGAAGTTCTTTGCAAAAAACTGCATTAATGAATCATTTAGGGTTAAAACACAAAAAGTCAGGAAATGAAAAATCTTTAGGGTTGCCCCTCCCCCCTGGACCCGCCCATCATCCCAAGATTAACAGCTGACGGGGTGTGTCATTGGGGCTGTGAGGCCTAAATGTCACCCATTATTATTTACTGTGGTTTGTGAATGTAATTTCAGATGGAATGGGGTTACATTTAGGCCTCACAACTCCAATGACACATGCTGTCAATCTTGGGATGATGGGCGTGTCCGGGGGGGCAGGGGCAATCCTTAAGATTTTTAATTTCCTGACTTTTTAGTGTTTTAACCCTAAATGATGCATTATTGCAGTTTTTTGCATAGATATATATATATATATATCTCAAGTGACCTTGGCTACTATTAGTGTACAGACAAAGGGCACACTTCCATCTGGTCGAGATGATAGCATTCACGTTTGTGGGAGTTGCAGCACACATTGGACCAGTAACAGTTTGCTCACAGTCATCATTTCTAATGGGACTTTATATGTGGTGTAACACTCCCGTTTCACTTTGTTACCACTTGTCAACTTTCTGGACACAAGACAGATGCATTTTGGGGATGCAGAAAAAATCAGGGGACTCTGTGTGACCACTGCGCGCATGACTGAGTGCGCCATTAATTCTGGGGGACTTTACATTTCATGTTATGCTCCCATTTCAATTTCACTTTGTTACCACTTGTCAATTTTCTGGACACAAGACAGATGCATTTTGGGATGCAGAAAACATCTGGGGACTCTGTGTGACCACTGCGCGTATGACTGAGTGCGCCATTAATTCTGGGGGACTTTGTATGTGGTGTAGCACTCCCATTTCATTTTGTTACCACTTGTCAATTTTCTGGACACAAGCCAGATGCATTTTGGGGATCCAGAAAACATCTGGGGACTCTGAGTGACCACTGCAAGCACGACTGACTGTGACATTAATTCTGGGGGACTTTGTATGTGGCAATGGGACCTGATGGCATACATCCCAGGGTACTTAAGGAGCTAAAGGAGGAACTAGCAGAGCCATTAGCAGAATTGTTTAGTGAGTCTCTGAGCACAGGAGAGGTCCCAGAAGACTGGAGAAGGGCTCATGTGATCCCGCTCCACAAGAGTGGTAGCACGGAGGAGGCCGGGAACTACAGACGGTCAGTCTTACCTCAGTAGTGGGCAAGATTATGGAGGCACTCCTTAAGGAAAGGATAGTGCAACACCTGGAATCCATAGCAGCACAGGATCCAAGACAGCATGGGTTTACAAAGGAAGGTCCTGTCAAACTAATCTCATAGATTTCTTTGACTGGGTAACCAGAGTGGTGGACCAAGGGGGAGCAGTTGATGTCACCTACCTTGACTTCAGCAAAGCTTTTGACACTGTTCCACATAGAAGATTGATAAATAAGCTGGGTAGGATCGGGTGGGTCAGAAGTTGGTCAACTGGGTGGCAAACTGGTTGCGGGAAGAAAACAGAGAGTGGTGGTAAATGGTATACAGTCAGAAGAGATGCAAGTCACAAGTGGGGTACCTCAGGGATCAGTCCTGGGGCCAGTCCTCTTCAACATCTTCATTAGTGACCTTGCAGATGGACTAGAGGGTAAGGCTTGTCTGTTTGCAGATGACACCAAGATCTGCAACAGAGTAGATGATCCAGATGAGGTGGGCAGAATGAGAAGAGATCTGGATAAACTAGCAGAATGGTCAGAAGAGTGGCAACTGGGATTTAATGCAAAGAAGTGCAAGATCATGCACATAGGGGAGAGAAACCCTGAAGCCACCTATAGGCTGGGAGGGGTTGTTGCTAGCAGTCACAAAGGAAGAAAGAGACTTGGGCATCATCATCACTGATGACCTAAAATCATCAAGCAGACCTCTAAAGCAGTAGGTAAGGCTAGGGGGTGTTAGGGTGTATTAGTAGGGGTATCACAAGTCGTAAGAGGAGGTAATAATCCTCTGTACAAGACACTGGTTAGGCCCCATCTGGAGTACTGCGTGCAGTATTGGAGGCCACACCTTCACAAGGACATTAACCAAATTGAGGCAGTCCAGAGAAGGGCAACCAAAATGGTGCAGGGACTGCATCAGAAGACATATGAGGACAGATTAATGGAGCTCAATATGTATACCCTTGAGCAAAGGAGGAGAGGTGATATGATCGAGGCATTCAAACACCTCAAGGGCATAAACAAGGTGAAAGAGTCTAACATGTTTAAATATAAGAAAAATAGCAGGACAAGAGGACAACATGAGATTAGAGGAGGCCGATTAAGGGAATGTGAGGAAATTCTTTTCACAGAAAGGGTGGTGGATGCATGGAATGGCTTACCACAAGAAGTGGTGGCTATGAATACAGTGCAGGGCTTCAAACAGGCATGGGATAGGCATAAGGGAGCAATACAAATTACTATGAATAGATAGGCCACTGACAGAGCAAAGGCCGATGGCACATTTATAAGGTAGAAAAAGAAATGGGCAGACTGGATGGGCCTTGCGGTCCTTATCTGCCGTCAACTTCTATGTTTCTATGTGTAGCGTTCCCATTTCACTTTGTTACCACTTGTCAATTTTCTGGACACATGACAAATGCATTTTGGGGATGCAGAAAAAATCTGGGGACTCTGTGTGACCACTGCACGCATGACTGAGTGCGCCATTAATTCTAGGACACTTTGCATTTCATGTTATGCTCCCATTTCACTTTGTTACCACTTGTCAATTTTCTGGACACAAGACAGATGCATTTTGGGATGCAGAACACATCTGGGGACTCTGTGTGACCACTGCGCGCATGACTGAGTGCACCATTAATTCTGGGGGACTTTGTATGTGGTGTAACTCTCCCATTTCAGTTTGTTACCACTTGTCAATTTTTTGGACACAAGACAGATGCATTTTGGGGATGCAGAAAAAATCTAGGGACTCTGTGTGACCACTGCACGCATGACCGAGTGCGCCATTAATTCTGGGACACTTTGCATTTCATGTTATGCTCCCATTACACTTTGTTACCACTTGTCAATTTTCTGGACACAAGACAGAAGCATTTTAGGACTGGGAATTCTGGTGAGTCTGATAAATATTTTTGGAGCCTCAGTAATGTTTACTTTATGTCATGCTATCCTAAAGTATTTGTCAAAAACTGACTGACGGACTGAGCACTGCAATTATACTGTGCTAAACTACATGTGTGCAGTCCGTCTTCTTTCCTGTGTGTGCAGATACTGTCCAGGGTCAAGTTGCAAACATATATATATGCTGAATGATGCTGACTTGTTGCACTGTTCATGGTGATGATATAAAGAATAAAGATAAGACTATATATCGTATATTTTATTTGTACCATCAATGGCAGCAGACAAAGTTATATGTTTTCAGACGTCTTGGGCCAGTGTGCAGTTCAATCACTTATCACGCAGACACAGTGCACACATGACTTTGCGGAGATAATAGCACAAAGAAATCATGCTTTTAAACAAACCATACCCAACCGACATAAAATATTGCTGAGGCACCCAAAATATTTTATGGTGTACAGACATATTGAAGACAGTATATATTACAGGTCCTGCAGTACACTGCTACCACACTGTGCTACTGCTGGTGCCGTGTTGTGTTATGGTGTGCATCAACTTGCTAAAAAACTGACACTGCAAGTGTAAACTAGAAAGACATATTCCAGAAAAAATAATGAAAAAAAAGAATGTGGTAGTACAGTGTGGTGGCAGTGAGCTGGACTTTGTAAATTTTCCGACTTTATGATGTCTGTACACCATTAAATATTTTGGGTGCATCAGCAATACTAAATGTCTATTAGATACAGTTTGTTGAAAAGCAGGATTTTTGGTTGCTATGATCGCCTAACAAAATATATGTTATATATTCTTATCTTTATTCTTTATACTATAAACACAGTGACAAGTCAGACAGCAATCAGCATATATATGTTTGCAAAAAGCTGGACAGTGTTTGCAGTACATACACACACAGGAAAGAAGACTGACTGCACACATGCAATTTAGCACAGGATAACTTCACTGCTTAGTCTGCTTTTCCAGAAAAACTTCACGACAGAAAGTAAACATTAATGAGGCACCAAAACAGTGCACACACATACACACACACACACACACTGTCTTAACAGAAGGAAGGGGGACCAGAATACAAAGTGTCACGCATACGGAAGACAACAAAAAAAGGGCATAATTGCATATAGTGGTCGGGGATGGTGGAGGAATACATTTTATGACACAGCAAGGAAGGTGTGGGGGAGGGCACATGGTGTGAGCAAACAAAACTAATGTGGGATCTCATGGTGATCCAGCAGCAGTTCCAGCATGGACATAATTTGCAACTGATGTCCCTCTATGCTATCCAGCCGCTGTTCCACAGCACTCACCCTCTCGCTGTTCCCCTTGACAGCACCCCAGAGAACTGCCAAGTCAGCCTGTGTTACATGCAGTTCTCTGGGGTCCACATGTTCTACAGGTTGACCTGCTGCTGGTGATGGCGGTTGTGGGGGTGGGGGTGCTGGTGGAGCAGCAGGTGCTGCTGTGGCCCTCCCCTTCTTAGGGCTGCCGCCATGCACAGCTGCACCCTCTGCCACAGAACAGCCAGCAGATGCAGGCATGGCTTATTCTGTGACAGCCTGCCACTCCAACTGGTGATGATTGAGCATGTGAGTGCGCTGGCCCCCAGTCCCCAGGTGAGTCCCTCAGGGGCCCCAGCGCACCTCCACCTCACATAGGCGGCACCTGACTGCACTGCTGTACCCCCTGACACAGTCAAAAAACTGCCAAACAATGGAGGTGCAGAGAGGACCAGGCACAGGCACAGGCAGGGGAGGGCCAGATGAACTGGCAGCCGGCTGGTCATGGTGCAGAACAGGGATGGGATCCACACCTGGGCCCAGGAGCACATGCACATCCTGCTCCAGAGGACCTGGTGCTGGACCTGGTGGTGATCGTGGTGGTGGTTCAACTGCCTCAGAGTCAGGATGCACTGCTGGTCCAGCTTCGGGGGAGGACACTCAGAAGTTTTGATCGGTCCAACAGGAATGGGCACCCATGCCCCCCACACATACAAATGGTATGATACGTACCAGTATCACGCTCTCCAAGAGCTGGCCCCGGCCCAGACATTCCCTCACCCTGGTCCATCTCTCCTACTGCCCTCCCTCAGTCCAAGCAATCACTGCTCACACTGTCACACAACACACACACAGTCACACAGTCACAGACAAACAGCTAACTACTTATAAGGTATAAGGGTAAAAAAAAAAAATTTACAGAAAGAACAAATTAGGTAAAAAAGAGGACAGAAAAGACAAAAAATGTAGCTTTTAAAAAAGCTGTTGGGTCTAAATCAAAGTTTAAATCTCCTCCTCGCTCTGACCTCAAAGTATCAGCAGTCAGAAAACACACTCCTCTCTCTCTCTCTCTCTCTCTCCATCTGCACAGGAGAAAGAGAAAGTGAAAGTGTCTGCTTGTATGACTCACTTCCTTCCTGCCTGGCTAAAGAGCATGTGACTTACAGTACTGTAAGCCATGTGATGTGTGTGGGGGAATGCCAAATCTGAAACACGAAGTGGCTCACTTAATGAGGAACATGAAGTCCATTAAAAACAATGACTCCACCTTACTTCGCGTTGCCATTCTGCCTTTAACACAAAGTGGTAATGACAAGATGGAGTGAACACTTTACATTGCCCACTCTGCATAGCGGAGTGGCAATGCAAAGTGCCCACTTTGCGTTTACGTCGCTGGTGGAATTTAAATTCGCTGCATCTCTAATGGCCGTAGTGTATATGCTCAGTACTGAATGACAAAGGGAAAGTGAGATGAAACAGTCATGGAGAAGCACATTTGTAGCACTAAATATGCATAAGGGATTCACATGGTCCAAAATAAAAAGGATAGGCTTCACAACAAAGAGGCCCTCTTCATGCATTTGGAATAGGGGATGTTGACTGGCTATATCCTAGACATTTAATGCAGTAAGCAAACAATACTTTACAGATTAATGGCAATTTAATGACAAAAATCAAAAGCCATTAAACAACTTGCAAAAGAATCAGAATTAATGAGTTTACCTAATTTTTGGGGGAATTCAAATAAAAATGTATTTTAATGACCAATTGCTAGCAATAATATAAGAAACAGAAATTGATGTGTTTTTTAGATGAGATTTGCACCAGCTTAGTTGCTGCACACATGGCAAGCATGCGGTATGTGAACCTGATGTGATGTTTAAATGATAGTCACACTAGCTTAACTGCTGCACTCATGTCAAGCGTGCAACACATGACCCTGATGTAATTTTTAGATGTTCACACCAGCTTAAATGCTGTGCACGTGTCAAGCATGCAGCATGCAAACCTGATTTGTCTTTTAGACCTGGTTGGCATATGTTCACTTAGTGTATGCTAACCACATGCAAACATTGCACAATTAAGCATGTGGCATGCATTCTGCATGTACACAGCACACCTATATTTCTGTAAGGGTAGGCCCATAGTGTTCATCTCCAGCAAGGCTGGGTACTATTTGTCCAAACCTGGTAGTAAATATTCATCAAGTTTAGATTTAAAAGTGTTAAAGGAATACACTTCAACCACGTGTCTTGGGAGGGAGTTCCATGTAGGGATTATTCTTTGTGTTTAAAAGAATCTTCTGTTGTTACTTTTAGGATATGTTAACATTAGTTGGTGACTGTGACTCCTTAAGCAAAAGTCCCTTTTGCTCATTACCAGACCTAGGTCAGTTATAAGTTGTTTATCTTGCGATATGTGGAACATTTGTAACAGGTCCCCCCTAGTTCTTCTTAGTTCCAGTGGATACAAATTTAATTTGATCAACCTTTGCTCATAATTCATGTTATACAGGCCATCTATAAGTCTGATGACTCTTCTCTGGACACCCTCCAACCTTATAATGTCCCTTCAGAAGTAAGGGTTCCAGAGAGGTGAGCAGTAATCCAAGTGGAGGTCTTACATATGCCCTATACAGTGGCAGAATGCATGCCCTGTTTCTAATTGAGAATGCCCTTTTTATGCACCCTATGATTGTATTAGATTCACTGATCAACTCACTGCACTGTTTGCTAAATTTGAAGTCACTAGAAATAATAACCCGTAAGTCTTTTTTGGTGTCAACTGATTTTAGCAGCCTACCATTCAGAGAGTAATTATTATTATTGTTAAATTCTCCTAAATGCATGATGACACATTTGTCTGTGTTGAAAATCATGCCATGAGACCTTGTCCAGTCTTTTAACAGTAGTAAGTCTTTTTTTAGAGATTGTACTTCTTGGTTGCAGTTAACTTTTGCAACTATTTTTGTGTCGTCAGCAAATTTGATTGAAAAATGAGTACATTTATCAGTCATATCTGAGATAAAGATGGGAAAAAAACTGGTCCCAATACAGAGCCCTGTGGTACTCCACTGGTAACTGGTCCCAGTCCAGAATGATAACCTCTAATACGCACACTCTGGGTTCTATTACTTAGCCATGCCTTCACCCATGTTACAATTGTGTTATTTATTACCACACGGCACAATTTTTCTATCTTGATGGAGTGCAGGACTTCATCAAAGGCCTTACACAGATCAAACAATGAATTTCCACAGGTAATTTTTTTTTCCAGCAGGGCACTCACTCTCTCATAAAAAATTAAATTACTAGTGAGACAGGATCTATAATTTTTAAACCCATGTTGAGTGTTATCTCTGAGTTTTTTATTACTGATTTCCTGTTCGAGTCTATCCTTAATGAGGGATTCAAGAATTTTTCCCAGGATACTTGTTAGACTAATAGGTCTATAATTAGCCATATTCCCTTGATCACTCTTTTTAAAGATGGGTGTCACCGTTGCGGTTTTCCAATCAAGCAGGACATCCCTTGAGGAAAGAGACATATTATAAATTCTATGCAGGGGGTCTACAGGCCAGGTGGCCAGTTCTTTTAGTAATCTCGGGTGTTGTTTGTCAGGCACTGGGGATTTATTTGTTTTGATTTTCATTAATCTGTCCCTTATTTCATCTTTTGAAATTTCCTTTTTTTTATATAATTCAATATATTTTATTAAACATTTTAAACAAATTACAATAAAGCACATAAGGCAATAGAGGCTATTCATGATACATGTACAATAAACAGAAAACTATCAAGCCTTTAGGTTACACTGGCTCAAATAAGCCCATTACCTCCGCCTCCCCCACTGTAACCCACCTCTACCCCCTTCCACCCTTCCAACCCCCCCTCCTTTAAATAAACCTTGGGATAAAATGGAAGCCCCTACCACCATTCAAGGTCATATTTACTAAAGTGAGGCAAATAAATAAAAAAATGCTCCAAGGAGAAGTAATAATCAGCATCCTATAAAAAGAGACGCGGTCAGGACAAAGATCAAACCAGTTAATATGCTCACCAGCTCAGGAGTATGTAAATAATTTTTTATATTATGTGGGTGAATACAATGTGTATAACTTTCCCCATTTTTTATCAAAGCTTTTAGGATTATGCCTTAGAGATGCAATCATCCTTTCTATCTGAAGATTAAATAGTAGCTCATTTAACCATTCAGTATAGGTGATTGTTATAGAATCCTTCCAGTGCTCTAGTACCAGTTTTTTTAACTAAGTACGAAATAAGGGCCAAATTGAATCTTCTTTCTTTAACTGCCACTTGAGAGTAGTCACCCACTAAACAGATTTCAGGTGTAAAATACTCTTCAAGACCTAATAAAGGGTCTAATTTACTTTGAATCTCCCTCCATAATGCCTTAATACTGGGACAATCCCATAATATATGACGCAGAGTACCTTCTGTTTTGCCACATCTAGTACATGTACTATCTTTTAATTTCCACATGGCTGCTAATTTAGAGGGAGTAAAATATATGTTATGTAGTATATAAAATTGCATTATCCGAAGACTGTCATTGGATGTGTGTGAAAAAGCCACTTGCCAAATTTTCTCCCAATTAAATTCCTTATTAGGAAATTGATCTGTCCAGTATGTAGACTGACCCATTATACCAGGACACATAAGGGGGTATAGAATCTTTTGAAATTTCTGATAATGTCTCAGTTTGGCTAACCCTATCAGATGATGTTGTTTTAGGGTGCCCTGTGCTGAAAACAGAGCAGAAGTACCCATCAAATTCTTCAGCCATCTCCTGTGGGTCCAATATCTCGCTATTATTAACTTTTAAGGGTCCAATAGAGCTATCAACCTTTTTTTGTTGCTGTTTACATAGGTGTAAAAACTCTTTCCACCATCATTAATATGGGCCAACCTAAATTCATTTTTTTTTTCTTTTCTATCCTAATGTTGCTTTTACATTTCTTCAGGACTGTCTTATATTTATATCTGTTATAATCATTATTTTCCCTTTTTATTGCCATATATGCCCTTCTCTTTGTGGCTAGGAGTTTTTGAATTTTAGTGGTCAATCACATGGGTACTTTTCCTTTTTTTATTACATAATGTTTTATTTGGAACATATTTGCTTTCCAATTCCAGTGTTTTATTTTTTAACACTAGACCATAGCTGTTCAGAAGATGTTGATGCATTATTCCATTGCCACAAGTTAAGTTTGTGCTTCAATTGATTTAGATTAGCCCTATTATAATTCTTAATAACTGTTTCACCCACATACTTGCTAATATTTGTGTTTAAGGAGAATATTCAAATATTATGATCTCAATCCATTAGGGGCTCATGTATCTCAACGTTATGTATTTTGTCGAGTATGTCTGTTAGCACAAGCTCAAGTATGTTGTTACTTTTTATAGGCTCCGTGACCATTATTTGCACTATGTTTGTGAAACATGTGTCCAGTAAAATCTGCTCCTGATTGGTAGTGGCTGTTCCCACATCGCAGTCAATTCTGGGTGTATTAAAATCACCAGGGGAATATAATTTCCCTGTTGTTAAATTCTCTTTCAATACTGCCGACAAGGTACTGATGCTCATACATACTGCTGTCTGGCAGTCTGTAACACAAACCCAACAGTAATTTATTTTGTTTTTCCTTGAGCAGTTCTATCCATATTAATTCACTGGGATCATTAACATGTGAATCATTAATCTGCCAGTATTTGATGTCATTTCTTATATAAAAGGCAAAACCTCCACCCTTTTTTCCTTTTCTATTTTTATGATAGACATTGTACCCTGGGATGCTATAATTCCATCCCACATCCCCCCCCCCACCAAGTTTACGTTAACTGTAGAGACATCAATATTTTGCTGGTTTAGGATTAATTCTAGTTCATCCTTTTTTTGTAGAATTTAGACTTCTTTCACTGATTAACAGAAAAGTTATGTATTTTTTTATTGCCCACCTTCACCCTTCTTTTGTGAATTTCTATACCACTTTTATATATACTCCTGTCCCTACACCCCTTGTCATCTAGTTTTTTTTTTATCTTGTAGGTTTGTTTTTAGGGCATGGTTGAACATGCTGCCTAACAGTCTCATGCCTGTCTTACTTAGATGTAGCCCATCCTGGCAGAACAGGATATAATCATTGACAAATTGCTCCCACATTCTGAGGCAAGTGATGCTAGTAGTAAGGCACCACCTATGCAGTCAATTATTATAGGCTTTGATGTTATTAGTTTTTCTCTGACCAGCCCTAGGTCCCAGTAGCACCTCCGATAGGATGGGCTTTTCATTGAGTTCCTTCAGAGTTTTGACTACCTGTTGCATGTCTTTAATAATGTCATCAACCTCCTGTTTGCTAAAATTGTTTGTACCTGCACGAAGGATTACTTTTTTGGGACTTTTAACATTTTTGTAAGATACCGGACAGCATCTGGGTAATATTGTTTATAGTTGCTCCACTGTAACTGCAGCTAGCTATATTCTCCTTGTTCCCGTATGCTGAAAATATGTCTGTATATTTGATGATGGAGTTTCCTAATATGAATATTTGCTCAGTGCTTTCATCTTCTACACTATTACCTTATTGGGTTTCCATAATCTCATTGCTGCCCATGGCCTCTGCCGTGGCTTTCCGATTAATGATGCCAGTGTTGACTTTGCCTAGTTCACTAGTACTGTTAGGCATGGGTGTCAACTTATTTGATCTGTGTGCTTGAGGTGTCAGAGCTGACAAGGTACTTTGGTGAGTATTATTGCTACTGAAGTTCAAATTCATATTCATATCTGAGGGACTGGAGATAGGGTCATCTGGGATATTAACTAGTTCTTCAGTAACCACTAAGTTTAGGGGTCAAAACTGTTATAAATTGGGAGTAAAAAGTGTTCCGCCTTCCTCCCTTTTTTAGCTGCCCTTGTACTTTGGATATGGTACCACTCATCATTTGGATTTTCAGTGATTTCTTCCTCCCATACTCGCTTTTTGTTTGTTGAATCAATAAGTGAAGCATTCTGATCCTTGTTTATAGCAGATACTGTAGCTATCTGGGGTTTCACTCTGTACTATACAGCCTGTGAGGTTTTGTGTCTGTTGTACATAATGTGTATACCTGATATTGCCTTGCCTGTGCTTTGTATAATATGTTCTGTACCTTGTTCTGCATATTTAACAGCTACCTTACCTCTGTACTTTACATAATTTCTTTCTATTTTTGTAATGTTTTGTTTTCTACCCCTCCCAGGTCGACCCTGAAAAAGAGATGCCAATTGTCTCAGTGGACTTACCCAGTCACCAAATCTCAAATAAATAAATAAACTATAAGGACCCAATACAGGTTTGTTTGATACTATAGGGCTTTCTTTTAATGGATCCCAGGGCTTAGTAAAGGATTGTGTTTTACCCAGGGGTGCATTTTCTCCAACCTTCAGTCTGCCAGTCATATATTGCTGACTTCTTCCTAGGGCTGCAAGTCTGGTGCTAAACAGGGAGATTTCTATAAGCATTTCAGCATTCTGTTTACATTTTGGGCATGTAAATGGGTGATCTGGAACTGGGACCTCTGTTAAAATATACATTTCACAACTAGAGAATTTAATCCCCACTTTATCTTCTATGGTCATAATACTTTCAGGCATTTTTACTGCAAAATGTGTAGGTGATCTACAATAGAAAAACTCTGGAGTATCTCTCACTGACAGGTATCTCTAGTATAATGGGGCTCTCTTGTTGGTGCTGCCATTGACCTCAACAGGGTTTTACCTTAATTAAATTTCTTCCAGCCTTATTGATGGTGGCAGTAGCACAAGAGGACATTTTGAATGTGTTAATGGAGGAATAAGCCATGTATTTGATTGTCTGGACCATATAGTCCATGGTAGCCCTGTGGGGACTTATTTTGGGAAGGTCTTGCTGTATGGCTTCCAACCACCTGAAGATGACTCTGGTGGTGTATGTGGCTGCCAAGGAAGCCTTAATGGACATCAATAGGATCTTGTGGGATTTTCTGATCATGTCCTCCACCTTATTGTCCGAAGGGTCTTTTAGGGCTAAAGAGCCCTCTAAAAGGAAGACCCTCTTTTTTTCTATATAGATTTTTCTCCTCATCTGGCAGGGCTGTCAGGTAGCTCCTGACCCTCCCTTGGAGGGGCTGATTCTCCAGTCCCCTGACTCTCCTGTACCTAACCCTCCTGGTAGGTCCCCAATGGGTTGCTCCCCATGGCAGGGCCGAGGAGAAGGGCATCAACTTTCCCTTCCCCTGGAGACCAACATCTAGATGTCATGAGGCTGGCATGGGTGCTGCAGGGGCCATCATGGAGCCTGCCAGCTGCAGTTTAACTTTTTCTCCCCTACCTTTGCCTTGACCACTCACACATGAGTGGATGCAAATGCACACAGTGATCTGCAGCACCCTCCCAACTCTTGCCACTCTCATCTGCACTACCCTTTCATCTCCACCCAGGGGCAGCCCTGTAGTGGTCATGACTGGATCCTCACCCAGAGAGGAGAGCTGCCCAGCAGCTGCTGAATCCCACTCCTGGCCAACCCTCTGCCACCCCTCACTGACCCAGGTTCATTCCCAAACCTGGGTCACTAGCATGGCACAAGGTGTGGCATCCAGCACCTCAACCCTCAGTGCCACCAGGCCATCAAGAGAAGACCCTCTTGTGGCTCAGAGAGGCAATTTCAGAGTCAGTCTTAGGTGGACTGGACCAGGTTTCCCATCTGTCTTCTTGTAATGGATATCTCCTGTCAAGAATGCCTTCTGTCCAGTTCTGAATGTATCTGGAGCATCCCATTTCTTTGATACAATGACTTCTAGTGCTTTGCACCCTGGAAAGAAATTGTGTTTCTTTCCTTTCCCCTGACTAGCAAGTCCAGTTTCTCTTCCTCTGGGGGCACTAGTTCTTCAAATCTGAGGATCTCGCAAACCACTCCGATTATCTCTGATATGGTACCATAGGGGCCTAGGCAGACTGCTAGGTCCTCCAGTTCCAGATTGTCTTCCTTTCTCTGTTTTTTTTTTAATTGGGGTATCTGTGTTTGATTCTCATGGATTCTTTGGATCTGCCAAAGCCTCAATCCTCTCAAGAAACTCTGGAATATGTTCACCATGACTCCTTGTGATACTGAGGAAGTGGTGTCCTCAGTGGAGGATGCGCAAGTCAAGTTGTTGACATGGGGATCTGCATTCACCATGCATAGCGAGCAGAGGTTCCATGGAGACTTCAGGAGGAGGGGAATTAGGGCACTTGCACCCCTCTGTTCTTTCCCATGTTGAAGAAGTAAGATAGTTACAATAAGAGTAGAAGGAGATTGTGTGCGAGCTGCAAGAAGGTTAGCTATGGACATGCAGAGCAACTAGATATTAATGCGACAAAGGTATTATCTGATATCTAAAGTCCAATGATCAGGGAAGAAGGTAAGTACCCAGCTTGCAGAACAGGCAAGCAATACATCAGGCTAAAACCGTTTTCCATGTTAACCATAAGAACAATAACCAACCTGCACAAGCCCCTGGGAGTGGGTGGGCACTGTGCTGGCCACCATTAGAACTGCTTCCCCACTTATAAAAAAGGGGACTGCTGGGGACCAACTGCAGTCTCACTACTTCCCTTTCAAACTGAAGTGTCAGGACTATAACATGAAGATGAGCAGGCTAAAGTAAACCAGCCCTTTGTGACTTCCAAAAACAATGACCACTCAGGCTAGATATCTCTGTGTGCTCCAATGGAGAGAAAATGGGGAAACCAGATGGCCAGCAGTTGTGCTGGATCTCATGAGGCTGGTGTCATTTTGTGAGGCATGAGGTCAATGGTGGGTAACAGTTGTAGAACATGGCTGTGGAGCTTTGTCCTGAGTGTGTGGTTTTAGCACCATCTTGGGAGGTTCAGTGAGTGAACAAAGGCTAGGTAGAAATATGGCCACTGAGACTGGAAACCTTCTGTAATTTCAGTGCCAGCTTAGTAGGAGATGGCTAGGGAGCAATGTGTGTATGGAAAGATAATCCCTAGCCTCCTGAAGTCTCAAAGGAAATAACAAAACTGTAGCTGGCCCTGAAGCTACTACTTGCAGCAGTTAGATGGTTCTATGCTCTGCTCAACTCTATGTCAGAATGCACATGGCTGGATAACTATGCAGACAAATCAGAGCAGTCTGAGAGCTGGTGAGTTGGACCATGCGCTCCAGGGATCTTGCTCATTGCAAGACTGTAAAACACTCCAAATAGTCTACTTCAGACCAAAAATCAGATTGCTACCTTTTTTATCTCCCCTGTCCCTGAGCCAGAGCTGACAAAGAGAAGGGAAGGAAAATGATAACATACAGAGAGTGCCAGTGGTGGTATTGGGTGGTGCTCAGCCCCCTAGCTGAACAAGGTAAGCTGGGGGGAGTTGTTAACAACTATTTTATGTTACACTTGAGTGAAGGGCTCAGAAATTCAGAGCAGCAAATAAGCACTGAGGCAATAACAGGCCAAACTGCTCAATTCTCAACCAACCAGTCGGACCTAGGACAATACTTCTTGACCAACTATATATTGTGGAGCACCAATTCAAGTCACAAAAACAACCAACAGCATACTAACTGTGCCCAAAAGCATTGCAACAGAAAGTTATATAAAAAGCATGCCTAAGCTACCTGGGGAAGTTAGAAAGCTGACTAACCATGCAAAGACTAAGTTGGGAGGAGGGTCCAGGGCAGGGAGCAGCAGCTCCAAAGCTGAAAACAGCAGAGAAATTTGAAAGCTTTGCAAATATGAAAAAGCTTAACATTTTCAGCATTAAAAACATAATATTGGCTGTAAAAAAATCCTCTTAAAAGTGTAGAAAATATGGGTTCTTATCACGAATGATGAATGGCTGGCAGGCAGCCAAACAAGATGTGATCAGCCTTGATGAGATCCACAAACAAAACTGGGGAATGTTCCAACAGGAAGAGATGGAGCCAAGATCAGATTCCAAAGTTTTTTCTGTGCATCAGCCTAACAGAGGACACCTCCAAGACCCAATTGTGATGACTCACAGTGCTGTAAAAAGGTGTGATGGGTAATGATTTTCTAAACCACCTTCCCAGAAATTCCACAAAATTCACTGTAATTAATTACTATGCCCACTCTGATTCAGATGGTAAGTGAACCCTTACTAACACCCATAGTAGGAAAAAAGACCCAAAAGATACTACCCAGGTACCTGTTTTCAATTTACAGATGGAAGGGAATACAAATTTCCCTCTCATTTAATCTAGATCAAATAACTATACATTTATCTGATAAAGGAGATAAATATGTTTTATTAACCATGTACAGTACAATAACTACCATAATGTTGATATTGATGCTAATAGTAATTTTAATTACATTAGCTCTTAGGATGGCTGTATCATGATGAAATCACGTGGAAATAATCTTTACATCATAGAGAATTTATATAGCAAGGAAATCATTTTCCATGTACAGTCTGACCTGGTGTAGTTGTGAATCTAAAGTATACAATAGAAGGTCTTGAAAGTTAACAGAAAACTCTAAGTTCTGTTTTTGTGCAAGAATAGACTCATTCCCTGAAGGGGGAGGGTATACATATGAAACTTGGAATCTGGAAATGCAGAAAATATTAATACTATTTTATAAAGGAGTCCAAATCTGTCAATAGTTAACTCAATAGAACTAGAGAAACCTTCCCTGATTTGTAGCATATGAGTGAAAAACCTACAACTTTTGAAAATTCCATCAACTTTCAGTAACCAATTAATTGTGAGTCTAAAAGACACAAGCAGCAAACCTACTAAATAAGGAACAATCTGGTAATAATAAGGAAACATCAGATGTTCTTAGGCAGCTGATAGCCAACAACATTGAACAGCATGAAGAAATCATGCATATTTCATTTTCATTTTATTTTACATTGAGGAGCATGTGAGCCTAACTGCCCATTTTTACATGTGACCCATTCACCATAAGTACAAAAAAACTCAACAATTAGCAGACAACAACTGATGAACAATACAAGACAAATACAATAAGACATTCAAAATAGTTACAATCAGACCAGTTATTTGAGTTTTTTTCAAGCTCATTTTTAAAGACTGAGATACTGTTACATTTATAGACAGACAGCAGAAGATAATGCTTAATTGCTCTTGAACTAAGTGCTTTCTGACACAATTTAGCAGAAAATAAAGTAGTCTTCAAGGTAATTTTGCTTCTAGATCTGGTAACAAAAGAATTGTGGATTTAGGAAACAATTCAATAATGCAGTCAGGCAATAGACGCACAATAACTTTATGCAATTCATTATCCAGGGAAAAACATTGCAGTGATGTATAAAAGTCACAGCAATGTGTCCTATGTGGAAGACTTGTAGCAAACCTTATAATAGTGTGGTAAACGGTTTTCAGTTTTGACAAAACACCATCAGATGCTGAGGCATAAATCAAGAAGCAAGAATCGAGCAACAAGAATAGAAAAATACTGACTAAAAGTAACTTTGACTTTGGGACAAGCGAATATTTGGCCCAGTAATGCATGTTCAGCCTCTGATGGAGCTTCCCAATCAGGCTAGTCAAATGAACGTGAAAGAAAATATACTGTAATAATCTAAAAGTACCCCAATGTATTTACATTCAAAGACCTTTTCAGTTACCGCTTCATGAATATCTTATCAACAATCATAAATTCAAAATCATTAGCCTTATAAGGTCCTGAGAAGATTTTACTGTTTTAATTCAGAATTACTCTATCAGAAGAGAACCACAACTATAATCTTTTGAAATCCTTCTGTAGCACATGATTTAAATAAAAAATATTACCACTGCTATAGATAGTGATACAGATACAGGTACAGATACAGATGTAGATGTAGATATAGAAATAGAAAATTGCATCATCTGCATAGAGTATGACACTGGTGTGAATGCAGGTTTAAGATAAAGAACTGATAAAGTAAACTGAGGACCAAGGATGGATTCATGGGTACTCCACAGGCAATGCATAAAACACCAGCAGTCAAAAAATGATATGTGGTTAAATTTATATTTGGTTCTATTGGATGATGTTGATAAGGCAAAAATTATCTTAACTTTCAAATTAAAACAGAATACAAAAGAAAAGAAAAACAATAAAATAAATAAAGAAGGTGCTCAAATTCAAGAAGTAACTAAGGGTAAATATATACAGTTGCACCCATTTCAGATGTAATAGAGGAGAAAAATGACTTGGTCAATGTAATCCCGAACAGAAGTTCAGGAAACAAGGAATGACTGACATAAAGAAAGCAGGGCAAAAAATAGAGCAAAAAAAAATACAGTAGTGCACTGTGGCCCTGATATTCAAAAGGATCTTTTTTCCAATTGTTTAACCAGGAGAGACACACTAAGCTGAAAGCTTGTTTACTGGTGCAGCCTGGGACCACAGGGAAGTTAAATGACTTGCTTAGGGTCACACAGTATGCAAGTGGGGGCTGTGGGATTCAAACCCAAGTCTCCAGATTTGTAGCTCAGAGTCTTAAACCACTGCGCTATACTGCTTCCTGAGTTTTTTCAAGCTCATTTTTAAAGGCTGAGTTAATATTGCTTGTATAGACAGATAGCAGAAGATAAAGTTTAGTTGTTCTTGAGCTAAGTGCTTTCTGACACAATTTATTAGAAAATAAAGGACCCTTAAAGGTAAATTTGTAGCATGGCACTAACATGAAAAGTGCCATGCTAACAAAAAATAGTGTATCTGAATAGGGTGGGGGCCATATTCTAAGAGCTCCAGTATGTGGAGTTCATTGGATACTGCTATCATGCAAAATACACCACTGCACGCATGCAAATGAGGGTACCCTCTCAAATACAGGGTGCAGTGGTATATTCAGTAGATTTGGAAGTGGCAAATGGCTGTCATAGCAGTGCTATTTACTGTTTCCAAAACACTACCCTTAAAGTGCACAGTTGTGTGGTACCCCATCAGCAATTGTGCTGGCAGCACTCTCCCCCACCTGCCCCAATTCCAAATTTGACCACAGTCCATAGTATGTAAGTGGTTAGTAGCAAACTTACACTTAAGAAATGGATTGGTGGCTGGCCTGGTGGTGCTGAGGGTTGAGGCGCTGGATGCCACACCTCGCACCACGCTAGTGACCTGGGTTCGGCAAGAGAGAGAGAGAGGATTGAGCATCTGGAGGACTGTTCTCCTCTCTCATGGGGAAGAGGTTGCTGTCCTGCTCATCGATCACTCTCTAGCAATGGCTAGAAGGAGATGCAAGTCAGGTGGCATATTGTCGACATACACCATTAGTAGAGGGGGGATGGGACAAAACATGGAGGAAAACAGAGCTGGCAGGCTCTGTGATGGCCCCACCAGCATCTGTTCTGGCTTCTTGACATCTGGATATTTTTCTGGGGTGGGGAAAGCCAGTGCCCCTTCACCATGGCCCTGTCATGGGGGGGATCCATGAGGGATCAGAGGGGAGGTCAGACAGGAAAATGGTGGGGCTAGAGATAAAGTCTCCTCTGAGGGAGGGGCCAGTGCCACCTGCCAGGCTCCCAGAAGGATAAAAACATAACAGGAAAAAAAAAGAAATGTGTTGGTGAACAAATGGCAGCTATCAGAGTAGGTGATTGTCAGCATGGGATGACTAGTCTTTACCAAGAAAAAAACAAGGCTCAGCAGTGAGTTACGGATTTGTGTGCTTGCACCATTTGACTGTATCTGCAAGAGGAGGTGATATCTCCAGAATACTTTTATAGAGAGAATCATTTTGGATGCATGAGTTGTAAAGCCTGCAACTGCATAGACTGAATGAAGATCTGGAACTTCATTGTTTTTTTTTTTTTTATATTTTTCCAGTCTTTAATTATGCAGGCCACAGTTCACTGTGTGGAACACTTTACCCAAGACTGTTTTCCTTTAGGGCAACGGTGATGTCATTTGACATCAGTCTCCTTTATTTCTGCACACTCTGACCTTCATGAATTCCCTCTTTTTGTTTCATCCACTTTTATGATGTGATTTCTATTTGATGAGGGCTGCCACCGATACATACAGTGACCCTTCTTTGGTCTCAAGCACTTTTATTAGGCACACAATTTTAGTTATACTGTGCAGACATTCAGTTATATTTTCCACTATTTATGTTCCCCTTTCTCCTGCTCTTTGTTCTTGTTTACACATAAACTAATCAGTTCATAAAGTGTTCCCTACAACTGTGATGTTTGGCCTCAATTTCAATGCTCATATCACCAAGGCTATGAGCGAGCATTTCTGTGTGAGACAGCAATATGATGTGTCACTGCTCCCAATTACCCTGGGTCCTTCAGCTGATCACCTCTGTTGTTTCACTATTTCAGTGCTGGTTTTCCACCTGTTTTTAACTTCACAATCACTTGTCATAAATATGTGTATCATACAGGCATGGTCAAGCCTGTATAACAGAGCTGTGTAAGCACTTTAATGTTAAACCCCAGTATCTGCACATTAATAACTCCACTCTGTTTAACTGAGTTACTTGAAGTTTGACATGTACTGAGTGAATGCCAGGCTCTCTGAATCCTAACAATTTTGTCACAATTGGTTCAGAGGGGGCAAAGTTAAAGAGGTGCAAAAACCATACAATTGGCCAAATCTAAGACCTTTTTTCCCCACACCTGTAATTAAATTCATTGTGTTAATGCACCAGTTAGGGTTTAACTTAAACCCACAAAAGTATGGAAATATGGCATTAGGGTTTCCAACCCTAATTCCCCACTCCCACAAGCAGTAAAAGGACAAGACCACACAAACAACCACAGACAGCAATCATGAGGTAATACAAACATACAACTCTTTCCAGATGACACAAATGCAGCAGCACTGATGTGCTACCTTTGTGGATTTGTATCTGCAGCATGCACACTGCAAGACATACTGTACATTCTCACTTCTAGCTGCAGAAATCCATGATACTCAAATCATAATACTAATTCTTTCTGCCAAAGTACAGGCAACTGCAGCCACAGATACAAATCCAAAATACCCAGATTACAAGCATTCTTTCATCTGCAGAAGTACAGGTTCCTGTGGGGTCTGCACTTCTGTAGCCACAGGTATCCATGCACAGTGTAAGACATACACACACTTCTGGCTGCAGAAGCACAGGCCTCACAAAATCTATGATATTCAAACTGCAACCATAATTCTGTCTGCAGAATCACAGGTCCCTATAAAGCCAGCCTGAAGCCATAGGTATTCATGAACACAGTAAGACATGCACACAGTTCAGTGCCCCATTTTTGAGTTATTTGGGAAAAACCATGTACATAGTTTAAAAACTCAGTATTTTAAAGATAACCATTTTTTAAGACCACATTTCTAAATGCAGTGTTTGACAAATGCATGCATGTCTATGGGGATGGGGCTATAGGCATCACTACAAGATATTGCCTGATTCTGTAAACAGCATCCATTTTGTTTTCAAATGTATTTATTCAGCAAGAGAACTGATGCATAGCTGAGGCTATGTGTCCCTGCATAGCCCTGCCCCTAATGAACAGAACTATCCAACGTTCCCTTCTGAATTGGCAGCCTTTAGCTACATGCCACATCTGTGGACTTAATGTTTAATGCTCAGACACTTGGTTGCCCAATCTTCTGTGCTGGATACCTACACTACTCATATCAACACTGGGGTGCCCACCCCACTGCTGTTTGACAGTAATGCACACATTTTGTATTTTAATCCTTCCCCGCCACCTCATGAAGAACCTGATGCCAGGGAACCAACACCTGCTTCCAGCTTAGACCTATGTTAAGTCAAGGATGTCAGCCACCAGTGCCACTAAAGAGAAAACCCACACTGGGATGCACAATCCCCAGTGCCAGTACCTGTGAACAAAATAACTTTCTCTTGTGGTCTTTAGTTTTTTTTTTTACCTGAAATAAAGAAAATGCCCATCAATATCTATTGTGACTCCCCTGTACCCCACCCCAACCAACTCACCTTGACCAACCACTCTGCACCTATGATCCCACACCCCCACACCACTCTCTGCACCAAAAGATGTCCTCCTCCTCCTGCAGTTGTGACTGCAAACAGAGGAAATAAGGTAAGTGCATTAATGTAATTCCAATGCATTTTGAACTTTTACTCATAACCTGAACTTTTTTTTAAATATTTTCTTCCCATATGTAAGTATGGTCTTTTAGGACCCCACCTGAAGAAGGGATTAGGGGAAGGTTTTCAAATCCTGCCTAAAAAATTATTCCACAGTCAGTCCACAAAATCCCCTTTCATGCAGGATTTGAAAATTTTTACTTACCAGGTTCATTAGGTGGGGTCATAAGAACACTATGTTGAAAGTTTGAGTCAAAATATTAAAAAAAACATAAACATTATGAAGGTACATTGATATTTTTAAACAATCGCTCATAAGTTTAGTAATTTTCAATATTCTGACCCGGAACAACACAGCCATTTTTCACACCACTTTATGAGCATGGCAGGTAATTTTTAAATCCTTTCCAAAGTGTGCTTTTGCACTTGTGGCACAAAATGATGTTTTGACTGGTATTTTACAAATGACATCTGTCACTTTCAGAAAGAGGGGGGTCTTAAAAAGACTATGTGGAAAATCTGGGGTCAAAATATGAGAAAAAAATTATGAAGAAACCTTGTTTGCAGGGACAGCCATTGGTCCAGTGGGTGCCATGTTGCTTTCCCATCCTGGTGACATGAGTTCAAGTGCAAGCTCAGTAAGCCAGCAGGATGGACCAAAGCTGGGGGATGGCTGTGCATTGCGTAGCACTACCTCAGCCTGGGGAGGAACAGAAAAGTAATTTGGAACAATTAGCAACTTGTGGTGAGCCAGAGTGTAACAGAAGGTCCAGTTTTGAAGGATAAAACTGACACAGAGAAGCTGCAATACCCCCCCCCACACACACACACTTTTTGGTTTCTGCTTTCACTCTATCCTGTCTTCTTCTGCTTATTCTTATCTATCCTAATTTTCTTGTCAGGGTGGCCAACCTGGCAATTTTCTACTTTGCCTTTACTGTCACTTTTTTGCTCTGGTATTAAAAAAACTTGCATCTTGTTATAATATATGTAAAGAAGGAGCTGTGTCACTTAAAAGAAGCCCCAAAATGAGTAGAGAGCTGGGTTGTGGGAAAAAGCCTTCAGCTACAATTCAATTACTGTAGTGAGTAAGGAAAGCTGAGACTGTAAAATTGCTGCAAACAGTGGGAAAAATGTTTTAGGCAGCACAAAGTACAGGTTTGCAGGAAAGTGCTATAGAATCTGTACAATTACTATATGAGTTTAATACCCCTGTATCCAAACACTTAAGTTTAAAATTAGGAGGAAATTAAAGCAACTGTGTTTGGTTGCTATGGTGCAGATTCTAATAAGCTCCAAAGCAATGAAAAAATGTACCCTTGTTTTTAAAACACTTGAAAATGGGCTAAAGTAAGAGACTATAATTAAAAACACTACAGGCAGATTAATTGGAGTTCTGTAAGTGTCAAAAAAATTCATTCAAAAGGCAGTTATAATTATTGAAGTTAAGCCTTCCGCATTTTAGAAGTCTGAGTTCCTTAGCAAGGTGTCGGCTGAAAGAGCAGCAGCCAGATAAGCTGTTTGCTGAAAGTGCAGCAGCCAGATAAGCTGTTTGAGAAAAATAATAAAAGGTTCTGGAAATATAAAACAAGTGATTTGGGAAGAAAAAACGCATGACCAAAGATTAGAGTACCATATTATGTGAATCAAAATATAGATGCTACAGTGGTTCACTTATGTGTGTTTTCCTCATATGAACAAAAAGACAAATAAAAAGCTATAACCTTATATGGAGGCAGATAGGGAGCGCGCCCCTCATCTCTCTTTTCCATGCTAAGGTTATAGACTGTTATTTGTTCTTAAACAGGTTTGGTTTATCCTTATACTTTTCACATTTGTAAAGAAAAGTTGTTTTACCCAGAGGTCTGTCACATGCTGTAAGGTCCTACTATAGGGCAAGCTGTCCCTGAAATGGCAGGTTTTATAGATGCAAGCGAATGTGATGTCACAAAGGAGGAGGGGCTCAGTGAAAACCACACCCCTTTCCTTCACTATATAAACCCTCCACTAGGAGGCTTAGAGAGATAGGTTGGTCAGTAGGGTTCTGACCAAAGTGAGAGAAGGATCTCAGCAAGGAGGTAATGTGCAGGCTTTCACATTAACTGAGGAAGGAGAGAACACAGGAATTTCTTTATAGCATCTGAAGCAAGAAATATTTCCTGATGTTTGAACTGATGTGAAGAAATATCATCATATTTTTCCTTTCTGTAAATTTTGGATTATTTATTTATTTATTTTTTGTGTGTGTTTTTCTAAAATAAAATGATAAATGCAGAAGTATGCATTTTTTATGCATCATAATCTGGTTGTACCATCTGTTTATTGAGACCCACACATTTACAACTGGTGTTAGAAGTGGGATTTCAACCTCTGGTGTGCCAGAAGGTACTCCAGAGGGGGTATTGAGCTGAAAAATACCCTGACAGGTGCAACAACCAGAAGCGGAGGATTTGGATGCATTATATTTGACCAGGTCTGTACAATTGAAGACTGGTGTTCAGTTGTTACCAGGAATTGAACCTGCAACCAGACCAAGAAGGATGGAAGAAGGAGCCACAGTTGCAGCTGGTGATCCTAAGAAGGAGGAAGGCCAGATAATCCCAGCACCAGAGGATCCAAGTGAATTACTGAAATGGCTCTGTTTATGTCAGTTGGAGATGGAGCGCCAGAGAGAAGAAGAACAGAGACAGAGGGATGAAGACCGGAGGATACAGGCGGAAGAAAGAAGAAGACAAGATGAGAAATGGACAGCAATGTTGAAAGCTATCCAGGACATGACCCAGGGCCAGACGGAAAGGTCAGTGCCTAGAGACAGTAAGTTAAATAAATTGACTGAAGTGGATGATATTGAGGCCTATTTTACTACTTTTGAGAGGGTGGCACAAACTTGTAACTGGTCCAGGGATCAATGGGTGATTCGTTTGGTCCCCCACCTCTCTGGCAGAGCCCAATTAGTTCACAGCCAACTAAGTGGGGCTGATAGTTCTAATTATGACAGAGTGAAAGAGGAAATTCTGCGGAGGTATAATATCAATACAGAAACCTATAGGCAAAGATTCCATTCCCAGAAGATGTCCAGCATAGATACACCAAGGGAAACTTATGCCCGTTTAAAGGACTATTGTGGAAAATGGTTACAGCCCACCACCAAAACTGTAGACCAAATTATGGAATTTATAATAACTGAACAATTCATACAGATCTTACTTATGAATGTGCAATTGTGGGTGAAAGAACATAAACCTGAAACAGCGGAAGATACTATCAAGCTGGCAGAAGATTATCTGGCTGCATGGAGCACTCGAGCCAGAAGTAACCCGGGCAATCCAGGACCATCTAATACACTGGTAAGACCACCATTTAATACGTCCTCTAATCAGAGACAGTTCTATCATAGGGAGAGAGGTGGGAGAGTCCCATACACAGACATAATATGCCACGGTTATCTTGGGAAAGGGCATATTGTCAGAAACTGTCCCAATAAAAGGTTTGACCCAGCACATCTTGCCCTAGTCAATTTTGGTTATGTGACCTCTGTGGGTACTGTGGAACAACAAACTTTGGGTTTACTGGACTCTGGCAGTATACAGACCTTAATCAGAGCTGATCTAGCCCCCAATCTGCCCCACAGTGACTCAGATACAACTGTTCAGTGTGTACCTGGGGATATACTCCGTTACCCTACCACATGTCTTAATATAACTGTAAATAATGAATGCCATGACATGCTGGTAGGCCTTGTTCCATGGCTTCCTGTACCTGTCATTGTTGGACAAGACTTTCTTCATTTTGATCTTTTACTGAAACAGCAGAAAACCACTTCAGGAACTGTTAATGTGGTGACTAGGTCTCAGATGAAAACTCAGGAGTTACAAGACATTTTTCCTTTCAAGACTGATTATTTTGAGACTGTTAGTAAGATCATCAAGTCTAAAGGAAATAGAAGAGAAGAAAAGAAGAACTGGAATAATAAGCATCCGGCTATGGTCCCACTTCATATTCCAGAGACTTTAGTAAAAGATATTGGACAAAAGCAAAAATATGATGAGTCACTAACCCCTTTATACTTACAGGTCAACAAGGTTGGACCCCCGGGTCAATCACGATTCGTTGAAAGAAATTATATTTTATACAGAGTTACTGTTGAACCTGGTATTAATGAAGAACTTGAACAGTTAGTTGTGCCTAAAAAGTATAGAGAACAAATCATGCATTTGGCTCATGATATCCTCATGTTGGTCATGAAGAGAGAGACCGGACAGTCCAATGAATTCTATCTCATTTTAGTTGGCATGGGGTCCATCAGGATGTGGCAGCCTATTGTAGGTCCTGTCCACAATGCCAGCTAGTTGCCAAGGAAGGGAAAAAAGATATTGTACCCCTGCAAACTATACCGTATGTAACTACCCCATTTGATAGGGTTGCAATGGATGTGGTGGGACGCTTGTTAAAGAGTTCTAAGGGGAATCAGTGTATCCTAGTCATTTGTGATTATACCACCAGGTACCCAGAGGCAATACCAATGAGGATGGTTACTGACCCTCGTATTGCAGAGGAACTGGAAAATGTCTTTAGCAGGATGGGAATACCTAAGGTTATCCTGACTGACCATGGGAGTAATTTTACATCCATCATGTTACAAGAACTGTACAAATTACTAGGGGTATCTGCTGTTAGAACATCACCATACCATCCCCAAACTGATGAATTAGTAGAACGTTTTAATAAGACCATGAAATGTATGCTGCAGAAGTATGTGCAGAAGGAAGGTCAGGATTGGGACAAGTACCTACCTTACCTGCTATTTGTGTATTGAGAGGTACCTCAGGCTACTACAGGGTTATCACCCTTTACCATGCTATATGGGGGTAACCATAGGGGTCCCTTAGATGTAGTGAAGGAGCATTGGGAACAGGGGTCTAATGTAGCCTGCAAAAATATATTGGAATATGTGACTGCCCTGAGGAAAAAGGTTGGTGAAGTATGTGACTATCGCTCATCAAAATGTTGACCAGAAACAACTTAAACAAAAAGAACACTACGACCTAGGTCTGAAACATAAAACATTTTCTCCAGGTGAAAAAGTGTTACTATTATTACCGTCCACAGAAAAGAGATTGCTTATGCAGTGGCAAGGGCCATATGTAGTCTTACACCAGGTAGGCACAGTAAACTATGCCACTGAGATGCCAGGGCATAGACCAGTGAAGAAAGTATATCATGCCAATCTGCTGAGAAAATGGATAGAAAAACCAGAATCACCAATACTGTTTGTTCAAACAAATCCTGATACAGTAGAACTAGATATACTGTAGCTTATGACAGAATTGATAAAGCTATTAATGACATGGAGGTACATATCAATCCTGAATTGACCCCTGAATAGAGATTAGAAATTGATCACCTTCTGAAATATTTCTCAGGCACATTCATGAAGGAACCTGGGTGGGCTAAGGGTGTGGTCCATGAAATTAGGGTTACACAAAATAAGCCCATTCACCAGAAGCCATACAGACTACCTGAAAAGATCAGGCCAGAAGTAGTGGCTGAAATAAAACACATGGAACAGGCTGGAGTGATAGTTCTTTCACACAGTCCTTGGTCCTCTCCACTGGTAGTTGTGCATAAGAAAGAAGGGGGCATAAAGTTATGCTTAGATTTTAGAAAAATAAAGGAAGTGTCTGAGTTTGATGGGTATCTGATGCCACGTATAGATGATCTCCTAGACCAAATTGGGTCTGCAAAATACATTAGTACCCTGAATTTAACGAAAGGGTATTGGCAGATTCTCTTGGCCCCTAAAACTCATGAATTAACTGCTTTTTGTACTCCACTTGGCCTATACCAGTTCACCACAATGCCGTTTGACCTGCATTGAGTTCTGGCTACATTCCAATGGTATATGGATTTTGTGTTAAGACCTCACAAAAGTTACAGTGCTGCTTATTTGGATGACGTTGTTATCTATAGCCCTGACTGGGAGACTCATTTAGCTCATCTCAGTGCTGTAATACAGAGCATCCAGGATGCAGGAATGACCATAAACCCTTCAAGGTGTGCTATAGCTAAAACAAAAACACACTATTTGGGTTTTATTATTGGACATGGGAGAATTAAGCCTGAAGTAGACAAAATTGAAGCAGTGACTAATAGTCCCATACCAACGACAAAGCGCCATGTCAGGTCTTTCATTGGTTTGGCAAGCTACTATAGATGCTTCATCCCGGAGTTTTCTGCCATAGCTACCCCCCTTACAGATTTAACAAAAAAACAATTTCCAAATAAAGTGAAGTGGACTCCAGCCTGTCATGAGGCATTTCATAAAATCAAAGACATCTCATGCTCAGCCCCAGTGTTATGTAGCCCTGATTTTTCTAAGCCGTTTGAATTACTGACCAATGCCTCTGACACAGGCATTGGGGCAGTATTGACTCAACATAGCCAGGGAGAGGAACACCCCATTTTATACCTTAGCAGGAAATTACATGAAAGAGAGAAAAGATATTCAACGGTTGAAAAGGAATGTCTGGCCATCAAATGGGCAGTGGAGGCCCTAAAATATTATCTTTGGGGAAACCAGTTTACAGTTGTGACAGATCATAACCCTTTATGTTGGCTGCCTTTAATGAAGGACAAGAATGCTCGCATATTACGATGGTATCTAGCCCTACAGCCATATAAATTTACTATGTGCCATAGAGCTGGTTCTTAGCATCAGAACGTGGATTTTTTATCACACTTTAGTGCTGATCCTGTCAGTGATTCTGCTGTAAAGTTGGATGATGGCATTATAAAGTGCCTTGACGGCACAACCCCAGGTAAATAGAATGACATATAACAGTATTGTCTGTTTTTGAATGGATGTTTTGAATACTGTTTATCTTAAGGGTCCCTGGGGGAAACTTCTGGAGTGGGTGGGCGAAAGTTCCAACCCTTCACAGGGTGAGGGGTCTCAGTCAACACAACAAATAGTATGTTGACTTCTTGTGGTGGGAGGAGTGTAAAAGAAGATCCAGTTTTGAAGGATAAAACTGACACAGAGAAGATGCAATAACCCATTAACCCCCCCCCCCTTTCCTTTTTGGTTTCTGCTTTCACTCTATCCTGTCTTCTTCTGCTTATTCTTATCTATCCTAATTTTCTTGTCAGGGTGGTCAATCTGGCAATTTTCTACTTTGCCTTTACTGTCACTTTTTTGTTCTGGTACTAAAAAAACTTGCGTCTTGTTATAATATATGTAAAGAAGGAGCTGTGTCACTTAAAAGAAGCCCCAAAATGAGTAGAGGGCTGGGTTGTGGGAAAAAGCCTTCAGTTACAATTCAATTACTGTAGTGAGTAAGGAAAGCTGAGACTGTAAAATTGCTGCAAACAGTTGGAAAAATGTTTTAGGCAGCACAAAGTACAGGTCTGCAGGAAAGTGCTATAGAACCTGTACAATTACTATATGAGTGTAATACCCCTGTATCCAAACACTTAAGTTTAAAATTAGGAGGAAATTAAAGCAACTGTGTTTGGTTGCTATGGTGCAGATTCTAATAAGCCCCAAAGCAATGAAAAATGTACCCTTGTTTTTAAAACACTTGAAAATGGGCTAATGTAAGAGAGTGTAATTAAAAACAATACAGGCAGATTAACTGGAGTTCTGTAAGTGTCAAAAAAGATTCATTCAAAAGGGAGTTATAATTATTGAAGTTAAGCCTTCTGCATTTTAGAAGTCTGAGTTCCTCAGCAAGGCATCGGCTGAAAGAGCAGCAGCCAGATAAGCTGTTTGCAGAAAGTGCAGCAGCCAGATAAGCTGTTTGAGAAAAATAATAAAAGGTTCTGGAAATATAAAACAAAGGATTTGGGAAGAAAATATGCATGACCAAAGATTAGAGTACCATATTATGTGAATCAAAATATAGATGCTACAGTGGTTCACTTATGTGTGTTTTCCTTATCTGAACAAAAAGACAAATAAAAAGCTATAACCTTATATGGAGGCAGATAGGGAGCGCGTCCTTCATCTCTCTTTTCCATGCTAAGGTTATAGACTGTTATTTGTTCTTAAACAGGTTTGGTTTATCCTTATACTTTTCACATTTGTAAAGAAAAGTTGTTTTACCCAGAGGTCTGTCACATGCTGTAAGGTCCTACTATAGGGCAAGCTGTCCCTGAAATGGCAGGTTTTATAGATGCAAGCGAATGTGATGTCACAAAGGAGGAGGGGCTCAGTGAAAACCACACCCCTTTTCTTCACTATATAAACCCTCCACTAGGAGGCTTAGAGAGATAGGTTGGTCAGTAGGGTTCTGACCAAAGTGAGAGAAGGATCTCAGCAAGGAGGTAATGTGCAGGCTTTCACATTAACTGAGGAAGGAGAGAACACAGGAATTTCTTTATAGCATCTGAAGCAAGAAATATTTCCTGATGTTTGAACTGATGTGAAGAAATATCATCATATTTTTCCTCTCTGTAAGTTTTGGATTATTTATTTGTGCATTTTTCTAAAATAAAATGATAAATGCAGAAGTATGCATTTTTTATGCATCATAATCTGGTTGTACGATCTTTTTATTGATACCCACATGTTTACACAGAGAACATTCCCTCACAAGGGGTTGACATGCGTGTCTAGGCCTGATGGGGACATGCATTGTTTCACAATAAGTGAGGTGGCAAGAACAATGGGGAAAACGTGCAGCTGATAGAATGAAGGTCAGGTCACTGAAGGCCCCACACAATAACAGGCCCCCTGTTGCTGTCAGCCACCCTGTTCTGTCACCCTCTTCCTTGGGAACTTACCTTGCACCTTTAGTAACCCCCCCAGAGATTCCCTCATGATGGGGATAGGAGAGGGAGAAATGTACCACCTGACTCTCAATCAATTTGTCAGTCCATCACCCTGTCAATGTTGCAGGGCATGAGAAAGGTGGTTACTTCATCCTGAACTGGTGGCAGTCAATGAATGATGCAGCTTGAGCACCCCCCCAAGAAGAGAGTGGTCACAAGGATACTGAATCCTGTCCACGTCCACCATGCTGGCCTCCACAGGTACATTCCAAACCTGAGTCAGTGTCTTTGTGTTGGTATGTGCCTTCCTGACTAATGCACTTTAACCCCTCCCCCAAAAAAAGCTGCAGTGTCTGCCCTCCAGTCATGAGCTAATTGGTATTTTTATTACTCATGTCTACAGTTCCAACAGAATGATGAACATGGAACTACAGGACACCAACCATGGTGTTAGAGGACACTGACCACACATATCAGATAAGTATTATTTATTGTTTAGAGCACCTCTTTTGTCCCAGTTAGTTACTAAAGTGCTGCAGATCCTTTGTGACCCCACTGATATTCTTATTTTATTGGTATGACTAGATGTTCCCCCAAGTTGGCCAAGCCCCATCCTGGAGTCCCCAGGACTCAGGTAGGACATCATTATTAGTAGTAGTTTTTGTATGTTAATGTTTATTAAGTTTTCCAAGAATAAAAACACATGGACAGTAAGAAAACAAGGAAATACAAAGCAAAGATAGATACAGTCATTATGCAAAATTTTCAGTAAGTGTTGATATTCCATGGTCATTCAACAACAATCTGTTATTTCTTGCAGGTATTTCTGGTAAAGGAGTGAAGGGCCAGAAGACAAGGGGAGCCCATCACAGTCACTGCCATTATGGAACAAAAGTTTAGTCCATCTCCATATAAATAATCTATCTATGGGTCTACGACACTGGTTTAACAAAAAGTTTGTTGACTGATGTTACAGTGATGGATTTATGTTGACCGCAAGTTGCAGAAGCCATAAATCTGTCAGGTAAACTGTCTGTTTTTTTGGGGCTTCCCCCCCGAACCTCTGATGCAGAGGGCTGTGCCTCCCGCACCCCCACACTTTAGGAATATCAACTCCAAGTCAAAGTTGATCCAAGGATGGGGGCTATGCTGGGAAAAAGCAGTGTCAGAGTCCCACACATGCATTACAGTGGCAACATCGTATTGCTGAAGTAATGTTGTTTGATGCACAATTGTCACTGTTCAATCGGCATACCCCTATCAATGCCTTTGGTAATCAAAAGAAACCAGTGTATCAGTATAGACTGCTGTTTGGCTTTCAATATATATATTTAAGAGGCACAGTTGCACCCCTATAGTTAGGGTTCCATGATCACATCTATGTTAAAGTCAAACTTTTGCACTTTAATAACTACGCAACCATTCAACTGATTCACATAACATTCTGCATGTGCCATCAGGGAACAAAGATTTCTTTATGTAGCAAGCTTTGTTCTGATCAGATGTATGGTTGTGGAGATACACAGTGTCAAAAAATGTAAAAATTGACACGTTTTGTCAAATCATTTGTCATGTCACTGCTCAGACACAGTGTGGAGTTGTCTTCTGAGATTTTCAGGGTAAACAGGCATTTGTTTACAGATGTGTCTTTTGAAGATTTGTTGAAAAACATTAATCAGTTCTAAAGTTGTTACATTTTAAAATTTCACATTATTTTCAATGGAGCAGTTAGATGTCTCATGTGAAAAAGGATCCTTTATTGCAAATGGGTAATCCTTTATTGCAAATGGGAAATCCTGTTTTCGTGCTGCCTCCATTTTCTCTTACAGTTAGTGAGGGAAACAAAATGTAATTACTCCAAAAAAATGATGTATTAATTTGAGACCGAGACATGTAGCTTTCTTATCGGGACCTACTCAGTTGGATTCTGCAGTTAACTGGTGACAAATGGCTTTCAATTTTTTTTTTCACATGATGAATCTTTTTTCATGATTCCTAATATTAAAAAAGATTCTTTTTTGCAGCACAAGTCATGAAAAAGGATCCTTTTTCATAATCGCTAAATCCTTTCCCCTGGTGTCTAGCACAAGCCCCACCCTCCGATCACCATCCAGTTGGTTCCTGCCCACTACTTTAGTTTTCTTTTATCCCTGGTGTCTAGTGGCACCCCCCCCAACCAATGATTTGTGCCCCTACCTTTACTTTTCTGTTTTCCCCTGGTGTCTAGTGGCACCCCCACCCTCCGATTTATGTCTCTCCCTTTAATTTTATTTGTTCCTTGGTGCCTAGTAGCACCACCTTCCATTTATGCCCCCATTTTGTTGTATTTTCCCATGGTGTCTAGTGGCACCCCCACCCTACAATTTCTGCCCCTGCCTGTAAAACAAAATGGTCCTCAGTGTTTTTTTTTCCTAAAATAAGAAAGGTCCCTTGCCGATCAGACATCCCCACCTCACCTTCCCCTGAGCACCTACCACCCCACACCCCCAGAACACTCCCATATACCCTCACGCACCTGAATAGGTCCCAGGTTTGAGATCTACTCTCCTGATTGAAGACAGTCTTGCTGATGGAACTGATGACTGTAATATGAGAAACTAAGGTAAATATGGGTCAATGTATTGTAATGGGGGGTTTCAACTTTTATGCATAACTCAGCCATTTCTGCATATTTTGACTCCAAATTTTCAACATGGCCTTTTGGGGACCCCACCTCATGGACAAATTGATTGCCATTACCCAGCTCCTGCCCAAAAGATGAATTTGTGGTCTGTTGGTGAAATCACCTTTCAGGCAGGATTTGACAATTTCTGCTGGCCTTGTTCATGAGGTGGAGTCATAACAAGGCTTTATTGGAAATTTGGGGTCACAATTATTAAAAATGGTAAAGTTATGCCCAACTGTTGCAGTTTTGCTGTGCATGCTCATAACACTGGAAATTTTCAATATTTTGACCTCATGTTTTCAACATAGCCTTCGTATTACCCCCACCTCATGTAGGTTACAGCTGCCATTTTTGAAATCCTGGCCAAAATGTGTTTTTGCATCTGTGGTTTGGAATTACATTGCAGTTGTGTGGAATTACATTTTGGCTGGTATTTGAAAATTTTCTATACCGGGTACATGAGGTGGGGTAATAAGATGGCTGTGCTGACAATTTGGTTACTGTCGTCCTACAAATGGAAGTGCATGGCCCTTCCATAGCTACATACATAGACACATCTATGGAGGGATGGGAGTGCAGTCTAATAAAAAGGTATTACCACAAAAAAAGTCTACAGGATTTTCCTGAGACTACTACAACACCACCGACCTGCAACATAGCATGGAGAATACCGCATTTTGCCACCTACAGTAGAAGCTCACCAGCATGGAAAGAAAACTAGCACAGCTGTACAGTGATATTTTCTTCCTACAGGAATGAAAGGAAAAACAACATAATCCTAAAAGGAATTAGGATAAAAACAAAACCTTGGTCTCAACTTGTAACATAGATTTTGAATGCCATATATGCCAGTGTACATCAGAAAGAATCCAGAACCAACTTCTCCACAAACAATACAGCAGGAAAAGAAAGTTCAGAAACAGCACTGAGGAGCATACCAACCTACTAAAGGATAATGGAACATCCACAGAGCAATTCATTGATGACTGCTGCCAAACATACAAAACTGCTCTGAAAGCACATGTGATAAAGAAACAAAAGAAACTGAAGCAACTTCTGCAGGAAACTGAGACTTACCATCTGCAAATAAAAGACAACATCCCAGTGACTGTTCTGACCAGATTGCTGTAAACCAAACTGAAACTAACGGGACCAACCTTTCAGATTATGCACACCCACCAGCAAAAACATTGTTACTTTACAAAGGATTGCCATTTTGTCCATCATCAAATCTTGATCAGATACAACAATGTGGAGACCTCAAACAGTTTTTCCATCAATTGCACCTGTGGGAATGTTTCTATGACAGGCAAACCACTGAAAAGCAAACACTCCACAACACAGAAAGAAAATCTTTGTAGTCCCCACCAGCAATACGGAACCTTAATCTAGACCAATATAGCAACACCTTTAGACACCATGTAAACTCGTAAATCCTAAACAAATGGAACAAAATTTGGTATAATCTGAACCCACTGGAAAGTAGGGCAATTCAAGATCTTAAAAAATGATTGTATCACCATCAAGCCTGCTGACAAAGGTGCATAAGTTGTAATCATGAACAATACACACTATACAACAGAAACAGATATACAATTGTCAGATGTTAAATTCTACATGCCATTACTGGAGGATCCAACAGAAAACTTTAGAAAGGACCTCCTTTCTTTGATAAATATCCAGCAATCATCAAAACACAACTAACTGTTTAATTCCTCAAAATCCAAGAACAGGAATATTTTATACACTGTCAAAGATATATAAAACAGGAATTCCAGGATGGAAGATTATCTAAGGCATTGGCACTCTTGCGGAACAAATATCGGGCTGGGTCGAGGGCATCCTCAAACCAGTGGTACAAAGAATTCTTGGCTTCATCTTAGATACAACCAACTACCCACAGTAAACAGACCTTGCAAATTAAAGGCATTCCCTACCATCTCATTTCTGGTCACAATGGATGTAGAGTCTCTCTATACCAATACAATTACTGGTGACCCCTTTATCACATGGTTTACAAACCACTCTCAAATGCTGTAATAACCCAAAAACTGGTTATTATGGCATTTGCATTAAGTCTCAGTTCAGTCAAAATCATCACGCTACAGTACATCATTGGCTCCTATTCCATGACTGGGTGGGCTGAACAGTTTCAAAAACATGGTGGCTCCATTTCCACTTACTGAGGACCTGTTACAGCAATGGAAAGTTTCCTTTATTGTCAGTCTCTCCAAATTATTTATTTATTTATTCTTTTTTTAAAATTTATCTGGTTCACCCTGCCTTTTAAATTACTAAAATGATTCTGGTTGATCCTGCTGTGCACTGGGTTCAGATGGGAAACCATGAGTCTGACGAAGACTGTGCCTGACACATGAACTGTTACTTAAACATGAATCAACACTTTCTTTTTCTTTAAGAAAAAAAGGACAAAACAATGTTCTTACTGGACAGGAAGAGAGAGAGAGATAGTGCATATGTGGTGTGTGTGTGTGTGTGTGTGTGTGTCTCAGAACTCCCTGCACCCCAGTAAATATAAAAAATAATATCTATGTAACTGTGTTGTTCACAATTTTTTTTAAACACCTCGGTGTGTGATGACCTCATAAACCTCTCAAGCTTTATTCTTGAGGTTTATGGGTCATCACACACCTTGGGTATGTAAAAACGTCCATAACACACAGTTACATAGCCATTATTTTCTATTTATACAAGTATGAAAATAAATTTGCCAAGATGAAAATTTTATCCTGTGCAACATGAGCAAGATACATGAAGTTGCTTCACTACTCTTGAGATATCAAAAGAACAATCCCCTCTCATGAAGACAAAATTATATCTTAAGTCAGCCCATGCCATATCCCCTATATACCACACTTGGATGGACTAAACTCATGCAAAACATTACTACAAAGGGACACAGACAACCAGGTAAATAAAAATGCAGTTTTGGAACTCACTGACTTCATACTGAAACATAACTACTTTTCTTACAACAACAAACTATACCTACAGGAAACCAATACATTTATGGGCACTAGAATGGCACCTCAATATGCCATCATCTTCACGGCTATATTAGAGGAGAGTTTCCTATCACAGCACAGAATAAAACCATCAATCTACTAGCATTTTAATGATGACTTTTTTATATAGATGGAGAGTGGGGACAAAGTATATGAGTTCCACAGCCTTCAATAATTTTCATTCCTCAATCAATCTGAAAATGGAGTACTCCAAATAAAAATCAACTTTCTAGACACCACAATTAAACTGCAACAAGGCAAAATTAAAACATCAATATACAGAAAACTAACAGATCATTTCAACTATCTACAACATTCTAGTGCACACCCAAACCATACAAAGAGAGCAGTTGTCTACAGCCAAGCCCTATGATACCAACTTACATGCATGGATGAGTCAGAAAGGGGTAATTTATAAATACTACGAGGAGTCTTCACCAGCAAAAACTACCCCTCTCATGTAATTAACAAACAGATTGCATGAGCTAGACAAACACCATGAGAACAGCTACTGGTGTATAAAGAGAAAATAGAATCAAAACACACACCACTGGTTGTGACATATAACCCATTAATCAGGCCGCTACAGAGGATCATCAGAGAATTGCAACCAGTCCCACAGAGCGGTGACAGACTGTCCACTATATTCAATGAACAACCTAAAATATCATACAGACAACTAACACATCTGGGAAGAACACTGGTCAGGAATTACAGACCCACAATTCAGATGGGCACATAAGGAACAAGACTGTGCAACAAGCCCAGATGTAATACATGCAGCAGCATTTTTTTAGGGCTAGAACTATTTATAGATTAAAAATTAAAGAGCTGCTGATGCCTCAAAGAAAACCTTGAAAAACACGATATTTAGGTACAATTCAGCCTGCATTCCAGGTATGTTCTATAGATGTCTCCTCCCCATTATTTGTTACTGAGGAAATCTTCATGAATGCATGATCTCTCCATGCTAGAGTCCATCTGCCTCTTTAGCTTACTCCCTACTTCAAGTCACAACCCTCTGTTGTGACATCACAATCTGTTGCCATGGGAGTAACTGTGATGTCACATTCAGTACATCATGACTCCAGGTAGGGAGAAAGCAACAGGAATAGACTAATTCTTTAGGAGCAAAGATCCTGTCTTCATGCAAACGACACCTCTAACATATAATGGAGAGGAGGAATGCAGAACTAACGTGAAATACAAGCTGAACTGTGTCTAAATAACATGTTTTATTAAAGTTCTCCTGAAGGCATCAGCAACTCCTCACCTTTTTTCTCAATAAAATGTTTTTATTATAATTAATTTAAAAATGTATAACATAAATATTCTGTAAATAGCTGAGATTAATATAATATTCATTATACATAAAACTCTGTACGTGTTACATTTAAATAACCCTAGTAGGGCTTATCATATAGGAACAACATTTTAATTATTGTTTCTAAACATATTTATCTACTAAGATTCTGAAGAAGAAGAGAGAAAAAAGGGAAAGAAAAAAGAGGAAGCAAAGCAACGTTTATTCTTAAAGTACACTATAGTGTTTTCTTTGAAAATGTCACATTTCTTTGCATGTATTCTATTTCTAATTCATTGAAAACCATTCCCCTGATTTTTCTATGGATATCAATAATTAATTCTATATAAGAGAAGGAAGAGGGAGTGAAAGAAACGGAGAGGAAAAAAGAAAGAGCAAGAGCAGAAGCATATAGAAAGGAGGAGAGAAGAGAGAAGAGAAAGGAAAGTGTCATCGTAATAAGTATAATAAAAGGGTATTGGCTGTTAATGACATAAAATAAGTGTCAGGAGGTTCGGAAATGAGCCCAGGCTGTCGGGGGTCAGCAGGGGAGGGAAAAGATTAAGAGTCCAAAGGACAGCTCTCCTCTCCTTTCCTGGGAGGGAGGGGGGTACACGCTCAGCGCCTGACCGGCCTCTGATGGAAGTTCGAGGCATAGCAAGCGCATGAGCATAAAAGAGAGGGTTGGGAGTGGAAGACATCAGCAGAGATGCCTTGATATTGGGGCATGTGACACTCCCATAGAAAATGGGAAAAACACCCCGCAGCACTCCCGGTAGACGGAGCACCAGGCTCCAATCCCCAGTGCCCCTGCCTGAACTGGTACCAGCATCTCAACGAGAACAAGAAGGACTTCGGGGGTGCCCCTACCCCATGCCCACCTGGGGGACACAGCCATGGCTACATGGGGGATGAACTGCACCAAGCACCAGGTAAGGAGGCGGGGACTAGAAGTCCATAGGTGTCTCCCAAAGAGTGGCAGTGCTGCGGGCAGGGGGAGTATAAAGAGTAAGTAAAAAAAAAAATAATAAGTGTTGGGAGATGAAAATGCTGTTGATTTACAAATGTACCTGTGTTGGTTCCTTAGCCGTTGTGCAAAGATTTGCATATTGTACCCTATTTAGATTCAAAAATATGTCCCTGATCTATTATCAAATGTGCTAACCTTTCTAAATGCAAAATTTCTAAACAGGCATTTCTTCATTCAGTTAAGGAAGGGGACTTATCCTACATCCAGTTACGAAGTATGACATTTTTGACAGAGGTGGAGATGAGAAGGATAGTGGATCTTTACTCTTTTGACCAAATATGCAGCACAATTAATACATGTGACTCTGTCTACTCTCCATTTACCAAACAGGAATACAAAATATAAGGGTATTTCTCATGCAACATGAACAATTTGACTTATCTAATAAGATGCCAAAAATGTCCACAAGGGTTGTATGTGGGAGAAATTGGACAAACACTCCATAAACACATGAATGGACATAAATCCATTATCAAACACTCAGCTAACCAGACACCAGTGGCCAAGCACTTCTCACAAAACAACCATTCTAGACTTAAAGTGGCAGTTTTGAGAGGAAACCTCTAAGACATCCATGCACGACTTCTCTGGGAAGCAATACTCATGAGGCTTTTTGGAACAGATAAATATGGGCTGAACAAATATTTGTGCTTCCTCACACATTACCGCATTACAAACTACGTTTCGATAGTTTGCACTGCAGCTCTGGGCCCTATCATTTAGAATTTGTTTTTATGTATTTTTTTTTTAATTTTCCCCTATTGTTGAACTCTGTTATAGGAACATTATGGAACAATATTGGACCTGGGTAGACCAGTGGACGTCCTCTTTCTAGACTTCAGCAAGGCATTTGACTCTGTTCCTCATGAGGGCCTGTTGAATAAGCTGGGAGAAATGGTGGTGGGGAACCAGATGATCAGATAGATAGACAACTGGCTCCAGGACTGGACCCAGAGGGTCATAGTTGGTGAGATAGTCTCATCCCCAAGGCAGGTCATTAGTGGGATCCCACAGGGATCAGTCCTTGGGCCCCTCCTGTTCAACGCCTTCGTCTCTGACATAAGGACAGGTATCAGGAGTGAGATGAGTCTCTTTGTGGATGACTCAAAACTGGGGGCGGTGGTGGATGGGGAGGAGGGGAGGGTGGCCCTACAGGGGGACCTGGAGGCTCTGGAAAGATGGTCTAGAAAGTGGAAGCTGAGGTTCAATGCAGGGAAATGCAAGGTACTGCACCTGGGGGCCAGAAACTTGGGCCAAGTGTAAACCCTGGGGAAATGCTACAAGTCTCGATGGCTGAGAGGGACCTGGAGGTGGTGGTGGATGTCAAGATGAACAACTCGGAGACTTGTAGGAGGGCAGCAGCCAAGGCCAACAGGATGCTGGGATGCATCGTTAGGGGGATCACCTCCAGAAGGAGGGAAGTGATACTACCTCTGTATAACTGCTTGGTGAGGCCACACCTTGAGTACTGCATGCAGTTTTGGAGGCCACACTTAAAGAGGGATATTAAACTCCTAGAGAGGGTCCAGAGGAGGGCAACCAACATTATTTGGGGCTTGGGGGACAGGTCCTATGGGGAGAGGCTCGAAGAGCTAAATATGTACACATTGGAAGAGAGAAGGGACCGGGGGGACATGATAGAGGTCTTCAGGCATATGAAGGGGGTAAATAGGACAGGAGCAGTCAGGGTGCTTCGAGGAAGGAGGAGGGGGCAACTAGAGGGCATGGGTGGAAACTGGAGGGGGGAAGATTCAGGAGAGAAAGAAGGAGGTGCTACTTCACTGAGATGGTGGTGGAGCCATGGAATGCACTGTCCAGGGGGCTGGTGGAGGCAGAGACAGTGGAGTGGTTCAAGAGGGGGTGGGACAGGTACAGGGGAAGGGTTCTGGAAGCAAAATCCAGTGCAGCGAGAATATCCGGAACTGGGAAGGGTGAAGCCAGAGAAGGCGAAGGGGGCAGCAAGGTCAGCTCCCAGGGTGGGGGCTGACCAAATGAGCAGACACGAAAAACCATTAGGCTTATTCTGCTGGCATTTTAGTATGTTAGTAATATAGTTGATTTAAAGTTGCCACATATGTGGACGCTGCTTAATTTACTGAACTGGCAGCGTTACACATCCCACATTCTTCATAGAATTTTTTTCAGCCATTGATCTTTTGTTATGGTATCACTTTGAAGTAACTCACCTTTTAATGACATGAGAACTATTTCCTGGTAGTTACTTGTACTGTATTAATTGCTTCCTTTACAGCCTGCCCTTAGTTAAGCAATGTAGGACCCACAAACTCTGGTACATATTCTAAAATGCTGGTTAATTTTCCCTGCACCTGGTGAAGAGACCTCACAGGTCTCAAAAGCTTGTGTAAAAATTATTCAGTTAGTCTAATAGAAAAGTATTACTACAAAAAAGTATACTAAAACTAATCATAGCAGCATGTGCATATATGGTCACTCAGCAATTCTAAAAGGCATTTAGCTCTAGTAAACTATTATCTATAAAAATGTATTTCTGTAAAACTAAACCTATAGCAGCAAAATACATTTCTATCATTAGTAATACACATATAGGGAAAGCATGCATGACCATGTGACAGATTAGAGGGCTGTGGGTTCAGTTCCCACATCTGGCACTTGGGTTAATATCCCAATACTGATACTGTAGTGCAGCATGAGGGGGGTGCTGCACTTCTGAGTGCTGCCTTTCGGATGAGACGTTAAACCGAGGTCCCATCTGCCTGGATTGGTGGTAGTTCAGGTGGATGCTAAAGATCCCATGGCACTTATCGAAAAAGAGTAGGTGAATTTCCCCGGTGTCCTGGCCAAATTTCTCCCATTCACTAAAAAAATACCACCAACAGCTTAATCTGGTTCAGTTTCAGTTGCTTACCATCTGTATCCCCCCTCCCCCCGGTCACCCCTGAAAAAGGGACTTCTAGGCCCAGTGGGCTTACCCAGTCAACAAAAATTCAATAAATATGCCAACAGTACCTTGTTTGAGTGGTATCACAGCAAAATACATTTCTGTCATGTTACATAGCCTGTAACACATGAGCATATTTCAAGGCCGTAAGTTCACTACAATGTTGTTTCAAGAGACACCTGAGACAATATAGCATAGTAGATACAATAACTACCACAATAACTTGTAAAATGATTAATAGTACAAAGGAAATCTTAATCCATGAATTTGAAATTAATGAGGCAAAATCAACAGCACCACCATGTAATAGAGTATATAATGATTGCTGTGCTTGATTCATACTATTGATGATTCTTAGCATATGTTCATCTCTTTGTGGTTCACTAGAAGCTGCAAATGTAGGGTGAGTGGAACAATATGCCCCTTGAGTGTTGGAATGTATTTTATGACATCATTCTGATGACCGGGTTCATGGATAACATGTTTTTCATAATGAAGTGGTACTGATGATATATAACTGTTTGACCAATGACATTGTGAGCAGTGGGAGTGAAGCAGAAGTTTGTGGTTATTATTGGATATGTTAGTTCCCATAACTGGATGATTCATGATAAGTGGCTATGCAATACTGACCATCTGTGTTATAAGTTACCTTTGCCATATGGAAGTGCCATTTTGTGAGCCATACTGGGCAGGTAATGTTTTGTATAAAAATGACACTGGTAGTTTGGTTGAGATCCCAAACAAGGCCACAGATAGGTGGAGCCACATGAAAACCTTACAGGGACATACATAACTATCTCCCTTCACTAGGCCATATGCTGCATTTAGAAGGGTTATACTATTAGGGGAGGTGTATCCACCCTCTCCTTATAAATATTTCCCTCTATTGAATGGACTATATCCAGTTTGTTAAAAACAGCTTCAGCTTGATCAAACACTAGTAGGGAAACAGTAAATTATATGTAAAAGGTATCCTGAGAAAAATATAATCCACTGGTGTAACACTTGCCCTGGTTAGGGTGCAAATTAACATACCCCAAGTTCCTGGCTGTCATAAATGAAAACTTTTGATAAGCATTCAAGCATCCTGAATGGTTGTCTTGTGTATTGGTATTACAGGTCAGGCAATACCATTTGGTCAAATAGTTACCTGACATGAGGTATGAGAAGTACCCTGTTGCCACATCTCTGAGCAAATTAAAAATCATTGCGAAAACATAGTTCCCACAGGATGTGCATATTACTTCTCTCCCTATGCTTTTATTTTGAGCCTCTACATTATTAGCTGCAACTAACTCATTGATCTTAACTTGTGTCTGAGTAGACAAACATGTAATGTCAGACATATTGTATACAGTATATTTTTTGTCACTGGCCAAACCCTGAAGTCCCTGCAATGCAGGATTCAAAACAGTTTCAATAGATTAGTGTTAAAAATAACTAACAAGTCTTCTGATGGTTTCCGGGTTTGCTGATTCCAGACCAACATGCCAGACCTAAACAACCACACCAAACATTCCAAACAAGTGTATGCTTTACCCATTGTTCCAAAGTTTCGAATGGAACTACAGTACAGTTCAATGTGGGGAAATGTAAACTGAGGTTACCAGCTGTTATATGTGGATAGACAGGTAATATTTGTTTAGATAGAAATGTACAATGTGTAAATCTACATACATACCCTAAGTGAACAGACATCAGGCGTTAGCTAGAAAGGTGTATATTGTGCATGTGAATGCTTACACCACTGCCATTTGGACTTATAAACAGTATGGACAATGTCTTGGAGAAGGCACCAAAAGTCTAGCAGGGAGAGTGTGTAAGGCCCCCATTTCATAGGTTTACCTGCTCTGCCTCTTGTGTTGCTCATATCTTCACCCTCCAGCACCAGGGACTGACATAGAAGGAACCAGTAGGGTAGAATTGTTGCAGTCTAGGAATTCTGGTAGGTTGTGGCCCCAAGCTTCACCTTGTGGGTCCCTGGCTATTGCCACCCATCACCCACCATCCTTGGGCACCTCTGGTGTTCCTGAGGTGAAGGCAGAAGGCAGGAGGGGGTGGCATGTGGTTTTGATTCCCTGGGACACAGAATGATAAAGGGCTTGGGAACAGGACCAGGCAGAGCGTGGCAGCAATGCCGACTACCGCATATGTGCAGAAGAATGCATCTACAGTGCTGGAGCTCCATGAGTAAAATCAGGAGGTGTGCCCACTTCTACTAAAGATCGCACTTCCAAGGCAACAAATGGTGTCAGAAACAGTAAAATCACACCATCTGGCACCTTAAAAAGTGTTCCCCTGAGACAGGGTAGGCAGCGGGGCTGGGAAGGAAAAAACTGGAAGCACACATGTGCACCAACACACAGAGTGACTCAGATGGCTGCTTACCAACTCTGAAGTTCTTGACATTGCAATGGACAAAGTGCCCAGAAAAATAAACACACCCCTGGCCCCAGAACTGCAGGTGGGACCAGGACATACATACGGCACCATTGAGGAACTATTTTTAAAGTGTCAGCAAGCTGTCAAAGGGGTACTGTCTAATGTAAACAAAGATGGTGGCCTCCATGCTGGAAGAGACAGCTGAGCACCATGGGAAAGAGGTCAAAGGTTGAATCCAGTTTGCCCACAAATTTTGGCCAATTGTGAGAGCAGCGTGAGCCAGAGACAGTTTGCCTGTGAATAATCCTGGCCAAGCAGGCATGGAGTTTCATACTGCATAATGGGAAGTGTTTTTCAGAGTTCATGTCAGTTGAGTCAGCCCTTAGAGAGAGAACTGTGTGTAAATGCAATAACTGATGTGCCACAGTCAGTCCAGACTTGGCCAGGAGCATGACAATTAGCTATGAGCAATTCACCCTATGACAGTTCGCTCCCTCTCTCCTGCTGAAATGGAACACTGCAGCATAATTTTATTTATATTTTTTGAACCCCCTAAATTAATAACTAGCCAGACACTGGAAACATTCACTTTCCTGTAACAGTTCCCAAGATCTGGAGGGAGTGAACTACCACTGAGTGTATAGCCCGTAATGGACTGTCGTGTAGCTGACTTCACCTGCCTGGTAGACTTAGAAGTAATGGGATCTTAGAGTAAATTGTGAGAGAGAAGAAAATAAGTGTTCAGTGAAACATCTATTTAAAACATCAAGTTGGAACTGAGATTTTCCTGCCCCTCCACAGACTTTTCCCTCTGGGGGATCAGCTCCTACAGAGTCTCCAGTCCATTAAAGCCACTGCCTTCATCCAGGTCCCGAGCATCAATGAGACAAGCAAAGAAATGAAGCAGAGAACAGCCAATCTGGGGAAACCAACATCCCAGTCAGGAGCCTTACATCCAGTAAATTTTTCCAACAACCTGTACCAGAGGTAGCCTTTGAGGCATCAGTACTATGAATAAAACCCAGGGTTAGACCCTACAATTGGGGAGAGAGTTATTGTGTCAGGAATTAAGGGAGAAGTCCTGGGCAAGACTGTACCAGTGAGAGGAGCCCTGGCAGAAGACCTGTTGAGGCCAGCTTACCACAAAATCCCATTTGGGTTACATACTGGGGGCCACTTTTTCAAGGGTCATACCAGTTTAAAGTTGGTGTTAAGCAACAGTGTGCTTTAAAGTATTTTTCTTGAAATTGTTTAAAGCATTCCACCAAACTACACCATGCTAACAGCATCAGCATCCCCAGTATGGTACCCACTGTAACTACTGAGAGATCTCTCACCCATGGCCTTTGAGGGGTACTAAGATGGGTACCCCTGCATTGGGGTTTGAGGACTTCTGGGAGCTAGGCAGAGTTTGTGGGGAAATGTATTGAATTGCTTATTGCCTTTTATTGCATAAAGTATAGAAATACTGATGCCCCTATTCCTTCATTTTACCATGGCTACTCCTTGTTCTTTCCATGCCCTCCAGTTTTAATAAATTGTTTTAACTTGCATTTTATGGTTCAGGAATTGTTATTGCTTACTGCATCACTTGCTTTGGGGGAGAGACTGTATTGGCAGTATATGCATTGTTTCCGGGGGGGGCGATAGCCTTGCGTGTCAGGAGCCAGGTACTCCATATCACTGCCCAAGGTGAAGGCATCATACTATGTTAGACCAATGTAGCATCTCCTTAGAGAACCCAGGCTGGGCTCCTCAGGAGAGGTGGAGAGGTGAACCTCGAGGGTCCTTGTACAGTGACTGCTTACACATGCTTTAGCAATTCTGTCATGAAAAGCTGCTTTAAGTTGTGGAAAGTCGCAGTGTTTTATGATCAGCTTCAGTGCCTTCGTGTTTTTTGAAACCAATTCTGTGAGGAAACCACCAGGCCCACTTGCAAGTAAGGTACAAATGGTCACCATTCTCCACCAGTGAGGTGAATTTGCCTTTACAATATCTAATGCCACAATGCATACAACACAGGCTTTGATATCTGCCTCTTCAGCATGTAGATATTTCACAATTTTTCAGAGTTTCTCCTCTAGCTCATCTACCAACAGAGCAGGACAGTCAGGAGGTTTCTTTGAGAGGATGAGTGACAATAGGGTTGAGTCTGAAGTTTTACACAACTCCGTGAGGTAGTATGCTTTAAATGTCCTCATGGTGTTGCATTAATTTTAACTGCAGTTTTGAATGGATGGTATCAAAGTGCAGCCATGACTACATTCTCACTGGCATATTTCCTGAGTTCAAATTGGGTTCTGGGAGTGTAGATGGCAAATGATGAAGGTCAGCTTTTCTTTCATGCAGGAGGAGTGCATGCAGCCAGTTCCTTAACCACAGATGCAGCTTCAAAACTATGTACCCCAGAACTCTTGGCTAAGTCACCACTGTTGTGTGCGATATCAAAGGGATGTTTTCTTTCCAAGGTTTAGCTGAGTATATCCATTTCAAGAGAGACAATGTGGAAACTGTAGAAACTGTACCAAGAGAGGCAGACTAGCATCTATAGATGGCATTTTGGTAGCACTGGAGAACCTGACACTTATTAGTAACAGACATGGTGCGAAAAGATTAAGGGAAATGGAAGAGATTAATGTAATTGCAGTTGCCAGACAACATATTAACAACCAATCCCTGCCTTGACATGAATGCTTGATGTGAGTACTTCACCAGGATTAACAGCTGATTCTCACTGCAGTATTGCTGAGTACGACAGCAGCACATATGATGGACACAAATTCAACCTGTTATGCAATCAAACCTGTGTATTAGGGCTGAGTAAGCAATTTAATGTTAAACCCCGGTTTTTGCACTGTATTAACTCTGCCCTGTTCACCTGATTCACCTGATATTTGACAGGCACAGTGGTGGTGCCAGGATCTCTAGATCTGACAATTTTATGGCACCTGGTTCACTGGGGCAAAGTTGCAGAGATGCAAAAAAAATGTACACATTACAAAAATTAAGACCTTTTTTTTCCTCACTTAGAACTAGGAGGATTTCAAACCTGGAACTTGCAGGTATAATAAAGTTTGCCCCAAGGTGGGTGCTCTTATGGTTTTTAAGTCAATAAACTTGCCCAGTTTTTGAGAAATTTAAGGAAAACCATGTGCATGCTCATCTTAAAAACTGAACATTCTAAGGATAACTGATTTTTTATGACTGCATTTCTTAATGTGGTTGTTTGACAAAAATAAATGCTTGTCTAAAGAGGCAGGGCTATCCTAATGCTCCAAACAGCATCCCTACCTGTTGTAACAGTGTTCGTTCAGCAGATGGGGGACACATCAGTATATAGTCCTCCCTCCACTAAATAGAACTGTGTGCGGTTATCTTTGTGTATGGTCCTTTGGCCACCATTACTCCATTACCCACATCCATGGCATTTTAAGTCTAAACTGGACACCTGGGTGCCCAATCCCCAGTGCTGGGTAAAAAATTAAAGTTTCAAACACCAGAGTGCTGGTTAAGTCTCCTCATTTATCATTCATGATACTGGAATGCCCAATCCCCTGTGCCAATTAAGTCCCCCTGCCTGCCTAAGATGTCAAGATACCAATACTGGGGTGCCCAGTCATTGGTGTAGGCTACATAACCCCTACCCCCACCTGCTGCAAGTGTGTGACACAGGGGATGGTTTCTGTAGTGAAGAAAACAATTGATCAATGTCTTTTGTGTTGCCACCATTCCACTCTCCCCTCCTGAGCACCCAGCACTCCACACACAACCCTCTCCCCCTTACTTACCTAGTTGGGTCCAACATCATAATCCTTTCTGAACCAGAGATACGTCCTCCGCGCCTTCAGACCACACACTGAGGAAACCAGGTAAGTGTGGTTAATGTATTTCAATGCATTTTGACCTTTTATTCATAACTTTGTTATTTTTTTTACTATTTAGACCCCACATTTTCAATATAGCCATTTTGTCATACTGCCCTATGAAAACAACTGGTATTGTTTTCTTCAATTCTGGCCAGAAAGTGCTTTCAAACTTCTGTCCTGAAATTACATTTTGGCCAGAATTTTATAAATGGCACTTGTCATCTTTAGAAGGAGGGTCATAAACAGACTAAATTTGGCATCAGAATGTCTCAACAAGGGGGGTTCGCTAATGTGCAGTAAGGAGTGAGGACGTGATTTCCTGTAGCTCCCACTTCTATGCTTAAAAATCGAAATAATATCTACAGCATCCTTTATTAAAACTTTAAAAAAAAATAAAGAAAAAGAGACATCTGACCACCATGGATGAATATCTGCTTCAAAACCCCGGAAAAGGGCAGCGAGCAGCGGTGAAAAATCAGAAGAAACAGACAGCTGCTAAGCAGCCTGAAGCACTGGGCCCAATTTCTTTATCTGCAGCCTAGATGGTTTCTCTGGGAAGACAGCTTGCCTTCCAAGTCATGGAAGCAATGGAGTCCCGGCTGGGCAAGATGGAACAGAAGCTAGATGCCTGTTTGCAGGCTTTGATAGATCAGTGGGCCTCTCAAGCAACAAGAATCACTGAGGCTGAGGAGCAGATCTCCAATCTAGAGAACATGGTGGACCCGATCCCTGGATGCATGGCTGCATTAGAAAAAGAGCTGACAGAGTTTAAAGACCTATTTGATTACCAGAAGAATTATCAACGAAGGCTAAATTTATGGATAAGAAGGCTGCCGGAGGGAAAAGAGGGGCCAAACATCCTTGCTTTATGTTTGAAGACACTCCTGGCCCTGCTTGGGCTGAGTCTTAAGGGGGGCCACATCAAACTGGAGCAGGCCCACAGAGCAGGTGCCCCGAGACCACCAGTGGAGCAGCCCCCTAGGCAAATTATCCTTGGTTTCATAATTTCCAGGACTGGGAGACTGTTTTGAAAGCAGATCGGAGCATGAAGGGACTGAATTATGATGGATCCAGGCTATTCCTGTTTCAGGATTATTCCACACAATTGCTTAAGAAGAGAAGAGCATTCAACCCTCTGCTAGCCCAACTCCGAGAGATAAAGGTAGAGAGCTTCCTGTTGTACCCTGCAATCCTGAAAATAAAACATGAAGGAGCTATATATACTTTCTGGGAGGTGGAGAGAGCTATCGGTTTTGTGGAGGATCTGAAAAAGAAAGTGGTCTGAAAGAAGGAAGAAATTGTGGCTTGGAGATTCTGAGCATGATTAATCTATCTGATGTCATTCTGTTGGAAGTGTTACAATGGAATTGATTTGAAATCATTCTGAGGTCCCCTCTAGGTACTGTTGTGTTGTCGTTTATGGCCCTTTCTTGATGTTACTACCGAGACACTTCAGTTCAGGACTGTGGGATTAAGTGGAACTATAGAGGATATAAGAAAGCTCCCTGCCCATCTGGTGAAGATATGGAAAGATTTAAAAAGGAAAAGAGACAGGTTTCCCACCTCCCCTTGGGAGGGGGGAGACAAAAAAGGACTTATGGAGCCTACAGGGAACTGTGTTGGGTATTGGCCCAAAGAAAGAAGAGAGTGCAGAGGCAGAAGGTTGGCACATATGATGAGTTGGAGGTTGGGGCCAGGGATGGACAGGCGTGTGGTGTTTGATTCGTGCTGTCCTCTCCTGCGTCACCTCTGCAATCCTTTGAGTGCTAAGGGAGTTCTGGGGGAATTTGTGCTTGCCATGGAATATAATGGGAGGAAAAAGGAGAATGTGGGGGGGGGTAAAATGGGCACCTGAAAGTCGCTTGGGTGTGTGGTGGCCTTGCATAAGCCATCAGGCATGCTGGGGGAGCTATAGAAAAGGAGGCCCTTCAGATTCTGAGGCCCAATCAGGTTTCGAAGAAATTACACTTAGAGAGGGCCTACAAGGCTGGGAAAGGTCTCAGGGCAGCGTTGGATGTTACAAGTGTATAAATACTAGTAAGGGGTGGTGGAGGATTGCAACAAGGCCCACAAAGGGAAAATGCTGGAAATACCCAAGAGGAGAGAAGAAAGTAAAGGGAAGGTGTGGGAGGAGTAAAACCATGATTCCACTTTTTTCCTGTTTTCTGTTATAAAAATAGGGATGCTGTACAAGGTATATAACATAAGTGGGGGTGGGGGTGGGGAAAGACGTCTACTATACAAAGGGGCTAGCTATTCCAATTGAATTGCAATAGTGAGATACTATATTGATTTTCAACAGTATAAGGAGGGAGGGGGAGGAGGAAGGAATGTATATAAGTTGGGGAAGTTTATGTTGTTATTCTACGTGTCATGTTTGTTTTTATTGACTGTACTGTTTTCTTGTCTAAAGTGTGGAAATTTTGTGGTGCCAGTTCAACTTTCCGAAGCTACAGAAGGCATACCTGCACACTGATGTTGGATGTATTTTGGTTAGAAAGGGGAGAGGGAGAGAAAATAATGATATGCCAAAATGGCTGATCATAACAGCATAAATATTGTAACATGGAATGTCTGGGGGATTTCAACCCCAGTTAAAAGAACTAGCTTATTCACTGCCCTACACAGACAAGGAAAGCAGGTGGCCCTTTTACAAGAAATGCATTAGAACCCCATTAGGTGCTTTTTTTGCCTCATCCTATAACTCACACAAGAGAGGAGTTGCGATACTGATTAACAAGCATCTGCCGTTCACTGTCACCCGTATAGTCTTGGATCTGGTGGATGGCAGATATATATTTGTGGAGGGCACACTGTATAGGGAAGTAGATACCTTGGCAAGTATATACTCCCCAGCTATATTTGACCCTGATTTCTATCAAAAGATACTGGACATACTAGTCAAAGAACAATTTAGAGGGCTCATATTGGGTGGGGAGTTTAATGCCAAAATGAATCAAAAATTGGACCATTCAGAGGCCAAAGGGAGAAATAACAGAGGACATAGACCCTGATTGGTGGGGATAGCTGAATTAGACATGGTGGATGGATGGAGGGCTCTTAATTTGGGGGATAGGGAATACACTTTTTTTCTAATCCCCATAAAACATGGTCCAGGTTGGATTACATCTATGTACCCAGGTCATGGACCGAGAGGATACAGAATGCACAACATAGCCCCATTATCATTTTGGACCATGCCATGGTAGTGCTAAAGTACTGAATGGAGGAGGCCACAGAAGATCCATCACCATGGAAATTCCCAAGATATTTACTAGGGAATGAGGACTTCCTAGAGTATATCAAGATACAGTGGAAAATGTACTGTGAAATGAATGAGGGGTCAGTTCAATCTGCTGCAATATACTGGGATGAGGAAAAGGCCTTTATAAGAGGCGCCATTATTAGCTATATAATTAATGGCTTCCTCTTTTTCCCATAAGGAAACCATGGCGTAATTTGTCGTTATAAAGGAGGGTTTATAATGGCAAACACGCTCACTGTTTCCCCCACTCTGAGCATGCGCCTGCTTGAACTCCTCGACCGCTGTCTCCTTCCCAAACAGCAAATCCAACATGAAGAGAAACTGCCATGGACACTCGGCAGTAAGTAAAATAAAATAAAGTTAAATGTATCACATGGCTACCGGATCGATCCTCCTTCACAATGCTGGGGAAAAAAAAAGTTTTAAATAGAAGAGAAAGACGACCGCCCGCCACGATGTAATCGGACTGCGGTGGCACAGCAGCTTTTTTTTATTTTATATAATTGCTGAGGTGAAAAAGAGTAACCCAACAATTATATAAAATAAAATATGGGTCTGGGTGTGTGTAAACTCGAATTTACATACACCCTCAGGGTTAGATGCTATGCATAAACCCTCTCGAGCTTCGTTCACGGGGTTTATGTAGCATCAAACCCCTCGGGTGTGTGTAAATTCTCGTTACTCACCAAGACCCATACTTTATTCTCTATGTTGCTAAATATAACAAGCATTTGTCAATGCCGAATGTTTGCTTGCTGGTATTAGCACTGGAAATGCAGGAGTTAAATAGATGCAGAATAGGAATGGCAGTGAAGTACTGAACTTCACGCCAACCCCCCCTCCACCCTGCAGAGACAGACAGGTATTGGGGTATGCATTTGGGTCATCACCTGTAACGTTCATGCCATTTCACCTCACCCTATCCTGCAGACAACGACAAGTGTTGAGGTGTGCATCGGGGTGTTCGGCTTTACAGTCACCCCATTCCATAAGGACATACACTGAAATGGGTGCAATATAGCAGAATGGGGTGAACTCTGGGGCCGAAGAGTCCAAGGCAGACTTTGATGCCTGTCACTGGCTGTGGGGGGGGGGGTGGAATGGTATGAGCATAACAATCGGCAATCAGGTACACCTGATGCCTGTCAGTCTGTCTAGATGGACATTACGGTTAGAAACCCTAACACCCCAGGCGTTTGTTGGTATTTGCACTACAAAATTTCAACATGGCCTTTTTGTGACCCCCACCTCATGAAAGCATTTGGGATCTCTTCTCATAAACAGTGGCACTGTGATTTTGTTAATGTGTCCCGGACTTTGAGTTCCCACAGCGACCGTGCCATTCTGCGCCAGATGTACATAAACACAGATCGGGCAGTATGTGAAGAATTACAGCTGTACCATTCATAGGAAGGTGTGAAGAGATGGCAATGTTGAAAATCTGTAGTAAAAATATCAAAAATGCTCAAACTTCTGAGCGTACGAGGAAACTGTGCAATGCATGCTCGTAACACAGTCATTTAGTGGAATTATTTCACCAAATTTTCAACATAGGCATTTTGTGACCTCTACTCATGAACACTGTCACTATGATTTTCTTAATCTGTCCTGAACATTGATTTCCCACAGCAACTACGCTATTCTGTGCCAGATGTATAAATGCATATTTTGGGCAGGATATGAAAAATGATAGCTGTACTGTTCATAAGGAGGTGTGAAAAAATGCGAATGTTGAAAATCTTTATTTTATTTTATTTATTTAAGTCTCGGATTAGCACGATACCTTTGAGCCGAGTCTCTTTTACAAAGGTTCCACATCAGATGATACAGTACACAATAAGAGACAGTAAAATAATCATTCAACAAATGCCAAATGTGCAAATACAGTTGGGGTAAAGGATTTTGGAGAAAGCGGGAGCGAGATAGGAAGGTGTAGGGATGAGGGGGAGGGAGGGAGATCAGAGAGTTTGAGATGAAGGGAAGGAGAGAAATGGGTAGGAGTAGTCGGGAGGGAGGCAGGAGGAAGGGGGCGGCAGCCAATGGACCTTGTCAAGGACAGACAGATTAAAGTGCTAGGTTACGGTGGCATCATTTAGACCAAAGTGCTTGTTGTGGGGGCATAGGCAGGAGGACGGTGGACTAATTGGGTGAGCAGTCACAGGAGATGGAGGCAAGTAGCGAGAGTCTTAGTCTGGACTTGAAAACTCCAAGCATCAGTGCTGCAGAGATGTCACTACTAAGGGAGTTAAACCAGCTGGGTGCCCTGTAGGAAAATGATATTTGACCTTGAGTAGTGTGGCACCTCGGGATTTGTAGGCAGTATTGCTTGGACCTCCTCGTATTGGAGTTGCTGGATCTGGGTGTGAGGAGAGCACAGACAATGGGTGGAGCAATACCCATTGTTATTTTCTTGGCCGTAATGCTGGTTTGATATTTTATTCTACTGTGAAGTTGAAGCCAGTTGGTCTGGGAGTAGAGGTCACAAGTGTGAGTGAGAAGGTGCAGTCCAGTGATGAGTCAATAGGTTTTATTTAGGGAGACAGTTACACGTTTGAGGGAGGTGGCGGTGGCTGAGCCATAGATGATAAGGCTATAGTCGATAGTACTAACGACTGAGCTTTGGATGGCAATAGACAGGGCATCAGAGGTTAGGTGTTTCCTATGCCAGAACAGTAGGCCTAGTCGAGTACTAGTGGCCTTTGCCACATTGTTAATGTGGACGATGTGGGTGAGATGTGAGTCAAGGGTGATGCCAAGGTACTTGAAGGATTGCGTTTGTTCCAGCGTGACTCCTTGTTAAGTTTTGATTGAGAGTTGGTAGTGCTTGTTTTTGTTGTGGTGGCTGCAGAACATCATGGATTTTGTCTTCTTCTGATTGAGGATCAGATTATGAGAAGAAAACCAGGCCTCGACAGATGAGAAACCCTGTTGGAGTTTTTCTTGCAGAGGCTTAAGGTCATGGTGAGAGGCTAATATAACCACATCATCAGCATAGTGTAAGGTTTGCTCGGGGCAGGACTCCGGTAGTGCATTTAGGAACAGGCTGAAGAGGAGGGGTCCCAGGATGGAACCCTGGGGGACCCCAGAGTGGACAGGTCTTGGATCAGAGAGGGTATCAGCAGTTCTTACTCTCTTGGTCTGATTGTCCAGGTAACTTTTGAACCAGCTGATAGAGTCGAGCAAGAGCCTAGAATTATGTAGCTGGACAAGCAGGAGGTGGTGGTTAATGGTGTTGAAAGCTTTTTTCAAATTGATAAAAATAGATCCAGTTAGTTGGCCTTTGTCCAGAGAGGTATGAATAGCGCTGGTGAATTCGAGGAGAGCAGAGGAGGTGCTTTGCCCTTTCGTGAAACCATGTTGTTACCTACAGAGCACGTTGTGTTTATCCAAAAAGTCAGTAAGCTGGTCAGAGACAATACGTTCCAGCACATTGGAGAAGGGAGGGGAGGAAGGATTGAAATGGGTCTGAAATTCTCGAGGGCAGTTTTGTCTCCGCCTTTGTGGATTGGGGTAACGGTGGCAGATTTCCACTTATCTGGGAATTGGTTTAGGCTGAGAGAGAGGTTTAGGATCTTGGTCAGGGGCCCTAGCACCTCTTCTAGAGTGAGAGACAGGAGTTTGAGATCAAGGGTGTCATTGCTGAATCTTGATTTGCTAATAGCTTTGGTGACATACTTGCAAGCCTGATGGGTTTTGACCTCTTTAAAGTAGAAACGTGGCTTATTTGAGGTAGTGGTCGATTGGGACATAGGAAAATCTGGAGTGAAAATATTACTAATGCATGAAATTACGAGGGTGCATGGAAACTGTGCAATGTATGCTCGTAACACAGTCATTTTATGAACTTTTGGCACTAAATTTCAACATAGGCATTTTAGCACCTCTGCTCATGAGCAGTGTCACTGTGATTTTCTTAATCTGTCCCAAACACCAACTTCCCACAGCGACTGCGCGATTGTGTGCCAGAAGTGTGAAAACAGATTTTGGCCAGGATGTGAAAAAATAACAGCTGTACTGTTCATAAGGAGGTCTGAAAAAATGCCAGTGTTGAAAATCTGGAGTGAAAATACTACAAATTTGCGAAGTTACGAGGGTGCATAGAAACTGCGCAATGCATGCTCGTAGCACAGTCATTTTATGGACTTTTGTCACCAAATTGTCAACTTGGCATGTTAGAACCCCTGCTCATGAACAGTGTCACTGTGATTTTCCTAAGCTGTCCCGAACACTGATTTACCACAGCGACCACGCTATTCTGTGCCTGAAGTGCGAAAACACATTTTGGCCAGGACGTGTACAATGACAGCTGCACTGTTCATAAGGAGGGGTGGAAAAATGGCAATGTTGAAAATCTGGAGTGAAAATATTACAAATTCGCAAAGTTACGAGAGTGCGTGGAAACTGCGCAATGCACGCTCATAAAACAGTAATTTTTTGGATTTTTTTCACCAAAGTTACAACATAGACTTTTTGAGAACCCACTTCATGAAAAGTGGCACTGTCATTTCGTTAATTGGTCCCAAAAGGTGATTCCGCGCAGTGACCGTGAAATCAACTTTCTGGACTGAATAACGCCATGACAGTAACTGAATTCATGAGGAGGGGGTCTCAATAACCCCATGTTGAAAATTGGATGCCAAAAGTCCCAAAAATTCCTGAGATATCCACATAAATTGAAAAAAATCCCATTTATGCCATTAAATAGCTTACTGGTAGTTCTTCAGTTCGCCGTCGGCTTTGAAGAGTGCAGACGTGTTCCCAGTCCCCTGAAGATCGTCGCACTGGCCTCCGGAGGTAAGTATGGGGTGAAGTGGGGTGGGTAGGTGGAGTGTGCAGTGGGTGGGTGCGGGTTGGGGGAGACTCAATGAAGGACCGTTTCTACTTTACAGGTTTAAACAAAATTTTATAACGTGCTGAGGGAAGGTTTTCTTATTTACAGGGATTTTTGGCATGCTGGGGTAGGCTCCCAGCATGCCAATAGTCTTTGGGGGCTGTAGCCAACAGGATTAGGCACCCCCATCAGCACACATACTGAGTGTTGGGGAGCAGAGCCGAGGGATTGGGCACCCCTCGGCACACAACAAATGGGGGGAGGGAACATTATGTCGACGGGGAGTGGAATCCCTCATCGGGAAATGAACTGGGTTGGGGGCATGCCAACAGGGGGATTGAGCACCCCATCATTCAGCTTTCATGGGGCTTTGAGGCGGCAGCATAAGCCGCTGCCATGTTTAGGGAAATGTTACACCAGGCAAGGTACTGCCCGGCAATGAATGGGTTGCTCCCTCAATGCAGTGGAATGGCTGACGCTGCAATGACCAGGTGGCCCCTCATTGCAGCAGCCAAATCATTTCAGGTTGGTGGCACTTCTGCAGAACCAGTGTCATCAGGACACTAGGCCTGAATTGGGTAAATAGTGCCAAGCCCACAAATGCAGTGCCATCATTGGCTGCCACAGTGCCACACCTCCACAACCTGCTTCTCTCCTAAGCTGCTACATAATTTTTCTTGCGCATGCGCACAAGCAAACATAAAAAAGAAAGGGGGGCTAAGAGGGTGGAGTTAGGACAACAGGTGAAAATGTTAGAGCAAGAGCTAGCAAACAATTTTACGGAAGCACACAGAGAGTTTCTTTGCCAAAAATAGATATTTTGAGTGGGGCAATAGGCCTGGACCACTGTTAGTTCAGTTGGTAAAGGGTAGAAGGATCTGCACACATATTTCTGAAATTAAAAATCACCAGAGGTTGTTGGTAAGGGACAAAAAGGGTATCCAAATGCAGTTTAAACAGTTTTACCAGCAATTGTACCAGGCTGAGTGTAAAGGCATCTTGGACAAGGTTAAAACTTTTTGGGATAGCATACATTTGCCCTGTATAACAGAACAGCAGAGGGGTCAGTTAGGAAAAGAAATATCTAGGGCTGAAATTAAACAGGCCATCCAGAGCCTGAAAAGAGAAAAACAAGTGGGACGGATGGGTTCCCAACAGAATGTTATAAAGTCACGCGGGACCAGGTGATGGAAATCCTCTGGAGGGTCTTCGCAGATGCACGGGGGGAGGGGGATCTTCCTGCCTCTTTTAATGATGCAGTTATATGCTTGGTCCCTAAACCTGGTACGGACCCTCAGGAGTGCTCATCCTACAGGCCGATATCATTATTAAACTGTGATGCCAAAATTTTAGCAAAAGTGATGGTGGGGCCACTGGATCAGCTCCTCCCAGAATTGATTCACCTGTATCAGACTGGATTTGTCCAGGGCCAGCATTTCTATCACAATATGCAGAAGTTATTAAATGTTGTTTGGATGCCCTCACGGAAGGTGGGCAGTATCGCGGTGTTATCTATGGATGGCAAAAAGGCCTTCGACTGCATAGAGTGGGAATACCTCATGGAAATTATGAGAAGGTTTGGCCTGGGGGATGTTTTTGTTGACTTGATCCAGAAAATATATACAGCACTTTCTGCTAGGGTCCTGGTAAATGGCTCGCTTACAGAGATTTTCCCTGTTTAGGGGTATGAGGCAGGGTGCCCCCTTTTCCCCCTGTTTTGTTTGCCCTGGATATAGAGCCACTGGTGGTGGGAATATGAGAGCACCCGGGTATAAAGGGGATAGTGGGTAGATTGGGTCTTCCCCACAAGATGACCCTCTACATGGATGACATGCTCTTGTATGTGGTGGACCCAGCTGGCTGTGTCCCTCAACTACTTGAGTTAATTAAGACTTTAGCAGAATTTTCGGGTTATAAAATAAACTTAGGCAAGTCTGAAATTATGTTATGGGGAGCAGCAGGAGAAGACCAGGACAGGGATCATGGGGACTTAAAAAGATCACAATGTCATTTAAATATTTGGGTATTCATGTAGGGAGGGATGTAGGGTCCCTGTATCAATTAAACTGCCCCACTTATTAAAGACATTGAGGAGGAACTAAGAAGATGGAGGGAGCTTCCTGTCTCCTGGCTGGGCCGTATTAATTTATTAAAGATGAATGTACTGCCCTGAGTACTGTATGTAATGCAAATGGTTCATATTGGGCTGGTTAAGGCAGATCTCAAATGGAGAAGGCCTTTACTGATTTCATATGGAGGGGAAAACACCCAAGGGACAGCCTGTGGAGGCTACAGGCAGATAGCTCCTGGGGGACTGAACTTCCCAGACTTTCAGAATTATTTTCTGACAATACAATGTAGATAACATAATTGATTGGGTCAATACGCCTACACCAGCAGGATGGCTAGACCTGGAGGAAGGGGAACGATAAGGCTCTCGGCTTATCTAGTTCAGGGAGGGCAGAAGGCATATCACAGGTTGGAGAAAGGGAACTCTTTGGCTGTGGCAGTCCTAGATGGATGGACGCAGATCCTAAAACTGATAGGAGTGGGGCAGGAGGAGACATTACTTCTTCCTGTAACAGGTAATCCCTACTTCCTGGCTGGGTCGGAGGATCAGGGATTCCAAGTGTGGGAAACTAAAGGGATTAGGTGTGTCAGAGATTTATGGAAAAAAGGTTAGATATGCACATTTGAGGAGCTGAATTTGGGTCATGGTATACCAGGAGCACACCTGTTCCGCTTCCTGCAAATAAGGGCATATGCCAAATAATTGGGTCGGATAAGGGGTATTGACTCCCCTCTGGGGCAAATAGAACACCTGATCCTGGGCACCAGAGTGGAAAAGCGGCCCAACTGGGGCGGCAGTTCCTCCCAGATTACATGAAAAAAAAACACGAGACAGTGGGAGGAGGATTTGGGGGGACAATTACAGAGAATTGGCTTATATTACTGAAACTGAAACTCCATAAGGGGATCCTGATATGTAATAAATTTACGCAAAGATTGTACTGCCCTTCCAGTGATGATCCATAAGTTCAACCCTGCAGTCTCTCCAATGTGTGGATGGTGTAGTGGAGAGTTGGGTACCTATCTGCATTATTTCTGGACCTGCCAAGTACTGCAGAACTTCTGGGAAGCGATAGCACAGGAGGTTATCATGAGATTAGAGCAGTGCAGAAGGACTTTGTGGAATTGGGGAGGGGCCTACGACAAGTAGCACACACAATATCCTTCTCTGAGGTGCTGCCTGTCAATGGCATGAGTGAGGCGAGAGTACTTTGCACCATGCAGTTTAATGAATGGTTGGAAAAATGGTGTGGAGCACAGGGGTTTGGCTTCATTGGGGACTGGGGTTCCACCTGGAGGGACACCAGCCTATACTGGCAGGATGGTCTGCATCTGTCCAGGAAGGGAACAAGTCTTTTGAGCAATCGGTTTAAATGCTTCATTGGCAAGCTTTTAAACTAGTCAAGGGGGGAGGCACTGATAAGCAGCAGGAAAATCCCAGCCTTTCCCTACAAAACAGGGTACTAAATGAGAAAAAGACTGAGGTAGAAAGGTCAGTGGGGGATGCTGCAAAAGAAGGTAAAGCCATCAAAAAATGGAGAGCAATGAGTATCAATGCTCATAGTCTGAGTAACAAGCTTCCTGAATTAGTGGCCTTGAAGGAGGAGGAACATCTGGATATCGTGGCAGTCACAGAAACATGGTACACACAAAACAATGACTGGGACGTAAACATACCAGGATACACTATCTACAGGAGGGACAGGGAGGGTAAAAGAGGAGGAGGAGTAGCTCTTTACATAGGGGAAGGAATCAAAGCAACAGAACAAAAGGGAAAACCGGGAGGAGAAGAAGCTCTGTGGATAAATTTGGAGACCAGCAATGGCACAACAATCCGCACAGGGGTTGTATACAGACCCCATTCTTAGGGGGAGGAAATGGACAAGGAAATGATAGAAAGAATACTTAGAATGGCAGAAAAAGGGGAGATATTGCTGATGGGTGATCTGAATATGCCAGATGTTAACTGGAGTGCAGTTGCAACAGCCACTTTGAAGAGTGGGGTTATTCTAGATGCCCTACAGGAGGCATGCCTTAGACAACTAGTATTGGAGCCCACTCGAGAGGGAGCAATCTTAGACCTGGTTCTCTCAAATGGAGATGAAGAGAGGATCACAGATGTAGAAGTGGGTAGCCATCTGGGAACCAGCGACCATCGAACAGTATGGTTCACAATAAACACAGCAATAGAGTCAAGCCATACAAAGGCAAAAGTACTGGACTTTAGGAGGGCTGACTTTGCCAAAATGGGTGAGTGCCTAAGGAATGCACTAGCAAATGGGCAGGAAGAAGGGGTGGAAGAACAATGGGGAATAATAAAAACTGCCATCACAGAGGTAACGAGCCTTTGTGTGAAGCAAATAAACAAAACAAAACGATGTAAGAAACCACTGTGGTTCTCAAAGAAAGTGGCAGTGAAGCTTCAAGAGAAAAAGAAAGCATTCAGGAAGTACAAGAAATCACAGAAGGAGCAGGACAGAGAACTGTATGAGTTAAAGCAAAAGGATTCTGGGAAGGCAGTCAGAACAGCAAAGGCCCAAACCGAGGAAAAGATAGCCAACTCAGTTAAGAAGGGAGATAAAACCTTTTATAGGTACATCAGGGAGCGAAGGAAGACCAAGGAGGTTAGTGAGGCTTAATAAAGGGGAGGGAGGGTGGGCAGAGGTGACTGTGAAAAGGCAGAGATACTAAACAAATATTTTTGCTCAGTATTTACAAAGGAAGAGGGGGAGGTACCTAAAACAAACAGCAGAAACACTCTGGATACAGAAGTTGATACCAGCCCATTTACAGAAGAAAGGGTTCTGAAAGAACTCTTAAAAATGAAGGTGGACAAAGCAATGGGGCCTGATGGGATTCATCCCAGAATTCCAAAAGAACTAAGGGCAGAACTAGTGATACCACTAACTACCCTCTTTAACAAATCATGGGAGGATGGGGTGGTACCCGAGGACTGAAGGAGGGCAGATGTGATTCTCCTTCACAAAAGTGGGAGCAAAGCAGAAGCAGGAAACTACAGACCTGTTAGTTTAACCTCAGTGGTAGGGAAAATGATGGAATCACTTCTGAAGGAAAGAATTGTTGAGTATCTAGAGGCCAGAGGGGCACAGGACCCAAGGCAGCATGGATTCACAGCGGGAAGGTCATGCCAGACAAATCTGATAGATTTCTTTGACTGGGTGACCAAAGTAGTAGATCAGGGAGGGGCTGTGGACATGGCCTACCTAGACTTTAGCAAGGCATTTGACACAGTCCCACACAAAAAGATTAATATCTGAGTTAGCCAGCCTGGGAGGGTCCCAAGATGACAGCCTGGGTAAAGAATTGGCTGGAGACTAGGACACAGACAGTAATAGTAAATGGAGTCCTCTGAAGAAATGGGGGTTACTAGTGGGGATACCGCAGGGTTCAGTATTAGGACCGGGTCCTCTTCAATGTCTTTATAAGCTTTACATTGCAGAGGGACTGGAAGAAAAGTATGTCTCTTTGCAGATGACACAAAGATCTGCACAGAGTTGATGCACAAGGTGGGGTGGAAAGGATGAGAAGGGACTTGGCAAGGTTAGAGGAATGATCAAATGTATGGCAGCTTAGATTCAGTGCTAAGAAGTGCAAGGTAATGCACCTGGGAAACAAAAACCCAGGGGAAGAGTACACAATGGTGGGTGAGATACTAACAACAACAAAAATGGAAAGGGACCTGGGGGTAGTCATATCATATGACCTAAAGGTGGGCAAGCAATATGAGAGGGCAGCAAGGAGGGCTGGGGGGATACTGGGATGCATAGGGAGAGGCATCACCAGTAGAAAACAGGAAGTTATTATCCATCTATACAGACAGTTGGTGAGACCCCATCTGGAGTATTGCGTGCAATTCTGGAGACCCAATCTCCACAAAGACATAGACAGGATGGAAGCTGTCCAGAGGAGGGCAACTAAAATGGTGCAGGGTCTGCACCGGAAGACATATGAAGAGAGACTTAAGGAGCTAAATATGTATAGCCTCGAGGAAAGGAGGGAGAGGGGGGACATGATAGAAACTTTCAAGTACCTCAAGGGAATCAACAAAGTCCAAGAGGTAGCATCTTTCAAAAAGAGGTGTTCAAGAACAAGGGGCACAATTTGAAGATAGAAGGGGCAGCTCAGAGTAACTTAAGGAAGTATTTTTTCACAGAGAGGGTTGTGGATGCATGGAGCGCCTTCCGGAGGAGGTTGTGGAGTCAAAAACAGTGGTGGAATTCAAGCATGCATGGGACAGTCATAAGGCAATTCTAGGGGGTTGGGGTAGGAAGAAGTAGGCTGCTGGTTAACTAGGATCTGCAGCTTATCCATTAGGTAGGGAAATGGGCAGACTGGGTGGGCCAAGCGGTCCTTATCTGCCATCAAAATCTATGTTTCTATGTAATGTGGGGCAGACAGCTGGGACTGACCCCATTATGTCAGTTATTTGGAGTAGAGGAAATGGGACCTGAAGAATGGGAAGTATTCCCAAGATGGGTCAGAGTTTTGCTGGTGCTTGTCAGGCATTGTATACTCAACATGTGGGTCTCAGCTTCGACCCCAACACTCCTACAATGGTGCACTCTGGCTATACAGATGCTAGCATTGGAGTGACTGACTTATACCATTAAAAATAAAGAAGAACACTTCCTGAACACCTGGGAGCCCTTTCTTGCATTATTGACGCTGGGAAAGGCCACAGTTCTCAGGGAAGGTCTCTAAGGACTGACAAGAAGGGGGCAAGAATCAAACAATAGAGATCTGACTCCGTGGAGTGGTATATCTCCTGACTCAAACTCTAGATGTACTCAGTGTGCAGAGATCAGACCAGTTCAAAATGGAAAAGGTAATTAAATTATATGTTAAAGGTTGGGTATCTGATATAAAGGGGCTAATGTGGAGGTGGCTGAGACATCCCTGAGAAGGGAATGAGGTGAAATAATATTAGAATAATGAACATGGCACATATTGGTTATTATTGTTTGACAAACTGTACTATATGTTAATTTTCTTTTTTTTGGTCCTTTTTCTATGTATTTGTACTGTACTATATGTGCTGGTGTTCTGTTTAAGAAAACTAAAACTTTAATAAACAAATAATGTGGGAAAAAACTGTCTCAACAAAATTATAGTAAATAGTAGTTGGTGGCAGATAAGGACCACAAGACCGCCTAGTCGGCCCATAATCCCTGCCTACATCAGCAACCATTGACCCTACTGGTCATTGACTTTTGCCTCTCTTTCCCACATCTAGTGTTCCCTTATGTCTATCCCATGCATGTTTGAATCCCTCCCCCCACTGTGGCAGCACTCACCACCTCCTGGGGTAGGCTATTCCAAGAATCCACCACCCTTTCTGTGAAGAAAAACTTCCTCACATTCCCCCTTAACCTGCCCCCCTCCAGTCTCATATTGTGCCCCCTTGTCCTTGTGCAACTCTTGCACTGAAAGATGTTGACCACCTGCACTTTGCTCAAGCCTTTAAGTTACTTGAAGGTCTCTATTATGTCCCCCCATTCCCTGCTCTCATCCAGTATATACATATTGAGGTCCTTCAATCTGTCCTCATATGTTTTCTGATGTAAGACTTGTGCCATCTTGGTTGCCCTTCTCTGGACTGCCTCTACTCCATCTATGTCCTTGCAAAGTTGCAGCCTGCAGAACTGAACACCTTGTAACTTTGGCACCCCCCAACAGATTCCACCCATGATGAGGATAGGAGGAGGAGGAGGACCGGTCATATATCCCCTTGACTGTCAACTTGTTCGGCAGACTGTTGCCCAATTGGTGTTGTAGGGCATGCAAAAGGTGGTGGCTTTATCCTGTCCTGGTGGCAGTCAATAAGTGTAACAACTTGCCCCCCACTTCTGAGAGGAGAGGAGAGTGGAACCAGGGATGCTGAATCCTGTCCACATCCTCCACATTGGCCTTCACGAGTGACCCAAGTCTGATAAACCCAGATGACTGCCGTGGTACCTGTATCTACCCTCCCAAACAATGCACTTTAACCCCCCCCAAAACAAAAAATATAATCCCTTTCCACCTGACACTGTTGATTGGTATTTTGATTATTCATACTAACCCATTTTCCACTTTATGTCTACAGATCCAGTGGAATAATAAAGACAAGATGTCAGACCCAGCGATGGTGGACACTAATTTTTGTTATTTATTTAAAAGCTTCACCAGGAAAAGCACACTGAGGAAAGAATGCTCTTCTCCAGATGCAGCCTGGGGAGGAGGGATGGGGATACATAGCAAAATAATAGCAGCAAGTGACCAAAACAGTGCACTAATGGCTAATTGAATAATAGAGTACAAACATAGAACAAAAATAGATATCAATTGTAATAACCAACTAACAACAACAGAAAATGCTAGGAGACTATAAAACAATCAATCAAACTGATCACGTGTATCAGATAACTACTGTTTAAGTTTTAGAGTACCCTGTTTGTTCCAGGTAGCTACTAAAGAGTTGCAAACCATTTGTGACCCTATTGCTATTCTTCTATTACAGGATGATCCCTCAAGCTACCCAAACCCATCCCATAATCCCCAGGACTCGGGTAAGAAATCTTTATTATTAGTAACATAGAAACATAGAAACATAGACTTTGACGGCAGATAAGGACCACTTGGCCCATCTAGTCTGCCCATTTCCCTACCTACAGGATAGGCTGCAGATCCTAGTTAACCAACAGCCTATTTCTTCCTACCCACCACAAGAATTGCCTAATGTCTGTCCCATGCATTCTTGAATTCTCCCACAGTTTTAGACCCCACAACCTCCTCAGAAAGGCTGTTCCATGCATCCACTACCCTCTCTGTGAAATAATACTTCCTCAGTATTATGGGTATGCTATGATGGTACAGTGTAACAGTGAAACAACAATTGTTAAGACACTGTTGTCTTTTACTTGTTAGCTGGTTGGTGATGCAGGGCTAGAAATATCTCTGCTATTCAGATTATTTTGTTTCACACAGGTTGCAACAGAGTCTGCTAGAATGAAGACATGAATCTGCTATCACAAAAGAAGGTAAATTCAAGACACTGGAGACCCAAAACCCTATTTTTTTTTCCATTTCCCTATTTTGTACACTTTGTGTTCTTCAACACAATATAGTGCAGTGTTTAAGAGCACTGAGCTGCATACCTGGAGAACTGATGAACACCACAGCAACCACCCGCATACTATGTGACCATGAAAAAAGTCTTTTAATTTCCCTGTGTTCCCAGGATGCACCTGGAAACAAGTCTTCGCTTAGTGTGACTTTCCCTGTCAAAAAATTATCAAAGAAAAAACAAAAAAAAAACTAATGCCTGCATTAAGGTAGTTGTTTTTTTTTGGAAGGCTCTACCTGTATTTCAATGGGGGGAGGGGAAATAGCTCCTCTCCATCCTCCTTTTAAACTGTCAGCTTCTGCTCCCTCTGTTTAGAGCAAGTCAGTCTGGCTCCGGTGCTGTGTGTTTCTGGGGCTGGCTTTTTCTCTCCCTTCTGTGCCTTCTCTTGTGCCTCCCCCCCCCCCCGCACCTTCCCTCAGCCTCGTCTCCTGTTGTTCGTCTTCCCCTTGTCTTGTTGTTTCCTTCCCTGTCTCTTTCTCCTCACTGTTCCTGCCCCACCCCGGTTCTGTTTGCACCTTTTTTGCTCTTCCTGTTCCTCTTTTTCTTTTGGGGCTCTCCTCATTCCTCACCAGCCTCCGCATCCTCAGTGCTGCCTGAGCCTGGACCGCAGTGTCACTCCTGAGTTCATGCTCATCCAGTCTGTTTCTTGATCCAGGACTCCTTCTCTCACTGCCGCTTCCACTCTGGACATCCGCAGCGCTCATGCGCCATCTCCTCATGGCCGACGAGCCTACCACCATCTTCTTCCCACAGTCCACTCCGTTTCCCTGGCCAGGGAGCATTCCGGGCTTCAGTGCCCCTGACCTGCGGCCGGCATGCTGCTACCATTCCATGCTTCTCCACCCCTCCGCCTTGCTGCTCAACGGGGCGGGAACCCTGGATTGCTTCTTCTCAGTGCCTGACCAGCCTGCTGCTGCAGCCGTGAGCCACTAGAACCTGTTTCAGCCATTTGGATTCCTGCTCTCCTCCTTACCAACTTTTCTCTTCACTCTGATTGCAATGCCTATTTGGCTTGGACTTTTTGCAATGACGTCTACCTCGCACATGATGGAAGCTTCTTCCCCGGACTATATTTGCCTCCCATTCCACCACTGTTACCAAAGGATCAGTTCATCAATTATTACATAGGGCTCATCATTTCCATGGAGTACTCATCTACTTCATAGCACATATGTACTAGTTCCTTTGCAGCCGAATATACAGACTTGCTGAAATTGTTATGTACTCTGCAAATGTGTCAGGTATGCTTGTAACCGCTACCATAGTTTGTTCTTCAGCAGTTTGTTCCATACATCAGTCCCAGGGGCCAATGTGCCACCATTTCTGCGAACCCATGCTTGCCCAACCATTACTACTGACCAGAGAGTCTAGGATGTCACTCTACACTATGCAAGAATATTACCTGGACATTCCAAGGTTGTGCCCCCTCTTATGTTTACCAGCTGCCTCATTGTCTTCTCATTCCTTTCTAAAGGAGCCACTCCGCAGCTTCCCCCCCGATAAGCCTGAATGTGGCCAATATCCTGCCAACCTAACTCCTGTTGGTCCAGATGCCTATGTGGAGGCCTGGCCCAACACTTTTACTTCTATCCCTTCTCGGGCGGACCTATGTGGAGGTCCTGCCAGTCCTGCTAGCCTACGTGGAGGCCTAGCTCAACTCACTCTCTTCTACTCTTCTTTGGGCAGACCTACATGGATGTGGAAGTCCTGCCAGTCTTGCTCACTTATGTGGAGGCCTAGCTCAACTCACTCACTTCTACTGTTCCTTAGGCAGACCTACGTGGAGGTCCTGCCTCTCCAGCTCGCCTATGAGAAGGCCTAGCTTGACTCACTCTATGCTAATCTAGCTAGCCCACGTGGGGTTCTAGCTCATCACTCGATTGCTTTACTTGCTGTCCTCAAGCAGACCTCCATGCTCTGCTGTTGTGTTGGCAGGGGACTTCATATCATGGCAAGTCACATGCAACCCTTGAATAAGTTTACTCTACTGCCTTGGAGGACGACCACATTTGCACTGTTTATGGCCTTCTGGCATTCCGTTTCACTCCTCCAGTCATCCTGCATGAGATCTCCAGTTCAGCTTGGCCTCTGTGGGATCTCAGAAAGCTCTAATTTCATCCATGCTAATTACAGCGACGCATGACCCGTGGGTCACATCATCATCTCAAACATCCATGCTCACAAGAGGGCATCTCCTCATCGCTCATAATTTTCCATATTTACAGGTGGAATCACCAGGATCTTGTCCTCCTTTTGTTGGACTATGCACCACTACTGCAAAGGTGGACCATGGGGGCTGCCATCCTTTACTCAGAAAGCACATACTATCGTGATAGCAGACCTGTGGGGTCCCACCATCTCAAACCTACATGCCCCACAAGAGGGCCCTTCTTCTTCACTCAAACGTCATCAAGTTACTACAGACGGACTCATGCGGGGGGTTTCACCTCCCATTTACTTCAGAGCATGTCCTATAATGGTGATGGTGAACCCACATGGGGGTCTCACCATCCCCAATCCATCCTGCCCACAGTGGCAATTCTACTTGCTCAAACACTTTTCCATCTTCACACAAGCAGACCCACATGGGGGTCTCATCTTCCTTTAAGCTGACCACCTAAGACCTATTAGATCGCTTGAGCATTCTACACTGCATACTCCAGACCTACAGGGAGTCCATGCTCCAGCTTGCCTGTCTGGGCCTGCCCTACTTTATCATTTGTTTACTTCTTCTACTGCAATCCATCTCCATTCTGATCTAGTTCCAACCAATTATCTACACCACACATCTCCGTGGAATATTCCTCAATGCTTGGACATTTTAGGATGATTCTGCTCTCTGACAAGAACTTGATTGCAACCTCATGTTTCTTGGACTTCCAGCACCAGGCAAGACTCCTATTCACATAGACGCCTACCTCATCATTTTTCCCTGCTTAGCAACACTTCTGAACATTTCATCCTCTAGGATTTCTATATTTTCAAATATTTGCATGTTGGCATTCATCTTCAATCATGCTGACTGTACATGTATGCTTTACAGCTGTTTTGTTCACAGCTACCTTGGTCCAGGTTTAACTATCGTCCCTCATCCTGACATCACTCCTAACTGGATCTCTTCATCTGCTGGAACTCTCATCTTTAGCATTGACTTCCTGCTCATCACTGACTTTGACAACAGGACTGGGAATTTTACCAGGGAAAGTCTAGCCTTCACCAGCCTTTATACATTTACTGTGCATATACAGCTGCCTTACCTTCTCACCAGACCGTACCTAGCTCTGCTCCCATCAAGGAAAACATTTGCTGATCCTACCTCCTCTTCCCTCCTGACAATGTCAGAGGACATCCATCTCCAGATGGGTCTCCACCATGATGGCCTACCTCTCCTGCCTATGGTCTCAGCATTATCCTGGGATATATTTTCTAATTACTGCTTCACCCCACCAGGGGGCCTAGTGCTTGCTCAATGCATTCAGTTTAATTTTGGCTGACCCAAGTGGGGGTCTCACCATCTTTACTGGAACCTATGTAATGGCAAACTGTGTGGGGTCTGCCATGTTCCCTGCTTTGCCCCGCAAGGGGCCTGGCTACCTGCTCAATGCACTCCTACTTCACCCACAAACGGGGCCTATCTCCTTGCTCTACACATTTCTGTTTCCCCCCACAAGGGGGCCTAGAGGTTTATCTCCACTTCGCCCACAAGGGGGCCTGGTTGCCTGCACACTGCATTCCTGTTTCACTCCACAAGAGAGCCTGGTGCCTTCTCTACTGGAATTATGCATGTCTGATCACGTGGCATCCACCATTCTCTCCTACTCTGTCCCACAAAGGAGGGCCTAGTTGCTTGCCCACCATAATCCATTACATCTTCTAGAATGGACTTCCTCCTTCACTGCACTCCAGGATTGGCCATTGACCAGTTCTACATTCTCACCCCTCCAGGATGTGATTCCACAAAAAGCCACTATCAGAGCTGCCTGACTGTGCACAACTCCTTGCCTTCTACACCTATAGATATTACGGGCTTGGAGTCACTAACCTCTTAAGCTAACGTCTCTCCATGGCGGACTCTTCATTCGTCAGTACCTCATCTTCCAGGATTATCTGCTTGCAATCAAACTCAGGATATGCTTCTTTGACCAACACGCCGGATCCAGTTATAAGACAATTTATCAATTCTTGCCTTCCTTAGGATTACTCTACTTTTACTATTCCCAGAGGATGGGCAGGTCAGTAGCCATGGGTCCTCGGAGGTTTCCACCTAAGGGTTTTTTTCTCTCCTGTTTGCTACTGGCCACACTCTCCGGAGTTGGAGGAGGTAGTCACATTGGTAATTACATTCTTTTTGAGCCTTCAATCCTACACTTACCTAACATCCCACCAAAGGTGGGATATAGAGAAAGGCCAAAAGATCAAGTTCTAACATCAACCATCTCTCACCCAGCTCAAACGTGCTAAGCACCAATCATATCTCATCCAGTTCCTATGTACTACAAGCACTGACTTATGTACCAATCCAGCTGTAACGTTTCTAGGCACCAACCGTATATTACCCAGCTCTTATGTATCACAAGCGCTGAGCTATGTACCACACATTGAATTGGAAGGCTCTGCCTGTATTTTATTGGGGGGGGGATAGCTCATCCCCATCCTCTTTTTAAACTGTCAGCTTTCGCTCCCTTTATTTAGAGCGAGTCAGACTCTCCCTCCATCCTCCCCTGCCTCCTCCTCCTTCTCCGGCACTCTTATCTCACCTTGTGCTGGGCCTTCAGTTCTACACTTACCTAGCATCCTGCCAAAGGTGGAATACAGAGAAAGCCCAAAAGATCAAGTTATCAAGTTCTAACATCAACCATCTCTCATCCAGCTCAAATGTTATACGCACCAATCATATCTCATCCATTTCCTATGTACTACAAGCACTGACTTATGCACCAATCCAGCTCTAACGTTTCTAAGCCCCAACCATGTCTACCCAGCTTTTACATATCACAAGCACTAAGCTATGTACCACACATTGAACTGTAATGAATATAAATTAATGCAATACCTGTGAGTATATTTTGAGGCACCTACTGTATCATTGATATTTTTGCTCACTCCAGACCTAGAGTGAAAATATCACAATATTTTCACTCTAGGTCCCTTTGGGCAAAGATATTTTCACAATAGGTCCTGATTGACTGCAGCCAGCAATGTGAACAGCACACTTCTACTTTCAGAACCCCCAGCTGACTCATGCACTGACTCCAGCCAACCTCTGCCACTTACAAAATGCTGTCTCCACAGTGCTATCCTGCTCACAAAAGATAAATCACAAAAAAGGATAAAAATAGCATAATTTTAAACACATTTTCCAGGTAACTTTATCTTCCCCAAATCCACAGTAATGCAGCTCTCACCACTGCTCTTACCATTCTCTCCTGACCCCGATCACCAGTCTGCCCAGCACCTTCCCTTTGAATCCTGCAGACAGTCTCTCACCATACCCAGGCATCTGTCCCAAACATCTAGCCCAGCCTGCTTGGCCTCTTCCCTATCTATTCCAAACTGTTACATTCCACACTGCATCCCAAGTCACAGACATGCTGACGCACTGACGTACATACTGGCTTCAGCATGTCACACATACACTGCCCGGTCATCCAAAAAATGGAAATGGCTAAAATAGAAACTGTCAAAAATAAACAAAACAGGCACAATACCAAGGGGGGAAACAAAAAAACTAAAGGCATTGCATAAATCAGATAGGCAATGGCCCTATCGGAAATATCTGTGACATTTCCTCATTGTGCAGTTTGACCTTATGACATTACTCGTGGCTTCACCACTTGTGACGCCATAAGGTCAAACTGCACTCTGAAGAAATATCACAGATATTTCCATTAGGGCAATTGAATATCCCTTATATGTAATACAGGCCAGTCGTGCTGTATATTAGGGTTCAGTAAGCACTTTAATGTTAAACTCCAGTTTTTGCAGCTTAATAACTCCATTCACTTAGAACACATTTACATGAAATTTGTCACGCACTGTGTGGGTGCCAGGATCTTTGGACAAGATAGGTGTAAAAAATGTTAAATTTGCCAAATTGACAAAAATATGCCCTTTTTTTGCTCACCAATAACTACAACACTAGGTTGATTCAAACCTGAAACTGGTGCAGATGCAGAGAGATTATACAGTTTGCATAGAGGTGCAGAGGCACTGACAGCAACCAGTTTCACCACACTGACATCTATGCCATCATTGTCTACCTTGGAACTCAGATTTATTTTCTTTAGATATTTTGCCACTTCCTGCACAGATAGGATTTAAAAATAGAATCTTGTTTGGTTAGAATCCTTCAGAGACATGATTTGATCTTCATGAATTTCTTTACTGGGAGCCTGGAAAGGAGCATAATGAGATAAATTGCAGAAACATTTATTAGAAGTTTCAGCTATTTCTTGGACATTTATTTATTTATTTGCTTTTGTTAACCAGGTATGCACACTAGACAACCAAGTGCCTATTTTCAGGTGCGACCCAGGGAGGATTACAATTATACATACAAGAGCATCAGGCAGAACAGGGTGCATACAGAGCATCAGAACATAGATTACATCAAGAGGTGCATCATTATCATCAGGCAGACAGGGTTTACACAAAATCAACAGAAACAGTGATTAGAATGAGAGATAGTAAAGCGACTTAATTCAGGCATAGGGAGTTTAACAAAGGTGCATTATAACAGACATTAAGCTAGCTAGGTACATACAAGAGCATCAGGCTCATCGATTTCATCAAGAGGTAGATAACAGCGAGGTACCAGCGTGGACAACAAATGCCTGTGGGTAAAGTCGACAATACCCATAGGAGTACACAGGCATAGAGAGGCAAGTTACACAGGATGGGCAGCAGATTGTGGTGGGGGGACATCAGTACTAACTAGGGCTACAAGTTTGATTCAACCATTCAACCTGAATGGTCGGGAACTGCCAGGTGCGCAAGTCCAACCATGGTCGATATGAATGAAATATGAACTTTGTTCATTTAGTTCGCCCCTGCAATACTCGAAAATTTGTATTGCAGGGACGAACCAGGTGAACTAAAGTTCGCATATTTCACATGATGCATTCATTGCTATTTAGTCCCACTGGATACGGAACCTCTAATTGACCCGGAGCCAGGTATGGAGAGAGGGGGTGGTGCCATATTATGGGGTCAAAAAGGGGTGTGGCATCATTCATCATAGCATCGGTCAGATTCCAGGGTCGGCAGGCAGTACAAGAGTATGGGAGCAAAAGTTGGGGTGGAAGCAGAGTGACAGCAATAAAGATGGGCAGCAGCAGAAAAGAAATGAAATCCATCCTGAACTAATTATGTAGTAGTAAGTAAAGTTTAAACTTTATGTGACTAGTAGTACTATGCTACTACACTTTTTTATTAGATTTCCTCAGTAACTTGAATCAGAGAGAGCAGCCTGAAAAAAGAAATGCAGCTTAGAAGTTTACCACACAAAATTCATGACTGAAGGACCGAGTGATATTTTTTTCATTTTATTTATTAGTTCTTTGTGGATATAATTAAGTGCCTCACCTCCTCACATGATGCTCAATTCAGTCATCAAGTGACGTGATGACTCCGAGTTGGCTGGGATGATTGACAGTTTGACAGCCCATTCAACAGCCAACCCCATACATCAGCCTTGTTATCACAGTTCACACCTGGAACATATGTAAACATGTGGGTGATTGGCTGTCAAAGGGCTGTCTGTAGAGAGACAAATCTGTGTTGGCCCAACACAGAAAAACAGTCATGAGGGTGGCTGGCTGGATAACTCGAGTCACAGCACCAGTTTTCTGGCAACTGGTGTGCGACTCGAGTCAGTGCAGCTGTACTGACTGTCTCTCTCTGGTCTGACGCCATCCTGCAGATTCCGTGTGAGAATAATAGAAACAAGTTCTCCAAAAAAACTTGAATTTTACTCATTTGCTGAGCTTTGCCTTTTTACTCCTGAATCCAGCTATTTGCAGCATTTTGGAGAGACAGAGGAGCGAAGACATTTGACTGGGATGGGAGAGTCAAGGGAGGGGAGGAGAAAAAACTCCAGTAGGGCCATGTGGTGAGTGCTGCCTGAGCCATGCAGCCTGAGACTGAGATTTGAAAGTGATGACTAAGAAGATGTCTGATTCTTTGTTTCTTCTGTGTGTGTCTCTCTGTACTCTGTTGAGAACAAGGAATGAAGTAATGAATTTTGAACAAGTCAAGTCATTAAAAGTATTTAAGTTAACCCCAGGCTTGCTTAACTAGCAGAGAAAACACAGTCAAAAGTCAAAGATGGACACTGTCTCTGACAGCTCCCACAGTTACGTCCCTTGTTGCCACTGCAGCACAGATGCCAATTGCCACTGCCACAGCTTTTTTTATTTATTAGGCAGGCAGCATCAGATCATCTCTTTTTCTTATTCTTTCTTGGGGCAAACAAATAAATTAATTTAAAAAAAAAAATGTAGACACAGGACAGGATTCTCAAAAGGGATGCACCCATCACATCTGAGATGCACCAGTGTAACCCTGACTTGCGCACTGGTGCGAGTCTTGCAGGGGGCCGATGTGCCGGTGCATCCCCGATGTGCCAGCGCTTAGCTGATGCGCTGCATACCACCCAAAATGACATGCGGCACATCTGGAGGAGCTGTGCAAGGGGCATGCCCATGCATACAGTGTGCAGCCCCATTCACAGCCCATCCTGGAGACACATCCATGGGGCAAGTCCGGAGATGTGCCACCCAAAGATAAGTGTACTTCAAGTAGACGTAAGTGGGTGGCCACCCACAGGCAGGCTGCCATACTGCAGACAACAGCGTGGCAGCCTTCCACCCTGCCAGTCCAGAGTGCCCACCTCCCTGCCTGTACCCCCGTTCTGGATGCTGCACCCTGTGAGGTGGTAGACCCTGTACATAGATACCCCCCTTCCTGCCTGAGTCTCCGGCAATATGCCGCTCACTGCAGTGGTAGAGAAGGAATCTGTGAACCCCCCTCCTGCCCGAGGCACTGTTATTATGATGCTCACTGCAGTAGAATTGTACAATGCGCTGCCCCCACCCGACCCAATCGCAGATGGACCAGAGCCACCGGAAAATCCCTGGTGGTCCAATGGACCCCCCACCCATTCAGACACTCTCACACCACCCCGCTCCCCCATCCCAGCTGGTCCTGAAGTTCAGCAGGCAGCACAACCCACCCACACACTGCCACGGGTGCCCACCACCAGAGCTGTCTGTGAATGACAGCTACATTAGTACTGAAAGCTCATTGGTGGACCCTGTCGACCAATGGGCTTGCAGTGTGTATTGTACTTTGTCATTCACAAAGTGAAAGGAGGACCATGGACCACCAGGGAATGTATTTTAAATATACAGAATGGTGATCAAAGGACAGAGGGACCACTGGACCCCAGGGTAATATATAATAAACAATGGGAGATGCCGATAGGAGGGTGGGGTGGCCACTAGGCACTAGGGAAATATAGCACAAACTACAGGATGGTGATCAGAGGGTGGAAGGGACCACTGGGCACCAGCAAAATAATGCAAACTGTTGAAGATGGTGACTGGAAGTTGGGTTGCCACTGATTAGCAGGGGAAGGTGTGCTCCCCGAACTGCCAACATGCTTGTTGGCTGCACTTGCTCTGTCAGCAACTAGGTTTGCCCAGAGTAAGTCAGGGTTTTAATCATCAGTATTTGTGCTGTGCACAGTGGCCTGCACAAACCCCTTTGCACAGTGCAAATGCACTGAACATCATGCTGTGCTGGTATTCCTGTCCCCACCCCCATCCCCCTTGGACCACTGCATACATTATGCTTGTTTACATGTGCCAACCCTGTTGGGCAATTAGACTGAAATGTAAAACAAAATCAAATGGAATTCTCAAACAATGGGGAAGGAAATGTTGGTGCTGAAATTAAAACTCCCATTTAGCATACTAGTTATCCTTGTGGGTTGCTACCTCCCACCAAAAGGTGATGAGAAAAAGTTTTACAGAAACACAGAAGTTGACAGCAGATAAGGACTGCTAGACCCATCCAGTCTGCTCATTTTTTTTTCTACCTTAAAAGTGTGCCATCGGCCTTTGCTCTGTCAATGGCCTATCTATTCATACTCATCTGTATTGCTCCCTTATGCCTATCCCATATCTGTTTGAAACCCTGCACTGTATTCATATCTACCATTTCCTGAGGTAGGCTGTTCCATGCATCCACCACCCTTTCTGTGAAAAATAACTTCCTCATATTACCTCTTAATCAGCCTCCCTCTAATCTCATGCTGTGTTCTCTTGTCCTGCTATTTTTCTTATATTGAAACATGTTAGACTCTTTCACCTTGTTAATGCCCTTAAGGTATTTGAATGTTTCGATCATATCACCTCTCTCCCTCCTTTGCTCTAGGGTAAACACATTGAGCTCCATTAATCTGTCCTCATATGTTTTCTGATGCAGTCCCTGCACCATTTTGGTTGCCCTTCTTTGGACTGCCTCAATTTGGTTAATGTCCTTGTGAAGGTTTGACCTCCAGTACTGCATGCAGTACTCCAGATGGGGCCTAACCAGTGTCTTGTAAAGAGGGATTATTACCTCCCTCTTCTGACTTGTGATCCCCCTATTAATACACCCTAACATCCCCTTAGCCTTACCTACTGCTTTATTGGTCTGCTTGGATGATTTCAGGTCATCGGTGATGATGATCCCCAAGTCTCTTTCTTCCCTTGTGACTGCTAGTAACTCCCCTCCCAGCCTATAGGTGGCTTCAGGGTTTCTTTTCCCCTATGTGCATGATCTTGCATTTCTTTGCATTAAACCCCAGTTGCCACTCTTCCGACCATTTTGCCAGTTTATCCAGATCTCTTCTCATTCTGCCCACCCCATCTGGATCATCTACTCTGTTGCAGATATTGGTGTCATCTGCAAACAGACAAACCTTACCCTCCAGTCAATCTGCAATGCCACTGATGAAGATATTGAAGAGGACTGACCCCAGGGCTGATCCCTGAGGTACCCCACTTGTGACTTGCATCTCTTCTGACTGCATACTGTTTACCACCATTCTCTGTTTTCTGCCCATCAACCAGTTTGCCACCTAGCTGACCAACTTCTGACCCAACCCGCACCTACCCAGCTTATTAATCAATCTTCTATGTGGAGCAGTATCGAAAGCTTTGCTGAAGTTAAGGTGGGCAACATCAACTGCTCCCCCTTGGTCTACCACTCTAGTTACCCAGTCAAAGAAATCTATGAGATTAGTTTGACAGGACCTTCCTTTTGTAAACCCATGCTGTCTTGGATCCTGTGCTTCTATGGATTCCAGTTGTTGCACTATCCTTTCCTTAAGGAGTGCCTCCATAATCTTGCCCACTACTGTGGAAAGACTGACTGGTCTGTAGTTCCCTGCCTCCTCCCTGCAACCACTCTTGTGGAGCGGGATCACATGAGTCTTTCTCCAGTCTTCTGGGACCTCTCCTGTGCACAGAGAGTCACTACACAGTTCTGATAATGGCTCTGCTAGTTCCACCCTTAGCTTCTTTAGTACCCTGGGATGTATGCCATCAGGTCCCATTGCATTGTCCACCCTGAGCTTATCAAGCTCTTGTAGGTCCCTTTCTTTTGTGAAGGGACCAGTGCTCACCTCCTTCTCCCTTGTGTCCATGGTGCTGAGCTGGGGGCCCTACCCTACTTTTTCTTCAGTAAATACTGAGCAGAAGTATCTATTTAGGATAGATGCTTTTACATGGTCCTCCTCCTCACACACTCCCTTATCTCCTTTGATCTTAGCAATACCCCCTCTGGACTTTCTCCTTTCACTAATGTATCTATAGAAAATCTTGTCACCTTCTTTTATTGTCTGTGTTAGTGTTTCCTCAGTTTGGGCCTTTGCCTGCCTCACTGCCTTCCCTGCTTCCCTTAGGGAAGTTTGGTATGCCTTCCTATCTTCATCCCACTGTGTTCCCTTATATTTCCTGAAGGCCAGCCTTTTGGCTCTGACCTTTTCTGCTACTGTTTTTGAGAACCAAAGTGGTTTCCTTCTTCTTTTGCACTTCCTTTTCTCTCTAACTCAATGGGATGTCGCTTCAAGTATTGCATCCTTAATGCTTGCCCTCTTTGCCTGTACCCCCTCCTCACCTGAATTTCTTATGTTCTTCATGATTTTCTATTTTGTTGTAGACATAGTCATAAAATTGTCTCAATTACAATTTTGATGTAGACTGATCATCCGCAAATAACACCTTTAAGTAAAATGATTTGGCAACTAGTTTGGACCTACTCCACTTGGTAAATTGTCCTACAAGATTAAATCCTAGGGATCCTTTATGTTTAGGTTCCTCATGTCTGCAATCTGGTTCAATGACAACTTTAATTTTTTGGCAGCAGGCGCTCTGATGATTACTTTGAGGACCTTTTGTAACAAGGCAGCAAACTATCCAAGTGTTAAGTCTAACAAACCCCTGTGGGCTAGTGGGGCTCCATCCAACTCCCCACTGAGTACACCAGAAACCTGCATTGGTCTCTGCTCCAAAGTGTGATCATGGGAAACTGAAGACAAGTCTTTTGGCAACCAGCACATCTGAGTACCACTGGTCCTGTCATTACAGTAGAGCAGAAACATCATAAGCAGACAAGTACCAGTGGGGTAACTGGCGTGGGTGAAATATTGTGGCAGTCTTGACTTTGGGTCCCAAAGGTTGCTGCAAAGAGGTTGTTCCAGGAACTCCTAATGGGTGAACAGGTTGTAGCCAGTCTTGAGCATCCATCCTCACTTGTGTGACCTCCTCAAGGACCCCAATTTTTTTCTGTTGGAATTCCTCCACAGATACTATTTGCATTGAGTCAGCCAGCAGAATCAGCAAAGTCCACATTAAGAAGCATGTAGGTTGGATCATGGTCTGAGAGGACCAAGATGTGTTCCATCAGTTCCACTAAGTTTTATTGTATGTTATACTTTTGAAGTGTGTGTGCCTAATTTCATATAGGTGTATATTGTGGCTCCTTGACTAACACTGACAACTCATGTGGCTCCTGAGCCAGTCAGGACTGAGTATCACTGCATTATTTTTTTTATTATTTATTTATACTTTGGGAAAACACCTTTGAACACAAGTGCTCTTTTGCAAAGGTTCCTCATCTGACAAGTACAATGAATGAAAAATACAACATACAATCACCAGTTCAAGAAGAGCCTGGTCAGGTAAAAGCAACAGCAAATTATCAGTCAGGGAAACATACACACTCTAGCATAGCAGTCTCATGGGGACAAAGTTTGCAAGTGCCAGTAATGTATAAGCACAAGACAAAACATGGTATACTAACATCAGTAACATAGCATCTGGGGTCCCATTTTGCAATGGACAGAGTCTTGTGCTTCTGCCATGTGCTGAAATTTTCCCCAGTGTTCCTCAAGATTCAAAAGAGCACTGGATGCTGAACTCTTTGCTGAGCAGAACTCCTTGGCACTTGTAGGAGCTGGATAGTTAACATGTTCATGAAGTTATAGATCTTCCACAGCCAGTTACAGCATTACATCCCTGATGAGCAGCCCCATGTTGTAGCCACCCCCTAGTTCAGCCATCATCTATCATCTGCCCTGAAGAGAGGAGAGATGACTAATAACCTAGATGTAGATTCCTGTGTCTAGGGATATAGAGACAGAACTTCATGCCAAGAGCCACCCCTTGCATGCCTTCCTTGGTTTGTCTTCTTCACGACCTGGTAGGCATGGCCACCGTGGCACCATCTTTAAAATTCTCTGCACCATCTCCACTAGAACTGCTCAGATTTTGCTACTTTGTGTCCCTCGTAGGGAGTACCCAGTTTGTTCTCATAAATTCTGGGACCCTCCCTTTCCCATGAGGGGAAGTCATGATATTCTTCTTCCCATTGCACTGGGGACATTCAGAGCCACTCTTGGTTGGTCAAAACATAGGTTTCATGTTGCACCACACTATATACCTTTATCTCATCAAGGCAGCACAGGATGGGATTCATTTATTTAACTTTAACTCCAGTGTCCTTACTCAGTTTGCATTTAAACATTGTTCCCCTCTCAGAAACACACATCACACAGGGCAAGATACCTGAGGCAAAACCTGGCTGCACTGGTAAATGCATTCATGACTTCAGGAATTGACTACTGCAATGTTCTATACCTTGGGGTCAAGAGAGGTGCATTGCGATGCCTTCAGCTGCTGCAGAATGCAGCAGTCCGGGTACTGATGGGCCTTCCTAGGTCCTGTCATGTGTCACTGCTGCTACATGAACTGCACTGGCTGCTGGTGAAGTGGCATATCCCTTGTAAAGTGGGTCTATTTACCTACAAGGCCCGATATGGGCTGGGCCTGGGCTACCTGTTAGGGATCCTGCATCCTCACGATCTTGGACATTCTCTCCGCTTTGCCAAGGAAGGCCTCCTGGTAGTCCCTGGGGTGAAACTAAAATCATCCAAGGGACCAGGCTTTTGAGGTGGCAGCCCCAGTCTTTGGAATTTTTTGCCTAGGACTTTGAGGGAGGCCCCCTCAGTGGAGGCCTTTAAACGGGGTCTGAAAACTTTTCTATTTACTCAAGCATTTGGGGTTTAACAGATTATGGACACCTATATATATGCATTCTATGATTCTATTATTTGTATTTATTGAGTAGAGTCCGAAGTATTTATGTATTTTAATGTTTTATATTTTATTTCTTTTGTAATGGTGCCCTGAGCCCCTGGGGAAGGGCGCTATAAACAAATAAAAACTACTACTACTAGACTACCGCTAAAACTTGCTAGCAGAAACACCATTTATTACAGCAGTGTACTGCACACGGATTTACTATGAAATACTGACAGGCTTTTGCCAGACACTCATAATCTCGATGCCACAATCCCAGCACCCAAAATCCCAACAGTGAAATTTTGCCCATGGGGATTTTTCCATGTTTTGGGGGGCTTCTCCCCCCCCCCACGCCCCCTTAATTTTTATAACAAACTTCACCACAGGCAAAATTTCACTGTCAGGATTTTGGGTTTCAGGATTGTGGTGTCGGGATTTCAAGTGTTGGGCAACTGCATTTCAGTCTACTAAAAATATACCCTGCTCACACCATATGGCAAGGAGGGATTACAGAGTTGGAGTCCCACCTAACACCCCAGCCATAGCCCAGTCATAATCAGCAGTTGATTATTATTTACATGTGCTGAGCTAGCTAGCAGTGGATGCACATCATAGCAGCACGGTAACACGTTTGTACAACTAAACAAACTTATGATCCTTTTTACAGCTTTGAGCAGATTGGGCCACAGGATGTACCTGTGACCCTAAAAGATACAGTATTTTTCAGGGAACTTTCAGTGGAGGTAGCATGAGAGGAGAGCCTGTGTCATAGAAACATAGAAACATAGACTTTGACGGCAGATAAGGACTGCTTGGCCCACCTATTCTGCCCATTTTCCTACCTGCAGGATAAGCTACAGATCTTAGTTAACCAGCAGCCTATTTCTTCCTACTCCCCCACAAGAATTGCCTTATGTCTGTCCCATGCATTCTTGAATTCTCCCACAGTTTTAGACCCACAACCTCCTCAGAAAGGCGGCTCCATGTGCCCACCATCCTCTCTGTGAAAAAATACTTCCTCTCATAGCCCCTGAGCCATCCCCCCTCTATCTTCAAATTGTGTCCCTTTGTTCTTACACATCTCTTTTTCTGAAAGATCCTACTCTCTTGGACTTTGTTGATTCCTCTGAGGTACTTAAACATTTCTATCATGTTCCCCCTCTCCCTCCTTTCCTCAAGGGTATACATATTAAGCTCCTTTAGTTTCATCTCGTATGGCTTCTCTTGTAGACCCTACACCATTTTAGTTGCCTTCCTCTGGACTGCCTCCATCCTGTCTATGTCCTTGCAGAGATGGGGTCTCCAGAACTGGACACAGTACTCCAGATGGGGTCTCACCAACTGTCTGTACAGAGGGATAACAACTTCCTGTTTTCTGCTGCTGATGCCTCTCCCTGTACATCCCAGTATTCCCCCAGCCCTCCCAACTGCTTTCTCACATTGCTTGCCAACCTTAAGGTCATCAGCTATGATTACCCCCAGGTCCCTTTCCATTTGTGTTGTTGTTACTATCCCCCCCATTGTGTACTCTTCCCCTGGGTTTTTATTTCCCAGATGTATTATTTTGCACTTCTTTGCACTGAATCCAAGCTGCCATACTTCTGACCGTTCCTCCAACCTTGCCAAGTCCCTTCTCATCCTTTCCATGCCCCCTTGAGTATCAACCCTGTTGCAGATCTTTGTGTCATCTGCAAAGAGGCATACTTTTCCTTCCAGTCCCTCTGCAATGTCACTTATAAAGACATTTAAAAGGACTGAATCCAGTACTGAACCCTGCGGTGCCCCACTAGTAACCCCACTTTCTTCAGCGTGGACTCTGTTTACTATTACCTTCTGTGTCCTGTTGTCCAGCCAATGTTTTACCCAGGCTATCACCCTGGGACCCACTCCCAGGCAGCCTAATTTGTTTATTAATCTTTTGTGTGGGACTGTGTCAAATGCCTTGCTAAAATCTAGATAGGCCATGTCCATAGCCTTTCCTTGGTTTCCTTTGGTCACCCAGTCAAAGAAATCGATTAGATTCATCAGACATGACCTTCCCACTGTGAATCCATGCTGCCTTGGGTCCTATGCCCCACTGGCCTCTAGGTACTCAACAATTCTTTCCTTCAGAAGTGATTTTATCATTTTCCCTACCACAGAGGTCAAACTGACAGGTCTGTAGTTTCCTGCCTCTGTCTTGCTCCCACTTTTGTGCAGGAGAATCACATCTGCCCTCCTCCAGTCCTCAGGTACCACACCATCCTCTCATGATTTGTTAAAAAGGATAGTCAGTGGTGTCACTAGTTCTCCCCTTATTTCTTTTAGGATTCTGTGGTGAATCCCATCAGGCCCCATTGCTTTGTCCACCTTCAGTGTTAAGAGTTCTTTCAAAACCCTTTCTTCTGCTGAAAGGACTGGGATCGACCCACCCTATCCAGAGTGCTTCTGTCACTCAGAACCTAGGATCCTACCTCTGTCCTTAGCCTGCAAGGCCCCTCCAGCTGGTCACAGGTTCTCAACCCCCTTATGGGCTTTGATACAGGGACATTAATGTAACATTTCTGGAACCTGAATGCACATACATTTATGGGACTGCAGTCCCTTTTATACGCCCCTGGCTTGTGGGAAGAAGTGCCCAGGAAAATGCTGAGTCAAGGGACATAGACTGTGTGCAGAACAGGGGGACATTGTTGCTAAGGCAGAAAAGGACAATAGCAGGAAATACATCTGACATTTTGGAAATGGGCTGGAACATTAACCCTTTTAGTGTAAAACAATTTTATCAGATAATTTACAGGTTACCTAGTAACTCATACGGCAATAGGTAGGTTACATAAATATGAAAAAAAGAAGAATGCTACAAAGCATTTCTTTAGAACTTCCAGTCCAGAATCATCCTCAGCTACAAAGGAACTGAGCAGTGGTTACATTCCTGTTTTAATGTAAATACACGTAGCATGGAAGAATGGATTGGCATAAATTTCAAGTTTTTATTTTTATGTATTACAGTTAGTTTATGCTGGTGCCAGTTCTGATTTTTCTTGTTAGTAGACCCACTCATTAACATTTCTCTGATAACCAATAAGTACGAGTAGAAAGGACCTCAGACAAATGCCTCATCTGAATGACATATTCTATAATTGTCCCACACCCCATTGATGCCACAGTACAGTTCGTGCTGCACCCCATTGATGCCACAGAACAGTTGTTAGCATTGGCTATGCTAAGCTGTACAGTATTCCTGGTGTGGCATGCAAACTCATGATCGTGTAGCCAAGAGGCTAGAAAATTTCAGCAGTAACTTAGAATGACTGCCACTGACTGCCATTTTCATAGCCTTTTGGGAGGTTCTCCCAGTGTAGAGGAAAGGAGGTGGAAAGCAAACATTCAGAGGCAGAGATCAAGGAACTAAACACGTCACTTCAAGGATGGTGCCTTGAGAAGGGACATCTTTATATTAGAGACTGGCAAGACTTTTGGGACAAGAGTCTCTTCAGCCAAGATGAGCTGCATCTAACAAACGAAGGTGTAAGCATGCCAGGGCAAAAGCTCGATGTCTTCATTGGGCATTTGAGGCCAGGAGATCAGAAGGTTGTGGGTTCAATCCCCACACCAGGCACTTGGGTTAAATCCCAGTACTTACACTGTAGTGCAGCGTGAAGGGGTGCTGCACTCCTTTTTTTTATTCAATAATCTTTATTGTTATTTCACAATAATACAAAGAATATGACAGAATAATGAGACTTGATACAAAAGGGGAGGGGATGCTGCAGTCCTGAGGTGCCATCTTTTGGGTGAGATGTTAAACCGATGTCGCATCTGCCTGTTCTGGTGGTAGTTCGAGTGGATGTTAAAGATCCCATGGCAGTTCTTGAAAAGAGTACGGGAATTTCACATGGCCCTGGCCACATTTCCACCCATTCACTAAAAGTACCACCAACAGCCTAATGTGGTTCAAGGTCAGATGGCATTCATCTGTATCCTCCTCCACTGGGTCATGCCTGAAAACAGGCAGAATTTGTCTAGTGCACTTACCAGGTCAACAAAAAGTAAATAAATAAAAATAAACTAGATCATGGGTAGACAGAGACAACACCACAGGATCCTGTTACTGCTCCCCCAAAGCAACAAATAAGGTCCTTTAGGACAAACAAAACTAAACCAAGGTAAAACGTGACATGGGTTGGGAGAAATGGGAACGAAAATACCAGATCAAATAGAGTGTCAGGCAATAAAAACCAGGGACAAAGGTATGGGAGGCTATGTTCACTAATGCTAGAAGCCTTACCAACAAGGCAGCAGATCTCTCAGCAATCAATGTGGAGGCAGACCTAGACTGAGTTGCAATCACTGAGACTTGGTACAATGAAAATCACGACTGGGAAACACCTATCCATGGTTTCAGCCTCTTCCGGAAGGACAGGGAGGGTAAAAAGAGGGGAGGAGTGGCACTGTATGTGAGGAAGAGTAGCAATGCCACAATGATCCAAAATGCTCAGAAGGAGTCAGAGGAAATTTAGGTCACACTCAAAGCAGGGATGGGCCCAGTGACTAGGGTCAGTATAATCTACAGACCTCCAGTGCAGGGGCTTGAAGGCGACAAAGATCTCATAGAATCCTTACGCAAAATGGCAGACAAGGGAGACTTCAACTTGCCAGACATAAATTGGTGTTCCCAGAATCCCACTCAGCATGCTCATCAAAGAGCAAAAGCTTTCTCGAAGCTCTAGGTGGATCAGAACTAAGGCAACTAGTCAAGGAACCAACTAGAGGGGAAGTGGCCCTTGACCTGCTGCTCACAAATAGCGAAAACATCTTGGAAGTAACAGTCGGTAGTCATCTCAGAACTGGAACCACCACATGGTGTGGTTCCAGGTGAATACAAGTAGGGAAACAAACCACTCCAAAACTAAAGTCCTGGACTTTAAGAGGGTAGATTTTAACTTAATGAAGGAACATCTTAAACAGAACCTTCTAGGAATAGTAAGCAGGAGGAGGGGGTTAGAGGAACACTGGAAAAGGATCAATATGGCTATGACTGAGGCCTTAAATCAATGCCTAAAAAGAGTGAGTAAAATGAAAAGAAGAAGAAAACCACTTTGGTTTTCCAGGGAAGTGGCTGCCAAAATCCAAGAAAAAAAGGCAGCCTTTAAAAGGTACAAAGACACAAAAACTGATCAAGACAGGGACATATGCAAGAAGAAGTTGAAGAGAGCAGGGAAGACAATCAGACTCACAAAGGCATCAAAAGAGGAAAGGATAACAAAGGGGTAAAGAAGGAGGACAAAGCCTTTTTTTTAGATATATCAGTGAAAGAAGTAGGAGGGGAGGAGATATAATCAGAATAGCAAAGGAAACAGGGGGCACATGGAGGATGATAGGGAAAAAGTAGAGATACTAAATGGCTACTTTTGCTAGGTTTTTACTAAGGAAAGAGATGGTAGTGAACTCAAGTTAAGGGGGAACAGTACCTCTGGTAAGGAGGTAGATTCAGGATGATTCACAAGGGGGAGAGAGTCCTAGATGAGCTGGGGAAACTCAAAGTAAACAAAGCAATAGGGCCTGACGGAATATACCCCAGGATACTCAAGGAACTGAGGAAAGAAGTGGTGGAACCCCTTGCAGAACCCTTCAACCCAACTTTGTAACAGAGAGTTGTCCCTGAGGATTGGAGGAGAGCTATGGTGGTCCCTCTTCATAAGAGTGGAAGTAGGGAAGTCACAGGTAACTATAGACCAATAAGCCTCACATCAATTGTGGACAAGATTTTGGAAGCTCTCCTCAAATAAAGAATCATTTACTATCTGGAGAAGAGTGCAACGTTAGATCCTAGACAACATGGGTTTATGATGGGGAGATCAGGCCAAACATATTTAATAGACTTTTTCAACACAGTGTCCAAAATAGTGGACCAGGGCGGAGCATGGGAAGTAATCTATCTAGATTTCAGTACAGCATTTGACTCCATTCCACACAGAAGGTTGCTAAACAAGTTAGCCAACCTAGCAGTAGAAGTGGTCTGAAAGTAGTAAACTGGGTGCAAAACTAGCTGAGTGGGGAGAAATGCTTCATGGGAGGAATGAGACTGGAGGCCACGAAGCCTGAGAGGGACCTGGGTGTGATTATTACAGATGACCTAAAAACAAGCAAACAGTGTGAAAAGGCAGCATTTAGGGCAAATGGGATGCTTAGTTGCATAGGTAGTGGAATCACCAGCAGAAAAAGGGAGGTGGTGCTCCCACCCTACAGATCTCTGTTGAGGCTGTATCTGTAATACTGTATACAGTTCTGGTGTCCACATCTCAGAAAGGACATAGATTGACTGGAGAAAGTTCAGTGCAGGGCAACTAAAATGATACAAAGGCTGCATGAGACACTATATGAACAGAGATTGAAGGAACTCAACATGTATTCTCTCAAACAGAGGAGGGATGTGGGAGACATGGTAGAGACCTTCAAATACCTAAAAGTTATCAACAAAACTCAGGTACAAGAACTATTAATTGGTAGGAGTTATGCAAAAACAAGAGGCCATGATATGAAGATTGAGTGAGGGAAGATATTTATTTATTTATTTATTTAAAGGTTTTACCAGGAAGGCACACAGAGCAGAGTACTGCTTGAGTCCAGGTGCATCCTGGGGATGGAGACAGTGGAGATAAGATATATACAATATATATACAATATACAAACTGGATGATAGTACAAGGAATAGAACAATTACGTTAAAGTTCGATATGGGGCAATGCAAGGAAGTTCTCCTTCATGGACAGAGTGGTGGACCCATGCAACAGTCTCCCCCAGGAGGTGGGAGGAGTCAGGATGGTCGGAAGTTTCAAGCACGCATGGGATAAATACAAAGGCATCATAGCACTCGGCAGTAAACAGGGGAGGGGGGTAGTTACTTTAAAATGAGCAAACTAGATGGATTGTAAGGTCCCCTTCTGTCATCACTTTTCTGTTTCTAAGTTATACTTTAAAGAGCTGGTGGAATGTTCAGGAGAACTTTAACAAAACTTAATATTTAGACCCATTCCAGCTTGTATTTCCCATTAATGCTGTATTCCTCCTCCCCATTATTTATTACTGAGGTCATTTGTATGAAAACAGGACTTCTGCTCCTAAAGAGTTTATCTATTCCTGCTGCTTTCTCCCTACCTGAAGTCACAGAGCACTGTTTTTGATATCACAGTTACTCCCATGGCAACCAACTATGATGTCGCAATAGAGCATTTTGGGCCCAATTCTAGAAAGAGAAATACGCCAGATGCAGGAAACGCAGTTGCGTAACATAATGCAATAGCAACTGTGACATGCGAGATACGTGTGATTCTAGAACCCGTGAGAATACGCCAAACGCAATCGTGTAAGTTGCGACACGCAAGATACACCATATAAAAGTGCACAACACGCAGTAGCAGCCCAACATACACCAGCAGATAAGCCACAGCAATGGCACAAGCTGCAGCGGAATGGCAGAGAAGGAAGAGGAACTTTTGCCATGAGGAGGTTAACACCCTGGTGGAGCAGATAGATCACCACCATGCACTCCTCATGGGCTGTGGAGGGGATGCCAAGAAGAGGGAGAAATGGAAGAGGGCATGGGACAGGGTGGCATGCAGGGTCAATGCCATCGCTGCACGTGCAGGACAGTCAGAGCTGTGCAGAAGAAATGGAATGACCTGAAGCGCCTGGTGAAGCGCAAGGTAGCACAGAATAGGTGCAGTGCACAGGGCACAGGGGGTGGACCCACCCAGCAGGAGCCACTCAGCGCCATTGAGAGGAGGATAGCGGCACACCTCAGCCAGCAAAGCATCACTGGTGTCATGCAGCTGGACACATACAGACAGCGGACAGCCACAGGTAGGGATAAACAACCAGCAATGTACGGGACAGGCCAGACAAGGAAACAGCACCCAAGCCAACAGCAAAGATGAGAGAAGTGGGGTGGCAATGTGTAGGCAGTTGCAACGATGGGGAGGTATGCCACAGGACTGCCACATGACCACAGCCAGCCACAGAGTGGGCCAAGAGAACCAGAAAATGGAGAGGGGCAGGCCAGGGACAGGCATGTGTGCAGCTGCCATGTGTAGCAGTGCAAAGGAATGACCCATGGGTAACTGTGGAGGGGCTGGCATAGGCCCAAGAACCTGGAAGGGGAGAGCATGCTGAGGGGTGGGCTGGGCTGCACTGTGTGTTGCTGTGTCCTGCACTGTGAACTGTTGGGGGGGGGCATGCTGAGGGGTTCACTGGGCTTCACTGTGTGATGCTGTGTCTTGCACTGTGAACTGTTGAGGCGGGGCATGCTGAGGGATGGGCTGGGCTGCACTGTGTGTTGCTGTGTCTTGCACTGAGAACTGTTGGGGGGGCATGCTGAGGGATGGTCTGGGTTGCACTAGGGGATGCTGTTACCTACACCGTGTGCTTGGGGGGTGTGCATAGGCATGTGCTGAGCAGTAGGGAGGGGGCATGGGTCACCATCCCAGTGCCTGCTGGGAGCAGGCGAGGGCCACAGGGGCTGTGCATGGTTGGCATGGAAACCATAGACACCCAGGGGTGCAGGCCCCTGCAGTGCAGTGAGGCCCCATGGGCGTGCCCGTGCATGGTGCCACTGTGCAGTGGGGAGCCATACGGGGCAGCTGTGGGACAGCCAGAGACACTGTACCAGGATGGACAGCACAGCAAGGGCAGCAATGGTGAGTGTCCACGCCATCGATGCAGGATGCATGTACAGTGGAGGTATACACTAGGTGGGACAGCACGGAGGTGTGGTGGGTGCAATGCCAGAGCACCACGCCGAAGCAGGCCTGTGAGGGAAATACTGATCAGGCAGGCGAGGGCACACTGTGATGCAGGGACACACTAACACATTTCCCATCCAACAGGTGCAGTGGCAGCTTGCGCAGGTGGGCCCAACGGAGCCAGAGGGTGGGAGCAGCAGCGGCATGGCTGGGAATGTGCCGGCATGGCCCAGGCCACTGGAATGATGTCGGCCGATGACGGCAGCCCAATGGACGCTGGAGGCAGCCCTACTGCCAGCACACCTGTGGCAGGAGCAACAGAGCCGATGTCTGAGTCCGAGGGGAGTGGGGATGGTGACAGCCCCATGGCAGAAGAGGCGGTGGACAGCAGTGAGGAGGACGCAGCTGGACTGCCACAGGAACAGCAGGAGACCACTGAGGACACCACCAGCAGTGCCACCACATCTGTGGAGGTGGTGCAGATGCCCATGGTCAAGCGGGAGGCGTCGGAACCAGACCTACCGGTGGCTGAGGACACTGGCATAGGGCTGCTCAGCCCATTGAGCACACGTGGACTTGAGGACAAGTTGGATAAGGCCGTCTGGGTGCTGCAGGACCAGCTGTCCCCACCGGCCTACATCGGGGACTACTGCCAGTTAGTGCTGGCTGGCCAGAGGGACTGCAGGCAGGAGATGGCAAACATATGGCAGGGTATGCAGGAGCACCACACCTGCATGCAGCTGCAGCTAACCCGCATCGCCGGCACCCTACAGACATTCATGAGAGACACAGTGGCATGCATGGCTGGCCTGGGGGATGTCATACAGGGCATCCGGCACTCTGCCAAATGCCAGACCGTCATCATGGACCACCTCAGCACAGGCCTGGAGAACATGCTGGCATACCAGCAGTGCCAGGATACAGCCATGGCCATGGCCATGCAGGCCATAGGACATGCACTGCTGCCGCTGCACCACCTGCAAGGCCTGGCCTAGCGGATGGCACCCCCAACCACCACTCAGTTCAGCACCCAGACACAGCCACTGGAGCCAGTGGAAACCCCTCCCCCACCCCAGCCCAGGCGTCAGTACTCACCCACCCACCAGTCATGCTGCCAGAGTCGTATGCCCAGCCAGGCACCACCCACACTGACCTGAGCGCAGGACAGCGCCAGGATGCGACAATGGTAGTGCACACAGGCATGCCAGCAACACAGGCACAGGCCGGGCCGAGCACCACACACATTTCTACAGGTATGGGGTCAGTCACATGGCACGCACAGGGTGGCAAGCACACCGAGGAGGGTGCCCCACAAGCTGCACAGGGCCTCAGGTGCTCAGCACGGGATGGGGGAACACACCGTGCAGCCCCAGCAGGGCCACTGCCACATGTGGCACAGAGGCATGTAGGCTTGCATGGGTGGAGGCACAGCAGCCCACCTGTGGGGGCACACAGACAGGCTCACAAGGTGCGATGCCAGGGGATGTCTGCCAGGGCATTGCACAGCCCACCAGACTGACAGAGTCCCCCACAGCCCAGCACCCAGCACCAGAGGGGTCAGTGCGAGGACGGCATCCACGTGGCAGATGGCCATGAGTCACCCAGGTAACCTGTGCAGTAGGGGAACTGTTGGATTGGGCTGCAATGGGGTGTGGGGCCATATGCATGGCAGGGGGCACATGTCCATGGGGGGGCACTGTGCAATCACATGGGTGTGTGTGTGAGTATATATGCATGACTGTGTGCATGGGTGTGTGTGGCACGCGTGTTAGGTGGAACTGGGGTGCACTGCACAATTGGCATATGTGTGTAATGATCACCATGTAATTAAACATGTTTGAACCTCAACCCTATGGTGTGTTGTCAATTTGTCATTGCATTGCTAGGGCCTTACTGGGGCCATGTTGGGTAGGGTATGACCCCCAGGTGCAACATTGCTCTTTGTGTGCCACAGCCAATGGGCAACTGGCAGCCACAGCCCCCCAGGTGCATGCGTGCACATGCGCACATGCCTGCCTGTTACACTACAGACTGGGAGCCCTGCAGGCACAGGTACCACACAAGCAGGGCCACCCACCCCCATTCCACAACTGCGTTGCGGCCGCAGGGAGCACACGCATATGCATGACAACAGACGGACTGCATCCGCATATCGCAGATACCATGCCAGACAGTGGCATTGCACATTGCAATTGCTGCCACATATGCGCATCCACAAAATGCGGCATGCGATACATGTGCGAAAAGTATGTGGAGCACGTGCGGTTGCGAGTCAATAGGCCCAGGCACTGTGTAGTGGTACAGGGATTGCAGACCTGGGAGTTGGAGAGAGCTGCATATGAACAGTGCCAGCAAGACTAGGACAGGGACAGAACCAGGCAGACTGGTGAGTACTGGGTCACAGCAGGGCCCCCCCTTACATACCCCTATTACTTCTGTTACTGCCATAAGGGACTGGGACAGGCATGCATACCTCTGAAACATTTGTTACCCATGTGTTGTACAGTGCCTGTCACACTGTGGAACCCATGGCCTGCATGTGGAGAACTGCAACAGACAACACCTAGGGGCACAGGCCACTGTTGTACTGTAGCAGTCATGTACAAGGGTGTAGGCAGGCATACACACTGTACACAGTCGTGTACAGACATGTGGAGTGCCTGTCATGTTAAATATGCTGTTCACATCAATTAGCACTCTGATCTGTAGCATATGTGTTCCTGTAGGCCACTGACAGGTGTTACTGTAAATACATCTGTTGTGTAGGAGGGGGTCACATGTATGACCGCTGTAGGGTGTAGAAGGGACATCTGACATCAGTCATTTATGACTGGATGGGGGGAGCATTTGAAGGGGATGTGCACTGTTATAGATGGGGGGGGGACATGTTTTTTTTTGTTCAATATGGAACAGTCTGGCTACACCCCTGTACATGTTCCGCATGCCTGTCTCAGGGTGACTGTCATAGTGACAGGCAGCAAGTCCAATGGAGTGATGCTCCCATAGGCCAACAATGTATGTGGCACAGGTGTCCACAGTGTGGTATGGGGGGCCCCTGTGTGGTGCACTGGGGAACAGTCCCTGTACTGTGGTATAGGCGGGTGGTGTGCAGGCATGGCCCTCCCAAAGGTGGATGGTCAGGGATCTGATACATAATGTGCAATGGCTGTGGACAGTACCAGGGGCTGTGCCGTGGGTGGGTGGGCAGGGATATGGGGGGCATGTTATGGCCACAGACCACTGTGAGGCAGGCAGTGTACTGGACCTGCCACATGTGGGTGGTAACCTGTTGCCTGTGTGGTCCATCACTCACCCATGCTGTTAGGCCAGGCAGGCCCTCCCACATGCCTGCGGTGGGGCCAGACATCCTATGGCTGTGTCCTCGACTGGATGGGACACACAGCCCCCCTCCCATCCCTGAGAACGTTGTGGGCCAGTGACCTTCGGGGTGTGGGGTGCTGCCCCACACAGTGGGCGCATGGCCAGACCGCTGTAGCACCCATGGTGGTGAGATGCACGCTGTGAACTGCGGTGATGGGTGTGTTGTGGATGTGGCTACTGGCCAGCAGCATGCAGGCACTGCACAGTGGCTGTGTGGGCAGCCCACTGCCCATGTGGGATGGACATGGGCCAGGGCTCTGAGGTGGGGCATGGGGTGGGATGGCCCCCATCCTGAGGGGTATCTGAGGGTACAACCCCATTCCTCTGAGCCCCTCAGCGGTACTGCCCATGGCACATGCCAGCATGCCTGCATTGCACAGGCCATGGCCACACCACTCATCAGCCTCTGCGGTACAGGGCTGTACCTGCTGCAGTCGGGGCCACACAGGCAGCCCACATGTGGTATGCACAGCTGCCATGGCTGGGTGGGGCTGGGACACACACCACCATGCATGCATTGGGTGGGCCGTGTATACCCCTACAGGGTACTGCAGTGCACACCCAGTGGCATGGTGTACACAGGACTTGGCACAGTTGACAGTGGTCTGGCAGCTGTGTCCCAGGTGTTGGCTGCCATGCACCTGGGTTGTGACATGGAAGGGTGAGGGGTTAGGGCCTGTCAGTGTGGCACGACGCCACTGTGCATAGTACATGATCCACCATGGTGCGCCCCTCACTGTGGGTGCCCAAAGAGGGTTGTACCTGCACAGGTTGGTATTGTGTTTGCGGTGGGCACTATTGCCTGCCATGGAGGGTGTTGTGCAGATGTCCCGTCATACCTCTGGTGTGTTGGCATGGGTTGCAGGCAGGGTGCAACAGCCACCAGAGGCGAGGCGAGGCGCAGCACCGCACACACCCTGCTGGACATTGCTGCCACACCACGGTGGCATGCTGTACTACAGGGTCACATAGGTGTGTCACAGACTGTCCGGTACTCAAGGTTCTGTAGTCCTGTGTTGTAGGCATGGATGCATGGACAGTGTGCCAGCGGACACACCATGGGTGCACAGTGCGTCTGGTACTGGTCATGGGTATCATGGCTGTGTTGCCAACACGGTGTCTGCACCATCCCACACAGGTGGTGCCATGGCCCAGGCACACTGTCACTGTGCTGGTGCAACAGGCAGGTATATCCGATTGTTGGGGGTGTGTCACTGCAGTGGTGGGCTGGCCCACCCACAGGCCTGTGTGCAGTGTCCAATCATGCCGCACTATCCAACCTTGTAGCACCATCCATGCCCATGTGCAGCATGTGGCGGACCATGCCCCAGCCGTCCCGCACGGATGGGGCCGGGTGCCACTGGCTGTGGCCCAGACTGTGCGAGGTAGGGCCTACACAGGACATTGCCTGTGCCATTCACACAGGGCACTGCCACTTGCCCGGTTGGCTGTGTGGCACTGTCCCTGTACCACACCCTCCATGTTACCCACGTCAGGTCTGCAACTGACCACATCCACCTTGTGAATGGGCAGTCATGGCAGGGTGTTCTGGCGGCTGTCCTGGGCCATGTGTGGGTACATGCCTGTGGGATGGAGACAGTGGGGGGGCAGCACCCAGATGCTGCTAGTCACAGGGGAACATCCAGCTGTGTACTAACCCATGTCCATTCCCTCCCTACTTCCATGGCAGACAGATACAGGACTTTGGCGAGTATATGACATTGTTCAATGCACACATTCCCAATGCCTGTCCAGCACTGTGTACCTGACATTGCTGCTCTCTGTCCCCTGTGTAGGATTCAGTGCCACCACACAAGTCCAGGTAGGTACACAGTGCCACACCGCAGCAGCTCCGGGGTCCCCGACTCTGCCACAGGCTTATGTTGCCCTGCTCCTTCCCCATCCAGGTGTGCTCTAGACCAGACACTGCCACCCACTCCAGACTCCACAGTGCACATCACAGGTAAGTAACTGCCTGTCCCCATGCCCGGCGCCATGGTTGTCATTGTGTCAGCCCCTTGTCCACCTGGTGGGTGTGGCCACATGCAGCTCCACATGGGGGTGCTGGTATGGAGGTGTGGCAGGGCTGCATGTGGTGCTCCAGGCCCACACTGTGCAGGGTCGTACCATGACATGCCTCTGCAGGGGACAGGCACCATGGTGGTGCACAGTGGTCACTGTGTTCAGCACTGTGTGACCAGCCCCTGCATGGCACAGCTTGGCATTTACACACAGCACGCTGTGTGTGGCATTGGTGCAGGGGTGCCACATGGGGTGGTGGCCCCCAGTTGCAGGCCTGTGGCCTGGCACTGACCCAGTTCCCACAGCCAGTGTCTGGTGTTGCGTCTGGTGGGTGGGGGTGGTCTGCACTGCCACGATGGATGTCTGTAGTGATGCATGTGCCATTCCATCCCCAGTTACAGGTTCCTTGCAGGAGACAAGTTATGATGTCCTCTGGCTCTTCCCTTAGCCTCAGAGGCTGGGCACCCAACTTTATGCCGCACGAGACGGCACTCCTTGTGAATTATGTGCAGCAGTGGGGCCGGGCGCTACTGCCACTTAGATGCCGCAGGAGCAGTGCTGCTGACCATGAGCAGGCATGGACAGCCATCTCCATCCGCATGGCAGTAGCAACAGTGATACGGCACACCATCCGCCAGCTTACCCACCGCTGGCAGGACCTGACGCACAGGGAGGCTGGAGTCCTGCAGCCTTCGATCAGCATGGCCCACCACAGGGATGCAGTGATGCAGACAGGGCAGAACCCCAGTGTTGGTATGTATCCCTACAGCTGTTTGTCTGTTGCTGCAGTGCTGGCGTGGTGGCCATGGCACATGGTGCCTCCAACACACTCACCTGTCCCTTCACCAACAGATTCCACCGGCACATCACACACCATGCAGCAGGGATGCCTCACCAGCCTCAGACAGGAGGTGCATCAGTGGAGGTCAGGTAAGTGCATTCCATGGACCCCTTGGGCTATGGCCTTGGCTGGCGAACACTTTGTGGCTCATGCTGTACCCTCACATTGCTGGCCTATTTGTGTGAGCCCCCCTGTCTGGGCCTGGCACTGACCACATCCTTTACATCCCTACAGGTGTCCATAGCAGGCTGCCACAGCAGCAGAGGGCCCTGCTGCGGGAAAATGGCAGCTGTCAAGGCTGATGACGTGGAGGGGTACCAGATGTGCACCCAGCACTGGCAGCGGAGGCCCAGGGTGCTGCCACCATCTTCATCCTCCTCCTCCTCCTCCACCTTCTCCACAGTGGCAGCTGACGACGGGGACCAGACACCATTGGAGGCATGGCCAGACCAGGGGAACTCCACTGATGGTGGGCAACAGGAGCCAGATGACCCACAGCCTCTTAGCCTGGAAAGGGTGTGCAGTGACACAACAGATGGGGATGGGGCCTTGGCTGCACCACCAACCGGGCCTGCAGTTGAGGACATCGCAGTAGAGGTGGCCATGGATGCCCCACCAACTGCCAACATGCCATGCACCACTGTCCCTGCAGCTGGGGACTCTGGACTGCAGCAGGCAGTGGCCATGCCAGTGTTGCAGCAGGAGGAGCCATTGCCTGTGGTGGCTGAGGGGCCCGCCACTGAACACGTGCAGGGTGGGGTCCTGGACCAGGACTGCCTACTGATTCTGGTGACTGCCATCCTAGAGGACATTGGGCGCCTACATGGGTCTGTGGCCACCCTCCTTCATGCTCCAAGACCTGTTGAGGAAGTGATGTCAGAACCTTGGCTATAAAGGAATGCCACAACTGGGGTGGGCGGGGTGAGGGGAAGGGTGGGTGTGTAGGCCACAACTACTGGTGACTGTTAGAAACAATCAAATACACCACTGCTCCACCACCCTGGTGAGTACTGCCCTTTATAGTAAGTCAACCAACACCACAATGTACTAGACCACTGCTCCTACACAAACCACTCTACTGAGTCCAGGGATAAAAATGAACTCATTGTTCAGCCAGCAGGACACTTCTAAAATATTGCACAAATATCCTTCCAAATCCTATGTGTCTAGCACAGAAATCAAGCAACTTCAGTTGTATTACAACCCCTCTGGTTATAAAATTACTACACTTTAATGGAATCCTGCAATTCTTAATGCCAATAAGAAAATAATGAAACTTTCTGTAGAAAGTGTAGCTTACCTTCCTAGTCCCCTACAATATTATGTTTTACCAAGTTACCAGTTCCTCAAATGTGTTCTAGTTTGTTCTCTGCAGTATAGCAAGTTTCTTAGCTTCCTAAAGGAACAGGCAAGTCCTTTGACTGACTTTTCTCTGTGTAGTATGCTTAAACAGAACAGTGATAAAAGCCCCACCCAGAATCAATTGATTGACTAGTGACACCTGTGATGTAAGCAGGCCTTTCAGTGAAGACAATTTGCTATGTCTGCTTCTAATACACACACAAACCCTTTATCTGAAACCAGGGATAAACTCACTGCTTAGCCAGCAGGACACTTCCAAAATATTGCACAAATATCCTTCCAAATCCTGTGTCTAGCACAGAAATGAAGCAACTTCAGTTGTATTACAACCCCTCTGGTTATAAAATTACTACACTTTAATGGAATCCTGCAATTCTTAATGCCAATAAGAAAATAATGAAACTTTCTGTAGAAAGTGTAGCTTACTTTCCTAGTCCCCTATATTATGTTTTACCAAGTTACCAGTTCCTCAAATGCGTTCTAGTTTGTTCTCTGCAGTATAGCAAGTTTCTCAGCTTCCTAAAGGAACAGGCAATTCCCTGAAACTTCTCATAATCAATGAACAAGCTGCTCCTCTTATATTTAGATGGGTCCAGCACTACTCTATACACTGTTATATTCAGGCACATAAATAAGAAAAAGTACTTTGAAAATCTTTCAGATTCTAGTAATCAAAAAGTGATTTCTGTGGTTGGAGGGGCATTGTCTTGGAAGCTCTGGAGTACTTTCAAACCTGAATGTTACGTTGGACTTTACACTTCAATCATGTTTTTTCTGGCTCATGCCCACAATCTAACAATGTGAGACTACTGCTGGATTCCCACCTCTCCTAAGGTTCTCAGACAATTCTTGTTCAAGACAATTTCAGCTGCTGTTTTGCACTGAAGACTTCCAAACTTATTCAAATATGCTGCTTGTATTCCATGTTTGATTGTCTACCTTTACAATAAAAATGTGCTATCATGTTCTTAGCCTCTTTTACAAGTGTTTTAGAGTGACAGTCACCAGCTATTCAAACAGTGCTGCATATCTGTATCCTTTCATAACGTTGCAAGTAGGGTCAATTATCCATCTTTACAGAATTCCCAGATAATATGGGCAAAGAGACCCACTGAATTAGATTTTTACTACTTCACATCCCTGCCAAAGAGCCAGCATGACTTGAAAGACAGGGCTGTTAGCTGTCCTTTCCTGTGTCTCCATCTTTTGCACAGTGTGCACTTTATTTTGTGAGTGATGAATTAAAAGCATTCACTTATCAAAAGAGCTGCTGAGTGCACTGTTTTCTGTGCTTCTGGAAGCTATAGGACAGTAGTCAACAGCCAAATTTGGTACCATTGTGGATTCTTTCATGGCCATATGATTTTTCTAGCTCTAGTCAAGTGCTAGCAGTCAAGTATTTATTTCCCGTAAGGCCGTGCAAGCTCTTTGTATGACCAATGCCAAACTGTGAGGACCATGCAGCAGGAGGATGTGGTCTGAAGGAACATCCACAGGGCAGTCTGCAGTTCTGCAAGGTACTCTGAGCACTACATGCCCTGGTCCATGGTAAGACGTATGTTATATATACACAGAGGAGTATCTGTGTGTATGTGTGTATATATATATATATATATATATGCAACTGTGCATAAGAAGTAGAACAGGTGGGAAACCTATTGGAAGGGATCTTCTGTGTATAAATAAGCCTCATGCAAATGAAACCTAACTGGGGTATGGTTGTACATTTGCACAAACTAGCCTGTAGTAAAATGTCCTACTGTCTGGATGTCGGGGGGAGGGTTGTGGCATTCAGTAGCAAAACCATATTTAAGGTAAACTAAAAAAAGCTGTGAGAAGATAACACCTGGCAGAGATTAAGGAGAGGAGTCTTTAAGCATTGAAAGACATGTCTGGATGAGGTACACTGAATGGGGTTGCAGCTAGGAACATACAGCAAGTGGCAGGGTCAGACAAGGGGGAACTAATGAGATATAGGAGATTATAGGATAACATGCAGGGGAGAAAATGCAGACCTGCAGAGTTGTGGGGGGTAGTCAGCTGTATAGGATGTGGAGTGGCCATCTTCAGGAGAGTGTTCCTATAGAAAAGCTACTATCCTTATGTAAAACAGTAGCAATATACACTGCTGAGCTAGGTGTGGCAAAGAAAGAAGTTAGGATGCTGAGAAGTTTATATAAGTGGGAACTGGGAGAGCCACATGCAACTCGACTCCCTCAAAGGAATAGTGGAAGAAGGGTGGTGGGCAGGGCAGGTGCACAGAAGAGGTGCCCACAGGGGAGAGGAGACACCCCTGACAATGCATTAATGTTTCAGTCTGTTGAATGTTGAGGTGAGTACAGCAGAACCATGAGAAAATGATGACTAGACAATGGCAGAGATACCTCAAGGGGCTCTTGGGGTGCTGAGCCTCAAAGGGATGATAGGTCTGTCCAGGGGAGATCAGCCAGAAAGGCCCTGCTTGTGGGGTATACTACTGTAAGAGGAACAGAGGGAGTAGTAGCAGTTTCAGTAAGGAGAATCGAATGGGTAAATGTTTTCTAGGGGCAACAGTGGGGGCAGCATTCCAAAGGTGATAAAGCTTGTTGAGGATGTGAAGGGAGGCCAGGCATGAGTGTCATGTTTGTCCACGTAGGGACAAATTACCTAGCAACCAAGTTTAAGAAGTAGGTAAAAGACACCTTCTGTAGGCTCAGGGAAACCCTTAAGGAGGGCATAGCTATGGAGACCCTCTTAGAAATCCTAATAGTGTATCTGAAATAGAGGGCAGGAAAATAAAAACCTTTGCATTCAATAGATGGCTAAAATCATGACACAATATGGAGAGTTTCAATTTCATAGAAAATCATGGAGCCTCAGAATTGGATAGAACTTTGATATGTTTATAGAGAAACAGTTTAGTAAGGGGGGATAATGAACTGAAGGATACGGGCACTGAGCCTAGTTATGGAAGGTCACTGTAGCTCTTGCACAACTAGCATGGAGGGGCAAGGAAGGGAGGGAAAAACACAAATGAGAACAAAAAGACAGGATAAGGGAGACACATACTAGCTGAGCAGGAAAGGGAAAAATTGCAAGGGGAGGTAGGCAGCAGTACTGAGAGTGGGAAGAGATGTGGGGTTGTGGGAAGAAGGGGAAAGTGGGGAAGTAAAGCTAGAGTAGAGTAAAAGGACTAGCTAGGATGTGAAAAGAGTGTGAAAAATAGCTTGGGAGGTAGCATAAAGAAGAATAACTGTGAGATGAAGGCAGGGAGCAGTAAGGGAAATAGGTAGGTAACATTTTATTTTTATACAGGTAATACATGTCATTTGCACAAAAGTCCAGTTTACAAGACAGCCTGTGCAATCCCTATCTAAATACATACAATAAGGTTCCATATTAACACATACACAAAACACATCAGTATAAATATATCTAGTTTATTAGTGTCAATGGCTCAGTAGGTAGCACACTCGCCTCTGAGGCTGGGAGATCAGAGGGCTGTGGGTTCAGTTCCCATATCTGGTACTTGGGTTAATATCCCAGTACTGACACTGTAGTGCAGCATGAGAGGGGTGCTGCACTTCTGAGGTGCCGTCTTTCAGATGAGATGTTAAACCGAGGTCCAATCTGCCTGGATTGGTGGTAGTTCAGGTGGATGTTAAAGATCCCATGGCACTTATCAAAAGAATAGGGGAAGTTTTTATTAAAACAAAAACACACTTTTTTTCCAAAACAAAAACAAATCACACAGTCATTATGATATCCATATTATCTACCCAATTCCAGTAACATTTTTCCACAGCTCTCTTGCTTTCTCTTTTCCCCATAATTTACATTCATCTTGAAAAATGTTATCTACTTCATCTTGAAACTTAAAAAAAAAACATCCTGTACAGTCAAATCCTTATTCTGCAAAAATCTTGAGCATCTGTTTTGCCATATAGACCATTTCAAAACTGCCAAAATAACATAGACTGTCTTTTTATTAACTTTTCCCCATTCTTTTGTTAACTAAACATAGATCAAAATCTCATACGTCATATTTTTAAAAGCTTGCATCCCCCAATAACCGGCTACCAAACCCCAAAAGGTTTAATAAAATCACAATCAAAAAATAAATGCTGCGTGCTTTCCTCTTTTGTCCCACAATCTCTTTCTCCACATATTCTTTCCTCCATTCTTTTATGTTTATGGTTACCTCTGACATTTAACTTCCCATGACTACACATCCATACTACTGTACATCTTTCATTTTTACCGGAATTCTTTTTTCTAATGTAACAGCTAAAATTTCCTGCTCTTTTATTCCTTTTTCTACCTTAAAAACTTGTTTTTCCCAGAAATTCCTCTCCATAATTTCTTTATACATCTGTTTTCTGTTACCCATAATTACAGCATTCACTGTTACCCCCCACTGGGTTAAATACTTCCTTCCAATTTCCATATATATTGGCCACACTTTACCTCCTACTATATTCCCTTTCTTCCCAATACATTTAATGAAAGGTACATTCCATTGATGTGTTAACCAAGACTAAGCTTTGTTCTCACCTTTTACTAATGATACAGTATTTGAAAACACAAAAATATTAATATAAAAAAAATTGGATTTATCATGTTTATACCCCCGTCTTTTATGGTTCTATACATTATCCCCCTTTTAATAGGATTTAACTTGCTACCCCACTATAACTGAAAAAAAAGACTCTGAATTTTGGATTGCATTTGAAATGGTGCTGGAAAAATGTATGCTAAAAATAAAAAAATTGGGACAATAAACATTTTTAATAAGTAAATTCTTTTCTCGCGTGTCATACTCCATTGTTTCCATTTATGTACTTTTATTTGGGCTATCTGACACATTTCTTCCCAGTTTTGTTGTATTGCATCATCCCCTCCAAATCTTATTCCCAGCACCTTAATGCTTTCTTCTGCTATCTCCAAATCTCTTTTCTTTTTCTCCACTGCCCCCAACCGATAAATTCTACTTTTCCCTTTATTTATCTGAATCCCTGTATATTGGCTGTACCTCTGTACTGACTCTATTAACTTATCCCCTGAACTCTGATCTTTTAAGCAATCATCTGCATAAGCACTTGTTTTATTCAGTTCCCTATTTTGCCATACAATACTTTTAATCTCTTTCTCCACCTCTATTCTCCTCAGAAGTGGGTCTAGACAAAATACATATAGTAGGGGACTTTAATGGGCACCCTTGCCAAACCCCATTCCTTATATATATTGAAGTCCCTAGATGCCCATTAACCATAGGACAAATTTGCGCTTCCTTATAGATTGCTTTTATTAAACTAATTTATTCTTTTGGAATTTTAAACTTTTCTAAGGTATCCCATACATACTGATGCTTTACAACATCAAATGCCGTTTCTTGATCCAAGGCATACAAATACCCTTGCAAAGAATCTTCCTGTCCTTTATTTATAACTTCTCTAATATAAATAAAATTTTGTTGCTATGCTCCGTCCGGGAATAGCACACGTTTGAGACTGCATTATCAATGTCTCTGAAAAAGTCCTTAACCTATTATTTATTACCTTGGCTAAAGGTTTGTAATCTGAAGTCAATAAACTAATGGGCCTCCAATTTTTAAGTTGTGTTTTTTCTCCTTTTTTATGCAAAAAAATTGTTATTCCTTTTTTCATGCTTTCTGCCAAATTGTCTCCATTCATTATACCATTGTATACTCTTGTTAAAATGGGGGCTATTTGTTTTTCCAAAATGTTATATAACATATTAGGAATCCCATCCACCCCAGGTGCCGGGTTATTTGACAAAGATTTTATTGCCTTTTTCACTTCTTCTTCTTTAATTTCCCCCTTTATCGCCTCTGCCTCATCTTCCTCCAACTCTGGCATCTCAATTGTCAGAAAAAAATCCTCACTTTTCCTACTTCTTTGTTGCTGGTATTTCTCCTTCAAAAACTCTTGTACTGTACATTTAATATTTTCTATATCTGTATGTATCCTCCCTTTTCCATCCTGTAATTGGTACATAACTCTATTTTCTATTCTTTCTTTACTACTGTCATAAGGATTTGTATGATATTTTGTTCCCTGGGTACCGCTTTTTTGTTCCATAATCAAAGACGTGACCCTATTATATTGGTATTCTTTCATTTTAACCTCAATTTATTCAATTTGTTTAGATTCATCCACCTTATGTTTAACCTGCCTTGTCATAAGTTTATATAATCTAGCCCTTAATTTTAAATACTTCCCATAATTTGTTGCCTCTACTTTCTGTCCTTCTTCGATCATATATTGTTTGATTTCATTTTTAGTATCTTCCCTCCATTCTGTTCCACTATCATATAATTCCATAACTGTTAACTTATCTTCCAGTATTATTTTAATCTTTTCTATACAAGTATCTTCTTGTAGATTAGCTGTATTCATCCTCCAATAGCCTTTTCCTATTCTCATCCTATTCCACAAGTTAATTTCAACTTCTACTGCCATATGATCTGATGTCTCAATCGGTATACTCCTAATATCAACTACCTCCACTTTTTTTGCACCATCCAGAAATCTATATGAGTAGAACGTGAACCCTTGAAATATGTGTGTTCTCCTTTTTTCCCTTTTAACTTATATCCATCCTCCATCCCAGCTTTATCTAACATTCTTTTCAAGTGAGTCGTATCATAAAAAATTTTTGATGTTGCCCTCCCCCAATCTGCTCTAGATAACCCACAGTTAAAGTCTGCCCCCCACACCACAAGTTTTGAAGTATGCAAATAAGCCTCTATTTGATCTATTAGCATATTCCTTTCTTTTTTCCTTTGTGGATTATAAATTAAAATCATTCTCACAGAATTCTTTTTTAAGATAACATCAATAATCATAGCTCTTCCAGGTACCAAATCTATTACTTTTAAAATATGAACATCATGAGAAGAGAAGGCTACCCCCACTCCTGTACACCTATCTATATCAAAGGACCATAAAGATGGTCCCCATGTCCAGTCTTTCTGAGTTTGTTGAATTTCATCTATAGTGTGTAACCTTGTGTCTTGGAATACATGTAAGTCACTTTTCAAGTCATATAGTATTTTAAAAGTTACTAGCCTCTTCCTTCTATTTTTAATACTATTTGTATTATGAGTGAGGCATTTTAAACTTCCCATTTTGTTTTCCCCTCACTTTTACCCTGTCTCTGTAGATTTTTTCCTTTTCTTTGACACCTGCGTGTCTGTTGTGTCTCCATCTTCCTCTCCTGCACCTTCAGAAAGATCTGTGTTGGACCGATCAGAGCCCTCCTCCATAGTGGACCATTCCTTGTTTTGTAATAAGGTGTATTTATTTGTTAACTCTACAACTTCATGATCTTTTTCCAATGAAATGATCTGTTTTGCTGTACTCTTCTTTTTGTTTTTAGATCTTGTAACCATAGTAAATCCAGTTTCTTTTTCTGTCTTCCTTTCCATTTTAAAAGTCCCTGTTTTTTCTTTTGATTCTTTTTGCTCTGGTATTACCAACCCTTTAGTCCGAGGTTGTATCTTTATTTCTTTTTCCATGTCCTCTCTGATAATGGCTTCCCTTATTACCTTATCTTGCTTCTCTTTCTCTTTCTGTGCCACAGCCAGGTAGGCATCTTGCTCTGCTCTTTCTCCAGTTTCTGGGCTGTTATGGGAAGCCCAGTGACATTTTGCAAAGGTGTGCCCTTCCTCTTCACACAAACTACATTTAACTTGGTTTGTGCATTCTGCCCCAAAATGCCCAACCCCACATAGGCCACACTTGACTTTACCACAGACATTACTTAAGTGACCTCGCTCTCCACATTTGTAGCAGGCCCGCACTTGGCCTGCATAAAAAACAATGCCTCTATCTTGGCCTAGAAAAAACAGTTTGGAAAATGTTGAATTTCCCCATCTACTTGTTTAAGTGTTAGCTTATATTTCCATCCACCTGTCCACAGACCATTTTCATCCAATATCGGTTCCAGCGGCCCATGCATTACATCCCTCTGCTTGATCCAGAAATTAATGTCGACCACATTGACGCCTTCATTTCAAAATAACACAGTCACTATCTTAAAAGCAGGTTTTGATAAGGGAATAACTGAGAAATCCTTCCATAAGTCTGTATATTTCATTTGCTGATATAATTTCCAAAAGAGCTCCAACCCTCCTCCATGTTTAAAACTTGTGTCAAATTCTGTACTTCCTGGTACATGAATAAGGGCATATATTTCATATGGATAAAACTTCATTTTATTCATTAAGAGTTCTTTCCCAATAAAAATTCTGTTGGGCACATCCTCAGAGGGCCCTCTAAATCTCAGGCTTACCGCGTTTCTTCTTTTAGCTTGCTGTGGTTTTATATCTTTAGGAAATAATCTTTCTTTAGTATTCCCATGACAGGATTTCTCCTTCTGGTGTTCCCCTTCCTCCTGCATGTCTTTATCTGTTAATATTGTTTTCTGCTCAAGCTCCATAGATGACTCTTCATTATTGCTATCAAGTCCATCAAAAATTATCTCTTTTGTTTTATCTGCCTCTGATGTCACATCTTTCTGTTTTTTGGCTTCATCCACTTTCCCCCAAATTTACTTTCTACATCCCTTGTGTCTTCTTTTTGTTTTTTACTAATTCCTGATGTACTGGGCCTGTTTGGATCCCACCCAGACCCATCATCCTTTCTTTTCCAACCTGCTTGTAATAAGGCTTCTGTTACCTATTCAGGTGTGTCTGCAAAGTCTCTAAAAGTTCTGTCTTCTGAATCTGAAACCTCCTTTTTTTCTCCTTTACTGTTTCCTAATTGGCCCTTTTTTCTGTGACTTCCTCAATATCTTCAAAATCTGTGTTTTCTTTATTTGTTTCAGCTCTTTCTTTACTTTCTGTCTTGCTTTCTACAATCCTTTTTAGGCCAAGCCGTTTCCGACTTACACCTTTCCTTTCTGTGCTGACACTTTCACTTGTTTTTTCCCCGTCTCAGCAGGTGCAGCTTGCTTTGATATTGCCACATCATTGCTTCTCATAGGAGTCTGGCCTATTTTCTTTGCTTTCCACAACAGAAATATCTGGCTTTATAAGACCTCCTGTTTCTTTACTCTTTTGCTGATCATTTTCCAAAACATTTTTTTCTCACACTTGCAACATCTCCTCCCTCCATCTCCACAGAAGAAGTGTTTTCTCTTAATTCCTTCTTTTTCCTTTATAGCTCCTCACTTCGATCTTCTTGATCCATAAAAGTGTCTGAACTCATTTTCAGGCCTCTAGTGGTATACAAGGCAGGGGAGGAGGCCCTCTCCTCTGCCACATCAGCACTTCCTCCTCCTCTGCTGTCTGGCTCCAAACTGTGCTCCTCCACTCTGCTCTCAGGAAGTCAAGCCCTCTGTCTGGCAGAGCAAAAAAGTAGAGGAATTTCCTGGTGTCCTGGCAAATTTCCTCACTCACTAAAAATACCACCAACAGCTTAATCTGGTTCAAGGTCAGTTGGCATTCATCTGTATCCTCCTCTCCTGGGTCGTGCCTGAAAATAGGCAGGATTTGTCTAGTGCACTTACCCAGTCAACAAAAGCTAAAAAAATAAAATAAACAGTGTAACAAAAGTATAAAAATACTTCCTTTGTCTTTACATAAAGACATAAATCTTATCTAATTTTACAGTACATTGAGAGGAATAATCAGCAATTACAAACATGATTATTCAATTCCTTTATAATATTAACAAATGTAGAATGATTTGTAATTTCCCCTTACATCTGCAGAAAGAAAATTCCAAAAACTAGCAGCTCGACGAATTAAAGTCCTATCCCCATATTTGTGTCATGATTTTTCTATGATAATCTTATTTAAGTGAACTGAACTAGTTAATAACCTTTTAGAATGTTGCTTCGCTTGAAACAGCAATAATGAAATTGGATGATTTAAACAAGAATACTTCATTTTATGAATTAAAATTAACCAATGACATATATAATTTATATCCAAAGACAGCCAATTTAATTTATTCAACAATAAACAATGATGAGTACGATAATTCCCCTTTAATACATATCTGGCCACTCGGAAATAAGTTTTATCCAACTTGGCCAAAAGTGTTTTATTAGTTCTTCTGTATATCAATTCACCATATCTTAACACTGGAATAATTAACTGTTCAGCCAACTTCTTCCTAACTATTAATGTTAAACATTCTGTAGTTCTCCTTAAAGCCTCCACCCTTTTATTCACTTTTTTTTACCAAATCCATAATATGACAAGAAAAATACATCTGCTCATCAAATATCACTCCCAAATAACTGTCATCCTTAACCTGTTCTAATTTAATTAGATTTTTAGTATAAATTTGAAGTTTAAAAGTAGTATCAACACTTTTTTTGATGAAAATTTCATGCATTTCGCTTTTTTTTGTGTTCATAATCAACTTTGATCTGGTGAACCATCCCTCGATCTTTAAAAAATCAGACTGCAGATTCAATTGCAATTCATCTTCTGATTTACCAGATGCAATAATTACCATATCATCGGCATATAACCGAATTTCTATATGCTCAGCCACCAGTGGAAGATCATTTATGAAAATAAGAAACATAAGAGGTCCCAGGATCGATCCCTGAGGAACGCCTCTGGTGACATTTCTGCTCTCTGATGAATAACCCTGTACCTCCACCCTCTGAGAGAGATTACCTAAATAAGATTTTAGCCAATCTAAGGGGCCATCTCTGATACCTATCTCTTGCAGTCTCTCAATCAATAAGGGGTGGTCCACCATGTCAAAGGCTTTTGAAAGTTCTACAAAAATTACCACTGTCTCCATATTATTTCCTAAAGACCTGTTTAACAGATCACTAAATTCTAAAAGGGCTGTTGTAGTAGAATAGTTTTTTCGAAAACCAGATTTTTTGAGGTTAACAAACTATATTTATCTAAATAATCTGTGACCTGTACAGAGATAAGTTTCTCCAGACTTTTTGATAAAAGGGGTAATAAGGCTATAAGCCTATAATTATTTACTTCTACCACACCTCCCCATTTATAGATCGGTTTTACTCTACATCCTTTCCAGAATAAGGGAAAATAACCAATTTGAAGGCTGCAATTAAATAAATAAGTAATGATTGGTGCTATATTGAAGGCTGCTAACTTCAAAAACTTGCCTTCAAGACCATCACTTCCAAAGGTTTTATGGATATTTATTTTTTGTAATACTTTATAAACACTAGTGACAGTCAAGGTTTTAAATCTAAATGGGGGCAGTCCATCTTGTGAAGGTGTTGTTTTTTATCTGTTCCAAATCTTGTTTATGAGAAATCTTACAATTAGGAAGGTCAACAAAAAAATCATTTAATACATTAGAAATATCCTTCGGATTGTCAATAAAAATATTGCCATGTTTCAACCTAGTTATTTCCTATGGGATTTACTGCCTGGTTTAGTTAATTGTTTAACCACTCTCCAAAAATGTCTTGGGTCAGTACTCATGTCAATTTTGTTTTTATAATAAGAAATCTTAGAAATGTTAACTAACCTTTTACACTTATTTCTAGCCACCTTAAAAAGAATCCAGTTCTTTTCCAATTTAGATTTCAAGGCTTTTTTCCAAATTCTATTTTTAATTCGGATTTGCTTTAATAATCTATCATTAATCCAAGGTAGTTTAAAAGGTTTTGTTTTAGTTTTAACTTTTGGTGCATGCAGATCACAGATTTCTCCAAAAGTTTGAGTAAAATATTCAACTGCAGTATCAATATCTGGAATTAATCTGCAGTGATACCAATTTTCCTTACCTATACTGTCCAAAAATCAGGTATCTGAGAACTTTCTAAAGTCTCTAAGCCAATTTTAGCTTTTATAAACCAAATCTTGCTGAAACTGGGACCATGGCATAGTAAACCAAACCGGATTATGATCTCCAAGTCATGAAGGTAAAATACCTGAAGCTTCAGTTACAATTTGAGTAGAAACCAAAATTATATCTAAAATAGATCCATTTGTTGTATTAGATGTATATCTAGTAGGGCTTTTAATGAGTTGTTTTAGCCCTAGAGTAGTAACTATATCTTTTAAGTATCTCCCCCGTGTATTTTTCCAATCACAGTTTAAATCACCCATCAAGATCAAAGGCTTACTTCCCACTGTATCTGTTATTTTTGTTACTATTATTTCTAAATCTGATATATTTGCTTTTGGAGGTGAATAAACAATTGAAATAACCAACCCTATCTGCTCCAAACATACTGCTAAAAATTCTATATGCTTTTCACTACCTTGTAACAAAATTTCTGAATGACCCAGAGTTCATTTTATGAAAAGCATTACCCCTTCTCCTCTAGATTTTCTATCTGCCCTCCATACATAATAATTTTGAGTACCAAATTCATCATTATGATGTTTATTTGAAAGCCATGTTTTGCTTAATCCTAGTACACATGGGTCATAATTAACCAATAGGGCTGCCATGGTATCATTTTTTGCTCCAATATTTCATGCACTATCTTGTAAAAATTTCATATTCAAATTTTTGGGCCCAGGATTCATTTCAATGTCTCCCCCCAGAATTAATAACAAACAACAAGCCCCAGAAAAATTTGTAATTGAAGTATTAAACCTATAGGGGTTTAAAGGTCTGTAACAACCTCCTAAGTTTTACCATCTCCAATAAACCTGAAAGGAATTTCCCCTCCATTTGTAACCATTATTTTTCTGTAATTAGTTACAAGAAATTAACCAATTTACTAAAGATGTATCATTTATTGGTCTTTTAATTATATTAGACTCTTTTATAATGGCAACACTCAGGAGGGAACAAAAAGACAAACAACCTAAAAGGTTTAACACCAACATTTTCAATATAAGACTTCTAAAGGTTAAAACTTATATCTAAACACAGTATTATCAAGCACCTAAATAAAAGAATTAACTTGTAAGCTAATAGATACCTAATTTTTTGTTAAAAACAAAATAGACGTGAAAGAGAAACCTGCTTCAGGTACACAGATACAATAGTAAATGTCCAAAGGTTTATTGTTATTCACAACTCACTGAAGGACAAAAGCAATCATGAAACAGGCCTATCAATACCACACTATTTTGGTTAGGCCTTTTACTTCAACTAAAATTAACTTAAGTTCTCCCAGTTTAAACTTTTTATTTTTCTCTTAGGAGTGGCACTCGCGCCACTCACACTCGCGCTTGAGCTGCATGAGGTTTTTATAATGAGCTGCCCCTCCTCCTCCTATGTGATGCTGGCCCCTGGTTCTCCTCCCACTTGCTGCTGCAGATTGATCAGCTTTTCTCTGGTTACTGGAACACAGCAGACAATTGAATAGAGTCCCTCAGAGGTAGGAGCACTGGCACAAAGTACAAAAGGGCAGGTTTGGTGTTAAACAGTTTGGCATACAAGTTTTATACTTCAAATCTCCTGGGCTGCAGCACGCTGATTTTCAGACTGGAGTTAGATGTTATAGCAACAGCTGAGTTAGATGGAATAGGAACGTGGAAGGCTATAAGCCTTATGGCAGAAGTGTGGGACACAAAATGAGTGCACTTGTGGCAGTTGCAGCAGAGGCCAATCTTGACTTAATAGCAGTATCAGAGATACAGTGAGTGAGACCTTACTCCCCAGGGTACTTCCTGTACAAGGCAGTTAGAAAGAGGGACAAACAGATGCTGCATTGCACAGAAGAGACTATATTAAAGCCACAGAAGACACTATGCTCAAAAGGGATCTGAGGGGTAGAATCAGTTTGGGTCAAATGAACAACTGACCGAGGGAAAAAGATCAGGGTAGGGTGGTATGCAGACTGCCATGTCAGAAGGGGAGGAGGATATAGCAGTGAGATAGGAAATCAGGAAGGCATACAGTAGGACAGGCTGAGCAGGGGGTTCCAAGGACACCCTGCCTGTGGAAGCATAATAGAAAAAAGTGGGAAGAGAAAAAAACAGTGGTCAATGTGGATGTTCCCCAGGCCAGGACTACTTTCTATGTTTCCAGAGAGGAGGAGAATAAGTGTAAGGAGAGGGCAGTCCAGAGGGTGGCAGAGGGGGGATTGGAGGGTGAGGGAGTGCATAAATAGTCCAAGGAGTCAGTGTTCACAGTTGATCAACAGTGCCACGAGGATTTCACTGGTGAGGGTGAGTTCAGGTCCATTTACATGGACTGTAGTGTTCAAATTTATATATTGGGTGGGTGAGGGGCAGGGCTTCAGATGGTCAGTGGCCAGGATTGATGCACATAGCTCAGCTGCAAGTAGCAGGGTGATCAAGGAGGCCAACATTAGAAGGGAAAAGCACAAAAACATGTACATTGTGTGTTTGTTAGTGCTGAAAGATGGTGTTATCTTGGTCTTAGGATAGAGGAAGGTCTGGCAAGAGGTGCAGGTCAGTGGTGTCTAGGTGCCTTGAATGTCATCCAGAGGCTTAACTGGGTTGCTAACCAGGGGGCTGCTTTACTGGCTAGTAGACAGGCTGCAGACAGGGTGGCTAGAGCTAGTGGCCAGTGGCTTTGCCAGCAGCACAAATAAGAGGGGGCCTATAGTTGACAGTGAAAGATGCCTTTACTTCAAGCACGCTGCAAAAAAAACTAAGGTCCCTCTAGAGGCAGATCTTTATAATCTGCTAATGGGAAGCTGGACACTTAGAAAAAAAAAACAGAGATTACAGGAGTGCCTGGCACTGCAGTTTCAGTTTTACAGGAGTGCCTGGAGCTGCAGTATACAGAAAACAGTCAGTAGGAGTGCCAAGTGCTAGAAATACAGGGTAGAGCTGAGTCTAATAGAGAAGAAGTAGGGGCCTGTAGCAGCCAATGGAGGACTAGAAATAGCTGTAGAAGGACCAATCAAATTGCAAGCCGAGAGGTCCTAGTGCTTGCAAAGCATACCTGAGCAGCAGCTGGGGAGCGGGCAGATTGGCGAGGAGGAGGATGCAGTCGGCCAAGAACAGTGCCAGAGCCACAATCTCGGCAGAGGAGCCCACTCAGGGCTCGAGCTGGAAAGAAAGCAAGGAAAGGCTGTAAGCACACATAAAGATTCCAATACACAGACAAGCTAAATCGGGAGGGGGGCAGCACAAGAGACAAAAGGGAGGGGGAAGGGGTGCCAAAAGGAGGTGTAGCAGGATGGGAGAGGAGAAATTAGCAGTGGGGGGTAGATAGGGCTTTTGGTGCTAGTGGCATCCAAGGGAACAAAGAGGCTGAGAGTACAGAGGTCTAGTGGGGGTGAGGGAGTCAGAGACAGAGATGTTCAGAGGTAGAGAAATTAGAAGCTTCTGGCAGTAATCCAACAGTTTTCTACAACAGGCTATTAAGCCTAACAGCTAACATTTGTATTAAACTTAAGTTAAAAGAAAAGCATGTAGCAGTAACTCAAGCAGTTATCTAGCACAGTCTATTAAGGCTATTAGCTAACATTTGTAATTAATCTAAAATGAAAACGTCAATAATGGTGCACAGTACAGAATAAAATCCATTATAGGCAAACTTTTTAAATTAGAAGGCACAGAGATTACAGGAGCACCTGGCACTGCAATTAACAGTTTGTATTCTGAATTGGTAACAATAAAAATACCTTTTCACCTGGCTCAAAAACCTTTTCTTTTATCCCATGGTCATAATACACCTTCTTTTGGTTTTTGGGCCTCTTCCTGATACTATCGGCAATTTCAACATACTTGGCTAACTTGTTTCTTAGCACACACATATATGCTGTAATAGTTTTTTTTGAGAGGGGTTATATTCCCATGTTTCCTTTATAACATCTAGGAGCCCCCTAGGTTGTCTACCATATACCAATGGTGAAAAACCCTGTTGATGCTGGTCTCAGTCTTTCCCTTCACCTTTCACAAGCTTTTTTAGTATGCTTTTTAGGATCTGATTAAAATGCTCCACACATACCTCTCAACCTCTCAGCATTAAAAATCATAGCAAAGGGTCAGAATGTGGAACACTTTTTTTATTTTAAACAATATTATGTCTACAGATAGTGGACCCCATATAGTAAGTGGTAAGGAATATTTCTATCAGCTTAGTTTGGTGATTTAATACTTTGTGTGTCCAGAAATAGCTCTAACATTATGAGGAACATCGGTAAACTTGTGAGGAGCAAGAGTAAATTTGAGTGTGAAAATCATAGCGCTATGCAGCATTCATACCAGTTGAGAGGTATGGTTCCACAAGACCATTTGTTTAAGGGTGATAAGGGGAGGGTCTTACGGCAGTAACAACAAGTAACTGGTACAACTTCTTCAGCAAGGCAGTACCAAAATTGCTACCTTGATTAATAATAATTTCTTTAGGTATGCCCACCCTGCAGAAAATTTTCACTATCTCTGCAGCCACTTTTGGGGCTGTTGTAGTGTGCACAGGCACTGCTTCTGGGTATCTAGTAGCATAGTCACATACTACCAGTATGAACTGGTTACCCCGTTTACTTCTATGTAAGTGGCCAATCACATTCATTGCAATTCTCTCAAATGGTAAATCTATCAATGGTAGGGAATGTAGGGGCACCTTGTTTCTTTTAGACACTGGGGCTACTTTCTGATATTCAGCACAAGACCTGCAATAAATAGTCACATCATCATGGATTCCAGGCCAGTAAAACATGTACAGCACCCTGGCAAGGGTACGATCCCTCCCCAACTGACCAGCCAGAGGACTATCATGGGCTATCTGTAACAACACAGTTCTGTACTTCTTTGAGATGACCAATTGTTCTACCTGTTCATATGACTGAGGATTAACACAAACTCGGTACAGTAGTTCATTATACTTTTTAAACATGTTACCCCTCTTTTCTTTCACCCCCACCTGCTTAAAGTAACCTAGGAGAGTAACATCATTAGATTGTTCAGAAGGAAAATGACAATCAGTTATCAATCTGTTTTCAACATTTTCATACATTAACCCCTTATGTCCATCAGTCTTCTGTTGCCACCATTTTTTCAGGCATCTTCTTTCCTGATGGGATTTCCAGATCTTGGAGCTGGGCTGAAACAAGACTTGATCAAAATTAATGAGGGGAAAACAGTTTTCATCATCCAAGTTTTTCTTTGCCTGTGATCCTGTCATCACAGTTACTGGAATTGCAGGTTTCTCTCTCTCTTTGATCCAGAAGCAAATGACTTGATACCTTTTTATGTACCAACATAGATGTAACAACAAGAACAAAAGTGCTCTAGCTTTCGGACCAACCAGTCCTTCTTCAGAACCCTAATGGCAGTTGTTTAGAAAAAAACAACACTTTTAACAGCTAGGTCATGCAGAAAAAAACAGAAAAAATCCCCATTGGTTTAAAATACTCATTTAAAAAATGCAGATGATGATGTCAGAGAAGTTTAACAGTACCATATTACCTTCTGCCAGGAGGGTCCCAGGAGATACTCTCTCACACACACACACTCTCTCTCTCTCTCTCTCCTAATGAACCTTTATTCACTTCAGTCACTGCAATTGTTCCCCAAAGGAATTTAACTTGTCATGAAATCCCAAGTAAAAGGGCTCATGTATCCTAATACCTACAGAGCAAAAATGTGTCACTATTTAACCATACTCCTATCTGTGTAGTAACATTTCCAAGGATTCTGGATAGAACTACAATGAAATAAAACTGCCACCCTCCCCAGGATAAGGTAACTAGAAGTAAATATCAAGTATGTGTGTAAGACTAGAGGTCTAACATTCCTACATTTCCACAAATCACTACAATATTACCCTAATGTAAAAAGATCTGTTCAGAACCCCCATGCAAATGAGATCTCACACCCCAATATGTACAGAGTTAAAAAAAATATATGTAACAGTCTATGATAGCACTCCTGTATGTACAGTAACAGGCTAGGTAATCTGAATATGGTGCAACAGAATCAATCCCATTCCTGAGCGAAGATGAAAGGTAAGGAGGAATTAATATTCATTATGGCTCTGCAGTGGTGATTTTAAACAGAGAGGATTATATTAATGAAGCTAACAGACAGCTAACATATCTTACATACTACAGAGAACTGGATAGTGACCCCACTACAAGATATAAAGATGAACTATGTGACTTAATTAGAACTTTTCCAGACCATGTCCAAAAACTACTAACTGACCTCATCCCTGCTGAACCCAGGCCAGGGACATTCTACATGCTGCCTAAAATACATAAACCTGGCAATCCGGGAAGACCCATAGTCTCTGGTAACGGTACCTTGACTGTGGGGATCTCAGGGTTAGTAGAGACTGTTTTGAAACTGCTGGTTATGGAAAGAGACAGTTATATCCAGGACACTACACACTTTTTGCATGTACTTTCTGGTTATAAGGGTTTACCACCTGATACCATGTTAGTGACAATGGATATAACATCCCTCTACACTAATATTCCACACACAGATGGCATTACAATATACCTTAAATACATACAGGAGAAAGGACTGGAACAAAACATTAACCCTGAAGTGGTGGGGCAACTTATGGAATTCATTTTGACACATAACTTCAACTTCAATGGTAAACATTATGTTCAAACTATGTGAACAGCAATGGGCACCAAAATGGCTCCACACTATGCTAACCTCTTTATGACAGACTTGGAGGAGGATTTTTTAAGGCACTGTCCCCCATAAACCACTAGCATATTTCCGTTACATTGATGATTTGTTTATTATCTGGATGGAGGGCACAGATGCACTTAAAGATTTTCATCACAAACTTAATAACCTCCATCCTACCATAAAACTTACCATGGAGTATTCTACCACCAATGTTAATTTTCTGTACACAACAGCACCATTAATGATGGAACCTTACATACATGTATTTACATGAAGCTAACAGACAGACAGAGATACCTACACAAGAAAAGTAATCACCCAAACCATACAAAAAAATCTGTCATGTACAGTCAAGCACTCTTATGTCACCGTATTTGTTCAAATGAGGATGACAGAGATACACATTTGGCTATGTTGAAAAACACCTTTATTGAGCAGGGACACTCTTCCAGAGAAATTGACAGGATAACAGAATGTGCAATGCAAGTACCAAGACAACAACTACTTCAATATAAAGAAAAGACAGCTACAGACAGAATACCCTTAGTAGTCACATGTCATCCAGACCTTGAACTTCTGCATAAGATTATTAAAGACCTCCACCCAATATTTAGTGAGGATAAAACCCTTAATTGTATTTTTAAGGAACTCCCATTACTATCTTTTAAACATCCACCAAATTTAGCCAGCCTAATTATTAGGAGCAAGCTTTCACCAGAACAGAATACCATGTCACACAATGGCACAAGACCCTCAATCAACACACCTGTAAGACTCGTGATCTCATTTCCACCTCAGACTGTGTGGTTACATCACAAAATGGGCAATTCAAAGTGCATGGGAGTTATACATGCACATCACAACATGCTGTTTATTTCATTCAGTACAAGAGATGTCTACAAATGGGTTATGTTGGAGAGACATGCCAACAGCTCTGCACTAGGATGAACTCGCACAGACATACTATTAAAACAAAGCAAACTGAAAAACCAGTGGGGCACCACTTCTCCTAGCCTGACCACTCAATTTTGGATATGTCAGTAATGGGCTTAAAAGGAAATCTTGAAAACACACAACAGAGACGAGCTTTTGAGATTAAACTTATTTTACATCTCATTATGGTAGCAGATGGGATGAACATTGATCTGGGTTTCATGGGACATTACAGAAATTGAGATCCACAGACCTCTTCTTCTTCAGACTGGCATATTATAGGACTTCAGCATCTGTGGGATGTGGGTGCATGTGTGTATGTATGTGTGTGGGTATGTGTTGTGAGATACGTGATATAACAGGTGTAGGGCTTGCTGTCACATTGAGGTATGCCTCTATTTGGATACATGGAGGTACAGTGTGTTACAACTCTTACTTCACACACATAATGAATATTAATTCCTCCTTACTTTTTATCTTCGCCCGGGAGTGGGGTTGATTCCGTTGCACCATATTCAGATTACCTAGCCTGTTACTGTACATATAGGAGTGTTATCATAGACTGTCACATATATTTTTTTAGCTCTGTACATATTGGGGTGCGAGATCTCATTTGCATGGTGCTCCTGGACAGATCTTTTTACATTAGGCTAATATTGTAGTGATTTGTGGAAATGTAGGTATGTTAGACCTCTGGTCTTACACACATACTTGATATTTACTTCTAGTTACCTTATCCTGGGGAGGGTGGCAGTTTTATTTCATTGTAGTTCTATCCAGAATCCTTGGAAATGTTACTACACAGATATGAGTATGGTTAAATAGTGTCACATTTTTGCTATGTAGGTTTTAGGATACATGAGCACTTTTACTTGGGATTTCATGACAAGTTGAATTCCTTTGGGGAACAATTGCAGTGACTGATTTGAATAAAGGTTCATTAGGAGAGAGAGAGAGAGAGAGAGAGAAGAGAGAGAGAGTGTGTGTGTGTGTGTGTGTGTGTGTGTGTGTGTGTGTGAGAGTATCTCCTTAAAGCTAGTTATCCCCCCCTCCACATTATGGGGATGTGGGGTGGGGTAGGGTGTATTGCTTGTGTGAGGAGGAGGAGGAGAGAAATTATATTTTTATCTCTTTTTCAGATTCCATAGACATTTCTGGTACATCAAGTTGTTAAATTCTCAGTGTACAGTGACATCAGTACATATCAGACTACATGGTCTTAATTCCTTGGTGGTCCTTGACATGAGTTTTTTGTTTGACACTAACACTGTCAATTTATATTTAAATTATCATTTATAAAGTCCTGTCACTACACTAGAGGTTTTTAAAGTTTATGGGGCATGATGTCTAGCTGGAGAGTACAGCTGGGAGATAGGTCCAGCTAAGTTTTATACATCATACAGTGTGCACTAATGTTTCTAAGACAGCTTTACTGGTAATTTCTTGTCTATAATGCATGCATTGAAACTTCTTGGAGTCCTAAGACAATCTTAGTATGTCTTTAATCTGGGTGGGGGATGCTTTTCAGTAATCACATCCTTATACACACTGTGACACTCATAGCTTGATTTAAGAGTCATCTGCTCCAGCACTGTTATCTTATGTCAATTGAATTTATATGCAGTAGGATTCTTTGTATGTGTTTTGCACCTAGCACCTTTGACCCTGGGACCCTTCTGGCTGAAGGTAATATGATACTGTTAAACTTCTCTGACATCATCATCTGTTTTTTTTAAATGAGCATTTTAAACCAATGGGGATTTTTCTGTTTTTTCTGCATGACCTAGCTGTTAAAAGTATTGTTTTTCTGAACAACTGCCATTAGGCTTCTGAAGAAGGACTGGTTGGTCCGAAAGCTAGAGCACTTTGTTCTTGTTGTTACATCTATGTTGGTCCATAAAAAGGTATCAAATCATTTGCTTCTGGATCTGTTCTTGCAAGGACCAATATGGCAAATACTAAATCTAGATTTCTCCCTCTTTGATTAACTTAGTAAAGCCTGGAAAGTCATTTCCAATTATCACAGGTACATGAACTATGGTACCACTCCCACTTTCATTTGGTGCGACACTCCATTAATGCTCAGAATCAGCTGAGTGGTGAGATAGTATCAAGTGTCCCCATGAATGCAGATGACCCCAGTACCTGGTCCTCTTACATGATTCTTTCCCAGAACTTCAGCATGCACCAGAGTCTGTCTGCTTCCCAAATCTATAAGCCCTTTTACAGCCTTATTTCCCACCTTGACATCTGATAAATAGTTGCCCCAATTTGCCAAGGCCAGATCTGCTTCAGTATTATCCTTCTTATTTTTACGGCAGTTTCTTGCAATATGGACTGGCTTATTGCAGTTATAGCAAATAAAGTCTTTGGGTGCAGATTGTTACCCCCCCCACCAGAGTTCTTACCTGACCTGGAGTTAGACTTGGAAAAAGAGGGTCTTATGGGTCCTTGTCTATTACCTTCCTGCTGTGGTGTCTGTCTGGCAATCTGATAGTCTTCAGCCAAAGAAACTGCCTTTTCCCCACTTTCTGGCTGGTGGACTTTTACCAAAGTTGCACATCTGTAGGCAGGATATTGATGAACTGTACAATTGTAAATGTGTTGATAAGATGGGGACTGATATGACCTCTGGTTGGAGCCATTTAATGAGGAGTTCTTTGAGTTCAGTGTAGGCTTCCTGGGGAGTGTCGAATGACTGGTATTTCAGGCACTGAAAACTCTAGGTCTCTCCTGAGATGTTGTATCTTTTCAATATTTCTCTTTTTATAGGTCATAGTCTGGTGACTGAGCAGAGTCCACATTGCTGTAAGCTAGTTGGGCTTTACCTGCCAAATGGTACCAGGTACCTGAATGCCCATTGCTGCTTTGGCCATTGGCATGCACTGGCAACCCTTTCAAATGTAGTTAGTTATGCCTCTATATCATCTGAGGGGCACAACTTTGTAAATTTAATGTCTTTTAAGTTAGTTGTGTTTTGTTGATCTTTTGTACCTGTATCAGTTCCCCCCACCTTTAATAGCTTTCAGTGCACCCAGCCATAGCTGCATCTCTTCTTTTCTATGATGTTCCTGTCACTGCATCTCTTCTGTTCTCTTCTCTACTCTACTCTACTCTACTCTACTCTACTCTACTCTACTCTACTCTACTCTTCTCTTCACTTCTCTTCTCTTCTCTCTTCCCTTCTCTGTTGTTCCTGTCACAGCATCTCTGCCACATGGCATACATGGTGTACCTGCTACATTTCAGTGGTACATGGACATAGTCCTAGACCCTCACTCGGGTTATTGTGTGGCTTACCTGGATGATGTCATGGTGTACAGTCCAAACTGGTAAAGCATATGAATCACCTATGAGCAGTTATCCAAGCCACCAAAAAATGCAGGTCTAACCATTAACCCTACCAAATGTGCAATGGGCATGCAGAAAACCAGATATTTGGGGTACATTTTGAGCAATGGAGAGGTAAGATCAGACATTTCTAAGATAGAAGCTGTAGCTAACAGCCCAGTACCTAAAATGAAGAAACATGTCAAATTATTTTTATGGCTGGCTGGTTACTACCAGAGATTCATCCCCAACTTTGCCCAACTAGCTACTCCCCTCACTGAACTTACAAAGAAAAGATATCTGAATAATGTAAAATGGACCCGAGAGGGTGATGAAGTTTTTAGGGCCATCAAGGGTAAATTATGTTCAGCCCCTATTTTAAAAAGCCCAGACTTCAAAGAGCAATTTCTATACAAACAGATGCATCTGAGGTGGGCCTAGGTGCAGTCCTTAGCCAGAATATAGATGGGATGGAGCATCCCATTCTGCATGTCAAAAGGAAATTTCACAACATGAAGAAAAGGTACTCAATCATTGAAAAGGAAGCCCTGGTGGCTAAGTGGACAACAGAGTCCCTTAAATTTTATTTGCTAGAAGCTAACTTTGTGCTTACAACTGATCATAATCCTCTCTGTTGGCTGAATCAAAAATGAAGGATAAAAATTCCAGAATTACGAGTTGATACCTGGCACTACAGTCATTTGAATCCAAAGTGTTGCACAAGTCTGGAAAAGAGAATGTCAGTGCAGATTTTTTGCCATGGTATGGCTCAGAAATTGAGAAATCAGAAAGGTTGAAGAAGAAAGAAAATAATGATATACAGGATATGTAACTTCACTGAACTGTATCATGTAACATGATATAAAAGGGAGTTCGGCGACTTCAGAGAACAAACAATAATGTGATGATGAGGGAAGGTTTTGGAAACCTGTTTTAAAAAGAAATGAGAAGGAAAAAAACAGGTTCCATCTTAAGGGGGGATATATGTGACAGGCTTGGTTAGGCTCTGTCCCATTTGTGATGTGTAGAGGGTTTGAAGCAAGGATTCTGCCTCCTATCTCTGTCTTTTCTATTGGACTGTGCAGTCAACTCTTGCCTTTGCTTACTGTTCTTTTTCTTTCTTTCCCTTCTTGCTGTCTCTACCTTGCTTATATATAGCTATAAAATATGTATTAAACTGGGTTCCATGATTAGTAAACTCTGTAGTTATTTCTGTTGAAATGATTACAGAAACAGTTATTTGAGTTTATTAGCAAAGTGTAACAGAGTATGACCTTTTGATCTCAGACTGATGGAATCTGTCAGCAGGATCAAACAAGGTTCTGAAGCCCTGGGTCACAATGCTCTGGAAGCTAGGTAAGCAATAAGGCATGAAGGGGTGTGTGTAAAACATATTTTACAGCACAGCCAGGAGTGTAGTAAGGCATGAGGCCAAAGGCCGAGTGACTTCAGCCACTGGACGTGCTATACAATATGTTTTACACACATCCCTGTGTGGCCTATTGCGCTTATAAAATTGGATTCTTTTTTTACTTTTTACTATTGGGAAAAGCATGTTTATATGTAGAAATAATAGATTTACTTTTGTGCATTTGTGATAAAATAGTCCTTCCACCCACAGCAAGTGAGGTCATTGATGATGTCATCGCATTAGTGCCTACTTTCTTTTCCTGTTTTTTTCTTCATTTTTCTCTACATTCAAGATATGGAATGTTTATCATGGAATGTTTACCACGAAAAACATGGATTAAAAATTTTGCTCAGTTCCACTGGCAGAATGTTTCTCTCCTAACACGCTGTGCACATATACAATAAAGGCCTTTGTTACAGCCAAAGACTCAGTTATTTCACGAACAGGGCAAGAAGAAGAGATGGGCAGGTAAAGCTAAAAAGGGGATTTGTCACTGTCAGTAAAAAAACAGTTGTAGTGAAAACTATAAACAATACTTGTTCTAATTTGTTTATGTATGTAAGGAGAGTGTGATAATCAGGGAAACAACATTTAATTAATTTGTTTTATTTTTTGTTTAAGGTAGTTTTATTTTTAGGGCCCAGTTGGAGCACTTTTACAGTGTAAAGGTAGTAGCCATGTTTGTGGTGGAAGATCAGTTCTGGCTGTAGGGGGCTAATTGAAATGCCTGTGTTCCAAATGCCCATTAATCTGGGTTACAGACCCTTCACTGACAAGCAGTCCTTTTTTTTAACCATGTGTAAACCATATTTTACACATAAATAAGAGCCAATCAGATTACTGGATTTTACCCTGCCATTTCATAAAATCCAACAAGGTTCTGAAGCTCTGGGTCACATTGCTCTGGTGGAAACTAGAAACTGACAAGGTTCTGAAAATTCAAGGGATTTGGAGGCCAGAGGCTACAGAGAGCTGGTTGTTGATAGATTTCAGTTCTAAATTCAGAAACTGGACTTTGTTTTTGGACTGCCAATGCTGAAAACCAGTCTGTACATTTATTTTTGTTTTTATTCTCTTGTTACCTATAATAATAAATCACTATTTGTGGATTTTAACAATTTCTCCTGGTCTGCTTATGCTTTCTGACCCAAGCCTCAGTTACAAAGGGTTTTACATTTAAAAACATGAGTGTGTGGTCATCAGGGAAATGCCTTCACTCTCAGGCCCTGTACACATCAGGCTAGTTAAAACGTTTTAAGATGCTTAAAACATTTTAACTAGAGCAAACATGGTGTCCGTCCGCATTTAAGCATGGTTTCAAAGTGTGTTAGGAAACCGTGCTTAAACCCTGCTGGGAGCTAGTCTCAAGTCTGTTTTTAAACACGGTTTGATGAGGGAAAGTGTGTTACCCTGTAGTGTGGACAGTCGTCTTCATATTGCTCCTCTAGGAAGCGTGTTAACAGTCATGGCGAACCCATTTTTAAAAATGGTACTGGAGGCAGATGCGGATGGGAGTCAACTGTGTTACAACCGAGTTCAAACTCAGTGAAAAATAATGTGGACGGGCTGCTTTGGTGAGTCTGAAAAAATTTTTAAAACTTTTTTAAAATGGTGCAAATCTTCATCTCTGTTGTGTACAGGGCTTCAAACAGATGAGCTTAAAAACAAAACACAGCAAAGTAAGGGGGTTAAAATAGTTAAAACACATAAACAGGCAGTCCTGAACTTTCTTTATCAAGTGGGCTAGCACTAGCACTTTGTCATGTACAGCAGAGTGGAGTATTAGCAGCAGAGGAAATAAGACAGGAATACTGAAAGAAATGAATAAGCAGAATAAAGCAGAGCAGCACGCAGGAGTTTTTTGGGCACAGCACAGACAATACAGGGACCACTGGCATCATCTAACCAGGTGAACAGCAAGACAGGGCTCACACCTTCTGGCTAAAATGGGGTCCAGCCTCAATTCAGTTTAAAACTAAAACTTCAAGTCTGTCCTCCAAACACAGACCATATATATATCATGACAGCCATTCTATGACTTAGGGCATATTTCTGCATACAAATGGCAGGTTCTTCTCATACATCCCTCAGTTGAAGAAACCAATATTCGGCACACTCCTACACAACATCAGCCTTCTGTCAGAGGACCTCATACACCAACCTGGCTACCAATATGCTCCTTACCAGCCACAAAAGAAGAAAAGAAACAGATAGGAAAAAGGAAAAGAGAAATACCTGGAGATGTGGAATGTGAGGGCTGCACAGCAACATAACTCTCTCCTGTATCATACAATTTTGTGAGAGCAATACTCCATGCCCTCACAGGGGGGATTAGTGCTGGTAAGCACCACAGAGGAAAGGACCTAGGGGTCATGATATCAAAGAGCCTAAAAACAGCAGCATATTGAAGTAGAACAATGGGCAAGGCAAAATGCGTGCTAGGTTGTACAGAAAGGCTGATATGCAGCAAAAGTCAGGAAGTGAGCCTCTCATTGAAGAGGTTACTTGTGGAACTACACCTGGAATACTTCATAAGGTACTGGAGTCCACAACTGAGTAGAGACTATGACAAAGTGGAAGCAGTACAGCACCGAACAACCAAGGAAGTCCATGAACTATGGGACAATAACATACAAGGAGAGGCTGTAGGACTTGAACATGTACACCCCTAAGAAAAGGAGGGAAAGGGATGACATGATAGTGACATGCAAGTACCTGCAAGGGGTAAATAGAGTGTACACCAAGGAACCATTCTCCTTGAGCTCAACTGCAGGGCTGAGAGGGAACGTACTTCAGCATCACAGGAAGGAGATATAAAAGAGGTTTCCCTAAGACCCTTTTCACAGAAAGAGTGGTGGACAAGTGGTACAAGCTACAAGGTGGCTACTGAAATGTGTTACTGTTGCCAAGGAGAGGAGAGGACAGTGCAGTGTGCCTGCTGTAATCCTGCAACTACAGCTCCTACAACAGGACAGTGAGTAAATTTAGCAAATTTTCAAAGCTGCCAGGGAATTTCTCAAGAATTTATTATAAATAGATAATGCTTTTTACTGGCTATTAGTGAATCAGGGCAGATAGAGCACATAAATTCATCTTTTTATGTTTAGACTGTGTGTGTGAGCCACCAGCCACTCAGTTAAAAGTTAAGTAGGCTGTTGAGTGAGACACTAGGTCTTTCAATGTCTCTTAGTGGAATGGTGTTATAGTCTGTCAGTGGGGCCAAGGTGTGGCCAGGTGATGTCAGTCTTGCACATCTCTCATTATTCCCTGTTGCCTTGAGAGTGAAATGGAACTGCCACATAGGCCATAGCTCATAGGTTTGAATACAAGACAAACAGCTACAAGAGCCATAATAGACTTGCCACTAATTCAGTGGTAGAAATCCCTGACCCTATCCCCCATATGTATTTCCAACCTTACTTTAAACATGCCAAGTGTGGGGGCATTTACCACTTCCTCTGGTAACGCGTTTCACATGTTCACCACTCTCTGACTGAACCATAATCCTCTTCCAGAGGTTCTAAAAATCTCCCCCTGTAATTGCATACAGTGACCTCTAATAGACCTATGTGTCTGAATTTTCCTACACAGCCCAGCAGATTCCAACAGGCTATCATCTCTGAATGCCCTAAATACAAAAATTAGGTCACCTTTCAACCTCTTGTATGTCATAGAGAAAAGGTCAAGCATCTGTAACCTCGCAGCATAACATTTATCCATAGCCAAAACAATTTTTTTTAGTAAATCTCCTCTGGAATTGTTCATAAGATTTTGTAGTACCAACACTCTGAGGTGTAGAAAACAGTGCTCCATACTCCAGAATATGTCTAACCAATGTTCTGTACCAGGGCAACAGAACCTCCCTCTTCCTATTGTGTATATTTCTAAATACCCATAATTTGAGTAGCTTTTTTAATTGACTACCTGTTATTATGTTCAAAACCCAGATAATTGGAGATAATTACCCCCAGATCTTTCTCACTAGTTATGACACTTAAAACATTATTATTTAGTACATATTCTGCTCTGGGGTTATTGTGTCCAAAATGACTCACACTACACTTATTTTCATTAAAGGATAATCTATATTCAATTGCCCACTGTTGCAAATAGTTCAAATAACACTGTAACTGTTGAATGGACTCAACGTTATTGACTATGGCTCCCACCTTTTTATCGTCAGCATATTTACGTATCCACACTCCATCTGAACCTTGCATGCCAGAGGTGAAGGTGGAAAACATAGTTGGGCCCAAGAATGATCCCTGTGGCACATCACTAGTCACAACACCCCACACAGAAAAAAAACCCTGTTGTTCATACTCGTAATCTGTTTGAAAACCATGATTGAATCCATTTCTTAAGGCCAGAGTCTACCCCCATGTCTCTTAATTCCTCCAATAACCTTAGGTGGGAAACAGAGTCAAAAGCCCTGCTGTAATCCAAATACACCACATCCACAGGGAATCCCTCATCCAGTGCCCTGCTAACAAGCCACAAAAAGTCCAGGAGATTTGTGACACTTATCCTCCCACAACATAATCCATGCTGGGTTACATCCAAGATATCCAGACTTCATAAGTCATCAGTCACAAACTGTCTGATAAACCCCTCAAGTACTTTACCATGTGCATGTATTGTGCAAGTCATATGAACATGTAAGAATTGTTGATGTTTGTGAGTTATTACAGTAAGTGTCAAGCAGCGGCTGCATCATATATATATCTGACATATTTGTGTCATGGAAGCATGCAGAAAATATGAGGACAATAACAGAAGGTGAAAGGGGTGCAGGAGGAAAGGAAAGGGGATGATAAAGCTCACACCATGTCTGTTCCATCACGTACAAATTCTGCTAGTGATAGTTATAATAGTGAAGGAGCTGTTCATGGTGGGACAGGGACTGAGAATCCTAGTCATATGGCTGTGAGGACTAGGCAGGATAAGGTAAGCTTATTTATATAGTGCCCTATACCAGAAGGATCTGGGCACCGTACAATTAAAACACAAATACAAATATGTAACAGTTTACAGAATAAATAAAGGAGACTGACATAAAGACTGTAGGCCCTCAGAGATGGTAAAATCCTAAGACAATTACAAAGAGGGTAAAAAAAACTGACTTAAGGGGATCTCAAAGCCTTGATGTCATTAGAAGACTGCCTTAATAAACAAAGCAATAGACCCTTCTTAAATGCCACTGAGGATGGTTTTCATAAGCTGGTGGGCAAAACATTTCATGTACATGAAGAAACAACAGAAAAAGCCCTTCCCCACATCACCTTAATTATGATCTGGGGACAGAAAGTAAACTAGCCTCACTGGAATAAAGAGAGTGGCACTTACATAAGGTCAAGAGATCTTTAAGGTAGCCTGATACTTGCCCATGCAGGGCTTTGTATATTATAGCACAATCATGCAAGTGGTGTGCAATTAAATTTGCAGCCAGTGCAGGAATAATATTCTCAAATATTAGAGCGTTTAACTCCATCTATTACTGTGTCCCCATTCACCAGATTTCCAGATTGCTCTAGGTAAAGAGCATTATTGGAAGGCTGCAGCATGTAGTTCTATGAGGGGAGATAGCTGTTCCCCCATCCTCTACATAAACATTCTGGTAATAGCCGCTCTGCTTACAGTGAGTCACACTTGCTGGTCGCATTGCTGCTTGGTTCTGCAGCTGCTCTTTCTCTCCCCATTTCTCTTGTCTCCTGGTGCCTCTTTCTCCTGTCTGCTGCTTCTCCTCCCCCCCACCCCACTGGTGTTGTTGTCTGTCCCTTTGCTTGTTTTGTCCTCCCCCCACTGTTTAGCTCCCATCTCCTCATTTGTTTCTCTCTTCATCGCCTCTGTACCTCTCAGTAGTTCTGGTCCCTTTTCTTTTGGGGTTTCTCCGAACAGTTGCTCGCATTATACCACCACTGTAGTCTCGTCGCTTCCTCCCTCTTGTGCAGCCTCTCACATACTGCCACCGCTATGGTCTCCTGGATCTTCCCTCTCGAGTGCCACTCGCACCATGCCTCAGCTGTAGTCCTTTGAATTCTTCCCTCTCGAGCAGCCACTTACAACATGCCATGGTGCAGTCTCCTGGATTCCTCCTTCACCACGGTGCCTCACGGGATTACTAGGCATTGTTCCACACTGTTTGACTCAGCTACAGGCCTGCTTCCCTGGACTGCCTCCATTCACCACTCCATATTACATTGTTTCCTTGCCAGTTTCCTCTCTTGCCGGCTCTTCAAATGTGATGTCACCTCTGCGCCCTGCTTCATCTATGCTATTTTATCAAGCTGTACTGAGAATGATCTCCGGTGGACCCATGGATTCTAACTCCTCATATGGCTGTAGCTTATTCTTCTGTAGTTTTCTCAGTTTTTCCAAGCAGCCTACAATCTATACAGACCTGCACTACCTTCATTCTGGACACGCCATCTCCAGCCTGAAGATTCAAATTCTGGACAACTTGCATTGTACTCTTTTAATCTTAGCATCTTGGTATGGCGCTGGTGGACCGCGGTGGGGAGTCCCGCTATCCGATCAAATGCTTCTCATACTCCTGCCTGGCTCCCCAGTCCAGCCAGCCTACATGAGGCAGTATAGTGCAGTGGTTTAAGGCTCTGAGCTGCAAATTTGGAGACCTGTGTTTGAATCCCACAGCCCCCACTTGCATACTGTGTGACCTTGAGCAAGTCACTTAATTTCCCTGTGCTCCCAGGTCACCCCTATAAACAAGCTTTCAGCTTAGTGTGTTACTCGTGGTAAAACAACTGAAAAACAAATGAGGCCTGGCTCAACAAACTCACTTCTACTCCTCCTCCTCAGGCAGACCTACGTGGAGGTCCTGCTGGTCCAGCTAGCCTCCATGGAAGGCTAGCTCAACTCATTCACTTCTACTCCTCCTCAGGCAGACCTATGTGGAGGTCCTACCGGTCCAGCAAGCCTACATGGAGGCGTAGCTTGACTCATTCACTTCTCCTATTCCCGAGGCAGACCTACGTGGGGGTCCTGCCTGTCCAGCTAGCCTACACTGAGGTCTAGCTCGACTCACACTCTCTTTTTTATCATAGAAATGTTTTTTTTTATTGTTGATTCCAGGACAGGAACAGTTCACAGTATGAGGAAAAAAAAGGATACACATCAGCCATACAGCTCACACTAGCAAATACAAGGCAAACATGAAAAAACATGCACAGTACTCTTTATGCTATGATATAAACATTGTACCTAGATACAGTATAACCCCATGTCTATCAGATCAAAGGAGAGAGAATCAAATTGGACTATCAAGTTTGCACCTTCCTATCAGTGACCAGACGGCAGAGTTTTGCAGAGAGCGGAATGGAGGTATGTCTCCCATTTTTGGAAATACTGAGGGAGTTGGCCATTATGTGAGTAAGACAGTCACTCCAAGACAGCTAACTGAGCCAGAGCTGCGTGCCAGACCGATAGTGCTGGAAGTGTCGGTTGCCTCCAGTACATGAGGAGCAAGTGCTTGGCCTCAAGTAAGGCTAGCATTAACCAGTCCCGGTGCACCTTAGGTAAAGAGGTTAGCATAGAGATGCCCCCGAGGACCAGCCTAGGGTCTGAGAGTATAAGTGGTTGACCTAGCACTCTGGAGCACTCTTTTGCAATTGAGGCCCAAAAGGTGACAAGTAGGGGACACTGCCACAAAATGTACAGAAGGTGAGATGGTGACTGGTTACATCTCCAACATTTTGAGTGGGAGAGGAGCCCCATCGAATGAAGTGCAGCTGGTGTCCTATATCATCTAAGCACTATTTTCTGCTGGAGAAAGCGACTTTTTACATCTAGTAAGATGCATGGCCTTAAGATACAGTAGCATGACCAGGATTCCTCGGGACTATCTATGTTCAAACCTGACACCCATTTGGCTTGGAGGAACTCATAGAATTAAGTTGTGAGTCCCGCCAGGTTCCATAGAAACATCCAGCCAATCCCTGAGCAGAAGATGTATGTAGTAAGTCTAGCCACTGCCATTTAGATTCTAGGCTACCTCATGCCTGAATGGTGTGGAAGGCACTACATAGCTGCAAGTACTTCCAAAAGACTTGAGCAGGGAGATTAAATTTCACTCTAGCCTGCTCAAACGACATGAGTTCTACAGAGCTGAGCATATAGAGATCCTGCATACAGAGAATGCCTCATGCTGCCCAAGAGGGCCAGTGCAGGGGCTTATTTCCTACAGTTATAAAGTTATTGTCCCATAGTGCAGCATAGCAGATGGGGGGAGGCCCACATCAGTTGGGGGGTATTGGATAGGGTCATAAGTTTGCACCAGGCACATTTGGTTTCATGTTTAATTGGTGTCCAGTTAGTGGCAAGGTTTATGTCCCCAGCCAGTATGGATCTGAGTGGATGAGTTCCCACAATAGTAGCCTCCAATTCCACCCATACAGGGGGAGTGGAGTAAGGGGGAATGAACCACTTGGTGGCCTGTGTGGCCATGTAAGCCAAGTGGTGTCCTTGGATCCATGGCAGGCCTAACCTGCCCTGAGTCCAGTAGACCAGTAGCTTATTGCAGCTCCATCTGGGTGGCCTCCCTTCCCACAGTAAATATGATATAAGCTTTTCAATTGACCTGAACAGTTTACGGGACAGCCACAGAGGGAAATTGTTAAGCAGGTAAGCCACCCTTGGCAGGAATAGCATATGTATTGCAGCTACTTTCCCAGGTAGCGAGAGCTGCAGCTTGCGTCACCTCTCAATCTCTGCTGCTAACTGGGTTAAGACTGGGGAAAAGTTAGCCACTTCGACCTTGGTCCAAGTGAATGGGATTTTAACCCCTAGATATGCGAAGCTCTTCAGAGCCCAAGCCAGCTCAGTGCCTTGGAGACATGCAACCGCATAGGCCACATTAAGGAGGGCTAAGGTGGTTTTCTTTTGATTGGTTTGAAGTCCAGAGAGACAGGCAAAGTCCTGCAGTATTGCTAGGATTGCTGGCAGGGAGCGTTGTGGGTGAGCTAGGGTAAGCAATAAGTCATTTGCATAGGCTGCCACTAGATATTGTTTTCCCGACACACTAATCCCAGAAATATCCTTACAAGCCAAGAACCTCCACACCAGAGGGTCTAGAGCCACCAAAAATAACAGAGGGGGGAGAGAGGGCAGCCTTGGTGGGTGCTTCTGTAAAGGGGGAAAGGTGGTGAAATGTCTGAGTTAGCCAGGATTCTGGCCAGAGGAGAGCTATATATTGTAGCCACCTATTGTCTGAATTGAAAGCCAAAAGTGTAGAGTACTTCATGCAGGTAGCCCCACTCTACCGAGTTGAAGGCTTTAGAGAAATCTACAGCAAGTGCAGCCATTGGGATTTTAGAATGAGACGCAAACCATTTTAGATTAAGGAGCAGCCTGGTGTTATCTGCACCAGATTTGCCTCTAATAAAGTCAGCCTGGGCCAGGTGAATGATGGAGGGCAGTACTTTAAGCATCCTAGTGGCCAGATCCTTGGCTACAATTTTGGTGTCAACAGACAGAAGGTAAATGGGATGAAAGTTTGCACAATCCAGTGGATCATCTGATTTTTTTGAAAGCAGGGTGATTAAGGCCTCCCTCATAATAGGTGGAAGGGTGCCTACAGAATGTGCTTCTTGCAATGCAAGGAGTAATGGTTGAGATATTACCTGGCCAAGGGCCTGATGAAGTTCAACCATCATTCCAGCAGGGCCTGGAGCTTTACCCTTGGCCATTTGTGAAAGAGCTATGCATAATTCTTCCTCTGAAACTGGAGCATCTGGCATACTAACCTGTTCAGGTGTCAGGCTGGGTACCGAATCTTGGTGGCAGAACTGATTTAGTTTCTGGGCTAGCTGTGCAGGGGTCAGTGAGGAGTGCAATTGATAGACGGACTGGTAGTACTGTTGCATAGTACTATTCACTCCCTTGGGGTCAGAGGCAATTTGACCCAGTGGGGTCCGCAAAGCATGAATACAGGTGGCAGCTCATTGCTTCCTTAACTGATAGGCCAGCAACCTACCCCTTCCCCCCCCCATAGGTATGTTAGGAGCACAAGAGAAGAAATTCAGCCTTTTGTTGTAGAATGGAATTAATCTGGTATTTTAGTCCAACTATGCGGTGAATCAGGGATTGGTCTCTTGCAGCCACAGGGGATGCTTTGAAGCAGGACTCAAGCCCTACAAGCTCTGATTGCAGCTGGTCCATGGTCACCTTGCATGCCCTGTTCTTGGCCGCTGAGAAGGAGATGATACGGCCCCGGAGGGCCACCTTAAAGGCCTCCCAGACAGTTCCCGGCCACACCCCTGCATTGGAGTTGAGTGAAAAATAATCTTTAGCTGCTTGAATTACAGACAGTGTAAATTGCAGATCCTGCAGTAGTGTCAGGTTGCAAAGCCAGCTGGTCCCAGATGACTGAAGGGTAGGGGAGGTGTATGTCACCATGATAGGGGCATGGTCAGAAATTAGGATGCTATCTATCTGTGAGGTAGCCAGACCACTTGCCGCAGCACCATTGCTTAACCAAAAGTCTATCCAACTATGAACTGAGTGCACTGGGGAGAAATAGGTGTCATCATGCCCAGTTGGGTGGTTGTGCCTCCACACGTCGATCAAGTCCCACCCATCCATCATCACCTGCAGCGCCAGCTGGGCTTTAGGAAGGGTCTGAGGGGCTGGCTTTGATTTGTCCAGGAATATGTCATAAACTAAGTTAAAGTCTCCTCCAATCAGGATATGTATTTGTGGATGGGATATAGCTGAAGAGGTTATAGCCTGAGTGAGAACTGGGAAGAAATCTACACTACATAGGAACATAGACATAGACATAAAATCTACACTATCTGCATTCGTAGCATAAACATTAGCTAAAATTAGTCCACCCCCAGAAAGGAGAAATGGGCGACCACCCACCTTCTAGATGTACTGGTTCAGACTTCCTCCTCCTCCACCCATAGGCAAGAGCACCAAAGTAGAATGGTGACCCCACTCTGCCTAGTATTAGCTGAGCTCACTATCACTTTACCCATCCATGATTTCCTAAGCCATTGTACTGTCTTGTTAGTCAAGTGGGTCTCCTGCAGCAGTGCCACATCCATACGGAGAGAGTACTTTGGTGCATTTAATGAGGTGGTTAAGCACCTTCACATTCCACAGAACCAAATGCACACCCTGTGCAACCTCGGAAGCTATGACCTCCATCACAGAAGAAAGAAACAAGGTACTCATCCACCAGATGTGCAGTCCAAATGGGAGAAAGAGTACCTGCATAAAGAGAGGAGGCTGAGTCTGAAGTGATGGATGGAGAGTAGAGGTTGACCTGAGAGAAAGGTGCAAACACACTGAACTGATGTGTAGAATAAACTGGAATAACAACCTAGTTTTGTAACAGAGACAACACGTCAGTCTGAAAATGGAAAGAAAATAAACAAATTATTAATAATATAGTAATAACCGGACAAATTGTCCATTAACTCTAACAGTAGTGAAGTAAAATAACAAACAACTATATAGCAGGGTAAACACCAAACAGCGAAAACACGCTAAAGGGTGGTGAGTTTACTGTGAAAGAGGTCTCCAAAAACAGAGGGAATCCTCAGCTATGCACTCTTCAGCACCCACGGGGTAGTATTAAATTATCAGGTGCATGAAACCAACTCCTCCTTGGCTGGTAGAGCCAACTCAGGGTCAGGCTCCACAGTCCTGGGGTGAGGGTGCACTGGAGGAATGGGGGGGTGGAGTATGGGAAGGAGGGGTCTGGAAGAGAAAAAAGGGGGGTACCCCCCCAACCAACAGATTCAACATCTGTTTGACTTAAGTTGAAATTAGCCTTAGAAATGTTGGGCAGCCCGCTAAGTATGCACGCAGGCAAGTAGGGAAACAGACCCATGGGAGGAGGAAGGGAGGAAGGTGGGGTCTAGCAAAGAAACGTTTGAGGGGAGGGGGCTGGTACAGGGGGTTAGAGATATATATATGGGTCCAGCATTCCTCTATTCACCAGACAGGGACCAACAAAGTTATTACATGCCACAACAATTAGTTATATAGCGGAGCATAAACTAGCACATGATGACAATTCTGTGGCTGATAAGTCAGTCTGAGCTTCTAGTCCATATTAACGCAGAGTCCTGATGACACCCTTATGGACAGTTCATGTGGAAGATAAGGCTGCAGTGTACGACTGAAGATCAGGCCTGATATGAACTGACAGTGTTATGGACTCAACAAGGGACGCATCTGGAATGTCTGCTTAATCGGTAACAGGACTAGTGTCCATGAAGTCCACAATAGCACCCATATGCAGATCTCCATCTTCATCCGAAGTGGGGGGGGTCCTCTCGAGAGACTTTGGCAGGAGGAGCTATGAGTCGCTGCTCTGGTGACAGTCGCTGGCCACTTCGCAAGCTTGGCCAGTGACATTGAGCAGAACTGGAAGTACGAGGTGGCAGGACTGGGCTCCCAGACATTGGACCTGGCTCTACTATGGCAGAAAGCAAGGAATTGGTAGAAATTGATTTCCTAGGGCTGGAGAAGCATGATTCAGTAGGACCGGTCCGTCCAGAAATAAGCTGTCCCGGGACAGCTTCCCCACTCTCTAGCTCCCCCTAGCGGAGGTTACTCTTGCAGGCTCCCATAGCTTCCTGGGCATTGTAGTTGGGGAAGGCAGGGAAGGCCAGAATTTACTAACCTGTCTCTCAATCTCCCCAAGATCCCAGGCCACGATCTCTCTGCCGTCCTTGGAGACCTGCAGCTGGGTAAGATTTTTGTATCTGTAGTGAAAATTGTGACACTGGAAGTATTTTGTGATGGGGAGAAAAAATTTTCAGTGCATAGCTGCTTCACAGCTAAAATCCCTATAAAAAGAGATCCATGCCCCCTGCCACCGAATCTCACCCAAATACCTGGCAGCTCTGAGGATTTTTTCCTTGGTTGACTAACGTAAGATATATGCTATTATAGGTCTCAGGGCCTGTCCAGATCCTTCCCGCTCGGGAGATAGCCAATGGGCTCTCTCTACCTCTACTGGCCCCCTCCATCTTTCTCCCAGCATAAGAGGTATAGACTCATTAAGAAATGTTTCCATATTTTGAGCTTTCAGACCTTCAGGGATGCCAATAATGCTAATGTTGTTCTGGCATCCCCGATTTTCCTGGTCCTCGGCCCTGTCCCACAACGTAGCCAGCCTAGATTCATGAGCCAGGAGTTTCTGCCAAATGGCCTTCTGTTGCTCCTGCAGGGTATAAGCTCTCTGTTCTGAGATGTTCATGCAGTCTTATAGATCTTTAATGTCTGCAGTGGTGCCAGTCAGGGCTATGCTTATGCCATCTACCTGTGTTAGGAGCACTTCAAGCATACGAGTGATGTATTGAAGTGAGTCCTCCATGGATGCTGACTGTGGGGGGACTACATCTTTGGTGGCAGCGGCTGTGGTGTCTGTGGGGCCGGGTGGGCTATAACTGAAAATAACAGATTGCCAGTAGTTCTGTGAGCCCCACCACAACTCTCGGTGTTGCTCCTGAAGTCTACGGCTCAGCCGCACAAGACCACAGACTAGAATTGAGCAGCAGGCCTGTCAGGCCTAGGTCCTGGTTCGACTCAGATTACCAGCACTTTGCACTCAAAGATACACTGCGGATTTGCAAGATTGTCGCACCAGATGGTTGGAGGGTAAGTTACCCACAACACAAAGACTTTTTAGAGGGGTAGTTCCCTGGGATTGGGGAGTTAGACCTACGATTGTTCCCGGCCAAAGATAGAGAACCGAGATTAGGCTGCCATGCTGTTGGTGGCCAAACCATGTCCCCTGATACCTCTCGACTCACACTCTCTGCTCTTTCCTCAGACTGACCTATGTGGAGGTCCTACCATTCCAGTTCACCTTCATGGAGGCCTAGCTCAACTCATTTGCTTCTCCTACTGCCCAGGCAGACCAATGGGGGGGATCCTGCCTTTCAGCTAGCCCATGTGAGGGCCTAGCTCACAACTCGATTGTTGCACGAAATAGCCTCTAACGAACTCCCATGCATCCGCTGGTTTTCGGCAAGGAACTTCATATAACAGCATGTCACATGCCACTCTCGAATCACGTAATCTTGCAGCCTTGGCGGTCAATTGCACTGTCACTCTTCATGACCTTCCAGTAGTCCATCTGCTCACCCAGTCCACCTGTACAAGATTTTCCAGTTTAGCTTGGCATTCCTAGACACCTCAAACAGATCATTTGTCTACGCTTACTACTACATCAGCGGACCACTAGGTCTTACTATCCGTTTCATCCTTGCCCACAGAAAGACTTCTACTCATTGCATGCAATCGACTTCCATACTGCAGGTGGATTCACATGGGGTCTTGTCCTCCTCTATTGTACCATGCAACAGTACTGCAATGGTGGACCGCAGAGGGTCCCGCCATCTGTTATTCAGAAGTGCAATACTATAGCAATCGTGAACCACATGGGGTTCCATCTCACATATACCTGCCCCACGCGGGGGCCCTTCTTCTTAGTTTAACGTACTCAAGTCACTACAGGCTGAGTCACATGGGGGTTTCACCATCCTTTACTTTGGAGCATCTCATTTTATAGTGATGGTGAACCCACATGGGGGTCTAACCAGCCTGAATCCATCGAGCCTCAAGACATGCACCTTGCTCAATTAGCTTTCCATTTTCACATAAGCAGACCCACATGGGGATCTAATCTTCCTTAAGCTAACTACCTGATATCTCTTCGATCGCTCAAGCATTCATACTCTGCGTACTGTGGACCTACAGGGAATCCATGCTCCAGATGCCCATCTGGGCCTACCCTACTTCATCAGTCATGTACTTTTTCTACTGCAATCCATCTCCATTCTGGTCCAGTTCCAACCAAATATCTATATCGCACATCTCTGTGGAGTATCCTCAGTCCTTATCCTCCGGCAGTATAGCGTAGTGGTTTAAGGCTCTGAGCTGCAAACTTGGAGACCTGGGTTTGAATCCCACAGCCCCCACTTGCATACTGTGTGACCCTGAGCAAGTCACTTAACTTCCTTGTGCTCCCAGGTCGCACCTGGAACAAGCTTCAGCTTAGTGTGCCTTTCCTGGTTAAATAATTTCCCCTTCCCTTCCCTTAGACATCTTAGGATGGTTCTCTTTCTGATAAGTACTCAATTGGAACCTACTGTTTTTGGATTTCCAGCTCCAGGCAAGCTTCCCATTTACATAGATTCCTACCTCATCACCATTCCCCGCTGAGCAACATTCAGATAATTTCATCCTCTATACTATTCTACGATTTCAAATACTTGCACGTTGGCATTCATCTTCAACCTCGCTGACAGTACATTCATGTTTTATAGCCGTTTCACTCACAGCTACTTTGGTCCAGGATTAACCATCATATCTTGTCCAGACATCTCTCCTAGCTGTGTCTTCATCTGCAGGAACTTATCTTCAGCGCTGACTTTCTGCTCATCATTGACTTCAACATCAGGGCTGAGAATTTTCCAAGGAACTCAAGCAATCACCACACATTATACATTTACTGTACGTACACTGCTGTCTTACCTTCTCATCAGACTGTACATAGCTCTGCTCCCCGTCAAGGAAAACATTTCCTGATCCTACCTCCTCTTCCCTCCTGTGGGATCTCAACCATGATTGCCCACCGCTCTGGCCTATGGTCGCAGCGTTATCCTGGGATATCTTTTCTAAGTGCTGCCTTGCCCCATCAGGGGGACCTAGCGCTTGCTCAACCCATTCTGTTTCACCTTGGCCGACCTTCGTGGGGTCTCACCTTCATAGTGTAACCCATGTATTGGTGGACCATGTAGGGTCCCACCATGTCTCTGGTTTCACCCACATTAGGGCCTGGCTGGAGTAGAACAACAACAGAGCATTTCCCCCATCACTCACCAATTGAAAGTCACCTTCTACATCCATAGATATTACGGACTTGGATTCACTAAAAATCTTTGGCTAATATCTCCCCATAGTGGACTCTTCAATTGCCAGTACCACACCTTTCAGGAGTACCTGCTTGCACTCAAACTCAAGATATGCCACTTTGACCAACACTCTGAATCTAGTTATAAGACAACCGATTACTACTTGCCTACCTTAGGATTACTCTCCTTTTAGTATTCCCAAGAGGACAGGCAGGTCAGTAGCCATGGATCCTCGAAGGTTTCCCCCAAAGAGGGTTTTCTTCTCCTGTGTGCAACTGGCCACACTTTCCAGAGTTGGAGGAGGTAATCACAGCAGTAATTTAATTTCTTTTGGGCCTTCAATCCTACACTTATCTAGCATCCTGCCAAAAGGTGGGATATAGAGAAAGGCCAGAGATCAAGTTTCTAATTTCAACTATATCTCATCCAGCTCAAACGTATCTAAGCACCAACCATATCTCATCAAGTTCCTATGTACTACAAGCACTGACCTATGTACCAATCCAGCGCTAACTTTTCTAAGCACTAACCATACCTCATCCAGTTCCTACATACTACAAGCACTGTCCTACATACCAATCCAGCTCTAACGTATCTAAGCACCAGCCATATTTCAGTCAGTTCTTACTTATCACAAGCACTGAGCTGTGTACCACACATAGAACAATAATCGAGTCTAGAACTCAGAAGTATTCCCCTGTGCTACCAGCTCATTATGCACTAAACAGAGCTTGACAAGGGAGATTATTTTTTTTGTTGAGAAAATCCATTGTGGAGGACCACCACCACCTGATGTTCTAAGGATAGCCTGTTGGTCTCAATGATATCCAGATTCTTTAGCCTGTACATCACTCATAGGAAAATACCATTTAAAGATTGACACATTAGTAAATCAGCAGCCATGGCCAGCCCACAACAACCTGTTTGCACAAGTGGCTCATCCATCCTTCCTGTATTTAAACTCAGCCATCTGGAGACCATCCAGTCAGGGTTTCTTTTAGGCATTGCTCTACCATAGGAAATACATCATTCCCATCTGGCGGGAAGGACAAGTACAGTTGGGTATCATCTTCATAGTACTGAAACTCCAACATGTACCATCTAATCATTTCGCTCAGTTACAGCATGTATACAGCAGATAACACAGATGGAAGAATCTAGTAATGAGGCACCCCACACCTGATAACAGTAGGGCACAAGGGAAAAGTTCCCAATCCATCCTAATGTGAAATTTGTGAACAGAAAGACTCAAACCACCTTAAAGTTGTTCTGGCAAGCTCTCAATATTGTTTCAGGCAACTCATCTAGACAGTATGATTTCCCATATCAACCACTAATGAGAGCTGGAGTAGAACAACAATAGAGCATTTCCCCCATCACTTACCAAGTGAAAGTCATTTAAGCAGTAATGCATGACAGGGTGTGGGTCGTGCTGGGATAACCTCACGCCTCGGATGAATGGGCACAAGGCAGCAGGCCAAGTGCATCCGGCACCCACGAAGTAAGGTTATTGCAGCACGACTCACACCCTGGAGTGCATCATTGCTATTATACAATGGCTTGTTTATAATTGGAAAAAGAAAATATTAAAAAAGCATTTTTTTACCTGATTTTCAGGTCATTTATTAGTGTGGATGTATATGTTTTAAAAAATAGTTTTCTTTTGGCCAGTAGGTTGTGCTGGTGATAAATGAATGGCTCTCTGTCTCTTCATCTGGCTGTCCCCTCACATGCAGTTTTGTGTTGCTGGTGCATGTCTCCCCCCCCCCATGTTTTTTTTCTGGTTTTGGTGGTAGTTTACTTTCATAGTGTATTTTATCTTTTCCCTGGGTTTAATTAATGTGGACCCACTGCTAGCATCTTCTGTGAGAGAAAACTGCATTAGTGAAAGATGCGAAGATGGAATCAAAACATCCGGTTTCTCGATACAGATCAGTAAGGGCCCAGTACTTTGTGAGGGAGAAATATTGTTTTATTTGCTCTGGAGGACAAAAACAAAGTAAAATGAAGCAGAATGAAGCTAGTGGAAATGGTGTTTTAGATCTAGAGGTGAGAGTCTGCACACGCTGTTTAGTGAGTGAAGTCTGTCATAGCACAATTTAAAAAAATGCGATTTTGATGAGGATCTGTTTTCAATTAGTTTTACTTGTAAAGGAGGATTGTAGGGAGGTGTCTTAATTTGTTTTTATGTGAAAGGGAGAACTTTGCAGGGTGGTGCCATGGGGGGGGCACTGAAGAGCTTCACAATGGCAGCTCCGAGTGGTGGTTAGTTGAGGAGGCGACACATGATTCCTGGCTCTGTCATGCGGTCATGCATGTGCCTGGAGCTCATACAGTGAGGTTATACTCAGATAACTTCACTGTCCCAGGCACACATTGACCAATCAGAGTCCAGGAAATGTTCTTGCCCTAAAGGACAATGATACATAGGTTACATAGGTTTAATCAGAGCACAGAAGGCCTAAGTCCATGATGCTCATATACATATTACACTCCATACCCCTGGATCTGTCTAGAAGTTGGGTGCTTATACAATTTTGACTTAAATTCGGTCATATTTCACTTGTCACTACCTCCTCTGATAGGCTGTTCCATATTTTGGCAACTCTAACTGAGAACCACTGTTTTCTTTATTTGAGTGAAATCTATCCACTGCTATTTGATATCAGTGCACTCTAGTGTAGTAATCTGAATTCTTAATAATTAGTCCAAGTTGTTCCCACAATCCATTATCCTGTAGGGCCCTATAGACCAAAGGCATGTCGACGCTGAGTCTCCTAAACTCCAGAGAATACATTCCTAACTCTGTTAGCCTTTTCTCATACTTCATACCCCTCAATTCTTGGGAGCAAATGCGTAGCCTTCCTCTGTACTCTTTCCATAGCTTGTATCTGGGTCTTAAAGCCTGGAGACCAGAATTTGCACACAGTACTCCAAGTGTGGACTGACTAGTGAGGAATACAATGGCACCAGCACCTCTCTTCTTCTGGTCTTGATGTGCCTAATGATACAATGCAATATACCACTCGCTTTCTTAACCACCATGCTACTATAATGTTTAAAACTGAGATCCTGTGTCACTCTAACTCCCAGGTCTTTCTCATCTGTAACTACCTTCAAAGTATTACCGTTGAGCACATAGGCTGCCTTTTTGTTGTTTTTCCTCAAATGCGTAATGGAACACTTTTCTGTATTAAAGGAAAAAAAATATTTTTTGGACCATTCCTCCATCTCTCCCAACGTCCTTCGTAATATGACAGCTTTCTCCAAGCATGTCACCTTACTACCCAGTCTTGTGTCATCATGTCATCCTCAAATTCTGATAACCAGATATCCTCTTTACTAGATAGTATAGAAAAGTAGACATTAAATAAGCATGGTCCCAGCACCGACCCCTACGGCACGCCACTTGACACCTCTGACCAATCCGAGTAGGATCCCCTAATACAGACTCTGTTTTATGTCTGAGAGCCAAGATGCAACCCATTTGGTAAGGTTCCCTTTTAATGTTATACTGAATAAGTGCATCAACCAGTTCTCTGTGTGGGACTTTGTCAAACACCTTTGAGAAGTCCAGATAGATGACATCCACAGGGTCTCCCTCATCTAGTGCTTTACTGATTTTATCGTAGAATTCAAGGAGGTTCATTTGACATGAGCACCCCCTCCAAAACCCATGATGTGTATGGTCTACATCCCCTGCCTGGATCATACTGTTCACAATATGGTCTTTGATAACATCCTCAAAGACTTTACCCAGTACTGCAGTCAGACTAACCGGCCGATATAGTTTTCTACTTTCTGCCTTGATCCCTTCTTGTGGATTGGCACCACGTTTGCCTGACACCAAACCTCCAGCACCTCCCCCCTGGTAGAGAGATGTCTGGAACAGCATAGTCAAAGGGCCCACTAATTCCACTGCTAATTCCATCATCAGGTTAGGGTGCCAGCCATCGGGATCTGGGGCCTTATTTTGATCCAGCTTTAGAAGTCTTTTCTTAATATTTTCCTTATTGAGAACTAGCCTGTCCTCTTTTGAGGAGACTGCATGTGCTTTTGTCGGAACTGAGTTGTTGCTAAAAACAGATGTGAAGTAGTCATGATATTTTTTGGCCATCTCCTTGTTTTTAGTCACTAACTTGCCTTCCCCATCTTTCAGTGGCCCAACAGTTTTTTATTTATTTTTCTTTTATTTATCTGGTAAACATATGAGCCAAGGCCCTTTTTCGTATGTGACCCAAGACCGTCTAATTATACAGTCAAGATGTAACATTTGTGCAAATTCATATGCAAACATTCATGAAGAATCCAAAAGTTGTACATTAAGTTGTCAAAACATTATAACATAATACAATACAAAAAACTATAACATTACAACAAATTGAAGCAGCAGGTTAATTAAAAAAACAAGAACATTTCGATAGATTAAAAAGATAGCTTTTTAGCTTACTTTTAAAAAGTGCATGACTTATGCCAGATTGCAGTTCTGTAGGTTGGACATTCCAATGTTCAGGAGCTTGGATAGAGAAGACTAGATGACCCATTTTTGTTTCTGTTTCACTCAATAATAAACTGACATTTAATGTAAGATCTTGGATTATAGTTCTAGTTTTAAGAAATTGGAAGAGGGGAGATTTGGTATTTTGCTGTAAAACATGGTCAGTGACACAGCATAAGGAATAAATACTACTCAAATAAGATTGGAGCCAGCCAATACTTTGATAGAGTTTATAATGATGAGTGTTACAGGGTAATTTATGAACAAATCTGCAAATACTGTGGAAATTTGTTGTGAGATTAGACAATGCTTGTTTGGATAAGGTTGTAAATAAAAATGCATAATAATTCAACTGAGGCAGCAAATTCTCTGAGCTATTGCAATTCTTGCCAGTAGTGTCAAAGAATTTTGAAATTTAAAAAGTACCCCCAGTTTTTGATTAACCTTCCTAGTTATAATTCCTATAAGGGGTGAGCATGTTAAATGACTATCCAAAGTTATACCCAAATATTTGAATTGATCCACTGTTCTAACTTTGTCCCATTACTATCAAACATATGTAAACTTCCTGAATTTTCTAGTTTTTGTTTTAAGCAAAATAATATGCTCTTTGGTTTTGAGCTATTTAATACCAACTTTGACTTAATTAACCAGGTTTCTAATTCTAGAAAGTCACTATTCAGATTTTGATTTATGATACCAATAGAATTTGAACTAGTGTCTATAATGATATCACCAGCATGTAAGAGTTTTTGAGTTTTAATCAGTTTGTCCAGAATACTATCAATAAAAATAGAAAAGAAAAGGGGCTCCAATATGGACCCCGGTGAATGGCCTGTTGTAATATCATAGTGTTAGAATGAGTTCCACCACCGGAAACTCAAAGTCTACTTTCACTTAAGTAACTGTTAATCCAATCCAAAAGGGAAGTAGATAACCCCCTCTCAGCAAGGCTCCCAAGCAGCAGGCGATGGTCTACCAGATCAGATGCCTTGGACACGTCCACGAAGACAGCACCAATGAGTTCACCTTTATCCATGGCCTCACAGGTGTGGTTTGTGAACCTGGCCAAAGCAGTCTCAGTACTATGAAATTTCCTAAAACCGTGCTGCTCAGGAGCACTTAACCCCACTACCCCTCTCCTTTTGTTTTTTACATAGGCATAAAAAGATTTATGATTATCCCTCACTGTATCTGCTAATTTGAGTTTATGAGATCTTCTAGCCAAGTACATACTTTTTTTTGGTAGCCCTAAGGATTTTCTTATAACGATTCCAGCTTGACAGATTTCCACGTTTTTTTGCCCTTATGTAAGCTTTATTTTTCTTCTTGATAGTTTTCCTTACTTTCTTAGTGAGCTATGGTGGTATCCAGCCTGCCCCATTATATTTCTTTTTGATAGGAATGTATGTTGCAACCAGTTTGTTTATTTTGTTGTTAAGTAAGTTCCACATATCCTGTAATGTTTGATGCGCCATCTGCTCCTCCCAATCCCAATGGGATAGCTCCCTCTTTATGTTAGCAAAGTCAGGCCTTACATAATTATAGATTACTGTATCCCCAGTGGGTTTACTATTGTGCCCTTGTAGGGAAAAACAAACCATGTTATGGTCACTTGAACCAAGTGGTACAAGAACCTTGCATTCCTGTATTTTGTCTGGGATATTACTTATAACTTAATCCAGCAAATTTTCCCTCTTGTGCCTTCTTGAACCATTTGCTCGAGTCCTGCTAGGTTAAATGCCTCTATAAAATGTTGTTCTGCTGAAGTATTAGCCCCTACGTTAGTCCAGTTAATACCTGGCAAGTTAAAACCCCCCACTAGCACTACATTCTCTTTATTTGACAGGGTTGTAATATAATCCAGGATTTTCCTATCTTCCTGACCCATGTATGATGGAGATCTGTATACCACACCTATATTCGTATTGGCACAGTGTGCTCAGGAGATTTTAACCACAACTAGCTCGAGCTTCCCCAAGCAGATGTTTCTACTTGCTCAGCTGTGATGTTATTCGTTACACAGAGTGCCACCCCTCCACCCCTGCCATTGGGCCTAGCCCTATAAAATATATTATAACCTGGGATCTGCCAATCCAAGGAGTCATCGTGTTTCCACCATGTTTCTGTGACAGCACAGATTTGTATATTTTCCTCTCTTAGCATAAAAATAAGGTCATCCATCTTCTGGGTTAGACTATGGGCATTTAGCAGCAAGCATTTCAGGTTACCCAGCACCCTTTTTGTTGCAATACATTTTTTGTTCCACCTGACCCCTGTATCATCCCCGTCCCCTTCTAACAGTTTAAATAACTAGTTATTTCTTGTTCTAGTTTGTAAGCAAAAATCATTTTGCCCTTTTTATTAACATGTAAACAATCTAGTGCAAATAAGTCTGAGTTCTGAAATTGGTCCCAATGCTGAATATAAGAATGGCCCTCCCTGTAATACCATCTCCTGAGCCAATTATTTAACTGTAATATCTCTTTATTTTCAACTGCACCTGCTTTGGGAACAGGAAGGATCCTTCATATTAATATGTGACATCCTTTTGCCTTCGGTGCTTTCCCAACTTCCTCAAAGTCCCTCCGAATGTCCTCATTTTTCTGTCTGCCGATGTTGTTTACTCCCGCATGCAGCAAGGTAAGAGGCTTTTCTGTGTGTTGTAACAGCCCAGGGAGAAGCCTTCTAATATCCCCAATACCAGCCCCTGGCAGCACACTAATTGTAGAGTGCTCATTTCGATGTTTGCAAAAGATATGGTCTGTATATCTTAGCATTGAATCCCCTATACCCAAAACATCCTTCCGTGTAATTGGTGTGTGTAAATCTGGCTGTGCCTGGGTTTTCTCAGATGTAACCTCTATCATGGGATCCTGACTGGTTTCTTTCTCAGTTTCAGCAAGTACACTAAATTGATTTTGAAAGTATATGCTTATTGACCCCCCTTCTACCTTTCTTTGCTACTTTTTGCACTATGCTCCAGTCATCTATGTTTGGTGTTTGTTCTCCATAATCGTCCTGTGTGACCCTAAATGACTGTTCTTTTATCACATGAGATATGTCTGTTTCTTGTTCCATTTGTATTACTGTCTGATCAATGTATTGTTCTAAAATGTTAATGTCCTTTTGTACTTGAACTCTTAGACGCAGTTCCTCCACTTCTTTAAATGATGCTGAACCTGAAAGTCATTTTTCCGACTAGAATCTGTTTTTCAATACTGATTCCAATTCTCTTACTGTTTCATTTATACAGATTTATTAGTAACCTGAGTGGGTGTTTGTGATTTACGTTTTGGTGGCAAGTACCATTTGAAAACTGTATGATGCAGTTTACATCCCTCTCAACCACATAGTTCTGTAACTGCATCTGGATGCATTGTGACAACAGTGGAAGACCTGAGCATGGCACAGATCTGGATGGAATGCACTCCAGGGTATTTGAAAAAGACAGTGGGCAGGATTTTCATAACATGGAGCAGGGCTTGTGTCCAGCTCTGTTCCATGACACTTTGGTTCTGGCAGTGTGCTAAACCTTTCACTGCAACTGCACCTGATTTTACAGTCTCAGGCCCAGCTGTGAAAATTGTCATGAATTACAGCAGCTTGCACCAAATATTTGGTGCAAGCTCCATAAAACAGGCTCCCAGAATTGCCACAAGGTAGACCAGAAAAAGTTGGTCTAACTTGTAGCAATTGCCATACGGGATAGAAAATCTCATTCGATTTTTGCAAGCCCAATGCACTGCATTGTTTGTGCACCAGGGCTTGCAGCAATCTAGGACATTTGAAAATCTGGCCCAGTGTGTTTAGCTAGCTCTTGGTATGAGAAAATACATATTTTGTATCATACTGTAGAAGTTCCTCAATTGCTAACCTGTCAATTAGATTGCTAATCCTATTGAAATTACTGCCTTTAGTGACTGCGTACACTTAGTTACACCTTATATATATTATCAGGCTGTAGAAACTACCAACAGAAAGCATTGTTAAAACTCATAGTTGGAAAAGTAGTACCTCAAAGTTCACTGACAAAAGCAATAGTTACAATAATTTAAGTGGATGCAAAAATATAAATAAATAAAATAAGGTAGCAGAACATTCTTAACAACTCAAGTTACCCTTCTTGTTCAATAATATCTTGCTTCCACTGTACACTAATCAAAAATGGTAATTTACTAACATACTAACATACTATTTGCCAGCAGATTAGGCCTTATGGTCTATCAAGTCTGCTCGAACCTAGATCCTTAGTTGGGTGCCGAGACCCTCCCATCCCTTGTGCTCCAGAAACCCCTATCATCCATCCCCACCCCCCCGGGACAGGCCATCATCTGATACATCCACTTTCTGTGTCTGTCCCACCCTCTCTTAAAGCTCTCCACTGTGGATCTCTGAACCAGCTCACCAGGCAGAGCATTCCAAGGGTCCACCACCCTCTCAGTGAAAAACCTCCTCTTTTTCCCCTCACCCTTCCACCTTCCAACTTCAAACCATGCCTCTGGTGATGCCTCCTGCTTTAGTCTAAAGATCCCTCCATGTTTACCCTATTTATTCCTTTGAGGTACTTGAAGACCTCAATCATGTCCCCCTGTCTCTCCTCCTCCAATGAAAACAGGCAGAGGCTCCTCAAGTCTGTCCTCGTAAGTCAAATCCCTACCCTCATATCATCTTTGTTGCCCTCCTCTGTACCCCTCCAGGAGCTGTATGTCCTCTTCAAGTGTGGTCTCCAGTACTGTACACAGTACTCAAGGTGTGGTCTAACCAGTCCATTGTACAGTGGCAGAATCACTTCCTTGCTCCTAGAGGTGATCCCCTTGCGATGCATCCCAACATCCTGTTTGCCTTGCTAGCTGCTCTCCTGCACTGCTCAGTGTTATTCATACATGTATCCACCATGACCCCTAGGTCTTTTTCCCTGTTGAGGCTTCAGCACCTCCCTCCCAGGGTGTACCTGTGTTTAGGTTTCCCGACCAAGATGCAACACCTTGCACTTGGTGATATTGAAATTTAATTTCCATGTGTGAGCCCAGCTTTCCAGGGTGTCCAGGTCCCCTTGCAGGGCCAACCTCCCCTCTTCTCCCTCAACTACTGCTCCCATCTTGGAGTCATCCAGCGAAGAGACTCATTTCACACCCTATACCATCCCTGATGTCTGATGTATGCATTAAACAGGATTGGACCCAGGACCCGAGCCCTGTGGTACCCCACTACCAACCTCTGTGGGGTTGAGAGCTCCCCACAGACCACTACTCTCTGAGTGCGCCCAGCTATCCAGTTTTCAATCCATCTGACCATCAAAGGGCCTACTCCTAACCCCATCAGTTTCTCCACCAGACCATTGTGGGGACAGAGTCAACGCCTTGCTGAAGTCCAAGAATAATACATCCACAGGCTTACCCCTATCCAGTTCTGATGTTACCCATTCATAGAACTCCACAAGGTTGGTTTGACATGATCTACCTGGCACAAACCCATGCTGCCACTCATCCAGACCTCCACCTCCTCCAAGTAAACCCCCAATCGTTCCTTTAGTATACTCTCCATTAATTTTCCCACCACCGAGGTTAAACTGGTGGGTCTATAGTTTCCTGGTACTTCCCCGACCCCCTTTATGGATTGGTACCACATGTGCCTCTCGCCAATCCCTAGGTACCTCCCTGTCTCAAGTGACCTGTTGAAAAGCTCCGCCAGGTGCAGCCAGTATGTCCGCCAATTCCCATAGTACTACTCGGATGAATGCCATCCGCCCAGGGAGATTTGTCTTCTTTAGGGCCTTGAGGGCAAACTCACACCCTTTGGTGGGATGGCATCATCCGTCCCCTCCACCTTACTGGTCTTTTATCCTTATCCAGATGTGACACCCTGGGGTACCTTTCCCTCCCTTTGCTCCATTTCTGCTGCCCCTGATCCCACTCCTGCCGCTTCTATCCCTTTGTGCCTTGCTTGTAGATATCCCATCCCTCCCTAGTGAACACAGAGGCAAAGTACTGTTAAATACCTCTGCCTGGTCCTCGCCTCTTCCACCCACCCTCCTTCTGATCTCAATCTGCTGAGATGGCCTTAGTTTTCTCCACTCCCCAATGTACCGGAAGAACCCTTTTCCTCCATGTATCCCTGTGCGCAGCCGATGCTCTTTACTGGACTTTGCTCCCTCACCATACTGGGTGACTTTTCTAGATGCAAGCTGGTACATTTCCTTATCCCTATCCCTCTTGTTGTTTTATATTTTTGTAAGCCGCCTTCTTTTCTCTGACTGCTACCTGGACCTCACTGGACCACCAGCATGGTTTATGTGACCTTGCTCCTTACGTTTCAACTTACGCAGATCCTGACTGCCTCATGAAGTCCCGTTTTATGACCTCCCATCTCCTTTCCACACTTGTTGTTGAGGTAATCCTTCAAGTGATCCTTGAGAATATTTCCATGCCCATAAAGTCTGCCCCCTGAAGTCCACTGCCAGTGTCCTAGATCTCACCCCACTCCCCCAATGCTTATTTGAAACCAGACAGTATTGTGGTCACTCCCAGTCAGGGGTCCTGTACAACCATGTCCCTTACCAGATCCCCATCTGCCAGAACCACATCCAGGACATGCCCCTCCCTTGTGGGCTCCATCACATGCTGTGTTAAGAACACATCCTGGAAGCCATCCAGCAGCCTCTGCTCCTTGGCCACCTTAGAGGACATGGTTCCCCAGTTAGTACCTGGCATATTAAGGTCCCCCATCAACACCACTCCTTCCCCTTTTGGACCACACTGGGCAATGATGTTGTCCAGCAAACCATCCTCTAGAACATCACTCATCCCGGGGGGCCTATATGCTACACCCAGCTTGACCTTATCTCCTGCTGGGGATCGTAAGATGACCCATCAAGGCTCACGTTTCCCTCTGCCTCTTCTACCATAGCAATTTCTATGTCATCTCTAATGAACATAGCCACTCCACCCCCTCTGCCCTCCTTTCTATCCTTCCTAAGCATAGTGTACCCCCGTACATTTAGGTCCCAGTCATGGTTTTTGTTGGCCCACGTTTCCGTGACTGCCGCCACATCCACCCCCCCCTCGAACAGCATGGCCTGGAACTCTGGCAACTTGTTTCCCAAACTCCTGGCATTTACTAACACTAACCCCACCCCTTATCCCTGATCCTTTTGTCAGACCCCACCCAGATTCCTTATACTTCCATCCTCCCCTGCTCCTCCTGAAACCTCCACCTCCAGTCTGTTTCCCCTCCCCCTGGGCTTGAAGGTTACTCCCCTTATCTGAGGGAGGGCTTCGTCAGCCCTCCTTATCCCTTCCCCTTACAAGTTTAAACCCCACCTTTCTTGTATGTAGTCAGCCATCCCTGTTTAAGGACTTCCTTCCTAATGGGGCAAGATGAAACCTGTCCTTGGCATATAGTCCCTTATCCTCCCAAACTCCATTCCAGTTCCTAACACCCCAACCCATTCTCTTCACCCCACTTCCTGAGCCATTCATTAACCTCTGTGAGCTTCATTTTTTCTCCACTGAGGCCTTTGGTACTGGCAATATCTCCGAAAAGGAAATGTTGCATCCATTATCCCGACAGACTCTGGCAAGTTCTTGGAACCTTGCTTGGATTTCCATAATGCTATTTCCCTCTAGATCATTAGTTCCCAAATGCACCAAATCCGGTTCCCTCCACAATCTAACCATTTCATACCATGAACTTTGCTCTGTGCACTGTCAGCCCAGAGATACTCACTACCTTCACCTGGCTATGGCATCCATCCCCTGTCCCTCCCAATGGATACCCTTAATCATCGAGTCTCCCAGTAACAGAACCTTAACACCGCCATCCCTTATGGTTACCTCACTATACCCTCTACCCCCTCCCCACTTTATTCATGATCACAATTTCATGGGAGTCTTCCTGCCTTATTAGAGACCCCTTGTCACCCTCCCTTTCTGCCTCCCTTGCTATTTTGCCCACTTAACTCAAACCCCTCTGAATAGGTGTCCCCTTTAACCCTCTCTTATCTGAACCATTTATCCTGGCCCTGATGGTTTCCCCTTCCCCCACCCTCATCCCCCCTTGTAATAGTACCCCTGTCTCCAGAGGCTCTCTGTGGGTCCCCTTTAGCTAGGGCCCCATCCTTGGTACTGACCTTCCTGCTGAAGGGGCTCCTCTCCACCTCCTTGTCTCCCAGTTCCTCTCCAATCATGCTCTCCTCCCTCATGTCTGGAATATGTTGCATCTCCCCCATTTGCTTAACATATATGTTCCCTTCTCCCTCTGGGACTATGTCTATCCTTTCCATAGTTGTTCTGTGATGCCCTATGGGTATCTGACTCCCTCCGGCCTCTGTATAAGTTTCCTCATTTCCACCAACCTTCCTCCCTCTAGGATGTAGTATCTCAAATTTATTGTGACACTCTATGTCAGCCTCCATCAAGTAACCAGTTTCCCTGACTGCATCTCTAAACTGACCTCTTCTTCCTCTTGCACTGTTCACCTTAGGAGCTCCTTCCCACAGTCTGCTGTTTTAGGCTGCACAACAGCCCCTCCTGACTTTTCCCTCCAGTCTCCTTGAATTAGAATTTTCACCCTGTACGCTTTCCTTAGCATCAACTCCCTATCTAAGGGTCCTCTGTCCCTAATATCCCCCTTCTGCTTGCTGTAGCATAATGTCCTGTAATTTCAGAGTGTTGCCCAGCCTCCCTCAGCCCCACCCTTCTGCTGCCCATATCCACACCCCTTATCCTTGGACACCCCCCCAGCTCCCACAGCTTACTCCTTAACCAATATACCTCACTCCTAATACAAGATAGCTGTCTACAGAGTGGGCAGCCTCCCTCTCTGCAGGCCCAATTTAGAATTATTGCCATCCCACAGCCTGTGCAGCCTACAACCCTTCCGAAGATGCCTGCCATGGTGGAATATGGCCACCCTGATTATCCCCCTCTGTTTATAATAGCACACCCCCTTTTCTCAGTCCCTTTCCCCTGGAGTACAGTTTCTCTCTATACTGACTGTAGTTATTTACAAACCCAATTTCAACCCCGCCAACAAAGTTCCCAAGTCTCACAAACACATATAGTCCAGTATGTGTTCAGTCCCACTAACAGTGTGTGTAAGCAGACTCCAGGTACCGTATGATGTCACAGGCCCACCAACTCCTGTTGCTTCAAAATTTCAGTCCCAAACAGAAATACTCAGCCTTCAATCCCAACCCCCAGTGGCTTTTCAGTATTTAAGTAAGCCTACAAAACAGGGTGGGTGGGAGGCTCTACCAAACACCCAGGCAAACACATTTAAATTACCTTCTAATTTTCCCTGCCAAACATCTATCCCCAAACCTACAATATCACAGCCCAAGTATCAGTTCAAATTCAAGGTAATAATTTTAACACATAGAACTAATTTCACTAACAAACTATTCAAATATTTCAGTTTAAAACAAAATATAACTCCTGGCCTCTTTTCTACCAACCTGTTGCTTAAGCTCCCAAGTGAACAATGAAAAGCCACAGTAATTCCTGTTTAAAGACAAGTTAATTGCAGCTAATGTCCTCCTCCAAACACCAGGCAAACACATTTAAATTACCTTCTAATTTTCCTGCCAAACATCTATCCCCAAACCTACAATATCACAGCCCAAGTATCAGTTCAAATTCAAGGTAATAATTTTTAACACAGAACTAATTTCACTAACAAACTATTCAAATATTTCAGTTTAAAACAAAATATAACTCCTGGCCTCTTTTCTACCAACCTGTTGCTTAAGCTCCCAAGTGAACACACCTGGTAATGTTGATTTTGGGAGCACCCCTTTACAACACTCCAAGTCATCACAATTGGGTCTTGGAAATGTCTTTTATTGGGCTGATGCACAAAAGAAACTTTGGAATCTAATCCTTCCTCCACCTCTTCTTGTTGGAACATTCCTTAGTATGACGCTTCACAAGCTAGATTTCCAAGATGGAAACTGGCTAAGCAAGACAGGCACTGAGAAATGTAGCTAGGACACTGACTGTTGCATAGGAGGGGGAGTACTGGAATGGATTCAATGGGCTTTATTGAGTTCTCAACATAAGTCAACTAATATGCTCAAACATACAACTAGTTAATAATTATGCACATATAAGGAATTGCTCAGCTGTCTACAAAATGGATATTTTGTGTTCCTCCTGTCAATTGGGAAGTGGAGTGCTGTAAAAAATTGCTCTTATAATTACCTTAACCAGGAGAGTAAACTACCAGTACCCATCACAACTTTTCACAGCACTGTGAGTTATCACAATTGGGTGATTAAGAAGCAGCATCAGCAGACAACATGGTGGGATGAGGAGGAAGTGGCCTGAACACAGACTGTAACACTAGATGGACAAAAATGGATTTTTCCTGACTCCAGGTGTCCAGCCTGTAGTACCAGGAGAAGGTATGGACAGGTGGCCAGCTGGCCACTGAACAGATGTGGTGATGGGTACCACATTGTGCCTTACCCATGAGTTGGCTACAACTCCGGTAGAGTGAGCTTTAAGTTGAGCAGAGCAAGAAGAGATTGGATTCTTGAAAACCTCAGAGATAGTGTACTTTAGCCATCAGGCCAGGGTGGAACTGGAGGTGTCTAGTTCCCACTTGGGACCTTGGCTGATGATGAACAGCCTCTCAGACTTCCTGAATGGGGCTGTTCTGTCAAGATAGGACTTGATGGTAAAACTCAGGTTGAGGATACAGAAGGGCTCCCTCTGAGGGTCATTAGGATCTGGTTCAAACATGGGCAGGGAAATCTCTTGGACAAGGTGGAAAATTAAGGCTGTTTTGGGAAGGAAGGAAGGAAGGAAGGAAGGAACAGTTCACGGCATTACCCTCTCTTCATGGAAGAATAGGAATATTTCTTCACAGGACAGAGCCTGAATCTCAGATGGCAACCAGAAAAACAGTCTTTAACGTTACAAAAAGCAGGGGCACAGAGTCTAAATGTTCAAATTGGGGTTTGGTTAAAGCATCTAGGACCAGCTTCAGGCCATGGGGATACAATGGATCAAGTTCTGTGTCTGTGTCTGTGAGGTGGTGCAACTCCTTCAAGATAGGTTTGTTAACATGCAAAGCCCAACATGATCTGAGTCCTAGCTACCTAAAAGAGTTCCTGTGTCCATATGTTCCTGATCATCCTCACTGCTCTTTGGAGGTGGGCCTCTTGAAGGTTCCCAGATCTCACCAAAAGTTGTCTGTGGATCATGCCTTTGCTGTAGCTGCCCCAGTTTACTGGACCCCCCCCCGTCATGAGAGCTTCGGAAAGCCACCTCAGTTGATAGCTTTAAGTGGTGGTTAAAGCATTATCTTTTTATAAGCACTTAACATACTGTTTCCTAACTTTTTCTGTGTAAATGGGATTATTTATTATACTGCTGCTATTACAGTATGTGTATTTTTTCTGAGTGTAAATTGCCCAGAGCCTGTAGGACTGGGTACCTAATACATATATACTGTATACTACTACTACTGCTAGTTTTGGGTTTAATGTTCACCCTTGCATTTAGAAAAGTCTGTATTAGAGGGTACGTCCATGGTAGGCAATCATCATTTCCCCCAATCACTCCAATAGTGGCTTCTTGGACTCTAAGGGAGGCTGTGGAGAGACCCTTATCAAATCCCTCCAGCAGGAATTCAAGTATCTGAGTAACTGGGCTGTTTGCTGGATTAATGGCTTTCGATCTGCACCATCTGGAAAAGATGAACCAATGTCTATCATAGGTGTGATTGGTGGAAAGTCAGCAAGCCTGTATTAAAGTGTCTACTACTATGTCAGATACTCCCACTTTTAGCAGTCTGAGCATCTAAGTAGCCATGCCATCAGTTTCAGGGAAGCTGGGTCTGGGTGTTGAATGGGACCCTGCATCAGAAATTTGAATTAGAGGGGCAAAGTCAGAGGATGGTCCATTATCATTTGCATGACTGATTCATACCATGTTTGACTTGGCCAGTTTGGGGCTATCAGGATCACTGTGATGTCAGTATCCTGGATTTTGCTAACTATATGCTCTATCATCGATAATCAGTGGGAATGCATACGTCGTCTTGAAGTGCCAGGGTGTTGATAGGGCATCCACTCCTGCAGATTGCTTTTCTTTGTATCTTGCAACTTCAGTAGCATGTTTTTTGACTCTTGGCCCACTGACCAATTTCAGCCATAGATTTCTTCTGGCCTTATTGATGGTGCAGTAGCAGATAAGGACATTTTGAATGTGTCAATGGAGTCAGCCACATATTTAATTGCCTGGACCACATAGTTCATGGTAGCCCTGTGGGAACTCATTTTGGGAAGGTCTTGCTGTATGGTCTCCAAATACCTCATCATGGCTCTGGTGGTGTACAGTGGAGTCAGCCATGATGAAGTGCAGTAACTTGCAGTAATGACATGTCACAAAATCCTGCATGACAAAAGGGCTTAATTGCCATTGACTTACAATGGCCCTGAAGTAACCTGCAGCATTCTCTAACGGAACTGGTATACATATATATGGATTGCACCTGGGACACTGTGCCTTGCACAAAACAAGTATTCAAAGTATAGAACAACTGCCGGCACTGGCTACTCACAGAACTCTCTAGTTAAGTCACACCTGATGTATGCATTGGTTGAAGAATTCCACATACAGTAGAACTGATTTTATTCCAATAAAGAGCTTAATTTTATTTTTGGTGCACAAGTGTGGAATCTTCCTGCTCCCTCCACTCACCCATTCCAAATGCCTCCAGATGCATTTCAAGCCACCTAGTGCTTAGTCATAGGATGAAGCATATACCATCCTATGATTAAGTGCTAGGTGGCATGAAACATGTCAGGAGGCATTTGGAATGTGTGAGTGGAGGGGGCAGAAAGATTCCACACTTGTGCACTGAAAATAAAATTAAGTACTTTATTGGAATAAAATGAGTTACATGTGGAATTCTTCAACCAATGCATGCATAAGGTGTGACTGAACCAGATAGTTCTGTGAGTAGCCAGTGCTGGCAGTTTTTCTGTGCTTAGCATTTTGTGATATTCTACAGCATTTCTGCATTGCATCCTGGCTGTCTCATCAGTATATGGCTGCCGTGGAAGCCTTAATGGACATCAATAGGCTCTTGTGGGATGTTCTGATCATATCCTCCACCTTTTTGTCCATAGAGTCTTTTAGGGCTGAAGAGCCCTCTGATGGGAAGACTCTCTTGTGGCTCAGAGTCAATTTTAGGTGGACAGGACAATGTTTCTTGCCTGTCTTCTTGTAAGTAGTATCTCCTGTCAAGGATGCCTTCTCTCTAGTTTTGGATGGCTCTGGAGCATCCCATTTCTTTGATACAATGACTTCTAGTGCCTTGCACCCTGTAAAGAAATTGTGTTTTCTTCCTTTCCCTGACTAGTGAGTCCAGAGTCTCTTCCTATGGGGGCACTGGTTCTTCAACTCTGAGGGTCTCGCAGACTACTCTGATTATCTCTGGTATGGTACCATAGGGACCTAAGCAAGCTGCTAGGTCTTCCCTTGGTTCTTTCTCTTCCTCATTGGTCCTCCAGTTCCTGGTTGTCTTCCTTTCTCTGTTTTTTTTTTTTTTTTTAATTATGGGTATCTGTGCTTGGTTCTTATTTTGGTCTGCCAAAGCCTTAGTCCTCTTGAGAAACTCTGGAAATGCCCACCATGACTCCCTGTGATACTGAGAAGGCACTGTCCTTTGTGGTGTCCTTAATGGAGGGCACTGAAGCCAAGTTGTTAACATCGGGATCTGTACCCACCATGCATAGCAAGTAGAGGTTCCATGGAGCCTTCAGGAGGAGGAAATTAGGGCACTTGCAACACCCCTCTGTTCTTTCCCATGTTGGAGAAGTACAATGGTTCTGATAAGAGTAGAAGGAGATTGTGAGCAAGCTGCAAGGAGGTTAGCTATGGACACACAGAACAACTAGATACTAATGTGACCTGATATCTGAAGTCTGATGACCAGGGAAGGGGGGGTACCCAGCTTGTTGAACTGGCAATCAATACACAAGGCTAAAACCATTTTACATGGCAACCATAAGAACAACAACCAACCTGCACAAGCTCCTGGGACTGGGTGGGTACCGTACTGGCCACCATTCAAACTGTTTCTCCACATATACAAAAGGGGACTGGCGAGTACCAAAAGCAGACTAATCATGCAAAGACTGAGTGGGGGGGGGAGTCCAGGGCAAGGAGCAGCAGCTCCAAAACTGAAAAAAGCAGAGAAATGTGAAAGCTGTGCAAATATGAAAAAGCTTAACATTTGCAGCTTTAAAAGCTTGATATTGACTGTAAAAAATAAATCCCCTTATAAATTATAGAAAATATGGGTTCAAACCATGAATGATGAATGGCTGGTAGGCAGCCAAACAAGATGTCCACAAACAAAACTGGGGAATGTTTCAGCAGGAAGAGGTGGAGCCAAGATTGGTTTCCAAAGTTTCTTTTGTGCAACAGCTTAACAGAGGACACCTCCAAGACCCAATTGTGATGACTCAAGAGTGCTATAAAAAAGTGTGATTGGTAATGATTTTCTAAACCACCTTCCCAGAAAGTCCACAAAATTCACTGAAATTAATTACTATGTCCACTCTGATTCAGATGGTAAGTGAACCCTTGCTAACACCCATAGTAGGAAAAAAGACCCAAAAGATACTACCCAAGTACCTGTTTTCTATTTACAGATGGAAAGGAATAAAATCATCCCTTCATTTGATCTAGATCAAATAACTATACATTTATCTGATAAAGGAGATAAACCTGTTTTATTAACCACGTACAGTACAATAACTACCATGATGTTGATATTGATGCTAATACTAATTTTAATGACCGTAGTCTTAGGATGGCTGTATCATGATGAAATCACCCAGAAAGAACCCTTAAATCATAGAGAATTTATATAGCAAGGAAATCATTTTCCATGTACAATCTGACCTGGTATAGTTGTGAATCTAAAGTATACAATTGAAGGTCTTGAAAAGTTAACAGGAAATTCTAAGTTCTATTTTAATGCAAGTATAGACTCATTCCCTGAACGGGGAGTTACATATGAAACTAGGAATCTGGAAATGCAGAAAATATTAACACTATTTTATAAAGGAGCCCAAATACGTCAATAGTTTACTCAATAGAACTGGAGAAACCTTCCCTGATTAGCAGCATATGAGTGAAAAACCTACACTTTTTGAAAAGTCCATCATCTCTCAGTAACCAATTAAATGTGAGTCTAAAAGACACAAGCTACACACCTACTAAATATGGAACAATCTGGTTATAATAAGGAAACACCAGCTGTTCTTAGACAGCTGATAGCCAACAACACTGAACAGAATGAAGAAATCAAGCATATTTCATTTTTCATTTTGTTTTACATTGAGGAGCATGTGAGCATAACTGCCCATTTTTACATGTGACCAGTTCAACATAAATACAAAAAAACTCAACAATTAACAGATAACAACTGATGAACAATACAAGACAAATACAATAAGGCATTCAAAACAGTTACAATCAGATCAGTTATTTGAGTTTTTTCAAACACATTTTTAAAAATTTAGATAATGTTACATCTATAGACAGACAGCAGAAGATAATCTTTAATTCCTCTTGAACTAAGTGCTTTCTGACACAATTTAGTAGAAAATAAAGGAGTCTTCAAGGTAATTTTGCTTCTAGAGCTGGTACCAAAAGAATTTGTGGATTTAGGAAACAATTCAATAATGCAGTCAGGCAATAGACCCATAATAGCTTTGTGTAATTGATTATCCAGGGAAAAACATTGTAGTGATGTATTTAAGTCACAGCAATGTGTCTTATGTGGAAGACTTGTAGCAAACCTTATAATAGTGTGGTAAATGAGTCTCAGTTTTGACAAAACAGCATCAGAGGCTGAGGCATAGATTAAGAAGCAAGAATCAATCAACAAGAATAGAAAAATATTGACTAAAAGTAACCTTGACTTTAGGACAAGCAAATGTCTGGTCCTGTGATGCATGATCAGCCTCTGATGGAGCTTCTGAATTAGGCTAATCACATGAACCTGAAAGGAAAGGTAATAATCTAAAAGTACCCCAATGTATTTACATTCAAAGGTCTTTTCAATTAACATAGAAACATAGAATCTGATGGCAGATAAGGTCCGCTTGACCCACCCAGTCTGCCTATTTCCCTACCTAATGGATAAGCTGCAGATCCTAGTTAACCAACAGCCTACTTCCTCCTACCACCCACAGAATTGCCTTATGTCTGTCCCATGCATTCTTGAATTCCCCCACTGTTTTTGACTCTATGACCTCCTCAGGAAGGCTGTTCCATGCATCTACAACCCTCTCTGTGAAGAAATACTTCACCACCTTATCTCTGAACCATCCCCCCTCTAACTTCAAATTGTGCCCCCTTGTTCTTGCACATCTCTTTTTCTGAAAGATGCTACCCTCTTGGACTTTGTTGATTCCCTTGAGGTATTTTAAAGTTTCTATCATGTCCCACCTCTCCCCTCCTTTCCTTGAGGCTATACATCTTAAGATCCTTTAGTCTTTCTATATATGTCTTCTGGTGTAGACCCTGCACCATTTTGGTTGCCCTCCTCTGTACAGCCTCCACACTGTCTACGTCTTTGTAGAGATGGCGTCTCCAGAACTGTACACAGTACTACAGATGTGGTCTTACCAACTGTCTGTACTGAGGGACAACAACTTCCTGTTTTCTACTGGTGATGCCTCTTCCTATGCATCCCAGTATCCCCCCAGCCCTCCTTACTGCCTTCTCACATTGCTTGCCCACCTTTAGGTCATCTGATATGACTACCCCCAGGTCCCTTTCCATTTTTGTTGTTGTTAGTATCTCACCCCCATTGTATACTCTTTCCCTGGGTTTTTGTTTCCCAGGTGCATTACTTTGCACTTCTTTGCATTGAATCTAAGCTGCCATACATTTACCATTCCTCCAACCTTTCCAAATTCCTTTTCATCCTTTCCACCCCATGTTGCATATTAGTCCTGGTGTAGATCTTTGTGTCATCTGCAAAGAGACATACTTTTCCTTCCAGTCCCTCTGCAATGTCACTTATAAAGACATTAAAAAGGACTGGACCCAGTACTGAACCCTGCAGTACCCCACTAGTAATCCCTCTTTCTTCACCGTGGACTCCATTTACTATTACACTCTGTGTCCTGTTGTCCAGCCAATGTTTTACCCAGGCTACCACCCTGGGACCCACTCCCAGGCTGGCTAATTTGTTTATTAGTCTTTTTTGCAGGACTGTGTCAAATGCCTTGCTAAAATCTAGGTAGGCCATGTCCACAGCCCCTCCTTGGTATACTACTTTGGTCACCTAGTCAAAGAAATCAATTAGATTTGTCTGACATGACCTTCCTACTGTGAACCCATGCTGCCTTGGGTCCTGCGCCCCACTGGTCTCTAGATACTCAACAGTTCTTTCCTTCAGAAGTGATTCCATCATTTTCCCTACCACTGAGGTCAAACTGACATTTCTGTAGTTTCCTGCCTCTGTCTTGCTCCCAATTGTGTGAAGAGGAATCACATCTGCCCTCCTCCAGTCCTCAGGTACCACACCATTTATTTTATTTATTTAGTTTTTGTTGACTGGGTAAGTGCACTAGATAAATCCTGCCTATTTTCAGGCATGACCCGGGGGAGGGGGTTACAGATGAATGCCAACTGACCTTGAACCAGATTAAGCTGTTGGTGGTATTTTTTGTTAATGAAGGAAATTTGGCCATTGCATTGGGGAAATTCCCCTGCTCTTTTCGAGAAGTGTCATGGGATCTTTAACGTCCACCTGAACTGCCACCAGAACAGGCAGATGGGACCTCAGTTTAATGTCTCATCTGAAAGACGGCACCTCAGGAGTGCAGCACCCCCCTCATGCTGCACTACAGTGTCAGTATTGGAATATTAACCCAAGTGCCTCATGTGGGGATAGAACCCACAGCCTACTGATCTCCCAGCCTCAGAGGTGAGTGTGCTACCTGCTGAGCAACTGACACTGCTTATCCTGCCATTATTTATTAAAAAGAGTAGTCAGTGGTGTTACTAGTTCTTCCCTTAGTTCTTTTAGAATTCTGTGGTGAATCCCATCAAGCCCCATTGCTTTATCCACCTTCAGTTTTAGGAGTTCTTTCAGAACCCTTTCTTCTATGAAAGGACTAATATCAACCCCCCTATCCAGAGTGTCCCCATGCTCTTCCATTGTGAATACTGAGCAGAAGTATTCGTTCAATATCCCTGCTTTTTCGCTGTCACTCTCTGCCCAACCCCCCTCCTCTTTATTCAGCCTCAATATCTCTGCCTTAGTCTTTCTTTGCTCCCTAATGTACCTACAAAAGGTTTTATCCCCATTCTTAACTGAGTTGGCTATCCTTTCCTCAATTTGGGCCTTTGCTATTCTGACAGCCTTCCCCGTTTCTTTCTGCTTTAACTGGTACAGCTCTTTGTCCTGCTCCTTCTGTGTTTCCTTATACTTCCTGAATGCTGTCTTTGCCTCCCTAACCTTCCTGCCACTTCTTTTGAGAATCATAGTGTTTATTTCTTTTGTTTTGATTTGTTTATTTGCTTCACACAAAGGCTTGTTGCCTCTGTGATGGCAGTTTTGATGTTTCCACATTGTTGCTCCACCCTACTTTCTTGCCCATTTGCTAGGGCTTTTCTGAGGTACTCTCCCATTTTGACAAAATCAGCCCTCCTGAAGTCCAGTACCTTCACTTTTGTATGGCTTGACTCTATAGCTAAGTTTATCATGAACCACACTGTTTGGTGGTCACTTGTTCCCAGATGGCTACCCACTTCTAAATCTGAGATCCTCTCTCCATCCCCATTTGAGAGTACAAGGTCTAAGATTGCTCCCTCCCAAGTGGATTCCAAAACTAGCTGTCTGAGGCATGCCATCTGTAGGGTATCGAGAATGGCCCTGTTCTTGGATGCAGCTGCAGCAAAGGTGCTCCAGTTAACATCTGGCATATTCGGGTCCCCCATCAGCAATATCTCCCCTTTCTCTGCCATCCTAAAGATGCCTTCTATCATTTCCTTGTCCATTTCCTCCCCCGAGACAGGAGTCTGTAAACAACCCCTGTGCAGAATGTGGTGCCATTTCCAGTCTCCAGGGTGACCCACAGTGCCTCCTCTCATCCCTGTTTACCCTTTAGTTCTATTGCCTTGATCCCTTCCCTTATGTAGAGAGCTACTCCTCCTCCTCTTTTGCCCTCCCTGTCCCTCCTGTAGATAGTGTATCCTGGTATGTTTATGTCCCAGTCATGGTTCTGTGTGTACCATGTTTCTGTGACTGCCACAATATCCAGGCATCCCTCTTCCATCAAGGCCACCATTTCAGGGAGTTTTTTTACCTAGACTATGGGCATTGGTACTCATACTAACATACTAATTACCAGCAGATTAGGCCTTATGGTCTATCGAGTCTGCTCAAACCTCAGATCCCTAGTTGGATACCGAGGCCCTGCCCCCCCTTGTGTTTCAGAAACCCCTATCATCCATCCCCACCACCCTGGGCCAGACCATCATCTGATACATCCACTTTCTGTGTTTGTCCTACCCTCTCTTGAAGCCCTCCACTGTGGATCTCTTAACCATCTCACCAGGCAGTGCATTCCAAAGATCCACCACCTTCTCAGTGCAAAACCTCCTCCTCTTCCCCCCCTCAGCCTTCCACCTTCTAACTTCAAACCATGCCCTCTGGTACTACTCCCAACCACGTCAGTTTCTCCACTAGACCATTGTGGGGGATAGAGTCAAATGCCTTGCTGAAGTCCAAGAATTATACATCCACAGGCTTTCCCCTGTCCAGTTCTGATGTTACCCATTTGTAGAACTCCATAAGACTGGTTTGACATGACCTACCTGGCACAAACCCATGTTGCTGACTATGCAGACCTCCCACCTCCTCCAAACACACCCCCAATCATTCCTTTAGTATACTCTCCATTAATCTTCCCACCACCAAGGTCAAACTGATGGGTCTATAGTTACCTGGTACTTCCCTCAACCCCCCTTTATGGATTGGCACCATATGTGCCTCTCGCCAATCCCTAGGTACCCTCCCTGTCTCAAGTAACCTGTTGAAGAGCTCCACCAGGGGTGCAGCCAGTATGTCCGCCAATTCCCATAGTACTCTCGGATGAATACCGTCTGGCTCAGGAGATTTATCTTTCTTTAGGGCTTTAAGGGTTAACCACACCCTTTCAGTGAAGATAGCATCATCTGTCCCTTCCACCTTACTGGCCTTTTTATCCTTATCCTGATGTGACACCCCTGGGGTACCTCTCCCTCCCTCTTGCTCCATTTCTGTTGCTCCCCTGATCCCACTCACTACCGGTTCTATCCCCATCATGCCTTGCTTTGTAGATATCCCGTCCCCCTCCCTAGTGAACACAGAGGCGAAGTACTCATTTAATACCTCTGCCTGGTCACTCGCCTCTTCCACCCACCCTCCTTCTGATCTCAATCTGCTGAGATGGCCCTTAGTTTTTCTCCACTCCCCAATGTACTGGAAGAACCTCTTTTCCCCTCCCCATATCCCCTGTGCCAGCCGCTGCTCTTTACTGGCCTTTGTCCCCTCACCATCCGGGTGGCTTTTCTAGATGCAAGATGGTACATTTCCTTTTCCCTATCCCCTCTCATTGTTTTATATTTTTTGTAGGCAGCTTTCTTTTCTCTGACCACTACCTGAACCTCACTGGACCACCAACATGGTTTATGTGACTTTGCTCCCTTACGCTTCACCTTAGCGTAGGTCCTGACTGCCTCATGAAGTCCCCATTTTATGACCTCACATCTCTTTTCCACATTTGTCATTGTTATAATCCCCTTCAAGTGATCCTTGAGAATATTTCCCATGCCCACAAAGTCTACCCCGCTGAAGTCCACTGCCAGTGTCCTAGATCTCTCTCCCCCTCCCCCATGCTTATGTGAAACCAGATTGTATTGTGGTCACTCCCAGTCAGGGGATCCTCTACAACCAGGTCCCTTACCAGATCCTCATCTGCCAGAACCACATCCAGGACATGCCACTCCCTTGTAGGCTCCACCACGTGCTGTGTTAAGAACTCATCCTGGAAGCCATCCAGCAGCCTCTGCTCCTTGGCCACCTTAGAGGACATGGTTCCCCAGTTTGTACCTGGCATATTAAGGTACCCCATCAACACAACTCCCTCCCCTATTGGTCCACACTGGCAAAGATATTGTCCAGCAAACCATCCTCCAGAACATCACCCATCCCGGAGGGGCCTACTTACTACACCCAGCTTGACCTTACCTCCTGCCAGGGTTCGTAAAGTGACCCATAAGGCCTCCACATTTCCCTCTGCCTCTTCTACCCCAGCAAGTTCTATGTCATCTCTAATGAACATAGCCACTCCACTTCCTCTGTGCTGCTTTCTATCTTTCCTAAGCATAGTGTACCTCCGCACATTTAGGTCCCAATCATGATTTTTGTTGGCCCACGTTTCCGTAGCTGCCGCCACATCCACCCTCCCAAACAGCATGGCCTGGAACTCTGGAAATTTGTTTCCCAAGCTCCTGGCATTTACTAACATCACCCCCCAACCCTTATCCCCTGATCCCCTTTGTCAACCTCACCCAGGTTCCTTATACTTCCATCCTCCTTCTGCTACTCCTGAAACCTCTCCCCAGTCTGTTTCCCCCTTCCCCCCTTGGGTTTGAAGGCTACTCCCCTCATCTGGAGGAGAGGGCTTCTGGTCAGCCCCTTCCTTATCATTATCCTCCATTTTTTATGGTCTAATTTCCTTTTGCCCCTTCCCTATCCTTACTGCCTTTGTCTTTTTCTCCAATTACCCCTGCCCTTCTTCATATCGACTGCTCTGTCTTGGTGTTTACCTCACTAACTACCCTGATTTTTTGGGGGGGCTAGGATTTCCCTTTTCCTTTTCAGTGCCTCCCCCTTGGCTAGTTTAAATGCTTGTCACTGAAGCATTTAAACCTATCACCTAGGATCCTGGTTCCCCTCCTCAACAGATGCAGACCATCACACCAGCACTGTCCTGAATCCCTCCAGGTGGAGCCCCAGTCCCCAATGAAGCCAAATCTCTGAGATCTGCACCAGTTTTTCAACCAGTCATTGTATCCCAGGGTGCAGAGTACCCTAGCCTCATCCATGCCATAGACAGGTAGCACTTCCGAGAAAATTACTGCTTCATGAATATCAACAATCATAAAATCAAAATCATTAACCTTATAAAGTCCAGAGAGGATTCTCTTCTTCTAATTCAGAATTACTCTACTGGAAGAGAACCAAGACTATAATCTTTTGAAATTCTTCTGTAGCACATCATTTAAATCAGAAATATTACCACTGTTAGACAGAGATAGAGATAGAGATAGAGATAGAGATAGAGATAGAGATACAGATACAGATACAGATGTAGATATAGATATAGATATAGATATATAGATACAGATACAGATACAGATATAGATATAGATATAGATATAGATATAGATATAGATATAGATATAGATATAGAAAAGTGCATCATCTGCATAGAGTATGACATTGGTGTGAATGCATGTTTAAGATAAAGAATTGATGAGGTAAACTGAAGACCATGGATGGATTCATGGGTATTCCACAGGCAATGAGTAAAACACTAGCAGTCAAAAATGATAAGAGGTTAAATTTATATTTGGTTCTATTGGATGATGTTGATAAGGCAAAAATGGACTTAACTTTCAAATTAAGACAGAATGCAAAAGAAAAGAAAAGAAAAGAAACACAAGAAAATAAATTAAAAAAAAAGGTACTCACATTCAAGATGTAACTAAGGGTAAAAATATACAGTATTACCAACTTCAGATGTAATAGAGGAGAAAATGACTTGGCCAATGAAATCCCGAACAGACGTTCAGAAAACAAGGAATGACTGACATAAAGAAAGCAGAGCAAAAAATAAAGCAAAGAAATACAGTAGTGCACTGTGGCCCCAATATTCAAAAGGACAGCATAGCACTAACATGAAAAGTGCCACACTAACAAAAAATAGTGTATGGACCCCAGTATGTGGAGCTCATTGGATACTGCTATCATGCAGAATACACCACTGCATGCATGTAAATGAGGGTGCCCTGTTAAATACAGGGTGCAGTGGTATATTCAGCAGATTTGGAAGTTGCAAATGGCTGTCATGGCAGTGCTATTTACTGTTTCCAAAACACTACCCTTAAAGTACACAGTTGTGTGGTATCCCATCAGCAATTGTGCTGGCAACACTCTCCCCCACTTGCCCCAATTCCAAATTTGATCACAGTCCATAGTATGTAAGTGGTTAGTACTAAACTTACACTTAAGAAATGGATTGGTGGCCAGCTTGGTGGTGCTGTTTTGAGACCCTGGATGCCACACCTCGCACCATGCTGTGACCCAGATTTGGCAGGAGACAGAGGGGACTGAGCATCTGGAAGACTGCTCTCCTCTCTCAGGAGAGGGAGGGTTTGCCATCCTGCTCATCAATCACCCTCTAGTGATGACTAGAGGGAGATGCAAGTCAGGAGGCATGTTTCTCACAGACGCCATTGGTAGGGATGGGGGAAGGAGAACAAATGGAGGAAAACAGAGCTGGCAGGCTCCATGTTGGCTCCACAAGCACCCGTTCTGGCTTCCCAACATCTGGATATTTGTCTGGGGGTGGAGGAAAGACAGCGCCCCTTTGCCCTATCCCTGTTATGGGGGGAACCCATGGGGGGATTGGAAGGGAGGTCGGACAGGAAAACAGTGGTGCTGGAGACCAATACCCCTCCAAAGGAGGGGCCAGAGCTGCCTGCCATGCTCCCAGGAGGATAAAAACATAACAGAAAAAAAATAAATGGATTGGTGAACAAAAGACAGCCATCAGAGTAGGTGATTCTCAGTATGGAATGGCTAGTTTTTACCAAGAAAAAAGCATGGCTGAGGAGTGATTTAAGGATTTGTGTGCTTTGACCATTTGACTGTATCTGCAAGAGAAGGTGATATCTCCAGAATACTTTTATGGAGAAAATCATTTTGGACACACGAGTTGTAAAGCCTGCAACTGCATCCGTCCAGGAGGGGAATAAGGATCCTAGGTGACAGATTTAAATGCTTCATTGGCAAGCATTTAAACTAGCCAAAGGGGCAGGCACTGGAAAGGAGCAGGGAAATCCTTCCCCCCCCAAAAAAAAAATCAGGGTAGTAAGTGAGGTAAACACCAAGATAGAGATGATGATAGGGAGTAGGGCATGAGTAAATGGAGAAAATGAGAAAGGCAATAAGGACAGGGAAGGGTCAAAAGGGGTAAGGCCATCAAGAAATGGAGGGTAATGAGTACCCATGCCCGTAGTCTGGAGGAGGATGAGTAGCTCTCTATGTAAGGAAAGGGATAAAAGCAATGAAACAAAAGAGTACACAGGGAGGAGAGGAGGCACTGTGGGTCACCTTAGAGATTGAAAATGACACCACATTCCGCACAGGGGTTGTATACAGACCCCCATGTCAGGGGGAGGGAATGGACAAGGATATGATAGAAAGCATCCTTAGGATGGCAGAGAAAGGGGAAATACTGTTGATGGGGGACCTGAATATGCCAGTTGTTAACTGGAGCACCTTTGCTGCAGCCACATCCAAGAACAGGTCCATTCTCGATGCCCTACAGGTAGCATGCCTCAGACAGCTAGTTCTGGAACCCACTCTTGAGGGAGCAATCTTAGACCTTGTATTCTCAAATGGGAACAGGGAGAGGATCTCAGCTCTAGAAGTGGGTAGCCATCTGGGAACAAGTGACCACCAAACAGTGTGGTTCACAATAAACTCACCTACACAGTCAAGCCATGCAAAAGTGTGGGTACTGGACTTCAGGACGGCTGACTTTGGCAAGATGGGAGAGTGCCTTAGAAAAGCTCTAGCAAAAAGGCTAGAAGGAGGGGTGGAGCAACAATGGGAAAACATGAAAACTGCCATCACAGAGGCAACAAGCCTTTGTGTGAAGCAAATAAACAAATCAAAATGAAAGAAAAAGCCACTATGGTTTTCAAAAAAGGTGGTGGGGAAGGTTAGCGACAAAAATATAGCATTTAGGAAGTATAAGGAAACACAGAAGGAGCAGGACAGAGAACTGTACCAGTTAAGGCAAAAGGAAGCAGGGAGGAAAGTCAGAATAGCAAAGCCCCAAACTGAGGAAAAGATAGCCAACTCGGTTAAGAAGGGGGATAAAACCTTTTATAGGTACATCAGGGAGCGTAGAAAGACAAAGGGAGGGATAGTGAGGCTGAATAGAATGGATGGTGGGTGGGCAGAGAGGGACAGTGACTTCTGCTCAGTATTCACAAAAGAGGAGGAGGGGGAGGTGCCTATTCCAATTAACAGAAGCACTCTGGATGGGGGGGGGCAATCCCAGTCCTTTCACAGAAGAAAGGGTCCTGAAAGAACTTCTAAAACTGAAGGTGGACAAAGCAATGGGGCCTGATGGAATTCACCCCAGAATTCTAAAAGAATTAGGGGGGAGAACTAGTGACACCACTGACTACCCTTTTTATCAAATCATGGGAGGATGGTGTGGTACCTGAGGTCTGGAGGAAGGTGGATGTGATTCCCCTTCACAAACGTGGGGAGCAAGACAGAGGCAGGAAACTACAGAATTGTCAGTTTGACCTCTGTGGTAGGGAAAGTGATGGAATCACTTCTGAAGGAAAGAACTGTTGAGCACCTAGAGGCCAGTGGGGCACAGGACCCAAGGCAGCATGGGTTCACAGTAGGAAGGTCATGTCAGATGAATCTAATTGATTTCTTTGACTGGGTGACCAAAGTAGTAGACCAGGGAGGGGCTGTGGACATGGCCTACCTAGACTTTAGCAAGGCATTTGACACAGTCCCACACAAAAGATTATTAATCAGATTAACCAGCCTGGGAGTGGGTCCCAGGGTGGTAGCCTGGGTAAAACATTCTCTGGACAAGAGGACACAGAAGGTAATTGTAAATGGAGTCACTCTGAAGAAAGAGGGGTTATTAGTGGGGTACCACAGGGTTCAGTACTGGATCCACTCCTTTTTAATGTCTTTATAAGTGACATTGCAGAGGGACTAGAAGGAAAAGTATGCCTCTTTTGCAGATGACACAAAGATCTGCAACAGGGTTGATACACAAGGAGGTGTGGAAAGAATGAGAAGGGACTTGGCAAGGTTGGAGGAATGGTCAGAAGTAGGGCAGCTTGGATTCAATGCAGAGAAGTGCAAAATAATGCACCTGGGAAACAAAAACCCAGGGGAAGATTACACAATGGGGGGAGGTAGTAACAGCAACAAAAAATGGAAAGGGACCTGGGGGTTATCATATTAGATGAACTTAAGGTTAGCAAGCAATGTGAGAAGGCAGTAGGGAGGGCTGGGGGATACTGGGATGTACAGGGAGAGGCATTACCAGCTGAAAACAGGAAGCTGTTATCCCTCTGTACAGACAGCTGGTGAGACCCCATCTGTAGTACTGCATCCAGTTCTGGAGACCCCATCTCCACAAGGACATAGACAGGATGGAGGCAGTCCAGAGGAGGGCAACTAAAATGGTGCAGGGTCTGCAAGAGAAGCCATACGAGGAGAGACTAAAGGAACTTAATATGTATACCCTTGAGGAAAGGAGGAAGAAGGGGGACATGATAGAAACTTTTAAGTACCTCAGTGGAATCAACAAAGTCCAAGAGCGTAGCATCTTTCAGAAAAAGAGATGTGCAAGAACAAAGGGACACAATTTGAAGATAGAGGGGGACAGCTCGGGCAATGTGAGGAAGTATTTTTTCACAGAGAGAGTGGTGGACACATGGAACAGCCTTCCTGAGGAGGTTGTGCAGTCTAAAACTGTGGGAGAATTCAAGAATGCATAGGACAGACATAAGGCAATTCTTGTGGGGGTTAGGAAGAAATAGGCTGTTGGTTAACTAGGATCTGCAGCTTATCCTGTAGGTAGGGAAATGGGCAGACTAGGTGGGCCAAGCGGCCCTTATCTGCCATCAAACTCTATGTTTCTATGTATCTGCAGCATGCCTACTGCAATATATACTGCACATACTCACTTCTGGCTACAGAAATCTATGATATTCAAATCATAACACTATTTCTTTCGGCAGAAGTACAGGCACATGCAGCCACAGATAAAGATACAAATCAAAAATACACAAATTACAAAATTTCATCTGCAGAAGTGCAGGCTCCAATGGGGCCTGCACTTCTGTAGTAACAGATACTCATGCACAGTGTAGGACATACACACATATCTGGCTGCAGAAGCACAGGCCTCACAAAATCCTTGATATCCAAACTGCAAAAGTACTTCTGTCTGCAAAATCACAGGTCCCCTATAAGGCTAGATTCAAGGCACAGGTATTCATGACAACAGTAAGACATGCACACAGTTCAGTGCTCCATTTTTAAGTAATTTGGGAAAAACATGCATATGCTCAGTTTAAAAACTCAGCATTTTAACGATAACCATTTTTTTTATGACCACATTTCTAAATGCGGTGTTTGACACAATGCATGCATGCCTGTGGGGGTGCGGCTGCAGGTATCATTACAAGGTATTGCCTGATCTGTAAACAGCATCCATTTTGTTTTCAAATGCATTTATTCAGCGGGAGAACTGATGCATAGCTGGGGCTATGCATCACTACTTAGCCCTGACGCTAATGGACAGAACTATCCAACTTTCCCCTCTGAGTCAGCAGCCTTTGACTACATGCCACATCTGTGGGCTTAATGTTTAATGCCCAGACTCTGGGTTGACCAATTTTTTGTGCTGGATGCATACCCTACTTGTATCAATACTGAGGTGCCCACCCCACTGCTGTTTGACAGTAATGCACACATGTTGTATTGTAATCCTTCACCCCCCCCATGCCTCACAAAGAACCTAATGCCGGGTGCCAATACCTCCTGCCATCTTAGACTCCTGTCCACTGGAAGGATATCAGCCACCAGTACCACTAAAGAGAAAAGCCTCACTGGGATGCACAATCCCCAGTGTCAGTACCTGTGAACAAAAGAACCTTCCCTCATAGTCTTTATTTTTTTTTTACCTGAAATAAAGAAAAATGCCCATCAGTGTCTGTTGTAGCTCCCCTGTAACCTAACCCAGCCAACTCACCCTGACTGCCCACTTTGTACCCACAGTCCCACACATCCAAACCACTCTCTGCACCAAAAGATGTCCTCCTCCTGCAATTGTGACTTTAAACAAAGGAAACAAGGTAAGTGCATCAGTGTAATTTCAATGCATTTTGAACTTTTACTCATAACTTTGACATTTCTTTAACATTTTCTTCCCAAATTTTCAACATGATCTTTTAGGACCCTGCCTTAAGTAGGAATTAGGGGAAATGTTTCAAATCCTGCCTGAAAGGTGATCTCACAGTCAGTCCACAAAATCACCTTTCATGCAGGATTCGAAAATGTTCACCCACCAGGTTCATTACATGGGGTCATAAGAAGACTGTTGAACATTTGGGGTCAAAATATTTCAAAAACATAGAAGTCATGAAGGTACATTGACATTTTTAAACAATCATTCTTATGTTTAGCAATTTTCAATATTCTGACTCGGAACAACGTAGGCATTTTTCACACCACTTAATGAACATGGCAGGTGGTGTTTTTAAATCATGACTAAAATGTGTTTTTGCACTTGTGGCACACAATTACATTTTGGCTAGTATTTTAAAATGACATCTGTCATGTTTCAGAAGAGGGGGTCTTAAAAGACCATGTGGAAAACCTGGGGTCAAAATGTCAGAAAAAAATTATGAAGTAACATGGTTTGCAGAGCTAGCCATTGATCCAGTGGACACCATGTTGCTTTCCCATGCTGGTGACCTGAGTTAAGGTGCAAGCTCAGTAAGCTGGCTGGATGGACCAAAGCTGGAGGATGGCAATGCAGTGTGTGGCACTGCCTCAGCCTGGGGAGGAACAGAGACGTTCTTTGGCACACGGTCAACAAGTTGTGGTGGGCCAGAGAACCTTCCCTCACAAGGGGATGACATGCATTTCAAAGCCTGATGAGGACATGTACTGTGTCAGAACAAGTGGGGTGGCAAGAAAAATGAGGAAAAATGCAGCTGGTAGAATGAAGGTCAGGTCACTGAAGGCATCGCAAAATAACAGGGCCCTATTGTTGTCAGCCACTACACCCTGACACCCTCCACCTCCGGAACTTGAATTGTACCTTTGGTAAATGCTCCAGAGAGTCCCACATGATGGGGGTAGGAGAGGCAGAGATGTCCCCCCTGACTATCAGCCATTGTGTCAGTCTGTTGCCCTGTCAGTGTTTCAGGGCATGAGAAATGTGGTAGCTTCATTCTGCCCTGGTGGCAGTCAATGAGTGCAGCAACTTGAGTCCCCACTAGAGAAGAGTGGTCACAAGGATACTGAATCCTATCCATGTCCACTATGTTGTCCTCCACAGATGACCCAAGTTCATTTCAAACCCAAGTCACTGCCATTGTATTGGTGTGTACCCTCCTGGCCAACCCACTTTAACCCCCCAAAAAAAATTATAATCTCTGCCTTTCAGGTCTGACACAGTTGATTGGTATTTTATTACTCATACTAACAAATTATCCACTTTATATCTGCAGGTGCAATGGAATGATGAGAATGGCACTGCAGGACACCAACTCTGGTGTTGGAGGGCACTGACCACGTGTATCAGATAAGTACTATTTTTTATACAGAGTACCTTCTTTGTCCCAGTTGGTTGCTAAAGAGCTGCATATCCTTTGTGACCTCATTGCTATTCTTATTTCACAGATATGGCTGGATGTTCCCTCTCTCTAGCTGCCTAAGCCCCATCCAAAAATCCCCAAGATGCAGGCAAGACATTTTATTATTAGTACTTTTTTCTGTAAGTTAATTTTTATTAAGTTTTCAAGAATAAAAATACATGGACAGTAAGAAAACAAGGAAGTACAAAACAAAAATAGATGCAGCCATTATACAAAATGTTCAGTAGGTGTTAGTACTGCATGGTAGTTCAATAACAATCTATTATTTGTTACAGGTATTTCTAGTAATGGAACAAAGGGCCAGAAAAAATGGGGAGCCCATCACAGTCAGTGCCATTATGGAACATAAGCTGAATCTATCTCCATATAATAAACTAATTATCTATGCCATAATTCATCAAAAGGACCCTGTGTATAGCATAGATTGCTATATATATATATATATATATATATATATCTATATCTATATATATATATAGATATAGATATATATATATATATATGTGCCATTTGAAACCACATTTGCTTCATTGACTCAATGGGAGCCATCCATAATCTTGTAATTACTTTCTTTGCCGTTGTAATCGATAAAAATAAAAGTTTCTAATTCTTGCATTTTCATGTGTGCTCAGTTGGAGGAATGCTTAACAGGATCAGAAAAGGAGTAATCAGATTTTGCAAAATGAATATATTTTTTTTAACTTGTTAAACCTCCCACCAATATTGGGCAAGGACAAGGCAAGCCCCCAAAACATGCACCTGATTCACATGTTGTGCCTCACAAGCCCTACAAAAGAATCTCTGCACATGCCCCACATAGTGTTGTAGCACTGCTGGGGTTCTAAGAAACCTGTCTTGTAATTCCAGGAACACTCCCCAAAGTATGGGGCAGAGGTGATTTTATGCAATGGGTTGCATGCTGCAAACTGAGGTCTAAGAGGACTGAAATATTCAGTTGTCTCTGAGTTCCATTTGGTAGAACAGGGAGAGTAGAACTTTGAATTATTTCACTCAGATCTTGGTATAAGTTTCCTATTAAATCCTGCCAAAGTTCCCCTCACTGTGACCCCTGCAGAATAGCAAAAAGAATGCCCAGCTTATCCAACAACTTTACTGTTGCACCATAAGAATGGATCAAGTGTGATATGAGTTGTCAATATTTAAAGTGTTCTCTGTTCACTAAACAGTATATATGTTATAAGGACTCAAATGGGAGTACCCAATGTGTCAAGCATTTGGTATAAGTAAGTCAGCCATAACCAGCTCCACTGCAGAAGGGTGATACTATTTAATTAAGGGGCAATCCTGCAAGAATAGGAGAGCTTGAATCCTAATTTTAAATGTTTTAAGATCCAGACTCTGTAACAGTCTATACCAGACCTTCAGAGTAGTGGCTGTATAACCTATGAAATTAGAAAAGGAAGAACCCCCAATGCTGGGGCAAATAAATATTTTTCTATGGGGTAAAAATCGTTGAGACTAAATTCAATATTTTTCCATTGTGACACATAAGCTTGGGTACTCTAAACAAGTTTTCCCCAGACAGGCATTCTTGGCACTTGGCATAGTTATGTAGGTTTGTGGAGGTTTATCCCACATCATAGGGTTTTGCGAAACATAGAAACATAGAAGTTGATGACAGATAAGGATTGCAAGGCCCATCCAGTCTGACCATTTTTTCTAACTTATGAATGTGCCTTAGGCTTTACTATGTCAATGGCCTATCTATTCATACTTACAGTATCTGTATTGCTTTCTTATGCCTATCCCATGTCTGTTTGAAGAGCTGCACTGTATTCATAGCCACCACTTCCTAAGGTAGGCCGTTCCATGCATCCACCACCCTTTCTGTGAAAATGAACTTCTTCACATTACCCTTTAATTGGCCTCCCTCTAATCTCATGCTGTGTCCTCTTGTCCTGCTATTTTTCTTATATTGAAACATGTTAGACTCTTTCACCTTGTTAATGCCCTTGAGATGCTTGAATGTTCTGATCATATCACCTCTCTCCCTCCTTTGCTCTAGGGTATACATATTGAGCTCCATTAATCTGTCCTTCTATCTTTTCTGATGCAGTTCCTGCACCATTTTGGTTGCCCTTCTCTGGACTGCTTCCATTTTGTTAATGTCCTTGTGTAGGTGAGGCCTCCAGTACTGCATGCAGTACTCCAGATGGGTCCTAACCAGTGTCCTGAAAAGAAGGGATTATTACAACCCTCTTACAACTTGCGATACCCCTACTAATAACCCTAACATCCTTCTAGCCTTACCTACTGCTTTAGTGGTCTGCTTGGATGATTTCAGGTCATCTGTGATGACGATGCCTAAGTCTCTTTAAACATAGAAACATAGAAACATAGACTTTGACGGCAGATAAGGACCGCTAGGCCCATCTAGTCTGCCCATTTCCCTACCTACAGGATAGGCCGCAGATCCTAGTTAACCAACAGCCTATATCTTCCTGCCCCCCAAGAATTGCCTTATGTCTGTCCCATGCATTCTTGAATTCTCCCACAGTTTTAGACCCCACAACTTCCTCAGGAAGGCTGTTCCATGCATCCACTACCCTCTCTGTGAAATAATACTTCCTCACATTGCCCCTGAACCGCCCTCCTTCCATCTTTAAATTGTGTCCCCTTGTTCTTGCAAGTCTCTTTTTCTGAAAGATGCTACCCTCTTGGACTTTGTTGATTCCCTTGAGGTACTTGAAAGTTTCTATCATGTCCCCCTCTCCCTTCTTTCCTCAAGGGTATACATATTAAGCTCCTTTAGTCTCTCCTCATACGGCTTCTCTTGCAGACCCTGCACCATTTTAGTTGCCCTCCTCTGGACTGCCTCTATCCTGTCTATGTCCTTGCAGAGATGGGGTCTCCAGAACTGGACACAGTATTCCAGATGGGGTCTCACCAACTGTCTGTACAGAGGGATAACAACTTCCTGTTTTCTGCTGCTGATGCCTCTCCCTTTACATCCCAGTATACCCCCGGCCCTCCCTACTGCCTTCTCACATTGCTTGCTAACCTTAAGGTCATCTGATATGATTTCTTCTCTTGTGATTGCCAGCAACTCCCCCCCCAACCTATAAGTGGCTTCAGGGTTTCTCTTCACTATATGCATGATCTTGCACTTCTTTGCATTAAACCCCAGTTGCCACTCTTCTGACCATTTAGCCAGATTATTTAGATCTCTTCTCATTCTGCCCGCCCCATCTGAATCATCTACTACTTTGCAGATCTTGGTGTCATCTGCAAACAGACAAACCTTACCCTCCAGTTCATTTACAATGTCACTGAAGATATTAAAGAGGACTGGCCCCAGGACTAATCCCTGAGATACCCCACTTGTGACTTGCATTTCTTCTGACTGTATACCGTTTACCACCACTCTGTTTTCTGCCCATCAACCAGTTTGCCACCCAATTGACCAACGTCTGACCCACCCCGAGCCTACCATGCTTATTAATCAATCTTTATGTGGAACAGTAGCTAAAGCTTTGTTGAAGTCAAGGCAGGTGACATTAACTGCACCCCCTTGGTCCACCACTGTGGTTACCCACTCAAAGAAATTTATGAGATTAGTTTTGCAGGACCTTCCTGTTGTAAAACCATACTGTCTTGGATCCTGTGCTCCTATGGATTCCAGGTGTTGCACTATCCTTTCCTTAAGGAGTACCTCCATAATCTTGCCCACTACTGAGGTAAGACTGATTGGTCTGTAGTTCCCCACCTTCTCCCTGCTATCACTCTTGTGGAGCGGTATCACATGAGGCCTTCTGGGACCTCTCCTTTGCTCAGAGACTCATTAAACAGTTCTGCTAATGGCTCTGCTAGTTCCACCCTTAGCTCCTTTAGTACCCTGGGATGTGTGCCATCTGGTCCCGTTGCCTTGTCCACCCTGAGCTTAGCGAGCTCTTGTAGGACCCTTTCTTTTGTAAAGGGACTAATGCACACCTCCCTCTCCCCTGTGTCCATGGTGCTGAGCTGTGGGCCCTGCCCTACCTTATCCTCAGTAAATACTGAGCAGAAGTATCTATTTAGGATAGATGCTTTTCCTTGGTCCTCCTCCACACACACTTCCCCTTATCCCCTCTGATCTTAGCAATACCCCCTCTTGACTTTCTTCTTTCACTAATGTAGCTATATAAAGTTGTGTCCCCTTCTTTTACTGTTTATGCTAGTGTTTCCTCAGTTTGGGCCTTTGCCTGCCTTACTGCCTTCTCTGCTTCCCTTAGGGAAGTTTGGTATGCCTCCCTATCTTCTTTCTGCTGCTTTCCCTTATATTTCCTGAAGGCCAGCCTTTTGGCTCTGACCTTTTTTGCTACTGTTTTTGAGAACCAAAGTGGTTTCCTTCTTCTTTTACTCTTGCTTTTCTGTCTAACACAATGGGATGTTGCTTCAAGTATTGCATCCTTAATGCTTACCCACTTTGCCTGTACCGTTACCCCCTCACCTTTATTTTTTCTTGCCAGGGCTAGCTTAACTCTATTGGCCATCTTATCAAAGTCAACTCCTCTGAAGTCCCTTATTTTTGCCTTGGAATGGGATGATTTAGTTCTAATGGCCAAATTGAACCAAACCATGTGATAGTTACTGGCCCCCAGGTGATCTTCTACCTGGAGATCTGTGACCCTTCCCTTGTTAGTCAGTACTAGAGCTAGGATAGCCCTGTCTCTTGTAGGTTGTTGTACCAGTTGTTTGAGGCCCTCCCCCTGTAGGAAATCCAGCATGTGTCTAGATCTGGTGGATGCTCCTGCTGGTATTGACCCATCTGTATCTGGCATGTTGAAGTCTCCCATTATCAGAACCTCTCCTTTAGCTGTCATGTTTTGTATATCTTCTAACAGTAATGTGTTTATGTCCTCCCCCTGTTCTGGAGGCCTGTAGACAACCCCAGTTTGTATGGCTGTCCCATTTCCTGTTTCTAGGGTGACCCACAGTTCTTCTGGCTCCTTACGTGTATTCTGAATTTCTGTAGATTTGACATTTTCATTGACATAAAGGGCCACTCCACCCTCCCCTTTTTGCACCTCGATCTCTTCTGAACAGTACATAGCTGGGTACTGAAGCCTCCCAAGTGTGGTTACTGGTGAACCATGTCTCGCTAATGGCTACTATGTCCAGTTTAGCCTCTGTCATTGTTGCTTGCAGGTCTGGGATCTTGTTTCCCAGACCACAGGCATTTGTGTACATGATTTTTCATTTGCCAGAGTTTGGTGTGTTATTTGTTGGGTGAGGTCCAGAGTTTCCCCTACATGTCATATGGGGAGATGGACCTTTTTCCTTACCTGGTGATGCAAATGAACTATAATCATGCTGAACTACTGTTTTATCACTAGCTGAGGAGGGAGGAGTGTTCTTCTCATTCAATGTATAGGGTGCTGCACCCCTCTCCCCATTTGCTAGTTTAAATATTCTGCAAAGACATCAGACTTCTGCCCCAATGCACTGACCCACTCCTTAGTCAGATGCAGTCCATCAAATTTAAAGAACTTTCACTCCCAAAAATGTTGCCCTTTACCTACAAATTTGTGTCCTTTTTCCTGGCACCAGCCCTTGAGTTACATGTTTAGCTCCCCATCTTCCCTTCTCTGACCTTCCATCCATCTGCCCCTCTCATCCAGACTGGCAGGATCTCAGAGAAGGAGATGCCAGATGAAATGGATGACCTTTTGTCTCCCAGCCTGGTCAGGTGTTCCTTGGTCTCCACAACTGACTAGCTGGCAAGATCATTAGTCCCTTGGTGTACTGGGACATTAATATTTTCTCCTGCTTCCTGCATAATTTTAGCAATGCGGTCAGTGTCTCTCCATGCTGATGTACTTGGGAGACATCTGATCAATACCCACGGCTGGAGGTAGGTATCAACTCCCCGAATCATGGAGTCTCCTATGATCAGAAGTGTTTCAGATTTCCTTTCTGCTTTTTTTGTTTTGGTCCCTATTTTGGGTGAATTTTGTTGTGCTAGCTCCTGTGCTACAGTGTCCTACTCTGTAGTGTCCTCTGCTCCTTTGTTTGATTTTGGAGATAGAGGCAGATACCTGTTTATGGTTTTTATATGGTTTGTGGAGGTGATACATTAGAGAGCATTGAGTGATGGGGCACCTGATTTGCCCCTCCTAACCACCTGCCAACCTCCCAGACAACTACCCTCTGCAGTTGAGGTGCTTCTGTTGGCTGTTGGGGAAATGGCAGGTGGTTCTTATAATACATTTCCTCCTGAATATGTGAGTTGAGGCACACCATCTCTGCCCATGCTGCCTGGAGCTGAGCCCTTAGATCTCCAATGGTCCAGCATGTAGGTCCCAAATCCTGTATATCTGCCCAGTTGAAAAGTGCCGCACAGTATCTGCAGTTAACAATATCCATTCCAGATGAGTTGCCAGGTTTATAACCTGGTCTGAGTAATTAGAAGGAGGAAAATGAGAGCTAAAGTTTGATTTTTTGTTTTGTTTGTTTATTTTTTTATAATTTGTTATAACAAGTTAAATTACTTGTGCACCTGTAAATGAGGTCACTGTGTGGATACCCCTCTGATCCTCTCCTTCTTGCTTTGCAACAGTAAATGTCATGACTGTGCTATACTATAAAAGGAGTATAGCAGGGGATGGTCGGGGATGGAGGTGGGTGGATGGACCCTTCCCCTGCAGGAAAAGAAGAACCATAGATGAAAGAAACAAGGAGGTAAGAGCAGAAACAATCAACCAACAACAAATGCAGTAGCCCTGAAAGTTTAGCCTAATGATAGATAACACCGTAAAGCTGTAAAGCACCACCTGTAATAATTTCACAAAAGCTATACCCTGCAAAAAACACTTTGCTACAGAGAAAAATAAAGCCGTAACAGAAGATATACCTTGCAAAAAAAATTTAATCAGAGACGATTACAGCAGTAATTTGTAAGCTCAAAACAGTAACAATTACAAATCTGTAGGCACACCCTGCAATAATGCAGCAGAAAGTATACCCTGTAACAGCAATTTGAATCAGAGAACAATAAAGCAGTAAAATATTTAGCAAAAGACAGTAACAAACCCTGTGAGTACAAAAGAAAATAATATCACACAGTAAATCTGCCTAGCCAAAAGAAGCCTTAATCTTTTTCCTTGCTCTGATAATGTTCTTTGCTCTGTCCTTACAAGCACACCTAGAAGAAAAGAGCTCAGGTGAAGCTAGATGCCGTTGCCAGCAAACCTAGTTTTCCACCTCAAAAACACCAACTAACCTGACCTTTTAACCTTTCCTTCTGTTGGAAGTTACTAAGAATTTGTCAGCTCCACCCCCCAGTTACACACCTAATCCCATGGAAGAGTTGTGGGAGGAAAGCAATTAGCTCCTTCAGTGTGAGAAGGAGACTGTAACACCTTTGAGACCAAACCAAAAACCTTTTAGCAAAAAATAAAATAAAATAAAATTGTAGCAAACAGTAACTTTGCTTAGCCTAATGATAGATAAAAAAGTAAAACACCACCTGTAACAATTTCACAGAAGATATACCCTGAAAAAACACTTTGCTACAGAGAAAAATAAAGCAGTACCAGAAGATATACCTTGCAAAAGACAATTTGATTCAGAGAAGATTACAGCAGTAATCTGTAAGCACAAAACAGTAACAATTACAAACCTGTAGGCACACCCTGCAATAATGCAGCAGAAAGTATACCCTGCAACAGCAATTTTAATCACAGAACAATAAAGCAGTAATATGTTTATCAAAAGACAGTAACAAACCCTGTGAGTATAAAAGAAAATAATATCACACAGTAAATCTGCCTAGCCAAAAGAAGCCTTACTCTTTTTCCTTGCTTTGATAATGTTTCTTGCTCTGTCCTTACAAGCAAACCTAGAAGAAACGAGCTCTGGTGAAGCTAGGTGCCTTTGCCAGCAATCCTAGTCTTCCACCTCCTACGAATTGTACCCTATGAAAAATGTGAAATATATTTATTCCAGGATTAAAAACAGTAGGTGTCAGGCAAAACAGGCAATGTTTGAAGGTCATATAATATTCTGGTTAAAACATTTTGCTGGATACCTCAACCCAGTTAAAAAAACACCAACTAAGTCTATTCAGGTATTTTTGGATGGTATTCCTAACAGGTTTGAGGTTTAGAAGCTTTATGTGAGCTAAATCTTTTGTAAGGTAAGCACTAAGATATTTAATGGCATTCCTCATCCAAGGAAAAGGAAACTGAGTCTTCAGTGATTGGGAAGGTGAGAAATTATATAGAAGCACCCCAATTTTAGAGGCATTAAGCTAAATCCTACACGGGATTCATACAATACTAGAAGCTCCCAGTTCTTAGAGAGGGAGTTTCAAGTGAGAGAAGTATATGTAAAATATTATCAGCAAAGAGCACCAGTTTGTATTTCTACTTCCTATGGAAAGCACCTCTATTGCCCACTCTCATCATTGTTGCTAGAGGTTGTATGTACAAAGCAAAAGGCAGGGATGAGAGGGGGAAACTTGTGGAGTACCTTGATCTACCATTTATCCTGATATAAGCTTGGGAGAATTTCTAGAGCCCCCTGTACAATCTCATCCATTCCACTGGGAAGCCAAAATGCTCCAGAGTCTGCCACAGGAAGAGCGAGGAGACCCTGTCAAAAACCTTCTCCCCATCACTGCTGGTGATGTGCCAGTGAATTGATCCAGATGTTGTATATTCCAGAAGTAATAATGTACAGTGCACATTATCATTTGCTTGACTGCGATGGACGAAACCTGCCGTGTCCCTGTCCAACAACTATGGGAGAAGGACTTCCACTCATAAGGCCAAAACAACCATGAAGACCCTGTAATCATAGTTTAAATCTGATGGAGCCATTAACTTATCAGGTCCAAGACCATATAGAAACCTTTATAGAACAGTGGACTGGGTGGCACATTACTCTAGATTGGGATAGACAGGTTGCAAGGGAAGTAGAGACTGACCCTATAATCAGGTCCCTTTTGATAGATAATGAAGTCATGGGTTCAGACTACACATAGTAATTACCCAGATTCACAGACTGGGAAGTTTTTTTTTCCAGCCCTGGGTATTAAGACACTTTTGTATTTCACTTGTTAGTTAGTTGGTAAAACAGGGATATAAATATCTTCACTGTTTTGTTTGTTTAATTTCATGCAGCTCCATTACAAACAGGAAAGAAATTCAATGCAAAACACTATATTAATGCAGACATTAGAGTTGAAGAACACAAAGTAGTGAAATGAAAAAAATTGGGTTTTGAGATTCCAGAGCCTTGGTGAATCTGTGGTGGGGTGTTAACCCTAATGCCCACCCCTTACTAGTTATACTAGGAGTTACACTAGGAGGTATTGACATACAGAAAGCCGAGGCCCATTTTGGTATGTCTCCAGCCAAGCTGGTAATTTCCATGTTTATTTTAACAGGATTGAATCGAGTTTATGCTTAAAGATTTTGTGATCTCTATTATCAAACAAGGAATTAGGTAATGAGTTCCACAAGGTTATTATTCTCTGGGTAAAAAAGGATCTCCTTTTATTATTTTTTGGGTATGTTAGAGATAATTGATATCTGTGGCTTCTTAAATTACAATTATGTTTATTATAAGATAGATTTAATAGTGTTAGTAACTCTTTCTTCCCACATAATTTATGCATAAAAAGTACATCTCCTCTTATTCTTCTCTGCTCCAGGGAATACATCTTTAATTCGTCCAATGTTTGATCATAGCTCATGGTCGATATGTCTTCCACCATTTTGGTAACTCCGCTGCACCCCCTCCATTCTATTTACATCCCTTCTCAGGTATGGATTCCACAAGGGGGAGCAGTAATCCAAATGAGGCCTCACATAGGCCCTATAGAGTGGAATAATGCATTTTCTATTTCTGGATGTAAAGCTTCTTTTTATGCATCCTATTAGCCTGTTTGTTTTATTAATGATGTTATTTATTTATTTATTTATTTATTTATGTAATCAGGTAGCCAATGGCCTCTAAAATAATTGGTCTGGCTACTAGATTTCAAAAGTTACCACCCAACTGTCTACCTGCCCATGAAAGTGATTTCTGAGTCTTTAACAATGATGGACATTAAAAAATATTGATTTGGCTAACAGTTTTTAAAAACTAGGGTCCAAGCTGACCACCAGCTCAGAGGCTGATTTGTCCCACTCTGGTTCCATACTAAGTGTACTGCTTCTTGTGGTAATCGAGGGGAGGGTTTTTTTTTTATAACAAAGGACCTGCTGGTCTGACTTGGGGTTCCAAACCCTCCACCTCTAGCTCTTAACTTCAAAAATTAGACCATCTTGGTCTGAATTTGAATCTTTCAGATTGTTTAAAAAGTGATCTGTTGTCTAAATATTGTCTGAAACATATGCTTTTAGTAATTTGTAGTACAACACTTTGCGTTCAGTTTTTACTTGTGTTCTATTTATCATCCTTGGCTCAGTTAGTGTTTGGAAACTGGTTTGCTCCAACATCACCTCCCAGCCCTTCAATTCAACAGCCAGAAGAGCTGACTTAGGATTGCACAGCTTGATAGTGTAGTTTGGTTGGGGGGGAGGCAAGGCCAGGCTCTGAGCACACCTACTGTATACACCCAAAAATACCACCAACAGCTTAATCTGGTTCAAGGTCAGTTGGCTTTCACGTGTATCCCCTTCCCCTGGATCATGCCTGAAAACAGGCAGTATTTGTCTAGTGCACTTACCCGGTCAACTATAACTAAATACTTAAAACTAGCTCCCCTACCTGACCTGCCATCCATCATTGGTGTCTGTTGCTCTATGCCAACACTCACCCTACATTCCTGTGTGTGCCTTTCTACATCTTGACTCCAGGCAGGTCTCGGCTCCAGGATGACCAGAGCTGCAAGTACTCCACTCCACAGGGCCATGTTAAAACTGCCCCCTGCCTGACTGGCCATGTTTAATTGATAGGAGACCAGGTGACTCTTTCAAGATATAAATATGGAAGGTTTCAGTCTTTGGGACAGGCTCAGGAAGGGTGCTATACTAAATTAAAAATCAATCTGTCTGTCTGCCTCTCCCTTTGGCTACTTGGGGTTTGCTATACTGTGGAGGCCCTCAGGAGTGTTTGGGAGGGTGGACGTGACATTGCACCGGGGGGAAGGTAGGAGACACAACTGGAGCTAAAGTGGAAAATCGAACTGCAGGTAACTATCTGTTATTATATCTCTTTGTTGGGCTGCTTTGTTGTATTCTCACCCTCTCATGATCTCACTCCACAACATTTATGGCATGAGCCCAATTCCAGAGTGGGATTAGAACCCTTAATCATCTGGCCCAGAGGCAGATGTGCTTCCAGCTGAGCCACACTGACACCTGCTAGCCAGTAGTCACAGTTTTACTTGAGACAAGAGACACAGTGATAGACAAAAAAGTCATAAATGGTGAAAGCCTATCTTATTTCCAAAATGGTCTAGTCTCTTATACTGTATTTTGTTTTAACAGCATATGTAAATCCTGGGCTCAATTCTCAAAGCCCCGAGAGTGGCGCAAGGTGCCTACACCAAACAAATATGGCTCAAGTGGCACCTTGTGTCAGGTAATACCCCTGGAGCCATTCTCAAAGGCAGCCTGCAGCAACCGCAGGCTGCCTGACCCAAACTGGGTGTGCATCACCTGATGACACAATGCAAGGGGGCATGCAGCACATGCAAGCTGCCACAGCCCCAATTCGGGATTCGCAAAACTCTCCTAGTAGGAGAATATCTAAGTACCCTTAGGCCAGCCAGGGCTGGTGCAAAGGTACTTAGAAATGTCTCCCCTGGGAGACCTTCACTATGTGCAGCATTGTGACAATGCCTTGGTGCCCAAGCAGTCCCCCCCCGCATATACCCATTAGCAATTGTTACACTTGGTGATATGGCATTCTGCCCTTCCCACCCTGGCAAGCTGTTCCCATCACGTCGAACACCACCACCTGTCCCCTGAGCCGGGTCCAGCTCTACCCTCTGCACACCACCTCAGCTGGCCCTGACTGCAATGTCACTGAATGTATTCCACAGTACAATAGGTGCTCACAGAGCATCTACTGTAAAGTGATATGCACTCCATGACAGATCATTCGGGTCGGCAGAGACGGTGTGTGGAGGGTAGTGCTGGACCCAGCTCAGGATACAGGTGTGGGGTTCAAGTGGTCCTCTGGCCACATGGGGGTGGCACAAGCCACTGAGAGCACCACTGGACTGGTGCAATGCTGTCTTACAACTTGTGGCACGCTCTCCTGTTGTGCCTTGCATTCAGCATCCTTTCTGGCTTGCCGTAAGCACAGGGACTTAGCTGCCAGGACCCTGCCTGTTACTGAATCTGGCACAGGGTCCCTGGTGTGCCAGGCTTTGGTGTAGGCTGCTGTTTACTGCAGTTTGCACCAGTCCATGCCCACTTTGAGAATCGGGCCCCCTATGGGCAATACAGTGTGCAATGTGAACATTTTATGGATTAGAGATGCATGCAGTTTCTGCTCCTTGGTATTGATCAAGAAGTTGTTTTAGTGCTGACATTTTGTTTCAAAGAAAATAAAAAAATAGTTATTTTGATAGTGATATTGGTTGGCACGGGGTCAAAATGTCGCACAGCAGAATGCCGTGCAACTTAATCACGTTGCACAATTTAGTTGTTTCTATTGATCTGTGAGGGGCTCTGCCCCCCACCCCCCGTTATGGGGTGCTGTGCCCCCTGGACCCCCCCACTTAGGATTCTAACTCCGGGGGGGTCCAACATGGAGAAGGCACAGGTCTGGGGTTCACGCATAATGCTGTATGCTAGTATGCGTATGACATTATGACCCGGTACGATATTGGTTGTGTGTAACAAGTCAAAGAAGGCTTTATTAGCAGCCAAATAGTGTTAGAATGACCCTTGAAATGCACCAGAATGCATCTAAAACCCTAATAGCTTCTAGTACAAGGTGGGTTATTTACTTGGGTGGGGTGACTGGCCATACAGGTGCTGGGTTCATCAGTGTTTGCTTGGATTTGGTGGAGGTGCTGGTAGTATGGGTTCCAGGGTTGACTTTGTTTACTTGGGTGGGGTGGGGTTGGCATTGCGGGTGCCAGGGCTGTGTTCACTTGGGTTGGGAGGGGCAGTCAGGGGAGTTGGCCATGTTGTGATTCAGGGGCTGTTTATGTTGTTGCAGTGGCTGAGGGGGCTGGCTATGATTGTGTCAGGGCAGCGGGATGCTTCGATGGAGGGAGACTCACTGGGGAATGGGGACTCATTAGCCATATTCTTTCAAAGAGAAAGTGTGTATGTGTGTGTGTGTGTGTATTTATACAGGTAAGGTGCAGTGGACTGTGTGTGGGTTTGGGGAGCAGAATGTGTGTCTTGGTGGGAGATGCTGGCCATTGTAGGACAAGCCAGGTGTATGTTTGGGGAATTGGCCATGTTGGCAGTGGAAGGGACCGGGCATATGTGTGGGGAGCCGACCATGATGGTGGGAACAGGGCAGGAATGTCATGGAACTGGCCATGGCATTCAGGGGTGATGGTGCCAGACATGGGGACCTGACAATTTTGGTGCCTTGAACTGGTGGTGAAAGGTTATTTTTGGCTTACAAAATGTTACCAAAGTATGCCATACTTGGCTGCATTTTGGGAAGTATGTTTATATATTGTGCATGTATGTGTGTGGGGGGCAACAGATTTATAGGCTGCAAGATGGCTGGTGTGTCCAGAGGGGGCCTTGTGATCTTAGGTGGCTCCACATACTGTGCTATATTGCATGGGGTATGGGGGCATGTGTGTATGTGTGTGTGTGTGTGGTGCATGGGACCTAACTGTTTAGGTGAGTTGGCTATTTGGAATGAGGGAACAGACTGTGGTTATTGAGGGCCACACTAGTGTGGTGCTGGCCATGTTGGTGAGGTGGTAGAGTTGACTGGTTATTTGGGGTTATGTTGTCAGTTTGTCCATTTTTGTGCATTCAGGGGACTGATAGGGGAACAGCTGTGTTGTTGCAGTGACTGGGAGAGCTGTCTGTGTTCCCTTGGGTGTAGTGGGGGCACTGTCCATATTGGAGAAGGTGCAAGCTGTATTGGTGCAAGGGGTGGAGGAGCTGGCTATGTTTGCTTGTGTTTGGTGGGTTGAATAGCTATGGAGGCAGTATAGTGCAGTGGTTTAAGGCTGTGACCTGCAAACCTAGAGACCTGGGTTTGAATACCACAGCCCCCACTTGCATACTGTGTATCCCTGAGCAAGTCACTTAACTTCCTTGTGCTCCCAGGTCACACCTGTAAACAAGCTTCAGCTCAGTGTGTTTCTTCTGGTTAAAAAATATAGCTGTGTTAGATTGTAGGGGGAGCTGACTGTGTCTTTGGGTGTGGGTAGTCATGCATGTTGGTGGGATGGCTGGGAGGGACTGGTCATGCTGGCATTGTGGGAGAGCCATCTGTCTTCATTTAGGTGGGCTGCCTGTATTGTTTCCAGGGTTGACTATGTTTGTTTGGGGTCAGGTAGGGGGCTGGCAGTGTTGGTGTAAGGATGGTCTGTTTGTGTTGTGTTTGGCAGATGGTGTGAGAGTTGACTCAGAATACAAGAAAACAGTTCACTTTAACTTAAACGGTCTTTTATTAGTTTACGAGACAAGTATGTGTGTGCACGTGCACGTGCATGTGCGTGTGTGTGTGTGTGTGTGTGTGTAAAACAGAGACAAATTAGATATTTTTTGTGTTATTTATTGATCATTTTTTATTGTGTGTCAATGTGGCTGATTTTGGTTTTTCTAGTAATGCTGTTTTATGGTTATAGGACTACTTATTGAATACAACACAATTTGTCAACATAAGTAAAGCAGTCTCCCCCACTTATCCCATTGATACAGGTGTGCCACCGGGCTCAATTTTGTGCCCATTGTTGTTTTCTCATTTGTAACTCAACTACCCTCTTTATGCCGTTTATGTGGTAGTCTGCTTTACGAGGACAATTTGATTATTTTCTTGACCATGTTACAGATATCCCTTACCTTGGAACAAAAAATTTGTTAAAATTTGTAATTGGCTAGAAACAAACTCATTGATTCTCAATGTTAAAAAATCTAAAGTAATGTTATTTGCCACCCCCATCCCTGTGTTGAAAGATAATCTTAACTTAGTTATCAGAGATAACAAGGGTTCTGTACTTGACCAAATTAATGATTTTAAATATTAGGAGTTTTGTTGGACACCAGCTTATCGTTTTCTTATCAGGTTATGGCTGTTAGTAAACAAATAAATTGTAAATTGGATGTTGTTTACAAACTGAAGAAAAACATCTCCTTTGAAACTAGAAGAACTATTGCTAGTGGAATACTGTTTCCCCACTTAGGTTATTATGCCAGTTTGTACTTTAACCTGCCTGTGAAAGAAAGTCTTAACTGTTGCTTACAATGACATATGTCGGTTCATCTTGGGGCTCCCTAGCAGAACCCATCATTGTTTATTGTATTTCAATCTTGAATGGTTACCATTCAAAGCTAGAGTGGGATATTTAGTTGGAAACTTAATTTTTAAGGCCATATTTCCCACTACTTTATATCCTTTAAACAAGTTGGTCTCAAATTGAGGCACCTCAATGAACCTGCAATCCTTCAAGGATACTCTTTTGCAGGAATTCCCTCACAAATCTAAATCAGGAAATCATTATTTTTCATCTGCTGCCCCTCACTTTTGGAATCTGTTACCAATTAATGTGAGATCTGCCTCCTGTCGTCAAAGTTTTAAGAGCAGTTTGAAAAATTCAATTGCAAGATTTATATGTTTGTAATTGCTATGGTTAGTTTGTCATGTTCATTGTTATTGTGGCTTATCTGTTTGTTACTTTGTATATCATATTTTGTTTTATGTGTCCGGGTTGGACCTGAACAAGGACATTTTCCAGAGTCTTTACCCAGTTAACAAAATAAACATAAAAATAAAATAAATAAATGTTTCCATCCCCCCGAAGGCCCAGTTAAAAGTCAGCAAAGAAATCTGGGCTGAATTAACATAGGATTTAGAGCTTGCTCAAACTAATTATCCATTAGGAATTGTGATGATTGCTTGGGACTTCAACTCAAGAATTGTTGATTATGATAACTCAGACATTTTACAAGAACAGATATAACTGGGTAACTTAGAAATAAGACTAAGTAAAAATAAGCACATAAATGAACTGGGAAAAAGGTTTATTCCATTTATTGAATGTAACAGTTTGTTCATTTTGAATGGTAGACTAATGGGAGACAAATGGGGAAATACTACCTACATATTTACTGGTTAGAGTCAATAAACGATCCCTGGCAGACCCTCAGAAACTCTGTAAGCCACAGTTACCACAAAAAGGCATGAGTCTCCCTCAGCTGGTGGTCTGCTCATGCTCCTCACCCAGAAACAAAGACTTCGCTTCCACTCACAATGAATGAAGAAAAGCTATAGAGGAAAAAAACATTGCAAAAGACTTTCACTGAAAACTTCCCTCCAGGTAAGTTTTCCATTCTGTTTCACTAAACTGCATAAACTTCTAATTCAAAAACTGCTCAGGAGGTTCCTAGCTGAAACAAAGAAATGGGGCTGGCAATTCTCAAGAAAAAAAAGTTTATAATGTTATGAATTCTGTTAAAGCACTTGTTATAAGCTCTTTACAAAAAGAAGGTTCAGCTGTTGTTGTATTCTTATAGCCTGTTAATTTGCAGTTTTACTCTGTTCCATTTAAGTAAAATAAATGTTCTTCACAGAAACTGATGTCATCACTTAATTTCTAAATTAAGCAGTAATAACCACTAAATATAAAAAAAAATGGGGAACTGTGGTACAGTAATTCAGATTTTATGCACACTCTCGGTGTGTGATGCCCAGATAAACCCCATGGGTGAGGCATCACACAGCTCAGGTGTGCATAAAATCCTCATAAACCACACCTCCCCATACATTATTCTATATTTCACAACCAATATACAAAGCCTAATTGACTATGTGTTATGTGCTCCAGAAAATTACTGTTTTTTAAGTCACTTTTCATAAGTATGCAATCTGAGAGTGGTCACACACCTTTATTCTTCCAATTTACTCCTATTGAAGATGGCATGGAAAATGAAACTAAACACTCTCCTTCAATCAGGTTGAATACACAGGGGAAGGAACAGATTAGTGTTATCAGAAAAACGTTGGGATGCAATAGATGAGATTATTACAATCTTGGATCTGAATTTAATACCTGATAATATAAACAATCCATTGCTGTCACAGGATATGGAAAAATACTTATACAACTACAAGAAAGAATCAGAGGGAAAGTATATATCAAGGACTATAGGGCACCCCCAAAGCGAACTTGGTTGGATGCAGCCTGTAAAAATGCAAAAAATAACCTGAAGAAACAAATTAAAGAAGCCTAAAAGAACTCATCAAGAGATGAATTTAACACCCTTATTCAAATTAGAAAGCAAAAATGTTTGGAAGAAAAGAAGCAAGAATTTAGACAGAAACAGTGGATAAATATGTATAATGTTATCCAGAATAATGATACAAAGGCATTTTGGAAGCTGGTGGCAACTGGCACCAGTGATTCCCAGACATCTCTGGCAATTTACATCCCAAAAGAGACCTGGGTTCAACATTTCAAATCAATATTTAATAAAGAAGAACCCCTAAGATCTCTTGACCAACTGCTTGTAAGGTTGTTGAATCTAGAATACTCTCCTATCATAATAACATCCATGGAAGAGGAAGATGCCATATCAAATCTGGCAAACAATAAAGCCCCAGGCCCTGACCAGATCCCAGGTGAGATTTATAAAAAAATATAAATGGTTTTGAGTTCCAATGCTCACAACTTTTTTTAATCTTTCTTTAGCACTGAAGTTTATACCCACTTCGTGGATGAAAAATATTATTGTCTCTCTCTATAATAAGCATTTGTCAATGCCGAATGTTTGCTTGCTGGCATTGGCATTGGTAGTGCAGGAGTTAGAGAGATGCATAATAGGAATGGCAGTGCAGTATTGAGCTGAAGCCAACCCTACCACCACTCTGCAGAGACTGTCAGGCATTGAGGTGTGCCTTTGGGTCATCAGGCATAGTGGCCATGCCATTTCACCACACCCTACCCTGCAGACACTGACAAGTATCACGGTGTGCCTTGGGGTCTTTGGGCCTTATGCTCACCCCATTCCATAAGGAAATACAATGAGATGGGTGCAGTATAGGAGAATGGGGTGAACTTTGGGGCCAAAGAGTCCAAGGCACACCTCAATGTCTGTCACTGGCTGCAGGGTGTGAGTGGGGTGGAATGGTATGAGCATTACAGGCGACAATCCCAACTCACACCCCTGATGCCTGTCAGTCTCTACAGGGTGAGACATTATGGCTGAAACCCTAATGGCGAAGGCATTCATTGGTATTTTCACTCCAATTTTTCAACATGGGTTTTTTGTGATCCCCTCATGAACAATGGTAATATCAGTTCGTTAGCTGAAAGCTGATTTTGCCAGCGACTACGCCATTTGGCAGCACAAGTGTGAAAACACATTTTGAACAGGATGTGAAAAATGACAGCTATACTGTTCATGAAGAGGTGTAAAAAATGGAAATGCTGAAAATATGGAGTGAAAATATAAAAAAACTGGCAAAGTAATGAGCGTGCATAGAAACTGCGCAACGCACACCCGTAATGTAATTAGTTGGGGGATTGCTTACAGCAGATTGTCAACACAGGCATTTTGGGACCTCCGCTCGTGAACAGTGTCACTGTGATTTTCTTAATGTGTTCCGAACACTGATTTCCCACAGCGACCATGCATTTCTGCACCAGAAGTGTGAAAACACATTTCGGCCAGGGTGAGAAAAATGACAGCTGTACTGTTCATAAGGAAGTGTGAAAAAATGCCAGTGTAGAAAATTTGGACTGAAAATATTACAAATTTGTGAACTTACAACGGTGCGTGGAAACTGTGCAAACTGCAATGCACGCTCATAAAACAGTCAGTTTATGGACTTTTATCACCAAATTTTCAACATAGCGATTTTAAGACCTCTGCTCATTAACAGTGTCACTGTGATTTTCTTAATCTGTCCCAAACATTGATTTTGCGCCATTGTGTGCTACTTGCGAGAAAAACATTTTGGGTGAGATGTGAAAAATGACAGCTATACTGCTCATAAGGAGGTGTGGTAAAATGGCAATGCTGAAAATCTGGAGTGAAAATATTAAAAATTCACGTTACGAGCGTGCATAGGAACTGCGCAATGCACGCTCATAAAACAGTCATTTTTGGAAATGTTTTCACCAAATTTTCAACATAGGGTTTTGGGGGGCCTACCTTGTGAACTGTGACACTGTCATTTTGTTACTTGGTCCCAAAAGGTGGTTCCACACAGTGACCATGAACCTTTTGGGACCGAATAACAAAATGACAGTGCCAGAATTCATGAGTTGGGGTCCCAAGAACCCCATGTTGAAAATTTGGTGAAAAAATTTGCAAAAATGTCTGAGATATGCAAGTTGAAAAAACCCTGTTCATTCCATTATACAGCTTACCGACATTTCCTCAGTTCGTGGTCGCCTTTGAAGAGTGTAGACGTTTTCCCGGTCCACCGAAAATCATTGCGACAGACTCTGAAGGTAAGTATGGGTGAGGGAGTGGGGAGGTAGGGTGCACAGAGGGTGGGCATGGGTGAGGAGGGGTTAAAACATTCAGCTAGGACAGTTTTTCTTATAGGTCATTTTATTTTAAGACAACACAGGACTTTTGCCATGCTGGGGTGGGCTCCCTGTGTGGTGGCTGGAAGGTTGTTTTGGGGGGGCAGTGGAGCTGATGGGGGATTGGGCACCCCCTGTTGGCCATATGGACATTTGCCATGCTGGGGTGGGCTCCCAGCATGGCAACCGGAAGTTGGGGGATTTTGTGTGTAGGGGGTACAGTGGAGCCGATGGGGGATTGGGCATTGCCATATGGACTTTTGCCATGCTGGGGTGGGCTCCCAGCGTGGTACCTGGAAATCTGTTGGGGGGCAGTGGAGCCGATGGGGGATTGAGCACCCCTGTCAGCCATACAGTGTGTGGTGGGACTCGGGACTGCATGAGCATGCTGGGGTGGGCTCCCAGTGTGCTACGTAGGTGTGTGTGGGGGGGCAAACTGTCTATGACAGTTCAGATGCAGTGAGAGCTGACGTGTGCACAATTTGCATACTGCTGACGGATGGCAGTATGCAAATTGCCTACACGAGCCATGGTGTTTTCCGTTCAACTGTATGCCACTGCATCTGAACGGCTGTTATAGACAGCTTGGACATTCATTGGCCCAGTGCAGCTGTGTCTGCAAAAGGGAGCAGGACATTGGAAGTGGGGGAGGCACACCTGTGAAAACTCGTATGGTGACACTATGTTTCTTGCACATGCATGCAAGCAAACATAAAAAGGGTAACTTTTATGATCCTGGTAATTTTAGTATTATTAGCTTATTAGATATCAGCTCTAAAATATTTATGAAGATCCTATTAAATAGATTGATTCTCTAGTTATAAACAAACTCTCCATTATCCATATATCAGGCAGGATTTAGTGCTAATTTCTCAGCAGTTGATAATGTCTACTGTTTTGCTCACTTTCTGGAAACATATATACATATTAGAAAATCAAATGTCTTTACTCTTTTTATTGATTTTTCATTCACATTTGACTCTGTAAATAGAAAAACACTCTAGAATATAATACTAGGTAAGAGACTTCCTACTGAGCTTCTTATTTCCGTCTACTATATCTGTTATATACTAACACAACCACAGCTAGTAGGTATAATAATCAAAGACATATCACATACTTTTTCAGTCCCACCAGGTGAGTAAAACAGGACTGTCTCCCTGCCTCTATTCTTTTTAGTATTTATATTGTTTCACTGTTACAGTCGGAGCTGACTGACTCTTTTGATCCCCCTAAAATTGCAAACACGCCTTGTCACACATTGGCATATGTAGATGACCTTGTCTTGCTCTCTCTAGCAAAGGTCTTCAAAAACAATTGGATCAGATACTTGTTAAGTGTGAAGCACTGGGCCTAAAAATAAATATGAAAAAGACCAAGGCCATAATTTTTGGAAAAACTAGATTTAAACATAAGTTTAAGATACATCAGGTAAAAATCGAAATAGTAAATGAATGTATCTATTTAGGTATTAAGTTCACTTCAAATGGTAAATGGAATTCTCACTGCAAGCAACAATGTGTTAAGGCAAAACATATTGCCAAAGCTTTAGTGCGTTTTAAAGATCACATGCCATATATATCAGAAAAGCTTGAATTCACTTGAATTCAAGTCCTTGTGTCATGATTAGTGTTTCCTGAAAATATCATACTGTTTGGTTTTGATTAAATCAACATCTGTTAATGTGCTCTGCAAAAACTGAAAACAGTGAAGATGTTATGTCCCTCTCAGTGTGCGATGATATCATTTTGGTCTAGCATGCTGCTTCATCAATTAAGTCCCTGATTGACTGAAAAACTGTTGCAGTTCCCAGACAGAGCAGTTTGTAGAGCTAATTGTTTTCACTCAGAGTTTGTAACTAACCCATCAGGCTCGTGTTTAGATAGATTAGATTAACATCTATCATTCTGTCCTCATAAAAAGTTGATCATTTGAGTTCCAGTGCTGAACTGAAGTGGTATGTATGAATGAATATCTTTGAGAACTTACCTTATCTGTATCACAGCTGTCAGCTCCTTCTCATCAAAACTCTGCATTGTTTTCTGGCTATATAACACAGGGTTGTCTATTGGATATAAAAAAAAAATCTAAATTTTGTTAATTCATAGAAGCAGTGTGTCTTTGATGTAGCCTCGATTCATGTGAGAACAATTTTGTTTTTATGTCAGATTGACAAACAGGTGTCTGCCACAATCTGCTGTTTCAGGAACACATGCTGTATGACTCATAAAATTTGGTTCTTTGAGGGTTTCTGTGTGAAAATACATCATGCATGTGTATAACTAGAAATACTATATGGCATCCTGATGCCCCTGTCTCCTACCACTCAGTTGAGGCTGCTGTACCCTGCTTCCCTCTGTCCCCAAACCCACAGTCAGGACCTATACACCCTGTTGCCCCCTGTTGCTGTCTCCACAGTCAGGGATGCTATGCTCTGCTAATTGCTAGAATCCCAGAGCCTCTGCCTCCACAGTTGGGGTTGCTGCACCATGCTGCCCCAGACCACTAAAGATGAGGCTTTTGCTGCACCTTGCTACCCACTTCCATTTCCCAAAATGGGCAAGGCCAGTGCACCACATGCACTTCAACTCACAGTCAGGGCTGTTGTACCCTGATACTGCACTGTGTTCTGCACCACAGTCAGGGCTTCTGCTCTATGCTGTGCTCTGTTCTCTGCCACCACTGTGCCCTGCTGCACCATACAGCCTCTTGCCTCCACAGTTAAGGTTCTTGCACCATGCTGCTCCCTGCCAATAGAGTCAGATCCTTTGGTACACTGCCCAAACTGCTCAAAAGAAAAGAAAATACTTTAATCTTGTGTTACAGGGTGGGGGACAGAGGGCAGCAGGGTGCCACAACCATAACTGTTCAGGCAGGAGACAGTGAAAGCATCAAGGAAAAGCAGCTCAAATTGTGGAATAGGGTGCAGCAGATACACCTGTTTGGAACAAGGGACATAAGCAGCATGGTGTAGCAAAGGATCTGACTCTGGTGGCAGGAGGCAACAGGGTGAAACTGCCCCAACTGTGGTGACAGGGGACAGGGTGCAGCACATGCTCTGCCTTGTCTTATGGCAAGTGGCAGCATGGAGCAGCAGCCCTAAATGTGGAGACATGGGGATCTATGTCAGAGCTGGCCACAGCAGCCTTTACAATATAGACAGGTACAGGGTGCAGCAGCCTTGGATTTGGTGGCAGAGACAGAGGACAGCATGGTGCAGATGCCTTGATTGTGTGGCAGGACACAGGGGAACATCAGGTTCTGACAGCCCTGACTGTGGGACAGGGCAAGTGTAGTGCAGCAGCCTTTCCCAGTTGGGCAATGGAAGTGGGTAGCAGGTGCAGAAAATATCCCACCTCTGGTGGCCTGGGGAAGCATTGTGCAACAGCTCCAACTGTGAAGGCAGGGGACCTGGTACTCTAGGGCTTAGCAGAGCACAGCAGTCCTGACTGAGGAGATTGGAACAGAGTGCAACAGGATGTATTGGCCCTGACATTTGGGTTGGAGGACAGAGGGATGCAGGGTGCAGGTGCCTCAACTGTTTGTGCAGGAGGGAGCAGAGTGCAGCAGCCCTGATTGTGTGGAGAAGACAGTGGGGTGCAGCAGCCTCAAATGGGGGCAGGAGACAGGGGGCTTGAGGAACAGAGAAAAGGGGGCAGCAGAGTACTGCTGCCTCAACTGTCGAGTAGAAGACAGGGTCATCAGGATGAAACACAAATGATCAACTTTTTATGAGAATAAAATGATAGATTTTAAGCTAATCTATCTAAACACAAACTAGATGGGTTTGTAATAAACTTTGAATGAAAACAATTAGCTCTACAGATTGCTCTGACTGGGAACTGCAACAGCTTTTCAGTCAATCAGGGACTTAACTGCTGAAACCGCAGGCTAGACCACAATGATGTCATCACTCACTGATAGGAACAGAAAAATCTTCACTGTTTTCAGTTTCTGCAGAGCACATTAACAGATGCTGATTTAAAGAAAAACCATAAAACCAAACAGTATGATATTTTCAGGAAACACTAATCATGACACAGGGACTTGAATTCAAGTGAATTCAAGCTTTTCTTAAATATATGGCATTTGATCTATAATTACAAGTATTACAGTAATATTATGCTTCCAGCCCTTCAGTCAGAGGAAGCTAAATTAAATCTGCTCCTTCTTTATGGCACAGAAGTCTGAGGAACACAGACAACTGAATTTAGAGACCCAACTTCTTTATTTTTACAAGTTCCTATATCAACATCCTCAGCCTTAGTCAGAATTAGGCAGAATTGAAAGTGCCTATATAATATAACTCAGAACTGCATCCAATTGGTTACATATAATAAACAATTCAGCCAATAATTTGCCTAAGGAATGTTTAATGGAAAAAAGGAAATGGTGAACCAAAGATATTTCCTCAATCTGGCTAAAAAGACTTTTGGATATCTTTGAAAAAAAAAAAAAAAACAAGCACGCTTCATTTATGGAACAGTTTCAACAAGGATATATTTATTTCCTCACAGTTTAAAGACATTTTTAAAAAGAAATTCTTTTGGCTGTCACAAAAAAAAGATTTAGAATCAGTAAAACACTAAAAACAAGCCTGTTGGTATAGTGCCAACAAACTAGTGCATGGCATTAAAGATTACTTATTAATTCCTTCCAATCCACACTTTGAGAAACTTGTAACATGGGCAAGGTTTGGAATTATAACTTCTAGATATATTTATTTTAATAAAAACAAAAAGAATGACACAACAAAGGCAAATCAACATCCCTACTAAAAAGGTTTTCAAGAAACTATTGTACATATCATTTTTCAGTGTCCACTTTATAATACAAGTAGAAATAATTTATTGAAGGACTTTCTTACGAAATATGTGGATCTAAATTATGATCCAACTTTTATTCTCTTGTATCCCAAAACTGAAAGGGAACTAGAATTGATAGCTAAATTTATTTCTGTGGTCAGTGCATGAATATGTAATTGTTGACAACATAGATCACAACTAGTAAACTTTTATGAACCTACATTGTTTGCTGGTCTTTATCATTTTGAGAGTGCATATTTGGTGTCCACTATACATTCAGAAAACAAGGCTGGTGTCCGCTGGTACATTCAGAACACAAGGCTGGTGTCCACTGGTACATTCAGAATACAAGGTTGGTGTCCACTGGTACATACAGAACACTGGAGCTTATTTTTCTTGGTCATTTAAAAGTCAGTTATCTTGCAACACAGTGCATTTTCACTGTAGGGTCACAGCATGATTAAATGCTAGAAAAAAATTATCTACTCTGCATTTGAAAATTAATTCCTCATGTCACAATTTGATACATTTTCATGAACATACCCTACTACAAATACTTTAACAAAAAAGCACTTGCTTACACTAAAGATTTTTATCATTCATACTCATCCAAATGTAGCTTTACTCACCTCACTTTGAAAATCAGAAATATATGCTCACTCTGTTTGTATTGTACTGTGCATATGTGTGGAGCTGGCTGTGTTCGGTGGGGGGGGGGACCAAACATGTCTGTTGGAAGCTGTCCATGCTAATGTCTTAAACTGGGAGTTAAAAGTCATGCCGTCTGGTGGCTGCATCCATATTCCTTACAAACAGATAATCACCACTACCCTCATTTATACCTCCTAGGTTTCAATCGTGTGTTTCCCATCCTGTCCCAACCTCTCCTATCTAGACCATAGCATGTGCATATTTATGGCTCCAAACTGACCCTCGTCATAAGATCTGCCCTGCTGGCCCTAGATTATCTTTTTGACCCTTAGCTGCACTGACTCTAGCCTGGCATGTCTTTCATTGGATAGGGAGCTGGTCATGTGACAGGGGGAACTGACTGGGGGGTCTGATAACTGGCTGGATTTTCTTGAGTGGGATGATGGGACTGTAGTGTTTCCTTAGGGTCTGTGTGTTTGGGCCAGTGGTAAAGGAGATTTGTTTGATTGGAGGGGGTGGACTTGCAGAGGTGAACTGTATTTGTGTCTGAACTCCAACATGAAAACTAAGAGACTCCCTTTTCATTAAATAAACACAAACTGTAAGTAAGTGATTTACTGTGCACAGTTTCCTTTCCTAAACTCATTCAGAAATGTATTTCTGTGGCTATGCTGTGGCTTGGGTTACAGTGAGGTATTCATAAGGCCTATAACTTCAAAAACTATAGGACTTGGTGTACTGTATTTCAACTTCCAAAATGTGGTGATTGGAATTTTTTTGACTTTGAAAAATTGACAGCTGGAAGTATTTTGATTCCAGGAAAATTGAAATGACTTTCGAATGTCAACCCATGAAAGTATTTGACTTCCACCCAAAAAAAATTATCTGCAGCCCTGTTGCTAGGTAACATAACATGATCAAGATATAAACTTACATCCAGTGCTCCAGACAAGGTGGGTGCTGGCCTGTTTTTCTCATTGTATTTTAAGAAGTACTCTTTAAAAAGGTGTTTGATGAATACTGATACTCATCCCAGCCCTTAGAAATGCTCCACATATATTTAAAAAAGGCTGTTTGTTTTCAAATTTAAAGCAGTTTCACTCATTAAAATGATATTTTACTCACCTGAAGTCAAACATGAGTACATTACTCTTGAATGTCAACATTATCTGGGCCACTGCTTACAGTACATCCTTGGTCTCAATAAACTCTCCTCCTCAGTACAGTTTCTGAAAATATTCTGTAGCTGTATCAGCCATCTTTAAATCAGATGTCGGGATACATCTTGAGTCATTTATTAGCTGGATTATTAAATTCCTTTGTTGTTTGTTTTGAGTATAAAAGCAAGTAATTTACTGGATTTACCTGCATTGTGATAAAAATTAAGTTTAAAAAATTATATTCTTTTGATCAGTTCTTTATTTCTTAGAATAATCAACTCCTTTTGTTCCAACATGTGATCACCTAATGTGAGTATATTTCATAATTTTGCATAAGTTCTTTATCCCATTCCTGTATTTTCTTTTTTACCATTCTGTTTATATAGATTCAATGGTTTGGGATGATGGCACACATGCTAGTCTTCCCATATTTTGCAAATAGGAAATGCCAATGAATAATTTGCCTGTCGAAAAAACTTGATGTGTTCTTTTATCATATCTATAAAATAATTATCTCTTAAAAGTTAGTTATTAAAGCACCATGATGAGGTTGTTCTTCTATTCCTATTAGGAGCAATGGTTATAAGCAACAATGAATGGGCAGTTATATCTATAGGATCATATATAGATTCTGTAGTAGGTTTAATTGTGCTCCCAGGTCGCTCCTGTAAAAAAGCTTTCAGCATAGTGTGCTATACCTGGTTAAACAACAACTAAAAAAAAAAAAAAAAAAAATTAATACAGAACTTATATAAAAGTAACCATTTTGTGTGAGTATCTGAAATTGTGTTAAATGAGAAATACTGTTGATCTGGATGGTATTATCTACATATCGCCCTTAAGTTATTTTCTTGTAAAAAAGTAGAAATTATACTAACATACTATTTGCCAGCAGATTAGGCCTTACGGTCTATCGAGTCTACTTGTGCAATTATGTTTGAGATTAATATACCCTGTAGCACTGGTGTAAATGTTTCATCCATAGATGGATTGTTTGGTAAGTTAAAGTCTCCTGCTAATATTATTTTAGAGCAGTTTAGTCATTGAAGTAACACTTTAAGTTTCCTTAACTACATTGTGGTTAAAAATAAAGTGTGATCAAAATAAAGGCACTGTGACTTCATTATAAAAACAGAATGGGTTAGACATGAGAGTATATGGAACCTAATATCATCCGTTCTCCAGAACATGTTTCTTTTATTTGAATTATTTGGCCCTCATCACCATTTAAATTGTCTAAATAGTGAAACTCCACTTCCTTCCTTACAAGTACAACAACACCTTGGCTCTTACTAGTGCCATTTGAATAGTATATTTGTCCCACCCATTCCCTTTTTTAATTTATGAATTTCTTATTTGGTCAGATGGGTCTCTTGGAGTATTAAGAAGTCCATTTTTTATTTTTGCTTTCTGTAGAATTGTATTCCTTTCAGTGCATGAATTGATTCCATTAATGTTCCAGGAGCCCATATTTATAGTGGTTACCCGGGGTGACATTGTGAGAATTTTACATACTGTACATCCAAGGAATTAAACAGATTACCACTTTAAAAGTCACAGTCCTCCCCTCCAAACTCATTCTCAAAAGAATCCTGGTTTCCTAAAGAAATAAAAGACCATGTAATTTATTTACACATTGAACTATAGGAAAAATAAAACTGAAAAAAGACATAAAAAACAAAAATAACAAAATAATATGTATTAATGGTGCCTGCCAATATAGTCAGCACTCTGACACTGGTCTTAAATTTTGAAGTAGGACCAAGCAAAAATGTTGCAACCTCAATAAAGAAAAATAAAATTATTTGGTTTATATATACTTCAGTCTCTTCTCTGCCATTAATTGGGTTAGACAAAGATCTATGGAAGTCTGAATTTTAAATGTTTCTCCACCTCTTCCTTTTTATTACAAATTATGATCTGGTTGTTGATTATTACTTTTATTCTTACTGGTGTGAGTATGGTAGCCCACTAATCTTTGTCCCACAGTAACTTACTTAGGCTATGAAATGTTCTTTGTCTACTATTAGGCTGCTTTGTGTTCACTACAATCACTGAAAGGTACTTGAAGCAAACTAAAGCAATGTTATCTGACCTGTTACTCTCTCTTCAAGGCTCCTGAGAAACTTCCTTAGTGCAAACTGAGAGAAGAGCATTGATGTGCTTCTGTGTTTCAGTACTAGGTATGAAGATGACTCTAAAATCACTGCAGCCAATGTTTTCAGCCTGTTTGTTAGTATAGCACAATAAATTTGGTAGTTGATCACTGAAATAGCCCCAGCTTGTTTGTGTATATACTGGATATGTGAGTGCTAATACATGTGTGCACTTCATGAAGAGTGTGCACCTCATTTGGAGACTGAGGTAACTTGTGTTCTGTTAAAGTAGTTCCAGGTTTTGGTTGGAACTCCTTCACCACTTTACAAATGCTGTCATTAAAGAAGAGCTCCCAGTTCAGCCAGAGTACAAGGTATATTATTTGAATAGCCAAACATTTCATGAGAGATACAGAGTGCTGAAATCTAAATGCAATTGTCTACAGCCAAGTCTAACAATACCAATGTATATGCAAGGCTAAGTCAGACAGGGGTAACAATTTGGAAATACCATGAGGAGTCTTCACCAGCAAAAAGTACCCCTCTCATGTATTTGAGAAACAGATTTAAAAATAAACTCGATGACTTTCTCTTAGATAGAAAGAAAGAGATACAGACAATAAGGCAAGCACTATGGACGAAAGTCTACTTAAGCTTGAAATCACCTATGAACCTATGAGATTGCATGAGCTAGACCACAAGAACAGCTACTGGTGTATAAAGAGAAAAAAAGAAACAAAATGCACACCACTGGTTGTGACATACAATCCATCAATCATGCAACTACAGAAGATCATTAGAGATTTGCAACCAGTCCTGCACAGTGATGATGACAAACTGTCCACTATATTCAGTGAACCACCTATAATATCATACAGACAACCACAAACCTGGGAAGAACACTGGTCAAGAATTACAGAACCACAATTCAAATTGACACACAAGGAACAAGACCGTGCAACAAGCCCAGATGCAAAATATGCAGCATGATTAATACGTGTCTGTCTATTCTCCAGTTACCAAACAGGAATACAAAATATAAGGGTATTTCTCATGCAACACCAACAATTTGATTTAATAAGATGCCAAAAATGTCAACATGGCTGGTATGTGGGAAAATGGGACAAACACTCTATAAACACATGAATGGACATAGATCCACTATCAAACACTCAGACATCTAGACACCAGTGCCTGAGCACTTCTCCCAGAACAACCATTTTTTTAAGGATCTTAAAATGGCAGTTTTGAGAGGAAACCTTAAAGACATTCATACAAGACTGCTCAGAGAAACAAAACTCATGAGTCTTTTTGGAAAAGATAAATGTTGGCTGAACAAATATTTGGGCTTCCTCACAAATTACCAGATCCCAAACTGAGTTTTGACAGTTTCCAGTGCAGCTCTGGGCCCTACCATTTAGAATTTGTTTTATGTAATCTTCATCTGTTGCTGAACTCTGTTTTAGGGACATAGAAACACAGAAGTAGATGGCAGATAAGGACCGCTTGGCCCACTTAGTCTGCCCATTTCCCTACCTACTACTGACAGCAGACCCTACTTGATCTCTGGCTTTACCCTCTCTTTCCTATTGCCAGGGTTCCCTTAGGCCTAATCCATGCATTCTTGAATTCCCCTACTATTGTTGCCCCCACCACCTCTGCTGAGAGGCTATTTCATGCATCAACCAATCTTTCCATGAAAAAATACTTCCTCACATTTCCCCTGAGTCTACCCCCCATAGAAACATAGAAACATAGAATTTGATGGCAGATAAGGCCTGCTTGCCCCACACAGTCTGCCCATTTCCCTACCTAATGGATAAGCTGCAGATCCTAGTTTACCAACAGCCTACTTCCTCCTACCCCCACCCCTAGAATTGCTTTATGACTGTCCCATGCATTCTTGAATTCCACCACTGTTTTTGACTCCACGACCTCCTCAGGAAGGTTGTTCCATGCATCCACAACCCTCTCTGTGTAAAAATATTTCCTCACATTACTGTACCTCTGAGCCAGCCCCCCTCTATCTTCAAATTGTGCCCCCTTGTTCTTGCACACCTCTTTTTCTGAAAGATGCTACCCTCTTGGACTTTGTTGATTCCCTTGAGGTACTTGAAAGTTTCTATCATGTCTCCCCTCTCCCTCCTTTCCTCGAGGTTATACATATGAAGCTCCTTAAGCCTCTCTTCATATGCCTTCTGTGCAGACCCTGCAACATTTTTGTTGCCCTCCTCTGGACTGCCTCCATCCTGTCTATGTCTTTACAGAGATTGTGTCTCCAGAACTGCATGCACTACTCCAGATGGGGTTTCACCAGCTGTCTGTACAGAGGGATAACAACTTCTTGTTTTCTACTGGTGATGCCTCTCTCTATGCATCCCAGTATCCCCCCAGCCCTCCTTACTGCCCTCTCACATTGCTCACCCACCTTTAGAACATCTGATATGACAACCCCCGGTTCCTTTCCATTTTTGTTGTTGTTAGTATCTAACCCCCCATTGTGTATTCTTCCCCTGGGTTTTTGTTTCCCAGGTGCATTAATGTGCACTTCTTAGCACTGAATCTAAGCTGCCATACATTTGACTGTTCCTCCAACCTTGTCAAGTCCCTTCTTATCCTTTCCACCCCACCTTGTGTATCAACACTGTTGCAGATCTTTGTGTCATCTGCAAAGAGATGCACTTTTCCTTCCAGTCCCTCTGCAATGTCACTTATAAAGACATTGAAGAGGACCGGTCCTAGTACTGAACCCTGAGGTACCCCACTAGTAACTCCCTTTCTTCAGAGTGAACTCTGTTTACTATTATCCTCTGTGTCCTGTTGTCCAGCCAATTCTTTACCCAGGCTACCATCTTGGGATCCACTCGAAGGCTGACTAACATGTATATTAATTTTTTGTGTGGGACTGTGTCAAATGCCTTGCTAAAGTCTAGGTAGGCCATGTCCACAGACCCTCCCTGATTTACTACTTTGGTCACCCAGTCAAAGAAATCTATTAGATTCATCTAACACGACCTTCCCGCTGTGAATCCATGCTGCCTTGGGTCCTGTGCCCCTCTGGCCTCTAGGTACTCAACAATTCTTTCCTTCAGAAGTGATTCCATCATTTCCCCTATCACTGAGGTTAAACTAACAGGTCTGTAGTTTCCTGTTTCTGCCCTGCTCCCACTTTTGTGAAATGGAATAACATCTGCCCTCCTCCAGTCATCATGTACCACCCCCATCCTCCCATGATTTGTTAAAGAGGGTAGTCAGTGGTGTCACTAGTTCTACCCATAGTTCTTTTAGAATTCTGGGATGAATCTTATCAGGCCCCATTGCTTTGTCCACCTTCAGTTTTAGGAGTTATTTCAGAACTCTTTCTTCTGTGAATGGGCTGGTATCAACCTCCATATCCAGAGTGTTTCTATTGTTTGGTTTAGGTACCTCCCCCTCTTCATTTGTGAATACTGAGCAAAAATATTTGTTTAGTATTTCTGCCTTTTTACAGTCACCATATGACTACCCTCCTCCCCTTTATTAGGTCTCACTCTCCCTCCCCTGGTCTTCCTTCACTCCCTGATGTACCTATAAAAGGTTTTATCCCCCTTTTTAACTGAGTTGGCTATCTTTTCCTAAGTTTGGGTCTTTGCTGTTCTGACTGCCTTCCCTGCTTCCATTTGCTTTAACTGATACAGTTCTCTGTCCTTCTCCTTCTGTGATTCCTTGTACTTCCTGAATGCTTTCTTTCTCTCCCTAACCTTCCTTGACACCTCCTTTGAGAACCATAATGGTTTCTCACATAATTTTGTTTTATTTGCTTCACACAAAGGCTTGTTGCCTCTGTAATGGAAGTTTTGATTGTTCTTCTACCCTTCCTTCCTGCCTATTTGCTAGTGCATTCCTTAGACACTCGCCCATTTTGGCAAAGTCGGCCCTCCTAAAGTCCAGTACCTTTGCCTTTGTATGGCTTAACTCTACTGCTGTGTTTATCGTGAACTACACTGTTCGATGATCACTAGTTCCCAGATGGCTACCCACTTCTAAATCTGTGATCCTCTCTCCATCTCCATGTGAGAGTACCAGGTCTAAGATTGCTCTCTCTTGAGTGGGTTCCAATACTAGTTGTCTAAGGCATGCCCCCTGTAGGGCATCTAGAATGACCACACTCTTGGAAGTGGCTGCTGCAAATGCACTCCAGTTAACAACTGGTATATTCAGATCCCCCATCAGCAATATCTCCCCTTTTTCTGCCATTCTAAGGATACTTTCTATCATTTCCTTGTCCATTTCCTCCCCCTGAGATGGGGATCTGTATACAACCCCTGTGTGAATTGTGGTACCATTGCCTGTCTCCAAATTGACCCACAGTGCTTCCTCTCCTCTCTGTTTACCCTTTTGTTCTGTTGCTTTGATTTCTACCCTTATGTAGAGAGCTACTCCTCCTCGTCTTTTACCCTCCCTGTCCCTCCTGTAGATAGTGTATCCTGGTATGTTTACATCCCAGTCATGGTTCTGTGTGTACCATGTTTCTGTGACTGCTATGATATCCAGATGTTCCTCTTCCATCAATGCCACTAGTTCAGGAAGCTTGTTACCCAGACTATGGGCATTGGTGCTCATTACTCTCCATTTTGTGATGGCTTTACCTCTTGTAGCACCATCCCTGTCCTCATTGACTTTGCTTTCTCCATTTACCCCATCCTGCTCCCTATTGACTTTTCTGCCTTGGTCTTTACCTCATTTAGTACCCTGTTTTGTAGGGGAAGGCTGGGAATTCCCTGTTGCTTATCAGTGCCTCCCCCCTTGACTAGTTTAAATGCTTGCCAATGAAACATTTTAACCAATCTCCCAGAAGACTTGTTCCCTTCCTGGACAGATGCAGACCATCCTGCCAGTATAGGTTGGTATCCCTGCAGGTGGAACCCCAGTCCCCAATGAAGCCAAACCCCTGTGCTCTGCACCATTTTTTCAACCATTCATTGAATCACATGATGTGGAGTACCCTTGCCTCACCCATGCCATAGACAGGCAGCACCTCTGAGAAGGATACTGTGTGTGCTACTTGCCTTAGGCCCCTCCCCAACTCCACAAACTCCTCCTGTACTGCTTTAATCTCATGTTGTGCCAAGTCATTCATCTGTAGGTGGACAAGGACATCCAGCTCCCTCTCCCATGCAGCTGTTCTCGTGATCCTGAGGATGCACTTCCTGTCCCTCCAAGCCATGGCACCAGGCAGGCACCTCACTTCACTTTTCCCTGCTCCCCTCAGTTCTATCACCTAATAATTGAGTCCCCCACCTGGAGCTGCTTCCTTTTCCTGTGGTGTCCTCTGCCTCCTTCCTGTGGGCCTCCCTTTTGACAGTTGTCTGCAACTTCCTTAGTCACCTCTGTGGGTGCATCCATAGGAGAACTATGCTCCACCAGAATGGTGCATGGATTGTGGAATTGTACAACTGACTGGGTGTGCCTCTGTTCCATCACCCTCACCCTCCCTGAGCCCACTGCACTTTCTTGGCAATCTCTGAGACAATGGTGGTGGCCCTGGTGCTCCCTGTGGGGATGAGGTTCCCCTACTACTGTCCAGTGTGGCCTGAAGATGGGCAACCTCCTCCCTCACAGCAGACAGTTGCCTGCAAATAGGGCAGCCCCAACTTCATGTCATGCCCCATTGTTCTTGAGCACCTTTTTTTCTGAAAGATGCTACCATCTTGTACCTTATTTATACCCTTGAGGTATTTGAAGGTCTGTATCATAGCTCCCTCTCTCTCCTCTCTTCCATGGTATACATATCGAGGTCCTCTAGTTTCTCCTCATATGACTTTTGGTGCCCTTCTCCGAACTGCCTCTATTCTGTCTGACTTTCCGGAGATGCGGTCCCAAGAACTGGACATAGTACTCCAGATGAAGTCTCAACAATGATTTGTAAAGTGGTATCCTCACCACCTCTTTTTTTTTTACTTAAAATAGCAACATATGCAAATACTGCTTAATTTACTGAACTGGCTGCATTACACATCCTACATACTTAATGGATGATTTTCCAGCCATTGATATTTGCTTACGGTATCACTTTGAAGTAGCTCACCATTTGCATGTCTGATCACTCACCTTTTAATGATATGAGGCCTATTTCCTGGTAGTCACCTGTATTTTATTAAATTGCTTCCTTTACAGCCTGCCCTTTGTTAAGCAATCTAGGATCCACAGACTCTTGTATATATATTATGGTAGCACGGTAGTGCTACCATAGTTAGGGTTGAGGAGCCCTTTTAAGGTTAAAGGGTACAATTTTACACCTTAATAACTTTGTGACCATTCAATGGATTTATCTGAAATTTGGAATGTGTGATCAAGAGCCATACATCTTAGGATCTGCCAAGTTTTGTACCAGTCAGATATACGGCTGTGGAGTTATTAAGCATGATCTGCACATGTGCATTTACGCTATATGGTGAATTCTTTGCTCATGCCTACAGGTCACACAGTTTGTGTGAGTGGTCCAAAAACTTCAGGGAATGTGCAGCTGGGGTGCCCAATACACCTTTTGAAGATTTTATGAAACATATTGAACGGTTCAAAAGTTATTCAAAAAACAAGTTCCCATTATAAGTCAATGGGAAAAGTTAACAAAAAGTTCGACACTTTCGAAAATGCACTTTTTACTGTTGCAAATGGCCCTAGTACTTTTGCAAACCCGCTGTTTTGTTTTCAGTTGGTGATCAGAAAAATGCTTGGCATTTAAAATTGGGACCATCTAGGGACACAGTTCTTTTTGTGTTCACCTAGTCAGAGCCTGAGGATGCTAGCCATGTCTTTATTTTGGGGTTAAACACCCCAGAAATATGTTTTTAAAGTTCTGAAAGTAGCTTTCACGTACTGTCGAATTAATGATATTTCTCAAGTAACTACGAAAGCTTTCACAAATCACTTAAAGTACTTTTCAACACTATGACAAAATGACAGGAGTTCTTTGCCACCTTGCTGCAAAAGAATGGTTAGGTCTTTTGGCCTGAAATTTGGTGGGAACGCAGCCAACATCTCACAGATGTCCCTTTTAGTAGTTTGGTGAAAAAATATTGCATGGCTGCAAAGTTACGGTACTCTGAAGTTGGCATTTTTTCCCATAGACTAACATGATGGCGAATGCCGCGCCTTTCGGGGCTCGTATCACAAAAACAATGTGAGATACAGTATTTTTGTTGCGAGTTGCATAGCCCTATGGGCTATGTAATAAAACCCTAGCCAGGAAAATCCTGATATTGTGAAATTTTAATTTTTTTTCTACGTCATGCGGTTGCTGAGATATTAGCAATTAGGTACTTCCAATGCTCGTTTTCAGCTTTGATGCCCATTACAATGCATACATTCTTTGTACACACTGTGTTTCTCTATGCATTTGTTCAGCAAAAACAAGGTATGTGCTTCCATTACTGTTGCGGTTACTGTTTCAACGTGCGTTTCTGTCCACATTTGCGTTTACGTCCCTGTGTACGCCACCGTGTGAGTTACCCTTTGCATTGTCATTTGGGCTTGCTTTTTCGTTACTGTTACCATTTGCATTTACACTACTGTTTCTCTTTGCGTTTTTGTTTGCATCACCGTCCGCATTGCCATTTCTGTTTACGGCAGCTCTTTCATTTGCATTTCCATTTCTCTTTCATTTTGCGTCTTCCTTGCTGTTACTGTTACCATTTGCATTTGCAATTTCTTTACTGTGCCCATGCACATTACGGTTTGTGTTTCCATATGCACTTGCATTTTCTTTTGTGTTTCTGTTTTCTTTGGTGTTATTGTTGCTGTTATCTTTACCATTTGCATTTACAATTCCAGTACCGTGCCTGTGCGCGTTACAGTTTGCGTTTCTGTGTGCACTTGCTTTCTCGTTTCCATTTCTGTTCCCCTTCTCATTCTTTTTGCTGTGACACTTAACATTTCCATTTTAAATACCACTGCCATCACTGTTCGCATTACCAGTTGCATTTTTGTATGTGCTTCAATGTCCGTTTGTGTCACTGTTCACTTCGGCGTCACTTTGCACTTGCATTTCTATTAATGTTTCCTTTACCATTTACGTTTGCATTGCCATGTGCGCCAATTCCCGCTTCTATTTGTGCTGCTGTTCCTATTATTATGTCACAAGACATCATGTGGCCCCACACTCCCGCCGCCACATTACATTCACTATTTCTCGTCATCATTCTAAAAAAGGAGGGAAATTAGAGGCAAAAAACTCCATTTAATGCATCAGTTAGGGTTGTTCCACAGTGAAAAATGCAAGGAAATTCAGTGTTAGGGTTGAACCCCCCCCTTGGATCCCTCACAGCCCACCCCCCATTTGGCATCCTGGTGCTCTATGGGGTCATCGGTCCCAACTCTCACCCCATTTTCCTACACCTCGGATTCTTTACACATGTGATGGGGTGTGAGTTAGGGCTGATGACTCCATGGCACTCCACAATGCCGGTTGGGGGGGGTGGGCTATGGAGGTCTAAGGGTATACAACCTCAACACCAAATTCCTCACTTTTGTCACTGTGGATCAATCCTCAATGATTCATTAAATGGAGTTTTTGCCTCTAATGTATATATATATATATATATATATATATATATATATATATATATATTCTCTTGACAAAAAACTTTGTTAATGCATCAGTTAGGGTTCCAGTGAAAGTTTGAAATATGCTGTTAGGGTTTCCAATCCTAACACTCCATTCCCACCATGCAGGCCGCAACAGGTGTGGGGGCCTAGCAGTTATCAACCCTAACACTCAACCCATTCCATGTACAGGTAAGCTGAGATGGTTACAGTGGTTGCAATATAGGAGAATGGGGTGAGCATTAGAGTTGACAACCCCAAGGCACACCTCCCACACCTGTTGTTGCCTGTATGGTGGGGTGGGGTGGTAAGGTTGGAAATCCTAGCAACACATTTCCAAACTTTTGACACTGTAACTCTAACTGATGCATTAACAAAGTTCCTTTGCCAAGAATTTCCTTACTTTTTGAGAAAGTATGATTGTTGCCTTCTTTGCTTGTGGGTTGCCTCCACAGATGCATACGTGCATGTTGCCGTGCAAGCATTTCAGCCAAAAGAGCAACCAAATTGTCAGCATAGTCATGTTATTGCCCCACCTCATGAACACTGGGCTGAGAATTTTCAAATGTCCACCAAAACATCATACCGTGTCACCGCAATGTCATTCCCCACCACAGGTGACAAAACACATTTTGGCCAGGAATTGAAAACTGACAGCTGTCACATTCATCAGGTGATGTAAAGAAATTACTATGTTGAAAATCTGGGGTGAAAATGTTGAAAATTACCATTTTCAACATACCATTCTTATGACCCCACCTCATGAACAAGCTTGGAGAAAATTTTCAAATCTGACCCGAAAGATGATTTCACTGAGGCACCTTTTGGGCAGGATTTGGGGAATGACACCAACATTGTTCATGAGGAGGGGTCTAAAAAGGGTATGTTGAAAATTTGGTATCAAAATCTTTCAAAATGACAAAGTTTTGCACCAGTGTTGAAAACCCCATTGAAATACAGTGAACCACATTTACCTTAGTTTATCTATTCTCTGATAGTCTAGTGTTCCCACCCCCTTCCCTGATGTCCAATCGCTGTCCTATTATTTCAAAACATTTTCCCTGGTAGTATAGTGGTCCCACCCCGTCAAAGATAGCTGATTACCTTCCTATTATTCATAAAAGTATTCCCTGGTAGTCTAGTGGTCCCAACACCCTCCACGATCCCCCATCACACTACCGGTATTGCTTTTTAATAAGCTTCCCTGGTAGTCTGCGATCCTCCCCATCCCTGATCCCCTCGTCCTTGAAATAAAAAAAGATAACCCTGTGGTCTAGTGGCCCTCCATTCTGTCAGGTACTAACCCCCACCCTGCTACCCCCAGTCTGATCCACAGCCTGCACCAGCACAGCCCTCCTTCCGCCACTGTGCTGGTTACTGACTGAGCTGTGAATGAATGCCACTGGCTAGTATACAGTATACACTCATTCACAGCTCAGCCAGCAGCCAGCAGTGGTGGTGAGAGGAGGGCTGTACTGGTCTCAGGCTGGGGATCGGGTTGGGGGAGTGAGGTTGTAGTTTAGTACCTGAAAGGGTGGGTGGGTGGAGGGTCCACTATACCACCAGGTTTATCTTATTTTTTGCTGTTTCAGGGGGCAGAGATCAGGGACAGGGAGGGACCATTAGACTACCAGAGAAGTTTATTAAAAAAAAACAATACCGGGAGGGTGATGGGGATTGGGGAGTGGAGGGGGATCAGTAGACTACCAGGGAATACTTTTCTGAATACCGGGAGGGTGATTGGCAATCAGTGAGGGGAGAGGGCCCACTAGACTAACAGGGAATATTTTTTCTCAATACCGGGAGGGTGGTCAGTGATAGGGGGGTGTGACCACTAGACTACCATGGAATATTTTTAGAAACAACGAGACAGCAATTGGACATAGGTGAGGTGGAGGGACCACTTGACTACCAGGGAAATAAATTCCTCAGATGGGGACTGGGAACAGTGAATGGGGGAGGGACCACTACAGTACCAGGGAATTTATGCACTGTTGAGAAAATTCCATTTCTTCAGGTGTTCAAATCCATTTTTGCAAATTGTTAAAAAAGATCCTGTTTCAGGATTCCTTTTTTGCAATTTGAGAAAAAGGCTTTTGACATGTTAAGAAACCACATTTCCGACTGAGATATGACAAAAGTAAACCCAGAATTGGACTGTACGGGCCCCGATTAGGTAAACACAACCATTAATTTAATTTTGTTGCCACCACAAACTGAATAAAAGATGGTGGCAGCATGAAAAGGATTTCCAATTTGTGAAAAAAGGATTACTCATTTGCGCCAAAAGATTACCCATTTGTGATAAAGGACCCTTTTTTGAGTGGGACATCTAACTGCTCCCATTGAAAATAATGGGACATTTTAAAATGTAATAACTTTGGAATGGATAAATATTTTTTTCACCAAACCTATAAAAGGCTCATCTGTGCCCCAAGACCTTTCTACTATAAACATTTCAGACCAAACTCCCAAGCCATTTTTATGCAGCAGTGTGGCAAAGATTTGACAAAACCTGGTAATTTTCAAATTGTTTTGAAACACCGTATCTTTGCACCACACACCCAACCAGAACAAAACTTGCCTCATCAAATGATCTTTGTTCCCTGGCTGGCCCACAAGTGCAATGATATCACTACCTCTTGTGATGCCAGCAACCCAGGATCAGGAGCAATCTCAGGTTGCTAGAGAGATGGCCAGGAGGAGAAGGATGATTGTGCACCCAACAGGCTGCTCTCCTCCTCTGGGGTGGGTGGGATGCATGTCCCACCACTGTACTGCCACCTGGGTGACTATGGGTGGATGTGTTGCAGGACAGCAGGAATTTGGGCAGCAGGATGTTGATTGGAATCTGGAGTGGCAGCACATCTCAATGTGCTCTGCCTCCTTGGGTCCCCATGAGTAGGGGTGTAAGTTTGTCATGGCAGTCATACACATCATTGATTCCATGACGTTTGATCTTTATTCAGGACTTCCATGACTTTCACTAGTGTCATCAGAATGTAGCAATGATAATACCACATTATGCATAACATGTATTACACCCCTGTGAAGCTGAAGAAATGGGGTCTTATAAGTTCCGGGGCTTGTACCAGAGGCTGTCAAGAGGATGGCACACTTCTTCACGTCTTTTGGTCATGCCCCAAGATAAGGTCTTTGTGGGTAGCCATACAGACTACCCTAGATCCTATATTGGGTTTGCAAGATTGCTTTACCCCAGACGTATGTTTGTTGGGAGATTTATCCTCTATCAATGTGAGAATCAGGAGATTTCATATTTCTATGATTGCATTATCTGTCAAAAAATTTGTACTCCGGCATTGGAAGGATGCGGTAAGCCCATCATATCAGGAATAGGTTAATGAAATTCTAGCTAACCTACGTACAGAAAAAGCAATAGCGAGCCTCCATAATAAGTTGCAGTGGTACAAGAATACTTGGGATCCCCTTCACATGCTAATCATGACCAGATCAGGTATATGAGTTACTGTAATCAATGATCTTTGATTTGTGATACTATATAGTACTCCTATCTTATTACAGTATGAACTCTGCTGATGTATGGGGTGGGGGAAGGGGGGATGGGGACAGCTCATGTAACACTTTGAATATATGCAGAGTATGTTGTAACTCTCTGTCCCCTGTAATGTGAAAAATGTGTTAATAAAATATGAATTATAAAAAAAAAAGAATGCAGCAATGATGACAGTGACACAACATTTACTACTGTTTACTAATGATTTCATGAACAAACAATGAGTAATTAAAACCTCATCCATGACAAACTTACATCCCTACCCATGAGCACCGATATCTGTGGGGTGGAACCAGAAAGTAGGAAAAACTCCACACCAGTCACCTGTAGATGGGACTCAGCTGTCCCAAGACTCCATAACCAGGCTGCTTGATGGACCAGTCATATCACCCAATGCACAGTCATGGACTGTGGGAATTTAGGGGGGTCCCCTTCCTCCCCACCCTGGGGAAAACTGTGGCAGGATGGGGGTTGGTCCACTGGCACCCCTAAGGAGTTTCCTGGGACAGAGCTATGGGAGCACTCACAGCCCAGGGTTCCCAGAAGAAAGGAGGCTGATGGAGACAGCAAGGGGGCATAAAGAGCAAATATTTTTTTGGGGTCACGTGATGGCATCCACCTAAGCAGCAGCTGGGATACTGAGCTCCCCCCTCTGGCCACCTTTATTGTGCAATTTTATAGTGCATTCTGAAGTTTTTTCTGTAAATTTAGCCAGAAAGAAGCTGCACTAATAGCCTACCATCGTTTGGAGACTTCATCTTGGGAAATTAAGCCTTTGCTGGGTCGCGATGGAGGTGGATGGGAAGCAGGGCCTAACTAAGCACACTCCCCCTGCATCCCCGGAGAAGGCCACGAAAAAGCAAAGAGACCAGGCCCCTACTAGGCCGGACCACGGAGAAGATAAGATACTGCAACCTACTCCACTGTCGGAAGATAAATTCCTCCAAGAACTTAACCCTCTTGAAGGATCTTTCGAGAGTTGACAGGAGAGCTTGTCATTGCGCAATGACCTCCTCCTCGGGTCTCTCAAAAAGGTCTCGGATGTGGAGGTCAGGGTCGCCTCGAGCAGTGGAGATCCAGGGCCGAGAAGGAAATAGTCAAGCTCAGGCAGCAAGTGAAGAGCCCGCAGCTTAAAACTGAGGACTTGAGGGCGAAACCGCAAATAATCTGCTGATAATGGGCCTTCCTGAGCTGGAAGAAGGCCCAGACCCGTGGCTTTCCTACAAAATTCCTCATTAAAATAGTGGGCCCATCCCCTATAAATACTTCCTACCACCTTGAAAGGGCTCACCGCTCATTGCGCCCTTGACCTGCAGCTGGATCTCCCCCACGTCCGATCATCATGAAGTTCCTTAGTTATGTGGAAAGGCAGCACGTTTATTTGAAGGCCCGGGAGCTGAAGGAGATTCTGTGGGGAGCATCGAGGATCCGAGTTGCCCAGGACCTACCTAAAGAAATCCGGGAGAAGAGGGCAGCGTACCACCCTGTTGAGCAAAGTTAATAGCCGCAGCAATCCCATTCAGGATGGTATATCCTGCAACTCTGAAAGTGACTGTCGGAGGTTCATCTATTAGTTTTGGCACTCCTGAAGCGGCCCATAAGGAACTTGCCAATAGACTGCCTGACTTGTTCAAAGGGCCTGGCTGAAAGAGTTTACGGTGGACTCTGGATGGCTGCTCTAGTGCCCTCTTAAATTGACCTCTCTTATTTTAGATGTGTCTGTATCTGGTCTCTCCTGGTGGTCTGTTTTTCTTTCTTTGGCCTCTCGCTTGTGTCTACCTATCTTTTCCTTACCTACCTCTGTCTCTGCTCTCTGTCATCCATCTCTTTGCTGTTCTGGCTGTCCTGGTCTTTCCTTTGGGGTCCTCTCCATGGGCTGTCTGTTGGGGCTGGAGAGAGACGGATCGCTGAGTTTGGGTCTTGGCTGGGGCTCCCGTCTGCTTTTTGCGCCTGCATCTCAAGGTGGAACTTCTTGTTTGGTGGTTGCGGCTCGGGTGAACTTCTGAATGACGGACGCATGGTCCTGTGGTTATAGCGGTCCCCTCGGAAACAGCAACCCTTGATCTGGCTGTTCCAGCGAACTCTCCCTATCGCCCTCTGGATTGATATTTGGAGGTCTGGCCTTTCTATATCCAGGGTCGGCATGGATCCGGGTAGGTGTGCCAATCATTCTACTATGGAGGGGAGGTGATGGGAGTTATGCTGGCTCAGTTGGGGTGAGTGGGGCTTGGCTTTTTTTATAACTTGGGACCTAGAGGCCCTTTATGTTCTGCTTTTATTTCTTTCCTCCACATGCCCTATCCCTTTTATCTCTGTTTTGTCTTGGTCTGTTTTATTTATATGTCGGAGGGCTGAGGTGGGGAAGGCGCATGGGGGGGACTTAGTGGGCTTGCTCGCTGGATGTGGGATTGTGAGCCGTGTGTTAGGGGGGTTGCTAACCTCTGCCCGGGGCTGGATTGGGGAAGGACTGGGCTTACTATCATTGGGGTTTTGTTCTCATTTAGGGTACACCTCTATCTTGCAGTATATGGGTACTCACTTCCGGCTCTGGGGGGTTGGAGGTTCGCGTGGGGATTAAGGAGGTTCGTGATTCGGGGTAACAGACTATATCTTGGACCGTATCTTTTCGGACCTCCAATTGTATATAGTTTTTGGGGTTTATAGTTGAGGTCATTTGTGGGGGGTTAACGATGGCACGCTATAGTACTGGTTTCTCTGATTTCTTTATGGGGAGGAGGGTTTTTCCTGGCATTTTCTGGTTTTTCACTAAGCCCAGGATTCAGGTTGGGGAAGGGGTATGTGGGGGTTACGGATTGACATTCCATCTAACTTTTTGTACTTTGGTTTGTTTGTTTAAATGGCCTTTTTCTGGTTGATATGGCTATCGGTGGATGGGGAATGGGGACTGCCTCCTCAAGAGCTGGGCTTCTTCTTTTTTCTGGTTTTGGACTTTTGGGGGATGGGGAGGAGGGTTACGTGTGGGGTTTCAGACCTTTATAGGGAGGTGCACCTTGCTACGGTATCTGATAATTATTCTGTCTGGATATCTGATTGGTTTGATATATCTTTAAAATGGCTAGAAATACAGTTAAATTAGCGTCTTGGAATGTTAGAGGGCTTAGGATCGGGTCAAATGTCTGCAGGCTTTTAATCACTGCTCATTGCTCCACATTGATATCCTTTTTTTGCAGGAAACACACCTATGCCACGATGAAGCTAGGTTGCTTTCTCGATCTGGTTTTTCTCAATTTTATCTTGCTGGGAACTCTTGTTTCAGTAAGGGGGTGGCGATTCTTCTCAAAAAGCATGTTCTGTTTACCAAAGACCTAGTTCTCTCAGACCCAGAAGGGAGATATGTTCTAGTGAAGGGTAATTTAAACGGAGAAAGCGTAGTTCTTGGTTCAGTATATGGACCGGTGGGGGAACCCTGAGTTCTTTATGACCTGGCGTGATAAGTTGGCTAGCTTTTGCCTGTCCAAATTATATTGGGGGACTGGAATGTACCTTTCATCGACGTTGATAGGGAACCTCAGGACAAGCGATGCCTCCTGCTCAGAGAGCTTTTCAGAACTGATTTCGTTGTTGGGTCTGGGTGACCCTTGGCGCCTCTGCCAACCCTTCCTGTCATGCTTTTTCCTTCCAATCCCAATCACATGGTACTAAATCAAGATTAGATATGATATTAGTCAGTCTCTCTTTCCTCCCAAATGTCTCTCTGTCTGGCATTGAACCGATCATTGTGTCAGATCATGCTATAGTCTGGGTACAAATGTCCTTCAATCCTGATTACTCTCGTGACTCCATGTGGTGACTAAATACTCAATTACTAAAAGACCGCCAATGTGTCTCAGAAATCAGTTCCCGGATATCTCTCTTTCTGGCTGACAATATGAACTCCACCCCTAGGGTTGATATGATATGGGGAGCTCTAAAGTGTTATCTCAGGGGTGACTTTATCAAAATGGCTTCCTTTAGAAAGAAGACATGCTTAGCTAGGTCGTGGAGTTGGTAGGCAGGATTAGGGATTTAGAAAGTAGGTATTCGTCAACTTCCTCGTGTTGATCTTAAGGAACTTCTCTTAGTTAAGAATAAATACTCAGATCTCCTGAAAGAAAAAACAGAATATTGCCTGCTGAAAACCCAAGCTAAATATCTGGATCTCGGTGAAAAATCTGGTAAGTTTTTAGCTTTGTGCCTGCGTGCACTTGAGAGTTCGAGGATCATCCCTTCCCTGACCTCCCCATCTGGTCATAGTGTCTCTTCACCCAGAGACATTGCGCATGTCTTTAAAGAATATTATTCGGGTCTTTATAGTTACTCCCCGACATGCTACCCTATAGCAGATGTCAAAGAATACATAAAAGAAATAGGTGTCCCGTGCATATCAGAGTCCCAACAAGCAAGTTCACTAGCCCCTATTTCAGCTGATGAAATAAGGAGTACTATTGCTTCTTTGGCCCCAGACAAGGCGCCAGGTCCGGATGGATTTCCGGCAAACTTTTATAAAGTTTTTGTCAAGGATTTAACTCCCATTCTTCTTAAGTTATATAATTATCTCCCAGTTTCATCTGAGCTTGATCCTGCCTTATTCGAGGCTACTATAGTTTTAATCCCTAAGGCAGATAAGGAACCCTCTGATCTGGCTAGTTACCGCCCTATCTCCCTTCAAAATTATGATATTAAAATACTAGCCAAAATACTCGCTGAAAGGATCAAGAAGAACTGGTTGGAGCTTCTGAGCCTTGAGCAGACTGGTTTTGTTCCCGGGAGGTCGGCGGCTGACCATCTGAGGACCTTGTCACACATTTCTCAGTATGCCCGGTCTACTCAGGTCCTGCTACTCTAATCTCTCTTGATGCTGAGAAAGCATTTGACCGGGTTGACTGGTCCTTTTTATGGACAGTAATGGAGGAAAAGGGCTTTCCGATCTCCTTCTTGAACACGATACAGGTATTTTATAAGTGCCCCTCCGCTAAAATTTACTGTAATGGGGTCTTGTCCCCCTCTTTCCGTCTTTTTGCCGTACCAGGCAGGGTTGTCCCCTTTTCCCTTGTTGTTTAATTTATATTTGGAGCCTTTACTGATTAAACTCAAGTCCTCTCCTGTGAGAGGTATCAAGCTCCAGCGGAATTAGTTCTGTCTGCATATGCAGATGATGTCTTGCTGCATCTAGTAGATCCAGAACATCATTAGAGGCAGCCCTCGATATTATTAGGCAGTTTAGCTCCTCTCTGGTTACAAATTAAACATCTCCAAATGTGAGATTTTTCCTTAAACAATTATAAGTTTAAGCAAGATTTCTTCCCTTTGGAATGAGGTGACCTCAGATCAATTAAATACCTTGGAATTTACTTTTCCACTGACCCTCCTTCTTAAAAATTAAATTTGATTAGAGTCAGAGACTCGATTAGCCAGGACCTAAACGCTGGTCAGCCCTCCCTATTTCACTGTGGGGCAGAATTAATATTATCAAAATGAATGTTCTTCCCCGGATTTTCTATCCGTTGAATCTTACCAATCTCTGGGTCCCTCTTTCCTTCTTTCAACAGCTTCACTGACTGTTTTCCACTTTTATTTGGCGGGGGAAGGGGGTGCGATGCTCCTATGCCACCTTATCGCTCCCTAAGGAAAGAGGTGGCCTGAGACTTCCTAACTTTCTTCTGTACTATTGGGCGGCCCACTTGTCTAAGTTAGGGAAATGGTTTTCTATGAATACTGAGAGCTCTTGCCCAATCTGGCTTCAGTTGGAGAAGGCTTTTCTCTCCGAACTTAGAGTTGATATGTCCGCTTTATTCTACCAGACCCCGAAAGCCCTCTCACAGCTGGTCTCTGACAATACGGTGGCAGTTTCTCTTAGATCGTGGCACAATGTCTCAAGTTTTTCGGATCTCCAATCTCACGGATCTAGGGCAGCCGATAGTTCTCAATCCCAGTATTAGACTGGGGAATTCTTGATAGGACCAAGTTGGCTTCCAACTCAAAGATTCTAGGTTGGAACACTTGTTTGGTCAAGATTCACCTTACATCAGATAATATTTTAACCAGGTTTGATATATCAACCAAAGGTATTTTTAGGTGTTCCAACTCCGCACTTGGTGGGTAACAAATTTGGTACTACGGTCAAACATTCGTTGTATACCCTTTCTATCTAACATTATTAGCCTGGCTTCTCAGCCTCATTCCACCTTGCTGATTTATTCCTATCTCCTGAGTTTTAATTCACAGGAGGATGTTGGGGGTCCTCTGGTCTGGACACATCTTCTTCCTGAAGATGTTCCACTCTGGAGTAATTTTTGGCCTAATTTACATAGATATCATACCCAAGATAGGTTTCGGTTAGTACAATATAATATTGTTAATAACCTTTACTATACTCCCGTTAAACTTTTTCAGCATAAACTGGTCCTTGTCTCAGATTGTTTCAGGTGTTTACAAGCTGAGGGCAACCTAATTCACATTTTTTGGGAATGTCCTAAAGTTGCTCCACTGTGGTCCTTGATTCGGGACAATCTGGATCCCCTTCTGGGTCTGAGTAGGTTTTTCTGCCCCGAAATCTGTGTGCTGGGTGATTTCTCTCATACAGATAGTGTGGAGCGCAGATACCATATGGCCTTAGTATCTATGGCAGTCAAGAAACTGGTTTTAAGACATTGGAAGGACCAGTTGGTTTTATCATATGCTGACTGGTTAAAGAGTTAATGTCATATCTCAATCGGAAAACTTAATTGCCAGTTATAAGGATCATATGGATTTATTTCATAAGAGATGGGTAAACTTCAGTCCTATGTTTGCCTTAATAGTAAGGTCTGACGACCGATCCCTTGGCCCTCATGTAGCATATATAGTGTTTTTAGTTTTCTTTTGTGGTATTGTGGATCCTAGACCTGTTCCCTTCTTTTGTCAGTAATTTAAACTGTCTTAGGTTGTTAAGTTACTCTAAATAGGCTGTGATATCCAGATTTCAGGTTTTCGTGTTTATGGTCTTTGCTGGTGCACCCTGGGGAGGGGGAGGTGGGGGATTATGTATTTCCTGAAGTTTGGCTGCAGGATATGTATTTCGTGTTTTCTTTACTTCTTTTAAGCATTTCCTGATATCCTGTACATTTGTTTAATGGGAGACGGGGTTTTGTTTTGTTATGTCTCTTTGGTTTTGTTTTTTGTTGCTTTTCTGTCTTGGTTGTATTGCTTGAAACCAATAAACTTAAATTTCAAAAAAAAAAAAAGAGCAAATATTTTAAAAAAAAACTATCCTTGTTCCCTGATGGCTCATGCAAAATATCATGCAAATCACTTGAACCACTGCGAAGTTATTAAAGTGCACACTTTGAGTTTAACATAGAAGTGACCATTGAACTCTAACTATAGGGGTGTGACCACACCCCTATAATTCTGAAATGCTGGTTAGTTTTCCCTGCACCTAATGAAGGGACCTGGCAAGTCTCAAAAAATTGAGTAAAAATTCTTCAGTTAGTTTAATAAAAATGTACTACCACAAAAAAGTGTACTGGATTTTCCTGACACTAATACAGCTCTACTGACCTGCAACATAGCTTTTAGGATATCGCATTTTGCCACCTACAGTAGAAGCCCGCCAGCAAGAAATGAAAAGTAGAACAGCTGGATAGTAACATGTTCTTCCTACAGGAATGCAAGAAAAACAACAATAATCCCAAAAGGATTTAGGACAAAAAAACTTTGGCCTCCACTTGTATCATAAATTTTGCGAGCCAGATATGCCAGCATACTTCAAAAATAATCCGGAACCACCTTCTCCACATACAATACAGCAGGAAAAGAAAGCTCAGAAACAGCATTGAGGAGCATACCAACCTACTAAAGGATTATGGAACATCCACAGAACAGTTCATTGATGATTGCTGGTAGACAAACAAAACTGCTCTGAAAGCACACGTGATAAGGCAACAAAAGAAACTGAAGCAACTTCCGCAGAAAACTGAAACTTAACATCTACAAACAGTAGACGCTGAACATCCCAGTGACTGCTCTGACCAGATTACTATAAACCAAACTGAAACTAATGTGCCTGGCCTATCAGATTATGCACTTTCACTAGCAGAAACATCTTTACTTTACAAAGGATTGTCTTTTTTCATTAGAGCTAGATGAGATACAACTATGTGGAGAACTCAAATAGTTTTTCCATTGATTGCACCTGTGGGAATTCTTCTATGATAGACAAACCACTGAGAAGCAAATCCTCCACAGCACAGAGAGAAAATATTTATGGTCCCCACCAGCAGGATGGAATCCTTGTTTAGACCGTATATCGACGCCTTTAGCCACCATGTAAATTCATAAATCCTAAACAAACAGAACAAAATTTGATATACTGTAATCTGAACCCACTGGAAAGAAGGGCAATTCAAGATCTTAAAAATAAATGACAGTATTACCATTAAGCCTGCTGACAAAGGTGAAGCAGTTGTAAGCATGAACAATACACAGTATACAAGAGAAGCAGAAAAGCAACTGTCAGATAAAAAAATTCTACATGCTATTACTGGAGGAAACAACAGAAAACTTTTGAAGGGAACTCCTTTCTTTGTTAAATATCCACAAAGCATCAAATCATAACTAACTGGCTTAATTCTGCAAAATTCAAGAACAGGAATATTTTAGACACTGCCAAAGATATATAAAGTAGGAATTCCAGGATGGTCGATTAGCTCAGGCATTGGCACTCTTATGGAACAAATACATAGATACATAGATACATAGACAGTGTCTGCAGATAAGGACCTATGGCCCACCCAGTCTGCCCATTTGAGCTTGTAAGTTCAGTTTATGTTTTCCTAGAAGACTGTTGCCCCTTACCCCTGACCTCCAGAATTCCTTTATGTCTATCCCATGCATTCTTAAATCCCGTGATTGTTTCAGCCCCCACCACTTCCTCTGGCAGAGTGTTCCACTTGTCCACCACCCGTTCTGTGAAGAAATTCTTCCTCATGTTTCCTCTGAATCATCCTCCCTCCAACTTCATCCCATGCCCTCTAGTCCTGGAACATCTTTTTCACTTTAAAATAGTGTATTCCTGCACCCTGTTCCTCCCTGTGAGATACTTGTATGTCTCTATCATATCCCCTCTCTCCCTCCGCTCCTCCAGGGAGTACATGTTCAGTTCCTTCAACCTGTCTTCATAGGACTTGTGATGCAATCCATGCACCATCTTTGTTGCCCTCCTCTGAACCTTCTCTACCCTATGTCCTTATGTAGGTATGGTCTCCAGAACTGTGCACTGTACTCCACGTGGGGCCTCACTAGTGTCTTGTATAGCGGAATTATGACCTCCCTTTTCCTGCTGGTGATGCCCCTGCCTATACATCTAAGCATCCTATTTGCTTTACCTGTTGCCTTGTCACATTGTTTCCCTACCTTGAGGTCATCAGAGATGATAACCCCAAGATCCCTTTCCTGCTTGGTGCATGCTATATCCTCACCCCCCAACTGATATATTGTGCCAGGGTTTTGTGCCCCATATGCATTATCTTGCACTTTTGCATTGAATTTCAACTGCCAAACCCCTGACCATTCTTCAAGTTTCTGCAGGTCCTTCTCATTCTGTCTACACCCTCTGGTGTGTCTACTCTGTTACAGAGCTTTGTGTCATCAGTGAACAGTGAAATTCTGCCTTCTAGGTCCTGTGCAATGTCACTGATGAAGATGTTGAATAGGACCAGTCCCAGCACTGATCCCTGTGGTACCCCACTGGTCACTCTTCCCTCTGTGGAGTGACAGCCATTTACCACCACCCTCTGTGTCCTGCCACCCAGCCAGTTACCTACCCACCACACTACTGTCCTGCCCATACCCATATTCCCCAGTTTGTGTAATAGTCTTCTGTGGCACAGTGTCATAGGCCTTGCTGAAGTCCAGATAGGCCATGTCCACTGCCCTCCCTGATCCACCTCCTAGTCACCCAGTCAAACATTCAATGAGGTTGGTCTGACATGACCTCCCTGGTGAAACCATGCTGCCTTGGGTCCTGTAGTCCATTGACAACCAGATGTTCCAACAATCTCTCCTTCAGTAGTGCTTCCCATGATCTTCCCACTCACCGAGGTGAGGCTGACTGGTCTATAGTTCCTGCTTCCTCTTTGTTCCCGCTTTGTATAGGGGACTACATCTGCTGTCCTCCAGTCTTTGGGTACCTCCTGTTTCCAGTGATCGGCTAAACAGGATAGCCAGAGGTTCAGCCACCACCTCTCTTAGTTCTTTAAGGACCCTGGGATGCACCCCATCTGGCCCCATTGCTTTATCAACTCTTATTACTTCCAGTTCCTTCAGGACCCTTTCTCGTTAAAGGGACTTAGTGTCCATTTCTGCACCATTCTCACCCCTTGTACTCCCTTCAGACCCATTACCCCCCTCTTCCTCAGTAAAGACTGAGCAGAAATACCTGTTCAATATGTCAGCTTTACTGTTGTCATCCTCCACGCGGCCCCCATCCTCCCCCTTCAGTCTCACTATCACTCCCTTTGTCTTTCTTTTTTCACTTATGTACCTGTAAAAGGTTTTGTCCCCTCTACCCACTGATTTTGCAATGTGTTCTTCTGTCTGAGCTTTGGCTTCCCTTACTGACCTCCCTGCCTCCCTTTGCTTCTCCTGGTACTTCTCCCTATCCCCTTCTGCCTGTGTCTTTTTGTATTGCCTGAATGCAATCTTTTTGGCTTTCACTTTCTTTGCTACCTCTTTGGAAAACCATAATGGTCTCCTCTTCCTTTTTCTTTGCTAACCTGCTTAATGCACAATTCTGTTGTTCTTCTAATCCCCATTTTAAATACTGCCCACTGTTCCTCAACCCCTGATTCCTGTCCCATTCCCCTTAATGCCTCTTTCAAGTATCTCCCCATTTTCCCAAAGTCTGCCCCCCTAAAATCCAGGATACGTGTTTTTGTGTGGTTTGGTTCTGCTCTTTCTGTGATTTCAAACTACAATGACTGGTGGTCACTGTTCCCCAGGTGCTCCCCCACTGTTACCCCCATCACACTGTCCCTGTTTTGAGCACAAGGTCCAGTATTGCCTTCTGCCGAGTTGGTTCCATGACCAGTTGCTTGAGGAAGGCACCCTGAAGGGAGTCCAGGATAAATCTGCTCCTAGTTGATGCTGCTGCTGGGATGCTCCAGTCCACGTCTGGAATATTGAAGTCTCCAACCAGTACTACCTCACCCTTGTCTGCCATCCTTTGGATGGCTAGCATCAGCTCCCTATCTGTTTCTTCCTACTGGGTGGTGGTCTATAGACCACATCTGTGCGGATGGCTGTTCCAATTTTCCTTTCCAGCTTAACCCAAAGTATCTCTCCCCCATTTTGTTCCTCCTGGATCTCTGTGGCCCTTATGTCATTTTTCACATACCATGCCACTCCTCCTCCCTTCCTGCCTGCTCTGTCTCTTCTGAATATGTTGTAGCCAGGTATGGCCATCTCCCAGTCATGGTTATCATTACACCTGGTTTCAGTGATGGCCACAATGTCCAGGTCTGACTGCATTATGACAGCCTCCAGATCGTCCATCTTGTTGCTAAGGCTCCTGGCATTTTCACACATGGCTTTCCATGATTTGACCTCCCTAGACTGTTTCACTGTTCTACTCCAGCCCCTTCCTTGGTTGTCCTTTATCCCTGGTTCTCCTTGCTGTCTGCCCTTCTGCTGAATTTTGCCCATTTTCTGCCTATCCACCTCTTGGGCACTTATCTCCATCTTTGCACACTGCTTTGCAGAGATAGCCCTCCTCTGGTTCACTGGTTCCACTGCTAGCTGTGGGGTGAGCAAGTAGGTACCTCCTTGCTGGCATGCCACCCTTTGCTAGTTTAAATGCTTGTCAATGTAGCATTTAAACTTATCATTCAGTGCTTGATTCCTCCAGGATGGATGCAGGCCATCAGGCTTGAACAAACCTCCATCCTCCAGGTGGGTCCCAGTCACCAATGAATCCAAACCCTTCCACAGCACCAGTTCTTCAACCATGAGTTAAAGTTCCTGGTGCATGCACTCTATGTTTCTCTGCCTCTCGCAGGTAGTACTTGAAAAGTGACAGAAGTAGCTACTTGCTTGAGACCCCGCCCCAATTTCCTAAACTCATCCTGAACTTCCTTTGGCTCCCATTTGCCAGGTCATTAGTACCTAGGTGGATAATGACATCCAGCTCACCCTCCGCCTTGCCTTCCCAGTGATCCCCAGGATCTTCCTTCCATCCCTCCATGCCGTGGCACCTGGTAGGCACCTCACCTCCCTGTTCTCCCCTCCTGTGTTCCTAGCTGATCCTCTTATGATGGAGTCCCCACCAGGATTCGCTTCCTCCTCCTCTGGGGTCCACTGCTTTCCCGCTGAGGTCACCTCCTTGGCTAACCTCCACATCCTTTCCTTCCACTTCTCTGGTACTTATTTGGTTGTCCTCATTTGCCAGTGTGGCATATGAGTTCTTGAGTGGAATAAGATCTGGGACGTGCCTCTGCCTGACCGCTCTAACCCTCCCTGAGCCCACTGTCATTCAAATGCTCCTCGTTCTCGGCATCCTTTGAGGCAGTTGTATTGCACTGGGTGGTCTCTGGATAGGGGTGATGGTACTCCTGACCCAGTTTACTTCCGCTCTGAGTCTGGCTACCTCATCCCACAGTACAGAGAGATGCATGCAGATAGGGCAGCACCTCAGTGTCCAGAAGGTCTGCCTGAATATGGCTGCCCCACAGCCACTGCATTGCAACACTCCCCACATTATACTGCAATTCCACTACTTGTCTGCTACTGAAGCTCTCCTAGTTCCCTTTTTATTAATTTACTGTCCTAAAAATCCTGCCACTGATCCTCAGATAATTTTCTTTAAAAAAAAAAAAAAGGAACCAATAAATAAATAGAGTCAAAACACTTGTCGTGCTGAGGGTGGGCTTCTTCCCCCTTATGCCCCTCCTACTTCACACCCTTTACTATACCCTGTGTTTAGCTCCTGTCAATCAGACAGGGCATATAACTAAGAGTTGGGGAAGGGAGGGAGGGGGGCAAAAATTTGCAGCAATTAAAGACAGCACAGAATTACACCACCACTATGTTTTAAATTTTCAACAGCCCAAAAACAATTCTAAGTAAAGACAACATAGAAAGTACAGTGTCACTGAAAGCCCTCAATCTAAGTTTAAAAGAAAAATAGCAATTACCAGTTACTCTAAAGCACTGAATTGAATATGTTTCCTTCCTTCCCCTTCTGGCTTCTTCTGAGAAAATAAAACTCTACTTGCTACCTCAACTCTAAGTCCCACCTCCAGTTATCACGTAGCTGAAGTCAGAGGCCAGACAATTAACACCCTTCACCCAACTACAGGGCAGTCAGACTAGCCAAGATATAATTTGCAGCAATTAAAGACAGCACAGAATTACACCACCGCTATTTTTTAAATTTTCAACAGTCCAAAAACAATTCTAAGTAAAGACAACAAAGAAAGTACAGTGTCACTAAAAGCCCACAATCTAAGTTTAAAAGAAAAATAGCAATTACCAGTTACTCTAAAGCACTGAATTGAATATGTTTCCTTCCTTCCCCTTCTGGTCTGGATCGAGGACATCTTCAAACTGGTGGCACAAAGAACTTCAACCTTCGTCTTGGATACATCCAACTACCTAAACAGACCTAGCAAATTAAAGGAACTCCCTACCAGCTCACTTCTGGTCACAATGGAAGCAGAGTCTCTCTGTACCAATATACCCCACTTGGATGGATTAAACACATGCAAAACATTACTACAAAGGGACACAGGCAACCAAGCATTTACAGATGTAGTTTTTGGAACTTACTGACTTCATACTGAAACATAACTACTTTTCCTACAACAACAAACTATACCTACAGGAAACTGGCACAGTTATGGGCACTAGAATGGCACCTCAATATGTGGTCATCTTCTTTACAGGACAGTTTCCTACCACAGCAGTGAACACAATCATTGATCTACTGCCTTTTTATTGATGACATTTTTTTTAATATGGACAGAGAGAGTGAGGACAAATTACATGAGTTCCACTGAACCTTCAATAATTTTCATTCCTCAAGCACTCTGAAAGTGAAGTACTCCAAATTAAAATATAACTTTGTGGATACCACAGCAGAACTGAAACAGGGCAAAACAAAAACATCAATACACAGAAGACCAACAGATCATTTCAACTACCTACATCATTCTAGTGTACACACCCAAACCATACAAAAATAGCAGTTGTCTACAGCCAAGCCCTATGATATGAATGTATGTGCATGGATGAGTCAGACAAGGACAACAGTTTGGAAATACTACATGTAGCTTTCACCAGAAAAAATGACCCTGTCATGTAATTGACAAAAAGATTACATGAGCTAGACAAAAACCATGAGAACAGTTACTGGTGTAAAAAGAGAGAAAAGAATAAAAATGCACATGGCTGGTTGTGACACACAATCCATTAACTGGGCCACTACAGAGGATCATCAAAGAATTGCAACCAGTCCTGCACAGCAATGACAGACTGTTCATTATATTTAGTGAACCACCTATAATATTATACAAACAACCACAGAATCTGGAAAGAACACTGGTCAGGAATTACAGACCCACTGGACACACAAGGTAAAAGACTGTGCAACAAGCACGGATGCAAAACATGCAGTAGGATTGATACATGTGACTCTGTCTACTTTCCATTTACCAAAGAGGAATAAAAAATATAAGGCCTTTCTTATACAACACCAACAATTTGACTTATCTGATAAGATGCCAAAAATGTCCACATGGTTGGTATGTGGGAGAAACAGTACAAACACTGTAAATGCATGAATGGGCATAAATCCACTATAACTACTGGTAACCCTCTTTATCTTACCATTCACAGGTATGTGGCAAACACTGTAATAACCTGAAAAAGGGTTATTATGGTGTTTGACAAACTTAAGTTCACTCACACTTTCCTTGAGCGGTAAGGAACACAGCTCTCAAGACAGTTCGAGTGCATACTCACTGTTTTTTTAGCCTCCACATATCCAGATGACTTCTGTGACACATGGAACATTACTCCCTCACTCAGACTTCAATACAGATCCCAAAAGAAAAGGAAAACTGATTCCAGCTACCCCATGAAAACAAAAGAGAAACCTTCATCCTGCAGCAAGAAAATCAAAACACAGCATGGAAGACAAGTAGTGATTTAAAGCTTGTCCTGTCATTCCTCTCACAAAACAAGCATTTGTGAATGCCAAATGTTGTCTCGCTGGCATTGCCATAAGTAGTGCAGGAGATTGAGATGCATAATAGGAGTGGCAATGAAATACTGAATGGATGCCAACCCCACACCCACTCTGCAGAGACTGACAGGCATTGAGGTGTGCCTTTGGGTCATCAGCTATAACACTCATGCCATTTTACCTCACCCTACCCTGCAGACACGGACAAGTGTTGTGGTGTGCTTTGGGGTCCTTGGGTGTTAAACTTACTCCATTCCCTAAGGAAATATGCTGAGGTGGGTGCAGTATTGGAGAATGGGGTGAACTTTATGGCTGAACACTCCAAGGCACACCTCCATGCCTGTCAGTGGCTGCAGGGTGGAGTGGGGGTGGAATGGCAGGAGCATTACAGCTGATGATCCCAAGTCACACTCCTGATGCCTGTCAGTCTCTACAGGGTGGGGTGTAACAGTTGGAAACCCTAACACCATAGGCGTGTGTTGGTATTTTCACTACAAATTATCAACATGGGCTTTTTGTGACCCCACCTCATGAAGAGCAGCAGTATCAGTTGGTTAGCCAAAAGGCAATTTTGCACAGTGACTGTGCCATTTAGTGTCACAGGCACATAAACACATTTTGAGCAGGATGTGAAAAATGACAACTGTATTGTTCATGAGGAGGTGTAAAAAAATGGCAACGTTGAAAATCTGGAGCGAAAATGTGAAAAGTTGGCGAAGTCATGAGCATGCATAGAAACTGCACAACGCACATCCATAACCCAATTATTTTTGGGCTTTTTTAAACCACATTTTCAACATAGGCATTTTGGAACCTCCGCTCATGAACAGTGGCACTGTGATTTTTTTAATTTGTACCAAATGTTGATCTCCCACAGCGACCACGCCATTGTACACCACAGGTGTGAAAACACATTTCAGGCAGGATGTGAAAAATGACAGCTGTACTGTTCATAAGGAGGTGTGAAAAAATGCCAGTGTTGAAAATCTGGCATGAAAATATTGCAAATTTGCGAACTTGCAAGGGTATGTGAAAACTGTGCAACACATGCTTGTAACACAGTCATTTTATGGACTTTCATCACCAAATTTTCAATATAGGCATTTTAGGACCTCTGCTCATGAGCAGTGTCACTGTCATTTTGTCAAACTGTCCCGAAAACTGATTTCGCACAGCAACTGCGCTATTCTATGCTGGACGTGTGAAAACACATTTTGGCCAGGATTTGTAAAATGACAGCTGTACTGTTCATAAGGAGGTGTGGAAAAATGGCACTGTTGAAAATCTGGAGTCAAAATATTACAAATTCACGAAGTTAGTAGTGATGCGTGGAGCCTACATATTATGCGCTCATAAGCAACCATTTTTGGATTTTGTCACTAAATTTGCAACATAGGCTTTTGAGAGCCCCCTCATGAACAGTGCCACTGTCATTTTTAATCATCCCTAAAGGTGATTTCACATAGTGACCGTGAAATCACCTTTCAGGACCGAATAACACCATGACACTGATTGAATTCATGAGGAGGGGTCCCAATAACCTCATGTTGAAAACTTGGTGCCAAAATTCCCAAAAATGGCCAAGATATGCAACAAAGTTGAAAAAAAACTATTTATGTCATTATACAGCTTACTGGCATTTCTTCAGCTCATGGTTGGCTTTGAAGAGTGCAGATGTGTTCCTGGTCCACCGAAGATCGTCGCGTCAGGCTCCAGAGGTAAGTATGGGGGGAGGGGGGGTGGGGAGGTGGGGCACACAGAGGGTGGGTGCGGGTTGAGGGAAGGAGCAGGACAGATCGCGAGGGACTGTTTTCTAATTTACAGGATTAAAAACCAAAAAAACATTGCAGGACTTTTTTTTTTACAGGGGCATTTGGCATGCAAGAGTGGGCTCCCAGCATGCCACCTGAGTGTTTTAGGGGGGTTCTGTAGCCAATGGGGGATTGGGCACCCCCGTCAGCACATGTGAAGGGGGGTACAAGATCCGAGGGGGATTGGGCACCCCCCTCGGCACACAACAAGTGGGGAGGACATTATGCCGATGGGGAGTAGGCTTCCCCATCAGCAAATTAAACTGGGAAGGGGGGGCTAAAGCCGATGGAGATTGGACCTCCTGTCAGCAAAGAAAGACTGTTGGGGGGTGCATGATGCCGAGGGGGATTGGGCACCCACTCAGCACACACTTGAAATGGGAGGGAGGGGGCATTATGCTGATGGGGAGTGGGCTCCCCCATCAGCAAATGAAGTGGGTTTGGGAATGCCGACAGGGGGACTGGGCACCCTTGAAGTCAGCGCTCTGCATGGCGGCAGTCAGTGCCGCTATGTTTCTTGAACTGCTTCACCAGGAAAGGCACACCGCTGCATGATGAGCTTGGCTCTCATCGCAGCAGACCTTTTCTTAGATCTGGTGGCCAGTTTATGTGTTGCTGGTGTCAGCGCCTACAGCTGCCTTATTGGGGGTGAGGGGCGCATCTACTGTTGCATGCCCTGCATTCGCCCACAGTGGCCGCACCTCCACATCTGCTACTACTGCAATATGTTGGCTGGTGCGCAAGTGCGAGCCAACATAAAAAAACAAATCAAGGGCTCTCACTGAAATTCCCCCAAAATAGCTGTATTTGCTGTTAGTAGAGTTCACTTACTGTATGAAAAAAACAGATGGTTCAGAATATGAACCTAGTACCCTTCAGGGTATACTAGCCAACACTGACAGGCACCTGAAAGCACAAAAAATATCTTGTATCTATATTTCAAAGTACAGAGACTGACTTCATAGAGACCAAGGAAACATTGAGGGCAAAACAGACATACCTCAAGAAATTAGACAAGAGGAATAGGCCACTCAAAGCACAATCACTAAGTGAAGAGGGTATAAACTTGTTATACAGTTGGGCAGATAGGCAGACTGGCACAAAACACATTTTTTCAACATGCATACCAGTCCGCTGGGTCCATGCCATGCTCCTGTGGCTTATCATTGATGGTTGGCGGAGAGACGGGCTTAGCAGACTGGTACATGTGCTGAAAAAATTGTTCTGGCCTCTAGAGATGGAGGAGGGAGAGGCAGATGGGCAGACTGGCACAGAACAAATTTTTTCAACATGCATACCAGTCCGCTGGGTCCATGCCATGATCTTGTGGCTTGTTGGTGGAGGGATGGGCTTAGCAGACTGGTACACATGCTGAAAAAAATTGTTCTGGTCACTGGAGATGGAGAGTGTGTGTGTGTGTGTGTGTGTGCCTGCATGCGTCTGCGTTGCGTGTGTGTGTGTGTGTGTGTGTGTGTGTGTGTGTGTAAAAGAGACACACGCTCAAATAAATAAAAAAACTTTATTAAACCACATCAAACTGAATCAACCATGTTTCATCCATCCCCTTCATATCTGTTCTTTCATGATTTTCGTTTTCTTTTTTTTTTAATTAAGTTTTTCCTCCTGGCTGCATCTGGGTGCAGAGATCCTGCCCCACGCCCACCCACCTGCTAGCCCAACCACCCTCAACCAGCCCAGAAACCCCTCCCTCATGGCCTAGCCCCATGTGGCAGGGCCATGAAGTGAGCCTCCCTCCCTTTCCTGGAACATAATCCAAATCCAGGGAGGTCGAGTACCGGCAGGACGAAGGCAAGGCTTCACAGAGCCACCGGCCACCATTTTCCATTTTCTGGTGATGCTGTCCTCCCTCTTGACGTGCATTGTGACTGCACACATGTGTGGGCAACACGCTTGCTGACTGCCTGCCTCCCAGCCTGTCACCACCCAACCCCCATTAGGGAGCGACCAACAAGTGGTACAGCAATCCCTCCCTCCCTGAGACAGGAGAGCAGTCCTCCAGATGCTCAATCCTCTCTCGCCCCTGCCAACCCCCGATGGCCTGGGGTATTTCACAAATCCGGGACAACAGCGTGGTGTGAAGTGTAGCCTCCAGCACCTCTACCTCCAGTGCCACTGGACTGTCCTGATTTTTTTAATTTTTCACATGTAGAATGCAGAAATGGCATGCATGAAATTCCGTTCTCATATTAGTAACGTGACTACTCACATTGCAGGATGAATCAGTCATTTTGAAGTAGTTGATGGGGGGGTGAGTGTTGGCAGCAACCTGGGAAGCCATGATCAGGCCCTCCACCCACTGGCACAGGGTATATTATAAACACAAAGCAAGTACTTACCTTTCAGGGTGGGTCCTGTGTGGCTGTTTGTGGGTGTCTGGAGGGATCGGTCACACAGACTTCCTGTGGTATCTGTTCTCCTGGGTGGTGTGGTGGGACTGCCTTGTTGGTGCCAGGTCAATCTGTGTTTGCTTGAGTGGGGTTGGAGAACTTCAGACATGAGTTCTTAATGTGCATGAGCTCCGACATGAAAACTAAGAGGCTCCCTTTTCATGGAGATCAAGTAAAAAAAGTGGCTGCTATTCTGGATTGGTTTATTCTTTGGAAGATTTCTGTATCTCTTCATAAGCATCCATGCTAATCGACTTGTGGATTTTTTTGTGGGATGCACTTTGTTTACACATAAACCAATTCAGGCAGTTAAATGTTAGGGCTGAACTGAGGAAGTCCACCTTGGTGTCTGGTGATTCAGCTTAATTCAAGTCTGAGCTCTGACAGACAAGCTTTGGTACATGACATTGAGCGGGCACCATCATGATAGCCGCTGCTGCCGACACACTTGAAGGGTGGGGGCTACAGTGCTGCACCTGCTACTGTCACACTTGAGGGGTGGGAAACATAGTACTGATACTGCCATCACACCTGAGGGACAGGGAAAGTAGTACTGCTGCCATCACACCTGAAGAACACGGGCCACAGTGCTGCTCCTGCTGCTTCTGTCACACCTGAGGGAGGGAGACTGTAGTGCTGTTGCAGCTGCCTTCACACCTGAGGGATAAGGGCTGTATTGCTGTTGCTACTGCCATTGCATCGGAGAGATGGAGGCCATAGTGCTGCTTCCATCACACCTTAGGGATGGCGGCCATAGTGCTGCTGCTGCCGTCACATCTTGGGCCTAAAATAACTTTTAATTGGTACAAGGATGGACAGTTCTACAATAGTGGAGGTCAAAATTGCTAAAATGCATGTTAGCAGAGATAAAAATTGCTAAATAAAGTACAAAAACCAATCACCGGTTAAAATGGATTTTGGCATAGCAGACAATGGTGACAGTATCGTTTTTACAATGTGCAAAACGGAATCTGCCCTTTCTCAATCCCAGTAAACCAGTGTCCCTGAATAGGGATTGTTTTTCACAGTTCATAGCAATTGAGTCAGCCCTTAGGGGAAGGAATGTTTGTCAAGGCAATGGCTAGTGTGCCACAGTCAGTCCAGGCTTGGCCAGGAGCATGACAATCCACCATGGGCAGCTCACCCTGTGACAGTTCGCTCCCTCTCTCCTGCTAAAATGGAACACTGCAGCACAATTTTATTTATATTTTTTGAACTCCCTAAATTAATAACTTACCATACTCTGGGAAACATTCACTTTCCTGTAACAGTTCCCAAGATCTGGAAGGAGCGAACTGTCACTGAGCGTACAGCCTGTAACGGAGTGCTGTGTAGCTGGATCGGCCTGCCTGGTAGACGTAGAAGTATTGGGATCTTAGAGCAAATTGTGAGAGAGAAGAAAAGAAGTATTCAGTAAAACATTTGTTTAAAATGCCAAGTTGGAGCTCAGGTTTTCCTGCCCCTTCGCAGACTTTCCCTTCTGAGGGATCAGCTCCTACAGTGTCTCCAGTCCAGGAAGACCCCTGCCTTCATCCAGGTCCTGAGCCTCAATGAGACAAGCAAAGAAGTGAAGCAGAGAACATCCACCAGCCAATCTGGGAAAACCAACATCCGAGCTGGGAGCCCCACATCCAGTCAGTTTTTCCAGCAACCTGTACCAGAGGTAGCATTTGAGACATCAGTACCATGAGTAAAACCCAGGGTAGACCCTGCAATTAGGGAGAGAGTTATTGTGTCAGGATTTAAGGGAGAAGTCCTGGGCAGGACTGTGCCGGTGAGAGGAGCCCAGGCAGAAGACCTGTTGAGGCCAGCTTGCCACAAAATCCCATTTCAATTATAAATTGGGGACCACTTTTGCGAGGGTCGTACCAGTTTAAAGTTGGTGTTACGCAACAGTGTGCTTTACTTTTCTTGAAACTGTTCAAAGCATACCACCGAACTCCACCCTGCTAACAGTATCAGCATCCCAAGTGTGGTACCCACTACAACTACTGAGAGATCTCACACCCATGGCCTTTGTGGGGGAATTAAGACGGTTGCCCCGTATTGGGATTTGAGGACAGCTTGGGGGATAGGCAGAGTTTTGGGGGCAAGGAACTAAATTGTTTATTTGCCTTTTATTGCATAGAATATAGAAATACTGCTGCCCCTATTCCTCCATTTTACCCTTGCTGTCCCTTGTTCGTTCCCTACCCTCTGTTTAAATAAATTGTTTTAACTTGCATTTATGGTTTGGGAATTGTTATTGCTTATTGTGTCACTTGCTTTGGGGGAGGGACTGTGTGGGCAGTTTATGCATTGTTTCCTGAGAGGTGATGGGTTTGTGTTTCAGCAGCCAGGTACTTCATTTTATTGCCCCAGGTGGAGGCACTGTGCCATGTTAGACCATTGTTGCAACTCCTTATGGAACCCAGGCTGGGCTCCCTGGGAAAGGTGGAGAGGTAAACCCTGAGAGTCCCTGTACATTAACAACTTACACATGCTTTAGCAATTCTGTTGAGAAAAGCCACTTTAAGTTGTGGAAAGTCACTTAGTGTTTTATGGTCAGCTTTAGTGCCCTTGTGTTTGTTGCAACCAATTCTGTGAAGAAACCCCCAGGCCCACTTGCAAGTAAGGTACTAATGGCCATTCTCTCTACCTCTACCTCTACCAACAGAGCAGGATAGTCAGGAGTTTTCCTTGAGAGGATGTGTCAGTAGGGTTGAGTCTGAAGTTTTATACTGCTCCATGAGGTAGTATGCTTTATACAATAGGAGTGAGCAGATAACCCATTAGATAAAAACAGGTATTTTCACTGCAGTGACAACTCCAGTTATCACACTCTGATTACATCATCACAGTGTGATAACTCCATCAAATAAAAAAACAGCACCAAACACATTCATATTGTATAAAATGGATATGTGCTGGACAGCTATGTGATAGCTGAAATATCAGCACTCTTGGCAACTGAGCTCAGGGTTAAAGCACTTGTAGCTCCTCTACGTGAAGCCACTCATGATAACCCTGAGCTTACTTGCCATTCATGCTGATATTTCAGCTATCACATTGCTGCCCATCACAACTGTATTATTGTATCTCGCTTTATTTGTATTATTACTATTTTTTTGTGTGTTGCATCCCATGTATTTTGTCCCTTGTTCCTTGTTAACAAACCCAGGTCCACCTCGAAAATGAGCTTTCTCAATGGTGATTGCCTGGCTAAATAAAGACTTTGATTGATTGATTGATATCCCCTTATTAAACTTCCTCATGGTGTTGCATTAATTTTAACTGCAGTTTTTAATGGATGGTATCAAAGTGCAGCCACGACTCCATTCTCACTGGCATACTTCCTGACTTCAAATTGGGTTACAGGAGTGTAGATGGCATATGATGAAGATTAGCTTTTCTTTCTTGCAGGAGTGGACGCAGCCAGCTCCTTAACCACAGATGCAGCTTCAAAACTATGTACCCCAGAACTCTTGGCTAAGTCACCACTGTTGCTCGCGATAATATCAAAGGGATGTTTTCTTTCAAGGTTTAGAGGAGCATATCCATTTTAAGAGATACATTGTGGAAACTGTAGAAACTGTACTAAGAGAAGCAGATTAGCATATATAGATGGCATTTTGGTAGCACTGGGGACCCTGACACTTATTAGTAACAGACAGGGTGCAAACAGATTAAGGGAATTGGAAGGGATTAGTGTAATTGCAGTTGCTAGACAACAAATTAATAACTGATTGCTGCCTTGTTGTGACTACCTGACGTGAATACTTCACCAGGATTAACAGCTGACTGTCACTGCGGTATTGTTTAGTATGAAAGCAGTGCATGTAATGGACACAAATTCAACCTGCTATACAATTAAACCTTTGTATTAGGGCTGAGTAAGCAATTTAATATTAAACCCCAGTTTTTGCACGTTATTAACTCTGTCCTGTTCAACTGATTCATACAAACATACGAAACTGCCAGCAAAAAAAGTCTGTGTGGACTATTGAGCCTGCTCGATTTTGCAGCTAGCACCCCTACTCTGCAGCTGCCCTCCTACCCTATCCCCCATGACTCTTCCTTTTGCCCTATCCCAGCCGCTCTTGAAGCATCCCACTGTTTTACAGGCCACCACCTCTGCTGGTAGTGTGCTGCATTCTGATACCACCCTTTCTGTAAAGAAATGCCTCCTCATTTCCCTCCTAAACCTTCCATCCTTCAATCTCATGTCAAACTGGTTCACTTGATATTTGGAAGGCACAGTGTTGGTGCCAGGATTTCTAGATCTGAACATATCATAGCAGTCGGTTCCCCAGGGGAAAAGTTACAGAGATGCAAAAAAATGTAAAAATTACAAAAATTAAGACCTTTTTTCTCACTTAGAACTAGGAGTATTTCAAACCTGAAACTTGCAGATTTAATAGAGTCTGCCCGAAGGTGGGTGCTCTTATGCTTTTTAAGTCACTAAACTTGCCAGATTTTTGAAAACCTTAAGGAAAGCCATGTGCATGCTCAGCTTAAAAATGGGACATTCTAAGGATAACTGATTTTTTATGACTGCCTTTCTTAATGTGGTAATTTGACAAAAATACATGCGTGTCTGAAGAGGCAGAGCTATCCTAATGCTCCAAACAGCATCCCTATCTGTTCATTCAGTAGATGGAGGACACGTCAGTGCATAGTCCTCCCTCAACTGAACAGAACTGTATGTGGTTACTTTTGCATATGGCCGTTTGGCCACCATTACCCCCATCCATGGCATTTTAAATATAAACTGGACACCTGGGTGCCCAATCCCCAGTGCTGGATAAAAATTAAAGTTTCAAACACCAGGGTGCTGGTTAAGTCTCCCCATTTATCATTCACGATACTAGGGAAGGAAAGGGAAGGGAAGAAAGAGACTTGGGCATCATGATCACTGATAACCTGAAATCATCCAAGCAGACCACTAAAGCAGTAGGTAAGGCTAGGGGGATGTTAGCGTGTATTAGTAGGGCTATCACGAGTTGGAAGAGGGAGGTAATAATCCCTCTTTACAAAACACTGGTTAGGCCCCATCTGGAGCACTGCATGCAGTACTGGAGGCCACACCTTCACAAGGACAATAACCAAATTGAGGCAGTCCAGAGAAGGGCAACCAAAATGATGCAGGGACTGCATCAGAAAACATATGAGGACAGATTAACGGAGCTCAATATGTATACCCTAGAGTAAAGAAGGGAGAGAGGTGATGTGAACGAAACATTCAAACATCTTAAGGGCATTAACAAGGTGAAAGAGTCTAATGTGTTTCAATATAAGAAAAATAGCAGGACAATAGGACACAGCATGAGATTAGAAGGAGTCCGATTAAGGGGTAATGTGAGAAAGTTCTTTTCACAGAAAGGGTGGTGGATGCATGGAATGGCCTACCTCAGCAAGTGGTGGATATGAATACAGTGCAGGGCTTCAAACAGGCATGGGATAGGCATAAGGGAGCAATACAGATGAGTATGAATAGATAGGCCATTGACAGAACAAAGGCCGATGGCACATTTATAAGGTAGAAAAGAAATGGGCAGACTAGATAGGCCTTCGGTCCTTATCTGCCATCAGTGTCTATGTTTCTAAGTTTCTAGGATGCCCAATCCCCCGTGCCGATTAAGTTACCCTGCCTGCCTGCCTGACTACTATGCCAAGATGCCAAAACTGGGGTGCCCAATCAATGGCGTAGGCTACATAACTCCAGTCCCCACCTGCTGCAAGTGTGCGACACAGGGATGGTTTCTGTAGTGAAGATAATTCATCAATGTCTGCTGTGTTGCCACCATTTCACTACCCCCTCCTGACTCCCCTACTGAGCACCCACCACTCCACACACACACCCTCTCTCTCCTTTACTTACCTAGTTGGGTCCAACATCATAATCCTTTCTGAACCGGAGACACATCTGCCTCCTTCAGACCAGAAACTGAGGAAACCAGGAAAGTGTGGTTAATGTATTTCAGTGCATTTTGAACTTTTATTCATAACTTTATTTTTTAAATATTTAGACCCCAAATTTTCAAGAGTCATTTTGTCACACTGCCTTATGAAAACAACTGTTGTTTTTTAAATCCTAGCCAAAAAGTGTTTTCACACTTCTGGCCTGAAATTACATTTTGGCCAGAATTTGTCATCTTTAGAAGAAGGGTCAAAAACAGACTAAAATTGGCATCAAAATGTTTAAAATAATTTATGGTAACATAGTAGCGGATGGCAGGTAAGGACCACCTAGTCTACCCATAATTCCTGCCTACATCAGCAACCATTGACCCTACTGGTCATTGGCTTTTGCCTCTCTTTCCCACATCTAGTGTTCCCTTATGTCTATCCCATGCATGTGTGAATCCCCCCCAATGTGGCAGCACTCACCACCTCCTGGGGTAGGCTATTCCAAGGATCCACCACCCCTTCTGTGAAGAAAAACGTCCTCACATTCCCCATATCCTGCCCCCCCTCCAGTCTCATATTGTGCCCCCTTGTCCTTGTGCAACTCTTGTACTGAAAGATGTTGCCCACCTGCACTTTGTTCAAGCCTTTAAGATGCTTAAAGGTCTCTATCATGTCCCCCCATTCCCTCTTCTCTTCCAGTGTATACATATTGAGGACCTTCAATCTGTCCTCATATGTTTTCTGATGTAAGCCTTGTGCCATTTTGGTTGCCCTTCTCTGGACCGCCTCCACTCTGTCTATGTCTTTGCAAAGATGTGGCCTGCAGAACTGAACACCATATTCTAGGTGAGGCCTCAGGACTGTTTTGTACAATGGCATTGCCACCTCCCATCTTCTGCCAGTGATACCTCCTCCTATGCACCCCAACATCCCACTATCTCTCCCCATAGCCTTGTTACAGTGTTTGGCCACCATCAGGTCATCTGAGATTATTATCCCTAAATCCCTTTCTTCACTTTCTTCCTCGGTGACTGTCAGCACTCCCTCCCATCCAGTAGCTCTCCATAGGATTTCTTTGCCCCAGGTGCATGATTTTGCACTTCTTTGCATTAAATTTTAATTGCCACACTTTGGACCATTTTTCCAGCTTTCTCAGATCCTGCCTCATTCTTTCTACCCACTCTGGAGTGTCTACCCTGTTGCAGATCTTAGTATCGTCTGCAAATAGGCAAACCTTTCCCTCCAGCCCTTCAGCAATGTCACTGATGAAGATATTAAAAAGGACTGGCCCCAGGATTGATCCTTGAGGCACCCCACTGGTCACCGTCTTTCCTCAGATATGGTTCCATTTACTACCACCCTCTGCTTCCTATCACTCAACCAGTTTCTAACCCAGTTGTCCACTTTGTGGTCCACTCCTAGGCTGAATAGTTTGTTCAGCAGCCTCCTGCGTGGTACAGAGTTGAAGGCCTTGCTGAAATCAAGGTAGGCAATATCCACTGCTCCTCTCTGATCCACCTCCTTTGTCACTCAGTCAAGAAAAGTAAATTAGATTTGTTTGACATGAACTTCCCACTGTGAACCCATGCTGCTTTGGATCCTGTGCTCCCATGGTTTCCAATTGTTTCACGATCCTTTCCTTATGAGGTGCCTCCATGATCTTATTCTCACCTCCTACCTGCTATCACTCTTGTGAAGAGGGACTACATTTGCCCCCTTCCAGTCCTCTGGAACCAACCCTGTATCAAGCAACTAACTAAACAGGGCCTCCAGAGGTGCTACTAGCACTGTCCGTAATTCCTTTAATATCCTGGGATGTATGTTATCTGATCCCATAGCCTTGTCCCCCTTTGTTTTGTGAGTTCCTCTAGGAGTCTCTCTCTTCTGTAAAATGATTGGTGTTTACCCCTCTTCCCCCATTATTGCTGCTGCCTAGCTGTGGTCCATGTCCCCCCCCCCACCGTGAATACTGAACAGAAGTATTCATTCCGTGTTGAAGCTTTTTCTAGGTCCCCCTCTACACAAACCCCTTCCTTCCCTTTGAGCCTTACAATCCCTCCCCTGACCTTCCTTCTATCACTAATGTATCTATAAAAAGCCTTGTCCCCCCTCTTTACTGTCTGTGCTAATCTCTCCTCTGTCTGTGCCTTTGCACTCCTACCAGCTTTCCTTGCCTCCTTCTGCTTTCTCTATAGACACAGCCCTATCTACATCCTTCTGATTCTCCTTGTATTTGCTGAAAGCCCTCTTTTTTCCCCTCACTTTCTCTGCTACCTCCTTTGTGAACCATAGTGGTTTGTTCTTTGTTTTTCCCTTGTTGCTCAGCCTTATACAGTGATTTGTTGCCTCCATTATGGCCCCTTTCAGCTGTGCCCACTGCTGAAGTGAAGTTGTTTGCATGGATGGTCATAGGCTCGGTGGGGAGCACAGTGCCTTCCCATCCTGTTGACCTGAGTTCATGTGCGAGCTCAGTGAGCTGGTTGAATGGGCAGTGGCTGGGGGGAAGGTGCTATGGTTTGCAGCACCAACCCTAGCCCTAGCCTGTGGAGGGAAAACAGCAGCATTCTGGTACACAGACTACACCTTGTGGCAGTCTGGAGAGCCATTCCTCACATGTGGTTGATATGCATGTCAAGGCCTGATGGGTCCATGCACTGCATCAGGACAAGTGGGTGTCAAGAAAACTTGAGAATTTGGGCACTGCACCACCAACAGGACCCCTACTGCTGTCAGCCACCTCAGCCCCCTCAAACTCCATCTCAGGATCATACCTTGTAACTTTGATACCTGCCACAGATTCCACCCATGATGGGGATAGGAGGAGGATGGACATCCACCCCCCTTAACTGCCAGCTTCTTCAACAGACTGTTGCCAGGTTGGTGTTGTAGGGAATGCAAAAGGTGATGGCTTTATCCTGCCCTGATGGCAGTCAGTAAGTGTAACAACTTGCTCCCCACCTCTGAGAGGAGAGCGGGCCCAGAGATGCTGAATCCTGTCCACATCTCCACACCGGCCTTCTCAAATGACCAAAGTCTGATAACAAACTCAGATGGCTGCCATGATACTAGTATATACCCTCCCAACCAACACACTTTAACCCCTTCCCCCCAAAAATATAATCTCTTTCCACCTGACACTGTTGATTGGTATTTTGATTATTCACACTAACCCATTTTCCACTTTATGTCTACAGATCCAGTGGAATAATAAAGACGATATGTCAGACCCAGTGCTGGTGGACACTAATTTATGTTATTTATTTAAATGTTTCACCAGGAAAAGCACATTGAGGAAAGAATGTTAATTTCCAGATGCAGTCTGGGGGAGGAGGAATGGGGATACACAGTAAAATAACAGCAGCAAGTGACAAAAACAGTACAATAATGGATAATAGAATAACAGAATACAAACATCAAATAAAAATAGATATCAATTGTAATAACCAACTAGCAACAACAGAAAATGGTAGGAGACTATAAAACAATCAGTCAAACTGATCACATGTATCAGATAACTACTGTTTAATTCTTAGAGTACTCTGTTTGTTCCAAATAGTTACTAAAGAGTTGCAAACCCTTTGTGACCCCATTGCTATTCTTCTATTACAGGATGATCCCTCAAGCAACCCAAACCCATCCCACAATCCCCAGGACTCAGGTAAGAAATCTTTATTCTTAGTACTATGGGTATGCTATGATGGTACAGTGTAACAGTGAAACAAAAATTGTTAAGACACTGTTGTCTTGTACCTGTTAGCCGGTTGGAGACGTACGGCTAGAAATAACTCTGCTATTCAGATTATTTTGTTTCATGTAGGTTACAATAGAACCTGCTCGAATGAGGACACAAATCTATCACAAAAAAAGGGAAATTCAAGACTCTGGAGGCCCAAAACCCTATTTTTTTTTCATTTCCCTATTTTGTGCACTTTGTGTTGTTCAACACAGTATAGTGCAGTGGTTAAGAGCACTTAGCTACAAACCTGGAGAACTGATGAACACCACAGCAACCATTTGCATACTGTGTGACCATGAGCAAGTCTATTAACTTCCCTGTGCTCCCAGGATGCACCTGGAAACAAGTCTTCTCTCTCATCTCCTTTATGACCTACCTGCGTGAGGGAGCCCTGCCAAGACTCGCTGAAGCTGCTGGGGATTCAAACTTGGCACTGTTTTTAACAACTGCTACCCGATTGACCCTGTAATTCTGTGCTCACTAGCCCTCCTGCCTTAAGGAGAGTGTGACCCTGGACTGTGCATCATTCCGGAGGGGAAGCATGAGAGACCTGAGTTGGTGGACCCCCCCCTCGCACTCACTGCATTTCGCTGACGGCAGAGTTAGAGGTGCTGGCTTGTGAAACAAGCTCCGGCGGGCCTCCTTGGCAGAGATATCAACATCCCAGGAACAGAAGTTGCCCCTGCTGGTGCAGGAGACCCATTTCCACTAACCAAGTGAACTCTCATCTCCTTTTTGACCTACCTGCATGCGGGAGCCCTGCCAAGACTCGCTGAAGCTGCAGGGGATTCAAACTTGGCGCCGTTTTTAACAACTGCTACACGATTGGCCCCTGTAATTCTGTGCTTACTAGCCCTCCTGCCTTAAGGAGAGCATGAACCTGGACTGTGCATCATTCTGGAGGAAGGAGGTGGGAGACCTGAGTTGCTGGGCCCCCCGGCCACCTTCCTGCATTTTGCCGACGGCAGAGTTAGAGGCAGCCGGCCAGAAACAAGCTCCAGCTGGCCTTCTCAGCGGAGAGATATTGACATCCCTGAACAGAAGTTGCCCCTGCTAGTGCAGGAGACCCATTTCCACTAACCAAGTGAACTCTCATCTCTTTTTGACCCACTCTAGGGGGAGCCCTGCCAAGACTAGTTGAAGCTGGGATTCAAACTTGGCACTGTTTTTAACAACTGCTACCCGATTGGCCCCTGTAATTCTGTGCTCACTAGCCCTCCTGCCTTAAGGAGAGTGTGACCCTGGACTGTGCATCATTCCGGAGGGGAAGCATGAGAGACCTGAGTTGGTGGACCCCCCCCTTGCACTCACTGCATTTCGCTGACGGCAGAGTTAGAGGTGCTGGCTTGTGAAACAAGCTCCGGCGGGCCTCCTTGGCAGAGATATCGACATCCCAGGAACAGAAGTTGCCCCTGCTGGTGCAGGAGACCCATTTCACTAACCAGTGAACTCTCATCTCTGTACGACCTACCTGCATCGGGGCCTGCAAGACTCGCTGAAGCTGCAGAGTTCAAACTTGGTACCGTTTTAACAACTGCTACGATTGGCCCCTGTAATTCCTAGCTTACTAGCCTCCTGCCTTAAGGAGAGCATGACCCTGGACTGTGCATCATTCTGGAGGGGAAGGGTGGGAGACCTGAGTTGCTGGGTCCCCCCCCCCTCGCGATCACTGCATTTTGCCGACGGCAGAGTTAGAGGTGCCGGCTTGTGAAACAAGCTCCAGCTGGCCTTCTCAGCGGAGATATTGACATCCCTGGAACAGAAGTTGCCCCTGCTAGTGCAGGAGACCCATTTCCACTAACCAAGTGAACTCTCATCTCCTTTTTGACCTACCTGCCTGCGGGAGCCCTGCCACGACTCGCTGAAGCTGCTGGGGATTCAAACTTGGCACAATTTTTAACAACTGCTACCCGATTGGCCCCTGTAATTCTGTGCTCACTAGCCCTCCTGCCTTAAGGACAGCATGACCATGGACTGTGCATCATTCCGGAGGGGGGAAGCATGGGAGACCTGAGTTGGTGGGCCCCCCCCCCCCTCGTGCTCACTGCATTTCGCCGACGGCCGAGTTAGAGGTGCCGGCTTGTGAAACAAGCTCCAGCGGGCCTCCTTGGTGGAGATATCAACATCCCAGGACAGTTTTTTGGCCCACCCACGCACCCCATTCCCTCCTCCCATTAAATCCCCACTTGTCCCGCCTCCTGACCTGGCATGGCCCTATCAGATTGGAGGGGACAGACTGTAAAGTGACTGCCTTTTACTACCAGTGGGAAAAAAAAAACCTTGTTAACAATTTAGTTATTGGCAATGACCTGGATTACCCCGTTTCTGCTCTGTCTATGATATTAGCCCCTGTCAATGACCTGGATTGTCCTTTCATGATTCACCTGCCTTTTGTTGACCTCTCCTGAACACTGTAACTGTTCTGATTTACCTGCCTTTTTGTGACCTCTTCTGAATACTGTAACGTACTGTATGGTGATTCTACTGTATACATTGTCCCTAACTCTACACAGGTTATAGTTTATATACCGCCTATTATACTTTTGCAATTTGTTCTGTAGGCATTACCTATGTGGGGGATAGGTAAACAGCAAGGGTCCACCTCTAAAATGGAGCCTCCCAAGGCCGCTAGCAGTACGGTCCTGTCCCCCCCTCCCTGCTGCATCGTCCTTGCTGGTCTCCTTCTGGGACTAGTTACCCTCCAAGTGGTAACTACCCCTATCCATACCTCGGGGGTAGACCACGTAAGGACATCCCCCTGCAAGGTGGCTGACTTCACCTTCTCAAATCTCCTGGTAGACGCTGGAAGACCCTGCTATTCCGCATGTGGTCTGGTACCAAGACCCATATTGTATCACACCTGGGTTAGGCGACGCCTAGCCCACAAACCTATGACTAGGAGTTCCTCCTCCAGAGGGCACCTCCTGTGGCTTGTCCTGCTGATCCTAGCCCTGGCTGGTGATGTTGAACTTAATCCTGGCCCCACCCTCCGTGCCTCTGCAATTCCTCAGGAATGGCAGCTGGGTAAGGGGTTAAAAGTGGCTCATCTCAACATTCATAGTCCGCTTCCCAACCTGGACGAGCTTGTCGCATGGGTCACACTCTACAAGCCTGATATCCTTGGTATAATGGAGACCTGGCTTAAGCCCTCGATTCCTGACTCAGTCTGTGCGCTACTAGGCTACGAGCTCATACGATTGGACAGGTCTCGCAATAAGAGGGGAGGAGGCATCCTGATATACTTCAGAAGCCACCTCAAAGTATCCCTGGTGACTTCCCAGACATCCCCTCAGTCCCCCTGTGAGCTGCTTCATGTTATGCTACTACTCGGCAACGCTAAGAAATTACATGTAGGGTGCACCTATAACCCCCCAAAGGGAGGGCTTCAGGGTCTCACCCACCTCCTGGACACTGTTGGCCCGACTGGATCCTGTCAAATCGCCCCAAAAGGATCTTCTCCACATGGATCCTATTCGACTCCATCTCAGATCACTCCCCGGTCTTCTGTGTATGGAAAATCCCCTTCCCAAAGATCCCTCATAAAATCATCCACATCAGGAACTTCACCAGGCTCTATCTGGATGCATTTATGGAGGATCTAAGGCTCATGGACTGATCAGGGGTGTATAGTGCCCCCAATCCCCCTCTACAGCAGTAACCCAGTTTCTCAATTCCTTCAGGGCCCTGCAAGACAGGCACACCCCAAATATCAATTGGAGGGTCAGGGGGTCAGCAACAAAATGGCTACATGGGAGCCTCCTTGCCCTTATGCGGGTGAGGGACAAGTGCTGGGCCCACTTCAAATGCTCCCTTGACCAGACCCTGCTACAACAATATAGACAACTCAGAAATGAGTGTAAAAAAGCCATCAGGGTCACCAAAAGTGACTTCTGCAAGTCTGCCCTTCTCAGCTCTGCAAATGACCCAAGAAGATTCTGGAGAAACATAAAAACCTTGGTCAGTGGTTCCTCTAACTCTGGAGTAACTGACATGTTAATTGGAGGAGTTTCCTGCAACAACCCACATATGATTGCAAATGCTCTCAACTCCCACTTCACCTATCTATCTGCTCTCTCCCTACACAACTCAACTGACAAGAGTACCAACTGTCCCCCACCCCCAGACTGGCTGGAGTCCGACCCCTCCAGACCTCCTTTCATCCTAAGGGCAGTTTCGGACAAGGAGATGCTGACTCTTCTCTCTCTGGCCTCTCCCAGTACTCCAGCACTAGCCTAGACAACCTTGAGCCCAAGCTTTGGAAACTTGGAGCCCCTCACATCACCTCCCCGGTGGCTCACATTCTCAACCAGTCCCTTGCCAGGGGGGGAGATTCCTGATATCTGGAAGGTTGCCAGGGTAGTCCCTGTGCTAAAGCAGGGCAACCCTAAAGTCCCTGATAAATACCGGCCGATCGCCATTCTACCAGCCATCAGCAAGCTACTCGAAAAGGTAGTAGCTGAACAACTCTCTGAATACATTCAAGCCTGTGAGCTGTTGTCCCCCACCCAGCACAGTTTTTGTAAAGGGCACAGCACAACTACGGCCCTGATCTCTGTCTCGTCCAGTATTAGAGCAGCCATGGACCAGGGGATACTCTCTGGAGCAGTGTTCATTGACTTGTCCAAGGCATTTGACCTTGTTGACCATGACCTGCTCTGTACTCAGATGAGGTCCCTTGGCTTGTCCCCATCAGTTTTGAAATGGTTAACCGATTACCTGCATGGCAGAGTACAGCTGACCAAATTCAGTAAAGTCCTCTCAGATCCCTTACCCATGACCTCTGGTGTTCCTCAGGGCTCAGTTCTGGGACCCCTTCTCTTCTCTCTCTTTATTAACCATCTCCCTGCCGTAGTAACCAAATGTAGAGTCACCCTGTATGCGGATGACCGGTTCTCCTGGCCCACTCCCAGGATACAGCCACCCTTAATCTCCATCTTTCTGAGGACTTTAAAAACATTCAGGCTTGGCTAACCCAACAGAAGTTGGTCCTCAACCTGAAAAAAACACAGGCTATGCTATTTGGCTCAACAGCCAAGATACATGCCTCTCCAGTCCCTCTGCGAATCAATTGTGCAGACGGAACTCCCCATCACACTGTGACCTCTCTCAAATACCTCAGGGTGATGCTTGACCCTCAACTGGACCTAGGGAGCCATATCTTCAATGCCTGCAGAGCTGTGAACTGTAAGCTGGGACTGGCCTATAGGGCCAAATACAACTTAACCCCTGCTGCTCATCTGGCTCTTGCTAGGGGAGTACTACTCCCTTCCCTAAGCTATGGTCTCCACCTCTTTTCTCATACCTCAGAAGCCCTTCTCACTTGGTGGCACACGACGTACAACAATATTTGTCGTTTCGATCTGGCCACCCCCCACCTCACCCATCATTATGTACTCTATGACAAGCTTGGTTGGCTTTCTCCAACTAACCACATAAACGTTGGACTAGGGTGCCTTGTGAGCAAGGTGATCAGTACTGCCTCCCCCCCGGGGCTGGCTCAGCTCCTCTCTCCTGCTGACCGCTCCTCCTACCCTCTCAGGTCCCAGGGTCCAGGGATACTAAAAGTTCCCCCAACCCGCACCCTTATGGGGGACAGGAACTTCACTGCATGGGCTCCTAGGCTCTGGAACATCTTTCCTGAGTAGGTTCACACCGCCCCTTCCCATCAGTGTCTCTGGAAATCCCTGTGGGGGCATCTAAAGCTGGCCTCATGTTGTGAGTGCCCATAGCCACCCTAGGTCCATGTCCTAGGTACGGTAACTACACGGTATTCCTTTACTTGGAACACATACTGAACCGACTTGGTTGCTGACTTCAGTCCAGCTCTTCCTTATGCACTTGCCTATGCTACATGTGTGTTCAATGCTACTTAATATTTGCTCATTATGTAATTTACCTGTGTCTGTCATACATAATGATCCCTATACTGCCTGTTTGTTTTATTGACTCAATGTACTAAGTTCCAATATTGTACTTGTTTACCTGCTATGCTATAATGATGTGTCTGTAATACCTGTTGTACTCTCCCGGGTCGTTCCTGAAAATAGGCATACAACTTGTCTAGTGTACCTACCTGGTTAACAAAAGCTAAATAAATGAATAATGTGACTTTCCCTGTCAAAAAATTATCAAAGAAAAAAAAACCTAATGTCTGCATTAAGGTACTTGCTTTTTTTTTGTAATGAATATAAATGTATGCAATGCTATAAATAGGATGCTGGGATGCATCGCTAGGGAGTTTACCTCAAGGAATAGGGAGGTGATTTTGCCACTGTACAACAGCTTGGTTAGATCATATCTTGAGTACTATGTGCAGTTCTGGAGGCCGCACCTAAGGAGGCATTTCCAACTCCTGGAGAGGGTTCAAAGGAGAGCAACCACAATAATCCAGGGCCTGGGGGATATGACATATATGGAACAACTAGGGGAGCTCAACCTGTTCTCGCTGGAGGAGAGGAGGGACTGGGGAACATGACTGAGGTCTTCAAGTACCTCAGGAGAGTAAATAAGGTAAGCCAAGAGAGGATCTTTCGACTGAAGGAGGGTGGAATCACCAGAGGACACAGTTGGAAGATTGAGGGTGGTAGGATTAGGGGAGAAAGGAGGAGGAGGTACTTCACTGAGAGAGTGGTGGAACCGTGGCATGCACTGCCCGGGGAGCTGGTACAGGCAGCTATGGTGGAGGGATTCAAGAGAGGGTGGGACAGGTATAGGCAAGGGGTGAAGCATAAGCTGGTTTGCCCGGGAGGGGCAGGACTGGGGGATGGAGTAACAGTGGAAGGAGACAGACAGAGGGCTATGGTACCCAATCAGGGTGCTGAAGCACGAGCAGACTTGATAGACCAATAGGCCTACTCTGCTGGCATCTAGTATGTTTACTTGTGAGTATATTTTGAGGCACCTATCAGTGATATTTTTGCTCACTCCAGACCTAGAGTGAAAATATCACAATATTTTCATTCTAGGTCCGTATGGGCAAAAATATTATCCCAGTAGGTCCTGATTGACTGCAGCTGGCAATGTGAGCTGCACATTTCTATTTTCAGAACCCCCAGCTGGCTTGCGCACTGACTCCAGCCAACCTCTGGCACTTAAAAAAATATTGTCCTCACAGTGCTGTCCTGCTCACAAGAGATAAATCATTAAAAAAGATAAAAATAGCCTAATTGTAAACATATTTTCCAGGTAAATTTATCTTCCCCAGACCCACAGTAATTCAGCTCTCACCACTGCTCTTACCATTCTCTGACCCCAATTACCACTCTGACCTGCACCTTCCCTTTGAGTTCTGCTGACAGTCTCTCATAATACCCAGGCATCTGTCCCAAACATCTTGCCCACCCTGCTAGGCCTCTTCACCATCTATCCCAAACCATTACATTCCACACTGCCTCCCAAATAGCGGACATGCTGACGCACAGATGTACACACTAGCTTCAGCATGTCACACATACACTGCCTGGTCATTCAAAAAATGGAAATGGCTAAAATAGAAACTGTCAAAAATAAGCAAAACAGGCACAATACCAAGGGGGGAAACAAATAAACTAAAGGCATTGTATAAATGAGATAGACAATGGCCCTAATGGAAATATCTATGACATTTCCTCATTGTGCAGTTTGACCTTATGACATCACTCGTGGCTTCACCACTTGTGATGTCAAAAGGTCAAACTCCACTCTGAAGAAATATCACAGATATTTCCATTAGGGCAATTGAATATCCCTTATATATAATACAGACCAGTCATGCTGTATATTAGGGTTCAGTAAGCACTTTAATGTTAAACCCCAGTTTTTGCACCTTAATTACTCCATACCCTTAGAACAAATTTATATGAAATTTGTCAAGCGCTGTGTGAGTGCCAGGATCATTGGATGAAAGGTATAAAATGTTAAATTTGCCAAATTGCCAAAAATAAGACCTTTTTTTGCTCACCAATAACTACAAAACTAGGTTGATTCAAACCTGAAACTTACAGGTGTGAGGGCATAATGCTGGTGCAGACACAGAGAGATTATAAAGTTTGCACAGAGGTACAGCATCACTGACAGGAACCAGTTTCACCACACTGACATCTATGCCATCATTGCCTACCTTTAGACTTGGACTCATTTTCTTTAGATATTTTGCCACTTCGTGCGCAAACAGAATTTAAAAATAGACTCTTGGTTGGTTAGAATTCTTCAGAGATATGATTTGATACTCATGAATGTGTTTACTGGGAGCCTGGAAAGGGGCATTATGAGATAAATTGCAGAAACATTTATTTAAAAGTTTCAGCTATTTCTTGGACATCAGTAAAAACGTCATCACCTGATCTGAGATTGATTATATTTGCACATTTTTGTTTCCCTAGCAACTTATTCAAAGAATTCCAAGTCTGACAAGGAGTTTTACCAAATGAATTTTGTTGACAATCCTTACAATAGTTTGAATTAGCTTTACTGACATAATTGTTACATGCATTTATTACTTGCTTGAATGTCAGTAAAAGCTCTGGGATCTGATATTCAAAAATGGGCAGAGTGGGGTGCAATGTTTTGTGCTGCGCTTACCCATTGCCCATGAGCATGTAGATGTTCTATTCAGTCGAAGAGTGCACCAGTGCTATCTCACTGAATATAGGGGCATGTCAGCATAGTGCTAAGCCTAATAGCACTACCCTGACATGGATTCTGGCAGTGCAGGGAACAGCAACCCCAGGCCTGATTCCGTCAGTAGCTCCCAGCATGATATTCCGAAGTCCACATGTAAATTAGCCCATTGGGCATGTAAGGTGCAAAGGGGCCATTTGCATGCCTATTCTGGGGCTCATCTTCATGGGAGGTGCCCCTGAGGCTGACTCCTCCCTATGAAAAGAAAACATTCCTTTGTGCCTAGGTGTTCCCCCACCCTCCAGTCATTGTCCTGTATGTTTGAAATCCATTCCTCAGTGGTCTGTGGTCCCCTCTGTCCTCCAATCACCATGCAATATATTTCAAAAAAACATTCCCTGGTAGTCTGTGGTCCCCTGTCCTCTGATTGCTGTCCCATACTGTATATTTAAAATACATTCCCTAGTTGTCCATGGTCCCCCCCTGCCCTCTGATCACTGTCCTGCAAAACAAAAAGTATGTCCCTGGCATCTGGTGGTTCCCCCAGTCTCTGCTCCCTTGCCCTGTATGATCATGCAAATTCCCTGGTGTCCAGTAGTCCCCTCATCTCCAGTCCCCAACCCCATTAATAAAAACAGACTGCCAGGTGACCAGTGGTTACCCCCACCCCGGTCCCCAACCTTGGTAATGTAAGCATACTCCCTGGTGATCACTGATCCCCCAAGTCCTCAATCCCTGGCTTCCTACAAAAAGACATACTCCCTCATGGCCAGTGCCCCCCCATTCTCAGATCGCCATCCTGTAGTTTGTTGTATATTTCCCTGATGCCCCGTGGTCCCCCATCCTCCAATCACCATCCTGTATATTTTAAATACATTCCCTGGTGATCCATGGTCTTCCCTGTCTTCCAATCACTATCCCACATAAAAAAGTAGGTCCCTGGTGTCCAGTGGTCCCCTCCGGTCTGTGATCCCCGACCCCATATGAACATGTAAATTCCTTGGCATCCACTAGTCTCCCCCACTCTCTGATCCCTGGCACCATTAGTGAACACAGACTCCCTGGTTGCCTGTGGCTCCCTCCTCCCCAGTCCCTGGTCCCATCAATGTAAACATAGTCCCTGGTGGCCAGCAGTTTCCCCAAGTCTCCAGTGCATTAAAAATACACTAGTCCTACTTCTGAATATATTGCTTTTTCATATAACAAAAAGTTGTATTGAAAAAAACACAAAATACAATATTCCCTGATGTCCAGTGATACCCCCCAGCCTCCAATCACTGTTCCTGTGTCAAGTCAGTACTCCCTGGCATCTAACATCCCCCCAACACCTTACACACTGACCACTTGCCCTGCCAACCTCCCCTCCATCTGAAGCGCCATTGCTGGGGGAGCCCACACGGCCACCAGCACAGCCTGCTTTTCAGTTCCTCAGCCAGTCATTGTACGGAAAGTCAGACAGTGTGTGTCCTATGTATTTTACAGGGTGCACATCATCTATACTGTACAGGGAGCATGTGGCCTGCGTACTGTGTATGGAGCCTGTGCTCCTTGTACAGTACACAGGCTATGTGCTCCCTGTACAGTACACAGGCTATGTGCTCCTTGTACAGTACACAGGCTATGTGCTCCCTGTACAGTACACAGGCTATGTGCTCCCTGTACAGTACACAGGCTATGTGCTTCTTGTACAGTACACAGGCTATGTGCTCCCTGTACAGTACACAGGCTATGTGCTCCCTGTACAGTACAGAGGATGTGCGCCTTGTAAAATACATAGGACACATGCTCTCTGACTTTCCATGTGGTAGCTGACTGAGGAGGTGAGAGGAGTGCTGTGCTGGTCACCGGATGGGCTCCTGTGGCACCGGTGCTTCAGATGAGAGGGTGGCACGGTGGGTGGTTGGTGCCTGCAGTGCTGGTGGGTCACTAGGTGCCAGGGACAACTAGTTTTGGAACCCACTCAGGAGGGAGAAATCTTAGACCTGGTACTCTCAAATGGGGATGGAGAGAGGATCTCAGATCGAGAAGTGGGTAGCCATCTGGAAACAAGTGACCACCAAACAGTGTGGTTCACGATAAACTCAGCTGTAGCGTCAAGTCATAGAAAAGTGAAGGTACTGGTCTTTAGGAGGGCTGATTTTGTCAAAATGGGAGAGTGCCTCAGAAAAGCACTAGCAAACAGGCAAGAAGGAGGGGTGCAGCAACAATGGGGAAACATCAAAACTGCCATCACAGAGGCAACAAGCCTTTGTGTGAAGCAAATAAACAAATCAAAATGAAAGAAAAAACCACTATGGTTCTCAAAAGAAGTGACGGGGAAGATTAGGTAGAAAAAGATAGCATCCAGGAAGTATAAGGAAACACAGAAGGAGCAGGACAGAACTGTACCAGTTAAAGTAGAAGGAAGCAGGGAAGCAGTCAGAATAGCAAAGGTCCAAACCAAGGAAAAGATAGTCAACTTGGTTAAGAAGGGGGATAAAACCTTTTATGGGTACATTAGGGAGTGAAGAAAGACAAAGGAAGGAATATTGAGGCTAAATAAAGAGGAGGGTGGGTGGGCAGAGAGGGACAGTGAAAAAGCAGGGATACTGAATGAATACTTCTGCTCAGTATTCACAAAGGAAGAGGAGGGGGAGGTACTTAATCCAGTCAATAGAAGCACTCTGGATAAGTGGGTTGATATCAGTCCTTTCACAGAAGAAAGGGTTCTAAACTGAAGGTGGACAAAGCAATGGGGCCTGATGGGACTCACTCCATAATTCTAAATGAACTAAGGGGAGAAAAAATAACATCACTGACTAGTATGTTCCCTTTAATTTTTAGTCTCTGTGGGTGAGCGACTGATATGTGTGTGCGGCACTTTGTGCAAAAAAAATTGATTCATGTTCGAAAATTGGGTGGCCCAAACAAGTGATATATTTTATTGCCAGTAAACAGTAGAAAATATAACCAAACACTCAAATACTCAATGCAAAGTATAAATATACATTCTGACACAGTCCGAAGCTTGGATGTGCATTGTGCGCCATAACAGTATGAACTGGAAACATGTGTAAACTATGTACATTTTAAAGAGTCTTGCATGCATCTAAAAGGGGTGCTGCTGATGATGCATTGCTAAGAAATCAACATTTACTGTTTTTCTCTTCTGTCTTTCACATTCTTCCAATGGACTTATATTTTATTAAGATCCATTTTTCCACCAGATGTTAAAAAAATTTTGTTCGCATCAGCATATCTAAATGGCTTTCTTCTAAGCGGTTTCTTTGTTTGCTCTTAATGCAGTTCATGAGGCTGAAGCCTCTTTCACAGTCAGCACTAGAAGCTTGGAATGTAGTAGTAGTACAATTTATTGTTCAGCATAAAGCAGTTACAATATACTAAAATCATGACAAAATACATAGTAAATATAAATAGACAATAAATAAATCAACAAGGAACTTAAATATCTTTACAGTACAATTCAATTTAACAGTGTCCCTTGAGTACCTTTTCACATAAAAAACCTCCACAGAACTTCAAGACCCCCTAATAAACTTTACAAATGAGTTGAGATTAAAAATCTTGCAAAGATCTCTTCCACGTTCTTCTCTTTCAAAGTAAACAAATATTCCAAAAGATCCTCCAGGGGGAGGCCGAGATCCCCCCAGCAGTTTTTTCTAGTCGATTCGTACCTAGGACACAAGAGTACTACATGTTTGAGATCGTCTGTAGTCCCCACTCCACATTTACAATATGGAGAAAGTACCCTTCCTCTTTTGTCTGAAATGAATGCATTGAGCATTATAGTTTTCAGTTCCGAATCTTGTATAGATTCTTCTTTGTTTAGGACAGGTTAAAAAAGATAGATATGGCTCATATCCCCATGAAGTCTTTACTTTTTTTATAAAATCCATATAGCTTAAGCTTGGAGAGTTGAACATAGAAAGAATTTATATCATACGTCAATAAGCCTCAATTTGACATCCTGCCTAATCTCCTCAAATGGTCTTGTGTAAATTTTATATAGGAGGTGGCCCAATCTGGCCGGCATTATTGTTTCCTTAATAAGTTGAATAAAGGGTTGTACATATCCCATGCTGGCCAATTTGATGGCTTCCACTACACACATTCTGGGAAATCTTTGTTGGGGCAAAAGAAAAAGTTTCAACAGAAAGAGAATCTGTCATTCACAGATGAGAGAATTCAAGGAACGTTGTCCTACCTCCAAGGCAAGAATACAGCCTGGAGTTCCATTTAAAAATATTAAGATGTATCTATAGAGTTTATTCAGAATTATTTCTAATTCTCTAACCTTAGTAAAATCCCAGATTTCAGAGGCATATAACATGCTCATTGTTATTTTGGCATTAACAACTCTTAATACCCCGCTCACTGATGACTTACCCATCTTGCTGTTAAACATTTTTAGGGCATTTACAGAAGATCCCATTTTAAATTGAATAGCCTCCAAATGTTTGGTCCAAGATAGGCTATAGGCAAAATGGGCACCTAAATAGTCATAACACCTAACAGTGTCTATATGGTTACCATTTAGCCTAAAGCCTACGGTGTTCTTGGCTTGAGAGCCAAAAACTACAAAGTTGGTCTTGCCAAGATTAACTTTTAGTTTCCTTTGAGAACAGGGAGATTCAAAGTGAGCCAATTTTCTTTTAAGACCTAGGACTGAAGTAGAGAGCAAGACTAAATCATCTGCATATGCTAAACATTCAATTCTTTGACCATTAATTTTTGGAGTATGAAAATCTGGGTTACCTAACTGATCCAAGACTGTATTAATGTAGATGTTCAATAGAGTGGGGGCCAAAATACACCCCTGTCTGCCCCCCACATTTGTCTCAAATCTATCAGTTAGATGACCATATTGATTATACTGGACCCTTGCCCACATATTTTCATAGCGTCTATTAATAACATTAAGAAGTGAGGCCTCCAACTTCAGATCCCTTAATGTAGCCAAAATGATTTTTCTACTAATGCTGTCAAAAGGCCGACGAGAAGTCCACAAAACAGCAATATAATCTTTTTTTTCTCACTTTAGTATACTTCTAGATCAAGTGCTGAAGCACATAATAGTGTTGTACTGTAGAACAGTCCTTCCGGAAACTATTCGGTGCCTCATTCAATACTGAGTTCTCCTTGACCCATGACAGCAATCTGCCTAAAATTATCCTAGAGAAAATCTTCTGTGAAACGTCTATCAAACTAATAGGCCTATAAATCCTTGGGTCATTCGGATCCTCTTTTTTAAAAATTGGGAAGATAACACTACTTGCCCAACTGGCAGGGTAAGAGTACCCCTGAACCAGGCCATTAAACAGCAAAAGAAGAAAAGGAATCCATCAGTTGGTAAAAACCTCATAGAGATCACCTAGGACCCCATCCAGCCCTGGTGCTTTATTTGCCTTAAGGCCAATCAGTGCCATCCTGATTTCATCCTCTGTGATCAAGATAGGTCTTGGAAAAATTGCATCCTCCTGTATTTTGAAAGCATCAGGTGTCTCCTGCTCTTCATGAGAATAATACAGCTTGGAGAAATGAGATGCTAAACTTCAGGTGTAATATAGGCTTCAATCATATTGGCATATCTATTATATCCCTGGACAACAGTATTCCAAAATCGCCTTCCATCCCTATATAAAACAGTCTGCCTCAGTTTTTCCCAAAGTCCTTGAGTATGTTTATGTCTCTCCCGTTCGAGAATTTTCCTATATTTTTCTCTTTCAGTCTTTAGCAATTTAAAATCTGCTGCAGACTTATTTCTTTTCTTCTTATGCTGTCTTAGTTTTCCTCCAAACTCTTTATTTGCCTGTAGATATACCGAATTAAACTAAGACTTTTTATAAAGGGACCTAGGACTGTCAGTTGTTTTACATCTAGGTCCAAGTAAAGAATGAATAGTTTCCCAATTCTCCAAAATATTAAAGGCCTTACTTTTGTCCAGGACCAACTTGTGAATATCACCTAAGACTCCTGTACTAAGAATTTCTTTGAAACTAGCCTGATGAATCAGCTCCCATCCAATCCTTCTCTTGTTTATGACTTCCAGACTCTCTTCCTGTTGTACCTTACTCCCTAAAGTTCCAAAAGGGCATCTGATGTTAATTACAATAGCACAGTGTGTTGATTCCAATCTATCCATGACCTCTAACTTTTGGATCAGCTTTACTGCTTCCAAATTGGTCCAAACCTGATCAGGGGTTGAAGAGTCAGTAGGTCCTCTACACTTAAGGATCCGACTAGATCGACCTGAATTCTACCATTTAAAATACAGAAATTTCTACTGGCCAAGCCCGCTAGCAATTCCCTACCTCTGAGGTTAGATTTTAGATCCTGAGCAGTCCTAGTATATGAGATATTTGGATTAATTATAGATATTGTATGGATCATATCTGAATATACATCCTCCAAGAAATGAGAAGGAATTCTGGCATTAAAGTCTCCCAAAATAATTATAGGACAAGGTATACTCTTATCTGACAATTCGTCAAGTGCCATGTTCAGATCCTGTATGAAAAGGTCAGCGGGGATCAGTAGCTCTATTGCGAGGGGGAAAGTATATATTGCAGAGAATGCTCTTCTCTTGTCCCTTGCAGATAATTAGAGCCAAAATACCCTCTGACTTAGTAGAAATGTTAGTGATCTGAAAAATTTAGCAAAGTTTTGATAAAAAAGGAAATACCCCCCTTTAAACCATCTAAACTGTTTATCTTTAGTTGCTGGCAGAGTAAAGACAGAATATCCAGCCAATTTGGGAGTTACATTTTCTGTACACCATGTTTCTTGCAGTCCAACAATATCAAAATAATCCAGAAATCTCACTACTTCATGATCAATTATTTTAAGATGGATGCCCTCAATATTCCATGAAAGTATTGAAAGGGCATCCACATCTCGATCCCAAGCTCCCTTATCCAAATCCAGCTGGCATTCAAAGTTCATTTGTTTGATATTATCTACAGGCTGCATTTGTCAGGCTTAATCAATAACTGTCAGCGGCGAGTAGGTATTAGGGTCAATTAGGTTTCCAAAGTCAATCAGTGGGTTATCTGCCACTAAGATTAATTCTGGACTAGCCTTAGTCTGTTTAAACCATGAAAAGACTTCACCCAAGTCTAACGTGTTAACTAAATGTATTCCCAAACAATCCAGCTTGCTGGCCAGAGAAAGCAAGCTGCTAGTTGTATGAGGATTTTTAAATGTAATATCAATCGGCTCAGGATCTCCATATAACTTTATGGACTCCACCATGTTTCTGGAGATATAAAATCCTAATGCTCTTTCCAAGAGCAGCAACAAATCTTCCCTAACTTTCCTATGAGAATCCTTGAGTGAAACCTTCCTCACAAAGATAGTTATGGTCCTACTCAGCCATACTTCTCTCTGCTTCAGTACATGATCCTCTACCACTCCCAAGATTGTTCTCTGTGCTATTGTAACCTTCTCACTCTGCACCTCCCTATGGCGAATCTCTTCTTGGGAAGGATAAGACTGTGTAGGAACCGCTATACATGATAGCTTCATGTTTAGCCTGGAATGTAGCACATATATCAATAAGTTTAGCCACCATGCTGTACTGCTCGTTAGTCAAAGCAAAGTGGATCATGTCAGTAAAGGATTTTAATGATCGTCCTTTATTTTTTCAGCTACTATAAATCTGAAGTCATTGTACTGGCTAACAATTTCTGCCTGGTCCACTGATAAATAGTCCTGATGTTTGTTGTACAGTCTCTCAATATTTGATAAGCCAGACTCAAAGCTGCAATCTGGCACTGCTGCAAAATCAAAGGCAGATCAGTCAGAAAGTTCACCTGCAGGAAATCAGCTGTCCAGATGGTCACATAACAGGCCAACGAATTGCAAAATTGCTGTTGTGTTGTGCTTACTTCAGCTGTGCAATTAGCCAAAAGCAGTTTTACTGGTTGGCTCCAGCAGACAGTTTCACCCAGGTACTGGCTTCTGATCTTTTTTTAATTTTGCCCTAGAAATCTGTACAGCTTCAACTGTTGTTAGACCACTTTCTGAAAAATCTTAGACAACTCTGCCAACTCCAAAAGTACATTGTTTAATATTGTTATGGCAATGTGGCAATCAGGGTTGGACAGCTTCTTAAAACAGTACTTAGCAATGGGATCTTTGATGGATGCATGCATAATTGTATGTGATGTCATTTACCCTAGGTATGGTTTACAATGACTATGCTGGGTATTGTCAAGCTCAGTGGGGGTTTTAAAATGTATTTTTGCAATGTAGTGAGTGAGTCAGTGTGATGTGAGAGTGGAGATACATTTAGAAGACTGTATTTCTCTTCCATTCCTGATCCATACTAAGCGCAGTCTGAATTTATGAAATTAAATGAAAAGGACATTTTTTGTGCTGTTATTTCTTGTTGTCCATTTTAGAATTACTATCCCCATGTAGCCAACATGGGCAACCTTTTACAAGCTCTGATTCATTGAATCTCAAATGTGTATGTAATATGAGACCCTGTTTTTAAGAGAAGCACAATCTCATCTCTCTAGACATATGTACAGTTAGTGTCTCAGCCTATTAATTGAGAAGGTTATACCCATCCTGGCCCCCAACAAATGCATACAAAAATGACACAAACAAACAGTAGGTTGCTTTGATGCTTTTATTGTAAACAAAAACTATAGTTTTCCCATTTTCTTGTACTGAAAAAAAAAATGAACACGCTTTCAACGGTGAGGCTTTAAATCCATTATAAACACATTTTGTACAGTATGTGAGACACTGCTTGGGGAGGACGCAGATTACACTGAAGTTGTGCAACTTTAAAACTGAAATAATATAACATACACCGTATGTCAGAGAATCTCTCGCATTGCTTTGTTGGGGGGAATCTACCAAACAAATAAAACATGCCATTTCTGTGAACAGCAGGGGAATACTGTTCATTATCAAGTACTGTCTTACTGAAAAGAGGTGTCAAGCTGAAAACATTGCTGTAACTGCAAAGCCAATTGGTTGGAATTTTGCAGATATGTTCCATTGTTCAATAAGTGGAGCAAGAGTGAGATGTCTGGCTTGTTAAAGTTAATGGGTTGTGGCCTCAGGGGTGGGCGTACAATGTTTCTTTCCCATTCACTTTCATGTCATGCTCTCTGAGTCTAAAATCTGAGTGACTATAGTCACTACTTCATGAACATGAGGATCCCTGCCAGCTGCTTTGTGTGCTACTACTGAAGCCATGTGCGGGTTATTTCTAACTGCTGTGAGGGCGAATGTGGCACACCTTAGGGGGAACATAGCTGACTACCCTTTTTAACAAATCATGGGAGGATGGTATGGTACCTGATAACTGGAGGAGTGCAGATGTTATTCCCATTCACAAAAGTGGGAGCAAGACTGAGGAAGGAAAATATAGACCTGTCAGTTTGACCTCAGTGGTAAGGAAAATGATGAAATGACTTCTGAAGGAAAGAATTGTTGCGTACCTAGAACCCAGTGTGGCACAGGACCCAAGGCAGCATGAATTCACAGTGGGAAGGTCATGACAGACAAATCTAATCGATTTCTTTGACAGGGTGACCAAAGTAGTAGACCAGGGAGGGGCTGTGGACTTGGCCCACCTAGACTTTAGCAAGGCATTTGACAAAATCACGCACAAAAGGTTAATAAACAAATTAGCCAGCCTGGGAGTGGGTCCCAGGGTGGTAGCCTGGATAAAACATTCGCTGGACAACAGGACGCAGAGAGTAATAGTAAATGGAGTCCACAGTGATGAAAGGGGGGTTACTAGTGGGGTACCGCAGGGTTCAGTACTGGGTATGGTCCTTTTTAATGTCTTTATAAGTGACATTGCAGAGGGACTGGAAGGAAAAGTATGTCTCTTTGCAGATGACACAAAGATCTGCAACAGGGTTGATATACAAGGTGGGGTGGAAAGGATGAGAAGGGACTTGGCAAGGTTGGAGGAATGGTCAAATGTATGGCAGCTTAGATTCAACTCAAAAAAGTGCAAAGTAATGCATCTAGGAAACAGAATCCCAGGGGAAGAGTACACAGTGGGGGGTGAGATACTAATAACAGAAATGGAAAGGGACCAGGGGGAAGTTATATCAGATGACCTAAAGGTGGGAAAGCAATGTGAGAAGGCAGTACGGAGGCCTGGGGGGATACTGGGATGCATAGGGAGAGGCATCACCAGTAGAAAACAGGAAGTTGTTATTCCTTTGTACAGACAGTTGGAGAGACCCCATCTGGAGTACTATGTGCAGTTCTGGAGACCTCATTTCTGCAAAGCCATAGACAGGGTGGAGGCTGTCAAGAGGAGGACAACCAAAATGGTACAGGTATGCATCAGAAGACATATGAAGAGAGACTAAAGGAGCTTAATATGTATACCCTCGAGAAAAGGAGGGAGAGGGGGGACATGATAGAAACTTTCAAGTACCTCAAGGGGATCAACGAAGTCCAAGAGTGTAGCATCTTTCAGAAAAAGAGATGTGCAAGAACGTGAGGGCACAATTTGAAGTTAGAGGGGGGATGGCTCAGAGGCAATGTGAAGAAATATTTCTTCACAGAGAGTGTTGTGGATGCATGGAACAGCCTTCATGAGGAAGTCGTGGAGTCAAAAACAGTGGGGGAATTCAAGAATGCATGGGACAGACATAAGGCAGTTCTAGTGTGGAGAGTAGGAGGAATAAGGCTGTTGGTTAATTAGGATCTAGTATATACAAATAAGCACCCACACAGCTTAAAATAAAGGCCAAACGCTGCAAAAATATTCAAGCGTTTAATATCCAAAGTGCAACAAAACACCAAACGAAGGACAAACGGACAGATTAACGTTTCACCTAGTCTCTGCTAGGCTTCATCAGAATAATTTAGTGCCACAATTATTGAACATTTAAATACCATACCATATGCACCATATGACAAAAATAGGCCAATCACCATCATACATGGAATTAAGATCATTTAACCCATTTTTGACCAACCTTTCAACTTAAAAGGTGAATGTACAAAAAAATAACCAAAAAATACATTTAAATAATATGTCACCACTAATTTATTCTGATGAAGCCTAGCAGAGACTAGGTGAAACGTTAATCTGTCCGTTTGTCCTTCGTTTGGTGTTTTGTTGCACTTTGGATATTAAACGCTTGAATATTTTTGCAGCGTTTGGACTTTATTTTAAGCTGTGTGGGTGCTTATTTGTATATACTGGCTGTTTTGAATACATAGCACCACACAATTCCTGGTGCTCTAATTCTCTTTTTTTGTTCTTAATTAGGATCTGCAGCTTATCCATTAGGTAGGGAAATGGGCAGACTAGGTGTGCAAAGCGGTCCTTATCTGCCATCAAATTCTATGTTTCTATGGGAGTACTGTCTTAACATAGGAATGGTGATCAGAGGTTTGAGGGCACCTCTGGGCACCAGGGAATATTGTGGAGTTTTTTTATTACAACTTTTTATTATATGAAAAAGCAACATAAACAGATGTGGAAACACTGTATTTTTAACAGCGTCAGGGATCGGAGCTCAGGGGTACTACTAGTCACCAGGTAGTATGCTTTTTTATGGGGCCAGGGATCAGGGACCTGTGGACCACTGGATGCAGGGAATTTTCATGTTCAAATTAAGCTGGGGATCAGAAACTGGGGAAATCACTGGATGCCAGGGACATACTTTTTCTTATGTAGGCCAGTGATCAGAGGGCAGGGAGGACCATGGACCACCAGGGAATGTATTTTAAATATACAGGATGGTGATCAAAGGACAGAGGGATCGCTGGACCCCAGGATAATATACAATAAACTATGGGAGGTGGGGATAGGAGGGTAGGGGGCCACTGGGCATCAGGGAGATATGCCACAAACTATAGGAGGATGATGATCAGAGGGTGGGAGGGACCACTGGGCACCAGGAAAATAATGTAAACTATTTGAGATGGTGACTAGAAGTTGGGGTGCCACTGGTAAGCAGGAGACAGGTGTGCTCCCGAAACTGCCAACATGCTTGTTGCCTGCACTTGCTCTGGCAGCTGCTAGGTTTGCCCAGAGTAAGTTAGGTATTCAATCGTCAGTATTTTCACCATGCACAGTGGCCTGTGCTAACCCCTTTGCACAGTGCAAATGCACTGAATATCATGCTATGCTGGTATTCCTGTCCCCACCCCCACCCCTTTGACCACTGCATACACTATGTTTGTTATATAGCGCCCCATTTAGCATACTAGTTAACCTTGTGGGTTGCTATCTCCCACCAAAAGGTGATGAGAATAATTTTTATGTTCTTCATGATTTTCTATTTTGTTGTAGGCATAGTCACAAAATTGTCTTAGCTGCAATTTTGATGTAGACTGGTCATCCCCAAATAACACCCATAAGTAAAATGATTTGGCAGCTAGTTTGGACCTACTCCACTTGGTAAATTTTCCTACAAGATTAAATCCTAGGGATTATTTATGTTTAGGTTCCTCATGTCTGCAACCTGGTTCAATGACAACTTTAATTTTTTGCCAGCAAGTGCTCTGATTATAACTTTAAGGGCCTTTTGTAACAAGACAGCAAACTACCCAAGTGTTAAGTCTAACAAACCCCTGTGGGCTGGTGGGACTCCATCCAACTCCCCACAGAGTACACCAGAAACCTTTGTAGGTCTCTGCTCCACAGTGTGGTCACAGGAAACCAAAAATAGGTCTTTTGGCAACCAGGGTATTTAAATACAATTTGTCCTTTCATGAAAGTAGAGCAAAAACCTTATAAGCAGACAAGTACCAGTGGGGTAACTGGCATGGCTGAGACATTGTGGCAGTTCTGACTTTGGGTCCCAAAGGTTGCAGCAAAGAGTTTGTTCCAGGAACCCCTGATGGGTGAACAGGTTGTGGCCAATCTTGAGCATCCATCCTCACTTGTGTGACCTCCTCAAGGACCCCAACATTTTTTTTTCTGGTGGAACTCCTCTATAGATACCATTTGCATTGAGTCAGCCAGCAGAGTCAGCAAAGTCCACATTAAGAAGCATGTTGATTGGATTAAGGTCTTAGGGGACCAAGGTGTGTTCCATCAGTTCCAATGATTTTTATTGTTTGTTATACTGAAGTGTGTGTGCCTAATTTCGTATGAGGTGTATGTTGTGGCTCCTTGGCTTATGCTGACCACTCAAGTGGCTCCTTGAGACAGTCAGGACTGAGTATCACTACACTAGTATGATTATCATAGCATCTGGGGTCCCATTTTGCAATGGACAGAGTCTCATGCTTCAGCCACATGCAGAAATTTTCCCCAGTGTGGCTCAAGATCCAAAAGAACACCGGAAGCTGAACTCTTTGCTGAGCAGCACTCCATGGCACTTGTAGGAGATGAGTAGTCAACATGGTCTCAAAGTTGTAGATCTGCCAAAGTTACAGCATTACATCCTTGATGAGTAGTCCCATGTTGTAACCACACCCTCTTTCAACCATCCTCTACCATCTGCTCAGGAGAGAGAAGGGGAGACTAATAACCTAGAGGTGGACTTCTGTGTCTTTTTTTATCCAATTATTTAACCAAGGCTGACACACTAAGCCGAAAGCTTGTTTACAGGTGTGACCTGGGAGCACAGGGAAGTTAAGTGACTTGCTCAGGGTCACACAGTATGCAAGTGGGGGCTGTGGGATTCAAACCCAGGTCTCCAGATTTGCAGCTCAGAGCCTTAAACCACTGCACTATACTGTCTTCTCTGTCTGTTGATATAGAGATAGAACTTCATGCCAAGAGCCACTCCTTGCCTGCCTTCCTGTGTCTGTCTTCTTCACTCCCTGGTAGGCATGACCACCTTGGCACCATCTACAAAATTCTCTGCACCATCCCCATTGGAACTGCTCAGGTTATGCTACTTTTTGTTCCCCGTGGGGAGAACCGTGTTTGTTCTCAGAAATTCTGGGAATCTCCCTTTCCCATGAAGAGAAGCCATGATGTTCTTCTTCCCATTGCACTGGGAACAATCAGAGCCACTTTTGGTTGGTCAAAAAATAGGTTTCATGTTGCACCACACTATTTTTATTTTTATTTATTTATTTATTTATTGACATCTCGGAATACAACCTTTGAGCCAAGGCTCATTTACAAAGGTTCTACGTCAAAGACAATACATGTACATTAATAGATGTTACATACAAAATGAACATATTGAGTAGGTAGACAATACTTAATACAAGCTGGTACTATTGTACAAACATAAATATGGGAGTAGGTACAATATACTGTAGGAGAATCATAAAAATAGGTGGGGGTTCAAAATAGAGGAAAGAAGCTTAACAGGAGTATGGGGAGTAAAAAAAAAACAGGGAACCAGCTAGCTGGCACCCATCGTTGGGTGCTGAAGGAATGGCAAGAGAGGAGACAGAAAAGAGGAAAAAGAATTTGATAAAAGACTTGCGGCCCATTGAAGGAGATCAGCAGGGCAGAGGCCAATGTCAGGAGGGAGGGGAAGGGAGGAAATAATACTAGGTAGGTGGAGGAATAGGGAAGGAGGAAGGAGAAGGAGGAGGAGATTGGGATGGGGAGGGAGGGGGTAGAAGGAGTGGGGGAGAGGAGTGGGTTAGAATTGAATTGGGGAAGGGGAGTGAGAGGGGTGGTGAAGGAGACAGAGTAGGGAACTTGGGAGAGGGTGGAATAAGAGCTCAGAGTTTGGTGCATGCTAGAGAGCCAGAGACTGGTTATGGGAAGCAGGAGCAGTTCATCCGGTTGCATAGGTAAGTGTGAAGTTTTGATTTAAATGGACCAATTTTTGGTTCATCGATTAGGGCCAAGGGAAGTGAATTTAGCCATAGTGGAGTCCGGTAACAGAAACACTATATACCTTTATCCCATCAAGGCAGCTCAGGTTAGGAGTGATTAAACTTTAACTCCAGTGTCCTTCCTCAGTTTGCATTTAGTTAAACATTGTTCCCCTCTCAGAAAAGCACATTACACAGGCAAGATACTTGAGGCAAAACCTGTCCACACTGGTACACACATTCATGACTTCAAGACTTGAGTACTGCAACGTTCTATACCCTGGGGTCAAGAAAGGTGAGTTGCGATGCCTGCAGCTGCTGCAGAATGCTGTGGCCTGGATACTGATGGGCCTTCCTAGGTCTTGTCTTGTGTCATTGCTGCTTCATGAACTGCACTGACTGCTGGTGAAGTGGCATATCCCCTTTAAAGTGGGTCTATTGACCTACAAGGCCCGACATGGGTTGGGGCTGGGCTACCTGTTAGAGATCCTGCATCCTTATGCTCTTGGACGTTCTCTCCGCTTTGCCAAGAAAGGCCTCCTGGTAGTCTCCGGGGTGAGACTAAAATCATCCAAGGACCAGGCATTTGAATTGGCAGCCCAGACCTTTGGAATTTTTTGCCTAGGACTTTGAGGGAGGCCTACAGTGGAAGGCCTTCAAACGGGGTCTGATAACATTTCTATTTACACAAGCATTTTGGGTTTAACTGAGTCTGACCATCCATGTATATGCATTCTATGATTTTTTTATTTGTACTTACTGGGTAGAGTCTGAAGTATTTATATATTTTAATGTTTTATATGTTATTTCTTTTGTAATGGTGCCCTGAGCCTCTGGGGAAGGGAGCTATAAACAGATAAAGACTACTACTACTACTAGACTACCACTGAAACTTGCTAGCAGAAACACCAACATTTATTCACAGCAGTGTACTGCGCATGAATTTACTATGAAATACTGACAGGCTTTTGCTCTACACTCCTAATCCCGATTTCACGATCTTGACACCCACAATCCCAACAGTGAAATTTTGCCCATGGATGATTGTTTCCATGTTTCAGGGGGCTTCTCCCCCCACACCCCCTTAATTATTATAACAAACTCCGCCGCAGGCAAAATTTCACTGTCGGGATTTTGGGTGTCAGGATTTCAAGTGTTGGGCAGCTGCGTTTCAATCAATTAAAAGTATACCCTGCAGTCACCATATGGCGAGAAGGGATTACAGAACTGGAGCCCCACCTAACACCCCAACCACGGCCCAGTCATAATCAGCAGTTGATTAGTATTTACAGGTGCTGAGCTACCAATGGATACACATCATAGCAGCACTGAAACACCTTTGTACAACTAAATAAACTGATGATCCTTTCACAGCTGTGAGTGGATCAGGCCACAGGATGTACCTGCAACCCTAAAAGATACAGTGTTTATCAGGGACCTCTCAGTGGAGGTAGCATGAGAGGGGAGCCTGTGTCACTCAGAACCTAGGATCCTACCACGGTCCTCAGCATGCAAGGCCCCTCCAGCTGGTCACAGGTTCTCAACCCCTTATGGGCTTTGATACAGGAATATTAGTGTAACATTTCTGGAATCTGAAAGCACACACGTTTATGTGACTGCAGTCCCTTTGACACACCCCTAGCTTGTGGGAAGAAGTACCCAGGAAAATGTTGAGTCAAAGGACGTAGACTGTGCACAGAACAGGGGGACATTGTTGCTAAGGCAGAAAACGACACTAGCAGGAAACACATCTGACATTTAGAAATGGTCTGGAACATTAACCCTTTTAGTGTAAAACAATTTTATCAGATATTTCAGAGGATAACTAGTAATTCATTTGGCAATAGGTGGGTTATATAAATATGAAAAAACAAATGCTGCAAAGCATTTGTTTAGACCCTCAGGTCCAGAATCATCCTCAGTTACAAAGGAACTGAGCAGTGGTAACATTCCTGTTTTCTTGTAAATACACGTAGCATCAAAGACTAGATTGGTATAAATTTCAAGGTTTTTTTTTAATGCATTACAATTAGTTTATGCGTGTGCCAGTTCTGATTTTTCTTGTCAGTAGTTATACTGACTCATTAACATTTCTCTGACAACCAATAAGTACGAGTAGAAAGGACCTCAGACAAATGCCTCATCTGAATGACATATTTTATAATTGTGCTACACCCCATTGATGCCACAGTGCAGCTAGTGCTGCACCCCACTGATGCCACTGTGCAGCTAGTGCTGCACCCCATTGATGCCACAGTGCAGCTAGTGCTGCACCCCACTGATGCCACAGAACAGTTGCCAGCATGAACTATGTTAAGCCATACAGTATTCCTGGTGTGGCATGCAAACTCACAGTCTTATAGCCAAGCAGCTAGAAAATTTCAGCAGTAACTTAGACTAACTGCAACTGACTGCCACTTTCATAGCCTCTTGGGAGGCTCTGTCAGTGTGGGGGAAAGGAGGCGGAAAGCAAAAAATCAGGGAGACAGAGATCAAGGAACTAAACACATGGCTTAAAGGATGGTGTCTTGAGAAGGGGCATCTTTATTTTAGAGACTGGCAAGACTTGTGGGACAGGAGTCTCTTCAGGCAAGACAGGCTGCATCTAACAAACGAAAGTGTAAGCACGCTAGGGCAAAATCTGGATGTCTCCGTTGGGCATTTAAACTAGATTATGGGGAGATGTGGACAGCACCACAGGGTCCTATTACTGCTCTCCCAAAGCAACAAATATGATCCTTTAAGACAAACAAAACTAAACCAAGTTAAAACACACAACATCTGTAGGGAGAAATGGGATTGAAAATACCAGATCAAATGGAGAGTCAGGCAATAAAAAACACTGACAAAGATATGAAAGGTCATGTTCAGTAATGCTAGAAGCCTTACCAACAAGGTAGCAGATCTCTCAGCAATCATTGTGGAGGCAGACATAGACTGGGTTGCAATCATTGAGACCAGGTACAATGAAAACCATGACTAGGAAACAACTATCCCCAGTTTCACCCTCTTCCGGAAGGACAGGGAGGGTAAAAAAGGGGGCAGGATTGGCATTTTATGTGAGGGAGGGTATCAATGCCACAATGATCCAAAATGTTCAGAAGGAGTATGAGGAATTTTGGGTCACACTCTAGGCAGGGACGGGCACAGTAACTAGGGTCAGCCTAATCTACAGACCTCCAGCGCAAGGGCTAGAAGGCAACAGAGAGCTCATATAATCAATACACAAAATGGCAGACAATGGAAACTTCAACTTGCCAGCCATAAATTGGAGTTCCCACTTAGCATGCTCATTGAAGAGCAAAAGCTTTCTTGATGCTGGTGCAGGGTCTGCAAGAGAAGCCGTATGAGGAGAGACTAAAGGAGCTTAATATATATACCCTTGAGGAAAGAAGGGAGAGGGGGGACATGATAGAAACTTTCAAGTACCTCAAGGGAATCAACAAAGTCCAAGAGGGTAGCATCTTTCAGAAAAAGAGACTTGCAAGAACAAGGGGACACAATTTAAAGATAGAAGGAGGGCTGTTCAGGGGCAATGTGAGGAAGTATTATTTCACAGAGAGGGTAGTGGATGCATGGAACAGCCTTCCTGAGGAAGTTGTGGGGTCTAAAACTGTGGGAGAATTCAAGAATGCATGGGACAGACATAAGACAATTCTTGTGGGGGGCAGGAAGATATAGGCTGTTGGTTAACTAGGATCTGCGGCCTATCCTGTAGGTAGGGAAATGGGCAGACTAGATGGGCCTAGCGGTCCTTATCTGCCATCAAAGTCTATGTTTCTATGTTTCTATGATGCTCTAGGGGGATCAGAACTAAAGCAACTAGTCAAAGAACAAACTAGAGGGGAAACGGTCCTTGACCTGCTGCTCACAAATAGCGAAAACATCTCGGAAGTAACAGTTGGTAGTCATCTTAGAACTAGCAACCACTGTATGGTGTGGTTCCAGGTGAATACAAGAACGGAAACAAAACACTCCAAAACTAAAGTCCTGTACTTTAAGAGGGTACACTTTAACATAATGAAGGAACATCTTAAACTGAACCTTCTGGAACAGTATGCAGGGGGAGAGGGTAGAGAAACACTGGAAAAGGATCAAGATGGGTATAACTGAGGCCTCAAATCAATGCCTAAAAAGAGTGAGTAAAATGAAAAGAAGGAGAAAAAAAGGAACCTTTTAAAAGATACAAAGACACAAAAACTGATCAAGACAGGAACACATACAAGCAGAAGTTGGCTTTTGATAGGGAAAGAGATGGTAGTGAGCCCAAGTTAAGGAGGAGCAGCACCTCTGGTAACGAGGTAGAGTCAGGACCATTCACAAGGGAGAATGAGCCCAGATGTAAAGTGAACATGTAAAAAGCAAAAGAATCATGCTGCACAGTTTTGTACCACAAACTTAAAGATGAGTTTCATTCAAAAATGTATTAAGCAAACAACTGGATAAAAAGCAGCATAAAATCTCCCCATAACAAAAACCAACGTTTCAAATTTCACTCGACTCTTTATTATTACATGTTCACTTTATATCTGGGCTCAGGTTCATTTTAAGTAGCCACCTTCTTTGAATTTGCTATAGCTGAAGGTTTAGAGGGAAAAGTGTGTCTGTCTGCAGATGACACAAATATCAGTAACAGGGTAGACACTCCGGGGGGTGGGGTGCAAAGGATGAAGTGTGACATACAGAAACTGGAGCAATGGTCTGAGACCTGGCAGCTGAATTTCAACACAAAAATGTGGAAGGTCATGTACTTCAGAAACGGTAACCCGTGGGAAAAATACTTCATGGGAGGAATGAGACTGGAGGCAACAAAGCACGAGAAGGACCTGGGGGTGATTATTATGGATGATCTAAAAACAAGCAAACAGTGTGAAAAGGCAGCCCTTAGGGCAAACGGGATGCTTGGTTGCATAAGTAGGGGAATCACCAGCAGAAAAAGGGAGGTGGTGCTCCCACTTCACAGTGAGGCTGCACCAGGAATATTGGGTACAGTTTTGGCATCCACATCTCAGGAAGGACATAGCTAGACTGAAGAGGTTCAGTGCAGGGCAACTAAAATGATACAAAGGCTGCACAAGGCACTACATAAACAGAGACTGAAGGAACTCAACATGTTTGTATTCTCTCAAACAGAGGAGGGATAGGGGGACATGACAGAGACTTTCAAATACCTAAAAGGTATCAACAAAACTCAGGTACAAAATCTGTTCATTGGTTGGAATTGCACAAAAAACAGAGGGCATGATATTAAGATTGAGTGAGGGAAGATATGGGGCAACACGAGGAAGTTCTTCTTCTTCAGTGAGAGAGTGGTGGACCAATGGAATGGTCTCCCCCAGGAGATGGCAGGAGTCAGGGTGGTTGGAAGTCTCAAACACACATGGGATAAATACAAAGGCATAATAGCATTCAGCAGTAAATAGTGAAGAGGTATAGTTACTTTAAAATGGGCAGACAAGATGGATCATAAGGTTCCCTTCTGCTGTCACTTTTTTATGTTTCTATGTTTAAGTTATATTTTAAAGAGCTAGTGACACGTTCAGTAGAACTTTAACAAAACCTAATATTTAGGCATAGTCCAGCTTGTGTTTCCCATTAGTGCCGTATTCCTCCTTCCCATCATTTATTACTGAGGTCACTTGTATAAAAACAGGATCTTTGCTCCTAAAGAGTTTATCTATTCCTGCTGCTTTTTCACTACCTGAAGTTATAGAGCAGTGTTGTGACATCACAGTTACTCCCATGGCAACAATTTGTGATGTCACCACAGAGGATTATGACTTTAAGTAGGGAGTAAGCTACAGAGGCAGATGGACTCTAAAGGAACTCTAAGGGATAAAGATCACATATTCATGCAAATTTCCTTAGTAATAAATAATGGGGAGGAGAAATATACAAAATATAAATGGAATGCAGGCAGAATTGTACCTAATTATTATGTTTTTTTAAAGTTTTCTTTGAGGTGACAGTAGCTCTTTAAGCAACTAAAATTAGAGCTCCTGATGGATTAAAGTAACCCACAATTGTAGGTCAAAAATTAAAAGCTGCAAGGAAAAACAACTGATGTGAACTGTTCCCCTGAGTTATTATTGCAAGTGACACAAACGTTACCAGAAGAAATGTAATATTTAAAGCCTGATGCTTTGCACAGACTGCAGAGGTCTGCCAAGACAGAAGGAGTGGTAAGCTATGCATTGTATTGGGTTTCTCACTGGGCAGAAGTTCTTTTTAGGACTTACAGTAACAATATTATTTCCAAACTAATTAAAGAAACTAAGCCATTTTCAATAAAATCACCCAAACTGCAATCTTAGACTTAGATTTAGTTAAGAAAAGAGTTTAAAAGTGTACCACAACTTCTTCTTTTGCCAGCGTTACTCATGGAGTTTGGATAACAGCATGTACAAACTTCAAGCCAGCTACGCATATACTACATGTAGTAGTATTGCTGAATAAATATACTTTTAGGAGCTTTTTATGATCTTATACTAATGTTAAAGTGACCTCAGTAGTCATTCTGAAAGTACATTATCAGATGGTACTCATACCAAAAGATAAGTTCTCTACTGGTTTTAATGTATTTCTGGTTTAAAATTAACTTCAATTCTTAGTCACTGCAGATCTGCTCTAATCATATGAGCATTACTCTTTATTTCTTGAGCTTGGGGTTTAAAAATAGCACATCTACAGACTTTGTCAAGTACTATTGCATATTTTCACAGAAACAAAATTCAATTTTTACTTATAGGTTGATTTTGAGTCTCATTTCAAGTAACAGTGAAGAAAGAAAATGGAAAACATTACAAGTGGCAATACTTTTTTACTCACTGAACTTGATAAAATTAATCATTTGAAGTATTTTTATTTTGTGTATTGTCTCATAGTTTACTTATTAATATCCTTTTCTAACATGTGTCTAATTACTCTGATAGTCCTTCATGAAAACCTCCATGAACCTATGTATATGTTTGTTTGCAATCTGTGTTTAAATGGATTATATGGGAGCACCGCAATCTTTCCAAAACTCTTGGTTGATATGCTATATGAAGCAAAAATGGTTTTTCACACTATTTGCTTAATTCAAATATTTTTCATACATACATTTTCCTATAATGACATCTCCTGCCTGGCATTGATGGCATATGATCGATATATGTATATATAGGGAGGCAGTATAGTGCAGTGGTCTAAGGCTCTGAGCTGTAAATCTGGAGGCCTGGGTTTGAATCCCACAGCCCCCACTTGCATACTGTGTGACCCTAAGCAAGTCACTTAACTTCCCTGTGCTCCCAGGTCACACCTGTAAACAAGCTTTCAGCTTAGTGTGCTACTCTTGGTTAAACAACTGAGAAAAAAAAAATGTCCATCTGTAACCCTTTAAGGTATGCCAGCCTCATGACAAAAGTTAGGGTGTGCACACTTCTAATACTTTCATGGCTATATTCTTTTTGCAATGCCGTGATATTTCTTTTTTAGACCCTAGGACTTTCTTTATGTGACAACATTATGCCACATGTCTATTGTGATACTATGTCCTATCTAAGAATGGCATGTATAAATGTCACTGTTAACAATATCTATCAAATATGTGTGGCAGTAAGTCATGTCATCCTATTAATTACTATTATTGTATATTCCTATGTGCAGATTTTCAGAGTGTGACACAGAGCTTCCAGAGGAGCAACAGTCAAGGCCTTTAATACGTATATACCCCATTTGTTGGTGTTGTTTGTAACTTTCATTTGTGCCAACTTGAAATATTTTGAGGTTAAGGTGGGTTGGATAATTGCCTTACGTTTTATGAAATTCTTCATTTCAACAGCATTTTTTACAGTTCCTCCTTTACTCAATCCTATTATCTATGGCACTCGAACACAGGAGGTAAGAAAAACAATTAAAAGGGCAGTTAAAGGGGATTAATTGGTCCCAATGCCAACACTATGAAGGGATAACAAAAAGCCAAAAAGAATTTTGCTATGTTTGTTTCCTATTTTTTGAATTAGTGTGTTCTATCAGGTGCTTTCTGCCAGGGTGTGTAAATTAGCAAGTTGCTGACCTTAAAGGTCAACTTATGCAGCTGCACTCTGTCCTAACTACTGAAGGGAAAACTTTTCTTTGAGACAACCCTCTTTAGTAGTGCAAAAACACTTTTTTTTATTCTTATTTTTCAAAACATTAAATCATTTCATGTTTATTTAGACCTGCTGTAGTGTCAGTTATTCCCTAAGAACCAAAGTTTTTCCCAAAAGACAGTTTATACTATACCAATCCTTTTTTACCCCTCTTGGAGCTAAGTTGTTATCCTCCATTGTATTTTTCATGGCTCAATTGCCTAAATCCGAGGGTAAACGGGTGTTCTGTGCCTTTCTTTCATTTGATTTTTCCACTCTGGGGTGACATGTTACTTCACTCCAGTGCCTGAAGCCATGAAAGAGTTATTTGCCACAAAGTGCTTTTGTGTTAAAACATTCAAACGGAACAAATGTGTTGTGAGCATGATTTTACTGCAGCTCATTATTGTAATCTCATTGGGTTCTGTGGGTTGGTACATAAACTTCAGTTTTTGACATGCTTATAACTCAGTAGCCTATATTCCTAAATCTTTGGCATTCATGAAACCAACTGCATTCAACTTTACATTACCCCACTAATCACGTAACAGTTTTTCAGTGTTATTTTGTATTACTTTGACTTCATTTTGCTTTTCCTCTTGTTTTACTCAACTTCTTTAAAGGAAGTGATATTTTAGGAGTGGTGTTAGAAGAAATGTCAAAATAAATTAAAAACTTTACCAACAATGTGCTTCTTGAATTGCACATTTAAAAAAATCTCATATGCCACTGGAAAGGTTCTTCATGAATATAGAGGAATGGATGTTTGGAGAGAGGACTTGACATTTTGGGGGAATGGTTAAGTAGTTTCTGAGATTTTGATGGTTAAAACCATCTATTTATTTTACTTTTAACATAACAAATCAGTCTTTAACAAGAAGTTTAACATTGAAATTTGGCAATGAAGCCAGAGTAATGTATACTTTATTGTAGATAAATTTACCTTTTGAGTTACTTTTTGAAAATGTTACTGATATTAAATTGCTGGTCTGGATTTGGTGTCATGATTTCTCAAAATGTGTTTGGTGATTACTTCTCCTCTATGCTAAATGTAACTGTCACTGTACTACAGAGACCTACTTTAGTTATCATGCCATTTTATATCTGCTGCAGCTGTTATATATAGTGTTCATTGGCATAGATTTTCTTTTCAATTCCATGATGATGATACTCAGATTTAAGGTTCTTTCAGCACTTGTGAGAACATAATCTTATAGTTGCTCTGCCTACTGGAAGTCTGGACATGAGTGAACTGTAATGTTCTTCAAAAGGAATAAACCAAAGATGACTGTGTGAAGTTCTTCGGCCAAACCTTCATCCAAGTCTCCCTATTTTCATGCAGTCTACCTGATTTTACTTTTCTTATCAATTCTCCTTGTTTCCCATAGAACCATTCCAATTCCCTGACACTCTTCAGGATCAATGCACAAGCTGCTCCTCTTGTCTTTTAATGGGTCCAGCACTACTCTATACACTGTCATATTCAGGCACATAAATAAGAAGGAGTACTTTGAAAATCTCTCTGGTTCTAGTAATCAAAAAGAGATCTCTGTGGTTTGAGGAGCATTGCATTGGAAGCTCTGGGGTACTTTCACACCTGAATGTTAAGTTGGACTTTGCACTTCAATTATGTTTTTTTCTGGCTCATGCCCACACTCTAACAATGTGAGACTACTGCTGGATTCCCACCTTTCTAAAGGTTCTCAGACAATTCTTGTGTAACCCCTACCAGGTCTGCTGTTTCCATCTGACAGCAATACCAGGTGGGCTGGGTTCGGGGAGGAATATGTCACTCGGCACAAAGGTTAGGTTTGGCTACTCTGCACAGGGGCACCCAAGTAACTCCAAACACAGGAAGCAGTAACTGTAATGTCCAATACCAGAAGTGGGATTCTAAAGTGTGGCTTTTATTCACATCCAAACAGAATAAACAAAGCATAGATGGACCTCCACAGGGCTACACTCCTGGTAATGCAGATTAAAGGAGACCAGAACACATCCTCATCACTTTAGCCCTCAGGCTCTGAACACACTAGGCACACAGCCCAAACTTGTACACGGTTCTGGGTTTTCCCTGGCTCAGCTCCCTTGCCAGCCATGTGGACACCTTCCATACTTCATGGAAACATTTTCTGGTGGCGCCCTAAACCACCTAAGAGCACCTCAGCTCCATTAGGGAATCTTCCTCTTTAATTTCATGTCTGGGTACTTTCCTCAGGCACTGACCAAGTACCTGAGAGAAAGCAACAGGTGTCTCAGAGCAAATCCGTAGAGGTGAATTTGGTTACTACTGATGGAGGGGGTCTCCCAATTCTCGCTCCTACAATTCATACCTGGCCATTTCTCTGGACTGTAAACACCTCATCCTTTAACACTTTGCTGTGTAGATTCCTGCTAAATGTATTTCACATTCAATCTACTTGTCTTGCTTCCCATTTGTGCTGAACTTGAACATACTTAAAATTAAGTGGCTTTGTCCATTACTCTAGACCCCCCCCACAGGTTAAGCAGTCCAATCCCCACATTCTTTCTTTCTTTCCGTTTTGTGCTGGCCTTGAACATACTTATAAGTGGCTTTGTCCATTACTCTAGACCCCCACAGAGTTAAGCAGTCCAATCACCGCATCTTCCAACTGTACTTGGCTGTCTTTTCCTGACCCCACAGTAACAGTCCCTTTAGTTTCCTTCTGTTTCAGGTGAAAACACTTAGCCCTTTTTCAGAGCAAACTCACCCTTTGGTTGCAGGTGCCCCATAGGTGTTTCCTCCACAAGGAATCTTCCTCTCAGAGCTTCTGGTGCCTCAGCACAATTCAGACAGGCAGCTTCTTTCCCTTAGCCAGACTCAGGAGGGTTGCCCCTGGAAAACAGGCAGACACCTTCCCCCCATCCCCTCAGGGATGGGGCTCTGAACCACTGAGAGCAGTCTCAACCACTTCAATTACCAGTTCCTGTGTTCCTCTTCAGGTGGAAACACACACCTTGAACAAAAGTAGCTCTGAACCAGAGCTTAAAGCTCTGAGAGCCTGCACACACTCAGCTGCACTACAGTCTCTCTCTAAGACTGCACACAGACTGGCTTCAAATTCACCAACGTTCTACTCTAACTTTCAACTGCAACATTCCAGTGTGACTTATGCAGCTGCGACAGTTCTAAAATGATGTCATCCCTCAGTCTCAGCTGAGAATGAGAACAGAGTGAGACAGTGTGAAATCCATTTAACTGGAGTTTCACAAGCTGCCTTTCCTGCCTACCACTAGGTCTTACTGGGATTCTAGTAACCCCGGGTAACGGGGGGTTACACTTGTTCAAGACAATTTCAGTTGCTGTTTTGCACTGAAGACTTCCAAACTTATTCAAAGATGCTGCTTGTATTCCATGTTTGATTTTCTACTTTTGCAATAAAGATGTGCTATCGTGTTCTTAGCCTCTTTTACAAGTGTTTTAGGATGAGAGCCACCAACTATTCAAACAGTGCTGCATATCTATATCCTTTCATAACATTGCAAGTAGGATCAATTATACACCTTCACAGAACTCCCACATAGTGTGGGCAAAGAGACCCACTGAATTTGATTTCTACTACTTCACATCCCTGCCAAAGGGCCAGCATGATTTGAAAGACAGGGCTGGTAGATGTCCTTTCCTGTGTCTGCATCTTTTGCACAGTGTGCACTTTATTTTGTGTGATGAATTAAAAGCATTCACTTATCAAAAGAGCTGCTGAGTACACTGTTTTCTGTGCTTCTGGAAGCTACAGGACAGTAGTCAACAGCTAAATCTGGTCCCACTGTGGTTTCTTTCCTGGCCATGTGACTTTTCTAGCTCCAGTCAAGTGCTAGCAGTCAAGTATTTATTTTCCATAAGGCCATGCAAGCCCTTTGCATGACCAATGCCAAAATGTAAGGACTATGTGGCAGGAGGATGTAGTCTGAAGGGACATCCACAGGGCAGTCTGCAGTTCTGCAAAGTACTCTGATCACTACATGCCTTGGTCCAAGGTAAGATGTATGTTATATATATGCAGATGAGTATCTGTATACATATATATATATATATATATATTTATATATATCTTAGCCAAGGTTTAAATGTTTTTCTGTGCAGGAAAAGATACAACTGTTCTTAAGAAGTAGAACAGGTGGGAAACCTATTGGAAGAAGCTTCTGTGTATAAAATAAGCCTGGGGTATGGTTGTACGTTAAGCGCAATCTGGTCTGTAGTAGAAAGTCCTACCTTCTGGATGTCAGGGGAGGGTTGCAGCTTTCAGTAGCAAAACCCTATTTAAGATAAACTAAAAAAAACTGTGAGAAGATAACAACTGGCAGAGATTAAGGAAAGAATTCTTAAACCATTGGTAGACATGTCTGAATGATGTACACTGAATGGGATTGCAGCTAGGAACACACAACAAGAGCCAGGGGCAGAAAAGGGGGAACTAATGAGATATAGAAGATTATAGGATAACACACAGGGGAGAGAATGCAGACCTGCAGAGTTGTGGGGGGTAGTCAGTTGTAAAGGATATGGAGTGGCCATCTTCAGGAGGGTGTTTCTATAGAAAAGCTTCTGTCCTTACGTGAAACAGTAGCAAAGTAGACTGCTGAGCTAGGTGTGGCAAAGAAAGAAGTTAGGGGGCTGAGAAGTTTATATAAGTGGGAACTGGGACAGCCACATGCAACTTCACTCCCTCAAATGAGTGGTGGATGAAAGGTGGTGGGCAGGTGAAGGGCACAGAAGAGGTGCCCACATGGGAGGGGAGGCACCCCTGACAATGCATTAATATTTCAGTCTGTTGAGTGTTGCTGTAAGCACAGCAGAACAAGGAGAAAATGATGACTAGACAATGGCAGAGATACCTCAAGGGACTCCTGGGGGTGCTGAGCCTCAAAGGGATGATAGGTTTGCCCAGAGGAGCCCAGCCAGAAAGGTCCTGCTTGTGGGGTATACTAGTGTAATAGGAACAGAGAGAGCAGTAGCAGTTTCAGGAAGGAAGAATAGAAGGGGTAAATGTTTTCTAGGAACAACAGCGGAGGAGGGGTGGTCATTCCAAGGGTGATAAAACTTGTTGAGGACATGAAGAGAGGCCAGAAATGATTGTCCACGTATGCACAAATTACCTAGCAAACAAGTCTATGGAGTAGGTAAAAGACACCTTCGGTAGGCTCAGGGAAACTCTTAAGGAGGTTATAGCTATAGAGACCCTCTTTTAAGTCCTAATAGTGCATCAGAAATAGAGGGCAGGAAAATAAAAACCTTTGCATTCTATATGTGACTAATATCATGGTGCAGCATGGAGAGTTTCAATTTCATAGAAAACCATGGAGCTAACTGGTGGGAACTAGGGAAGGAACCTCAGCATTGGACAGAACTTTGATATGTTTATAGAGAAACAGTTTAGTAAGAGGGGATAATGAATTGAAGGATGAGGGCACTAAGCTAGTTATGGAAGGTCACTGTAGCTCTTGCCCAACTAGCATGAAGAGGCAAGGAAGGCAGGGAAAAACTCAGATGAAAACAAAGAGAGAGGATAATGGAGACACATACTAGCTGAGCAGAAAAGGTAAAATTGCAAGGGAGGTGGGCAGCAGGACTGAGTGTGAGATGTGGGGTTGTGGGAAGAAGGAGAAAGTGGGAAAGTAAAGCTAGAGTAGAGTAAAAGGACTAGCAAGGATGTGAGAAGAGTGGGAAAAATAGCTTGGGAGGCAGCATAAAGGAGAAGAACTGAGGAAGAAAGGCAGGGAGCAGTAAGGGAAATGGAAGGCTATAAGCCTAAATGGCAGACACGTGGGACACAAAATCAGTGCACTTGAGGCAGTGGTAGCAGAATCCAATCTTGACTTAATAGCAGTATCTGAGATACAGTGAGTAAAACCTTGCTCCCTCAGGGTACTTCCTGTACAGGAGAGTTAGAAAGAAGGGCAAAGGGAGGCTGCATTGTACAGAAGAGACTGTATTAAAGCCACAGAAGACACTATGCTCAAAAGGGATCTGAAGGGTAGAATCAGTTTGGGTCAAACGCACAACTGACCGAGAGAAAAAGATCAGGGCAGGGTGGTATGCAGACGGCCATGTCAGAAGGGGAGGAGGATATAACAGTGGGATAGGAAATCAGGAAGACATCCAGTAGGACAGCCTGAGTAGGGGGTTCCAAGGCTACCCTACCTGTAGAAGCATAATAGAAAAAAGTGGGAAGAGAAAAAAACGGTGTTTAGAGTCTGAGTTCTGAGAGGGTACTGGAAGTAACACACTAATCCCTTATCCAAAGCTACATTCAGTACAAACACACCATGATGCAGTGGGGACACATTGATCAGATGTGGGGTGAATGCAGGGGGTGTGGGACAGTGGTAAACCAAAGGGTAGCCTGGGAGTTCAGTCACTGTCTCAACTGTAGGAGGTTCCAGGCCATGTAAGTAGAACTGGAAGCTGCAAGGGCTGAAATATGCCACTTGACAGCTGCAGCCACAAGGCCCCATACGGCACTACTGCCACAGGCACTCCCACGGTCAACACAGGCCGAACAATTAGTTGGGTAGTGTTGGGGGGAGATGAAGTGGGACAGAAGTCCTAGTCTGAGTAACCGTGGCTGTGCAGCACCAATAGGTTCACAATATTGCAACAAGAGGCACCCCAATCTCTCCCCAACAAGGGAAGAGGGAACCAGCATGCCTAGCAAGCAGGCAGTGCTGCAGAGCATGCTAGAGGGTGAGCAGAGCCTTAAAGGGGGCACAGGAAAGGTACATGTACAGGGTAATTCAATTGCGAGGGGCACTGGCAGGGATTTGGATCTTGTGCCTGATGGTAAAGATGTGGTCTGCTGTTTCCCTGGAGTGACAATAGATAGACCTATAGTCAGGGTGGTGGATCTCATGTGAGATGGGGATGGAATGCTAGATGTAATTGTGAATGTGAGCGTGAATGATCTGAGTAGGTGGGGCATATAACAAGTGAAGTCAGAACTCCGTGCTCTGGGGAAGTAGCAAAGGAAAGAGTAGGGGCAATAACTTTCTCTGAGAAGCTACCGAGGCCATGCCTGAATCAAAGGCAACAATTTTATATGTCCAAATTCAATATAATGACCTGGATAAGTTGATGCTGTAAGTATTGTTTTAGGGATCAAGATCCCTGTGGAAGCAATAAAATAAAAATATTTCCCTCCGCCACTGCTGTTACATTGAGAGCAGTCGTGTTTCCCATGTCACTAAATGGATGTAATACCCATGAAAACTTATGCCCGGTCGATCAGGATCCAGGTGGCACTTCTGTATTTGCCAAAAAGTTTTGGTAGTGTTTTAAAGTATACAGTTTATTCTGATAATGTTCCTCATAGCAGCCATAGACTCCTGCTGCAGCATAGAAAGTTATGTGGGATGGGAGTGTGCTGCTGTACTTACTTTACACGTCACCTTTAACTGTGCCAGTAGGTCTAAGCACTTTATACGGTCCTTGCCACTTCATTATTTATTTATGTCTTTGGTGACCAGATAGGTGCACTGATCCAGAGGACCATTTTCAGTCATGATCCAGGCCACAAGGTGGCAAAAAATAGGTATGGGTACAAACAGTCAATTACAAGATACAATACATGCATGCCCAACAGCTGGTGACAAGGGTGGAGAGAGAGAGAGAGAGAGAGAACAGTGGTAATGCAATGACAATGTGCAGAGGGTAGACAGGTAATGCTATATCAGTATGTGCATAAGCATAGCCACAGGTGAAATAATACAGATGGTGCAACACACAAGCAGCAATGGTATACAGGTACATGGTCCAATTCAAGTACAAGTGAGAAAAAACAGTTGCTGTATTAAAAAATTCAAACAGGAAAACAATCACAGTTCATAACATCAAAGGGGGAAGACAGGCGGAAAGGGGGGCAAGGGTAGGCTTAGGGGTGTGGGCAGGAAGGAGACAGATGGGAAAAAGTGGCAGGCTAGTGGGGGGCAGGAGGGGGGTATAAGTGCTCTAGGGCATCAGGTGAAAGTCTGAGTTTTATTAGAGCATAGTTGAGTTGTAGACCCTTGCATTGATGTGCAGAACAGTGACATTTTGCAGCAGTGAGGAGCCAGGTCTTCAGGTTATGTTTAAAAGCTAGGTGGGAGGGGGACACATGAACAGATGGGAGGAGATAGTTCCATAGGGATGATGCTGTGACTGAGAAAGCTCAGGTTCCCATGGTGGTGGTGGAGGCATAGGGTACTTCTAGCGGGGGGGGGGGACTGAGGATGCCCTGAGATTACTACAAATGACTCTACCTGCCAGGAGGGATGAGTAAGGGGACATATGTTGGTTTCTGAAGGAGTTGTCCACCAGACAGACCATTGCATAGTCAAAGCGACCTTGTAGGGTGAGCCACCCAAGTGATTGATAGAGTAAGCAGTGGTGGGAGCGGTTAGGGGCTTGAATGAATCAACAGATAGAGTTATATGTTGAGTTTAGCCACTTGTGCAGAGTGGTGGCTAGGTGCAAGTAAACTGGGGAGCAGTAGTCAAGGAGGGGAAGTAGGCTGCCACATGCAATGGCCAGGCACGCTTCGGTGGAAAAGTAATATTTGTGGTGGTACGCGGCGCCTAGCTTCTGGTAGATCTGGTGCACCTATGGTTGTCATGTTCTGAGAAAGAAAGGGAGGGGTCAAGGGTAACACCTAGATATCTGAAGGATGTGACAATTTCAAGGGGGAAAACCAGCAGGGGTGAGAACTAGGAGGGAGGGGTTGGTTTTGGTGGCTTTGGATAGGAACGGTTTGTAACCGAACAGGGTGGATTTAGTCTTTTTTTCATTGATTAGGAGCTTGTTTGAAAGAACCAGTGATGGGCGGATGCATAGTTTTATGTGGGGGTGGATGAGATTGAGTCAATAGATTTGTCACTATGATAGATGACCAAATCGTCATTGCAGAGAAGAGCTTTACAGTTGAGGCTGTCATTGGGGAGTGCATTAACAAACATGGAAAAGAGCAGTGGTCTAAGAATGGAGCCCTGGAGAACTCCAGTGAGTGCAGGAAGGAGAGCAGAGGAAGCCTTGCCGATGATAACTGACTGAGTCCTGTTTGATAGATTTATTTATTTAGCTTTTGTTGATCGGGTAGGTGTGTTAAGCAAAAACCCTGCCTATTTTCAAGCACAACCCAAGAGGGTACAATACACAATTGACATTTACAGTACAGTGATAAAGTACAAATAATGCAGTACAATACAGCATATGGTACAGACAAATGATATCCATACAGGGATGGTCAGGAGTAAAAAACAACAGAACTTACATATATTATTATCCATCCTTAAAGGCTATAACGAGAGCAGGTGATGACATTAGGCTATGAACATTCAATATTTCAGAGATCAATAAAACTAGATATAAAGAGAGGAGACCAGAGGACTAGTTATAATCACAGGAATCAAGTGCTTTTAGATGGGAAAAAAATGCAGTTTTGAAGGAGGAGTGAGATTGGGGCCCTTTCAGACAGGGAGGGAGAGAGTTCCAGAGTTTAGGGGCAAAGTGGGCAAAGGCTTGCTCACCCATTTTTGTAGAGCAGTGTGGGACAGAGAGCAGGGTGGAGTTTCATGATCTTTGATAGGTGGGTGTGAAGCACCAGGGTGAGCATAACCCCAATGCTTTCGGGACGGGGGAGTCGTGTCATAGAGTCAATGAAGCAACCCAGTGAGTATGAGCGAAGGGCTGAGGGGGACAGCCATTGAAGGTTGGCACACAGAAGACAGTGGTGAGTGAGTCTGGGGGCCAATAGGGCAAATCTGCATATGATGTTGTAGGTAGTATCAAATTTATGAAGAATTCCAGCGTTAGAGTGGGAAAGAATAGGGAGGACTTATTGTAGCCTAGGCAGCAGGCCACCTCTAGTCACCGAGATCCTGGCCACAGGAGTAAGGGAGTGATGCACTCGATAAGCGGCCCCTATCTTGAAGTTTACAGATTTGCATATCTCATTAATATGTGATGAGAAGTCAAGAGTGGGATCAAGTGTCACACCCAAGTATTTAAAGGAGTCAGTGGACTGGATAGTAGAGCCATCACAGCTGCGCACACAAAACTTGGGGGTCACAGTATGGACTTTTCTGGCAGACCCAAAGAGCATAGCCTGGGTGTTAGGGAGATTGAGGATTAGGCCATTATTTAGGAGCCAGGTTTGAATCATTTGAAATGCAGATGACAGGTCTGTATTGATGTCATCTAGTGACGGAGCAGTTGAATAGAGCACCAGGTTGTCCAAATACATGATGGAGTGACAGTGAGTAAAGGTAGTGGGACAATCATTAACAAAAATGGAAAAGAGCAGGGGCCCTAGAATAGATCCTTGTGGGATGCCACAGAAGATGGGAGCTGGAGATGATGACGGATTGGGTCCAGTTTGAAAGGTAACTACTGATCCAGGATGTGGTGGAACCAGAGGCACCAAGAGAATGTAGTTTGTGCACAAGTAGAGGGTGATTAACAAGATCAAAAGCTTCGGTAAGATCTATAAACAAGTAGTAAAGTAAGTAGTCCTTTGTCCATACTGGACTTAACATCACTAGTGAATTGAGTTAAAGCTGTTGTGGTACTGTGACCAGACTTAACGCCATGTTGAGCTGGAGACTGGAGATCAAATTTTACTAGATGGGCAGAGATCTGACGGCGAATACGTTTTTCCAGTGACTTGCTGAGAGCTGGTAGAAGAGCAATTGGGAGATAGTTAGACGAAATTTTAGGGTCACCCTTCTTGAAGACAGGAATTACCCTTGCAGATTTCCAGGCCAAAGGAACCGCTGCAGTGCTGAGGTACAGATTAAAAAGACGAGTTACAGGAGTGGCAAGGTGAGAGGTACCAAGTCGGAGGATCCTGGGTTCAATGCTGTCTACTCCTGCGCTGCCGTGGAGAGGGATAGACCTCAGCAACCTAAGAACATCCAGGTGAGAGATGGGAGAAAGCTCAAGTGTGGGAGGGGTATATGAAGGAGAAGAGGAAGGGCAGTGGGATCCATGGGAGAGGACCTGGAAGCAATTAGGAAAATCTGTGAAAAGGAGACCAAGCAGTAGGTCCTGGGGAGCAGCCAAAGCTAAGCAGGGTTGAGTGGAGGAGGTGGTGGTCAACCAGGTCAAATGCTTTTGACAGATCAATGAAGACAGCACCTGTGGATTTGCCCTGGTCCTTATTTCTTAGTACATGATCAGAAAAGAGGGCCAGGGCAGAGGAGGTACTTTGTTGCTTATGGAAGTCATGTTGGAGGGGGCATAGGAGGCTGTACTTTTCCAGGTGCTCTGTTAGCTGAGAGTGTATGGCTTTTTCAAGCTGCTTGCTCTGGTGGGGGAGGAGGGAGATGGGTGGATACTTGTTGGGGGAGAGGGGATCTCTAGCTATGAAGATCAGTATGATGTTAGCATGTTTACAGGAGTCGGGTACAGCAGCAGTGGTAAGGGTGAGCTTGAGGATGAAAGTGAGTGGTTTTATGATTGCAAGAGAGACCAATTTTAGAAATGCAGGGTACAGACCATTGTGGCCAGGGCTTCCTTTGGCTGGTAGGGATTTTAGTAGCTTGGCAGTGTCTGTATGCCTGATGGTCCTAAAGTGGAAAGGAGGGGGCAGGGTGGTGGTTAAGGAGGAGTAGGGTGAGTTGTTTGATTGGTGGTTTTGAGTGGGGAGGACTGGGCGGGGAGCTTGCTGAGATAGTGGGATTAGTCTGTGAATTTTAAGTTGAAAGCATTTGCAGTCTCAGTTGGGTCTAAGATGAGACCAGAGGGGGATAAGAGCTGCATTATCTGCCTGCTATTTTGGGGGTTTATGAGAGAATCAGTGGAGGCCCAGAAATGTTGCGGGTTACCAAGGTTGTTTATTTGTTGATTTAGATAATAATTATGCTTTAGCTACTTGGCTGTCTGCTTGTTGGAGTTGCACAGCTGTCTATACACATTCCAGAGTTAGGGGGAGGGGGATGGCTTGTATTCCTTCCACTTATGATCTCACTCTTTCATTTGTGCCAGCAGTTCCTTGGATAACCAGTGGGTGCAACCTCCTCTAATCCTTCTGGTTTTGAGGGGGAAGTGTGTATCCTGGATGCAAGTGAGGGTGGCGGTAAAGAGCATGACCACCTCGGAGATGCTGTTGTGGTGGTAGAGGGCAGACCAGTTTTCTGCCCAGACCTCTCTGAGGACTGGCGCTGGGTTTTGATCGTCAAACACTGAATGTTAGGAGCTTGTAGGAGGGAGTATCATTTTGAAAGACAGTATGATGTAGATTGGGGTGTGGTCGTTGATTGAGTCAGTCATTATGCCAGCCTGGAGGACCAAGTCAGCGTGGTTTGTGGCCATCCAATCAATAAGGGAGTGGTTGAGTGAGCAGGCATTGTGCCTGGTCGGGGAGGAGATAACTTGTTCCAGATTGTGTTCCTTTAGCATGCTAGCATAATCTGGAGAATGGGCATTCAGCCAGTTTAGGTTGAAGTCTCCAATCGTGACCAAATCACATGCTGGGGCTGCGCCCCCATGCCATCCAAGAAGTTGGATAGCCCTGTGATGCCTCCTGAAGGAGGATTGTAGCAGCAGCCAATGTGGATTTTCTTAGATGCACCTAGGACTAATTTAGCAAGGAGCCATTCGCTTGGGGAGGAGGAGGCTGAGCAGCTGGTGATGTTGACCGTAATATGCTCTTGTACGTACAGTGTGACACCACTAGCCCTCTTTCTGTCTGGCCTGTCCTGGCAGAGGAGTGAGTACCCTTGTAATTGTAAATGGGAGTCTGACTGGGTGGGCTTTAACCAGGTTTTGGAGAAGCTTAAGTCTTGTGGCTTGTATAGCGCTACCCATGCCTCAAGCTTAGATGGGAAGCTGCAAATATTTATGTGGTCTATTTTCAGCCCAAGGTGTTTTAGCCAATTGGCATCAATCTGGTCAATGTGGATGTTCCCTGGGCCAGGATTACTTTCTACAGTATGTCTCCAGAGAGGAGAATAAGTGTAAGGAGAGGGCAGTCTGGGGGGTGGCAGAGGGGGGATTGGAGGGTGAGAGAGGGCATGAATAGGCAGAGGAGTCAGCATTCATAGTTGATCAACAGTGCCAGGAGGATTTCACTGGTGAGGATGAGTTCAGGTCCATTTACATGGATTGTAGTGTCAGAATTTACATATGGGGTGAGTGAGGGGCAGGGCTTCTGCTGGTCAGTGGCCATGATTAATGCACATTAGTCAGCTGCAAGTAGCAGGGTGATCAAGGAGGCCAACATTAGAAGGTGAAAGTGCAAACACATATACATTTTGTATTTGTTAGTGCCAAAATGTGGTGTTATCTAGGTCTCAGGGTAGAGGACGGTCTGGCAAGAGGTGCAGGTTGCTTGTGTCTGGGTGCCTTGGCTGTCAACCAGAGGCTTAACCAGGTTGCTAATGAGGGGGCTGCTTTGGTGGCTAGTTGAGAGGCAGCAGACAGGGTGGCTAGAGCTAGAGGTCAGTGGCTTTGCCAGCAGCACAAATAAGAGGGGGCCTATAGTTGACAGTGAAAGATCCTCTTACTTCAGTCACACTGCAAAAAGAACTAAGGTCCCTCTATTGGCAGATATTTCTAATCTACTAATTGGAAACTGGACACAAAAAAAAAACAGAGATTACAGGAGCACCAGGCTCTGCAATTTCAGTTTTACAGAAGCGCCTGGCATTGCAGAATACTGAAAATAGAGTCAGTAGGAGCGTAAAGCGCTAGAAATACAGGGTAGAGCTGAGTCCAATACAGAAGCAGTAGGGGCCTGTAGCAGCCAAAGAAGGACGAGAAACAGCTGTAGAAGGACCAACAAAATTACAAGTCGAGTGGTCCTAGTGCTTACCTAAGCAGCAGCAGGGGAGTGGGCAGATTGGCGAGGAGGATGCAGACAGTCAAGAGCAGTGCCAGAGCCATAACCTCAGTTGAGGAGCCCGCTCAGGGCTCAAGCTGGAAAGAAAGCAAGTAAAGGCTGTAAGCACACATAAAGATTCCAGTACAGAGACCAGCTAAATCGGGAGGGGGGCAGCACAAGAGACAAAGGGAGGAGTGGGTGCCAAGGGAGGCGTAGCAGGATGGGAAAGGAGAAATTAGCAGTGGGGGTAGATTGGGCTTTGGTGCAAGTGGCATCCAAGGGAGGCTGAGAGTACAGAGGTCTAGTTGGGGGGGGGTTAGAGACAGAGAAATTCAGAAGCAGAGAAATTAAAAGCTTGTGGCAGTAATCCAACAGTTTTCTACAACAGGCTATTAAGTCTAACAGCTAACATTTGTATTAAACTTAAGTTAAAAGAAAAGCATGCAGCAGTAACTCAAGCAGTTATCTAGCACAATCTACTTAGGCTATCAGCTAACATTTGTAATTAATCTAAAATTAAAACATCAATAATGGTGCACAGTACAGAATAAAATCCATTTTTAGGTAAACTTTTCAAATTAGAAAGCACAGAGATTACAGGAGCGCCTGGTGCTGCAATTAAGAGTTTGTATTCTGAATTGGTAACAATAACAATACCTTTTCACCTGGCTCATAAACTTTTTCTTTTACTCCATGGTCATAATACACTTTCTTTTGGTTTTGGGCCTCTTCCTGATTACTATAGGTAATTTCAACATACTTGGCTAACTTCTTTCTTAGCACACACATATATGCTATAATAGGTTTTTTGAGAAGGGTTATCTTCCCATGTTTCCTTTATAACATCAAGGGACCCCTAGGTTGTCTACTATACAGGATTTCAAATGGTGAAAAAGCTGTTGATGCCTGTGGCACTTCTCGATAAGCAAACAGCAAGTAAAGTAAATACTGGTCTCAGTATTTCCCTTCACCTTTCACAAGCTTTTTTAGCATGCTTTTTAGGAGCTGATTAAAATGTTCAACAAGACCATCTTTTTAAGGGTGATAAGGGGAGGTTCTTTTGGCAGTAACACCGAAAAATTGGTACAGCTCCTTCAGCAAGGCAGCACCAAAATTACTACCTTGATTAGTAATAATGTCTTTAGGTATGCCCACCCTGCTGAAAATTTTCACCAGCTCTGCAGACACTTTTGGGGCTGTTACAGTACACATAGGCACTGCCTCTGGGTATCTAGTAGCATAGTCACATACTACCAAAATGAATCGCTTACCCCGTTTACTTATATCTAAGGGGCCAATCACATCCATTGCAATTCTCTCAAATGGTACATCTATCAATGGTAGAGACTGTAGGAGCACCTTGTTTCTTTTAGACACTGTCTGTAGCTACTTTCTGACATTCAGCACAAGGCCTGCAATAAATAGCAACATCATCATGGATCCCAGGCCAGTAAAACCTGTACAGCACCCTGGCAAGGGTGCAATCCCTCCCCAAGTGACCTGCCATAGGACTATCATGTGCTATATGTGATAACATGGTTCTGTACTTCTTTGGGATGAACAATTGTTCTACCTGTTCATGTGACTGGGGATTAACACAAACTCGGTACAGTAGTTCATTACATTTTTTAAACAAGTTACCCCTCTTTTGTTTCACGCATGCCTGCTTAAAGTAACCTAGGAGAAAAACATCATTAGTTTGTTCAGAAAGAAAATGACAATTAGTTATCAGTCTGTTTTTGGCGTTTTCATACATTAACCCCTTTATGTCCATCAGTCTTTTGTTGCCACCATTTTTTCATACATCTTCTTTCCTGCCTAGATTTCCGGATCTTGGACCTGGGCTGAAACAAGACCAGATCAAAGTTAACGAGGGGAAAACTGCCCTCATCATCAAAGTTTTTCTTTGCCTGTGCTCTTGTCATCACAGCTGCTGAAATTGCAGGCTTCTCTCCCTATGTGATTAACTTAGCAAAGTCTGTAAAGTCATTTCCAATTATCACAGATACAGGTAACTTCGGTACCACTCCCACTTTCATTTGGTGTGACACTCCATTAATGCACAGAATCAGCTGAGTGGTGGGATATTATCGAGTGTCCCCATGAATGCAGATGACCCCAGTTCCTCTTACACGATTTTTTCCCAGAACTTCAGCATGCACCAGAGTCTGTCTGCTTCTCGAATGTTTAAGTCCTTTCACGGCCTTATTTCCCACCTTGATATCTGATAAATAGTTGCTGCAATTTGCTAAGGCCAAATCTGCTTCTGTATTATCCTTCTTATTGTTATGACAGTTTCTTGCAATATGGCCTGGCTTATTGCAGTTATAGCAAATAAAGTCTTTGGGTGTGGGTTTGTTACCCCCCACCCACCAGAGTTCTTATTTGACCTGGAGTTAGGCTGGAAAAGAGGTTCTTACTGGTCCTTGTATATTACCTCCCTGCTGTGGTGTCTGTCTGGCCATCTGATAGTCTTTATCCAAAGAAACTGCCTTTTCCCCACTTTCTGGTTGGTGCTCTTTTACCAAAGTTGCACATCTGTAGGCAGGATATTGATGAACTGTACAATTGTAAATGTGTTGATAAGATGGGGGACTGATTTGCCCTCTGGTTGGAGCCATTTAATGAGGAGTTCTTTGAGTCAAGTGTAGGCTTCCCAGTGAGTGTCGAATGACTGGCACTTCAGGGACTGAATACTCTAGGTCTCTCCTGAGAAGTCGTATCTTTTTAATATTTTTCCTTTCACAGGTCACAGTCAGTGTCCACATTGCTGTAGGCTAGTTGGGTTTTACTTGTCAGATGAGGTACCAGCTTGATTGTCCACTGCTACTTTGGCCATTGGCATGTACTGGCAATCCTTTCAAATGTAGTCAGTTATGCCTCAATATCATCCGAGGGGCACAGCTTTGTAAATTGAATTAATTTTAAGTTACTTGTGTTTTGTTGATCTGTTGGACCTGTATCAGTTCCTCCACCTTTAATAGCTTTCAATGCACCCAGCCATAGCTGCATCTCTTCTTTTCTCTGATGTTCCTGTCACTGCATCCTCATCTCATCTCATCTCTTTCTCTTCTCTTCTCTTCTCTTCTCTTCTCTTCTCTTCTCTTCTCTTCTCTTCTCTTCTCTACTCTTCTCCTCTGCTCTCCTCTCCTCTTATCTGTTGTTCCTGTGACTGCATCTCTGCCACATGGCATACATGATGTGCCTGCCACATTTCAGTGGTACATGGACATAGTCCTAGCCCCTCACTTGGGTTATTGTGTGGCTTACCCAGATGATGTCATGGTGTACAGTCCAAACTGGAAAAGCCATATAGATCACCTACGAGCAGTTATCCAAGCCACCAAAAAATGCAGTTCTAACCATTAACCCTACCATATGTGCATTGGGCATGCAGAAAATCAGATTTTGTGGGTATATTTTGAAAAATGGAGATCTGCAGCCTATGCATTAGGTAGGGAAATGGGCAGACTAGGTGGGCCAAGCAGTCCTCATCTGCCATCAAATTATATGTTTCTATGTTTCTATGTAAGACCAGAAATTTCTAAGATGGAAGCTGTAGCGAACAGCACTGGCCCTAAAATGAAGAAACATGTCAGGTCATTTTTATGGCTGGCTGGTTACTAACAGAGGTTCATCCCCAACGTTGCCCAACTAGCAACTCCCCTCACTGAACTTACAAAGAAAATATATCCAAATAATGTAAAATGGACCCCAGAGAGTGATGAAGTTTTTAGAGCTATCAAGGCTAAATTATGTTCAGCCCCTGTTTTAAAAAGCCCAGACATCAAAGAGCAATTTCTATTAAAACAGATGCATCTGAGGTGGGCCTAGGTGCAGTCCTTAGCCAGAATATAGATGGGATGGAGCATCCCATTCTATATGTCAGCTGGAAATTGCACAACACAAAGAAAAGGTACTCAACCATTGAAAAGGAAACCCTTATGGCTAAGTGGATAATAGAGTCCCTTAAATTTTCTTTGCTAGAACTAACTTTGTGCTTACAACCAGTCATAATCCTCTCTTTTGGCTGAATAAAATGAAGGATAAAAATTCCAGAATCATGAGGTGATACCTGTCACTACAGCCATTTGAATTCAAAATGTTGCACAAGTCTGGAAAAGAGAATATCACTGCAGATTTTTTTGTCATGATAGGGTTCAGGAATTGAGAAATCAGAAAGGTTAGAGAAGAAAGAAAATAATGATATACAGGATATAGAACATATAAGTTGATAGCAGATAAGGCCCACAAGGCCCATCCAGTCTGCCCATTTATTTTTCTACCTTACAAATGTGCCATCGGCCTTTGCTCGGTCAATGGCCTATCTATTCATACTCATCTGTATTGCTCCCTTATGCCTATCCCATCCCTGTTTGAAGCCCTGCACTGTATTCATATTCACCACTTCATAAGGTAGGCCATTCCATGCATCCACCACCCTTTCTGTGTAAAAGAACTTCCTCACATTACCCCTTAATCGGCTTCCCTCTAATCTCATGCTGTGTCCTTTTGTACTGCTATTTTTCTTATATTGAAACATGTTAGACTCTTTCACCTTGTTAATGCCCTTAAGGTGTTTGAATGTTTCGATCATATCACTGCTCTCCCTCCTTTGCTGTGGGGTATACATGTTGAGCTCCGTTAATCTGTCCTCATATGTTTTCTGATGCAGTCCCTGCACCATTTTCATTACCCTTCTCTGGACTGCCTCAATTTGGTTATTGTCCTTGTGAAGGTGTGGCCTCCAGTACAGCACACAGTACACCAGATGGGGCCTAACCAGTGTCTTATAAAGAGGGATTATTACCTCCCTCTTCCAACTTGTGATACCCCTACTAATACACCCCAACATCCCCTAGCCTTACCTACTGCTTTAGTGGTCTGCTTAGATGATTTCAGGTCATCAGTGATGATGATGCCTGAGTCTCTTTCTTCCCTTGTGGCTGCCAGCGACTCCCTCCCAGCCTATAGGTGGCTTCAGGATTTCTCTTCCCTATGTGCATGATCTTGCACTTCTTTGCGTTAAACCCCAGTTGCCACTCTTTCAACCATTTAACTAGTTTATCCAGATCTCTTCTCATTCTACCCACCCCATCTGGATCATCTTCTCTGTTGCAGATTTTGGTGTCATCTGCAAATGGACAAATCTTACCCTCCAGTCCATCTACAATGTCACTGATGAAGATATTGAAGAGGACTGGCCCCAGGACTGATCCCTGAGGCACCCCACTTGTGATTTGCATCTCTTCTGACTATATATCGATTACCACCACTCTCTGTTTTCTGCCCATCAACCAGTTTGCCACCCAGTTGACCAACTTCTGACCCAGCATGAACCTACTCAGCTTATTAATCAATCTTCTATGTGGAACAGTATCGATAGCTTTGCTGAAGTCAAGGTAGGTGACATCAACTGCTCCCCCTTGGTCCACCACTGTGGTTACCCAGTCAAAGAAATCTATGAGATTAGTTTGACAGGACCTTCCTTTTGTAAACCCTTGCTATCTTGGATCCTGTGCTCCTATGGATTCTAGGCATTGCACTATCCTTTCCTTAAGGAGTGCCTCCATAATCTTGCCCACTACTGAGGTAAGACTGACTGGTATGTAGTTCTCTGCCTCCTCCCTGCTACCATTCTTGTGAAGCGGGATCACATGAGCCCTTCTCCAGTCTTCTGGGACCTCTCCTGTGCTCAGAAACTCACTAAACAGTTCTGATAATGGCTCTGTTAGTTCCAGCCTTAGCTCCTTTAGTACCCTGGAATGTATGCCATCAGGTCCCATTGCCTTGTCCACCCTAAGCTTATTGAGCTCTTGTAGGACCCTTTCTTTTGTGAAGGGACTGGTTCACACCTCCCTCCCTCCCTGTGTCCATGGCCCCTTATTGCCTTTGATCTTAGCAATACCCCCTCTGGACTTTCTCCTTTCACTAATGTATCTATAGAAAGTCTTGTCACCTTCTCTTACTGCTTGTGCTAGTGTTTCCTCGGTTTGGGCCTTTGTCTGCCTTACTGCCTTCCCTGCTTCCCATAGGGAAGTTTAGTATGCCTCCCTATCTTTACCCTGCTGAGTTCCCTTATATTTCATGAAGGCCAGCCTTTTGGCTCTGACCTTTTCTGCTACTGTTTTTGAGAACCCAAGTGGTTTCCTTCTTCATTTGCACTTCCTTTTCTCTCTAACACAATGGGATGTTGCTTCAAGTATTGCACCCTTAGTGCTTGCCCACTTTGCCTGTATTCCCTCACCTGTATTTCTTTTTGCCAGGGCTAGCTTAACTCTGTTGGCCATCTTATCAAAGTTGGCTCCTCTGAAGTCCCATATTTTTGCCTTGGAATGGGATGATTTAGTTCTAGTGGCCAAATTGAACCATACCATGTGATGGTCACTGGCACCCAGGTGACCTTCTACCTGGAGATCTGCGATCCTTTCCCTGTTAGTCAGTACTAGATCTAGGATAGCCCTGTCTCTTGTGGGTTGTTGTACCTGTTGTTTGAGACCCTCCCACTGCAGTGAATCCACCATATGTCTAGTTCTGGCAGATGTTCCTGCTGGTGTTGACCAATCTGTATCTGGCATGTTGAAGTCTCCCATTATCAGACCCTCCCCTTTAGCTGTCATGTTTTGTATATCTTCTAACAGTAATGTGTCTGTCTCCTTCTCCTGGTCTGGAGGTCTGTAGACAACTCCAGTTCGCATGGCTGTCCCATTTCCTGTTTCCAGGGTGATGCACAGTTCTTCTGGCTCCTTATGTGTATTCTGAATTTCTGTAACTTTGATATTTTCATTGACATAAAGGGCCACTCCACCCCCCACCTTTGCACCTTGGTCTCTTCTGAACAGTACATAGCCAGGTACTGAAGTTTCCCAAGTGTGATTACAGGTAAACCATGTCTCACGAATGGCTACTATGTCCAATTTAGCCTCTGTCATTATTGCCTGCAGGTTTGGGATCTTGTTTCCCAGACTGTAAGCATTTATGTACAGGATTTTCCATTGGCCAGATTTCAGTGTGTTTGTTTTTGGGCAAGGTCTGGCGTTTCCCCTGTGCATCGTATGGGGAGCCGGACCTTTTTCCTTACCTGGTGATGCAAATGAACTACAAACATGCTGAATCCCTGTTTGACCACTAGCTGAGGGGGGAGGGGTGTTCTTCCCATTCAACGTATGGGGTGCTGCACCCCTCTCCCCAATTGCTAGTTTAAATATTCTGCAAAGACGTCAAACTTCTGCCCCAATGCACTGAGTCCCTCCTTAGTCAGATGCAGTCCATCAAATTTAAATAACTTTTGCTCCCAAAACTGTTGCCAGTTCCCTACAAATCTGAGTTATTTTTCTTGGCACCAGCCCTTGAGTCACATGTTTAGATCCCCTATCTCCCCATCTCTGACATTCTGTCCATCTGCCCCTCTCTCCCAGACTGGCAGGATCTCAGAGAAAGATGCCAGATGAAATGGATAATAGTTTGTCACTCAGCCTGTTCAGGTGTTCCTTGATCTCCACGACTGACCGGCTGGCAAGATTGTTAGTCCCTATGCATACCAGGATGTCAATATTTTCTCCTGGTTCCTGAACAATTTTAGCAATGCAGTCAGTGTTCTCTCCATGCTGATGTACCTGGGAGACATCTGACCATTACCTCTGGCTGGAGATAGGGATCAACTCCTTGAATCATGGAGTCTCCTATGATCAAAAATTTTTTGGATTTCCTTTTTGCTTTTTTTGGTTTGGTTCCTGTTTTGGGTGAGTTTTGTTGTGCTAGCTCCTGCATTGCAGTGTCCTGCTCCGCAGTGTCCTCTGCCACATTGTTTGATTACAGAGATAGAGGCAGATACCTGTTTGTAGTTTTTATATGGTTTGTGGAGGTGATATGTTGGAAAGCATCGAGTGATGGGGCACCTGATTTGCCCCTCCTAACCACCTGCCAACCTCCCAGTCCAACTACCCTCTGCGGCTCAGGTGCTTCTGTTGGATGTTGGGGAAATGGCGGGCAGTTCTTATAATACATTTCTTCTTGAATATGCAATTTGAGGTGCACAATCTCTGCCCATGCTGCCTGAAGCTGAGCCCTTAGACCTCCAGTGGCCCAGCATGTGGGACAGTGTCCTAAATCTTGTAAAACTGCCCTTCTGAAAAGTGTTCTGCAGTATCTGCAGTTAATAATATCCATTCCAGATAAGTTGCTGGGTTTATAACCTGGTCAGAGTAATTAGAAGGAAGAAAATGAAAGCAAAAGTTTGATTTTGTGTTTTGTTTGTTTGTTTTTGTATAACTTGTTATAACAAGTTAAATTACTAGTGCCCTTGTAAATGAGGTCACTGTGTGGATACCCCTCTGATCCTCCCTTCCTGCTTTGTTACAGTGAAATGTCAAATCTGTGCTTGTCTTTAAAAGGAGTGTAGTGGGTGGTTGGGGAGGGGGGTGGGTGGCTGGGCCCTTCCCCTGACGAAAAAGAAGAACCACAGATGAAAGAAACAAGGAGGTAAGAGCAGAAACAATCAGCCAGCAACAAATGCAGTAGAACTGAAAGCTTATCCTAATGATAGATAAAACTGTAAAACCTGTAAAGCATCAGCTGTTTTTTTATTGCAACTTTCTTTATGCGCCTGCTGTGGTGCCTACCTGTGGGGGCATCCAGCAACTGGCCCTGCCTGTGGGGAGAGCAGCAAGCTCACTCGTATGATGGGGTGGTCTGGCATGGCTGTGGCTGACCCACTGGAGTGCTACCTGTCCCTGCCAGTCAGACCGGCGCCGAACATCCCAAGTGCAATTCCATGACTGTCCTCCCCACATGGCAGGGCACGGCCATCAAGCTGCTCAGTCATGCCCAGCCTTTTTCCTTTTTTCTCCCAATGGGAGCATGGACAGGCAGTGACATCCATACACCAACGTGCAGACGTCCGCCATGCTCCCCCCCAGACGCCCGTGTATCTGCACTACCACCAGGCATCCCCAGGAACTGCCAGAGTGTGGTGTGGAACCCACCCTTTCCCCCACAACTGGGAAAGCAGTCGTCAGATGATCAATCCCAGAGCTCCCTTTCTGGCCTCCGATGACCTGGGCTCATTTCTGAACCCGGATCGCATGCGTGGAGTGAGATATGGCGTCCAGCGCCTCAACCCTCAGTGCCACCTGGCCAGGCCGTAGGGCACCACCTGTAATAATTTCACAGAAGACATACTGTGTAAGAAACACTTTGCTACAGACAAAAATAAAGCAGTAACAAAAGATATACCTTGCAAAAGACAATTTGAATCAGAAGATTACAGCAGTAATCTGTAAGCACACACCTGTAGGCAAACCCTGTAGTAATGCAGCAGAAGGTATACCCAGCAACAACAATTTGAATCAGAGAAAAACAAAGCAATAAAATATTAGTAACAAACAGTAACGATCCCTGTGAGTACAAAATAAAAATAACAACACAGAGTAAATCTGCCTAGCCAAAAGAAGCCTTAGTCCCTTTCCTTGCTCTGGTAAGGTTCTTTGTGCTGTCCTTTCAAGCAACCTAGAAGAAAAGAGCTCAGGTGAAGCTAGGTGCCTTGGCCAACAAACCTAGTCTTCCACTGAACTTTATCATTTAACATGTGATATAAAAGGGAGTTCGGCGACTTCAGAGAACTAGCAATAATGTGATGACAATAAGGGAAGTTTTTGGAAACCTGTTTTAAAAAGAAATGAGAAGAAAAAAATCAGATTCTGTCTTAAAGGGGAGGTATATGTAACAGGGTTGGTTAGGCCCTGTCCCATTTGTGATGTGTAGAGAGAGTTTGAAGCAAGGATTCTGCCTCCTAGCTCTATCATTTCTATTGGACTGTGCAGTCAACTCTTGCCTTTGCTTGCTGTTCTTTTTTTCTTTCCCTTTTTGCTGTCTCTACCTTGCTTATATATAGCTATAAAATATGTATTAAACTGAGTTCCCTGATTAGTAAACTCTATAGTTATGTCTGTTGAAATGATTACAGAAACAGCTCTTTGAGTTTATTAGCAAAGTGCACAGAGAATGACCTTTTGATCTCAGATGGGTGGAATCTATCAGCAGGATCAAACAAGGTTCTGAAGCCCTGAGTCACAATTATCTGGAAGATAGAATCTAACAAGGTTCTGAAGCTCTGAGTCACAATGCTCTGGTGGAAGCTAGAAACTGACAAGGTTCTGAAAATTCAGGGGATTTGGAGACCAGAGGCTACAGAGAGCTGATTGTTGGTAGATTTCAGCCTGAATTTGGAAATTGGACTTTGTTTTTGGATTGCCAATGCTGAAAACCAGTCTGTACATTTTTTTTTATTCTTTTGTTACCTATAATAATAAATCACTACTTGTGGATTTTAACAATTTCTCCTGGTCTTCTTATGCTTCCTGACTCAAGCCTCAGTTACAGAGGGATTTACATTTAAAAACATGAGTGTGTGTGTGGTCATCAGGGAAATGCCTGCACTCTCAAACAGATGAGCTTAAAACCAAAACACACCAAAGTAAGGGGGTTAAAACAGTTAAAACATATAAACAGGCTGTCCTGAACTTTCTTTATCAAGCGGGCTAGCACTCGCACTTTGTCATGTACAGGAGTATTAGCAGCAGAGAAAAAAGAAAGGAATACTAAAAGGAAAGAATAAGCAGAATAAAGCAGAGTAGCATGCAGGAGTTTTTAGACATAGCACTGACAATTATGGTTTTTTTTTTTTTATTTATTTAGTTTTTGTTGACCTGGTAAGCGCACTAGTCTCTCCTGCCTATTTTCAGGCACAACCCGGGGGAAGGGGATACAGATGAATGCCAGCTGACCTTGAACCAGATTAAGCTGTTGGTGGTATTTTTAGTGAATGAGGGAAATTTGGCCAGGACACTGGGGAAATTCCTCTACTCGTGGGTAGGGGGAGCCTTGTCCACCGGCTGCATAATGGCCAGTTCGAGGGATCCATTGGAGGAGAAGATTGTGGAGGGTGCAGGAGAGAGGGCCTCCTCTCCTGTTCTTGTGGAGCTAGAGGCCATTGAGGAGGAATGCGCTGTAGCTGAAGTAGCTGCAGTTAGTGTGGTGGAGGTTGATGTGACTGATGATGGGGCCCCTGCTTCTCGGCAGGAGGTGTCGTTTTTACCATTGTGCTGGACTAAAGAAAAATTGTTTTTTATGGGAACATTCTGCTCTACTCAAGAAAATGGCACTGTTGGATGAGGAGATTGCAGCTCTCCCACAGGCATCTGTTCTCCTTTCCCCAGAATCGGGCTTACGGATTCCCGAGTCCCCTGCTGACACAGAGCATTCTGCGATGCCTGAGCATACTGAGTCTGTTCCTTCTTCCCCTCCGGAAGCCAGTTTGAGGGCTGGCAGTTTACCGAGTACTCACACCATGTGCCTACAGCCCCCGTTAGCTCCCAAGGTGTGTACAACCAAACGGACCGGGAATAAACGTCTTGGACATTCTAAACTTTAAACTGCTCTGCAAGAAAATCGGCCGGTTGAGTTGGGCTCTGTGGATTCGTCAGCTGGCATTTTCTTTTTTCCATGGACTCAAATGCCAGGATGGAGTAAACGCTTGGGGACATCGGCTCCTGCTGCCCAGTCAGCAGTGGGGGTACCTATGGACAAGTCCAACACAACTGTGGGGGTTCAAAAAGATGCACCATGGTCCCCGGAAGCAACCCTGCAAAACGCGGGTTGGGAACTTGGGGAAGAGGATGCCTGGATGCCAGAATCTCAGGACCCTACATATCTAACAATGCTTCAGAAGGCTGCAGCACCAGTGACCACCGACCTGTCTTCTCAACTGAGCTCCAACAAACCCCGGGGTAATTCTTCTCTTTCTTGTATTACAGAAGGTGTTGTCACTGAAGTACAATCTGAGTTACCAAAGACTATTAGTGACCTAGGGGGTGTTTCTACAGCTGTTGTTCCTAATGTATCAGATAAACCCTCCCTACTGAGTAAAGTATCACTTACTTCTGATAGTGTTGTTAGTCAACCCACAACTTCTGAGGTTCCCCTCAGGATGGGTCCCGGTCCTTTGTTGCTGGACGCACCGGAGGATGACCCTGTCAGGCCAGTGGGTTTTAAATTGGCAGACTTACTTTCCACTAAAGGAGAACCTACCCCTAGACACGATGCCGTGCTGTTATTGTATAAAGGGGGCTTGTTGGACCTGCCAAATGGGTTTATGTTGCTAAAACTTTGCTTAAAGGCTCCATGAGGTTTTTTCCTCCGAGATTTTTGCACTTCTTAGTCTGGGGAATGGTAATTATGATATTAGTTTTAAACTAGTCTCCAGTTTGGATAGATTTTGGACACAATATGCAGTCTGTCAGTCCTCTCCCACTTGGTCCCCCTTCTGTGCTATTCCTTTAACTAAACCTGCTGTTAGGAATGTCGCTATTATGTTTAAGAATGAAGGGGTCAATGTTGAGGATATTTTATTTTGGTTGAGGCAACGGTGTGAGGTGTTTAACAAACCTATCCCCACATTAGATAGTGAGCAAATTTGTGATGGTGGGTGGAGGGATCGAGTGAAATTATACTCTACTACTGCTGGGCCTAGTCATTTACCAAGTTTTTTTTTAATCTGGGTAAGGATAAGGGGGTAATTTTCTATGCAGGACAGCCTAAATCCTGTTTCAAATGTGGATCCCGTGCTCACTTTAGTTCAGCCTGTGATACGATTAAGTGTAACCATTGTTTTGAATTTGGACATAACTCTAGTGCCTGTCTGAATCTCTTTAAGTGTAATTTATGTGACCATACGGGACATGCCTATGGACGCTGTCCATGGGCTTTTCATAATAGGGAAGATTGTCCCTCTCATGAAGGACTGATTACACTGGCTCAGCAATCACAGGCTAAACTGGTTGCTGCTCGGGATTTTAAAGCTAGTTTGGCTTCCTCCCAGCCTGAAAGACAGGAGGTTTCTACTCGGGCAGGTCCACTCGGGGTAGATCATTCACACACCCGGTCCACTGTCTCAGGAGCAGGTTTTAGTTGCAGATACCTCCAACATTGCTGAGGTGACAGTCCTAGAAGAGGTAACTGTTGCAGATGTCAGTGTCATGCCCCCCCCCCCAACAATACAGTCTGCTTTAGGCCCTGAGTCAATTGGCTTTGTTCAAGTACAACATAAGAGGACTAGGAAAGCTTTGGTAGTCTCTGGATGGGAAAAAGAGGCAGGGGTTCACTCTTGGAAGGCTGGCAAAAAATTTGCCTTATTAACTTCAGAACTGTCTGATAGGGAATCTGCGGGGGAGGAAACTGACACTTCTTCTATAGCATCTAATACTGACACTGAGGGTGGTGGGGAGACAGATCCTATTGCTAAAAGAACCAGACAGTGTCACAAAAGTAAATCACCTTTAGGTACCTAAATGGTTTCCTTATCAGTCTGCTCCTTAAATGTTATTAGTATTAAAGGCCACAGAAAGCTTGGAGATGTGATGTTAACTATGCAGGATTTACAGTGTGATATTGTTTGTCTTGTGGATACCAGATTGAAATCACATCAGGAATTGCAACAGGCCTCCAAGATGTGGCCTCTTGACCCTTGCTTTTGGTCTTCTGGGACCGACAAGTGTGATGGTATAGGAATTTTAGTTTCAAACCCTGGTCTGCATGTTTCTAGACTGATAGATATCCTGCCTGGTGGGGCATTGTTATTGGACATTTCTTACTGCTTGGAGAGATTCCGGTTAATTGCTATTTATGCTCCCCAGACTAAAGCACAGAGGGTGTCTCGCTTTCATTTAGTGCGTCCCTTCCTACATACTTCCAGGTTGATTTTGTGGGTGGGGATTTTGACTGTGGGTTACATCAATTGGATAGAGGACTGCAACCCCTAAATTATTTTGTGATTCAGTCACACTGAAAGATGTGTTCTCTATAGCTCAACTAGTGGATGCGTATAGATCATGTCATGCATCTGGTGGGTTTATCTTTTTTAAGGGAAATCTGCGAACTCGAATTGATTTTGTATTTTTGTCCAAAGTCTTACATATTCTTTCTTATAAGACTGTTGGGGTGGAATTTTCAGATCATGCTGCAATCTGGGTTTCTTTCTCTTGCGAGGATGCTCCGCAGTGTAAGAAAAACAGGTGGAGACTCAATGATTCCCTATTACTGGATCCTAAAATTCAGAAAATGTGGAGGAGGGAATGGGCAGCCAGACTCTCGGCAGCTGACTTCTATGATGAAGCATTTGATTGGTGGGAGGATTCTAAAATACAATGGTGGCAGTTTTTTCAAGGGAAGGCTGCTGCTGACCGTAGCACCCAATATTTGTGCTATTTGGCATTACGACAGCAGTTACAGCATTTAATCTCACTGTCTGATACCTCATCTCTCGATTATAGTGAGCAAGTTGCAGTGGTTTGTAGTCAAATGAAAGCCGTACAGTATGATCGAGCTAGTTCCCTGGGGCAAGAGGCTAGATTTGGGACCCGAGTAGCGAAAGGGGGGGTTAGACCCTTTGAAGGCCTGTAAGGGATGGGTGGAGTCTAGATTTATTCAGGCTTTACGGTCCCCCTCTGGAGAGCTTGTTCCGGCTCCAGAACCTTTGGTGGATGTGGTGGAATGGCATGTTCTGACTATGTTGGGCACCGCCCCAGTTTGTGAGTCGGCGGATTCCTTTTTGGACTCTTTGCATTTACCCCCACTTTCTCATGCTGATAGTGCTATGTTATCAGATGATATTTCAGTTTCTGAGGTGACTCAGGCTATTGGGAGTTTAAATTTGAACTCAGCACCAGGGTCGGATGGCCTTACAGCCCGGTTTTGCAGTACCTTTAAGGAAGATTTGGTTCCAGCTTTAGCTTTGTTATTTAATGACATGTTGTCTAAAGCCTCTCTTTCAAAGACTATGAAAGAAACTATTTTAGTTTCGATTTATAAAAAGGGTGATGTGGCTGATTTACACAATTGGAGACCACTTAGTCTGTTAAATGTGGACTACAAAATTTTAGCTAAAATGTTGGCTAGATTACTTAAAATAGCCAACATAGTAAGTTCAATTCAGACTTGTGGTATACCAGGAAGGCGTCAACACAATAATCTGGTTTTGTCATAGGAATTATTTGCACTCGGAGATAGAGGTGCTGTTTCAGGTTAGGTATTAGGCTTGGACCAGGGAAAGGCCTTTGATAAAGTCTCCCATGGGTTTTTATTTTCTGTTTTGGATGCTTTTGGGATTCCAGTTCAGTTTATTCAGTGGCTTAGGGCTTTATATTTGAAGGCTAGTATTGTTCCTAATGTGAATGGTTGGTTGGGTAGGCATGTGACAGTTAAATGGGGTGTTAGACAAGGATGCCCATTAAGTCCCATTTTATACAATTTTTGTATAGATGTCCTGATTAGGGCAATTCTCCTTTGTCCTCAGATAGTGGGACTGAGCGGATCCCAACCTTCTGTACCCATTAAGATATTGGCTTATGCTGATGATTTAGTTTTGACGGTTGATATACATACTGAGGAGCAGGCTTTGGAGAGAGTACTACAGATCTATTCCTCTTTTTCCGGGTCTCACATTAATTTGGAGAAAAGTGCTGGGGTTCCTATTGGTCATCTCAATCTTCCGTGAACTGGTACCTTTGGGGGTATTCCAATTTCTCTTACTCCTTTTCAAAGTTTGGGCATTTTGTTTGGGACTTGGGATATGCAATCTCAGAATTGGCAGACTGTGATTGGTAGAGCGGAAGGTCTCATTGCTGGGTGGAAGCAGTACCAAATTGGTAAGAAAAAGCAAGTTTTTCTGATTAAAACATTACTAGTTCCCATCTTTTTATATCTTTGTTATGTTTTCCCCCCGCCGGTAGCATTACTTACTAGACTGTACAGTATTTTTTTTCAAGGGTTTTGGGGGTCACGGTTGAACCCAATCAAACGTAGTGTGACCTATAGGCCACTGAGTGAGGGTGGGGTTGGTATGGTTCACCCAGTTGCCTTTTTTTATAGTCTATTTTTCTGTTATAATTTTGGGAAAGCTTTGAAGCCAGGGGAGGTGGGTTGGAAACCTTTTCTTTTGCAGTGGTTGTTACCCTGTCTTATTCCCTGGAATTTGGGAAAAAAGGGTTGTGTGTCCAGAATTCCTGATGTTCCTACCTATGGGAAGGAAGCAATTAAATTGGCTTTATCCTGGGGCTTTAGTCCCCAGGATTTTTATGTTATGCCTCGAAAATTACTTTATACAAGGGTTTGGAGGCGAGAGGCTCATGATGCGGTTGCTTTCCCCTTTTGTCCTCCAGATCATTTTGACTGGATTCTCAAGCAACTCCAAAACTCACGTTTACCCCCATATGTCTGGGATACGGTTTGGATGGGTAATTATGGGAGATTGAGTGTAAATAAAGGGCAATCATAAGCATAAGGCTATGGACAATAGATATTGCCCTAGGGATTCCTGTCAGGGTATTCTGGAAACCCACCAACACTTCTTTCTGGAATGTCCCTTTACATTTTCTTTTTGGAACTTATTAGCTCATAGGTGGTCTGAACCTTTATTGCAGCATTATCATATGAAAATCTTATGTTTTGCACGAACGGTTCTTTGTTACGGAAATATGAGGCTGAAACTATGTATATTGTCCTGACGTTGATTCGTTATTATTTATGGCAGGCCAGATGCATGTTAGTATTGCATCAGAAATGGATTTCGTTGCAGGAAACTGTTGACAATATCAAAACTGCTGTACTTTCAGTTAAATTGCATGACTTGCATGGTTATCCTAGATCTCAGTTTTTACAGTTTTGGAAAAATAGTGATGTTTGGTGTATTGATTGATTTTCTATTTTTCTGTTTAGCTGTATAAGGTTCTGTTCTTGATATGTTTGTTTCCTCACACTTCTGATTTTTGTTGCTTTATTTTGGTTATTTGTATTGTATATTATTTCTTCTGTAATGAAGTCCAGTCTTTTCAATAAAATTCCCCTACTGTTTTCAATAAGTGCCACGGGATCTTTAACATCCACCTGAGCTACCAACAATCCAGGCAGATGGGACCTCGGTTTAATGTCTCATCCGAAAGACGGCACCTCAGAAGTGCAGCACCCCTCTCATGCTGTACTACAGTGTCTGTACTGGGATATTAACCCAAGTGCCAGATGTGGGAACTGAATCATACAGGGACCACTGGCATCACCTAACCAGGTGAACAGCAAGACAGGGCTCTCACCTTCTGGCTAAAATGCGGTCCAGACCCAATTCAGTTTAAAACTAAAACTTCAAGTCTATCCTCCATACACAGACCAGATATACACCATGACAGCCCTTCTATGGATTAGGGCCTATTTCTGGATACAAATGACAGGTTCTTCTCATACATCCCTTGGCTGAAGAAACCAACAATCAGCACACTCTTTCACAGCATCAGGCTTCTTTCAGAGGATCTCGTATGCTGATCCGGCCACCAATATGCTCCTTACCAGCCATGAAAGAAGAAAAGAAATGGACAGGAAAAAGAAACAGAGAAACACCTGGAGATGGGAATGTGAGGGCATGCCAGCAACATAACCTCTCTTGTACCACACAATTTTGTGGAGGGCTATACTTCCATGCCCTAACGGGGGAATTGTGAAAGCACCGAGAGGAAAGCAATTTTGGGGTCATGATATCAAAGAGCCTAAAAACAACAGCATATTGAAACAGAACTGTGGACAAGGCAAAATGGGTGCTAGGTTGTATAGGGAGGGGGATAAGCAGCGTAAGTCAGGAAGCGCACTTCCTATGGTACAGGTCACTTGTGTGACTACACCTGGAATACTTCATAAGGTACTGGAGTACACAGCTGAGGAGAGACTATGCCAAGGTAGAAACAGCACAGCACAAAACAACCAAGGTAGTCCATGGACTATGGGACAGGAACATACAAGGAGAGGTTGTAGGACTTGAACATGTGCACCTTTGAGAAAAGGAGGGAAAGGGATGACATGATAGTAACATGCAAGTACCTACAAGGGATAAATAAGGTGGACACCAAAGAACCATTCTCCATGAGTTCAACTGCAGGGCTGAGAGGGAATGCACTTCAGCTCACAGGAAGGAGGTAGAAAAGAGATGTCCCCAAGACCTTTTTCACAGAAAGAGTAGTGGACAAGTGGAACAAGCTGCAGGGTGGCCAGTGACATTGGTTGCTGCTGCAGAGGAGAGGACAGTGCAGTGTGCCTGCTGTACGCCTGCAACTGCAGCTCCTGCAACAGGGTAGTGAGTGAATTTATCAAATTTGCAAAGCTGCAGTGGAATCTCTCAAGGATTTACTACAAATAGATATTTTTTTTACTGGCTACCAGTGAGACAGGGCAAGTAGGGCACAGAAATTCATATTTTTTATGTTTTGCCTGTGTGCGTGTGAGCCACCAGCCAGCCAGTCATTAAAAAGTTAACTAGGTTGCTGTGTGAGACACTAGGGGGCTGATTCCAAGACGAATATCGCAACTACTATCTTCTTACCTACAGTGTGAGACTCTGCTCTGCATAGTAAACTGCATGTCATTTGTTTTTTTATTTAGCAAACTCTAGCGTGTTGCAATATTTTACTTGAGCCCTGTTCTACGAACAAGAAGAGGGACACTACAGTCCGATTATTTTTAGAAATTTTCAGTGCTTCAGTACTTTTAAGGCACTTTGCACCTTTATTGCAGGAATAGCTCTGTGGTGCTTGTAATTAACTGTGCAGTTTAAAAGTGCTTGAATTTCAGTGAGCAGCTGATAACACTTACAGGTGGGGCTGCTCTATAACTGCACACTCCAGCGAGCAGGGCGAGTTCGGGCAGGGCGTGCTCAGTGTGTGTGAAGATGCATGCAAAGACACATGCGTCCTTGCGCATGTTTAGCATGATAGAGTGAAGGAGCAGGAGTAGTGGACTATATCCTAAGTTACAGAAAGCGTCTACCTTGTTCCCCTGTGATATAGCATCTGTTGACAGGTAATAACCAACCCTATATCCTTCACTGCAGTGTTAGCTTCTTTAAACAGAGAAGCCTTAGTCTGAACGATTAGCAGTGTTTGCACCTCAGAAATAGGGAGCAACATCTGTCACTGGGGCATAGAATTTCTAATATTTATAGATTTATAACTTGTTGCTTTTTTTTTTCTGTCTGTAATAATTACATCATATAAGGTCTTCGATACATTTATTCAGATAGTGAATGGAGGAAAAGCCATACTCCGTAAGACATATAATATGTATATGATTGTTTCAGAATTACCATTAAACAACTCATTTACATGTGCCAAATGTATTGATAATAAAGATATGTCAGCATTATTGGTCCAGTTTAATAACAGGCTCAGTGAAACTGAACACAGTCAGATGGATATGGCTGACCGTTTTTAAGTTCTATTGCAAACTAATACAAAAAACACCAGATCTTACAAATTGCACTGAAGTCCTTGTCCCTGTCAATAACACCCCAATAAACAAAAAAAGAGTAAGGGAAGAAGATGAAAACACTGACCCAGAGGATGTCTGGTACAAAGTTCAAAATCTAAAACAACCCCCAAAAAAAAGGGGGGAAGGAAAGCCAAGCAATTTAATCTTGAAATCACTAATTCATTTGATCCCTTAAATTTAGATATCCCCCAAGAAGAGACTATGGGTACATCTGTTTCTCTAAATGAAGACATTACCTGCAAGAACGCTAGTTGGCATTGCATTAACTGACAGTGGCACAAAATCTGATAACGTTTAACCCTGGAGCTTGTGCCTTTGATATTCCAGGTAACATATTTTATCAGCAGTTCAAAGGATCCAGTATTATGAGTCCAATAAGAATGGGAACTGAAAATGAACTGTTAATACCTAAAAAGACATAATGCCTCTGAGAACCCAAACACCCCCTTCCCCCCATCAAGTCCTCCATTAAGTATAACAAAGCAAACAATTCCTCCAATCCTAACAACTGACCTTCCCTTAGTACTTGTGCCATGATGCCAGTACTTTACCCACCACAGGTTTCCCCTTCTGCCCCTCCAACCCAATATAAAGCCTGATGAAAAGAAACACACATAACCACTAACCCAGATACAATACAAAAACATCAGCTAGGAATTCAAAGGGCCCACCATGGGGGGTCCTTAGAGCCCTTTCTTGTTGCCCGTAGAAATATTAAGACTTAACTAGACCATAATAAAATAAAAAATAGGAATTGTAAGAGACCAAGTTGGGGGTATAAAAATATTGGGTTCCTTATCCAGTAAATAAAAAGAAATCTGCCCCCTAGTTGTCCAAAATAAATTAACATAGTTCCACGGGTCTTATTTCAATGCAGTTCAATAGCCGTGACTCATGATTAATCCTGACATCCAGATTGTGGAGCTATAAGTCTGATGATATATTAAAGTAACCAAAAGATAACCAAAGAGTTTGGTCCCTACTACAGTGACCATGGGCAACTAACTGAAGGGCAACAGGGTCTATGGAAGCACCTGTTTTGTCAGATCTGTCCATACAATGTTTGTTCCCTTCAGAGCACGTTCCAAGAGTGACATGCCCATTGTAATATTACTGAAGATCATATTTAGTGCAGTTGAAGTCTAAACCACAAGGTGGTGCCAGTAGCGCAAACTGAATGAGGTTTACAAATCCTGAGCCAACTGAAATGAGAGAAAAACTTCTGATTACTACGATGAAGCTGAAATAAATAATATATTTATCGGGGATCTTCTAGGCACTCCCATCCGCATTGAGACAGTCCAGAGGGACGATATGCACCCGATGCGAGAGCAGGTTTATTCAATTCACAGTGACCCATTCAATTCTACATTAACCAAAAGTCTAAGCTGTATAAGCAAATAGCAGGAAGTCTCCCCTGAAACTTACTTCATATAAATAGATCCGGATAGAAATTCCTGAGAGCAACAGATGCCTGGTCTTCCAATTCAAATAAGTGCCATTGATCGCTCTTAAAAACATGTAGCATAGCAGGGTATTTAACCTTGAACTTAATACTGGCTGCAATTAACTTGGAAACCATTGGGTGTAGCGTGGTCCTTCTCTGACGGACAGAGAATGGAAGGTGCTGCACTATCCGGAGCCTCTTGCCTTCCCATAGTATCTCCCTCATTTGTCTCGCTTTCTCCAGGATGTGTTGTTTATCCCTGAAATTTAAAAGCCAAAAGATTAGAGGTCTCAGAGTGGATCCCGAGGGAGGCGCCAGTCCAAGTGCTCTATGGGTCCTCTCTAGTATATAAGTAGTGCCATTCGGGGAGGGACCAGCAATTTTAGTACACAGTTTCTATACAAACACAATCACATCTGAGCCCACTTCCTTCTCTGGTAGCCCCAGTATTACAAGGCTGTTCCTGCGGGAATGACCCTCTAAGTCCTCCAGTTTACCTTCCATCTGTTTAACTCTGCTCCATAAGGCAGCCATGTCAGGTTCAGTGAGAGCACGCCAGTCATCCAGGGATAAAATCCTGGCCTCGTTGTCCCCAGTGCTTTTTACTAGTTGCTCCATAGTGGACTACATCATTTGGAAGTTTTTGGATAAGCTGTCAAGAACTTTTTTTAAAGGCACCAGTCCCTCCAGAAATTTTTCTTCAGTTAATGCGGCTGGAGAAGTTGAGTGGCTGGTTATGCCAGTGGCTTGAGCTTTTCCCACTTGGCATTTTTGTGTCATGTCAGCGTTGGTGGCAGGGTATGGCAGGGGAGTGAGTCACGCATTTCAGCCTCCATTCGTGGTGCTATAGGCTCCAAAATTTGACCCAGAGGATGTGCTTCTTCCAGACTACTCCTGGGCACTGAATTAAGGTAGGTTAGTGGAAAAGAGATTCAAATATTAGACGGAGGAGCAGGAGCTGTAGTGAGTGTGACTGTTGAAGCTGTCATTATGTGACCATTGCCTTGCTCACCCTTTAATTCTTGTTTGTCTTTTATGGTTTAACTTGCTCCCTCAAGCCATTTTTCTTTCATCTGTATTTGATCCACCTTCAAAAGTGAAAAATACCATCATAAGTAATCATTCCTGAAAGTTAATTCATTAGCATTTATTACTAAATTTCAACTATGTGAAGTACCTTCCTTCTAGGTTTTAAGGCTCCCAGCATGTGTTTTGCTGATTACCTTTAAACGTTTTTTTTTTTTTTCCTTTTTAAAATTGCTCCCTTATATTTTCCTCTTTATTTCCTTGGAGCACCTTTCAAATCTACAAAAAATAATAATCAGTTCTTCTGTAATATTTACTCACCTGTTTTTAAAAAACTAAGTTCTCATTATTTGAATTACCTTATTGTATAGGCTTTCACATTTCCAGCATGTGTATTGCAGGCTGGCAAATTTACGGTTCTTACAGAGTCTCTGCCATCTATTTTCTGGTCCCTTGTCAAATGCAAACATTTTCTTAGAGACTCTAAATGATACTTTAATTTGATTTTGAACTGAAGTTGTCTCTACTTCTCAAGCAAATGTTTCTTACTTGCAGCACAGCAATGCCACTCAGCCCTTAAGGAGGGGTTCCAGGTCTCAGATCTCAGTTTAAATCCCGTGGGAGGTGGGGGGAGCTACTGACATCACCAATGATGTCACACTGGCTCCGCTCCCCAGTGCTGCTGTTCACTGCTACACCTAGCAGTTAAATATAGAATCCCTGGTTGCTCAGTTGATTAGGAGTTCACATGGAGATTCTGAGCCAGAGATCCACATTACAGCGGTTTGCCCCCCACCCTGGACTATTCAGTCCAACATATTTTCTGTTTGATATTTTAAAAACTTATTACAATCTTCTTACATTCTTTACAAACTAGTACTTCCACTTGTTTCTTTTTTTAATGAATCTTTTTAATTTCAAAGAATAATGTCAATGGGAGGTACCAAAATGTGGGAGGGTTTGAGACACTGTCATCATGTTTACTTATTCTACTAAAATTTCACTTCCTAGTGCTTTCTTTCATGCATGTCCCATCAGTTAATGTTAATAATATAGAATATAATGAAAAACATGGAAAATAATCAAACTCTATGTGACACCCCCCCTTTAACTTTCTTGGCTGGCATTATGGGTGAATAATTTAAATACTTTCATTCAATATCATTCCCTATTTTTCATGCTATTGTTGATTCAGTTATTTCTTTACCTCATTCACAGCAGTATAGTAATTTATGCAACTAAGGAGGTAGCATCTCCCTATCACACTTTATACAGAGGTTTTTAAAGCTCATTCTCCAATTACCTTAATAGTACAAGTCCCAGTCACATTCTTCATTTAACCTAACTTCTGGGTTTAAACGGGTGCGAACGAGGGTCCGCAAGGGTAGGGGACTGCCCTCCCCAGCCAACATCCACAGGAGGTTGAGAGGGGCACGTAACCCTCCCTGCAAGCGAAAAGAAAGAAGGAACCCCCCCCCGAACTTTGAATCTCGCCAGCGGATGCGAACAAGGGTCCACGAGGGTAGGGGACTGCCTTCCCCAGCCAACATCCACAGGAGGTCGAGAGGGGCAAGTAACCCTCCCTGCAAGTGAAAAGAAAGAAGGAACCCCCCCCGAACTTTGAATCTCACCAGCGGGTGCGAACAAGGGGACTGCCCTTCCCAGCCAACATCCACAGGAGGTCGAGAGGGGCAAGTAACCCTCCCTGCCAGCAAAAAGAAAGAAGGAACCCCCCCAAACTTTGAATCTCACCAGGTAATTCGAGACCTTTGTCATACCTGGGGCCATTTCTGTGCTGAGGCCCTGCACTGTGTCTCGTGTGCTGTGCTGCAGAGGTCTGGTCTGGTTGCAGACATGTGAAGACTGTTTTTTTATGCTGATTTTTCGCCTCGAACACTGACTTTAAGTATTTAATTGACCAGTCACCTTAAGAAGCAGGCCGGCTTCCACGCTGTGAATTTGTGCATGTTTGTAATCCCTGAAGGATAATCCTGCATTTTAAACGATACTAGCGGCTACCTTAAGGAGTAGGCTGACTGCTACGCTGTTATATGTGTGTTTTGATTGTTAGATAGTTGAATATGCCTGTATTCTAAACGATCTAAGCTGTTTTCCTTACTAGCTGACTGGCTTTAATGCAGTGTCGAGTCCACGCTTGTAGGGTCATCACATAGGCAATCCAGCTTAAACCTGCTGTCTGCTATTTAAATACTGCTTTTTTATAACAAAAATAAATAGTTTCCAACAATATCCTCACCAGCAATTCCTTACACACCTTAGGGGTACCTTAAGTGCACTGCTTTTGCCTGGCTTAGCTTCTCCCTGCTCCACTCTAGCTATATGCACCAGGGCCTCGCAGGAGCCTACAGCGGTAGCCATCTTACCTGCAGCACTCGCCCACCTCCCCTAGGCTAGCTCGCAGTAGCGCAGATCAGACCTGGAAAGGAGTTCCTCCAGCAAGGGCCTGTGCCTTTTGTAAATAAAGCCTGTCCCGAGTTAGTTCTACTGAGATTCTTCCTTCGGGCTCCCCATCCCGCTTACTATCTGCCTTAAATGCGGGAATCGTTAAATAAATTACAGTGGCTGGGAGTTACTCACTAAAACACTGATTTGTAACGCAATTATTCGGCTGGGGCTCTAACCAAGGGTAAGCTCTGACTCAGAGCAAGGAAACCCAAAATAAACGTGCAACAAATTCAAATTCAGTTCCAATTGTGGGCGTGACTGCTCTCTGTTTCTAATTCCAGTAGTGCCTGTTATCAAATCCGTTTCTAGCTCCAGTAGCGCCTGTTATCAAATTACACCCCTGCTCTATATAACCCTCATACCTTTCCATTTTTTCCTCACAGCAGGTGTGAACGAGGGTCCGCGAGGGTAGGGGACTGCCCTCCCCAGCCAACATCCACAGGAGGTCGAGAGGGGCAAGTAACCCTCCCTGCAAGTGAAAAGAAAGAAGGAACCCCCCCTGAACTTTGAATATTGCCAGGTAATTCAAGACCTTTGTCTTACCTGGGGCCATTTCTGTGCTGAGGCCCTGCACTGTGTCTTGTGTGCTGTGCTGCAGAGGTCTGGCCCCGCTAGCACTGTGCGCCGGCTCCCCACCACCACCCTTGGTCGACACTCCATTATATAGGAAGCTGTGCGGTCAGGTGCTCCCCACCACCACCCTTGGTCGAAACTCCATTATATAGGAAGCTGTGTGGTCAGGTGACTCTCCAAAACCTATCAGCCCACTTTCAGATCTGCAGATTATCAGATCTCACCAGTAGTGGCCACTATCATTTTTCTTAGCCAGCTACTGTGAAAATTTTTTTTTTTTTTATCATGCTCCTGCTTACCCTGGCCTTCTTAACCATGACTGCTCCGCTTGCGTTGCTCCCACCAACCACCCTGCCCCATAATGACCCACTTCTCCTAAATTTTAGCTTCGTCTCGACCCCCCCATGCCCCCACTATACCCCCCAAGGGCGCTCCGAGCATATACCACACCCTGGTTGAGTCATATGCCCCTCCATCTCCCCGCCATCCTTTGTCCCGGGGCTAGATGCCCTAAGCAGACTAGCTAAGGCTACCCCGTCCGCTTCCCCGTGGAGCTCCAATCCCAAATATAGACCGAAAAATAGAAGGGCTACCACCCTTCATTACCTCACCCTAATGCTCCTACTGGCAGGTGATGTTGAAACCAACCCTGGTCCGCAGACCCTTCCGGCCCATCTAAAACTGCCAAAGGGACTCAGCCTAATCCATCTCAATATCCGAAACTTATTGAATAAAGTCCAGGAGCTGCAAGTCACTACACGTACACGCAAACCCGACATCTGCATTGTGTCCGAAACCTGGCTAAAACCACAGCACAATGACTCAGAAGTATCCATGCCTGGCTACACAGTCTTACGACAGGACAGAACAGGCAAAAAGAAAGGTGGAGGCATTGCCATGTATATATCCAACGCGCTACAATACATCCCAGTCCAGTTCCCATACCCCTCCCCACTTATCGATTCCAGGATGATCAAACTCGTCCTGCCGCATATCACCGCCTTGTATGTGGCTGGGTTATACTGTGCCCCCGGAACCCCAGCTTATTCCATCATAGATCTCCTGACCAATTTTAAAAACCTGGCCGCTAATGGAGAGCTCTACATCCTCAGTGATTTTAACTACAACTGGCTAGATAAATGCTGCTCAAAACTCAGCAGCAGGGTTAAAGCCCTAAACCTCTCTCAACAGATTGAGGAACCCACCCGCCTCAACACCAAATCCCAAAACCACTCTCTCCTGGATTGGGCTCTCACAACCCACCCACACAGGGTCTCTAAAGCTGGCTTACTACCAGATTCAATGAGCGACCACCACCCAATCTATGTAATCCGAAAGGTGCACAGACCCACTAATAGCCTCTCACCCAGGTCAATCAGCTTGCGGTCGTACAAATCCCTCTGCCTCCCCACCCTGCTAAATGATCTCTCCTCTGCTGACTGGTCTTTCATCAAGCTGGCACCCACCATAGATCAAGCTTTTGATATGCTCAGACAGCAATTTCTCGCGGTGTGGGACTGTCACGCCCCTTTGAGAAACAAAAGGGTAAGGGAAACCCATCTCTCCTGGGTCTCAGCAGACATTATCTCCAGATGCCGTGCCAGAGACAAGGCATGGAAAATACATAGGAAAATAGGCTCGCTGGTTTCCTGGCAACGGTACCGCACTCTCCGCAACTATTGCACCAATGCCATAAGACAGGCTAAAAAGAATTTCTTCCACACGGCCCTCTTATCCAATCTCAACCACCCTTCCAACTTCTGGAAATCAATAAAAACCCTGCTTTCCCCCCCATACAGCCACCTACCCCTACCCTCACCAGCCAGAGTATAAGCATATTCGAACCCAGCGCAGTTGCCTCAACCTTTAATCACTTTTTTACCAACTGCACAAAATCACTACTGCCAAATTCAGAAAGCCTCTCACCAGAACCAGTAACCCACATGAGTCGCCTGCTCCCCCCATCCAACTATTTCTCCTTCAAACCAGTCTCCCCGCCCGAAGTACTACTCGCCCTAAATTCCCTAGACCCCAATAAGGGTAAATGCCCACTCGGCATGGACGCTAAGTTCCTATACCTATCTGCCCCTGCCATTGCAGCTCCCCTTGCTGACCTCCTTAACCGCTCCTTCTCCACTGCACAAATTCCTACATCCTGGAAGGAGGCTATAGTTATACCATTGCCAAAGGGGGGCAACCCAGCCGAGTCCGGGAACTACCGCCCTATCTCACTCCTCCCCACCCTGGCCAAGCTGCAAGAAAAAATTGCCCTTGCACAACTCACACAATTCCTTGATACCTCCTCCTTTTTCACCCCCTTTCAGTCAGGCTTTCGGAAATCACACTCAACCATAACTGCGCTCCTCAGACTTACTAACGATATCGCATCAGGTATGGATAAAGGGCACATCACAGCGGCCATATTCATTGACCTGGCCAAAGCTTTCAATACCGTTTCCCACACCAAGCTCATAGCTAAACTGCAAGATGCTGGCCTATCAGATCTAGCCTCCGGATGGTTCCAAAACTACCTGTCTGGGAGGAAGCAAGCAGTCAAAATTGCCACCCAAATATGCCTCTCGCTCCCAGTCACCATGGGGGCTCCCCAGGGCTCCATCCTGGGTCCCCTCCTCTTTTCTATATTCCTAAATGACCTCCCACTATCCTGCCTGAACTCTGTTATTCAAACGTACGTGGATGACACCGTCCTGTATGCCTCTGGACCCTCAAAAGAGTCTCTAAACTCTACCCTTCAACAGAATTTTAACGCTGTCTAAACCTGGCTTAGCTCAAACCAACTCGTCCTCAATGCAAAGAAAACTGTATCCATAACTTTCAGCACACAGCCCAGAATCTCCAGGCTAGGGGCTCTACCCACCTTTCAAATGCTTGACGGAACCACCCTGGAATCCTGCACCTCCTTTAGGTACCTGGGGGTATGGCTGGATCATCACTTGGACTTTTCTGTCCACATAGACTCCATCCAGAAAAAACTGCACTCAAAACTTGGAGCCCTTTACCACAACAAAGGGTGTCTAACCACCCCAGTCAAGAGAGAGCTAGTTTACAAAATGATACTTCCAATCTTCGACTATGGTGACATTGTCTACAGCGCAGCCTCCCCATCAACCCTAGCCAGCCTGGACCCCCTTTTTCACTCCTTCTGTCGCTTTATCCTTGAATGCCCCCCCACCACCCACCACTGTCACCTATATGCTGCCCTAGGTCTCCCCTCGCTGCATTCCAGGTGCCAGCTCCACGGCGCTAATCTCATAGCCAAGCATTGGTCCAACTCCCTCCCCTCCTATCTCAGTTCCACTCTATCAACTCAACCCTTCCCTGCCTACGTTTTGCAGGGTTCCGACTCAAATTTATTACAAATCCCTTTCATGCGCTCCTCTAAGGGCCAATCAGCCTTCAAATACAGGCTGCCCACACTCTGGAACAACCTCCCAGCAGTAAACAGGCAGTCCACCACCACCCCCAGGTCCTTGTCCACTCTTCTTCAAGCCCACTTCTCAGACACTTGTAACTGTAACCTGCAGGACAGACCTACTAGCCGAAGTGCCTAAATATGACTTAATGGGGGTCCCAGGCAAACAACTGTATTACTCCTAATGCCCCTGCCTCTGTTGTACTCCTTCTCCATGGTCTCTGCAAGACATGACTTTGGTCACAGACCCCATTGCTACTACACACTCGACGCTAAACTTGTAACTAATATGTATGCATAAGTCCTGCCTGTAACATCCCTGGACTACTCTCTCACCTTTTTTGTGACTGGTGTACCTGATGAATGTACTACTATTGCATCTGTTTCTCTCCTACATTGCCAAATGTACCAAATGTATTGTAGCACTTTATGCTTTGTAACCCCAGGTCTCATCTGGAAACGAGTGGTTGTCCGCTCAGTATGCTTATCTGGTAAATCTAGTTAATAAATAAATAAATAAATAAAATAAAAATCCAGTAAACTTTGCATTTCCTTAGTGCATTGTCCCAATGAGTTTCTCTGCTCTGTGGCATTGGGACATCATTCATGGGAGATGAAACTTTATCAGTGGCGAGACATTTTAACATGATGGGACACTCAGCTACATCACTCCATTTTTGGGGACTAGAATATGTCCCAATGCCACACAGCAGAGAGACTCATTGGGACAAATGAAGAATATGACTGGGACTTATACTATTAAGGTCATTGGAGAATGAGCTTTAAAAACATCTGCATAAAGTGTGATAGGGAGTTTCTACCTCCTTATTTACGTAAATGACTATACTGTTGTGAATGAGGTAAAGAAATAACTGAATCAAATATAGCATGAAAAATTGGCAATGATTATTGAATAAAAAATATTTAAATTATTCACCCACAATGCCAGCCAAGGAAGTTATGGAGGTCACATAGAGTTTGATTATTTTCCAATTTTTCATTATATTCTGTATTATTAACATTAACTGATGAGACATACATTAAAGAAAGCACTAGGAAGTGACATTTTATTAGAATAAGTAAACATGATGACAGTGTCCCAAACCCTCCCACATTTTGGTCCCTCCCATTGACATTATTCTTTGAAAAATAAGATAAAAAAAATAAACAAGTGGAAATACAAGTTTGTAAAGAATGTAAGAAGCTTATAATAAGTATTTAAAATATTAAACAGAAAATCTGTTGGACTGAATAGTCCAGGGTGGTGGTGAACCACTGTAGTGTGGATCCCTGGCTCAGAATCTTTGCATGAACGCCTAACTAGCTGTGCAACCAGAGATTCCACACTAAACTGCTAGCTGTAGCAGTGAACAGCAGCACTGGGGAGCGGAGCCAATGTGACCTAATTGGTGACATTGGTAGTTCTCCACACCTCCCATGGGATTTAAGCCAAGATCTGAGACCAGCAACCCCTCCCTAAGGGTTCAGTAGCATTGCTGTGTCACAGGTAAGAAACTTTCAATTAAGAAGTAGAGACAACTTCAGTTCAAAATCGAATTAAAGTATCACTTAGAGTCTCTATAAAAATGTTTGCGTCTGACAGGGGACCAGAAAATAGATGGCAGAGGCTCTGAAAGCACCGTAAATTTGCCATCCAGCAGTACACACGCTGGAAATGTGAAAGCCTATACAATGAGGTGATTCAAATAATGAGAACTTAGTTTTTTTAAAAAACAGGTGAGTAAATATTACAGAAGAACTTCTTTATTATTGTTTTTTTTTTTGTAGATTTGAAAGGTGTTCCAAGGAAATAAAGAGGAACATATAAGGGAGCAATTTTAAAAAGGAAAAAAGGTTTAAAGGTAATCAGCAAAACACATGCTGCTAGCCTTAAAACCTAGAATGAAGGTACTTCACACAGCTGAAATTTAGTAATAAAGGCTAATGAATTAACTTTCAGGAATGATTACTTATGATGGTATTTTGCACATTTTAAGGTGGATCAAACATAGATGAAAGAAAAATTACTTGAGGGAGCAAGTTAAACCATGAAAGACAAACAAGAATTAGTGGGTGAGCAAGATACATTCCTTTTTTATTAATGAGGGTTCATATGTAATGAGTAAGTTGAAAGGAAATAAGGAAAATACAGAAAGAAAAATTCAGGAGTTGTTTTTTAAAGAAATAGGAGAATAATGTCTTGTTATGAGAAATTTAGTGAACATAGTAAAAAATGGAGAATGAAGAATAGACTAAGCCAGTTGAATATATATATATTTTTGGCACTGTATGTGGAGCAGCCATTCATTATTGTATATAAATGTTGAAAGAAATTGTGGCATTCATAATTAGTAATTTAAAGTCAGGGAGCTAACAGAGTCAGACACACAATTCTGTACTTGTAATTGAATATATGTAATAAGTGATAAACTAAATATGATATTATTTATATTTTACTTTAGAAACACAGTTGGGGCCTGAGGAAGTGGTGAGGCCCTGGAAATGTTGCCCTCATTGTTTGCATGTGTCAAATAAAAAGAAAAAAAGAAGCATTTTCCATAAGGAACTGTCTCCTGTGGAGTTCATCCTAACATATTTATTATTAATGGACACAGGTGCTAATAGGATGACCCAGATTGGTAAACACATATATATATGGGCAGCCTGACATATTTTTTGGTTTGATGTTCAGAAAGGGGGTCACAAAAAGACTATGTGTAAAATCTGGAATCAAAACATAAGAAAAAAATTATGAAGTAACATTGCTTGCAGAGACAGCCTTTGGTCCAGTGGGCACCATGTTGCTTTCCTATGCTGGTGACCTGAGTTCAGGTGCAAGCTTAATGAACTGGCTGAACAGGCCAAAGCTGGGGGGAAGGATGTGCAGTGTGTGGCACTGCCTCAGCCTGGAGAGGAACAAAGAAGTGTTTTGGCACACAATCAACAACTTGTGGTGGGCCAGAGAGCCTTCCTTCACACAAAGATTTGATGTGCATGTTGAGGCCTGATGAGAAACATAGAAACATAGAATTTGATGGCAGATAAGGACTGCTTGGCCCACCTAGTCTGCCCATTTCCCTATCTAACAGATAAGCTGCAGATCCTAGTTATCCAACAGCCTACTTCCTCTTACCCCTCACTAGAATTGCTTTATGTCTGTCCCATGCATTCTTGAATTCCCCCACTGTTTTTGACTCTATGACCTCCTCAGAAAGGCTATTCCATGTATCAACAACCCTCTCTGTGAAGAAATACTTCCTCACATTACCCCTGAGCTGTCCTCCCTCTATCTTCAATTGTGCCCCTTTGTTTTTGCACATTTCTTTTTCCGAAAGATGCTACCCTCTTGGACTTTGTTGATTCCCTTGAGGTATTTGAAAGTTTCTATCATGTCCCCTCTCTCCCTCCTTTCCTCAAGGCTTTACATCTTTAGTTCCTTTAGTCTTTCTTCATGTGTCTTCTGATGCAGATCCTGCATCATTTTGGTTGCCCTTCTCTGGACAACCTCCACCCTGTCTATGTCTTTGCAGAGATGGGGTCTCCAGAACTGTACACAGTACTCCAGATGTTGTCTTACCAACTGTCTGTACAGAGGGCCAAAAACTTCCTGTTTTCTACTGGTGATGACTCTCCCTACGCATCCCAGTGTCCCCCCAGCCATCCTTACTGCCTGCTCACATTGCTGGCCCACCTTTAGGTCATCTGATATGACTACCCCCAGGTCCCTTTCCATTTTTGTTGTTGTCAGTATCTCACCACCCATTGTGTACTCTTCCCCTGGATTTTTGTTTCCCAGGTGCATTACTTTGCACTTCTTTACACTGAATCTAAGCTGCCATGCATTTCACCATTCCTCCAACCTTGCCAAATCCCTTTTCATCCTTTCCACCCGACCTTGTGTATCAACTCTGTTGCAGATCTTTGTGTCATCTGCAAAGAGACATACTTTCCCTTCCAGTCCCTCTGCAATGTCACTCATAAAGACATTAAAAAGGACTGGCCCCAGTAATGAACCCTGTGGTACCCCACTAGTAACCCTCCTTTCTTCACTGTGGACTCCATTTACTATTACCCGCTGTGTCCTGTTGTCCAACCAGTGTTTTACCCAGGCTACCACCCTGGGACCCACTCCCAGGCTGGCTAATTTGTTTATTAATCTTTTGTGCTGGACTGTGTCAAATGCCTTGCTAAAGTCTAGGTAGGCCATGTCCACAACCCCTCCCTGGTCTACTGCTTTGGTCACCCAGTCAAAGAAATCTATTAGATTTGTCTGACATGACCTTCCCACTGTGAATCCATGCTGCCTTGGGTCCTGTGCCCCACTGGCCTCTATGTACTCAACAATTCTTTCCTTCAGAAGTGATTCCATCATTTTCCCTACCACTGAGGTCAAACTGACAGGTCTGTAGTTTCCTGCCTCTGTCTTGCTCCCACTTTTGTGAAGGTAATCACATCCACCCTCCTCCAGTCCTCAGGTACCACATCATCCTCCTATGGTTTATTAAAAAGGGTAGTCAGTGGTGTTACTAGTTCTTCCCTTAGTTCTTTTAGAATTATGGGGTGAATCCCATCAAGACCCTTTGCTTTATCCACCTTCAGTTTTAAGAGTTCTTTCAGAACCATTTCTTCTGTGAAAGGACTAATATCAACCCCCTATCCAGAGTGCTTCTATTGATTAGATTAGGTATTTCCCCCCCTGCTTTTCCATTGTGAATACTGAGCAGAAGTATTCATTCAGTATCCCTGCTTTTTCACTGTCACTCTCTGCCCAACCACCTTCCTCTTTGTTCAGCCTCAGTATCCCTGCCTTAGTCTTTCTTTGCTCCCTAATGTACCTATAAAAGGTTTTATCCCCCTTCTTAACCGAGATGGCTATCTTTTCTTCGGTTTGGGCCTTTGCTATTCTGACTGCCTTCCTCGCTTCCTTCTGCTTTAAATGGTACAGTTCTCTGTCCTTCTCCTTCTGTGTTTCCTTATACTTCCTGAATGCTATCTTTTTCTCCCTTACCTTCCCTGCCACTTCTTTTGAAAACCATAGTGTTTTTTCTTTCATTTTAATTTGTTTATTTGCTTCACACAAAGGCGTGTTGCCTCTGTGATGGTGGTTTTCATGTTTCCCCATTGTTGCTTCACCCCACCTTCTTGCCTGTTTGCTAGTACTTTTCTGAGGCACTCTCCCATTTTGACAAAATCAGCCCTCTTGAAGTCCAGTACCTTCACTTTTGTGTGGCTTGACTCTACAGCTAAGTTTATCGTGAACCACACTGTTTGATGGTCGCTTGTTCCCAGATGTCTACCCACTTCAAGATCAGAGATCCTCTCTTTGTCCCCATTTGAGAGTACCAGGTCTAAGATTGCTCTCTCCCGAGTGGGTTCCAAAACTAGCTGTTTGAGGCATGCCCCCTGTAGGGCATCGAGAATGGCCCTGCTCTTGGATGTGGCTGCAGCAAAGGGGCTCAAATCAACATCTGGCATATTCAGGTCCCCCATCAGCAATATCTCCCCTTTCTCTGCCATCCCAAGGATGCCTTCTATCATTTCCTTGTCCATTTCCTCCCCCTGAGACGGGGATCTGAATACAACCCCTGTGTGGATTGTGGAGCCATTTCCAGTCTCCAGGGTGACCCGCGTGCCTCCTCTCCTCCATGAGGACATGCACTGTGTCAGGACAGGTGGGGTGGCAAGAAAAATGGTAAAAAAGGGTAGAATGAAAGTCAGGTCATTGAAAGTCCCACACAGTAACTGGCCCCTAATTGCTGTCAGCTGTCCGTTTACCTCAGGAACCTACCTTGTAGCTTTGGTAAAGCCCTCCCAGAGATTCCCCCATGATGGGGTTGGGGGGGAGAGATGTCCCCCTAGCTCTCAGCCAGTTTGTCAGTCCATTGCCCTGTCAATGTTGCAGGGCATGAGAAAGGTGGTGGCTTCATCCTGCACTGGTGGCAGTCAATGAGAGGAGCAACTTGAGTCCCCTGAGAGGAGACTGGTGGTGATATAGGATGCCAACTCTGGCCTTGGAGGACACTGACCGTGTGTCTCAGATAAGTATTATTTTTTCAATAAAGAAAACTGAGCTCCAGTACAGGCAACTTCCAAGGGAAATACAAACAAAACAGTAGTATGTTTTTTTTCCAGGGACAGGCCCAATCCACTACTCAAGTGTGTTATATTATAGCATACGGTGTAACGTTGTACTTGCTCAATTTTTATCTGTGCTGAAAACTGTTCAGCACAGATAAAAAAAGTTCTTGGAATGCTGTTCAGCCCGTACATGCAGAACAGCATTCTACTCAGTCAAAAGCATGAACATTTTGAAAGCTATGCTCATGCACTCCACTCCACTCACTGCAAACCACAGGATCAACCAGATAAACAGTCCTGGTGTCGACAACAGCAGCTTGGTAACAAGAACTCCAAACTGGCAGGATCAACCAAATAAGTAGACTTAATGAAAATAGCATGTAATTTAATACAAAAAAACCAGAGCAGGACCAACCAGATTTTTATACTTTACTAACAGTAAGTCTCTCACTCAGCGACAAATACGGCCACCAGTTTTTTTGTAAGTCCCTGTCTAACTAATCTCACAGCCAATAAAAGATGCGCTAGCGACGTATGATGATTTGGTTCCCTAGCAATGACCAGTGAACCTAGCAACCAGCCAGTAACATGGAGTAAAATGAAGCAGCAAAACTGAAATTTCTCTATAAAACAGAAGATTCTAAACTATATTTCAATCATCATACACTATAAAAAATACTGGATAGGCAATCCAATGCAGAATCAGTGTGTTCTGCCACCTCAGGGCTCTGATTCCTTAGGACCTCTCAAGCTTCGCTCTCAGGGTCACAGTGAATGAAAACCCTTCTGTGGCAGAACACACTGGTTCTGCATGGTTTCCCATCCAGTATTCTCTATTTGTTTTTACATATTAGTCAAAAAGAAATTGAATAAATAAAATTCATGAAGTTATGATAAAAAGTAATGTGAGTAATTTTTTGATTTGGTCCCTTTAGTTGGGGAAATATAATATTATTGGTTTAAATAAACAATTAGAATATACATTAACTGATATTATTAACATCTTTCAGACAATTAACCAGATTCTCTGATGAAGAGTTGATCCTTAAATGTAAGAAGATTTGTATTATTCTGGAAGTCATCAATAAAAAAAATCATTGATTTATGAAAACTTTCAGTGAGTGGGCCTGTTTTGTGCAATCTCTAGAGTAAAGCATTATTTTTTCTAAAGAGCACCTTGTACAGTATGTCCCAGTTAGTTACTAAAAAGCTACATATCCTTTGTGATCCCATTGCTATTCATATTTTACAGATATGACTGGATGCTCTTTTGAGCTGCCCAGGTCCCATCCTAAAATCCCCAGAACCCAGGTAAGACATCTTCATTAGTAGTACTTTATTTTTAAGTTAATGTTTATTAAGTTTTCCAAGAATAGAAACACATGGACAGTAAGAAAACAAAGATGTAGAAAACAAAAATAGATACAGCCATTATACAAAATGTTCAGTAAGTGTTAGTATTACACGAGAGTTCAATAACAATCTATTATTTGTTACAGGTGTTTCTGGTAAATGGTGAAGGGCCAGAAAAAAAAAAAGGAGAGCCCATCACAGTTAATGCCATTATGGAACAACTGTTGACTCTGTCTCCATATAATAGATTACCTATCTATGCCATAGGACCCTGTGTATCAGTATAGATTGCTGTTTGCTTTCAAATTATTTATATATATATATATATATATATATATATATATATATATATATATATATATATATATATATATATATATATATATCTATATATATATATATATATTTATGTGTATATATATATATATATATATATATATATATATATATATAGTTAGGTCACATGGCCACTTTTATGTTAAACCCCAAATTTTGAACTTTAATAACTTTGTAACTGTTCATCTGCTTTGCCTGAAATTTGGCATGCACATTGTCGTGCATTTCTGGATCTGGAAATTTCCATTCCAGTTGGATTTTTGGTTGTGGAGCTGCAGTGCATCAAAATGTGTGAAAAAGCCTCAACTTTTGTGAATCCTTTGCTCGTCTCTACAGTCCAAACGGTTTGTCCGTCTGATCCAAAAGCCTCAACTTTTGTGAATCCTTTGCTCATCTCTATAGCCCAATGGTTTCTCCGTCTGATCCAAAATTTTCAGGGTATATGGAGATTGGGTCAGGGAAGTGCCTTTTGAAGATTTTGTGAAAAAAATATTAATCCGTTCAAAAGTTATTAAAGTTAAAAGTTTCCCATTATATTCTATGGGAAAAAAATAAATGTTCTGCATGAAAGTAAGTTGTAATGTCATGACAGTACCTTTTTCTGTCACAAATTCCCCCAGTATTGTCCTGCCACGCCATCTTATTTTCAGTTAGCGGTGGAGAAAAAATTTTATATTTCAAAAAATAGTGCCCCTAGGTGAACACGAACTGTTGTGTTTACCTAAATGAGGTCCTAGGAACAGCAACAATACTTCAGTTTTTTTTTCAAAAAGACTCAGAAATATGTGCATTTTGATGCGGCCATGTGTACTGACGCAAATGGGAACATGACACTTTCGCAAATTGCAAAAATGTTGCATGGTACTTTCACAAAATTTGCAAAACAGTACTCACCCCAAAATCATGGTTTATTTGTCACCTCACTGCCACTACATGGTTTGGACTTTTGAGCTGAAATTTGCAGGGTGACAAGCCCTTGAACAACAGATGTGCCTGCTGCTGGTTTGGTGAAAACAATTACACCAGTTCCAGAGTTACAGTACTCCAAATTTTCAAATATTCCCATAGGATTGCATTGTGGTGGTCACAGCGCCTTTTGGCACCTGTATCTCAAAAACAATTTGAGATACAAATGTTTCACTAAATGGAGCTAAGCATGTGTGGAGATGGCTAGGTCTTGCATACAACTGTGAAATAATTTTTTCTGCTACATCCTCGCCACGACCTATCAAAGGGCTGTACTCATTTGTGTCTATTTTTACTAAAAATACAATAGTGGTGTTGTGTTATATTTGATACATTTACTGCTATTTAGCTGCTTTTAGGAGGGGTGCTGTTGTTGAGAGAGAGTTGGCTCACTGTTTGTTTTGTTGTTTGAGAGCACTGCCATTGCACCTACTCTAACTGCTGAAATAGCAGCATTTTATTTGAGTTGTGTATATATTTATATATATATATATATTCATACACATCTCATATATATATATATATATATATATATATATATATATATAGTAGATTTTAAAAGACTTTTAACATTTTCACGCCATATGCTAATTTTATACATGTGACTTTTCTATAAATGGGCATGCGTGGTGTTCCAGATTCAGATTTCCTCTGACCTCCCATGACTACACCACATCTCGCACTTGCATTGTGGAGAATTATGTAGTTGTTTTAGCCAACTTGTGCTGTTATTTTCTTTCTTCTCTAACTTTCTGCACTTTGAGATTAGAACCTCAGATCCTCAGGGTTTGAAAACAATTTTATTTCTGGTAACCAAGGAAAAGTGAAATAACTTTCTTTGCACTAAGATTGTATATTGCTTAGAAAGATATGCTAGCCGTGGTTGTGCTTAGCTGGCATTGAAGAAGTTAGCTGGGCAAGTAACAGATACTAGATATTTGAGTGATATTTGTGTGTTTCCCTTGATATTTACAAAGGATTGAAGGGATTTAACTTTCAAGAGGGTTTGAGATGCATAATTATTTGTGAATTTATTCACGAGTGTAGAGTGTTGAATTTGTTTTAGTGACTCAGTTCACTTATTGTATTATCTCTCTCCCTTTTGTGTGCCTAGTACCTTTGTGGGAAGTTATACCAATTTTTTACCTTGAACCACCAGCACATTGCCTAAATCCCAGACACTGCTAATGGCTGGGCCTGTGTTTTCCTGTGCACAAGTTTGGAACTGCTTGAGCAATTTCAGCTGACCAAGGGAAGTGGCAGTTGGTGTTACATTTCTTCAACCATAGTAGAAACACATCTTTTGTTCCATGGACATTGGCGTGTTTTCTTTACAAGACCAAACTTATTAAGCAGAAGGTAAAGGAACTTGTAATTCCAAACATTGTTCTTTAAAGTTGGAAATTCTACTATCCATACAGTTCTACCATCCTTATAGCCTATCTGGAAAATTTGCCTTACAACATTTGAAAGCTGCCAAGAGCTAAGCACTTAGTGTCATTAGAACCACAGTGCTTCATTTAAACTTTTGTTACAGAGATTGTTTTTGAGCTGATATACTGAGCTGTGAATTGTTGCCTATTGAACTTTTACTTGCCATTTTCTGACTAGTGAGGTTATTTTTCTTCTTTTTTAATTTTCTCTAGAGAAAGACTTGTGGGATTCTTTTCTCTTAATTTTTATTTTAATTATATCAGCCTAAAACTGTGGTAAATACAATGTTCCAGAGGAAAAGCCACAGTTGCTCACCTCTCTTAAGTGAAGCTACACTTGGAAAAGAGGGAAAGAGTAGAAAAGCAAGACAAACCAAGATTACTGACCGTATTAAATTAAATAGAGTAATGGAGAGTGATAAAACTTCCACCCCAATAGATCACTTAACAAGCATGAGGATAATTCTATTGAAGCCTCCCCAGCTATTTTCTGTAGTGGAAATTCGTTAAGTAACAGCAATATAGTATACTGTCAAGCACTGTCACCCGATTCTCCTGTCTTATGGGATAGTGACATTTTGGGGTATGCTAGTTATGCTAGTTATGTATGGATGTACAATATACAAATTTGCCTAACAATGAGATGACACCTGATAAGGGAAGAGGGACCTCCAAAAATCAATTAGCACAAAAAGATATGGTGCTGGTAGCAGGGTCAAAGCTCAGACAAGTTAACACCAAATTACAGAACACTATTAAAGGGATAAAAGAACTAGCATCAAGTTATTGCTACAATCAACCCCCTACTCAGAATGAAGGCTCCTCTAGGGTGTACCCACAGACAAGTGATGCAATAAAAGATGATGGCAAGTGTATTACTGACAAGTCTTAGTACATACCATTGTCCATCAGTGAGGATTTGGTTGCACATTTGGGCCATCAAGATACAGCCAACCTCATACTGATGGAACAATTAATTGTACTGAAGAATGAGATAGAGAATGCCAGATACAATAGTGCTGCCAATTATGCTAAATTGGTATCAACTAAAAATAAACTAGAGACTATGGCCCAGATATTCAAACTGCGCTCAAAAGTAGCGCAACAGCAGGAGCAAGCACAAACCAGTTGCGCAAATGCGCAACAGGTGCGATATTCAAACATGGAGCAGAGCAAATTGTGCAAGCAACCAACGTCTGAATATCACACATACTGTGCCATCGAGCAACCAGGAAGGAGAAGCTGAGCCAAAATGTTGCGCTATGGCGCAACCAAGGAAGCTCAGCTGAGCATTCCAGAGCTGCCATAGCGCAAGCACAGCCCCCCCAGAGCAATGGAACTGCACATCCAGGGAGGCAGGCTGGGGCCCACCGCCAGCCATGCCACACATGGGCACAGGAACACACTGCAGAACCCACACCACACCTGCACACCCCAAGCACAGCATCACTGGGGGTGGGACGGATGATCCACGTGCCCATGGGGACAAGCCAACAAAGCATAGCAGAGCCCTCACACCCCAGCACAACCACTGGCAGGTGGAGAGTGCCACACACACAGGGGTTGACAACCACAGTGCACATCAGCCCCCCGTATGCACAGCACACCCTGCACTGTGACCCCAAGACACCACCCATGTGCAGTGACTGGCACTGCAGGAAACCATGCAGTCCCCCCAGCACACGTCAGCCCCGTACAACACAGAAGCCTACAAGCCAGACACACCCTGTGCACCCAGCAGTGGGTGGCAGCAGATGGCAAGACCAACCAAAAGCCACTGCCATGCTGCAGATACCTCCCCATGCACACACATGCACACACACACACACACACACATACCCAGGACCATACCAGCCCAGATGGCATGCACACCACTGCAACTGAGCAACCATAGCCAGCTGCAAATCAGAGACCAACACAGTATTCATATCAAAATATAAATGTATTAGAAAAATGTAATTACAAAATCCACAACAACATAACTATTTACAAGAGGGGGGAAGGGTACAAGGTAGGGGTGGGCAAGGGGTAGGGATGAAGAACTTGGAGAGGAAAGGCAGGGCAGGAGGGATGGGTGAAGTGGGAAGGGGAATCTGGCCTAAGGCCTTGGAGGCTGGTCCTCTGCTGCCTGGTGCTCTCGTGTATGGCTGTGCCGCCTCCGTACCCCATGGCGTTGCATGTTGCTGAGGATGGTCCTGTTGTCCACGGAGACCTGGGTGAGCTGCTGCAGTGCCTGCTCAATCCTCCGGAGCACAATGAGGCCTAGGAAAATGGGAACACAGTCAATGGCTGTGACTGACCACAACCCTGAACACCACCCAACCTGCTGCAAGCCATATAGCCCAATGTCCCACACCTGTGATGGCATACACCCACCCACAGTGAACATGCACATAGCCATCACAAACAGGCGGCACCAGCTATGCGGCACCACCGCCCACACACACTGCCCACGCCAATCACAGTACAAACTAGGGCTGGCAAGTGATGTGGCAATGTGGTGCAATGCCAGTTACACAGCTATGTGCCCAGTGCATGCCTGGACCACCAGTGACGTACTACACACAGACATGCTGTGATACTGCAATAGTGATGCATGTCACCTGTGTCATGCCTACATACATGGATACATAGACAGTCAGCAGATAAGGGCCTATGGGTCACCCAGTCTGGCCATTTGACCTTGTAAGTTCATTCTGTTTTCCTATAAGTCTGTTGCACCTTACCCCTGACCCCCAGAATTCCTTTATGGCTATCCCGTGCATTCTTAAATCCCATGACCAAGTAAGCCCCCACCACTTCCTCTGGCAGAGTGTTCCACTTGTCCACCACCTGTTCTGTGAAGAAATTCTTTCTCATGTTTCCTCTGAATCGTCCCCCCTCCAACTTCATCCCATGCCCTCTAGTCCTGGAACATCTTTTATGCTTAAAAATAGTGTTTTCCTGCACTCTGTTCCCCCCTGTAAGATACTTGTATGTCCCCATCATATCCCCCTCTCCCTCCTCTCCTCCAGGGAGTACATGTTCAGTTCCTTCAACCTGTCGTCATAGGACTTGTGATGCAATCCATGCACCATCCGTGTTGCCCTCCTCTGAACCCTCTCTACCCAGTCCATGTCCATACGTAGGTATGGTCTCCAGAACTGTACACTGTACTCCAGGTGGGGCCTCACCAGTGTCTTGTATAGTGGAATAATGACCTCCCCTTTCCTGCATGGTTGTGTTGTGCATGGCTGGTGGTCTTGCCGCCCCCAGCATGCAATAGCATCCATGAAGTAATGATACTCACACTCCTCCAGCAGCTGGCTCTGCCGCTGCTGCTGCTGATGCTGCTGCTGCTGCTGGGGCACAACACCCCCCGGCACCGGGGCCCTGGCACGGCCCACATCACCGTTGCCCTGCATCCTCAGATTCCAGCCTGTGGGAGACATATGTTGAGACAAACATCAGTGTGACTCAAAAGCAGAGTGCCCCCTGCCCCAGTGAGAGTACCTGCCCACACAGCCATAACCATCCATCGCACAGCTGCACACATTGACACAGCCAACCGTGTCCGAGGCAGGCACCTATGCACAGCCACCCAAGCACACAACACCCCTACAGAGAATATATGGTGCATAGATGGTACACTCACCTGGCCTAGGCACTATGCCCTGCCTGGCACGCGACCGCAGCCGCAACAAAAGTTCTGGCTCTCTGGCGGAGGTCACCAGCCCGTGCCAGCACTGCTCAGCAGACCGGGCCACGCCCAGTGACCTCCACCAGGTCAGTGGCCACTTGCTGCCACAGCTGAGTCCTGGCACTGGTGAGGGCGTCACCATACAAGCCATCATAGTGTGGCTCGACTAGGGCCACCAGGTTGGCCACTTCAATCTGGCTCCAGGACACCGCCCTCCTCCTAGCCATGGCACCAACTTTACAGCAGGCAATATGGCGCCCCGCTGCGCTGTAACCCCATGTGGAGTTGTTGTGCAATAGACCACCACAGGCTCCAATTGCGCTGTTCGAACAGCACCATCACTTCACATGGCGCTGTCACCAGACAGCGCAATAGGGACATACACATGGCATGCCAACAGCGCCAGGGGTCAGAGGGCATACACAAGGTCACGGCAATGACGCAAGGCTACGCACAGCACCATCAGACGTATAGGCATCCTGCATGACTGCCAAGCTGTGCACCAGTTATAGTGAATTTCGCGTAGAAAAGCATACAGCCATATAGTCGCCCAGTGCTGCAGCGCCACTGGCACAATGGTGGCTATGGCTCTGGATCGCCTATCACGCGCTCAGCAGGTCTGCAGCATGATAGACGCATCGAAGCTGTCTGGGCATGCGCAATGCGGTGTAGCACGCAGCCACAAACCCGCGCCATTGGCTCAGCGGACCTTCCTATTCCAGCAAAGTGCAAATACAGCGATATTCAGCCGACATATGCAAATCCATTCAATCAGCCATTCAAAGGCGCGGTGGCACGATTAGCATGTCATAAAAGTTGTGCCACACCTCATTTGCATGTGTTGCACTATAAAATGCGACAGTGGGTTGTGCTGGCCAGATTTGGTTACTGCAGGTGAGGTAAGTTACATGCTGTGTGATGCTCAGGGCAATGCCATGGGCGGAGGATGATAAAGGCTGAGGGGCTGAGCATGAAAGGGCGCCAAGAAAGGGACAAAGGGCACCCTTCTATCAGTATCTGCCATCGCGGAGAGGAAGCGTGTAGAACTTCCGCCCAGGCCGGCAGCTTCTGCTCATGGGGAAATGCTGTCGACTGCACAGTGACAGGTGTCCACTTCCACCCATACAGATCACCATGACCGACCAGATCCAAGCTGAGGGTGGACAGCGGGGCGGAGGAGCCGCCGAATTCACTGCGGGCAGAACGTGGAGGCCTCTTCCAGGCCTACCTGGAGGATGAGCCACCATTGAGTGGACGGAGGGCACCTCAGGAACATGCAGCTGCATGGGAGGGGTAGCTCGGACCATCAACCCTGCATGGAAGCCACCAGCGCCCATGCAGGAATTAAAAGAAGATGGGGACTGACCGCGGGGAGGCTGGAGAAGGTGGCAGCCTTCAGGGTGAGCACGTGCTGGCACTGGTGGGGGCTCCAGTGGTAAGCAAGCCTGACCCCTACAGAGGAGACACTGGTCACAGCCATGCAGCCGAGTGCCGTGCGGGCGTACCAGGTGGAGGATTCAGACAGGTGGAGGCCCATCACTGCACAGTATGACATGGTGGTGTTGTTGGGGGCTGTTGTCCATGCACTCACATGTACTCTCTTTCTGTTACAGATCCTGTTGATCTTCAGGAGATTGATGATGCAGACCTGGGCAGTGTGCGACTGGGAGAGGGACCATCCACCTCCACCACCAGCCTGCAGGCACTGCAGCAGTATGCACTCTGGGCCAACAACCCAGTGTCAGTGATACAGGTGCAGGGGTGCACAGCCTATGTCTCAGCAGTCTGGCATGCAGTATGCCAGCATGCTGTGCCTATGGCATCATGTCACGCACCTCCACCATTGATGACAGCAGGCCTGCAATGGGCAGTGATAGGTGTGTGTCCATGACGGACACATGGCAGGCCAGCACGTGCCCCTGGGCCTTCCTGGTTCACACCTGTGTACCAGCATGCTGGCATAGTCCCAGGCTGTGCCTGTCAGCACAGTGGGGGCAGCACGGTGGCTGTAGCAGGTGTCTGGCACTGTTGTCAGCACGAGGTGGAACAGGTGGACCTGGGGCTCAGCAGTTGAGGGGCAGCAGCAGTAGCCCCACACCAGGTCTGAGGGTACAGTGTCAAGCAGTGGCACATGTCCACCACCCTTTGATCCGCCCATACCTGGTCCCAGAACAGTGCCCACCTCAAGGGGTGCTGTGCTCCAGGACTATCCACACCCTGGGGTCAACAGTGCCATTGGGGCACAGTACTCCATTGGACGCACACTACTGCTGCAGGACTCGCATAGCTGCAGGGGTGGGTTGCAAGGTCTGTGGAGGCACTGTCTGTGTCCGTGAGCGCAAGCAGGAGTGTGCTTGGGACCAAGCCGAGCTGGTCATTATGCAGAACGGATGTGACCGCTGCCATTGACAGGCTGACCCAGGCAGTAGTCTCTGTCACGGACGAGTGGCACACACTGTCAGGTGCCCCTGTACCACACCCCACAGTGCGCCCACTCCCATTCCCAGCGCCATGCAACACCAGGCCTGTCGGCCGGGTTCTGCTGTGGGCATCCCGAGCACCCCTGGTGCAAGTTTGTTTGGTAGATGCAGACCCCTGTGGGCAAGGTCGCATTCGCCAAGGGAGCCCTGGTGGTGCACCAGCACCACCCGATGTGGCCCCTGCTCAGCCTGCCAGTGCTGCTGAACACAGCAGGGCCACCACACATCCGTAGTCGCCGATGGGACAGTACCTGGACTGAGCGTGTCTCCCAAGTGCAGGCCCTGTCTGGTGCTGCCCTGTGTGCAATGTGTGTCATGGTGGGCGGTGCACTGCTGGGTGCTCTGCTCACTACGCTGACACACGGACCACCTGCACACTCTCCCCAACTGCTGTCCACAGGTGCAGTGTGCATGATGATGCCTGCATTGCACTGTACACCAAGGTGCAAAGGGTGCCAGGTCCTGACACACGTCAAGTAGGACAGTCCAGGTGTGGGGGTGGTCGGTGGTGCTGTGTGTTGAAATGTCATTTCCGCAGTGCCGTGCTGCTGCCCATGTATGCCTGGTGTGTGTGTGTGTCCATATGAGTGCTCACCCCTCTCTGATGGTGTGTGGTATGCCTGGAACTCTAACTCCCCTGACCTTCATGCACAGTGTGTTCCCCTGTGTGCCTGTGGTTTGCGCATGGACAGTGCTGCCTGCATGTCCCCCTGACTTACCTGTGTTGGGCGTAGTGCTCTTCTGCAATGGTGTCCCAGTGCAGCTGGGCCTGCCGGGTCAGTTGGAGGTCCCTCCATCCTGGGGGGCTGCTCATCACCTAACATCACAGGCGCCACTGGCGTCCCCATCGCTATACCCCTCTTGGACTATAAGGCTATCCCATGGTCTTTGGCCATGTTGTGCAGGATGCAACAGGCCAGGAATATCCACAGGCCTTTGGGGGCTGTACTGTAGGGCTCCGCTGGAGGTGTCCAGGCATCGAAGCGCCTATGAGCATCCCAAACACCCGCTCTGATGTTACGTGTTGCGGCATGTGCCTTATTGAAGCATAGCTGCGCCAGGTCAAGGCGCCTGCACGGTGTGAGCAGCCAGACGGAGGGTGTATCCGCAGTCACCTGTGTGTAGATAGTGGAGATCAGTAGTCATGTCAGGTCCATATTACCCATATCCCTGTGTGCCACTACCATGGCACTGCTGTGCCATTCCCACCCTTGCCCAGAGTTTGCATTCCATACATGTGTACCCACCCCACTAGATGACCCGTGGGGATGTCCCCACTCTCGAATCGATGGCACAGTGCAGACTGGTGCCATATGAAGGCATCATGTGCTCCGCCAGGGTGTGTGGCTACAGACATTGATAATCGCCCAGTGGCATCACACACCACCTGGCAGTTGACACTGGAAACCCTTTAGTTCACTGGCCGTCCTGGGGCCAGGTGGCGTCGCGATTGCCACATGGGTGCAGTCTATGGCCTCCTAGCACACCAGGCATATGCTACCCTGTGGAACTCCTGCATGTTTGTTATACGCTCTGCGGCGGTGCTGGGGAAATGGATGTACTCGGCAGCATGAGGCAGCAGTGCGCTGAGGAATTGGGTGAGGATGCATGATGTGGGCCGACTGTGTAATGCCTGTGGTGTCCCCTGTTGGCCTCTGGAAGGTGCCCGTGGCGAGCAGGCACATGCAGGCTGTCACCTTGGTCTCCACGGACAGAGCGTGACTCCGTCGTGAGGGTGCCTGCATCACATCACTGCACAGCTCGCAGAGCCGTCTCAGTATTGCCCTGTTTAGGTGGTACCGGCCCACAATCTTGACGTCTGTGTACAGCTCGAAGCTGATGCGGGCACGATACCGCCTGTCGGGGGCATACCGCCGACGGGCTCCTCCACGGCCACGTCCCCTGCAGCATGGTGTCTCACCCCTCATTACAGCTTCCATGTGGAAGCTGGCACTGTCCATCTCCCCTGGCTTCTGCCCCCGGCTGCTGTTCCTGTGGTACCCCGCTGCCCCCACTGCTGCTTCCACTGCACCAGGCACCCCCACTGGCCTCTCTGTCCTCCTGGACCCACTGTCCCTCTCTGCCTCTTCCAGCTCCTCTCTCTCTCTCTCTCTCTCTCTCTCCCCCCAGTTTGTGGCCTGCTAGGTTTCTTGCGCCGCTTCCTTGACCTTTTATTTTGGCTCAATTCAGCTACTCTGCTGACTTCGCTGAGCCACTCTTGCACATTGGCATAAATATCGAATATCGCTGATTGCCGACTTTATGCATGGACCCGCCCCCTTTGGTTGCGCATGCCTTCATTTCCATTGCGCTGTTGCTCAGCATGTTTTTGGTGGCGCAACTGGCCCCTTCTGAATATCGCAGAATGGCGCATTTTTGGAGTTGCGCATGGGCAACCCTGTTGCGCATGGCGTAACCCTTTTGAATATCTGGGCCTATGTCTCCTACACCATGTTCAGATTAAATTATATATATATAGAACCACAGGAAGTGAATGAAGATGTTTCTGATTGTAAAAGACCAAACAACCAGACTTCACCACAATTGAAATACCTGATTTGGCTATTTGTTTACAAAAGCTAAAAAACAAAAAAGGGCAAAAAGGGAAAAAAGTGAAACATAGGCCTTGAGTGGCAACCTCCTCCAACTCAGAAAAGAGAAAATAAAATAAAAAAAGACAGCAACTAAAAAAAAGAATAAATGAGGACAGTAAGCAAAAAGAACTTAGAGGTTGTAACTATCCTAACTCTGAGAAAGAAATGGTGTAAGTGCCAATTGCTAATACTAATTTAGTAGTATTAGAATCTAATTTGGAACAACACTTGGTGCTGTTAGAGAAAGAAGTCAATGCCCTTAAGCAACTGTGCCCAAATGGAGGAATGACAGGAAATATAAATATACAGAAGGATATACTTCATGAGGAATCAAATGCTAATATTCATGGTGGTATTGTAATTGCTGGAGTGGAGACCTCATTGGGGGAAATAGGTGAATAAAAGAAAAACTAACTATACTAACTATACCCAGAAGTAACTGGAAGGGGAAGGGGGCAGATCTGTTCCAGTACAGTAACTCCTTCTTGTTGTTTTTACATGGTTTCTTGTGGATTTTACTTGGTAGGTTATTTCTTTCTTACTACTTCTAAGAGGCTAGCAGGGTATTGTTTTGGGGGCTGTTGGAAGTTTGAAAACTGTTTTTGATGGCTATAAGTGGGATCATTTGTTTGATGTTTCACTGCATAGCAGGCTGTGTTTGTGGAGGCCTAATTCTTCTGATTTAAAACCTATTTGGTGGGATTTAATTGGGGCGGTTTCTTTGAATTGGAGACCTATATCTGTTAATTTCAAGCCTATTTTGATGTGTTGTTGGTGAAGCTGTTTGAACTGGAGACCTGTTTCCTTTGGTAGCAAACCTATTTTGGGGGGATTTGAGTAGAATTTTGATTCCTTTTTGCTGGCTTCACTAGCTGCAAAGTTTAGTGCACAGTGGGGGAAGGGTGCTAATGGTCTGGCCAGGTCTCACTCTGCTAATTAACTGGAGGCAGAACTGAATCAGGTTTGTGGTGTCAGTTGCTTTGGGTTCTCAGAAGTAACTGGAAGGGGAAGGGGGCAGATCTGTTCCAGTACAGTAGCTCCTACTTGTTGTTTTTCATGGTTTCTTGTGGATTTTACTTGGTAGGTTATTTCTTTTCTTTCTTACTACTTCTAAGGGGCTAGCAGGGTATTGTTTTGGGGGCAGCTGGAAGTTTGAAAACAGTTTTTGGTGGTTATAAGTGAGCTCATTTGTTTGATGTTTCACTGTGCAGCAGGCTATGTTTGTGGAGGTCTATTTCTTCTGATTTAAAACCTATTTGGTGGGATTTAATTGGGGTGGTTTCTTTGGTTGCAGTGCTTGGAGGGGCAGACACAGGGCTGATACAAGCAAGAGACAGAGTCAGATGTATGCCCTAATCCCACCCCCCACCCCTCCCTCCCCAGAGCTCGGCTCATTTATAGGGGAACACCTGCCCTGCGATTGGAGGAAAAGGCTTCCGGTGCAGCTCATGTAGTTCTAGTCACTGGGGGTTGGGGTTAAAGGCTGGAAGAGAGGAGCTTAGGGAGTTGTTCACTTCCCTTATAAGTTTATTGTGTTGTACTACACCTAGTAACAGGGGTACCTGTTTACTGTGGGACTGTATCTAGGATTAGTGGGTGACCTGATTAGTGGGAAGGAGTGTATCTTGGACTAGTGGGGAACCTGGTGGCTCACCCAAGAAAACCTACTTGGAGGGGGATGGGACCACATGTCATTAGGGCCGGCATCTTTGGGAGGGTGTAGGGTGCACAGGGTGTGGCACAGCCATGATACTGGACTGGGCTTGGAAGTTCGGTGGTTGCCCAGTGTGCTACCAGCTGGCACAGCTTAGGGAGGAGGTTGAAGGGGATTAGGAGATAGCTGTGGGAAGGGGGCAGTATGATTGGGGAATAGGTCAGGTTCTCTCCCACGGGGTTGCACCAAGCACTAGGGGCAGGGGCATAGGCAAAGGAGTGCAGGAGAGCACTCTGGGGTCACATAGGGACCCTGGCAGATGGGGCCCAAAAGGAGGATACTACCAAGGAAGCAGGCAGGTAACTGGGGACCCTCACAGATGGGGGCCAAAGGGAGGACATTCTCAGGAAAGTAGGCAGATGGCTGGGGCTGGACAGAAGGAGGCAATGGGGGGAGGTGGATCAGACCTTAAGCTCAGTAACTGCTTCAATTCTCTTCTTCTGCTTGAGGAAGAGAGGTTGATGTAGCCATGACAGGGGTGGTTAGAGATGGAAAGGGAGTAGGGGGCAGGTGGTGGGGGCCGGATAGCAGGGAGAACTTGGAATGCATGAAAATGGGGGAGCAGAGGATCAGAGCAGGAGGAAGAGGGGTAGAGGGAGGAAAGTGCAAGGAGAAAGACCAGTTGGGAGAAAAGGGCAAGGAGAAGGACCAGAAGTACAAGGAGAATACAGTAAAGGGAGCTGAGGGTTTAGGCCAGGAGAGCACGACAGGCAAGAAGGGGCTGAACAGAGATGGGAAGGAAGGCAGGATGAGTCAAGCTAGTTTAGCTGATGGGGGAAGGACCAGTCGTGAGCAGTAATGGTGGGGGTAGCAAGGTACAGAAGGATACTCAAGAGGATGAGAGGCATAGGATCGGAGGGGAAGGGGTGACCAGGGTAAATAAGGATGGATGTCAGGTGGCATCCAGATAAGGGGAGGAGCAAGGAGACGGCTGGGGGAGGGGCCAGTAGAAAGGATGAGGGACATGAAAGGAGGGAAATGGAGGAAAAGGGTCCACCAGAGTGCTCCTGTTGGGTGATTCCATGATCAGGGGGATCAAATGGGATAGGGAGGGAGAAGCCTGCCTGCTTAGAACAATATACTTCCCTGGACTAACGGTGCACAGGGCCAAGCATGAGGTATATCAGCTGGCAAAGGATTGCTGAGGTTCCCTGGTCATACTGGTCCACCTGCGTACCAATGACATTGAGGGAAATAATGAGCTAGAGATACAGGCAAGGTTCAGGGAGCTTGCCAGGGTCTGTCATGATATAGTATATGCAATTTCCTTCTCGGAAATCCTGCCACTGCCAAGAGGAAGATTAGGGTGATAAACCAGTGGCTCAGGGAGTGGTATGGGGCCAGAGGGTATGGGTTGATGGGGGATTGGGGGAGACCTGGGAGGATAAGGGGCTGTATGCTAGAGATAGGCTCCATCTCAATTCAGATGGGAAGGAAATCCTTAAGTTGAAAATAGGGGGGTTCATTGGTGAAAGGTGGGGTTTAAACTTGTGAAGTGGGAGTGATGGGAGAAAAGGCTGTCAAGGGGGGTCCGATAAACGAGGGGCTCTGTCTCCACCCCCCTGGGGAGCTGGAGGAATACAAGAAAAGGCCGACTAGTAAGGTGCAGACCGGGGGAAGACAGAATCCCCATGGGAACATGAGCAGGGGAAATGGAAGTATAGGGAAAGGGTGGAAGGTAGTCCTGCTAAATGCCAGGAGCTTGGGCAATAAAATTCCTGAGCTCCAGGTGATGCTTACTGAGGGAGAGTTGGATATGGCGGTGGTCACTGAGACCTGGGCCACCACAGGGCATGACTGGGACCTGAACCTGGAGGATTACATGATGTTCAGGAAGGACAGGGGGAGGAGAGGGGAGGAGGGGTAGCAATAATAGTCAAAAACTGCATTGCCATAGGAGGAGTGGAGGAGTTGGAGGGAACTGTGGAGGTGATTTGGGTCACCTTGATAACAAGGGGAGGCAGGAGAGTAAAAATAGGAGTGGTGTATTGACCCCCTGTGCTGGTGGAGGAGATGGAGGAGAGTCTGGTGGCAGATGTTGGGAGACACTGCAGATTGGGAAGGGGAAGGGTGGTGGTGTTGGGGGACTTAAACATGCCAGGAACAGACTGGGAGACTATGACATCCTCAGTGACCAGGGAACAGAGGTTGTTGGATATCTTTCAGGATGCGTTCCTAACTCAGCAGGTGGGGGAACTGACCAGGGAAGAGTGGATACTGGATGTGGTCCTGGCAGACAGTGACCAGATTGGGGGCCTGGAGGTAAAGGACCCATTGGCGGTGAGTGACCATGCCACGGTCTGGTTCTGCCTGAACCTAGGAGGGGTAGAAGGCTGCACAAAGACAGAGGTAACTGACTTCAGGGGTACAGATTTCAAAGAAATTGGAAGGATCCTTAAGGAGCACTTGGATGGGATTGGGCCAGACATGGACGCTGACAATAGGTGGGAAATCATCAGCAGGGGGGTGCAGGATGCTATCAGCACCTGCGCAAGAGTTAGACGAAAATGTGGTAGGGCCCAAAAACCCTGCTGGTGGACCATGGAGGTTCAGGAGGTGGTGAGGGGAAAGAAGGAGGCCTATAGGCAATTCAAGTGCTCAAGGAGTGAACGGGACCGAGGGGAGTACGAGCTGATGACGAGAAGGGCCACTAGGGTGGTGAGGGTGGCTAAGGCAAGGAAGGAGTAGAACCTGGCCAGGGAAATTAGGAGAGGGAACAAGGGGTTCTTTAGATACATTGGTGAAAAACAAAGGGTGAAGGGGCAGATTAGCAGGATTAAAACAGGGGAGGGATGGGCACAAGACCCGGGGGAGCAGGCTAGGGTACTAAATGAGTACTTTGCCTCAGTTTCACCAATGAAAATGGGGGCTGCATCATACATGGGAGGAGACGTGAAACTGAGGAGGGGGGAACCCTTACCGATCGGTGGGTCTGGGTAGGGGGGTATCACTGGCAGGTGGGGGGAAGGCAAAGCAGGGGGATGAGGTAGCAAAGGTGGAAATCATGGCACAGAGAGTGAGGGAAGCCCTCAGGTCCCTTAAGATGGAGAAAGCACCAGGGTAGGATAAATTACATCCCATAGTGCTGAAGGAACTGGCGGATGTCCTGGCAAAACCCCTGGCGGAGCTCTTCAGCATCTTTCTGAGGACAGGGTGGGTGCCCCAGGACTGGAAGGTGGTGCATATAGTGCCTATCCACAAGGGGGATCAAGGGAGGTGGCAGGGAACTACAGGTCCATTAGCCTGACATTGGTGGTGGGCAAGGTGATGGAGGGCATTGTCAAGGAGAGACTGGGGGGACCTGGAAAAGATGTGGTGCCTGGATGATAGACAGCATGGATTCATCCCAGGGAAATCATGTCAGACAAACCTTGTGGAGTTCTATGACTGGGTGACGAATGCCTTGGACCTGGGTAGACCAGTGGATGTCATCTTTCTTGATTTCAGCAAGGCGTATGACTCTGTTCCTCATGGGGGCCTGTTGGATAAGCTGGGAGAAATGGGGGTGGGGAAACCAGATGATCAGATGGCTAGGCAATTGGCTCTAGGACTGGACCCAGAGGGTCATGGTTGGTGGGATAGTCTCATCCACAAGGAGGATCATTAGTGGAGTCCCTAAGGGATCAGTTCTTGGGCCCTTCCTGTTCAACACCTATGTCTCTGACATAAGGAAGGTTATCAGGAGTGAGAAGAATCTCTTTGTGGATGACTCAAAACTGGGGGCGGTGGTGGATGAGGAAGAGGTGAGGGTGGCCCTACAGGGGGACCTGGAGGCTCTGGAAAGGTGGTCTAGAAAGTGGAAGCTGAGCTTCAATGCAGGGAAATGCAAGGTACTGCACCTGGGAGCCAGAAACTCAGGCGAAGTGTACACCCTGGGGGGGGGGATACTACAAGTCTCGATGGCTGAGAGGGACCAGGGGGTGGTGGTGGATGTCAAGATGAACAACTCAGAGACTTGTAGGAGGGCAGTGGCAAAGGCCAACAGGATGCTTGGATGCATCGCTAGGGGGATCACCTCCAGAAGGAGGGAAGTGATACTCCCACTGTATAACTGCTTGGTGAGGCCACACCTCGAGTACTGCGTGCAGTTCTGGAGGCCACGTTTAAAGACGGACATTGAACACCTGGAGAGGGTCCAGAGGAGGGCAACCAAAATGATTTGGGGCTTGGGGGATAGGACCTATGGGGAGAGGCTTGAAGAGCTAAATATGTACACATTGGAAGAGAGAAGGGACTGGGGGACATGATAGAGGTCTTCAGGTACATGAAGGGGGTAAATAGGGCAGGAGCAGTCAGGGTGTTCCGAAGGAAGGAGGGGGGCAACTAGAGGGCATGGGTGGAAGCTGGAGGGGGGAGATTCAGGGGTGAAAGGAGGAGGTGCTATTTCACTGAGAGGGTGGTGGAGAAATGGAATGCGCTGCCCAGGGGGCTGGTGGAGGCAGAGACAGTAGAGGGGTTTAAGAGGGGGTCGGACAGGTACAGAGGAAGGGTTCTGGAAGCAAAAACTAATGCAGCGAGAATAGCTGGGACTGGGAAGGGAGAAGCCAGAGATGGAGGGGGGGGCAGCAAGGTCAGCTACCAGGATGGGGGCTGACCAAATGAGCAGACACGAAAGACTATTAGGCCTATTCTGCTGGCATTTTAGTATGTTAGTACATAGATACATAGATACATAGATAGTGTCTGCAGATAAGGGCCTATGGCCCACCCAGTCAGCCCATTTGAGCTTGTAAGTTCAGTTTATGTTTTCCTAGAAGTCTGTCGCCCCTTACCCCTGACCTCCAGAATTCCTTTATGTCTATCCCATGCATTCTTAAATCCCATGATTGTTTCAGCCCCCACCACTTCCTCTGGCAGGGTGTTCCACTTGTCCACCACCCGTTCTGTGAAGAAATTCTTCCTCATATTTCCTCTGAATCATCCTCCCTCCAACTTCATCCCATGCCCTCTAGTCCTGGAACATCTTTTTTGCTTAAAAATAGTGTATTCCTGCACCTTGCTCCTCCCTGTGAGATACTTGTATGTCTCTATCATATCCCCTCTCTCCCTCCTCTCCTCCAGGGAGTACATGTTCAGTTCCTTCAACCTGTCTTCATAGGACTTGTGATGCAATCCATGCACCATCTTTGTTGCCCTCCTCTGAACCTTCTCTACCCTGTCTATGTCCTTACGTAGGTATGGTCTCCAGAACTGTACACTGTACTCCAGGTGGGGCCTCACTAGTGTCTTGTATAGCGGAATTATGATCTCTCTTTTCCTGCTGGTGATGCCCCTGCCTATACATCCCAGCATCCTATTTGCTTTACCTGCTGCCTTGTCACACTGTTTCCCTACCTTGAGGTCATCAGAGATGATAACCCCAAGATCCCTTTCCTGCTTGGTGCATGCTATATCCTCACCCCCCAACTGATATATTGTGCCAGGGTTTTTGTGCCCCATATGCATTATCTTGCACTTCTTTGCATTGAATTTCAACTGCCAAACCCCTGACCATTCTTCAAGTTTCTGCAGGTCCCTTCTCATTCTGTCTACACCCTCTGGTGTGTCTACTCTGTTACAGAGCTTTGTGTCATCAGCGAACAGTGAAATTCTGCCTTCTAGGTCCTGTGCAATGTCACTGATGAAGATGTTGAATAGGGCCGGTCCCAGCACTGATCCCTGTGGTACCCCACTGGTCACTCTTCCCTCTGTGGAGTGAGAGCCATTTACCACCACCCTCTGTGTCCTGCCACCCAGCCAGTTACCTGTAGCCTAGTATGTTAGTACCCTTATTGAGATTTACTAGGTTTGAAGACTGGCCTAATTTGTTGGACCAGGATCTCAAGGAATATTTAATAAATAGGTATTTCTATGATTATTATCTAAATTATCAAGAGATCTTATGGATTGGATCCACAAAGGATGGGAGAATAAACACCATTGAAGTGCATATAGAGTCTTCTAAACTTGCAAATCATTTGTGGTACAATGCTGATTTATTACAAAAAAGGGAGCTAATAATTAACTTTGCTAATAGAAATCAATTTATCCCAAGGCCTCCACCCAATGAGAATGAAGCTCCAGTAACTTTATCTATGTTTGGAATGTCAATCTTGAACAGGGAAAATAATTATAAATTAAAGGGACTTATCTGTAACTTGTTTGCGAATGTCTTGAATGTCCATTTGGGTTATTATGGCATTAGAAGAGTAAATAGATCCGAGGTCACATGGTGCAGGTTTCATGGTGGCTGCCTGATTGAGTTGTTCCAGCCTCCTGCTCCATTACAAGCCTATTATACGCAATTAAGTAGGAGTTAGACCAAGTGCGATCGCTAAGAGGTGTGCCTGAATACTGCCAGGGCACTCTGCAAGGTATTCCGGAGTCGATGGATGCGGAGATGAGAAAACCCCCGCCGAAACATACCCCGCCAGCATCCCCAGCTAAGGCCTTGCTGAAAAAAGCCAGAACCTCTCCGCAGGCGGGAGGCCTAGAAAGTGAAAGCGGCAATCCAGACAAGGAGCCCCTGATGCTGGCGCAATTTTTAGCGGAGTTTAAGCCTTTCCGTACCGAGCTGTGCACAGTGACCGAAGAACTGAAGGCAGTGACACAGGCATTGGAGGACTTATCTCGTCGAACGGGAGACACGGAAGTCAGGGTCGCCTCACTAGAAAAACAGATGGAGAAACACGAACCTGAGCTAATTCAGCTAAAACAAAAAATTAATAAAATGGAGATGAAAATTGAAGATCTGGAGGGAAGAAGCAGGCGTAACAACATGATAATTGTGGGTCTCCCTGAAAAGGAACAGGGACCCGATGCAATCGTGTTTATTCAAAAGTTCCTCCATCGGATTGCTGGCCCCATGCCCTTCGGTGACAACTATATGATAGAGAGGGCTCATCGAGCATTAAGGGCTATGCCTCCTGCCGGCTCTCCGCCTCGCATATTGATTTTCCGTTTCCTAAACTACCAAGAGAGACAATATGTTCTACAAAAAATCAAAGATCTTAAGGAGGTAAGGTGGAGGGGACTTTGCTGAGAATTGCCCAGGATCTCCCACTAACTGTGTGCCAAAGGAGAGCAGAATATCATCATCTGGTCACCAAATTGATAGCCGCAGGCATTCGTTTCCAAATGGGGTACCCAGCACGACTGCAGGTGGTCTTGTCCGGCCAGTGGTCCAGCTTTGAAAACGCCACGCTAGTGCAAATGGGTTGCAGGAGGTCCTTCCGGAACTGTTCAAAAAGTGAAGACAGTATCCATGTCTTATAATAGCCATGTCTCGAAGGGCAAAGAAGTATATTACACTAGCATGATGAGGAGAGGATGATGCACCCACTTGGCAGAGTGCAGGAAATTGCAAAGATATATTATTAAAAGCTGGATCCCAAAATAGACAGTTTTACTGGAGCAATATGGCTCGTTCAGGAGTACCTCAAATGCTACCACTCTATGGGGCTTCTTGCCTTGGGACTTTCGGACCAGAAGTGAGAAGTAAACTTCGTGAGCTGGTTGGGTTTTTACAGTTTTTGGAAACCGCGAGTCATTTGGAAGGTAGCAGTCTCTAAATGTCACACCTCAGGAAGCTCTACCATACCACTGGAGCGTCTTGCGTGGACTCACTCTAAGTATCATGCACTTATGGGAAACCTGGAGTCGGTCCTCATATCGTCTTAAATGACCCCACATCCCATGTTAAGACCTAGTATTTGTCAAGATGTGCCTCGCTTTTTAGCAGGGTGATGCCTCCCAACTTGGCAAGTTTCTGTTTCACTTGCTGCTCGGATACAAGGGAAAATGTTGGGGAATGGGTTCCTGTTCTTGTCAACAACATTGCCTGCTGGACTGGAACCGGTTCAGAGGGGTCTCCGCTTGCACAGTTTTGCAGCTTGTGGCATTTTTGGGGAGTTTCATTGGTGGCTAGCGAGGTCGTCCTGAACATTACCACTAGAGGGAGCTCCAGTATTATGTGTCCTATTGAGAGCCCTCTGTCAGGGAGCCTTGACAGTCTAATCGATCCTGCATCCCCTGGTTTTTGCAAGCTGCAATCTCGCTGCCTCTCTCTCCTTTGGTCAGACTTTTCCCCCTTTTTTTTTTCTTTCCTTTTTTCCCTCTTGCCATTGCCCGACTATCCCCAACATAGGAGTCCAGAGAGCAGTTTTATTGCTGTTCCTTTTTTTTTGGGAAGACTCAGACTCATTGGGGAGCTTTCAAAATACGCTGTGTGTTTTTCTCCCCATCAGCTGTGCGTTTTCAGATTAAATGGGCACGATCCTTTGGACATATTTCCGCACGGAATTTACTATTTAAGAAGTTAGTGCACTGTGTAATTGGTGGGGTTGCTTAAATGTTTGCTAATAGTGCTGATGGACTCAAAGCACAGACTTAAGAAATTGTTGGGAGTACGCAGAGTATTTGGGGCAGTGTCTTCTTTCCCTAGAATATAAGGAGGAACTATCCCTTTTTATTTTTATTATTTTAGTTTTTTAAAAAAAAGTCTGAGGAAGTTCAATTTGTCAAGTGCCTTGCTTTGAAGAGCAACAGACTTTATATAAAATTGGCCCAGGAAGAGTTATTCTGGGATGTTGGGTAGTTTTTCTAGGAGTAGGGTCATGCCTTATGACTTGGGTGAGGTCAGTTATAGGGTCTGTAATAGGTTAGACTGTCTTTTGATAAGAAATAGTTTATGCTGGAAGTGGGAGGGGGAGGCTGGAGGGAAGTGGGGAGCTTTGGAACTTGCGAACTCATGGGCCGGGAGGTGGTTTTGTTGTTGGGAGGGAGGGTGGGATTCTGTATCAACCTAAGTTAAAGTTTAAGGTATTTGATGTAGGAGGGGATAGGGGGGTGAACCGTAGTTATTCAAAGGTCAGTGAAGGGATTAGAAAAAACAAGGGGGATTGGGTAGAAACAAGGTTTAAAGGTAACTGTCCAGGTGTAGAAGTAAAGATTGGAGTGCAGTCAAATATATGTGGACTCCAAATGAAATATAGGGACAACGGGTAGCACCCATGAGTTTATAACATGGAATATTAAGGGGGCTAGGAAGGAAATAAAGTGCTACAAGGCTCTGCGACATTTGCAATTGCAGAAGGCCCAGATAATATGTTTGCAAGAAACACACTTATTAGAGAGGGAATCTAAGATTCTGAGATACCAGTTTGTGGGCAGGTATATGCTGCGGCATAGTACCGCCAGTAAGGGAGTAGCAGACACTAGCCAGAATATTCCCTTTATATGGAGAAAAACTGGTAGATCCTGAGGGTCGGTATATAATAGTAGTGGGGTGTATGATCCATACAAGGATGGTGATAGGTAGCATATATGGTCCAAATGGGGATTCACCCTGGTTTTTTACTGATCTATTAAAAGTTTTGTCCCCCTTTCTTCATCTTCCAATATTGTTGGGAGGTGACTGGAATCTAGTATTCAGTACAGAATTGGATAGGGAAGGTAGGCGTGATAGGGGCCTCTCTCCTGCTCAAAGAGCCATTAGGGATCTCATGGACAATTTGGGCCTGTGCGACCCGTGGAGGGTCTTGTGCCCCTCTAAGAGGGAATATACATTCCTATCGGAAGTCCACAAAACCAGGTCTCGAATTGATTACTTTTTGATGAGCCAGAGCATGCTCCCTGGCCTGATAGATTGTAAAATTGCTCCAGGGGTCATATCGGACCATTCCATGGTCCAATGTTCCCTAAATCTCGTATTCAACACCCCCAAGCAAACCATCTGGAAATTAAACAATCAGCTTCTCAGCACTCCAGAGATTAGAGATAGTATAAGTCAGAGAATAGTACAATATGAACAGGAGAACTCCAACACGACAGGTAGGGGCGATATAGAATGGAGTGCGCTAAAATGTGTATTAAGTGGGGAGCTTATCAAGATAGCTGCTGCTAGGAAGAAAAAGAGAGAGAGTCTGGCCAGACAATTGCTCACCCAGATCAGAGATATAGAGAAAAGTCTTTGAAAGGCTACTCCAACGGTAATTAGGGAAAAGTTGGTCAGGCTCAGGTACCAATATGATGATATTCTAAGAGAAAAGGCAGTATACACCATTAATAAAACGAAAGCCCTATATTTAGATCAAGGGGAGAAAACGGGTCATCTCCTTGCCATGCGACTTAAAGCAGCTGAAACATCCAGAATCATTCAAAGTATATCTTCCCTCGCTGATGGGTCCATCAAGACCACCCCCCACGAAATTGTTAAATAATTTGAGGTTTATTACAGGGAATTATATAGCCCATGCCCAATAGACCAACTAACGGATGAAGTCAGGGTCTATCTGTCCACGGTAATTTGCCTCGGATAATGGAAGATCAGAAGGAAATGCTTTCTCCCGATATCAGAGTCTGAAATCCTAAATGCGATACAGATGCTCCCAGCCGACAAAGCTCCGGACCGGATGGGTTCTTCCGAATTTTATAAATGTTTCAGGAGACAATTAAGCCCAGGATTAAAAAGACTATTCCATAGTATAATTACTTCTGAAATCATAGATAGTCACCTTTTTGAATCCCTGATAGTGCTTATCCCAAAGAGGGGAAGGATCGAGATAAGGGCCCGAACTGTAGACCCACAGCCTTAATTAATTATGATGTAAAAATCTTAGCGAAGGTATTAGCAGTCCATCTAGCTAAGGTCCTCCCTGGGTTAATCCACCAGGATCAGGTGGGATTCATGAGCAGTAGGCTAGCATCAGATCATCTCCGTAAACTATCCCACATTTTCTCAGCATCCAAAGATAGTAAGATCCCATGTGGTTTGTTGTCTGTTGATGCTGAGAAAGCATTTGACAGAGTAGATTGGAGGTTTCTGTCTTTGACCATGGAGCATTTTGGTTTTCCAGCCCACTTTATTGACATGGTGTTTGCGTTATATAGATCACCGTCTGCAAAAATATACTGCAATGGGGTTTTTTCGGCAAGCCTACCATTGTTATCGGGTACTAAGCAGGGTTGTCCTTTGTCCCCCCTTTTGTTCAACTTATATTTAGAGCCACTGTTGTGTAGTATCAGACAGGAACCCAAGATTAAAGGGATAAAAATTGGGTCGCTGGAGCTTAAGGTCTCTGTCTTTGCGGATGACATCTTACTCCACATTAGCCATCCCCGAACCTCAATCCCAGTGGTGCTCGATGCTATTGAGTCCTATGGCAAGCTATCCAATTATAAAGTTAACATAGGGAAAACTCAGTTTTTCCCCTCTAATGTGAAAGTTTATGTCAGATATCTCGGAATGGGGATACATTGGGCCCCTCGCGACCTTGAAATATCTTATCGTTTTGGCCAGTTCAAAGGCCAAAATGGTGAAATTTAACTTGGATGCCCTTAAGGCAACTATAAAACAAGATCTGGAAAGATGGAGTAGACTCCGCTCTCTCTCTGGGGAAGGGTCAACATAATAAAGATGAATGTGCTGCCGAGGATTTTTACCCCAAACATGCTTAATGTATGGTTACCTCTAAAATGGCACAAAGTGCTGCACTCAATTATCTCAGAATTTATCTGGGAAAGAAACCACCTCATGAGAGCCTATTACAAACTTACCACCCCAGGGAGAAGGCTGGAGTTAAGATTGCGCATTCGGGTTGTTATCACTGGACTAGCAATCTCTGCAAGTACATGCCTTGTCTCCTGCCCCCAGGGATTTCAGCTATTATCGTATGTTCCTCCCTGTTGAACGGAAACGGAGTTAATAAAGGGGCTGGTAGATCCGAAAGCTCTCTTTTCATCCCACTCAAAATCTCTCCTCTAGTCTAGTAGCCACCCCAGTTAAACTTTCCCTACTTACGCATATCCAATTGTGTGCTTCCCTTGTTACTCCCTATGTGCAGATAGATACCAACCATATGTTATAACCCTAATTCATGGATTGGGGGTATATGATAAAGGAATCTTGGCTTCCTTTTCTGAAAGGGTTAAAGATAGCAGACATCATGCAAGGAGATAGGTGCTATCAGTTGCAGAAGTTCTAACAAAGTTTAACATAGGGCCTAATCAATCTTTTAAAATATATCAACTCATACACCTGTTGGAGAATTTCAAGACTAAATTAAAGGAGAGTAAGGTTAATGGAACATGGTTTGAACCCTGACCGCTGGTTTGGGAACCGATGTGGTTTCTAAGGTCTACAAGACTCTATTCGAGCAAGTCTATACAGACACTGTTAATAAACCGAGATTCTGGGTGGACTGTTTGGGGGATCAGGACCGGAACTGGGACCTCATTTGGCAGCATATGTACCAGTATATTACCCAGGATAGACTACGTATCATGCAATACCACTTTTTAAACAACTTGTTCTGGACTCCTTCCAAATTACATAAGGTTGGACGCAGCCCAGACGCATTATGTATTCGATGTCAGCAAGCTGAGGGAAACCCATTTCACATATTCTGGGAATGTCCGCCGGTTAAAGAGTTGTGGGACCAAATTAAACACAAGGCGGACTTGTTATTGGGCATTGAACATTGCTTTACCCCTGAAATCTGTCTAATAGGTGACTATACTGGTATTGCTGTAAAGTCCCAAAGATACTATATGGCCTTGATCTCATCCTCGGTCAAGAAAATAGTCTTAAGGCACTGGTTGGATAACACCTCACCCAGTTATGTGGAATGGCTACAAGAATTACTCTTTAACTTAAACATGGAAAAATTTGGGGCTATGAGGAGGGGTAATTCTTTGAAATTTGATCGAGTTTGGGGCCCCTTCCAGACTCTTTATTTGCTCCATTCATAGTCAGCCGCTGTAGGACAAGTCGACCCTGGTTTGTTCCCTCATGGGCAGATCTATCTCAACTCCTGTAGTACTGGGGGGAGGGTGGGTGGGTATGGGTGGTTAGGTGGGGTAGTTAAACCGGGGGTTAACACTATAAAATTGTTGTGTCTATTTACTAAGGGTACATTGTAAGTGGCACTGTGCTGTCACAGATTATCTTCTGTAAGGTTTTGTCTTTCATCTGAGTGCTGTCATAATGTTAATAAACTTGAATTTAAAAATAAAAAGAGTTAATAGATCCAATGACTCTTGCCAGATCGATATAGAAGTTAGGGACAAACAACAAGACCTTGCAAAACACAATACAATATTAGATACTTTGGGTATCCACTTGGTGGATCCATGTGACGTTTTTGTTTTAGTACATGATACTCAGACTGAAATTTCTGATGATTGCACTACAACTCCTGTTAGACATACTGGATCCAATAGTTCTATTGTAAACCATGATATGCCTAGGACTACTGGTGCTAACCAATTTGCAATGCAGAGGCCACCTTTAAAAAATCCGCAAGCCTGATCTATTGAGGAGGCAGTCATAGAAACATCAATAGATATCCACTCTGGGATGGGACTTTTAATAAAATCCTGGAACGTTGCAGGCATTTTGAACAAATAGAGTGATAGTAATTGGCTAGAATTTATAAAAACAGCAGATATACTCTGCTTTCAGGAAACATGGCATGAGGCAGCTGATAATTTGTTGTTAAATGGATATGACGTGATAAACTCCCCAGCTGTAAGGGAGAAGAAATCAGGAAGACCATCTGGGGGATTAATAATGCATATTAAATTTGGATTATTTTCAAAGCATACTAATTTATAGGTGGAAAATAGTTTTATTATATTGCTGCTTGAACCTCAAGTTTCACCCTTAATTATTCTAAATATAGATGTGCCCCCTAGGCAATCAAAATACTATAAAGAAAGTGTATGGAAGAATTTGAATAATGTACTGACTGACCTTAAATTAACATTTCCACAGACTGACACACTAATTATAGGAACTCTCAGTGCCAGAATAGGCAAGTTTAACTGTATGCTAGAAAATTCTATGTATAATTTACAATTTGAAAGTAAATTTAGAAGCACCATGGATCCTAAAATAAATAAATCAGGTTCATCCCTAATAGATATACTAAAAAATCATGATTTCTATCCACTACATTTTTTAATTTTGTATTTTATTTAAGTCTAGGATTACAAGTACCTTTGAGCCAAGGCTCTTTTACAAAGGTTCCACATCAGAAGTAGTACATACATGATAATCAAACAGAGCTTACAACAATTTAAAACAATTCAGGTACACATCTCAGTAGTCACAATAATTCGCAAACAGGAGGATCAACTAGGGAAACCCAGGACGGACATCTAGGTGATGGGAGGAAAGGTGAGAACAGAGGGAGGGGCACAAGAGACAGAGATTAGGGCAGCACAATGGCATTGTCAATGTACCACAAAAAGAAGTGCTGGTAGGAGGGGGGAGGGGTGTGGGGAGGAGGGTGGGTGGGGACCAGGTAGAGAGAGACAATAAGTGCCAAGTAGGAAAAGCAGGCTGGATGCGATGATATAGATGAGGAAAAGGGGAGTTAGGGGTGGCAGTCACAGGAGCTGGATGCAGCGAGATGAAGGCAGAGTCTTGATTTGAACATACCCACTGAGGAGGTGGAGGGGATGCCAGTACAGAGTGCAGAGTGCATTCATCCAACTGGGGGCATGGTGAGAAAAGGATCTTTGGCCCTGAGTGGTGCAGCATTGGGGAACCTTTAAAAGCTGATGTTCAGACCCTCCTGTGTTGTGGGGATTTGTGTTTGTGTGCAGGAGAGCTTGGACACCAGGAGGAGCAAGGTCCATGGTTATTTTTTTGCTATCATGTAGGTACGATACTTAATGCAGTTAGTGAGTTGAAGCCATCCCATATGAGCATATATGTGTGAGTCAGTGGACTCCAGTAATGAGCAGACAAGCCTTGTTTAGGGAGGTTGCTATGTGTTTGAGAGCAGTAGCAGAGGCAGAGCCATAGATAATGAGGCCGTAGTCTATGATGAAGACCACCAAGCTCTGTATAGCAACCTTCAGCGCTTCTGGGGTAAGATGTTGTCTATTCCGGTAGAGAAGTCCAATGCGTGTATTGGCAGCTCTGGCAACATTATCAATGTGGGTCCCATAGGATAGGTTAGGGTCAAGTGAGATTCCAAGGTATTTAAAAGATGTCACCTGTTCAAGGGTATTTCCAAGGCTTGTAGTAATGTCAAGGGGGTGTAGCCTGTGCTTGTTTTGGGAGCTGCAAAAAGGCATTGACTTGTTTTTTGTGTGGTTTAGAACCAATTTGTTTTGTGAACCAGTTTTCAACTACGGTGAATCCTAGCTGTAAGCTGTGTTGTAAGGGTTGTGGATCCTTGTGGGGGGTGAAAAGCACAGCATCACCGCCATAGAGGATGATTTTTCAGGGCCGGATAGTGGAAGGGAGTTCAGGAAAATGGCTGAAAATGAGAGGGCCCAGTGTGAATCCCTGAGGGACACCTGAGCGGACAGGTTTAGAGTCAGAGAGCACCCCAGAAATTTTTAATCTTTGTGAATGATTTCCAAGGTAACTATTAATCCATGCAGTAGAGTCCTGGGAGAGTCCAGCATTCAGCAGCTGTTTCATTAGCAGGCCGTGGTAAACAGTATCAAATGCCTTGGTCAAGTCGATAAAAGCTGCACCTGTTAGATGGCCTTTGTCCAATGAATTGTGAAGGACTCCAGTAAATTCTAGGAGGGCAGTTGATGTGCTGTGTCCTTGTCTGAACCCTTGTTGTTGAGTACACAAGATGTTATATTTGTCCAGGTAGTCTGTAAGCTGGTCAGCAACAATACGCTCAAGGGCCTTGGAGATGGGGGTGTAATATAGAGATCAGACAGTAGTTCACCTGGATGGACTTGTCACCACTTTTATGTACCGGGGTGACAATAGCTGATTTCCATTTGCCAGAGAACTGACAGAGGCTGGCAGAGAAGTTGAAAACACTAGTTAACGGGCATAGTAGCTCTTCAAGGGTGAGGGACAGCAGTTTAAGGTCCAGTGAGTCACCACTGGCTCTGGTCTTGGAGATAGCTTTAGTTATGTATTTGCAGACTTCACTCACCTTCACTGCTTTGAAGTTGAAAGGTGGATGTTTGGAAAGGGTGGGGAGGTTATAGGGAGTGGGGGAGTCATTGTCTATAAAAAAGTTCAAAGGGAGAACACTACTGAGGTCAGTGAAGGCTGCATTGAAAGTATTAGCAATGACCATTGGGTCAAGAGTGGTAGCCCTGTCAACATTTAGTAAGGTTGGGGCTGATTTGGGCTGTTACCCTGTGACTTCTTTAATATTGTCCCAGAACGCTCTCCCATTTCCCCAAGTGTTGGTGAGGGCTTCCCTATAGTAGGTACTTTTCTTCAGCCGTATTTGTTTTGTGCAGTAGTTGCAAGCCTGTTTGTAGTTTTGAATGTCTGGTTGAGCACCTGTAGCCCTAGCTAATGCCCAGAGGTGGTCCCTTGATTTTAGCTGAGCCAGTAGCTCAGCAGTAAGCCAGGGATTGGAGAGGGCCTTTACTTTGCGCTTTTTGACTGGGGCATAGGAGTTACAGGCCGTGTTGAATGTGGTGATGAAGTAATCAAGGGCCGAGTCAACATCCATCGCATAGTAAATGGGAGACCAGTCTGGCTGACTAAGGCAGGATTTGAGATGGGTCAGTTTGCCTTGGGGAAGGACTCTGCTGGTAATGACTTTGGGAGGAGGCTTACAGAACTTATTAGACCATTCACAGATGACAGGGGAATGGTCACTGAGAGAGTCCGGGAGGACAGTGGTGTTGGTGATATGGGTTGGATGACTGGCAAGAACCCAGTCTAGGAGTGTGCTGGTGCCCATTTTATAGTTCTTCCTTGTGGAAGAATTGACGGTCTGCGTTAGGTTAGCTGAAACGATAGCATCCTTGTGAGATCCTGCTTCAGGAGCAAACCAGTTAATATTAAAATCACCAAGAAGGAGGATATCTGAGCCAGGAGGTTGGAATCTGATAAAGTCCAGGACAGCACTGAGACCTATCACTTGGTCTTTTGGTGGGATGTAGACTGTGATGACTGTGAGCACTTTATTGTGGGCTCCAAGAAGTAATTTGATAGGGAGAATCTGTGCAGTAGAGTCCTGGGGTGTAGCAGTAATGGGGTGACCAGTGATGTTATCTTTGACGTAGATTGCACAGCCCCTGCCTCTTTTGGACCTCTGATCAAGTCTGAATATGTTGTATCCCTGTAGTGCCATTGCCTGGTCAGGAATTTTGGGTGTCAGCCAGGTTTTGACAACTGCAAGGATATCAGGGTTATGCTGGTTGGCAAAGATTTGTAGGGCATCAAGCTTGGGGAGAAGGCTGCATATGTTTAGGGTTGCAAGGATAAGACCCCTGACTGGTTTCACATTTCTGGCTGAGCTGGAGGTGTAGGGGCCAGGGTTTGGGTGGACACTCCCTGACATCAGATGGAGGAGGAGCAGGAACTTCAGAGCAATCTGTTATTGCTCATAGTAGGTGAGGTTTCATCTCCATTTCTTGCTTGACTGAAAACAATGTATCTGTCATATGTCCCAGGGCAAAGCCATAGATAAGAACAGGGATAGGTTGACCCAAGGACCATGCTCAGGAGTACCCACATACAGCCAGCCTGTAATAGGGGGGACCCAAGGGGAGGGCAGTGTACATGATCTAGAGTGCCAAGGTGGTGGTAGGAGATGACTAAGTGGAAGGTGGATGGTGGATAGGGGTGGCAGGCACCAGGAAGGTAGCAGAGGGGAGGAAGAAAAGTGAGAGTGAGAAGAGATGAGATCAGGTGGTTGAGGAGGGGCATTGTCATAGGAGAACTTAGGACAGGGGAGATTAAGCCAGAAAGAGGCAGTGAGCAGATGAAAAGGGGGGGAAGAGAGCAGAGGAGCAAGGGTAGGTGGAGTTGGAGGATGTCACAACTGGGGAATATGAGGAGATCAAGCAGGGGAGGGTCCAAGAGGCAGGTGGGTGGAGCTATTTAATTAAGGTTGGAAGGGGGTGAGGGCCAGGCATAAAATTTTGGCAGTCTGCTATGGAATTGAATGGGCACAGAGCCCAGATAGCACAAACAGGTAAAAGTCCAATCAGAAAGCAGAGACCAAAGCCAGAGACCAATCAGGTGGTGGAGCAGTGAGCAGTCAACGAAGGGCAGCTGCTCATGGCTTCCTGGCCCAGGCTGTTTTCTTACCCAGCTGAGCTGGTTCTCGGCAGTGGCTTTGTGGAGGTGGCTAGGGTGGTGGCTTGTGGAGCCATGACCGTGCCTGCAGGGGACATGGCTGACCCAATCAGGGGCTCGATCTAGAGGAGGGAAACAGAACAAGCAGTGTTAGCCTTAAGGAGGTTGAAGACAAAAGACGGTGATGCAGGAGCTAAATTGTGGGGGCGGGAGGATAGTGCTAGAGATGGCAGCGAGGGAGGTGGGGGGAGACAGAGAGAGACAGAGATTAATTTCAGAGCTTTGAATGGATAGATGGGGGGGCCACTGCCGAGGACAAGAAAGAATCAGTAACCTTGCCCTGGTGCCAGCGAAGATGAGGTGTTAGACTGTAGAAGCAGCAAGGAGGTTAAAGAGTAGGAGACAGGGGTATGGAATAGAAAAACAGATTAAGCAGGCAGAGAGAGAAGAAAAAACCTTTAACCTAGGTGCAGCACTCCAAACTAAGCTCTAAGATTATTCTAAATATAACTGAATTGATTCAATTGGGATACGCTAGCACAGTAAGCACTCCAAACTACAACTCTAAAAATAACAGAAATTGTTCAATCCAGATATGCTAGTACAGTAAGCATACAATGACATTTCTGTAGTCTTCTAGATCTCAATAAATAGTTAACAGGGAAGAGGCAGTAGCACAGCGAGGCAGTTCAAAAATTTTGGCAGTCTGCTATGGAATTGAATGGGCGCAGAGCCCAGATAGCACAAACAGGTAAAAGTCCAATCAGAAAGCAGGGATAAAAGCCGGAGACCAATCAGGTGGTGGAGCAGTGAGTGGTTGACCAATGGCAGCTGCTCATGGCTTCCCCGGCCTAGGCTGTTTTCTTACCTGACTGAGCTGGTTCTCGGCAGTGGCTTTGTGGAGGTGGGTAGGGTGGTGGCTTGTGGAGCTGCGGCTGTGCCTGCAGGGGACATGGCTGGCCCAGTCAGGGGCTTGATCCATCTGAGCTGGTTCTTGGCAGCGGCTTTGTGGAGGTGACTAGGGTGGCAGCTTGTGGAGCCACGGCCGTACCTGCAGGGGACATGGTTGGCCTGATTAGGGGCTCGATCCAGCTGAGTTGGTTCTCAGCAGCAGCTTTGTGGAGGTGGCTAGGGTGGCGGCTTGTGGAGCCGCAGCTGTGTCCACAGGGGACACGGCTGGCCTGATCAGGGGCTCGATCCGGCTGAGCTGGTTCTCAGCAGTGGCTTTGTGGAGGTGGCTAGGGTGGTGGCTTTTGGAGCAGTGGCCATGCCTGCAAGGGACATGGCTGGCCTGATCAGGGGCTCAGTCTGGAGGGATGGCAGATTGGAGGGTGATATGCTTGGGGAATTGTTCATATACAAAGAGTACTGGTACGTCTCTATTAGATTTAGTCCTTTGGTCTCGTAATATCACAATATGGCAAGTTCTACAGATACCGTCTCACCCAGAAAGTGATCACTTCCCTGTCAAATTATGGGCAACCTAGATTTAACTAGGTAAGTTAGAAATTATGATTATAGGGAACAAGGTCTACAGAAAGTAAGATACAAAAAGCATCTTAAATGGTGTATTGAATTAGAGAGAAACATTGTGGAACAAAGTGAGACATGTCTACTTAATATTTTAGAGAATTATCACCATAACCAAGCAGCGCAAGAAATATGGGCACAAGTAATAGTCGTTTTTAATATGGTAGCAGAGAATCTCTATAAACAAGTGCCAAAAAAAATTGATATGAATAAAAGAAAGGATGGATGGTTTGATGCAGAATGCAAACAACATAAAGCAGTACTCTCAGTGAAAGTTAGAGAAACTAGATATTCAGAAAATAGGCAGGAATTCAAATTGCTGAATCAGCAAAAAAAAAATTTATAAACAATTTCTTAAAAATAAACAACAGCAATATTATTGTGATAAATGGATAGAAATTTTACAATGTACATGCAGCAGAGATAATAAAACTTTCTGGTCCTTAGTGGCCAAGGGTACTAACGGCTCTACACCCAGTTTGGATTCATATACTCATGAAGAACAATGGATAAAGTATTTTAGTGAAATTTTTAGTGAAAAAGAGAGAATAATAAGTGAGCAACATCTGAATGTTAACAATAATAGTTCTGTAACTAGACAGGAAGTGTATATGGCCCTTAAGAATATGAGATGAAATAAAGCTCCATATTGGATAATATACCCTCAGAAGTGTTCCAGGCAAGCTCAGATATATGGATTGATTTTTTTCTATTTCTATTTAACAAAGTAATTAAGGGATCATATATTCCTCAATGCTGGAAAGGAGCTATTATTGTTCCCATACATAAAAAAGGCAATTTCCAGGATCCAGCAATATACAGACCAATGTCTTCTCGATACTTCTCTAAAGATTGTTTCAGCAATTTTACTACAGAAGCTCCAAGGGGAGCTAGAGAAGCTATGTGGTTTAAGTAAATCACAGGCAGGGTTTAAAACTGACTTTAGTACCATAGATAATAATTTTAGCTTCTTGCATTTAACCCTTAGGCTGCCAACAGAGTTAGAATGTATAGGAATTTTGGACTGATATATCAGTCTGTGGCTCTGCAAGGGTTAACAGAGAAATACACTCATTTAAGAAAACAAAATCTTTATGTATTATACGTGGACTTTAAATCTGCATTTGACACAGTGAACAGGCATATACTATGGAACATCATGGAAAAAATGAATAGATAAACAATTTATCCATATTATCAGTAATTTATAAAGGGACTCGTGTGCAAAAGTCAGAACAGGTGTAAATGGCCAACTTCCACAACCATTTCACATTACAAGAGGGGTAAGACAGGGTTGCATACTTGCCCCAACACTTTTTTTCAATTTATATAGATGCCACACTATTGGATTTTGATTTATTACAATCTAACTCCCCTAAAATATTAAACAATAACTGTGCTGCTGTGGCTTTTGCAAATTACATTGTTCTTTTTTCTTTGACTAAAAAAGGTGTACAGAGTAAAATAGATTATATTGAGACTAAAACACAAGAACTACAACTTCAAGTTAACATTGTAAAAACACAAATCTCCATTTTTGGCAATAAAAGAGTTACAGGCCATTGGAAGCTGGAATCTCAAACTATTATTAGTACTAAGGTTTACACATACTTGGGATTAGCCTTTTCAACAAACAGTCTTTGGAGTAAACAGCGTGAGAGAATTTTGTCATTGTCAAAGAAAACACCTTTTGCATCGAATAAATGTAATTATCTTTATGGAGGCATGCCTATGAAACCTCTTCTTGAAGCCATCAGAGCAAAATATATGGCACAAATTGCCTATGCCGCTAAGGTATGGGACATTAAGCAGCGGGAGAAGCTTATAGTACCTATACATAAAGTACTGAGAAGAACTATGGAAGTACCCCAGTCTTTCCAGCCACCTATATTAGAGCTGAAATAGAATTAGTTAATATTAATGTCAGTTTTGATACCAAAAAGTTAAATTACTGGCTTGTTTGACTAGGCTTACTGAAACACGAGTAGCCAAACTATGTCTACTTGAAAAAATCAGTTGGTGCAATAAACGATGTTATAAAACAGGCTGATTACACAATTTGTATCTACTACTGGATAAGAATTAACTCCGATTCCTTAAAAAATATACAGAACAAAATGTAATTCTCAGTACACAATATAAGAAGTACATAGTAAAAAAGTAACCAATTTCTAGAGTAAAAAATAAATGGAAGAAATCTAAAAATCTGGTTATTCTTCATGGTTTGCTAAAAATTGTAAAAGTAACTTTCAATTACAGTACTATATGGAAGAACTTACCAACAAGAATCTAAGGAATGTTTTTGTTAGATACAAATTTGAAAATTTTACTAGTAATGTGCTGTTGGCACGGTATAATAAAATACATACTTTATCCACTGACTATGACTGTGATATAGGTGGTACAGAAAATTTACTGCACATACTTTGGTTCTGTACTTGGTATAGTAAACAAAGAAAAATCTGTATAAAAACTATCTTCCATGTTGACTCTATAGAATATTTAGGCATATGGATAATTCCATTAACACAGATTTTGATGTATTCAGAAATGCAGTAACAATTAAAGCCTTAGCAAATTACTTTGCAAATGTGGCAAAAGTCAAGAAAAAAAATTTAAATTTAAAATGAGACAAATGGCAGGGGTACGATATACATGTATGTAACAATTATAAGGTATAGATTGGAAGTAATATGTATGCTTTCTACCTTATGATTGTATATGGTGATTGATACATTTTTTAGATGAGATAGTGCTTTTATACAAGTATGTATGATGTATATAATGACGTACGAGATGTGTATGTGATTCTCTGTTTAAATGATACGAGATTTTAATGGAAATTATTTATATGTATTATTTTATCTATTGTAATGACCTACGTGTCGATCAATAAACCTTAACTTTTACCTACCTACTTATTTTTATAGAATAAATACATTTTTATCGGTACCTCTCATAGTAGTTTTTTTTGTTCAGTATACCGTGATACCCAACTTCTCCCACTTGTACCTATAGTTCGTTTTACATGCCAGTGGCTCTGGTGTATGTTTATTTAGCCACCTATTTGACTACGGATTACTCTAGATGTTATATATTCCAGAAGTAATAATGTGTGATGTACATTATCACGAACTTGTCTGCAATGGATGAAACTTGCCTGATCCCTGTCCAGCAACCATAGGAGAAGGACATTCACTCATGAAGCCCAAACAGCCATGAAGACTTTGTAATCATAATTTAAAATTGATGGAGCTGTTAGTTTATCAGGTCCAAGACCATACAGAAAGAATTAAAGAACAGTGGACCAGATGGCATGTTACTCTAGATGGGGATGGAGAAGTTGCAAAGGAAGTAGAGACTGACCCAACACTATAATCAGGTCCCTTTAGATAGATAATGTGATCATGGGTTCAGACTACACTTAGTAGTTATCTAGATTCCCAAATTGGGAAGACTTTTTTCCAGACCTCAGGATGCCACGCCACATCACTCTTTTAAGCTCTAGAAATAATGTAATATTAAGCCTTGTATAGCCTCATTTAAGTTTTTAGGTATAGCTTTATTACAGTTTTAAATAAAGAAAAAAGATGAATTGTTAGAAATATACGTTGTGTTACTTTATGTGGCGAATGCCTGCAATGGTAATATTGCTTCTGAAGATATGTGCAAGCATATTATATATCCTTGTGGATTTCTGGAACCGTACAACCATTCTTTAACAAAGAAAGTTTAAAAAATTGAAATAAGTTGATAAGAAGAGGGTTGAGAGGGGACTTTCCACACTTTAGGCAGTGATGAGAGAGTGGCATGCTTCCAGGATGGAGAAGGGGCTCCACCCTGTTGAATCATGTGGAATGCCTCAAAAAAGGGGGGGGGAGAAGATGGCCATGGAATTTAAAAAAAATCAGGACAGCCATATGAGCCAATGCATTTTACAGTTTTAGAATAAACTGCTTCCAGCTCTTCCATAGTGATTGACCAGTGTAAGAAATCCGTCCATGCCCAGGATAGCTTGGGAGCTCTAGAGGTCAGAAAAGTAGAAACTTGTTCTGGAGAAGGAGACATCTGTGTATAACCTCTGATAAAAGCTCCACAGCATAGCCTGAATGTCATGCTGTTTATGGGTCAATTTATTATGGGTGGGATCCCGCAACTGAGTAATGCAGGCCTGGACTCATTTAACCCAGAAATGCTAGTTAGCACACAGCACACACACCCCCAGCCCCTCATTCATAATATTTATGTGCAAGGTAAAATAAAACCTGCTCAACCTTTAAGTCTTAAATCACCTGTATTTGTTTTTTTTTTTTTTACTTTGTAACATGTGGGGTGTCACAGAGTGGTTCCCTACATAAAGAAAAAAAATAGTAGTGTTTTAAGAGTGACCTGTAATTGTTGTACCTTAGCCTTCCATGACTTCTTTTATCTACAGCATAAGCTATCAGTCCCCCAAGGTCAAATGCCAATGTTTTACAGATTCACAATAAACACAGGAATTCAAGTTCCAGTGTCATAATTATTGTTTTCTGAAAATATCATGCTGTTTGGTTTTGGGGTGTTTTTTAAATCAGCATCCATTCATGTGCTCTGCAGTAACTGAAAACAATGAATATTTTTCTATCTCTATCAATGAGTGATGATATCATTCCTGCCAGCCTGTTGCTGCAGCAATGAAGTCCTTATTTGCCTGCAGTAGCTGTTGCACTTCCCAGTCAGAGCAATCCGTAGGGCTAATTGTCTTTACTCCAAGTGTGTTACTAACCCATCTGGTTTGTGTTTAGATAGATTAGCTTTCAATCCATCATTCTGTTCTCATAAAGAGTTGGTCATCTGTGTTTCAGTGGGTAACTGAAGTGGCATAAATGAATGTTTGTGAGAAATCACCTGTCTGTATCACAACTGAGGTCTTTCACATCAAAACTCTGCATTGTTTTTTGGCCATATAAACTCAGGGTTGTTTAATGGATATAAAATAGATCTAAAGTTTATTAAGTCATAGAAATAGTGTGTCCTTGATGTAGCCTCCATACATATATTCATGTGAGAACAATATTGTTGTTATGTCAGATTGACAAACAGGTGTCTGTCGCACTTTATTTCAAGAACATGTACTGTATGAACTCATAAAATTCAGTTCTCTGAGGGATTCTGTGTGGAAATACATCATATGTGTGTGTGTAACTAGACATACTATATGTTATCCTGATGCACCTGTCTCTTGCCCCACAGTTGAGGCTGCTGCACCTTGCTTCCCCCTGCCCCCCCACAGGCAAGGCCAATGCTTCCTGTTGCAGCCTGTTACAGTCCCCACAGAAAGGACTGCTGTGCTCTGCTAAGCCCTAGAGTCCCAGGGCCTCTGCCTCCACAGTTGGGTCTGCTGCATCATGCTGACCAAGGCCACCAAAAGGTGGGGATTTTGCTGCACCCTGTACTGCCCCAAATGGCCTGGGCAGCTGCAGCACATGCACCTTGTCTCACAGTCAGGGCTGCTGTACCATGTCCTGCTCCACAGTCAAAATGTATGCACCATGCTGTCCTCTGTGCCCTGCCACCACTGTGCCCTGCTACACCATAGAGCCTCTTGCTGCCACAGTTAAGGTTGTTGCACCATGCTGCTCTCTGCCACCATAGTCAGATCCTTTGGTACACTGCCCAAGCTGCTTGAAAGAAAAAAATGAACAACTTCATCTTGTGTTAGAAAGTGGGGACAGAGGGTAGCAGGGTGCAGCAGGGACCACCAAGGACACTGCCGCTACCTCAGAGGTTGCCAAAAAAGAGGAGCGGTTGAACCACAATGTGCTCAGGGAGGGGGACGGTGGTGGAATAGAGGTGCATCCCTCCAGTTGTACATCTTCACAATTTGTATGCCATTCTGGCAGAGTGTGGTTCTTCTATGGAGGCACTCGCAGTAGAGACCAAGAAGGATGCTGGGAACCTCCACAAAGGAGACCCACAGGAGAGTGGCATGGGACCTCACAGGGGAAGGAAACAACTCCTGGTGGGGTACTCCATTGAAAGGAGGGTAGAACTGGGGAGGGAGGGAAGAGGGAGGTAAAATGCCTGCCTGGCACCATGGCTTGGAAGGACAGGGAGCGAATCCTCAGGATCGCAGGATGAGCTGCACAAGTGAGGGAGCTGGATGTCATTGTCCACCCAGGGACAAATAACCTGGCTGGGAAAGAGATCAGAGCAGTGCAGGAGGAGTTTTAGGAGTTGGGGAGCAGCCTTAGATGAGTAGCACATACAGTAACCTTCTGGAGGGTGCTGCCTGTCTATGGCATGGGTGAAGCTAGGGTGCTCCACACCATGGGATTCAATCAATGGTTGAAAGACTGGTGCAGAGCTCAGGGTTTTGGCTTCATTGGGGACTGGGGGTCCACCTGGAGGGATGCAGGCCTATACTGGCAAGATGGTCTGAATCTGTCCAGGAGGGGAATCAGAATTCTATATGATCGGTTTAAATGCTTGATTGGCAAGCATTTAAACTAGTCAAGGATGGAGGCACTGAAAAGGATCAGGGAAATCCTAGCCCCCCCAAAAAAACAGGGTAGTTACTTAGGTAAACACCAAGACAGAGAAGTCAATAGGGAGATGGACATGGGTAAATGGAGAAAAAAGCAAAAGCAGTAAGGACAGGGATGGGGCAAAAAGGGGTAAGGCCATCAAAAAATAGAGAGCAATGAGTAACAATGCCTGTAGTCTAGATAACAAGCTCTCTGAACTGGTGGCCTTGATGGAAGAGGAATGCCCGGATATCATGGCAGTCACAGAACACGGTACACAGAGAATCATTTTTTTTTTTTTTTTGAAATTTAAGTTTATTAATTTTCCAAAAACAACATACAACCCACATGACATAACATAAGGAGCAATCACAGAGAAAAATACATGGTACAACATAAGATTACAATAAAGGGAGAAGGAAAGGAAAAAAAAAAAAAAACCTCCACGAACCCCCCCAGCCCCACTACCCTCCCTACCTCCCTCCCTACCCCTCAAACCGAGTGCAGAACCCATAAAGCTCCCTGAGCTGGATAGTCGCACTGTATCAATTTAAAACACAAAAGAAGGAAAAAAAAGGAAAAACAGAGCATAATCTCCCAATATAGAAGGAATATGTGTCACAATCAGGAAGATACAAGAAAGTGCTGTGGGCAAAACAGAGAGAGGGCCAAGGGATCATTGGTTGAGGTATAACGAATACAGCTTGCCCCACTTTTTATAGAACAGGTCCATACGGTTATGCAAGTTGGCTACCAGCCTTTCCGCATTAAGACATGCAGAAAGCTCGCTTATCCATTCATTATATGGTAGAGCCAGCTGATCAGTCCAATGCCTAAGGACCAGTCTTTTGACCACAATAGCTATCAGCGCCATATGATACCGGCGTCCACACTATCAATATTAGCATAGTCCCCAAAATACAGATCTCTGGGACAAAAACTCTGAGAGGCCTAATAATGGATCTAGATTGTCTCAATAGCAGACCACAGTGGGGCGACTTTGCTGCAACTCCAAAAAATATGCATGGAGTTCCCCTCACTTTGCTTACACCTAGAGCAAAGCGGAAGGGGAAGCCTTTTGAGTTGAAAAAGCTTCTTAGGAGTATAGTACATATTATTCACAATACAATATTGAGTGAGTCTTAACCTGTCCTGAGTATGGATCTTATGGAGGTCCTTCCAAATACGGGGCCAATTCAGGGCAGTGTCAGGGAAGGAGGAAGACCAAATCTTAGACTCAACAACAGCCTCCGGAATTTGTAATTTAGTAAGAATGAGTAAATTAACGAGATGGCATGTGGTTTAGAAGCAAGGGTTAAAACCTGAGAGAGGAAAGGGCCGACTTCCGAGTCTCTGAATTGAGTACCGAACTTCGACACAATGAGATGCCTCAATTGATAAACTTTAAAAATTTTGGCACTGGGAACAGCATGTTTGCTAAGAATGTCAGAGGAAGATAGGAGAGACCCATGGTCGTAGAAATGCTCCAGGTTGGTCTCTTTAATTTGTGGAAGCCAATCGGGAGTAATTAATGAGTTACCAACCTTAACATTAGGATTAAGCATAACTGGTTGACCCAAGTCATTTCTCGGAAAAATTCTGAGAAAACGCAGACATTGTGAAAGAGATTTAAGAGATATGAGAACAGTGCGGTCAGGTATCCAGTGTGAGAGAATGGAGGGAGGAGTGTAAAAAATAGCATAGGGATCGATTCCAGAGTCCAAGAGGATTGATTTCTCAGTTTGAAGCCAGATCGGGGAAGAGAAATCCGGGTTAAGCGGCAGCCATCTCCCCAATTTAGCCAGATGCGCCACCCAATGATAGAACAGCAGATTAGGAAGCCGTAAACCGCCCTTATCCTTGGGAAGGGATAGTTTAGAGAAAGAGCGACGAACACCCTTACCATGCCAGATAAAATTCGAGAACATCGTATGAAACTGCCGGAAGTAAGAGATAGGCAACCAGAGATTTAATAAGTTAAGGGGGTAGAAGACACGGGGAAGGACATTCATTTTAATAATATTGACCTGTCCCCAAAGGGAAATAGGGAGGGTGGACCATCGTTGCAAATCCTGCTGAATGTGAGTCTTGAGGTCATCTAAGTTTAGCTTTTTAAGTAAGGAAGGATCTGTTGAGAAATGAATCCCTAAATATTTAATTGATTGGGGGGACCACCTCATACCAAAACTGTCAAAATCCTGTTTACACGTATGAATATTTAGTGGGAAAATTTCTGATTTAGAGATGTTCAGTTTATATTAGGAGAGAGTCCCATAGTGTTTGATGACATCCAAAACATGTCTTAAGGATTCAGCAGGATATGCAATATGCAAGAGTATGTCATCCGCATTCGCCGATAGGACTAGTTCTTGTCGATTTATTATACACCCTTTAATGAGCAGAGATGATTTAAGTTTGATAAGGAGAGGTTCCAGATACAAATTAAAAAGAAAAGGTGATAGGGGACAACCTTGCCTTGTACCAGTATATAGCCGGAACGATGCGGAGAAGAGTCCATTACAATAAATTTTGGCCGAAGGACATTTATAAAGAGTCTGGACCCACTTTAGGAACGGAGCCGGGAAGCCCATCCTAGTCATCACAGCCCAGAGAAAAGACCAGTCTACCCGATCAAAAGCCTTCTCTGCGTCTAACGAGACCAGAGCCATGGGAACTAGGGCTACGCTAGCATGTTGGGAAATATGAGAAAGAATTCTAAGGTGGTCCGATGGGGATCGGGAATATACAAACCCAACTTGCTCTGGACTAAGAAGATGGATCCAGACTCCTTTGACTCGTTCAGCCAGGATCTTAGAAAGAATTTTCACATCATAATTTTGGAGAGATATAGGCCGATAACTCACTGGATCAGTAGGGTCTTTACCCGGCTTAGGGATCAGGATAACCGTAGCTTCAAGAAGTGTAGGGTCTATGTCAGGGGAAGAGAAAAGGTATTCATAGAGTTTGAGGAGGATCGGAGCGAGCTCATTAGAAAAAACCTTATAAAAATTAGCAGGAAAACCATCTGGACCGGGTGCCTTATCTGGAGTCAAAGAGGCAATGATGCTCTCGATTTCCAAGAGAGAAATGGGAACCATTAGGGCCTTTTTGTGGGACGGCATCAACTGGGGGATATCGATCTCAGCCAGGTAAGAAGCAGTGTCTGAGGAGGATGTCGGGGAGGCAGGCAATTGGTAAAGATCCTTATAATAGTCCTCGATGATCCGCATAATTTCTTTAGGGAAGTTTGGATGGAACCGTAGACGTCTGCAGAGCGGGATTAATCTAGAGCTTTAAAGTGCAGCCTCAAGGCTAACAACCTCCTGGCTTTTTCACCATAATCTATATATTTAGCCTGAGTTTAACTATACAGTATTCAGCCCTTTCCTTAAGGAGATAGGCATACTCATTCTTAACCACCATAAGGGCTTCCAAAGAGGGTAATGAGGAGTTCGAAGAATAGATAGTCTCCAATTCCTTAATTTTGTTCATTAGGGAAAAAGCTCGCGCTTGCCGGGCTTTTTTTCTTGCTGAAGCTAGTTTGATTAATTCCCCTCTAAGAAAGCACTTTAGGGAACACCAGATGGAATCAAATCTTGAAGTGGATCCAAGATTGTCTGCGAGAAACAGAGAGATTAGAGATTTGATCTGGGTCACCATATGGGGATCTTTAAGCAACTGCGTATTCAGCTTCCAAGTAGTATCTCAACGAAACTCGTGGTCTAGAGAGAGTTTAATCCAGACAATTGCATGATCCGAGAGGATTATCGGTTCAATATCGGCTTAGAGAAAGCCGGGAAGGAGGCTCGTACTAAGCAGAATATAGTCTATCCTAGACCATGATCGATGAGGCTGGGAAAAGAAAGAAAATGCCCGAAAAGAGGGGTTGGAAAGCCGCCAAGGGTCACATAGCCCTAACATGTATAGGAAATCTTGCAAAGCCCTCTGCGAGGGGGTGAGGGGACGGGCAATCTGGGGATCTCTGTCTAGTGAGTGAGAAGGTGATATATTCCAGTCCCCCCCAAGGATAAGCTGCGAGGGAAGGAGAGCACTAATTTTATCTGTAAGGTCCATAAGGAAATCAGGACTACCCCCAACCAGACCGTAAATTGAACCCAGGACTACCATACTTCCATTAAGGGAGCCTTTGACCAAAATGAACCTCCCCTCAGGGTCCACCATTGTTAAGTCCTTCAAAAAAAGGACATGCCTTTTAAGGAGTACAGCGACCCCTCTGCTAGAGCTAGATCCACATGCCGTGTAAATCTGTGAGAAGCCAGATCTAGATAACCACTTAACCTCTGCACTAAGCAAATGGGTTTCTTGAAGGAGTAATATATCCATCTGCAGCAGAGCACAGTGATTAAAACCTGAGTTCTCTTGACTTCTCTCTGAGCCCACGCATATTCCAAGACATCACCTTAACAGCACCATTAGCCATTTTAGCAAACGTATCATAGGGAGGTAAATATAGAAATATCCAGCAACATAGCAAGAAAAAGAGCACACTCGAATCCCCAAATCCCACCTACCCCCAGCCTGCCCACGGGAAGATTTTAGGAAAGCTCCTAAAAAAAAGAAAATAATTGTATTTAAAGTACACTCCTGTGCATGATAAAGCTGGCAGGCTGGCCCTCCCCCCCCAAATTTCCCCCATAACCCAAAACCCCAACTATGTACAATATGGTGCCAGGTACGGAAGATAACCAAACCAATGCAATAAAACCTGAAGTCTGGACACCAAACCCCCAGCGCAAATCCTGAAAGCCCCAACCTACAGGGACCCCCTGAAAAAAGGAAACTCCAGACTCTAATCAAGCAAAAAACCAAACTTCTCCCAAACCAGGCTAGAAAGAAATCTGGGGGCCCTGTAGGAGGGGCTGGATTGGCAAACCCCCCCTGCCATCAGCTCGTGATTCAGCTACCCACCGACCCAAGGGCCCAAAGTCCACCCTCCCCCTCCCAGCCCAACCGCCTAGTCGTCAAGTAAAATTAGTATTTAGCCACATTTCTCCTTATTGAGAAAAACGGAGCAGGGAGGATAACCCAGAAAGCTGCTCAAACTCACCCCTCTGGAACAGGACAGGGAAAAGAAAGTCACAACCCGGTGAATTACGCCTGCAATCGAAAACCCAGCACAGATGTTCCCAGGGGCTCTATTTGACAGCGGACCAAGGAGGTCCCACACCCAAAATCAACCCCATCGGGAACGCCACCCCAGATAGGGAGTTCCGGGAAGGAAACTTACGGTCCCACCTGCGCGAACCGCTCCACCTCCACTCGACCATCCTGGATCCTCGCCCAGCAACAATCCAAGGACAGTCTGAATAGGTAGGTCAGACTGGGTGGAAATAACGCACTTCAAGGCAGGTAACCAGATGGGGATATCGTATCTCCATATGTTTTAACTAACCCAGAACATCAATGAGGAGGGTTACCATTGAACCATCCATGACTCGCTTAACAAACAAAAAAAATAAAATTAATATACCGCAGTCACCATCAGTGATTCTAGGGACTTTAGGAGAAATCAGCAAGAGAAGGGAAAAGCAAGACCAACTAATTTCAGGGCTTATTTATTTTTTTATATATGAGTCAGCAAGTCACTCAGCCCTGGGGTTTGAAAAGGTCAGGAAGCCTGATGGAGAGATCTTTGTAGGCCGCTTCTGGCGAGTTGAAGCTATGTGTTACGTTCCCCACCGAAACCTTGAGCGTGGCGGGGTACATCATCCTGAAAGGGATGGACGCCACAATCAGTTTCTGGACCATAGGATGGAAGGCGGCCCTCTTCTGTCTCATTTCCTTCGGGAGGTCTTGGGTGATGCGAATCCTGGTCGATCCCCACATGACAGCTTGCAGATCCCGGGATTTACTGTAGACGTGCTGCCTCTCGATGTAACTTAAAAACTTAACGATGATAGGTCGTGGGGGGAATCTGGCGGTGGCCTGAGCCTAAGCAACCGGTGAGCCCTCTCAAGATGGTAATTTGGGCTGAGTGGTGAGGGACCGACTACCTTAAGAAGGAACTTTTGTAGGAAGGCCAATAAGTCGGGCCCTTCTTCCAGCTCCGGGAGGCCGAAAATCAATAGGTTGTTCCTCCGGTTGTGGCCTTCCAAATCTTGATTTTAACTGGAGCCTCCGCACTGTTGAGCCAGCCCAGCCATTTCCCCTTCAGCTTTCACCTTCCATTGTTCTAGGGAAAAAAGTCTAGCCTCCACGTCCGACACTCTTGTAGTAAGAGTGGAAAGATCACCCCGCAGGGACTTCAACTCGGAGGTGATATCCTGGAGAATACTCTTCAATGGGGCCAATTCTTGCATGGATTTGTCCTCCATGAGAGGACCAGACGATTGAGATTTCTCTCCACTTCTTTCCGACCCTTGGGCCGCCTGATTCCATGGTTTTTTAGACGATTTCTCGGGGGTCGCGGGCGGTGTATGTCTTACCGCGGCCTGCTTCTTATCCCCTTCCATCTTCTTATATAGCTAACAAAATCGCCAGAAACACCCACTCAGGTCAGCGATCGAGGTGTAAACAACTCAGTAGAGATGATTTGTACAAAATCAAAGTTCTGGAGATCCCAGAAAGTGGCGATTAGGAAGGAGGGAGGGAAGAGCTCTAAGCTCCTGCTGCCATTCAGCCAGCTGCCATCACGTGACTCCTTCACACAGAGAATCATGACTGGGATGTCAACATACCTGGGTACACAATCTACAGAAGGGACAGAGAGGGTAGAAGAGGAGGAGGAGGAATAGCTCTCTATGCAAGGGAAGGGATCAAAGCAACAGAACAAAAAGGTAAGCAGGGAGGAGAGGAGGTGATGTGGGTTACCCTGGAGACTGGAAATGGCACTACAATCTGCACAGGGGTTGTATACAGACCCCATCTCAGGGGGAGAAAATGGACAAAGAAATGATAGAAGGCATCCTTAGGATGGTAGAGAAAGGGGAGATATTGTTGATGGGGGACCTGAATATGCCAGATATTAACTGGAGCACCTTTGTTGCAGCCACATCCAAGAGCAGGGCCATTCTCGATGCCCCACAGGGGGCATGCCTCACACAACTAGCGTTGGAACCTACTCAGGAGGGAGCAATCTTAGACCTGGTACTCTCAAATGAGGATGTAAAGAGGATCTCAGATCTAGAAGTGGGTAGCCATGTGGGAACAAGTGACTACCAAACAGTGTGGTTCACCATAAACTCAGCTGCAGAGTGAATCCATACAAAATGAGGGTACTGGACTTCAGGAGGGCTTAGTTTGTCAGAATGGGAGAGTGCCTCAGAAAAGCACTAGCAAACAGGCAAGGAGGAAGGATGGAGCAACAATGGGGAAACATAACTGAGGCAACAAGCCTTTGTGTGAAGCTCTAAAACTCTTAAATAAATAAATAAAAATAAAAGAAAAAAACACTATGGTTCTCAAAAGAGGTGGTGGGGAAGGTTAGAGAGAAAAAGATAGCATTCAGGAAGTATATGGAAACAAAAGGAGCAGGAAAGAGAACTGTACCAGTTAAAACAGAAGGAAGTGGGGAAGGCAGTCAGAATAGCAAAGGCCTAAACCAAGGAAAAGATAGCTAATATGGTTTGTTTTAAACTTTCCAAATTTCACATTTATTGTGTAGCTTTTTTGGTCTGGGACTGTGGTCCACAGTGTATGGATCAACTATACTTAGTTTAGTTCCCAAAGCCTGTTGACCTCATGCTATTACCTCTTTATATAATCACTTTTATGACTTACTTCCTATCAGGGTGACAGGAGTTTCTGCATATTGGGTTAAAGCTCTGCCCTCATCCAGAAAACCTTTTGATTGGTCTAGGCTATGGGTTAACCTGTGCAAGTTTATTAAGTGGGATAGATACCGTCATATGCAGTTTCAACTACTTCACAACCTTTTCTATAGCCCTGTTAAATTGCACAAAATGAGCAGACTGGCACATGATAAGTGCACAAAATGTGGCCAGGTAATGGGCACCTTGCTTCATATCTTTTGGGTTTGTGATAGGGCGGTGCCCCTGTGGGATTCCATTTGTCAATGCCTAGATCCCCTGTTGGGACTGGAATCTGCATTTTCTCCACAAGTGTGCTTATTGGGCCCTATTCACAAATGGTGTGGATGGGACACGTGCTGCATAAACCTGGCACATAGGCCACCCGCACCTGACCATGCAAACTACACCCTCTGAGTGCCATCCACAACCCCACTATGCCCCCCATGAGCCTGGCACACTGGCCAAATGTGCAGCTGTGTGTGGGGGTGACCCGGAGACAAGGCATGGGGGGTGTATTCACACTTCACGTCATTCATGACAGCATGGGTGTCTTGCACAGGGGGCAACAACTGCACCTTCTAAAGGCAGCTGTAACCATTATGTACCCCCCAGATGCCATCACTGGTTGCAGTGGGGATGGCAGGGGTCAACAGACCCCTTACTGTGGCCACCTGTGTTGTTGGGGCACATTTGGGAGGGCAGAGGACTGTCAACTGGGGTCCCCCACACCTCGTAACTCTAGCTGTGTACGTGCCCATTGGCAACATGGCACCAGATGGGCACAAGGGATCCAATACAGGACCCAGTCTGGGCAGTCGATTGGCTGCATGGCCAGGTGTGCAGCCCTGCACCAGCCCACCCCCACAACCTGCGCAACGAGGGGGGTGGGCCACGTAACAGAGCTGGGCGGGGACCACTGTTTGTGAATGCAGTCCCCCTATGGATCTTTAGCAGGTGTGGTGCAGCAAAGGGGGGATACATGAAATTCATGTGTACCCCCCACCCTGCACTTTGGTGAATAGGCCCCATTGGATCTATTTCTGGGTAATCAGTGTTATCATATGGCTTTGATTTCGGCTTGTGCCAAAAAATTATTTTGAGGTACTGGTGTGATCAATCCACTCCACCATATTTAGAATGCTACCAGGAGATTTTGTTTGCATTACGGGCAGAAAAAATGAATGCCAGTATCTAATTGTTTAGAGACCTATAAGAAAATATGCAAACCTTTGTACATTTTACTGTCTAGAGTGTTGAAATTTAAGAGCAGTTGTCTACAGAGAAGCCTTACAGTACCAATGTATATGGAAGGATGAGTCAGACTGGGGCAACAATTCGGAAATACTATGAGGAGCCTTCACCACATACAACCCATCAATCAAGCCATTGCAGAAGATCATCAGAGAATTGCAACCAGTCCTGCAGAGCGATGAAAAACTGTCCACAATATTCAGTGAACTACCTATGTCATATAGACAATTACTGAACCTGGGAAGAACACTGGTCAGGAATTACAGACCCACAATTCAAATGGACACACTAGGAACAAGACTGTGCAACAAGCCCAGATACAAAACATGCAGCATGATTGATACATGTGACTCTGTCTACTCTCCATTTACCAAACAGGAATACAAAATGAAAGTGTCTTTCTCATGCAAAACCATGAATTTGACTTATCTAATAAGATGCCAAGAATGTCTACATAGGTGCTATGTGGGAGAAATGGGACAAACACTCTGTAAACACATGAATGGACATAGATCCACTATCAAACATTCAGACAATCAGACACCAGTGACTGAGCACTTCCTCCCAAAACAACCATTCTTTGAAGGATCTTAAAGTGGCAGTTTTGAGTGGAAACCTGAAAGACATTCATGCATGACTTCTCTGGGATGAAAAACTCATGAGGCTTTGGAGGCACAGGATGAGGGGAGGGGGCAAAAAAGGGAGGGAGGAAATTGGTGGAGGGTAATGTCCACCAATGCAAGGAGCATGTGTACTAAACTGGCTGACTTGGAGGCCAAGATGGCAGATGAGGGACTGGACCTGGTGACTATAATTATGGAAATCTGGTGGACAGAGCACCAGGACTGGGAGGTGGTTATTCTAGGGTATAGTCTTTTTAGGAGGGACAGGACAGGTAGGAAGGAGGGGAGTTGTACTTTGTGTGAAGGACAGTATACAGGTGACAGAACAGCAGAAAGAACAAGGGGAGGCAGAAGCCCTGTTGGTCCTATTGGAAAAGAGTTCAGGAGCAATACGATGCCTAGGTGTGATCTACAGGCCTCCTGTGCAGGGGATGAAGTGGACAGAGAATTAATGCAAATGGTGCAAAGGATGGCCCACAAGGGAGAACATTTGCTGGTGGGGGACTTTAACCTCCCTGATGTGGACTGGGGGATCCCACTAGTGACATCAGTAAGACATAGGGAATTGCTGGACTCCCTGCAGGGAGCATTCCTTCAGCAGCTGGTTCTGGAACCTACTTGGGGTGGGGAAACATTGGACTTAGTGCTGATGAATGAGGAGAGTATAGATGATGTCTCAGTGGAGACAGTCTGGTGTCCAGTGACCACTAAGCTGTAAGGTTCAGGATTAGGACCGGAGTGGAAGTGAGCTGCACTAGCATAAGGGTACTGGACTTCAGGTGTGTGGACTTCAACAAAATGAGAGAGATCTTCAGAAAGGCAATTGAGGGCAAGGAGGAACTGGGGGACATTGAGGAGCTGTGGAGTGTAATAAAGGGGGGAATTTTGAGAGCCACAAAACATTGTATAAGATCACCAAAAGCAAAAGAAGAAGGAGGAGGCCATTCTGGTTCTTCAGTGAAGTGGCGGGGACAGTGAAAGAAAGGAAACAAGCTTTCTGGAGGTATAAAATAACACACAGTAAGGAGGATAGAGAGGTATACAGGGAGAAACTGAGGGTGGCAGGGCAGACAATTAGAAAGGCAAAGGCAGATACAGAGGAGAGGATAGCCAGGGACATCAGGAGGGGGGATAAAACCTTCTACAGGTATGTCAGCGAGAAAAGGAAATCCAAGCAGGGGATAGTGGGACTTAAAGGGGAGGGGGTATTTCCAGTAGAGGGTGGCCTTCTGAAGGCAGACTTACTGAACAAGTACTTCAGTTCAGTTTTCACAGTGGAAAGGGAGGGTAAGGGACCAGAGTCACATGGGAAGGGCACAGAGGGCAGGGAGGTGGACTCTAGCAAATTCAAGGAAGGAAGAGTACTTGAGAAATTGTGCAGGTTGAGGGTGGGCAAATCAATGGGTCTGGATGCCCTACACCCTAGAGTGCTATGGGAGCTAAGGGAGGAACTGGCAGCACCGTTGACAAAATTGGCGCTAGACACGGGGAGAGATCCAGGTGACTGGATGTGGTGCTGCTCCATAAGAGTGGCAGCAGGGGGAAGGCAGGCAATTATCATCCAGCCAGTTTACCTCGGTGGCAGGTAAGATTATGGAGTTACTCCTGAAGGAGAGAATTGTTGATTACCTTGCAGTCAGTGGTCTCCAAGATGACAGACAGCATGAGGTCATGCCAGATTAACCTGATTGAGGTTTTTCGACTGGGTGACATGGGTGGTTGACCAGGGAAGGGTGGTGGACATGGCCTATGTGGACTTCAGCAATTCCTTTGACACTGTCCTTCACAGGATGCTGGTGAACAAGCTAGGCAGCTTAGGAGTGGGGCCAAAAATAACTAAATGGTTGAAGAGTTGGCTTAGTGGCAGATGCCAGAGGGTGGTGGTAAAGGGGGTTCAATCGGGAGAGGAAAGAGTGACACGTGGGGTGCCCAGGGGTCAGTATTGGGGTCCATTCTCCTTAACATCTACATTGGTGATATTGCAGAGGGACTGAATGGGAAGGTATGCCTATTTGCGGAAGATACAAAGAAATGCAATAGGGTGGACACACCGGGAAGTGAAAACAATGAAGGGGGACCTGGGAAAATTGGATGGGTGGTCAGAAAGTTGGCAACTGGGATTTAATCCAAAGAAGTGCAGAATAATGCACATTGGGCACAAAAACACACAGGCCACATACACTCTAGGGGGAGAAGAAGTTGCAGTAACGGAACAGGAGTGGGATCTAGGGATTATCATTTCAGATGACCTAAAGGTAGCTAACCAGTGCAATAGAGAGGTAGGTAAGGCAACCCACATGCTGGCATGCATAGGGAGGGGTATAACTAGCAGGAAGAGAGAGAGGTGCTATTGCCCCTCTATAAGTTCTTGATGAGACCCCACCTTGAGTATGGGGTCCAGTTCTGGAGATCTCACCTCTGTAAGGAAACTGACAGGGTGGAGAGAGTACAGAGGAGGACATCCAAAATGGTACAGGGCATGCATCAGAAGCCCTATGAGAATAGACTAGAGGAGCTAGATCTGTATCCCCCGGAAATAAGGAGGGAGAGGGGGGACATGATCAAGACATTTAAATATCTGAAGGGGATTAACAGGGTAAGGAAAGGGAACATCTTTAGTAGAAAAACAAGTCCAAAGACTAGAGGGCTCAATTTGAAGTTGGAAGGAGGAAAGTTCAGAGGGAACAGGAGAAGGTACTACTTAATGGAGAGGGTGGTGGACTCATGAAACAGACTGCCAGCAGAGGTGGTGGGGGCCAAAATGGTGGGTGAGTTCAAGAGGGCGTGGGATAAATACATGGGAATATCCAAAAGCAGGAAATAGAAGAATCTGGAAAAGGAGCAGGGACTGGAGTCTACATTGGGGGGGGGGGAGAGACCAGAGGAAGTGAGCAAAGTGTTTGGGTCTAGGGTTACCCATGTGGTGGGGTTTAATGGGCGGACTGGATGGATCTGGAGGTCCTTTTCTGCTGTCAAATTTCTATGTTTTTATGTTGCTATGTTTTTGGAACAGATAAACATGGGCTGACCAAATATTTAGGCTTCCTTACACAATACCACATCCCAAATTGAGTTTTGACAGTTTCCACTACAGCTCTGGGTTCTACCATTTAGAATTTGTTTTATTTTTTTATATTTTTTAATCTTGCTCTGTTGTTGAATTTTGTTGTAGGGCCTCATAAGCAGACACTGCTTAATTTACTGAACTGACAGCATTATACACCCTATATATTTAATGGATTTTTTAGTCATTAATCTTTTGTTATGGTATCACTTTTAATTACAGTAGCTCACCTTTTAATGACACGAGGCTTATTTCCTGGTACAGTCAGACCTGGTTAATCCGTAAGCATTTGTGTTTGCCAAATTTGTTACGTAATACATATCTACGTAGTAACCAAACAATGACCAGATAATGGATTTTTTTTTAAGATTTATTATTGTAGAAAATTAATCAATTTAGAATACAGTACAGTGCAGGTAAGAATAAATAAAATCCACAGCATTAGACAGCTGTTCTTGATCTTAGGTGCACATAAGCAGCAACTTCTAAAACTTCCAGTTTATTCCAACAGAAGTACTGGCTTAATTATTTGCAAACACCGATACTATTATGCATGCCTTTCTATGAAGGGGCAAACTGGCCCAGATTCAGGTTATCATTCATAATGCACCACTTAAACTCAGAGGGAGGCATGGCCCAGCCGAAATGTAAGCTTTATTATTTAGCACAGCCCAACTGGTATTCCTGGAATGACCTGATAAACACATCTTACAGGCATGAAGACAAATTGAGAAGCACACCTTGGGGACACCATTCATGTCAGGGTTGCTATGCACCAGGTTGCTGGCAATGCACATGAGCAACACTGACAATCCCTCTACATGTACCACTGCTCAACTGTGGGTGCAAACTCATAAAATTATTGTACACAATGAGGGCACATCACTATAGACTTCCTTGACAAAAGGCGGAATAAGGGATATGATGCATTTATCCACCAGATGTTGCTACAGTGGGAGAAAAACTGTGTTATTTGCTGAGCCGCAGTCTGATACTGTATCAGTAAAGAAATCCAATATGTCCTAATTCTGTGAGGGGTCAGGCAGCATTTCTTGGCAAAAAAAGCAGAAACAGGATCGGGGAGCTGAACGCGTATATCAGGATCAGTGTTTCATGGCAAAGAGGGGTAGAAACAGAATCGCATAGCTGCACTCACGCAGCTTGACTGGGTCAGCAGGGTTTCACAGCGAGGAAGGCAGAAACAGGATCAAATGGCTCTACGGCTCTACATAACTTAACCGGGGAGTGGAATGATGGGCTCTACACAGGTTGACTGTGGAGAAGAACGAGGGGTCAGAAAGTGAGGGGTCAGGAAGCATTTCTTGGCAAAAAAGGCAGAAACAGGATCGGGGAGCTGAACGCGTATATCGGGATCAGTGTTTCATGGCAAAGAGGGGTAGAAACAGAATCGCGTAGCTGCACTCACGCAGCTTGACCGGGTCGGCAGGGTTTCACAGCAAGGAAGACAGAAACAGGTTCGGGGACCGAGCTTCACAAAATAAAATCCACAGCACATTTAACATTTTAAAACTGCTTGCCACTTTAATGTTTGGGAACTGAAGCTGAATTGAGAAGAACCTAAACTGGCAGCAGCAAGAGAAGTTAAGGGAAGTGTTTCTTTCAGCCGCGGTAACACGCCAGAGGATTAGCGGGGATTAAGAACACTGCCAATTTACACTCTCTTAAGACCTGTTAGCACCTCCACCTGATCTCACTAGAAATGGATTATGGAGGTCACAAACAAGGGGAATTAATCATCTTGGTTAAAGAGAACATGCAAACGGATTCGGAATCTCAGGTTTACGTATTAAAGAGGTCATTAAACTGAGAAAAAATCCGTTTGCATTGTTTCTCATTCGGAATGTCAGACATAGGGACTAATGAGGCATGGATTAAACAGGTCTGACTGTAGTTACTTGTATTGTATTAAATTGCTTCCTTTACATCCTGCCCTTTGTTAAAGATCATGTGAAATGGTTTTTACATATTTTTAATAAAAGTTTGAAAAGCTGAAACTGAAGTCCCTGTGTCATGATTAGTGCTTCCCAAAAATGTCATGCTGTTTGGTTTTGTGGTTTCCTTTAAATCAGCATTTGTTAACTTGCTTTACAGTGGCTGAAAACAGTGGAGTTATTTCTGTCTTCTCAGTCACGCTTGGAAAGTGATGACATCATTTTGAAGTAGCTTGCTGTTTCAGATTCCCAATCAGAGCAGCAGTCTGTAGAGTTTATCCATTAATGCATTTTTATTGGAAGGCAAGATTGAGAATAAAACTCTTTCTTTCAACTGCATCCAGAACAAAAAGACAAAAATCACAGATTTAATGGTTTGCTCTCCAGATTTCTTACAAATCCAGTCTCTGGTTTGTACTTAGATAGATTAGCTTAAAATCTATCATTCTCTTCTTATAAAAAGTTGGTCATTTGAGTTTCAGTGCTGAATTGAAGTAAAGGAAATCTTTCTCTGTGCGAAATCAGCTTGTCTGTATCACAGCTGTCAGTTCCTTCTCATCAAAACTATTTTTTTCTTGTTATATAATACAGGGTTGTTTAATGAATATAAAATAAATACATTTTGTTCATTGACAGAGATAGTTTGTCTTTGATGTAGCCTTCATAACTACATTCATGTAAGAACATGTTTTTTTATGTCAGATTGACAAATGGGTGCCCGTCACACTCTGCTATAGTATGTCAAGCACACGTACTGTTTGAACTCACACATTTTAGTTCTTTGGTCATTTCTGTGTGAAAATACATCATGTATGTGTATAACTAAAAACGCTATATGGCATCCTGATGCACCATGTCTCTGCCCCACAGTTGAGGCAGCTGCATTCTGCTGACACCTGTCCCCTGCCCTACAAGCCTCTTGCCTTTTGCTCCACATGCAAGGTTGCTGCGCCCTGCTGCCCACTCTCTTCTCCCACACAGTCAGGGATTGTGCACCCTGCTGCCTCCATCCCCTGCCTAAAGAATCAGGGCTGCTGCACCCTGATGCCCCCTGCCTAAACAATTGGGGTTGCTGCACCCTGCTGCCCTCTCTCTCTCTCCCCCTCCCACCCTCACAGTCAGGGATGTTGTACCTGTTTCCCCCTGTTCCTGTCTCCACAGTCAGGGCTGCTGTGCTGTGCTAAGCCTTAGAGTGCCAGGTCCCCTTCCTCCAGAGTCGGGGCTGCTGCACCATGCTGCCCTAGATCCCCAGGCTCTGCAGTCAGGGCTGCTGCACCATGCTGCCACTTGCCACAAGAGTAAGAACATTTGCTACACCCTGTCCCCTGCCTCCACAGTTGAGGCGGTTGCACCATGCTGCCACCTGCCACCAAAGTCAGATCCTTTGCTACACACTGCTGCCCATGTCCCTTGTCCAAAACAGGTGTGGTTGCTGCACCCTGTCCCACAGTTTGGGCTGCTCTACCCTGATACCTTCCCTGTCTCCTGCCCAAAGAGTCAGGGCTTCTGCACCCTGTGCCCTCTTTCCGCCAACTCATAACACAAGATGAAAGTATTTTTTCCATTTTTTATTTCCACTACTTCAATGATGAAAGTATTTTTCCATTTTTTTATATCCACGACTTCAATTCAGCATTGAAACTCAAGTGATCAACTTTTTATAAGAAGTAAATGATAGATTTTAAGCTAATCTATCTAAACCCGGTCCAGAGACTGGGTCTGCAAGAAACCTGGAGAGCAAACCATTAACTCTACAGATTGCTGCTCTGATTGGGAATCTGAAACAGCAAGCTACTCCAAGATGATGGCATCGCTTTCCAAGCCTGACTGAGAGGACAGTAATAACTCTGCTGTTTTCAGCCATTGTAGAGCAAGTTAACTAATGCTGATTTAAAGAAAACCACAAAACCAAACAGCATGAAATTTTCAGGAAACACTAATCATGATACAGGGACTTGAATTTCAGCTTTTCAAGCTTTTATTAAAAATATGTAAAAACCATTGCACATGATCTTTAAGCAATCTAGGACCTACAGACTTTTGTATATATTCTGAAATGCTTGTTAGTTTTCCCTGCACCTCATGAAGAGAGCTGACAGGTTTTGAAAGCTCATGTGAAATGCTCCTCAGTTTGTTTAATAAAAAGGTATTGCCACAAAAAAGTGTACTAAAACTAATCATAGCAGCATGTAGATAGATGGTCACTCAGCAATTCTAAAAGGCAATTGACTCTAGTAAACTATTAACTCTAACAATGGATTTCACTAAAACCTAACCTATAGCAGCAGAATACATTTCTATCATTAGTAGCACACATATAGGGGATGCATGTATGACAATGTGTATATATGACAGATGACAAGCATATGCTAAGAGTTTCCTGTTTGATACCCTTGCAAATTGGTATCACAACAAAATAACGGTCTGTCATGTTACATAGCCTTAACACATGAGCATATTTCAAAGCCGTAAGTTCAGTACAATGTTGTTTCAGGAGACATCTGAGACAATATAACATAGCAGATACAATAAGTACTAAAATAACTTTTAACATGATTAATATTATGAAGGGAATCTCGATCCATGAATCTGAAATTAACAAAGCAAAATCACTATCATGTAATAGAGTATACAATGATTGCTGTGCTTGATTAATGTTATTGATGATTCTTATCGTATGTTCATCTTTGTGGTTCACTAGACACTGTAAATGTAGGGAAGTGGCGCAATATGCCCGTTGAATGCTGGAATGTATTTTATGACATCATTCTGATGATGAAGTTCATGGAGAACATATTTTTCATCATGAAGTGGTACTGATGATTTAACTGTCTCTCACCCTGGAGGCCCCTATCCTGCCCATTACAATGTTATTTAACAAGTCCCTGTCCCTTGCTCAATTCCAGGAGGTCTGGAAACAAGCCATTGTCACCCCAGTGCACAGAAACGGAGATAAGGCACTGGTCACAAACTACAGGCCTATCTCAATCCTCTCTTCTCTATCCAAAGCTCTAGAAAAGATTGTGGCAGAACAACTCATTGAATACCTCAATAAATATAATCTGCTTTGCCCAAACCAGCACGGTTTCAGGCAAAACCACAGTACCACCACAGCACCGCTGGATTTTACTGACTTTACACACAAGGCACTGGACGAAGGCAAATTGGTGGGCTCAGTCTTCACAGACCTCACCAAAGCCTTCGAAACTGTCAACCACCCTCTCCTGGTATCTCTACTGCAAAACCTGGGCATGGCACCAAACACCCTACACTGGTTCCAAAGCTTTCTGTCACAGAGGAGCCAAAGGGTCAAAGTGGGGCATACATTATCCTGCACCAGAGAAGTATCCCCAGGGGTCTCTCAAGGATCAATTCTGGGACCCCTGCTTTTCAGCCTATTCCAAAATGACCTCCCCATAGCCTGTGACACTAAGCTCATCCTACACGTGGATGACGCCATGCTTCTGAGCAGCAACACCTCACTGGGCGACCTACAATCTGAACCAAAGAACTCCTTCACTAAACTAGAAGCCTGGTTCAGTAGGCACAAATTGCTTCTAAATTACAAGAAGACCAAGGCCATGATAATATCCAGCCACCATCACAAACAAAGGCTCCACCACCTAACAATCTCCATTGATGACTCCTTAACATTCTTGCACCATATCGACTCTCTTGTCAGGGCAGTAAATGTCAAGATAGGGATTCTCTACAGGCATGAGAAATCCCTCACCCCAGAGGCACTCCACCTATTGGTCTCTAGCTCCATCCTATCTGCTATAGACTATGGGCTGGTTGTGTATGGGGCTGCCTCTGACACAGCACTCAAGTGGGTCCATACTGTGCTCAGTAAGGAATGCCACCTCACATTGGATGCTGATCGCAGCACTCATACCTGTTTGCTATACCAACGCACAAATTGGCTCAACTTAAGGAATAGGATCAAGTTCCAAACCTGCCTACAGGGGAAGAAGACCCTACTAGGAAAAACCCCACCCTGTACAGGGAATCTTTTTGAGGCCCTCCCACATTGCATATCACCAGGGGACAGATGTGAGGGGTAATATCTGTCCCCATCTGATGCACCTCATTAGGGCAATGTGCCTTTTCCTATTGGGCACCCCTATGATTGAATGAACTACTGGGGCCTCTCGTGGCTTCCAACAGCCTGACTCAATTTAAAACTGGACTCAAATAACATCTAAAAACAACCACAAAATGTAACTGTCCCTAAAGCCACCTACCCTCCACCCACTGCTGCCCTAATGTTATCATCCAACAGGTAACGTCAAACATCCCCCCCCCACCTCCCTCAATCACCAAGACTGGTCTCCACATACCCAGCAGCTTCTATTCTGCAATCCAGGTAAACCCTCCCTAACCTCACCTGGACACACATACACAGCTCAACCTCATGTTCTACACTACAGAACTGCCCTGCTCAGACTCAGCTCACCCTTACCCACTACGTAATTTGTCCCCTCACTTGACAAGGCCACTTGAGGCTGCTTCCCCCCCCTCCTTTCTACCCCCATGGACCCCCTCGCCTCTTTCCTCTTTCTCTCTCTCTCTCCTCCCTCCCTCCTCTCTCTGTCTCTTCTCTGCTCTCTCTTCTTCCTCCCTCCTCTCTCTTCCCTCCCTCCTCTCACTGTTCACAGTATCAAATCACTGCAAATTTTTTGGCACCGTGTGTACTTGTCCTGTGTTATTTATTTAGGGTCATTCACCGAGGGCTATTCACCAAGTCATTGTACTGTACTCAATTTGTAACTGCTCCCTCACTGTATGTTTCTCATGCACCTACTGTTATTTTATGAATCTGTAACCATTACTGTATTGTATGTTGAACTAGTTTGTCTACTCTGACATGAAACCTTTGTAAAAGAGCTTGCGCTCAAAGGTCTTATCTGAACTACTAAATAAATAAAATAAAAATCAAAACGGTTTGACCAATGACATTGCAAGCAGTGGGAGTGATGCAGAAGTTTGGGGTATTTGTCCTCACCTGCCAAACCCTGAAGTCCCTGCAATGCAGCATTCAAAACAGATTCAGCAGATTGGTGTTAAAAATAACTGACATGTCTTCTGATGGTTTCCAGGTCTGAAGATTCCAGACCAACATGCCAGATCCAAACAACTGCACCAAACATGCCAAACCAGTGTATGCTTTACCTGTTTTTCCAAGGTTTCAAACCAAACAACAGTTCAATGTGGTGAAATGTAAACAGGGGCTTCCAGCCATTACATGTGGATAGAGAGGTAAAATTTGTCTAGACAGAAATGTACAGTGTGTAAATCTGCATACATGCCCTGAATGAACAGTCATCAGGTGTTAGCTGGAAAGGTATATATTGTGTATATGAATGCTTACATCACTGCCATTTGGACTTAGTATGGACAATGTCTTGGTGAGGGCACCAAAATTCTGGCAAGGGGAGTATGTAAGCACCCCCATTTCAGAAGCTTACCTACTCTGCTTCTTTGTTGCTTGAATCTTTACCCCACAGTGTCTGGGACTGCCATCAGTGGAACCGCTAGGGTGGAACTACTGCAGTCTAGGAGTCCTGGTAAGATGTGCCCCAGAGCTTCACCTTGTAGGTCCCTGGCCATTGCTTCCCATCACCCACTGTCCTTGGGCCCCTCCTGGGGCTGAGGCAGTGGGCAGAAGATGGAAGTGGCATATGGTTCTAATTACCTAGGAAAAGGAATGGTAAAGGGCTGGGGAACAGGACCAGGCAGAGTATGGCAGCAATGTTGGGTGCTGCACATGTGCAGAAGAGTGCATCTACAGAGACAGAGCTCCATGAGTAAAATTTGGAGGTATGCCTGCTGCTAATGAAGATCCCACCTCCAAGGCAATAAGTGGAGTGAGATAAACCCTATCATTCCATTGGGGCTCTGCAGCCATCTGGAACAGAAGGCCTCATCCCACCAGGCAGTTTCTTGGCCCACTGTCGGATCCTGAGCTTTTGCCTAATGAATGGCAATTACATCTAGAAATAATACAATGATACATTTGTTCCCACATGAGGCCCATTTTCCATTATGTCCCAATGTAAAAGCAAATTCATGGATTAAAAACAATATGTTTATGCATAAACTGTACATTATTCAATAAAGTCCCCGGGGTAAAGGTAGCAGTCAGACCATGGAGTCCACCCAGCCCCACTTCAGGTCACAGTTCAGTCTTTGCAAGAGTCTTTGATGCAGAGGATGGCATAAGGAGCATTGGGAGCCAGCAGTGCAAGTTTAAGAACCCTCAATATGATATGTGTCACTGCCTGAGGGCATGGTTCTCCATCACATGCTTGCTTAACAGTCAGTTGATAGATATCTGTATCAGATTGGTGCACTGGCTTAATCAGCAAAGATGTATTGTTCCCATACAGATACATGTGCCTTTGGTAGTTTTCTCCAAATTGTCCAACACCTGCTGCCACCATATCAAGCATGCCATGGTAGTTGGAATGTGAGTGACAGGTAGCAGGACAGAATCTCTTCATATGCTGTTACCACTAGCTGGTGCCTTGTCACCTGAAGTCCTGTGGCTGCCAACCACATATCGCTTAATTTCTGAAAGACAAAAGAAACAAAGAGGAGAGCTTCTGGTCCCTCCTTCATTGGTAGGTTAGTTCTGATCTTTAAACTTATTACAAGGGATTTGCATGACACCACTTGTCAGTGGCCACTCAGACATTGTACACTGAGGGGCTACTCTGAACACATACAGTATAATTTCCACAGTAACCGTGTATGTATTTTTCTCATATCTGGTCACCACCCAACTGTCTCCATATTTAGAATGTTTTTGTCTGCTCTCTGATATCCTCCTGTGGGCACGTCAGACACTGCAGAAATACATTCCTGTCTGAAGTGTTGTGGGATTATCCAGACCATCTGTGTCCCTAGATGACAATTGCAATTTCCTTTTATGCTTTTTAAATGGTGAGCCTACAGAAATCAGCTGCTGCCATTACGCAGTTAGTTACTTGTCTTGCTTCTGTAAGCTGCTCAGGGAAATGGGCTCGGTTTGTTTTTCTGTGAGACTTGCCACAGACTGTGGGGATGAGAGAGAGGAAAAAGTCTATGCCCCTCCCCCGAGCTCCTTGATTTACAAGGAGTTCAGCTTGGGCATTGCCTTTACTACAGGGAGTGGGTTTTGAGTGGGCTTTAACATTTTTTTTCCCTCAGAGGCAGTACTGTTGGTATGCTGCCAGATAGGTAAAATTCAAGTAGGGAGTAGCGAATCCAAATAGAATCTGAAAATAGTGCAAACCACAAATTTGGGGAGGTGTCAGGAGATGAAGCTTGATGCAGCCCTCCCCCATACACAGTGCTGTATACCATGAACCATGTATGCATAAAAACACAGGGGAATTCTGTTTATGATGAAATGTTAAAACCTTAAACTGCTGAAATTAAATGGTTAGTTTCAGAATATAAACTGTTTAATCGAGGCTCTTGCAGAAAAAAGGGATGTCAGCACAACACAAAATCCTTGTTGTCTGTAGAGTGAATGTCAGCCAGCTGCTTTGTTTGAGCAGCTCTCAGGGTTGTCAATTAACCCTTCCTTAGCCAGCTTCAGTTTGAGGCACCTCTTTTGGAACCATGCCCCCCCAACCCCGGAGAAGGAGAGGAGAAAAACAAAACATGTCTGAGCCTGTTGTGCTCAACAATCACAAGAAGAAAAACTTATAGTTAACACTATAGAGGTATGCCATGAGTTGGAACCCCCTTGCAACTGAGATGGCACAGATGTGCTAAGTAATGGAAAAGCTATAAATAACTTCCAATGACAAAAAATAATAGCAAAAAGAAAACCTTTGTGTTTCTTTTCACAGTTAGGTAGAGTACCCCCCCCCTTCACTAGGTTCAAACCAGTGAAAGTGGTGGTAACTGTCATGACTCAGTGCCTCTTTAAGGGGTGATTTTAGTATCCCAAATCCTCTCTGGTGTATAGGGTAGAGGTTTAATCTCAGTTTATACCACACCATGGTTTTGCAATAAATCTATCCCTATCATAAAACACCTCTTTGAACTGTTAAAAAAACACACACATACCTTAACTGGGACCCTACACATAACTAATATACGCACACCAATTGGGGAGACATTCTAGATGGGCCTCAGCCTCCTTATGTCTAAACAAACCTAGTAAAACTAGTAAACCAGCCAGATTCTGTTCCCATGTGCATGTGCCTAAAGAGTTAAACAAAACATTCTCTATGAATTCTACTTTCTTAAACTCCAAATTATCCACATTCACACTGTTCACTACACAAATCATCAGTCACATACAAGCACCAACTTGCCATCAGGTTTAACCAGTCTAACATGATATCTTTGCTTGCTCGATTGTCTGAAAATTAGGCATTGTATAAACTGTAGGGCAAAACATTTATGAATACAGTTGCTGAATTAAAATAACATTTCTGTCTTATCTCTCTAACAGAGATAACTTTGTTTAAAACATTCGCAGCATTTGAAGGTCTTCTTTTTGGCAGCCAGTGCAACCTAATGCTTAGTTCTGTGGTTGATCAGACCAGGAAAGATAAGATTGAAGATAGTGCAGAAGATAGGAAGTCTGCAGCAAAAAAGTTAAAGTTAAAGATTAAGGTTATCTGGTATGCTGATGTTTTCCTTCGTATCCCTAACCTTTTTCATTTAAAATTTGATATGTCAAATGAAGTCCTTGCATGCATAATGCTCTGTTTTGTTTGTCATCTATGCTGCAAGCTAATGCTTTGTGGGACACTGTTAAATTGGTATTCTGGTCTTTGTCTGACAAGGTTTGTTTCATTTTAGTCAGATTGTCTTTTAGATTAGTGTGTAATGCTTGGTATACTATATACAAACCTTGCATACAATAAACTTTGTCTGGTTTTCCTTTAGTTTCTTTTCCTGGTCTAGTCCTACAAACTGTTGTGTGGCCAATACTCCACAGCTGGTCACAAACTTGGACATATAATCCTCCATTGTGATCACAAATAAAGCAAAACTAAAAGTGCATTTAATGAAAAAAAGGAATCGTGGCATGCTACTGTATGCACCTTCAGTCTGCAGCTATGTCCCTCATGGTAGCACGTCAGTTCGGCAAGGGAATTTTAGTGAATACAATTTTGGAGATGGCAATGTCAGTGAATGTAATTACGGTGACCAGAAACATGGGCGAGCACCAATATGGCGACAAAGGTATTCATCCCTCCCCAAGGTGCTGTGACCTTGGGGTTGGTTATTTTAGTAAGGGTGGTGCAGGGGGAAAAGGGTGTGTGGGGACAGAACCCCCCATGAAAGAAGCATTTTAAAAACTGTCGCCGTAACGGTGTTCGCCCATATATACTGGGTGCCATAATTGTAGTCGCCATACTGTCATTGCCAAAATTGTCCTCACTAAAATTCCCTCACTGAATTGACATGGAACAGTCCCTCACCTGTCTGCCAACTTATGGTCAGGTTGCACTTTAAAGAAATAGCTGGGCAAGCTATGCACCTTCTGTCAGTGGTGGGGCTCCCATGCCTCTACCAACATACAGTACTGGGAGTAGTTAGGTTGCAGTCCTTTCCTGCCCTGACACTGTTTTCTGTGGTCTCTGAATGATGTTCCCATACTGGGGTGTCCATGTAAAAATGTGTGATTTCTATGCCATACCCTTAGTATGGATTTGTTCTTAGTGAGTAATAACATCAAAGAGACACAGTTACAGCATAAGCATTTTATTAACAGCTATGCCAAAATACAGGAGAAGTAGACATACCCTGAGAGTGAGGGCAGCTCCTCCATCTGCCATCTGAGATCTACTCACCTGAGACCCAAAATGATCCTGTATTTATACCATATTTCATGACTAGAGCTATTGTTTCAGCTTCTCTTATCTATATACAAAACAGGCACTTTCCCAGTACAGAACATCAGAAACATTTGCCTGTCATGTGTAGCTGCCTCATATCAAACTAGCTAACCTTGTTTTTTTATCGTAGTAGAGAACAATATATTCTTTTCTCCTGCCAATTTTCCACATTCAGCATGGTCAGTAAAATTCAAATCTCACTAAAACTAATCATAGTAGCATGTAAATAAATGATCACTCAGCAATTCTAAAAGGCACTTAGCACTAGTAAACTAATAACTCTAACAGTGGATTTCACTGAAACCTAACCTATAGCAGCAAAATACATTTCTATTATTAGTAATACACATATAGGGAGTGCATGTATGACAGTGTGTATATATATATATGACAGATCACAAGCATATGCTAACAAGATGCTTAAGTGAAAAGAGGGAAAGTAAGAATTAGAAGGGCTGAGGAGGGAGACTGCACAGAAGACAGCCAAGAAAAAGCTGACGTCTTAAACAGGTATTTTTGCATAGTATTCACAGTGTAGGAGGCAGGGATTGACCTCCAAGGAGTGGCAAGCAGTGGCAGAAATAGGGGAGTGGACACCACTTCATTTTCAGAGGAAAGAGTCTGGTGGGAACTTGGAGCTCTGAAGGTGAGCAAAGTTATGGGACTGGACGGGATGCACCCAGATAGATTTCTTTGACTGGATGACCTGGGAAATAGATTAGGGGAGGGCAGTGGACATTGACTTTCTGGACTTTATTAAGTCTTTCAACACTGTGCTGCACAGAAGGCTTATAAAGAAATTCAGCAGCCTAGGTGTGGGATCCAAAGAGAGGAATTGGGTTAGAAACTGTTTAACAAATAGGAGACAGAGCATGGTGGTAAATGGAACTCACTGAAATGATGGAAGAGTGACCAACAGGGTGCCATGTTGGCCAGTGCTGGGACCAGTCCTCTTCATTGTCTTCATAAATGACATTATAGAAGAACTGGAAGGGAAGGTATTCCTTTTTTCAGATAATGCTAATATCTGTAATAAGGTGGACACTCAGGAGGGGTGGTGAGAGAATGGGCATGGATCTTGGGAAACTAGAGGAGTGGTCAAGAGCATGGCAGCTGAGGTTCAATGCCAAAAAGTGCAAAATTGTGCAACTAGGGAATAGGAACCCAAGAGCTGAGTATAGGATGAGGGGGGTTCTGACAGTTAGTAAAGAGTAAAGGCACCTTGGGATTAACATATCTGAGGACCTCAACGTGTCTGGGCAGTGTGACATAGCAGTGGGCAAGGCTAGTAGGATGCTGAGGTACATAGGGAGGGTTATCTTCAGCAGGAGGAGGAAAGTGGTGTTGCATCTGTATTGCTCACTGACGAGTCCCAAGGAGTACTATGTTTTTGAAGCTGCACCTCGGGAAGGACATAGAAAAGGTGGAGGCAGTGTAGAGGAGGGCACCTAAAATGGTACAGGTGTTACACAAGAAGCCCTATGAGGAGAGACTGAGGAATCTCAACATGTACACCCTGAAATAGAGAAGGGTGAGAGGTGACATGATAGAGACCTTCAAGTACCTCACAGGGGTAAACAATGTGATGATGGGGTGTATCTTTCAAATGAAAAAAAGCACTAAGACCAGGAAGCATGCGATGAAGCTGGGGGAGTATAAGAGAGGTACGAGGACATACATATTCATTGAATGAGTGGTGGATGCCTGGAAACAGACTGCCAGCAAAAGTGGCGGAGGAGAAAATGGGGGGCTTCAAGCATGTGTGATATACACATGGGGTATATTAGAAAATAGATAGTGAGGAGGCAGGGTCACCAGAGACCAGTTACGGTCTACATAGACAGATTAGGCAGGAAGCATCTGGCAGACCAGTAGGCCAAGTGATCCTTTTCTGCCAACAAATTCTATTTTTTGATGTTTCTACAATTGGTCTTTGGCCATGCTGGTAGTGCAGTAGGGTGTTAGGGCTATGGTACATGCACCCAGTAAGAAAGTTACCTAGATTTTTCCCTTTTGTAAGAAATACATGGTCTTCTCTGTGCTATTTCACTTCGTCACTTTTTTGAGAACTGACATATAGCCTCGAGGTTAGAGTAAAGATCTGTGAATGAGCTTGGTACATCTAGCAGACATGGGTTTGATTCCCATAAACTCCACTTGCATACTGTGTGATCCTGAGCAAGTTGCTTAACCCCCCCATGCTCCCAGGTCACCTCTGAAAACAGGAACTGTGTGCCTAGTGAGCATTATCCAGTTACTGAAGAATAAATTCAAGATTCAAGATATTCTACTAACCTTTCTTTTAACAGGGTTTCCATTTATTTTCCCACTACTGAAGAGAGACTGATAGGCCTATAGGTGTTAGATTCCTCCCTGCTAACATTCTTATGTAGAGGGACCACTTATGCTGTCCTCCAGTCCTTTAGAAGCATGCCTGTTTCCAGTGAGCTGTTGAATAAAACCAACAGTGGGGTAGCTAGCACCTCCCTGAGTTACTTTAGTGCCCTTGGGTGTATCCCATTAGATCCCATAGCCTTGTCCACCTTCAGAGCTGCAAGCCCCTTCAGGACTCTCTCCTCTGAAAATGGATTTGTGTCTGTCCCCTTCTCCCCTTTATTACTGCTGCTCCCTGGCAGTCCATCTACCCCTTCCTCCACTGTGAAGACTGAGTAGAACGTAAGTACCTGTTCAAGATGTCTGCTTTCTCCTCGTCCTTTTCTGCACAGTCTCCCCTGCCACCTTACTTATCATAACAATTCCTCCCCTTGCTTTTCTCTTCTCATCTAGGTATCTGAAGAAAGACTTATCGCCTTTAGTTACCCCTTTGGTGATCCTTTCCTCAGTCTGTCCCTTTACTCCCTCACTGTCTTTCCTGCTTCCCTCTGGTTTACTTGGTACACTCCCTGTCTTCTTCCCTTTGCGTTACCTTGTACTTCTCCTTCACCACCTTGACCAGTTCCCTAGAAAACCATAATGGTCTCCTTTTCCTACTGCTTTTACTCATTTTCTTCATGCAGAGGCTAGTTGCCTGAAATGTTCCCTCCCTCACTTTTCCCTGCTGTGCCTCTCACTCTTCGGCAACTCCTCTTACTAGGTAGTTTCTGAGGCAGTTTCATTTCTTTAAAAATCTGCTCTAGGACCCTTGTCCTCATGTGGTTTGCCTCTGATCCCATGTTAATGATGAACTACACTGTACAATGATTTCTGGTACCTAGGGGACTGCCCACTCTGATGTCTGCAATCCTGTCCCTGTTTGTAAGCACCAGGCCCAACACTGCCACATCCTTAGTGAGGTCATTGACTCGCTCTCTGAGAAAGGTCCCTTGTAGGGAGTCAGGGATGGCTCTGCTTCTTGCTGAAGCTGCAGATGGAAGACTCCACTCCATGTCTGGTGGATTGAAGTCACCAACTAGCAGCACCTCCCCAGTGCTGGGTAGTAGAGCATTACAAGTAACAATAGTGTAATCTAGTTACATTGCTAGGTAATGCATAGTAATCAATGATTACTTATAAGAAAATTTAATGGTACAGAGTTACAGATTACGTTTTCTTAAAAGTAACGCATTACTTGTAATGCAATTTCTGACATTACTTTTTGGCTGTGTGTGTGGGTGCAGGCAATCAGGCTTGAAGGTGTGTGATGAACATTTCCTTTGATTCACCAAATCACCATGGTTCACTAAATGCTATTTTTAATTGATCTTTTCCCACAGCGCCTGGTGATATCTTTTGTTTTTTAGAGTGCCACCTTTCATCCCTGAATGGTTACTTGCTGACTATAGTTGTTGCCTTGCCGGTTAGGGCAGACTGACCACTAGATTGCATTACTGATCATTTATTGGCTAAGGCTCACATGATCACCATCACTGTCATAGCTTCTCTGTGTAGGAGACAGGAGGTGGAGGAATCAAGCACACATGACACAAGCCCTTTTGGTGCCATTCACCATCTTACAGGAGCAGTGAAATAGTGAAAACAACTGTGGTCCCTCCTCAGTACAGCAGCCAGCAGTGTCTGCACCACCATGGGAATACTCAACTGAGTGATCGCAGCTGATTGGAGCTGGGGCCCACCTAGCCCATGTGTACTGACCTAATAATAAAAATTCAGACAGTCAAGTCTGACTGCAGGCAGGGCCAGTTTCCCACTGCTTTCCTCCCACCACCACCATGAATCGACCATAAATGAGAGGCCACTCGTTTGCCCACCCATCCACCACCGCACTCGAGCCATCAACTTGTCAGTATGATCCAGAGACTAAGGCAGAGGGAGAGAGTGAACAGCCCAGCAGCAGCCAAAAAGTAAGTATGCAACTGATCTCATGAAAGGAACTGGTCTTGGAACCACTGGATGGGATGCCTGAGCATATCATAAGCAAAAGCAACCCGCTGCCTGTAATGTATGTTGTTAATGTGCTAACAACCTGCTGCCTGTAATAAATGTTGTTAAGGTGCTAACAACCTGCTGCCAGTATTGTATGTTGTTAATGTGCTAACAACCTGCTGCCTGTAATACAGTATATGTTGTTAATGTGCTACAATGCTGCCTACCAATAAATCCGTGGGCTATTTCAACATTTATTCCTGAAGCTGCAAACAGATCTAATAATTTGTATATTTTATTTATTTGTGGCAATGTCCTATTTAACTACAGCCACAAAGCCAGCAGCACATGAATGAATGGTTATGCTGCAGACAGGACAGTTTTAGGCTTAGGAGTATGGCTAACATAACATACCGCTTAACCTTCACTGTTTCTGTCTCTGATGTACTGTTAGAGCAAACTGTAATAGCAGACGGTGATTAAGCTGAGTCAGTTCATATGATGCTGCTGTAGCTTACCAGTCCATCAATATCAATTGTCATCCAAAATGAATTAAGAAAGACCACTGCTGCATGCCAGGGCTCTCACCTTTAGAAATTTCCTTAATCCATCTTTCCCAATTTCCATTTCCAAATTGTTTAGTGTGTTGAGTAACAAAATTTCTACAAATATCTTCCACAACACTTCTCTACTAGTCTGTTTTTTATGTCCTTGAGTTCTGTTACCACTATGCAGAACTGTTTTTGTTAAACTTCTCCTCTGTGTGTTGTTTGAGTTAGTTGCTAATATTAATGGCTGACTGTCCCCCTATTGCTGGTTTGGTTTTCACTCCTTCTTTTTTTTGGTTCTCATTTGCGGGGTGTCAGTGTCTACAGGATGTGTTTATGTAGTATACTATTTCATTATTCAGTGTATTTTTTTTGTAAAATGCATGGACAGTTGGCCCAGTGGTGGCAGCAGTATTGGCTGGTGAGCTAATTGGGTGGTGGGGAAGTGTTTGAGAGAGCACCTTCTCTAAGTTCTGTATCTTGATCAGCATCTTTTTTCAAGTTGGATGGAGCAATTCTGATGGGTAAAATGAGATGTCCTCTAATAGGGAATAGTTAAGATGAAGGGATATATAGGAGTTATATAAAGGCAAAATTATGTAGGTCACTTGCAGTGATTTGGGATAGTCAAGGGACATGTCTTTGTGCTCCCCTGGACTTTCATGAACTCTTAGAACTACAAGTTCATATGGACCTGATCCTGTACTGGTGGGAGCTTTCTAGCCTTTTGGATAATAGACCTACTACTTCAGTCTCAACTGTCCCAAATGAGGTAAAGGATGTCCTTAATTTTATCCTTCTGACCCCCTTTTTCCATCCCTCTCAAATGTCCCACAATGACAGACACCTTCATTGTACCCCTCAGAATCCCTCTCAACTGTCCGATATTTGGGAAAGAAAGTACCTCATTGTACACCTGTGAACCATCTATCCATCTCTCTCTTGACTGTCCACATTACAAGGGATGTCCCTCACTGTACTGCTCAGAACCATGCTGTCCATCTTCTCAACTGTTAGGAGGGGCATAACTCATTTTTATACCATCAAATGCCTTCTGTCTATCCCTCTCAACTGTTCCATATCTTGGAGGGACAGCCCTCACTTTACCTCTTCATACATGGTTTTGTATATTTTGGGGGGCCCTAACATTTCACATACTGCAAACTTTAAATTGTTCTAGGTGAGGTTTTTTTTAAGAGGTACAATAACTAGCCCTGTGTATCTGTACTGGCCACCCCTGTCATTCCCAAAGGTGGGGGAGAGTCAGGAGTGGGGATTAGTGAGTGTTATTCTAGAATTGTAAGATAGTGATCTGCATTGTCCATTCCCCTATCACTTAACACTCTAGATCCAATGATTCATGAAATAATTACAAACACATAAGAAAGAATGTTTTTTTTAATCTTAGTGAACTAGGAAAACATAAAATAATATACAAACTCATCCATTTTCTTTAGATTCTATTTTATTTCTCCTTTACACTTTCTTGGAGTTTTCTGAGCACATACATATGTTTACTAACATAACCAAGTTAACAAAAATAATATAAAGCAATATGAAAATAAATGGGTTACGGATACATTATACAATGGCAAGAAAGAATCCTGGGCTCTGTTTGCTTGGTCTAGAGCTGGATCCATGATGTTATTCCAGCACAACATCACAGATCTAGTCCCAGCACACATATGGATGCTTCACATGCAAGACAAATCACTATGCATGCCATGTCCAAGTTATCCATTCTTGGCATGACCACTGTGAGTTTTACCAGTACTTTTAAAATCTTTAAAAATATAAATTCATCCCTCTCACTGTACACAGACCTACACAATTAGACTTAGAACCCTCTCACATTTCCCACACATTCCCCAAATTCTTTATATCATGTTCCCTTTCACGTATGTTTAAAACAAATGAAAAAAGTGCAAGCTGTCACTGCAATCAGCTTCACAGCAATACCATCTCAGTATTTGCAGTCCACACTTGTAAATATCCAGAAAACTAAGTGACCTTGATCATTCTGTTGTTTTTTTTTCATTAAAAAACTGTCTATCCAAAACCAGCAGTTCCTCCTACTCTTATGGCACAGTTCCTTCTCAAAGGTTAAAGGCATCGGTATAATTGTCTTCATAGCAGTGTATCTTGGTCTCCTTGCAGCAGCGCTTCCAGTTTTTGATTGTGAAACCTGCTGCAAGGTGCCATAAACACATTTAGCACAAACAGTCCATGCATGCACTTACCAGATACCGCAGGTGAAGAAAATAGACAGCACGCTCAGGGAACCACCACACAGGTTCATAATCAAACCAAGGGGTGCACACAGAGAAATAGGGAGCCAGGGAACCACAATACTAAAGATCAATGAAACTGGGTGGGAGGGATGGCACAAAGAAACAGAAATAGAGAGAGCTATAGAGAGGTGTGGGGGGGGTTGGGGGAGCAACAGAAACAGAGAGACAGAACACCAGCAACAACAACACCTACTACACAAAACAAATTATTGACTTCTTTTTCAATTGCTATATCTGCCCTTGCCTAAAGTTTAAAAAATGCTATATTTTAAAGGAACGTTTTTACCTTTTTTCTTTAACAAAAGAGCAACCGTATAATTGCAATAATGCACTCCGGGGTGTGTGTCATGCTGAATGACATCACTTCTCAAGTGTTGGATGCATTCAGCCAGCAGCCTCTTGCCCAAACACCTGATACATGATGTTATCCAGCATGACACACACCCTGTGGTGCATTATTGCTGAAGTTATTTATTACTTTGTATACAATAACTGTAAAGGATTACAATTATTTGAAATTAGCTGTACCTGATTTCATTTTAAAAGTAACTTACACAACATTGTACCACACCTTTACTTGCCACCCTGATAATGGCTTCCCCATGTACCTTATTCAACTCTCCTTTCTTTGCTGTAGGTCTGTAAACCACCCCTGTATGGATAGCGGCCCCAACACCTGTCTCCAGGAGGACCCACATCATGGTGATCCCATCCTTTTTCTCCAGGTGACCCTTTAATTCCATGGTCTTGATTCTTTCCCTCACATATAATAGAAATCCTTCTCCCTCCTCTCCTCTCCTCACTGTCTTTCCTAAACAGAGAGTAACCTGGTATGGCCATATGATTCCATTATGGCCGCCAAATGTAGGCTAGCCTCAGTCATGATGGCTTTCAGATCTAGAATTTTATTTCCCAGACTCCTTGCTTTGGCACACAAGGCTGTCCATACATTTTTCCCTCCTCACCTGCTTCTCTGCCCTTCCTGAATGTTAAGTTGAACTTTACCTTTCAACTATATTTTTTCTGGCTCAAAACATGCAATGCAAAAATGTAAGTCTACTGCTGTATTATCTCCTTTTCAAAGGTTCTCAGAGTGTACAATTATGCTAAAGACACTTTTTCACTAGCAGTAGCACTACTGCTCATGACGCTAGTGATCCAAGTTTGGTAGTGAGCTTGGAACATCAGAGGGATGGCTGAGGTGGGAGGATCAAGTATCCAGAGGACCGCTCTCCTCCTCCAGGGCAAGGGAATGAAGAAGCCTAGTGTATGCCTACCCCCTAGAAGTAAGCTAAGGCAAAGGCACCCATGACTACCACGGAATGAGCAGGGAGTCATGTTTTTATGTTATTAAAATAAATTCACATTATAAAAATAAATTCCAGTTTTAAATTATAGTTTTACTTAATCATTTCAGCAAATATGTTTACTTGCATCAAATGGACAACAACCCATCTACTTAATCCAAGATGAGGTGACACAGTCTTCCTCCATCATGGTCACAGTCATGCTCCTGCCTTCATGTTATTAAAATACCTTTCACACTATGAATACACAGTAAATTATAGTTTTGAATTATAGTTGTACTTAATCATTTAAAGAAATATACATTTACTTGCATCAAAAGAACTACAACGCATCTATTGCGTCCAAGATGAGGTGACACAGTCACCTTCTTTCTTGATCACAGTCACGTTTTCACATTATTAAAATAAATTTCATGTTAGGAAAATAAAGTATAGTTTTAAATTACAGTTTTACTTAATCATTTTAACAAATAAGTTTACTTGCATCACATGAACTACAACCCATCTACTTCATCTAAAGTGAGGTGACACAGTCTCCTCCTTCCTTCACGGTTATGGTCATGGTCACGTTATTAAAAATCAATAAAAATGACAGCTCCACCACCTAGAAATCTAGTTCCTCCACCTAAACATTTGCAATTTAACCACTGCATAACTTTTTCAATCACTTTCTGCAGATGTTACACCTAAATAAGTGAAGGGAAGGGAAAATTGTTTAACCAGGAAAGGCACACCAATCCAAAGTTTATTTCCAGGTGCAAACTGGGAGCACAAGGAAATGAAGTGACTTGCTCAGGATCACATAGTATGCAAGTGGGGGCTGATGGAATTCAAACCCAGGTCTCCAGGTTTGCAGCTCAGTGCCCTTAACTACTATGCTATACTACCTCCTTGGCATCCAGGAGGATAACAGATGCCTTTTTCTTCAACATCAACTTTAAAATACTGGTGCCCAGTGTTGAATGATTCCATGATCATTACTACTAGGAATCATGCAAAATTCTCGCTGTTAGGAAGAAGCAACTGATTTTCTGACTCCTCCACAACAGTGTTATCCCTTTGAAAACAAGCTTGGGGGGAGCTGTGTTGGTATCCGGGTAAAGGTTAGCTGGCACTAAAAACAGAACAGGCTCCATCTTTTTCCACGCAAAGTACTGGAATGGCCTGTTAAGTTTTTCCCAGTGCAGATATACTTTAGTCACATATGGAGTAGTAAATGTGGGAAGGGGCCTATGAACAGATTGAAACAGATTGAAGTAGATTTTCTGGATGTTGAAGTGCTATATTTGACGTTCTTCACTAGACTGGCAGCCAAAAAGTTCTTTGAGTAGCTTATAGTTATAAAAGACTTTTGGCACTGAGGGCAGCTATAGCCTGCACTGCTCTTCTCCCAATGACTGTGGACACACTGGTGACAGAAATTGTGTGTACTTGGTAACATGACAGACTCTCTGAAGAAGATATTTATGCTGATGTTGACTGTCGAGGTGGGCAGATAAATGGTCTCCTCTTCTTTTGGGGGTTAGGCAGTTGCAAGTGGTCACTAGGGTTACAGGTAAAAAAAAGTAACTTCCTTTTAACCCAACCTTACCTTCATGTATTTATTTATTTTATTTAGTTTTTGTTGACCGAGTAAGTGCACTAGACAAATCCTGCCTATTTTCAGGCATGACCCGGGGGAAGGGGATACTGATGAATGTCAACTGACCTAAAACCAGATTAAGCTGTTGGTGGTATTTTTAGTGAATGAGGGAGATTTGACCAGGACACTGGGGAAATTCTCCTACTGTTGACCAGTAGGGGGACTGGGTGAGTGAGATGCTTGGTCACTTTTGTTCAGTCCTTGGAGGAGGATGGACATCTCAGGGGAAGGAGAGTGGCTGTCGAGCTCTGCCTTGGATTCTAAGGAGATGATTATGGATAAATCAGTATGTGGAGATATAGCGCTTGAAAATAAAGAAATATTTGTTTCTGCAGAAGATTTAACTCAGTCTATGATCCAGCCAATGAGCATTATGGAGATTATTGATGTTTCCAAAACAGAAACCCTTCAAGAACAGCTTCAGCTTCAGCTTGCTGTTCTAGCGCAAAAACAAGACCGACTCAAGAAACAGCTGTTTTCGCTAAACTCCTCAGCTATGCCTGTCAGTATTCAGGAGCTGGCTGTCATTCGCTGAGACGCTGAGAATACCAAGGAAACTCCCAAAACTGACCGGTCTGGTGAGTCCTTACATGTTTCTGCACATATGTTTGGAAAAACTGTTCAAAATGATTCCTTGTTGGCTGGCAGTAAAGAATCAGGAGCGATTCAGTACCTAGAGCCCTTACTAGAAACGGGAGAACTTAAACCTGAATTGAACTTGCCGCCTGTTGCTAAGGCACAGTCTAAGGACCCGGATGAGCTAAACTCAGTCTGTAGCAGCTCAGTTTCTGATTTGCACCATACTATGCTTTCTAAAGCTACGGGGTTTGTTTTTCGGAACCCACTGGTAGCATCCCCAAATGGTATCACTGACCCTGAGGCTCCCTGTGAGTTTCAAACTGTCCCCTTGAATCAAGATTGGATTTTGGAATTTTCATTTACAAAACGGCACCAGCTGTTGCATGCAAAAACTGGGGATGAAGGTAAAGACAAACGGGCAGCTGTTATCTTTTCTAAACAGAACTTGGAAACATTAGAAAAAGTGAAAGGCACTACCTTTAATGGTTCTACAGAGGTTAGCTCAGTATCTTCCCCACCTGGTCCACACTCACAACCTCTTGCAGCAGATACATGGTCCCCACAATGAGCTTTGAGTAAAGCAGGGTGGACTTTCGATAAAGGGACTTGGATTCCCACACCTGATTGGGATCCAAAGTTAAACTTTTTTCAGAACGAACCTGTCTGGAAACCTAAGCTACTTGTTGAACCTCTGATATCTGATGGTATTACTGAAGTTCAAAATTCAGTTAGGCCCTCTACTGCAGCCTCACAGACCATTACTCTCTTGTCTGCTGATATTTCTGATTCCTCTTTGATTAAAGGAACTGAGCATCCCCCTAATGTGTCACAAGATAAACATAGAAACATAGAAGTTGATGGCAGATAAGGACTGCAAGGCCCATCCAGTCTGCCCATTTTTTTTCTACCTTATAAATGTGCCATCATCCTTTGCCGACTTTGAGAAACCTTTATTATCAGATCCATTTTCCAAAATTAAAAAGGAAGCTGCACCTCACAGGAATGCAGTTAGGCTTCATTATGGTGGGGGTTAGGCCTGATAGGCATTATATGGGTAAAAGTTTACTGAAGGGCTCCTTACATTTTTGACCTAGAGAGGTCTTTGCTTTTTTCAACATTTCGGGCGAAGACAACTTTGATATCAGTTTTCGTTCTGCCTATGCTCTGGATTTGTTTTGGGAGCGGTACAACCAGGTAAAGTTTTCACCCATATGGACCCCCTTTTTAGTCATACCATTGACTAAACCTTTGATTAAATATGTTACAACTATGGTTCAAAATGAGCGGGTTCATGTGGATTATATTACTTACTGGTTGTCCCAAAAGTGTCAGGTAATGAGCTCTCCTGAAGCCATTCTGGATTCTGAGCAGTTTTGGACTGGAGGCTGGAGGTTTAAAGTGAAGCTTAGACAAACTGATGCTGGTATTGATCATATTCCCAATTCTTTTTTGCTGGGGAGGGATAGGGGGGTTTGTTTTCATGCTGGGCAGCACAGGGCCTGTTATAAATGTGGGTCACGTACCCATTTGTCTAGTTCCTGTGACAAGCCTAGATGTGATAATTGTGGGGAAATAGGTCATATTGCCTTTCAATGTGCTAATCTTACAAAGTGTGACCTATGCAAAGATACTGGTCATGTGTTTTCAAACTGTGTATGGGCAGCAAAAAATAAAGCTTCTAGTGGTAGCCCTGATCTTCTGATTCAGAAGGCCCAAGACTTAGCAGCTGGTCCAATCCAGACGGAGTCTGCTCCCTCAACAGAAGTCATTACCCCTCCCTTAGACACACCTCAAACAATGGGACAGTCTGATGGAAAACCTCTCTCTTCCCCTTCTGGGGTTCCCCCTCCCCCCTCCCCTTCTTTCTCATGTCTGTTACAGCTCACAGCAGGAGATGCCACTTCCAGATCCTCCAGTTAATCCCCGGTGATTCATGTTCGAGGTCCTCAAGGAACCTTAAACCTCCTCCTTCCCCCCCCAAGTAGATATTGAATCTAGCAATCCCTTTGCCATTCTGTCCACACAGTGGGGTGATACAGAAATGGACTGTGGAGAACCCGATTCTCAACCAATACAGGATAGTCCTCCATCCCCATTCCATACACAAGAAGGGTATAAAGGGAAAAAGAAAAAAAGAAGGAAAAAAGATGGTTAATCTGTACTCTGTAAAATGTCTTTCTTTAAAATAGGGTCATTAAACATTCATAGTTTACTGAATCCAAGACGATGGCAGGTAGTTTATAACTATATTCATGGTAGTTCTATTGATGTATGCTTGCTCCCAGAAATGTGGATGTTTACGCTTGCTCAAGCCATGTTTTTGAAAAGGAATGGTTCTGGGGCCCTTCCTACTGGTCTTTTGGTCAGCAGACAGCTGATGGTATCAGATTCCTTTTCAATTGATATGGTTTTTCTTTAATCAAAATTATTGATTTAATTCCAGGGAGACTGATGATTCTTGATGGGATGTGGAATTCTATGGTATGTAGATTCATCAATGTTTACTGTTCTCAGATAAAATCAGAATGGGTAGCTCTTTTTTCAATGCTTTAGCCCTTTCTAATAACCTCCTTTAAAGTTTTTTTATGTGGAAACTTTAACTGTGAGCTACAGCATGTAAAAAGTGGATTCACATGCAGTGGAAAAAAATTTATTGTGATTCCAATGCTTTGTTTCAATGAATAGACACCTCCGAATTAATAGATAGTAGATGTTTCCAACACGATGGTCCAAAATTTACTTTCAAAAGGAATACCTCTACATCTACAATTGATTATGTTTCTTTCAAATAATCTCCTCCCTGTAAATTTTATACTTTCCCAATGGCCTTTTCAGACCATTTGCTTCTTAAGTGTATTTTTTCTTCTAGTTCAGTATTAACACCCCAAAAGACAAGGTGGAAACTGAGTCCTCCCATGTTAAAATGTCCATTAGTAATAAATAATATTAGGTCATTACTCATTGCACAGCTCTCAGTCTCAATTCTTTATGATGATTTGGGAGAATGGTGGAGGGAGTCTAAAGAGGATTTAAAAATAATGTTAATAAATCAAGGAAGGTCAGGTGAAAATTTTAAATGTCTGCGTTATTTGAAGTTGTGCCAGCAGTTATATTATTTATTCTCTATGGCAAACACTTCAAAATTTGATTATTCTACCCAAATAGCAGCTATAAACCAACAAATGCAGGAGGTATAATATGATAGGGCGAGTACAATGAAAGTACTTTTTCAGGAAGGCACTCGGAAACAACCCCATGGGGATCCCTATGAAGCCTTCAAACAATATAAATCCAAAATAACAATGTCCTCTCTGATAAATCAGGATGGGTGCTTAGTTCAGGATACTGCTAGTATTCATGATGCAATAAAACAATTTTTGCTACTGCATATCTCAGTGATGCCCCCTAGTGTGGAGGATATGGAATTTTTTTTAAATATGATAAAACTTCAAAAAACAGGTTTTGGTATGTCCAGTTTAACTGGTCCTATTACAGCCACAGAAATTGAGGGTGCCATTAAATCCCCCAAAAATGGGACTTCTCCAGGGATTGATGGACTTACGTCTGATTTATACAGAACATTTCTTTCTGAATTTTCAGAATGTCTGGTTCTGGTGTTTAATTTTTTCCTCTCAACTTTTAAATTTCCTATTTGGTTTTTGGAGGGTTTGTTAATTATTTTATTTAAATCAGGGAATAAAGAGAATTTGGATAATTGGAGACCAATTACGATCCTAAATTCTGACTATAAATTACTAACTGGCATTTTAAATTCAAGGCTCAGGACTTTTGCAAGTACAGTAATTTCTCCTTCACAATATTATGAGCTCCCTGTGAAAAAGATACAGCAGAACCTTATGATTATTAGGGATTTAATTGAGCATTTTTCTTCAAGTGGACAGTCAGGGTGTATCATTTCAATAGACCAAATGAAGGCTTTTGATCAGGTTTATCACCCCTTTTTGTTTTTGACTTTAAAACATTATGAGGTTCCAGCCTCCTTTTTGGAGTGGATAAAAACACTTTATGACACTGCTATTATTCATCCGGTTATTCATAATGAAATTACAGAAGGTTTTCATACAACTACAGGGGTACATCAGGGTTGCCCATTGAGCCCACTACTATATTTATTCACAATAGATATGCTAATACAATCTTTATTGCAGCATCCAAGGTGGAAGGGGGTATTGGGATCCCCAATTCTGGATGAACTACACTTGCAAGCATATGCAGATGACATTTGTGGGGGGTTTTCGGACTGTAATCAAATTCTATTTTTTTTTAGACTTTATGGTCACTTATTCTTTAGTTTCAAACTCAAAAGTTCATAAAAACAAAAGTCAGGGTGTATTTATTGGGGTAGGTTCTACTGATGAGATTAATATTCAAGGCCTCCAGATCTCTTCAAATCCTGTTAAACTTTTGGGATTATTGTATGGACCTCAGAATCTTCCAAATTTGAACTGGGATATTGCATTATTGTCTGTTAGTAGCTAAGTGAAAATTTGGAAACACTGGAAATTGGCAAAATTAAAAAGAGTGCAGGTGATTAGACAGTTTTTAATTCCCATTTTACTATATACTACAATGATATTCCCACTTCCACAAGAATTTGAAACTAGAATATACAGTTTATTTTTTCAAATGGTTTGGGATAACAGACTTAACCCCATTAAGAGACAATATACCTATCTGGCTAAAGGAAAAAGGGGGTTGGGAATGGTGGATCCAGTCACATTTTTAATTACCTTATTTATATCACAAAATGTTAAGATGGGATTATTGCCATCTGCATCTAGGTGCAGTTCATTACTGAAACATGTCTTAATTCATTATTTTTCAGCCTGGCTTACGATTCCCCCAAAACTATCACAATATTTGCAGATTCCACAATTTTTTAAACCAGAAGCAAAAAACTTTTTAAGTGGGGTCTTTCAAAACAAACTATAAGAGAGAGCAAGGGGCCTAAGTTGTATGATACTGTAATGTTGTTATCATATCCTTCCATGCCTGCCTTTAAAAATTGCCCTTCAACATCAATCCCAGGGGTACTTTTTCAATTAAATAATCCCAGATTACGAGGCTTTATGTGGGAATGTTTATGGTTAGCTGTATATGGTAGGATTGGGGTTGGGGTAATGCCAAACATAAGGCTAAAGATGAAAGAGTATGTCCTTTTTATGGCTGTATTGATCAAGAAGAAACAGTTGAACATTTTTTCTTCCATTGTACATATGCTAGTTCCCTTTGGAAATTACTGGCTTTTAAATGGAATATGAGATGGTTGTTACATCTAAATTATGATATCCTGGTTTTGGGTCAATTTCATCAGCCCAGAAGAAATTATAATGCAAAGACTTTACAGATTTGTTGTTGTTTAAAATACTATTTATGGCAGGCTAGATGCCAATGGGTCCTTTATCAAAAAGTAATGTCTTATGATACAGTAGGTTTGCTGATCCAAGGGGCTATGGAGAGAGTTTATTTAAAAGATTTACAAATTGGTACTGCAAGAAAGGTGACCAAATGGTGGAAAGGGTTTACACTGTTTATAAAATATAAATAGGTTATGGATACTCACAGGTGTCTTTGTATATTAATTATTTAAAAAAAAACGAGGGAGGAAAGAAGGGTTTTGATTAATTTGGATATGTGAGGGTGGATGGGTTATGTATATATTGTATGTAATATTGATTGTTGAGATCTGATTGATAACTCTTTATTTTCCTGATGTGTATTATGTTTTTGTGTGACTTGTTATTATTTTTGTATTCTTTATATTTTTTTTATGTTATTATAATAAAAAAATTCCCCTACTCTTTTCGATAAGTGCCATGGGATCTTTAACATCCACCTGAACTACCACCAACCCAGGCAGATGGGACCTCAGTTTAACATCTCATCCGAAAGACAGCACCTCAGAAGTGCAGCACCCCTCTCATGCTGTACTACAGTGTCAGTACTGGGATATTAACCCAAGTGCCAGATGTGGGAACTGACCCCACAGCCCTCTGATCTCCCAGCCTCAGAGGTGACTGTGCTGCCTACTGAGCCACTAAGCAGTATAAACATTTAACAATAAAAGCTCCCAACATTTTTTTTTTTTTTTAGAAAATTCAAATATTTCCTCCCTTCTCAAATCAACCATGAGGTGGTAGCTCTGCCCCTAGTAAAACTGTATACTTCCATAATATATTGCTTGTATTAACAAACATATTCAAGGTAGCATGAGAAGACTCCGGAACAATTTAAGGTAAACTCGAAAAAGTAAATCTTTAATGAAAACTTCAGTGGTAAAACAAAAGATTCCGGTGCTTTATTACTAGGAATAGTACAGTACTGACCAACCCTTAAAGTTAAGCCCAAGAGTCCCAGCAATCAAGGTTCACCATCGTCCTCTTCTGAATCCAAATGTCCAGATTTGGCAAAATCCTCCCGGATCAGCTCCAGCCTATGACCTGCATCTGCTGGATCGTTGTACAAGAAAGTTTTACCTGCATATACGATTTTCAGCCTCGCCGGCATTTGTAATGCGTGGTTAATCCTGAGCTCTCGAAGGCCCACTTGAACTGAGTCAAATCCACGACGCCTCATTCTGGTCGAATAGCTTAAGTCAGGGAAGCAATGTACCATGGTGCCATTGGGAAGGGTGAGTGCCCCGGTTGTTTTAGACTTATGCAGTATCATGTCCCTTATATGTACTTCCATGGTTACCGCTAGGACAGTCCCAGGAAGGTCCGGTTGTTAGGCTTCCTTCTTGAGTTATATGATAGGCCTGGGCAATCTGGAAGTCCGCCTCACTTTTAAGACATCCTGAGGAACTGGTGCAGATAATCCACCAAATTGGCTCCTTCGACTCCTTTAGGTATGCCCAAAATCAGAGATTACAGGAACATGCCCCATTTTCGAGGTATTCATGCCTGGTGCACAAGAGTTTATTTTCTTTCAATACTCCATCGATCACCGTGGCTGCTTTTGTAACAGTAGACTTAAGAGCAGAGTGATTTGTCTCCAAGACAGTGACTTTAATTTTGCAGTCGTTAGTCTGGTATTGTAGGTGTCTAGCTTATTATCCAGTTGCTGCACTGCTTGAAGGATAGCATTTACTTTTGCCTCCACTCACCCGGTTATCAAAGTAATAAATAAATAAAATAAATAAAATGTTGGCCTCCAGGTCCTCGGGGGTTTCTAGCACGACTGCGTACTAGTCGGAGCTCCACTGGAAGATGGCGTGGGGCCTTTCCCTTGGTCCGAATCTTTGTATGCTTCGATTTTAGTTTTTCCCATCATTGGATCGGCTTATATTTGCCCCACGAGAGACTGCAACTCAGCTTTTCATCAATTTAAAGTTTTGTTCGAGGAGGAAGTCCATTAAAACAATAAACTGAAACTTTTATTATTGTAAAGGTCTGTGGCAGCATGAGAGGCGTCTGTCCCGGTTGGCTGCTAGCCACGCCCCCCAGCATTTAGCTTAATTTGATGTTTTGTGGACACCTCCCTCCCAGCAGTATGGGAGGTACCTACCTCCTACATGGTATTGGCCAGGTTTAAATTAAACATCTCAAAAATGTAAGTCTCGCCTTATAACTTTACACCCCTCCAGCTTTAAAACAGCAGTTCTCATTCCAGTAGAATAAAGGGGCATTTCTATACTTGGGGATTAAGCTTACTAAACAGTTTTCCTATCTTGAGATGTTAAATTATGAGCTGTTGACCCAGCAGATTGCAGCAGAGCTTACAAAGTGCTCTCTGCTGCATCTTAGATTTTTTTCATGACAGATATAATTACACAACCTATATTTTTGCAAATACTGTATTACGTTCAAATGCTCCCTATAATGCTGGACCAGATATATTTTAAATCATGGAACAGGCTCGTCTCCTGATTTATCTGAAATGGGGAACACCGAGGATTCAGTTTGGAGTGCTCCACCTGCGCAGAAATAGAGGACGACTAATTTAGCTCAACTTGAAACTCTGTTTAGAGACAGCCAAGCAGAGGTTTCTTTGCCAATGGATGTCTCCCACCTACTGCAGAGGTTGGAATTAGTGTTGCTTTCACCACAGCAGGGCTGGTGACTGGGGAAAATCCACTAGCCCCACAGACTTTTTCACTGGCTTAGTTGATTTACTTATTGAAATTGTAAAAAAACAAAGACAAGGCGCTGTGTCAGCATGTGGTCTAAAAGCAAAACAAAATGGTTATATTAAATGCATGCTGAAAATAGAAAATAGAGTTAAAAATCTACGTTTCGACCTTAGGTCTTCAGGAAGTATCTAAAAGAGAAAAAAAACAAGTTAGTGTAGAGCTCTATGCACCACATAGGCAGCATTTAAGAAGAGGGAGTTCCAGGGTGCTTAGGGACAAGCTGAGTGAGTTCATGGGCAGGACGCTTAATTAAAACTGATAGGGATTTGAATAGGCCATGGTACCCAGAGTCTCTGGGAGGAGGGGGCCAGCAGGTCTCCCCCCCCCCCAATCATGCAGGACAAGCTGAGATCAGATTATGGGATGGACAGTGGAGCAAATACTAGTAGGGAGCAGAGGAGAGGGGTTTCCAGGAGGGATAGGGAAAAGGTCAAAAGGGCATATAATGGGGAGAACATAAAAGGAGCAGAGGGAGATTCAGAGAGAATGAGGAGTAAGGGGAAGAACAGTAAACAGTGGGAGGGCAATCAAGCTAAGGGGAGGAGAGGCATAGTGTCATGGTGGAGAGTGGTGTCCCTAAATGCAAGGAGCCTTAACAACAAAATAGATGACCTGCAGGCATTGATGGCTGAGAGGAAGGAGGAAATTGCGGCAGTCACAGAAACTTGGGCTACTCCAAACCATTTCTCCTTTGCACGCTATCTCTTACTGTTTAGCTTCTCATTCCTTTCCAAGCTATATCCAGTTCTACTTCTCTCCCAGTTGTATCTACTTTTAGAGGCTCCCTCACTCTACATACTGTAGTAAAAGTGTTTAATGCTGAAAATGCTTTAAATGTCACTTAAATATAGCACTAAAGTCAACAAATCTTGTGTATAACACAGTACAGGTAAGCTTAGAAGTTTTTTATTGCATATATTTATAATATTTGAAGTATTGGCTCAGTAACTACTAGCACAAAGGTTTGGATACAGCACAGCATAGCTTTTGTAGCTTAACTATTACCTTAAAATCCCACAGTGCTACCTGTAGAATCTGCATCTGCAGTCCAAAATGGCTTACACAACAACTTTTGAAAACTTTTATGACGCAGAGTGAGGGAGCCTCTGGAAGTTGACATGGGTACAGCTGGGAGAGGAATGAGACGCTAAACAATAAGAGACATTAAAGCAGCAGTGCAACAAAAAGTTATAATTTTGCAGTCACCTGTGATTTTAGTTTAGTGACATGCTACTTGATGTCCATTTTAAGTTATTCTAGGGTTTCCTTTGATTCTTTATCATTTTTTTATTTCTTCAATAAAAACTGTAATTAATTCACAGGAGTTAATGTACTGCCCAGCAAGTCACATGAAAAGAACAAACATGTCACGCAAATTAATTACAAAATTATGAAGAACTGAAGGAAACCCTCAGAATAACTTAAAACGGACATCAACAGCATGTTAATAAATTAAAATCACAGATGAAAAAAATACAACTTTGCGTTGCACTGCTGCTTTAAGAAACAGCGTGCGAAGGAGAAGCTGCAGGGGAATGGTACTTCTAACAATGGAATTGGTGACATTAAAGCTGCATTTATAAAATTAGACAGTCTCCTCTGCAAGGAACTGGACATCACATACAATATCATGACTCTTGAGCAATACATAGACAGAGGGCAGGAGCCCAGATGCTTACGCATCTTCGTAATACCATCAAGTAGACTTGAAGAATTTCAGTTTAAGGACGATTGGTTAAAACTTGTTGCTACGTGTCCAGAAGGATTTATTAAACTAATAATTAAAGATAATATTGAAAAATATGCAGAATTTATCACTGAACTGAAAGAAGCAAAACAAACAGTGCTGAAACTAAAGCTGAAAAAGAATTTAAGGACTTGAAGCCCAATTAAAAGATAAAGTCAGTTCACATGAGGAAGAACTTATTGCACTCAAAAAACAAAACAGAAAACCAAAGGTGAACAGCACACTTAAGCCCGTTACAGGATAAATCCAGGTCCAGACTTATAAACACAATAACAAAGTATTTTATTGTATCTAAAAGACACAAAACGAGCCAACAGGCAAAACAAAGAAACAAAGCTGTAACGTGCCCCAGCGCTTCGACTCCTCAATGAGTCTTCATCGGGGGTAAAGGTTGCAGGCTAAGCTAAGTCCTTTTATAATCAAACATACAATTAATCAATTACAAAATACACAGATGTTTCTAACAGTCATTATAAGTCAGCATACAAAAACGTTTAAACCTAGATAGGTCACTAGATGGTGCTATAACAGCACTAGCATCATTTTAATGGTAAAAATACAAAAAGCATACATGCAGACTCTAAATGATGGAATGAAAAAACATAAATGTTTTTAAAAAATTTGACGACAAGGACACAAGATTAGACCAAACCTCCAGCATATCCTGGAAGAGAGAGAGTGTGTATGCAAGGCAACCAAAATACAGGACCTCCCTGTAATTGAGGACAAGGCAGCTGGAGGGCAGTCAAATAAAATGGTAGTGAGACCTGTAAAAAAGACAAACATAATGATATAGTTATTAGGTATCTAGGTTACATACACTAATTCAATTTCATTTCTTGTCAGAGAAATCCATCATATTTATTTATTTCAAAAATGGTTTTAAATCCCATTTATCATTGAGTTCCTGTGGTTTTACACTATGCAGTGCACGAATCCAATAACTCTCATGTTGTAGTAGCAAGTTTGATCTGTCACCACAATTTTTCATTTGTGAAACATGTTCTAAACCTATAAACATGAAACATGATGGTTCTGAATTATGTACATTTGAAAAATGTAAACCTACAGGGGTATCTTGTTTGTTATTCAAGATAGAACGAATGTGCTCCTGTATTCTCTGTTTCAAAGGTCTGACAGTCTTGCCTACATATACCAAACTACAAGTGCACCATAATGCATACACTACATAGGGGGTGTTACATGTGATGAGTTCTCTAATCTCAACCTTAATATTCATGTTGATGGGATGAATAAATTCCTTTGCAGAAACACCATATTTACAGATGTTACCATTGTTACATCTGTAAAAGCCTCTGGGGTGGTGTGGTAACCACGTCCCAGTACTTTTTTTAGCACAAGGTACTCGACTATGTACTAACCTGTCCTTGAGGTTTTCACTTCTATTAAAAGTGACTCTTGGCTTCGGGCCTACAGAAATTACCACTGTATTATCTCCTAGCAAAATGGGCCAATTCCTGTGAATGACATTTCCTATCTGGCCTGCCACATGATTGAAATCTGTTACAAATGTACAAGGCATTTTTTCAGTAACCATCGTGTTTCCTGTATTATCACCCCTTAAAAGATCATTCCTATCCATCTTCTGAACCTTATCCCTGGTTTGTACCAACAGTTTTTTATCATAACCCCTAGTTTCAAATCTATCAATGAGTTACTCTGTTTGATTAACAAATTCAGCATTTGAGCTGCAATTTCTTCTTAACCTCAACATCTGTTCAAAGGGGATAGAATTTTTTAAACTATGGGGATGGGCACTACTAGCCAACAGTAGTGAATCTGTGGCTGTGTTTTTCTAAAGCCTTTAGTCTCTGTCTTATTTTGATTAACATAAAGGTGAAGATCCAAAAATGAAATACTATATGGGTCACTGACATAGGTGAATTTTAAATTGAATGTATTTACATTGAGCCAATTAATGAATTCAGGGATGATTTCTGCAGGTCCCTCCCAAATACATAAGACATTGTCAATAAAGCGATGCCAGTGTATAAGGTTTTTGACAAATGGGTTATTGTCAGAAAAGACAATGTCTTTTTCCCATAATCCCAGGAACAGGTAAATCTATCTCAATATATACTCACTTCAACTGAAACTCCAGAAAATACAGGAGCACATTCTTTCTATCTTGAATAACAAACAAGATACCCCTGTAGGTTTACATTTTTCAAATGTACATAATTCAGAACCATCATGTTTCATGTTTATAGGTTTAGAACATGTTTCACAAATGAAAAATGGAGGTGACAGATCAAACTTGCTATTACAACATGAGGGTTATTGGATTCATGCACTGCATAGTGTAAAACCACAGGGACTCAATGATAAATGGGATTTAAAACCATTTTTGAAATAAATAAATATGATGGATTTCTCTGACAAGAAATTAAATTGAATTAGTGTATGTAGCCTAGATACCTAATAACTATATCATTATGTTTGTCTTTTTTATAGGTCTCACTACCATTTCATTTGAGCTGCCTTGTCCTCAATTACTGGGAGGTCCTGTATTTTGGTTACCTTGCATACACACTCTCTCTCTTCCAGGATATGCTGGAGGTTTGGTCTAATCTTGTATCCTTGTCATCAAATTTTTTAAAAACATTTATGTTGTTTCATTCCATCATTTAGAGTCTGCATATATGCTTTTTGTATTTTTACCATTAAAATGATGCTAGTGGTGTTATAGCACCATCTAGTGACCTATCTAGGTTTAAATGTTTTTGTACGCTGACTTATTATGACTGTTAGAAACATCTGTGTATTTTGTAATTGATTAATTGTATGTTTGATTATAAAAGGACTTAGCTTAGTCTGCAACCTTTACCCCTGATGAAGACTCATTGAGGAGTCGAAGTACTGGGGCACACTAGAGCTTTGTTTCTTTGTTTTGCCTGCTGGTTCATTTTGTGTCTTTTAGATACAATAAAATACTTTGCTTATTATGTTTATACGTCTGGACCTGGATTTATCCTGTAACGGGCTTAAGTGTGCTGTTCACCTTTGGTTTTCTGTCGTGTTTGGGCTGGCTGCCCTTTACTACAGCAACATCTCATACAGCCATAGCTCACAGCACATCCTTGATTGATCTAATCACTCAAAAAACAAAGCTGCAATTGAAACAAGAAGATTACCAAAACAACAGGATCTTAGAGTGGGGTAATAAACAAAGACAGGACAGAAGCAAATCACATGTAAGATTCCAAAAGAATAATTGAAATAAAAGCAGGCAAAGAAATCAACAAACAGGATCTACAGGGACTTATTGGGAGCCTTTTTTAGACAGAGAACAACAGGTAGAAGAAGGAACACCAGATGAGGGAGAAGAGGCCCGTAGCACAAAACAAGTTAGAATTGTCCAGAACAAGAAAATGATGAGCTTCAAGTATTAAACTTCTCTTCTAAAGTTGACATTTACTCAGTTATCTGTGCTTAAAAGAGGGTTGTCATTTGTTCCTACCCCTGCCTTAAACCACTTTCAGATAAATGTCAATTTGCACAAATTCTTCCGTAAAATAAGACTAAAATATTTTTTTCAAAAGAAATAACAGAACTGAAATAGTTGATACAAAAATGGGTTTCATGGAAGAAACTACTAAATTAAGGGTTCCACTGGAGGAAATTGATTATTTGCTGGCCAAAATCAATAACGTCAACCATGAACAGGAGAGGGACTCAAACCTGTATACCAGCATTTGTGTGGCAGCAGTGATACATCTGAGGTAAGAGATGTAGAAGGGCTCTTAGATTTGGGCCTTGATAGTGTTGGACATGAAATATTACATGAGTGATTTTGAAATAACTTCACCTTTGAACATATCAGCTAATGACATTTTGGAAAAACATAAGGAACTATTTAAAAGTAAAGGGATTTCACACCTTTTAGTACTAACCCTGTCATCAATACATTTGAGAAGGTAGTTACAAAATGAGTGAATGATTACCTCAATAATGTGGATAAGAAATGTAAACTTCATCTAATTAAGACAGGAGATGATGCTCTTAAAGAATTGACACAGTGTGATGAGATTATGATAAAAAGTGCAGATAAAGGTGGGAATATAGTTGTCCTCGACAAAATGCATTATGTTGATATTGTTTTGAAGTCTCTGAGTAACACAAAATATAAGAAACTGTCATTTAACCCCTTACAACAATATAGGAAGGAATTGCACTTACTGCTGCAAACAGCTATTACAGAAGGTGATATAACTGAAAATGAATACAGTTATATTTGGAATGAGTACCCAGTTACACCAAGCTTTTATATTCTGCCCAAGGTTCATAAAGATGTAAACCATCCCCCTGGCAGACCTATAATATCAGGTATAAACTCAATCCCTGAGAAGTTGGGTTCATTTATCAATTTTTTTTCTAAAAATGCATATAGATAATTTAAAAACATATCTAAAGGACACTACTGATGGTCTACAAAAATTGTCTAATGTGACCTGGGAATCAGATTTTGTGTGGCTAGGTATTGATGCAGAGGCACTTTACACATCAATCAAGCATGGAAATGGCATAGAGACATGTTGCTATTTCTTGGAGAAAAATGGAGAAAACTCATCAGTCCCTACTGAGTTCATTTTAGAAGCTTTAGAATTTATTCCTAAGCATGATCATTTTGAGTTTAGTGGGGATCATTTTTTAAAGATCTACAGCACAGCGATGGGGCATCCATGGCCCCTTCATATACACATTTATTTGGGGGAATGTGGGAAGAAAAGGTCATTTTAGAACCAGAAGTTAACCCATTTTTTGATCAAATAATAACATCATATTGCTATATAGATGATATAATTGCATAAGGAGAGGTAATGAATCAGAGACTCATGAATTTTTGGAATAGATTAACTTAAACAACCTAAATTAGAATTTCACTCATACAGCTAGCAGAGAAAAACTTGACTTCTTGGACATCCACCATGTATAGTTCGAACTTGCAGCTAGAAAGAATTCACATTTTAGAACTGTATTGTACAGTATGGCCTGCATGCCCATTGGCCCATGCAGTGGACCAATGGGCGTACAGCTGTACTGTACACTGTCAGTCAGCAGGGAACCTGGTGGCTTGCGGGTGGGGTGCTGCCACCTTCCGCTGACCGGAGTGGGGAGCGGGGTGGAGGGTCTGAGCAGACGGGTGGGGAGGGGGTACTGCTGGACCACCAGGGAGGTTACGTTATCTGAAGCCCATGATTGGGCTGGGGTTTGGTCCACTGGACCACCAGGGAATATGTATATTAATTTAAGCCCACAATCGGGCTGGGGGCAGGTCTACTGGACCACCAGGGGATTCTTTTATTCTTACAATGCCCACAATCAGGCTGGGGGGCAGGTCCACTGGACCACCAGGGATTCTTTTATTTTACTAAGCCCGTGATCGGGCATTGGGGTGTGTTGCCACCAAGGGGCAGGGGGCATTAGTCCCCGACAGCTGCAGCCTGGCAGGGCACCAGGTGCAAGTCACTGGGGTTCAGTGCACCTGCATGCAAATGGGGCCATAATGACATGCAAATGGCCTCATTTGTGCCTTACGTGCATAATGGCCACATCTGCATACCCAGCACTGAATATCATGGGTCTTGCACCTAGTACAACCGTACTTCTGCTGGTGTATCCCTCTGCTCCTCTCTTACCACTTGTGCTGGCACAGTGCCACTGCACCATGCGCAATGCGGGGTGGCCACAGTGCCATATTCAGCGGTGCTGAGCCATGGCGGCAGCACCATTGAATATCAGCCGGACCATGCCCTTGTGCATCCCAGTTTCGCTGCACCCAGGCTTGCGCCCCTGACTGGCATATTCTGAATATCCCACCCAAGGTATCTAAAATGGAAGGGTACCAGCTTCTTTACAACAGAAAAACCAAAATGACTGAGGACCAACCAATTTCATTTTTAACTGAATATAACAATTGCGCTGGTCACATTGGTCACATTATCCTTTAAAATTGGTCAATTTTAATGGGAGATGAGGCAGTGGGCAACAGTGTTGGAGTTAAACCAAGGGTGAGCTTCAATTGAGTTCCCAACTTAAAGGCTAAGTTAGTCCATAGTAGATATAAGCAATATACCACAAGAGGATGTGGGTGATGGCAGGATTTACCCACAGCTGGCATGGTGGTTAGCTCATGAGGCCACAGGCCAAGTGAGGAAACCACACCAAGCGTGAGTAAATCTTGCCATCTCCCACACCCTCAAGCGGGATATTGTGATTATACAATGTCCTACTTTATTTTTGTATGAAAAAATGAAAACAAAAAACACAGTTATTAGCATTTTTAATGATTTTATGTAATGTGGTGTTATGCCAGAAAAACTAGTCCAGTTTTCCTCACAGTTAGCCTTTCTCTAGTAGTCATTTTAAACTGCTTTTTTCTGTTGCTGACAGTCATCTGCACCCCCAACACACACATCTCACACAAACATACACAAAATTAGGGATGCAGTACTGTATTTGGCTTCCAAAAAAGCCTAGCCCAGAGGAGTTGTTTGATTTGTGGAAGCATAAATGGTCAAGCGGGACCCCCAATTGCTGCAGCAGCAAACAGCGGGGGAGCGGCAGGCATCTGCTGTAGTAGCACTGAATAAGGCAGAACAAATAATACCAAGTGCTGAAAGAAAATAGGGTGGAATCTGAAGGTGCCATCCTCCTGTCTCCCAGCCCACTGTTTGGTATGCAGTCTCTGTTCAGTGGCTTTTTTATGACCAGTGTGGAAGTTACAGTTGAAGGGCTGCCCTCAGGGTTTGGTTTCCAGGGTTACAGGGCTTTCCGGTCGGGAAGTAAAGATGCAAAGTGGCAGAGCTTCCACTCTTTGTTTTTTTTCTTTGTTTTTTTTCTGGGGAGCATTACAGTTATTAATAGAGTGTGGATACTTGGAGTGTGTAGTGTGGAGCAGAGCTATGGAGACTGTGGGGACAGAAGGGTACTGAAAGAACTGCTACACAAGAGCTAGAAGACGAAAAAGAAAAAGTTATGTTTTTCTTTTTGTGGTGTGTAGCAGTTGGAAAGCTAAAAAAGAAATACTTTTTGTAGGTGTAGTGGGTTTTCTGACTTGTGGTTGGTGACTTTAAAAGTGCTGTGTATTTTGTGGTCATTGTTTACCAATAGAGAACATAGCAGCTTTTCATTCAATTTTCACGGGTCACACTGATCTAAAGTAGGGGGCATTCCAGATGATTGGCTGGCACTTTTTCCTGTTGGGTGATGGCATGATTTACACATTGAGAATCATGCCAGTCAGCCAATCAGGAGCCAGTATTTTTTAGCCCATTGTATAATGAAAGTTGAACAACAGGAAAACCTGTGCTGGCTATCTGAAAAAACACATGGCAACTTTAGGAGTAGAAAATGCAATATGTGCAAGCATTATGTTACAGGGAGAACTTTCACACACCCAACAAGCAGAAAAAAAAGTTGAAATAAGGGAATTTATAATGTGTGATACTGAATTTGTTGTTTATTGCCTGTGGTGCCCATGTGGTAAGATTTGCATAGGTAAGACCACATGTCTTCTAAAAGTCAGACTTCTAGAACATGTAAGAAACACTGAAAATAAAAAAATGGACACACTAGTTGGGGCACATTTTTTTTCTATCACCAGGATTCCAAATCCAAAGATTTCAGATTTATGACATTCAAACATGTTGCTGTTCCGAAATTTGGAGTTGGCAGAAAAAATATGTTACTGAGAAAAGAAAGCTTTTGGATATTCCATCACAAAAGTGTTAAACCAAAAAGGTTAAACAAACAGTGTGATCTTAAACCATGTTTGCTGTAAAATCAATAATGTGTCCTCCTTGCTCTCTGTTCTCTCTCCTGCAGATCTGTGGTGCTGCTCACTTATGCTGGATTTCCTCTTGAGCTGTGAATATGTGGATCCCCTTAGAATGGAATGGAAATTTAAATTTTGGGGTGATCATGTGATCATAGCCAGGATTTCTTTCTTCACTGTTTACTTTATTCTTTCATGTAAATGTGATTTTTTTGCTTCTTTTTTTAAATGACACAATATTGTCAAGAATAATATTTGAGATGTTATAATTTAAGAATATTAAGAATTTAAGAAAGAATGTGAAAAGCACTGACGTCTTGCTGTAAATTCTGTGTCTTAATTGCTAGGAGGTCTTTACAGATTGCATTGAATACTCTAAATTTTGAAATGGAGAAAGTAAGAATCTTTTGGATCCCCAGAACTTTTTAGCATTGGCTAAATTTTCTAATTGCTGTTGTTTGAAGAAATTTATTTTTGCTGAGTTAATTTCTGTTTTACAAAGATTTTTTTCCTCCTGTACAAATCTACATCTTAAAGAGAATTACTTTTTTTGAATGCTAATGAAGCAAAATCTCTGTCCTTCATAATCCTAAATAAACTGTCATTCAACCATTGAGAACATCTCCCACTACTTCTCCTTGTGATCATCAATCAATCAATCAAAATCTTTATTTTGCCAGGTGGAACATCATTGAGACAAGTTCATTTACAAGATGGACCTGGGGCAAAACAATTGCCAACAGGGTTAAGACATAACAGGTTGTAACATGGAGTGAACGTACATAACAATTACATAGTAATAATAACAACATAATAACATATAACCATCACATATAACAAGATACTTCCACCAGAACATAGCAATAGGTTAAACAGGAGGTAGTGCCCTTTTAAATACAATTGCATAGATACAGATATATGGACGTAGGGTAATGAACTAAAGTTTATACAGTAAACATCATTGGAGGAGTCATAGTGAGCAGGAGTGGCAGTTCCTCTAGCATCAAAGTGTGAAGAAGATTGAGATGTAAGAGTCCTTTGATAAGTACTGTAGGCATGGCCTGGCAAGTGGGGTGGGAAGGGAAGGGGGTATAGGGAGTGGGGAGGGAAGGTCAGATGAGATAGGAGAGGGTTGGACATGATGGCCTAGGAGGAAGGACTGTTCTAAGGGAGAAACATGACAGGTGCCACAGGCAATGGTTGGGGTTTAAGTCCAATATTTGAAGCAAATACAGATCGTGATGTTGGGACCTTGATTTGGACAATGACAGAAGGAAGGACTCAAATGATGCCTCAGGCAATGGTTGAAGTTTAAGTCCAGAATTTAAAGCAGTAACAAATCATGATGTTAAGACTTTGACTTGAAGTAATGACAGACTTCAGAGAAGGTCCTCAGGAACAAGGATTTGAAGAGGGAGAACGTGACAGGGGAAACGAGCCTTAAGGCTTTCTGGATCTTATTCCAGAGCGTAGGAAGAGTGAAGCTTAATGAGGTTCTGCCAAAGCGCATTTTAACTTTAGGGATAGCCAGAGATAAGATGGTAAGACTTCTGAGAGAATAGGCACTAGGGGCCGGACATTCAGAAATGCGCCAGAGGCAGGCGCAAGAGGTGCACAGCACAATTCTACTGCGCCATGGTGCAAATGGCACAATATTTAAAGGATGCACATGACAGGATGCACATAACAGAATGCGTATGACAGGATGCACCTGCGTAACGTGGCTGAATATTGCGTCCGATGCATCATAGTACAACCAAGGATGCACCAGGGAGCATGCCATGAAGCACAATAGCATAACCAGGGATGCGAAGGAGAGATACCAAGAAGCACAAGAGCAGCAACCAGGGATGTGCAAGGTGCAGATGTGCATGCACCAGGACACACACAGAATGGCAATAGGGCCAGCAGGTGGCAAGCCACAGGGGTGGGAATTCCCACCACCAGGGCGCAGAGTGTGCCAGGAGAGAGGCATGGTAGGCACATGAAGATACACAAGCTGGTGTGCATGTGGCAGCAGAAGGCCCCTGACCATGTGCACCACAGTGGTGCATGGAGGCAGGCAGGTGACATCAGCCGCCGCTGCACAGGCACAGGCATCCCCTACAGGGAGGCTTGGGACATGCCACTGGAACAAAGCCAAAAACACACAGGCGAATAGCACACAAGGCACACCCCACATGCCCAGTAAAGACAGGCTATGGCCACCCCATCCAACCAATGGTGAAACACCACCAGGAACATGCCCCAGTCCACCCCAGTCATACCACACAGCAGCCATGCACACCACTGCAGCATGACCCCACACACCAGCTGCAAAGCAGACATGGACAGAGATGGCTAACCATAAAACAATATATTGCAACACGTATAAAACAACCATATACATATCTACAGGGTACAGGGTAATGGGAACAGGGAATGCTGGGACCACCAACAAACCGGGAGGACTGGGAAGGGAGGCAGGGGACCAGTGGTAATGCCAACAGAAGGGGACAAGAGAGGGCAAGAGAGGGGGCTCAGGGAAGGGGATGTGATGTAGGCCAATGGGCCGTACATCTGTCCACAACCCACTGGAGGCCAACACCAGCATTTTCACTGCCGTCTGTGCTGTGATTGCTCAAGAAGGCACACCACCTGGAGTGTGGCAATGGTCACCCACAGGATCTGCCACAGGAGCCTCACATGGACATCTGGGGGTCAGACACCTAGGACAAAGGAGTGAACACGGTATGAGTGCATGCCTGGAACACCGTAGCCCACCCACCGTGAGCAGTGGGCATTGGTGGCATGCGCCCCTGGGTCGGCAACCAGCCACCTGCAGTGAGTGTGCCCACATGAGCTGCCTACCTGGGGAACCACAGCCATGCAGAACACTGCACACCATCACTGCCCATGCATCACACACCACCGCAATGGCTGGCAGGTGACATGGCTATGCAGCAGGATGGCAGTGGCACAGCCAGGACCCAGGTGCACCCACAGCCCACCTGCAGCAGCCACCCACATGTGCGATAGCCACAGAACGGTGCAACAGACACCACTGGCAGTGCACAGCTGGAGGTGCCATGCACACAGAGGGCCTCATCACACACCCACCCCTGCTGCCCACCCTGCACAACAATGTAGCATGTAACTGTGCCTACCTGCATGCTGTGGTGCACCTTGTGGCTGTCCAGCAGCACTGCCCATGTGGCCTGCATTCTGTGCACTGCTCCCTGTGGTGGCCCACCCTGGCCCAGCTGCAGTGCCAGCGAGATGATCCCTCCTCCAGTCTCTACAGGACACCCATGGTGCACCACCATGGCCAACAGGATGCACAGCCCCAGCCCCCCTGGCAGCATGGTGTGCTGGCCACACCACCCCATGGACCACTGGATGGGAATGGGAATGGGAATGGGCATGGGCAATGTGCACTTACCTGGCCGTGGCATGGCACCCCTCCAGACACGTGCCTGTAGAGTCCAGAGCTGGTTGGGGTCTCTCCATTGCAGGTCCCCGTAGAGGTGCCTGCATTGCCTGCCACTCCACTGAGCACCCGTGACCTCCTCTGACCATCAGCCACCTCTTGCCATACCCCTATCTGTGGCCTGTTTTGGGGCACCTGCCCAAAGAAGGCACCAGCATGAGGCTCCATGAGGGCCACAAGGTTGACCAGCAGCACTTGGGTCCAGTTAGGGGCCCTGGCACTAGTAGGGCATGGCATGGCTACAGCTATGTTGGCAATCCAAAATGGTGCCCAGTAGTGCACATGCCACTTGTGCTAGGGATGCACACCTCACACTGCGATGCGCTGCCAACGCCTATTGTGCAGGCATGGAGATGCACGATAATGTAATTCAGGGCTGCCAAGAAGGTCAAAGGGCAACCGTGGGGTCAAGGGTCAGGCCGCGCACCCCGTGCCACAGTGCCATTGGAAATGATATGTATGGTGCACAGTAGGAGAATGTGGGGGCCACAATGCACAGCCCAATAGCACATGGGCGCCATGGTTCCCATAGCATAGGTGCGCCATCAGCATCATGGCACCACAGTGCCCAGGTGCCATAGGCCGTACAGCACATGAGCACCGCATGTGCAATAGCGGCCATGTGATGTACTGCCTACCATGCTCTGTGTGTATGCTGCGCCACTACCGTACATGATGTCAGCACGTGCATGCGTGCCACAGTGCCTGTTGCGCATGTCGCATGGTTGTGCAATGACTTGAGCATGCGCAACTCCATTGCGCAATGTGCAACCAAGCGATATTCAGCCAGAATATGCAAATCAGCTTATTCATCTATCCATGGTGCATCCGCTGCATTAGCATCTCATTACAGTTGTGCATCCCCTCATTTGCATGCGATGCGCTATGAAAGCACCGTGGGACTGCAGTGGGTATAGACCCGTATTGCAACCTTTAGAGGTATGAAGCATGCTGCAGGGCTGTTGGGACAGTGGAATAGGAGGGTGATGTGGGACTGAGCAGACTGTTTTAATACATGTCTATATCCACAGGACCAAGCATGACCGATGGAGAGGAGGTTGAGGAGCGTGGGCCTGCACGCAAGCACAGGCCCAACTTCACCAGGGCAGAGTCGGACACCCTATTCGAGGTGTACCTGAACAAGGAGTGTCTCCTGAGTGGCATGAGCCCAAGGTCACTGACCCCTTAGACGAGCACACCCCACAGGCCAGGGCGACAGCATGGGAGGGTGTAGCCCATGTTGTGAACCAGCAGGGAAGCCACCAATGGTCTGTGCAGGAGTGCAAAAAGAAGGTATGCATGGACTGGAGGGGATCAAGGAGAAGGTGGCAGCCATCTGGGCAGCATGTGCTACCACAGGTGGGGGTCAGCCTGACGTGCCCCAACTGATGCTGCGGGAGGAGATGGTGGCAGCCACCATGTGGCGCAGTGCCATCAAGGGTGTGCCCAACAGAGGCTTCCAGATGGGTGGCAGTCCATCACTGCATGGTAGGACAGGTGGTGATGGTGGCAGAGAGGCTGGGGGCAGGGGGGTGACAGCACCACTAATGCAACTGTGTTCCCTTTCAGCTCCTGAGCACCTGCGTGCAGTGGCAGGGGTGGGGGTATCTGCCAAGGGGGTGGCCCTGGACTCGGAGAACCATCCATCCACCTCCACCGGACTCCGGGGAATGGAATGAATGCAGCCCAGCACTACAGTCCATCCAGATGCCTGTGGTGCGGTTGCGTACAAAGCTCAGGCTGTGTTCCAGCTTGATGCCAGGCATGGCATCCTGTGTGTTGAGACACAGATCGGGGCAGGGTATGGGACTGATGATGACAACACCTTCATCCGGGACAGCGATGTTGTTGGCATAGGGGAGGCACCCTTACCACACACCCGCCATGGCAGCGCAGACGGTGACCTGGTGGTGGTTGCCTGCACACCGGCCACTGTGGCTGGCATCACCAAGGATGTAACTGGTGCGGCAATGGCTGGTGCTGCTGGTGGTGCAGCCATGCAGGTGTCACTCTGTGAAGAACAGCTGGAGGGGCAGCGGCTCACTGGCATTGGGGGGGGCCCTGGAGCAGCGTCTATCAATAGTGCACCTCAAGATGACCAGCCCCAGGAAGGCCCCACCATGCAGCACCCACCTTCACAGGGGGCTGAGCAGCAGGGTCAGGCTACACCAGTGGGTCAGCATGATGCCCATGAGCCCAAGGTCGCTGACCCCTTAGATGAGCACACCCCATCTGCTCCATGTCTCCACTGAGCAGCAGGTGCAGGTCATGGCAGAGTTGACTGCACTCTGCACTGAGCTGTGCCATGCAGCAGAGCAGCGCAACAGAGACTTTGACCTGCTCCTGGTGGAGAACAGGCTTATGCAGGTGGACACAACCGCAGCCATGGACTGGCTGACTGCTGCAGTCATGGCCGGCCTGGCACCACTGGCCTCCCTGGTGCATGGCCATCCACCGCATACCCCATGGAGTGCACTTTTCACCCCTCGGTCATGGCGTCATGCGACCCCCACTATGTTGACACTGGGATCCTCTGTGGGCATCCCAAGCACACCTGGAGCAGGCATGTTTGGGAGCCTGCAGACACCTGTGAGGACCCGGTCACGTTCCCGCAGTGTCACACCTGGGGGACCATCTATGACACCCCCTGAGGCCAACGCTCAGCCTGTGTCCACCAGGTGGTCACAGCGGAGCCATCCACATGTCCACGGTGGCCATGCTACCATGTGGTGTTCCTGAAACTTCCACCTCTCTGTCTGCTGCTGCCCTGTGAGCACATTGGTATGGCACGTGCGTGTGCATCCCATGGATGTGACATCCATGGATGACAATGCACACGGGCCCTGTGCTTACCCACCCAGCTGCTGACCACTGTGGCGTGTGCATGATGATGCCAGCATAGTGCTGACTGCCACTGTGCACTGGTGCTCAGCATCTGACATATGCCCGGTGCCCACTTCTGGGCATGGGCATGGTGGGTCCTGTGTGCATGTACATGTGTGTGCGTGTGGGGGTGTGTGTGGGTGGGGTGTGTGGGGATGTGCTGCGTGCTGCCATGGTGTCCAGACCCACACCTGTCCATGCTCCCTTCCAGATGTCCCAGGTACAGGGCCCACCCATGTATGCCTGCCTGCTATGAAATAGGCCCTGGGCCCTGCCTGTGGCAATGTTCACCTACCTGCATGATCCATAGTTCTCCTCTGTGATTGTGTCCCTGTGCTACTAGGCCATCCTGGTCAGTGGGGGATCCCTTCACCTGGGGGGGCTGCCACCACTTCCAGGCCTGGCAGCCACGTCATCCCCACTGCTGTACCCCCTTTGACCTTAACAGCTATCCCATGGTCGTGGCCATGTTGTGTAATATACAGCAGGCCAGGAATAGGCCACAGGCCTTTGAGGAGCTATACTGTAGGGCACCACCAGACCTGTCCAGGCAATGGAACTGAGCCTTCAGCAGCCCAAACACCCGCTCGATGATGTTCCATGTGCTGGCGTGTGCCTCATTGTATTGCACCTGCACTGGGGTCGACGGCCACTGGTATGGGGTGAGCAGCCAGGGCTGGAGTGGGTATCCACTGTTACCTGTGTTTAGAGATATCTGGTCAGCATGGTAGACCATGTCACTGCACCCCCTGGCCATCCTGCCCACACACCCTGGCACCCCACCACAGCATCCCCCACTCCCTGCCCTGTTGTTCCCAGCTTCCCACTTCCACAGCATTCTCACCAACTAGGTGGCCGGTGGGGATGTCCCCACTCTTGAACCTGTGGCACAGTGCTGACTGGTGCCAGATGAAGGCATCGTGTGCTCCCCCAGGGTGTGTGGCACAGACATTGAAGATGCACTCCCTGGCATCACACACCACCTGGCAGTTGACACTGGGGTAGCCCTTCCTGTTTATGTACACTACCCCCTCCAGGCCAGGTGGTGCGCAGATGCCGACATGGATGCAGTCGATGGCCCCTAGCATGCCAGGCAAATGTGTCACCCTGTGGAACTCCTGCATGTTTGCTGTGCACTCTGCCTGTGTGCTGGGGAAATGGATGTACTCTGCAGCATGTGGCAGCAGTGTGCTGAGGAACTGTGTGAGGAGCTGTGATGCAGCCAACTAGGTTATGCCTGTGGTGCCCCTGTTGATCTCTGGAAGGTACCTGTGGCAAGCAGGCACATGACGGCCATGACCTTTGTCTCCACTGACAAGGCGTGGCTCCATCTTGTGGGTGCCTGCATCTCCTCACTGCACAGCTCACAGAGCCACCTCAGAATAGCCCGGTTCAGGCGGTACCAGCCCACGATCTCTGCATCACCGTACTGTTCAAAGGTGGTGCGGGCATGGTACAACCTGTTTTGGGCTTACTGCCGACGTGCCCTTCCACAGCTGCACCAGTCTGAATGCTGCCTCCTCACACCCCTCATTACTGCTTCCATCTGGAAAATGGCACTGGCCATGGCCTGGGTTGTACTCCCCCTCCCATGAGGCTCTCTCCCCAGGACCCCCGACTATGTGCTGATGTCCTTGCCCCTGCACTGGGCACAGCTCTGTGTCATGGCTGCCTGGCCTGCGGTCTGTGTGTTGTGGCCTCTGTCTCCCACCTGTCAGGGCCCCCTGTGCTGCCCCTCCTGTGCTGGGTGTCACTGGCACTTGCTGCATGTTGCCTCGGACCCTGTCATATGCCCACACACACTGACATAAACACACACACATGCATGCAAACACACACACGCTCTCCATCTGTAACTCCAGCAGTGTCACACTCCCTGGTCCACACTCTGTGCCTCTCCCAGCCTGCATCTTTCTGTCTGTGGCTCCCCTCCTGCTGTGCTGCCTGCCCACTCACTTTCTCTCTATGCGGCTCCCCTCTGGTGCAAGCCTCATTCACTCACTTGCTCTCTTTTTATATGGCTCACATCTGCTCTGTGCAAGTCCCGTTTGCTCCGTGCTTGCGCCGTCCGCCTGCTGTCGAATATCGCACTGTGCTGCATATTCATGGCTACGCACCCTGCTCTTGTGCATGCATTCATTGTAATTGCACATTGGCACATTGCAACTTGTGCTGTGCATCTGCTAATGCAGAATATTACTCTCCGGCACATTGACTGGGTTGTGCCGGTGCAACCCTGTTGCACATTGCGTAACTGTTCTGAATATCCCACATAGGGATGCAGGGAGTTAGGCAGCTTGAGAGGTACTGAGGTAATTTATGAGTGATTGCCTTATATATCCATAGAACAGCATTCTTTTGCCTCCTGAAGCTAAGAGATCTCCAGTCTACGGAAGAATAGAGGATGCAGTGATATGTGTCATAAGGGGCATTTGAAATGAACCTAAGGGCTCTGTGGTATAGGGTATCAAGCTTGGAGAGAGCTGTGCTAGTACTATGGCCATATTGGAAGTCCACATAGTCTAGAAGAGGCAAGAAGGTAGCTTGGACTAGGAGTTTTCTAGCCTCCTGGGTTAGTGAGTGCTTGATCCTGAAGAAAATACTGAGCCTTTGATGCAGTTTCTTAGTGAGTTCATCAATGTGATCAATGAAGGACAATCTGTGGTCAGTCCAGACCCCCAGGTATTTCAATTGTTCCACAAACTCCAGAGCTTCTCCCAAAAGGGTGCTTATATGAGGAACCTTATCTGGGTTTGTTTATTTTTTTGAGATGAGGGGCCAGTGGAAGGAAAATCACGGTCTTAGTTTTTTTGGCATTGAGCAGGAGTTTCAAGTGGAGTAGATTTTTTGGGAGGATGTCAAAATCATTCTGGAAGTCCAAATGGCTTGATCCAGAGTTGATCTGCCAATATATAGCACTGTATCATCAGTGAAGAGATGGATACTAGATGACTTTAGGCCAGTGTCAATTTGATTAATATAAATGACAAAGAGAAGTGGACCAAGTATGGATCCTTGGAGGACACCTCTAAGGAGTATTTTTTGGCGATAGGACTCCTTCTGCCTTTACCTGCTGCTCTCTGTCCACAAGATAGTTTGCAAACCAATGTAGGGCCAGGTTGTCCACCCCAGCTTTCTTCAGGGTTACCAGGAGCAAATTGTGGTCCACCATGTTGAAAGCCTTACTAAGGTCCAGAAACAAGGCACATATATATTGTTTGTTATCAAGTGCGGACTGCCAGTCATTTATAACCTTAACAAGGGCAGTGGAGCACATTTGTTAACAATATTATGGAGCACATTTGTTAACAATATCCATTAATACTTTAATAAAATAATCTAAGGCTCAGTCAACATCAGGTATAATTTCTAGGTAGGACCAATCCACCTCATACAACTTCCTCCAGAAATCAGGAACATCCAACTTCAAGAAATCCCTAAACTCCTGATTCTTCACAGGAGGCTTGGCTCCACATCTGCCCTTCCAAATTCCAAGACTGTTGGATGATCACAGATGCAGTCTGTAATCAGACCAGTAGACACAATGGGCCTGATTTTAGAAGGGCTTTAGAGCTACGCAAGGGACTTGCGTCAGAGAGTTTGATGCAAGGAGCAACTTGCGTCAAACTTTGTGGCAAGTGCAATTTTGCAATGAAGCTTGCCACAAACCCCTGATGCAAGTCCTTTGTGCCAAATGCAGCAAGTTAGACCAGCTCCCCCAGTCTAATGTTGCACCATTGGGGGACCCATGTTATGGGGCTTGTGCCAAAGCTTTGGCGCAAGCTACCGTAAAGTGAGGAAAATGTTGCAACTACACCAACCCTTGTAAATTAGGGCTGCATTTTATAAAAGGGGTTTGGCTCAGCTTTGCCAATCACTGCCATTGACACAGAGCTTGACACAAGCCCTGCATCAGCCTTCTAAAATGTGGCTCTATATGTTCATTCCCATTAGTTAAGGACTAGTCCAACAATGTATGTTTCCCTGATTTCAAATTGAGACAAGTGGACAGCTGAATCAATTGTTCTAAACCAGACTTAAAGCATTTTTAAAGATGTTGCTTCCTTCCCGATTCAAATTAAAATCCCCTAACACAATTAATTGCTGTTTATGAAGAAGTGAAACTAAATTAACAAAATCCTGAAAACCTTGACTTCTAAATTTTGAAAGACTGTAGACACAAAAGAGCCTTACATTTTTTTGTATTCTTCCAATTTGATTTGAATGTCTAGATATTCACAATGGTAAGAATTAGAGTCATTGATGTTGAAATAATCTGAAACCAGAGTATTTTCGACATAAAACATGACCTACCCACTTCCCCTTGATTATGTCCTGCCTATAGATAGTGATTTCACTGCGTGGTATAGTTGAACATAACCAGATCACTGTAACAGCCAGTATGTGTGGTTTGTAGAAGGCAATGCAGGTCTCAACCTCTTGCTTCTTAGTAACAATGCTCCAAGTGTTAAAATGTACAATCTTCATACCACCTTTAACAAATTTGAAATATTCAGAATTACTATCCTCAGTGTCTGATAAGGGGCCTGGATTAAGTTTAACACCACCAGACAGCAAAATCATCCTTAAGGAAATAAATAATAGTAATACGATATTTGAGATCATCTGGAATAAAGCTAACATTTGCAATTAAATAGACCACATTATATGCCAGTTCTTTATGATTAGTTCCCAAAAATAGTGCATGGGACAGACAGAAATCCCCATTTAGGACAAAAAAGAACATGCAGCATCATTACATTTATTGTACTGTGCCATAAGTCAATATTGGCTGTTAAGCAATCAATAAATACGAAAATACAAATGTAGATCAGCCCCAGACATACCCCGTAAAAGCCATGATTCTGGTGATGTTATACGAATAGTACCTGATAACTGATTAAATAGAAATTCCCAATATCAGGAACAAGTAAAATATTAATAGTAAGATGAAAAAAGCACTATAAAGTATGCATTAATAAAATTAGGCCAATACTAACTAGTAGCCCTAAGTAATATAACTAATATTAAAAAATATATAAAAGAATAATAATAATAATAATAATAATGTACGGTGACTGAATAAAACCTTCCTAAGATTTAGAAAAATGTTGGATTCTGCAATCTGTTATCGATAATAATAACAGTACATATAATATCTAAAAATAATACCCTAACAACTAATAAAGCTTCAAAAATAAAATGCATCAGCATTAGTTCAGAGATAGTTAATATTAAGTGATCCAGGAAAAAAATCATAAGATAGAGCCCATCCAAAGAAGGGCAACAAAAATGGCACAGAGACTACAACTAATCTCCTATTAGGAGAGACTGTGGGATCTAAACTTGTACACCCTGGAAGATAGGAGGGAAGCGAGGGCATGACAGAGATGTTTAAGTACCTCACAGTGGTGAATAAGGCACAGGAAGGGAGCATTTTTCAGAAAAGAAGGTGTACGAGAATGAGATGGCATGCAGTGAAGCTAGAGGGAGGATTTTAAGAGGACTGTGTGAAAGTATTCCTGCACTGAGAGACTCGTGGATGACTGGAACAATCTTCCAGTGGGGGGAGGCAGTGACGAGCTTCAAGAATGCATGAGGGTTGCCACAGACCAAGTAGGGTCTGTGGTGGTAGAATAGGCAGCGAAAAGAGGGGCAGGCTGGGTGAGCCAAGTGGTACTTATCTGCCGACAAATTCTCTGTTTCTATGAACAGCCTCTTATAGACATGGTTGTCCCTACCATGACAGGCCACAACAATGAGAACAGGGCCTGGATGATGTCAATGATCAATCTTCAGAGGACAGCAGTGAAAGTGAATGGGAACCAGAGCAGAAGGAATGTCTCTGACCTAGAAACTACACCTGCATGGGGACATTGCAGAGGCAATCTGCTCAGTAAAATCTATAGTAGGGTTCAAAGCAACCGTTGCCCCCCGAAGGACAAGCTTAATTCCATGCTACACAGAAGTATACATGCAAACAAATTCTTGCTTGTATGTCCCTCCATTCGAGGTGTCATAGCTAAGGAATGGGAGGTCAAGGAATTCAACTGCATGACTGAAAACAAGTCACTTGACAGATCATATCCAGTCCTAGAGGACATAGAAAAAGTATGATGCCATGCTCCTACTGTTGATGTAGATAGCATCATTCAGCAAAAAAACTTTGCTTCCAGTGGAGGGCTCAGCACCCCTAAAGGAAACTGTCAACAGGAAGCTAGATGAAATGATGAAGAGCTTCAAACTGGTGGTCCAAACCAGCAAAGCAGCAAAAAATGTCTATATATAGTATAAAGGCCCAAGTGATGTGACTGGAGGACCTCACTAAAACATTAGCCCCTAAGTCAGATCAGCTAAAGCTGGTAATTGATCTTTTCCAATCAGCAAAATACATGAGTGATATGGTCATGGGTACCTTAAAACTTAATGCCAGAACTGCAGCCATAGTGAACAGGACAGGGAGGGCCCTGTGGCTCAGTATTTGAAAGACTGATGCAGACTCAAAAGCATTACTGCAGAAACTTCCATTTCGAAGTGCAAAGCTGTTCAGAGAAGACGTACAGAAATTTATTACACTAAAGGAAGATGACAAGAACTTGGATAGGGTCAAGTCAGCCCATTCAACCTACTTTCTGTCCTTTCAAACAAAATCTAGTTGAGAAAGGGCAGATGGGGCAGAAGGTGCAATGGGTGTTTACTCACCTGGTAAAGGTGATTGTGTTGGTCGGTATCCATGGCACTTCAGACATTACATCATGGGTTTAAGCCCACCTGATAGGCTATAGATGCACATGTGACCTAGTATCAAATTTCTCAGTATACCTTGGTCCCAGGAGCCCCTGCTCTCCAGTTTGATAGTCTTCCCATGCTGAAACAGGGTTAGTCAACAACAATATACACTATGCTCTACCCTGTATGTATCATACTCAAATGAACAAACAAAGGAAACCATATGAGTACCATAAGGGGTTATTTCCTATTGCTACAATGCTAATGCTCAGGCTTAGTAGGCCTGACGAGGTCATGAATAAGAGTCTTAGCTACTAGTTTTAAAACTCATAAAATGTTTGGCCCAGAAACAATGCCTACTCAAATCTTTCCTTGTGCTGTGATGGAAGGGTTCTGGAGTGCCATGGATACATGACCAACACAATCACCTTTACCAGGTGAGTAAACACCCATTGTGTTGGTCGTGTATCCATGGCACTCCAGACATTACATCATGGGTACTTAAGTAGCAGTACTCTATCTATTCAGGTGGGACAGAGCAATTAAGAGTGGGCATGTAGGGAGGCTGCCGAAAGGACCTTGGTGGCAAAGGATGCCCTCTGTTTATACAGAGTCTCTAGTCTGTAATGTCTTGCAAATGTGTGGATGGATGTCCAAGTTGCCACCCTACAAATTTCTTTGGAAGAGGCATTGGCTCTTGCTGCCCAAGATGTGGCTACTGCCCTGGTTGAATGGGCCCTGATGCCTTCCAGGGGGTGACATCCCTGAGCTTATATGTCTTCTGAATTGTCCTTTTTAGCCAACTAGCAATTGTTGTCCTTGAGGCTGCCATGCCCTGTCTATGTCCATTTGCAATGATGAACAACCTTTCGGTCTTTCTCAGTTTCTAAGTTCTAGTGTTGTATGTTGCTAGAGTGGTTCATACATCTAGGTGATGAGGGATGAAGCTGTTCCCAGGTTCTCCTTGGGTATGCAAGGTAGGGAACTCTAGTGTCTGTTCCATATGGAATTGGGAAGCAACCTTGGGAGTGAAGGCAGGTACTCTTTTCAGAGATACCCTCTCGGGGGTGAAGATGGTGTAAGGCTCTTTATATGATAATGCTCCCAGATCCCCCACCCTGTGGGCTGAGCATATGGCTACTAAGAAGCAGGTCTTCAACCCCATCCAGTACAGCTGATTATCCTGAATTGGTTTGAATGGTGGTAAAGCCAGAGCATCTAGGACCAGGGTGAGGTTCCAAGGTACCATGGATGTTCTGGTTTGAGGCCTCATCACCTCTACTGTTCACATGAATTTGACAGCATCCGGCTGAGACGCCAGGCTATATAAGCCCACCGGTCCTAATGCTGCCCCTATGGCTGCTAGCTAGAGCCTAAGTGAAGAATGGGACAGTCTTTTTTCCATACCCTGCTGTAAAAACAGCAGGATAGTTGACATATCTGCTGAATTAGGGTCTTGGTTCCTACTGTGGCACCAAGTGGAGAAAATGTTCCACTGACGGGTATATGTGGACATGGTGGAGGACCTTCTGGCTTGCAGCATGGTGGAGATAACTGCACTGTGATATCCAGCCTTTAGCAGTCTCTGCCTCTCAGGATCCAGGCTGACAACCTGAGGGTTCCTGGTGCTGGATGGCTCATTGGGCCCTGGGTCAGTAGGTCCAGCCTGCACAGTAGCTGCCATCTGTCCACTGTCATAGCCATGGTCGTGGAGAACCATGCCCTTCAAGGCCAGTAGGGTGCTACCAAAATGATGACCCTTCGAGACTCCCTGATCTTTGCTAGTACTTGGGGAATCAGCAGGATCGGAGGAAATACATATGCTTTGTCCTGGGTTCAGTCCTGGGACAAGGCATTGAATCCCTTGGTCTTTCTCTCCCTGTACCTCAAAAAGAAGTCCTTCACTTGGTGATTTGCTTCTGTGGCCATCAGGTCCATTGAGATGGACCCCCATCCTGAATGGATTGGAATATCTCCGGGTGGAGTTGCCACTCCCCGAGGTGGACCCCTTGTCAGCTTAGCCAGTCTGCCCTGGCATTGAGCTTGCCCACGAGATGGACAGCCCTGATGTGTTTGAGGTGAACCTGAGCCCAGGTCAGGACCTTTGTGACCTCGGCTATCATGGCATGACTCCTTGTGCCCCCTTGCTTTGACAGGTAGCTACTGTGACCTGATTGTCTGAACGTATGAGAATGCTGTGTCCCTATGCAGTGGTCTTGAATGCTTTTAGGGCAAGAAACACTGCTCTCATCTCCAGAACATTGATGGAGCATCTGGCTTCCTCCAGAGTCCACAGGCCCAGTGCCGATTGGGATCCTAAGCATGCCCCCCACCCAGTAAGGCTGGCATCCATCTCTATGGTGATCTTGTATGTCAGCTCTAGAGGGGCCCCCCACTAGAGGTTGTGTCTGTTCAACCACCAAGCAAGGGAGTGTCTTATCTGTCATGGCAGGGTGACCTTGATCCCCAGATTTTCCTCGGATGGTGAGCCCTGGGTCAGCAGATAATTCTGCAGAGGTCTCATGTTCCACCTGGCCCATGGGAAGAGGTCTATGGAAGGGGCCATGCACCCTAAAACTTATGCTATTTGGCCAATGGTGGGTCGCTGGCATGCCTTTAGTCCTGTTATCAGACCCATCATGTTGTATATGCATTTCCGTGATGGTTGTGTTAAGCCTGTGGCTGTGTCTATCTCCGCTCCTAGATGCTCCAGCTGCTGAGCTGGTACCAGAGAGCTTTTGTTGTAATTGACTACCCATCCATATTCTGCGAGGGCTTGTAACACTAGTTGGGTGCTTTTCTGTGCCTGACTCTTGGACCTGACTCGTATTAGCCTGTCGTCCAGATAGAGGATGATATCCACCCCCTTCTCCCTTAAGTGGGCTGCCAGGATGATCGATATCTTTGTAAAGGTTTGTGGAGCAGAGGCTAGGCCGAAGGGGAGTGCCTGGTACTGGAAATTCTGGCCTAGTATATTAAATCTTAGGTATCGCTGGTGACTTGGCTGAACAGGAATATGAAGGCAAGCGTCCTTCAAGTTGATGGAAGTTAGGAAGTCCCCAATCCTGACTCTTCTGAGGGTGGAGTGGAGAGTCTCCATCTTGAATTTTTGAGTACAAACAAGCTTGTTTAGGTACTTCAGATCCAGAATGGGGTGGAGTTCTCCTGTCTTTTTGGGGAACAAGAAGAAAATGGAGTAAATTCCTCTTCCTTGTTCTTGAACGGGAACAGTTTGGATGTCCTTGTTCTGGATCAGCTCCAGGAGGATTTACTGCACTTGGTGTGCAGAAGCTCTTCTCCTGGAGATTGAGGATTGTACAAATCTGTCTTGGTGAGGTCGCTGTTTGAATTCTAATGTGTATCCTCTGGATACTACCTCTAGGACCCATTTGTCCAAGGTGGTGTGCACCCACTGTTCCAAGAACAGCAAGAGTCTCCTCTTCACTGGTGGGGTAGATGGTCTTTCCCTCTGGGTGGGTGATAATGGTTCTATGTGATGGTAGTCACTGTGCCTTTCTTCTACCTCCTCTGCCTCTGAATTTGTTGATTCTTCCTCTGAATGAGGAGAATGTAGAGGAGGTATAGTTGGCATTGAAGTTACCATGGTTGGCCATGCCATTGTGGTAACCTGTGCCTCGGAAGGATGGAGACTGATTATATTGGTTCTGTCATTTCCCTTGGTGAAACCTATTGTTACCCTGAAACTGACGTTTACCTGATGGCAAGTACATGGACCTGTTATTGCTCCTACCCAAATCCTTGCCTTCCTCTTTTTGCTTCAGGTATTCCTGAAGGCCTTCTCCAAAAATATGCTTCCCTTTTAGAGGCAGGTTCTGCAGAAGATTCTTGGATTCACTGTCCACCTCCCACAGTTTTAATCATAGTGCCCTCCTTGCTCTATTAGTTAGGGCCGATGCTCTTGCCTCTAGCTTGAGCGTATCCACTACCATATGCCCTAAGTACTTTTCAGTGTCTAAAGAGCATTCTAATAATTCAGCATCTCTTGACTTGTGGTCGGCTCTGTCTAAGAGTTCTTCCAACCATCTGATTTGTGACTGGGCTGCATAGACTGCTGTGGTGGCCACCTTTGCTGCCATGCCAGTGATTTCAAACATCTTTTTAGCATATCCTCTACTTTCTTGTCCATAGGGTCCTTTAAGGATATTGTTTCGCATAGCAATACAGTCTTTTTGCTGAAAGCTGCAATCTGTGGGTCTATTGTAGGGGCTACACACCAACCCTGTGCTCTGTCCTCCTGGATCAGGTACATCCTATCCAGGTTCCTTTTTTCTGATATGCGCCCAGGTTCATTCGATTACCATTCTTTGGAGAATATATCATCAATTGCTGGGCACACCAGGAAGGTCTCCTTGCACTTGGGTCTCTGTTGGATCATTGGGTCAAGTTTGGATTCTGTCTTTGGGACCTCTTCTTCAAACCCCATTGTAATTTTTATTGCTTTCATGATCCTTGGAATGAGGTCAAAGGAGCATAGTTTAGAAGTGAGAGAATGGGTGGATTGGGAGATGTCCATCTCTTCTTCTTCCTCTGAGTTCTCCACCTCCTCATCCTGCTGTTCCTCCTCTTCTTGACCTTCGTCTGGCTGAGGTGGGGTGGTTTCTAAGGGTGGCACATTCTTATCATTGTGGTCACCTGGAGGTGGGTTTGGTTCTGGTCTTGGGTTAGGTAATGGAGATATTTTTTGGGTGAGAGCCTCCAATTTCTCCATGACCCGCAGCATGAAGTTCTGCTGGATCTCCATCATGGCCGCTGTGGCCTGTTGATTTTGAATGAGGAGCGCCCCTTGGTTACCCATTTGCTTCTGCTGACACTTTGGATGCTTGGATACAGCAAGGGGGATTGCTCCAAAGACAGTTCGTCATCATCATGGAGGCAGACTGGGCACTGTGGCCCCGTGTTGTGTGGTAGGAGCGGGGCACTGCATAGGGTGCACTTTCTTGTTTTGGACATCTGGAAAACATAAATGGACAAAACAGGTGTGATTAGGGGATGAACCACATGAGTGACCAGGTGAATGAGCCAGTGACAGTACCTCCTAGAGACTCCAGCTTAACAACCTTCATAGATAAGAGATAAACCCAAGATACATATGCACATATAGATTCTGTGTCCCAGGGGGGCAGTAAGACCTCTATCCTGACCCGCTTGTGAGGTGGTCTGGAATGGTCACCCCAAAAATGAAAGATTCCTGTGTCCCTTCAACTGAGGGCTGCTGCTAATTAGAGGAGCCCCAGATGGGACTAGTTGAGGTGGAGGACTGCGATCCACTGTGATAGGTGATTGAGGCTGACCTAAATCCTGCCCTAGTAATCCATCACTGTTAATTTGCATGGGTTTCAATGTAGGTGCCTAAGTCCGCTGTGATAAGGGATGAGGCTAACCTTAGGAGAGAACCCCCAGAGAAACATGCCTAAATGTTCAGAAGCAGCACTTCTATGCCCTTGTGCCTTCTTTTGACCTGTAATGTGAGATGATCAAAAGAGTGACAGGCCAGAGAGGGAACTGCAGTGCTGGCTGGGATCCTATTCAAAATTGCCGCCATGCCTGTGTGTTAGGCTTGTGAAGAAGGATAAACAAAATGGAGGCTCCATATCCTTCACACAAGATGAATGCCAAGAAAAAGGCCTCCGTTCATGCCACGTGGTTTGGCGTGGGGGTTGGGGTGGGGGCGGATCGTATGCCGCTGTCTACAGTGCTGTGGTGGGCTCGTTATTCTTTAGAATTCCTGCAACAATGAGAAAAAATGTAGGGGCTATCAGTGAGATACTCTGCTTTGAGAGAGCAGGCCAGGCCTCTTAGGTGCCATGTGGAAAGATTATTTCCTGCAATGGCTCTGGGAGATGTTTCGTAGGCCACCGCTAGTCCCGTTTTGTTAAAAAATTATGCTTAGGGCAAATGGCACTAGCCACTAGTAGCAGGCATGAGTGGCTCACTAGGGCCAGCGAGGGCAAACATCTCCCATGAGTTAGCAGCCGTGAGATATTCCAGGGGGTGGCTGATTCCCTGAGATTCAAGAGCTGGAGATGCCCGACTAGCAGTGACCAGCACCACTGTGTGCTGCGGTATTCTTTCTCTCACTTGGGAGCAATTATTTGAAGTAGATGCAGGTGCCTGCTGTGTACTGAATAATACTAAAACAACTTGTCTCCTCTACTGAATTCCACAGATTCTCTCTCTGGTCACAACTAGCCAAGCTACCACAAAACCTAATTTCTTTATCAACTTTAAGGAGCTGCCAGATAAAACACTGACTTCAGCTTAGCTTAACGTATTTCCAACCTGACCAAAATCAAATCAGCTTGTCTCTTATTTTAATGTCAAATCAGCTTTTGACAAATGGATCTAATCATTTTATACAGATTATGCAGCTGGCCTTAACAGATCATGCTGCTTTAACTAAAGCTGTATCTAGTTATGAGGAGGGGCCCCTCAGTAATTAACACATATATTCAGACAATTAGAACTTAGCCAGCCTTAACTAGTTCTACAGGAATTCCCCTGAAGAACTGATTCCTGAGGATGCAGTTTATATACAACTTTATTTTTAGTCAATTTCAAAGAAAAATTGTTGTTTCTTACCTTGTTTAGGTTCTAAGCAGGGACTCCTGTGTGCTAGCCTTTCAGATGCACTAGAGAACTGGAGAGCAGGGGCTCCTGGGACCAAGGTATACTGCAAAATTTGATACTAGGTCATATGTGCATCTATCGCCTATCAGGTGGGCTTAAACTCATGATGTAATGTCTGGAGTGCCATGGATACACGACCAACACAACCAAAATTACTACTATAATGGCTGACGCTACAAGCAACAGTTGTCGCAAAATAACAGATTCAAGAACAAAAACTTCAATAACAACAAATTTAAGTTAGGAGGTATCAAATCCAAGCAATCCTGCTAGTGACTATCATCAGCATAATGACCAAACACCACCAGTAGGAGCCAGACTCCTACAATACAGAGAACGATGGGCAATAATGACCACAGACAGATGGGTACGAGAGATTGCATTACTGGGATACAGCACCAAATTCTCGAAAAGCCAACCAGGAACAGGGTCATAGTCTCACCAATCTCAGAGAGAAAATACACTCAAGAAGACGAAGCTCAATAATCGACAAACTATTACAATCCTAAACAATTGCTCAAGTACCCCCAGAACAACAAGGACAAGGAATTGATTCCATTTTTTCCTAAAAGCCAAGAAAATGGGAGATTTGAAGCCAAGTCTAGACCTGATGTGTGGAAACCAGTTTGTGCAGTACAAGAAGTCCTACCCAGTCTATGTTAAGGTCCATCAGTAAGGATGACTTACTCATGTCCACAGATTTCAAAAACACATTCCTGCATATATCCATCAGACCCAGCCATTTCAAATATCTCTGGTTTTATATTCTTGGCTAACACTATCAATATGAAAACAAAAGTATTTGAAAAAGCTAGGTCTGGTTTCATATTCTTGGACAACACCATCAATATCAAGCTTTGCCCTTCTAGTTGGCATCTGCCAAAGCGTATTCATCAAAGTCATGGTGATACTGGCTGCCACACTTCATCAGATGAGAATACATGTAGTTCTATATGGGACTTCAGAGGAGCTGACTTTGATAAGATGGCAACAGAGTTAAGCTAGCCCTGGCAAAAAGAAACACAGGCGAGGGGTACAGGCAAAGTGGGCAAGCATTAAGGATGCAATACTTGAAGCAACATCCCATTGTGTTAGACAGAAAAGGAAGTGCAAAAGAAGAAGGAAACCATTGTGGTTCTCAAATACAGTAGCAGAAAAGGTCAGAGCCAAAAGACTGGCCTTCAGGAAATATAAGGGAACACAGCGAGATGAAGATAGGGAGGGATACCAAACTGCCCTAAGGGTAGCAGAGAAGGCAGTAAGGCAGGCAAAGTCCCAAACTGAGGAAAAACTAGCACGAACAGTAAAAGAAGGTGACAAGACTTTCTATAGATACATTAGTGAAAGGAGAAAGTCCAGAGGGGGTATTGCTAAGCTTAATGGAGAAAAGGGAGCATGTGAGGAGGAGGACCATGTAAAGGCATCTATCCTAAATAGATACTTTTGCTCAGTATTTACTGATGAGAAATTAGGGCAGGGCTCACAGCTCAGCATCATGGACACGGGGGGGAGGGAGGTGAGCACTACTCCCTTCACAAAAGAAGGGTCCTACAAGAGCTTGCTAAGCTCAGGGTGGATAAGGCAATGGGACCTGATGGCATACATCCCAGGGTACTTAAGGTGCTAAAGGTGGAACTAGCAGAGCCATTAGCAGAACTGTTTAGTGAGTCTCTGAGCACAGGAGAGGTCCCAGAAGACTGGAGAAGGGCTCATGTGATCCCGCTCCACAAGAGTGGTAGCAGGGAGGAGGCAGGGAACTACAGACCAGTCAGTCTTACCTCAGTAGTGGGCACTCCTTAAGGAAAGAATAGTGCAACACCTGAAATCCATAGGCACAGTATCCAAGACAGCATGGGTTTACAAAGGAAGGTCCTGTCAAACTAATCTCACAGATTTCTTTGACTGGGTAACCAGAGTGGTGGACCAAGGGGAGCAGTTGATGTTGCCTACCTTCACTTCAGCAAAGCTTTTGACACTGTTCCACATAGAAGATTGATAAATAAGCTGGGTAGGCTCGGGTGGGGTCAGGAGTTGACGGCAAGAAACAGAGAGTGGTAAATGCTATACAGTCAGAAGAGATGCAAGTCACAAGTGGGTACTTTCAGGGATCAGTCCGGGGGCCAGTCCTCTTCAACATCTTCATTAGTGACCTTGCAGATGGACTAGAGTGTAAGGTTTGTCTGTTTGCAGATGACACCAAGATCTGCAACAAGAGTAGATGATCCAGATGGGGTGGGCAGAATGAGAAGAGATCTGGATAAACTAGCAAAATGGTCAGAAGAGTGGCAACTGGGATTTAATGCAAAGAAGTGCAACATCATGCACATAGGGAAGAGAAACCCTGAAGCCACCTATAGGCTGGGAGGGGAGTTGCTAGCAGTCACAAAGGAAGAAAGAGACTTGGGCATCATCATCACTGATGACCTGAAATCATCCAAGCAGACCTCTAAAGCAGTAGGTAAGGCTAGGGGGGTGTTAGGTGTTTAGTAGGGTATCACAAGTTGTAAGAGGGAGGTAATAATCCTCTTTACAAGACACTGGATAGGCCCCATCTGAGTATTATGCAGTATTGGAGGCCACACCTTCACAAGGACATTAACAAATTGAGGCAGTCCAGAGAAGGGCAACCAAAATGGTGCAGGGACTGCATCAGAAGACATAGAGGACAGATTAACAGAGCTCAATATGTATACCCTTGAGCAAAGGAGGGAGAGAGGTGATATGATAGAGGCATTCAAACACCTTAAGGGCATTAACAAGGTGAAAGAGTCTAACATGTTTAAATATAAGAAAATAGCAGGACAAGAGGACACAGCATGAGATTAGAGGGGGTTGATTAAGGGGAATGTGAGGAAATTCTTTTCACAGAAAGGGTGGTGGACGCATGGAATGGCTTACCACAAGAAGTGGTGGCTATGAATACAGTGCAGGGCTTCAAACAGGCATGGGATAGGCATAAGGGAGCAATACGAATGACTATGAATAGATAGGCCACTGACAGAGCAAAGGCCAATGGCACATTTATAAGGTAGAAAAAGAAATGGGCAGACTGGATGGGCCTTGCTGTCCTTATCTGTCGTCAACTTCTATGTTTCTATGTATCTGGACAACTGGCTAATTTGGACTGAGTCCAAACAGCAGGCACAGAGGGATACTGCATGAGTCATGCAATCCTTCTTGCCTCATGGATAGATCATCAACAGAGGTAAAAGTAGTCTAGCACTGAGCCAGTCAATAGAGCACCTCTGAGCACATAACAACACCACAACGACAAACAGTACAAAAATGGACATGGTAATCAATCAGGACAGGAGACTGCTTGTAAAAGAAATGACAACATTGCAGGAACTGCTAAAAGTGCTGCACATGATGGCATCCTGCATAGAATTAGTTCCATGGGCCAGATGGAACATGAGGCCATTACAGACAGTAGGCATAAAAAATGCAATACTTCGGACAACAGCTTCTACAAAAATGCCCCACTCAACAACGCAGTGAGGTCCACACTAAGATGGTGAACCTCACACAACATTCTCATGGGGACCCCAAGATACATGATTCATGACCACGTAAATCAACTCAGATGCAACCCTGATGGGATGCAGGCTTCCAAGGGCTCCAGAGTCACACAAGGGAAATGGCCTCATGTGGAAACCAGGAACACCATAAATGTACTGAAGGAAAGAGCAATCTACCTAGCCCTTCTCTAATTCAAGAAGGTGTTAAGGGCAGGCTACCATCCATCAGTAGTAGGCACTGTCTTGCAATCCAGATGGTCCTCTACTTCCTCCACAGGGAGGAGGGATTTGTATTCACTAGGGAATGGGGCTCCACCTGGAGGGATCAAGGCTATACAGGGACAATGGCCTGCGCCCCTCAAGGAGGGGAACTGAGATCCTCCAAGAAAAGTTTAAATGCTACATCAGTAAGCATTTAATGTAGCCGTGGGGAGCAGAAGAAGGTAGGTTGACATAGACTGCCCCTCCCCCCACACATGCTCACAGGGTCAACAGTGATCTACAGACTACAGCACAGGGGGAGGAGGAAGATAAGGATATGATAGAAGAAATACAAGGGATGGCTAACAAGGGTGAGGTATTTCTAATGGGGGACTTCGATCTATCAGATGTGGATTGGAGCCTCCCTGCTGCAGTAACAACTAGAAGTAGGGAAATCCTAGACTCCCTGCAGGGGCCATTCCTCAGGCAACTAGTTAAAGAACCTACTCATGAGAGGGCTACACTGGACCTGGTACTGTCAAACAAGGACAGTGTCAGGGACATCACAGTGGGAAGTCACCTGGGGACCAGGAATCATCGTACAGTGTGGTCCAACATAAGGACAGGGCCGGAATCTAACCACACTAAAATGAGAGTCCTTGACTTCCAGAGGGTAGATTTCAAGAAAATGGAAGAGCGCCTCAAGGAAGCCCTAGCAGGAATAGGGAAAATGAGTGGAGTAGAGGAAAAATGGGCCGACATAAGGAAGGCAACTGAAATGGCAACTAACCTCAGTGTTAGGCAGATTACAAAGAGCAAGAGAAAAAAGAGACCACTATGGTACTCCAGGGAAGTAGCAGAAAACATAAAGGAAAAGAAGCAGGCATTTAAAAGGTACAAGCTGACACAGAAGGAAGAGGATAGGGAGAGTTATCAGGAGAAACAAAGGGAGGCAGGAAAGGCAGCTGGGAGAGCAAAAGCACAAATGGAGGAAAACATTACCAAGCCATCAAAAAAGAGGATAAAATATTATTTAGGTACATAAGTGAAAGGAAGAAAAAACAAGTCAGGGATAGTAAGACTAAAAGGGGAAGGGGGATATGTGGAAGAGGATCAGAAGAAAGCATACATATTGAGCAAGTACTTTTGTTCAGTATTCATAAAAGAAGGGGTAGTTGATGGGCCACAGATAGGAAAAAGGGTATTAAAGGAAGGGAGGTGAACACTAGCCATTTTACAGAGGAGAGAGTCCTCAGGGAATTAGCAAAGCTAAAAGTAGACAAGGCAATGGGGCCGGATGAGATTCACCCCAGAATACTGAAGAAACTAAAGAAGGGACTGTCTGTGCCTCTGACCACCATGTTCAGTCTATCACTGGATACAGGGGAAATTCCAGGGGACTGGAGAAGGGCAAATGTGGTCCCACTACACAAAAGTGGAATAGGGAGGAAGCAGGAAACTACCGACCTGTAAGACTAACTTCAATAGTGGGCAAGGTGGAGGCATGGCTTGGCTGTCAAGCAAGATGGATGCATGAATCTGCAATAGCTATCAGGAGCAACTGATCTGATCTATATCTGTATTTTGTGTAGGATCACCTCCCAACGAAGTGCTCGAGAAGTGCAAGAACTCTCTCTGCTTACCCTGATCAAATTCTGAGTCTTTTGCTCCCATTTCTGCTGGACAAATCTATGATCTGTATATGGCCCATTTCACCACATGCAATGCAGTAACAAGGAAGGCCACGAGCATTCCATATGTGAAAGGTTCACGTTGAATCTGGGACAGATGGAGGAGCTGACTATAGCCAGCTATGCTACTGCTGGAGCCCTCGCTAACTTTGACACCAGACTGGGGCTCATGGAACAGAAAGTGGCTTCACAGGATGAAATTCTCTAAGGCCACTGCTTCACGATGAGAGAGCAAGTGACCCAAATCTGGGGGATGCAGGACAAGCTGAATGATCTTGAGAACAGGAGTCGCAGAAACAACCTGTAGCTCCTTGGATTCCCAGAAAGCTGAGAGGAAGGACATATGGCTCAGTTCCTCCAAGAGTCACTACCCAAAATTTTGAAACCCCCCATACCAGGATCACTATTGAGTGTGCTCATTGCTCTCTTCAACCAAGACCTGCACCCGGGGAGAGACCCCGGCCTATTCTGGCATGCCTGTTAAACTTCGCAGAGAAGGAGGCCATCCAATCCAGAGCAAGGGAGCTGGGTGCTTTGTACTGGCAAGGGTCACACATCGTGGTATTCCAGGACTACTCCAAGGACCTGGCGGCCCGATGTAAGGGCTTCACCAAGTCCAGAAAAAAACTGCATGAGTTAAAAAATACCATTTCATTGAGATATCCGGCGGTCCTGAAGTTTACCCACAATGGTACCTCTCTGCAGTTCTCCACGCCGGAAGCTGAGGTGGATTTCCTGGGGAAAACATATGCTACAATGGACAATAACCAGCGGCCGAGCCCAATATGGAGACCACCCAACACCCGCTCCACAGACCCCAAGGACAGAAGATCCCTGCTTAAAAGAGACCAGGAACCACCCCTGCTGGGACCCCAGCTGCCACACACACTGTGGGATTTGTGGCAATAGAACTTGAAGAAGCAGCCACAGCAGGAGCCACACAGCAAGAGAATGCGCCTGCAGGATCTAGCAAAAGAGAACATCCAACAGTCTTTTTCCAGCCACGGCATGGCTACTACAGGCCCTGAGGTGACCAGCTTGTACTTCACAAAAAATAGATTTTCCCTGCTTACTCAGTCACCCCAACATACAAGACTATTGACTGTCAGGGAATGGACATGGAGACTGTGGAGGAAGACCCCAGTGACCTTGAATCCCACACACTAGACTGGGTGGATGCCAGGGACTTCCTGGTGTTTTCACCAGCTCCAGAGGCCCAAGGGACTGCGACAGGCCTGGAGCACAGGCCGATAGGACAATCCACTGGCCCAAGGAATGAAGACAGGTGAACCCCTTCCACAACCATAGCTCTGTGAGAAGGAGCAACACTTTTTTGGGGTGGCAGTTAAGAGGAGAGAAGTGGGGGTCTTCTTGGTTAAAGTATGGGAAAGGAGGCGGGGGGAGTAGGGTGAATACTTAGTTTTGTGACCACAGCATGTGCTCACCCCTGACTCCCCACTCCCTTATGATGGGTGGGTTTTTGTAAAGGGCAGGCGTGCATTCACTCCTGCACCCTCCTCTATGACACTGCTCGGCAGGATTATTGTACACCATAGCTGTTACTGTGATTCCTTTTGTTTTTCTTGTGGGGGAGGAGGATGTAGGCTATGGCTCTGCTCTTGCAGGGGGGACCAGTACTTCATCTTATGAGCTGCTCACTGATGTGGGTAGTGATCATGGCCCATCTGTCATGCACAGAAACCTGCCTGCCTCAGCACTTCTCCATTCCTTTGCAACGGAAGGCTCAGCCTAGCACATGCCCTTGCCTTTGTGTACTTGTAGGTGATGTGGAACAGGTGGGCCTGTTGAATCCCTGTCCTTTCCAAGGCCTCATCTCTTTCCTCTCCTGGGGGCTTTGCATATGTCTGGCATGAGGTGCACATGGTGCACAGGGATGGCGGACATCCTTCAGGAACCGAGTCCCTAACCCCCCCGTACTCAGTCCAATTAACAGATGTATTCATTTCCCCTGGTAGAAGAAGAGATAGGGCAAATACCTGGCTCGGGTGGAACATCTTCCTCTCCTCCTTTCCCCTATTCCCCCATCTGCCTGATGAACTCCAAGTTCTGTGCCCCAGAGGGGCACTGCAGCAGACATACCCCTGCCTGGCTTATTTTAAGCCCTCACTGCTGGGCCCCAGTTGGTTGGTTTGTTGGCCTACAGGATTACTGAGAGCACTGGTTGCTACGGTAGGTGGCTCTCTCTATTGGAGTAGTTTAGATAGAGAGGAAGTTTGCCCGCACACCCACGAATTATCAGTCATTAGTGATCTTGAGGTTTGACCCCCCCGGGTGTCACAACCAAGTGAGGTGTCACTCCCTGATCATTTTAAGCTGAGCCACTCCCCAGGGAGGACTGGACCAGCCATTGGCTGCTAAAATCAGCCAACCTACGTCCAGTCTGCCACCCTAGGTTGTTCATATTTTTTTTCCCCTCTCCCACTACTTGTTTTTTTATTTATACACAGGTGCAAAAACCATATTTGTGTTGTGTATTTATATATTTTGTAGAGTCTAATTGCCTAGCTGAGCGTCAAACTCATATAGTATGGATAACTTACTCTGATTCTTAGTACTCATAGGATCAGGTCTTGATTTCCCCTGACCTCCTCGGGGCAAGGTCTCCTAGCCATCATCGTCTGGTACCTCACGGAAGAGAAACCCTCTGCAGCACGCATACAGGCTCCCAATGAGGTCACCTTGCTGGGCCCCAACTGTGTTTTCTCATAAGAGGCTTGCCTCTTGTCCCCCTCCCTCCCTCCCCAGACAGCATGACATAACTAACAATGCATACCTGGAACGTCCGGGCCTGAACTCCCTTATCTAGAGAAAGAAGGTCCTTTCCCTCCTCAAATGCCTTAAGTCCCAGGTATCTTTCCTTCAAGAGACCAAACTCTCAGGGTCTGATCACTCCCTCTTACAGGAAGACTAGGTGGGGCAATTGCTGTCTGTGGAGGCTCATTCTCAGAAGAGAGGGGTGGCCATTCTACTACACAAATCCCTGCCTTGGTTACTAATCAATAGTAAAGCCGACAGTGGAGGGAGATGGGCAATGGGGCTAGACAACTCTTCAGCAGACCCTATGGTATTATGTAATATTTATGCCCTTAATCAGGATGACCCCCACTTCTTCACCTCCCTAGCGGAATCCCTCAATGCCTTCTCTCCCCCCCACATACTGCACTACTACTGGGAGGGGACTTTAACCTAATCCTGGTACCTCGACTGGACAGGAATGACATGAACACCGAGGTGCACATCAGAGGTAGAAAGGCACTGCACCTGCTTATGGAGGATATGGACCTTACTGATGTGTGGAGACTCTTCCACCCCAGTGCGTGAGGTTACACTTACTACTCGGAATCCCATTCCTCCTACAGTAGGTTAGATTCTGGCTTGCGTCAGCAGACCTCACACAGTCCTCTTTGGACTCTGCCATACTTCCAAGGAGCATTTTGAACCATGCCAACTCATCCTGGGATGGGGCCCCAGGAAACCTCTTCCCACTCCTGGAGACTGGATCTACTTCTTATGCGGGACTCAGAGTTTATCCCATGGGCAAGGACGGAAGTCTTACACTTTCTCCAGGTTAATCCCATATCTGACACCTACCCTGAGAATACCTGGGAAACATTTAAAGCCACCCTGAGAGGTGGCATGATGGGTTATGAGGTGACCAAAAGAAGAGAACAGGAAGAGAAGCTGGCTGACCTAAAATCTCATCTGGTCCTGGCAGAAACCGCTTATAAGATCATGCCTTACCCTCCCCCTTCTCCCCTGCTGGCCATGAGATCCTAGGACTTCGCTTTGAGATCAATCAAATACTGAACAGAAAAGCTGAAATTGCTATACTCTGGCTATGGCACACATTTTGGAAGGGCAGTGATAAGTGGGGGAGATTTTGGCATACCAACTTAGGAAGCAGCAGACTGCCAGTCACATTCCAGGCTCAGAGACAATGTCTGGTGAGCTGACTGCCAGCCTGTCAGCCATTAACCAAACAATGGCCATATACTACTCAACCTTATACCTATCTACACACCCCACACCACTGAAGGAGATCCAGCCCTTCCTGAATAGAACTCCCTTCCTGAACTTCAGACACCACACTCCCATGAGCTTGATGCACCTATCTCAGTGTCTGAGGTGGAAACAGCCATCAAGGACTTAAGGGGGGTAAAGCCCTGGGAAGGGGCGGGTTCTCGGTTGAATTTTATCAGGCCCTCGGCCACCAATTGGGCCCCCTGCTCCCCCTTCCCCACTCATTGAGGTTTTTGAGGAGGCCGAAGCCACAGGTACACTCCCCTCCACCCTACATGAAGCCAACATCATTGTCATCCCTAAGAAAGGAAAAGACCCCACTAATCCAGGAAGTTACCAACTTATCTCCCTGATCAATGTGGACAGCAAGATTTACACAAAGGCCCTGGCTACATGCCTGAGCTACCTGCTGGCTGCCCTCATACACCCCTCCCAGGTGGGCTTCATTCTGGGGAGGCACAACTGTGACCACCTGAGAGCCCTACTGAATCTGATTTACTTAGCCAGGGGGCTGACAACCCCAGTGGCAGCTATTGCATTCAACTTCAAAAAAGTCTTAGATTCCCTGGAATGGGACTACCTGGATGCTATCCTGGCCCACTTGGGTGTGGGTACTGCCTTCAGGGGAAAGTCAGATTCATCTATCACCTGCCAATGGCTACTGTCACCACTAACCGGATGATCTCTACACCATTTCCCTTGGATAGGGGGGCAAGGCTGCCCTCTGCCCCCTCTGCTCTTTGTGCTTGCAGTTGAACCCCTGGCTGCAGTGATTAGACATCACACTAACATACGAGGAATCCCCATTGGTCCCAGAAATTACCCGATCCTGATGTATGCAGATGATCTTCTTCTCCCCCTTGCCAATTCCCCCTTCTCATTACCCCTCATGGCCCTCCTGGAATCCTTTGCTAAGATCTCAGGATTAAAGCTCAACCAGGCAAAAACTGAGATGATGTTCCTGAATAACCACTGTACCCAACAAACAGCAATGAAGACTGGGTTACTCTGGTCCCCATCCAGAATTACCTACTTGGGCATTGTAGTTCCTCCAAAAATGGAGGATATTTGGGACGTTAACATACTCCCACTCCTGACCAGCACCAAATTAGAGTTTGAGAGATGGAAATTGCTCCGACTCACTCCGGCAGGGAAGATAGCTTCCATTAAGATGGTGACCACCCCTAGGTTTTTCTACCTCCCATCCCACCTCCCAATCATGCAGCCCAAACTGTGGACCCAGCCTATTGATAAGTTGATCAGTGACCTGCTGTGGGAGGGCTCAAAACTTAGGTTCAGCCTTAACAAACTCAGGGCCCATTGGTCCAAGGGAGGCTGGTGTCTTCCCTGGCTGGAGGGATACAAATGGGCCTTTCAATCTGCCCAGATGATACACTGTTTCACAGAGCCTAGGGGGAAAAGACTGCAGTGGGTGGAGGTGGAGGTAAGCCTGGTGGGACTCTTTGATGCCTCGTCACTTGTGTTCCCCACCAGGGGCTCAGCACACTGAGGAAATCATTGCCCATACTTGCTCCCACCATTGCTGCCTCCAGGAAAATCTGGCACATTACATTATCCAGACTGGGAATGGGTCCCTTGTCTGTCCCCTTTCTCCCATTGTGGCACAACCCACATGTCAACATAGACAACAACAGTATGGCCAGGCATAAAGAGAGTGGGAGATCGCCTTGACCTGCCTAACCTGAGAATGATCTCCTTCCAGACACTAGGAGAATGATGGGATTTACCCCAGATGGACTTCTGGAAATACCTTCAGATCCAGGCAGCCCTACACCCACTGTTATCCAAATCCAGGTAATCCCCCCTAGTATTGAACCCTCAGGGCTGGAAAGACCGCCCAAAGGGCCTGGCAGGCCACATCTATAAGCTGCTCTGAGATACCATACCTTTGCAATCCTCCTTGGCAAAGTCTAAATGGCAGAAGATGTTGCAATGCTCCATCCTGGACACCCTCTAGGTACAGGCCAGGAGGGACTCACACACCTGGTTCAAGGATGCACAATCCAGATTAAGCCAAAACAAGATCTCCCACACCTGGTACAGAACTTCACTGTTCTCCACAAAGCCAAACTTCTTCCATAAGACAAATTCTGTCTGTGCCAGGGACCAGGGGCAGATCGGTTGCATGTTCTCTGGTCCTGTCCTAGAATTCAGAGTATGTGGAAATTGGTAGGCTGATTGGCCTCTCTGGTTCTACAGAAACTGATCCCACTAGCCCCAGCCTTCTTTCTCCTGGGTTTCAAGGAGGAGCTTCCATCTCTCACCCAGCATGAAAGTCAGTGGCTTGCCCTGTTAACTATGCAGACTAAGAGGGCATTGGTTTGCAAATGGCACACTGACACCACCCCCACCAGTGGAGAGATCTTGGCCTTCCTCTCACATCTAGCAGCCTTGGAAAAAATATCCCACATCAGGAACTCCCAGTTGGTCAGCTTCCAGAAATGCTGGGGCCCGTACATCCACTATGTCAACCCCCCACTGGGACTGGCTGAGATCCATAGTCTCCCTATTGGCTCTTCTCTTGTCTATAGATTCTATCCATTAGGAACAGACAGATCTGGCTGCTAGAGCCACCCCTACCCGATAGGAGGGAGGGACCCCACTATGTTTGTGTACCCACACCAGTACCAGGGCCTGGTTTAGGTTTAGACTTAGAGGCAGTAAATACGCATCATATACCCAACAACTGGGCTAAGAGGATCCAGAATTAGACTCTAGATAAGCCAAAACAGGGGTGTTACACCCATCCACTGATAGAAGTTTGCACTCTACCTGACCTCTTATCTTTTTGGATCCCCTTGTTGTCTTTCAGATGCTGGAGGCTGCCTGGACCATAGGAGTCACAGTTGCTTCTACCTGGGTTCTGCCGAGCTACCATGTGATGGGTGACAGACACTCAGCTATAAACAGGACATCACTCTTCTACAGGTTTGGTCCACTCAGCATTTGCACAGTAAGTACCTCTCTCTTTCCTCCAAATCTCTGCCACCTTGACTTCCTGGGGGCATCAGGTCACAGGGCCTATCTTACAGATAGCAGGTACTGGGGCAAATTAGGGTCCATAAGTCATATTTCTTACACCTCAACTGATTCTCCTAGCAGTATGGCCTGTTTATCCTTGTTTAGCAGTTCTGACTCTCAAGCAGTTTGTACCCTGGCATATATGTTAGTTGCTTATTAGATGATTTGTTCAGATAATCTTACCATCCCTTGTATTATCCCTCCTTCCTTCCCTCGCCACATTCCCTCCTTTCTGCCTTTCCTTTCCCTGGTTTTCTGTGTTTGTACTGGATCTTGACACTCCATGTAAATGCTTCTTTCTTGCTTTATATGAAGTTGGAAAATAATAAACAATTAAAAAAAAATAGTGGGCAAAGTCATGGAAACACAACTAAAAGAAAAAATTGGGGACTATCTAATAACCAGTGGTCTGCAGGATCCAAGGCAGCATGGGTTCAAAGGGTGAAGATCTTGTCAAATGACTCTGATAGAGTTCTTTGACTGGATTACCAGGAAGGTAGATCAGGGAGGAGTGGTGAATGTGGTCTACCTGGATTTCAGTAAGGCCTTCGATATTGTTCCACACAGAAGACTAGTAGACAAGCCGGACAGCCTGGGGGTGAGACCAAAGATAGTAACATGGTTACAATATCAGCTAAGTAACAGAACAGAGAAGGTGGTGGTAAATGGAGTTCACTCAGAAGAAGGTAAGGTAACCAGCAGGGTCCTTAGGAGTCAGTGCTGGCACTGGTTCTCTTCAATGTCCTTACCAGTGACATCACAGAGGGGCTGGAGGGAAAGGTAAGCCTGTTCATGGATGACACAAAAATCTGCAACATAGTGGACATACTAGGGGTGTGTGGAAAAGATGAAGGAAGATCTGCAAAAGACTGGTAAAGGGTCTGGCAACTGGGCTTCCATGCCAAAAAGTGCAAAATTATGCACATAGGGCATACAAACCCAAGGGAAACGTATAAGTTGGGGGGGGTGTTATCAGCCACAAAACAGGAAAGGGATCTTGGGGTCATCATCTCTGATATCTTGAAGGTAGCAAAGCAGTGTGATAAGGCAATGGGAAAGCCAAATAGAATGCTGGGGTACATAGGGAGGGGTATCACAAACAGAAAGTGGGAGATAGTGTTACCCCTTTATAGATCAATGGTGAGATCCCACCTGGAGTACTGTGTCCCCATTTCATGAAATACATAGATCAGGTGGAGGCAATACAAGGAAAGGCAACCAAAATGGTGCATGGCCTGCATCAGAAGCTCTACGAAGAAAGACTCAGGAAATTACATATCGTATGTATTCTGCGGAGGAAACCAGACAAAAGGTAGACATGATAGAAGCATTCAAATACCTCAAGGGTATCAATAAGATACAGGAGGGTAGAATTTTGTACAGAAAGAGATCCTCAAGAACAAGGGGGCATGATATGAAGCTGAAAATTAAACACTAAATTATTATCTCTGGTAAACAGTACATATTATTATCAACAGATTTCGTTTTTGGAATTTGGAACTTTGTTTCCAAAACTTAATCAGGAAGTTGAGTCTTTTCTGGGTATCTTAAGAATTATAATTACCAAACCTGGTATTATTCTTTTACACTTCTTTTCTTGTTTCCTTTGTTTGTGACTTTAATAACTGTATGATAGATACCATGGAAACATTCATACAAACCAAAAATGGTGAAAAAGCTATACTATGTAAAACATGCAACATGTATATGATAGTATCTGATTATCCATTAGACAATTTATTTACATATACTAAATGTCTTGATAATCATGAAATGGCAGTCCTATTACAGCAGTTTAATAAAAGGATAAGTGAAATTGGGACAAGCCAGAAGGATATGGCATCTCACTTTCAAGTATGACTTCAAATTGACACACATCAATCTAACTCTATTATTACGCCTGTACTAAAAAATAAAACCTGTGCTGATGTTCTAGTACCTATAAATAATACCCCTCCAACTAAAAAAAGGGGAAGGGAAGAAGAAGAAAGTACTGACCCTGAGGATGCTTGGTATCAAGTCCAACACTTGAAACATCAAAAAAAAAAAGGGGGAAGGAAAGCCAAACAATTCAACCTTGAGATCACTAACTCGTTTGACCCCCTAAATTTAGACATCCCTCAAGAAGAATCAATGGCTATGACAACTTCTGTTAAGGAAGTGATAATAACAGACTCCCCTACACTATCATATAATGAAAATCAATCTACCTACATGAATCAGAATATTAATTTAGACCCACCCTTAATATCTTTTGATGCTACTTCTATCATTCCACAGCAAGTTGAGCAAAATATGGAATTCCAGGTTTATCAGACTAATGAAACTGAAATATATGTGTTAGGTGATTCTATAATTAAAGGACTTGACCGTGCTACATGCGACACAGATAAAGCACATCGTACCCTATCATGTTTTAGGGTGCCAAAATATCAGATATCACAAAAATGATTAATGACATTGTTTCCAAAACAAATCCTAGAAAATTAGTTGTAATTCACGCAGGAGCCAATAATGTTCTACACCAAAATCCTCAACAAATCAAGCAGGAATTTAACTTAACAAACAAGATGGTAGATTTGGGCAGTGACATTTTATTTTCTGAAATACTTCTAATTCCTAGAGCAACGTACAAACAAAACTGTACATTAAAATAAACAAACAAATGGCTCAGACAATGGTGCCTGAGGCAAAATCTTAAATATATAACACATTGGGAAGAATACAGTGGAAACTATGACATGTACAGTCAAGATGGACTACATCTAAACAAAGTAGGGTCACAATTTCTCAGCCTCCAGTTTAACAACTCAATAGATGCAAATTTAAACTATTAAATGGGGGGGAGGGTGCAACTGCTATACATAAAACACATTTAGCAGAATATACTTCTGTAAGCAATATGTGGAACAATAATTATGACTGCAAAAACAATAAAAAAAGCAAAACTAAGAAAGAAAAAAAAAGAAGAGGATATCAAAATCTGGTTTGAATAATCAAAAAAATCCACCAAGTCAGGAAAATACTACACAAAGTGAAATTGATATTAATAAAGTTAAAGTTAAGGGAATACAATTCTACTAACTCATGCCTTTAGTTTAACAAATAAATTAAATGAACTAAGATATATTCTTGCTAATAAAGAAATTGACATCTGTTGTATTACAGAAACATGGTTGACTGACAATGATTGGAATTCTGATATAAGTGGTTTTACAAAATTCTTAAAAAACAGACAGAATGTTAAAGGAGGGGGGTTAACTTTATACATATCTAATAAATACAATTGTCATGAGATAGTGTATGAGGATTCTCCAGTGGAGATACTTTGGGCCAAAATCGAACTAGACAATGAAACCTTAACTATTGGTCTTTGTTACAGATCACCTAATTTAAACCAGGAAGATAACTTAGTCTTTTAGAAGCAGTTAGACAATATCGAAGTGAAAGAAGACTTAAAAATTCTGGGTGATTTTAATTTCCCTAATATAAACTGGGAAACACTTGATATGCACAGTACTATTGAACGGCAGTTTCTAGAAATTACATTTAAATTTGGACTGGATCAGTTAGTAACTACTCCCACTAGGAATAATAATATACTTGACCTTCCTTTTACAAACAATGTTGACCTTCTCTCCACCCCTGTTATCATACCCCCTCTGGGTGACAGTGATCACAACATGATTGTATGTGACATCTTAAAACAAAGAAATTATAGCAAAGGGATAAGTAAGTTTAAAAATTATCATAAATCCGACTATAAAAACATAAAAAAGTTCCTGACTTCGTGAGAATGGCTAAAAGACTTAGGTAATCTTGACTTCAAACATGTGTGGGAGACAATAAAGACCAAAATAGATTACTGTATAAATACCTGTGTACCTGTGAGAGCAAAATATGATAATAATAGCAAACAAAGTGTTCCCATGTGGTGATCTAAAGATATAAAGTGTATAATAAGAAAGAAACATGGGCCCGGATATTCAAACTGTGCCCAAAAAGTATGTAACAGCAGGAGCAAGTGCAAGTCCACTGCACCCATGCACAAGAAGCATGATATTCAAAAACTGCACAGGCCAAGATGTAGCTGTGGCACTAACTGAATATCGTACCTCTTTCATAACCAACCAAGGATGTGCAGTTCTGCATTTCAGATGCACCATAAGCGCAACAAGGGATGCTCAGTGGAGCAGTCTAGATGTGCCATAGTGCAACCACGCCTCGTGGAGCAGGACAGCAATACAACAGCACAGCCAGGGATGCGCAGGGACAGGATGCAGGGTCCACCACCATGCCACAGATGGGCAGAGGAGCACAACAGCAGAACAGACATGCCCCCACACCCCATGCACTGCACAATTGGGGAGAGCTGGAATAACTACTGGCCCATGGATACCAGCAACCAACCCACAGCCAGGCATGGTGCCCCAGCACACCCCTGGCAAGCTGTGACCGGCACACAAGGAGGGCCGACCACCCTGTGCCACACCATCCCACCAATGCAGAACACACCCTGCACCACAATCCCCATACACCCTTTCCAGGAGTAGTGCCCAACAGTGCAGGACACCCCATGCATGCCACCACCCCCACTGTGACAATGCAACTCTGTGCACCACAGAGCCATGCAAGGCAGTCCCACCATGTGCACCCTGCAGCGGGCGGCAGCAGACAGCGATGCAACAACAGCATACACAGTGCCACCCTGCACGTCCCCCCGAGGAACAGCTGAGAGACCCACCATGCGTCGGCACATGAGGTACCCTACATGCAACAGGGCATGCCCAGGACCCCACCACCAGCAGTACAGCACCCTGCACACCCTCCCAAGGACACATCCAATCCCAGCACTGGCCACAACAGCCAGCACAGACACACACAGTGTTGCATGGAACACAGGACACAGGATGCAACACAGTGCAGGATAAACACCCACCATACCCAAGGGCACACCAACACAGGGACACAGTGAGTGGGTCAACCAAAGCCACTGGCATGTGGCCACGGCAGCCGTGTACACATGTCCAGCATCCCTACATGGCACAGGTGTGCCAGTCACCCAGCACAGGCACCATGAAGCTGTATGCCACCAGCATGCGGCTGGAGCACAAGTGACAGACCCTGGAGCACATCCCCTGCAACAGACACAAGCGACAGCATGTAGGGGGGACAACAACAGTGGAGGCCACAGTGTCACCCAAGGCAGACGTGCACCATACTGGTGATGGAAAGCAACCTGGCATTGTGTCAGGTACAGCAGTTTTCCAGCATGGACAGCCACCACTGACATGCCAGCAAACCGTGCATATCACAGACATGCAAGGGTGTCAGCTGCACAGGCCATGGATGGTCTGACAGGGGTGTCATGCACACAGTGCATGCACCATGGACCACTGCACACAGGCATCCAGTGCACAGAGAACAACACACAAATCACAGACAGTGACTGAGTCCCCCACCCACACCATAGGTGGTTCCCTGCCGACACACACACACACACACACCCATGCCTGCACCACCCCTGATGCCATGCACACCACTGCAGCCGAGCACCTGTAGCCTGCTACAAATCAGAGACCACCACAGTTGTCATAACAAAATGCATGTATTGAAATGAGGTAACAAAACTATTTACAAGTATTTATAAGGGGAAGGCCACAAACCAGGTGGGGTGGGCATGGGGCAGGGGTGAACAAATGGGAGAGGAAGAAGGTGTGAAGGTGGGTCCAGGGAGTAGTTGAGTCAGGGGGCATGGAGGGCCTATTGTCTGCCCCGCTCTCCACTCCTGTGGTGCCTATAGGTTCTTCTTCTTTGGACCCTGTCCCGCTCCATTCATTCAAGTATCGCAAGGGATGCCCTCACCAGCTGCAGCAGCTCCTGCATTCTCCTTTGCAAGGCCATCCAGCAATGTTCACCTAGGACAAGGGAGAAGAGTCAATACGTGTGACTGTCCAGCCCTCTGCAGCCCACCCATTGTGCAAGGCATACAGCCATGTGCCATGCCCCTGTGATGGTGTGTGACCACCCACAGTGACTGCATCCACAGGACCTGCCTACCCAGGCATCCACAGCCATGCGGACCACTGCACACACCCACCGCCCATGTCCTGCACAGCACCACCGTGGCCATACAGTGACTTGGCTATGCGGTGTGAAGGCAGTGGCACAGCCATGTACCCGGTGCATGCATGGGCCACCATTGATGCACTCCCAGACTTGCAGTGCCACTGGACAGTGCTGACTGTAACAAGTTTCGTGCATTGCAGTGGTGTCAATGGATGGTGGCCATGCCCCGCTGCCCACCCTGTTACACAGCATGCAATAGTAATCATGGATGTAAGGCACTCACCATCATCAGGCTGGTCCCTGCGCCTCTACAGACCTTCATCCCTCGCATTCTGCTGGTCCTCCTGGCAGTGCCTCCTCTCTGTTGCCTGCCTGCACTCCTCTGGGCCTAAGGTGCAAACATGGAGAGAGGAACATCAGTACAATCTGGTAGCAAAGTCCCCCCACCCCATGTGTGTGCAATCCCACACAGCCATACCCATCAACCCCCCAACCCGATACCACCACCACGGCCAACACTGGATGGCCCCCCCATGTGCCAGACACATACAACTGTGATACCCATATGGACGTTAACAGTGTATGGATGGAGCACCTACCTGGCCGTGGCACCGTGCCCCTCCTGGCATGTAACCGCAGGTGGGCAAGCATGTCCAGATCCCTGCGTCAGAGGTCCCCATACCTGTGGTGACACTGCTTGGCCTTGCACCCAATTCCCGTGGCCGCCTCCAGCGCAACCGCCACCTCCTCCCACACTGCACTGCTGGCCCTGTCCAGGCATGCATCACCATATGGTGCCCCAGCATGGGGCTGTACAATGGCCACCAAATTGGCCAATTCAACCTGGCTCCACATAGCAGCCCTTCTCCATGCCATCTCAACAGATAGTTGGAGTCAAAATGGTGCTCTGTAGCATGGTCCACCATGTGCAGATGCTGCGTGGTACAGCACTCTCATTCCCTATTGCACAGTCATCGAACAGCATGATAGTGGTGCACCCATGTGGATGCATGGCACCTTGGGGTCAAAGGTTGGGCACAGGGTTATGGGTCTGTCGCACATGGACAGCCACAGCGCGATTGGAACCCAATGCATGTAGTGCGATTGGGTGCCTGTATGCCACCTCCTGTAGCGGTCTATAGCGCTGTGGCCCCAGTGCGCCTATGGCACCCCAGTGCCACAGCGCCATATATGTGAACAGCACAGTAGCGCCACTGGCACAATGGTGGTCATGCCCTGCATTGCCTCCCATGCACAGCACATCAGCAGCACGGCAGGCGTCTGCGCCATCACCCCAGGCATGCGCAGTTCGGTGTGTACTGCGCGTGATGTCACAGAACTGTGCCCCTTGCCTGAGCACGCTCAACACACTGCACAACAGCACAATTTTCAGCCAGCATATGCAAATCAGCTAATGAGCCACCCAATGACACAGACACTGCATTTACATCCACTTAAAAATGCGCCTCACCTCATTTCTATCGTTGCACTATAAAATGGGACATTGGGCTGCACTGGCCATAGTCAATTACTGCAGTCTATTGTGGTGAGTAGCATGCTGTTTGGGAGTGGACTGTGGTGTGTGGGACATGCATGGGACTGCACAGTCACAGGTAACACCTGTCACTCTACAGGATGAATAATGACCAATCATGAGGTGGAGGAAGAGGAACAGAGGCGTGGGCAGAAGGGAGGCCTACTTCACCAAGGCAGAAAGAGATGCCCTGTTTGAGGCCTACCTCAACCAGGAACCACTGCTCAATGGATGCCAGGGAACACCACAGGCCCATGCTGCTGCATGGGAAGAGGTGGCGCGTGCCATCAGCCTGCATGGCAGCCACCAGCGGTCCATGCAGGAGTGCAAAAAGAAGATGGGCATTGACAGGCAGAGGATTAAGGAGAAGGTGGCTGCCATCAGGGCAGCATGGTCTGCGACCAGTGGGGGACAGCTGGACGTGCAGACGCCTGACCCCACAAGAAGAGCGGGTTGTTGGCAACATGCAGCGTCCAGTCATCAAGGGTGTTCGGATGGTTGATTCCAGACGGGTGGTAGCCCATCACTACATGGTAGGTCCTGGTCTGTCAATGGGGGCAGGGTAGGCAGATACATTAATGCTACTGTTTTTCCCTTACAGCTCCTGAGCATCTACATGGGTCAGCGGTAGTGGGATTCTCCACTGAGGGCGGTAGCATGGAGATAGATGAGGGCCCATCCACCTCCACAGGCACACGAGGGTCAGGGCGACAGTGGGCCCGCCTGGACGTCTGGACTGATGTTGGTGGAGCAGGTGCGGAGGAGGCCCTGCCTGTGTCCCAGCATGCCAGCGTCCATGGATGCCAGCATGCTGAGACTCGGGCTGGTGCCGGATCTGTCACTTATAATGATGGAGTTAACTTCATGGGCAGTGATGTGTGGGGCCACAGGATGGCCACACAGTAGGTGACATCACAGCATGGCCATGGGTGGTGCTGCCATGGAGGTCTGCGTGACATCACAGTCCCAACCTGTGCCTGTCTGCACCAGTGGGGCAGCACTGGTCTGTGTCCAGGACAGTGGGGCTGTTGTGGCCACTGCAGTGGCACCATTGAGCCCTGGAGAGCAGCAGCCGGAGGGGCAGTATCAGCAGTCAGCCAATGGTCATGGGGGTACAGTGTCAGGGGACGACATCAGTGCACCACCTGTGGACATGCCCAGGCCTGGCCCTGGTGTGCAGCACCCACCCTCAAGGGGTGCTGACCATCAGGGCCGTGAACACCATGAGGGACAGCATGCCGATCAGGCAGATGACCTCTTAGATGAGCACACCCGCATACTCCAAGCATCAGTCAATCAGCAGGTGTGGTTTTTGATAGTGGTGGATGCACTCAGTGCGGCTCTGCACCAGGCAGAGGAGCGGCGCAGCAGAGGCACCGCTCTGCTCCTGGCAGGGATGGACCGGATGCGGGAGGATGTGACCGCTGACATTGACAGGCAGACACAGGTGATCACAGCTGTCATGTACTACAATGGGCATGCAGTTATTTGCCCATGCATCGCAGACGCTCATGGTGCAATGTCCACCACCCATTTCCTGCATCATGCACACCCTCCTTGTTGACACTGTCTAGCTGTGGAGACGTCCCAAGCATGCCTGACGAGGCATGTCTTAGTGTGTTAGCAGACCCCGCGTGAGCACAGTCATGTTCACGCAGTGGAACCCTTTGGGACCGCTTCGGTGCCACCCCATGAGGCCAGTGGCAGCCTATCACTGCTGGTGGGTCTCGTGGGGCCAACCCATGCATCCATGGTGGCCATGGCACTGTGTGCCGTGACTGACCTGTTCCCCAGCATGGCTACTGTCTGATGCTGCCCTGTGTGCATTGTGTTGTTCAACGTGCAATGCACAGGTGGATACACCGGCCCTTCATGCACGCACATGTTCCATCTGCACACCCTCCCGGCTGCTGTCTGCTGTGGTGTTTGCATGATGATGCCTGCGTTGCGCTGTCTGCCACTGTGCAATGGTGCCCAGCGTCTGACACACGCACAATGACAGGCACTGGATGTGGTGGTCTGTGGACGTGTGCATGGCTAGGGGTGGCGGTCAGGGTCAGTGTGCCTCCTACCCTTTGTGCATGTCTTGTGAGGTGTGTGTGTGTGACCGCATACTGTATTAGACCTTGCCCATCCCTGACAGCATGTGCGGTTCCATGCTCGGCCAATTCCTTAACGACATGCACCCTGGTGTTTGTCAATGCATGTTGTGGGTTGTGCCTTTGCCACTGGTGGTTGCACATGGCCACATGACTTACCTGGATTGGTTGAAGTGCTCTCTGTGATGGTGTCCCAGTTCAGCTGTGCCATCCGGATCAGTCGGGGCTCCCTTCACCACAAGGGGGCTGCCCATCACCATCTTCACCAGCATCCTCATCGTCCCCATCATTGTCCCCCTCTTCAACCTGTACTGCTATCCCACAGTCGTTGGTCATGTTGTGGATGCAACAGGCCAGGAATAGCCCACAGGCCTTTAAGGGGCTGTACTGTAGGGCACCGTCAGATGTGTCCAGGCAATGGAAACATGCCTTCAGCATCCCGGACACCCACTCGATGACATTGCATGTGGTGGCATGTGCCTTATGGTAGCATTGCTGTGATGGGGTCGCAGGACGTCGGTATGGTGTGAGCAGCCAGGGACAGAGTGGGTATCCACTGTCACCTGTGTGTAAAGGGTGGACGTTAGTTTTGTGATCAGCGTCGCCCTGCCTTGGGCCATCTAGGCCAATATCCATGTCACCTCTGCCTATGCCCCTCCCAAGCTCCATGTCTTTCTGCGTACTTTGCATACTCACCCACTAGGTGGCCAGTGGGGATGTCCCCACTCTCAAACCTGTGGCACAGTGTGGACTGGTGCCAGATGAAGGCATCATGTGCTCGCCCAGGGTGCGTGGAACAGACGTTGATTATGCCCCCCTGGCATCGCACACCACCTGGCAGTTACATAGATACATAGATACATAGACAGTGTCGGCAGATAAGGGCCTATGCCCACCCAGTCTGCCCATTTGAGCTTGTAAGTTCAGTTTGTTTTCCTAGAAGTCTGTTGCCCCTTACCCCTGACCTCCAGAATTCCTTTATGTCTATCCCATGCATTCTTAAATCCCGTGATTGTTTCAGCCCCCACCACTTCCTCTGGCAGGGTGTTCCACTTGTCCACCACCCGTTCTGTGAAGAAATTCTTTCTCATGTTTCCTCTGAATCGTCCTCCTCCAACTTCATCCCATGCCCTCTAGTCCTGGAACATCTTTTTCACTTAAAAATAGTGTTTTCCTGCACCCTGTTCCTCCCTGTAAGATACTTGTATGTCTCTATCATATCCCCTCTCTCCCTCCTCTCCTCCAGGGAGTACATGTTCAGTTCCTTCAACCTGTCTTCATAGGACTTGTGATGCAATCCATGCACCATCTTTGTTGCCCTCCTCTGAACCTTCTCTACCCTGTCTATGTCCTTACGTAGGTATGGTCTCCAGAACTGTACACTGTACTCCAGGTGGGGCCTCACTAATGTCTTGTATAGCAGAATTATGACCTCCTTTTCCTGCTGGTGATGCCCTGCCTATACATCCCAGCATCCTATTTGCTTTACCTGCTGCCTTGTCACACTGTTTCCCTACCTTGAGGTCATCAGAGATGATAACCCCAAGATCCTTTCCTGCTTGGTGCATGCTATATCCTCACCCCCAACTGATATATTGTGCCAGGGTTTTGTGCCCCATATGCATTATCTTGCACTCTTTGCATTGAATTTCAACTGCCAAACCCTGACCATTCTTCAAGTTTCTGCAGGTCTTTTCATTCTATCTACACCCTCTGGTGTGTCTACTCTGTTACAGAGCTTTGTGTCATCAGTGAACAGTGAAATTCTGCCTTCTAGATCCTGCACCATGTCACTGATGAAGATGTTGAATAGGACCGGTCCCAGCACTGATCCCGTGGTACCCCACTGGTCACTCTTCCTCTGTGGAGTGACAGCCATTTACCACCACCCTCTGTGTCCTGCCACCCAGCCAGTTACCTACCCACCACACTACTGTCCTGCCCACACCCATATTCTACAGTTTGTGTAATAGTCTTCTATGTGGCACAGTGTCAAAGGCCTTGCTGAAGTCCATATAGACCATGTCCACTGCCCTTCCCGATCCACCTCCCTAGTCACCCAGTCAAAAAATTCAATGAGGTTGGTCTGAAATGACCTCCCCCTGGTGAAACCATGCTGCCTTGGGTCCTGTAGTCCATTGACAACCAGATGTTCCACCAATCTCTCCTTCAGTAGTGCTTCCATGATCTTCCCCACTACCGAGGTGAGGCTGACTGGTCTGTAGTTCCCTGCTTCCTCATTGTTCCCACTTTTGTATAAGGGGACTACATCTGCTGTCCTCCAGTCTTTGGGTACCTCCCCTGTTTCCAGTGATCGGCTAAACAGGATAGCCAGAGGTTCAGCCACCACCTCTCTTAGTTCTTAAGGACCCTGGGTGCACCCCATCTGGCCCCATTGCTTTATCAACTCTTATTACTTCCAGTTCCTTCAGGACCCTTTCTTGTTTAAAGGGCTTGTGTCCATTTCTGCACCATTCTCACCCCTTATACTCCCTTCAGACCCATTACCCTCCTCTTCCTCAATAAAGACTGAGCAGAAATACCTGTTCAATATGTCAGCTTTACTGTTGTCATCCTTCACGTGGCCCCATCCTCCCCCTTCAGTCTCACTATCCCTCCCTTTGTCTTTCTTTTTTCACTTATGTACCTGTAAAAGGTTTTGTCCCCTCTACCCACTGATTTTGCAATGTGTTCTTCTGTCTGAGCTTTGGCTTCCTTACTGACCTCCTGCCTCCTTTGCTTATCCTGGTACTTCTCCCTATCCTCTGCCTGTGTCTTTTTGTATTGCCTGAATGCAATCTTTTGGCTTTCACTTTCTTTTGTTACCTCTTTGGAAAACCATAATGGTCTTCTCTTCCTTTTCTCTTGCTAACCTGCTTAATACATAATTCTGTTGTTCTTGTAATCCCATTTTAAATACTGCCCACTGTTCCTCAACCCCTGATTCCTGTCCCATTCCCCTTAATGCCTCTTTCAAGTATCTCCCATTTCCCAAAGTCTGCCCCCCTAAAATCCAGGATATGTGTTTTTGTGTGGTTTGGTTCTGCTCTTTCTGTGATTTCAAACCACAATGACTGGTGGTCACTGTTTCCCAGGTGCTCCCCCACTGTTACCCCCATCACACTGTCCCTGTTTGTGAGCACAAGGTCCAGTATTGCCTTCTGCCGAGTTGGTTCCATGACCAGTTGCTTGAGGAAGGCACCCTGAAGGGAGTCCAGGATAAATCTGCTCCTAGTTGATGCTGCTGCTGGGATGCTCCAGTCCACGTCTGGAATATTAAAGTCTCCAACCAGTACTACTCACCTTGTCTGCCATCCTTGGATGGCTAGCATCAGCTCCCTATCTGTTTCTTCCTCCTGGGCTGGTGGTCTATAGACCACACCTGTGCGGATGGCTGTCCCCATTTTCCTTCCCAGCTTAACCCACAGTATCTCTCCCCCATTTTGTTCCTCCTGGATCTCTGTGGCCCTTATGTCATTTTTCACATAGAGTGCCACTCCTCCTCCCTTCCTGCCTGCTCTGTCTCTTCTGAGTTGATGCTTGCATACCCCTTCTGATTCATGTATGCAGCCCCTTTGGGGCCAGGTGGTGTGTGGATGGCCACATGGGTGCAATCTATTGCCCCAAGCATGCCAGGCATATGTGCTACCCTGTAGAACTCCTGTATGTTTGCTGTGCACTCCGCCGGTGTGCTGGGGAAATGGATGTACTCTGCAGCATGTGGCAGCAGTGAGCTGAGGAATTGGGTGAGGTGGCGTGATACGGCTGACTGGGTTATGCATGTCATGTCCCCTGTTGGTCTCTGGAAGGTACCCGTGGCAAGCAGGCACATGCAAGCTGTCACTTTGGTCTCCACTGACAGAGCATGGCTCTGTCGTGTGGGTGCCTGCATCACATCACTGCACAGCTCACAGAGCCACCTCAGAATTGCCCTGTTCTGGTGGTACCAGCCCACGATCTCAGTATCAGTGCACAGCTCAAAGCTGGTGAGGGCTCGGTACTGCCTGTTGGGGGCATACCACCGATGGGCCCTTCCACGGCCATGCCTCCCTGCTGCCTACCTTCTCAACTCCTCATAGCTGCCTCCATCTGGATGGTGGCACTGGCAATGTCCCTGGCTTGTGTTCCCCCCCAGCAGCTGTTTCTGTGTTCCCCCCACTGTCCTTGCTGCTACTTTCCCTGCACCAGAAACACCTCCCTGTAGTGGCCTCAGTGCTGTGTGGCACTTCCCCCTTTTGGACTGCACTGTGACAGAGTCTCCCCACACCTTCCCTGTTCCTGGGGGTTCCAGGTGCTCTGTTTCTGTCCTGCCCTGTTCTGCTCTCAGTGTTTGGTGCCTGTGTGACTGCCTATGGTTCAACAACATGTGTCTTTCCTGTAGCGTTCTTGCGCCTCTCTCTTGTTCCTTTTTATTTTGGCTCATTTCCGCTATCGTGCAACTTCCGCTTGCTCCCCTATTGCGCATGGCTCATGTTGTTGAATATCTCACTGTGCTATTTATGCATGGTTCCTCCCCCTTCAGTTGCGCATGCATTCATTATCATTGCATTCTTGTGCAGTGTGATTTGGGGGGCGCATCTGCCTCCCACTGAATATCGCAGAATGGCGCATTTTGGTCTTGCTGGCGCATCCCTGTGCGCATGGTGCAACCCTTTGAATATCTGGGCCATTGTGCCTATAATAAATACAAGCAAGACTAAAAAGGCTTCTGATTGGGGCAAGTTTAAGATACTTGCCAAAAAACAAACAAATAATTAAAAAAAAATCAAACAAAAATGGAAATAAATTTAGCCAAAGACATCAAAGACAATAAAAAACTCTTTTATAACTATATAGGTTCGTTAAAACAAACATGTACAGGAATTGGACCACTAAAGGTAAACGACAAATTAGTAAGTAATGAAAAAGAAATAGCTATTAAATTTAACCATTATTTTACAAGTATATTTAATCCTACTTATTTTACACATCAAGATACATTACAAACATCAAATATTAAATTATTCTTCTCTGAACAAGACACTTTAGAGGCCTTTAACAAAATTAAATGCAATACATCTCCAGGTCCAGATAGTATTCACCCAAGTTCTTAAAAGAGGTATCAAAGGAACTTGCTGGACCTTTTACCTATTTTTTAACATGTCTGTAAATAATGGGAAAGTTTTCAGTCTTGGAGAGAAGCAAATATAACCCCTATACACAAGGGAGGAAATAAACAGTTAATATCTAATTATAGGCCTATCAGCCTTATACACTTGTCAGTTAAATAATTGAACGGTTAATACATGCTAAAATCTCCAATCATTTTAAAATTTCCAATTGTACTGACATTTCTCAGCATTGCTTTACTACCGTAGGTCATGTCAAACAAACCTTACTAGTTTTTTGAATGTCAGTGACACCCTAGATAAAGACCTTCCAGTGGACATCATATTCTTGGATTTTGAAAAGGCATTTGACACTGTTTCCCATAAAATTTTGATCAAACAACTTCATAATATAAATTTAGACATGTACTTAATTAAGTGGATATCAGCATGGTTATATAACAGACATCAAAGGGTGGTTGTACAAGGGCACAAATCCAATTGGAGCCCTGTCACCAGTGGAGTACTGCAGGGATCTGTTCTTGGGCCTTTACTTTTTAATATACTGATAGCAAGTATGCAAACAACAAAAGAAGTTTGGATAAATAAATATGCAGATGATTGAAAATTAGGCTGCATTGTGAACACTACTGCACCTGCAAACACCCTCCAATATAATTTAAATAAATTAACATCATGGGCAGTAAACAATAACATGAAATTTAACCCAACAAAGTGTAAGGTAATGCATATGGGGAACAATAATAAGAAGCACCCATACTCAATTCAAAATGTGAAATTAACAATCACAACAGAAGAAAGAGACTTAGGTATAACTATAACTGATAACTTAAAATTTAACACCCATACCAATAAAACTGTTAAAAAATGTCACAAGATTATAGGTTGTATATTGAGACACATCAAAAGCAGGGAATCATTTGTAATCTTGCCCCTATACACAAGCCTGGTTCATCCACATTTGCACTACTGTGTTTCATTTTGTGCCCCAACTTCTATTGGTTATCTAAACATGACAGAAAGAGTTCAATGAAGAATAACTAAAAGGATTGTTAATACGTTTGAACTTGATTATGGTTCTAGATTAAAATCTTTAGAACTTTATTCTTTGAAGTACAGAATACTAAGAGGTGACTTAATCTACACTTATAAGGCATGCAATAATGATTACTTGTTAAACACAATAGGATTAGAAAAGTTCTCAGTAAGTAATTACACTAGATCCCATAATTCAAAACTGAAATCATCCTTATGTAAAACTAATAAACAATCTAGATTTTTTACACAGAGAATTCCTCCAATCTGGAATACATTGCCTAGTAACATTATAAACAGTGAAAACATAGAACAATTTAAGAGAAACCTTGACAAATACATGGGTGATAAGAAATTTTCCTTCCACTGTTAATTTAGTTGGTGGCAAGTTCATAAATGGGCATGTGCCTTCTGAACTTGTATCAATCTACGAATCTATGAAATCGGGGAGATTAGAGGAGATGTGAGGAAATACTTCTTTATGAAAAGGGTGGTGGACAGCTGGAACAGCCTCCCAGCAGAGGTGGTAGGTACTGAAATGGTAACAGGTTTCAAACATGCAGGGGATAGGCACAAGGGGACCTTAGTAATAGGGTAGAGGGGAGACCAGAGATATGTTAGGGTCTGCCATAGCTCAACAGACAGGAAATTAGGGCAGACTAAGTGGGACATGAGGTATTTTTCTGCAGACAGCTTCTATGTTTCTATGTTTGAATTATTTACAACAGTGGTGAATTTTCAGCAAAAAATGTGAAAGACACAACACTAGCCCCTCTGAGGTATCAATACCTTATATTCTACTGTTTCTCCAACATGGACTGGACAAGGGCCTCTCAGTTTTGTCACTAGGGATTCAGCTGGCAGCCACTGAAGTGACAACTGGTCAGATTGGACACACCTATCCTGGAGGTCACCCAGATGTGCTCCAGTTTATTAGGTAGTGGTGCAGCTTCATCCCAGACAAAAACAAGTCACTGCTCCATAAGATCTGAACTTAGTCCTAACAGCTATGACATCAATACCCTTTGAGCTACTGCAAATGGCGGACAAAGTGGCTAACATTTAAAACAGTGTTTTGGGTCACCATATGCTCAGCCAGGAGAATATGCAAACTACAGGTTCTATCATCCAGACAACCATATCTCTTAAGCACACGGGAGGTGTCACTCTAAGGACTGTAACATTATTCACTACGATGCTCTCTCTACCATTTCACAAGTCACGGACTATCAAACTCTTAGTGTCATTTATGCAGCCAAGCAATGAAGAAGAAATGTCATGGCATACATTGGATATGAACCGGTTGCTGTCAGTCTACTTGGACTAAACAGCATCAATTAGGAAAACAGAAACTGTTTGTAATCATAAAAGGAAAAAAGAGGGTACAATCATGGCTTCCAGAGCCACAATGGCAGGCTGGCTCAAGAAGGCAATCTGGGATGCCTACACAGCCAACAGATGACAAGCCCCACAGAACATTAAAGCACATTCTACCAGTGCAGTGGCCACGTCCTAGGCAGAAAGAAATAATGCCTTATTGGCAGAAATCTGCACAGCAGCCACTTGGGCTTCCATTCACATTTCTACAAAACACTATAGGCTGGGCACATTACAGAATGACAGGACCAGCCTCGGATCTAAGGTCCTCAATGCAGTCTTGAGCAAGTAATCTGACACATTGGTCCCCCCCTACCCTGTATATCTTGGCACTGCTTTTTATGACCCTACCTATACAGCAAGAACATTGGGGGGCTCCATAAAATGATACAAAGTGCAGTGCTAATTTACTCACCTGGTAGAGGCTATTGCATTAGTGTTTCTTTACGGTGCCCCCAGGTCCTCAAAGAAGGGGCCCTGTGACTGAATTCTGAGGTCAACCATGGTCATTATGTGAGGTAATCTGCAAATGCTGACTTTGTATACTGTGCTGTTAATGGTGTGATTAAACTGAGTAGACCAGACATCGGTATCAGTGAAGTTGTTATGAGCAATGAACTAGCAGCATGGTGTCATGGTCTGATCTCCGATCAACTTTTACTTACCAGATCTGGCTGACAACAACCTTAACATTCCCTTCCTCAGCAATGTTTTTGTTACATTTATTGAGCACTCAGTCAGTAGCATGGTCGGTTGCCAGTCTGATCTCCAATCAGCTTTACCAATTTGGGATGACAACAACTTAACAAACCCCCCCCCCCGGGATGTTACATTTATTTGAGCACTCACTCAGCAGCATGGTAGGTTTTCAGTGCCAGTCTGATCTCTATTAACTTGTCTTTACCAAATTGGGCTGCTGACAACAACACCTCCACCCCCGCAATGTTACATTTCAACAGCAATTGTGAGCATGGTCTGGTCTGTCTGGATTGCAAGCAACTACTTACCAAAATAATTGTGGGCTGCTGGGATGGCTGGCAATACAAATAGACTGTTTTGTTCCGGTCCTGCCATGTCCAACCACATGGGGTTATTATCAGTCACGGGCAGCGGTCCAGACCGGTCCAGGTCAGAACCTCGAGAGGAGTCTTGGGATTGGGATAATAGAGACCACGGGATGTGGGTTTCAAAAGAATAAGATCAATTTGACTAGTGTGTTCACTCAGGTTCTGACATAGACTAGTGGTGTTGCTGGCAAATACAACAAGTTCAACTTGGGATCGGAACAGGAGGGCACGGGTTACTGTCAGTCGGGTTTGATGACTGCTCTGGGCTGGCTGCTGGCAACAATCACTCAGACTAATTAGCTCCACCATGTTCCACACTCACTACTGCTGCCTACTAAATCCCACGTGTGGGTGAAAAGTGACTGCTACAGTCATGCGCAGAGCTGGACTATGCATGACAGGATGAGCATGCATTAGTTTTTTTTCTTCTTTTCACCCACTGCTTTTGGACTTAGCACTCTGATCATAATACTGTACTACTAGTGGTTATCTACTGCCAAGCAACCAGCCAAACTGCAAGAGGTCACATGTACCACACCTGCATGGCACAGGACCATTTGCAGTGTAGGACGGTTGCTTGGCAACAGACAACTAGTTTAATGTGAATCAGAGTGCCAAGCCCAAAACCCAGACAAAACAGCACTTAGTAAAAATCCACCCAGACCAAAAATTCCCACCTTCAAAAGAGGACTTATCTGGGTAAAACTGGATGCTTGGTAACCCTACCTCTCTCTCTCTCTCTCTGTCTCTCTCTATCTCACTATCTCTCTCACATTCTGTCTCTCTCTCTCTCTCTCTCACTCACTCTCTCACTGTCTCTCTCTCAGTCTTTCTTTCTCTTTTCTCTCTCTCTCTCTCTCTCTCTTGTTTTAGGTCTGTCTGGGCTTTAAGACTATCTCTGTATTCCAGATAGCTCCTCAATGTGCTCATGATTCATAGACAGACAGACAGAGAGACAGAGAGACAGATAATGATAGATAGATAGATAGATAGATAGATAGATAGATAGATAGATAGATAGATAGATAGAGAGATAGATAGACAGACATGTAACACCAACACCCTGCCGGTGGGTGGGTGGGGGCTACTCTGTGTTATCAGGACAATGCCTCTCCAGTACTGCCCCATTTTCCAATTAACGAATTAAAGTTTCCAATTCAAAAAATGTATCTATGTGTTTCCTGTTTATAGTTTTCATTAAGTCTACAAGCAAGAAACTGTCAATTGCTTGAGAACATTCTGTACTCGATTGCTCCTGTATTTTCCTGGACTTTTCACACTGCCGGTCTCTGGGGTGTAGGTCTGGGCCTCAGCACAGAGGAAATGTGTAACTCCAGTCTTGTCCTGCATTGTGTGAAGAGATTAGAGAACTCAAGTACCTGCATTTTGCAAAGCATTCTCTGCCTGTGATTGGCTCAGGATGGTGGCATGGTCCCACGTCCAGTGTGGCATTGGCTCCTTCTGGTCAGGGTTTCCAGCAACTGGGTCCTGCCAGGCTCCAAAATCAAGTGGGAGAAGGCCTGTTGGCAGCTCCCCACAAGGAAGGTTGTCTGATGGTGATCACTGTTATGTCCAGAGGATTGTGAAGGTGGTGTGAGGTGTTCTTCATTTCTCAGGCTTCCAGTCAAGGAAGGAGAGGCAAGATCCATCAGCTCTGAGGCACTGGGGGTGCTGCTGAGACACTGAGGCTAATGGCTAGATTAAAATACAGTGAGCTCTATTCAACCTCATATTGGTGCCAATTCTTAGGTACTTTTGCACTACCATAGGATGGTACATCCCTCAGAGATTCTGTTCAGAGATGCCAGTTCCTGTGTATATATGATGTGAGGACATAAGCAAATGTTGTTGCATACCCCAGTTCCCTTGCAGCTGGCATCAGGACAAGGTAACTTGTATTATAACTTTCTTGACAAATGCTTTCCTACTGATTACAGGTTCAGGATTTGTATATAATAATGATTTGAGCCCTTAGTGCAGGTAGTTGAGTGGGGATCCCTTCATGTGAAACTGCTAATTTGATACTATGCACACTGCAGTGTAAATAAATTGTTTGTGTTTGCCAATTTCTGCTTTGCATGTAGTGCCCAGTGTCCTATTATTTCAGGTAAATAAGTGAAGGGATCAAAGAGTGCTGAAAATATATCAGACCCATTTGTTGTTAAGCATATACGTCAGTTACTCTTACTCCCACCTGATACTTCAGGGATCAGAAGGGAGAGCATAAAGTAACAGCACAAAAAGCAATACAGCAATAAAATGCATGCATAATTAAAACATTAACATATCTGAGGTACCGAAAATAAGTTGCAACTGTGAGAATTAAAAAAGCAACAATACAGCAGGTGCTATATGTAAATGTATAGGGAAATACAAGGTGTAGAGCAGTCACAATTTATATGCATACCGGTGATAGTAAAGTTGCAAAGCAGTTCCAATAACTGCACAGGGATGATTGTTAGTACAATAAGGTACAGTTGTGAGAGAATACTCTATTTATGGATTAAATGGCACAGCTCCAAAGAGCTAAATGCTGTGACATTTCTAGAGTGGTGACCTTGACTCCAAAGAACGGACTCACCAAGAAAGCACTTGAAGTTTTATAGGTCTGCTCCATCTGGTGTTTTTTTGGCTAGTTGGATATACTATGGAATAGGAGAAGGTGGCAGCTTGTGGTGAAATGTTTCATAAGGGTGCCCCAGTCAGTGTACCATCTCCCATACCCTAGACAGGGAGTCACTCTGTGGCCATAGCCCACTGCAGTGGCATGGCCCAGAGACAGACAAGTCCGGCAAGCCAAAGGGGAGTTGCAGATAGATAGATAGATAGATAGATAGATAGATAGATAGATAGATAGATAGATAGATAGATAGATAGACAGACAGATAGATAGATAGATAGATAGATAGACAGAGAGAGAGAGAGAGATAGATAGAAAGACAGACAGAACACAGAGATAGATAGATAGATAGATAGATAGATAGATAGATAGATAGATAGATAGATAGATAGATAGATAGATAGATAGACTGACAGACAGACAGACAGGTAGATATGGAAACAGAGCACTGAAATGTTTTAGAACTTCAGATCCATAATCAGCCTCAGTCACAATGGAACCACACAGTGTTGGGGATCCTTTTCATGTTTGTACCCTTAGCAATGAAGAATGGATTGATTTAAAATGTAAGTTGTTATTAAGAATGCATTGCAATTGGTTTACTTTAGTGCCAGTTGTGATTTGTTTTGCTTGTAGCTGCAGCCAGTGATTAACATTACTCTGACAACCACTAAACATGGGTAGAAAGGGACTCGGATAAATGCCTCAATTGAAGGATAACTTACGAAGCATCTCACTGATGCCACAGTGTAGTTGGCAGTATTAGCCACCTATGATAAGCCCATATTCCCAGGGAGTCATCCATACCTCCAATCTTATGGCTCAGAGGCAAGAATACTACCAGCTGAGACTGCCTGAAACTTTGAGGGTACACTTACTGTACATAAACTGGAATTAGAGCTTCTGATGAACTAAAGCAATAATCAATTCTAGGGACCAATGAATAGCTGTAGGAAAACTATCTTATGAGAAATGTTCCCCTGAGTTATTATTGCAGGTGACACACTAAGTTCCCAAGAGGGATGTAAAGTTTAAATTCTGGTGTTTCACAGTAGACTGCAGAGGTCTAGAAAGATGAAAGGAGAGGTAAGACGTAAATTTTTCTTTATTCAATTTCTCTTAGATGTCAGCTCTTTTTAAGCACTTCATTTTATTTCTAAATTAAAGTTTTAAACTACCAGTAAGCCATTTTCAATAAAATCATCTAAACTGAAGATATGGACTTTATTTAAGAAATGTGTTTGAAATTTAAACCCAGTTGCTTCCCCTAGAATTTGGTTAACAGAATGCACAGACTTCTTGAAAGCTAAGCATACAGAACTGTAAACTGCATTTTGTAAAATTGTTAAATGAATGTGCTTTTAGAAGTTTTTATGATCTGATACTAATGCTGCAGTGATCTCAGTAGTCATTCTGAAGTACTCCATCAGATAGTATTTATATCAATAGATAGCTTCTATTGATTGTAATGTATTTATGGTTTAAATTCAACTTCAGTCCTTACCACTCAGTTTACTTTCTATTGCAGATATATTACTCCTTGTTCGCTGAGCTTGGGGTTTAACTGAAGTGACCAACATAACAGTTTCTAATATGCAGTTAGAAATTGCAGCATACCTGTAGACTGCCTCAGGTACTGTTTCCGTTTTCACAAAACAATGTTCTATATTTACCTATAGGAGGATTTTGAGTCTCATTTCAGAAAACAGTGAAGAAAAAATGGAAAACATTTCAAGTGGCAGTAGTTTTATACTCACTGGAGTTGATTAAATTGATAATTTTAAGTACTTGTATTTTGTGGGCTGTCTTATAATTTATTTATTAATATCCTTTACTAACACATTGCTTATTATTGTGATAGCCCTCATAAAAGCCTCCATGAACCTATGTATATTTTTGTTTGCAATTTGTGTTTAAATGGATTATATGGGAGCACTGCAGTCTTTCCAAAAGTCATGTCAGACATTCTGTCTGAAACTAAAACTGTTTCCTACACTGGTTGCTTCATTCAAATGTATTTCATATACACATTTGGCTTTAATGAAATGTATTTCCTGGCATTGATGGCATATGATCGATATGTGTCCATCTGTAGCCCTTTAAGGTATGCCAGCCTCATGACAAAAGTCAAGGTGTGCACACTTCTAATACTTCCATGGCTGTATTCTTTTTGCATTGTTATGTCATTTATTTTTCTAACCCTAAGACTTCCTATATGTCATGTGATTATACCAAATATCTGTTGTAGTACCAAGACCATTTTAAGATTGTCATGTGCAGATGTCACTGTTAACAATGTATATGAAACATAGAAACATAGAAACATAGAAGTTGACGGCAGATAAGGACCGCAAGGCCCATCCAGTCTGCCCATTTCTTTTTCTACCTTATAAATGTGCCATCGGCCTTTGCTCTGTCAGTGACCTATCTATTCATAGTCATTTGTATTGCTCCCTTATGCCTATCCCATGCCTGATTGAAGCCCTGCACTGTATTCATAGCCACCACTTCTTGTGGTAAGCCATTCCATGCATCTACCACCCTTTCTGTGAAAAGAATTTCCTCACATTCCCCTTAATCGGCCTCCCTCTAATCTCATGCTGTGTCCTCTTGTCCTGTTATTTTTCTTATATTTAAACATGTTAGACTCTTTCACCTTGTTTATGCCCTTAAGGTGTTTAAATGTCTCGATCATATCACCTCTCTCCCTCCTTTGCTCAAGGGTATACATATTGAGCTCCGTTAATCTGTCCTCATATGTCTTCTGATGCAGTCCCTGCACCATTTTGGTTGCCCTTCTCTGGACTGCCTCAATTTGGTTAATGTCCTTGTGAAGGTGTGGCCTCCAATACTGCACGCAGTACTCCAGATGGGGCTCTAATCCAATGTCTTGTACAGAGGATTATTACCTCCTCCTTACGACTTGTGATACCCTACTAATACACCCTAACACCCCCTGGCCTTACCTACTGCTTTAGAGGTCTGCTTGGATGATTTTAGGTCATCAGTGATGATGATGCCCAAGTCTCTTTCTTCCTTTGTGACTGCTAGCAACTCCCCTCCCAGCCTATAAGTGGCTTCAGGGTTTCTCTTCCCTATGTGCATGATTTTGCACTTCTTTGCATTAAATCCCAGTTGCCACTCTTCTGACCATTCTGCTAGTTTATCCAGATCTCTTCTCATTCTGCCCACCCCATCTGGATCATCTACTCTGTTGCAGATCTTGGTGTTATCTGCAAACAGACAAGCCTTACCTCTAGTCCATCTGCGGTCACTAATGAAGATGTTGAATAGGACTGGCCCCAGGACTGATCCCTGAGGTACCCTACTTGTGACTTGCATCTCTTCTGACTGTATACCATTTACCACCACTCTCTGCTTTCTGCCAGTCAACCAGTTTGCCACCCAGTTGACCAACTTCAGCCCACCCGAGCCTACCTAGCTTATTTATCAATCTTCTATGTGGAACAGTGTCAAAAGCTTTGCTGAAGTCAAGGTAGGCGACATCAACTGCTCCCCTTGGTCCACCACTCTGGTTACCCAGTCAAAGAAATCTATGAGATTAGTTTGACAGGACCTTCCTTTGTAAACCCATGCTGTCTTGGATCCTGTGCCCTATGGTTCCAGGTGTTGCACTATCCTTTCTTAAGGAGTGCCTCCATAATCTTGCCCACTACTGAGGTAAGACTGACCGGTCTGTAGTTCCCCGCCTCCTCCTGCTACCACTCTTGTGGAGGGGATCACATGAGCCCTTCTCCAGTCTTCTGGGACCTCTCCTGTGCTCAGAGACTCACTAAACAATTCTGCTAATGGCTCTGCTAGTTCCTCCTTTAGCTCCTAAGTACCCTGGGATGTATGCCATCAGGTCCCATTGCCTTATCCACCCTGGAGCTTAGCAAGCTCTTGTAGGACCCTTTCTTTTGTGAAGGGAGTAGTGCTCACCTCCTCCCCTGTGTCCATGATGCTGGAGCTGTGGGCCCTGCCCTACCTTCTCTTCAGTAAATACTGAGCAAAAGTATCTATTTAGGATAGATGCCTTACAGGGTCCTCCTCCTCACATGCTCCCTTTTCTCCATTAAGCTTAGCAATACCCCTCTGGACTTTCTCCTTTCACTAATGTATCTATAGAAAGTCTTGTCACCTTCTTTTACTGTTCGTGCTAGTGTTTCCTCAGTTTGGGACTTTGCCTGCCTTACTGCCTTACCTGCTTCCCTTAGGGCAGTTTGGTATGCCTCCCTATCTTCATCCCGCTGTGTTCCCTTATATTTCCTGAAGGCCAGCCTTTTGGCTCTGACCTTTTCTGCTACTGTATTTGAGAACCGAAGTGGTTTCCTTCTTTTGCACTTCCTTTTCTGTCTAACACAATGGGATGTTGCTTCAAGTATTGCATCCTTAATGCTTGCCCACTTTGCCTGTACCCCCTCACCTGTGTTTCTTTTTGCCAGGGCTAGCTTAACTCTGTTGGCCATCTTATCAAAGTCAGCTCCTCTGAAGTCCCATATTTTGCTTTGGAATGGGATGATTTAGATGTAGTAGCCAAATTGAACCATACCATGTGATGGTCCTGGCCCCAGGTGACCTTCTACCTGGAGATTTGTGATCCCTTCTTTGTTAGTCAGTACTAGATCTAGGATAGCTCTGTCTCTTGTGGGTTGCTGTACCAGTTGTTTGAGGCCCCTCCTGCAGGGAATCCACTATGAGTCTAGTTCTGGCAGATGTTCCTGCTGGTATTGACCAATCTGTGTCTGGTATGTTGAAGTCTCCCATTATCAGAACCTCCCCTTTAGCTGTCATGTTTTGTATATCTTCTAACAGTAATGTGTCTATGTCCTCCCTCTGGTCTGGGGGCCTGTAGACAACCCCAGTTCTTATGGCTGTCCCATTTCCTGTTTCCAGGGTGACCCACAGTTCTTCTGGCTCCTTATGTGTATTCTGAATTTCTGTAGCTTTGATATTTTCATTAACATACAGGCCACCCTCCCCCCTTTTGCACCTCGGTCTCTTCTGAACAATACACTAGCAGGTACTGAAGTCTCCCAAGTGTGGTTACTGGTAAACCACGTCTCACTAATTGCTACTATGTCCAGTTTAGCCTCTGACATTATGCCTGCAGGTCTGGGATCTTATTTCCCAGGCTGTGAGCATTTGTATACATGATTTTCCATTGGCCAGATTTTGGTGTGTTAGTTGTTGGGTGAAGTTTGGCATTACCCTGTGCATCGTATGGGGAGACAAACCTTTTTCTTACCTGGTGATGCAAATGAGCGGCAAACACGCTGAATTCCTGTTTGACCACTAGCTGAGGGGAGGGTGTTCTTCCCATTCGACGATGTGGGTGCTGCACCCTCTCCCATTTGCTAGTTTAAATATTCTGCAAAGATTTCAAACTTCTGCCCCAATGCACTGACTCTCTTTAGTCAGATGCAGTCCATCAAATTTAAAGAACTTTCGCCCAGAACTGTTGCCAGTTCCTCACAAATCTGTGTCCTTTTCCTGGCACCAGTCCTTGAGCCACATGTTTAGCTCCCTATCTCCCCTCTCTGACCTTCCGTCCATCTGCTCCCTTCTCTCAGACTGGCAGGATCTCAGAGAGAGGAGATGCCAGACGAAATAGATGATAGTTTGTCACCCAGCCTAGTCAGGTGTTCCTTGGTCTCCACAACTGACCGGCTGGCGAGATCGTTAGTCCCTATGTGTACTAGGACATCAAAGTTTTCTCCTGCTTTGTGAACAATTTTAGTAATGCGGTCAGTGTCTCTCATGCTGATGTACCTGGGAGACATCTGACCATCACCTGGCTGGAGATGGTATCAACTCCCGAATCATGGAGTCTCCTATGATCAGAAGTTTTGGATTTCCTTTGTGCTTGTTTAGTTTTGGTTCCTGATTTGGGTGAGTATTGTTGTGTTAGCTCCTGTGCCGCAGTGTCCTGCTCTGCAGTGTCTTCTGCCTCTTTATTTGATTTCAGAGATAGAGGCAGATACCTGTTTGTAGTGTTTATATGGTTTTGGGTAATGTGTTGGAGAGCAGAGAGTGATGGGGCACCTGATTTGCTCCTCCTAACCACCGCCAACCTCCTGGACCAACTACCCTCTGCAGTTGAGGTTTTCTGTTGGATGCTGGGGAAATGGCGGTGGTTCTTATAATGTATTTCCTCTTCAATATGAAATTTGAGGCGTGCAATCTCTGCCCATGCTGCCTGGAGCTGAGACCTAAGATCTCCAAAGGCCCAACATGTAGGACAGTGTCCTAAATCCTGTAAGACTGTCCTTCTGAAAATTGTTCCACAGTACCTGCAGTTAATGAAATCCATTCCAAATAAGTTGCTGGGTTTGTAACCTAGTCAGAGTAATTTGAAGGAAAAAAATGCAAGTAATGGTTTAATTGTGCTTTGTTTAACTTGTTATAACAAGTTAAATTACTAGTGCCCTGTAAATGAGATCACCTTGTGGAGGCCCACTGATCCGCCCCTTCCTGCTCTGCCACAGGAAATGTCACAACTGTGGTACCCTATAAAAGGAGTGTCGTGGGGTGGTTGGGGATGGGGCGGGTGGCCCTTCCCTGCCTAAAATGAAGAACCACATGACGAAAGAACAAGGAGGTAAGAGCAGAAACAATCAGTCAACAACAAATGCAGTAACCCTGAAAGCTTATCCTAATGTTAGATAAAACTGTAAAACCTGTAAAGCACCACCTGTAATAATTTCAGAGAAGATATACCCTGTAAGAAACACTTTGCTCCAGAGAAAAATAAAGCAGTAACAGAAGATATACCTTGCAAAGACAATTTGAATCAGAAGATTACAGCAGTAATCTGTTAGCACACCTGATAGGCACACCTTGTAATAATGCAGAAGAAGGTATACCAGCAACAACAATTTGAATCAGAGAAAAATAAAGCAATGAAATGTTAGCAACAAACAGTAGCAATCCCTGTGAGTAAAAATAAAACACCACCACACAGTAAATCTGTTAGCCAAACTAAGTCTTAATCCTTCTCCCTTGCTCTGGTAAGTTTCTCTACTCTGCCTTTCAAGCAGTCTTAGAAGGAAAGAGCTCAGGTGAAGCTAGGTGCCTTGGCCAGCAAACCAAGTCTTCTACCTCAAGATATCAACTAACCTGACTTTTAACCCTTCTTTCTGTTGGACATTACTGACAGTTTGCCAGCTCCACCCCACATACACACCTAATCCTTTGGAAGAGCTGTGGGAGGAAAACATTAGCTCCTTCAATGTGAGAAGGAGACTGAAACACCTCTGAGACAACAAACCTTTTCAACAAACAAGAATAAAATAAAACACAGTGTCAAACAGTAATTTTGCTTAGCCCAATGATAAAAAGTCACAAAAATGTAAGCTCCACCTGTAATACAGTAATTTCAGAGAAGATATACCCTGTAAGAAACACTTTGCTCCAGAGAAAAATAAAGCAGTAACAGAAGATATACCTTGCAAAAGACAATTTGAATCAGAAGATTACAGCAGTAATCTGTTAGCACACACCTGTAGGCACACCTTGTAATAATGCAGAAGAAGGTATACCAGCAACAACAATTTGAATCAGAGAAAAAATAAAGCAATGAAATGTTAGCAACAAACAGTAGCAATCCCTGTGAGTAAAAAATAAAAACACCACCACACAGTAAATCTGCTTAGCCAAACTAAGTCTTAATCCTTCTCCCTTGCTCTGGTAAGTTTCTCTACTCTGCCTTTCAAGCAGTCTTAGAAGGAAAGAGCTCAGGTGAAGCTAGGTGCCTTGGCCAGCAAACCAAGTCTTCTACATATATGTCAGTAAGTCATGGCACCCTATTGATTACTATTATTGTTTATTCCTATGTGCAGATTTTCAGAGAGTGTCACAGAGCTTCCAGGGGTGCTAAGGTTAAGGCTTTTAACACCTGTGTGACACACCTTTGTTTGTTGTTTATGTATTTCATTGGTGGATTCTGTATTTTTCAGGTTCGGTGGGTGAAAAATGGGATAATTACCTCGGGTTTTATGCAATTCTTCATGTCAACTGTATGTTTCATAATTCCCCCTTTTTTCAATCCACTTATCTATGGAATTTGAACACAAGAGATAAGAAAAACATTACAAAAAGTATTTACAAAGAGGATTGATAGTCCCACTGTCAATACCAAGAAGGGATAATTTGAGACACCACTGTTTTGACTGATCAAATAAAGAGCCTACCTACTGTAACTTACTGTACACTATCTTGTGCATGAATAAGTCATTGAATATATACATTAAAGATGTTCTTGTTCATTCAAGGCATTGAATCACCTGAAACAAATACATTCCTAGTTCTCATACCTTGTCAGGTCCTACAAAAGAACGATTTGCTGGGGATAAAAGCAGCAACAGTTGTAAAGAGGATATCTATTTTTGCTACCACATCACACAATATTTCTAAACATTTGACTTCCTTGGAGTTACACTACATTAAAAGACTATTGCAGCTTAATCAGACTTAAATCCAGAAAACTGAGGAAATGTATTGTGCCTTATGAAGCCATCCCAAAGGTTATGTGATCCAAAGTTTAAGTAAGAGAATCATTCTTTGGACTGTTGAAGAAATTGTTGCCTTTCATACCCTGGTGGTGCTTTCGCAGGACCTGTTGAGGTACAATAAGAGTGTAGCTCATGCATAAACAGGACAAGAGGATTACATGACTATTCACTGATTACAACCTGAACTTGTATACATGTTTACTTAACTTGTGCATGAACATATCTAAGTGAGGACAGGAGAATTGCAATATTGCTTGTTTCATGATTCATATTTGAACTTGTACTGAAAATATATATATATATAGTTAAAATGTAATTTAAGAAAAGTGTGCAACTGCACAAAACATTAAATGTAACCGTCCTGTTGATTGCTTTAGATTCCAGTCTCTAAAGTGATTAATTTTGTGCTGCACTAGATGTCTATGCTAAATTGTTTAATTATTCATTTTGCCTATCCCTTAATGATTTGAAGATTTTGAGACCACAAAGGAAAATCAAAACGTGTAGTGGGCATGGATTTACTACAGTTCAATATTGTGTTCTCCCAGGGTCCTATGAGAGAGGTACACTGAATTTCATTTCAGCCCTTCTTATAACTAAGTGACCTATGCTCATAGACCTTTGGTATTCATGAAATTCATTGAATTTTACCTTTATTTACCACAGTAGTCATAACCATGCTCTTCATCATTATTGTGGCTTTTTTGGCTAAATTTTATTTTTCTGCTCATTTTAATTAACTTTTTTAAAGGTAGTGATAAATCAGAAGTGGAGGTATGAGAAAAGTATAAAATCAACATTAAAATTAACAGAGAATGTGCTTCTTGAATGGTAAAGTAAAAAAAATTCTTATGCCACTTATAATGTGCTTAATGAAAATAGTCTAGTGGATGTTAAGAAATTTCAGGGAAAATTGTCAGGTAGTTTCTGATTTTCACAATTGTCACAACAAATCTTCCCTCACTTTCTCAAAACCTACTAAAAGTTAAATTTTGACATTTGGCAGGGCACCTGGGTTTGATTTACCTTGCTGTTCAACATGTACCATTTGTGTTATAGAAGTTTTTTTTGAATGTTACTGAGTAATACATTGTTGGTCTGGTTTGGATATCATATTTTCTCAAGAAGTGGTAGGTGGTAACTTCTCATCTCTGTTAAATGTAACTGTTAGTATACCACAAAAAACGACTTTACTTCCTGTGCCACATTATATCTACTGCAGCTGCTACATACTCTTCATTGGCATAAGCTGTCTCCAAAATTCTGTGCCGATGATATTCAGATTTACTGGCCTTTCCACATTTGTGTAACCTCCTTCTTTCCTTTGATGTGGCTACTAGAAGTTAAGACTGAAGTGGACTGTAGTGTTCTTTAAATTAAATCTATGAAAGATCATTGTTTTATGTGCTTTCCCCAAATCATTTACCAAGTCTCTCTTTTTTCAGGCAGTCTTCTTGATTTTTACTTATCTTTTTCATTCTCCTTGTTTCACTACAGCACCATATCAAGTCCCTGAAACTCATCAGAATCAAAGATTAAGCTGTTCCTCCTGTCTTTTAATGGGGCTAGCACTACATCTATATGCTTGTATACCGAGACACATAAATAAGAATACATTGAAAACCTCCATGATTCTAGTAGTCAAAAAAAAATATCTCCATCAACTGTGGGACACTTACTTGGAAGCTAGCTCTGGAGTACTTCTTTTACACCTGAATATTAAGTTGGACCTTACCATTCAATGGTGTTTATATCTGGCTCAAAATCTACAATGTATAAAAAAGAGACTACTGCTGGATTTCCACCTCTCCAAATGTTCTCAGACTGTGCAATTGGTGTAAAGGTAATTATTTTGCATTGAATGCATTGAAACTCACTAAAGGATACTACTTGTAATCCAGATTAGATTTTCCACTGCTGTAATAAAGGTGTTATATCTATATCATGTACATAGCCTCTCTACACGTGTTACAGGAGAGTCTCCAACTATTTAACATTACTGCATATTTGTATCTTTACATTATGCATGAATGGTGTTACTTATTGAACTTCTCAGAATTCCCAGATGAGAGAGCAAAGAGCTCCATCAAATAATATTTTTACCTCTTCAAATTTACTTTGTTGATTTTATTCTTGGAGTCAAGAAGAGAGGGTGGGACATAGGAATTGTGAGGGACTGAGGTTAGGGTAGTTGGTTTCCAGATTTGGTGTCATTGTAGTTGGGGTCAGATTCACATGGTCTTCTTGTGTCAATTAAGTACTAGCAATTTCAGAATTTAAAAGCCTTACACCATCTTTATCTTTTCAGTTGGGGATAATAGTTAGAAATAATGGTGAGAGAGGGGAAAGGAGCTCAATCGAAATTGTGTTCTTGGGGTCAGAAGGGAAGTCTACAGGATGAATGGACTTAATGAGAGACTGAAGGGAGGGTGGTCAGTGGATGGATTTGGCACCATTGTGGTTGGGAGCAAGGTCACATGTTCTGTGAGCACCAATTGGGTGCTAGCAGCCACACAGCACAAAAAGCCTTAAAGTGTCTTGATCACCTCAGTCAGGGGAGTAGAGCCAAGAGTGGCAGTGAGAGGGCAAAGAGACTACTTTAAAACTGCAAGGCAAGGCAAAGTTTATTTCTTTGGCACCCTTTCCTGGAGGCTCTGGGTGCCTTACATAAAAACATAAAAGCAGAAAAGGAAGCATTACTTATTGTGTTCATGGGGTGAGGAAGGGAGGCTTGGAGTAGAGAGGGAAATGTGAAAGGCTTGGGGGTGGCAGCTGGTATTCAGATTTAGCACCATTGTGGTTGGGGAAAAGGTCTTGTGCTCTGCTAGCACCAATTAGGTGCTTGCAGCCATACAGTATAAAAACCCTTACAGTGCCTTTTTCTTCTTAGTCAGAGGAGTCAAACCAGGAGTGGTGGTCAGAGGGCAAAAAGCCAAATCTTTTTTTTTTGTAGACTTTATTTATCCTCAGTGGTGGGCACTGCTAGTCTCCACCACCCTACCAAACCTGGGGTGGTTTGGGACTCACCAGCACTATGTGCATCCTAGCAGAACTCCCCAGCCAGCCCAGAGGCATCGTCAAGTGATGTCCCTGATTTTTTCCACTTTTTCTCCCTTTCTGGGACCCTGGAAGCAGCTCCATATGAGTGTGGAGGCACTCATGTGTACCGCAGCTCCAGATGACAGCCCCTTCCACCCTCCCCTGACCTTGTATATGGGCTCTCAGAGGTGGCACCACCATCCAGCCACCACTGGGTGGTGGCCAAGCACCTAGAGACCCACCAGATGCCTCCTGAGGTGGAGATCCATCCACTGGCAGCAACTCATGCTCCTCTCCCTCCACCCTGCCAACCTCCAATGACCTGAGCTCATTCTTGAACCTGGGTCACTAGCATGGTGTGAGGTGTGGCATCCAGTGCCTCAGCCCTCTGCACCACCGGGCTGGCAACAAAAAGCAAAATCAAAATATTTTTTATTCTCTACTTTCAAACTGCAATGCTGCTTGTGTTCTTATGGTTGGGAAGGGAGATAGGAAGGAATTGTGGGAGACTGGGGGGAGGGCCCACGTAAGCTACCCCTAAGATGTACCTTGAAACAAGCTATCAGTCAAGTATGCCTTCCTAAATAAAAACAAATTACAAATAAATAATTCTGTACCTTAGTGGCTGGGGACAGGGTCACATGACCTGCTACCACCAATCAAGCAGTAGCATCAAGATTTATTTCCCATAAAACAAGTAAGCCCTCTCATGTGCCATGTCATGGTGTGAGGACCACAAGGCAGAGAACAGTATCTGCAGAAACATCCACAGGGTGGTCTACAGTTCCACAGAGGACTCTTCTCACCACATAATCTGATCCAAGGTAAGACATACCTGACACATACACAGAAGGGTATCTGTATATACAATGCAGCATGCTATTATAAAGTGCAGTGTCACAGTTTCCCGTATGACAAAAAGGATTAGCTGCCACTCAAATTGCCTTGTTTCCTGCAATAACTCTGCTGAAGAATTTTGCAGAACTGGATTTCATCATGGCAGGACACACTGTATAATCTAGTTTTTAAATGTTTTTCTTTGCAGGATAGTATTGGGTTGCATGAGAAGTAGGGCTTGTTGGAACTCTTATCTGTGGAGTTACTGAGTAAACAATAAAATTAGTCTGCTCTGAAAGAATCATAACTGAGGTGCAGCTGTTAGTTGACAGAGCTGGTCTATGAAACAGTGCTTCCCAAAATCTTACGCTGGGAATGCACAGAACATAATGGTGGGGGGTTGTGGCCTTCAATAATAAAACCCTATCTAGTGTACACTAAAAAGTTGTGAAAAGAGACATATTAGCAGGGATTAAGATTGGGAGTCTTTAGCCATCAGTAGTAACACCTAGCTAGGGAACAACAGAGGGGCTTGCAGCTAGGAACACACGGGACAGAAGGAGCAGAAAATGGGAGATTGCTGAGATATATCATATTATAATGTAAAAATCTGGGGCAAGAATGCAGTTCCCAAGAGTTGCAAGTGGGGACATAGCAGCGGAATAAACAAAGTGGCCATCTTTAGAAGGGTGTTCCTGTGGAAAGGCTGCTGACCAATGTGTAAGAGAGTAGCACCCACAGAGAAGTTAGCTGTGACCAAGGAAGGCCTCAGGAGGCTGAGGGAAAGATTGGAGTGGTATCTAGGAGTGCCACATGAAACTCTAGTCCTCAAAAGATTGGTACAGTAGGTGGAGCATGGTGGGAAGGGGAAAGGGGATGAGGTGCAGAAGAGGTGCCCCTTGTGGGAGAGGCTTCATACCTGGTAAAGCATAACTGCTTCAATCTGCTTGGTGCTGAGGTAAACACAGCAGAGCGAGGTAGAAATGATCATCAAACAGTTGCAGAGAAGCCTCAAGGGGCTCCTGGAGGTGCCAAGCAGAGAGGTGATGGATCTGCTCAGTAGAGACCAGCCAGAAAGGCTCTAGTTGTAGATGATTCTACTGTAAAAGGAATTTAAGGATTGGTAGCAGCTGGAGAGAGGAAGGATACAATGGTAAAATATCTACCAGGGCAACAGCAGGGAGGGTCATTCCAGGGTTGAAAAGCTGGTTCAGAATGTATGGAACAGATCAGATAAGCCTATCCACCAAAGCACAAATGACATAGCATGATAGCAAGCAAGTCTATGGAGTTGGTACTGTTGATTTGTAGGCTAGAGAACCCCTTAAGGAGGTTGTAGACTTGCAGCTATGGTGACCATCTCAAAAACTGTACTAGTACATCATAAGGGAAAGGTAGGAAGGTCAAAACTTTCACATTCAATAGATGGCAAAAACAATGCAACACAGAGGGTTGCAATTTCATTAGGGAGCTAAAGGGCTAGTTTCTGGGAATGCAAGCAATTTAAAAACAAACTCTGGTCAGAGCCGAAATGGCTGTGGCGAGCATTTTGGATGCTTTTACCCATGGTTTCTAATGAGTTTGCACAATGCAGATCTGCTGAGAGGCAGTTTCAATGAGGTTTTCCTTTTACACATTTTTACAATGTATTTTCCTAGAATATGCCTGCTGATTGCTTTATATTTAGCCTGGATAGTTCACAGAAGAAATGGCATCTTATTTTTAAGTGGTAGAGTACTGGCATTAGGACACTGGAATGCGTCACACATAGGCACAAGCTCTGTGTGGGTGATAATGCCCAGTGGCCATACACCTCATGTGATCACATGCAGATCCATCATTTCAGTGCCACTGAACTGCTCAGAGTGGGTGACAGCCAATGCTGTACCCACTCACACAGGTCCTGGAACAGACATGTTACAGAAGACCTCCCATTCATTTGTGCAATCTGGGAACTGCAGATGCACTATCCAAATTTATTTTTTTATTTTATTTGTGTATTTATTTAGTTTTTGTTGACTGGGTAAGTGCACTAGACAGATCCTGCCTATTTTCAGGCACGACCTGGGGGAAGGGATACAGATGAATGCCAACTGACCTTGAACCAGATTAAGCTGTTGGTATTTTTAGTGAATGAGGGAAATTTGACCAGGACACTGGGAAAATTCCCTACTCTTTTCGATAAGTGCTATGGGATCTTTAACATCCACCTGAACTACCACCAATCCAGGCAGATGGGACCTCGGTTTAACGTCTCATCCGAAAGACGGCACCTCAGAAGTGCAGCACCCCTCTCATGCTGCACTACAGTGTCAGTACTGGGATATTAACCCATGTGCCAGATGTGGGAACTGAACCCACAGCCCTCTGATCTCCCGGTCTCAGAGGCAAGTATGCTACCTACTGAGCCACTGACACTGTTAAGCCTCCATAGCCTAGAGCATACACTGCAACTACTGCACCCCATGGCACCCAGGACACCTCAGCAGTCTGGATGATGGCATATTACACAGGGGAATGGTGAGAGTGTGGGCCTGCAGTGGTGTATGACAGCAGGAAGATACAGCATCGACAAGGCATGCATTGGAGGTATGTCAATTCCCTTTTACAGTTTGCCAGGGACATACACACAGCTGCATACACTGGTGGGTTCACAGCTTATGTAGTGCCCCAATGCATGGTACAGTCACTTGGTTCATTCCAGAGTGCAGGTCCCCGACCTGGGTCCAGTGCAGTCGGTGGCTGGCCATGGCAGGGTGTGGAGGGCAGTGCCAGTCTCTGCAACAGGTCAGGCATGGGGCAGAGGGGGTGTCTACATATTGAAGCAGTGGGTAGGGGTCCTCTATGCTATGGAAATGGACTATGGTTTCCTCTGGTGTGATTGGGTCTGGGGTGGGCCCTACACTATGGAGCTCTTCGGGGATGGAGTTGGATTGATCAGGGATGGGATTGGTACCTCTAGTCCACCAGGGCTGCTAGGCTGCTGTGCACCTGGGTGCACCTCCACAGCCTGCCTGTGGGTGACTGGCCAAATTAGGCCAGCTATTCATGGCCTGTGGGCCGCACTGCTCTGGACTGTGAGGGGTGCATTCCCACTGAGTATGCTGCAGTGCTACATACAGTATGTATGGGAACCCACCCTCTACTTGCATGGCATACTATTTGTGTGCCCCCGGCCCATTCTCTTGTGGCCAGCTCACCCCACATGTTGTAATATCACACTGCAGTGCATTGTTGGAGTTGCATGGCATATCTCCCTTTTCTGCTGGGGTATGCCATGCATCTCCTTTGAATATGGGTGCCCTGGACTAGGCTACCCGGAAGAAATACATTATCAAAATGTTAAAATCATGATCCCACTGAAAATAACATATTGCATCTAATCTGAGACAGCCTGAGTAAATACAGTGCAAAAATGTGTAAGTGAAGATCCCTATGACAATGAGATGTATCATCTCCCCTGCGCTATCCAGGATACAAAAAATAGTATAAGAAATATTTAAAGGAAATCTACTCTAAACTGAACTTCAGTGTGTTCACTAACAAAAACAGACAGTTTCTTTAAACAATAATGCATGAGAGGGTTATGGTCATGCTGTGATAATCTCATGCCTGGGTGGTTGGGCACAAGGCCACAGGCCAAGAGCTGCCAATGTCCCAAAAATGAGGTTATTCCAGCACGTCCCACGCACTGGTGTGCATTATTGCTGTTATATAATGGTTCTTTATTATACAAAATAAAATAAAAAACATTAAAAAAACTCTTTTAGTAGATTTTTAGGGTGGCAATATAACTTTGTTTCTTAAGAGAAGATATAAACAATGCAACAACAAATCAATACAGTGAGGTTGTCCTCAGACAGCCTCACTGTTCCCAAGGGTAGACAGCAAACCAGGTTCCAGGATGAGGATAGTGTTTACAGAGTGTGTGTGTGTGTGTGTGTGTGTGTGTGTGTGTGTGTGTGTGTGCGTGTGCGTGTATCCAGGACACAAAATATAGAATAAGAAATATTTAAATGAAATCTACTCTGAACCAAACTTCACTGTGTTCAATAACATAAACAGTTAACTTTTTTCTAATATATTAGAATGCAATATTTATTTTGAATGTTGTGACCATGAGGATAGTGTGAGTATGTGTGTGTGTGTGTGTGTGTGTGTGTGTGTGTGTGTGTGTGAATGTGTGTTTGCTGTAGCTCTATATATTTTTTTTCCCAAAAAGCATAGTAGAAAAGAAAATGCCTGATGACTGCCACATGCATATTTACTGAATAGTAGTTCACTGAAGACCTGGCATGTGTCTGAGACAGTGTCTTTAGTGGTTAAAAAAACAGTGTAAATTATAGATGTGCCAGTGAAAGGGTGATATTTAGGAGGTATGAACCTATCTTGAAAGACAATACATTCTCAAGTGAAACTCGTAGCAAGAAGCTATTTAACTGCTTAGTATTTAAATGTGCAAGTTGTTGCATTCCAAAGGGGTAAACAAATCTCCAGTTTAATAGGCAACCAATATTTAAGCAATAATGCCCGACAGGGTGCGTGTCGTGCTGGGATAATGTCACGCCTCAGGTGGTTGGGCACGAGGCCGCAGGCTGAGTCCATCCAATGGCTGTGGCATGACGTTATCCCAAATGACACACACCCTGAGTGCATTATTACTATTATACAATGTCTCATTGTTATACAGAATAAAAAATATAATTTTAAAGATGTTTTGTGGAAAATTTTTTTTAAGAGAAGATGAAACAATCAATCAAAAGCTCCATAAAATGCTCATCTGCAGGTTCACAGTGAGGCTGAGACTAGACCCGTGATGTTGTCCTGGGATAACATCACGGGTCCAGCCCCAGACTGACCAATCAGAGTCCAGGAATTTTTCTTGCCATTGTATAATTAACAAATATTTAACAAGCTGTTTCAGTTTTCTAATGGCATCTGATAAGCAGTTTGGAGTTATGTCTCCAACAATCTTAACAGAAAAAAGGGAGTATTTTATTTCATTTGGCATGGAAGGACACATTGAAAAGTCCAAAACATGTGTTCCACAACTCACCATTTTCCAGCTAATGGTAGCAAGACGGCTGTAGGGTCTGCCCACAACCATAATTATGGTGTACACCCAAATAGAAACAATCAAACCAATGTTGCTCTCTACCCTATTATAATAAAAAAAGAGTCATAATTTCCTGTATCTTAATGTTTTAAAGTATTCCATGAATGAAAACTAAAACTTTTTAAAATTCAGCTTTTTAGCAACAGCAGTGTCATGTTTCATCATCGTATTGAAACCTGTATTCATTTCAGCCACCTTAAAAAAACAATTATTCCTAGTGTTTCAGAATTCCAAATTCCTTCCTCACAGTAATGGTAGTCTATTCAAAAATAAAATAATAACAATAAGGAATTAGTCTAATTATTATATGCTGGTTGTAATATTCAAATTTTAATTGGATCATATGCAAGTGGAACAGACCTGTCATAAGAACATTCAGTTGTGGGCAAGATTTACAAAGCTCTAAGCATCGTTACAAAAGCATTTGTGTGGACTATTATAGGTTTTGCAGGCGCGACTCACAAAAATAAATTGTCCAGAAACAGAAGTTGTTTGTGTGATAGTGGCAACATAATGTATGCATGGCTAAGGGAGGGAATGGCCATGCATACAGGTGCAATGCAATTCACAATTCAATGCAACTGGGCAAATTACCACCTATAAAAAGCAATTCAATTGGGCAAAGCCCAGAGGCTAGAGGGGGAAATGCAGCAGGCAGCACAATGGTTGACAGCACACTGCAGCTGCTGTAAATGCTGGGGGAGGCTCTGAGGGAAAAACAGCTGATTGTCCAGTACCAGCTCAACCGGGCCATGCTCAGGCAGCTATGTGAACTCCTGGAAAATGACCTGCGAAACACCAACCATTGCAGCCAAGCCCTGATTGTGGAGGTGAAGGTGACTGCTGCCATGTGCCTACTGGCAACAGGCACCTTTCAGACCCCCATTGGGGACACCATAGGAATGTCACAGGCATCCATCTCACACCTGCTGGCTGAATTCCTAGTTGCTTTGCTGCCACATGCTGAAGAATTCATAGTATTCACCAGCACAACAGAGAAGTGCACAGCAACAGTTCGGCAGTTCTACCAGGTAGCGCATCTGCCACGTGTACTTGGTGCCATTGGCTGCACCCATGTGGCCATCCACATACCTCCTGAGCTGGATTCAGATGCCTACCTTAACAGGAAAGGATTTCACTCAATCAACTGCCAGGTGGTATGCGATGCCACTGGGTGCATCACCAACATGGTGGCCATTACCCTGGTGGCGGTCACGACTCCTTCATCTGGCAGAACAGCATGTTGTGCCAGAGATTCGAGAGAGGCGATATTCTAATGGGTCACCTGGTGGGTGAGTACAACAACATGGCTGTAACCAGCATGCCCTGTGGGTCACACAGGGCAGTGCCACACAGAGGGTGGGAAAAGGGTGTGAACCCTAAGAAGGCACTGGAATGTGAAAACACCATGTTAGTTGGCAAGTTATAAAGGGTGGGAGTCTGACATGGCCTGCAGAGGGACCACCGACGAATGTGATATTGCATCGCAGCACAAGCTGCCAAACCCATGAAGGGGACCAGTCCATGTTATGTGGCCAGGAGATGTGCAGGAGTATGCCAAAAGGTGTCAGAAGACCACGTTATGTATGTAGTGACTGAAATGTGTAACCATGAAGAACACAGTGGGCTGAACACAGCCTGAACCAGATGTGTTCTGGGGGAGAGGGGAGTAGGCGATAGCTAACAATATCGAAAGGCCAAGGTACACTACAACAAAATAGTGCAACAAGTAGACACAAAAGTATCAATGGCAGACAAGTAAAGGAAGGCAGCAGGAAAAATACACTCTCCAAGATATACAGACAGGGAAGATAGCAGAATAGCAGAAAGACAGCAGGACTGGGGAATGGAGACAAAGAGCAAGGGTCACAAGCAGGTGGAGGTAGGATGGGAAAAGCCAGAATGGGTCACAGTACTGTACCATAGACATGTGTCATCTCACATGTGTGCTTTGTCCATCACAGGTGATAGTGGCTACACCCTGCACCCCTGGCTCGTAACCCCCATCCGCCACCCCACAAATGAGGCAGAGGAGGGGTATAATGTGGCACACACTGCTATGTGTAACATCATTGAGCAGGTCTTCGGCATGCTGAAAATGGGAATCCATTGCCTGGACCACTCAGGTTGCACCCTACAGTACAGACCTCAGAAACCCTGTGGCATAGTCTTTGCCTGTTGTATGGTACACAGCATGGCACATTCCCATAGAATACTGCTGCCGGTCCAAAAGGAACAGAGATCCACAGACTCAGAGCCAGAGGGGCAGGAGGTGGCACAACAGAGGCATGTCAGGGACCTGTACAATGCACGGAGGGCCCAGGAATACCGGCAGCACATCAGAGAACAGCTGCAAGCATACAGAAGGTGAGTAATGAGCAGAAAACACACATGGCACCATGAATGAGTTTAGTTTATTGTGCACAGTGCCCAACATTCACAGCCCGACAACACAGATACGTTAACTGAAGGATACAGGAAAACCAGGCACACAAAGGAACAAGCATGACAAAGCAACAGATGACTTATCCTGGAACAAAACATAAAATGCAGATAGCAATGGCAAAACAAAAAGTGTAGAATTGCATGGGAATGCAACAGAACCAAATGAAAGGGTCACACAGTGCAAGAACTTGAGTGTCACAAGTCACAGAAGTAGCTAGGGGCACCTCACCCAGCCACTTTTAAATAGGATACCAAATAGTAAGGGGGGGTGCAGAAGTTGAATGGGGCACTGGATAAGGAACCCATGCACAGTACCTGGCTGAGTGGGGAAAGGGGGAGTTGGGGACATAGCAGGCTACCACCTCCAGCGGCCACTATGTGTGCAGACATTTCCATGGTGTATGGGATGGGGTGATGTTGAAGTGTCCCTGAAGGAGGTTGAGGCTAAATGGGAGGACTCATGGATCCAGGATGCCGCCTAGCAGCTGGCGCAGCTGTGTGGGGATGTAGATGCACGTAGTGACATCTGCCAACCAGGGGTGTATGGTGGGCAAAGGGTTTTGGGAAATGCAGTTGTGCTGGCAGTTCCAGACGTATCCTCCTGTGGTGTGGACATGTGCCACCATCCCTGCCAGGAGACTGCCCACTGTCTGCCGATATGCCCCAAGTGTGTTGTCATGTTGCCTGCTTTTCTCTGCCCCGTGCCCAGCTGCCCTTGTGAGTTCCCCAAACATACACACCATTGTGCCAATGAGCTGTTCCCCAAATTGCTGGGCCCACTGCATCTCTAGCTGGTGGTGGTGCTGGCACAGGTGAACATACTGCCACAGTAGGTCATGTATGTCATCAAGGACCCTCTCAGATGTAGCCTGGGTGTCCAAGACAATATGCGTCATGTTGTGTGCACTGTGCTCAGCATGCTGTATGAAAGATGGCACAGGTGCTGGGGTGTCCCTAGATGGCTGGGTGGCTGTAGGACATCTGTGTGTCCCCGGGATGACAACACCAGTTGGTGGCAGCCTAGATGGAGGTATTTTCCGCCTGGGACCTTGTGTCCCTGGCCAGTGCTGTCCCTGCAGGGTGGGAACTACAGATCCTGTTTGTTGTGGTGGCCCATGGGCAGGCACAACACGGAGATACGTGGGGATGGGAGGAGGATGCAACAGAGATGGGGATGGAAGCAAGGATGGCTCAACTGGGATTGTTGCACAGGCCCCTGTAGTGGTGCTGGTGGAATGGACAGATGTTGTTGGTGCTGGGCGACATCCATGGTGGTGGTGGTTGTCATTGAGTTACAGGTTAGGAAGCATAGGAAAACCAAGAGCAGTTTCAAAATTTGCAAATATCATTTTATTATTAATAACAGCAAAATAAAAAAAAAATTGTTCAGTATAACTATTTACAATGGCAGTACAAACATAGACAACAGAGTCCTTCTTCTGAATTTGTTCTTCTCAATTTCGAATCTCAGTCTCTGTCTGTCTCTTGCACAAGCAATGCTGCTCTTTTTATAAGTCTGTGCCTTGGAAACTCGTTAAGAAAACAGCATGCTTCTCACACAGTTTTCTTGTAAGTTTTCAATATTCTTGCAGGTGCAGCAAAAAGAACATAATGACCCGTAACTGGCGTCTTATTGACAGCTCTGCACAGTTTGCACACCAACATCTCAGTTTAACCCCTTGAGTTCCAAATAGCTTTTTGCAATAATTTCAACAGTACAACTACTGTATAACCCCTTATTTTAGCCGTAATTTTATTTACACACTATCTAGCGTATCGCATCTATACGTGAAAATTTATTCACAGCGGATAATATTTTACATTGCAGCATTTCATGTTTTGTGGTTTAGCCTACCTTATTTGGGATTTTACCTGGTAGCGTGGTGGTAGCAGTGCGTACTATGGCGACAGGATTCTCACTGCCAGTGTTAACATTACTAAAACTAATGTGATCCAGCTTAGCAATGCAATGAAATGCAACTTGTATGTTTCACATGACCCTAATGTGAGTCATGCAATTGTACATTCTTCTCTGTTTGGTTCAGATGGGGATTATGATGAGGACGTAATAACAAATCCATCGCAAATAAAAACTGTGAGTGACTTTCCACTGTGCTTTCCAATGTGCTTTCAACTGTGCTGACCAAGTACTGCACTACAGTTCATTGTGTGGTGAATGAAGGGGTTAATGCTTCACATTGTTTAACTTGTGGAGGAGGTGGAAGGAGTTCATTAGTGTCCATTAGTGTGCTCTAAGTGCTTAATGTACTACTGTGATTACTTGCTTGACTTCAGGAATTAAAACTTAAACTTTATTGTTCAGCTTATTGAAATAACAAATAAAAGGATTTGAAGTTTCAGTAATTGAGGTACTGATTTTGTGCTCCCAAAATTCCAACTTTTCGGAATCCATTCAGAACTTCCTCTTCTTGCTCTCCCACTTTATTAACGCTTTCCGCCAGCCATTGAGCATGACTGCTTTCAAGGACTGCATTCTTAAATCATTGTTTATTTCTCCTGATGCACGCCCATTTTGAAGCCGGTGTGATATGCCATCAGCATACCATTTTGTGAAGCATTGCTTAAGCTCATCCTTTAGCATCTTATTTACAGTCAGGTCCAGAGGCTGGAGTAGATCAGTGCATGATGCAGCCATGAAAACTGGTATAATAGCATTTTGGTCCAAAACTTCCAAAGCATCCTGAATGGTATGCCCCCTAAACAGATCCGTTATTAACCGTGATCTCTGCTCAGCAGGTAGGTTCATCTGTTGCTTGATGTTATTACTGTAAGGGACCAGGACATCGCTGATAAACTGAAGCATTGTAGCATTACATGCCCAGTGGTTTTCTGAACGGCTGATTAACCAACCCTCTGGGAATTCAAATGCAGGGTGGCAGTTATTAGTTTTGCCTTTATAAATGATCGGGGGGAAGGGGAGAATTTCACCAATCATTGAAACTGCAAGCACTACCGAGGCCTGCCTCTTGTCACCTAACCCACAGACCTCTACCTGCTTTGCCATGGTCCACTGGCTGCATGGCACTAACTGGACACCAGCTGATTGAAAGAAAGATGACCACCATTCTCAGATTAGGGTCAGGTTATGTGCTTTTACAATGCTGTGTGCAATAGCAAAAACTACCCTGGCATTAACTACTGCACCCTCTGACCTCAGGCGTTTACGATATTTTTAAGCTCCTCTTCAACATCCTCAAGCAATGTAGATCATCATTGGGGCTTAGTGGGCAGCTCAGGGATAAGTTGATGGGGTCTGGGTTTTGCTGAGCTCGGGAGGTAATCTTTCTTAAAACCTCTCACAGTACTCTCGTTTATGGTTCCACAGTACTTCTTATTATAGTGAGTAATGGTATTCTAACATCGTTCTCAATGGCATGTTTATCGGTTTCAAATCGGACAGCTACTGTACCTCCCATACTCTCTCCTGTGCTTTTTAGCAGGAGGACCGAACAGCTCACCTGACAGCTCACCAACAACAGACTCAGCAACTTGGAAGGGGACTGAAGTGGACTGACTCAGGGTTTCTGCGCTAAGCGGTGCTCCAGATAAGTCCCTTTTGACAGAAGTATTCTTGTTCAGCCAGGAAAGAAGCAACATCTTCAGTTTTGTTGTCAGTCAGTAGTAGCCATGTACAAAAGGCTAGGAATACAGTCACCAGAATTTCTCTGCAATTTGTAGACTACTGACAGCTAACAGCTAACTTCCCAGTACCATAGTAGTGCTAATATAATTTGATACTAATAAGTCTAGGATGCACAGCCGTACGGAAATTTGGTTGCACTGTAATAATGCATTATACAGTATATACATATTTAAACAAAGGGATCTCAGTACAACATCAGTTACATTTCCACATAATTATTCACATATATTTTTGTAACAACAGATATGAAAGGGGGAGGAAGACAGAAATAGCAAGGGAAGGCAGAGAGATAGTGAGATGTGGAGAATCACGGAGACCGATAGAGTGATCAGTTCCTAGGTCTCACAGGAAAAGTTGGTTGCGCAACAAGACAGACAAGAGACAGAAAAGGAGAGAAAAGAACAGATCATTGCATTTAACTGTTTCTGCATAACTAATGAGACAGGGCATTATTCAAACCTGTCACAGTGGTGGTAGTGGTGGTGATGCTGGTGAGGGGTCACAGTAGCATCTGACATTGATGATTGTGTTGCCGGGAAGAGTTCCAGGCTGGCCACCCATGTCTCCAGATCACTCTCCACTGCTGGTTCTGAATCACTCTCCTCCTGAGGGTCTGGTCATCTGGAGGGTGTACCCTGGATGCCAAGGGATGTACTAGCCTCCACCACCACTGGCTATGGGTGTGCTGTGGCAGGACCTGTAGGGACATGGACATATATGACACAGACAGCACATGATGCCAAGGTATGTACTGGCCTCCACCACCTCTAGCTATGGGTGTGCTGTGGCAGGATTTGTGGGGACAGGCACATAATATGAGAGGGACAGCACATGATGCAGTGTAAAGCCAACTAACAGAATAATGGTGCAGCACAACCATGACAGTGCCCCATGCATGTGGCCCATGCGACTAGGCAGTACCCACAGATGGACATGTAGAACACCACTGTGCAACACACAGTTAGTAATGTGCAGACATGGACATGCAGTTAACACAGTGCAGTAGGGCATGACACAGGATAGAGATACACACTGGGACCCATGGTCACAGCATGTGAGGGGGTGCACACAGTGGTGTTGCAGTAGGAGTGGGGGGGATGACACACAGTGCAACAGGAACATAGATACTATCAGAAGATGCATGTTGTGCACCGTGTTGCACTGACACAAGACGGTGGCCCCAGCCATAAGTGTGCATTGTGAGCAGGCACAGGAGAGTCCAGAGCCAGCCTCACTGAACACTACAAGGGTGTGCACCAGATGTAGCCTGGGTGGTCCATAGTCATGTGACATAGAATAATTGTGCTACATCCAGTGAGGTGGAGAATGCAACCCCATTGGTGCTGACAGTGTACTATCGACCCATTGGCTGACATGCCTGTATCATAGCCTCAGCCAGGGACCCCGACACCTAGACCTCCAGCAGCAAAGATGCCATGGCCTCCCAAGAGGGTCAAGTTTGCAGCACAATGCAGATGGAGTGGGCGCCACTGGTGACATGTTGTTCCCTCTGCCGTGTGGCCAGGTCCCACTTGCCATGATGGCTGAGATGACCATGCACGCTGTGCACTGACTCCACTGAACTGTCCCTACCACCAGCAGTATTGACCTCATCGGTGATTTCCTGCCATGCCTGGTGGACAACAGCATCCATCTTGTCGTACCGCCTGATCAGATGTTCCCATTCCCGGTACACCTGGACAAGTAGCTCGCACTCCAGGGCACTAAATAGGTGGGTGCGAAGCCTGTCCCTGTCATGGGTAGAACTTATGAGGGGAACAACAAAGGGGGTGGTCAGTGACATGTAGTCCCCCCATTTCATTGGCTCAGCCAAACCTACAGTTTCTAGGGCAGGGAAGATGGCCTGAGTGTTGGTGTACAACAGGCAAACAGTGGATGGTAACAGCTCATGGCCACCCCTCCCCCATGGCAGAAAGCCCAGGGGCAAGCCCCACTGGACAGCAAAAAGGGCCCATGACCTGGGCATCTAGTAGGCCACAAGGGGTACTGCATGGCACAGCATGAACAGCCACGGCAATGGCATCACTGACTGAGTGAAGCGAGCCAGCCACAATGAAGCCACACATGACAAGGCTGCAATCACCTGGCCTGCAGGACCAGCACAGTGCATTGTGCCATTGCATAATATACATAGGCCACACAACTGGCCACGCCAATGTGCCAGAACACTACCTCCATGTGTGGGGGCTGTGTGGGTCCACTAGGACAACACAGGAGCACAAAACATGCACACCATTGGGTGTACATGCAGACATACAATGTATGATGCAGCACAGGTATGGAGACTGTGTGCCATGTCGCTGTGAGTGGCCTGGACATGTGGACATTGGACACTCAAGGGGCTACCACACAGCATGTGAGCCACATTGCACTGGTATGGTACACTGGTTGCTGGTGACCCACTGGCTACAGTGTCACACATGTCAGGGTGCCAGACGCAGTAGTGGTCCCATCCGCACACCCCACTGTATCCCAGGACATAAACATACAGGTCCGTGACACACATATGTACAGCCACATGATGCCACAGGGGACAGGATATAGGGGTGTGTGCCATGGGATGCACATAGGGACACAGCCATATGCACATAGTGAGCAGAGGCCACCATGCTGTTGGGGGGCCATGACAGTGAGTGGTCCTCCTCCCATGGCAACAGGCATTGTATTATAGCTCTGCCATATGTTTTGGCATGGGTCACAACATGCAGTGGTGGAAGAAATGGTCCCTGGCCCACACAGGCTGGCAGGACTGCATGACACAGACCACCTGTGCTGTTGGGGGCCCATGTGCTACATAGACCAACAGAGGTGATGGGCCCACAGGTGACATGCAGCATGGTCCATGTACCTCCAGCAACATGCTGCCAGAAAGGATGGCAGGCTATGTGCATGTGCATGTGCCCAATGAAAAGAATACGGCACTACTCAATAAGGGTAGGGGACCCTCTATGGTATCCTGGCCAATGTACACGCATTCCCAAAAATACCACTAACAGCCTAATCAGGTACACTGACAGGTGGCATCCACCTGTCTGTCCCTTCCCTGGGAAAGAGCTGAAAATAAACAGCATTGTCTGGGCTGCCCGTCCCAGTAAACAATACCTAAATACGTACAACATAGTAATAACATATACAGGGGAGGTGAGCAGCATGATTTAACTGGCCAGAAAATGGATGGGGATTGACAACGCACACTCAGAAGGACAGTTTAAGTTGCTTACATTCCTGTGTTGTATTCTCCTCCTGGCTCGCACCTGTAGCTGTCTGTGTTGGCTCCAACAGGTGGTGCAGAGGTTCCCCCTTTAAAACACTGGGGAAAGTAGTATGTAAATGCATGCAGAATGTTCCAGAATGAGATGCTAATGAGCCACTTTGCCCACTGACTGCCTGATCAGCTCATTCACATGTCAGGTTAGTGACTAGCAGTGTTTTAGAATCACACAATGCAAAGGCGGTTTGCACAACATGTTTATGCCACGCTGTTTGTGAATAGCGCAATGTGGTTTGTGCAGGTCGTGGCATTTTCAGAACCTTCTCAACATGGTGGCCATATTGTGCTAGGCATGCACACTGCACACACCCATAATGCTGCACAATCCATCACCACAGGGCATGCATGCAAAGTCATCACATTACCGCTATCATGCAAATGGGTGTCTGCAGTGGAATTTGTGCAATGTGGTACAATGGTATGTCAATCGCATTAAATCCGCACTATGCAATGTACAGCCAACGTGCCCCAGAACTGTGAAGTAGGCATTGGAGGCAGATGCCCACTACCAGACCAGCTGGAAGCAGAGTCATGCAGAGTGCTGCCCGTTGGAGTGAGGTGGAGCTTGCCAACCTAGTTGACCTGGTGGTCACCAGTGATGGCCATCTGTTCAGACAGACTGACCTGGAGGGCCCAAGGTCAAAGGTGTGGTCTGAAATTGGCCAGGACCTCAGCAGGCACACTGTGATTTCTTGCAGTGGTGAACAGTGTCGGCAACATTATGCAGACCTACGGAGGAGGGGACAGTGGCTTCATAGCGAGAGTCAGGGCATGGTGCTCGATGGCACCATGCCACCCCCAGGTGAGTGAGTTCACTACCTAGTCATCTAGTGCCAGGGACATGGGGATGGGCATCCACACCCACACAACAGGTGGTATAAAGGCTGTATCAGCATCCAGGCCGTGATGTGATATCCCCGCCCATCCACAGACAGGGTCACCTGCAGGTCTCTGGTCACACTAGCTGCATGGTGGCAGGCTGGTGGAGCATTGTCTGTGGCTGCCCACTGCACTGTGCTGTGGCAACACAAACTTAACACTGCCATGGGTGCCCATCATGATGGGACATGACTCCCAGTCAGGCACATCTGTAGGGGAACAGTCCGACCACATGTATCAGGTCACGTACAGCATGAACCTGCTACACAGTGGCATGGTTGCACACATGGCTGGCATCTCCTCTCAGTGCCTGTCCATGTGTTCCCTGGCCAGCACTGCCCCAACATGTGCCTGGCACACACCACTCATTCTGCACATGTATGTGCTCCTGATTTTGTGGTTGCAGTTGGTAGTAGGTACTGATGCTCCTGTATTGCATGATGTACTGGTGGTGTTCCATGACCCTGGTGCATCTGTGCACTGTATGTTGCGTGTCAACCTGCCTGTCTTTGACCAGTTGTGCACCAAGAAACCAGGGATTAACTCTCCACATAACCAATCCCCATCTGACCATACTGTACCTGATGGCACCACCTGAGTGTACCTTGGCCCAATCCTCTACCCATCCAACTGAAGTGGGACTATACATACCACTATACACCTTTGCAAACACATGGCATGTAAGGGTGTGCACCTTGGCAGCCACAGGGGCACATGGTGCTGGCATCCCAGGGGTCCACTAGGTCACTAGCCCCATGTCCACACACAACGCACACCTAACACATCTGTGTCATTGACTGCACCGACCACGCTGCTCGGAACAGCGCACCAGCACGCCACCTACTGCATGGCCCACACAGCATCTGCTGCGACTGACGTGCCCTGTTGTGGGATTCACAGTATGCAGGCTGTGTCCAGTGGCATGTGGGTGATACACATTTGTGCACAAATGAGTACGTGATGGCAACATGCTGTCTGGACAGATCAGGAATGGTGGCATTCCGATCTTGCATGGCCATCACCAGTTGTGCAGTGGCATGTGGCGACACCATGTCGGATAGGACCACTCTGCACAATTTGATACCTGCAACACCCAGGCTGTGAAATACCACTAGATGTCACACATGTGGCCACTGGGTCCGGCATTCAGATGCATGCCTGCGCATGTGACAGCCTGCATCACAATGACCACCACAACTGCCACCTGTTACGGCAGTGTTGCTTCACAATGGACTGTCCCATCTCCTATGCATCCATCCAGGTGGTCACCAGACCCTCCACAGGTGGTTCTGGCTGCCATGGTCCACAACCATGTACATTATGGTGCCCTTCCATGATGGCCACCTATGTGCCCAGTGTTTCCTGCATGCACCCCCACCAGTGGTGTACCACTGCACCTTCACTGGCCACTCACTCAATATGTCATTGTGTGTCTATGGGACATGCCTCACAGCTGGTCAGATGCCCAGCCCATCATGCTGGCCAATTGATGCCCATCGGGTCATACACAACGTGCTCTTATAGGCAGAGTGCGACAGCTGTGTCACTCTGTACAGCCATGTCAGTGATGTTGTTCATGCAAACTGTCTGCTGATATGCCAGTCACGTACATGTGCAGTGTCATGCTCCAGAGCATACGACTGCCACAGATGCCATTCAGCTGTCCTGGGTGGGACTGCATGGGGCCCCTGGAGAGCGGGTCATAGCATGTGCCAGATGGACATGTTCCCACATGCAGTCCCCCACCCCAACATGTGCCAGTGTCTGCTATGCTGTCATGTTTGTGTACAGTCACATGTCCCCACCCTACACATACCACGCACCACCTGTCCTCCCATGTGTACCACAGTAGTTAACTGGTGCCTCGCATGTCTGCACATGGCAGGCTGTGGATGCCCTGCCACCTGATATGGGCTGTCCATGGGTCACACACCTGACCATGTCCTTCAACCACACCTGTCAGCACACATGACTGACACCTATGCACCAGGCAGAACCTTGCCTTTACACCTTTGCAGGTGCACATCACCCACCAGGGATGATCTGGTCTTGCACATTGTGGGGGATGTTGGCTGTGGACATACGGTGCTGGGGATGTCCACCAGTAAGTGGGGTCTTCGTGCAGTGTGGCCATCAACCAGCGGGATACTGTTGCAGCTGTCTGTGTGCATGCCTGTGTGCGTATTATGCCCTCAGGGTCTCCACTGCAGCCAAGTTGCCACAATCCTGGCACCAGCAGTGCCCATTGTTAGTGTTGGCCAGCTGTGTGTTTTGGCATGCGTGACTATGCTGCAGCTCTGCATGGTCCATGCACTCATGGTTTACAGATGTCTCTCTGCCAGGGTCCTTGTCAGCATAGCCCTGGGTTGGGTATTGGGGCCATAATGCCTGATGCATGCCACTGACAGTTTCTGTTAATATTCTGTTGCAGAGTGCTGGGCTGGAGGCACAGTCCACTAGAGGCCTAGGGCAGTTGAAGGGTGCTCCACAAGATGACAGAGGCTAGACTGCTTGTCCCATGCATGGGGAAGCAGCCAATCACATGAATATGTCTACTGCCTATGCTTCTTTTGTAATCACCTGCAGTGACCATGCACCACATGGTGTCAGCCATGTCTTGGTTGCCTGTGATTCTGGCTCTGGGTACTGTTCTCACACTGGTGGATTGTGTCCTAGCCCTGATACCCACATCCCATTAGGCCCAAGGGCATGCCTTGGCCACACAGACCACCAGCACAGTGCACATACAATGTCAGTGTGCGGACATTGTGTGTGTGGAATGGCCAATGTCACATGCCGGCTCTATAAAGCGCACCCACAACATGCCTGGTGCCTCTGCCCATGGTGTTTACAGTGACCCAGCCCTGCTGTGCTGCTCCACAGGTGTGCTGTTCACGCATCATGCACTCCCATGTTTGGCCCATCTGCCCCTTGGTTGTGCCTCTGCCCACAGTGTCCTTGGATGTCCCTCATCATGTGCTGGACTGTAGCCCTTTGGATGTAGGTTGCTCATGTATGCCATTCATGCACACATCCTCTATAGTGTTTCTACACTGCCCCTTGGTTGTGCCTCTGCCCACAGTGTCCTTGGATGTCCCTCATCATGTGCTGGACTGTAGCCTTTTGGATGTAGGTTGCTCATTGTGTGCCATTCATGCACACATCCTCTATAGTGTTTCTACACTGCTGCACAGTCATGGCGCTGCACACCATAATCCTACAAATGGGTAGGTGTTGCTACAAGTGCTCAATCTGTGGCTGTTAGGTCTTGGGCCAATATGGTATTTCCCCTTACTTGAGCGCCTGTGTCCCAGCCTGACCACATTGTTTTGTCATGCCAGAACACCCTTTGTGTGTCAATTACTCCTGCCCTTGATCAATCCTGTGGACTTTGGTCATTGCCCAATGGCACCTTTACTGTGTGGTCCCTTCACCCATTTTCACATATCTCCCCACCAGTTGGCGCTCCATTGCCCCCTCGGTGGTTGTCATGCCTGCCTTCTGTATTGGTATCCATCAGTGTTAGGCAACCTGAAATGACAAGGGAGCTTCAGTTGAGACCATCAAACACACCTAAATTCCCCAAGACCCCGACCCACTTTCCTCAGTATCACGCAGATATTGTACATTGCTTGAAATATACTTCCTGTACTGGACTGGATAAAGCATTTAAGGTTATTTACAGCATTACAGGTTCTGTTCTGAGATGGCTGTGGGTGCCGTAGGTTAACCCCGGGGAGGGCTGCAAGCAGCACTAGCACCACAGGTTGCCACCACTGCTCTTCATGGTTGCTATGTGTTTTGTGGTTTGGGCATTTGTGCTCCTGTTTGGGTGTTATTCATGGGAGTTGGGCAATCCATTGCTGACCAGTGCTGCCATGGTGTTGGTGGCACACTCAGTGTGGGGCATGCACATATGGCCTGAAAGGCGTGGCATCTCATGGCCTATACACTGCCATTGTTGTATGTCCACAAGCTGTGCCCTAGTGCAGCTGAAGCAGACCACTTTAGATACCTGCCAATATCCATCCTGCCCCTGCTGCCATGTTTGCATTTGGTCCCTTTAGCCCTCCACTTGCTGTGGTGCCTGTGGTTACAGGCATCTGCAGCAGGGTCAGGGGGTCAACAGACCCCTCACAGTATGTGCTGTGGGTCATGGTGTGCCTCCTGTCCCCACAATACCATCAATGGAGTGGCAGTGACATGGACAAGGTGGGATTTACCCAGTGACAGGGGTGGCTACTGTACACCTTTGTTACTGAGGATACATTGTACTGCAGGGCAGGCTGCATTACACCTTGCTGTCTATGTGTCTGTTGGTTTTGTTGCACTATTGCATGGGTTGCACTGCAAATGTTGCATTCTTTTGGCCTCCCTTCTCCTCCAGGCCCTTCATAACCGACAGTTCCTTTTCCTGTACTGTGTTCATTGCCATGTGTGGCCCATGCATTACAGGTGCCACACCATAGATTACTCCTACACCTGTGTGTGTCATTCAGAATTGTGGGCTGCTAGGATGAAACATTGAAACATAGAAACATAGAAGTTGACGGCAGATAAGGACTGCAAGACCCATCCAGTCTGCCCATTTTTTCTACCTTAGGAATATGCCACAGTAGGCCTGTACTCTGTCAATGGTCTATCTATTCTTACTCATCTTTAATGCTCCCTTATGCCTATCCCATGCCTGTTTGAAGCCCTGAACTGTATTCATATCCACCACCTCCTGAGGTAGGCGTTCCCATGCATCCACCACCCTTTCTGTGAAAAGAACTTCCTCACACTCCCCCTTAACCGGCCTTCCTCTAATCTCATGCTGTGTCCTCTTGTCCTGCTATTTTTCTTATATTGAAACATGTTAGACTCTTTCACCTTAAGATGTTTGAATGTTTCGATCATACCACCTCTATCTCCCTCCTTTGCTCTAGGGTATACATATTGAGCTCCATTAACCTGTCCTCATATGTTTTCTGATGCAGTCCCTGCACCGTTTTGGTTGCCCTTCTCTGGACTGCCTCCATTTTGTTAATGTCCTTGAGCAGGTGCAGCCTCCAGTACTGCACACAGTACTCCAAATGGGGCCTAACCAGTGTCTTGTAAAGAGGGATTATTACCTCCCTCTTATGACTTGCGATACCCTAACAATCAATCAATCAATCAATCAATCAAATTATTTATCCAGGCGAACACCATTGAGCAAGCTCATTTACAAGGTGGACCTGCAACACACAAGTCAAGTAACAATGCATTTATATACAGACAAATAGACAGTAGATGCAAAAGTACAACAGTACTGGTAGGCCTGCAAAGACAGGATAAGTAAAAATACATTTGGGTTCAGGTAAAAGTTCAGGTAAGGGTATACATAACAATAGGGTAGCAAGTCAGTAAACATTTATACCAGATACAACAACATACATGGTTTAGTATTCCTGTAACGTAAAGGCATTGTGGTCCAGTGACGAGATTAGTTGAAGTGGATGCTACAAGCGAAGAGACATACATAGTCAGTTTAAAAAGACCCAGGCGTATCAAGGGGGAGACATGTGTCGGGAGAAGTGGGCAGCCTGGGGGGGGGTCTGGAACTGTGATAATACTAGAAGCGAAGGAATGAGATGCTGTAGGTATACAGGGAATAGGTGGGTGAGGGAGGGTGAGATTTAGGGCGGTAGATAAGTAGGTCACTCAGGGACAAGTTATGCACTGATACAAGAAGAAAGGAGGATGGGAAAAGCAGGGAGGATGTGGAAAGGGGGTGTAAGTAAGCTAGGATTATTGGAAGCAGTTGCAGGCCTCTGTAATGTATTTTGAGTATAAGTTCTTAAACACAGTGAGACTAACAGGAGTCCTCAGTGTCAGTGATTGCTGTAGCACATTCCAGAGCTAGGATCATGGAAGCAGTTGCAGGCTTCTGTAATGTATTTTGAGTATAAGGACTTAAACACAGTAATACTAACAGGAGTCCTCAGTTTCAGCACATTCCAGAGTGACGGTAGAAAGAATCCTATGGCAGCTCTCCCAAAATGCGTTAGGGCTTTGGGCATTTTCAGAGAAATCAGTGAACAGCTTCTTAGAGCATAGGTCCCAGGCATATTGAGAGTCAGGCAATCAACAATGTACTGCGGAAGTTTGCCAGTGATAGCTCTGTATGTCCAGACAGCTGCATTTGTATTTCGTCTGTAGTGTAGGGAGATCCAACCTACTGCTGCATATAAAGAGCAATGATGGGTGGAGAAGGGGAGACCAGTGATGAAGCGCAGGGCTCTGTGGTAAAGTATGTCCAATTTAATGAGGTATGAAGTAGCACATTGGCTGTATATAAAGTCGACGTAATCAATTAGGGAAAGGAACGTAGACTGAACTAGCTGTCTCTTGGCCTCTGTAGTTAGTAGGTGGTTTAACCTGAAGAAGAGACCCAGTATCTGCCTCAGCTTTTTTAACAAATCCTCCAGGTGGTCTGCAAAGGAGAGTTTGAAGTCTAGCCAGACTCCCAGGTATTTGAATTTCGGCACAAATTCCAGGGTTTCTCCTAGGAGGGTGGTGATGGGGGTAAAGCAGGCTAGACTGCATGGTTAATAGGTGAAAATAGCATTGCCTTTGCCTTTTTGGCATTAAGTAGCAATTTTTTACTAAGGAACTGGTATTGAAGTATGTTGAAGTCAGCTTGCAGGTTGCTACATGCAGTTTCAGGAGTTGTACTACTTAGGTAGATCACTGTATCATCTGCAAACAGATGAATTTTCACCTCATTGATGCCTGAATCTATATTGTTGATGTAGATGGCAAATAGGAGTGGCTCCAGGATGTATCCTTGTGGAAAGCCTCTTTTTAACAGATTTGAGGGGGAGAGTTCACCTTCGGCCTTGACCTGTTGGTGCCTATCAGAAAGGTAGTTGTGGAACCAACACAAGGAGGTAGAATCTAGACCAATAGCTTTTAATGAAGAAAGAAGGAGGCTGTGGTCGACACTGTCGAAGGCCTTACTTAGGTCTAGAAAAATGGCGCAGACAAATTTTTTGTTCTCTAGCTCGCACTGCCAGTCATTTGTCACCTTGGCCAGGGCCATGATTGTACTATGTTCAGTTCTGAAACCAGATTGCATTGGGTTTAGCAGGTTAGTATCATCTATGAAAGATTTCAGCTGGGTATACACAATTTTTTCCAGAAGTTTTGATAGTACCGGGAGAAGAGAGATGGGTCTGTAGTTGTTTAGATCACACGGGTCTCAGTTTAAACAATGGAATAACATATCTGGTCTTCCACAGTTTGGGGAGGGTCTCTTGAGAAAGGGACAAGTTAAATAGATGCGTAATAGAATCGGCCGAGACATGATAGGCAATCTTTAGATAGTATGAATAGAAGGTGTCAGTGCCAGCACTTTTTCTGGTGTCCAACTGAGGAGGAGATCTTTGACCGCTTTTAGTGAGGCAGGAGAGAATGAAAAGACTGCATCTGAGGGACTAGATTCCGAAGGTTGCGTGGTAAGCTGGGAGCATAGGTTGCATGCAGGTGAGTTTTCAAAAGCTAGCCATGTAGTAGCAAAGTGATTGTTGAAGGCTTGTAGTATCTCTTTATTGTTCTTGATAGTTGCATTGTCAGAATTAATTTTTGAGGGGAGAGTGTTTCCTGTGGTATTACCAGAAAGTTTTTTTATTGTGGACCAGAGCTTGATAGGGAAGTTGGAGTCAGTGTCAAGTTCAGAGCTATAGAAGTTGGACTTGGTTTCCCGAATTAGCTTTGTGCAGTGGTTTCTGGCTGTTCTGAAAAGATGCCAGTCTTCGGCTTTGTGGGATTTGCGTGCTAGCTTCCAGAGCGTGTCTCTTTTTAATAGTGCTGCCTTGATATCTGCTGTAAACCAAAGGCACTTTCTAGCCTTTATGCGGGTTTTGACTAAGGGTGCGTGGGTGTTAAGAGCACTGGATACAATTTTGTGGAAAATGGCATATGCTGTTTCTCCTGATTTGGCTAAATAAAAGGTCTGCCAAAGCAGGAAGGCTTTCAGGTCATTGATATATGCAAGCAGGTCAAAATTCAGTTTTGATCTTTTGTAGAGAACTTTGCTGAGGCTGTTGGTTTAGGGACTGATCTTATGCCAGCAATAAAGCAATGGTCACTAACATCGGCAGAAAGATCCCAGCATGGGAGAAGAAATGGGATTTGCTTACTAGAAGTACATCTAATAGTGTACTTTTCATAGGGTTTTTCTTATTGATACGAGTAGGTTCATTAATAAGTAGAGTGAGCCCATGAGAGTCACAGAAGGATTTAAGTGGAAGAGATGCACTTGACAGCCAGTCGTAGTTAAGGTCCCCTAGTATAATTGTTTCCATTGTGTCGGTACTCATAGTAGATGATAGGTGGATAGGAGCTGTGACCTCAAGGACGGGGTCTATAACATCCTATGACACGGAGGGCCATTGATGTAGATATTTCAATTTTTAGGACAGGCATTCAAAGGCATTGGCAATTGATGTAGTGTCGAGGGTAGAGCGACTGTAAACTTGTCCTTTAACATAGATGGCTACACCTCCACCTCTGGTTTGTCTATCGGCTCTGAATAACAGATAGTTGGGGATATTGACATCTTTGTCTGGCGTGGATGGATGAAGCCAGGATTCAGATATGACAAGTATATCCGGCTCTGTGTGGATAGCCCAAGCCTGTATTGAGGTGAGTTTCTTTAAGAGGCTACACACATTAACATGTATAAAGCTGATACCTTTATACTTCATGACTTCGGACAGTGAAGAAATTGCTTGTATAGGACCAGGGTTAAGTTTAACATTACTTGAGCATAACAAGAGGAGGAGGACAACTTTCCTCAGGGCAACAAGCGATAATTTGGAAGAACTAAACCTTCTTTGGCTAGTGGAACTATTGGTGTAGGAATGCAAGGACCAATTCTTTGTACTGTTCAGTCCTAGTGATACACATGCTAAGACCCTAGCCATATGACAGCAGTAGATACAGGTACTGGGCCGAGTAGGTAACATTCCTTGGGTAGGTAACGAGATGCCGGTGGCTGTCCGAGAGGGAGACTCAACTGAAAGTGGGTACGACAACTTGGGGGCATTGCACGAGTTGTATAGGGACTCCATGAATAGACATTCTTGTGGTAGGGGATGCGAGTCCTTTTTGGGGTAAATTCCATCTGGCGTGTACCCTAATAAGGGTAGGGTGCATAAGATGGTAAATAGATAGAGCCAGATTGCAAGTTTCATGGTTAAAGTCTGGGAGTCAGAAAGAGAAACAGTTGTAAGGGCTTTATCTGGGCAAGGTATCCCCAGGTAAGGCTACGTGCCGCGAGGTCTGAAGGTTATAGGTGCGATACCACTTATTTATTTGTTTGTTGTTATTTGCTTTTGGTAACCAGGTAAGTGCACTAGGCATAAGGATGCCTATTTCAGGCACGACCTGGGAGAACACAGTTTAGACATACATAATTGTATATGTGATGCAGCACATGAAAAGCAGTACAGTACAGAGTCAAATCAAAACTTCAGGTATGGGGAGACAAATTTTGCAACAAACATGAGTAGGTTTAAATGGTATGAAGTGGTTACAGAACAGTAGGACAAGTAATACAATGTAAGAACACAAGCATTGCAATAGAGGGCATACATAGAGAAAATATATCAAGTCACAATGTGGTGGTTAAAGAACAGGGAGGAGAGGAAGGGAAGGAGACAGGAGGGAGAGAGAGAGAGAGAGAGAGAGAAGAGGGAGAGGGAGAGACAGAGACAGAAAATAAGAGAGAGCGAGAGAGAGAAAGAGGGAGAAGGCCTGAAAGATGGTGTTGAGAGAGGCGGGGAAGAGATAACAGAGAAGTAGATTGAAACAGGGCAGGGGAAGAAGAGTGGAACTAAGGTGGATTAAAGCAAGTGCAGGGGTTGGTATCGTGTAGGTGCTCTTTGTGAAGTTTCTTAAAAGTGGCATGGGTGGTTGCTTGTCGAATAGCTTGGGGTATGGAATTCCAGTATTTTGGAGCCACGTGAGAGAAAGTGCATGCACCCATATTAGTTCTGTGTCTGGGAATGTGAAAAAGGGCTTGGTCAGTCGATTGCAGCCCATAGGAGAGAGGCTGTGTATCCAGTAGGGATGTGAGGGATGGGGAGGCCAGATCTGACAATACAGTCAACTAATGAGCCAAAGGCCTGGAGTCTGTGGGCAGAGGGGCACGGCCATTTTAGGTCACTATAGAGCTGGCAATGATGTTTGAAACGTGGTGATGTGGAGGCATAGTGCAGATGCTGTTGTAGGTGGTATCCCACTTATGGAGGGATGATTTGGAGGCAGAGAGGTAGGTGACTGAGCAATATGCAAGGGCTGGGAGAAGAAAGTCTTATGCCACAGCAAGTCTAGTCAAGGGGTAAGGCATATCTGGTCTGCAGGCACTACCTATTTTGGTGTTTACCGACTTACAGGTGGTTGTAATGTGCAGATCAAAGTCTAGAGATTGATCGAGAGTAACACCCAGGTATAAAGGAATTGGTGCTAATCAGTGAGGAGCCGTCCACACACGGGATAATTAGGGCATTTTGATTCGCTTTAAGTCTAGCAGATGAGCCAAAGAGCATGGAGTAAGTTTTACTAGAGTTGAGAATAAGTTTGTTTTCAGTGAGCCAGGATTGAATACTTGCAAAATCAATGGCAAGAGGGTGGTTTAAGTCGACAACAGTTCTGGCACTGTGGTAAATAACTAGATTGTCAGCGTAGAGCAGAGATGAACAGTTGGGTGCAAGGAGTGGGATGTCGTTAATGAAGATAGAGAAAAGTAAGGGCCCAAGGATTGAGCCCTGGGGCACTGCATGAATAGAGGAAAGATCTGATATGGCTGAGTTAAACATACAGCTTGTTTTCTATCGGACAGGTAGCTTTCAAACCAGGCCATTGCATCAGTGGCGAGCCTAGGAGCGTAGTTTCATAAGAAGAAGGGTATGGTTGACCAGGTCAAATGCCTTAGTTAGGTCAATGAAGACTGCACCTGTCAAGAGGCCCGAGTCCATGGAGGCATATATGTCATTGGTGAGTTTGAGGAGGGCGGTGGAGGTGCTGTGTCGTCTTGAAGCCATGCTGTGAGCTAGATAGAAGGTTGTATTTTTGAGATATTCTATGGATTGGGTGGACACTAGTTTTTCCAAAAATTTGCTATGTACAGAAAGAATTGCAATGGGACGGTAGTTCTTTATTTCTTTAGGGTCACCCTTTTTTGGAATTGGGGTGACTGGCTATTTTCCATATATTAGGCACTATGCCATGGCATAGAGACAGGTTGAACATTTTGGTTAGGGGAGAGGCAATGAGTGGAGCAGCGGCTTTCAGGAGCCTTGGTTCAAGTCCATCAGACCCCGTGCTGGTGCTGTCAGGAATGGTGAGTAGCAGTTTAACACTTCTCCTCTTTTATGCTCTGGAACCTAAAGGGTGGTGTGAGTAGCGGTTTGGTATCGCTAGGGGGTGCAGTGTTGTGGACAGGAGGGAAGGAGGTGAGGTAGTTTGTAAGATCTGAGAAATGGTGATTAAAAGAGTTTGCTATGGTCGCCGGATTATTGCAGTGAATGCCATTTAACAGCATATCACTGGTGTGGGCCCTGTGATTTGCTCCAAGGAGTGTTTTTATGGTTGACCAAAATTTCTTAGAGTCACCTGAGGCTTTTATTAGCAGGTCCTTGCAGAAAGAGCTTTTGGCTAAGCGTATGTTTTTCTTGCATGAGTTTCTCAGAAAACGATAGTGATTATGGTCAGTCTGCATCCCAGTATCTTGAACCAGCCATGCTTTATCCCTGGCTCTTATTTGGGTAAGTAGGGCTTGTTAACCACTTTGTCTGAGTTCCACGAATCTGGCGGGTGACACGGGGAGCATGGGTGTCTTGGAGAGGGCTAAAGTGGTCCAAGAAGTAGTCAAGAGCTGCCTGGGCAATTGTTGAGGTGTAGATCGGGGGAACAGTCAATCAGTGAGAGATCATAAGTAAACTGCGCTAAGTTAAAATTGGCCAGATTGCGGAAGGTAATGAGTTTTGGGGGTGGAGATGGTTTACTGGTAGAGTGCTAGATGCAGTAGATAAGGGAGTGATCACTAATTGCATCCGCAAGGGTGCCTGCACCTATTATGCTGTCAGGCCGGTTTGTAAGGATCCAGTCAATCAGAGTACTGGTCCGAGGGGGAGCCATGGCCCCTGTTGGGTCTGTGATCATTTGGTGAAGGTTGTGGCCTTGTACCAAGGTGTGAGAGGACTGGTTTGCACTACTAATCCAGTTTAGGTTTAAGTCTCCCAGTATAAGGACTTCATTACAACTAATGGTGCTGTCTATTAGGGAGAGGAGTTTTTCAAGACCCTTACTGCCACTAGCAGGAGGGTTATAGGTGCAAACTATGTGTAATTTCTTTGAGCCTAGTTGTAGTGTGGCATGGAGTGCTTCACAGTGAGACAGGGTAGACAGTACATTATGGGATAGCAACAGGTGCTGCTTATAGAAGATGGCAACTCCGCCTCCACGTTTTGATGATGGTCTATCTTGTCTGATGAGATTGTAGTTAGGCAGGGAGCAGAGGGCATCAGGGTTGGAGGGTTTTAGCCAAGTTTCAGATAGGCACAGGATATCAGGGTGGTGTTGAGTAGCCCATGCCTCAAGTTCAGCAATGTTATGAAGGAGGCTCCTGATGTTCATGTGTGCAATGTGGAGGCCCTTGGTGTCATCCAGATTGCATTATTTTGAAGGAGGTTACCCACAGGCCCCAGGTTTAGTTCAACATCCCCAGCTAGCATTAAGGCCAGGAGTAAAAGGTATCATAGCTTACGATGGATGAAAGGGGTGGGCAGGGTGATGCTAGGCACTGGGGATTTATGCAGGGTGTAGGATAGGTGGTAGATGAGTTTTGAGGGATGAGAAGAGGGGAGGTGTCACATGGTCAGTGTGATGGCATTCACAGCATGGAGAGTTTGTAGTCATCTGGGTGGGTGCAGTGATGGGTAATTCTTGGAGGGTAATATAACATAGGCAGCCATATAAGGTTGAAGAGAAAAGAGATTAGTAATAATGTGGCAAATGGGCTTAAAGCCATGTTGAAATAATTTGAGTGAGTCATTGTGAGTGGGATGTATGGTAATAGAAATCTTTGAAATGAGAAAAATGCAGGACTTATCTAGCCAATAGGGTTGGGTTTGTGACCTGGCATGAAAGGAGCTAAATTTTAGGTGCTCTCTAGAAAAGGTTAGCTAAGTAGTAAGGTGAGGAGGGTTGTGTTATAGATAATTACAGCAACTATCTCTTTACTGGGAGGCACTTGACACAGAGAGCTTTATTTGGCACCAGCAAAGTCAGAATAGCAGTAGAAAGTCCGATTTCCCACCTGAGTTTCAGGCGTTGAAACTGTATGGAAATGGGAGCAGCTTTATTAGCTAGGTTTCCGTCATTCACCACAGCTGCTTACCAGGGAAGTGAAATTAGTTACCGCCGCTACTTAAACTTATTTGCGAAGCAAGGGAGGTAGCCTAGCTGGGATTACAGTAGGAGTAAGACTAACAGGCAGAGCCCAAAATGGTCGAGGAGCTGCCCAGACTGCACTACAGGCTGCTGGTTTATGTTAACTTATTATTAGTAGGTTTCTTGTTTTGTTAGTGGATGAGAGTACAGGTGTAGGTGAGAGTTAGGGGAAAAGTGGTGCTGCCTCATTGGTAGAAGGCTATAAGCTGCGGGTGGGAAAGTGAGCTGATTGGTTAAAACACCCTGGACAGCCCTATATAAGGGAGAGCTGACCAAGGGTGGTGGTGGTGGTGGGGCAGTGCTTGGCGGCGGGGAATAACTCTGCTCCTAACGCTGCTGGTGTCCTACAGTAGCTTGTGGCTGTCCGTACCTGTCTGCACTCCGGATGACCAGGCTGGAGGAGGGCTTCAGGAGCTTGGCCCTCACGACCGTCCTACCACCCTCTGCTTCGGGGGGGGGGGTCCGAATACAATCTGATGGGAAGAGGAGACAAATTTAAGTGAGTAGGGGTCTTTTGTTTGCCACACATGGGGAGGGGGTAAGAAAGGGGAAGGCTCAAGCTGTAGATAACAATTTTGTAAGAAACAGCAATGTACAGTTTGTGGTTTCTTTACTGCTCTAATATAGGTTTAGGCAAGACCAAAGAAATGTGCAAGGCAAAAGAAAAAAGGAAAACATGTTCAGCTTTTACAGGATTGGTGCAGGGGTTTAAAAAGCATTGTAATAAAGCCTTGATCTATAAATGTTCAGCTTTTACTGGATTCTACACTTTGGAGCAGGGGTTAAAGAAAGCATTGTAATAAAGCCTTGATCTATAAATGTTCAGCTTTTACTGGATTCTACACTTTGGAGCAGGGGTTAAAAGAAAGCATTGTAATAAAGCCAAGCAGCTCGAGTCTCCACGTAGGTGATGGTTTGCTTGCTTCTGAGAAAAGGCTCCAACTTTAAACAATGCTCATTAAAGCGCCAACTTTGCTAAATTCTTCTGGTTGCCACAGATTGGGAGAACTTAAATTACAATAAGCAGCTAAAGTCGACTTTTAACAGTACGTGGCTAGATAAAGCTGTGGCGTGGGAGACTATCTCCATTCAAGGTTCGTTCACAGTTATTCAAAAAAAATAGGTGCCAAAGTCTCTTCTCTGCTCACTAATGCTGCTGGCGTCCTACAGTAGCTCACGGCTGTCCGTACTTGTCTGCGCTCCGGATGACCAGGCTGGAGGGAAGGCTTCAGGATCCTGGCCCTCATGACCGTCTGACCGCCTGCTGCTTTGGGGGGGTCCGACAAGCAAGGAGATGTTTCTATGACTCAGCAATAGTTACCAGAAGTCATTAACCTGATCTAAGCAGTATCATTAGCTAAGACTACACACCACAGGGTCAGCAAAGTGATGTAGGCACTAAAACTACTTGTAGGGAGCAAGGAGAATTTACTATGACACAGCGACTAGGGACAGTAATAAGAAGTCACAAATCTGATCTAAGACGAGTGCTAGGGGAGACTGCGGTGGGTTAGTTAGGATGGGACACTTGAACTTGAAGTGGCAGTTCAAAATTTATATGTCTGTGGGCATCCTAGGGAGGTGGGGAGGATAGATTTGTAGCAAAGCCAATGGCAGGGGAGGGCGAGGCAAGGAGGTCCATATAATAATGGTCAGGAGGGTGATGGGTGGGTGGGCGTAAAATTTTTCGGCTTTGCTATGCGTCTCTGGGACTGGAGTCTCAGCAAGTGCGTCTTAGGCGGCAACCCGGAAGTGCAGACCACCCGGTCCACAGTTCTTGCGGCGGATGAGCAGGGAGCCCTGGAGGGTTCTTGGCTGAAAGGGAAGAGAAAGCAAAGCCGATTAGTACTGGTCACAGACAATGGTCAATCTATCCAGTGACAAAACAAATTTACAAATGAAGGGGATCGATTTCCTTGGTGCCCTGAAGTCTGGGCAGCAGTTATAGAGGCAAATGAAAGGGCTGTTTCACTTAATCAATCTAGCAAGAGCAGTTTGCAAGTATTGCAGCTTTTTTAGGCAGTTTACAGGCAGATTCTAACAAAATAGGCATACAATAGCAAGCATAAGTAAAAAAAAAAAAAAAAAAACAGCACCTTTTTAGCTCTGGAGAAAGATAAGAAGGGGTGAAGGACCAGTCAGAGCAAGTCTGGAGAAGGCACTCTCACTCCGATTGGTTTGCAGCTTTGTCATACCTCTCTGGGTCTGGAGTCCGAGCAAGTGGTCTTGGGCGGTGGCTTTGGGAGCACCGACCACCCTGCGGCCACAGTGCAATACACCCCAACATCCCGCTAACCTTATCTACTGCTTTAGTGGTCTGCTTGGATGATTTCAGGTCATCTGTGATGATGATGCCCAAGTCTGTTTCTTACCTTGTGATTGCCAGCAACTCCCCTCCCAACCTATAGGTGGCTTCAGGGTTTCTCTTCCCTATGTACATGATCTTGCATTTCTTTGTGTTAAAACCCAGGTGCCACTCTTCCGACCATTTTTCCAGTTTTTTCCAGATCTCTTCTCATTCTGCCCACCCCATCTGGATCATCTACTCTGTTGCAGATCTTGGTGTCATCTGCAAACAGGCACACCTTACCCTCCAGTCCATCTGCAATGTCACTGATGAAGATATTGAAGAGGACTGGCCACATGACTGATCCCTGAGGTACCCCACTTGCACCTCTTCTGACTGTATACTATTTACCACCACTCTGTTTCTGCCCACCAACCAGTTTGCCACTCAGTTGACCAACTTCTGACCCACCCCAAACCTACCCAGCTTATTAGTCAATCTTCTATGTGGAACAGTATCGAAAGGTTTGCTGAAGTCAAGGTAGGTGACATCAACTGCTCCCCCATGGTCCACCACTTTGGTTACCCAGTCAAAGAAATCTATGAGATTAGTTTGACAGGACCTTCCTGTTGTAAACCCATACTGTCTTTCTATCCTGTGCTCCTATGGATTCCAGGTGTTGCACTATCCTTTCCTTAAGGAGTGCCTCCATAATATTGCCCACTACTGAGGTAAGACTGACTGGTCTGTAGTTCCCTGTCTCCTCCCTGAAAACACTCTTGTGTGGAGCGGGATCACATGAGCCCTTCTCCAGTCTTCTGGGACCTCTCCTGTGCTCAGAGACTCACTAAATAGCTCTGATAATGGCTCTGTTAGTTCCATTCTTAGCTCATTTGGTACCCTGGGATGTATGCCATCAGGTCCTATTGCCTTGTCCACCCTGAGCTTAGAGAGCTCTTGTAGAACTCCTTCTTTTGTGAAGGGACTAGTGCACACCTCCCTCCCCCCTCGTGTCCATGGTGCTGAGGTGTTGGCCCTGCCTTACCTTGTCCTCAGTAAATACAGAGCAGAAGTGTCTATTTAGGATACATGCTTTTCTTTTGTCCTCCTCATCACACACACCCTTGTCCCCTTTGATCTTAGCAATACCCCCTCTGGAGTTTTTCCTTTCACTAATGTATCTATAGAAAGTCTTGTCACCTTCTTTTACTGTTCCTGCTAGTGTTTCCTCAGTTTGGGTCTTTGCCTGCCTTGCTGCCTTCCCTGCTTCCCTTAGGGAAGTTTGGTATGCCTCCCTATCTTGGTCCAGCTGTGTTCCCTTATATTTCCTTAAGGAGAGTCTTTTGTCTCTGACCTTTTCTGCTACTGTTTTTGAGAACCAAAGTGGTTTCCTTCTTCTTTTGCTCTTACTTTTCTCTCTAACACAATGGGATATTTCTTCATGTACTGCATCTTTAATGCTTGCCCACTTTGCCTGTACCCACACACTTGTGTTTATTCTTGCCAGGGCTAGTTTAACTCTGTTGGCCATCTTATCAAAGTCAGCTCCTCTGAAGTCCCATATTTTTGCCTTGGAATGGAATGATTTAGTTTTAGTGGCCAAATTGAACCATACCATGTGATGGTCACTGGCCCACATGTGACCTTCTACCTGGAAATCTATGATCCTTTCCCCATTAGTCAGTACTAGATCTAGGATAACCCTGACTCTTGTGGGTTGTTCTACCAGTTGTTTGAGTCCCCCCCCCGGCCGCAGGGAATCCACTATGTGTCTAGCTCTGGCAGATGTTCCTGCTGGTATTGACCAATCTGTATCTGGCATGTTGAAGTCTCCCATTATCAGAACCTCCCTTTAGCTTTCATGTTTTTACATCTTCTAACAGTAATATGTCTATGTGCACACCCTGGTCTGGAGGCCTGTAGACAACATCAGTTTGTATGGCTGTCCCATTTCTTGTTTCCAGGGTGACCCATAGTTCTTCTGGCTCCTTTTGTGTATTCTGAATTTCTGTAGCTTTGATATTTTCTTTGACATAAAGGGCCACTCCACCCCCCCTTTTTGCACCTCAATCCCTTCTGAACAGTACATAGCTAGGTACTGAAGTCTCTCAAATGTGGTTACTGGGGAACCATGTCTCGCTAATGGCTACTATGTCCAGTTTAGCCTCTGTCATTGTTACCTGCAGGTCTGGGATCTTGTTTCCCAGACTTTGAGCATTTGTGTACATGATTTTCCATTGGCCAGATTTCAGTGTGTTAGTTGTTGGGCAAGATCCGGTGTTTCTCCTGTGCGTTGTATGGGGAGCTGGACCTTTTTCCTTACCTGGTGATGCAAATGAACTACAAACATGCTGAACTCCTATTTGAGCACTAGTTCAAAGGAGAGGGGTGTTCTTCCCATTCAGTGTATTGGGTGCTGCACCCCTCTCCCCATTTGCTAGTTTAAATATTCTGCAAAGATGTCAAACTTCTGCCCCAATGCACTGACTCCCTCCTTAGTCAGATGCAGTCCACTGAATTTAAAGAACTTTCTCTCCCAAAACTGTTGCCAGTTACTACAAATTTGTGTCCTTTTTCCTGGCACCAGCCCTTGAGCCACATGTTTAGCTCCCCTGTCTTCTCTTCTCTGACCTTCTGTCATTCTGCCCCCTCTCCCAGACTGGCAGAATCTCATTGAGGGAGATGCTGGATGAAATGGATGACAATTTGTCAACCAGCCTGGTCAGGTGTTCCTTGGTCTCCACAACTGACCAACTGGCAAGATCGTTAGTCCCTAAGTGTACCAGAATGTTGATGTTTTCTCCTGCTTCCTGCATGATTTTAGCATTGCAGTCAGTGTCTCTCCATGCTGATGTACCCTGGAGACATCTGACCATTACCTCTGGCTGGAGGTTGGTATCAACTCCCCGAATCATGGAGTCTCCTATGATCAGGGTGGCTGTATTGTTACAGCTATTCTCCTGGTGCCCTGGCATCATGTGTTCTCTGGATATCTGGACCCCCACTGTTTGTTACATTCCTCCACCAATGGTTACAAGGCCATGTTACACATGCTGCCACATGCTCCCCAGGCTCTGACTACCCCAAGAGCTGTCTGGGGCTATGTTGGTGGGCACATGGCTGCTATCCAGATGCACCACCCTCCACAGGTGGCCATGTGGTACAGCCTTGCACTTTCTTTCTGAAAATGTCACCATGTGTGCCTTGTTGTCCCATGTTCCATGTGTGTGTGTCATACTGCTGTTTCCCCACAATGTTTCAGGGCCATTGCCCTTCAGAATTTCGGCCAGGGGCAAGGACCATGGTGGGGCATTTCTGTGGAGGTTTCACAGTTCGGGTGCTCTGCCCTATATGGTCTGTGTCACACATCCTCTTGCACTCTATCTCTGCTTTGCCATGTACTGTGCCCCTTTGGCCCAAGCTGCACCTGTCTGTCTGGCCCACCAGACATGACTGCTGCTGCTACCTGTCAAGGGGCCACCCTCAGCTTCACCACACCCTCATGCCATGCCGGCATGTTCACACTGACTTGGGTACCAGTACCTGGCTTTCCTTGAACACCATGCCATTGGCTCTTGTCATCCTGTCATGCACTGCATTCCTAGGCATGGGACCTCCACATGTCAGTGGGCAGAGCCACTGCCTCTAGACAGCACACAATCAGCATCTGGGACACACATCACATGGGGATTTTAGAGGGGGGACATTGCACATCTCAACACTGTTTCAGCAGCATTTGTACTGAGTGCACTATTTTCCTCCTCCTAGGTACACATCAGTGGCCGAAACCAGGGACACATGTAACACAGTGAAGTGCATGCTTGGAGCTGTTGGCCTAGCAGCAGGCCAGGCTGCTATGCAATATATATGAGCAGCAGGAGGAGATCCCCAGTGAGCTGAGGGAGGTCCTTCAGCTTGTGGCCTCTGTTGAACAGAGGACAATGCCACCACCCCCTCCTCCTGCCCCATGACACTGTCCTCTAAATGCCCCACTCGCCCACCACTTAGTTAATGCCATTTCCCTCATATTATTGCATAAATAGTTAACTTGTGTATATAGTTCCATTGTAGATTGTTTTACCTTTGTATATAGTTACCCCTACTTCCTCACCCCTCTCCGTAACATTTTCCCCTACTCCTCCCTACCCTACCTCCTTCCATGTTTGTTGCACCTTGCATTTCTTTCATTCTTGTTGTTACTGTATGTATACTGTTTTATATCTTTTTGTTCTTCTTGATTTTACGTTCATATTTCTGTACTGAAGCTGTTTAATATTTGTTGTATTGTGTCCTGTGTCTGTTCTTGCATTCTGTGGTGCTTCACTTGTGGGTGTACAGTGTTCCACTCTCCACCTGTTTAGGTCAAGTGGGGTGGGAGGGCACCACATGTCACTGTACCCCTCTTTCCCTTGGCAAGTGCACACCTGTATTTTGGCAGGCATTTAGAGAGTCTGGTTCCAATTCTGCCTATGTGTTGGCATTGGGGGCTAGTTCCTGGACTGTTGCTAGCATCTTCCTACCCTTTCTGGCAATCCATGCGCTGGTCCACGTGTGCCAGCCAATAGAGTGCCAAATTTCAAAATTCACCACCCCTTCCATGAGGTTCACCCCCACCAGAGTCAGAATAAATAGTAAGGGGGCTGTGGGGGGTGCAGCCCCCCCATTAAAGATGGGAGGTGAAATAAAATCCCTTGTGCCCTAATGATGGGCACACTCGGATGGACGCATTCCGATGGTGGAACCTCTTCCTACTGGGCTCTTTACTATGTCTTACAGGCCACAGTGTGCCTCTCTCCTTTTGCCCAGTCCACCTATGTCACCAGCTGGGTCATCACACAATGTGGTCCACCTGGATGTGCTTTGCTGTGCTGTTCCCTGTACCTATGTCTTCATAGACCTGCCACACATTTCCCATGTGGTCACATATCTGGCAGCATGTGGCTTGCCTGGCCATGTATGTCAGCCCTTGTTGCGGCTCTATGTTGCCCTGCTGTGCTCTGCAGCCTTGTTGCACTGTCCTGTGCTTGGCCTCTTGCCTTCTCCAGCTGTACTATTGCACTGCAATGTGCTGTTCTGTAACTCAGGGCAACTGTTTGTATTGTGCCATTGCACTGTGTTGTGCTATTCTGTGACTGTGACTTTAAAGCTACCCAAGTTCAAAACAAGTTTTGGGAGAATGCCTATAAGCTTTGTACTGCCGTCTCTGTGGAATAACATACAAAAATCGTTAAAGCTTAGTACTCCAGTCAGTCTATCCTCCTTCAAGTCACTATTGTTATTTTTTTTTATTATTGATTCATTTTTATTGTTCAGCAAATATACTATTAAAATACACTAAAAGATTGGAGCAAAAAGGGGGTTACAATTTCATCACATATCATGCACAGATAATACAAAACATAAAAAAAGAAAAACAAGATCTAATGTTCTATTGGTAAATGTTTAAGCTTCATATAAATAGCAAAACCTTGACTTAGCTAAGCCTAAATCGATTTAAGTTCATAAATACATAGAAACATAGACTTTAACGGCAGATAAGGACCGCTTGGCCAACCTAGTCTGCCCATTTCCCTACCTAGAGGATAAGCTGCAGATCCTATTTAACCAACAGCCTATTTCTTCCTAACCCCCACAAAAATTGCCTAATGTCTGTCCCATGCTTTCTTGAATTCTACCACAGTTTTAGACCCGACACGCTCCTCATGAAGGCTGTTCCATGCATCCACTATCCTCTCTGTGAAAAAATACTTCCTCACATTTCCCCTGAGCCATCCCCTCTCTATCTTCAAATTGTGTCCCCTTGTTCTTGCACATCTCTTTTTCTGAAAGATGCTACCCTCTTGGACTTTGTTGATTCCAATGAGGTACTTAAAATTTCTATCATCCCCCCCCCCTTTCCTCAAGGGTATACATATTAAGCTCCTTTAGTCTCTTCTTGTATGGCTCCTCTTGCAGACCCTGCACCATTTTTGTTGCCCTCCTCTGAACTGCCTCCATCCTGTCTATGTCCTTGAGGAGATGGGGTCTCCAGAACTGGACACAATACTCCAGATGGGGTCTCACCAACTGTCTGTACAGGGGGATAACAGCTTCCTGTTTTCTGCTGGTGATGCCTCTCCATATACATCCCAGTATCCCCCCAGCCCTCTCTACCATATTATAAACATCTATATTAGTATATACTATACTTATCCGCTCAATACTCATTCAGGGGTCTATCCATCCTTAGATATCTGTAAAACACATGGCCCTCTGTTTTTAACTGTTGTTCAATTAAAAAAAAAACTTCATCATTTAGGGAGTTCACTCCATTATAGGCAAAAAACTTGATACATTATAACTAATATTTCATGTCATAATATGATTCAGTCCCATATTTTATTATTCTGGAGCAGGGAGATGTTTTTCTTTGCACTTCTTCATATAAAAACTTTGATGCCCTCCTTGCATCCTCAATAATATGTGGATGCAAGAAAATGAAACGTGGGTCATATTCAGTATTCAGTTATTTAATAAGAAAATTATTTAATAAGTTAAGACGTGGAATTTTGTATAGGGGGCACTGCACCAAAATATGATACAGACTTTCTTCAAAGCCCCTCTTACAACTACATAGATCAGGGGAAACTTAACAGAGGTCAATCTATTAAAATAAGTGTACTTGGAACAAATGATTCCCATCCTTGCCCATGTAATCATTTTCCTTTCTAGAGACGTGAGTGGTAAGTCAAATAATTCTCCAGAAATGAGTCTATCTCATTTTGACCGAGCCAAATCACTTGGTGTTGTGTTTTAATCAAGTCCATTTGTTTTTCATAAGCAAACCTCATAATTTTCTTTTTAACCAGTTGTTTAAATAAAGGAGATATTGTAATATGATTTTCCCAATTTGACCAAAGATGGTACATTGAAACTCTACCTATAGTACTTTTAAGTGTTTTTACCCAAGGGGATGTATAATCCTGATTTTGCCACATAATCTTCTCTTTAAAACATAAGAGAGGCAAACAGTTGGGGTGATGATTAATAATGTTTAGCCAATAACACACCATTCGTATATCAACTATTGTAACAATAGGAACTCTGCCCAATGCTCTTTGCTATAACATTAGATGTAGATGATGGGACTTGTAATAAAGATTTATAAAAAAAGAAAGGGGGATTTCCAAACTTGGAGGGGAATTTATACCCCAAATCTCTGCACCATACGTAAGAATTAGGTTAATTTTGGCTTCTTCAGCCACTAGTGCAGGTACAACCGAGTAACCCCCATATTTAATATTAAAATGTAGTAGGCTTTAGCAATCAATCTAGCCCTTGCAGCTTGTTCCCTCCAATGGATTGTCCAGGTTCCATTCAAAGAAAAGTTAACACCCAGGTAAATATAAGAAGTCACCCTATCAATAAGGTTGTTATTTAAATAGAGCCTTTGACCCTTTTTTTTTTTTTGCTAGAATGAGTTCCAAAAATCATAAGCTTGGTTTTCTTCATGTTTATTGTCAAATCTAATTGATTACACTTGAGGTTAAGTTGTGCTATTTTATTCTATAGTCCTTGGCTGGATAATGCTAATAAAATTAAATTGTCTCCATAAGTGAGAGTATAACCAAGAAGATTCTTAATTTTAGGAGAGTCAAGACTGGATGCCTCCTTATAAATCATAAGGGAGTCAATGTATAAATTAAATAAAAGTAGGCTAATAATCATCCCTGTTTTAGTCCCAAAGATGTTCTAAAACAATCCGAGACACTGCCACTATTGTCAAATCTAACAGCCGATGTTGTCTGTGAATACAACATAAAAATTGGGGTCAAAAGGTTCAATGGTAATTGTTTATTCAATAATAATTCCCAGATCTTGACTTTGTTTACAGAGTCAAACGCTGTTGAGAAATCAACAAACAGCATATATAACTTCTTTTTGCAGAATGACACATATTTTTCTTTTAGATGTGAAAGAGTATAAATATTATCAATAGCTGAAAATTTTTTTGCAAAAACCTGCTTGAAACATGGATAAAGGGGAAATCAGCTCAGACCAATGTTGTAATTTTTGTAACAATATTCTTGCAAAAATGTTTCCACTAATATCTATCAAGCTGATAGGACGATAGTTAGATGGGGTTTGAAAATGACGTTTTTTATGAATTGGGACAATAATGTTTCTAGTCCAAGACAGTGGAATAAATCTCTCTCTTAAACATATATTGGAAAAGTTTGTTAAAAAAACAACCCAAAAATTCAAATGTGCCTTGTAAACCTCACCAAGGATGAGGTCAGTCCCTGGGGCTTTGTTATTTGAAAGATTTATAATGGCATCTTCAACTTCCTGAAGCGTAAACACTAAAGGGTTGTACTCCCCCTTCCTAACATGACTATTTATTAAATCATCTCCAAAATTAGGATCTTTGTTGAAAAGTGAATTGTAGTATTCTGTCCACGTGTCCTTCGGAATATATATCGGCAGGATTGGGTTCTAATTTTTGTTACCATTAGCTACTAAAGCCCAAAAAAGTCTGGTGTCACCCTCCTTCATAGTTTTATACATAACTTCCCACTGGTTATGTGTGAACTCATTTTTTTTTATGTATAAGAAATTGTTTGTACTCTCTACGAGCTTCATTTAGCTTTAACATCGCTTCCTGGGTCTCATTCTTTCTTGTTTGCCTAATAATGCCTCCCCAACTTTTTTTTTGTCTTACACATTGAATATCAAACTAGGATGAGGGCTTGATGTTGGTGGTATGTGTACAATATATCTCTTTAATGATCTGTTGATAAGCTATATTCAACAACTGATTGATTTGCTCACTATTGGTATTATTCTGGGTGCTATGAAAAAGTGCCACAAAACTAGGAGAATAGATTAAATTTGACACCCCCTCCAAGGTTCTATTGTTCAGTTTCAGTCTCATTCTCCCCTGAATTTCCATGTCTGCTAATGGTTTTATTAGAGAGGTACTAGATTCATGATTTCTAAAAGAAAACAAAATTGCAGCATGATCACTTTCCGTACACATTACTACCTTTAGTCTCTTAAAATATTGATTACTAAAGGGGGAACATAAAATAAAGTTGATCACGCGTCTACCAACAGGAGAGAAAAAGTTACTTTCCCCTTCCCGATCCCCATCCAAGTCACTATATGCCTATTCGGTTAAGGAAAATTTGGACTGCTTTCCCTGATCCTAATTTTTCACTGCATCTCTGGCATGCCTCCATGGTGTCTGTCTTCTTTGCTATGCCTGGCCTTGTGGCATCTCCTTAACATTTCTTCTAGTACTCTCTCCACTTTTGTTAACTAATTGTGCTCTTTATCACCCTGTCCTGTGTCCTCTCAATGGTTTTTATCTCTCCCCCTTTTACCTTCAACCCCTTCTTCTCTGTTTACATTTATGGACACATTGTTAGTCTTGTCTCACAAGGCACTGTATGTAATATACCATTACCTAACTGTTTTCCTTGTATAGCTCACACGATTACTGTTGTTGACACATTACTACACTATGAAGGATTTGTACTACTGTTCTCCAAATGTTCTCCATTTGTGACTCCGTTAACCTATTGTATTCAGTGTTGTATAGTATTACTAGATGTTATGTTGTGACTGTTATAAATTATATATCCTGTGTCCCTGTGCTAACCTGGCCCATCTTGTAAATGAGCTATGCTCAATGGTGTTCACCTGGATAAATAAAGATTTTGATTGATTGATTGATTGATTCTTTTGATTGATTGATTGATTGATTGATTGATAAGTCAACTGTTTGCATTGTACCATTGACTTCCATTGTGCCCCTGGCTTTGCATACCATTCACTAAGTGTTTTGTGATAGTGCTATTTATATGTGAATACCACTGCCCTGCCCTGGCACTATTACAGTTTATCGCGCAAATCATTTTTTGTGTGGGCACAATTCTTTGTGAATCCTGCCACAGCAGTTTTACTTGCAGACATGTGGGACTGCCATGGGGGCTGCAAAGGTCCCCTATTATGTCAACTTGTTTTGGGGATTTTGGAAGCAGGAGAAAATTTACAATCCTGAAGCTAATCCATTTTTTCAGAACATCAAAATATACTGTATTATAGGAACGTGGTTGCACAACTATAGTTAGGGTTCAACTTTCTATGTTAAACTGGAAATTATTTTGCACTTTAATAACTTTGCAACTAGTTAATTGATTCACATGAAATTCTGCATGTTCTAATAGGGACCAAAGATCTCTTGATGTGGTAAGTATTGTTCCCGTCGGATGTATTGGTGCGGAGACACTGAGTGTCAAACAATGTGCAAATTACCATTTTTTTTATAAATTCTTTGTCATGCTGCTGTACAAAAACGATGCAGAATTTTGGTCTGACTGTTTTAGGGTAGAAAGGTCTTGGATCACAGATATGCTTTTTGAAGAGTTGGTGAAAAAAATGTTAATCCGTTCCAAAGTTATTATAATTCAAAGTTTCCCATTATTTCCAAAGCGACCAAATAGATGTGAGCCTCGAAAAGGGATTCTTTATCATAAATGTGGAATCCTTTCTCACAAACACAGGATCTTTTGCCATAAACGGGTAATCTTTTCCCATGCTGATGCTATCTTGTTTTCAGTTAGTGGTGACAAGAAAACTAAATAGCTAAAAAAATACACAGGTTTAGTAGACAACAAGAGCTGTCTATACCTAATTGGGACCAGCAGAATCTGATTCTGGAGTTAGTTTTTCCAAAGGTTACTTAGAAATATGTTTTTTAAACATGCTGAAATCCTTTTTCACTAACTGTAAAAAAAAAACACTAAACAGGATACTTTTTCATAATTTGTGAAAAAAGATTTTCTTTTTCCTCAAATTGCAAAAAAGGAACCACAGAAAATGATTGCTTTTCACAATTTGCAAAAAATTAATTTTAAGACAGCTGTTACTGTACTTTGTCATGCCACAGTTTACAAATGGTTGTTAAGCTTGCTATGGCATTTCTAGGATACAAAGGGCTTGCCCACAGATGTGCCTTATGCTGGTTTGGTGAAAATATATTACTTTGCTTTGGAGTTATTCGGGTTTAAATTTTGCTTCATTTCCCATAGGATAACAGTGTAATGTGAGGTTTGTCACTACACTGTGAAGAAACAGTTTGCAATTTTCCTCTATAATTTTCAGAGTACAAAGGGCTTGTACCACCGATGGTGCCTTTTGTTGGTTTCTTGAAAATATATTAATTTTGGCGTCCAGTTGCATAGGTTTCAAATTTTGCTGTGTTTTCAGTGGGATAACATTGCAGTGTGAGGTGTTTTAAGCACTGCAAACTACAGGATGGAAGAACAGCACCCAGAGGACCCTGCGCTTCCACAGGCAAATATGGATACCACTACACTATGTCAAACATTATGCATGGATGTGAATGCAGAGCTTGAAGGACCCTGTGCTCCCACATGCAATATGGATACCATTATAGACTGATGGGAGCCCAGGGCACTTTGGGCCCTGTACTCACAGAGATATGAATACATTATGGAGTGATGACAGTATAGACCTTATGAATGGATGGTAGTGCAGGACCTGGAGAGCACTGCACTCCCATTTGCAAATATCCATAGCATTATGGTGTGATGGGAGCACAGGGCCTGGTGAGTCCTGCTGTCCCACAGGGAAATAAAAATACAATTTCAATCTGTCAAAAATAATGGATGGCTGGGAGTGCTGGGCCAGAGGGCATTGTGCTCCCAAAAGCAAATAAGGCTATGATTATTCAATCTCAAAAAGTAAGGACATTTTTTGCCAAAAACTTTATTAATGCATCAGTTAGGATTCCACTGACAAAAGTTGGTAAATGTGGTGCTAGGGTTTCTAACCCTATCACCCCATCCCCACACTGTATACACCAATAGGCGTTGAAGGTGTGCCTTGGGGTTTTCAACCCTAATGCTCACCCTATTCCATGAGTAAAAACATTTTTATGGGTACAGTATAGGAGAATGCGGTGAGCATTCTGGCTGACAACTCCAAGACACTTCCCCGATTCCTGTTGGTGCATGCAGTGTGGGGGTGGGGTGTTTGGGTTAGATCCCTAACACCACATTTCACAACTTTTGTCTGTGGAACACTAAATGATGCATTAACAAAGTTTTTTTGCAATGACTAGAGATATAGATGATTGCATCTGTATATGGGAGGGGACCACAGACTCAACCCAGGACTTTGTCAGTTGGCTTAACAACAACAACTTGAATTTGAGGTTCACATCCACCACTGCTCCTGAGAATATAAGCTTTCTGGGTATTACACTAATAGGGGATGCAGCTAATAACAGGGTTACCACTAAGGGGTTTAGGAAGGATACCGTGACTAATGCAGTGATGCGGTATGATAATGCCCACCCTACTAGCTTCCATTCCCTATTGTCACTTGTTATACATAAACAGGAACTGCTCTGATGACACAGAATTTGATATTCAACTAAATGAACTTAAAAAAATATTTAGAGTTAGAGAATATAAGGAGGATTTGTTAACTAAGGCATTCAATGAAGTAAACAGAAAACAACAGAGAGAATTGTTAGACAACGCAGAAAAGAAGTAGGAAGAATGGGGTCTAGTAACATGTTCAACTGAATATAATAATATGACTGGAAAAATAGTAAGCATTATTTGGAGAAACTTGCCCATGCTTCTGGCGGATAGAGTAGTGGGGGAAGCTGTTGGGGCCAGTCCAAGAGTGACTTTCATAAGAGGCCCCAAAATCAGGGATTGTGTAGTACATAATCAATTCTCCTCCATATAACCATCCCACACTACTTGGTTACCCACTAAAACTGCAGGTTGCTATAAATGTTCCAACTGTAATGTTTGCCAATATATGCAGATAGGCAAGGACCTCAGTGCTTTTAGTGACAACCAGCAGATAGGAATTATAGATGTTATCTCATGTAATACTACTTTTGTGGTTTACTTAATTTAGTGTACTGTGGTCTTGGGTGTGTGGTTAGAACTGTTAGAACACTAAAAGAGCATATTCAAGAGCACATATGCTCCATTATATGCAGAAGGATGGATAAAACCATAGAGATACATTTTAGAGAACATCATGGTTCTGATCAAAAACACTTTAAATGTATGGTGATCAAATGTGTCAGACTTCTAAAAAGGGGTGGTGATTGCCTTAATTTGCTTTTAAAAAGGGTCAGTTTTGGGATCTTTCAGTTGGGTACAGTTAACCCTCATGGGCAAAATGACTGGGACTTAAAACCATTTTTGTGATATTCCTCTCTCTTTTACCGCAAAAAAATCTGCTCCCCTTCCCCTGTTCTCCACCCCCCTTCTTCTTTGAAATCAGATTGAGTCTTAATGTAAACAGTTGTCATTTTACATAGCTATTATACAATTCTGCAACATATGCTCCTCAAATAAGATAATGAATTTGCCTTTTACCTGACCCCCCCAACATTTGATACCTGTTCCTCTGATTTTTTAAGTTTTGAATCTTTAATAAAGCCAAAACAGAGATTAAATGTAATCATGAATTCCAGCAAAATTCATGTTTGTCATTTGTATGTTCATCCTGTGTGCAGGAGCAAGCAATCATCGTAATATGAGAGTGACTTTTGAGAGGTGTGACACTGTCAGTTCAATGCAGAGTGGTCTGCAAGGGGCGCATCAGTGTCACACTAATCATAACAAGGCTGATCATGAAACAGTTTTGGCTTCCTAGGCAGAAAAAAATCATGTACTTGAAAAGAAAAAGCCAATCCAATCATGGGTCAGCTCTTCCCTTTGATCTATGCCACACAGCAAGCAGAGCTCATCTGTCATGATCAGCCTGCTGAGGAATGGAATTTCAAACATCCAGGAAGAGCCCCAAGCTGTCATTGATGCCAGCTGTAACAAAGAAAAAAAGTCCATTAATGTCTGTTGCTGGCATCCATATAACTGTCCACCCATCTGACCCTCCCACTCAGCACCCACCACCCCACCCACAAACATAACTCTGACACTGGGATTGCCCAATCCCCCAGTGTAGCCACCTCATTTTGGGGGGGGAGGAGGGCCTTGCCCGTGGTTCAATGTTGGACTTGTCTATCTGCTTGATTACCCTCTTCCCTTCTGCTCCATTCAGTGTTGCCTTCTCTGTGGCTAGTCTATTTGCCCTGTCTTTCATTCTTTCCCCACTGCCTTGTGGCTGTCATGCTTCCCTTCTTGCTTGTTTGTTGCTGCTGCTGCTCTGCAGCTCCTGCAGCTCATCTGCCTGTTCTGTGTCCACATGTCTGTTTTATTTTGCTTTGTTTTTTTATTTTGCTCAGTGTGCTCCCATTTGTGGTTCTCCTGTACATTGCTCCATTTCTCTGTCTTGCTCCATTCTCCCACTTAGTTCCACAGCTTGAACCCCCCCAGACTGTTGTCTTGAAGCCTTGTGACTTGCTTGTGCCCCCCCTCCCAGTACCTCTTGTCTTGTCCCCTTCCTCTGTTTTTTTGGGGGGATTTCCTTGGTTCATTTTTTCTATTTGTACTCTACAGTTTTTCTTTATTTTCTCAGGATCTTAACTCTCCTCTTCTTGGTTCCGTGACATGTGATGTCACTGCCCAGCTTACAGCTATAACAGCTTCCCTGCTTTACTATTCTCCGTTTCCCCTCTGCACTTTCTTCTGTATCCTATTCAGGCTGTGCTTTCTTGGCATTATCTACTCCCAAAGCTCCATCTCAACACCCTCCACCCCCCTAAACATAACACTGATATGGGGAGTGCCCAATCCCCCAGTGTCAATTTCGCTATCTGCAAAAAAGAAAAGCGTTGTCAATTTTTTTAACCCAGTAAAAAAGAAAACCATCCATTGATGTCTGTTGTGCCATTAGTCCCCACCCGACCCTCACACTCTGCACCCACCATCCCACCCCACAAGCCCTTACTTACCCACAGTGATCCAGTGTCATAATCCTCTGTGGATCGTACACATGTCTTCACCCTTCAAAACCAGACCAAGAACTGAGGAAATCAGGCACGCAGTTCAATGTATTTCAATAGAGTTTTGTACATAGTGGCATAACTCTGCCATTTTTGAATATTTTTGCCCCAGGCTTTCAACATGCCTTTTTTGGACCCCACCTCATGAACAATTGCAATGAAATTAGGAAAATCTGTTCTGAAAGGTGATTTTGTGGTCACTGCATGAAATCACCTCTGGGGAAGGAGTTGAACATTTTGTCTGCCCTTGTTCATGAGGTGGCTCAGAAGAAGGCTATGTTGAAAAGTTGATGTAAAAATATATATATAAAAAAAGTTATGAGCTTACATTGAACTTTGCGAATGCAGGCTCAAAACTTTGGTAATTGCTAATATTTTTATCCCAAATTTTCAACATAGCCATTTCTTCACAGCACCTCATGAATGTGATAGCTGTCATTTTTCAAATCCTGGCCAAAATGTGTTTTTGTGTCTGATTTCACAGTTCCTGCATGAAATAACCTTTCAGGAAAGAGCAAAAATTTTCTCTGCACTTGTTCATGAGATGGGGTCATAAGATAACTATGTTGAAAGTTTGGGGCACAAATATTAAAACATCAACAAAGTTTTGAGCCTGCATTGACATTTACAAATGCAGGCTCATAACTTTGCACCACAATGCATCTAGTACACCAGGGCTTCTATACCAGCGGTGAACATCCAGCATTAACAAATGCTTGTTACACATGCAGTAGAGTTCCATTGATCCAAACTGCCTGGGGGCACCCAATTTGTTTGGATAAATGGGAGTCCAGATAAACGAGATACATAAGCCTTCTTATCGAATACATGGCAAGAGTGAGTCTGAAGTTACATTAAAAGCACTTTATTTCATCACAGTGCTAAACCACTAAGAGAATACAACAGAAAATGTTACAGTACAGTACTGTATTTCATCCTGAACTTACACAGCAAGCAGAACAGGACCAAAACAAATCAGTGATTTAAAACATTCTGTTTCTACTGTGCACCATTCTAATTCTCCTCTTCAGGTGTTCCTCTTTCTAAAGTGCTAAGTGCTGTGCATTTCCACTGCAATTTGCATTTTCTTCTATCCTGGTGTTCCTCCTTCTTAAGTGCTAAGTGCTGTGCACTTTACTTTTACATTTTATAAACATAAATGGGGAAAATGACAGAAACAGAAAACAATATGAAAACTGTACCCGTCTTAGATGTTCCTCCTTCTAAAGTGCCAAGTGCTGTGCATCTCCACAGCAAAGTGCATTTTTACATTTACACTTTATAAACTGCAAATAAGATACACCCTCCAAGCTTAAACAGCAGAAAATGAAAGAAATAGAAAACACGAAGAAACTGTACTAATGTTAAATTGTACAGAAAAAAATTGGTCACTGTTTTCTGCTTTAGTCAAGAAAATCTTGTTTTACTTGCCCATGCATGTGAGTTTCAGATCAGCATCAGATCCACTGAAACATAGAAACATAGAAGTTGACGGCAGATAAGGACCGCAAGGCCCATCCAGTCTGCCCATTTCTTTTTCTACCTTATAAATGTGCCATCGGCCTTTGCTCTGGTGTTGAGCTGCCTCTCCAGATAATGCAGTCATTTTTCGAAGCAGGTTGTGGCCTCTGAGTGTGTCATGGGCACTTGCTACATCATTGCATCCTCAGCCTCCTCTTCATCTTCTAATTCAGGATCTTAGTGACTGCTTCTGATGAGGGTTAATATGCTGTCCTTGTTGAGAATTTCATGCCCCTCCCCACTCAGATCACATGTCATCCACTCAGCCAATTTCACAGCTGAAATAGGAGTTCCTGGTAGAGCGGTCGCAATTATACTCAGCTCATCTTTTTCTGCTTCATTTAGCTTGGTCTTCTCAGCTGTCCCCCCTTCTTCATCTGCAATGTTATCCACCTGTGGAAATGTAATCCCTGACTTTTGCCACAATTTCTGTATGGTCTCTGTGTGCACAGATTGCCAAGTATCGGCCAGCATGTATCTTTAAGTGTGATCTGCATAATGACATCGCTAAGTGAGATGCTTTGATTTTCATCTGACATAATGGTCTGCAGCAGCTTCTTGCAGTAATTTCATTTCAAAATCTCCAGTATTCCCTGGTTGCATTGCTGTAGTTTAGATGTTGTGTTTGGTGGGAGAAAGATGCATTGTATTGACACAATTCTGGTTTCCACAGGTGGGATGTTGGGGTGAGCAGGGGAATTGTCAAGCAGCAGTATAGCTCTCCTTGGCAGCCACTGTGATTGTAGATGATGTTTAACAGTAGGAACATAATTGTCAAAAAAAACACTTTTTAAAAAGAGCTGATTCCATCCAACTGTTGTTTTATTTTGTTCTGCATAATGTACCAGGAGGGTGCCCATATTTACGTGCTTAAAGCAGCGGGGTTCACAGGATTTCATGATTATGAGAGGCTGACGTTTATGTGCACCACTTGCATTTGTGCAGCCTAGAATAGTGACCCACTCTTTTTGGTTTTTTAAACCAGGGGAATCACGCTCATCACCGTGGGCAAGTGTCTTATTGGGCAAGCATCACCAAAAAAGGCCAGTTTCATCTGCATTGTAAATCTGATGTGAAATGAGACCCCTTCAATTATAATGTAATTTATTTTCTTTACAAACAAAGCAATTCTCTCATCCACTGCACTCAGCCTCTCACAACACAGTTTTAGTTGACGGAAGCTGTAACATTTTTTTAATTGGTCCAGACACCCATCACTAGCAGTAAAGGGTGCTGTATGCCCCAGCTTACACAGAAACATAGAAAGTGATGGAAGAAGGGGACCATAAGGCCCATCTAGCTTGCCCATGAGTCTACCCCCTTCCCTTTACCTTCTATTCTGTGTTATGATGCCTTTGTGTCTATCCCACGCATTTTTGAAAGTTCACACTCTTTTCGCTGCTACAACCTCCTGTGGTAGGCAGTTCCATGCATCTATTACTCGCTCAGTAATGAAGAACTTGTGTTTCCTGTAAATCTGGCCTCCTCAAGCTTCATGTTGTGCCCCCTGTTCTATAGTGATCTTTGATGAGGAAAAGGTCCTAAACCTGTACCTTGTTTATACCTTTTAGTAATTTGAATGTCTCGATCATGTTTCCTCTCTCTCTCCTCTGCTCCGAGTACATATTTAAGTATCATAGATGTTCTTCATAAGATTTGTTGTGAAGTAGCTCTCCTCTGCACTGTTTCTAGTTTGCTAATGTCTTTTTTATGGTGCGGTCTCCAGAATTGGATGCTGTACTCCAGGTGTGGCCTTACCAATGATCTATAAAGTGGCAAGATGACCTCTCTTTTCTGCTGGTAATCCTCCTGCCTATGCATCACAACATGCTATTTGCTTGCAGTGCAGCTTTTTCATGTTGCTGGACATTTTCATGTCGTCTGTTATAATCAGACTATAATCAGATAAGCTTTTTGTCAGACTGTAGGACTTTCTCTTTCAATAAGGGACCCAGTATTGGAGTACCATTCTCCCTCTCCTGTCTGAACCAGTCAGAAATGGTTGAATCTCTCTCTCATTGTCTGTACAAGCCCTTATGTTTTTACACTCAGCGCCTACTGATGCCAACTCCATCATGCTTGCAAAGTCCCACAGTTTTTCTTTTGCCTCACAGATGTCAAATTCAGTGGACTTGCCAACACTGTATTCAGCTGCCAAGGAGACAGTTTTCTTCCCATTCTCTATACACTCAACTTTTCTGATCTTCTGAGCTATGGTTAGCACTGTACGTTTCTGTTTTGACATCGCTATTACAGTACTGAACTCAGAAACAGATCTGCCATCAGACTGTTTAAATAAAAGCCTGTATGATTAGAGAGTATTTTCTTACTTTCAGAAAGTATTGTTAGAGTTAGCCTGGCTGTATTTTACTTATTTTAGAGAACATTGTAGGAGCTAGTCTGGCTGTCTGAAATTAATTTGCCAAAGCTGTTAATTTCCCTTGGTTATCTGTTTCACACTAAATGTCTGTAGCCTGGTATACCCAGTAACTTCCATATTACTACCTATTAGCCTAATATTTAAAATGTTTCTGACTGCATGAGGACTTTGTGAAGTGATTACAGCCCTTCTGAACACTGTTCACTTACTCCGCCTCTCTCTGTCTTCCCTGACACCCTTCAGCTCACCTACTCACATTGCCTCTGAGCATGAGCCTGACTACAGCTCTAGCCCGAAACTCTCCTCAGACCTAGTCTTTCTCTTTTTCTTGCCACTTGCCCATGCCCTACCTCACTACCAAAGAGACCCCCACCCCCTCCTTCCTTCTGTCTGAACTTTCCTTGCCTTCACAGGACCCCTGCTGCCTAATTGTCTCCATTCCTCATCTCACCTCTGCCCACTGATTATTTCTGAATTTAATCTGCTCTTTCTTTTCATGTGCTCTCTTCCTGACTTTCTGAGCCCTTGAATGAGTGTTGCAGCCAGAAGTGACTCTGCCTTAACAGTGAGATGTGGTGCCTCTCCTGGCGCCGTCCCATCCACGCCCGCTGGCCACAACCCAAGACAAGGTACTCTACACTTCTTCTCCATAGGCCTGTGCCCCAGTGATGCCTCCTCTCACCATTGGATGACCAGCTGGAGAAGGGGCTCATCAATTGGTCTGTTTGAGAGAACATAGGCTGTGATTGGCCAATTCCCTTAAGCCTGCTAGGTCAAGCTGTAGCTCGGCCCCGGCTACTACCCTAACCACAAGCCAGCCCGCCTCATTCAAAAGTTGATTAGAGAGTATCTTCTCCCACCCATCCAACCTGACCCTGGCCTCTATTAAATACATCTTTGCTCCTCCCCACCTGTTTTCCCTCCTCACATTAGCCACTGCTCTAGCTTCATACAGACCAACCCAGTGCACTATCTTGCTGCAAGGCTGTTTCATGCCAGCTTCAAGCTTTCTCAAGGCTGCATCAAAGTCTTTCCATGGTTTGCGATAATGCTATCTCTCGACTGATGCACTGACCCCATAAGCAACAGACCCAGTTAAAGTGAACCTCCTTAAAGTGTTTTTCTCTTGCACAATGCCTTCCTCACCCCTTGTCTGCCCTACCTAGTGCGAACTCTGTCTTAAAGACATTACCAGAGACTATCTTTCTTAAAATGAACCTATGTGTAGCCCTCCTCATGATGGCCTGCATGACCACTTTTTTGCTGGCAACTGATGCCTGGGCTGTATTACTCACTTCTGAGCTGCAAACTTCAGGCTCCTCCATGACCACTCCTGATGACTCTAACACCCAGGTATCAGTGTCAGAGAACAAACTTACTATTACGAGTGGCATCCTCCTAGCACTCCTATCCGACTATGAACGACGACTGCTAGGCCTATTCATGCACACCCTCACCATACAATCACCTCCCTGGCTTCCTTCAATCTGTCCTCTGCTCACCCTTATCCTCTTCGCAGGTGTCATTGAAACCAATCCTGGCCCAACAAACCCTGGCCCCATAAACATTCACATAGACTATACAGATTCCACCTGTTCCAGGCATCACAGGGTAAAAATTGCCCATATGAGCCATATGAGGCATTGGTATCCCTATACAAGCCACTGGTATTAGGTCTCTTGGAGATCTGACTTAAATTCTAGCACCATGACTCCTTGGTCACACTACCGGGCTACCCACTTCTATACCATGACATGTCAGGCAGAAAGAGGGGCAGGGGCATGGCACTGTATGTGCAAGAACACATCACCACCTCTACCGTGAGCTGCTCAGTGACCACATCCCTGAATTAGTGGCTCTGTGTGGAGATTACCCTATGTGCATCCAAAGAGCTATAACTAGACTGCTGTTACAACCTCCCTAAGGAAGTGGTCTAGGTCTCTTGAACTTCTTAGAAGGCCTTTGGAGCACAAAACCCACAAGGTACACCTCTGTTCCTGACTATGCAGGTATACTGAAAGAGCATAACCTGGAACAAGTCATCTCCTCCCCCACCAGGCACAATGTTCGCTCACAGAACCACTCCCTTATTGACTGGATTGCCATGAACCATGCTGACATGATCCTACAGGCAGGCACTACAGTATGTCTGATTCAATCAGTGATCACACCCCAACCTATGCTATACTATCCACCAAGTCAAACTGTCCCACTCTCAAACTCTTGTCTTTTAGAAACTTCTACTGCCCCGATCCAGAGCCTGTACTCAGTGAAACTCAGGCAATAAATTGGACCTCACTCTACTAACTTAGCAACATCTCTGATAAAGTCAACCTCTTTACCTCCATGCTCTCACACCTGCGGACACCTACTTCCCCATTACAACTAGAAGAGTAAGAGGGGGATGTACCCACTGGTTGTTCAGGGATCTACTGGCACTAATGAAAGCTAGGGACAGCAAGGGGAAGGCTTCTAAGTCTTCACCATCCACCCAGCTCTGGAATGCCTACTGACAAATGTGTAATACCTGCAAACAGACTGCTAAATCATTAAAACACAAATTCTACCTTAGGCAGCAAAGCAGCAGCCTTGGCAATCTGCGTAAGTTCTGCAACTTCATTGGGTCCCTCCTCAATCCCAAAACCAGCAGGTAAATCTCTCATCTCTCATCCCCAGCTGGCTCCATTTCTGATCCTGGTGAGATTGACAGTGCTTTTAATACTAAATTACTGACCTATCCCCTAGCTGAATAAGCCCCTGCCCAGTGGTCACTCAGTGAAGCAATGCTGCAGCTGGCTGACTGTCCTCCATCCCAGAGAGGCCTCTTGTACAACAGTTGATCCTCCTCCTCTCCCCAGAGGCCTGGCATGAGCTCATTCCTGAACTAAGGTCACCTCCACCACAGGTCATAGTGCTACTGTTAGCTAGAAGGACACATGTTAGCAGTTTCTAATTAGTTTACCACTTTGCCATCCCTCCTAGGCTGATCAATCTCTGGCCTTGCCCCCACAAAATAATCAACCACCCTCCTCTCTGCTAGATCACCCTTCAGGCGCAGACTATCCTCCATGCAGCTGGACAACCTTCTATCCCAGCCTTTCACATAATAAGCACTGGGTTAGAGCACCACCAGGCTCAGGCCAGCTGCTTACCCAGCCAGCCACCACTCCAACATCTGGGCCAGCATCCCAGCTACATTCTTAACCTCCGCCCAGCAGCTGGGCACCACCCATGCCTCCACTCTATTAGACCATGTCTAGGCTCCCTCAGCCTTGGATAGCAGTCCCCACCCAACCAGTCAACCTACAGCCAGATCCACCAGAAGTCCCACACCAGCCTCACCATCCAACCACCCACCCTGCAGCTGGACCTCACTTCCAACCTTGAACTGCCCCCACCACCAGCCACCCTCCCTCCTACTGGCTCACTCTTTCATGCCCCTTGACTAGCCTCCCCAAGCAGACAATCCCTCCTGCAGCTGGACCCTGTGTCATTCCACCTCAGACCAGCCTCCTCCCCTCTGCAGGTTGAGTAACCTCCCAGGCTGAAACACCCTTTCCAAAAGCTGGACACACCTTCCATCCAGAGCTACCTCCTACACCTAGATCCCTGATCACCCTTCCTCAACCATGGACCCCATACTTCTCCAACGTGGTAATAACAAAAATAAATATGTGACACTAACATATTGCATTTGCAGTGTCAGTGGCTCAACAGGTAGCACTCACCTCCGAGGCTGGAGATCAAGAAGGCAGTGGGTCTATTCTCATACAGGAACATGTTAATATCACAATACTGATGCTGCACTCCTGAGGCACTGCTCTTTCAGATGAGGCGTTAAACTGAGGTCCCATCTGCCTGTTCCGGTGGATGTTAAAGATCCCATGGCACTTCTCGAAAAAAGCAGGGGAATTTTCTCTGGTGCCCTGGCCAAATTTCCCCCCAGTTCACTAAAAATACCACCAACAGCTTATCTGGTCCAAGGTCAGTTGGCTTTCATCTGTATCCTCCTTCCTCCGGTCATGCCTGAAAATAGGCAGAATCTGTCTAGTGCATAGCGGTCAACAAAAACAAAATAAACATAAAATATAAATTAATGCAGTCTTCAGCAAAGAAAAAAAATGCACTGATCCCAGATTACAAAATGGATTAACACACACAGCTGTTAAACACAAATATTAAATGCAAAAACAGTTCCCCACAAATACACTCAAATATTTGCAGTAAATAATTCTTTCTTTATCTGCAGGGAACTGGAATTTTCCTCAATTAAAAAGTTGTAATCTTTTCTCTGTAAATATAGTTAAATAAGTTTACTAAATGGATACACAGAAAATGCATTCTGAATTTGCTCAATTATACAATGTTCAGCTATTCATTCTCCTGCCCCCCACCCCTACTACTTTAAAGTGACTAAATCAACAAAATTCCACAAATAACAAGTAATCTAGAGGCACAATGCATCCTAGACACTTTAAGGGGAGGTTGATTGAAAATAAAATGTGTATTTCAAAGTTTAGCTAAGAGTTCAGAGAAGAAAAATGTTTTCAAGACAAAACATTGATAGTGAAACCTACTCAGCATTTCATTTAGAAAAAAAAAAAAACACTTGAGTGATAATTCCCTTACTGTATTTAACATTTCAGGGAGTTAAAAAGATGTACTTTTTAAACATAAGCTCTTACCTTAACATGTAAATCTTAGCTGTAGGAAACCTCAGATATTCAAAAATGGAGACCACAGAGCGCTCGTGCAGTTTCATCAGACTGAACACAGACAGGAAGAGAGCTGGGAAATGTAGGACTCTGACTGAGTAGACATATGGGAAAAGTAGTTTAGAATAGACTTTTAAAGGGATACTGCCAACTTGTTTTGCACCATATTATTTCCAGGTAAAAACCCAGATTTTATGATTGCTTACCTTCTCTAAAAGTCCTTAGTGTTGTTGGTTGTTTTATCTGTCTCCTTGCTTAGTAGAACTGAAATGCACAGTAATGTACCCAGCCTTGATTGGCTAATTTAAATCCTAAAACTACTCCACTGACTGCATTCTTCATTTATGATTCAGTTGTATTAAAAAAAATTGTACTTTTAAGAACATTGCAGATCTATTTCTAATCTTCATTTAGCAATAACTTACTCTTGAACAACTAGTCTGCTGAAATGCTTCTTAGAATTTAGTATTCTTAGCGGTTGTATTTTTGAATGATGATTAAAGATTATTAAAAATGACTAAAATTAGTCTTTGAAGGCAAATTAATGAATGCTTTAATACTAAATTTAGTACTTGACTTCAGTGAGGTTCAAGCACAGCCCTTTGGGCCTGCACCCCATGACCACTCCATCTTGAACACCCCTGCCCAGATGACCACCCAGCTGGACAACCATATCAACATCCCAATAGACCTTTCCCAAGCTGTGTACCTTACCTGCAGCTAGTCCACCCTATAAGCCCCAAACCAGCCTCTCCCCATCAACTATCACCATCCCTGTAGATGGCTGCTCCAGGCTATCCTTCCTACCCTCAGACAAGATCCCCCTGCAGATGGAACCCCCCCAGACCTGCCTCCCCACCTCAGTAGACCACCTTCCCTGCAACTGGACCAACCTCCCAACCTCACCAAACAAAGCACCCTCCTTAGAGCTGGACCAGCACCCCCTAGATAACAACTCCTTCTGCAGCTGGACCCACCCAGACACCCATCTTGCCCAGATACCAGTTGCCTATCCCACCACTGACACCTCTCCTTGCACACAGAAAACTCTGCCCTCCTAGGTACCCTTTTATAATCCCAACGCTTACTAGTCTGACATGCTGCATCCCACACCCAACAACCCAACAGCCCCAGCAGCTCAACACACAGTGACCTGACCCAGGACAATGCCTGACACACTGTCAGACCAGAGGAGGTCGGGATGCTGTGCTGCTGTTGAGTGGATTTTCCACAAACACATGAAGCACCCAATCCCGACCTATGCCACCCATCCCAGGACCTGAGCCACTACTGAACAGCACAGATGATGTGAAAACACCCACCTCCTATGTGGTGCACCCTCTGAGGACACACTGACCTGATCAGAGACCCCCGGTAAGGATGACTGTCTCACCATCCATGGGACAGGGATGAAACAAATAGCCGTGCATGCCCTAGTGTGTTGACCAGCCATCCCAGGCAGCATGGTGGACTGTTCATACATCCTTGCATGCATGATGATGTCAGCTGACAGCCAGCCAACTGGGCATGCATGAAGGAATCGGAGCACCATGCCTGTTGGTCGGTGCATGCATGACACTGCAGGCACACAGCAGAGTGGCACAGCGACAGCATGGATAGCTGCACCAGGAAATGGTCCACAGCAACACCACATGTGGATGCCAGGACACAGAGCAGCATGCCATCATACTAACCGTGCAATGTGTGTATGTGCCCGTGTCATGCTAGCCCACTATGGGCTTGCAGTAAGCACACAGAAAAAAAATCTGGAGGTGTTTGGGGGGGTCTGTGCCACAGGAGCCCATTGTGACATATAGGCTGCCAGGTGTGTTGTGGGGGGTTCCACAAAGGTCCATTGTGGGAATGCTTTTGCCACACAGTTGCACAGCTGGAAGGATTGGGGGGGTACTCACATAGCTTCAGGCCTGTGCAACGTGTTGCACACATGAACAGCTGAAAGGATTTGGGGGGACTCACACAGAGTCAGGCTTGTGCAACATGTGACACACAGTGCAGGCATGGCAGTGTGCAGTGGGTTGCTTGGCGATACCCAGCAGTGTTGTGATGAGACATCACCACCAGGTTGGGGTGCATGTGAAATATGGGGGTGAAACTTTATTAAACAGTAGGGGACCACAGTGGCAACCTGGTGGCTGTGCATGATGTGTATTGTTAGTGTACAACTGTCAGGTGCCATGTCACCATGGAAACTCTACAGGGTGGTGTTGAGTGCCATGCCACAGAGGAACTTCAGCAGCTTGCCCTTGTCCTTGGATGCCAGTTCCATCCTTATCCACTCTTCATAGCTCTTCTTGGATGGTGTCCATGGCAGTCCACAACAAATGCCTTCCCTAGTGACATAGGTCCATTTCTGTTCCCTGTGGAGCTCTGCTAGCATTGTCATGACCTCTACATGCACCTTCCTGAGCAGGGCATGGAGATGGCAGTGCTAGGTCTCAACATTACTTTGGGTCCACAGTATACCTCTGTCATTGAGATCCACAACCAACCACAGCTGAGGTGGGAACATGGGGGCGTATCTCGTGGGCACCTTGGCCACCCTACTGTACAGCTATATCCTGCCCAGCACATGTGTCTGCTCAAAACAATAGAAGAGTGTGGTGGCATTGGGCAGAATGGTTGGCTTCAGGAGGCTGAATGCTGCTGGAATGTCCTGTGCTAGGAGATAGGTGAGGGCCAGAAGTTCATGGATCTTCAGGCTGAAGTCTGGGTCACTTCTGTTGTGAGGTGCAAGGCCAAAGCTCTGGACCTTCCGCCACGCAATCTGCCCAAAGTGGAACAGGCAACCCTTGTTTATGGCTTGCGTAAATTCCATCTTACGGGCATTGATCACAGCCTGCTTAAAGTCAGTGATGATTGTAGGTGGTTTGAGGGTGTAGGACTGTATACTGGCATATTTATTCAGCTCCTGGAACAAGGTGCAGTAACATTGCAAGCTCTTTGTCGTCATCAGTGTATACACCAATAACATGATGAGGTTGTTAGGGCCCATACCCATGGGTGCATGGATGGTGTACAATGAGTGAACAGGTGTGGCACAGTCTTGAACATACCATCCACCACCCAGAAGGGTGCCTCAGCCAGGTCCCTGATGTTGTCCTCTGTGGTGAGTAGAAGGACTTGGTGGGTGGTGCTGCCAGTGATCCTGCTGTACCATGGCCATCCAGTCACCGTCTGTAGCTGCTTGGGGATAGTGAGGTCAGCCAGTGTCACTAGTTCTGGTGAGAGGTCCTTGTGGCTGGTCCTGTTCACAATCTGCAGCAGGGCCCTCTTGCTTGGCAACTGTTGCCACAGCTCAGTGGTCATCGCAGTTGCCTCACTCTGCAGTAGCTATGTTGGGCTAACCATGGTGCTGTGTGCCTTCTACTTGATGCCAGCCAACACCTGTGCTGGTAGAGCATCTGTCACCTCCAGAGCATGACTGTGCTCATTCTTTTTCTTTAGGTGGTGCTGGCCATCCTGGAGCAGTGCGAGGGCCTGGCTGAGGCAGGACTTGGACTTATGGTGCTGGCAGCACCATTACACTGTCTCAGGCTGGCCTTGTGGTGCTGAGGGTTGAGGCACTGGATGCCACACCTTGAGCCATGCCAGTGACCCAGGTTCAGGATTGAGTCTGGGTCATCGGGGGTCAGCAGGGGAGGACTGGGATCAAACATCCATAGACTGCTCTCCCAGTCCTGGGGTGAGCTGGGGAATTTCAATGTGCTGTAGCGGCCCCCTAGGGATGCCCAGGGGCACTACTAGTGCCGGTGACACTAGATGGAGGAGCACAGCAGATGTTGGCATGTTCTGCCTGGACGTCATTGCACGTCCGTGCCACTGGGGCCAGTCGAAGGAAAATGGCTGGGCACAATCTTGCAGCTTGATGGCTGTTCTCTGAGCCACCCGGAGAACTTTGGTGGAGTCCTGTTGAGGAGGGTCTGGGGATGTCCTGGCTGGTAGAGGCAGAGCCCTCCATCAGGATGGCATGATGGCTGTTCCTGATTCTCCTGGGTGCAGTTTGAGCTACCCAGCTCTCCAGGTGGGTGGAGCTGGCAGCTGGATGCCCCAAGCCAGAGTGTGTGCCGCAGCAGGTGAAAAATATGATATGATAAAAAAAAGTACACTGTCTCATTGCATGTCCATTCATGGACCAGGAGGTAGCCATTCACATTTAGCTTGAACTTTCCCTTCCTGGATGGTACCACCTCACAGATTGTCCCTGTTGTTGGGATTGCAGTTTAGCACCCAGGCCCCTCCATGGCTTCCACACTGTCCTTCATTGTGCCAGAGGACTGTGCTACACTGTCCAGTTTTGGTTCCAGCTCGCACTTCATTTTCACATCACACTCCATGGGCCACACCTGTGGCAACTACTACTCGTGTGTTGGTGGTTTGTACCGGTACTGTAGTGTCACTGTCTACCCACAGTCCCAGTGCTTCATGGCTGTGCTGTGCACCATGGTCACATTCAAGTTCTGTGTCCACAGTGTCCTGGGCCTCTATCAGCTACTGTGCTGCAGTGGGGCTATGCTCCATTGTACAGTTTTCTTCTGTCCAGCATGCAGGGGTCCCTGTGTGTTGTGCACTCTACCTACAGGTCAGTGTTCACCTACCTAAGCTGGCCTTTGCACCCCCCAGCATTGGCATCCCGGCATCTGTAGTTCCCATGCATGCCATCATGAGTGCACATCCGTCCGCTGCCCCCATGCATCATTTTCCGATGCCTGCCTGTTCTCCATGTTCTCTTCAGCTGCAGTTCCCTGACCTGTGACTTCTCTGGTAAATTACCTATTGTAGCCCTCACTGTGCTCTTTCCTATGGGGCCTGCATTTTCTGCCCTTGTGCCAGTTTGTTTGTCAGAGTTCCAGTTCACCTGCTTTGGTTACTAACCACTCTCCCTGCATCTGAAATGGGTCCTGCCTAGCCAACTCTCCCTGCAGCTGAACCACTCTTTCAGCCCCTGGAGAAACCTTCCCCAAGGAAAGCACTGTCCATGGACCATTCCACAGTTACAAGGAGGGAGGAAGAGGCCCCCAGCTGAGTAGGAAGCAACTGCTGGTGGGGGACTTAATTAGGGGGATAGACTTGCAAGCAGGGTGGGGTAAAGGAGAGACAGGTGAAATACCTGAGAGGTACTTTGGCTTGGAGGGATGAGAGCAGATACAGTGGATCATTAGACAGCAGAAGATGAGAGGGAGCTAGATGTCATTGTCCACCTGGGGACAAATGACCTGGCAAGGGATGGGGTAGGGGTAGTGCAGGGAAATTTCAGGGATGGGGGAGGGTCCTCAAGCATGCATGGTGGCTTTTGCCAAAAGGTTGCCTATATACATCTGGGAAGAAGATAGTACTCTCCACACAGCTTTCAGCAGTTGGTTAAAGGCATGGTGCGGGGTGGGTCTCAGTACTAGGAGTGGGCCACTTCAATGTCTTCATAAGTGAAATTGCAGAAGAACTGAATGGGAAGGTATGTCTTTTTGCAGATGCTACCAAAACATGTTATAGGGTGAACACTCAGGAGGGTGTGGAGAAAGGGTTCGCCCATGCTGGTGTGACAGCCATGTTGCTGATGCCGATTACAGCACAGGCCACATTACTGCGCCAGGAATAACGTATCCCGGGAGTTACGCCACCAAAGCACCCTCCTGGGAAACAGTCTCCATTGGGCCCCCTTCCCTAATTATCCCACAGGTCCAGATTCTTAATTTACCTGTTCTCCAGTCCTACCCCATCCTACAATCACCCCACAGATATACAGTAGATTGTTACTATCCCTGATGTCCAGTGGTTCCCATTTATATATTTATTCATTCATTTGTTTACCAAGTAGGTGCACTGGTCTGAGAACCATTTTCAGGCATGACCTGGGCCATTGAGGATGGCACAGGAATACAAGCAAGTACAAAGGAGGCTGGGACAAGGCATACAATAGACAGTAATAAAAATATACAGGATATTTATATGAAGATATATATAAACTTGCAGCACAGTGGATAAATAACATTTATGACAATAGCAGGTACAGTAGTAGCCAAGTTGTAATACAAATTAGGCATGCTCTAAGATGAGTAAAGGAAAAAGTGCATCATGGCAGTGTAGGTATGGACCAAGAAAGAAAAGGAGGGAAGGGAAGTAGAGGCATGACAATAAGTTGGGAGGACAGGAGCAAGGAGTGGAGGACAGAAGGTGAGATCTAAGGTGAGAGTGGAAGATTCCTGGAGAATCACTGGTGCTAAGTGGAGTGGGCAGGTTGTTCCAAAGGAAAGGGGCTGCAGATGAGAATGCACATTTACCCATACGGGTGGAGACTAGGGGGCACACAAGCATGGGGTCAGCAGTGAGGCAGAGCTCTTGAACAAACACTTTTGGCCAAAGCAGGTGGGATTGGGGAGAGGTAACTCAGTTTTTGGATGGCCTTATTGACTGTGCTGGCCTGGAGATAGGTCTGTCGGTCTGATGGGGGAAGCCAGCCCAGGGCCTGATAGAGTGAGCACTGGTGTGTTGAGTGAAAGCCCTTGCCCCCTGTATATCCAAAGTCCCCACCATGACCCAGTTAGTTCTTACAGCAAATACTACCCCCCTGGTCCCCAGGCTTACTATATATTTAACACCCTTCCACATTTGGCACAGACCATCCTCTCAGCTCCTTGACTGGGTACAAAATGGATGATAGTTCACAATCATGTGCTAACTGTACACAGCTGTTCATACAGTAGGCACATGAGTGCAAAACTGGCATTCTGTCCTCAGTCAGTCGCAGAGGTTAGCAGAGTGTCTCTGCCAATTGCCACTGTGGGGAGAGTGTGTAAACATATGGTGGGGGCCATGAATGGTGGGAGTGATGGGGCTGGGTAGGCAGGTAGGTATTGGCAGTTTTCAATGTATGTAATGGACAGCAGCACCACTGGACACCAGGCGAAGTGTGATATTACTGATGGTGGGAGCTCAAAGGGGCAGGGCTAGGAGGCAGAGGTGATAATACCTGGTTTAGGGAGGCAACATCTTTTACAGCCATTCACCAACTGGTCGGAGACTCACTAATTATGCTATTCAAGATATCATTTTGTGATCCTACCCTGTTTTTGGGGTGCAAAGTGTTGTTTGAGAGTCACTTACTCATTTAGCAATCACAAATGCTCTTTGAGTGTTCTGGTCTATGTGAACAATAACAGACCATTACCAGTAAGATAAAGACAAGTGAACAAATACAAATATGGAATGGAGAGCTGTTCTCCATGAGGTTGATAATGTAGTTTATCTTAATAATGCGTTAGAGTACAGAGTATAATGAGATTAATACTGGTACCACTGTGCTACCACGTGAGTCTAGGGTTGCTGTGAGAGGTACCAAATACCGAAATGTCAAAATAACGCAGTACCATTGTGCTACCAGAGTACCAGTATTTGTGGGAGCTGACAAAAATCTCAAAATTTGGTGATACCATTGTATTATCAGTGTATGTGTGAGAGACAGAGAAAATGGTCAAAAATGCCCTAGGGATACCATTCTGCCAGTGCAGTACCAATGCACAGAGGAAAATCTATATATCACCTACCACTGTGATACCAGAGTACCACTGGGTAGTACCATTGTGGATTTTTCAGCTGACCACAGTATTGCCATTGCTATACCACTGTAATGCAATTGTGACAAATTCAGTAAGGATAACCAGATTACTGAGACAATGCAGTGCTAAAGAAGTGTGATGACAATTATAAAGTGTTGCCAGTACTACTACAGTGTGCAGCAAAGAATTGTGAAGGAAATACAGTGCTAAAGAAGTGTGCATGAAAATCTAATAATTATTTGCAGTGCTCTTACAGTCTGCATCAAAAAATAATAAAGATTGAGCAGTACAACTGCAGTGTGCAGCAAAAATTAGTGAAGGAAATACAGTGCTAAAGAAGTGTGGATGAAATCTAATAATTATTTCCAGTGTTCTTACAGTCTGCATCAAAAAATAAGAAAGACTGAGCAGTGGTACAACAGTGTAGCAGAAAGTCAATGCAGTGTATTAACAGTACACTGATGAAAAGCAGTGCTTTGTCAGTCTGGACTGAAATAACACTGAAATGAGACTCAATATGGAAGTGTGCACTCCACTTCCCTCTGGGAATTGTTTTTGTTCTCAATAACATTTTATTGATTTTAAATAATAATGCATAATATAAATACACAGCAAAATAAACACATACATTTTACTAGACAGTAAAAAGAGGTATACTTTCTAAAACATATTTGGAGACAATTACCCAGCCTTATTAACAATATTAACTATGTTGCTGGTGTTTGGCACACTTAGGGAAACAGAACAGTAGGTAAGTTTCAAACCTGGCTGCAACTCAGCTGATAATGCAGACATTGTGGAGTAGCTTGCCTTTGGACTCAAAGTGTATGATTTGAACATCATCATGCACAAAATCAAACACTATGCTGGTGACCAGGTTTACACTCTGAACACAAAATGTGGAGAGGAAAGTGTCACACTATACCTCTGTAAGCAGCATACAGTTATGAGCAGAGAACCCCCCCACACACACACACAAACACACTCATGCTGACTCCCTCCCACACAGATCTCTTAAATGCTATGAATTTCACACAGAGCCAATATATCATGCAAATTCATTTACTCTTGATCTACAGATATTTACTGATTTTCTTCATAATGTTAGAGCTGTTTCTGGACATACAAACTATCAAAATATAATTAAGTTGATAAGCCCTGGGTATATACTTAATATATTGCTGTTATTCTTCTTCCAATTCAAAATAGAAACATAGAAGTTGATCGCAGATAAGGACCGCAAGGCCCATCCAGTCTGCCCATTTTTTCTAGCTTATGAATGTGCCATAGGCCTTTACTCTGCCAATGGTCAATCTATTCATACTCATCTGTATTGCTCCCTTATGCCTAACCCATGCCTGTTTGAAGCCCTGCACTGTATTCATATCCACCACTTCCTGAGGTAGGCCGTTCCATGCATCCACCATTCTTTCTGTGAAAAAGAACTTCCTCACATTACCCCTTAATCAGCCTCCCTCTAATCTCATGCTATGTCCTCATGTCCTGCTATTTTTCTTATATTGACACATGTTAGACTCTTTCACCTTGTTAATGCCCTTAAGGTGTTTGAATGTTTCGATCATGTCACCTCTCTCCCTTCTTTGCTCTAGGGTATACATATTGAGCTCCGTTAATCTTTTTTTTTTTTTAATTCTTTATCTGCTGCTTGCCACTGAGCCATCCACCCAGGTCACGATCCCTTCTGCTTCCACTCCCACATTAGCCCTTACTCCCGGAAACCCCCTGGATTACCCCCCAGGGTGGGGTTGCAGCACCATCCCAAGTGCCGCAGACAACCGGATAGGTCCGGGAACCAGCCTGGGAGCTCATTAGAGCGGAGGGGCAGGCAACATCCTGGCAGCCAGCAGCGTTATTTTTTCCCCGTTAGGTGGGGGATGGAATGTGCAATGATGACCTGCGCCCGCCCACCCCCGAGCTTACTTTGGTGTTGGAGCTTGTGGTGCACCCAAGCCTCCACTGGGTGTCACCACAGCTCCAATCACTCCTCCAGCCTCCCCTCTGGAGAAGGAGAGCTGCCCTGGGGTGCTCAATCCATCTCCTCCATGCCGGCCGGCCGATGACCCGTGATCATTACGTCGGTGTCGCAAGCGAAAATCCAACCGCTGCACCGGCGGGTCAGCAAGCTCCGTTAATCTGTCCTCATGTTTTCTGATGCAGTCCCTGCACCATTTTGGTTGCCCTTCTCTGGACTGCCTCAATTTGGTTAATGTCTTTGTGAAGGTGTGACCCGCCAGTACTGCATGCAGTACTCCAGATGGGGCTTAACCAGTGTCGTGTAAAGAGGGATTATTACCTCCCTCTTATGACTTGTAATACCCCTACTAATACATCCCAACATCCCTCTAGCCTTAAGTACTGCTTTAGTGGTCTGCTTGGATGATTTCAGGTCATCCGTGATGACGATGCCCAAGTCTCTTTCTTCCCTTATGATTGCCAGCAACTCCCCTCCCAACCTATTGGTAACTTAAGGGTTTCTCTTCCCTATGTGCATGATCTTGCACTTCTTTGCATTAAACCCCAGTTGCCACTCTTCCGACCATTTTGCCAGTTTATCCAGATCTCTTCAGCCCACCCCATGTGGATCATGCTAGAAAATTCTATTTATGTTTTAGTACAGAAATATAGAATCTGTCAGCAGATAAGGACCACAGAGCCCTAATTTAACTAGAAAAAATACTAACTTCAAATATCATGTAATTACTAACTAGGGAATTTATATTGAAAAACTAAAACATTTTCTAAGTCAAATAACCAACTAATACCTAAGCTGGATAATGTTAAAGTGTAAAATTCAATCAATTCATAATTTCAATACTTTCTGAAACATTTTCTAAGTCAAATAATTAACTAATAGCTAAGCTAGATTATGGTAAAGTGTAAAATTCAATAAATTCATAACTTCAATACTTTCTGAAACATTTTCTAAGTCAAATAATCAACTAATAGCTAAGCTAGATTGTGGTAAAGTGTAAAATTCAATAAATTCATAACTTCAATACTTTCTGAAACATTTTCTAAGTCAAATAGTCAAATAACAGCTAAACTGGATTGTGTTAAAGTGTAAAATTCAATCAATTCATAACTTCAATATTTTTTAAAGTCTTCTTTTTCATCTAATGCATAAGTACAAAAAAAAACATCAACTAATGGCTACATAACAAGGGTTGCGCATTAGTTGACTAAAACCAGTCAACTAATTCTTAAGCTTCATACTCAACTTTTTAGTTAGCAATTAACTATTAAATAGGTAACCGTTGGGTATTCGCTAATTTATTTTTCTGTAACAGACACCAGGGTCAACTAAAAGTCTATTTTATTATTAAAAGATATGCAGATAAACCACCTGATGCACTTCAGATCAAGTAGACCCTTTATAAAAGGCTTTGATAAAGGATCTACTTGATCCAAACGCGTCAGGTGGTTTGTCTCAGTGTCTTTTAATAACAAGCATTTGTCAATGAATGTTTGCTTGCTGGCATTAACAGTGGAAGTGCAGGAGTTAGACAGATCAAATATATAGAAATGGCAGTGACGTATTGAACTGATGCCAACTCCACCCCCACCCTTCAGAGAAGGACAGGCATGGGGTGTACCTTTGGGTTGTCACCCATAATGGTCACGACATTTCACCTCACCCTACCCTGCAGACACTGACAAGTGTTGAGGTGTGCCTTGGGGTGTTCGGGCTTTACACTCACCTCATTACATAAGGAAATACACTGAAATGGGTGCAGTATAGAAGAATGGGATGAACTCTGGGGCCAAAGAATCCAAGGCGCACCACGATGCCTGTCATTGGCTGCATGGTGGGGGTGAGGGTGGAATGACGTGAGCATTACTGTTGACAATCCCAAGACACACCCATGATGCCTGTCAGTCCCTACAGGCTAGTGCATTATGGTTGGAAACCCTAATGCCCTGGGTGTTTCTTGGTATTTTTATTCCAAGTTTTCAACATCAGCTTTTTGTGACCCAACTGCATGAACAGTGACACTATCAGTTTGTTAGCCGAAAGGTGATTTTACACAGTGACTGTGCCATTTGGCGGCACAGGTGCGAAAACACATTTTGAACACAATGTGAAAAATGACAGCCATACTGTTCATCAGGAGGTGTAAAAAAATGGCAATGTTGAAAATCTGGAGTGAAAATATAAAAAAAACTGGTGAAATCATGGGTGTGCATAGAAACTGAGCAATGCACACATGTAATGCAATTATTTGGGAGATTTATTTTGCACCAGATTTTCAATATAGGCATTTTGGGAACTCCACTCATAAACAGTGTTACTGTGATTTTTTTAATCTGTCCCAAACACTGATTTCCCACAGTGACCACACTATTCTGTGCCAGAAGTGCGAAAACACATTTCAGCCAGGATGTGAAAAATGACAGCTGTACTGTTCATAAGGACGTGTGAAAAAATGCCAGTGTTGAAAATCTGGAGTGAAAATATTACAAATTCTTGAAGTTACGAGGGTGTGTTGAAACTGTGTAATGCACACTCATAATACAGTCATTTTGGGGAATTTTTTCACAAAATTTGCAGCATAGGCTTTTTTGAGAGTCTACCTCATGAATAGTGACACTATCACTTCATTAATCAGTCCCGAAAGGTGATTCCGTGCAGTG